>CP136490.1:2883333-5766666 GCA_032768795.1 Tremella fuciformis | reverse complement strand
GGCGACCGACGCTGTGTGGAAGTCAGCAAGCGAGATCACCAGTGGTCTGAGACATTGTCGAAAGGGGAGGTATCCGGGGCCGTGCTTTGACGCCACGATGATCCAACTCTTCTGGCATTCCCGAAAGATGGGTAGGGCATACTTGACGTACCTCTGTGTCAATCTTGGCAGGTCTTCCCTTGCCCAAGGTCTGCTGTTGCTCTGCCCCTCCAGAGATGATTCGCATTCCACCTTCCACGTTTGCTCGCTCTGTACTCTCCGGGATGGCAAACCCTTGGACGCCCGGGCGATTTGGAGTAGGCTGCTTGCTCCTGATTGTGGGTGTCGGTGAGGAGGCCGAGCCTGGCTCGGGATCACGAGCAGGAGAAGGCGGCCTCGCCGCACTGTTGGGTGGGTCCATAATGCGAGTGACGCGCGGCCACGGAGATCTGACGGGGTTCACCGAAACATCTGACGAAGAGTGTACAATGCCGAGACGAGACAAATGAAGTTGACGCTGACAACAAGGGAATGATTCGAGTCAAGTGGCGAGAATGTTGTCTATGTGACCTGTTTGCTTCTCTGGAAATCGCGAGATGGATGGATTGCAAAGGAGAAAGGAAGATTGATACTTTGTGATTATGAACCTTGAGCTCCTTGGTCGCGACACTAGGTAAATCGTGCAGGAAGGTGCGCGATAGGGCGTAGCACCGTATTTTGGATTTATTTTAGGTTTTTAATTCTAATTTGTTGTTTGCTGGTTCTCAGGTAGTTTGATAAGCCTCATACAATTCTTTGATCTTTGATTCCGTTAGACGGGAGGGGTGGGACAACCCCCGCACCCCTGCCCTCCCCCTCCCCGCCTCTTGCCCCCTTGCACCTGACGGTGCATGTAGCTCAACCCTGACGGGTCAAGCATCCGGCTGCGCCGGATGTAGTTGTCATGTCAGCCATACCTGTGTGATCTCCATTGCATGCCTACTGTCACGTCGGCCACGCCTCCATGATCACCAACACATGCCTGCAAACTTCATCCCAGCCCAGCACGCCTGTCAGACACAGAAGCACCTCGTCAATGTTCAAATGCCCTCAACGAGCCTTGAATAGCCTCAAAGACGGTGTTTTAAGGAGAAAGCCCGAGGCGGTGCAGAGGCGGGCGCGGGTGTTATATATACGAGCTCACACCAATAGACCGTCCTTAGCACCGTGATATTGAGTCCCATGGATAGAGATTAACGGCGCAGCCATGTTGTTGATGCATGAGAGGCTGTAGAGAGCACCTTCTTGCAGAGAACAGCAGCAGATTGATAGACAGCACGTGTGAGAGGGGCCATCAGTCAATGACCGGCCTGGCTGCGTGACAGCAAGCAAGTCTCATCAGACTTGGCTTATTTTGACCCTAGTGGTGCAGTGATAGCAGCTGGAGTGTGTAGTAGCTATGTAGGTGATAGGCCTTGTCACAGATGTCATTCCATCCATCAGCCTCATGCATGCATGATTCTCTGAGGAAAGGCAATTGGGTGCACTGCAAGGATGGCCGGAATTTTTCTATTTAACCCCCCCATTTGCCGGTTTGACACGTGTTTGGCACGTGGACCCGCAGAATTCACCCCCGTAAGAGCTACGCAAGCTACGCTGACAAGACTCGAAGTCGACGTTCAGGGTCCTTTCCCCGATGCCGGGGCCTACGGAGACTTTACCCTACTGTCCGAAATCACGTGATGCAGATCAAGAATGAAAGCACAATCCACTCAACTCGCGCTCGGACCATCAATAACCAGACACTTCTTCATCATCTTCTCGTCAAAAGCTCCTCTACGAGGCCATCTCTTGCCACCGGTAGCATACTCGTTGCAGAATGCCTACGGGATATCGCCTCGAGCTGGCCTCGTCCAACCGAGCAGCTTGCAACGGTACGTGTCCGCCGTACTTTGCGCTGATCATGCTCGCCCTCTCATCAGCCACTGATCAGCAGGACAGCTGCCCTGCAAGGGGACGAAAATAATGAAGGGCGAGCTACGTCTGGGTACCTGGGTCGAGTTCAAAGATAGTGGCTCTTTCAAGTGGCGCCACTGGGGCTGTGAGCCTTTCACAGTCTTCACTGCCCTTTTTGATGGACAGGTACGACTGAAAAGGTGATCAAGAATTTGCTAGACACCATGGAGCGGGCAGAGAACATCGACGGATGTAAGTGGTAATCTACTGTCCAGATCCTCACTGACCCCGTCCAGATGAGGACATTCCGTGAGTTATTGCACGCTGCTTGAGGCTGCTGCTGAGGTGAAGCGAGGACCTTCAGGAAAAGGTATATTCGGAAAAGAAGGTCTCCATGTAGCTGATGCCAGGTCTCAAGAGCCTTGGAAGTTGGACATGGTATGTCCCGGCTGGTTATGTATCGTCATATTCGTGCTGAAGCTTTAGTCGACCCAGCGGACATTCCAGAGAGCGCCAAGAAACCCAAGGAAGAAGATGAGGACGGTGAGGCCGGTCCAGAGTCTAGTCCGGTGAAGAAGAAGCCCGCAGCGAAGAAGACAAAAGCCGCAAAGGCAGAAGCAAGCTCGGACGCTGAAGAGGAGAAACCCAAGAAGGTATGTCAGCGATTTTTGTGAGATTCCCTCACTCAGATCGAGGCGAAAGGCGGTAGGGGCAAGAAGGTGAAGGAAGAAGACGGAGAGGACGAAGTCGAGGAGAAGCCAAAGGTGAGTTCACTGCAAGTACATCAGGTTGCTGACTTGCCAGGCGAAGCGCGGCCGGCCTAAAAAGGTCAAGGAAGAGGTCAAAGAGCAGGAGGACGTAGAAGAGGAAAAGCCCAAGCCGAAGAAGGTATGTCTCTCGCAACTCAGCTTTGCCCCTCTTCACCAGCTGACCGGTCAGCAGAGCAGGAAGGCCAAGCCGGATCCCGAGCCCGAGTCGGACGATGAGTCCGAGCTCTCTGAAGAGGAGGAGAAGCCGGCCAAATCAAAGGCCAAGGCTGGCGCGAAACGAGGCAAGGTCGTCAAGGAGGAAGAAGATGTCAAGGTGATAATCCTCATCTCAATATGAAAGCAGTCTGACTTGGTAGCCCGCTAGCAAAAGAGCTAAACCAGACTCTAAGGCCAAGAAGCCAGCTTCGGGCAAAAAGGCCAAGAAGGCTCCAGTGGACGAGGACGAGGACAGCGAGTAGTCGAGTAGTAGATCGATATCTGAGCTTGAGTCGAGTTGATACCCCTGGCACAGTTTGGGCAAAGTAAACCAGTAGACGACCGCGAGATTGGAACCATCTTGTAACATCATTCTGCCTTATGCACCTCACGTCCTCACGTCTGCACTTCCGCGATGTCATACAGCGAGATTAAGAAGAGTGACTGAAAATGTGCATCTACTCGCAACTGATTTTGTGTACTAGCTACGTCTACTTGGACCCGAGGCCCGCCTCCTGTACAAGCGCGTGGAAAAGCGAGTCCGGCTTCTCCAATAGCGTTTCGGGCGTGTCGTACTCGGCAACGCGGCCTTGGGACATGACCAGCACCTTGTCACTGTCCATGATGGTGTTGATGCGGTGGGCTATCGTGATGGTCGTCACGCCCTTGAAGTCCGAGCCGCGCAGGATCTGCTGCACAGCCTCGTCCGTCTCGAGATCGATACTGCTGGTCGCTTCGTCCAGCACGAGGATCTTTGTCTTTCGCAACAGCGCCCGGGCAAAGCACACGAGCTGCCTCTGGCCTGAACTGAGATTGCCGCCGCCCTCTGTAATCTCGGCGTCGAGCGAGCCGCCCATGTTGCTCATGACGTGATCTTTCAAGTATGCCTGAGTGAGGGCCTGCCAGATGTCCGCGTCAGAGGCGGCGTTGGTGGGGTCGATGTTTGTGCGAAGAGTGCCTTCGAAGAGTTGCGGGTCTTGCGGGATGATGGAGATGATGCTGCGCAGGTCGTGGAGCCCGATCTCGGAAATGTCGACGCCATCGATGAGGATTCTGCCTTGGGCGGCCTCGAGTATCCGGAACAGAGCCAGCGTCAGGGAGCTCTTGCCAGCACCGGTTCGGCCACAAACGCCGACACGATCGCCGCCATTGATCTTGAACGAGACGTCCCGCAGGCACAGCTCGAGCTCGGGACGGTATCGCATGCAGAACTTGCTGTGACCGTGAGCGGCACTCCTGGTGATCACACACAAGCAACTCACTCAAATTCGATTGAACCCTGTTGAGGCCAGTTCTTGGGCGGCTGCTTTTCCGGCACATACTCGGCCGCTTCAGGCTTGAGCTCGGTGTAGCTCAGGATGCGCTCTACCGATACGATGTTCTGCTCGACCTCGGAAGCGCTTCTCACAAGCCAGTTCTGCTTGATTAGCCGAAGAAAAGCTAGTAGGACGTAGCTTACCAAGACACCGGTGACGCTGATGGTGTACGTCATCATCAGTCCCACCAAACCAGCGTCAACGCTGTTGGAGATCAAGAGAGCCGACACTGATACCAGCGCCGTCGAGAACATCAAGCAGCTTCCCAAGAACTCGAGTCGAACAGCCAGCCATCGGTTGATAGTCATGGCAGGCATATAGCATGCCTGGTTGCGGTCGATCCGAGCCTCATTGTTCGCGATGAATCGGCGAGTCTGCCCAAATCCCTGTCACGGTCAGCTTTCTTGTATTCCTGATCCAGGTTGACTTACTCGAATGACAGGCAGACCTGCCAGGGTCTCACCAAAGAAGGAGAATATCGGTGAACGGGAGACCGCATCTAGACGCTTGAGTTCTCGAGAAGTAGCCAGGTAGTATCTGCACTTGAGTATGTGGATGTTTACTAGAGACGCGGCTTACTGCATGACCAGACGATAGATATATCCAAGCGGGATGAAGACGACCAATACCGCTGGACCGCCGATAGCCAAGACGACCATTGTGCCGAGGACAACGACGAGCTGACAGTCAGCAGGGTCTGACGAGATGGCATAAAGCCTACCGTGCGAGTAAAAGCTCCGATGGCCTGCTGTAGGACCTCGTCAATGACGAAGATGTCTCGGGTGAAGAGGTTGAGGATACGTCCAGTAGGTGTGAGCTCGAAGAAGCTCAGAGGACTGCGCATGAGAGCAGCGAAGCTCTCATCGTGCAGCTTTTTGCTACTCCTGAGTGCGCAAAGCAGCTTGAGCACGGCCATGCTGCCAACGCTGAGGATTGCCGAGGCGATACCCGTAACACCGTATGCGGTAAGATAGAGGGGCACCTGTGTCGTATCGCCAGCCTGCTGGTTCTTTCGAGCCCAGAAGCGCAGGACGTAATTGGATAGAATGCTGGATGCTTGGCCTACAACCATGAAGATGAGGAAGAGGACGACACCGGTACCAGACATGGCGGAGATATACTTGCGGTACACGTCGCGCTTGACAACGCCTTTCTCTGAGTGTTCCTTTGGCTTGGCACTCTCGCGGAGGTCGCGGATGGCGTCGCGCTTCGCCTGTCCGATCGAAACAGAGGATGCACGGCGCACCGTCGCTGTGCTCAGTGCCCGGTTCAAGCGGCGCTTTTTGATTGAATCCGAATCGTCTACCGATTCAGAGACGTTGTCATCAGGTTCCTCCTCTTCCTTGATGGTGGGTGTACTTGCCCCGCTGGCATCGTCACTCTTCGTCGTCTGTTTGCCGAGACCAGTGATCAGCTTGTATAGCTCAGACTCGGGGTTGCCCATCGCATCCGAATATGTCCCGCGCTCCAGGATGATCCCACGACGGAGCATGATGATCTGATTCGTGTTCGGCAAGAAGTTGACCGCGTTTGTACACAGAATCCGCGCTTTGTTTCTCAAAATACCGTTGGGCCCAATGACGTTGTCGAAGATATGACGACCGACATGGGCGTCGACGGCGCTGAGCGGATCATCGAGGAGGTACACATCGGCACGCGCATAGCACGCCCGAGCCAGTGCGATGCGGGCTTTCTGTCCACCGGACAGCGATACACCCTTCTCCCCCACTTCGGTCATGTGTCCCTGTGGAAGAACAGCAAGATCGGCTCGGAGAGCGCAGGCATCAAGGACCTGATCGTAGAAGACGGGGTCGAAACGATGACCAAAGACGATGTTGTCCTTGACGGTCGCACTCAGAATCCACGAATTCTGACTGAAGTATGCCACATCGCCCCTGATGGTGACTTTGCCGTCGGTACGTGTCATCTCACCAAGCAAGGCAGAGAGCAGACTTGATTTGCCGTCTCCGACACGACCAATGACCGCTAGTAGCTCGCCTTTCTTGACCGAAAGGTTGATGTCCTGGAGAATCGGCTCCACGGAGTCCTTGAGCCACCGGAACTCGCCGTCCTTGATAGTGACTACGACGTCGCCAGTCTTCGCCTCTCCTTGAGGGTCTGAGTTAGGGTAGATGATCTCACGAGCGTTCTTGTCCAGCTCCTCGGCAGCAAGGAAGTCTTCGATACGGGCAATCGACACGATAGCTTCGATGATGCTGTTGATAATGTTGGAGAACACGGCAAGCGGGAAAGACAGGAGCTGGAAGAGCGAAATGGCGGGGAAGATGACCTCGCTGGTCAGGGGTCGGTCGCTGGTGGCCACGAAGGTCGAAAACGTTGCAAAGGCGACGAGGAATGGTACAGCGACCCAGAAGAAGTTGCTGATGGACTGCACAATGCCGATTCGCCGGAGCATCCGCAGCTCTTGGTTATTTCGGGCGTCGAACACCTTCTCGGCAAACGCCTTCTCCCAGCCGTACAGCTTGATAGACTTGATGTTGTTTAATATCTCGTTCATGGCGCGTGTCCGGACATCTTTGGTTTTCATCAGCTGGCGCTGAAGCTTCTTGCTGTACTTGGCGATGAGGGTGTTGACGGGAAGCTACATTGTCAGCTCCCTGGCGAAGCATCAAGCGAATGGGCTTACTGAAATGATCATGACCGCAACACCCATGAAAGCCTGCCATCCGACGAGTTGGTATAGGGAGACGAAGGCGAGGATGATCTGCTTCATCAGTGACAAGCCAACAGGAACAGTCTTGTGCGTACTTGAAATGGACCCGACCAAGCAATCTGACCATATTGAGCGAGGTCTCCGATTCGAACAGCGTCGACGCTTTGCAAGTTGACAATGTCCCCGCTGGTGCGTCCGGACTTTTCGCCGTTACTCAAAACAAGCGATTTGCGGTAAATCAGGGTGACCAGACCACCCTTGACCCTCATAGCTGCCAAGTCAGCTGACATCTAATATGGCGAAAAGACATACTGGTGGCAAAGCAGCGGTCAAAGTATTGGTGGAGAGCAGCTGTAGCCACGTTGGCCGAGAGGAACATCAGAATGCTGATGGCGAAACCAGCAACAGGTGGCATGGGGTGGTCGGTTCCATAGCTAGAGACATAGCTCAGCAAGAGCCGCAGGAGCTGTGGCTGCAGAAAGTTGAGGCAGTCGTAGACACCTTTGAGCACGCCGGCGATGAAATACGGTCCACCGTAGGCCTGCCAGAGGGCGATTTTGAGGGATGGGCGCTTCTTCTTTCCGTCATCGACGTATTTGAGCTGTCTGAGCCACGTCGCCTGCAGACGGTCGGAGAGGGCCTCAGCCGAGTCTTCAGCGGGGAGCGACCACATATCCTCCTCCCCGAGGAACTTGCGGGTTCCCAGTTGGAGCATCGGCGTGAGCCACGAGAATGTCAAACGCTCGTAGAAGTTGGCCGTGACGACTGGACTTTCAACCTCGCCATCCTCGTTCTTGTCGATGAATACCCCGTTTCCATTCAGCTCGTCCACTCGGTCGTACTCCTCGTCCGAGTCGTCTGAATCGTCCAAACGAAGCTTGCCTTCTTTGCTCCATGGTGCGGTCCATCGGATTTTCTTCCACCTCTTCTCCGGTGAGTACAGCTCCAGCAGGAAGTCGACTAGCCCAAAGACCCCGCTGGCCAGCCATAGACTCTCGCGAGCGAGAATAAGACGTCCGGAGGTGGAGTGAGTCAAGTGCTGTGAAAAATCACCCGTGAGGACCATGGTCCGGATGCGCACGGCGGAGATCAAGGTGTAGATCGGCCAGAAGAGTAGTATGGTCGTCGATGATGTGCGCGATGTGTGATGATTCAGCCACGTAAGGTGCAAAAAAAGCAGCAGATCGAGGAGATAGAGCCCATAGTGGACCGTCGACGAAGGCGAGGATTTAACAGTCGTGAAAGATAGCGCTAGACTGGCAAGCGCGAGCGTAGTCGACCAGCCAAGTAGCGACTGAGAGCATCAGTAGCGCTCTGCCGTGCTCCCACTGGGGTACCACATACCATTTTCGTCCGGCATAATCGCTCACTCCCCCTATTCCTCTCTCGCCACTGAATTTGCTCTCTGTTGAGCTTGCCCCGCGTCCGCAGTATTCGAGCGAATGCAGCAAGGGCAAACACAGCCAGCGGCAAGGGCAGCAGCACGGCATGCTCGAAGCATTGCGTCAAGTCGAGATCGCGGTGCTTCGAAATTATCTGGATTGGCCACGAGCATCGCGATGACCCTGCAGACGCCGAGGCGAAGGAAGCCAGGAAGGGCGACTGCGACAGCATATTGGGGTGCTGTTATCGTCTCTTCCTGCGCTGCGTCCCACTTTCTCCTGCTCCACTAGCCTCTTAAGGCTCTGCTTTGACGCGTTGAGCAAGAGACCGAAGAGGTGCAGAGGTGAGAAATGTCTGTTCGGCGAGATTGCTCAGCTGCTCGGTCCGTTCGGTCTGTCGGCATTCGGTCCTGACCGTCATCCCTTACCTCCACCTCGTCATCACATGCTTCTCCGCCACTCGTCCTCACTCACGGAGAGGCATGGGCACAACCAAGGCAACTACGCGCAGAGGCCAGCGAGAAAAGCGCACCAGGTCCAAGCCGAGTGGTATGGCAAAGCTCAACAGCTTCCGATGGACTTTTACAAGGCAGCACCGGGAAGCGGTGAGGAGATCCGCAGTACCATCCTCGAGCTCATCGGCCATCTAAAGGCCGAATCTACCATATGCCCATCTCAAGTGCCGCGCAAGCTGCATGATATGAGCCCGAAGAGGTATCCCGACTGGCGACAGATGATGCCCCATGTCCGCCAGGTCGTGTGGGACCTCGTGAAGGACGGTCAGGCCGAGGTGACGCAACGAGGCGAAGTTCGGTCATGGGACATGCGAAACAACCTCAAAGGCCCGCTACGAGTCAGAAGAGGTCCAAAGTACATGCCCGAGTCCTCGATAGATACGAAGACATGGCTATCCTAATAACCCGTATCGTCGCTCCCCGACATCGGCGCCGGAACTGCCTGCGGCTGCGCCGCGCCTCGCCGAATGGTCATACTGTTCGTGAACATGCGCATATCTAACTGCGCCAAGACCAGCATCCAGAAGAGGCCGACAACCCAATCAAGCGGACCCGCATCTGATGTCGATGCGGTCGTATAATCATTCGCATCTGCGAAAACAGTTTGTCGAGCGATCATTCTTTTCGCTAGTCATGAGCTTCGGATTTGTGGTCGCAGCAAGACTTCACCTAACGCTGGACGGAGACGAAGCCTGTGGACTCGGTGAGAACAGGCGTTGGAAAGAATTGGATGGGAGAGGTGACCTGCATGACCGGCATCAGTCGTATGAGAATAAATGGCAGGCCAGAAACCCATCACACCAGGTCTACGTGTTTAGGGGAATGCATGAAAGGGGGTAATAGCAGTACATGAAAGGGGGTACCGTGTGTGATCCTGCTTCTCCGTCCTCCTCTACCTGCCTTCTCGTGGCGCGGATGCAAGGCATCATTGTCGATTTGCGGTCGAAGTGGCGCGGGGAGTGTCCACTTCGATGCTCTTCGGCGCCGGCGCAGCTGCACGAGGATCTTCGGTCGTGACGCCGTTCTCCCACGTCGCAGCCCCGACAGCGGACTCGATGGCGATCGGTGCGTGCACTTGCCGAGCATCATGGGCTGGCATGTATATGCGGGCATTCGGACCATCTGCTGCGAGAGTAGCGGCAGGAACATAGTGACCGGTAGTGCTGCTGAGGTGAGAGGGAGAAGGTAGTGCGGCTGGCATGGCAGAGATAGCCATCATGGCGCGAGGTTTGGGGATGGATTTCAGATGTGGTGATGGAGCTCAGATGTGATGATGGGCGTCAGATGTGGTGATGGGAGTCTTGTTGCGGTAGGGATCAGCCTGATGCAGGATCAGCACCTTATATGTGCGCGCTGGGCGAGTCCGCCAAATGAGCTGTACCCACATGTTGGGGCGGCCACAAAGGACGGGCAAGACGTCAAACGGGTCAGAGATACCGCGTCGAGTGCTCTTCCTTCGTCGTCCGCATTTGTGAATGTGTGCGACGATGACCGATGTTCTCGCGTGAGACCGATGGGAATAACGGAATGCATCGTTGTCAGAGCTCGTCTGCCGGCTCACGCCTGCTATGCGCTTCCGGGGTGGCATCTGGTGCTTCGGCAGGCGATGGTGTGGCGGCAGCGGCCTTCTCACGTCGCAGTCTATCCCGTCGTTCTGCCTCTTCCAATTTGGCCAGCCTTCGTTGTCGATCTTCCGAGGTAGTCCCTGCGGCCGTCTCGGACTTGGGTGTGACAGTTGGCTTTTCGACGGGCGGCGGAGGCACTCCATCCACGATGGCTTGTAGCCATTCCAATAGGCCGTTGAACTTCAGAACGCCTGCTAGTTAGCCGAGTACCCCTTGCAGTGTCGCAATCCTAACCTTGATATTCAACGAGATGGGGTTTCGATGCGCCCGCCTCCCAAACCACTGCACGCGCTCCGTCTCGACTCGTATCTGCTGGGTCAAAGAGACCGAGGGAGGCGAGGACTTCATGCGATGGTGTATCACGGATATAGCCAAGATGCGCCTACAGGTTCAGCTTGACGACGGGACCGCACAGACTATTCACCTTTGACGAGAACCGGTGACCAAGAACTTTCCAGAGAAACGGTATTGAGGGTGTAGAGGGGTGAACCAAGAGGGCATGCGGCAAGTCACTCTTCTGAGAGTGTCAGCTTGAGAAACCAAAAAAAGCAAGCTCACCTCCTCCAAGAACTTGCTCAAGACGGTCTCGACCCCCTCATCTACCCGCAGCTTCTTCACCCGGTCGGGCACCAAACTCTTGGCGTACTCGACCAACGCGCCCTTCTTTCGCTCGCCGTTGTAATCTCGAGCGGCACCCTTGCCAGCTCGCGGGAACGCTTTGATGGTCGGGAAGCCCTGGACCTGATACTCGGCGCATAACGGCTTGTTTGCCGCATCGTCACAATCGACCGCATAGAAGGGGATCAGAGGAGTGAGGGATTGAGCTGCAGCGGTATATTCAGGTCCGAGATTTTTGCAATGACCACACCATGGAGCCACGAACGCCACCATCTGTCAGAGAGATCAGCCTTGAGAGCTTTTCAGCATTGAACAAGCTCACCGACGCGTGTTCCGTTGCCATGACCTTTTTGAACGACTTCGAGTCCAGGTGAACCACCGGCTGGCCGTACATGCCGGCGAGCGTCGTTGGCGCCAAGGCGGCCGCCACGAGCAGGAGGCTTCTGACGATCATGGTGCTGCAGTGTCGTCGGGCGAGGTGTGCACAGCGTGAACTGCAAGGTAGACGAATGCAGTCACGCGCTGACTGATGCATCCATGAAACGGTGGACCGCCAACGTGGAGGTCACCTCGTCAAGTAGCGCCACAAGACCGTGCCTGAATTCGGCGATATGGTTTGACGAAACCCCGAGCAGCGAATTCGAGGAGAGAGGTCTTTTGACGACGAGGCTGGTGAAGACGAGATTCAACCTTCAAAAACGTCGACAGGATGCCGTTCGTCAAGGTCCAGAAGAACAACGCCTACTACTCGCGGTACCAGGTCAAGCCCCGTCGTAGGCGCGAGGGCAAGACCGACTACTACGCGCGCAAGTGAGCTTGCTCTTCGTAACACTCCTCGGGTCAGATTGCTGATGGTCGAAGACGCTTGATCGCCCAGGCCAAGAACAAGTACGAGTCGCACAAGTACCGCCTGGTCGTCCGCATCACGAACAAGCAGGTCATCTGCCAGATCGTGTACGCCAAGCTCCAGGGCGACTTTGTTCTCTGCCACGCCTCCTCCAAGGAGCTCCCCCGCTACGGCATCGAGCACGGTCTCACCAACTGGACCGCCGCCTACGCCACTGGTCTCCTGGTCGCCCGCCGTGCGCTCACCAAGCTCGGCCTCGCCGACAAGTACGAGGGTGTCGCTGAGCCCACCGGCGAGCTCGAGCTCACCGAGGCCCTCGGCGATGACGAGCCCCGCCCGTTCAAGTGTTACCTCGACGTCGGTCTCCGCCGCACTTCGACCGGCAGCCGAGTGTTTGGTGCCATGAAGGGCGCCTCGGACGGCGGCATCTTCATCCCCCACAACGAGAAGCGATTCCCCGGTTACGACCCCGAAACCAAGACCCTCGACGCCGAGGTCCTGCAGAAGTACATCATGGGCGGCCACGTTGCCGAGTACATGGAGTCCCTCGAGGAGGAGGACGACGAGAGGTGAGCTACTCGCCCAGGCTGCTTTGGTATCTGTACTGATGTCCAGGTTCAAGAAGCAGTTCTCGACCTACCTCGCCTCGGACGTCGGCTCGGCCGACATCGAGGAGATCTACACCAACGCCTACGCCGCCATCCGCGAGGACCCCTCGTTCACCCCTACCGAGAAGGACGTCGCCAAGTGGAAGTCCGAGTCGTCGAAGCAGAAGACCCCCCGTCTCACCCACGAGCAGCGCCGCGAGCGCATCCAGGAGAAGATCCAGGCCTACAAGGCCGGCAAGCTGGATGCCCAGGAGGAGGCCGACGAGGAGGAGGAAGAGGACGAGGAGGACGACGAGTAGATGTTTTTGGGGTTTGGCTACCTCGTGTAATCATATGCATCGCCTATGCGAGCGCGATACATGGTCTTCACCGACTGTCGCACTGTCTACCATGAAAGACTGTTGGGCTATCCTGTACATCATATGCTGCTTGGTCTATACGCTGGTCCGCTCAGCCCAGACATCCTCTATCCGCCAGTGCTGCCTGCCAGCCGGGGTAAACAAGTTCACACAAGCCCCCGTCTGATGTAGCGGTATCAGCGCCCAGTCCGAATCAGCTTCCTCGCGCGTGACTCTGCGAGTCTTGAGTCTTTCCGGGCTGGACGGATGATCCCGCAGCTGTCCTTCAGCTAGCTGCTTTGGAGCTCATGTGTATTTGGCTCACCCAGACCCGTACTTCTCTCTCCGCACGAGGAACAATACCCTTTCCTCGTCCTCGCACAGTAGCCACAATCATCCAGTCCCACGTCGGGCGGGCAGACCCGCCAGGGGCACTGATCACCTCGTCCGCCCCAGTCAGGCTGGCAGTAGTACTGCTGCTTGAAGGCCGAGTGCTAGTGATGACGACTGAAGAAGGGTCGATCGATTCCGCCTCGCACGTCAGGAAGTGGTGTAGCCCTTTCAAGCTCGTCGGACAATCGGCGGGCAGAGGAGGGATGATCACCGCGGCTGCTTCTGGTGTGGTGGAGGACGGGTCGAATGTCGTCGTGCGGCGTGGACGGGACGTGCTGGGTGTGTCGTGCGCTTCTGACGCTGGACCAGGGGTCGGCGGGAGGTACCATGCTCTCGCTTTGGCTTGCTCGAGCTCGGAGGGTTGTGGGGCAGACGACGAGGCGGATTGTAGTGTTCTGAAAGAGGTTGAGAGCGTTCTTGCTTGGCTTGACGGATGCATGCTGCGTCCAGCGAGACGCAGGCAGCCTTCAATAGGCCTGACGAGCGATCTGAGAGACATGATTGACGAACTATTGGAGAGAGATAACAGGAAGCGCAGAAATATTTGGCTGGACAGATCGTGGACCATCGAAGTGGAGGGTGGAACTACATATGAAACTGTCCATGACAGTTCATCATACGCAGCCCATGCATGTACATGAATAAAGTGTCGTCCTCCAAAGGCCCATGCGTAGTCGCACGCATGGTCTATACCGTTCTCTGCAATTACAAGCGCTCGACGACAATCGCGCTGGCCGCACCGCCACCATTGCAGATCGCCGCACAACCCTTCTCTCCCGGCTTGAGAGCGTGGATCAATGTGACGACGATCCTGCTGCCTGACGATCCGATCGGGTGGCCCAACGCGACGGCACCACCCCGGACATTGACCTTGGACCGGTCAAGACCCAGCACCTTCTCCGCGGCGCAAACGACGACGGAGAACGCCTCATTGAACTCCCAGAGGGCGATGTCGTCTTTCGACACGCCGGCGGCTTTGAGTGCTCGTGGGACGGCCAGTGTGGGGGCGGTGGGGAAGTCGATGGGCGCGCAAGCGGCGTCGGCGTATCCTGCCGGGTTAGTATGCCCATCCGTACGAATGGCTCTATGAGAGGTGAGACTCACCCAAGATACGGGCCATGGGCTTCAGGCCCTCCTTTTCAACAATGTCTCCGCTGGCAAGAACTACAGCACTCGCTCCGTCGTTCAGCGAGCTCGAGTTGGCCGGGGTGACGGTCCCGCCCTCCTTCTTGAAAGCCCCCTTGAGCGACCTGAACTTCTCGCGGATCAACTTCTTGTAGTCCTCGTCCTCCTTGACGATCACATCTCCCTTCTTGCCCTTGATAGTGACGGGCGCAATCTCGGCGTCGTACAGGCCCTGTGCCCATGCCTCCTCTGCACGCGTGTAGGTCGAGAGACAGTGGTCGTCCTGCTCGTCGCGCGAGATCGAGTGCTTGGTCGCGGTGTGCTCGGCGCAGTTCCCCATGGCAAATTTGTTGTACACGTCGTAGAGGCCGTCAACCTCGAGCGAGTCGCGGGCGGTGATGGAGCCGAATGCGGGGTTCTTTCGGGGCACAAGGAAACTAGAAGGATGAGCGATTACTTGCATCCCCAACGAAGGCGACTCACGGAGCGTTGGACATCGACTCCATGCCGCCCGCGACCATGATGTCTCGCACGCCGAGCTGGATGTTCTGCGCAGCGAGCATGATGGCCTTCATACCTGAGGCGCACACCTTGTTGATGGTGGTAGCGTCCGTGGTTTCGGGGATGCTGACGATCAGCTCTGAGTATCCCACCATGATGCAACAGCTGCTCACCCGGCAGCGATGCCGACCTGTCTCGCGGGGCTCTGGCCCACACCAGCCTGCACGACATTGCCCATGTAGATCTCCTCGACCTTCTCCGGGCTCACGTTGGCCTTCTTGAGCGCATCAGTGACTGCGACAACGCCAAGTTGGGGAGCGGTGAGGGTGGCGAGGGAGCCGTTGAGCGAGCCAATGGGCGTACGGGAGCCGGAGACGATGTAGACCTGTTGAGACTACTCGTGAGCCTCTACTGAACAACATGATACGAGGAAAGAAGGATAGCATGAAGAGGAATGGAGTTCGACATGGGGGTGGCCAACGCGCAGCGCGGGCCGAGTCCGGACACTCACCATGCTGCGTGCTTGATTGACAAACGTTCTTTGGGATCTATGCAATGGGTATACGATGCTGAGAAGAGAGGCTGTTGCTTTTGAATGCATGTAGGAGAGAGGCAAGACGGGGTCGTACGAGTTTCCGAGGGGAGGGCAGTGGCCAGTGGGGGGGTCGCGAAAAGGCGGGGGTCCGTTCACGAGGTGGTCAACGGTTCAGGGTCTCGTTTGGCTGACACACAACGTCGAACAAGAGGACGTTTTAAGATCAAGAGGAATGAGGGATGGATGGCAGTCGCAAATGATCAAGTGATTATCTCGCGACACACGGCTGCTGCTATAGAAGATACGTGTGTCACGTAACCAGCATGAGACTGAGGCATGTGGGACGCCATCAATGTGGGACCGGACGCCTTCAGACCGGCTACGCGGCCCACTCTTCGTACCGGCGAGATGTGGACACGCAGCTGATTCTTTAAATGCTTGTGATCAGGTCGTAACTGACGTCTGGCAGCATCCTGCCGCCAGACCGGTGTGCATGCAGAGCGGTGAAAAGTGTGACTAGCCCGTATGCCCAAGCGTAAGCGTCAATATGAGGTGTGGGTAGATGCGTCTAGGGTATCAAACTGATCGTCAGCGAATCGTCTGTAGCCTTATTCGCAGGTAACTCACCATATTTGCCAAAGAAGGGGATCAAGCTCTGTGCGAGAGTGTAGGAGAAGACGAGTTTCGGGCCAACAACCAAGATCTTGTCGTCAGCTATTCGCCTTTTTCGCTATACGACCTGCGCACCTTGGGAGTCAAGCCCTTGAAGAAGGCACCCATTCCTTCTTGCCTGACCATCTCCCGGATGATCGTCGTGCCCGAAACTTGCGAGGAGAAGTTGGCGTTTTGGATTCGAGTCTTGACGACGTCAAGCGGGGCGGCAACTGTGATGGATGCAACGGCACCGGCAATCGAGGCGACGAAGTCTGACGAGTGAGTTCTCGCTGCCACGATAACTTTAAGATCACTCACTTTGCGACCAGGTCGCCGAGGAGTAGTCAGACAAGCGGAAGAGGTACTCCTTCGTCACTGCCGAACCTCCGAAGAGGGCAAACGATCCTGGCGCATTCCGTGCCATAGTCCAGCCCCATCCCCGGTACAGCGAGCCGATACCCTCCTCGGTGATCAACTTTAGGAGTCCTCGACCACGGATCGCGTCTGGGTTGGTCTGCATTTTGATCTTGAGGACATCAAGAGGGAGCAAGACCTGTCCGTGAACATAGCGCCGCAATACAAGGGAAACACTCACAACCTCTCCGATACCCGTCAGACTGCCTGCTGCGGCGTGCATCAACATTCCACCGGTCTTCTTGCCGAAGGTATCTCTCCACCAGTTCCCGGTGTTCTTGTCGATGAGGTCACGGAAGTAAGGCTGGCCGCCGAACTTGTAGACTCGCTGGGCGATCTTGTATCCTGCTGCGTAGCCGAGACCAGGAAAGAGCGAGAGGAATTTGCGGTGAATAGGGGAGGTGGCCGCGGATCTGAAGATGATGGTGTTGATCTCGGACATAGCGAACTTGGAGCGGTTCGACATGAGACGTTTGGCGACAGTGTCCTCATGATCAGCTCTGAATCTTTGTCTAACGCCTTGGTCATGGCAATGCCAAAGCGGCTGGCTCAAACTCATGTCAAAAGTATGACTGAGCCCACGAGGGAGAAGAAGCGAGCACTCACTACAGGGTGGAAGACGAGCAGCTCGGCGACACCTGTCTGTTAGCCTCCCCTTCGCCAATCTCTCTGCCCGTTGTACACACCTGAGGCGCCCGAGCCCAAGATTCTGGCTGTCCCCGACTCTCGCTTCCCCTTGAAGTTGGCATCAGCTGGAGGCGACATTTTTACAGCTCTGCTCCAGCTTCTTGTCTCTGATACTCCTGCTGCGGCGTTTGGACCGTAGTTACAAGCCGTGTATGAGCAGAAGACTCCAATGAAAAAAGCTAGATGCTATCGAAATATGTCTGCGAGCCGAAGTTCTTTCCCATCTCTGCTTTCAGGCACGAGGGTTTACCCAATCGGACGGAAGCAAATTGGCTTCAACCCAAAGCTACAGATCAGATGCCATGTTCGACTGTCGACATTTCGCAACGATCAAAGAGCGGCGAAGAGGGCCAAGATGATAGGCCTCAAGGGGACCTTGAATGTGTGCTCAGCGAGCTGTGTCAGGATCAAGCTGACCACAGATCATCGACAACTCTGGCGGGCTGATCGCGGAGTGCATCAACATTCTCAAAGTGAAGACGCGGAAACACTCGGCAGGATTTGCGACAGTCGGTGAGTGGTGGACTGCGTGAAGTGGGTACATGAGCTGACGGCTGACAGGTGACGAGATCGTATGCGTTATCAATAAAGCCCGACCTATGGCGCAGACCAACGCCAAGATCGCGGGGGCGAGCTCGAACATCCAGAAAGTCAGAAGAGGAGATATCCGCCGGGCTGTCGTGGTGCGCACGAAGAAGGGGGAACGGAGGCCAGATGGGCGCTACGTGGCGTGAGTCAGCTAGTTTATTCGCGATTCGTCGCTCAAATTCGGCAGATTCGACGATACGGCTTGCGTGTTGCTGAACAACAAAGGGGAGATGATCGGCACTAGGGTGAATGGCGTAGTTTCGAGCGCATTAAGAGAGGTGCAGGGAGCGACGGGAGGGCGATGGGCGAAGATCATCAGTCTCGCACCCAAGGTATGCTGAAACATCCTTGTTGTGGCTCTGAAGCTGATTCAAAGGTTGTATAGCATAGCATCATCATATTCACATCATCATTCACAGCATGGATCTCTCTCAGCTCATCACTTAAGTGTCATTAGGCGAAGACGATTAGGCCGTCGACCGAGTCTTCGATCGGTGGAGTCCGATCACTTCTCACTGGGCGGAGCCTAATCTCTTGCAATTCAGAATTCGCAGCAAACTCCGAAGCCTCAGTAGTGGTAGCGTCAGCTACGCTCGTCGAAGTCTGTGTAGCTACCTGAGGAAGGACCGGACCTCCTGGCGGACAGCGCGGTGTGCGGTACTTTCCGCCAGGACCGAGGCTGCCGTATGCGATCAGCGATCTACGTCGACGCGAGCTATCCACTGTGCTTGGGACCGACGGCGCAACAACGAAGGTCTTTAAGTCGTGTTCGTCCGGCCGAGTAGCTGACCGGGTTATTGGGGCGTCCTTGAACGAAGTCCCTATTGCTGAGGCTTGGTACACTGACGCCGGTTCATCGATGGCTGTTTCATCAGCTTGCGACTGGCGAGTTCCGTCAACCGGGGCGAGGGTGTTGGCGGCTTGTCCACTGGTGGCTATATCTGTCGTTGGGTCTTGCTCGGCCCGAAAGGTCTTCCTTGACCCCAGTCTCGTTATAGACCTGGGGCAAGAAGCAGCCATTATCATGACGTTCTTCCGACTGAGGGATCGCCCGCGCAGAGTGCTTCGGTGGGTCCGCATGACTGGCATGTTGGGATGTAGTGGTCGTGGGGAAGAGCAGTAGTGGGCGAGACGGATACTCGTCGAAGCCTTTGCCACTAGCATCTGACGAGATTTGAATACTATAAAAGGAGGCTGTCACACTCTCGAGATTCAAGCTTTATGATCAGGCCACATTTGCAATGTGACAGACACCCAACCATTGTACCCTGTCAGGAAGACTAGCAGCACTGAAAATGGAATATGCATTCTTAAATACGGTTGCGGACAGGTACAGTATGATACTGTAAGATTGGTCGTCCGGCTACTGCTCATTTTCTGGGAGACGTTTGTCCATGCTGCAGAAAAGACCGTCGACCTCCAACAGATCATTGATGTGATCCTGCTTAGTGTAGCCTCCTCCTGAGCTTCCTGGATACCCCGCAAGTCTTCCTGCTTCTCTATACAGGAGAGCATCGTTTCCCCTATACGGGTCATCGTCGTTTGTTCTATACAGTTCCTCCTCGTTGATCGAATACACGTCATCCTCGTTGTGAGGATCGTACGGGAAGCTCTGTTGCACGTCACTTGATGGTCCAGGCCGATAGACAGTACCGTAGTATCCCTGAGTGTCAGGCGGCGCCCCGATCATCGTCTGGTCCGAGCCAACTGTAGCAGGGCTCTGCAGGTGTGCCTGGTGTGCTTGATTTAGGGATACAAGGTCACCTGCTGTGTAGTTGGGGTCGAGCTGCTGCGAGCGGTTCCACAACATAGTGGTGTCTGCTGAGGAGGATGCGTCAGGATACGAATCCGAGGTGCCGGTGATCATGCGGCTGTCGGCCTCTGGGTCAGCGAGTGTGTCGTTGTGCCAGGCGCTCGAGCCTCCATTATCCGCCACGTTACGATCTGAGGGCCGGGGACGTCGAGACTTGGGCTTTCCTGATTTCCCTCTCGGTCCGTGGCGCGATGTTCCCGATCGGTCAGTTCTCTTAGAGTTCGGCGACATGCTTCGATGCGATGCTTTGATCATAGATTGGTCAATTATGCTTTTTACGATTTAGATACGAGCGAAAGGGTTGTCTGGTCGACTTGTAGCATGCCTGCATTGTTTAAGTAGACCGGTATTCAGCTCGGTCATATGATTTTGGCCTTCTTCGCAATCGGCGATCGACCTTGGTCCGACCGGGAGCCTTTCAGCTGAGACGGGCTTATGCTCCCCGACACTTTGCTGCCAGCTTCATCTATCCAAGGGGTAAGGTTACTCCGGCCACCCAGGCATGTCAGCCCTGGGAGTCCTCTCAGCGGTATTCGAAGCTCTGACATGCCAGACTGCGTGCTGACGCATTCATGCCGTGCGCTCCATGCGCCTTCGAGCCCATTCAGCTTCCGATGTCGAGCGCTACAACCTTGCGTGGAGCTTGTATCAGTCTGTTCGCTTGTCACGTCGTCTCGCCCCGATTGCCGTCGAGCTCGGCGTCTTCGCGGGACATGTTACGCCTTCTAGTGGCCAGCAAGCACGGACCACGGCACTGTCCGAATTTTCCTCGTGGTCGAATAACAGGGATACCTGCTCAGACGTTCTGTCTACCTCGATGAGCGGGATCGACGTCGAGCATCGACCCGGAGTCACCATGTGTGAATGTCTTTCGGTGATCTGACATCCATAAGTTACAGTGCTATATGCAATGCAGTGAATAACAGGGGCAGCCAAGAGATAATCTTTGGCTGAGTTCTTACATGACCAAGTGAAGTGCAGTGTTTTACGAGACGCGCGGCCGCCCCAGGAGAGCAAGGAAAAACACCCACAGATACCTCGGAGCGAGTTGTACATAATACATCGATCTGGGCATTGTGGACACCATCCAGCTAAACAGCCGTGTTATCCCCCGGACGTTAGCTCAGCGCCGCGCAGGCGGGTCTTTGCCAAATGACTCGTCCGGCACGTCATAGGGATCGACCACATTACCTGTTGTCTCCTCATTACCAGCTTGCTTCGTGACGCCAACAATAGTGCTGTCATTTTCCGGGGGTGACTTAGGCTCGACCACGCTTTGCGAAGCTGGATGACTCTGTCCGGCATTATGAGAGTCTGCAGTTTTGCAAATCTCGCCGGTGTCACTGCCAACCGTAGACACTTTCGGAAAGGCCGGTGCCATGCTGCGCAATGTCGAAGCGCACACAATTTCGTCTAGAAGGGGTTTTTCAGATGCATCATTGGAGCCCTTCGAGGTGAGCTTACGTGCCGTACTTCTGCTGGCCAACGGAACGTCGCCGCTAGCGGTTTGCTGGACAGGCGGGCGGCTTTTCCGGCTCGCTTCCTCTGTTTGGGTGTCGTCCTGTACCATACCTGTTTCGTAAAATGGGAAATGGGACAATACCTGACTCTGCTTCACGGTTTCGGATGGGCTGCTGAGGGGGCCGAGATGAGGCCACTTGAAGGCGTCAGGTTGAAGCGGTGCCCATTTTATATACTGCAGCCTCGAGCGATCTTCGCGATCTTCACCTCATCTCCATTATGGCATTTTGCCAAGCGTAAGCGAAGGGCTTCGTTCCATGCACCTCCTTGCAGGTAGCCTTCGCGCAAGCCGAGGTATGTAGGCGTCATCCATTGAGGAGCGTCTCCCGAATCGCTTAGCGATGCTCGGTAAGGGCGTCAGGTTGAGGCGGTGCCCAGTTTATGTACTGCACCCTCGAGCGATCTTCGCGATCTTCACCTCACCTCCATTATGGCATTTTGCCAAGCGTAAGTGAAGGGTTTCGTCCCATGCACCTCCTTGCAGGTAGCCTTCGCCCAAGCAGAACTCTGGACGCGTCATCCATTGAGACGCTTCTCCGGACTCGCTTAGCCGCATCTACTCGCCTCCACCAGATGCGCACGGAGCTTCGAAGACCCGAAGTCTCCTCTTGCTTCTCACATTGAGGTTTCACCCACACATCGTCCAGGTGAGTGACGCATCATTGACCCACTTCATGGCTGTGATCGAGTATGCTGTGTCATGCGTGTCTGCTAATTCTGGCTATCCTGCCTCAGGGGCCGACCGGCTCCTAGTTGGGTTTTCCTCCAGGAATGAATGATAACAAGCGATTGTGCATAGTATCGTGAGAAAGCCGGAGAGAGTGCTAAGGTCTGGGTAAGGCGAGATGAACGTATCTGCGAAACAAGGACAAGCAACAGAGCATAAGCAGATCATGGGGCAGCAGCACCAGACAGTACCCATCTGATCCCTCCCTGCTGTTACAAGCGGTCTCTAGCCTTTTTCAACATCGTGTTGCTTGACCTCAATACTAGGGCGCCCGGCAACGAGCACTACCGGTCGCACGTCTGATCCTAGAGCACCGTGCATCTTGACTGTCTCCGTATCTGAATTCTCGGTGTCATGACCGATACTACCCACGCTGTCGTCGGGAGACGAGGCTGGGAGGGCTCTGCCGGAGTGAGAAGAGATTGTTCTCCCCGCTTGAACTGTACGTGTACCACCGCGAGTACGAGGGCGTGAGCTACCTCTCCTTCTCCCTGTACTTTCAGCGGCCCTTTCCCTCTTCCGCTTGCTTTCATCTCGGCCGCGCACGAGCTTTCGGGAAGACAAGGAAACTCGTTGGCACCCGAAGCCTCGGCATCCACTTCTTGCAAATGCACATGCCTGAGATCGGCCACATTGTCAGAGAAAGAGCTGGGACAGTGTCAAGTCTGACCCCTGTATGGGAGCAGTGGGGCGGCCGCTGGAATCCAAGAACGTTTTCGAGGAATCCAGCACTCAATTGAGCTCTTTGAACCCAATCGCATTCTTCGCCCTGCGGCTCCGTCCGTTTGTAGAGGAGATTTGAGGCATTGACTGAATAGGAGCTTCGGTGGTCGACTGTAGGATGACTTCTCGAAATGACTTCTTAGCCATTGGCAAGCTCTTCATCGTTCTTCGCCTTGCCCTGGGAGAAAGGCAGCGTGTCGTCCATTTAGTCAGAGCGCCCCTTCCCTTGTTCAGTCTTTGACGCTGTCAAGACCTCAGGTATGAAACTCGGAAGGCAGTCCAAAGTCAGTGCTGTGTAGTCTCTAGAGAAGACCGACACTGCTTGTGGCCAAGCGAGACTAGGCACTTTTCTGTGTGGGAGCTCGTAATTCGTTTAGCTCAATTGCGAATGCGAAGTAAGGCTGGGGATGAATCCTATGAGACAGGTGCATAGAGGGGGAACGTCTATGGCGTTATCATTCAGAATCAAAGTATGCAGAGTCTCGTGATCCATCTGCATCTTCGCTGCTCGAGTGGTCACTGGTATACCTGTCAGTCTGACCCTGTTCCTCCATGTTGAGTGACGAGCTTTGGCCAGCCCCATCATACAACAACCTCAGTATTGCCTGTGCGTTCTCATCCATCTCGCGCATCGCGGGAGCTGGAGGGGTCGGAGAAGGTTCCGGCTCACTGGGCACGTAATCCCAGTAATCATCGTCGACAGCGTTGATGCTCGCTGCGCCAGTCGTGGGAACCACCGCATCGACGGTAGAAGTGGCATCCCCGGCTGTGGTCGTAGCGGCGGCAGGGTCTGTCGAAGCCGTCTTATCCTCCTCCTTAGATACATTGGGGGGATGGTCGTTCGTGCTCTTTGCTGCAGTCTCAGGGGCCAAGGTGCTACCGGTAGGATCGGATGCGCCGGCTGCACTGGTTGAGGTGATAGTATTTGTCGGCTCTGCGCGAGGATTGCGGTCCGTGCGGAATTCGGGGGCTTTGACAACGATACTAGAATCTGCAATCTGGGCCGTGCTCGTGGGCGGGGCATAATCTGTCAGAGCTGTCCCAGTAGCAACTTGGGCGACTGTGGGTGCTGGGAGAGCATTTTGGCGATACTGGGACGGACTGTCCTGTATCACCTTGTAGGCGCGCCACGTCGGGTCCCTTCGAAAAATTCCCTTCATCTCCTTGACCTCTTCAGCAGTCGCCGCTTTGGCATGTCCTTCGGCTGGCTTATATTGCCGTCGAGACCTTGTGGTGGAAGCTCTAGCACGGGGTTTGCCTCGACGAGGAGAGAAGTCAGAACCTGCGGTCCGCGCATTGCTGCGCCTTCGGGCTGGACTAGGGGGCTTATGGGACGTGACAGGTGGCGCTCTGATGCGACTCTCGATGGACTCCGTCACGGTCTCCCTCATCTTGCTACTGGTGGCCTGTGCGCCAGTCAATGGACCGTAGCTGGCGAACGACTGTTCTGTCCTCCAAGACCCCCGGCTTTGATTGTAATCTTCGGTATCGGCCGCCTCTATTTTGACACGTTCCAGTGCCTTCTGTGCAGCCGCGCGCCGCGGGCGATGGCTGCCTGAATCAGTTGAGCGGTCCATGGTAGAGCAAGACCTTGTTGAGCGATAATGGGATGGTAAGCACGAAGCCGACCCGAGCGTCCGTGAGCTTTGAATATAAGTTGTGTTGGGAATCGGCCCCCTTGTCATTTGGAATGAAAGGCTGCTGGCACGTAAAACAAGACATGCGCCGCACAAGACTCGGAATTTTAAAATCGATGCGTCTGGGATGTTCTGCCACACACAAGTGCCACCAAGGCCAGCCATCCCGTCGCTACCTTGAAAGTCCGTTCTGCATGCCACTGCCACATACATTCTGATGATCTGTTCGGCAATGATCTGTTCGGCAATAGAGTGAAGGCCTCTTATGACGACCGGCGACCGGAAAGTATTGGAAAGGTAAAATGTACATCACAGAGCTGCGCGCCGACAGCGGAAAAAAGCCAAAAATATCCTTGAACCCCAAATTACATGGTGCCGTACACCTCATTATAGGTCGGAGGAAGATGCACAGTCTTCTGCCCGCCTCTCCTCTCCACCGACGCCCCATCATTGCTCATACCCGCATCGCGATGACGGATAATCGTCACACCCCGACCAAGACCGCGCACGTTCAGGTCGCGGTCGTCGCCCGGAGTGAAGCTTCTTTCGGTCGAATCATACGAAGCCTCGGACATGACGAGCGACAGGGCTCGCTGTCCTCTGTTTGGAGCTGCGTGGGTCGACGGTCCGGGCTGGTATGCGGGCGAAGGGAACGCGGTGATCGGCATCGCGGGACCGGAAGCAGAGTCAAGGAAAGGGTTGCGCTCCCCTGCTGAGGTCGCGGAGAAGGGAGAGACAGGCGACCAAGTGCTCGTGGGGGTGATCAGAGCAGAGGCGGGCGAGCGAGTGGATGCGGATCGATCCATAGTCAGCGGAGGCAGAGAGCTGCCGTTCCATGTGGACGTGCTTGGCTGCGTGCGGATCGTCCGACTATGACCGAGGGTGTACCCAGGGTGGTCTAGCACGTCTTGGCTTATTACCGATACCCCGTCGCCCACACTGGCAGTGGAGAGAGTGCGAGCGAGCGTCGAGCCATCGTTCGCAAGCATGTCCCCGTCGGAATCAGTCGTGGACCACGCGGTCGACTGACGGTGCGGTCGCGAGGGCGGACGTTGCCAAGGCGCATTGGGCCGAGGAGGCAGGGCAGGCACACCACCCGCTTGGCGCATGGCGACGACTTGTGCGAGATCCGCTCGGTCCACACGTTGGCGCCGCTCGTCCATCAGTCGCTCGGTCGAACGATGCGGCGAATCTATCAGGTCAAGGCGACCCCGACCACTATGAGACTGGATGTTTGGAGGAGGGAGAACGGAATCATCCTCGGCAGCTCGGGCGCGTCTCTGCCTGATGCGCCTCTTGCAGCAGAACCAGATGATGGCGGCGAACACTAACGCCCCTACAGCTCCTCCGCTGATCACGGCTATCCTGATCGTATGAGAGGACGATGCGGCGTTGTTCTCGTACGCTGACGAGACATCCGAAGCAGAAGAAGGAGATGCTTGCGCAGTCCCGCTTTGAGTACTGGGGCTCGAGGTGTATGCCTGACCTGCTGCAGGCGAGACCGAGCTCGTGGCCGAGTCGTGATTCGAGTTCGTGGCCGGGTTGTAATACCCCGAGCTGGACGCGCTGTACGTGTAGGTCGGGTACGACGTGTAAGTTGTGTGCGTAGACGAGGTGGAAGCTCGCGTCGTGTATGGGGGAGAACTCGTCGTGGTCGGGTAGTACGAGGATTCCACGACGGTGTGAGATGTTGACGAGGCCGGCGAGACGGCGAGATTCTGCTTCGGAGGCGGTATCGAGGTTTCTCTGGCCATGATATCGATGTCTGCCATAGTGGGTATGTGACACAATGAGATGGAGAGGTGAGGAGATGGGATGAGTGAGAGGAGATCAGCAAAGTCACTGCGGAAAAGTTGCCTCTGTGCACCTCGCGTTTTAAAGGACCCTCTGGCCTCTGGACCCTGACAAATTCCCGAAGTCGCTACCCTGACGAGATGTTCAATGATCAGCGTAGCTCTTACGGGGCGAATTTCTGCGGGTGTCCCTGGAACGAAAACGGTAAATGGGGGAATTAAATAAGAAAATTCCGGCCATTCTGATTTCATCAGCACAATCCTAATATGCATTGTGTCCTTGCCAAATTGCCTTTCATCAGAGAATAAAGATCTATGCATGAGGCTGATGCATGGAATGATCTCTGTAGCAGAACCAATCGCCTACATAGCTACTGCCATACCCTGCCCTATCATTGCACCAAAATGGTTACAATAGCGCAAGTCTGACAAGACTGCAATAGGCTTGCCAGGTGGCAGCTGTGACATAGCCCCTGTGACCAGCTTGGCATGCCTATGATCATCTGATCAGCCTAGCATGCCCAACAAGCACTTGCGCATCTCTTGATGAAGTGCTTTAGCTTGCAACTAATCAATGTTCTACAGTACATCCGGCTTTGCCGGATGCTTGACCCGTAAGGGCTGCGATGGCTGCGCCGCTAGGCGCAAGGGGGGGTCTTGGGGGGGTGTCCCACCCCCCCATGTCTAACGGAACCAAAGAACAAGGAATTGCATTAGGTTTTCCAAATTGCCTGAGAACCAATAACTTGAATACCTGATTAGAAATTCAGAGCTAAAAAAGAATTGAAATAACGAGCTACGCCCTATCGCGCACTTTCCTGCACGATCTACCTAGTCAGCGTAGCTCTTACGGGGCGAATTTCTGCGGGTGTCCCTGGAACGAAAACGGTAAATGGGGGAATTAAATAAGAAAATTCCGGCCATTCTGATTTCATCAGCACAATCCTAATATGCATTGTGTCCTTGCCAAATTGCCTTTCATCAGAGAATAAAGATCTATGCATGAGGCTGATGCATGGAATGATCTCTGTAGCAGAACCAATCGCCTACATAGCTACTGCCATACCCTGCCCTATCATTGCACCAAAATGGTTACAATAGCGCAAGTCTGACAAGACTGCAATAGGCTTGCCAGGTGGCAGCTGTGACATAGCCCCTGTGACCAGCTTGGCATGCCTATGATCATCTGATCAGCCTAGCATGCCCAACAAGCACTTGCGCATCTCTTGATGAAGTGCTTTAGCTTGCAACTAATCAATGTTCTACAGTACATCCGGCTTTGCCGGATGCTTGACCCGTAAGGGCTGCGATGGCTGCGCCGCTAGGCGCAAGGGGGGGTCTTGGGGGGGTGTCCCACCCCCCCATGTCTAACGGAACCAAAGAACAAGGAATTGCATTAGGTTTTCCAAATTGCCTGAGAACCAATAACTTGAATACCTGATTAGAAATTCAGAGCTAAAAAAGAATTGAAATAACGAGCTACGCCCTATCGCGCACTTTCCTGCACGATCTACCTAGTTATCAGCGTAGCTCTTACGGTGCTGAATTCTGCGGGTGTCCCTGGAACGAAAACGGTAAGTGGGGGGGCCAAATAAAAATTTTCCGGCAGGCTGGGTATAAGGGTGGAGGGGACTTTGAATTTTCATCCTCATCCCCCTCTCTACTCAAATCTGGCGAAGCCCTGGCAGTTTGACTGTTTATGTGGGGGGATCAAATAAAGAAATTCCGGAGCACTTAGAGATTTCAGGCTGCCTGGCTTGCCTTGCACACCTAATCTTCTCACTTCCTATTGCATGCCTAACTTTGGACCCACTGTAAGTCGCCCATTCTTCTGTCATGCATGCATGGGCTGATGAGTACAGCTGAACTTCTTGCAAGTTGATGCATGATCAAGTGTTGGCTTGTCCATAACATCAATGTGAGCTTTGCCTTCAAGCGATGCATGCACATACTGATGCAGAAAGTCCCAGATATTGCAGCAATGCACTGCTCTCGAGGCCAACGCTGTTTGGGTCAGCACACAACTCTCAATGGTGATCACTTTCGGAAGGCTTCTTCAGGGCGGGGCAGCAGCGACTTCTTCAAAACATGCTCCTTCTGTCGCAAACAACCGCCAGTCCCACTTGCAACACCCCGGTCACGGCATGGTCATGCTGAGTGCATCAAATGTGGCTTCACCTTTGCCACTCCTCGATTTCGAGACAATCGAGGTCGCCCACGCAACACATGCCAATCTTGCTTGGAGCAGCATCACTCCCAATCAGCGCCAGGCACACCCACTCGCACAACCCGGCCATTGCCACCAGTCACCCCAGGCTCTCAGCCTACGCCTGGTACACAGAGAGGTCTTCCACGCCCGCGCCATGAGGTCACCTCACCAACACCACGTCGCAACCAGGATCTACATCCTGTAGAGCTTGGCCGCCCCACACGAACCAGACGTGCACCTCAACTGCCCTACGCCACTCCGCCCAGCCCGCCTCAAGGTGCTGCACACCGAGTCACAGAACAGCCACCAGCCCCACCACCACGCCTGGATCGCCATGCTGGACAGTCACGCTGCTTCAAGTGCAAGACCTGGAAAGAACATTCCGAGTTTCTCCAAGCAGGGACAGCCTCTCGCCGCTTCAAGACTTGCAGCACCTGTCGCGAATCCTCCAGAGCAGCCTATCATCGTCGACAACAGTCAACTCAGTCATCCCTCTCAGTCGACATGCTGGGCAATGCCTTCCTGCCCATTCCTGCAACACCCAACGATCTTGACGACATCTGCCTCTCTGAAGCTGCCATTGGGTGTATTGGGGACTTCCACTCAGCAATGGCAGCTGAGACGATGGAGACTTGCGAGAACTGCAATGAGAAATGGTTTGGACTCAAGGTCCAACAGGGTAAATGTTCACGTTGTCAAATTGATGGGGAGAAATGGACATCTGCCAACTGTATGGATCCAGGTCAGTGTCCAGGATTGTATGTGCTTCTCATGACTGACTTCACAGGTCCTTCTCTGCAGGAACTGTGCCGTGCAGCTGGCAGAGCAGTCCCTGACTTGCCCTCACAGGTGGAAGAGATGCTCCTCTCTCCCTACCATGTGCTGCTTCAAACATGGCGCGTTGGTGGTGGACAAACCAAATACGGAGGCCACACCTGTCTCTATGCCCATGACAGTGGCAGATTCCTCTCTCGACTTCCCCTCACCGTCACCGACCTTGATGTTCTCATCATCAAGCCGACAAATGCCCAAGCCCCCGCCAACGCTGCCAATCCCTCAGAGGATTTTGCACGCCGACCAGAGTTCCAAGTCCAGCGGTCACGCATTCTCGCAAACCTGCAAGCACTACAACACTTCCATCCAGCCTTTCAGAATGTCGAGATCAACTGGGAAGCAATCAATTCCCTTCCTGAAAACGGTTCTGTCTTCCATCAGCTGCGGTCTGTCAACTTGGAGGAGGTGCAGTACAGCGCACCTGAGCCTGACACTGGGCCAGTTGAGCAGGAGTCAGCAGAGGAGACAAGCTTGCCAGAGCTGGCTATACCAAACCTTGGAGAAGGCAACAATATTGTGGAGGAGATCCGGGAAGCACTGGAACAGGTGGTGGATGGAGGACCACCAGCACCCCTGCTCCTCACTGGACCTGTGCTGCATTCCACTCCAATCAATGAGCACGACATCAGCAACCCATTCCTCACCAAGGCCTTCCCCTTCCTCTTCCCCACCGGCCAGGGGGATCTGCATCAACAACGGCCTACCACAATACGTGATTCAGACTACTTCCGTCACCTGCTCTACTATCAGGATGGAAGGTTTGCAAAACACCCTCGATTCCGGTGAGTGCATCTCTCAGCATTAAGCCAAGCTGACAGTCAGCTATTATGCCTTCAACTGCATCATGAGGTGGCGAGCAAAACGGCTCTCCTGCTTCTATGTCAGCCGGAATGAAGAGGACCGAGCCCTCTCTGCTGCAGACATTGCTGCCATGGTGTCCGACCCAGCCAAGCAGCTGGCATCTCGAGTGCGACGATCAGCAGCCACCTTAACCGGAACACCACCCTACTGGGCACAGCAGAGTCGCAATCTTGCTGCAATGATCCGTCAACTGGGCACTCCACATGCTTTCATCACATTCTCAGCTGCGGATCTTCAGTGGCCAGATCTCCACGTCCACATGCCGGACCAAGCGCTACCAACTATGAGCGAACCTGATCGACAACGCATCAATGCCAAGAACGTCAATGAGAACCCAGCAATTGCAGCTTGCTGGTTCTATCGAAGATTTGAGCTGTTCTTGGCCAAGGTCCTCAAACCCCTGCTTGGAATAGAGGACTGGTGGTATCGCTTTGAATGGCAAAATCGAGGCTCCAGCCATGTCCATGGACTGGTTTGGCTCAAGGGGGCGCCATCCCCAGACACCCTTGATATCAACAATCCGGACAGTGTCCAGGAATTCCTTGACTTCTGGTCCACCAGAGTGTCAACCATCAATCCTGGAGAGGACATTCCGCCTCATCCAAAGCACCCCTCTGCCCACAGTAGCGACGAAATCATCTTTCGCTTCAAAGATCTGGCACAGATGCTCAACCGTGTCCAGAGGCACACGAGGTGCACTGCCTATTGTCTTCGCCGCCCAAAAGGATCTCCTCCCAACAGTCCGCTTGTCTGTCGCTTCAAGTTCCCCAAGGAGCTGGAGACAGAACTCCGACTGGTTGTCAATCCCAACAGAAACAAGCAACTCATCACACCACGCAACGACACCCACCTCAACAGTTACAATGCAGTCACTGCACTGGGATGGCGAGCCAACTCCGACATCAGTCCATGCACAGATCCCCGTGCAGTTGCCTCCTACATCTCCAAGTATGCTTCAAAATGCGAAAAACCATCCAACAACTTTGGCGAGATAATGCAGGCTATCTCAACCCGCCTGGAGCAAGAAACATCTTCACGAATTGTCTTCCAGAAGATGCTCAGCCGCATTGTCACCGAGAGGGATTACAGTGCTCAGGAAGTCTGTCATCAGCTCTTTGGTCGACATATGATGTCTGCATCACGAGAGTTTGGCACACTCTGCATACTGGAAAAGAGACAGAGACGCCTGAGGCAGAGGCAGGAAGATGAGGGACTGGACCAAGGTGTGGAGGAGCAAGACTGGCACGATGCCTACTTGGCACGCCAGCCAGAGCATGAGGGCATCAGCCTGTACGAATGGTTTCAATTCTACCGGAAACAAGGTCACAACGCCACTCGAAGGAAGCACCCAAAGATCATCATTCTCTGGCCGCTGTATTATCCATCAGACCCTCAGTCTGAGGATCACCAAAACTGGTGCCGGGCAAAGTTACTACTCCACCATCCTCATCGACACCCTTCAGAGCTCAAGCTTGATGACGAATCCTGGACAGAAGCTTTTTCTCGCTGTACTGAGGACCACCCAGAGGGGCACCAAGACACATTGCCCAAGCGACCCATCCGTCAACAACAGGGTGACAATGAAAACGACAGTGACTCAGAGTTTTCTGAGGGTGAAGAAGTCAATGACCACGAGCTTGATGACTGGCAAGTTCTGGCTGGAATGGGCCCTCAGTTTGATGAAGATGGGTGGAATGGGCCACTGCTTGGAGCACGTGATATTGATACTTCCCACGATTGGGAAGCAGTGGGGAGGGAGTGGGGATCAGATGGTATAGGAGAGAGGGCAAGCTACTTAGAAACCGAACGCAAGAAGGTGAGCAGTGGCCTACAATCCACTGCATACTGTGAGCTGACCAAGCAGTCTCAGCCTTCTGTAGCTCGCAACACTGTCGATCCCCAACTACTCAACACCACACAGCGCCTCATCTTTGACAAGGTCTTGCGCCATGCCAACCGTCTGCTCTCTGGAGAGTCAGTCCCTCAAATACTCCTCAACATCGATGGGACAGCAGGAACAGGCAAATCCTTCCTCATTGACGCCATATCCCAAGCTCTTCAAGGGCTCCAATCTGGGCAGCACAACAATCTCGACTTCAGCACAAATCCCATTGTCCGCCGGCTTGCCCCCACGGGTGTGGCGGCATTCAACATTGCTGGTTCAACATACCATGCTGCCCTTGGTCTTGGAGGCTCAATAGAGGAAAGTCATGACAAGCTTGGAGAGGGAAAGCTTGCCAGCCTCCAGGAAGAGTGGCATGGGACACGATACCTCATCATTGATGAGAAAAGCATGGTTGGAAGGGCGGCCTTGGGGAGAATCAACCTTGCTCTTGGTCAAATCTTTCCGTCGACAGCGTACTTGCCCTTTGCCGGTCTGTCTGTCCTGCTCATTGGCGACTTTGGTCAACTGCCCCCTGTGGGAGACACTCCACTGTACAACACTGCACGCTCGACAAAAACCTCCTATCTAGGCAGGCTCAGCAACATTGGCCGAGATATCTACCTTGCTTTCACTGAGAGCGTTCAGCTTGATGCTGTTATGAGGCAGGAAGGCTCCGACCCTACCACCACTGCCTTCAAAGCAACCCTTGCTCGCCTGCACACCGGGACACCTCAACAGGAGGACTACACCCTTCTGTCCTCTCGCTTCTGGGGGAACCTTTCCCCGGCATCTCAGCAGGCCTTTCAAGATGCTGTATGTCTTTGTGCAACAAAGCAGAGTGTCTCCGAGATCAACCTACACACTTTGGCTCGCTCTGGACAGCCTGTACTGCGCTCTCTGGCTCAGCACACAGGGGTAGGAGCAGCCCAGGCTTCAGAGGAACAGGCACAGGGGCTTGCTCCTGCTGTCTTCCTCATGATTGGTGCTCAAGTCATGCTTTCTCGCAACCTCTGGATCGAGCAGGGATTGGTCAATGGCACCAGGGGCACAGTATATCAGATTGGGCTCTCACCATCTGAGCCTCCTCATCAATCTGTTCCTTCTGTGGTCATGGTCGCCTTCCCATCCTACACTGGACCAACACCCTGGCACACCACAGACAACATACCACTGGTTCCCATTGTGCCCCATACAGCCAGATGGGAGACAACAAACGGGCAGCGGTGCTCTCGACGCCAGCTGCCACTGCAGCTTGCATTTGCTATCACCATACACAAATCACAGGGTATGACGCTGGACAAGGCAGTGATTGATCTTGGTTCAGCCGACTTCTCAACGGGATTGACATTTGTGGCAATCTCAAGAGCAAGATCTCTGGAGGGCCTTGCTTTCAAGCCAGGCTTTGATTGGGCAAGATTGAACAGCTTGAACACAGAGAGTAGAAGGGGGGGAGTATCAGGACGTGTATTGGCAGCAAGGGATGCGTCTAGACGTCAGATGCTTCAGATGACAGAATAAATGTATAGAGAAAAAGATGAATGACAATGCATAGGTAGACTGAATAAAAGTTGATCAAGCATGACTCTGAGTGTTTGATGCATCAGCTGAATCTCAAGTTCATGGGGTGTATGCATGTCATTGTGCTCTCTCTAGCTACTAACACTACCTCTATCTGCCTCCATCTCCTGTCTGTAATCATCCCACACAGGATCATCAGCAGCAGGAGTTGGGGGATCTGACCAGGTAGGAGGCTCAGGGGTGGGGGGAGGAGTGAAGAGAGGAGTTCCAGGTGGGCTTTCTCCTCCTCTGAGTGTTCTCATCTTCCTCAGCCAATCCAGCATCCTACTTTTCCACAAGGGCAATCTGAAGGTCTGGGGATTGGTGACTGGACCATTGAAGCTACAAGTCAGCTTTGTGTCATGCCAAGAGAGAGCCTGACTCACAAGGACTTCACAACAGGTCTTTTGGGCACCCATGGCTTCTTCTCTCCATTGACTTTGCCTGACCCAGGAGGCAGGTAGGATTGTTGCTGGGGTGGGTGATAGGGAGAGTGTCTGACTGGCTGTGGGCGGCTTTGTTGAGAGCAGGAATGCTTGTGCTCATCATGAGGGTTGGGATGTCGCTTTTTTTGCTCTCTCTGGTGCTGCCTGAGTGCTTTTTTGAACAAAGCTGACTGGAAAGCCATTCTGATGTAGATGTACAGATGAGAGATGAAAAGTCCAAAATTTTCCGGAGTCAGAGCTACGCCCCATCGGCGACGCGCCACCGCCGATTTACCTAGTGAATGGGTACTCGTCCCCTACCATGATCTCTTCCTATGAGCGCCTCTTAGGGACCTCGCGGCCTATCATCAGTCATCTCTCGCGCATTTTGTAAGGCTAGACGCACCAGAGCCCGTCATCCTGGAACTCCTTGACGATCGCTCTCAGCTCTTCAACATGTATGCGAGGAACCAAAGGCTTGAAGCCTAGTATGCGCCTCGCCTTGGATCCGTCAAGACAGATGGCTAGCTCTGAGGCGTCAGCATCGTCTCAAGAGAGCTTGGAGATACTTGCTCACTTCTGAATGCATGCTCGTCCAGAAAAGGCGAGATTTGCGTCGAGTCTATGGGCGGGTCGGAGGCACTCAGCATCTTCCACCAACCCTCGATGAGCATCTCATTAACATCCTCGACAACCTCGGAAAAGTCGAGCTGTAGTAAGTTAGAGCACAGGCAAACCGACCAGACGCACCTTGGCGAATTGCTGCATAAGCGTGGCGACAGCACTGCCCAAGAATCCGTACTTGATGTCCCAAACCTCGGCGACAACCCTGGCGAGCTTCTCCTGGGTCGAGTCATCATCATCGACGATGTTGAAGAGCGGAACGAGAACGGTCTCTTTCTCCGGGACGACTGAAGGAAACGTCTTCCATGTCTCGCTCATGCTGGATCGCTTGGACGACGGCACGAGAGAAAACCCGGACGAGGATTGGGCGAACGAGAAGGGGATCTCGACGGCCGACTGGAGAATGACGGTCTCGCGTGGCGTGTGCATGAGATACAGCGCCAAGAGGTATAGGGACTGCGAAATGTCGCGCGCGTGAACAGTGTTGTACCGCAGGTCGGGGCTGGAATCAGCGCGGGGCAAGGCCCGGATGTCTCGAAACTGACTTGTGTAGGAACTTCATCTCCTCTTCACTGCCAGTCAGCATCCCCAATTTTCAGTCCTCGTGCGCGGGATCGGACGCACAGGAACTTGTACACATGGCCCATGACGAGCCGCGCGGTGACCTCGCCCTCCCACGTCCCCCGACCGTACCACGCCGCACTTCGGATCACCCCAAAGTTCAGGCCTTCCAGTTTACCAATCCCTCTGATTGTCTCATGCCACCATCGCCCTCTCACGCCATCGGGCCGCAAGTCGGCAGTCTCGGCATGCCCGGGCGAGGACGAAGGCAGCGACTTCATCTCGTAGAACGGAAACGTGAGGCGCACATAAGCGTCAGGTTTCAATGCGGTTTCAAGCCGTGATGCCGAGGTAGCAGGGCCGAGCGCGATCTGGTACGTATGGGAGATCTGAGCCTGCCCGCGTCAGCCCGGCCTCGAATTAGGGCCCACTCGCTATCTCAGGCTTGTCGAAGGCCGTCTCGCCCGTCAGGTCGAATACCACGTCGAACTTGGTCCATCCCGTCTGTGCTCCGTGCCACTCAGATGGCGGATTGAACAGCTCGGCGTGTCGCGCCGTATTGGCTAAATTGACCTGCTTGTACTCGAGCAGAGAGTCGGGTGAGCTGAGCAGTGCCCGGAACGGCTTGTCAAGATACCTTCCATCAGCTATCTTCGAGCCTTGCTGCGGCCCACCGCTCACGTAGAGGGTGGATTGACGATAAAGCGGTCGGCGAGTCGAATGAACAGGCGGTGAGCATCAGCTGTCTCCCGATCCCGCAAAACGCACGACTGCGAGCTTCTCATCGGCCCCAATGAGGTACTGGACCAATGTGCGCGCTATGGTGTTCGTTCCGCCTGCCGCGTCAGCGACCATGGCCCAGAAATACCAGACAAGCCCTCTCACCCAGGATGAGAACGACCAGCGCCTTTTCAGGCTTCTTCAAGACGGACGACATCGCTGGTCGTGTCGTCACTGCGGAAGAACTGTAGACAACAAGAAGAAATGCGATGCATGGCCCAAACAGACAGAGATCATTTATATCACCCCTGGCTGTACTGCATGGACCGCCGGCCCAGGACCAGTCGGACGACGAAACAAAAACACGCTTCTTGTTTCAAGGGTGAGTGTACCTCTAAAGGCGCTATGGGCACCAATCGGAACCCCGCTCGGACATCGACTGCCTTTCGAATGGCAGCACAGCAACACCACCTGCTTTGCCGAGGAGCAAGGAGTGTAGGCCAGACAACTGATTGGATGAAAGAGGAACGATGACACGGAAATGAAGGTACTGGTATCGGCACAAACGCCGGCCGTAGCGCACCCATCTCTGCCTTGCCTCGCGTTGATTGTCGTCAAGCATTCTTGGACGTAACGGCGGACAGACTCATCGCAACCTGCTTGGTCTCGAAGCCCGAGCAGCAGGTGCTAGCCGCTACGACTGCAGTGGAACTTGCCAAAAGCCCGGCCAGCAGTTTTCAGTGTTCAAATGCCATGCATTCCATCGTCTACGCTTCTCCCGCGCGCCGCGCCTAGTGGTGGCCGTTTTTGTGGTGTTTGAGATGCACTGTGAGTAGTAGCAGGCGCATCGAGTTGGCGAAGATGACAAGCAGACGAGGTAGAAGTTGAGGGAAGAGAGAGATCGTTCAATAGCAATTGGTGAAGGGAAAGCGTCAGCCTTGTATTCGAATCGGCAGAGAAGAACTGACTGTTGTAGTCAATGGTGTAGCCAATACCGAAGAGGATGAAGATGGTAGCGAGGAGGGGAGCACTGTGACTTCAGCTACACTCCCATAACACGACGACCGGTGGTCTGGTTCCCGATCATTCCATCCTATCTCTGTGCACCCGTCTCGAGAGGACCTGAGCGGCCCCCAGGCGCCTTCCCTTCCACCTGGAATATGGATCAAAACCCACCCGCTGGCGTTCTTGCCCTCAAAGTACCGTCCCCTCAGGCCTCCAGGTCGCTCGGACGCGGGCTTCGGCCCTTTCGGCAACTTGGAGTAGAACTCGATGACAGAGGCGGTACGGGCAGAGGTGCTGCCGGACGACTGGTGGTCAGCGACTCCTCCGTGATAGCCACCACACCACTGCTTCTGCACCGAAGCGAAAAGCGGCCAGAAGCGCGAACTGAGGGATTGCGGGAATGCGCATTGGCAAATGGATCCGGCACCGCCAAATAAGAGCCCAGTGACCCAGTAACTCACTACCGCTGACGGGGTGGCGATCTTGGGAGGGATGAGACCCGCGAGGGAGCGTCGGGCGGCTGTCGGCAACATCTTTGCTTGATCTTCGCCTAGAACGCGATGTCCAATGCACCTCGAATCGTCGTCGCTGACCGGGACGAGGAGCGGAAGACTGGAGGGGACCCATTAAACTCCGACCGCTTCCGAGTGTGGCACTTCCCAAATACGCGCCCGTCGCTAGGCAACCAGTGATCCGGCCTCTTCTGTACTCAATTCATTCTTATACCTGGCAGCAGAGCTCGCCGCAGCTGTACAGCTACCCAACATGCCAAAGCCGGCGAGCGACCCCAGGCTGGTATGGCCGCGTACCGATGGCGACTCTTCAAGGTGGCCGAAACGGCATGAGCCGAGCCAGACCGGCATCTTCGAGAAGCTCCCGGAGGATGATGCCAAGTACACTCTGTACGAGGAGAAGGTCGGGCAGTACTTGGCGGAGAAGATGGGTCTTCCAAAGCGGGGTGAGCTGTGATATCATCTGGGGTAGCTGGCAGCTGACATTACCAGCTCAATCTCACCGGATCCCGCTGCCGGAAGGCTATGCGATCTTTGCCCACGTCAAAGATCAAGGCAATGGCGAGTTCCGCACGGATTGCTACGTCTACGTGAGATTCCTTGATCGGCAGCAAGGACGGGGACTGACAAGATGCAGGGATCGACCATAGTGGCCAAGTTCCGTTCCACATCGGAGTTCCTTGAGCACGCTGCTTGGCTCATGGACACGTCCCGGCCGCTCAGCGATCATTCGAAATGCGAGTGCAAGTACAACTCACAATCCGACATTGCGCGCACGAAAAAGCTCAGCATGGGAGCAGGCCCCTCGAAGCGGCCGTCGATGAGTGGAGACTCGCCGCGAAAGAAGGCGAAAATGGAAGATCAGGACCCACCCGTGGCGGGCGTGCCAGCGGAACGCAGCACGGACCTCAACACGAAGAGGAGATTCAGAAAGGGCGAGCTGGTTTGGATGAGGATCGAGACCATCCCTGCACCTAACGACGGCAAGAAGCGAGGTCTGTCGCCCCTGACGCATTGGCCCGCTCTCGTGGCCAATATCAGTCTCAAAGTTGTGACCGAGTCCGCCGATGGGAGCTCTGGCCTGGGTGCTGGAGCGGCTGTGGTTTCAAGCATCCTTGGAGGCAGCTCGAGCTCGGGGAGACAGACTATCAAGCACTTCCCTCGATATCATTTGCGGCCGTTAGGCATGTTCAACAACGCCGATCAGGTCATCAAAGATCCCGAGGATCTCTTGCCTTGGCAGATCGGCAACGAGCTCATGGGCGGGATATCAGGCTGGGACGCGCTTGGAGACGAAGGCTCGCGGATCATCAAGACCGCTGTCCAGCATGAGGCGGCAGCTGAAGGGAAAACGAGTCATCAAGTCCCTCTGGATGAACGCTGGCGGGGCCGCTGGGGAAGGAGGTACAAATTTGATGAGCTGCCGAAAGAGTGGGCCCATCAGGGCTATCGGATGTGTGTCGCGTTGCGAACAGCACAGGTGAGAGCTTACGGGCTACCGCTGCACTTGTGTCTTACTTTTTAGGCCATCGCCGACTCGTGGACACAGACTGACATGGTCGGCCTTGAGGTCGTCAGGACGGCCGACATCGATGAAGCAGATCGACAGCGTATAATGGCACAGGAGAAAACCCTGTATCAGGGCATGTGGTTGGGCGGGGAACGTATATGGGTCGATGATCTCGTTCGGCTGAAAAAGAGCAGAAGAGACCTGCCTTCGGGAGGCCTCAAAGCCCCGGCCCCCGGTGCAGTGGATCGGGCAGTGCTGCTCAAGATCAGGTGTGTGCAAGCTATCAGCATCAGAGACGGGTGACTGATAGGCAGGGTGATCACTCTGGAAATCCAGCAACCGCAAGAAGCGAATGCCGTTGTTGGCTATCAGTGTCTGTGCTACGGAGATGTATTCGAGGTGGCCCCCGCCGTGGCTGGCCAACCCGCTCCGCCAATACCGGATGACACGTTGGAGAAATGGTCTTCGCTCAACACTCCTCCGGTCGGCTACACATATAGGCAGTTGAACGATGCGGGGTCCGAGGTGACTTGCGATGTGATTGGTACGCCTCGTCGCGCGCCCTCAAAAGGAATCGCGCTAACAGGTAGATATCGCGGGCAGACTGTATCCCGATCTGATCTCGGCCAAGACTCAGAACTGGTATATCGACACGACCAAGATGAGCGATGTCAAGGGTCGTGTCAAATCGGGAGATTGCGCGAAAGCGCTCATGGGTCTGGCACCTGGGACAGTCTCGTCCAGTCGTGCCGGGGAGTGGAAGCGTCAGCTTTCTCCTTTCTGTTTCGTCGCAAGCTGACTCCACAGAGGATCTGCACACTATAGTCATCTCCGCCACTAAGAAGATCGAGGCCGAGATGAAGGAGTATTATGCGCGTCTCCTTCGCGAAGCTGGCGTCAAGCTCCCCGATCCCGTCGTGAAGGAAACAGTGAATGGAGCGGTCAACAGCAATGGCAGTGCCGTTGGGAAGGGGGCGAACCCTCCAGGGGCTCTTCCCGGTACTCTGGCGCAGGCCATGGCGGCGTAGCAAGTCCTCCGAGGTGTGAAGTAGTCCGATTCCGCATTCTCTACGGCGTGTAAAGCATTAATCCTCATGCATGTTGATATCAAATCACAGTGCATTTGATTGAACAATGTTGTCTGGCCCATGTACAACAAGATCTTACTCAATGTGTGCCCGTTACTCGACCTCCAGACCGTCCATCTCCTCCGTGCCCGCTTCGTCCATTCGGATCTTCCTCTTCTTCCCCCTGGGCTCGCCTGCGTCGCCCACAAACCGCGCATCGCGGCCCGCCTTCTCCCTCAGTCTGTCCAGGTCGACATCGACATCGTCCCTCGCCCACTGCAGGACCAGATGTCGGCCTAACAAATGGGTATGCTTGAGGGCGTCCATCGCTCGCTGCGCCTCGACGTGCGTCGTGAATTCCAGAAAGGCGAAACCGCGAGACGCATGAGCCCCAGTGGCCGACATCGTGGGCTTCTTTGGCAACCGCAACGACTTGATCTGTCCATATGCACTGGCCATAAGCATTCTGGGTCAGGTAGGGATGACATGGCAGACCCACGAGAAGAGCTCGCGCAGGTCTTTCTTGGTCGCCTCGAACGGCAAATTCTTGACGAGCACCTTGGTCGACTTGGTCTTGCCCTGCATCTCGCCGCCCTTTTCCTTGCTCTTGCTTTCGCGCTGCACGTCCTCCACGCCTCGCTGGGCGAATTTCACCTCGAGCGCCTTGCCGTCTACCTCGAATCCACCAAGGGCAGCCAACGCCTTGTTCGCCGCGTCTTTGGTGTTGAACCCGACGAAGCCGTAGCCCATCGAGAGTCGCTCGCCAGGTCTCTTCGGGTCCGGCTTGGTCTGGACGCGAGCAAATGAGAAGCCGGCCAAACTGGACAGCACCGACGACAGCCGTTCGGTCGTCGTTCCGAACGACAGGTTTTTGAGGAAGAGAGTCGAGCCAGCTTCATCCGACGGGTCCGGCGCGTCTCGCGCCGCAGTCTCTGCCTTCTCCTCCAGCGCTTTCTTCTCTGCGGCCACTTGTGCATCTCCTGCGGGAGCAGAACCAGATGGCGGTTCTTTGAACATCCCCACAGGACCCTTCTCGAGGTACAGCACGGCATTCCCGAGCCGGCGGTATGAGAGCGCTTTGAAGGCCTTCCCGGCCTCGCTGGAATTGGCGAATTCGACCACACCCAAAGTCCCTGAGGGAGGGAGCAGAACTCGCTTTAGCTCTCCATGCGGCGAGAAGAGGTCAGTCAGAGTGTTGGCCGTCGTGCCGAATGGGATGTTCTTGACTAGAATTGTCGTTGGGGAGCGAGGCACGCGAGGCGATAGCGAGTCCAGAACGATGCCTTGCTCCTCGAAGTACTTCTTGGTCTCCTCGATGACGTGCGTCTCCGCCAAGGCTAGCTTGACTGCCGCATTGCCGTCGTCGCCGTTAAGCAAGTCGGATTTCGATATGCCCATGCGCGATGCAACGGATGCAGCTACGGCATCGCTCTGAACTTGTCAGAAAAGTCAGGCTGCGAGAAGTCGACTTACGTTCATGTATAGGGTGGCCCAGTTCACGCCTCGCGAGCCCTCTTCTTTCCGGCGGGCATCCACCCCTTTCTTCACCTCGCCCTTTCCAAGCTTGGACTTTCCCAGGACTTCGCCATTGACGATTCCCACAACGCCGCTTTGATCTTGACCAGGTTTCGCTCGACCGGGCAGCACGTGCAACAAACGACCTTGGAATGTCGTCTTGTCGAGAGTCTGGTACGCTGATAGTGCGTCGGCCGGATCGCGATACAGCACAAAGGCAGTACCAAGCGGTTGGCCGTCCGACGAAAGCGGCACGTGAACTTCTTCTACCACACCGAAGCGAGAGAAGTGTGTCTCGAGATCGTCTTTTGTGCTGACGAAGGGCAGGTTGCGTATGAACAGGCGGCCGGTTGACGATACTAGCTGATGATCTGGGTCGATTTGACTGGCCAGTGGAACTGCTAAAGAGTGGGGTTCATCTCCGCCTCCCTCGTGATTCGGTTCGTGATTCTCGCTAGGAGGATCGATATCGAGTTCTTTCTGTCTTCTCTTGAGCCAAGCCGCATCGTCGTCCTCTGCGTTGGGCTCAGGATCGTCTACGACCTCCGCATGTTGCGTCTCCTTCTTGGACTTCTTTTCCTTCTTCCCCGGCAGGCCTTCCGCTTTCCACCCCTCGTCTCCCGGAACAGCTTTGGCCGCTCGCGCCGCGGCAGTCGCTGAGCTCTCCGCCTCGCCGCCCTTCATCACCTCCATGAACTCTTTGAGGCGCTGATTCTCATTTTCGCTAGACCCGTTCTGCGCCTTGTCCAGTCGCCTCGTTTTGCTACTTTTGCTCTTGACTGGCTTCTCTGCCAAGGGCTGATCCCTTACAACTTCAACCGTGACTTTGCCGCCGCCGAACGCATAGCTGCCGTCGAACCATGCCTTGACCTTCTCAGCTTCGCCAGATGACTTGAAGCCGGCGAACGCAAAGCGTCGTTTGCTATTGACGCGAGCATCGGTGAGCGTGACCTCTTTGAGGGAGGGGGTGGAGGCGATTTGAGAGCTGAATGTAGTGGATGTGATGGACGGGGGCAGATTGCGAAAGATGAGTCGAGACCTGGCTGTTAGTAGCGATCTTCAGTGGTGTCTGTACTGACATGGCAAGTGTATGTTGATGGATAGCCTCGGCTCCAGGCTATGAACGCTAGAGGTTGTGCAAAATCAGTCGGGTGCGAGAAATCTTTGGCCACCGGACCACCGTTGCTCTCCCACGGTATCCTCTGAGAAACCGACACGGCAGCTTCGGCGTTAGTCTGCTCACCGTTGCTATATCCGAAAAATGTCCCCCTTGTCTGAGTGCCACAATCTCCCTAGACCCACTCATGCCGTCTTTCCGCTCTGTGTCGTCCCTGTGACTGCAGTCCTGCCTCGAAGTCTCAAGCAGCGTAGAGGTATCTCGATTCTCTATCCATCAACATGCCGGGTGTACGCGACATCAGGTAAGCGATACTTGCATGCTGGCCAGTCGGCAGAGGAGCGTCGGGGGCAATGGGAGGACAGATGGAAACGAGCACAGCCTGTATATGGACAATCGATCGCGCGGATAATCTTCAATCTACGACAGCACCTATCGTGCATGGCGGCTCGCTGGGACATGAGGGAGGGGCGAAGAAGAAGCGCAGGCGGTCTTCCACATTATTTGGCAGCGCTGGGCCGTCGCGTCGGATGCTGGAGGATTACCGTCAGAAGGGTGGTCGTGTTGAAGAATGGGAGGGTGATATGAGAAGAATGGGGCATCACGACAACCGTTGTGCGGCTGCTGACTCTGCAGCGCTGAGGCCTTCATCGTTGCCTACTCTGGCCACTTGAAACGCTCGGGAAAGCTCGAGATCCCAACATGGGTCGACATTGTTAAAACCGGCACGGACAAGGAGCTCGCCCCTTACGACCCCGATTGGTTCTACGTGCGCGCAGGTGGGTCGAGTTCTGCGTTGGAGCGGGCAGCGAGGGGGACAAATGGGGATGCATAAGAGGACAGATGGGATATGTCGCTGATCGTCAGCCGCCGTCGCCCGTCACATCTACCTCCGCAAGCACGTCGGTGTTGGTGCCCTCGCCAAGCTCCACGGCAACAAGAAGCGTCGGGGAACCCGCCCAGGCCACCACCAGGACTCTGCCCGGGGTGTGCAACGGACCGTCGTCCAGGCTCTCGAGAAGATCGGTGTGCTCGAGCAGGCTGCCGATGGAGGCCGGAAGATCAGCCAGGATGGCATGTGAGTGGCGTCTCTATTACCCATGCAGCTGACTGCTCGACGGGGGCCCTCGGCTGATGTTTAGGCGGGACTTGGACCGTATCGCCACCGCTGTGCTCGAGCAGGAGCGCGAGGAGGCCGAGGAGGAGGAGGAAGACGAGGAGGAGGCTGAGGAGGACGCCGAGGACGACGAATAGGCGGAGTCGGCTACCATCAGGGCTCGGTTTTTCTCGGTCATGACACCTTCTGCATCACATGTGTAACTGATGGCTTTCTGACAACGACTCCGCTTGGTCTCGGGGGCAGAGGCAGGCAACGGGCAACACGGCCAAGGGCACCTTTGAGCCTTTGCGTCCCATTGTGTGCCTGAGATGATGGAGGTCCGAGAGCTAGAAGTGATGATTGATCTCATTCAGAGGGGTGCTTCCTTCGCCACCATCTCCCGCTCTGACTGGCTGATCCTGACTCTCTTCACTCTTTACTCACACGAACAAGGCTGCAGGTGTCGACAGTGCCAGGCGTCATGCCCCGCCGTCCGCCGATGCCGCACTACGACTCGGGGCACATGGCAGAAGTGATGGCTGCCCCGCCGCTCCTGGTCGGGGTCCCTTCCATCTACGGCGGCGGATGGGAGTGGGAGCAGATGTACGCTGGGCCGCCTCGACACCTCGACGACGCAGTCGGCGACCCTTCAACAACTTCCTCGCGGCGGGACCGACCTCATCAGTCCGTGCCGTCACAACGAGGTTCGAAGTCTCGTCAGACTCGGCCCCAGCCCTCCCTCGGCACGACGCCAGAAACGCTGAGTGTCAGCCTCGCAAGCAAGCACGAGCTACCGCCCCTGCCTCCTCACCCTCAACGACCGAAGTACGTCGAGCCAGAATGGGTGGTACATACTGCACCAACCCGACCGCCCCTCACGCGCGAGACCAAAGCAGAAAGGACGTCCCGGCATCTGAGGGAGAGCAGCGAGCGCTCAGGCAGAGGTCGGAGCGTCAGCCCGCCCTTGCCTCCCATCCCTTCCGACTCGTCCAACCCGACCGTAGGCCCTTCCGACCCTGCTCGTCCGGCTGTTTTGAACATCAAGCCTCTTGGCCCTCGTCCGCGCCTATCTGCACCCCTTCAAATTGAACAGAAGCAAAAACACGACCCCTCGTTGCTCTCGCCTGCACCCCGGCCACTCGTCGGGTACTTGAACGATCCCCCCTCGCCGCATCGCTTGTCCCCCGCAACGGTGCGCTCGCTCGAAGCGCTCGTCGACGACGATCAGCTGTACACCCTCGTCGACCGCCTCTCCCACGCAGACCTAGACAAAGATGAAGAGGCGGACTCTTCTTCTGCGCTCGCACTGGCGCAGGGACAGAGAGGAGACAGGCGGGATGTCAGGGATGTCTGGGAGCCGTTAGTGGGCATTCGCCCGCCGCTTCCCAGCACGCCCGTCGTTCAGACTGCTCGAATCGGATCGAGTCAAGTATCTGCCGCACCCAAGGGATCCGCTAGGGGTGGCCGAGGTGGTCGGGTAACCTCTGCCAAGCAGATCTGGCTCGACTTTGCCGCAGAGAACGAACGTATCCATTCCCCTCAAACCTCGACCTCGACCTCGTCGCCAAGTGGCGCCAAGAGCAGGTCCGTCAGCTCGACGAGCACAAGCACTACCGGCGTCTATGCGCAACCTCGGCCGAGTGGGATGGCGCAGACCCGCCTGAAGGCGTTGATCGACAAGTACGACACGGCAGCTTGACTCGTGGAGATGTAATGTGATGCTTTACGCTTGAGCTTAACGACCTTACGACCTGTCGCTCGGACGAGGTGCGAGATGTAGCTTTAACGATGCAGACATAGATGTACATCTAGTGTCTATGCAGTCTTTGCCTCTCTCGCAAGAGCAGCCTTGACGTCGTCTTCGCTCTCGACGTCGGCCCACTTGGGCCGGGGGATCTCGTAGAACTGCGTCGAGCGAGCATAGGTGATACCTCCCATTCGGGATACCGGCTTGAGCTTCTCAGGCGCCACCAGCAGCGCGCCAGATCCGGGCACAAGCACGCTCTCTTTCTGACCCGTCAGCAGACTTTAGGGAGAAGGGAGGAGGGGCCGGACGATATGAACACGCTCAATCTTGCCGACGATGACGGTCATTGTGTTGTTGCCTTTGGCACCGACTAGGTCGTGCCAATGCAACAAGGTGCACTCCATGCTGAACGCGCTCTCGCCCACATGGGGAGGTTTGACCCTTCTACATACTCGTCGGCCACGCGTCTCGATGCGCGGAGGGACTCACTCTGATGCCCGCGGTGTCAGGCCGGACAGTTGCCACTCGCTAACGTCATAAGGAGCGTCAAGGGCGGTGGTGTTCATCGCTTCGACGAAGGGCTCGGAGATGATCGACACGCAGAACTCGCCAGTCTCTTTGATGTTCGTGTTGGAGTCTGGCGTGTCAGCGCACAGTCCCTGCTTGAGTGGACGCCACGGCTCACCCTTGAGACCACGCCCCGTTCGACCGATGGACACCATGATCGCCGGCGGGTCATGCGAGACCATGTTGAAGTACGAAAACGGAGCGAGCTGACTTCAACCCACGCAGCAAGGCCCCGGGATTGGCTCACATTCGGCACACCGTCCTTGCCGACAGTCGACATGAAGGCGATCGGTCGTGGGGTCTACCATCAGCTCATGTCACCACCAAAGGTCGTCCGTCAGCTGACAATTGCCGAAATCATCAGCTGTATCATCAGCACTGCCTCACTGTCGCAGCAGAACCAGACTCACCTTGTACATGTCCCCACTTGGGATGTCGGCCGTATCGACAGACCGACACGGTGCGGCGGAATCAAAGTCGGCGGCATGCGGCTGATCGTCAGCGTGCGTCTCGTCTCGCGTCACATGGCCTTACAAGACTGTTGAGCCCTTGGCCAGGGCGGAAGCTGGGCTCCGGGGTCTTGGTGTATCCCGCCTTGAAGTCGGCGTCAAAGTCCGGCCGAGAAGCCTGGACCTCTGCGTCTCAGCGACCACCCACGTTTCAGGAGGTGAGAGGAGGTGAGGAGGTACCTACCGTCAAAAGGAGGGTGGCGGGACATCGCAGCACGGTAGTAGCTAGCTGTATTGGTGAGGAGAAGATTGGTGAGCAAGCAAAATGACCCTCGAAAGAAAGAATAGACCTCCACCCGTGCGTCACCCGGAGGCTATCAGCGATCATCGCCAACGGCCACGTGGTTGGCCCGTGCCTGTACCAGCTATCTAAGCGACGCCTGCTCGACTCCAGCCAGTAATTACATGTCATGTCATGGTCAAAGTGCTCTCGTGCTTGGGCTCATCCCGCCCCTCCAAGACCGACTCGACCTCGCCACTTCTAACACCGGGCGCTGAGGGATACAAAGACGGATGCCCGTTCTGCGACACCGCGTTGCTCGACGTGATCCATCAGGTGAAACCTCATTTACGCAGAAGGGGGTGGAGGGCTGATGTGCAGACGGATGAGCTGATCGTCTTTCGGGATCGATGGCCTAGAGGAGCGGAGCATCTGCTCGTCATCCCGCGAAAACACACGGGTCAGCCTTCGGTGTGCTTTGGGTTCTACAGCGGCGTGGAGCTGAAGTACAGTCGGCACGGTGAAAGAGCTGACTGGGGCGCATCTTCCCCTCTGTGAGTCATGGTTACCCTAAAGCTCTGCCTGGGTCGAAGCGCGAGACGCGAGGTGTCGATCTGACAGCAGTGCGTTCCATGCACGACCTCGCACGTGGCCTGCGTCCCGAACCCGGCACCAAGATGGGCTATCACATCCCGCCCTTCTCTTCGGTCCACCACCTTCATCTCCACATCATCACACCGCCATTCACACTACTCGGCAGAGTCCAAAATCCCGTGCGGTACAACAAAGATGGAGGCAAGGGGCGTACGTGGTTCGTCACGCCCGAGCAGGTGGAACGGACCCTCCAGCATGGCGGCAAGATCGGTCTGGGCTCATCGTGAGCTGACAGGAGATACGGTCCACCGGGATAGACTGCATGTAGTCGCGCGGGGCAACGAGAATGCGCGGCACTAGACACTAGACACTAGACATCATGACATTATACGGCACAGCTTGACGTGTTTTCCGCATGTCTCCTCGTCACAAGCACAAGGCATCTACAGCTGGATCGGCTTGACTCTCAACATGGGTCGTATCTAGCTCGTCAGCGCTGACGCTTCTCTGCTTGGGGAACAGCTCACCACTTCCACAAACAGGGGGCGTAGCTCGTCCAGGTGCTTAGTCTCTGGCGGTACGAGCGCCTCCTGCTGTCGTCTCTTCCTGTTCTTCCTCTTCCTCGGATGAGAATGCGTTGCTGACGCAGGGTCGTTGGTCGGTGTCGGCGGCAACCGCTTCTCAGCGCGGTGCGCGTCGGCAGCCGCTAAACGCTGAGACGAGCTCTGTTGCTTGTCGCCATCGGGAGACTTGCGCTTGAAGTCGAGAGACGAGCGGAATTTCTCCATGCTCGAGCGGGTCGAGCCAGCTCCGCTGCCGCGCCGTTCGCGATCTTTCAGGTCGAGTGCAGAGGTGGGCGAAAGGGAAGCTTGTGGCTGGGGCGACGCAAGGTCCGTAGCTGGCGTTGCTGCCTGTGCCGCTCTCTTGCCGGCAGGCACGGGGGCCAGCCTTACGCTATCCAGTCTGCTCGTGACGGAACTGAGGTCGCTCTCCTCCCCTCCATCCGCTTCGTCTTCCTCGTCCGTCTCATCGTCCTCCTCGTCCGCAATGTCGCCCGCACCGCCAAGGGCGGCCTGGTCAAGGTTTAGGCTGATCAAAACGCTGCCGACCAGGGCAGCCTCTTCATCGGTCTGGCCTTCGGAGCTCTGGAACCGCCTGCGCACCTTCTCCTCGTGCGCCAGCTTCAGCTTGTAGTGATACTGTGCCACAGCATCCACTTCAGCCATGATCGCTGCCCTCTCCTCTCCCGCGTGCGGGAGAATGAACTCGAGGTCGACTTTCTGGTCCAGGCCTGACCGCGCATAGTTGAGGAACAATTCGATCCACGACATGAGGCTGTCGAACAAACCCTGACCCTTGGTGTGCACGTTGTGAATGAACGTGTAGAAGGATTGCTCGTGTCGCTGGACCAGGTCGATGAATGTTTGAACGGTTCGCTGTGGGTCTTCTTGAGATACTACCGGATCAGCTCACGAAATCGCACAGTTGATGGAGCTGACACTCTTCGACTTGCTCCACAGTGCGGATCATGTCGTTGATGAAGTTCTGCAAATCGCCAAGGGAGTCTGCGATGCTCGCAGCCTTGTAGACTTGGGCAAGGGGGGCGTAGAAGATGGTGATGATGTCCTTGAGCAACTCGGCCGTGGTCCCCTGAGCGTAAGCCTAGTTCTACCCGCGAAGCACGGCCTCACCTCGAAGATGAGCGCCAATAATGCCTCCTTTTCCCTCTTGCGCAGCCACAGCCTCAATAGAGTCGTGAGATCTTCGAACAGCCAAGCTTCTTCGCTTTCCGGGCCGAGATCATCGTCCGAATCCTCCATCTCGGCTTGAGAAGCTTTATACTCCTTCCACGCCCTTGAAGCCTTGTATGCTCGTTGCAGCTGTGGCCTCGACAAAGTTGGGATGTCCGGTGAGCGCAAAATCACAACGAGCAGATCGATGTTCTCGGTAGCTGCGTCTTTGCGGTAGATCTCCTGGACCTCATAAGGCGCCTCGGCATATTGCTGGATCTTCTGGCACAAGACAGGGTCATCCACCCTTTCTGAGATGGCGAGAATGTCTTCAGCGATGAGCCGGACGTCCTCGTTGAGCGACTGGGAGAACATTCTGGCACGTCAACCACAATCTTGACAGCTTCGTCAATCATCACTTACTTCTGAATCAAAGATTGACCTCCGAAGGGTCGAGCCAGGAAAAGATCGAGGATACCTAGATATTAGCATCGGTCATGCGAATCGCGACAAGCCGACTCGCCTCTGATCATTGCCATGGGGTTTGATATCCGCAAGATGCCTTTCATGACGAAGTAAGGCATCATGCCATGCAGCCGTTTCATCTGATAGAATGTGTCAGATGCAGTGTCAGATGCGACGAAGACGTTGAAGATGGTCGCAGCGAGTCTCTCAGTCAGCCCAGCCACGGCAGGATATCGTCATGGAATGCTCACGAGATGCGACCCCACTCTAGCACGCTCGCCTCGGCTTTAGGCAGGTCCTCCACTCGGTCCACACGCCTGACTACGTCGAAGACCTTCTTCAAGCCACCTTCCTTGGCCAGGACATCGCCTTTGAAGAGCGCCAGCCCTTCTCTGAGGGTCTCGATACGCTTCTCCGCCTCCTGTCTGAATCGACGTCGTCCTTCTTCTCTCACTGCATCCGCCTCGAGCCGACGCTGACTGTCCGCGGCTTCGGCCGGAGTCAAAGTGGTCGGACCGGAGAGGAGGAAGGATCGGAGGATGGGCGAGTCCATGACCATCGGCAACATGAGAATGTTTTGCAGATACGCTCGGAGGGTTAGGCGGTTCTTCTCTCTTGACAGAGGCGTCGGGGACATTCCAGAGTTGATAGAAGCTGTCTCGGCAGCATGGGGCGAGTCGCGACCCGAAGGAGTCGATCCCGGATTGGGCGACGACTGTGAGGATCCATAAATCGCTCGCAGGGGGTTGTACGCCGAGTACCCGGTGGATGATGACGGGGTTGTCGTAACTGTGACTGACTTGTCCTTCGGAGGAGGCGCTGGCAGCTGGTAGTCTGGGAAGGCGATCCTGAGCTCATCTGCAAGTCGCCTGAAGTCACCATATCGCCGTGACACAAAGACGTCATTGAGGCCATTGCGCCGTGTACGAATGAGGAACTCCTGCCCGGATCAGCTTCTTCCACTCAGACTCAAAGGGGGCGAGCTGACCTCATGACTCCTATTCCGCACGCGCCCCTTCTCAATCACCAGCCTGACGCCGACGACGTTGACTTCGAAGCCCATGTCGACCGCCCCGCCGGGCGGCGGCGGCAGCCCGCCCGTCTCGCCCGCGATGATGCCGTCCATCTTCTCCATCTCGATCCTGTGCCTCTCTGCCCACTTGCGGCGCCTCTCCTGCTGCTGCGCCTCGATGCGGCGCAGCTCGGCCTGGCCCACGCGCACGACCTCCTCGCCGCTCTGCAGCTTGACGCCCACGCCGACCATGAGTGAGAGGTGCTTCTCGACCTTGCTCCACAGCTTGGCCTTGTCCGCCTCCTCCTTCTTCTCCTCCTTGGTCATCATGCTCTCCGCCGCCTCCTTCTCCGCGGCCGTCAGCTGGCTGCGCGCGCTGACGCCCGTGCTCGCGAGGAACGACGAGAGGAACGGCTGCACCTTGGCGGACCAAAAGGTCGGCGGCGCCGAGCCGAGGAACGGGAACGGCAGGACGAACTGGTGGAACAGGAAGCGCATGAAGGGCAGGTCGGCCAGCTGCCCCTCCTGCCGCGCGACCTCGGAGACGCGCTGCAGCGCCTCGCGCTTGGCCGCCTCGGGGAGTACGAACGGGTCGCCCAGCAGGCCCAGGGCGTTGGCCCCGAGGATCGGGTCGGTGAGGAGGTTGAGCTCGTGGATCAGCTGGTTCTGCACCAGCGTCTTCTTCAGGTAGTGCCCGCGTAGCGGCGTGAGCGTCAGCGGCGGCTGGCCGGCGCCGGTGGTCGGCAGCGTCGAGTGGTACGGATGGAGATGGGCCGCTGATGTCTGCGCACCGCTTGACTCCTCGGACGGCGGTGGCTGGACAGGGGGCGGGGGGAGAGAAGATGACTGAGGCGGAGGGGAGGGGGGCGAGGTGAAAGCTTGGGCCGCATCGAAGGCGCTGATGGCGGCTGCATCTTCGTCTGGGGGCGGCGGAAGGGGGCGGCTGGGTCGGGCAGACTTGCGTCGCCGCGGTTGATAAGGGAGGTTGGCGGGGTCGATCCCGGACATGCTGAGCTCTCACTGATGGGCGGTAGTGTACAGCAGGCTCAGCCGAGGTGCCGATACTGGCAGCCTAGACCTCGATAGGTGATGAGTTGAGAAGAGATGAGAGATAAACGTGGATGGGGGACGAATGCATGTCCGGCCGGTCTGTGATTCATCGAGGGTATACCGCGTCGAGTTGGTGCCAAAATTGATGCCGCTCTCGAAACTGCTTGCCGCCGCGCCATCACATCTTCCTTTCTTCTTCTTCTTCTTCTTCTTCTTCTTCAGAGACTGTCTGGTGGCCCCCATGGCACTGTCCGGCCTGCCGAGTCTCTGAGCTACACTGTCACCAGCATTGCTTTGCCCAATCTTACCACCTCCGGCACCACTCTCACCGGCACCACTCTCACCGGCACCACTCTCACCAGCACCGGCACCTTTCAACACCATCATCACCCATCAGAGCTTGTCTGAGTGAGTTTCCCCTGCACTCCAGCTCAAGCATAGGTCACACTCTGTCTCTCTGTGTCGCTCTTTGCCCCTTGCAGGGCCAGGCGAAGCCATGCCAAAATTTCTGCACCGGGCCCAGGCTGACTTAACTTAGAAAATTTTGCAGCCAGCTGGCCACCCTTTGCTTCGACATGGTCCACAAGCGGAAGATTCCCAGTGACCCAGGCCGTCAGAAACGACGTCGAGCTGCAGCAGTCTCTCGATACCAGCCCAGTAAGCCATCCATGCAGTCTGGCTCGAACTCACAACTAGATGTTGTGCACAGCACCGCTCCGGCAGATGTGCAAAATCGATATGATCAAAGGCTACCAGACACCGGTCCAGCCCCACGCCGGCGACCTCGTCCAACTCAAGATGTACAGGGCAAGCTGGAGAGATTCCTTGCACCGCTCAATTTGGGATCACCAAATGTCATCTCATCGGACCAGGTGAGCAATTGTCGAGACACAAAGCAGCACGCTCACACCTAGTTCCCCTTTGCTGTACCCTGCACTCTTCTTGATGCTGGTCAAGTGACCGGTCGCCCAAAGTATTGGGCAATGGGTTTTCACATCTTCACCGAAGATGATAATCGGAAGATCCTTGGATCATGGGACACAATCAAAGCAGTGAGCTCCGAGCTGGACAATCTTTTGTGCTCATGTCTAGGCTGAGATCAAACCCTCGTGTAAACCAAGCGGCCGAAGCAAGGACGGCCTTCCCACCTATCACGCTGGCTTCTGGTTCCCTGTCACTCGATCAAAAGTGCCCCATTGGTCTAAGGATGGACGACATCCGTTGATTCAGCACTTGATGGAGACTTTTGCGGCAATTGCTGGGCGGGCAGCGAGGAAGACCCTTCATGACTACGACTTTGTGACTTACAGGAAGATGACTCAGTAAGAGGCACTGCTTCCCATGTTACGGCTGGCTGATCTCTCAGCACCCATGTTCTGTCCCCCCTCATGGTCGACTTTGACAAAAGTGGCCTTGCAATGACTCATTCCGACATCAACACCACAAAGCTAGGCCGCCTTGGCTCCGTCATTGCTGCAACAAATGGTCAATCTGAGGGCTGGCATTTTGATCGCGGGGATGATGACGACACCTACTCTGTGGTCTGTGTCTTTGGGTCTGGATCATGGAACAACCGGGAGAGACAAGGATACCTTGTGATTCCACAGCTGAACATGGAGATAGAGTTGCGCGTTGGTGAGGTTTGCACCTTTGCACACAGCTGCAATGCTGACTCAAGGTGACATTCTATTCTTCCAGGCATCTCACTTGGCTCACTATGTGCGGCCACTGGACGCAGCGGATTTGACCAAGAGAATGGTCATCACTGTCTTTACCTGCAGCCGGATGTCAGAATACTTTGAGGAGTCAGGCATCCCCGTACATATCCCTCAAGTTTGAAATTTAGAACGATGCAGACTGTTCCACTCATCCACTCTTGCTAAGCTCCAGTGCCCAGTTACGCGCAAGGTAAGTGGTGGCAGCCCAAAGATACATCTCAAAGCTGCAACATCACTATTCAAATCATTTGCTTGCTGGCGAGAGTAATGAGATTGAAAAGTGGTTACATTCTACCCCAGGTGATCTCGTACAACAGGAAGGATCATCGTAAAGACATCCCATGCTCTGTCGATGCTGATCTGTGCTTCTTGCTCTCCCTTCTCCCGAAGCACTTGCAAACAGAGCTCTCTCACATCCCTCCTGATCCACGAGAGGTCTGCTTCTGTCTCTGCTTCACGCAGTGCCACAGCAGTCTCCTCCTTAGCTTCTGCATCCAGCTGTAGCATGCACTGCTGCCCGGCCCACCGTGTGGGAGTCTGATAGATCTCACACCTCCTAGCTCCAGATGGGTTCAGTTTCTCCTTCTGTCGACGGACCTTGTATGTATTTTGATATTGCCGATGCTGATCAAGAGCTTGTTGTACTAGTGGAGCAAAAATGAACCAGAAGACTGCACTTGCGCTGTCAGCTCTGTTCTGGATGCAGCAGCGGACAATACCAGTGCACTTGGTTTGTCGGGACAAAACCTGCCCCAAGCCCCTCATCAAATTTCTTCTGGAATCTCCTGACAACATCATTCCGTACACCAATCCAGGCTCTCTCAATGGTGATGTTGCGGGTGGAAGGCAGGAGAACATATGCTGGAGTCTCCTGCAGGCCAGGCCCACCGAGCTGCTCGCTGCCAATGTTTCAACTGCATGCATGACTGGCACTTGACACACCCACCGGAGTTGCACCTGCGACTGAAGCATGAGGCCTGTCTCCGACCCACAATCTGCTGCAATTTGGATGGGAATACCTGAAATTCAGCAAGACCTCAAGCGTGTGCGCTCAGCTGACCATTGCACTCTGTGATTGTTTTCAGATAAAGCCAATGCACATTTGCTGCTTTCCGATTGTTGGGAAAGGCATGCAAAGCCAGGATGAAGCCCGAGTAGACATCTCGGATTCCATAAATGCCGAAGCCATATGCTGCCAGCTTGTCATGCCCATCAACTGACCATTGTTCGTTGGGGCCTGCTGTGACAATGGGAGATCGAAAGAATCGCTTTTTGCTCTGCAGCTGCCTTGCAGCAACACCGTCAGGATCAATCTCATGCTGAGCCTTGGCGACTGCAATCCTCAAACTCAGACAACTTCTGAGTGCGGCAGATAAACTCACTGTGTAGCGAGAACACCTGACAATACCAAAGCATGATGCACTCCTCTGAAGCCCCGGCTGGCATCTTCACCCGGCAGGGCCTTAATAGCCTTGTGCAGTGCATCACCCTGCAGTCCACCCTTTCGGGGGCCAGCAATATTCATCTGCTTCAGCTGTCGATAGTAGGATCTGCGTGAACTTGGTCTCAGCCTTATGCATTAAAGTGGAACATCCTCTCACCTGAAAGCTAGAGAAGGGTCTGCAGCTTGCAGTTCCTCGTTGAGCTTCTCATAGTTGCCATTGTGCTTGATAATAAGATGGTTGACGAGCTCTTTGAACTCAGGTGTTGCCGTTGCTGCACGATCAGTGCTGAAATGTTCTCCCACTCACGACCTTGTCTTGGTCTTCCCACAGGACGTGTAGAGTCAGCTGGAGCAGTATGCACGGTCATCTTAAACCTTGACCTGCAAGAAGTGATCACTGCAATGGAACCAATATTGCCGCAGCAGCATCTCTGATCACCGCAGTTGGTACACGGTCCCCCTTGACGCAAATGCCACATCATCAAGTCAGACAGGCAAGCCGATACATAATTACAGGCATGTCTCAGCACTCTCCAGAACCCTCCAGATCACACTCTATGTCACGCAGGCCAAAAGGCTCCTCACAAGAGAATGAGCAGACTCTGACTACTGACCGAGGAGGTGGATTGACAGGAATATTGTCAATCACCCTTCCCGTCCAGCTACCTTTTTTGACACAGTCCTGCTGCTCCCAATCATGTGGTGTGCAGTCATCCCTGCGCCAGAATGGGATCTCATCCGGTGTAACCTGCCATGTCCACTCAAACTGCTCATGCCTTGTGTATGGCTTGAGCTTCAGTGCACGGCATACAGCATTGCACTGGTGCTGCCGCACAAATTGGTAGACACCTGGTTGGCCTATATCTCCAGGACCTTGGTCGTGCCCAAAACTGTGTTGTCAGCAGACACTTGAGCTCAAATGTTGCTCACGAGTGGACCAATAGATCAAACAGTTTTAAGGTGTATGCTGGAAATCGTCGACTTCCTGCTTGCCTGTGTACAAAACCTATGCTGTGAGTAGAATGACACGAATTAGTGGGTATTCACCTTGCACGTCTGCAGGCACATGTTGATCCTTCCCTGTGACTTGCATGTAATAATGAACCCAAGCATGAATGTCCTCAAGTAAGACTGCCGGTAGGGCGTTGTCAAGCTTGGTACTTTCTGGGCAGTAGAGAGATCCAAAGATCTTCTGCTCCCGTACAAACTCATGTCCCTCATCTGCGTCCATGAGATTGGGCTCAACAAGCCAAGTCCTTGCTGTCTCAGCCCCAACCTCAATGATGAGGAAGCCTTCGGTCATCTCAAATGCTGTCAGGAGTCAGCACACAGAGAGCTTTCAAGATGTTCTTCACTGTGTTTGTTGTCCCGTGGTGATCTTTTGATAACCTCCGCCTTCTTCCTAAAAAACTCATCGAGGGACGAGGCCAAGATCTGGGCTTTTTCCACCTCCTGCCAAAGCAAGTAGTATTGCTGCTCCTCGTTCAGTGTGACCTCTGCGGTGTCACCTTCTTGAACAAGAAAAGACCGCATGGTGTAGTATCGTTTAGCTACCCATCGTGTGTCTCCGAGTGAAGGCATGCCAAACTGAGCATCAGTGTGGGCACGGAAGTGATCATTGTGCTCACATAGTAAGCGTGCTTGAATTGACCAGAGGAGAAGGGTTCAAGTTGAACGAAGCCTTCCTCAATGATCTCGCGTGTCACCTTGCAGACTGCTTTGTCGTGCACATAAGGGTAGAGTCGCTTGAATTGTACGGCTTCGTACCCTTGGGGAACTGAAGATTCTGGGACTGTCGTGGGGAGCAAATTGAGCGCGGAGAGTGGTTGTGTACGTCGTAGTCTGCTCTCAAGCAATATGCTTGAGCTGACTGCTGCTCAGCCACAGTACACCCCACAAAGAGGAATATACCTGTGCGGGCTGGGCGAGAGAGTGTTGAGCTTTTGTGGCGGTGACTCAACTGCGAAGGTATGAGAACTGGCTTTGAAGATGACACCCTAGATCTGCTGAGGCTGTCGTCACTTTCCACACTAAGCATGTGTTTCTGGCAAGTGAGTGACTTTGCTGTGCCCCATTTTGAGAAGAGCATACTTCAGGGAGTGGTGGGAACACGGTGAAGATGACAACAATCTGATTCTGTGAGATATGTCCTGGTCTGCCATACTGACCAGTCTGCGGCGACTGGAAGGATTTTCGAAAGAAGTCAATGATTGATTGTTGAAGTCGAGATGAGGCTTTGTCAATGACTGCAGGCTGGCCTTTCTTGTCTTCAAGGGCAACTGAGGCCATGTGCCTTGTGTATTAGCTTGGGGGATTGGCTTGCAAAGAATGAGACATACAGCCGTGGAGTAAAGCCAAATACCCTCTCGCCTTGATTTTCATGTTGCCACTCCCGCATGATATGATCCCAAGCAATGTCAATGATAGACACCATTGGCTTATCCCAGTCGGCCATGGCATTGGGCACTGGTCTGTTCCAAGGCTTGGCTCGAGCATTTTGACCTGGGTATAAGCGGGTATGTCACGAGGCCTATACCTACCAAATAGCATAGGGCGACGCACAGTAAACCACTGCACCATAAAAGGGTCACGATGACCCGAGTCTCAGCTAGACTCGCGGTCTTTGGTACATATAGGGTACGGTGGCTGTCACCTCCGTGACACTCCGCCCACCTTAGAGAATAGGCACGCCCTCGTGCCGGGCCCTACCTCCTACCGAGCCTATCCTCAGCCCTATCTGGAACCCGAAAGGCGCGCCAAGCTACATTACGTAATGCCCTCTTACGTAATTGCCCACCTCCACCGGGGGCGGCAGCCAGGTGCCTTTCAAAACGTGTAATTCAATTGCCCCGGGCAAGCAAGGTGCGGGAATTGAACCAGTGACGTCCAGAGACTCGGGTCATTATGTCACGAGGCCTATACCTACCAAATAGCATAGGGCGACGCACAGTAAACCACTGCACCATAAAAGGGTCACGATGACCCGAGTCTCAGCTAGACTCGCGGTCTTTGGTACATATAGGGTACGGTGGCTGTCACCTCCGTGACAGGGTACAAGCAGAGAGGATTACCACTCCACTCACAAGGAACTACCTCGACCTTGATGACAATGGTTGCTCGAGGCTGTAGTCCAGCCCTAGCTGCATCCTTTTTGTGCAGCTTTGCAGCGTTGAGTGCTGCTGTTGTTAAGGCCGCAGTCTTCTCAAAAATGTTCTCTGCGCGGCCTGAGATGCCAGCATTTGTTGCTGTCTGGACGAGTCCAAGCTGATCTCAAGGATGAGCTTGTATTCATGTTGATTCTGGAAGTCTGCTTGCCTGTCCTGCAGCTCTTGCATTCCCAGGCGCCCTCAAGTTCTGAGGCACCAGCCAGACCAAAAGCGGCGCAAGTCTTACAAGCCCTGGCTCGAGTCTGGTATTAGTTGATGAATAGTGCGTCGGGCATGCTGGACCCACACTGTCAACAATTCCCCTGAGGGACGGCTGTGAGAAACTATCTGCCCTTGCCATGCAGAGTCCGCAGATGTCAGAGGTGGCTGGGAGCTTGATGTACTCCGTCTGGCAGGTGATGCACACTGGCATTGTTGAAGTGTCAAGATTGGTGAGCAAGGTGATGGGCGAGCAAAATGTGAATGCAAAGAAGACTTGGACGGTGAATGGCCTTATACGCATGTGTGCAAGCAGCAAGCCTCTCTGTTGCTTGGCTTTTGGGGTATTGTTTCCATGACAGCACAATAGATCAGTCGAGCAGTTGCTGAGGAACAAAAGTGAAAGGAAGCCTACAAAACGCAGACTCGGAACTATTTTGGCACCAATTCGACGCGGTAGGGTAAGCGGATGACGTCTTTCTTCTCTGGCCACAGCTAGATCCGTCGTTGTGGAAGCATAGCTTGTCACCATGCACACTGCACGGTCAGATTCGGTGTGAGCATCTCACTCTACCTCGAAAGCACACACTAGACGGACAGGGCAGCAAGAGTAGGGATAACATGACATTACAACGGGTTCTTCAGATTTCAATGCTCGATCCAATACACCTTGTACAGTGCTGCACAGCCCATGACTGTCCTTCTCGTCCGCATGCACATGAACAATGGGGGCAAAGCCAATGTTATGCTTGGGCAATCTTGCTGGCGACCGTGCGCTCCTTCTCCAGCCTCTCCTTGTTCGCCTGGAAAGCAGCGTCGCGGCAGGCCTGCATTCCGGTGCTGGAGGTCAGCTCGTGAGATAACGGTCAAGAGCTGGGGACCACAGAGGCAGAGTGGCGCAGCAGAAGCAAGACGAGGGATGAGGTCGCACCGACTCACCAGGAATGCGCTTCCGGCGTCCGATGGGCACTGCAGAACACCCTCTGGCAATGCGGGCAATCCCCTGCTATCCGCAGCGCAGCACTGGGGCACTGGGTGGGATTTGCCGTCATCTCCGGCTTCGCATCGGGATTGGCATCCGCCGCAGAGCCATCGCCATTGACGGGGGTGGTGACGGGGATGTTGTAGATGACCTTGAACTGACAGCGCTTCTTGGCGGGCCTGCGTGTGGTATCGGACGATGCGGGCATGTCGATAGCGTAGCAGGAGAGCGGAGCAGAGCAGAAGTGTTGGTCACGATAGATGGATGGATAGTGGCGAGATGAATAATAGAAAAGACAGCGTCAGCGCTGTGCACATGCCAAGCTTCGGCTGAGAGACGAGGGGGGCGGGGCGACGCTGAGCAAGCGCGTCAAAGGGTGACAAAGGGAGTATGAGTGGCTCCGAAGCGGCCCACGCCCCGAGAGGATGATGAATGGGTCACGGCCAGACCTTGAGATTGAGGGTGATGGATGAAGAAAGATACAAGAGACGACGGATGCTCACATGTTGGCGAGGGCGGTGGCGGTGTCAGACGACCTGTGCGGGGTGGGCGAGTGGGTGGCAACGACCGACTAGGTGATGGCGGTAGTAATGTCTGTAAGATCTATGCGTCTATGCAGTCGGCGGCGAGTGGATAGGGGAGGGCGCTGGTTGTTGGGCCCGAGCAGTGGTGGGCGAGTCAAGAGGTGGATGCAAGTGGAAGTAACAAGCAAGAGGAAGAGACAGATAAGCGCGAGTCGATCGAGGGCGGGCCTCGGCCTGTGGGGTGGCAATTACGTTGACCCTGTCTGGGTTGGTTGGGGGGTCACCGCTTGCGTGTCGTCGCGGGCTCTGTGCTCGTAGAATGTGCTTGTGCTTATTCTGCAATGCTGGGTTGCATGCATGCAAATGCGCGATGGCGCTGCTTATATACCCCTACGCTCCACTCAGCACCCACCTCGAAGCGGCGAGTACGACGGATGCACTGCTTCTCCTCCCCAACAAGCAGTGCATCCGCCACCCTTTGGCGGGCTGGATGAAACGACTCTTCGGTCCAGTGGCCAGTGGCCAGTGGAAGCCGTTCCGTCCCGTTCTTTTCTCCAGGCCACTCAATCGCCCCATATTCGACATGCTTCTCGGCATACGCAGCAGCAGCTTGAGCTTACTCATATACCGGGATGACGCCGCTCCCTAGTCTCCTTCGGCCGCGGCACAGTCAAACGGTAGAACCAAAAAAGATCATCCATCCCTCGTGACCACACCACGCAAACACTATCTACAGGTCTATCTAATTTATACATGTTGATAATCCTGACCCAAGCCATTCAATCCCGGAAGAAGCTGCTGATCCGCACTGCTGGGCGTCCCATCCCCAAAGATATCACCGCCCGAAAGACCCGAATCGCCACCGTTGCCGCTGTTCCAATTGCCCACCCCCCAGTCCCCAAAAAACTCAAAGAAAGCGTCCCCTTGACCAATATCGAACGGCCAGTCTTGATACAAGCTGTCCGGCAGCTGGAATTGATGATCCGGCGAGATCTTCGTATCGGGCTGCCAAGCTTGTTGGAGCATGACCGACGAGTCGCGCCGAAGAGGTGGAAGTGGCGAGGCCTGAATCGGCGGAGTGTACTGAACATAGTCAGCCAAGCCACGAGGGGGAGAAGCGGGAGATACTCACTGTCGACCTACTACTCGTCTGATCGGCGCTGGACCAGATGTCCCGGGGCAGGGCCGAGTGGTACACCTGACTCTGCTGCGAGTGCTGGAATGCCGCCGTGGTCATGTACTGGTCGATCCGCGACACATGCGATTTGAGCTTGTGCGAGAGTCCCGCTGCCGAGGACAACGACGACTCCAGAGTGGAGAGCAGGTCTGCCATTGCCAACAAGACATTGCGGACCTGCAAATACGTCCACTGAGACAACGGGCGCTGGATGACGCTTCCAAGCAGATGGCCAACACCTGCAAGGTGTTGCAACTGGCCGTTAAGACTAGATCGCGCATTGTAGGGAGGGAAAAGACCCACCATGGGAGCTGAGCATGTTTGTATGTACGCAGTCGGCACAGAAGCCAAGGCATCCAGCAGATCACCAGCAATCGCGCACCGCTGCTGCACACTCGAGTCCTCGGTTCCCGCCAAGACCATCTTGACGGTCTGCATCGTAATGATGATGTTCGCCGCTGCGCATCAACTCGTACCCAGGAGTTCCACGACGAAGACTCACATTGGAAGCCGATGCGATCATCCATGAGATTGCCAGTCATTGCATTTGCCCCCTTGAACTCGGCAGGTAGCTTTTGGTACAGATCCGCCACGACGGCTAGGACTTCTGACGGTGACGGTCCAGTATGTCTGGCGAAAAGCGTTGTGACCGGGGTCAGAGGGTCTTCCGGTAGAACTTGCTGCCTCTCGCGCAAGTGCCCCACGGCATGTTCGAGAATGCGATAGAGGTCGACGACAAAGTTCCACCCTTTGAGGAAGGAGACCGCACCCGGGTACGGCGGGTGGAGGGTGATCCCGTCGTCGGTGATATCCTCGTCATCGAACACCTCGGCGGGATATTGAACCGTAGACTGCAGCTCTCGTTGCCGAATGATCCCACCCCAGGTGATAGCCACGTACACATCGAGCTGATACAAGGACCAGAACTGACATAAGCTCTGCGACCAGTCGGCTCAGCCGGCTCACAAGTCTGCGCCTTTCTTGTATCTCCGGCTCTGTGAGATTCGGGGGCCACCTCGCCTCATTGTGAAACCCGTCCATCGACACCAAAGTCATGTACGCCCCGAGGTGCGACAAGAGCGCCCGCACCTGACCAAACTGAATGGCAATAGTAGCCATGATCGCCAGGGCGCGTTTGTAGTTGAAGTCCGCGCAGATGGTCAGGTCGGTCGGGTACGCCCGCATTGCAGCCTGGTAGAACTCTTCCGACGTTGAGCCTTCCTTGACGCTGTCGGGAGTGAGCGGCTGTGTCGACGGCAGGGAAGCGCCGTCTCGTATACGGGCAAGAGTCATGGAGCACATGCCGTACACCACGATATAGAACGCCCGGTCGTGCTTGTAGTGCTGCGCCCGAACTCTGCCCCAGAAACTCGGCCAGTGGAAGTACGGATGGCTTGTGATCAGCGCTCGGGCCTGTGTGTGGGGCAGTTGTGTGCGCACATAGGATAGCATATGGACTGGAATCCCTCCACCAGGCGCTCGACCGTTGACGGGGCTGCGAGCTCGTGATACGACCAGGATCCATCTGTTGACTCCTCATGCCGCGAGCCGTTAAGGGGTGCAGACTGATCCGACGAGCCTCTGCGATCCCTGGAGCGAGCGGGGGGCTGAAGATGTCAGCCAGCGGCAGGACGACACAGTGCCCGGTCGGGCCAGCGCACTCACCCCTCTGCGTTTGACCGGCCGGTCATATGTGCATGGGGTGCCGAATGCTACACACGGTGCACAGGCGTTGGGACTCCCACTGGGCGAGCACTACGTGTCAGCTCTTCTCACACTTGTGGCGTGCATAACTGACCTTTATGCCGCCGCGATGACACCTGTCGCACGCTCTCTGCAGATATTAGCATGCCCATTCCCACCCTTCGGACCAAAGCGATGATGGCCATTGGCTCACCGTGATGCGTCGCCTCTTGAGCGGCGTGCTGCCGGAGGACGAGTCCCCCTTCTGGTCGTCGAACGCTGCCAGCACCGGGTCCAGCACGACAGATGGCATGGCTGCGCTGGCGGGACACAAGATACAGAGAAGGACAGAAAAGCGGGGCAGTATGCATAGGGGAGGGGGAAAGAGAAGGGGCCCATTGAGAGGAGCACGGCGTCGGTTCCTGGGCGTCCGGACCGGGCGGCGTGCGTCGATAGGAACCGACAAGGTATTTGATTAGACAAGTTGGCTAATGGAGATTAGGAAATGACGGACCACACCGGACCGAAGTCGCCGAACCACAACCTCGTCCCGATGCCGAGCTGCTTTGCCACGCGACTAGGATCTCTCCCCTCCACCTTGCGTCAGCCAGCCTGGAAATTTGTACCACGTCGAGTACACCGTATACATCGGCAAGAGGCAGTTGGACATGTCATGCGGGACAGAGGAGGGACAAGGCGGCGATGACCAGGCAGAGGCGCTGATGCCTAGTGAGTCACCATACATGAACTGAGAATCGAGCACATGCATGCTGATGTCCAGAGCGGCGGCAATTGAGAAGGGGCGACAAGGAGAAGAGCCAGTGTCAGCGGTGCAAAAAGTCAAGAAGTCTCTACATCTTCAGGCAGGCTGTATATTGCGCGTGAGCCTCAGTACTTGCATGCTGGCTGTGTGCTCAAGCCTCCAGGGCATGCTTCGAAATAAGCATCTACGGCCGCTTCGTGCGGCAATTCAACCCGCCCCTTCGCCCCGGCGTCGCTCGGTCCGCCATGACCTCCTACCGCCCTCCGAAGCAGACCGGTGATGCGCTCATCGCAGTCAGTGGCGGAGCGGGAAGCATGGCGATGCTCGACATCCTCATCGGCAGGGAGTACATCGGCAAGGGCAGAGGCACCCAGGTGGATCTCACAAAGGGCGAGAAAGACCCGACGTGGGATAAGGGCACCATGGTCTACGTCGAGTTTGCAAGTGTGACCGACATGCCGGACAGGATGCAGGAGATGGAGCTGCTCGCTCGACGATGCAGCCTCGACTTTGTGGGCCTGCGAGCAGAGGACGTCTTCGACCCGGCGCTGCGGGCCAGACTTGGACGCGAGCTCGGATCGACCGAAGCGACCACACTGCGCGTAGATCTCGCGGGAGCAGGCGAGTCCCGTATCTACTCCGCACTAATCAGACGCTGACATTGCAGATCTGCCTATCGTCGACGGGCCCTCTACATCCACGGCGACGCCCCTAGATCGCTTGCAGACCCTGCTTACTTCGCTGCCGCCGGCGTCCCGCCCCGCCCTGCTTTCCCACATCCTCGACCACCTGCTCACCCTCACGGCAAACTGCCTGCCAAATGTGTCACACCTGCTGGTGGGCGAGACGTCCACGCGCCAGGCCCAGCGCATCATTTCCGGTACTGCCCTAGGCCGTGGGTGGTCTTTGCCACTCGACCTTTCGCCGGCATATGACTTGCCGACACAGAGGGAGAGGAAGGTGTTGCGAATGAAGCCGATGAAGGAGCTGTCAGTGGAAGAAGTCAGCATGTGGTGTCGCATACACGGCATCACTACTGTCAATCACCGTGGCTGGGGTTCAGTCGGCCCGAGGGACAGGGGTGGACGGGCGAAAGGGGGCGCAGGTAGCATTGAGGGTTTGACCGAGCGTGAGGACCTCTTTGATCATGTCGACTGCAGCTGATTGCTACAGAATTTATCGCCGGCCTAAGCGTCACTCATCCGTCAACGGTATCGACCATCAATCGGACAGGCGACAAACTCGTCTTCCCAGGGAATGCCGCTGCGGGAACCTGTCCCTTGTGTCAATTGTCAGTCCGCCTCTCCTAGATTCCCGTTTCTGGGCAAAGGCTGACTCGGCCAGCCCAGTGGACAGGGGTGCGAAAGACTGGAAATCTCGGACGGCTTTGACCTCACTTCGGCCCGTGGTATCAGACACAAACAACGAGCAGTCACCGTCAAGGGAGATGCTCGACTCTCAGCTATGCTATGCCTGTCTGACGACTCTGACGACGAGTGCAGCCACGCGCGGGGCAGCGGCAGGAGAGCAGATAGCCGAGATGCCATTCTGGGTCGACGAGCAGCTTGTCCGGCGGCGTCAGCTGGATCACACGGATCTGCAGCGGCAGGTGGGAGAGTTCTTGCTACCTCAGGAGTAGCTAGTGTAGTGCCAAGCTGTGTCATTCCATTGTAGCCATAGTTACGAGTTCCTGTTGATGCCAAGCCTCGGTGCCCTACGGTCGTCAGGTGAGATTTCGGTAACACAGGAAGCCGGTTCTTGGCTTCTTTGTCCACTTGCCCGTCAGCTGTCCACCATCTCTTCAGTCGTCTCTCCAAGCTACGCAGCATCACAGCCGGCTCGCGCGATGCCCCTCGTACACCTGTCCCGGCCCCGCGAAGGCATCTGGCAACTCACGCTCAACGCGCCGCCCGATAATCGCCTCACCCCCGACCTGCTCTCCACGCTGGCCGGGCATCTCGATACAATCGAGGCGGAATGGCGCGAGAGCGGGGGAGGCGAGACGAGCGCCAAGAAGCGCGGGGCGAGAGGGGCAGGGGCGGTGGTGCTGACCAGCGGGGTGGAGCGGTTCTTCTCCAACGGGCTGGACTATGACAACGCCATGAAGGTGGACAAGTTCTTTGAGCGTGAGCCTCTTCTCCACCTCGACTGCTCCTGCGTGTGCCGGAAAGGCAAAAACATGTCGCTGTCGGATGCGCTGACCTCTGCAGGCGTGTACGACCCCGTCATGTGGCGCCTGCTCACGTTTCCCTTGGTGACTGTGGCAGCCATCACCGGGCACGCCTTTGCGGGCGGAATGGTCCTCGCCCTGTGTTGCGACTATCGCGTGATGACCTCCGGCAAGGGCCTGTTGTGCATGAACGAGGCGAGTCTGCTCAACAAACGCGCAGTGCGAAAGTGGATGTGGAGTCTAACGCGACAGATCAGCTTCTCGTCGCCGCTGCCAAACTCATTCGCGGCCTTCCTCAAACTGCGCATACCCCACCCGCCCCATCTGCGCGACACGCTCCTCGGGCGGCGGTGGACGCAGTCCCAAGCTCTCGCCGCGGGGATTATAGACGAGATCGTCGAGGCGGGCGGGGCGGACGCGGTCGTCAGCTGCGCGGTGGAGATTGGGCAGAGGGAGGGGGTCAAGGTGGCCCCTGGTCCGTGGGGCATGATCAAGGTGCGCCTTTGTGTCTCGTTTGCCAGGGACTGGGGCTGAGCGCAGGCTGGGGTGTATCACGACGTGCTGGACGCTTCAAAGTCCGAACGGCCCGTCCTCTTCCCGCCCCAAGAAGCCGCGGCGTTCTTCAAGCGGATACGCGGGGGAGAGACAAAAGCAAAGCTGTAGCGGGCTCGTCTGGGCAGAACCGAGGGTCGTTCATGCGCACGACATGTGTATGTGTGTTGTATATGCTATCTACTGTCTAAGATCGATGCTCTATAAGCCGAGGTAGTAGCTGCGCTGCGTGAGCGACCACACGAGGCTCCCGGCTGCTCGTCAGTCTTCCCTCCTTGTATTTTGTGAATCATGGGGACGGAGACGCACTGCCGATGAGGAGCGGACCGATGGACGCGCGGTTCGGCTTGACCGTGCCGTACACGAGCATCTCGACCCAGAAGTGGAAAGCCGCCAGGCCAAACTTGAAGCAGGCGAGGTCGTACACGCTGCAGGTCAGCCCCTCTTCGTTACGCCAAAGAGTCAGATAGGCGAGCCCCGGGAGAGGGAGGGCCGGCGGGAACAGAGGGAAGCGAGAGACTCACGACGGGTTCGTAATGTCATAAGCGGCCTTGAAGCGGATCGCAGCAGCCAACATCGTCCACGTCCCAAACAACCTCGAAGCCAGCGGCGTCACTGCCGTCAGCGCCTTCCCCTCCCGACTAGGTGTATGGAATTCATGTTCATTGGAGAGACGCTCACTCTGCTCCTCCTTGCCCGCGTACACCTCGCGCGACTGCCAGTCTGCAAAGTACGCCTGGCCAAAGTTGTACACACTCGCAGCGGCCGTGAACAGCATCCAGTAGGGCAGGACGCCCCCGCCCGCAGGGACGGGCGGCAAGTCTGCGAAGCTCAGTCTGGGCATGGCCGTGCATCTCGACTCTCGCCGAGCTCACTCACAGGCGGCCAGAGACATGGTGGTTGATAGTTGTACAGTTGAGAAAGAAGACGTAATTCAACACCTGCCCACGGACCTGGAATTCCAGGTCAATTCAGGCACCATGGGAGCAGCTGACACAGTGATCATCTACGATAGCATGCTATTTGATGCAACTTGACGATGTCTACAAGACTGTACGATACATATGGTGATGATGACATTGGCCGCTCATTCTGGACCGCCTACACCCTCCAGAGCGCTTTGGAGTGCAGCATGATTGACCCGGTTCTCCTTGACAATCTTGGGCCTCTTCGGTTCCCGAGGTTCTTTCGGCTTGGCCGGCTTCTTCGCTTTGGGCTGACTGTCGCTGGGTACCTTTCTCGGTCTACCAGGCTTGCGCTTTCCAGTGACTGGAGGTGCGACCGAGGGCAACTCAACCACTTGCGTGTCCACGACCACTGCCTGCGGATCCGGATCGACTGGGGCCTGAGCTGTTTTCCGAGACCCAGCACCTTTTGCCGCTCTCTCGGCCTTCTTCGCGGCCTGCAGCCTCGCTGTTGTCGCCCTCCTCACTTGACGACCAACGAGGACATCCCTCTCTCGTGCCAAACAGTTGACATGCTTGCGCTTTGGGTCTTGCTCGGCCGGGAGCTCTTGCGCGACAGCTTGGTCTTGAGGCTCCACATCGTCATACAGTGGTGGAATGTCGGACATCACCGTAAGAGGCGTAGCAGTCCCTCGAGCGTGCTGAGATGTCGTCGCGGACAATGCGGGTGAGCCTGGAACACTAGGCGCTGCCCGAGAGTTGTTTGAGACCAGAGTACGATCTGATGGCGTCGGCGAGGGCGAGGGGGGATATGCAGCCGTTCGACCTGCACCCTCTTTGCTCCTTTCCGCGACAGGTCCGATTATGCGCGGCACGTCATGCCTCCATCTCGAGACATCAGGCGAGATCGTCCCTGGCTGTTGTTTTGGGCGCGTTGAAGTGTTTCCGAACGATAAAGTCTGAGGACCGATCGTGAATTCGAAACGAGATCGAGCCACGGGGCTTGTGACAGGATTCTTGTCTCGAAGCAGCGAGGATACCAGTCGAGGATGCTGAGTCTGATCGAAATCGACCCAATTCTCATCACCGCTGTATTCTGATCTCCCATCGGCATCTCCTTCGTCGGACGAGTCATCCGGCATAGCGAGCAACTGCTCAATGTCAGTCGCACTTGGCTTGGGGATCGGTCGCTGGTGTTCCGGAGACGATGGTGCTGGAGCGGCCGTTGCAGCTGCCACAGGCAGGTCGTTCGGATGGGGCGTAGAAGGCATACTTTCCGGTGTCGCCGCTGGATTCTTGTCCAGCTCCACACTGGCCTTTCGAACGATCACATGCTCCAAGGACGGTATTGGGCGGATGGCACCAGGTCGGACAGCATGCTTGGCAAAGATGACTCTGGCGAGTTCGAGTTCTTTGTCGAAAGGCATCACGGCGTCGCGTTGCAACCTTGCCTCGACGATCTTCGGCCAGTTCTCAGCGACTGTTCGAGCGACTTTGGCGGCGATGAACGGCTCGGGTATCCCCCGCCTCTTGTCACTTCCATATCCCATAGTCCCATCTCCGATATTGCCTTTGGCCGTCATCTCGATGCGCGGGAACGGCACGCCAGCATCATCGAAGCTTGTAGACCACGCAACGAAGAAGCGGCGAAGGACGGCACGAACACTCGATGCGTTGTATGCCGTCTGCCCGAACTGAGCGCAGAGTTCGCGCAGAATGTTCGATGTCTGAGGGGTGACTTCGCCGTTGATCGCCTCGACAGATGCCAGCGTGATAGCTGCGGCGACGGGTATACGGGATCGAGGCCCGAATAGCCCCACGCACTCTTGTGCATCGTAGATCCCTTGCGCGACTTTAAGCACCTCGTCCCAGTCCCGAATACGCCTGAAGAACTCCCAGTCCGATATCTCCCATCGCCGGTCGTCCGATTTGGCACCTTGCTGAGGGTCGGTTTTGGTGTAAGCATCGAGTTCCATTTTGTTCATCCGCGAGAAAGACCGCATTTTGTCGATGAAGCGGCGCATGAGACAGAGCACCGCATCGCCTTCAGAGACGGCGTTGCCGAAGAGCTTGCTATAGCGGTCGTGGAGGAGGCTGAGGTATGACAGACTGTCCAGCGTGGCGATGCCTGCCCTGTTGCGGGTCGCAGCGGCGCCACTGCACTTTTCCTGCCGGTTAGCGAGTTGCTTGATTGGCTTGAGCGACCAGGCACTCACGAACATCTCGCTCAGAGACGGCATCTGAACCGCTTCATCTGACGCGACAACAGACGGGCCACCTTGATTCTGCTTCTCGCGCTGCAGCTTGCGATCCAGCACGGCGATACCGTTCTCCTGAAGCGCCATCTTGACCGCAACCGCCACCAGGTAAGGCAGCCGGCGGGCATCGCGATTCGTGGTGGGCTTGCGCCTGTACGGGGGCTTCAGGTCGGCGAGCGTGATCTGTCGGAATCGGTTGCGGGCCGTATTGCGCAAACCCGTGTGGTGCTCGTGCGCCCATATCCTGAGGTGGAAGGTGATCATGACGTCCACATCGCCACGGAACGCGCGCTCGGCCGCGGAGCTCGGGTCGTCCCATGATCCTTCGTACGTGTTGGCCACAGCGTCCTCGTCCAGGACGGCGCCGCGATCAACGGCGACCGAGACGTGGCTATGCGACGCGGTGGCATTGGCGTCAATGGTCCCGCATTCTGGGCAGGCGACGTCGTACTCGTTGATCTGCAGCGGGATGGAGCGGCGGTATTTGATGAAGCACGGCTTGCAGGTGTCGACACCTGCCAGCAGGGTCATCTTGCCGGCGACATGGATGGGAGCACGTCGAGTCACGAGATACAGTGTAGCCACTCTTCAACGGTTCGTTCAGAAATCAAAGGTGGACACCAGGGGATTAGGGATGGGTGGCAAAGTCATATATCGCCGGATTTCCGGGCCATGTGGCATCAAGAGCGCGTCGCCACCATGCCCGGTCCCGTCGCCGTCCACCTCTCCTCCTGCGCTCCTCTCCCCCTGCAGTCACAACTACTTCAAGAAAGCCTGTTGTTCTCTCGCCGCTCTGCGTTTCAGCGAAAGAGCTCGAAAGTATACACAAACCCAGCGCCACCCGACTGACCCATCAACCTCATCTCTACCACCAGCTCACTTCGCAACTCACCATGCTCTCCGCCATTCGTTCTCGCGCCGTGGTGCTGCCCATCTCGGCCCGGGTCAGCTAGCAGGTCCTGTAGAGCAAACGTTCAGCTGATGTCCTAGGCTTTCAGCACTTCCCGCGCTGCTGCCGACTTGTCCAAGGTCACCCTCATCGGCCGCCTCGGTGCCGACCCACAGAAGCTTACCGTGAGTCAGGAGAGCTCTTAGGTAGACTGGGCTGACTCGCAGACGACTTCAGGAAAGCCATACTACACCTACCCCGTAGCTACCGCCGTCGGCGCGCCCGTGCAGAAGGAGGACGGCAGTACGTTCTTGCCGTTGGGGTGAATCATCTGAGCTGACGTTGCAGCACAAGTCCCGCAGACCAGCTGGCACACCGTGTTCGCATTCAACGAGGCTACGCACGAGCAGCTCGCGCGCGCCGGCAAAGGGTGAGCTCAGGAATCTGAATGGGGACAAAGTAGAGAGGATGCTGATGACAGCTCTACCGTCTACGTCGAGGCCGAGCTTGAGATGCGCCCAAGTGACGGCCAGACCTCGGACGGCAGGCCCTTGCCAGACCGCGCTCTGCTGCGACACCGTACGTCCTCCTCGTCCGCCGACTGATTGAGTATCTGACCAGCAGAACGCATGAGCATCATCTCGCGCAAACCGCCCGCGAGCGAGGGAGGCGAGACTGCCGCCGAGTAGGCGTCGGCGGGGACTGAGATGGCGAGGGAGGGACAATTATAGGCTACAGGCGTGAGGAGTGGCCATAGATCATCTGCTCGTGTGTGTGAGAGGAGGCTATTTGGGAATTGAGAAAGAATGCACCACTCTACAATGTTGCTACGAGTACAGTACATGTGAGGGGTATGACTGTGCCGGGTATATGGATGCCAAGAGCGCGTTCATTGGGTGTCCAGCTTCGGGGCGGGGGATGGTAGTCGGCTCTCCTCGCCTGCATCCCCAGTATCTCCTAAGCCGTCCGCGGCGGGCGTAAGGGTGGCAGCGAATGCCCGCAGTGTCGATCTGCGCTTCAGCCATCGCCTCTCAGCCACGAGAAGAGAAAAGGAAGGAGGTTTACTCACCTCCGTCGCTCAGCCTCGATGGCAAGTATACCCTCGACTTCCATCAAGCGCGCAGTAGAGATCGATCCGCCGGGAAGGGACAGAGCAGCGTTCTTCATGCTCTCCAGGGCGACATTGAGCTGGCGCGCCTAAGGAGTCAGCAAAATGACCAGCGAAAGAGCGGGCCAGCGATGCGACTGATTCGGGTGCACGCTCCTGGCATGCAACGAGCTACGTCCTGCGGGTGTAACATGTGATGTGAGAGGTGATAACGGGCTCACCTTGGCTATGATCCCGTCGGCGGGCTCGGTACCGGCCGCCTGGGCGGCAACAAGGTGCAAGAGGTCGTCGACGAGGGGTAAGACCGATTGGAATGCCGCTAGGGGTGGGTCTGCGGCTGCATCGGACGTTTGGCCGTTGGACGTGCCGTTCGCTTGGGTGGACGGACCAGCGTCTCCAGGACCAGGAGGAGCAGGAGCGATGCTCATGCCAGTTGCCTGTCGCAAGAGGAAAGATACGACGATAGGAGAAAGACCGGTCTTCAACTTGGAAGGCTTGGGACAGCCTCCACTCCGTTGCTGGCTGATGACAAGCTCGGTCGGCAGACACTCATCAGCGTAGCTCTTACGGGGCGAATTTCTGCGGGTGTCCCTGGAACGAAAACGGTAAATGGGGGAATTAAATAAGAAAATTCCGGCCATTCTGATTTCATCAGCACAATCCTAATATGCATTGTGTCCTTGCCAAATTGCCTTTCATCAGAGAATAAAGATCTATGCATGAGGCTGATGCATGGAATGATCTCTGTAGCAGAACCAATCGCCTACATAGCTACTGCCATACCCTGCCCTATCATTGCACCAAAATGGTTACAATAGCGCAAGTCTGACAAGACTGCAATAGGCTTGCCAGGTGGCAGCTGTGACATAGCCCCTGTGACCAGCTTGGCATGCCTATGATCATCTGATCAGCCTAGCATGCCCAACAAGCACTTGCGCATCTCTTGATGAAGTGCTTTAGCTTGCAACTAATCAATGTTCTACAGTACATCCGGCTTTGCCGGATGCTTGACCCGTAAGGGCTGCGATGGCTGCGCCGCTAGGCGCAAGGGGGGGTCTTGGGGGGGTGTCCCACCCCCCCATGTCTAACGGAACCAAAGAACAAGGAATTGCATTAGGTTTTCCAAATTGCCTGAGAACCAATAACTTGAATACCTGATTAGAAATTCAGAGCTAAAAAAGAATTGAAATAACGAGCTACGCCCTATCGCGCACTTTCCTGCACGATCTACCTAGTGGTAAAATTACGGTACTAGCATTGCCCGATGCATGCCTCGTATATGCACATTACTCTCGGTCATCATTACAACTCCTCGCCTCACGTCCTCTTCCCTACGCAACTCATCTCCCCTACGCATCTCCAGCACTACGCAACAACCCTGCGGAGATGGACCATCCACTTGTCCTTCTCCTCCTCGGTGTCCGCCACAAAATGATAGGCATTCGCGGCAGTCTGCACCAGAAACCCATTCCTCCCTCGGTCCTGCACGTCCATCACCCGATTAGGTATGGTGGCCGTGCCCACTACTTCCCCTCTCGAGTTGCGCGACCAACCAGACGCCGCACTGGGCTGCGAGACGAAAACGCATTCGTTCTTGATCTGCAAGCCGCCCGGGGCGGATGTCTCTTCCTTGACCGTGATGAGCCGTGGAAAGTCGGTCAGGATGAGCTGACGGTGCTTGACGGTAAGGAGGAACGAAGGGATGTGCGTCGAAGGGGGCCGGACGAGGATGTGCGAAGTGTGCACGATCCTCTCGTTGGCAAGCAGCAGCGGTTGCCTGTGCGTGAGCCTCTTCGCCGCAGAAGTGAAGCGAATAGACATACCACTTGGACAAGTCGCCGCCAACAGCCGACCGGTCCTTCTGCCCCGGACCCATCATGATCCTCATCTCATCGCTGCGCACACTGGTCCTGCTCGTCCGGCTGCTCCCACCTCGCGTCGCAGGACTGCCATTGAAGATCGGGGACTGCAGCCGCATACTTTCCAGCAGACCCGTGAGGGCCATGCGATTCCCGCTGCTGCTCGAGCTCGTCCTGGCACTTCTCGTTCCGCCCATCCATGCTCGGCGTGGAGGCTCTAGATCTCCATACGCACTGTTCTCCAGGTCGCTACCCGCTTCGTGAGCCTGTGCGAACAACTCCGTGTTGGTCGTCTGCAGAGCCTGTGCGGCGGCCCTTTGATCCAGCCTCGGCTCGCGTGACAGATCTTGGGGGATCGTCGGAGACTGAGGGGCAGACGGAGCAGACGACGACGGCCCATCGTCATACTCGAAGCCTCCGTCAGAGACCTCGTCATCAAACACCGCCCATATGTCACTGTTCGGGTCCACTGTCGCCAGCGTCGTGACTGGTTTGTTGAGACCGGTGTGCAAGATCGGGGCGGGGCACGTCCAAAGGGTCGACCAGTCGACCGTCGCAAAGAAGGGGTGAGACTTGATCTCGGAAATTGACGGTCGCTTAGTCGGGTCGAGATTCAAGATCAGCTCAACGAGAGCCTGAGCGTCCGGGTCGAACTCTGGAGGGAAAGACATGTCCTTCTTCAGGATCTTCTGGAAAGTGAGGTAATCTGTGGCGCCGCGGAATGGCGGCTTGCCAACGATCAAGTGATACAGGATACAGCCGATAGCCCAGATGTCCGAAGCAGGAACCGCGACCTCGTTTCGCAAGACCTCTGGGCTGACAAAGTCCGCCGAGCCAACGAAGGAGCGCTTCTTCCCATCCTCTTGAGCAGACATGGGTCCTGGTCCCTCTTGGAAGAGAAGCTTGGCGCTACCGAAGTCCGTAATTTTCGTCCGCATGTCGCCGTCGAGCAATATGTTCTCCGGCTTGAGATCGCGATGGATGACGCCCTTGTCGTGCATGAATTCGACTGTATCGACAAGCTGGGCAGTATAGTAACGCGCGGAGTCGAGATCAAACGAACCGTACTTGCGGATCCAGCTGAGCAATTCACCATTCTTCGCGAGATCAAGGACGAAGTACAAGCTCGTATCGTCGTTGAAGGTGGAGTGAAGTCGGATGACACCCGGGTGACCAAGAGGTATGCGACCGCTCTTGACGGACTTCTCGGACGGTGCAAGGGACTGACGGCGCTTTCGAGGCGTCTGGCGGTCGTTCGCATGTCGCTCGCGAGGACCAACGAAACCATCTCGCGATAGATCCGGTGAGCGGGAGATGTCGAAGGACGTCTTGGATGGCGCTGGAGTCGGCAGTAGCTTCTCTTCGACGCCTTGCAGGTTTGACCCATCAGGGGGCAACACATTGACAATCTTTTCCGGCGACGCTTCCTCCTTGACCGGCGATGGTGGCCTTGAGCGAATGCCTAGATCAATGATGGTCGAATGGCCGTCCTCCGATCTCTCGGGAACTACTTCGGGCGGATCCGCCGACCTACTGGGTCTTCGTCCGGCCATCAGAGTCGGCGAGAGAGGCACATTGCTCACAGAGCTCAAAGGCGAGGTGGCGTACGTCCCGCCAGAACTGGTACTGTCGGTAAGAGTCGTGACCACGGAGAGGCGATCCCGTGCCGCCGATTGCGGGATAGGCAGGGCAGCGACATTTGCGCTATCTCTGCGGGCCGAAGACGCAGGGGCACCTGCCAAACTGGTCGACGACCGTCTCTTGCCGCCACCGGCGTGTACGACAGCTGACGGGATACCGGCGGACGAGGAGCTGGACATGCCGCGCCTGTGGCCCTTTGCTGAAGTGGGCGAAGTGGCCGACTGACGAGGAGTTGCCAGCCGAATGAGGGCATCGCGCTCGATCTTGGCGTATTTTGCCTTCTTTTCGGCGACGAGGTGAGACTGGCTGATGATCTTTATGGCAAACTGCCGTGGGGGTCGAGGGGAGGTAGGCGAGTGCGTCTGAGCGGCCAGAGTGGCTTGTACGACCTCACAGTTCAGCAAGTATCTCAAGAATCGCACGGATGGCTTACAGTGCTATAGCTTCCACGACCAAGCTCCTCGCCGAGAACATAATCTCGCAACGAGTGCTTTCTTTGGCCCGACGCGCTGCCCTGACTGGCTACACTCTGCCTCCTCTCGCGGTCGCTCATCGTCCCATCTGCAGTGCTGGGCCTCCGCCCATCAACACTGAGATTTCGCTGCGCTCGCGCAATAGGCGACGCGGGTGTGCTGCCGATACCCGACCGGCCTCTGGACGGCCCAGCCATAGGCGGCGTGACATCGTCGAGCGATACTGTGACCGTAACCGGTCCGCGCTGCTCCGGCGTATCAGGCCGCAGATCTTCATTGGCATACCAAGGCGTGTGGAGGGCTCTTGGTGTCGTGGGGGATAAAGGCGGATACGGAACCGATGGAAGCCCACCGTACGTCTCGCCACGATGGGGCTGATGAGGATATGTGACGATTGCAGGCGGTAAGGGCGTCGTTGCCTGTCTCGCCGTGCGCGGCCCGTTTCGCGAAAATCCGCGGCCGCCATAGAGCCCTACAGGGGGTTCGACATCCGAATTGTGGCCGCTCCCGCCGTTTGCATAGCCGTAGCCGTTCCCGGCGCCATTCACGGGGCTGACAAACGACGCGTCTGTCGAGCTGGGCCGGGAGGGGAGGTTGACAGGGGTGGTGGTGGCCGCCGTGCGGGTCTCGATGGGCGGCGGGCGGATGGGGGCAGCGAGGAGCGACGAGGTGGACGAGGTGGTGGTGTTGGAGCGCGAGGACGAGGTCGAGGCGTTGCGCTGCACGGAGGGGTGCGGCGACGAGGGCGACGAGCCCGAGCCGGACGCCGAGCCGTGGGCGCTGTGGGCTCCCTGGGGTATACGGGGGAAGTTGGGGTACGCCTTGGGCGGGGTGGGCGGGCCGGCCGATGGTGTCGGGACCGGCGAGGGGTGGATGGCCGTGGCCATCTTGGCGAGGGTGTTAGTGTATTAGGGGTCGGTCGATGCAAAGGTGGATAGAGGCAAGTGCAGATCGATCTGGCCTGGGCACTGGCGGCTCGGTGCTCGGTCGGTCGGAACTGGGAGCAACCAACGCAAGGGAGGACCTCCTTTCTCTCCCGCCGTACTCGAGTAGCGGTCGGAGGGTCGCTCGCACGCTGACACACCAACGCAGTCGGTCAGTGGCTGACGTGGTCGCCGAGCTACAGCGGCGGTCGTACCGCGGTGCTCGACATGTCGAAGACGGATGCGCGAAGCGAAGGCCAAGGCGAAAGAAAGATTTGGCTTTCTTGGGTTCGGGGAGATCCGGCTGGTGAGTGAGGGTGGTGGTGCGATGCAACGAATGGCCGGGTCTCGACCCGGAAGGCGCGGCCGGCGTACCGATCTCAAAGGGTGGTGATGGTGATGGGGATGGTGATGGAGTCTATGTACAGTGCGAGAAAAGAGACTCCACCGTTGATTTTGAATGATACGAGTAGCCCAGCCCAGGCCCACCAGCCCACAGCCGCAGTCGAGAAACCAGAAACCAGTCTAAACCCACCGAGAATCCCTGAACGTAGATCTCCAGTCTCACCCATGTGACACGACACTGCTTCCAGCATTCATCAGCGTAGCTCTTACGGGGCGAATTTCTGCGGGTGTCCCTGGAACGAAAACGGTAAATGGGGGAATTAAATAAGAAAATTCCGGCCATTCTGATTTCATCAGCACAATCCTAATATGCATTGTGTCCTTGCCAAATTGCCTTTCATCAGAGAATAAAGATCTATGCATGAGGCTGATGCATGGAATGATCTCTGTAGCAGAACCAATCGCCTACATAGCTACTGCCATACCCTGCCCTATCATTGCACCAAAATGGTTACAATAGCGCAAGTCTGACAAGACTGCAATAGGCTTGCCAGGTGGCAGCTGTGACATAGCCCCTGTGACCAGCTTGGCATGCCTATGATCATCTGATCAGCCTAGCATGCCCAACAAGCACTTGCGCATCTCTTGATGAAGTGCTTTAGCTTGCAACTAATCAATGTTCTACAGTACATCCGGCTTTGCCGGATGCTTGACCCGTAAGGGCTGCGATGGCTGCGCCGCTAGGCGCAAGGGGGGGTCTTGGGGGGGTGTCCCACCCCCCCATGTCTAACGGAACCAAAGAACAAGGAATTGCATTAGGTTTTCCAAATTGCCTGAGAACCAATAACTTGAATACCTGATTAGAAATTCAGAGCTAAAAAAGAATTGAAATAACGAGCTACGCCCTATCGCGCACTTTCCTGCACGATCTACCTAGTTCATTCATCTTCATGCATACGCTGCGCTGCGCATCACCAACAGTCACCTCGTCGATGCGGTGCATCTGCATTCAAAAGCGACGGTTCAGACTGGCATCCGTCCATCCGGCGGGGCACAGCTGGGTCCTCCGCACACATGTGCGGTCGTCGCATGGGCTGCACAAGGTGAACAAACGACAGTGGGCTCGGCTCGTCGGGCCGGTCGCGCGGTCCCCAGGATGACGGTATCTCGAGCAGCGAATGATGCTCCTGCTGCTGTTGCTGAGCCCACGCGGGCGTAGGTGTTAGTGGGAGAGAAGAGGAGATAGGCGCAGGTGAGGGCGGCTCGCAAGCAGTCACAGACCGGGTGCTCGTGCTCGCGCTGCCCACCAAGATCTCCCATGCCTCAGCAACAGTCAGACGCCCTTCCAATCTCCGCCTCTCAACCTCCTTCATCCTGTCCAACCACCCATCTGCGGGCATCGTCGCTGTGCGCGAGTCTTGGTCCTGTCCCGCCGAGCCCGACCTGCCCCTGCGCTTCTGCTCCCTGACCTCCCACTCCTGCGCCAAGCGCTCCAGCAAGAAATCCACCGCTATCCCGCGCTTGCTGCCCGCGTACCCCAGGCCAAGCCAGAGGAGGGCGACCCACATACCCCGCAGGACGCTCTCGTGCGCGTGCGGGATGAAGATGAGCACGCGAGCAGCCAGAGACGTCGCTGTGAGGGCGCCGAATACCCTGCGATCCGTTTCTGCTATCCCCTCTCGCGCCCCTGGGCCACGTGGACCGGCTGAGCTCGAGATCGCTGACGATGTCGGTAGAGTCGGCGGCGAGGTTGTGCAAGGGAGAGGGGCGCCGGAGACAGGTCGGTACAGGACCAGAATGACGTCGAGCCATACCAGTACCCCTAAAGACCATGGATTGCCCCAAGTGTCCAGCGGGTCGGTAGGGGGCGGTGGAGGGAGGCGGACAGCACGATGCACAACCTCGAGGGCGGAGTGGGAGTACGTCTGGGGTGGGCCGGCGAGGAGCGCGTATATCGCGTTGCGGACGAGTTCGGGATTGATATGCCTAAGACGCGCCGCGCGAGTCTGGCATGAGCTTGTTACCCCTGAGTAGAGTGACAATCTTCTTCCTTGGGCCAGAAGGTCCGGTGAGCAATGACTCACCTCGAGGGCATGGCGGAGGGCCAAGGGGTCCGACTCGCATGTCCGGATGTAGTCCAGGTCGATTTCGCCCTTGTCCAGCTGGTTACACGGCAGAGGCCGAACGCCATTATGTACATCATTGCGCGAAGTCGTCGGGGGAGCCTGAGCTGGCCTGGCAAAGGGTTGAGGGAGAACACGCGGTCGATAGGGCCGGTCTTTCCTAGCTGGTGGCATGTCCCCTGGTGAGAGTGAAAGTCAATACGGTCAATACTTTAGGATCAGTGATGACCGCGACGCTTTCCCAAGCTGGGAAAGCCGAGAAGGGGTGAGAAACCCCCCTGGCCGCAATATGTTTTCCTGCGTGCCGCATTTCGAACAACTGTCCTTCCTTTCCCATCGTCCCAAGCCATTGGGAGAGGCTGTCGATCCTTATAGGTCCCTTTCATGCTGTGGTGGAGACATGCTCCGCATTCCTTTCTTGGTCTTCATCTGACCCGTACTATTTGGAGGCGCAGGTGAATGGGATGTTCCCTATCGAGGGTGAATTGTTGCTGAATGGATGACTTGCGCGATCAGTCGAGGGTGAGATGACTCGTGCGTCACTTGCTGCAAGACTGGGGCTCAGTAGCGGCATCGAGTGTAGGTTAGGTGGGCAGATCCCAGATCGAAGATGCTGATCCGCACCGCCTCAGTGGGCAGATCAGCACAGGAGCACCAAGCTCGAACGGATTCGGGCAGCAGCAGGCTGCATTTCCTGCGACAGGCTGGAGACCACATGTAGAGCGAAGAGAGGAAGGTATATGTGCGATTTCGCGCCGTCTAGCTGCATAGACAACGGGTATGGACGAGCGGGCATCTATCGGCGGGTAGCCTTCTCGAGGACTGAATGTCAGCTTGCCTTTTATCCGCCGGCCCAGATAGCTCACCAGCCTCTTTGGTGACCTCGCTAAAGTCGGTCGCCTGGATTTCAATCTGGATGCCTGGACATGAGCTCTGTCAAATGGTATTCTGCGGGCTAGCTCACCGTCGAGACGTCGGCGCAAGGCATCTTTCGACGACGCAGAGATCATCTTGGCCTTGACGGGCGCCTCATCGGGGGTCCTACGTGATGTCAGCCACACATTCCCCACTCGCCAGAGGGAAAAAGGGGAAACAGGGGATGGATGTGGTTGGCATTCGAGCTGTGGGAGAACGGGAACCGGCCACGCACCAAGCGATAAAGGTCAACTTGTTCCGGATACCCTCCCCGCTCGACAAAGAAAACTCAAAGTCGTACACAGCCCAACGACACTCCTTCTCCGGCAGCTCCCCCACAAAGGCGTCGTAGTCCTTGTCGGACGACTCTTTCAGGACGACGATGGACTTTTTGTCGTCCGACAGGCCGTAGATGACGTAGGTGAGCTTCTTGCCGGCTTTGAGCTCTTGGTATTTCTCGATGCACTCGGGGGTCTGCAGTGCGCATGATCGTAAGTGGGCGATCGCAGCGACGAGGTGTTGAGATAGGCCGTGGAAGTTTCAAGGGCGAGTATCGAGTGCGACGGGTCAGATGGACGTTGAGGCGGGTATCGAGGACGATTCGTAGGATGAGAGAGTGACACGATGAGGCGAGGCGTTGGAAGGGGAGGATCCGTTAACGAAAGACGAGCATCAGCACATTCCTCTTCCCTCCACTGATCCCCCGTCTCGGACTCACGGGTTGGACGCCGGAAGACTACACGTCGTCAGCTTCGGCCACCCTAATGAAAGCTGCTCACCATATTCGGCCGGATTGATGCTCTGATGCTTGTTCTACGAGTCTGACGAGCTGTTGCAATGCTGATATCAAGACGAGAGGTGGCGGTGGTGGAAGTGACGCATTGGCGAGGGTGGGGAAGACCCTGAATGAGCCGAACCACGCCTCGAGCAGCTCGGAAGTTCGCGACTGACTTGTTTGTGGCACTTCGCTTCGTACAAATCACAGATGCATGGTGTGGGCATTAAATCGTGCGTCAATGGTCGTTTCTCAATGCAAGAGTAAAAGTACAAGGTCGTAGAGTTGCACATGTATGATATCAAGGGCAAGTACAGTGGATCACCGTGCGAAAGACGAGGCGAGGAAAGCGTGATCTGACATTGTTAGTCGGGATGCCTTCTCGTCGCGCCAAGGTACTCACAATCGTACCGTTTGCTTGGTGTACCGCCCTGAGCATCGTCCGCCTCCGCCTCAGGCATGGCCTCCGATAGATACTTGATGGTCTCCGCTGGCAGCGACGCAAGCTTGAAGTCCAGGTCGGTGATAAAAGGCTTATCCGATGCAATGCCGCGGAACGCCTCCCGAAGTTGGTCAGCGGAAGACGAATCGTCTTTTGTGATGTCCGTCTGGCCGAGTCAGCTTTGCGTACAAGACGAAGACAGCTCACAAGCAGTGCGAGGAACGCTTCGTATGTGACGGCACCAAAGTCGGCCTCCAGCTGCTGGTAGATGACTTCGCTTTCCTCATCCTGCAGTCAGCCGTATTCTTCATCCAATTCTATCAGACACACGGCATATACGATGCCGAGACTGGCCAAGGCTGAATGCATCTCCCACAAGGTGAGCGTCTGGCAGTCAGGTGGATTCTCAAGCTTTCGCTGAGTCTCACGTTGGTGTCATCCTTGTCGAAATGCTTGAATGTCGCTTCGAACTCCTCGAGTTTCGCTGGAGTGAGATTTGTGTGCGTTGCCGAGACCATCTACCAAGTCAGCGACCGGACTGTCTTTGTACACTTTGGCTCACCTGATTATCCACGAATGCTAGCTTCTTGCGGATGCTCGCCTCCGCCAAACCCAGTTCGTATTCCAAATCGTCATAAGTCAGCACCGTGTAGTCGTTCTCCTCGACCTTGGCTTCCAGACAGCTTTGATTGATCGCGGAGATTTCAGAGGTCAGATGAGACCGTAAAGCCGGAAGTTCGGATGTGAGGTGCTGCAAGGTCTGCTTCTGCTCGGGTAGAGCACCACGTAGAGTTCCGATTGCCTGCTCGATTCGTTGCAAGCGAGACATGAAGTCCTCGGCTAGCCGTGCGAATTCTTTCCGCAAAGATTCTTTGATACTGCTCATTAGCCTCATTTCCAACACAGCACCCAAGGCTCACTCTCGTATTCGAGCGTTGATGGCTCGACTGCGCGACCGCTCTGCATCCAGGAAGGCGGTCCAGTTTCGATCCAAGTCCTTGAAGTGAGCTCCAGGTAAGCTTGCCAAGACGCACCTCTAAACGCAAACCCTCTCTAGGCTCCCATGCTCTGAGAGCGTATGTTCGTAGCTTAGTCTGGATATTGCTGTACAAGGCGGCGAGCTCTTGCCTCTCTCTGACCCAAGAGCGTTTGCTGGTCTTCTTGTACTCGGCGAACGCGGCGAGATGCGCAATCGCTTCGGGATATGCTGTTGGTTGCGGTGCCCTCTGCCACGTCGACTGGGTCGAATGGATAGCATCGAGAAGTATGGTCATCCGACGTTCGAAGTCGTTCTTGTTGAGCCAGATGCCCTGCATCAGCTCGGCAAACTTCTCGACACGTCGGGCGCCCGTCTCTGCCTTGTCTGCCGTATGAGCTGGCAATTCTTGAAAGCGACGCCACGAACCTTCTGAAGAGAATTTGTGGAAGAACTCGGCCACATAGGTCATGACGGAACGCTCGTCAGGGACCTCGACATCGCAAAGATCCTTGACTTCCAGCAGGCGCTGCACATTAGATCCGTGTCCCGGCACACTACGTAGTCCACCAACCGGAATTCCCAGCGATTCTTCAGCGACCTTGAACGCTAGCTCCGTGTTTGTACGCCTGTCCTCCTTGTTCAGGCCATCCCAGTCGATCAACTCTGGGCGATGTCGGTGAATGATAGCACACCTGTACATGAGTGACTGGCCAATTGATATAAAACCTGACCCACAGGGCAAGACCATCAGACCAGCTTTTCTTGAAGTCCTGCACATTGACCTCGGGGTAAGGCTGGGTCTTGCGCTGGCACCAGAGCAGCAGTCCATCCCGAGCGGATAGCCCCTCCTCTCTGTGCTGTCAGCTAAGGTGCAAGTGTGTCGGAATAACTTACGTGATGCCAGCAATGGTGAACCGGAGAATGAGGGTCCAGATCTGCGGAGTCAGTCTCAGCAGGAGAGGAGCAGACTCACCATGCCCAGGATCAGCTTGAGGTTGCCGTCGACGATATCCTCAGGACCTGCACATCAACTCTGGCCAGATGGGTCGTCGAGCTAACCGATATTCGTCAATTTGACACCTCGGTCGCGTATGAACTGCAGGGCCTTTGAGGCATTCTGACAGTCTCAGCGCACTCTAACATCCAGGTGAGGGCCAACCTCCGCCTTTTGCACGCGCATCGTTGGCTTCTTGTTGTACCGCCCTAAGCTCGTCTCGGACATGATCTCCTGTTTGATGAGCGCGTCCCTGGCTCTCAATGATTTGGTCATACAAGAAGCTATACCTTCAGCTTCAAAGCCGGTGCACAGAGACAGCGAAGCTCACCTCGATCAACTTCACTCCGTTCGAGAAGTCTCGGACGAGGTCCGTCATAGGATCCAGACCCTGACTCTCGAGCTTTGTGTTGAGCCTGCCAGGTCAGTCCGGATGTACTGGGTGGGGCTTTGTCATTCACCATCTGCAGAAAGTCCTGCACATCAGCCGATGGTCTCAATCTGCATGCGGGGCTTGGAATTCACCTTGCCTGGATATCCGCCCATTCAAAGTCTGCGCCCAGCTGCGGAGAGCCCAGCGAGCCGTGCGGGCTCATAGGGACACCGCCAGATCCACCGACTGCCATTCCCATAGCATTCCCCAGCGACTTGTTTCGGCCATGCGAGACGGGACTCATGGGTGCCGAGTTGAGCCCCAAGGAATGCGCCGAGCCCCTACGGTCGAGCGAGGTGGACATGTCGGAGCTGCGTGAAGCGATGAGCCCGACCACAGCCGATGACTCGGGTTTGCCACCACTAATGCGAGTGATTTATGTGGGTGATGGACTGATGAGATGAAGTGGTCACTTGACTTATGCTGTTGTGTACAGCTGGTCTCGGTTGATGGCAAGAGTGAGCAAGAAAGAAGTCGCGGGTGACCTCAGGGGCGCGCCTGATAGGTCTCGGCGATCGCCGCTTCCCATTCTAGGCGAGGACAAAGACATCTCTTCCTAAGACGATATATACGTTCTCATCTGCTTGTATACACGCAAGATCCAGTCATCAAAAGCCATCAGGAGCTCTCAAACACGATTGAGCTTGGGTCCGAAGCCACACCGCCATCGATATCGAGCCTACGGTGACGAGTCTCGACGTATCTATACCGCTTCAGATAGCTTCGCCGGGTTCGATGGAGCCAGTGCAAAATGGCGAGAGCAGCCGGTCGCCATCAACTTATACTGCGCAGATCAAGCATGAACCCTCCAGCTATCCTATTGGGACCTTGACGAATGGCGACGAGTCACTGAAGCCCAATGGCAAGGGCAAAGCACGCCTGATCTTGCCGGATTGGGACGGTGAGTTCAACATCTGAATCAGTTGATCCAGCTAGCAAATACTGGCCAGCTGGATCGGACGAGGTGGACGGAGTGAGCTGACCTGTAGTACCGCCGCAAAAACACCTTCATTCCTCCCTCGACCTCATCTCCCTTCTTCACCTCGATGGGCTCTACAATACTTACGTCCGCCCATTTGCGGATCCGATAGGCGAGACGGGCGACGGGCACGCGGGCGGCGATGGAGAGGGCGGGTCGGACGATGATGATATGATGGGAGGGCCCAAGGGCAAACCAAGAGGCAAGAAGAAAAAGCGAGCCAGGCTGCAGAAGGGGTACACGGAGCTCCTGGAGGACTGCATAGGTGGGTCAACATCCGGGCCTAGTCGTGCGACATTCGGGCTCCAGTCTCCCCGGGCTCGCAGTCGAAGAGACGCAAGGGATTTGTCTGACGGTAGATCCGACGCCCCTAGGAGAGAAAGCCAAGGTCCCTCATCTCCTTCCCCTCATTCCGGACTTTCTGCATCCTCCTCAACCGCCGCTCGGCTTAGCAGAAGACGACATTCTCGTTCATCCTGCTGAATTTTTTGCCGCAGCCCGCCTCGAAGTTGGCTTGAAGCAAGAAGGCTACGGTGGGAAGGAGAAGGCCGGTGTACGAGAGGCAGAAGAGAAACGAAAGGTATGTTCAGCTCTCTCACGTTCACAGGCTGGGCTGAGCTGTGGCAGGCTAGAGCCGCTCGACATTCTGCTTCGCTGGCCCCAGATCTCCATCCACCGAACATCAGCTCTCCGGGACTGGAGTCTCCTCAAACGCCGCTCGCACCCGTTGCCCCTCCCCAACGACCACGGATGAGCTTCTCCGGTCCTGGTCAGTTCGGACCCGGCCGCGGGGCACCAGGCGGTTTCAGAGGTGGGCCTCCCAGGGGGCAGCCATACAGGGGCGGATTCGGGGCGGGAAGAGGACGAGGAGGCCCACCACCACGAGGAGGCTACGGGATGGGCGGTGGAGGCCGCGGACGAGGCGGTCCGCCTAGCATGGGCTACGGCCATCCACCTGGCGCGGGCCAAGGAGGTCCGAGGCCGCCCAAACGACCGAGCGATGGAAGCGGTCCACCAGGCGCGAAGCGATTCAGAGACGATAGGGGAGGCGGAGCACCACTGCCCGTTCGTCAGTAACAAGACCAGAACGCTTCGTCATCACTTCGTTGCATCATTTTGTCTTCCTCTATCTACACTACGTCGTTCGTTCTCCTTGGCTCATCTTCTTCCCTCCTCATTCTTCTCAGACCCTCGCGGAGTGTCGTCGAAGGGACGAGACGCTCAGAACTGGCCGGATTGCTGGAGAGCCTGCTCGGCCTGGTAGCGGGCGTGGTACTTGACCTGCTCGCGGTCGTACATGTCAAGGCCTGTGCGTCAGTGGAGACAAATGCGCGAAAGAAGCAGCTTGCTCACCCTTGGTCTCGAAGAGACGGTCGACCTCGGCCGAAGCGAAGCCGGCAAGGATCTCCTTGGCGAGAGCGTGCTGTACGTCAACAGGCGGATCAGAAGGGGGCAGCACAATGCTCACGTTGGGGGGCTGGCCGTTGGCTGCGCAGTGCTGCTCGTAGGCCTTCATGGCCTCGAAGCCGGCGGCACCGCTGGAGGTCAGTGCGGCACAGCGGGCGGGATGGGGATGGGCGTACCCGATGAGCTCGTGGGAGAGCTTGGCCTTGTGCTCCTGGTTGTTGGCGTCGAGGCCGCTGGTGGTCAGCTGGTGGACGACGGCAGGTGGTGTGCTGAAGGGGAAAGGGCGACGGTGCAGGTGGATCGATGTGAGGATAGCGGAAGGAGACTCACTAGACCTCGTTGCGGCCAGAGGCGTCGTTGTTGAAGTAGTCGAAGAGACCCATTTTGTCAAGTATAAATAAGTGGTGGTGTAGAGGTGGGTGGTCGTAAAGTCGTCAAAGTGAAGAAAGCAAGAGAGGTGGTGAAGAGGGAGAGGTCGATCGTCGAGGGGGTATATATACGTTTTGGCCGTGGGTTGCACCGCCTGATTGGCCCTATGCCCCACCCGTGTGCGAGGTAATGAGGCTGCGGAAATGCCTCCACGTTGCAAGTTGAATGCGGGGAGAGAGTAGGGTGCGTCGCCGGGTAATGACGGCACAATCCCCCCTCCCCCTTTCTCCCGCCCCTGTTCTCAAGGGCGCTCGGATCTCCGAGGTGCGTCATACCCCTTTGACCGTCGCCAAGGACGACAAAAGGAGGGGTGGAAGATTGAGATGATTCCGCAAACCAGCCGGGCCCGGCCGCGCTGGCGGGATCATCGTCGGTCGGACCGCAGCGGTCCCCACTCCTTGCGCCGTCGACGACGACCACCTCAGCTGGCACTTGAAGCGTTACCGCCGGCCGGCAAGACGTGTCACGCTTGCTGTGCTGTGAGAAGGGTTCGGCGGACAAGGGGGGACAAAGGGGGGTAAAACCGTTCCTGAAGACGGACGTTTCTTAAAATAGACTTACGTCAGTCTGCTCAGTGATCAGCGATCAAGTCGAGGCGGCAGTGGCACAACTCGGTCAGAAGTATGTGGCATACGACAAAAGCGTCGATGTACGTTTCATCTTCTCCCGCCGCAACGCGTACAACACTTCTAGCTGCTTTTGACTTTCCCTCTACGTCGGCTTTCGTACTCGGAAGCCGGTCCGCTCGGTGCGTTGCGCGAAGGTGCTTGCGTCTGGGAGCCTGGACTTGGCTCGCCCCATCCTCCTTCTGCCCCGCCGAGCGAGTACCCCCCGATACCGCCGATGAGAGTCCACAGGCGTTCCACCCACGCGCGTAGTTGGCCAGGCGGGGAGGCGGGATACGACAAAGGCATCCATTCGGTGATGAGAAAGTACAGGCTGCCGGTGGCGAAGCCGACGCTGTAGCCTGCCACGACTTGGTATGGCGTATGGTAGTGCAGGTGCCATCTGTCTGTCAGCTCTTCGAAGATCCCGGGCTCCTACAGCAAGCTCACCTCGAGTACGCAACGAGAGCGCTCCAAACCCCACACCCTGCCAGATACACCCACCGCCTCACCCTGCCAATAGCCGTCTCGCTTCCCAAAGGATAGCGCCGACTCGCAGTCAGAGCATATCCCACTGCCCATGCGAAAGTGAAGCCGGCTGCTTGAGAATGACTGCTGGGCATGCCCCATCCATGTCCGACCTCACCGTACCCCTTGTATGGCCGATCTCCCTTCCATAGCCGTTTCAGAAGAAGGTTGAGCACCTCGTTGCCTATTTGTCCTGCAGCGAGAATGACGACGGTCAGGCGCCGAGTGAAGAGGGCGAGAGTGAGGTACGAGACGAAGATGAAGATTGGCGTGAGGGAGAAGAGCGTGAGCGGGATGGACAGTGGGTGCGAGGGGTCGTACAGGATGTGCGTGAGGGCGAAGGATTTGAGCTCGGGCAGCGGCGGCAGCGCTCGCGTCGGGTCCAGCGAGGACATCGTAGCTGAGCGGGTCGCACAGTCGTGCTCTGACTTGCTCGCCTAGACCAGTGGCCCGTCTTCACCTCCCCTACCTGCACCTTACAACGCCTGGCTGAGGCAGAAAGAAGCTTCAAATGCACCACGTGTCGCGGGTTGTTTATCAGAGATCTGGAGGGGAAGAAATATGACGTGGAAAGAAGTGCCACATTCACCTCCGAAACTTCCCCCGCCGGCAATTTCTCCTCCCGCCCAGCGACAATTCTTCCCTCGCCGTCAGCGTCGTTCTCTTCAGCCTTCAACAGAACACGCCAACATGGTACGTGCCCCGTCGCACCGTAGAGGCCACAGCTGACAGTGACAGGGTAAGGTCAGTAACGATGCCTGGCATCATGCTCCGCCTTGAAAAGGCTGACGGAAGGTCCCCCGTTGGTTGACCTGGTCTGTTCGGTATACAGGGTACTCCTTCTTTGTGAGTGTCCCCGGCGGAGCGATGCACACATAAGCTGACGGGGCAGTGGTAAACGCCACTCCAAGTCGCACACGCTGTGCAGGCGGTGCGGCAACCGCTCCTTCCACAAGCAGCACCACCGTGAGTCGCGCGGCCATCCTTCTCGGATGGGCGAAATTTTGAGGAAGGGGGAGACGAGGGCAGGGGTGCTGCTGGAATGAGTTCAACGATAATGGCGTGCGCGAATGATGTCGACGACCTCGCTGTCTGATGGAGAGGGAAGAGGAGGGGATGGGAGATGGATAAACCGAGGAGGACACAAGCGGGACAAGCCATACTGATCCTCAGAATGTGCCCAGTGTGGCTACCCGGCTGCTAAGACCCGCAGCTTCAACTGGGGTCTCAAGGCCAAGAGGAGAAAGACGACGTGCGTCCCCACTCAGCTGGTTTAGTGCGGCAGACAAGCTGATTCTGTCAGCGGTACCGGCCGCATGGCCCACCTCAAATCCGTCAGCCGCCGATTCAAGAACGGCTTCCGCGAGGGCGGCGCCGCCGTCAAGAAGGTCAAGGCCGAGTCGTCATGATTGTCTCGCTTTCATTGAGCACTGGCGATCCGACTCGACTTGTGGACGACAGAGGGTCACATGCAGTTTTGTACCTAGCATAGGGTGATGAGATCCATGCGCCTCGTCTGATCACACTCTTGCCTTCTGTTCATGATGCTGGCCGGCCCATTTCACTTATATTCATGAGGTGACATACGGTATACAGTCTGGCCCATGTCGCCTTCGCTAGACTACCGATACTGCTGCCTCACTACCATTTTTGTCCCCGCCCTCTCCGAGACCTCTTTGACAGCCGCCAAGAACAACTTCTGCTGGTCGTCCTTCTTGTCCGGAACAGCAACGATGCGGGGCTTGAAAGCATTCACGAGCTCCTGCATCTCGGCGCCGTTGGTCACCTTGCCTTTTTGGCGGAACCAATCGACCACGTCGCGCGCAGTGATCATGCCGTCGAAGGGCGCGATGTCCGGCGGGCCAGGTGTAGGAGTGGGTGTAGCGGAGGATCGTTTCTTCTTCTTGTTGAGCCGATTGTCGCTGGGACCAGACATTGATGATGAGGGTGCCGGAGAGTTCTTACGCTTGTTTGAGCCGCTGGCGCTGGGTCCACTGGCGCCGGGAGTGGGCGTTGATGAAGTGGATGCGGGTGTCGAGGTTGATGTGCCGTCTCGTAGTGGAGACTGGCTCTCCGATGTCGTATTTCGGTTCTTCTGCGTCGGCCGGACAGGCGGTGATGTCGACCCAGCTGCGGCACCCGGAGAGCCAGACCGACCGAGCGATGGGCTGCCAGCACGAGGTGTAGGCGAGACACTGCGGCCTTCGGGAGAGGTCCTCGATCGCCCTCCCGGACTCTGTCCGCGGGCTTTGCGAGGCGAGTCCTGCGCCGTTGCTCTTTGTGCTAGAAGAGCCGAGCCCGAGCCTGGCTGGGAGGCGCTCGGAGTATACGCGCGAGATGGAGAAGCGGTACTGCGACCATTTGGCGGCTGCCTCGATCCAGCACGCGACCGATCTTTCTCTGCAGATGGAGGGGCAGATCTCTCTCGCTCCTTCTCCTTCTCCGTCTCGTCCTTCTTTTCGGTCTTGTTCGTCTTGACTGATGCAGTATCGGAATCGTCATCATCAGACTCTGATGATCCCCAAAGATCCTCCTCGCCATCGGCAGCCCGCTTGCGCATCAACTTGCGCATCTTCTTCCCATCCTTCGTCAGCTCGTGCTCCCTGTCGCCAAACAGGTCGTCCTCTTCCTTGTCGGACCCGATCTGAGGTCTGTCGCCAACATTGGCGTTCGCCAATCTGAACTCCTTCTTGAGGCGTTCCTGATTCGTGAGCTACCATCCGATCATCAACAGACAGCTTACCTCTTGTAGCTTTGCCTCTTCCTCTTCCTCCTCGTTCCGATGAAAGTCATTGTTGTCGTCGTCATCCTGGAAATGCTCGTTCTCGTCAAAGTCTAGGTCCTCATCGATACCACCTTCCATGCCCTGCGGATCAGCTTTGTTGGTGTTGCAGCACGTCAGGACGCACCCGCTGAGCGCCCCGGCCTTCACGCAGGTAGTCATCCTCGTACCGCTCTTGTTTCACCCGCGGGATGTTGATGCCGCCGCTTCCATTGCGCTGCAAAACCCTTCTCTCAAATTGAGCAGCCCGATCATCTCTCTCCGTCTTGACGCTGGCTGTGGGAATGGCAAAGGGTCCATCCGGACGCTGAGCCCATCGGTCGACGTACTTGTTCTTCGCCTGGAACTCGAACTGATCCAGTCAGCAAAACAATGCTCTGTTGCTTGCATCCAACCCACCATCTTGTTGGCCATATCCGCGTCGAGAACCTTGAACGGGCGCTCGGGGTTGAACTTATAAGTCCGACTGAGCGGGACAACCTCGAACCCTTCGCCTTTGCCCTCGTTGACGAATAGGACCATAGGCAGAGTCGAGCTCTCTACCATCCTTCCGATCCATTGTTCTGGTTGAGCACCTTGGCTTGCGCTGCCACTACTGCGGCCGTTCTTCATGGTCGACTGTTCTTTGGCCTCAAGAACCCAGGGAAGCGCCTCTTCTCTTCTCAGTCGGATGACCTCGAGATCCTGATCTCCAACCTCTCGGACCATATTCTTCTGCCGGCGCTTCGGCTGTCCGGGGGCCTGACCCACAAGGCTCATGTCCATGCCCTCGCTCTCCTCAATGACCGGTCGACCATCTGCGCCAAAGAGCAGCTCCCCATCATTGTCGTACACGTATCTTCCGAGGATATGTCCGTCGTCATCGAGCGCGATCATCGGCACGGTCTTCTCCCCAGGTTGCTTTCGTGTAAGCCGGGGGTGTTGTATGGCCAAAGGGTCGAAGTCTTTGGGATGATTGAACTTCATCAGGTTGAACCTCGTCACATCGTCGGGCGCAGCAGAGAACAGCTTGATCTCGACCACATTCGCGGGGTCCGCAGCGCGAGATGGCGCGACAGCAGTTGGCAGCGTACTCGGCGGCTCTGCTTTCGCAACTGAAGGACCGACGGCAGGTCGAGCAGACGGCACGCGCCGCTGCTTGTCCTTGCGCTTCCGCAGAAATTCGGCCATGCTGCTGAGTGGGTCGGAGGCCAGTCGCCTCGCTCACTGGTCGGTCATGAGGACATGTTAGCTCTAATGAGTGTCGAGTACCAAGGAAGCGACAAAGTACAGCCAAAGGCGAGGCGTGAAATGGACTCTCGGCTGATTGCCACCCGGCTGAAACGCCGAGCGCCGGCGCCCAGGGGGCGACGACCGCGACCTGTTTTGCCGCCCAGTCATCTGTCTCTTTCACTCTATCTCGACTCCGCAGTAATCGTTTATCGACATGTCTGTAGACGCACTACTGTCGCGCAATGCGAATGATCTGGCGAGGGAGATAGAGGTGAGTGAATAGCCTGGGGACCGAAACGAACGGATGTTGACAAAGCAGGTGCAGAGGATCATGAAGGCATTCAAGTTGAAGTGAGTCATTCCTCGCCATGTCTATCATCACGAAGCTGACGCGTACAGCCCCTATGACATCCTCGATCTTCCTGTGACTGCGAGCGAGGCGGAAGTGAAAAAGCAATACCGGAAGAAATCATTGCTGATGCATCCCGACAAGTTCAAGCATGAGCACGCAGAACAGGTGCGCCTCTCTCTTCCATCTGCCCAGAGACAGTGCTGACGAGGCCGCTTCGGCGGTGTACAGGCATTTGACTTTCTGAAAAAGGTTAGCCCACCACACTGCTTTTTTACCGAGAGTATGAACTGATTCCTTCTAGGCTGAGGCACACCTTTCAGATAAAGGCAAACGTGTAGAAATTGACGCTATCATGAACCACTCACGTACTCAAGTACTGAAATCGTAAGTCTTTCTCGCAATGTCATGGCCCTGGGCATATCCTGACGGGCAGAATACTGGGCAGTGGATTCTCGACAAAGGTCGAAGACAGCGATCCGAGATTAGCCAACCTCAAACCTCCATTCGAAGAACAAGTGAGAAATAAGGCAAAGGAGATTTTGGTCCAGGACGAGATAGATCGCCGGCGGTGAGTCATGTCAATTCACAACGTCGCAGCTGCTGATCATGCAGGAAGCAAAAGGTTGCCTATGCGAACGAGGGGGCGGAAAAAGCGAAAGCCGAGCACGAGGTGAATGAGCGGAAGAGGAAACAGGAAGCACATCAAAAATGGGAAGGTGAGCATTTTTTCTGGTCCCTTTGAACGTTGAGAGGTCTTCTCTTACGACCCCTGCAAGCAGGACCGCCCCAAATGTGCTGAGCGTCGGCACGCGGCTTTGCCCTATCCCCTTTCCTTGTGCTTGTCCACGGGAGCACGTACTGACACGCATTTCCCCCTTCCCTCCCTATCCCACATCTATCTTTCCTTCCTCCTCTGCATTCTCTTATCTGCTATGACCATATCTGACACAACAGAACGTCGCGAAGAACGCATCGATCACTGGCGAGATTTCAGCGCGAAGAAGTCGAAAAAGTCGAAGAAGAACATACATGTCCTGGGCTAGATCGATATCGGTTGGTTGTGATCGCCGGTTCGTCCTCATTTTCCATCCGTTTTGCGCGCGCTGTGCATGATCGAGCCTGGTCACCGCGTAGTATGTTGTATATCTCCATTCTTGATTACTGGATACTCGTATGCATTTTGCATGCGATTGATATGGGCGGCAGAGATGGTACAGACGAAGGTGCCACACTCCCGATTGCCAATGAATTTCCGCCGGCCGACGCCGGTCATCTGTAGGAGACTGTTCCTATGTTCTCGAGATTTCTGTTCAGACTGAATTCATCACCTCTGCGACATGGCTTCATCACCACCTAGAGGCCGCTCGCGGTCGCCGAAACCGCTTTCCAAGTCGCCTTCGCCTCGCAAGCGGGATGACGCGAGAGATGTCTCCATGTCCGCTTCGCCCGCGCGACGACCTCCCTCGCCCTCTCGGTCACGCTCGCGCTCGCCGCCTAACCGCGCGAACGGTAATGGTCACGCTGCAGCCTCCGACGAGAAGGGTTTCCGAGTCATCGTTGTCTCCGGTTTGACGAAAAACGTCCAGCGCGCACACCTCGAGGAGATCTTCGGGGAGTACGGCCGTGTGACGGGGCTGGACTTGCCTCTGTTCAAAGTCTGTGCGTTGACCCGGTCTTTCTATTTCTCGTTGATGGTGGCTGACGGGAATGCAGCTGGGTTGAATCGCGGCAAAGCAGCATTGGAATTTGAGACGCCCAGCCAGGCGGAGAAGGCGGTTAAGCACATGGACGGCGGTCAGCTGGACGGGTCCTTCCTCTCTGTCCAAGTGAGCTACCTCTCTCCCTTCCAGCCCGACCACGCTGACGAGCAGATCTCCGAGCACCCCCTGCCCGCCCCTCAGCCCCCCTCGCCCGTCCGCCCCGCCCCGCCTATCCGACGTCGCTCGTACTCCCGCTCGCGCTCCCCTCCGCCAAAACGACGCCGGTCTCCCTCGTACTCCCGCTCGCCATCGCCTCGCGGCGGCGGACGGCGATACAGATCCCGCTCGCACTCTCCGCCGCGATACCGCGACGCTCGCGGTCCCCCTCCTCGCGGCCCTCCTCCGCGCGGCGGACCAGGCGGCGGCGCTGGGGACTCGTACTATCCCGGCGGACCCCAGCGAGGCGGGTACGGCGGGGGGTATCGCGGGAGAGGGGGGTACGGCCCGCCTCGCGGTGGTGGGCCGGGGTATAGGAACTACTACGATTCTGGGCCCAGTGGACCAGGTGGACCAGGTGGGCCTGAGGGCTATGGCCCGCCCGGCGCAGGTCGCTATGGACCAGGCAGGTCCCGTTCGCCCGACCGCAGGCCCAGACGGCCCAGCCCGAGCTACGGCGCGCGAAGGAGTCCGTCGCGCAGCCGCAGTCTCAGTCGGAGCAGGAGCCCCAGGAGCGCGCGCAGCTATTCCCGCTCGCGCTCGCGCAGCCCCGTGCGCCGACGGAGGTACACGAGCGAGTCGCGCAGTCCCAGCCCGCGCAGGAGCAGGAGTCCCCCGCCGAAGAGGAGAGATCGGAGCGTGTCGATGGATTCGCGCAGCAGAAGCAGGAGCAGAAGCCCGCCCAGGCGGCGCAAGAGCTACACGCCGAGCGACAGCAGGAGTCCGAGGAAGTAAGAGCGGCGAGAGGAATGGAGGGAGTTGCAAGGGAGTGGGGAATTGTATACAACAAGTTAGGCTAAAACAAAATATATGCGACATGCATGCCCCATGTATCCTGATGATCGCTTGCGAGGGTTTCTTTTCATCGGCGCCGTTTGATGCCCGTCAGTGTACGCATGACCCGCCTGGCCTCGCGCATGCGCTCCAGCTCTCGCTTCTCCATCTCCTCCAGCGTCAGTTCGACCATGACAGGCCCGTACTCTTCCCGCTCCCACCAGTCGCGCCAAACCCCCGCGAGCCGCTGAGAGCCTTTGCGATTCGTCACCCGCGGCAAGGGCAGGGATCGCTCCCAGCGGCCTTGCTCGTCTGGATGAGCCTGCGCGAAGAGCTCTAGATCCAGTGCGTCTTTCTTGTGTTTGAGGATCTCCTCCGTGAGGGCGTGAGCTATGAGCGGGATCGCTTCGCCTGTGAGGCCCAGGTCGGCCGCGTACGACTTGGCGAAGATGTATGGGGACAGTGTGGACGAGAGGTCCCACTCGATACGGTCGCGCAGGAGGTGGGTGTATATTTGTATGTCGAGCTGTAGTCAGCGCTGATTCCTCTAGCGGATTGCAAAGGACATACGTTGAGGGTGACGCGGCAGTCCGACTCTGCCCACACCTTCTCCACGATATACTCGTCGCCGTTCTCGTCGACCTCCATGACATCTTCGACCTCCTCGTCGCTCCACACCACATCTTCCTCTGTCACCTCCTCGTCGACCACGTCGATCTCGGCAATGCCCTGGGCCTCTTCGACCTGATTCGAGATGAGCTCGGCGATGAGCGGCGCATACGTCCTGGGCGAGATGTCCAGGTCGTCGCAGAAGATCTGGGCGAACAGATTCGGGGAGATGAATGGCTCGTTGATGTTCCACAAGAAGCGGTCTTTGATCTTGATCCCCTGGCCTTGCATGCCAGGTGCGTCTGGTGTGTCGGACGGTACCTCCAGGTCGATGGTGATGGGCACTAGAAGCTCGGGCTTTTCCGCCTCGCGCTCGAGCAGTTCCTCAGAGCTGCACGTAAGTGTATGCACTCGCGGTTACGAATGTCGCTTTGGTCCGACTCACATGTAAATGTGCTTGGTGGGCATGACGCGCTTGCTCCGGACGCGATCCCCGGGCACCCTGTCGCCCAACCACGTCCAGCCCCTATCCAGCTCTTCTTTCTTCTTCCTGAGCCTGCCCACGCGCATAGCCGTCTGCGCATCCAGCCCCTGGGTCTGAGTGGACTGCTGTTGCTGTGCGAGCAAAGCTCCGGCCGAACGATCCTTCTCGACCTTGGCCTTCTTCTTGCTCCCGTAATCCGTATCATCCGGATCGCTCGCCGCCTCGCCAATGACCTCGTCGCTCTCTTCCTCGCTGCTCTCCTCATCGGCCTCATCATCACTAGCCTTCTCGGCATAGTTGACCACTCGGCTGCGGCGGCCAGACAAAGTCGATGCCGCCGCTGCCGCCCGACTGCCCCGGCCACTCGTGAATGGCGCTGGGCTCTCGAAGCGCGGTGTGGACGTCCCCGAGCCCGACCTGACCTGCACCATCTCCCTCTCCATCTCGGCCAAGAAGTACTCCCTCTCGCGGGGCCCGCCGGAGATATTGTCCGGCTGAATGAGGCCAGTCACGCCTGTGCGCAAGCGCGAGGCGTAGGTCGAGTAGAAGCCTTGGCTGTCTGGCGGGTTGGACAACGATGGGTCCAACGTCGTCTGTCCCGGGGGCGGCACGAAGAATGGCAGAGCGCCGGGTGGGTGCGTTTGGGGGTGTCGGTAGACGGGCCGGCTGTTCATCGCTCCTGGGGCGGCATTGTGGCCGTAGGGATGCGAGCTGGGCCCGCCGGCGCCAGGCGGGCGGTACTGGGCGTTGTAAGAGGACGGCTGGGCGCCTGTTGTGCGACGAGCATGTGTCATGTTGCAGATGGTGAAGGTAGTCAAGAAGCAATGAGATCGTAGTCAGCTCTCGTCCGCATGTAGTAGGCCGCATATTTAGCTTGACCACGAGGGTGAGGGCTACAGGGGCAAAGAGGGACAAGGATCGTGCACGATGGACCATGCTCAGTGCGCTGTGATGCGATGCGACTCACCTCGTTGCCCATACGCGTACTGCTGCCCCGGTAACTGGGGGACGGAGACCCCGGCATTCGGCGGCGGTTGCGGGTTTCGAGGCGGCCTGCCTCGTCGTCGAGGACCCTCCTGCGGGGTGTACATCCTGTTGGAGATGTGACGGGTGGCCAGTATCTGGGTTACGGCGATATGGGTGGACAGACAGATGCATGCAGTCGCCCAAACTGATGAGCGGTGATCCTGTTTACGTAAACATTCACTAGAACGCGTCGGAAGTCTTTCCGTCGAGTCTTCTATCGCTGAGTCTTCCATCGGACCACGCCGCTATGTAGACCGCATCTTGAGCCGTGAGGATGTGGGACGTGTTGAGAGAGGGTGGACACTCGTAGTCTGCCTCCGAAGCATCATGCGCAGCCGCAGAGAAAGCGGGAGTTCTCCGAGCAGAACGCTACAGGGCACGGAGAAACGCACTACCACCAGCCATCTTCTACCCCAGCTGCCCGCCCATGCGCCCACAGCCCCACCCCAGCGGTCGAATGCTGCAGATATATATATATGTGCGTCTCGCATCGCTCGAAGCCGCCAGACATCTCACAGCTCCGCACGACACTCAGCATCGACCGCATACCATGTCAGCAGCACCGAGAGAGAAAAAGGTTCCGACTCAGGCACGTCGGTCCTGCAAACTGTGAACGCTCTGCGTTTGCGTTTAAAAACAGCTCGGGCTCGCAAGGCAAAGCTGCGTCGACGAAGAGCTGCAGTGCAGTATGACGAATGAAGAAAGGGCTGGACCCAGGGACCCGGTATATCCTCTCTGTTTCCCTTGCTGCTGCAGCACCTCACCCTCGTCTCTAGCTACCACGGGTCAGCCACTCGATAGGCAGTAATTAATCCTTTTGACCAAGTCCGTCTAATCTGATCAGCGCTGGTACAGCAACTCACGCGAGACCCGCGGAAATGCGCGGTCGGATTAGAGAGACAGACATACGTACGAGCGTACGACACGTACACAACTGCGTCTGAATAGAAAAGCTCCAGCCCAGCCTTTGGACCACTGTCGCGGGTCTGTCACCCGGTTGCGCGAATTCATCGTTTTGACGCGACATTCCGCTCCAAGCCCACCCACTCCGCGGACCCGAGAGGAACGCAGTTCCGTTGTCGGAGGATCATCGTGGAGAATTATGGTATGCATCGTCTGTCGTGTCTTGTTGTTCTCTTGTCACTTTGTCTTGTCGTCGTCGGTAGGATCATTGATCGGACAGACGGACGGGTCAGTCGGAGGTGCCCATCCAGGAACACCGCACGAGCCCAAGATCCAGCCCTCGCCCTCTCTGACACACATCCTGTCCCCTGAATTACTCTCTCCTCTGCTCCCTTGCCTGCTCCTACCTTGCCTCCCTTTCCGCATCCTCAAGCCAGCCCCGTCCGTCCTCATCACATCCCAGATTCTTGGGTCCTCGTTCTACATTATTGCTTCCTTGCCCGTCGCCGTCGACGCCGTCGTTGGACACCGCCAACCGGACCCCCTCGACAACTCGTCACGACGCGACGACGACCATCACCGGACGCCGACAGGAGCGCGGATCCCCCTGGGAGAACAGGATAAAGCCCTGCTGTTGCTGCTGCTGCCGCCGCTGCTGCCAAGGATAGAATTGGATCGTCGCAAATACAAATACACGACGACCAGGGCGTCGCCCTCTGACTGCCACCTCGTGCTACCAGGACCCCGGCCCGCCCCGCCTTGACCTCCCAAAGGATACCTGAAAGAGTCGTAGGACAGTACCGCCAAGATCTCGCCGCCCCCTACCAAGCACATCCTCGTTCATTCATTTTCCCAATCTTTCACACCCGCCCACTCACTCTCCCTGCTTCTTCATCTTTTTCCTCTCTTCTTCTGTCTCAATCTGGATCAGCAAAGTCAAGAACCGATAGACATTCCCTCGCGGACAACGCGACTCTTTCCACCTCGTCTCGTGAGTACCCGTGTCGGATTTCTCGATCACCAGCGTCACAAGTCCGTGCACCTTCAACAGATCCCGGTCCTCCCCCTGACACTAGCCGCTCACTAAATCCAACACTCTTTTTCCTTCCTCCCACTTCCACCTTTTTCACTCTCACCATTTCGAATGCGTTTGCTGACGCCTGTCGCAGTAGTGCGGGTGTAGTCACCCTCGCGTCACCGCCACCATGGGCGAGGGGAAACCCCCCACGTCCGCCTTCTCGGAACCCGCACCCGCGCCAGTCGAGCCAGAAGCGGGCTCGTCAGCCCCGACAGACGCGAATCGGCCCACCTCTGCGCGTCGTCCGCGCACCGGCGTCCGAAGGCCTAATACAAAGCGCGTAGCCACTCCCCTGGAAGGACTCGGCGACCTTCCCGACCAGCAATTCTACCCAGAAGGCGATGACTTTGACGAAGACGACGAGTTTGATGACGAGGAGCCGGACAAGGATGTCTTTGCCTTCGAACGCCCAGCCACTTCGGCCGTACCCAATGCTGGCTTCTCCGACTACACCACCTCGGCCCCTGGTACCAGCCATATGCCGACCACGGCGGGGACAAGCGCCTACCCCGCCCCGACGACAGCTGGCACACATGTGACGGGAGGAACCTTTGGATTTGGCGGTCAGGGCGTCGCGTCACCGGTCATCCCCGGCGTCAGGCGAGGCAGTACTGGACTCACCCCTCCCGGTGCCGTCGATGTCGGTGGTCATATCCCAGAGTTGGCTTACGACATCAACAATCCCCCGCCTTTCAGTGGCAGGCAGAACCCAAACAACTCCGCTTTCGCCTTCGCTATCAACGCCCGTCAAGCGAGAGACAATGCGGCGGCTTCCGCGTCGAGCGGGCCGTCCAGGCCCCAGACCGGACGCTCGCTCTTTAATCGCATGCAGAGGAGGAAGATGGGCACCGCGACCACCGCCATGACCGGCACTTCTCACTTCACCACCACCGAAGACTCGCGAACATCCTTCGAGTCTGAGGCAATGTCGGAAACTGGATCGTATGCCAGCGGAGAAGGACCCACCACACGACCTACCAATGCCACCCGTCGCATGCGCTCGTCACAACCTCTCATCTCTGGCGCAGACAGTGAGACTGCCCTCACCAGCGAATCTGGCACCGGCACCGGCACAAGGCGTGGCATGAGTCGAGGCAGTTATGGCATGACCGAGTTGACGGGCGACATGACCGTTCCCGATGGCAAGACTACCTGGGGAGATGGTATGGGAGGGATCGCAAAGGACAGCGAGGTCGGCGAAGAAGCCGTCGTCGACTTTGACATGGCAGAGGAGGACAGTCCGTATGCTGAAGTGCGAGCCTCAGTCTCCAACATTGATGACCCGGATATGCCTGGTGAGCAACGTCCGCACGATGTTCTCTACGTCTTGCTTACGCCCAGCCCTCACCATTCGAGCATTCGTCATTGGCATGATCTTCACCATCCTCGGCACGGCTCTCAACACTTTCTTCTTCCTCCGCTTCCCCTCGCCCTACATCTCCCCTCTCCTGGTTCAGGTCGCCGCATACCCTGTCGGCAAGTTCTTCGCTTGGCTGTTGCCCATCCGCACGTTCTACCTGCCGAGCTGGTTGACCGGCCGGTCTTTTTCCCTGAACCCCGGCCCCTTCAACATCAAGGAGCACACGATCATCGTCATGATGGCCAACGTCGGTCTGGCGCCGGCATACGCCATGTACGCAATCGTCTCCCTCGAGAAATGGTACGAGCACCCTCTTGGCATCGCCTTCAACATCTTCTTCCTGCTCTCCACCCAGCTTACCGGCTTCGCCTTTGCTGGTCTCGCCAGGCGATTCGTCGTTTTCCCCGCAAGTATGATTTGGCCTGGAAACCTTGTCATTGCGACCAACTTGAACGCATTCCATGCCGAAGAAGATGGATTCCACGGTGGCATGAGTCGCCTCAAGTTCTTGCTCGTCGCTGGTGGGGCTGCCTTTGCTTGGTATTTCCTTCCAGGTCAGCTTCCTTGCCGGCTGATTGGCCTAAGCTGAACAGACAGGATATCTGTTCACCGCTCTCTCATACTTCTCGTATGCCTGCTGGATTGTGCCGGACAACATCGTTGTCAACCAGCTCTTTGGTGTCTCCACGGGGCTTGGCATGGGGATCCTCACATTCGATTGGGTGCAAATTGCCTACATTGGCAGTCCCCTCACCACCCCTTGGTGGGCCGCTGCCAACATCGCCATTGGTTTTGTTCTGTTTTACTGGATCATCACTCCGATCCTGTACTACACCAATGTGAGTGCAGTCATGCTGATTGTTGGTGTATCTGACATCCAGGTTTGGGAGTTCAGCTACATCCCGATCAGCACTGTCCAAGCCGCCGACCGCTTCGGTGACATTTATGAGACTTCGGCCATCGTCACTGCCGACTTGCAGCTCAACGAGACGGCCTACGCCGAGTACTCGCCGGTGTACTTGTCCGCCTCGTTCTCCATGACGTTCATGCTCGCCTTTGCCCTTTCGACTGCGCTGCTCATGCACACGCTTCTGTTCCACGGTCCACGTATCTGGAAGACGATCCGGAACATGCGCACCGAGATCGAGGACATTCACATGAAGCTCATGCGCAAGTACCCAGAAGTACCCGACTGGTGGTTCCTCATCCTGCTCGGTGCGACTTTCATCATGGCTGTGGCGATCATCGAGAAGTACAAGACCGAGTTGCCCGTTTGGGGATACATCATATCGGTCCTCCTGCCTCTCATCTATCTCATTCCCGCTGCCTTCATCTATGCCATGACCAATCAGACGGTCGCCATCAACCTGCTTGCCGAGCTCATCCCCGGTTACCTCTTTCAGGGCAAGACGATTGCCGGCATGGTCAGTTCAACGGACCGGGGATGCAAAGACACGCGCTGACAAGCTAGGTGTCCAAGTCGTTCTCAGTCTACACTTTGTACGAAGCGCTCTACTTTGTGTCGGACCAGAAACTTGGTCACTACATGAAGATTCCGCCTCGCTCAACCTTCATTGCCCAGCTGTCCGCCACTATCGTCGCTGGTCTGATCCAGATCGGCACCAAAGAACTTCTCTTCGCCACCGTACCGGATATCTGCCACTCTGGACAGGCGAACCTGCTGAACTGTTCTAATGCTCGCGTGTTCTACACCTCGAGCATCATCTGGTCAGTCCCACCCTTTCCCATTCAGGCGTGTCGGCTAACGTTGTGTCAGGTCGCTCGTCGGTCCAGCCCGTCTCTTCTCCAAGGGCGCTCTCTACCACCCTCAGCTGTGGGCCATTCTCGCCGGGGCCGTCCTCCCCATCCCCGTCTGGCTCTGGACGCGCAAGTACCGCGACTCTGTGCTTCGCAACGTCAACCTCGCCGTCATCTTCAACGGCGCCCTCTCCATTCCGCCCGCCACCGGCATCAACTACGCCGCGTGGCTCGTCACGTCGTTCATCTTCCAGTTCTGGGTTCGCAGGCGCCGTTTCGCCTGGTGGTCAAAGTACAACTACGTCCTCTCTGCCGCTCTCGAAGTCGGCACCGCGCTCAGCGCCCTCGTGCTCTTCCTCGTCTTTGGCCTCGCCAAGATCAACGTCAACTGGTGGGGCAACACGGTGTACCAGAACAGTGCGTCCCTCTTCCTCGCTGTCCAGAGAGTCGGTGCTGATGACTCAGCGGGCGATTATAATGGCGTAGCGTACCGCACCATTCCTGAAAAGGGCTACTTCGGCCCGGATACGTGGAAAGTCTAGTCCCCCACCCTATCCCTGTAGATGATTTCGCTCGTCCCGTCCCGGCCTGTTCATGTTCAGCTTCAGCTTCAGCTTGCTATTTGGGTCTTTTGTTCATGCGGCGTGGAGACTCGGAGGGGAAGTCGCCCTCTGTGCACAGAGGGATAGAAAGGTATTCTATAGGTCATAAAATCAAGTATGCTGCGCGGTATGTATCTACCTAAGGCCGTCGACCGTGGTTCACCGGCCCAAGAGGATATCCAGCAGCACAAATTCGCTCGCAGACCATCTCCGGCAGACCAATTAACCAACCAGATACCATGCATTGCAACAACTGAACGATTGCAGTGAGAGATACAGTGAAGCGAGACCGACTAATTATACACACAATAGACGTTTGACCGTGAGGTGCAGGTGGTGTAAGCTATGAGCATTTTGGCGTATTGAGGGTGCGGGTGAATGTATGATACAGGGTAGACACAAATCGAGGAGAGGGTAGACAGACGGTTCACGCAAGTCAAGCAGAGGGATGGGCGCTGAGAGGAGCAGAGGACGTCTCGGAGGGCTTGTCCTTGTCACTTGTAGAGAGCTCAAAGCCGAGCTTGGCAAAGCACTTGAACAGATCGGCTTTCGATACTGGTTTGGCCAGGACGGCCGAGAAGACTGTGCCTTCTTCGGTGATGGACTGATGCTGCTCATACGAGGTGGCCGCGATGACTGGGCATTAGCGACGTCCCCCCCGGCTTCTCAAGTGGAGCCTCACTAGGGGTATCTTGATTCTGATTGTTCGTTGATCGTATCATACGAGCGACCTGCTCGCCAGAGACCACGGGCATGTGGATGTCGCAGATGATGACGTCGAATCCTGGTGATCTCAGCTCGGAACCCCAAACAGAAGTGAGGCAAACGCACGTATGTGACCCATACACGCAGCCAGGGCAGCAGGCCCATCTTCCACGCAGATACATCGACAACCCATTCTCGTCAACAGAGTTTCCAATATCTGAAGGTTGTCAGCTCGACCCCAAACCCAGGCTCCCGGCTCACCTTTTGCGAAATCGGATTGTCCTCGGCGATCAGCACGTCCAGGGTCCGATCCGAGCTGGTGTGTGTCGGGCGAGCCTCAGGACTGTCCATCGGCGGTATAAGAGTGGTAACTGGAGGAGGCGTGATTTCAGTCTGAAGCGACGCTTGCCGTTTCTGTCGCCAGAGCTCCATGCCAGTGCTCCTATCGCTCATGCTCGATCCCGATCCCGCTCGCGTCCGACTCGGATCTGACTTGCGACGCAATCTCTCACCTTCATCCAAGCTCTTCACGCGATCCAAGGCGTTGAGCTCCGATGGCCGACGGAAATGCTGCGGAATGATGGCCGCCGTTCCAGGCGTCGAAGGAGGAATGCTGGCCCGGGAAGGCGTAGAAGCGGTGGAAGAGGTGGACTCGGAAGGCGAAGGTGGTCCATCGTTGATCAGATCGGCTGGTTGCCTAACTTTGCCATGTCGATTTCTGGTGGACAGACTGCGCGTTCGTTTCTTCGGCTGCAAGTCGAGGGCGGCACCAATGGGAGCCAGCGAGTCAACACGCAGTTTGCGAATGACATCGTCATTGGCCTGCTTGAGAACGGGATAATTCTTGAAGTTGAAGGTACCAAATTCATCCGAGTTGGCCATATCGTGCAGGACCGCCGTCAACTCAGTCGCTGCACGGTCCACTTTGCCGCCGGCGTCAGGCTTCAGGATCTGAGGGACCGGATCCTCGTCGTGGAAACCATGAACCGCACCACGAGCATCGAAGTAGTCGGTTGACTCGGGATCATTAATCTCCGGTACGAAGCCCGCTTCCGAAGTGGTGACGGTGTCCCAGTTGATCCCAGCGAAGAAGGCATGACGTTTAACCTCTTCGGCTCCACGAGCACCTAGTCGCTGCGAGGGATCTGAGCACATCAGACGGTCCATGAGATCTCGACACGGTGGCGAGACGTCGACGTCGTCCTCGTGCCATTCAATGCGTCTCGAGACCACATTGTCAAAGACCTTCTCCGGCGTGTCCGCATGGAATGGCGGGAAGCCGTAGACGAATTCGTACAATACAACTCCCAATGCCCACCAATCGACCATCCGATCATCTGTGCCAATGCCGAGAATACTCTCTGGCGCGAGATAGTCTGGGGTGCCGGCAAATCGTGGACTCTCGCGAGGAGCCACCGATGGGGTACCGCTGCGAGACGAAGTTTGCGTCGTTGTGAGGTTGATCTGACGCAGATGCTCGGCCACGATACCGGCAGATTCTGACTCGCTTGACTCGTCGGCCGAACCGAGTTCGGTCACTCCCGCAAAGTACGATTGACTGAGGCTGGAAGGCACAACGGGCAGTAGCTCTGGCGACATTCCAGGCGAGTCATTGGACGATCCTGATGTTGACCGCATGAAAGGCTGTCGGTTTGGCCGCGAGCTTCGCAGTGACGAGCCGCGGCGGAAGGGCGGGCGCGGTCCTCCGACTTGTCGATTGAGCAGGCCTATCTTGGAGAGACCAAAGTCGGTGAGCTTTAGGTGACCCTTGGCATCGATAAGCAGGTTGTCCGGTTTGATATCACGGTGGACGATGTTCCTCGCGTGTAGATACTCGAGGCCAAGCGTGACTTCGGCGATGTAATTTCGGGCCCATTCTTCCGGTATGCCGCCGAGCTGTTTGATGAGAGTGGCACAGTCGCCGCCGTTCAGATACTCCATGACGAGGTACAAGTAATCCTTGCTCTGGAAGGAAAAGAACAGCTTGACCACATACGGCGAGGAAGCCTGATTCATCAGGATGGTGCGCTCCGCTTTGACATTGGTGATTTGATTCTTCGCGATCATGTCGGACTTCTTGAGCGCCTTTACGGCATAATAGTCGCCGGTCGTCTTTTTCTTGGCTAGATAGACGTGCCCGAACGCGCCACGGCTGATGGGTTTGATCACCTCGAAGTCCTTGATTGATTGAGGAGGAAGACGAGTTGGCAGCGCCGCCGACGGGATGCGCGGCGACAAGGGGGCGGTTCCCATACTCAGGGATGTCGAGACTCTCCGGGCATGGCGCATGTGGTCTGCTGGAATCTGTAGCGGCGAAGTGGAGTCCGTCGACACCTTCTTGGGTGGCTGTAAATGTGTACTGACCGCCGCGATAGGCGGCGCCGATGCCGGCGGAACAAGTCCAGTGAGAGACGACAGGGGCAGAGGCATCCTTGCACCGATCGTGGGGGGTAGCGGAGTAGATGGCACGGTCGCTGAAGGGACAGTGCTCTCAGCGTGAGACGTCGCCGGTCGTTGAGAGTGACCCTGAGTGATCGGCAGTCGAGCTTTCGGCGCAATCTTGCGATACGTCGGAGGCGAGATCTCCGGGGCCGAGTTGGAAGACGGGATTTGCTCGACAGGCGAAGAAGCTGGTGCAACATCCCCTCCATCCGAGCCACTCTCTGATGTTTCACTTTCCTGCAACCCTCCCAGAAGTTGGTTGACCTTGTCTTCCCATTCGTGGCGGGTCTTCTCGGAGTATCGGATGGTGCTCTGCATCCTTGCTACAGCCTTTTGCTTCCGTCGCATCTGCTCCTCGACATGGGTCAAGAGGAGCGTGAGTGCCCTGTCTGTGGTTTGCGGCTTCTGCCATCGCGTGACGGCAAGCAGCTTGTCCTCGTCGTCTCGCGGCAGATAGCGTTGCACGTTAAAGTCCAGATCCGCTTCGTCTTCCTGAACTGACGGGGTGTCGATCTGTTCTGCGGTCTTCAACATTTCGATCACTCCCTCGAGGTGCGCGTCGGCAAGTTTACGAATTTCGACTCCTTGGGGGCTGGCCGGCTGGTCATCATCGCCGGTTATGACTGACTCTGGTAATGTGTAGAAAACAACCCCCTGATACTGCGAAGTCTCGGTCCTCTGCAGATCGTCCCTGAGAGTGGAAATTGTTTGGATTAAGTCGTGCAGGCACTCGTTGCAAGTCGAAATCTCCGCGTCTAGTCGATGCACGGCATCGCAAGTCTCGTTGTGCTTCTCGAAGAACCAGATGACGATTTCGCGCTCGCAAATCCTGCAAAGAACATTCTCGTTGGACAGCATCGCCCCTTGGGGAAAGCTGGCATCGGCGATTTGATCGCCCGCAGTCGCCGTTACTGGTTTCAGCACCCACATGGTGTGCGAGGGCTCGTTATCCTCGCGCATGAGCATGCCGACTCCTTCGAGTTCTATGTAAATCAGTCCAGGGTAGCGGACTTGATCACCTTCGCCCATTTTGCGATGCGCCTCGAACCGGACTCGCAGCTGAACAGTGTTGTTGTCGTCCTCTTGGAGCTTGCGAGACGCCTCGCTGAAGATGCCAGCATCGGCCGGGGCGACCAAGTCGGTGATTGATTTCTCCATGACCTCATCGGGATCTTGCCTGCAAACATCAGCGATTGTAGCTCTGGAGGCGTAGCAATACTAACCCAATAACCTCTGAGATCGCGTCACTAACATACAGGATCTCCTCCCCTTGCAGACTGAGCTCCATGACAATGTTGACGCTCTTGGCATGCTCTGCAAGGTACCGCAGATCATCGATTGCCTGCGCACGAGGCGTGCCGACGACGGCACCAACGGCCGTCCGACCAGTGAAGGTCCCCGAGCCTGAGCCCGACAAACCTTCAGGTGAAGGCAATTCGAGGCTGACAGCCGACGTAGGCTCCGCGACCTGAAGAATCGAGGCGGCTGGAGAGATATGAGCAGGCAGAGCCGCCTTGAACTCCTGATCGAATCTGGACTCCTCTTTCGTCGGCTTGAGGACAAAGACGAGCGGCTCATGATCCCCTTCGTCATCGAAGTTCCAGAAGCCTTTCTCAGCCTCCCACCAATCCAGCACTCGATTCAAGGAGGCGACGGCGAGGAGGATTTCAACGTACCAATCCCGGCCCGGCCAATCGACGTGATCATCCCATCTGTGACCAATCGCTTGAAGCTTCGGAATCATCTCGCGGCAAGCGGATGGCTTTGAGATGAGAGTATTGACACTCAGTTCGAGCACATCAGTGGCAATGACAATAAGCTCTTGTAGCAAGGCGAGGATCTGCTGGTTCTCCAGACTGGCCAGACCCGGAAGCAGACTACGCATGGGCGGCATTGGGGACCGGGATCTGGAGGTGGAGCGAGAACTGCTGTTGGACTTGGTTTTCTCGAGCGACAGGCTGAGGTTTCGGGCAATTTGGCGTTCCCGGCTAGCGAACTGTTTCGGAGCAGCGCTGGGTCGACGGCGTACGCGACTAGGACTCGAAGGCAGAATTGACATGCGACGAGCAGTCGGACTTGTCGGAACGCCTCCAGGTCTTGAGATCGAGGGACGTCGACTTGGACCTCGAGATGACGAGACTGCTCTTGAGCTGCCCCCGGTGCGATCGAAGCGGTCGCCTCCTTCGCTCTCGCTATCGTCCACATCGATCAAAGGGGACTCATTGGCACCTTCAAAGTAATCCCGCGGTTCAGTGGAGTCCGCCAAACGAAGCTGCTCTTCGTCGGCGATACGCCTTTGCTCGTCCGCGAACCTGGTCATGGCATCAATGGTCTTTTTGAGCGTACTGTCGCACGCATCCTTCGCCGCATTGAGACGATGCTTGACGTGCCTTCGGACCGATGCCACTGTCAGATCGGCGCCTGGAGCAACTGGCTGGCTTTCCTTTGGGTCACCTTGCTTGTCTCCGATCATCACGAGAGGAGAAGGCGTTTGGTCCCATCTGGGAACAGTCCCGGGCGTGAGACCCGGACCAAGCGATACAGCGTATGATGTGGACCGAGATGAGAAATCGCTAGGCCTCTGAGATGCTGGGCTTTGCGAACTTCCTCCTGTCTCGGTCCGAACTATGGGCCCACGAGTTAACACTGAAGGTTCCAACTCCAGTCGAAGTCCCGGCTGTTTGCGGCGCGTATCCAAACCACTGTTTAACCTGGGCGCTGCACCAGGAGAAGGGGCCGCTCGAGAAGAAGCGATGTCGGAAAGCTCAGTGCGGACCGAAGGACTCAAGGAGGGCAAATGTCTGATTGTGGCACGCTCGGGATCAAAGATGTCCGCGGCATCCTGTAGCGATTGAGCATCGTGCACTGTTCCGGAGCGACCCAGGTCTAGATTCGATAGCTTTCTCCGGAGCGACTGGAAGGAATCTTTGCGTATCGGCTGGGGTGCCAGAAGTGCGGCTGCAGGAGCAGCGATTACATTCTTATCCTTGTCACTCCCTCGTCGGCTGCCCGGAAGCGAAAAGTCTTTGTCGGAACCGCGGCGGCTTGTCGGAGCGGAAGGGATGCGTGCGCGTGGCAAACCAATTGGGCCTCGGTGAACAGTGCTTTCGGGTGTGAAGTTGCTCTTGACGGAGTTCCACCACCCTTCCATCTTGTTGACCAGATTCTTCTTCTTTTTGACCGCCGCACCACTGGCAGTATCGGTGGACCGCACAGATCCGCCAGAAGCTTGCCTGGGACGATCCAAAAAGCTCATTCGCTTCTGGGAAGGGGATCGAGAGAGATCGAGATTGGAGAGAGTCGACCGGATCGACAGCGACCTTTTGCGCAGTCGTGGATCTACAGCCCCTACTTCATCGCGGGATGTCGTAGGCGACAAGGCTAAAGCACTGCTGTTCTCAATGCTCGAACTGAGATCGATTTCTTGGGGACTGTGCCGAGAGGCAGATCTTGCCAAAGGCGAGAGGCGGTCGGTCGAGCTGTCCCTGGCTGTGGCAGCCGCGGCCTCAGTTTCTGCCCGGATCTTTTCCTCTTTGTATCTCTTGTAGCAATCCAGCCAGTCGACCCATTCAATCCCGCCAACCATGCCCGTTGCACTGCCCACTCGCTCCATGCCGAGCCCGCCAGCGGTAGCCGCAGTGAACCTAGAAGGACCCGCGTTGGAGTTCAGGGGGGCTGCAGTCGTGTCGTTGACCGGAGGCAGCGGCAGTGTTCCTGTCATCGGGGTCAAGTTCATCATCTGCAGAGATGTGGAAGGCACGAGATTCGTCGTGCCGACAGACAGCGAGTGTGTAGGGTGAGGCGGACTATCCCGAAGGCCCCATTGCGCTTGCCGATCCATGCGAGGACCAGCGAGCATAGCTGGAGCACCAGTGGTCGTCGAACGGTTGAAGGCAGGCGGCAATCGAGTCTGCTCTCCCGTGACCTGGACGGATCAGTAAGGATTAACCAAGCGGGGCAGCACCCACATTGCCAGAGCTGTTTGGTCGCCACCTCTGCAATTTGGCCTGCCGACTCTGCATAATCATACTTGCGTGACTCGCAGCATCTCCCAAGGAACCGACGCCTGCCAAGTCCATCTGCAACGCCTGACCTGTAACGGAACGCAGTCGTGGACGTTCTCCAGGAACGCCGGGCGTTCTTGACCCGGACGCTTCTGAGGCCAGTGCGGCTGACGTCGGCGGCAGGTGTAGCCCGAGACCGAACGTAGCGTCCTGACTGCTGACAGGAGCGCTGCCAGATCTGGAGCTCGTTGACCATGAAGGTGGTGAATCAGTGATGTCGGACAACAATATCGAAGGCTTGAATGTCGCCTCGTGCATCGAGGTTCGGTAGCGATGATGTTTCGCGGATCCTGAAAAGGTATCTGCCTTGGCGTCCATTGCCGGAGGCGCGGACGGCCTGTTTCTCACTGACGCAGGTAAAGCTGGCGTCTTGAAGGCAGACGGAGGGGCAACAGTGCCATCGGATACGGACCTCTTCTCGGAAGGAGATTCTGGCACCCGGAATTGCAGGGGCGAGATGTCTCTTGATGGGGGAAGGATCGACTGGCTAGACACTGCCAAATTTGGTCGTCCCTTTCCCAGATCGATGTGACCCAAGCGAGCACTCGGCGCGGGCAGTGTGGCGTGATGGGCGGGAGAAGGCACAGGTGGCGGACTCATCGATCCGAATGGCGGAGCGGAGGAGGTCGTCGTTGGAGAAGGCTCTGAAGTACCCGCCAATGTAGCCGAGCCGATAGACACAGGGGTACTGCTCAGTGGCGGGATCGCCGAGGGGTTCTTGATTAGGTCGGCCGCCATTCTTACGCTTGTAGGGACACGAGTCAACCGGATGGCACTCGGGCCTTGGGTGGAAGATCCTCCCGTCCTGGAGATGTCGCTTGAGAGGCTGGCCGACAGACCACCATTGTCATCGGACGATGACGACCACGGTGAGGGAAGAGGGTTCAAAGGTGATATCATTGAAGCAGAAGTCGACAAAGTGGCCACCGGACCGGCCATAAGCCCCCTTGAACCCATCGACGGCATCTTTCTGGCATCCAGGGATGAGGGATTCAGAAACTCGGAAGGCCTCCGCTGTCTAGGTGGGCTGGTTGCATTAGGAATGTCATGAGATTCCAGAATATGCTCACCTGGCAATAGGTACGGCGGCACTGGAAAGAGGCTTGTCCTTCTCCCGTCGTGGGCTCGGAGGCGTCATGGTGTCCCTTGCCTTCCCCTTGTCTCGGTTCTGCCCTAGACTACTGCCGAACGACGAGCTCGTCCCAGAAGTCGAGTCCCAATTTGTGCTCAATCCCAATCCAAGGAGGTCCTTAGCCCCTTCCGATAAGCCAGTCATGGATCCTCGGCGGGACGAGGAGTCAGGTAATGGTTCGAGTTCCGGGCTTCCGAAAGCCAACGGACTCGAACCGGATACGCTGCTCGCGCTGTATGGCACTCCAAGACTGCTACTCTGACTGGCGGTGCGCGGTCTGTCTAGATTCGAGGAGTCTGCCCTTGTTTTTTGTGAGGTGGGAAATGTGAAGTCTTGCTTTCGAGCTGGGCTCTCGGGTGGCGCGGGCATTGACAATGTAGCGCTGAGTGCACCACTACTTCCTGATCTCCGCTTTCTCATGAGTATTGTGGCAGGGACCGTAGCTTTGCTAGAAGAGGGACTGGGAGGGCGCGAGGATGACTTTTGAGTTGATGCAGGAGAGGCCGACCGAGTCGTATTTGGACTAGCGGTACGAGCTCGAGGAATGCCGTCAGGTGGTCGACGAGGGGTGCCGCTGGACTGCGATCGAGGAGAGTCATGACTCGGATGTTTCCCCTCATCTTCACCGTCCGAGTTATGAGGGGATGAGTGGGAAGAGGAAGACGAATTGTCGGAATGATAAGGAACTGTGGCCTGGGCTAAAGGCGATGGGAAGGACGGGGTGGCAGCGAAGGACGCGGCGTTCTTGCGGTGGTGAGGCGCTCCCCCGGCGTAAGGCTGCGGCTGCAAAAGTCCTTGGCTGGTAGGAGGCGGTGGCGGGATTTGCACTGCTGGCCGACCTGGAGATGTTGTCGGTACGAAGGGAGTCGTCTCCGCAGTGGGAGAGGTGCGGCGAGAAGGCGAAGTCTTCTTTGGCGAAAGGTCCTCACGATCTTCGTCAAGATCGAAGATGCCGGACATGTTTGCACACTCGCCCACTGAGCGTCAGTGGGGGGGATCCATGGAGTCTCGATGGCAATTGTAAGACACGCACGGAGATGCAGGTCGCCCGTTTCAGAGCCTTTCCCGGATGGGGTAGGGGCTCTCCGAGAGCACCCCGAAGAGCCTCCTCCAATGACCGGTGTCGCCTCTACGACTTCGCCTCGATCTCAAGAGATGTGTTGCAGTGAACGGACAAGTCGATGCGTGATCAAAGGATGAGGATGGCACTGGACGTATGGCTTTGGCCTCGCGATCGCGTGTTCACAACGCTGTGAGGCTTTGAAGGCTGCGCGCAGTTGCCGACACGTGCTGACCTTGAGACTGTGGGGTTGTGTGGCTGATGAGATGGGATCAGCCATGTTCCATCAACCGGCGGGTCGGTCGATGGTTCCTAACCTCGGGACTCACCTCTTGAGTGAGTTGGCAATGCGGACGGCGCACAACGGCTGTCAGGCCGCATTGCAACACCGCCGCGTCATGCTGTGCCTCGGTAATCTCATAGAGCGTTGCGAATGATTGACGGGCGCGCAACGATAAGAGGTGGAAGGAAGAGGAGAAGGGGATACGGCCCGGCCTCCGAGTGTGACACACAGCGCACAGCTGGTATCGGGTCGATCGCCTGCACGCGAGTCAGGGCAGTCCAGACTGCGAGGAGGAGAGGGTAGGAGGGTATCGTTGGGGCTGTCGGAGGGATATAGTATGCCGAAGTGAACAAGGACGAGGAGCCTTCACGTCAGAGGATATGTCTGAACGGCGCTAAAGTGGTGGTCGCTGCCCAACGCTCGCTCGCGGTCGCTTTGGACCCTGAGTCGTTTGCCTCCACTCCCAGCTAAGCAGAGTGGCAAAGTGGCACTGGAGAGTAATTTAGACGATGGTCAGGAACGCTTGGATACGGGGGAAATATAGAATTACTGTACCCCGTCAAAGGGGTCATCGGCTGTAGACTGTGCGCGAGCTGGGCGTGGTTTGCGTCAAGCTCTTCGTCGGCTGCAAAACCTATCGTGACGACGAGGCCAAGGGCGAGGACAAGCTCCGCTAAGACGAGGACAAATGCGTTGCCGAGCCCCGCGAGCCAAGCTTGACGAGCGTCGGCTGGACCGAACGGTTGAGTGTGACTTGAGCTCAGGTATCTGCAGCATACGTGGCAATTAGTTACCCGAGTCGAGCGCCCTGCTCATGTCTGAACAGCTTTTCAACGATCCAATGCCGGAGTCGGTCTCAGCGCGTGCCATTTCTGAGGACCTCGAGCCACAGCACTTCTCCCCCGGGTCGACATTCAATCTGCGTTTCGCATTGCTGTCTGATGCGGCTAGGCTCGGCTGAGCTCAACATCGACGGCGACCGATCATCACACGGCCCGACAGACTTGCTGGGCACCGGCTTCAGCGCTGCGAGATTGCGGTACTGATTGCCGTAGGCTACAACCTGATAGATCAAGCTCTGCATTCTGACACAGGGGTGGCCCTGCTGATGCGCACTACATCTTGCGCGAGCCGAGTCGAGTTTCACGTGGGCGATATACCCTACATGCATTTGAGATGAACGACCACACGTACTGTGGAGGTAAGGTTTCGTTCGAGTGCGATGGACCGTGTTTCATCCACGGCTCTTGAGCGCATGAACCCAGAAGCCATGGCATCAGCCGACTGCCTCATAGTGCCGGTTCTGTGGAATCTTGAGCCATCCGCAGTAGAAACAACGCGAGGAACGCCGTGAAACGTTTTCTCCCCATCCGATAGACAAGTCGCGGGCAACGCTTCGGTCCCGAAGGAATCTCATCCGGCAGTCTCGACATGATATGATGGATGGGAGACACCCGCTCCCCGGAAATTCTGTGCTCCGTTCTGCGGATGCCAAGCCTGGATAGACTACGTCTGCGTCCTTCAATCCACACGCTCTACTTCTGACGCCTCCTGAGTATGATTCTGCAGTTGTCGACCCGGAGGCTGATCGGATGATCTATGTCGACTGGGCTGATACCAGAACACGGTCCTGGCTGTGTCCGCCAGCGGAGTAACCTGCCGTCGCCGTCTCCACTCGCACACTGCCTCACTGTGTATCTCAACCCAGTCTCTGCTCGTTCTTCGCGTTCCAAGCCATGCGAAGGTGGCAGGCGTCAACACGGCCAACAAAGGCCTTCTCAAGGAGCTTCAGCACGAAATATCCTACTGATATGAGAGACCCTCGCCTCCCTGGGACGTTCTTCTGCTCAAGAACCAGTTGACCACCATCACCTCACCTTGTCACTCGCGCATTGTCTTCGAACTAGTATTCGTCGCAAGATGCGTTACTTCCGGTCCGTATTACTTGCGGTTACGATGCTCCTGGCAGCCGTGCCGGGCCTTGCGAGCGCTATACCTCCGCCGACGCCAACTCAGACCACGCCGGCGATGGTCGAGGGTTCCGAATCCTCGCTCGCGCCCGAAGTCGAGGCTAGTCTGTCCAATGCCGCGCGGTTCCAGCGCGGACTCGGCCCGCGGCGGCCCCGGGAGCTGTACAATGCCTCACGTGTGCTAGCGCCACGAACGAGCAACACGCCCTCGACTCCTTACTTTGCCGAGGTCGCCTACGCCAGCGACCCCAATACTGTCATCGGGTGGCTTGGAGCGAGGATGGCGGCAGCGGGTGCTATGGCGTTGTGGACGGTGAGCTGGCCCATCCATACCTCGCATTCCTTCGGCACAGCTGAATGCCCGCACAGGCGATTGGTGACGCCGACCTGTTCTATGCACCGGACAATGTGCCTGCGACCGATGCGGTGCTTACCACGTATTCTGGGCAATACACCGGGTTTTTCACAGTATCCAGGAAAGATAAAAGTGGCTCGTACGTTCAGAGCTCGCTCGCTGCACAAAGGACTCACTGATCCTCGCAGCTCGACCACATTCACTTCCACTTATACAGCGACAGCCGATTCTCCCATCTGGGACCTTTCCGACTTCGACTCGTCCGGCAATTACATCGCAATGAGATATGCGTTGGGTGCCACAGCGTATAAGATGTATCTCTACCCCATCGACCCTGACGTCTACGTGCTATATGGCGGCGAGTCGGCCGCGGCGATCAACACAGCTTTCTCCCTCTCCATGTCGGAAGCAAATGAGGTCCTTGTCACACTGGCAAGGGAGTCGTAGCGGAGCTTGGCGCGAAGCTGAGTCGGCGAAGAAGAAAAGGGGAAAGAGGCAGGAGCGGGGAGAGTGTGCTCAGGCGGATCAGCAGATACGGGCGCGTCTTTTAACCAATGTCCAGAGATATGATTTCGATAGGTGAGGTATGCACTTGTTTTTGAACATACTGCCTTGAGAAGGACTGTTCTTCTGTCTGATCTGTATGATGACATACCTGACTGGTGTGGTGCGGTACCGTCACGAAGATCTCGTTCGTCTGTTCAGTGAGGCCGTGTGGGAACCTGACCAAGTGACCGACCGTGGCAGCTCGGTCGAACCCGACGAGGGAGCTTGGAAGATGAATGGAAAAATGAATGTGGAGAATCAATAACAGACAGGTAGGACGTCAAGGACATAGCCCATCTAACAAGCTGCCATCAGGTTCATTCCTGCTCATTCCGTCTGTACAACTGACCTCATCCCTCCGTCGCCTGACCTGATGCAACCTTCGCCGAGCAATTCTCGCCGTGCTTGTTGTCAATGGTCATGCCCACCCGAGGCATTAACTACGTAAGTTGACATCCTTGGCGCGCACTCAGAAGGGGGCGACGTGACCAAGTGAACTTGAAGATCTCGTCAATAGAGTTAGGCGATTATGTGAATAACCTTACGATGGTCAGGAAGGACTGAGGTACTCTGTCAAAGGAGTCAATCGTGCTTCGAGGTTGGGCTTCATGATGCACTCTCGAAATGCTGGACCGCTTCAGACCCGTCCCGGTCCCTATTGTTCTGACTGGGAGCCCCTCCTCTCGACAACGACCTCAGCAGGAGAGTGCTGCCTCGATTGTCTCCGTACTTCGGCAGTGACTCCCCCACAATCCACCGGTCCTCCACATCGCCTGTCGCTTCGCTCCTCCCGACAGCATCCACATAACTTGGAAGACGTGGTAGTAGCCATCCAGGTAACGTAGAGGGGGTGTCTTTGGGCGGCTGAAAGTATTGGCGAAGATAGAAAAGCTTTCGCAAAATTAGGACAATGTCTATTAGGAGCCTGCCGGTGAGTTGGAGGCCGCACCAAGTACGACTAAGACCGACAGCAGGATGAATGCCGCATCTACAATCAGAGCAATTTGGCTTCCTCCGTCGCTTTGTGACAATGTCTTTGTCTTGAGGACGATGAAAACGATCCAGCCGCTCAACATGCCGCCGAAGAGTAGGACGAGTGCGGACAGCAATGCGACATCCTTGCGATTCCGCGAGATGACATGTGACAGAGTCGGTTTGCTCCACGGCTCGGTCTGTAGTGCTGGTGGTGGCTCGCCTAGCTGATGGTCCGCGGGATGCGACTGTATCGGTGCGTCCAGATTGTCGTCTCGGTGCAAACCTGGGTATTCGGCGCCCGGAACGGGAGTGATGGCAGTGGCGGTGGATGCGCGGGAGCTTGACACTTGAGAGACTGTCTCGTGCTGATCTATCGACATTGTGTATTATGCTTCTGTCGGGGCCTAACCCGCTGGTCAGTAGCGGGAGCTAGCTTTATTCATGAGAGGGCGTCAGACCATCCAGCCGTTTCTGCACATGCTCGGCCCTGTCGTCAAGGGTCCCTGCGCATCGAGGCAACAGTCTCGGCGAGACACCCGGCATGCTCCAAGCTCGACTCTACTACCGTTTCACCATCGCGAGGGGTCGTGTAGTTACCGCGAGAATGCATCAGAAGCAGTCCGAGCTGGGATGAATTGGTTCCGACGGAAGAGGCAAATCGCGCCTCCACTCCGCTCGGATCCCTCACCACGCGACTAAGACTGTCAACTTGGTCCACCTGGATGAACATTCTGAACTTTTGTCGCGACTCTCTTCTATCCCATCTGGGGCCACCCTGCGTCGGGAGCGCCCAAGTCAGCATCCAGGCATTGCTCGGGCCGACTTTGCTGAGAACATCTGCCCGCCATGGTGACCGAGGTAGATGTCGAGGCGTTCCTGTCCAAGCTCAAGACGGCAGGTGAGATTGGATCTTCACATGTTCGGGCAAGCTGACCTGGAGACGCCGACAAAAAGGTAGATCATGTACAATTCTTCGGCCTTCAACTCGAGGACACAACAGAAGTGAGCCAGACGGGATCACAGAGCAATGGCGAGCTCAAAGTGTAGCTGCCCGAGTCAACCCTCGACCCCTTGATCCTTCAACTTCCGACATTGCTCAAGTCCACATCGCACCTGCTCATCGCGGCGACTTTGACCTCCTTGATACCCTTCTTTCTACCACATCTCCCCGCCGACCCTCCTGCGCCACATCTGCGCCTAGCTCTCCTGCAAGTCCTGCCCCTGCTGCTCGAAAAGCTCAATGATCCAAAAGAGAGAGTGCACTCGGCAGCGGCTTCAGCCCTGGCTTTGCTTGGGAAGAAATGCTATGAAGCCGATCCGGGAGCCCTCGGAACATCCTCGAACAAAGGAAAAGCGAGAGAAGGGCTGGTCGAGATATGGGAAAGGGGGATCAAAGACATTCTCTCGGGAAAAGGCTGGAGAGCGAAGGTGGAAGGAATGAAGGTGTTGTTGAACATGAGGGCCGACATGGGCTCAAAGCTACCGCTCAAGCCGTGGTTGCCACCTCTGGTTGGTCTGCTGGAGGATGGGGACAGCAATGTACGAGAACAGGCCAAAGAGGCAAGTTACGTCTATCTATATGACGCTGGTGCTGAACGAGTCGCAGAGTGTAGTGGCCCTGCTCTCACCAGCAAATACACCTCCTGCGGCTAGGTCTGAATTGACGAAGCTACTGGCCGCCCGCAATGTTCGCAAGACAATATCTGACTCGATAACCGCGCGGATCTTTGCCGGCCCGACAACTTCAGGTGTCGAGGATACCGGAGCTGATGACGGGGCTTCATCGACAAATGGACATCGCTCGGGAGCTGCAACTCCAGCAGTCGATGATGTTGACCCTGTATACGTGAGCGCTTTCAAGTACACTGGGCAGCCTCTGATACCGCCTAGATTGCCATAAGTCGCGATGTTGAGAGCGAATTCGCGAAAATGCTGCCACATTTCGCTGTAGGTGTTCATCGTCTGCTGTTGAACACGGGCTTATCTCCCAGGGGAAGGAGAACGAGCACAATTGGGCTCCACGAGAGAAGGCAATTGTCCGCATCAGAGGCATGCTGAGAGGGAAAGCCTTCGAGAAGTACCCCGAGGCATTCGTTGCTGGTCTCAAAGGCGGAATGATGGACGGCATTTCCAGGACTGTAAGATCTCGCGTCGTGCAGATAGTGAGATCAGGCTGACTTTCACAGCTCCTCAGCTTGCGGACGACGGTCGCCCAACAATCTTGCGCTGTTGTACAAGAGCTGGCGGAGCATCTCAAGACTGCTCTGGATCCGTTCGTGGAACATCTGCTAGGAGTGCTGGGGAAGATGGCGTAGGTCGAATAGGTCCCGCCTTTCAGCATCTGGCGCTGATTCTGAAGCGGCTTCACGAAGAAGATCATCGCTGAAAAGTCTCAAAAGGCCGTATCCGCTATCATCATACATTCTTCTGCGCAACCTCGCATCCTCATCTCGCACATTTCGGCAGGCATACATGACAAAAACGTCCAGACCCGTCATGCCTGCGCTGGACATCTCAAAACCTACCTCGACACGCACGGTGCCAACGCCAAAGCCCAAATCGACTCCGCACCTGGCCTGGAAGAGCAAATCGAGGAGGCTTTGAAAAAGGGCATCGTTGATGTCAATCCACAAGTCCGCGATCTCGCGCGGTCGGCCTTCTGGAGTTTTCATGCCTTGTGGACCTCGCGCGCGACGGCCGTCATGAATTCGATGGACAGCATGGCCAGGAAGCAGCTCGATAAAGCTAGGACAGGCTCTTCGAACGGCCTAGTCCCGAACGCCAAGCCTCCGGCCGCTCCAAGAGCGTCGTCAGCGATGAGCCAACTCCTGGCTGAGAAGCGAAAAGCTCGAGCGGCCGAGCTCGCAGCTGGCAAAGGCCAAGATACTCCGAGAGTGGTGTCGTCCCCGGTCCCCGCTTCACCGTCGATACCGCAAGGCCTGCCGCGATCTGCTTCTTCCACAGATGTCGCCAATAGCGTCGTTCCGGGTCCATCTTCACACTCGGTGCATCCATCAGGGGAGTCACCGGCTCCCAGTCCAACCCCAGTTGCAGTATCCTCTTCCGCTTCCACACGGTCAATACCTGCTAGGACGCGGCAGGGCGCTCTTTCCCGCGCCATGTCGAACAGCCCTCCGTCTTCCCGTGGATCACCGATCGGTCGCGCATCACCGCTTCGCTCGAACCACAATATCACCGAGACGATCACCTCGCCATCTTCCAGCAGCTCGACCTCGGGCGGTCCGCTTCTGCAGACCCCGACTTTATCCCGCAAGCCCCTTCCGACATCGCTTAGCCGGTCCCCAGTGGGGTTGGGTATCAACGGTCACTCAGACTCAGACCAACAGCTGACTCCGGACCAGCAAAGGAAAATCGCAGAGGCAGAAGCCGCCGTGAAGCACCTGGAAAGCTTGCCAATTTCCGGCGAGTCATCTCAAGCTCCCTTGACGCCTGTGCGGCCACTTGGCTCCTCTGCGTCAGCATCTCAACTACTGAGAACTCCCGTGAATGGGAGGGGACGAAACATCTGGGATGACTCGCCCAGGCCCGAGGCTTTGACCCCCCTTATTCTGGACAAACTCAAAGAGAGGCGGCATGAGCGCAGTTGGTGGCTGAAGCGGCAACAGCGTGAGTGGCACTGTGTGGCGGGTTTGGCAGGGGTTGACCCACAGTTTTGGACAAAGCCAGTCCGTTAAAATCCTCTTCGCCGTCACCGGCGTCTGCCATTTATGATGATCTACGTGCGCTGCAAGAAGGCACACCAGACATGCGGCACCTGCAGAAACTGGCACTTTTCTCGTCATCGCACCCAATATCTATACCGTCAGCCGCCATCGAAGCAGACGACATTGCGGAAGAGAGGAGGATATGGGAGGAGGACCAGTTGTTCGAGCAGCTATACAATGGCCTCGCATCATTTCTGCAGCCGACGCAGTCATTCGACCTCCTTGAACAAGGTCTCGTCATTCTTTGGGAACTGGTCCAGCATCAGTGGTCGCTCTTCGACGAGTACAGCAGCGGCCTTTGCTCAGTGCTCTTCCGCCTGCGGACCTGCCGAAGTTCGATTATTCTTGAATCGACAAACTCGCTCATCTCCCTTCTGGCTGAAGTGTCGGATCCCGTGTTCCTGTTCACCGAACTTCGAACTGCTCTTGACAGCTATATCCAGCAACACGCGGACGAGTCGCTATCTGCGTCAACGGGCGAGCTGAGTCTCGTGTCCTCAACCAATTCAAGGAAGGACGATTCTGGGTCGAGCAGCGTGTGCACGGGCGAGCATGCGCGCGCGTCTGGCTTTCTGTTTGGGCTGAACGCGATGGGTATGTGTATTCTCAAGATGCCCAGAGAGGTGGTGAAGAACGAGGCGGCGCATCTCGGTCCTCTTGTAATGGCTGTGAGTTTCGGGTTTCTTGCGCATTTCGAAGTCCGCTCAACGTCAGGCCATGATGTCGCCCACTACGACCACTCGCCAAGCTGCCAACACACTGATTTTGGCCATCCAATGCGTGCTTCGGGATGCTCAGGCGACGCTTGCGCTCTTCTCAGAACTCAACGCGGGGCAGAAGGACCTGGCGACGTATCTCATGGACAAGAACGGTCTCTTGAGTCCCGAAGATGGCGCTGCGAGCGGCGTCATGGGAGAAATGACCGACTTGATGGCGCGAGGCTCGCGCATCGCGTCGAGCTAGTCTTTGCTCGTTCCTCTTGCCTTCTCAGGTGTAGGCTGCGATGCATGGGGCCTGTAATCTGATATGGAGGACGCCTGCGGGACCGGTAGCCACCCCCGCCTTTCCGCTATGAGATCTGAAACATGTCCGAAGGACCCGCTCGCGACCGATCCGAGACATCAGTTATCAGTGTAAAATGAAATGAATGACATGGACACGTGCCAATGTTGACAGCCATGAGCGATGCGAGATGCATGACACATGTGACGAAAAGACAAAGGTTTCTGTTTGTGATACACGACACGAAAGTAGATAGATATGAGATTGGGCAATTATCCTTTGTTCCTTTCCTATGAGATCACGGCGGTGGGTGGCGGGTGGAGCGGGTGCTGCGGGGCGGTATGTTCTAGATGTCGATGGGTGGTCGACAGACGAGTCGAGAAAAGCCAGGCATCTAGGTGGATAGGTGTGTCTGTGTGTAGGGGAGGGAGGGAGGGCGATCGACATGTGTTTCGGACGAGACAGACGATCGATCGGGTCGGGGTGCGGCAGGGTTCGGGCGGGCGGTCATGCAGACAGACACATGCAGATCATTGTTTACCAGCCGTTGGCGCCTGACTGTCAGCCCGTGCGTTATGCGATGCGATGTGCAGGAGACTCACCGCCACCCCAGCCGTTTGCCGATGCGCCAGAGGCGGAAGGTTCAGGCGCAGGCGCAGCCTCGCGCTTCCAACCGTTGGCGCCACCGCCCCAGCCGTTTGCAGACGCGCCAGAGGCGGAGGGCTCAGCTGCAGCAGCACGCTTCCAACCGTTGGCACCACCGCCCCAGCCGTTTGCTGATGCGCCAGAGGCGGAGGGTTCGGGAGCAGCGTCACGCTTCCAGCCGTTGGCACCACCGCCCCAGCCGTTTGCTGAAGCGCCAGAGGCGGAGGGTTCGGGTGCGGCCTCACGCTTCCAGCCGTTCGCACCACCGCCCCATCCGTTGGCAGTGGCGCCAGAAGCCGAAGGTGCAGGGGCAGCCTCGCGTTTCCAGCCGTTGGCGCCACCGCCCCAGCCGTCGGGTGTAGCGCCAGAGGGCTGAGCGACCGGGGCCGCGATGGCGATAGTGGCGAGGACCGCGCCGAAGAGGATAGAGAGCTTCATGTTGTTCGAGAGTTGGAGTTTGAAGGGGTGAAGGGTGAATGTAGGTGGAATATGAAGGTTTGTGATGTAACGATGTGTTGATGCGATGAGCGCGAGACAGTCAGGTCCGACCGAATGCGTCAATGATGATGACCGAAAGGGGCTAGCTCGTGTCGACTGGTGATGCGACGGTGAGACGGTCTCGGTCTATTGGAAGACAGACGAGAATGGACGAGTTCGACTAGTGTCGAACAGGTGTGGAGAATGGATTGGTGAAAGGATCGACGTCGACCGGGAAGGCGGCGGCTTTAACGTATTTGGCACGCAAGGAGGCGAGGGCGTTTGCGATGCAAGAAAAAGAGAGGCCGGGGATGGGCGACGGGTGACGAGTGGGTCACGGGTGCACGGGTACGGTTACGGGTGACGAAAAGAAGGAGCACGAGGGCCTGGAGCCAAGACTACGGGAGGCTGAAAGTTGGGTTGAGGAGCGGCCGTCTTGACCAAGGGGGGAGGGGGAATCGGAAGTATATATAGCCAAGGTGTGATATGTGACGAGGGATCGATGCGAGATGCGCAGAGAGACAGACGGGTGAAATGATGCAGATGGTTGGGTGAGTGGCGTCGGCTTCCGGACCTTGTTGCGTGCTTTTGCTTTGCGGTGTCGTCGCTGGCTGCAGCGCCCAGCACAGAGCCCACTGAAGCCGCCCGACCGACCGACTGGCCGACAGAGAGGTTCCCCCGTTCGGCGTTTTTCCGTCTTGTCCCCTCTGGCTTTCTGCGCCTCGACTACTGTAGGGAGAAACGAGATGGAGGAAAAAAGAGACCCCACTTTGCGTGCCTGTCCTGTGTGACCTCGTTCGCGCCAGAAACTGACTGAGCGGCCGTCGAGGTCTTGGACCTGGATATCCCGTCTGGCTTTGGCTTTGGCTTTGGCTTTTCTGGAGCGTTAAGGGCTTTTGGCTTTAGAGCTCGCGGCGACCACGCCCTTGCCAGCAGGTTGAGATGGGGACAAGTTACTCCCGGTGACAACGGTGACGAAAGGGGACGTGGGTGCCTCGACCACGCGCACACCGACTACGCAGTCGTCATGCACAGCCAGGAAGAACGAGGGCCGCACGGGTCTTCACGGAGCAGGTTTCATCTCTGCACGCAAAGGGAGAGGAGGCGGAGCCTTTGCCGTCCAACAGGCAGACGATCGCATCATGTGTCGATCGTCTAGACGTCGCACGCACCCTTGAACACGAAAGAAGCACAAGGGAACAGCGCATAAGTGGAGAGGCTCTCAGGGTCTCGAACCTCGCTCGATTCTCCGAGACACCCTCAGACCCGGGGGTTATTGCCGGCCTCTTCGGCGAGTCGGTCTCTCTGCTGTACAGCGAGCCTGGGGTGGCGATTGTTGGCCAAGCCAGGACCCCCGCCTTGGTGGGCTTGGGCTTGGTCATGCGGTGGCGGTGAGCAGTGAGGTGGCGCTCATCGTCGTCAAGAGGCGCAGATGCCTTCCGACCGATCGCTTGGCAGTCCCACTTTGCAGCAGAACAGTCGGACAAGCGTGTACAAGGCGAGAGTGGGGTTGGCAAGTCGCCACAAATTGCTTTTCGTCGATGTATGCCAGACAGTGTCAGAGAGAAAGTGGGCGCCCCGTGTCCCGTGGCCCGTGTCCCGTGCCTCGTGCCCAAGCCATCCTTCACTGGACCCAATTCTGTTCGTGCCTGGATGGGGGTTCTTCGTGAAGGCCCTCGTCGTCCTGGCCTTCTGCCTTCTTCCCCCTCGCTGTCACCCGATCGCTCCGCAGATGCCGTCCGCCTCCCCGAAGCCACTGCCCACTGGTCGTCGCTGCGCTGTCGACCGAGCATGGGCACACGGATCTCGCGGTCATGGTATGGTGGTCATGGCGTCACTGGGCGTCATCCCTGCGGCCCGGTTTGCGGTTGGGCCTTGCTGGAAGAGGCGTCAGCGTTTTGGGTTCGCCATGGTTTAGTCCACCGACCGGCCGTAACCCAGCTGGTCACTAGTGCGCCAGGCGGATACCATCTAACCGATATTGCGAGTGATTCTGCACGTCGAACAAGGACTGTGGCATGTGGCACCAAGATCGCCTCGCTGCGCTCGCTGGCTCGCTCGCACCCACGTCACACTCGCGATGCATCGCGTCGATGGGAGAGCCGCGCTGCTGTACGGCTTGGCGGCCCCTTCCGCGACGCCACGGCGTCGGCCCGCGGGCCGTCAGCATCAGGTCCGCCATGCCGGCGTCAGCGCCGCCGGCAGGTCCCAACTCAACCCAACGATCCCGGGTCTCAAAAGTCTGGATCTGGATCAGGTTGACGTTGACGTTGTCGTTGCAATGGGGTCGTGATATCGAGCAAACGTGGGCCCCGTGGCATGGCATGGGATGCGCCGACCGCTGCCATGGCATCGCGACATCGTGTCGTCAAAGGCGTCGCGGCTCCCGGTTCCTCGCTCGCAGGCGGAAAAACCACAGGTACCCGTCCTACCGTGGATGTGGGGTGGTGTTGAGGCGATGCGTCTCACCACACCTTGATAACCCGCGACGCCGGCGGCTGGATTGGATCTGAGATGGTGCCTCTGGACCTGGAGTCTGACCCACGGATCACTGACGATGTGGGACCTGCAAACTGACCGAATTGGCAGTAGTCATGGTGGCATTGCTGACAATGTGCCCCACTCATGGTCCATCGGGTTTGACGGACGATAGAGAGCAGGGCCAATGTAGAGAGAGAGCTCAGTACTGAGCTGCCTCGGCCGATCGATCGATGGTCATGGCGAGCTCGGTACGCGACATTTACGCAGTACAGTCACGCAAGAGGACAGATGCACAGCGGACAGACAGCACAGCAGGTTCCCGGCCGAGAGGGCGGATCAGGATCTACATCAATCAATCAATCAATCACTCGTCGAGCCAGCTGGGCTCGTGGCCTTTACTCGTGACCCACTTGTGTGCATGTGTGTGTGGGACTCACCGTCCTCAAAGGAGGCCCGGCTGATGCCTCCGGGATCACCGGCGGCGGGATGTGATCGATGAGTACAGTACCCTCGTCTCATAACACAGCCATTAGGTGTCGAGGGTCGCTTGATGATGCCTTTGTGGGACAGCGCACACACACACAGGGTAAATAAAGGACGGATCAGCGCGTCTGTCTAGACTGTGGCAGGAGAGCGAGGAGGCATGAGCGTTGTGGAGGTGAGGAAGGTATTGCATTCCACCTCTCTCGCTGCCGACCACTCTGCGACCAGGCGACGCATCAAGGTGGATAGTATGACCAGCCTGCTCATCTCTCGAGGAACTGTGTCGATCCGCTGACGTGCTCCTCACCTCCTTTGACATTCATTAATCACAGGATCAAGAATCCAGGCGATCAGGGAGATCGAGACATCGCCTCGCCTCGGAGTCGTCCCCGCCGGCAAAGTCAAAGTCAAAAGCAAAGGATCACGCCCCGCCCCCGTGCATTTGACTGCTGCTGCAGGATCGCAGGAAGAGGAAGATCATTGCGACACCCCACCCGCTTCGGATGCTGATCGGCTTGACAGACATCAGAGTCGCTGAGCATCGGATCGCCCTGAGTCCGTCGCATGTGACAACGTGCAGTGAATGACTCAAAGAGAGTAATGAGCGGTGCGTGCGACAGGCGCAGGGCAGTCGCGTCACCTGCTCCACCGGATCCCCTCTCCTGTTCACCGTTTTGAGCCCGGGCAGGGCCGACGTGACCGGGCGCAGAGTCTCGGCACGGGTCCACTGCCCACTGCGCCAGATCCAGACATAAAGATATAAGAGCTGCGGAGCGCTGTTCTTCTCTTTCCATTCTCCCTACTCTTCACCGTATTCACCACGACTCAGTAGCCTCGCAGCCCCCCATTCCTTGAGCTTTTCCAGCTGATCACCTTGTCCCTATTGAGATCTCACGGTCCAACACTCCGCGATGCGATCATCAATCTCCATATTGGCGCTCCTCGTCGTCGCCCTCGCCTCCCTTGCGGCAGCAGTTCCAGTGCCCACGCCGTCCCCAACGGTCTCCCCCGAATCAGTGACGACCACCGCCGCTCCTACGTGGTTCCCCTCACCCATCACGATCGAGCCGGAAAGACGGGACCAGACTGCCTCAGCGAACGGGTGGCACGGCGGGGGTAAGTGGTGCCCTCATCTTCCTGCTGGCTTGTCCACTGGCTGGGTATGCACTCACTCGCAGCAAATGGCTGGTAAGCCATGGCTCATATCTGACATCGTCCCGTCTCCCCGCAGCACATGTATACGGTGCGCCTGACCATGCGAACGATGGTTGCGCATGCTCACCGTCCAGGATCACGACAGGCGACTGATGGCACCCCGCCGCATGGCGGCAACTTCCCTGCATTTCTTCCGGCTCTCCAGTTCTTTGTATCGACACCTCTTCCGCATTGGCATTTCAGCTTCTCCACGCAACACGTAGCACGTATCACAGATGTACAGTAAACCACAGCGGCACTAGAGCAACATGCATGACTTGATCCTGACTCGCCTTCGTGTTTCACCCGGCTGCGGGATCTGAGTCAGACTGCGGTTGGCATACAGCACGGAGGCTGATAACATGCGAGACATGCTGCACAGTACAGGACCACGACGACTCCACATCCGTTGACAGATCAGGCGTGGAACGGTGCAAAGGCATTCTTGAACGCCTGCGCATCCTGCCTGTCCTCCTCCTCGGTCTGTCCACACTCTCTCCAGTCGACTCGATGATGCAGTCCCAACAACCCAGCAATGACCATCCTGAGAGCATCAGCTAGAGTGCTTCAGGGTATCGTAGCTGACGGACCCACCTCGCAAATTGGAGGTCAAAGTTGGGCCGTAAAAGATGGATCAAGGTGGTCCCATCAGGGCATTCCACCTTGAGGTAGTTCCCGGCTGGTCCAACCCTCTTCAGTGCCTCTTCCCCATCTTCTTCCCACACCACTCCCGACTTTTCGCCGGCCGCGCGGAAAGTGGTGACGACCTTGTCTGCCAGCTCCTTGGGTACGGGCACGATCTGAACATGTGCATGACCGCCTCGGTTCGACAAACGTCCGACTTCGAACGTCACGGGGACTGCCCCGTAAGAGGCATAGCAAGCTTTCAGAGCTGATTTGTACGAGGCGATCTCGGTCACGATCGCGCTCGCGTCCTCGGCAGGTATAGAGAGCAACGTCGGGTGGTGCGCAATAGGGATGATCTGCTATCAGCTTGACATAGTCTTCGCACCGACGGGATCGCTCACAAGCACATGTCCTCCGCCAGGTACAAGGGGTCCCGATCCCCCTTCGATGTGGGCTGGGGTCGTCGGGATAATCTGTCCTTTCGGAAGTGTTACGTAGGTCTCCGAGCCGATAGCGACAATGAGATGTTTTGTGACTTTGGGGTTGCTTAGACAGAACCAGCCTGAACGTCAGCTACGGCCGAGATCACTTGCGCAAGGCCAACATTCCGCGGGACCAAGCTGCTTCTGTCGCGCCTGCTTTCGCTCGACGATAACATCGCAATCTCGTGCAAAGTGGTCGCCGATCTTGCCGCATGCCCTACACAGATATTTTTCAGGTGGTAACAGCTTGCCCTGATCATTGAGAGGTCTGACTGAGGCGTCCTTCTGCGGACATTCGCGGATGAAGTGATCGCTCTGTTGCTCAGCGATAGCTAGGGAAAAGCTCGCAGACTTACTGATTTGCAGATCTTACAGACATATCCCGGTCCGGGTTTCGAGGGATCTCGATTCTGCTTGGTGGGACAGTCCCGAATGAAATGCTTCCCATCAGTCTCGCCTGCGTTCCCGAGCTTTTACCTACACCGGGTACACCGCAGGCTTTGCAGACATAGCCTTCTGGCGGTAACTCGCCATCTTCCATTCAGCGTTCATCTGAGTTAGGTCAGAGGGAACGCACCTGCACGACTCCGCTTTGAGGCTGGCTCAGCTGGCTCTCCTTCGAAATGCGCCTGCTGGTCGTCCTGCGTCGCGCGTTTCCGCTCGCTTGGCCCAGCTTGATCCGGCATGAGGAAGGGGTTCGGGGTAGTGTTCGCAGGTCGTGCAGGGAGAACACTGGATGGTGTCTGGGCTGGTAATGTAAATGCGTAGAACCACTGTGAATCAGCGCGGCTCAAAACAGCGAAAAGCCAGCTGACTCTGGCCTTTTTCTGCCCTTCAGCGGTAACACCGCCCAGTGCACCGAGTTTCACGGCCCTCGACCATCTTTCCTCGCTACCACTCGGTCCTGGCCAGCCAAGCGGCTCCCTCTCCCAGAAGCCTTCTCCCTCCGGCCAGAACACATAGCGAGGCCGGGCTCTCTTGACGATGTCCGCAAGAGGAGGGGCAGGACTTGTGAGCGAGAGTCCGGAAGACGCGAATGATGGAGAGAGAAGTGCGAGAGAGGGGGGAGGCGGCGAAGATATAAGAAGGTCGACTCCCTGGAAAGGTGACGGCAGAGCTACGGCGCCGTCTCGCGCAGCGGCAAGTGAAGGCGTCGCATCGGTCGGCGGAGTGACAAGGGGGTTTGTGAGCAGTGTGGAGATATCACGCGACGTAATTGCGGGTGATACCAGCTCTTGAGTCGCATCGTAGGCTTCTGGTGAATATCCTCCACCGACGTAGGCGATCTTCAACCCTTGGGCAGTGGTGAGGACCCCGGTCTTTCCTGGGTGTTGAGCAATAACCTCTCTCTGCGATGGGAGACCTACCCAAGTAGACGAGGTTCTGCACGATCTCCACTTCTCCTGCTGTTATCCGCTCTTGTATTTCGTCGGGCAGGCTGTTCTTGCCGACCGTGAAATATGTGGGGACCGGAACTGGGATCGTCAGCGAGGTCTTCAACTAAGGTTGTCTCGACTCGCATGCGACAGTCCCAAGTTCTGATCCGTCACTCCCTTCCTTGAACAGGTCCCCGACTATCACGCAAGCGTCGAATGGGCCTGCTTTCGCGTTTATGCTGATGATCTTGCTGATCAAGGTATCGATGGCGGACAAGGGAGAGCCTACAGCCAGACTGCAAGTGTATCAGCAAAAAGCACAGCTGGCATGTCCAGCGTGTATATGCTCAAGGTGGTCGAAGCAGCTGTCGCGAACGGACTCACATCTTCAGAGGATCTGGCTGATGGGCCATGTTGATGGCGACACTGAAGGGAGGGAGAGAGACGCGAGATGATGAAATGTCGCCAGAAAGTCATTTTGTGAGGACCACCTCCACCCAGGCTTGCCGTCCTCGCCGCCCCCGTGTGGCACTCTATCGTGCGTGGCGAGTGAGGCTCTGGACGCGGGTTACCGTATCTGCTGCATCTCCAAGCTTGATCTATAGATGTCGGGTCTCAGAGGTCTCTATGGTGGTCCCAGAATATACAACGCATGAGCGGCGAGGCAAAGTCCTCTGTGATACCACCGAAAAATCTATCCCTGCAAAAATCCTAATCACGCCAACAACCATACGAGGAAGAATCGTCATTTGTCGGCGGCCGAGGCGTGTTTCCGGGTCAACGAGTCCAAAATTTCCAGCACACCAGCTCGTTCAGCCTCGTGCACTGTGTATCAGTATCGAGTAAGGGGGGCGCGTAGCCTTGAGAGAATGAGGGAGTCTTGAATACTCACTGGCTTGCTCGCGAGACCGCTTGATATCTTCGATATTCAAGTGACGCTTGAATGCATTGGCTACTCAATAAACACATGAACTTCGGGTCCTTGATTATCGCTTACGTCCGCTAGACCACCCCTGCTTCTTCGGTGTACGCTCGATGATGTCGAGCAATTCACGATGTCGCATTGCGGGAGTGAGGGGCAAGGCCATGGCAAAGCATGCCAGGGCGAGCAATGCGACGAGCGACCTGAAGAGCATTGCTCAAGGAATGGAAGGTGTCGACAGCCGGACGTGGATGTAGAGTCTCGACCTGCGATGCAGGGCAGCCTTCGAGCGTTGCCCAAAGGCAAAAGCTGGTGGTCGACGAGGTCAAAGAGGTCAGCGCTATGAAGTTCTGCACACTACATGAGTATATGTGGTCGGCCAGTGGGCGTCGGTTAGCATCAGTAAAATCCGATCATCAGCCAAGCCATCATCGCCCACCCCTGCTTACCATAATGGACCAAGTGGCGTCGTCGAGCACCTGACGAGACGGCGAGACGGTGAGACGGCGAGACGGTGAGACGGCGACGACGCTCCATGGTTCTGGCTGACCACTGCATGCTGGCCGCCTCGCCGTCGCGATCGCCCAAAAGGCCCGAAAGAACAGCCAAAAGGCTGGCGATTGAGACAGTAATTGCAGGAAAACGCCATCCTCGACTCAGTTGCCACTTGCGGAGTGAGCAGCGGTGTGCCATCTTGCCCAAACGGGTAATTCTCCGGATGGTCTTGGCCGCCACTGTGGCATTCCAGCACCAGTGCGTCGGTGATCGTCTCCACCTGGCTGATGAGCACGGACGGAGGAGGGGCACGGCGAGAAGGTGTGGTTGGGCATTCCGGGAGAACGATAGCCGTCTGGCGCCGAGTTGCTGTTCGGGGTAAGCTGATCATTCAGTCGTTCGTTCAGAGCGACCGGAACCGCCCGAGACGCTGGTCAGACGGACCGCTCATCGACTTCTGCTTCAAGCAGCATTAGGCACAACAGTCTGTGAATGAATGACCCCTCGTGCCCACTGTCAGCCAACGGGAGGGAATGCATTCACTCTACTCTCATTCGCAGTCGGCGTCGGGGTGAGGCTATCGGCGATCGCCGACGACGGTTCTGCCGGCAACATGGTCAGCCGGGGCCGTCTGCTTGACGACGTCAACGGCCGGCCAGTTGCAATTCTAGCATCACAACGCTGCCCTTCGCTCAACACTGACCCGGTGCTTCGAGTCACCCTACATTCCAGCATCAACAACGGCTTGGGCGTAAGATCGTCATGGTGAGCCTCAATTGCCCATCGTCCCCGCATGAAGTTTGACTGACAAACCAGTCACATAAACCAATAGCAGCGGTCGGCTTTGTTTTTAGTCCGCGAACCACTCATGCTGATGGCGAGTAGATGAGTGGAGCCTCTCTGATCGGAGGTATCAGCGCATATACACGATACGGCTCTGTGCCATCGATCTTCGCCAGTTTCGCCATCGCGGGTGCAATGGGCTTGAGCAGTATGCGGATCCGGGATGGAATGGATTATGGGTACGAGGGCGCTGCGGGTGGGTGTTCCCACCTGAGGCACGAGTGACGTCTAGCGCATAGCTGATCGGCAGCGAGCTCGGCAGCGCTGATGGGTGCGACAGTACGGTTCGTCTGTCGGGGGACCGCCCGGGATGTTACTGACGCCCAGGCGGGCGTTGATTACGCGGTATGCGCCCATTCCGACGACCATCGCCCTGCTCGCCACTGCCACAACAGGTTACTACGTCAAAGAGATAGTCGAGCGTCGGCCGTGAACATATACGCAGGGTCAGGAGGCACACGACCAAGACGAACATGTACGAGCGGCGGGCAACGACTACATCATCACCATGCATAAACATCAAGGCCTCACAGCTGTGCAGGTCCTCCAGGGGCATCCTGGTCATCAGCTTCGGCGCTCGGAGAAGGGGGACCCAGCTGACCCGGATCATGATGCTGACTCTGTGGCCTGGCTCGAGCCGCCGGCCGTCCCACACTGAGCCCTCGTGGTCGTAAGGCAAGATGGAGTGCTCATATGAGTACCGCACGGAATCCCTGAAATCAGCTTGACCAACAGACGGTGACATCACAGCTGACTTCTGCAGGTAGACCGATCCACTTGGCAACAAGACGTCCCAGCCGGTCTTGGCATCTTTGTGCTCTAGTCTGAGGATCCTCGAAGCGCCGAGGGAGACGCCCAATATGACCGAGCCGGAAGCATCCAGATTATCGACGTGCGGCAGGATCTGGCCGTGCGGAGCGAGATGCAGCAAATGCGTGAGCGTCCCCTTAGGAGGCAACTCGGCATCGGGGCCCAGTTGAGGGAGTACCAAGGTGTACAGCCGTCCCATGAGCGCTGTCAGATCCGGATACGTCGTGGACGGTGGCGGGAAGGAGGATAACAGGGATTCCCGATAGTCATGTATGACAGAGTCGAAGTGGCCCTGATCACAGTTGATCCCTTGTTGAGATGTATCGTTGACAAGAGCTTACCTCTTCGAAACCGTACGGGCCCGAGAATAGATCCTGCAGAGTCGCATCGTCTTGATCTGCAGCTGATTCTTGCGCCCCTTTTCGCCTCTTTCGACGTGAAGTAGAGTCTGCCCGGTCCAGCTTCCATAAGGCCGCACAGAGTATCTGGCGGCATTCTGCAGGCGAAAAGGCGTTCGGATGGAGCACGAAATCATCCTCGTCCACCTGTCCGTGCGGCGCACCGAGCCTTCGGACGTAGGCGCTTGGCTTTGAGAGGCGGTTTGGCCGAGACGAGCTGGCGAGACTGGAGCTGATATTTCGCTTGCAGCATGTTGAGCACCTCGTGGAGCTTGACGCCGCGCGCGGTACGCTACTCCACGCTCGGCAGAGAAGCATGACAAGGACGTGGCAAATGCACGGTAGAACAGGTCGAGCTCACTTGGTCGAAGCCGACCGGGCCCCGCAATCTTTTGATCACCCAGTCAGACTGAATTTCAGTCAATCGTCTCTCTCTTGCTTGTCACTCGAAACATCACCTGTCAGAAAAGTCTGCCCGGCATGTCAACAGGCCCAGCACTCCCAGCGACTCCCGCTGCTGGCCCCAGTACACCCCGCCCAGTATTGGGAATGGGCAAAACCCGGAACCAGCAGAAATACGGAACACCCCTGCCCATCCTCCTTGCCTCCTCGCCGCTCTTCACAAAACCTGCCAAAACCCTACTTGCCACATACACTCCCTCCTTACTTAGCGACCCGAGAATACAGATACCGCAGTGTGTCGGCAGGTATGATGCGACCACTCGCTCTGTATGGGTTACCGATAAAAGCGATATGGCCATCTTGTTTCAACGGGGATTCTTTGGGAAGGGCACGCTGAGCAGGAGCGAGCCGACGTGGCGCGACCGGCGCATCACGGACCTCAAGAGTGGATCTGGTATGTGCTCCCTCCTCGTCGGACAACGAGCATGATTGGGGTGAGAGCTGACGCCAGGCCTCACCGCCGAGCAGGTGCGCGAGCAACGCCGTATCGAGCGGAAGCAGTTCAAGATCGATCGTGCGGCAGCTATGCTTCACGCCGCCAAGACGGCCGAGGCGGTGCTCACAGCGGGCACTGCACAGCCTTCTCCTGCTATGACAGCGGTCGATACGGGCGAGGCTGATGAGACTGCCTCTGTCACCACGACTGGAGAAGGGGTTGATCTGGCGAGCCTCACGCCGCAGACATACTTGGTCCGGCCTACAAGGCCCGACTCGAATCGTAACAGAGGGAGGAATGCCTTCAAGCGACGTCCGAAGCCTCCTCAAGTCCCGGCTGCGGCAACACCTAGCTCTGCATCTCCTGCTCCACCACCGACAGACCTCGGCCCGGATGAGCCGCGAGAGGAGGATGAGGATGAGGTCGACTACGAGGCTATGGTGGAGGAAATGGAGCATCTGCAGCTGTCCCTGGAGGAAGCATGGTTCCTCTCATCGGCACTTGGCGTCTTGAGGATCTACGACCCCGCCTTTGTACGCGAACGGATAAAGGCAAGAGAAGCGCTGATGCGCAGGACGCGTACCTCGTTCCGACCACCGTCTTGCCGCGATTCCTCACGCCTTACCCAGAGTGCCCAGCACCGGTACTTAGACCAGACGATCCATTTGTCGTCAGCTACGTGGCGTACCACCACTTTCGCGCACTGGGATGGGTCGTCAAGCCCGGTATCAAGTTTGCGTGCGATTGGCTCTTGTACAAGAAAGGCCCGGTCTTTTCGCACTCAGCGTCAGTCCCTCGCATCACACTCCCATCGGTTCAAGTCCATCGAGGCTGACAGGCAGGTTCTCTTGCGTGATGATACCTGTGTATTCGGATCCAAACGAACAAGCAGTCTCGCCACACGGGCAGGAAGACTGGTACGTCGAGCGGTGCAGCTGGAAGTGGATGAATACGGTCATGCGCGTCAACTCGCTCGTTCAGAAGGCACGTATATGTCCTCGATGCTATCCCAAGGCTTATCTTCAGACGGTTATCCTGGTCTACGTGACAATTCCCGCCATGCAGGCTTTTCCATCCAGAGCCAGATTGCCAGATGGCGGGCTGGACTGGCGCAAGGTGGACATGCGGGACCTGCTCTCTCGGTACACGGTACGCGAGACCGCCCTGGTACGTCCTGTCTGCCAATCGAGGCCGGTAAATTGATTTGCAGACACGTTTCAGTCCCGCTAGGCGGCGAGATTGACGAATTCTTCATCAGCGTGCACCACCTGGGGCCGCGCGAGAACGGGGTCCGCAGCACAGCTAGTTCCCTGCGCTCCAGGTACTCTCCAGATGCTCCTCATGGCAATGTCGTGCCACGCCGCATATGTGATCCGAAAGTAGACGGCGAATGAAAAGGATCATCTCAAGTCAGAATAGTCAGACCTGGTGCCAGCACTGTTGTTGATAAACATTTGCATCCCTTCATCTGCCCTTTTGCCCGAGATATGCTGTATCTGCCATTTAGGCGTTGAAGGTGAAGGAGGCGCCCTGATTGTCAGCGCCAGAAACTCAAGCGATATCCGTGATGACGTACGACTTTGTGAGCGGCAGGTCCAGCAGAAGCTGCATCTCAGCTTGTAGCTCGAAGACTGTATACACTGACTTACGGTCGTTGAGGCGGGTGGTGTCGAGGCCAAGACCAAACGAGGCCTTGACGCCCGGTCGGAGAGCCTGAGTGTAGCCGAGGCAGAGAACACCAGCGTTGTTGATTTTGGCCTTGACGAAAGCGGCGTTGTCAAGGTAGGTCTTGGCGCCGACCTCGAGGGAGACACCACCGGTGGTCGACTTGGTGTCGTAGACGGCCTTGGCACCGGCCTCCACGTCTTTCGACACCTTGTGGTAGTACGAAGCGGCAAAGGTGGAGAGGTTGCCGAGACCGTGAAGGGTCACGGCGTACTCTGGGGCGGAGAAGCCAACGGCACCAGCGTAGCGGGTGATGGCGCCCGAGGTGACATCGTACGATGCCTCGGCACCGACGAGGAAACCGTCACGGCCGACGACGGCATCGGCAGTAAAGGTGGGACCCTTGAAGAGGTCGACGGTGGCACGGCCGTGGAGGGAAGGCTGCTTGTAGATGGAGGTGAGAATGGCCGACTTCTGAGCCTTGGCGGGGTTCAGGGTGGTAGCCAGGTCGAATTTGAGACCCTTGGCGATCTGGTTCTCCAGCTCAATCTGGGTGCGAAGCAAGTTCGAGGTGGTCCAGGCCTGATCGTCAGCGAGAATGACCGCAAGAAAAGAGAATGGCGACTGGCTTGGGTGAAGGTCAAGCCGTTCTTGAAGTCAATGTATTTGCCCTCAATGTCACCGGAAATGGCGTTCGACTTGTCGTCGCGGACGCCGGCGACCTTGAAGGTCACGTTGGAGGGAGTGAGGGTCTTGACCTCGAGGGAGGTGCCCTGGATGGGGTAGTCCTTGAGGAGGAGGTCCGAGGCGGACTTGCCGAGGTCCTGTTGAGCGAACGGAATTTGGTCACATTCCGCATGGCGTGATTTGGGGGCGAGGCGAGATGAGGCCGGAGGGCGAGGGTGTGCGTGGCGACATGAGAGGTGGATGAGACGCGGAAGGCAGGTGATGAGAGGAAAGAGTCGACGCGTTAGCAGGCCCTCCACAATGTTCGACCCCATGTGCCGCGAAGTTTAGACACCACGACCTACCTTCCAGGAGGGGGGCACGGGTTGAGACATTGCTGGCTGTCAGTAGAGGATCCTCGAGCGGGACTTCGGCGCTGCTCGCGACGAAGGTGACCACTCACTGCTGAAGAGCTGTCGGCTTTGACCTGTACAGGTAAAGAGCGAGCAAAAGGGTTTATGCAAGGGGGTGGCAAGTGTAGAGAAGTGGAAGAGTCAAGGATGTTGGCGTTGCGCTCACGCCTGTGCTTCGGCGCGGCGGCTCATTGGGGGGAGCACTGAGCCCAAGTTCCGGGAAGGGGCGGGTCTAACCGGCGCTACGTCATTTATTACCGCTCACCGATTCCATTGTGGCACTTTTCATTTCGGCACAACGGAATCAAAATGTCCAAAGCACATGGGGTCCGAGCGCGCGTTTGTAACTGTCAAGACAGAGCGAATGCGGGGTAAGAGACTGCGGATTGGATCTTCGACCTCTTCCACTCCTCATGACCTTCGCATGTGTATAGATCAGAAGGGCGTTTGAGAGCGACACCAGGCGTGTCACCTCCCTGCGGAACCCGTAGCTTGTCGACTCTCAGCGATCGACTGCACTATCGAGGATGAGCCAGCACAAGTTGCCTCCAAAGGCGCGCGCACATTTACAGGCGGAGGAGTCGACCTCGTCAGATGCAGAATCCGCATACCAAGGCTGGTCAGATGCTGGCGGCTGGTGAGTGACCGGATCCCCGTCCTTGCGGTCAGGATTATCGGCCCTTTGCTCTAGCCTCTAACCCCTCATGGCTCGCGCATGGATGAGCTGACTGGGGTTGAAGGACCGCGCCATTCTCCTCCACGCATCCCCGACCTGCCGATTGGTCATCAGATGATCCTCCTAATCCTGCGCCGCATACGTCGCCACGAGCCGTATCGTTCACGGATAATCACGCTCACGCTCACATTGGCACTGTGTCACACAGACGGCAGACGCTAAAATCGTTGCACTCGTCAGGGTCCAACATCGCTTTGGACGCCTTGGCCGCTCCTCCCCCGTATCCTCTCGGCAGTGTTTCCAATATGGGCGACCCGGCAAGCACCACTGCGATGCCAACTACCGGCGGTGTGGCATATCCCGGCTTTGAAGCGGTGCCCAGGTCCATTCGGAAAGGCTTGCCAATGGCCAATACCGCCGCCAGTACCGAGTCAGATGATGACGAGTATCCGTCGAACGGGACTTTAGGCAAAAAGTCTAGGAGAAGAAGTCGTGCGGCATCATTTACCTATCTGCCATTCCATCGGCGCAAGCGATCATCGAGCATCTCGACTCCCTGGTGGCGGCACCCCTCGTCCTGGCGCTTGGGATGGGGGCCTTCCAGCAGAAAACACTCTGCGACACGCTCATGGATCTTCTGGGTCATAACGATTTCCCTGTTTTGGGCAATGTGGACGTGGCACAAGCATTACGAAATTCAGCTCGAATATGCGGTATTCTCGCGCCAGTGGGTGAGAAGGGAGATGGACGCCATCAAACCTCTTCGTGGTTGCTTCGACGCGCATCACATCTCGCCTCATTACAACCTGACTCAACACCTCGCCCCTCGCCGACAGAGCCTCGCTTCCGGAATCGCGCTTCGTCGAGGTCTGGAATGTTACGACTTTTCCGCCACCATACAGCCGATACCCGGGGACGAAATCAGTCCCGTGCTCTATCACACCTACTGGCGATCTGACCTCCTCTCCTTTGGCGAACGACAGACGGCCACACTGACCGCGTTCTTGGCGACTCAGCCTCTGACGCACTCCAAGCTGATCTTGTGGACAAACGGCGTGGACACTCTGACGTCGAATGAGCATGTCAGGCCGTTCCTGGAGAAGTGGGGCGAGTATATCGAAATTCGTCAAGTCGACATGAACACTTTGACGAAGGGAACCGAGCTCGAAGGCCTGCTTAGTGGAATCGACGGTGGAGGGCTGTTCGACGAGCGGGCATGGGTCGACGGGGACGCAGTCAGACTCCTAGTGCTCTGGCACCACGGCGGCATCTGGATGGATATGGACCAGATTCTCACACGGGACCTGCACCCTTTGACAGAGAGCGAGTTCGTGACTCAGTGGGACTGTTATGGTGAGTCAACATATGTTCTGGCGATTTACAGCTGAGTCGCATCAGACAAACCCTACTTCAGTTTGAATGGTGCGCTTATGCACTTCCACCGACACTCGCCGTATCTATGCGAGGCTTTCCACATCATGGCCTCCTCGCCCTTACCGCGCCCCAATACATTCACTTGGGGCTCTCATCTTTATTCGAAACTCCACCGGAGGCTGCTGGCTGGACATGTCAAGCCTTTCGACGTTCTCCCTTGGTGCTTTGCCGATCCGCGCAATTGCCGGTCTGATATCCGCTTCCCCGATCCCTTTGCGGCTGATCCTGCGAGATGGGCTGGGCGGCGGTGGGACGGAAAAGGCGAAGTGGGTCGCAGCGGGCGTGAGATGCTTGAAGAGCGAGTAGGCAGCGTGTGGAGCGTGCACCTACATAATCAGTGGATGAAGAGTTTCCCGAGGGATGGCTGGGTGGATCGGCTGCTGCAAGGGTACAAGCGGCAGGTGGAGCGGGTCGAGGCTTTTGCCAAGGCTGTCGGGAGGGCCGAAGGTGAGCGAGTGCTCCTGCGGCGGGACGCGGACGAGGATGTGCTGGCGGCCCTGAAGAACGAAGCCGACATTAGCGGCGAAGCGATGGAAGAACGGGCATTGTGAGGAACAGGGTTGGACCTCGTCACTGTAATTTACCATCCATATAGTTGTCACATAGCATAACAGCATAGTCAATGATCAGCACCCCATATAGACACATAGACTGTAGACGTCAATGTGTGCATATCTCGATCTGCCCTTTTTACTGTGTACATTGCCCAACTCTAGCGTCTATTGTACATGCCGACGTCTGATCAAGGCTTGACGAAGAAAGCATCGCCAGCATACGCTGCATAGGGTTCGCGAGCGAGCGAATTGAGCGCAACTTTGACGTCGGTCTGGATATCCGCGACGAGCGCTTCTGTGCAAGTCAGTCCAACTGACCGAGATGACTGAGAAAACGCACCTTTAGAGACGTAGTCGAGCTCGGGGCGGATATATCCTAAGACAAGCACGGACATGTCGTGCCCGTAAAAGTCGTGTGCGAAGGGGTGCATTATGTGTACTTCCTGGTGTATGAGCTTCCAGGCTTCTTAGAGATGGTTCCCCAAGCAGGTACTTGGGCACTCACCGCAGTCACTTTCTCGTTCTTGAAATACGGGTTCCACCCGACGCTCATGACCATGGGCCAGACCTGCGTGTCCTCCTCGCTCAGCCTCTTCGGAGCCGGCTCGTCCTCCTCAGCCAAGGGCGCAGAATCCGGGGGGTAGGGCGCCGTCTCCGCCGGCAGCCGCTGGATCTCCTCGGGCGACAAGGCGGCATGTGCATGGGAGTGCGCGTGCGCGTGCAGCTTGGACAAGGCATACTTGCCGTGTGTCGCATGCGCGGGGAGGTGGAGCAAGGGTGTGGACGTGCCGCTGACCGAGGGCGTAGGGGGTGCCGTAGGGAGGGGGGTGGAGAGTGATGGATGGACGCGCGCAAAGCCATAGTAGATGCCGGTGGATGTGGGAAGGCTAGAGAGCGGCGAGAGGGACGTATCGGGCAAGTTGGCTACTCCCGTCAGCGCCAGGGGCCTCATGACCCACGGGTTGGGACTAGCCCGCACACGACCGGCATGGTGTGATCGATAAGGGCTTACCTGTTGGGATTCCCAAGAACCGCGCCCCGCGCCCAAAACCCCTCGTCACTACGCCTTTCAGCTGCACCGGGTATGGCGCCTCCGGTCCACTGGCAGGCCCGACAATCGTGGGCCTGTTCTCCCTCGAAGTAGGGGCCATCGGTGCGACGGGCGCAAGGTTCGGCGGGCTGCCGCTGGACTCGACGGCTTCGGGCATGTTGTCCAACTTGAGATGCACCGGTATGGCTTTCGTACGCTCAGTGGGCGGCCAGGCAGTTCCGCTACCTGCTACCAGCCTGCTGAGATGCCTATCGGATCTGTCGATGCTGTGTGCGATGGAAAGACGTGATTGAAGAAGGTGCGAGATCTCTAGTCAGCAAAGCACACCGGCCAGTTGCCGCCGGCCACATTCCCGAGCCGGAGAATCGGGGCACCAGGTGTATTTTCCGTCTTATTTTCTCTGATCCATGCCATTTGCAAAAATAATCCCTTTCATACTGTGAGATGCACAAGACAATCTGCCGCGGCCATCACAGTTTGTCTGTCCCCTGTCTCTGAGCATACTGCAAATGCAACAAGCAACTCAAACAGTACTCACTGCAAATGGAACAGCAAGTCAGACATTTACCATGGATGAGCCATTCCTTCAGCAGAGCTTGAGAGAGGACAGAGTTGACAGGCAAGTGCCTTCCAGGCATGGCCTTATTTTCTGACACGTTGCAAACCTTGTAAGGAGTGACATCCTTTCTCATCCAGCTGCACTTTAGCACTGCTTTCAATGCAGCTGCTATATAGAGACCTCAATCCTTCAGTGCTCAAACTCCTTTCCCCCCAACATTCTATATCTTGACCATCCGCACACTCTGCAGCATGTCACTCCCCTTTTGGCACCCTAAACCTGCACCTCCAGAGCCCTTCAAGGGGCAATTATTCCCTGAGGGATATGCAAATCCCCTGTCTCGTTTTCTGTTCCACTGGGCAGGGGCAATCCTCAAGGTTGGCTATAGCCGCCCGCTGATGGAGGATGGTAAGCACTGTCGCTTTGCCCTACACTGAATGCTCATCATGAGACCTGTATGAGCTCCCACCTGAGCTTGTTGCCCGCAATGTGAGTCTCAAGAAAGCAACAGCAATGTGGTTATTCATCCTTAGCTTGCCGACAAGCTTGAAGCAGAATTTGCAAAGCGCCTTCCACCATCAAGGCAGCCTCCACAATATCAGTCACACACTGAACCTACAGAGAGCACCAGTGACACAACACCATTGCTGGCCCAAGAGTCGACTGGACTGCACAATGACCTTGATCCTGCAATTGTGATAAAATTTGGCAAGCGTACTGCTAAGCTTGCTGCCAAGGGTGACCTTGCCATTGAAGGTGGCAAACTCTATGACATGTCACTTTGGCGTGCAATGCACAATGTTGTTAAAGGTACATTCTGGGGTTTGGTTCTTATTGATGGTTTTGGACGTGAGTTCATGACTGCGCACTGGATGTAGTTTGACACAACAGAATATCTGTGCATCACTGCTCCCCTTTTGACCCGGCAGATCCTTTGGGAGATCACAACCACTCATGCCTTGCATGAGGCTCGAATGCAGGGCCTCCCTACTCAAGACCTGCCAAAGCCGCACTCTGTGTGGGCCGGTATTGGACTGGCAGTCCTGTTCTTTTTCTGGTTAAGTGTTGGCAATTTGTGTCAATGGACATCTTCCTCCCACTGTCAGCTCCTTGCAGTAAGGCTACGCTCAGCAGTATCTTTCCAGATCAAATAGACAAGTTTTTTTTGCTGATAATGTAGCTCATTGACTTGATCTCCCGCAAGTCCATGTATGTACAAGCGGGCCCGGAAGTGGACGCTTGGCTGACTGCTTTGGCGCCTGTCCCCCAAATCACGCCTGGAGTACACAAATGGAAAATTGACTACACTGGTTTCCACAGATTCATCCTCCATGGCAGGTCACATTCCACTTTGACAACAACACTAAACATGTAGGAAAACAACCTTGTGTTCATTGTCCGTCTCTTCACCATGCCCCCTCAGGTGGCCATTGGTATTGCCCTGCTTTTTTGGACACTTGGTCCAGTCTCATTTGTGGGAGCTGCAGTCAGTGCATTCTGTGAAATCCAGACCTTCACTCAATTTTACAGGTTCTTGCTCTCAGTGGTTCAAGCCAAGGCATGAACTCTTACCTTTGGCCCTATCTGTCACACTGATGCTGCAGCGCTCCTTTTCACCCGCTTGCGCAAAATCCAAGTCAAGCAGGAAGAGGCTGTAGACAATCGCACACGCTTAATGTGTCAAATCATTGCCAACATCAGGGCAGTCAAATTATACGCCTGGGAATCTTTCTTTGGGCAGAAGATTGGTGACCTCAGGGCAAAGGAAATTGGCTACCTGCGGCGTCATGCCCTGATCAGAGCAATCATCACATCATTCTCATCACTCACACCTGTGGCGGCTGCAACTGGTAAGCGTGTTGGTGCAGGAAGAGATTGCTGCTGACAGCCATCCAGTCACTTTTGTGACCTATGCGTTACTAGGCAATAAGCTTCAGGCCCTGCCTGTGTTCACAGCCTTGCATCTATTCAACACCCTGCAAGTGCCACTCATGGTCATTCCCAGAGCGTACGGAGTAGCTGTTGATATCTCAGTTGCCATGGAGCGAGTGCAGAAGATGCTAGCAGCAGAAGAGCTCAAACACAGATTCATCCTGGATCGCCATGCCAAATTTGCAGTTGATGTTGAGGGGGAGTTTGAATTTGAGGTCGTGTCTCCTCCTCACCAGAATCATGAGGAGGATACGGAGGGACTCCCTAGCTCAACTGTCAATTCTCCTGTCCCTGTCAAACCTTTTGCATTAAGAAACATCTCATTGCAGATCCCAGCTGGTAGGGTTCCCGCACATCAGGGACATCATGGGTCTTTTCTGATTCTCAGGTGCTTTAGTGTGCATTGTTGGCAGAGTCGGCACTGGAAAGACTGCACTGCTATCTGGTATGATTAATGAGGTGCGCCAGTCTAAGGGGCATGTCATCTTCAATGCTCCAGTATGTTATGGTGAGTGCAAAGTTGTGATTAATTTGCTCAGCTGATCCCCAGTCCCTCAACAAGCATGGGTACAGAGTGGAACAGTCCGGGAAAACATAACTTTCTCCTCTTCTACGGACAATATCAACATGCAAAAGTTGTCAGAAGTCATCAAAGCATGTGCCTTGCAGCCTGATCTGGATAGTTGGGTAAACAATGACTTGTGAGCTTAAAATTATGCGATCTACTTCTTACTGATGACACAAGAACCATGATAGGTGAACGGGGCATAACCCTATCAGGCGGCCAGAGACAGCGCATCTGCCTTGCACGTGCTGCTTATTCAGATGGCAACATTGTCCTGCTTGATGACCCACTGTCAGCAGTAGATGCCAATGTTGGTCATTATTTGTTGGCAAATTGCATCCTTGCGGGGCCTCTCGCGAGCCGAACCAGACTTTTTGTCACCCACAATCTAGAGGTACTACCCTCTGCTGATCTAATCATCGTCATGGACCATGACAAAAATGGTGATGGGTATATTGTCCAGCAGGGCACATATCCTGTCAGTGGAGCCCCATAGTCTAGGTGGTACTTACCTGTCAGGAGCTGTCTAGCTCTAGCGGCATATTTCAGACCCTCATTCATGATTTTGGATCTACATCCACCCTGGATGATCAAAGTTCATTGGTGTTTGACATTGACAACATGGAAGACAAAGGTAAAGGGGACACCAACAATGCAACTGGGGCAACTGAAGCTGGCAAGCCTGTTGGCAAGTTGATGATTGAAGAGGAGCGCAATGTTGGATCTATCCCTTGGTCCTGTTACACATACTATTTGCGGTCTGTCAAGAGTTGGACCCTTGTTTATTTCACAATGCTAGCCTTTGTGGCTCAGCAGGGAGCCTCTGTGGCTGTCCCTTGGTGGTTAGGCATGTGGAGTGGACGGCATGTCAGTTTGGCACCTTGGCAAATCATGGCAGTTTATGCTGGTACGTTTATGGGCCAAATACCCCCTCAACACTGACCATGTAGCTCTGGGGTTGATGTTTGCTGTAATGATGGTCAGTCAATCTGTTCTCCCCTTTGCTCACAGACAGACTGTCACTTACTTTGGGACTTTATACTCTGCTACTCAAGCAAGCATTACAATCTTCAATGGTGCCTTGAATGGAGTCATGCGCACATATGTGGGATGGCATGACCGTACTCCTGTGAGTAGCTGCACATGCTATAGGGCTGTTCAGTTCACTTTGCAGACTGGCCGTATTATCAATAGACTTACCAAAGGTGAGTAATCTCAGGTTTCCCTAACTGGGATGGTGCAAATGACAGATATTGCAAACCTTGATACTACAGTTGGCGAGAGATTCTTTTACTTTGCTTAGTGAGCAGAACATCAATGCTGGTTTGGTCATAGTAGCTGACTGTCAGTTACACTTTACATCTTTTTGGAGGACTATTTTTGGTTGCTTACACTTACCCAATCCTGACATTGCTGTTCATCCCTATTGTCATCATCAATGTTTGTCCATTGTGTTGGACCTATCAGCTGCTGACTGTCAGTATCTTGGCTTGGTCTTCTACCGAGAGACTGGGAGAGAAATTAAGAGACTTGATTCAAATCTCCGCAGTCATATCTATGCGTCCTTCAGTGAGCAGCTGTCAGGCTTGACTGTCATTCGAGCATTTGGCAAGCAAGCCGCCTATGAGAGGCAAATCCAAGAGGCGCTTTACTCTGAAAATGTGAGTCATACATCTTGAAAAGAGGAACACACTGAAAATTGAGCGTGCTCATATCCTTACAGTTGGGACTGTCATGATGACATAGACTTTGCTGACATGTTGTTCTTCACAAGCCGTTGGATTGGTGCTAAATTGGAACTGTCAGCCCAACTCATTGTCATGGTGAGTTGTTTGCTTTGGAGTTGCTTAAGACCCAGCTGGTTGCCATATTTGGGGTTACATTTGCAACAGAGGTTGATGCTGCCCGTTTTGGTGTAGTATTGACCTATATGGTGGCCTCCACCTCAGGTGAGTTGTCTAAGTTGGAACATTCAATGTTGACACCAAGCTCTCTCCATGATTGTGGCAGCTACAAGCAATCTGGAAGTTGACATGGTAAGCTTCACTTGCCTCCACCCATCCCTAATACAATCTCACACCACACAGAACAATGTTGAACGCATCAAGCATTACCATGAGATTGAGGCAGAATCAGCAGGAGTGGATACCTTCACACCACCGGCTTCATGGCCTAGCGAGGGTAGTGTTACTTTTTCGGATGTGTGCCTACGCTACCGACCGGATTTGCCAATGATCCTTCAGCAAATCTCCTTCAGTATCAAGCCAGGTGAGAAAGTTGGGGTTATTGGGCGGACAGGGGCTGGGAAGAGCAGCCTTGCACAGGCATTGTTTCGCACTGTTGATCTCTGCTCAGGGGTAATAATGGTGGATGGCATAAATCTAGCCAATATCAGTCTGGCATCTGTGAATCATGGTGGCACCCAGCTGAACAGGGAATTGGAACGCTAGCTGACAGCAGCTGCGCTCCAACCTTGGTATCATCCCTCAAGAAGCATTCCTCTTTGGAGGCACTGTGAGGTTAGCAGTCTCTCCCACTGCTTATATCCATTGCCATCACTAAGTTACAGGGACAATCTTGATCCAGGAGGGGTGCACACAGATCAAGAACTCAATCAGGTGTTGTCATTGATTCATCAAGACAGTTCAGCTTCAGCCAGCTTGCAGGATAAGTTTCTGCTTGATGCTCAGGTACAGGATGGAGGTGCAAACTTTTCTGCAGGTGAACAACAACTGTGTATGTTGAGCTGGAAGAGCCAGATTCTCACTAATCATTAGTGGCACTCATGCGTGCCCTTGTCCGGAAGAATAGAGTCTTGTTAATGGATGAGGCAACATCCTCTGTTGACCTTGAGACAGATGCCCTCATTCAGAGGATTATCCAGACTTCCTTTGGAAACACAACTGTGGGCCTTCCCTTGCTGGTGACACAGAAAGAGACACTGATCACCTTGTAAAGCTCATCAGTATCGCTCATCGCCTGCAGACAGTTGCGGGCTATGACCGCATCCTTGTGATGGATCATGGTAAGGTTGTGGAGTTTGATTCTCCATTGGCTCTCTTTGACCAGAATGGATCAATCTTCCGCGCGTTGTGTGAGAAACAGGTGAATTCACTCTCAACTCTGCACTGTGGAAACACTTTGAGTGACTATCCAGAAACTGTCACGAGAGCATGTGCTCAAGATGTCTAAGCAAGCTTGAAACACAAGAGAAATTCATAGAAGAACTGGTCATCTCCTGATTTGGTTTGGGTTGGCTCACACAGTGTTCACAACATTGTGTCATTATCTACGCTGTTGGATCCTCTGTCAAACCCAAGACCAATGGAGCTTTTCCCACACCCTGCCTCATATGCACATCCTGTGTTCTTTGGCTCACTGTCCTGAGTTGAGCCACTGTAGCAAAGCTTGCATCAGCTGGCATCTGTCAGGAAACCGACACGGCATCCTGACCACGAGACTACCACGAGGCAACTTCCGGCGGAAACATCCAAAGGATCCCACAAACCGAAGAATGCGAGTACGGTGGAACCGTCACTATGTTATGACCTGGCTGTCACGATGCTGTGCGCTCCCGTTGGCAGAGGCCCTCTCGCACAATATCAGAGTCAAGAATAAAGGATAAAGGGGTAGAAACGAGGATGTCAAGGTAGGACCCTCGTCGAGGTTGGATCCTCGTCGAGGTTACAAGGTGGTCGAGGTAACAAGGTCGTCAAGGATACAGCGTGAGTGCGACTCAGCCACGCTGCGTGCCACGGAGAGAGTGAGATCGTCAATGATGATCCATGAGACTCAATCAGAGAGTGCTGAAGAACTACGACGGGCGCCCTGGGCATCCTATATGACTCTGCGCCTGCTTCCCGTCGTCGTGCGTTCATCCAACGTCTACTCCCTCGTCGAGGTTCTCCAGCCCAAGGTAGGTCACGTGTCGGCCACGTGAGAGGTGTCGGTCACGTGCGTAGGTCGTCGAGGGCGTGGCCGTCGTGACACTCGCCTTGGTAGCTAGCCAAGGTAGGCGGACGGGTAATATGCACACGGAGGTAAGAGGAAATACAGTCTGGGACGTACCGGACAATTGAAGGTAGAAGGTTGAAGTTTGAAGTCGAAGGTCGAAGCCGATGGGCGCTCGAGGCTGGGTGCGCAAGGAAGCAGACTCGAGTGCAAGAAAGCTATGAGAAGTAACTACAAGAATCGATCTCTGGGGAAAAGATCTCTGCAGCCTGTCAAGAACGGGATAACCGGGGATACCGAGAGTCCCTAGAGCACGATAGAACAAGACAAGGAGTCTCTGGTTTGTCAAGAGAGCAAGATGCAAGACAAGATAGCACAAAGGCTAGACTAGATCAAGAAGTAGTCAGAGGATTGACTACAAGAAAGACTTTCAAGAATGACTTGGGAAGAATGACTTGCGATCTGGAAGATGGGGATCCCCTCCATCTATCCAGCTCCTATTTATAGACAGAACTCCAGGCTAGTCGTCCAGTGTCATTGGCAATGCCTCCACCAATCCTTTATTCAGATGAGAAGGCTCCTCGGCCACATATTGCCAATCTTGCACATATTGCCAATAAGCTGGGAAGGCAAGTGGGGTGATGAGGGAAGGCCGGTGGTGTAGAGTGGGGGAAGGAGGAAGGCTTGCTAAATGAACCTGGAGGTAAGCAGACAAGGGAAGGGAGCAGGATGGAACATGTCTCGGGGACAAAGGATGGGGACTTGTCAAATGAGGCGACCTCAGTCTAGATCACGTGACCTCAGCCTAGGTCACGTGACCTTGGTCTTACCTCGGGCACAACTCGGTCATACCTCGGTCATAGCTCGGGCATGACTCGGGCGTCACTTGATTGTTCAGGCACCGGGATGGCGTTCAGGAACCCGGGTGGCATTCAGGAACCCGGATCCAGGAACCCGGTTCGGACCAAAGATCTCCGATAATTCTCCGATAATTCTCCAATAATTCTCCGATAATTCTCCGATGTTGATTACGTAAGACCTGAAGAATGAGGGTTTGCCGCATTCATGACACAGCCAGAGTTGCCGCTTTATATAGTATTTGAGCTATGAACGCCGTAAGGGATTTGCCACCCATCTTGACGCGTGCTGAGTAATCATGTAACCGTGCTCCTTGCCTCCCTTTCTATTGTTCTCTCTCCGTGCACCATCTTAGTCCCTGAGGGGACAATAAGCTCCTCGTATGCAAACAATAGGCCATGAGCAAGGAGAGTTTGCTTGTACCTCATCCGAGCCGGTTTGCGGTGCTTCCCCTGAGTGGAACTCGGGTTATGTGTCAGACCTGTACCCGGTGACCTGTTTTAGATCCAACTAAAGCTCACCTAAATCAATCTGTCGGTTCAAGCTGCTAACTATTAACGACTATTTGTAACAGATAGTAACGAACAAGAGTAGAATGGAACCAAGCTGGGTGAGGAGCGATCAAGACTCACTTCACTTATCTATCTCTCGTCACTGGTACGGTCGATTCTCTAAGTAGACGTTCTATCTAGAGGACTAGTTAACTAGATCGCTGAGGAACTTCCTCTGCAATCTTCCTTCTTAAGTATCCGCTTACTCTCGCCCGTTCTCTCTCTGATCCTTCTAGCATCGTCCTTCGTGGATCGTTCCATCGCTCTCCTAGTCGTTTCTACTCGTTCCCAATACTCTCTAGTATTCTCTCGTCGTCTCTCTTCTCTTCTATCGTCTTCTCTCCGCGCTGGCTTGCATCTAATCTCTTTGCGTGCCCGTCGTCGTCCTTATCGTCCTCGGTCTCCGTCCCGTGGCCCTGACTGTGAGATAACTCTATCCTCCGTTATCGTGGACCTGACTCTTGTCCTTGCGTGCGTTCCTATCTCAACTCGGCCGATGGAAGACTGAGACGTATCCTTCTATCGTTCTCCAGGTTGTTCCAGCGCTTTCAAGAGCAAGTCGTAGTTATTCGTGACTAATAGTGACGGTTCTACCGTACTCACGTTCTTCGGTTCGTAGGATCCTTTGGATGTTTCCGTCGGAGATTGCCTCGTGGTAGTCTCGTGGTCAGGATGCCGTGTCGGTTTCCTGACAACCTGACTCTTGTCCTTGCGTGCGTTCCTATCTCAAATCGGCCGATGGAAGACTGGGATATATCCTTCTATCGTTCTCCAGGTTGTTCCAGCGCCTTCAAGAGCAAGTCGCAGTTATTCGTGACTAATAGTGACGGTTCTACCGTACTCACGTTCTTCGGTTTGTAGGATCCTTTGGATGTTTCCGTTGGAAGTTGCCTTGTGGTAGTCTCATGGTCAGGATGCCGTGTCGGTTTCCTGACACTCACCCTTGGAGGGGGTTGGTGTCACGAATGACACCGAAGCATCACCAAGACCGAGCAAGACCGAGCCAAAGGAACGAGAGTTGAGCACTTGTCGGCGCTTGCCAAAGCTCGCCGCGACTTGTCAAGACCAACCCACGCAAAATTACCGCATTTGTCGGACAAAAGGATACATCTCTCGCACAGCTAAGTCCCGTCGTCACCACAGCTCTCGTCGACAGCAAGGAGCTCTTCAAGGCTTGACGTGCTCGTCATGCTTGCCGCCAAAGAACAATAGGGCTCCTCGATGCTTACTCAGCAAGTTTGCCGGATGCGGCAAACTCGACTAAGGGAACGAGAGAACAATGGGCTCAACGTACATGGGCCAAGACCTTGCCGAGCTCGCAGAGACAGAGTCACAGAGACAACGGGATGGGCTGTAGGATACATAAGGCTTGCAGAGCCCTCGTAGAACTCCAGTACTCTCGCAATTGAGTTGCATGGGACTACTCCCTCACTTACTCTCTCTCGCTCCGTCCCGCCAACAGCTGCTAAGGTCTAGCACTTGTGGGTTCACCTTGCCTTGCCTTGCCTTGCCTTGCCTTGCCTTGCCTTGCCTTGCCTTGCCTAGCCAACCTCGGCTACCCTTGTCGACGCTCGTTGAGACTCTACGAGTCCTCCGAGCCCTTGCCCTCGTCCTTTCTCTCCTAGTCTTGCCCAGCCTTGCCGAAGTCGAAGAGCCTTGGTCATCCAGTGACGGGCCTTGTGTAAAGGTTCAGGTCAGCTGTGTAAGGAAACAGCTTACCTTCTTCTTAACATATAATAAAGCCAGCCTCTGTCTGTAAGACTGATAGCTGTGTTGGGTTCCTTCGCGATAGTCAATGTCACACAGAGCAACACTAGTAAGTAAGTCAGTTAGGAAAAGTAGAGGGCAGAGCCAGACTCTGAGAGAGAGAGAGAGAGGAGTGAAGAAGAGTGGGAAGTCGGGAGTGAGAGAAGTAGGAGAAGAGGAGGTGATGATGGGTTCTCTCTCTCAGGCCTGGTTTATATACATGAAAGTCAGGCTGAGGAATCTACGGAGTACGTACGGTGTACGTACGATATCGTGGCGCGGCTGAGAAGTACGGAAGGAGAATCTACTACAAGAGGAAACTATTCTACGGGAGACACGGGGAGGAAACGGGCGTGGCTTAAGGGTCTGCTACGGATTGTCCAGACATCAGCCGTATTAGTGTGAGTGGAGCACGATTGTCGAATGGTGCAGGATCAGGCATGAGAGCTGAGGATCCTAGGTCGGATGGTGTGTCGGGTGAGGTCGTATTGTATCGTAGATGGGTCCGAGGTGAGCCAGGCTGTGCTTTGGGCATCAGGCCTGAGGGTGGTGGATCGGATACGGCGTTGGGTGTAGTCGTGGTTATGTCGGTTGATGTCGGATTGAATGTCGGCTGAGGGGCAAAGACAGAGGCCGTAGGGCTTTCTCCTAGTCATGTAGGGGACAGGCAGAGCGTCAGAGGGGCGGTCCACTACACCTTGGACAGAGACAGAGAGGTATCGTGACAGTTGGCAAGCGAGTTTGTGACACCTGGTGTCACGTCGGCCACGCCTGTCACGACGACCGCCTTCTCTGTCCAGGGCCCGGCGGGCACGTACTCCGAACGGTCGGCGTGGGGGTCGTTGACGTCGATAGGTATGAGCGAGTTGGGCGAGGAGCTCGGCGAGGGACTCGCTGAGTCGGGGAGGTGAACGAGGAGCTCGGCGAGGGACTCGCTGAGCTCAAGGAGGTGAACGGGTTGAGCGAGGGGTGCGGCGAGGGACTCGCTGAACTCGGCGAGCAGGAAGGTGAACTCGACGAGCGCGAGCGAGTTGAGGGAGGTAGACGGGGAACTCGGCGGGGGACTCGGTGTCACTGGCAAGCCAAGCGACGGGACGGAGCAGGCAGTCTACGTGTCTGCAGAGAACAACAATTGGGAGAAGACTACGGAACGTATCGCCCGCCCAGTCTTCCTAAGTATCCGTCGTCCCTCGGTGAGCTCGGCGAGTGATGCGTTGAATCAACGAGTCCGAGCTCCGTCTCCCCACGTGGCTTCCATGTGCTCTCCCTACGTCCGTCGTGACAACGCCTCCATGATCACCAACGCACGCCTACGGCCCTTGTACCAGCCCAGCATGCATGTCAGACACGTGAGCCTGTCGTCGATCCTTGAGTAGCTTTGACGAGCCTCAAGTAGCCTCGACAACTCTAGAGCTCAAGCCTCGTCGATGGTGTTTCAGGGAGAAAGCCCCAGGGGGTGCAGAGGAGGGCACGGGTGATATATATACAAGCCCTCACCCGCAGACCGTCCTTAGCACCGTGGTATTGAGTCCCATGGATAGAAAGTAAGGGCGCAGCCGTGTTGTTGACACACAAGAGGCTGTAGGACACACCTTCTCGGGGAGGACAGAGATAGATCGACAGAGAGCATGTGTGAGAGGGCCTATTAGTCAACAACCGGCCTGGCCCCGTGACACCTGGGCTCCCTTGGGTAGTGACCAAGGAGGAACGGAGCAAGGAGGTTGGGGCTGTAACCCAAGAAAGTTGTCACTGGCTTGTTGAGCAAGGACCCGGACTAGGAGGTTTGACTCCCACGACGGAAATAGGTAGTACGCTCACATGAGCTTGACTCAGCCTCGAGTAGCCTCGTCGAGGCACACACATCCTCGACGAGGTTGTGCCTCGACGAGGTTCATCCTCGACGAGGCAGGGGAAGCTGCCACAACGATAACTCCGCATATAACGCCGACACCCTCGACGACCTTGTAGAATGCCGCCGCCTGTTGCCCTCCTCATCACTCATAGCAAGTGCTGAGCGGGCAACAGGTAAGTCCGAATGCATCACTCATAGCAAGTGCTGAGCGGGCAACAGGTGACCGGAATCCCATTGCCTCAGAGCTACGATTCCGTCGTGGTAACGTCTCGTTCGACAAGTCACGGTAGATAGAACGCGTCAACAAACTCGTCGACCTTGCCTACGCACCGCCAGCCTCGAAGTGGTCCTCCGTCATGCCATCTGTGCATACGGTGAAAGAAGAGCGTAAGCTCAACGGGCGCGACAACTACGCCCAGTGGGTGCGCGAGATTCGAGTCGTCCTCGGATCCGCCGGTCTCGTACCCCACATCACCAAGGACGCGTCAGCGATTCGGGCACTCGTCGAGGCTCGATATCCAGTGTCAAGTCCGGCGACAGCAGCCGAGACATCAAAGAGAGCAGTTGCTCTATACGAGCATGAGAAGGAGCAGTCCACCGCCCTCTCCACTCTCTATGGCAGTCTGACAGAGACTGTCCAAAACAAGCTTCCCTCGAACCTGATCGACTTCGAGAATCCTCAACCGAAGGGGCTCTACGATCATCTGGTCACCACATATGGGGCCGACAACGGATCTCGCCTAGCCGAATTATGGTCATCGATATTTGGCGAGACCATCCCAGAGAATGAGGACCCCTGTCATGACCCGGCAAGACATGGGAAGCAACAGAAAGCGACAGAATGTTTCAGAATCACCAGATCCCAAGCCAGGAGATTACCTCGGTTCATCGAATCGACAACATCGTATCATCGATACGATGAAGATATGTTCTCGACACGATGAAGATATGTTCTCGACACGAGCAGCCTAGGACATCGCTCTCTCGCCACAGCATCAACCATCCTCTCTTATGATGTCAGAAGGAGAGGGGGAGATATCATCGGATCCGACGGGCCTTCGTAACGATGGAAGATACTGACGGATGGACAGGAGAAACGTCGCCAAGTGAAGGGGATATATACCCCCTCCGCTGGCCGTGAAGAATCCTTTTCCCAAGGATCAAAATATCTCTAGTCTGATAGCTCACTCATAGCCTCACACTTCTTCTAGTGTGACTTGTAGTCTTGACTTGCACCCTCCTTGCGCTATCAGTCTTTCGTCACGTCACCACAGACCCACCTCCTTCACCACCACCAGTAGCTTGCCGGATCCTTCCAAGCTACCACTTGTCGTCCACTCACCAATCACTTCGAGGCTTACCTCCTCTGTGTAAGTACCACCTTAAACCGTCTTATTCGCCCCTGTCTCCATTTGTATAGTCTAGGTCTGGTGGGGACAGGCCCGTGACAACCCCGAACCTCATCTCACAGCTATCCGGTCGCAACTGGCCGAAATCACCTCCTCCGCCATCACTTCCAAGCTCACCCTTGAGCAATTTGCCAACCAGATTGGCGCATACGCCGCCATCCGTCGCCTACCGTCCTCATACGGCCTCCTCGCATCGACCTTCTACTCAGGGACCTCGTCGAACAAGATCCACCTCGACGAGGTTATCGATAGGGTCGCCGATGAACATCGCAGACGTCAACAAAAGGGCGAGAGCGTAAACGAGATGGGGATGCTCAGCAAATCTCTGCAGAAACCGGCAAGCAAGAGATGCATCCACCATCCGGATCAGGGGAGGCACTCCACAGATGAGTGCTGGAAAGTGATTGGAGTGCCGAAGCACATCCAGGAGCAAAGGTCGGCCAGGGAAGCAGCCAAGGGAAGGAAGCAGGGAGGACAAGCGAAGAAGGCAAGAGAGCAGATGGAGTCAGAGGATGACTCATCGAGTGAGAACAAGAGAGGCTCGTCGAGGGAGACAAAGGAGGAAGGATATTATGCGACGGAGATTGCACTACACGCCAACGACAACCTCCCATCCACCTCCATCATCATCGACAGCGGTGCCACCAGTCCATTCATCAAGGACAAGCACCTTCTCTCACATCTCACCAAACTCGACAAGGCCGTCAAGATCCAAATTGGAGACGGATCGATTGTCGAAGCTACACACTCCGGCCGCCTCACCTTCAACAACGTATGGTACAACAACGCCCTCTACGTTCCATCATTCTCGCACAACCTCCTCTCAACACAGCGCCTCGGTCCGTATACAGGGACACACTGGCGCTTCTCGAAGGACTCGGCTACATTGGTCGAGAAAGGGAAGGTCATCCTCCGGGGAAAGAAACTTGGCAACCTATGGGTTGTAGACGACACACCGGTACGCACCACCTCGCGCATTCACCGAGCACTTCAGGCAATAGAAAACACTGAAGCCGAAGACACTCGCCTCCTCACCTGGCACAAACGCCTAGGTCACTCGAACATGAGGAAGGTGTGGGAGCTCGGGAAAGAGGGGAAGCTAGGCGCAAAGTGGACAGGGTCATTTCGGAGAGTCGAATGCATGGATTGCCTGAAAGGGAAGGCAACGCGCTCGGCATCTCTACCTAACCCTCGTCGAGCCAGCAAGCCCCTCGTCGAGGTATCAGTCGATCTATGGGGACCAGCAACCGTCCAGTCGAGAGAAGGCTTCCAATACTTCCTCACCCGCTATGACGACCACAGCAAATACGTGCAGGCCATACCACTCAAGAAGAAGTCGGATGCAGCCGAAGCACTGCAAGACTATATCAAGTTGGCAGAGAATCAGCTTGATCGAACAGTCAAGACCATCCGCTCAGACCAAGGAGGCGAATTCACGAGCAAGGAATTCAGCCACTGGTGCAAAAGCAAGGGAATTGAGCACACCCTTACGCCGACCGACGCACACAACCAAAACAGTCGAGTCGAGCGCGTCCATCTCACCATCCTCAATGACATCCGGACATGTCTTGCGGACTCGAACTTGCCAACCCAGTTCTGGGTAGATGCACTGCGATATGTAGTCTTCACTCGGAACAGGCTACCAGGCTCCCACGCGAAAATCCCGATAACGCTCTTCCGACCAAACCACGACATCGACCTGCAGTACCAGGGGATGCAGCCATTCGGCCATCACTGCATCTATCGAGTTGTGAACCCCGCATCGAAGCTCGACGAGCGGGGACAATGCGGTCGACTGCTGGGGTACACAGAAGGGAGCTGGGGCTACAAGGTGCTGACCCAATCCAACAGGGTCATCGCAAGCCGAGACGTCACATTCATCACGGGCAGGAAGACAACGCCCAGTTCAGATGAACCACGACAGATCCTGGAGCCGCCTCAACCTGGACCTCGACAACCATCGACGAGCCTCGACGAGGATGACGATACATCCATCGAGCTGAACGAGATAGTCGAGGCAGGGGAGGCACCAGAAGAAGAGGAACAAGGGGAAGAGATGGACGACATACCTCCCCAAGCCGTACCCAGGCAAGGAAGAGGCTGGGTCAATGAGTACATCCGAGAGGATGCACCGAGCCCGGAACCGAATCCCGACGACGGACCAGAGGATCCCGATCGTCGACTAAACGAGCTCACAGCGGCCGATGCAGATGAGCCAAGACGGTCGGGGAGACTAGCGGGCCAAGAACCTAGTCATCACCCTCTGCACAACATCGACATGGACTATAACCGAGTAGCCATAGAGCACGCGTTATCAGCCCAGTCACTCAACAACCCCCAGTCGTACACCGAAGCTCGTCGAGCCGCAGACTGGGAGGATTGGAAATCGGCCATGGACGAGGAGATGGGAAAGATGGAGAAGTACGGAGTGTGGGAGATGGTTCCCAAGGAGAATCACCGCACTCTTACAGGCAAATGGGTATTCACCCGCAAGATCGACGGGGACACGGGCAAAGCGAGTCAGCACAAGGCCAGATTCGTTGTGAGAGGATTTCAACAAGTCTCAGGACGAGACTTCGACGAACTCTTTGCTTCGGTCACCCACAAGTCATCATTCCGCCTGTTCCTCTCCATCGTCAACTACCTCGACTGGGAATGCGACCAAATAGATATCATTGGAGCATTCCTCAAGGCCAACATCGACAAGGACATCTTCATCGAGCCACCAGAAGGCAGCGACATCGCCGCCGGACACGTTCTGCACCTCCGGAAATCACTATACGGTCTCCGACAATCACCGCACTTGTTCAACAAGCGCCTCGACGAGTTCCTACGGGAGCTAGGCTTCAAACCGACCCTAGCGGATCCATGCATCTACTCGCTGCGACAAGGACACAAGCGGTGCATGATCTCAGTCCACGTTGACGACATGCTCATAGCCGGCAACGATCGATCAACAATTGACGAGATCAAACGGAAGATCAACAAGGAACTCGAGTGCAAGGACCAAGGACCGGTCTCTTACTTCCTCGGTATCAACATCTACCGAGATAGGTCAAACAAGAAGATGTACCTGTCACAAGAGCACTACATCGAGGCAGTTCTTCAACGCTTCGGTGAACCCGGCAAAGCCTGCAAGACAATCTTGCCTGACGCAAAGCTCGTCGAGGCTACGCCAAAGGAGGTCGACGAGGCTCGAGATAAACCATTTCCAGCACTTGCCGGGTCAATCCTCTATATTGCCACGATCACCCGACCCGACATCGCCTACGCAGCATCACTGCTCTGTCGCTTCATCAGCAAATGGTCACTCGCACATTGGAGGGCCGCAAAGCACCTATTAAGGTACCTGCGAGGAACATCAGATCTCGCACTCACCTTTGACGCACATGCAGGAAGAAGAGCACTGCTAGGCTGGGCAGACGCAGACTGGGGTGGATGTCTCGACACACGTCGATCTACAACCGGCTACGTCTTCAATACATACGGGGGCATTGTGTCATGGAAAAGCAGGCGACAACCGACAGTCGCACTCTCGACGACACAGGCCGAACTCCTAGCATCAACAGAAGCGGGCAAAGAGGCAATATGGCTCAGGCAATTATTGAACGACCTCGACCTCGGTATAGATGGGGCAGTGCCCATCTACAACGACAACAATGGAGCCATTCAACTGGCCAAACATCAACACGGGTTCAAGCTGAACAAAGCATTCGACATGCGAGCCCAGTGGATACGAGAGCATCAAGCTGGTGGACTGCTTGAGCTCAAATACACACCAACGGACAGCAACCGAGCCGACATCCTGACCAAGAACCTTTCGGCCGAGAAGACGAGACAGCTTCGGCAGCTACTGGGCTTGGGAAGACAAGGAGAAGCAGAGCAGCAGAGTCAATAGACATGCTCGCGAGGGGAGGCGACGGAAATAGGTAGTACGCTCACATGAGCTTGACTCAGCCTCGAGTAGCCTCGTCGAGGCACACACATCCTCGACGAGGTTGTGCCTCGACGAGGTTCATCCTCGACGAGGCAGGGGAAGCTGCCACAACGATAACTCCGCATATAACGCCGACACCCTCGACGACCTTGTAGAATGCCGCCGCCTGTTGCCCTCCTCATCACTCATAGCAAGTGCTGAGCGGGCAACAGGTAAGTCCGAATGCATCACTCATAGCAAGTGCTGAGCGGGCAACAGGTGACCGGAATCCCATTGCCTCAGAGCTACGATTCCGTCGTCCCACGCCCTCAACAACCTACTGTCATGAATGACACATCGCCAAGGTAGCCCTATATAATGAGTCAAGTCCGGAGGTGATTAACCCGAGCTTGGCCACAGATTTCCTTTTGGTTTAGTATGAATCAGAAGGATCCTTGTGTTATGTAATCACCTACGTGACACCTACGCACTTGACCGACACCTCTCACGTGACCGACACGTGACCTACCTTGGGCTGGTGTCACGGGCTTGTCCCCACCAGACCTTGAGTATACAAATGGAGACAGGGGCGAATAAGACGGTTTAGGAGTGGGACTTACCAAGAGAAGATAAGTCTGGAAGTGATTGGCGTGTGGACGGCAAGTAGTAGCTTGGAAGGATCCGACAAGCTACTGGTGGTGACGGAGGTGAGAGGTCTGCGGTGACGTGACGAGAGACTGGTAGCAGCAAGAGGGTGCAAGACAAAACTACAAGTCACACTGGAAGGAGTGTGAGAACTACAAGGTGAGGCGAGCTACCAGACTAAAGATATTTTGATCCTTGGAGAGAGGGGTTCCTCACGGGAAACAGAGGGGGTATATATCCCTTGCGCCCGGGTGACATTCTCCTGTCCATCTCCCATCCTCCCCTATCGTTACGAGGCTAGGTCGGAAAAGGTGTTTCAATAAAGACTGTGTCAGTAATAGATTGACATGGTCAAGCAAGGAATCGAGCTAATCAAACAGTGTTCTGACTCCGTCGTTCGATGGACCGACACAATCAATCGATGAGACGATGTGGTATATCGGCTGCGTCGGGTCATTGGCTGGCTGGGGATCTCATCAGAGTAAGATCTCTTCTTCATAGGAGCTGTGCCCCTGTCGCTCTAAGCAGCTTGTTGGGTCATGACAGCTGGAGAACCTCGACGAGGGAGTAGATGTTGGATGAACACGCGACGACGGGAAGCAGGTGCAGAGTCATATAGTGTTACGACCGAGACCTAGGGGGTGACAAGCCCTGGGTCCAGTGGACGACGAAGATTGATAACGAAGTGAAGTTGCAAAGGTGGACGGACGATGATGATTGGTTTGACTCTTTACGTAAGTGCGCGAGAGCGCGAGTCACCTAGACAAAGATTGTGAGAGTGACTTATGGGATGTAACTTATGAGAATTCATCAACGAAGAAGGTTCCTACGTACTCAGAGGGGGGTATATATCCTCCTTCATCTCTCCAATTTGCCACCCAGCTGCTTACTAAGCAGTTTTCCTGTATCCAATATAAGGTGGAGGCTTTGTAAGCATTTGCCACTCAGTTGGACAAATAGCCAACAGCTGCTGAGTAAGCAGGTGGAGGCTTACAAATCGCCGTGGAGCATCCTTCGTGATTTGCCACTTGCTTAGCAAGCAAGGTAGCCTATGACGTGTATATCCTATCTATTCTGATAACGTCTCTCTGACGTACTGTCAGGAAACCGACACGGCATCCTGACCACGAGACTACCACGAGGCAATTTCCGACGGAAACATCCAGAGGATCCTACGAACCGAAGAACGTGAGTACGGTAGAACCGTCACTATTAGTCACGAATAACTACGACTTGCTCTTGAAAGCGCTGGAACAACCTGGAGAACGATAGAAGGATACGTCTCAGTCTTCCATCGGCCGAGTTGAGATAGGAACGCACGCAAAGACAAGAGTCAGGTCCACGATAACGGAGGATAGAGTTATCTCACAATCAGGGCCACGGGACGGAGACCGAGGACGATAAGGACGACGACGGGCACGCAAGGAGATTAGATGCAAGCCAGCGCGGAGAGAGGACGATAGAAGAGAAGAGAGACGACGAGAGGATACTAGAGAATATTGGGAACGAGTAGAAGCGACTAGGAGAACGATGGAACGATCCATGAAGGACGATGCTAGAAGGATCAGAGGGAGAGCGGGCGAGAGTCAGCAGATACTTAAGAAGGAAGATCGCAGAGGAAGTTCCTCAGCGATCTAGTTAACTAGTCCTCTAGATAGAACGTCTACTTAGAGAATCGACCGTACCAGTGACGAGAGATAGATAAGTGAAGTGAGTCTTGATTGCTCCTCACCCAGCTTGGTTCCACTCTACTCTTGTTCGTTACTATCTGTTACGAATAGTCGTTAATAGTTAGCAGCTTGAACCGATAGATTGATTTAGGTGAGCTTTAGTTGGATCTAAAACAGGTCACCGGGTACAGGTCTGACACGTACACTAACTCCTCTGATAAGGTCCTTCGTGTACAGGTACATAACATATAGGATAACTGTCACGCCGGATAGCATAGCTGGCTGCTAACCATTGAACCAAAAGGGCACAATGATCCGACTCATAGCAACCTATGCTCGGATCCCAGCTATATAGGCTGAGAATTGGCCACGTGCCACGACCCCGTCGTGACACCCTGCCCAACCCGTAATAGGCGCGCCCTTGCGCCTACCCCACGAGCCTATCTGACCCGAAAACCTCCGGCACGCCTATCGCCTAATGTGCATTAGGCGCAGCCCTACAGGGCACGACGGACCATCCGTTTTCAAAAGGCATATAAGATTCGAGCATAGCACACTACAGGGGCTCGAACCCGCAACCTCCTATGAGTCGGATCATACTGTCACGCCGGATAGCATAGCTGGCTGCTAACCATTGAACCAAAAGGGCACAATGATCCGACTCATAGCAACCTATGCTCGGATCCCAGCTATATAGGCTGAGAATTGGCCACGTGCCACGACCCCGTCGTGACAATAACCCGGGCGCCCGTAGTTCTTCAGCACTCTCTGATTGAGTCCCATGTATCACCATTGACAATCTCACTCTCTCCCTGGCACGCAGCGTGGCTGAGTCGCACTCACACTGTATCATCGACAACCTTGTTACCTCGACGACCTTGTAACCTCGACGAGGATCCAACCTCGACGAGGATCCTACCTCGACATCCTCGTTTCTACCCCTTTATCCTTTATTCCTGACTCTATTATTGTGCGAGAGGGCCTCTACCGACGGGAGAGCGCAGCATTGTGACACTGTCCGTGCGAAAATGGATCTGCCATCCGGTAAGGGAGCTTTCGAGGAGGCTTAAATGGACAGTCTCGGAATATTTAACTCGTTATTTTGCCCCTTGGCCCGCCTCGACACTCTCTTGAGCTGTGAGAGCTGATGATCGCATACATCTGAACAAGCAATCTGGAGAATGGCAATAAAGACATGTAAGGCTAAGTCAAATCCTACCCAAATCGATTTCCCTTGGACAGCAACACACTTCCCCCACTCGGCCTCGGCACAGATTTCCCTCCCGACGACGTATTCCTATGAATATGAGGGCGTCCGTTGGACCCTCCGGTAACGACCACGGATACGCCCATCGGACCGCCTGTTCGTCGAGTCGTTGAGCTCTCCTCCGAGATAAACTTTTGTAAGCTCTCGACAGATCGAGTCTCTGAACCGATCTTCGTTAACTTTCTTCGCTTGATGCGCGAGACAGCGAAGCTCGTGAATGTCGTGGTTTCTGTGTCGGACAGTTCTGGGTCTACAAGCGGTAGGCGAGAAAACAATCCATCTGAATCGTCGAATCCAAGCTCCTCGTCCATTTGATCATCCAATCGCGTTAAATCCTTCTGTCTGCATCAGTACTGGTTTGCGACTTGATTCGACAAACTGACCCCGCGATTGCGCTCCGCAATCTCCTTCAACATATCTCTTTGTTCTCGAGCAGACCTCCTAGCGGTTGGCGGTGACAGTGATTGGGGCGCTGGATCCTCCTCGACAGACTCATTGTCACTTTCCATATCATCAATCATCGACTTGACGAAAGCATTCTCCTCGCCGTGCTTGGCCTCCAGCTCTGCTTTGCGAGCTCTCTTGAACGCCTTCCTGTCTTTTGACGAGATTTTGCGTCCTTGATGATCGTCCTCGTCGTCCGAGAAGAAATCGACGCCTTTGCGTTTGATGCGATACTCGCCTTCCACAACCTTCTTTGCTTGTGCCTCTCGTCTAGCATCGTCTGCAGCCTCGATCTCCCTCTGCTTCTCGGCTGCCAGTTCCCGATTCCGCGCTTGCTCGTCCTCGTCAATCGCCACATCGTCGACAAGATCTGGCAAGAATCCTTCATCGTCCTTGTCATCGTCCTCATCCTCAGGACCTCCGAGAGGCGCCCAGCCGTTGTCTTCGTCCGACTCTTCCGCTTGCTCATCGAACAGATTGGTTTCGCGAAGTCGCCGTCGTTCCTCGGCCTTTGGCGGTGCAGAACGCGATGTCATAAGCATGTCGAACGCGTTCTTTGCAGTTGCTGTCGAAGGTGGTGCTTGGGCTTCCACTTGCGCCGACAGATCGTTCGAAGTTCGCCTCTTCAATCTTCGAAGCGGACCATCTGGTTGAGAGGGACTGGGTACCGTGACTCGGCTAGTACCGACGTCTGTCGTGGACGATTCCCCGTTCGGCGCTTCTTGACTGTCACGGCTCGATCCCATGTTGGACAAGAATGAGTAACCGGATTTTCCAGCCAGCGGTCCACCACCATCCGCGTCGTCTACGTCCGAGCTCGGGGTGGAAGCTCGCCGTACAGGCTTGGTTTGCGTGAACAGACTGGAACTGTTTCAGTTTGTTCGCGTTTCGCAGTGAATAGCTTACCCTTGCTCATTTAAGTACTGCTGCTTAGGCTCCGTCTCCACAAAAAGCATAGCCTCTTCTGCCTCTACTTCTGCCTCGGCTGCAATGAGAGCGGCATCACGTCTAGCTTGCGTTTCGGTGATGTTGACCTTTGGCAACAAGGCATGCGCTGGCAGTAGGCCAACTGGACCTCCAGATCTTAATCCCGCGAACCCATCATCCTTCAGGTCAGCTCGCGCGAAACATCTGTGTAGTTTACCACTGACTCGTCGCGTAGGTTGATCCGCTGGCTGAGTTGCCTCGAACAACTGCGAAAAACCTTGTGACGCGTCGGCGTCGAAACCGCCCACATTGCCGAATAGGCTTCCGGACGATTTCTGCGTGACTTGTGGTACGGGCATCTCCTGAAGGGGTGCGCGATTCACTGTCGGGGCTCGAGGGATCTCTGACTCGTCGTCCGAGCCGAAGATCACTTTCCGAGACCGTCGATGCGTTGGTGGTTTGACAAGGTTTGTGTCTTCCCCTTCTTCGTCGTTGCCTTCTGGCAGATTCTCCTTGTCTGCATCGGACGGCTCTGCGGACAATCGGATCGGAGACTCGTCGCTGTCATCGAGTGTAAGGCTCTCGGCGACTCCCTCGCCCTCCTCGCCCTCGCCCTCGTCTTCCTCGCCGCTGTACACCAATCCCTCTTCTGCACTTTGGGAACCATCTTCTGACATGGCGAAGTCTTCATCATCGTCGTCCTCATCCGCATCGTCGCTTTCCGCCGCGAAATCCTCGGGGACGGCTGTGATCAAGTCTGACATGTCTTGCTGCTCTTTCTTTGGCAGTATTCTGACCCGACCCCAATTCTCCTCTTTAGCCCGTCGTTGTTCTGTGGCCTGTTTCTGGTGTCCAAGCTTCATCATAGCTTCGACTTGTTGAGCGGAGATAGGTATCTCACGGCCTTGTTTCTGACCAGCGGGCTTCGCGCCTCCAAGGGCGACCCTCTGGCCGGCGTGATCGTACTTTCGACCAGCATACTCAGCGAACGTTTCCGTGACTTCCGCCTTAACCTTGCCGGATTTACCAGCGTAGCGAAGTTGTTGCTGACGATTACGAGATAACGCAGGCAGGGCAGAATCCCGGTGCAGGACTGCCTTGGCGTCGGGCCCCCGGTGTTCCTCAATAGTCGGCTTGCGTAGTTCATCCTCAAAGATCGTGAAGTCATCGTCTTCCCTGGCAAGTCGCGGACGTCCCGCTTGTTCGCGTAAAGCGGCCAGTTTTAAAGCCTGTAACTTGTCCAGGTTCTTCCGTCGGTTCTCTTCTTCAAGACGCTTCTCATAGCCTTTGGCCAAGATCTCAGTGATTGTCGGCATATCTTCATCGTCATCCTCATGGCTGTCGAGCATCCGAGTCGTAGCACCGAGGGTGATCTGAGGTGTTGGAGAAGAAGTACGATGCGTGACGCCGTTCACCAGGCTTGACCCCTGCAGGCTTTTGCGGGCGTTCGCAGAGCTTGGCGTGAACGCAGATATATCTTCCGGCGGAGTGACTTGAGAGGGACTCGTAGGGGGCGAACTCCCAAAGGTAAGAGCCGGCATTTTTGGGTCGCTGTGACGATTAGCCCAGCAGGAGGAGCGAATGGAAGCACTCGCCCTGGATAAGACTTCGTAGGTGGATTGACCACATGTTGAGCCATCTGGAACCAACTTGAGATGGGCAGACGCTCAGACTCGACCTTGAATGAGGCCGCTTCCCGCTCTCGACGCATGCGCGCCATGTCACTCTGCATAGTTTTGAGATCCTTCTTGTTGAGTGGCTTGAGGTTAGCCAGGCAAGTTGTACGTATCAGGGCAAACTTGCCTTTGGGGCCTTGGAACCGCGAGGCTTGATGCTATCCTCGTCGTCATCAAAGAGATCCACTGGATCCTCTGAAGTGGGTTTTTGGTTGATTTCGGCGGCTTCATCTTCGGGTTCTCGATCGGCAATGCGGTCGATCAGCATTTGCACAAGATCTGGCGTCGATTCATCATCGTCGTCACCGCTTTGCGAATGGCTTGTCTGTTCTGATGACACGCGGCGGCGGGTCCTTGAGGCTCTTGGAGTAGGGCTAGCTGACTTATCCGTTCCCTCATGACTCCTTCGAGCAGGTTCCTCTTCGTCATCAGACGCGATGATACGGCGCTGTTTCCCGCTCGCTTTCGAGCTGAGGCGTCTCACGGGCGGCGAAGACTCGTCGGACTCGGCCTCGGACTTGTCAGGCTCGCGTGCAGCCTGTGACAAGAGCGTATTCGGGCTGAATATGCGCGCAGTCGGCGGAGGAGAGGAGGTCGGAGGAGCTGTAAGGGTGGACGTGCTAGATTTTGATAGCAAGGGCGGTTTGGATAAGTGCAAAGCGGTCGAGTCCCGGGCGGGCACAGCATTGTGATCGAGTGATGTGGGCCGGAAGTCTGAGGGAGGGGGGAGGTCGACGCCTCGTGCAGCCTTTCGCATCTGAGCCATCGCCTTCTCCATTTCATCCGGATCTATCTCGTCGTCCTCTTTCTCTCCGGTAGCGCCCAGCCCGGCGAGTGAGTCGCGCCATGCTGAGCTACTCTCAGAGAATCTGTTGAGCAGAGCCTTCGACGGAGAGTGACGTGCTTGGACTTGCGGCTCAAAGAAGATCTGACGAGGGATGTCTTCCTCGACAGGAGAATCGCGTCTTGCGCGACCGAATGTACGGCGGACAATTGGACGTGCGGATGTCGATGCGTTGTTGCCCCATTCTTCCGCTTCAGATGACAGAGGATTGCGGAGAGAGGATGGAGGAAGAGAAGTGAGGGACGAGGAAGACATCTTGCACTTTCGCAGGCCAAGAAAAGGCGAAAAGACGTGATGATGGGTCTTTGTATAGACGACACCGAAAGTCATTTACTGCAGACCCGACGCGTCCAGAGAAACTAGGTAGATCGTGCAGGAAAGTGCGCGATAGGGCGTAGCTCGTTATTTCAATTCTTTTTTAGCTCTGAATTTCTAATCAGGTATTCAAGTTATTGGTTCTCAGGCAATTTGGAAAACCTAATGCAATTCCTTGTTCTTTGGTTCCGTTAGACATGGGGGGGTGGGACACCCCCCCAAGACCCCCCCTTGCGCCTAGCGGCGCAGCCATCGCAGCCCTTACGGGTCAAGCATCCGGCAAAGCCGGATGTACTGTAGAACATTGATTAGTTGCAAGCTAAAGCACTTCATCAAGAGATGCGCAAGTGCTTGTTGGGCATGCTAGGCTGATCAGATGATCATAGGCATGCCAAGCTGGTCACAGGGGCTATGTCACAGCTGCCACCTGGCAAGCCTATTGCAGTCTTGTCAGACTTGCGCTATTGTAACCATTTTGGTGCAATGATAGGGCAGGGTATGGCAGTAGCTATGTAGGCGATTGGTTCTGCTACAGAGATCATTCCATGCATCAGCCTCATGCATAGATCTTTATTCTCTGATGAAAGGCAATTTGGCAAGGACACAATGCATATTAGGATTGTGCTGATGAAATCAGAATGGCCGGAATTTTCTTATTTAATTCCCCCATTTACCGTTTTCGTTCCAGGGACACCCGCAGAAATTCGCCCCGTAAGAGCTACGCTGATCAACCCGCGCCCATTAGGATATCAGCCTGACATTCCGAAAATCTGGGTATGATACGGATGTTAGGCACACTTCCAACGGACCGGGGGGCGAAGTTGAGCGACTGCGAGTATTCAAGTTGTGAGGATACATACAGCCTTGACCACAGCGATTTGCCAGTTGTGAAAGATCTGGAGCGACCACAATGTCTTCTACGATGCCTCCTACCGCTGGTGAGCCATCAAAACCGCGTCGCTCGCCCATGATAGCGGTTGAAGATGACTCAAATCGGGTCAGGATCCTTGTCATGGGTTGGCGAAAGTGAGCAGAAATGCTACGATGCCGCGGGGCATTGCTGAGAGTTCAGAGCTGGCAAGTCGTCTTGCATCAAGACTGTCTTCCAGCATATCCCTGTTCGAGATGTCGCCTACTTCTCTGTAACGCAAAAGATTGAGAAAATCAACTACGAGTGCGCCTCGGCCAGTTGTGGCCTGCCGTGCGCTGACAGGCAGTACCATTATCCCTCTGCAGATATGGGATACGCCCTCAAATTTCGAGATAGACCAGCTAGATGTACCGTTGAGCTCATTCTCGACCATCGTTTACGTGATGGACATGCAGCAAGACGACTCATATCATGACGCTATCTCGAAATTCGTTGGAGTCATGATGCGGGCGCATCTGCTTTCGCCGAGAATGAAATTCGTCATCTTTATACATAAAGCAGAGGTACTGTCAGAAGAATATCGCGCAGGTGTGTGCTACTGCTCTGGGTTTTACCGTTGCTGACGAGCGCAGAGAATTATGGCGAGATCCAACGAGCCACATCGGACAACCTGGAAGACTTCGACTACAGCTCGCTACAATTCCTGGCTCCAAATCTGGATCTTTCCGATCCTCTCGTTTGTCAAGGTATCGCCAACCAACTTACAGCGGAAGTGCGTTTCGACATGACCAGTGTGCATGATGCATCGCTACGGGATGCGTGGAGTAAGGTCATCCAGGGCGTCATGGACATTCTGCCAAACGTCGAGTCCCTCATGATGCACTTCACCGAGGTCAGTGCAGGGTCTGATCATGAGCTTCTTGCTCAATATCAGACCTCTGGAATGGACAACTCATTTCTCTTTGACATCAAGTCGGGCGTGGTGGTCGGCGCAGATAACAGACAGCGGAACGATGCGACATTAGAGCAGGTCACTGAGTATCTGTCCCGGTTCTTGGAGTTCAGAGAGCTGTACAAGTATGTGCCAGGCTTTTCCGCTAGATTTGCACTCACGATACAGACCTCTGGGCGACCCAGCGCCAGAAAAGGACGTCGCGGAGCTGAGCAATGGGGATGCCGAACACGCACCAGAGGAGGATGGTGACGCCATCGGTGGGGATCAAGAGCCAACCGGATGGTGGGATGATGAAGATCCAAGCAAGCCATGGATGTTCCAGTCGACTCGGCTTCTGCCAAAAACCACCATCACGCTTTGGCAGTTTACCCCGTGAGTCCTTCTCCTGTCGGGGAGAGACGATAGTCTAATTGGCAAAGTCATCTGGCATTGGTGGCGCTGCTGCAGACTGATGTATGGCAAGCACGTAGGGGAATGATCGAGTACAACCTTACATTCCTGCGCCAGGGCATACGCGGCATTTTGATGGAGATGTGAGATCTATCTGAGTCTCGGCGGTGCAGTGGCGCAGCGTGAAGGATCACTGTTGTATCTGCATGAATGCATCGTACTCATCTGTCCGACGAGCCTTCTCAGTCCAAAGGATGTGTTACCGACCCCTGGTACAACCGCCGCATCTCGTCTCCGACCTCTAAGCGCCTCTTCCCCTCGAGGTAGTGCATCGCCTCTACATAAGTGGTCGGGATGACCGTTCGGCCTAAGGGTTTGCTTCCCTCCATCGCCATGGTGAAGAAGAAGGTGTTTGTCTCGCGCCGTATCTGCTTGTCAGGCCCCGTGTCCAGACCTTTCTCCATGGGTGTGCTCACCCCGGTGTCCACTTCCTCAACTTCTGCGCGAACCATGATGTGCGCCTTTGCCTCGCCATCCGGACCGTCATGCGGCATAGTTGTATGCACAACCTTCGACGATAGGCGGAGGACGGCTCCAATTGGGACCGGAAGCCGGAAGGTTATCTCGTCGAGCGACAAGAAGCGCATCGGCTCAGACGCGAAGAGCGCAGCGTTCGTGAAGCACAGCTCGAACGCTAGGCGCATGAGGATCCCACCGAAGACTTTGCCATGCAAGTTGCGGTCTTGCGGAAACATGAGCTGCACGCTCTCCATCTCGGTATCTTTCATCTGAACGACTTCCTGCCCATCTATCGTGGCCATCTTGTTGTCCCTCACGGAGAGCATAAGCTCGTGTAGCTCCTTGGCCTCATCGGATGATGGGGGCACTTTGTCGAGCGCGTTCCGGCTACTCTCGCGTTTCCGCTGGGTGTGCTCGGCCCCAATCTGCCACAGCAGCTTCTCGTCTTCGGTCTCGACGATCAAGGGCGGGATCTTGCGCGCTTTCTGCGTCGCAGAATCCCGGCACACCATAGCAAAGCGACCAAGCATGAGAGTGTCCATGTGCCCAGGCTGATGCGGGTGCGAGCCTTCCATCTTGATCACCACCTCCATCGACGAGTTGCCGGTCCATGTCACAAAGCCTGAAAAGCGCAAGTCGCTTCCAGTTCAGCAACGTGACAGTCAGGATGGCAATTCCTCACCGAACATTATCTCTGTTCAGGCGTCCGAACATATCAAGTCTGTCCGCTGAGGCGGTCGCGAGGTACAGTCCCGCGCGAGCGGACGCCTCGTGAAATGCATCGGTGGCCGTTTCCGCCGTTGACCTTTCTGAAGGAAGCGGCAGACAGTGTCTGTACGCTACCGCTCCTGCTAGAGAGTCAAGATCTGCAGCTCAGTCATTATCCTGTGCCCGATCTCCCTTTAAACGCTCACGCTCTAGAATCTTGCCCATGCCTGCCCCAATCAATAACCTGCATTTCCACTGCAGTATGGCATCGACTCACGAAAGCCGCCTGACGTGTTTACGTACAGCTCGTATAGCTTCGGATCACTGGCTAGAGGAAGGTCAAACGAAGTGAAGCTCTCGCTCATATGCTTCGGCCGCAGCATGTCCGCGAGCTCCTGATCGGACATGCGAGGTACGGACTGCTTGGACGAGGAAGCGAGGTTTGGCGAATTCGACGAGAGCCACGGGATGCGATGTGCCCGCATAGCCAAGGGAGAGGGATGTGCCGCATTCTGGCTCGATGAGTCTGCTATTTCAGCCGCTATCTGAACCTAAGGAAGGCATAGCTACCAGCGACCGAAGTCAGCAGGCGATCCAGCTCGCGGAGAGTGAGCAGGCGTTGGCTCGGGGTCGGACTGACAGCCCCTGATGCCGTAGCGAGCGCGGCGGTTTCCCGACGAGCGCACGTCGTCGATAAGCGTCGCATTTGGCTCCCCAGCATCCTGATGCTCCGCCCGCCGTTCATGTTGGCTGCTCTGAGGAGAATAGCGATGAATCAGCCACTTATCATCGCATGATACGACCCGGGTCGTTGTTCCCATCGCCGGCCCGTGTCTCGGACTCGGTGCCTGGGAATCAGAGTCTTGTGTCTCTCACCGACATGACACGAACAAGACACGCGAGGAGCACCGGATCAAGAGCGTAGTGTGCGGATGGGTGTGGACGGCCGGTCAGACGGGTCGAAGAGCTCGTGGGGGTTCGTCTTGTCGGTGCGTGGGCTTTCCGGTGCATTCCGAGCTGACGATTCGCAGGTCATCGCGCTCGGCTTGCTGACGGCGTTTTGTCACCCACACCCCGGATTCGCCTGTCTTGGGCATCGGTTCGCATGGCCGATCATCTTCACCATCGGTCTTGGCCTGTGGTGCGCCTTTGTCGACTGGCGCAGTTGGCAATTAGCGAAACGCAAAGCCGCTTCACTGGGTGGTATACCGATACCGCGAGTCAAGGGACGATGGCCTCTCAACGTAGACATAGTGGTCAAGTGGGCGAAATGGACCCAAGACGAAGTGGGCCGAATGTTGGTGGAGCTCGAGCGGGTCAACGGCAAGACATATAACACTCGAATGTTACTGGAAGATCAGATCGTGACCAGTGATCCGGCTGTCCTCCGACACGTCTTACTGAACTCGGACAACTTTATCAAGGGTACACTAGGCGGCTTCAGCCCGAGATGGACATATGCTGATCGACAAGGAGCAAAGTTTAAGCATCGTACGCAAGGCTTTCTAGGCGACGGAATTTTCAACTCAGACGGTCCTGTCTGGCGGACCGTGAGTCGGGCGCATCTCGGTCCACACTGATCTAACGGGTAGCATCGTACACTGCTCCGCCCCTTCTTCCAACCTCAGTATATCAGCGCAGACCTCTTCCGTCCTGCAATCGCTCGATTCTTTGCCGATCTCTCGCACACGTTTACTGATGGACAACACGTCGGGGCATTCGATATGCAGGCTCGCATCAATGATCTCACACTTAACCTCGCACTTCTCTGGCTTACAGGGGAGGATATAGGGGAGGACCCAGACAGCAGACGCAATGCGATCTGGCGTCAAGCAAGAGATGCGCTTCCTGGGGCAGTCAAACGCGCGCAAGAGGTCGTGTCTTTTCGGTTGAAGGTTGGGTGGCCGTGGCAGATCATCGAGGCATTTCGAGATCCCCTCCGGGAGCCTATGCGCGTTATCCGAGCCTTCTTCCGACCTGTACTCGACGATGCGTATGTTCGAGCAGCCCAGGACGACAGCAAACCAGCATGCATGCTGGACAGACTCGTTCGAGAGCCAGGCGTAGGTGAGCCCGCCGTTTATCACTTGAACCGGGGAAGCACTTCGCTCACATTCAGCTCGACAGCTGGTCGAGGACGAACTCGTCAATATCCTTCTAGCTGCCCGAGACACTACGACTGTCCTCGTCACTGTGTGCACGTATATGTTAGCCTTGCACCCTGAGGTGATGCTGCGAGCGTCGCAAGCTGTCGAATCCGACTCGCAAGGCTCGACTCTGCAAGCCGTCATATCCGAGGTGCTGCGACTTTTCCCTCCTGTTCCTATCAATACTCGTCGAGCAGCCAAAGACTGCCTGTTACCAACGGAGCAGGGACCTATGTTCATGGCGAAGGGAACAACAATAATTCTTGACATTATCAACATGCAGCGCTCAACAGAGCTCTGGGGCGATGACGCCATGGACTTCCTGCCGGAACGCTGGCTCCCGCCTGATACCGGACATGGCACGCCGTCCAGCGATGGATATATCCCATGGAGTATAGGTCCTCGCACTGTGCGTACAACATATCGAGCTCCTGAGATAGACTTGACCGTCAGTGTCTGGGCAAGAATATGGCTATGACCGTAACGACGACGTTTCTGGGACACCTCTTGGACTTCTTGCACGACGAGAACCTGAGCTTGACTTTGGTTCCGGATGCTGCGCCACTCGATAGCATTATGCCGGACTGGTGGAAGGAAAATGGCGACGGCAGGGCACGACACGGGCAGGAACGCATTTGGGTTACGAGCGACATGACCTTGACAGTCAAGGCACGTCTGTCTATATAGCCAGGAGAAACAACAGCTCACGTCAAGGGCGGTCTGTGGGTAAGACTAGACCCGGCATGAGCCAGTGTATGCTCGTGACGACATCGAGAATTACGACGAGCATCACTCGCAACAACGCACGCTGATGCAGGTTGGGCAGAGCTATCACGGGAATGCCGCTGCCTTATTGCTCCGCCACCATCCTCTGAACCTGTCACATCAGACCAGCCTGAGGCGGTTCGCGATTGGCAGACCCTCGTCTTTCGACAAGCTCAATCTCTACGTGACAGTCTTCGACGATGTATGCTATGCATGAGGAGCCTATGAACAACAAGGAAGTGGGTCAACCTTTCCCAAGAAGGAAGCCATACAAACAAAGGGTGGTGTATATCTAGAAGGTCCCGCTCTTGTTACCTTGTTTGGGCTGAGACAGATCTCTTGGCGCTTTTCCAAATTTGGGTGTCTCAATCTGTCCATTGGGCCCATCTTGCTTCTGCTTGTCCTTTCGCTTCTTGCGCTTCTTCTTGTCACCACTTTCGGGATTGTCAAGCAAGTTCGGCGCGGAGGAATAATCGAAGACGGGGATCTCGCCGAGCTCTTTCTTAGGCTTCTTCTCCTTGACTTTCGGGGCCCTCGTGTCATCGCCGTCCTCGACTTTGACCTTCTTGCTGTTGAATTCAGCCGGTGCCGAGGTGCCGGTGGCTGTAGTCGCAGAGGCACTAGTCGCGCGATTGCGCTTTCGCTCTTTCTTCTTCTTGACCGTGACGATCTCATCTTTGGCCTTGGCGGGCGGGGCGATGCTTTCAGGTTCAGCCAACGTCGGTGGCACTTCATTCTCGGGTATTGTTGACCGAGAACCCGCAGGGATAAAGGGAACGGTCTCGGGTTGAAGAGCAGCCGATTGCTCCTTGTCTACACCGCCTCGGGAGGCCGCAGGTGCGGGTGCTTCGACAGGTCGAAGAGCGAATTGGGAATGGATGTCGCGCATGACCTCGGTGAACCCGGGCGATGCCTCCTTGACCTGACGAGCACCGCTGAGACTTGCGCCAAACATGGATGACACGACAATCTTCTTCTTGCCCGTCATTTGGGGGCTTTTCTTCGGCCCTTTCAAAGAGTTGCCGAACAGACCCGAGGCAGGTTTAGCGGCCGCCGCTCGAGAAGTCTGGATTTTCGAGGTGTCCGCCCAAACGTCGAGCCATTGCTCAAGGTCAGGCTTGGGAGAGACAGCCTGGATACCGGACTTCGTTGCGAGCGACATCGCGGGAGATGGCCTGACCGACTTTTGAGGCATGCTCTTCGTCTGAGCAGTCATTGCAGACGCTGCCGTTGTGGAATTCAACTTGTCGTTGTCGTTTGACGCCTGCGACGCTTTTTGCTGTGTCTCGTACGCGATTTTCGCCTCTTGGATGATCTGTACAATTTCGGCAGCGTATTGTTTGGCTAAAGGCGTACGTGCGCCAAAAACAGCCTGCACGCTGTTTGTTGCCGTCGGTCGGCGTTTAGCCAGCGCCATGAGCAGCTCCCCGGGCAAGACCCAACTGAGATATGAGCTCGGGCCAGGGCATGGGCTGCGATGCTTACTGAGGACTCTCATCTTCCCGCCTCGCGAGGGCATCACGCCATACGTGCAGACGCTTGTAAACAAATACAGCGATGCTGTCTGCCGGCTCCCGAGGAAGCCATCTTCTCAATGACGACGCCCACCCGCCTGTCCCACGGCCATTCTCTTCGTCGTAATAGTCCGGTTGGTAAAGCTTGAGCGCCGTGCTGGCGGACCGCTCCAGGACATCCCGCATGGCCTCTTGGGGATTTTGCCGGGGACTACTGGTCGATGGCTCGTCGACGCCATTGGGCGACGGTGAGGAAGGTCTTGAGGATTTGTCTAAGAGAGCGTTGCGAAGATTATCATAGATGTACAGCAGCCAATGCGTGTCCGATCTTGCATATGCCAGCATTTCTTCAGGTAGAGGTCGAATGCGCCAATCGGCCATCTGGTACCGCTTATCGGCGTCGACGTCGCAATACATCTTGAGCAAGCCGGCGAGGGAGTGCGATGGCAAGGCCAGGACGTTTGTGGCGTGATGTGTGTCGAACAAGTTGACCACAAAAATGTCAAAATCGCGCTGCAGCCATGGTATGTCGCTCTCGGCACCGTGGAAGATCTTGACAATGCTCGGATCCACCAACACTCCGCCCAGCTTTCCGTCTCTGATCTCCTTGCGCAGCTTGACTGAATCGACGACAAAATCCCTGTCACGCGTGCTCACTTGTATCAAGCATGTAAAACCCATATAGCTTCGCGTCTGATGATGTTCGAGATCGACCGCGATTTCCCGGACGCTCCGAAGGTGCTCAGTCATCTCCTTTAGACCATCGACCGTGTCCACGAAAGCTATCGGGGTGAGTTCCTCTGGCGGCGGACGCAGGGGCTCTGCAACCTGGAACATCCAAGTCGGGTAAGGGAGATGACGAGTCTCGTAGTAGTATGGGTGTTTCTGCATCTTGACCTCCCTGGCCTTTCGTTGCGAAGCGGCGCTCCGGTCCTCTTTTTCCGCGTCAGTCAGCGTGTAGATGAGGGGGGGATCGAAGTCCAGGCCGACCATCGAGTGGAGTTTTTCCGTCAGCAAATGAGACCATACAGGCGTGTTTCGGTTATCGACAGGAGGATCAAAGTGAACCTGAGGCTTGTCCATGTTGGCGTTTTTCAGATGCTCAGGTAGGAAGGCAAATTTATTTGACCGACTCTTTGCCTACAGGTTAGCTTACACCGAGGGGGTCTGACGAGATGGCTGACCGCGTTTTTGACCTCAGCAGATTCATCCACTGCGATGGCAGACTTCTTCTTGTCTCCGCGCAGCTCGTCGAGCTGACTGTCGGCATCTTCTAGCAGGCCGTCCACCACCCCTCCAACTGCTCTTCGGTATCCGTCCACCACGTCTTCCTCTTCTTCCAACTTCCGGCGCTTCCCTTTGCCTTTGACGACCTGGCTAGCCGCAACAACGCTCAATAGTCTCTCGGCCATCTGCAAAATTTGGCCACTGGCATCGTCTAGATTCCTGGCCAATAAAGGATCCATGGTGCGGTGAAAAGCCAGGTCCGATCCGCTCGGCAGTGTTGCTGATAGGGCCGTCACGCGATCTAGAGCAGCTGTGACGTTTTCGATATAGTCTGCGAACGCCTCGGTCGGTTTGGCGTCTGCATTCCGACCCGTGGCACCTCTTGGGCTGGATGGTCCGGCTTCAGCTACCGTTTGCGACATGACGCTCTGCAATTGTTTGGCAACTCGTTGCAGCGTCTGGGTTTGCTCTCGAAGAATGAAGGACGGCTCCTGCGCCGAGCATGTGGGCGCGTTCGAGATGCAACGCTGTGTAACGCCCGATAGAGAGCAGGTCCCGAATCGCAAGGAGAATGGGACGACTGGAGCGCGAGTCGACGATCGAGCGAGGATACGGACCTGCGCCAGCGCAGATCGAGTGGAACAGCAAATGTTGGGCAGCCTTGGAACCCAGGCAGGCGCCTATATCGCTGGCAAGAATGTCTATCGAAGGTCGCCGAGCACTCACTCACCTTGTGCGAGGCACAGACTTTTTGTCTGCCAAGGGTGGAGGCAACAAGTGGGGGTTACAATTAAGACAGGAGAGGTACTCGTAACTGAAGGATTGCCGGAAATTTCAGATTCTTCGAGCTTCACGGTTCACTTATCGATCTGCTGCAACACGAGCATGTCTGTGACGATGCGCCCGATAGCGTCCTCTTCACGCACACGTGCGTTATGAATCCATGTTGAGAGTGCACAAAGGCTGAAGACCAGACGTGCGGCGCCTTGCTACCGTCTCCAACCCTCCCTCCTCTTCCAGCTCGGTACCCAATGTCCGTGTAGCTCTTCTGCTCTCCCGCCCACCATTGATTCTTCGCAAGCCGCATCCGCTAGCACAGGCGTACTACGAGCATTCGTTCGCACTACGTCATGCTTTGTCGAATCCAGTCGCCACTAGTTTCTACTTTAAAGCTGGCTCTTTACCCCTCCGTCGCTTTCAAGCAGCAGAACACGCATACGAGAACTCGACGTACGGGAACGCTTTGGCCGGTTCAAATCCGGACGTAGGCGACTTACCGGCCGAAATACCACTAGATCCCCCAAAAGATTGGGCCAGCGATGATGCGAAGAGGGGGGAGAAAAGCTTGGAGAGGTGTCCGGAGGAAGAGCTGTTCTGCCTAGTACAACATTCCGACGGTTCCTGGGATTTCCCTACGACAGAAATTCGGACGGGAGAAGGGCTAGACGAAGCAGTGACACGAGGTTTGACGGGCGTGGATGGCGACCTAGGAGGGCAAGGGATGGACAGCTGGCTGGTGACGCGCAAACCGATCGGCCTGTCGAAGGAGGGGGCTCAAACCGTACGTCGCAGTCTGCACAACAGCTAGAACTCACGGGACAGACATTCTTCCTTCGTTCACACATTCTCGCCGGCCAACCTGTCTTGGCTCCCCGCTCGGCATATAAGACCTGGGCCTGGTTGAGAGCGAGTGAGGTGGAAAGCAGAATCCAGGGACATCAACGAAACAACCATTCGTGGCCAGAAGTCCAGAAGATCTTGGGGGCATCCAAGTCGAACGCGGAAATGAGATGACGATATGCACCGATCAAGTGAACAAAACCAATAGCTGTGTGCACATGACGTCTCTATCACGAGTCGGGACTAGCCTTCTTTCCTTCCGTCAGCACTCTGTTCAGCTGAGAGTAAAGAACGTTGCCCTCAGATCGAGTGAGAGCCTCAAGGTACGGGAGAGTCCATTCCCACGCACTCAGGCAGCAGAGAGCAGGGTAGTGACGGGTCGTCGACGGCGCCGGCGACGTTTTCGCCATGTCCAGTATGTCCTGCGCACTCGATCGCTCTGCGGCCACTTCCGAACTTATCTTTTTCATGTCCGGTCCGAGGTTCGTCATGTTTCTCCCGCTGGACTTGATCCTCTTCAGGATCATCTCGAATTGATGATAGCTGCTCGGGAGAGCCTGTAGGTTCTGCACTCCCTTTTTGAAGGGATTCACCTGGCTCGAGAGCAGCTGGTAAATTTGCTCGCCGACATTCAGGCCAGCTTGCAGATGTTGGCTTGCATTGATCATGAGTGTCTTGTAACCTTGGTCTTCGACAACACTTGAGATCGACGTCGTCTTCTGGGTACTGTAAACTGTCGATACATATGCTGTGCGGCTTGCAATAGCATGGGGGAGCTACACAATAGTAGCGATACTCGGGCTTCCCACTGTCTCCCGTCCGGTTGTATTCAGTTTCCCACATGCCGACAGGGACGTTCCCGTCACTGTCATAGGCGATCGAGTGCTGACCGTCAGAACTCGAAGCATGCTCGTCCACAACGACAGCCGTGGAGGAGTCGGATTTCGCAACAGACGATAAAACGAAACCAATCTAATTGTTTATAGAGTAACCTGGATTGCAATTCAAGTCGGATAGCTGGGCGAGGGGGAGATCACACTCTGTCTGGATCCAATTTATGTCTCAACGACCTGCGGCGTGTGAGTGCCCCCCCCCCCCCCCCCCCCTTTTTCCCCTTCTGCGGCTGGCCGAGAGGCTTCTCAAGAGTATATGGAAGGAGCAGCTCGAAAAGGATCCACAGCGCTTCTCTCAGCTCTGTTTTTTGCAATTGGCAAAAACACCTCGTACTGTACAGCCCCCTCAACTGTCTCAGCGATTTGGAAATGCTCTCTTGGGCATGCCTTTTCGGTATCACCCTCAGATACGCGAGACGACAAGCATACTGCTACGCTGGACACGATTCCGGGTCGCCAGAGACCGGCAGGCCGGGAAACTAGCAGTCCGTGCGTAGTTAATAATGTCACCTTGCCGTTGGGAGCAATCGTCCCGTGGTCTCGGACGAGCGACAAGTCACATACCAGCCAGTATAGCTCCATCAGCTTGCGGAAGTCCTTCGTGCGAGCAGTTTTTCGGAGGCGACATACTACGCCGAGGATGGACAATACCTGAAACGCGACGTGGGGAGGACTTCCTTACGCATTACGGCCGTCATGCAGGAACAATGGACTATGAGAGCCTTATTCAGATGGAAGGAGGGTTAGTGTGGGTCGCTGATCTGTACTGGGGAAATTCACTTGTCAGAATCTCGTCCCTCTCACTATGCGTCGGGCCGCCTATTTTGGTGCACTAGCCCGGTTCAAAGAAGGGGAACAATGGTCGGAATAGGAATGACGCTCATGGTAGACAGAGGACGAGGCTAGATCTGTGACACATCCGCTAGCATGCGCACAAGCAAAGGCCAGGGGAATCTTAGCTATTGACAATATTCGGTCACCAAGCGGGGCTGGCTCTTTGCCCCACCCTCAATGCCGTCTCTGTTGAACAATAGGCCCCGAGGACGCCTCATAGGGTCAGAGAATTGCCTCTTTGGGTAGGATGCGGAGTAGGACAATAAGACCATGAGCGAGCGGCCACGCACAGGCCGCCAGAGCGTTGCTCATATATACAGAGCTGCAGAGATGGACGAATGCAGAGCTCTCATCGTTGTGTAACAGTCTCCAGTGTAGAGTACAGTTCATTCTTCTCCGTCCGCGTGATCTTATCGAGGAACGGAAGCTTCTTTGACATCTCGGACAAGGGCTGGAATAGAGATCGAGCTTGATTCAGTGTCGGTAACTTACGGTCAGGATGTTTCTTCGCTATCGATTCCAGCAGATCAACAGCCTTTTGCACGCGTTTTTGTAAATTGGACGTGCACGTGAACAAGTCTGACAGTGAGCCCCTTATTGTCCCTCCGCAAGCTTTGACATGTGAAAGTTTGTCTTGATAATCCTGACGGGTTTCTGGAAAGGTACAAAATGTCTTCACCGCTTCTGCAAACGAGCGAATCCCTCGGCCGACTCGTCGTTCAAGCTTCTGGGCATCTCCTGCGACCTCTCGAAGTAGACCGCTTGCTTTATGCATGGGAGTACTATTTGACCCGTCAAGGAAACCAAGGTCGAGCCTTACTGCACTTTGAGTGAAAGATTCCAGCCACAAAACATCTTCAGTTGGTCACTCACACCAGGGCCGCCCGTAATGAGTATGAATTGTCCTTCGGCTGCGACAGCTCGGAAAGCCTGGACTTGGGGCCCACGGACGGATGGAGCCCGCGTTACGATCAGTTCAGCGTCAGAGGCATTGACTGTCAGGGTCGGACAATGCCAAGATCTTTCGTAGGAGGACCTGCTGATCTCGTATCCGCAACGATTCCTCCATCGAGGCTGGTACACCTCTCGAATCTCGCCTGACCACCATTGATCCTCAACATCGTCAAGACAGTTTCTATTTGAGCATTCTGTGCAGTCCAAGGAGAGCTATGAAGTCAGTCCGTACGGCATGTGCGCTTTGTCCCAATGAGCACTCACTGTCTGGTCGCAGGGAACAGAATGCTTCACATAGGTTTTACCGTCTGCGCCGGTGAGGGGGACAACCAGGGCTCTAGGGTGTGACAAGATAGCCTTCTCAGTGAGAATCTTTTCAGACTGCGCGTGGAGCGTTTCAGGTCCTTCGTAAGAGAGACAGACTCTGTATCTGTGTCGGCCGCAACTGGCCTGAACGATATAATACCGGTAATTCAATGATATAGCTGCGTTGCTGTCTTTAGGCTCTGTCAAAGCAGCCTCGGAAGATCTTGTCCACTGGGTGTCACTCTGCGCCCGCATCGTCAATAGATGGGCCTTATGTATATGCGCTATCAGTAGATGGAGAAAGCGGCGGCCCGAATCTCTTGCTGGTTCTTGTTGTAACACTGCGAAAGACAGAGCAACAGATATGAGCGGCCGGTTCATCAGTCCTCGCATCTGACTCGTACGACGAAGCGAGCTTTCGATGGAGCGACCGTTAGGTTTGCAAAGCTTTGCGTGTCGCTTTGGATCCTTTCTTCCCACATTTGGCATCGTTTCCGTTGCAGTGCTCGCTGATTCGAGACTATGTACAGCGATGGCTGAGGGAGATTCCTCGGGTAGTGGGAGATTATTGACGATTACTAGTCGGACGTCCTAGACAGACGAGCTTTGATGGGCGCTATCCAGCATATGGTTAGGCGTCGAACGTCACTTGCGATCAGGCGAGAGGTGCATGACAGATACGATCGGAGGTGGGACCATGACTGCTTGACACGAGTCAGCAGGGCGTGAATCTTGCGCTTCGGTCGACTACAAATTCGCGGACAGGGGATCGGTCCTGACCGTTGACACACGATAGAGGGATTGGCATCCTAGTGGCGGGGAAGCCAGCCAAATCGATGATACGCACAGCCAATGCGAGGGAGAAAGAACGTCTTCCGATGATAGGAAGACTTGAGGCACCGGGGTGCTGACGATGAGATTTGGGGCACTGGCGGCGCATTTGCACGTTCTGGCTCCTCACCGATCTCTGACGAAGGCGTCGTACATGAGCAGCTTGATCGCAGTCCGACCGGGGAGGAGGCAGGTGAGAGTCGACTCAATGAGTGATGCCGACCTTGCATCTCGACCTGTTGGATTTTGCCGCCGCCACCGGCGACGACTTTGCCGCCAGCTTCTTTGATCACCCATCCTGCTCGTGCTGCTCCCGTCCTTTCTCCTCTGCGCTTTGTCTTGCCTGTCAGCTACTCTCATTCCAAGCGACTCTATCACTTCAATGTCGCGTCTTCGACCGCACTGATGCGCCTACTCGAGCTCAGCCCGTTGTAGAGGTCGGCTGCAACAGCTGATGTTATTGTCGTGATGGCATCACCTCAACTCGCTGTTTCGTCTCCGACGGCCTTGTCACCTACCACCTCGCTGCTCGAATGGGACGAAGGGGCCGTACATGGATTTTTGTTGCAAATAGGTCTGCCAGCTTATGAGGAACCCATTTACGGTACGCGTATATCATAACCACGCCGTCGTCAGAGCTGGCTGAGTATGCCAGAACAAGGCATTACCGGGGATGTGCTGGCGATCATGGACCACGCGTCTCTGATTGACCTCGGTATGCAGAGCATAGGTCATAGGCTCAAACTTCTGAGGTCGATATGGGAGCTCAAGCATGAGCAGGGCATCGAGTTGGGCGAGGAGGATTGGCGACCGGAAGGTGGGAGGGTGCGGTGACCTGAAGCGCACGCTTATACGAGCAGATGCACAGGGTCTACCGCCTCGTCTGGCCGTCGAGTCTTTGGAGAAGCTCAGGCAACAGTACCTCTCGGAGACGAAGCTGCTCTACGCCTACATCGATGAGCAACGTCAGTAGTGCGCTGCGTTTCAGGGGTCAAAGCTGATGAGTAGAGGACAGATTGGTCCATCTCGAGCGCGATCATCAACGTATCATGACGACACTCGAAGACTACGGCATGACGATGCCGCTTGCATCTTCAGCAGATGGAGATGACATCCGAGGAATACCAGGAGTCGACCCATACCGACAGAATGGGCAGAACGGCCGGTGGCAGCAATTCAGAAATGGCAGCGGGCATGTCAGTGACGGGGATGTTGGCGACCCTGTGAGTCCTTGCTTCATCTCATTTAGCTGCAGACTAAGCTCGTAGGGTCCCAAGACCAAAGCCAGCCGACGCGCCTCTGCTCTGTTTCCATCGTCGTTGGCATCTTCGAGCAATTCGACGGCACCGGCACCCCCACGCAGCGCCGACTCTGCGACATTCAAAGACTCCTTTACCCCAACAACAGCAAATGCAACCATCACCTTTGACTCTCCCAACGAAAAGCACGAACCCAGTCGGCCAGCACCTATCAATCCTCCATCTTTCAACAGGCTCAACTCGAGCGGCAGTATCACATCCCCACCGCCTGGCGCGGTCCCAGCCGCCGCAGGTACTCCAGGCTCTGCTCCTAAAGGATCCTCCCTTGCACCCACATCGGCCTCGAGTGGTCCTGGCATTACACCGCCTACCTCTCTGTCTACATCGTCAACTACCACAAACGCCGACGCCAAATCTAGAGCTCAAGATGCGAAGAATGCTGCTCATTCCGCAGCCAAGAGCTTCAGAGTCACGCTTGAAGATCCATGCTGGAAGGTACTGCCTGCAGCGCTGAAGAAGTATAAGATCAACGATGACTGGCGAATGTACGCCTTGTTCATATGCTTTGGCTCCACGGGTAAGCACCATGTTTCAATACCGTACGAAATTGACCTCCTGCAGAGCGATGTCTGGCGTACGACGAAAAGCCTTTGATGCTTTTTCAGAAGCTGAAAGAGAGTGGGCAGAAACCGGTATTCATGTTGCGACACATCGTGAGCGTGCCTCTCAGGAAGACGGCTGAGCTGACCCCTGAGCGCGATGTGAGATCGCCAATAGCCGTTGCACAGCAGAAACAGCTTGCCAAGCTTGGTCTACCAGCCAACCATCCTACAAGCGTACTGCCTCGCATCAAACCCGTCGGGGAGTCTTCATCTTCCCCTACCAAACCAAACAGTCTCGCGCCGTCCGCCCAGCATTCGGGTCGACCAGGCGAAGACGGTACTACACCGAATGGGGCGGCATTTCCAGAACTACCAAGTCCTGGTCTACGAGACGGTGAGTCGATGGCCACCAATCTGCCCAAAAGTGCAACCGGAAGCGGTCAATTGTCGGACAAGGAAGGCAAATCTCACAGTGTCACATACGCCGTGTCCATCTATCCGTGAGCTTTGACCTGGGCTGATGTGAGCATTAACGGACGAAAAGATACATTGCAGATAGACAAGACGAGTTCGATGTCGCTGTGTATGCTTCTACCACTTGTTTGAATGTATATGTGCTGACTCGACTCAGCGGCGCCACCTTTGTCATCACCTCGAAGACCAAGGGATGGTACATCGTGCAGAAGGACATTGAGGGACGCGGCGACATTGCCTATGACCAGACTCGACAGGGCTGGGTCCCGGCAGGCTGCTTATTGGAGTTGTCCGCACCCATTTGCGCCGGCACGCCTGCCCAGGGCATCAATACCGCTTATCCAGGTCTCTCGCGCTTAGCGCCAACGGCTATCATGTCATCCTCGTATCCTGGTGTCGTCTTGATGGATTATGAGCCCAAAGGGGACGATGAGCTGTCTCTGAAAGAAGGGGAGAAAGTCAAGGTATACAAGAAATATTGCCACTGGTCGTACACGTGAGCGTTTCCCCATGACACCTGGACCTCTGCTGATTGACAGGATCAAGCAGGACTCCGGGGAACGTGGCTGGGTGCCAGCATGGTTCATTGGCAAACTGAATGGCCCCGATTCTGCCCCTACTTCGGCCGCAACACCAGCTACTTCTTTCCCTTCCGCTGGCTCGGCAAATTCCAGTTACACCCAAGACGAGGAGGGCGAAGAGCGCAAGGACTGAAAAGCCTTGAGCCGGCATTGTCGAAGCTAGGCGCAGACCATCCTACACCATCCATACATCTCTGTTGTGAATATGCCCATCTTGCATCTTGTTGCTATCTAAGTCCGAAAAGTGCAACGCCGGAATGGTCCCAGGTGGAGGCCGGACATTGAATCGCGAAACGATATCAATTTCACTTCTTTATCTCTTTCACAATGAGTGTAGGGCGCTCATTAGTCGGGGTCCTCGGGAGGCGAGCACGCACACAAGTGGTAGCCTCGAGCATAGCAGGCCCCAGTCGACAACGCTTCTCGTCCTGCGCGTTGTTCGAAGCTCGCCCAGACTCAGCGCGTGCGTCTTTGCGCTCCTCCGCATGTTGCCAAACCCGCTCTCGTCTTCGTCACTCGAGGCGAGGGGTAGCGACTGAAGCCACGTCCGCTGTAGCTTCTACCTCTATCTTTGATCCGCTTGTCTCAGCACTCCTCGCAACGCCTCTGCCCTCATACGGGTTGACTATTATCGCTCTCACACTCGCCGTCCGGACGTGTGTGACGTTACCGGCGACGCTATGGCAGCGCAAGAGGTTGGATAGGAGCAGAGACTTGGTCGTGCCGGAGATGAAGAGGCTCAATGCTGTCTTGGCGCCGCAGCTGGCAAAGGAGAGCAGGAAGCAAGGGCTGGACTATGGGACGTACAAGCAGGCTTTGAAGGCAAAGGTGTGTCTTTCAAGCCTACCTGTCCCGCGTACGCTCTCCTGCTCTTCAACCTCTTCATATGCCGTCATGCGTAATCAGAGCTCATGATAGCTCGCGGAGCACCAGTCGGCGCTGCATAAAAAGTACAAAACCCACCCATTACCCACCATGGTCCTCCCTCTCGCCGTTCACATACCTTTGCTCATCACCCTTTCACTGGTCATTCGCCGGGCCGTCGACCTCCCTGGCTCACCTCTCGCTCAGGAGTCGTTCATGTGGCTGCAACAGCTGGGCGAGTCGGACGGCACAGGCGCCCTGCCGATTCTGGGCGGAATGATGGCATTCGCCAATGCAGAGTTGGCGGGGAGGCGAGCGAGAAAGGCCGAAGAGCCAGAGGAGGTGGTTGAGGCGGTAAACCACTCATCTCCGCAATCCCGGGGTGGTCAGAATGGCCCTCAGCGCCCACTAGGACTCGCTTCAACCCCACCTGGCGCTCAGAACAGTACACCCGTCGGGAATCAAACTCGACCCAGAGCAGCCGATTTGACTTCTGCCCTCAAACGGGCACCAAAGTCGCAGCAACGCTCAGCGTCAACAGTACGACCGTCCGTCAGCCGACTCAGATCCATTCCGCCACCAGTATCAGCACCTCAGCTAGAGGCTTTGGGCCCGGGTCCGAGCGGTAAGATCCCCGAAAAGGACAAGGCGGAGCTGCGTACCATGGTCTTGACGGGAGCACTCAGATTCGGAGCCGTGCTGTTCGTTCCTATTGCTGCTAATGTGCCGAGCGTGAGTTGATGGATATCGACCGGGTCTGGCTGACATCAGGCTCTCGCGCTATATTGGTGCACATCGCTGGCGTATACACTGGCACAAGGTGCCGTGCTGAATGCGCTCGAGAAGTCTAGCATTCCGCGCCCAGCAGCTCCAGCACAGAGGTCAGAATGACAGCCACCTTCGCCTGCGGCAGCTAAGAATGGAATCTTTGGACGTTCGCACATCAATCGGTATCCTGCATTGCATGCCTATCAAACTCACTTATGCGTGGATGTACTGACTTACTTATCCCCATTCTGCTCCTCTTTCTTTTCCCGCTCCTCTTTTTCCCGCCTGGCGACGTCCGCCCTCTTGATCACGTTGCCTTGGTCGTCCAGCAAGTCCGAATCCTCCTTGTGCTTCGCCCACTTGTCGACCCCATCATTGATATCGAACACTCTTTGCTCGTAGAAGATATGGCAAGCCGTGTGGAATACTTTGGGAATTCCGACGCGCTCATCGGGACCGCCGTCGACCGTCCTCTCCGTGTCGTCCTTTGTACGCCGCCACTCGAAAGATGGCGGGTAGGCGATCACCATATTTCTCCCTTCGTCGAACAAGGGACATCCGCAGGCTCTACAGGACACCTTATGGGGTAGAGGGGAATATGTCGGACCGAGTGGGTGGACTTCGCCGTGTGCGCTAAGATCAGTGAGACCCCCTCTGATCGAGGTCCTGCCCTCACCTCAAAAACCCGACCCATTCCGCGTCCGAATCGAGCTTGACCGTGTCCTTGCTGAAGATAGCCGCATGCTGATACGGAGATCCTGAGGGTCGGCACTGGCTGCTTGGGTTCCCACGCACCATGCAATCTCTGGCAGTCCTTGCAGTGACAGAACTTGATCTGCTTCGGGTCTTCACTGTACGAGAAGCGAGCTGTCTGCTTAGCCAAACTCCCTGACTCTCAATCCATCTGCGCACTCTTCCCACACCAGCATCGCTGCCTGTACTTGGGCTTGAAGTCTTTAGGTGCTGTGCCCAACTGGTAAGGCGGTTTTCGGACCCAGTCGTCTCCGTGCTTCTCGTGGTGTTGCTCTGCCTCCTTGTTGCCCGCATGCACAGCATCGGTCACTTTGACCTTTTTGGTGTCGTCAGACATGTCGGACGAGCCTTCTTCGGCGGCTCGTTTTGCTGTCATGAGACTGTCGATACAGAAGGAGATTCCGATCTGGGTACGGGTGTCAGGCTGTACCAGCGAGCGTCGCGGATCGAACCTGAAGAGGACGCTCCGGAGATCTCGTGCAGAGCTACCTGCAGCCCGGGTGAGCTACGATGAGTCGCAATTGTGCTGGTTGCATTTGGCCAGATCGTTGCAGACGATCGCCTGCGGGGCTCCATCGCTGATTCCAGCGATTCCTCTCAATCTCGGATCCGACAATTGATACCGCTTCTTCTTGGACTGCTCTTACTGAACGGTCTTGTAGCTTTGTTCAGCTGCTTGCCATAATGTGCGTCCAAGCCAATCAGCAATAGGACTGGGGTACTGGCCATGTCGAGCCTCTCGTCCGACGAGATCAAACGGCGGTGCCAGGACCTGGTGTACCAGGTGGCGTACGCCTTCTACGATGCACCGTATATCATCCTCCTCAAATTAATGGTGGAACTGGGCGTGTGAGTGCAGCGGTCCTTGGGTCTCTGGCGCATGTCGGCACGTCGTGAAGCTGATGAGTAACAGAGCTACCGAGAAACGCCTGGCGGATATATGCCAGGTCACCCCGGGGGAACTCCGCAAATATATGGGCATGTTATTGGTGCACCGGCTGGTCCGCAGGCGAGCTGGGCTCTCGGATACCGGCATTTGGGCTCATGTGCAGACATGTTGGCAAAGAGAAGATTCCTCTGGATCCCCGGCGTCAGCCCTTTGGAGGTCCGAACATGGCTAGCAGGGGGATTGTGACCGATGGGGAGGAGCGCTTCCGCACCAAGGAGGTCATCTATTGGTACCTCGACTATCGGGAGTTCGCCAATGTCGTCAAATACAGGCTGGCAATGATGCGCAAGGCGATCGATGACAAGGTCAAGAGCGTGGGTGTTTGTGCATCTACGAACCACACGGCAGGCTGAGATGGCTAGGAAGTCGGGGTTAGAGGATATATTTGCCCGAATTGCGGTCGCTCGTACACACCTTTGGATCTGCCTTCGCTCTTTGACCCCTTCAGCAATACTTTCCTGTGCGAGAGCTGCAAAACGGAGGTTATCGAACATGATCCTGGGCAGGACGCTCCGGACGGCCAGATCGGCGGTCAGCAGGACAAGATGGGCCAATTCAACATCGCTACTGCCCCTATACGAGACGCGCTCAAGTCGCTCGAAGGAGCCAATTTACCGAGTATCAATATCGTCGCCTGGATGGCACAACATGTCAAGGTCGACGCGGGTGCAGAGGCAGGCGAAGACAGGGAAGACGAGGCGAAGAAGGTCACTGTTGTCATTGGGTTGGACGGAGAGAGGGAACGTTTAGAAGCGGAACGCGCTGCGGAGGCTGCCAAGTGGGCGCAAAGTCCCCGTCGGTACTTGGCTGACAGCCTAGAGCACAGACCAGCCTGCCTGTGTGGTATACCAACTCGACTATCACGGGTCAATCGACTTCCCTCGGGCTCGCCGCGGAACGCAAGGTGTCTCTGCCCAAGGCTGAGCTGGAGAACAAAGCCGATGCGGACGAAGACGACCTCGAGGAGCACTATGCGAGTCTTGTCGGGGCTGCATCGACTTCGCATCAGGCCGCAGACCCAGCACTCCACACGAGTGGTGTCAAAGTGGAGCTGGAGGCCACGCCCGCGGATGATGAGGAAGACGAGGACGAGATGGACGAATTTGACTCGTCTGTCCCGGTGAGCGGGGCAGATACGCCGGTCGTACCTGACGGAGAGGGCAAGATGATATTTGGTATGCCCATGCGCCTCTATGACCGTGTGATGAACTCACGAGCAGTCGGCGGTGTGGCCAAACCTTTGGCGGACGTGACGGAGGAAGATGAGGGATTGATGACGCCTGAAGAGTATCAGGTGAGTTCTTCGCAACCAGGAATCCCCTACCAGAAATGCAGCAAGCTCACGCCATAGGCATATTACGAAGCCATGTCATAATACCATTCATACGATTAGACATGTACAATTACACATGTGTAACCCCCTCCATGATTTACAGGGTCCCAAGGATGCCACCCATTCCCAAAGTCAATCCGGCCGCCTGTTCCAGCTGAGCCTCTGTGACTTTCCGCCTCTCCGTCGCGGCGAAGCGCTCTGCTTCGGCATCGGCAAGCGAGATTGCAGCATGACGGTAAGCTTGTCTAGCGCGAAGCGTAGCCGCGGCCAAAGTCTGCATACGCTTCTCGTGCGCGGCGAGCTGGAATCAGTGAAATCCGATTATACTATAGATGCGAACTCACCTCAGCGTCTTTGACAGGGTCAATGAATGGGACTTTGAGAACCGGCAGCTCGCTCATGATTCGTTCTGCTTCGATCTCTGCCGGGTCGCGCTCGAACTTCGCAACCTTGACTTCGTCAACTTCCATTGGCTCGTCTTTGACAGCAACCGGCGGCGGGGCATAGGGATTTGGCCTGTCCCTGCTGATTTGCGCAGGTGTCGAGGTTGACATAGGAGACGAGTTGCCGCTGTTCGTCTCTGTCTTGATGGCGGCCTTGCGTTCCGACCAAGACATGCGGCCAGCCGATCCTGGAGTCACAACGGGCATGCCTCCGGGTGGAGGAGCGTAGGGGTTTACAGGCCTCTCCTGCCTCTCCAACGCGATAGTCGGACGAGCCGGAGACACATCGCGCTCGACTTTCACGTCGACCCCTGCTATTGGTTCTCTGTCCCCATAAGGAGCCGCCGGTGCGGCTGAGTAGTGGTTCTGACGAAGTTCGAATGGGGCGGGAGGTGGGCCCGACGGAATAGCCGAGCTGCGCGGGCCAGAGGGCGGGCCAGGAAAGCGGTCTCGCCTGGGCCCGTCGGGAGGTGGACGGCCTCCAGATGCCTTGCGGAGCTCCCAGGGAGGGATGGCAGAGACGGCAGGAGCCAAGGGCGGCCCTGACGAGCCAGGCGGCATGGGGCGCTCCCGATCAGACGGAGACATATCTCCGTGCTGGCGCCGAGCATCCCGTGGAGGTGGGACAGGATGAGGCGACGCCGGTCGTTTGACGGGCGAGAGGGGGCGAGAAGTGATAGACATCGGAGTTGAGGTACTTGGAGACGAAGATCGTCGAGGAGAGTAAGATCTTCGCGAATCCGGGAAGCCGCGATTTCTGCTGGGCGGCGGTGGCCCACGGTTATCACGCGCATCTCGCGTGTCCCTGTAGTCGCGGTCTCGGTCGCGGTAGCCACGCCGTGGCGAGCGGGAATCATAGTCTGAGGGTCGGTCGTAACGTCTGGGAGGGCTGGGCGAGCGCCGTCTGGGTGGTGGCGAGAATCGTCGAGGGGACCGGGCTGGCCGAGCTGGGGTTTGTTCGGACTGAGGGAGGATCTGGCCCTCTTCGGGTGATCCCGAATCGCGTACAGACCGCTTGACGGGTGAAAGAGAGGCCGAGTCACGTCGCCGACCTGGACTTCGCAGCTCGCTCGGTCCAGCGCTCCTACTGCGACTTCTGTCTCTTCCTCTGTCCCTCGGGGCACGGTCACGGTCCTCCCAGCTGCGATCCCTTGGTGGACGATAGGTGTGGTCGTCTCTTTCCCGCGGTCGCATGCGGTCTCTCTCGTCCCTCTGCCTTGCATAGGTGCCCCAATCTCGACCTGCATCTCGGTCGTCAGGACGACGTCTGGACGGACCGTCGCGAGGCTCTCGGGAGTCTCGGAAGTCACGCGAGTCTCTTGGGTCCCGAAAGTCTCCTCGTGGTCGAAATGGCCGATCATGAAATCGTCCATCGCCTCTGTCAGAGCCATAGCGACCCGGAGGCGGGGAAGGTGAGCGCATTGCGGGTCTCTCCCAAGCACGAGAACAGTGTCAATTGAATGCTCAGGAAGGCTGTTAGCCGAGGAGTTTTTGGCCTTGTTTTCGGATCCGAAACCCGAGCGGAGCCCCAGCCTTCGCTGCGCCGAAGTCAGTAGTCACATTGAACTTGTTTCTAGCAAATATAGCAAGACCTGCACAGCGAGAACTACCTACCATGGTGAAACTGGCAGGAGAGCTATCGACCTTCACAACGGCGGGCGACAGTGGACTCTTCGGAGCCTACAACCTTGCTTATTTCTCTTCAGGCGACTTGGTATCTCGTAAAGCTGTCGTCTTCATCGGAGGTCTGACGAATGGTCTGGGGGACGTCCCATTTTGCCCAAAGCTGTCAGAGGAGCTGGAGAAGGTCGGGTGGAAGCTGTGAGTAGCTTCCATGCTGTTTACATCCTGAGGAATGCTTTGTGCTGAGCCTCGAAGAGTGCAGATGCACTGGAATTCGGCGTACGAGGGCTTCGGCACAGGCTCCCTGGACCGCGACCGGGATGAGATGGAGGCTCTTGTGAAGCATCTGCGTTCAGAAGGTGGGACTCGTCTGTCACAATTTGTACTTGAGCTGAAGAACAGGACACGAGAAAGTCGTCCTTATGGGTCACTCGACCGGAAGCCAGGATGTGATCCACTACCTCTCTTCGCCCCTTCGGGCAGGGACAAGCGAAGAAAGGGCCAAAGTAGACGGGGGAATCATGCAGGGCTGCGTATCGGATCGCGAGTACCTCGTCGCCTCCAACAGTACCGACTGGCTTGAATGCCTGCCGGTCGCCGAGAAAATGATCGCCGATGGCAAGGGCGACCAGATCCTGCCGCCCGAAGCGTGCAAGAAGATGGGAATGAAGATCACTGCCTTCAGGACATGGAGTTTGATCGCCGTGGGGTAAGTCACATCGGCTTTCAGACGCACATCGTCGAAGATCAGCGGCGTGGCTGACGATCAGCGGCGATGACGACTATTTCTCGAGCGACATACCGGCAGAAGACCCATCGGGAAAGTTCCGCCACCCTCTTCGTTCGTCATTCGGAAACATGTCTGCTCCTGGCCTAGCGATGCACTCTGAAAAGGACGATTGCGGTCCCAAGGGTGATCGATCCGCTGCGCTGCAGAAATGGGTCGATGTCAGCAATGGTCAGCTCGAATACTCTATCATCCCCGGAGCCGGTCATCAGGTCAAGGAGGCAGAGTCCCAGGTCAACATGTGTGAGGCGATCGTGGAATGGCTTCAACGAGTGGTGGATGCCTGAGAAGCACGGCACGTGCAGGCATCAGGTCATGCATATCATCCGGGTGTACACAGCGGTTTTCCGCCGCAGATGACTAGATGCTAGAACCATCCATAGTCTGGGTCCCATAGAAAAGTTACATTGTCTGCCACCTCTTGCACTATGCGCTCTAGTTGTTCACTCGAAGCGTATGCGAATCTCTCTGGCTTCCATTCCGTGGCCATGATTGCGAGACCATCCTTCGGCAATTGACCAACTTGCCTGTCATCCAACTGCATGACACTCATGCCCACCTGAAAGCGAAACTTGGACCAACGCTCCTGGTCCTCACCGGTCACGACCCAACTGGGAGCCGACTCGGCCGAGGCTTGGGTCGAGATAAGCCAAAAATGGGGCCGCATACCATAAGACACTACATCTTTTGAGCCGTACCCCTGTGACTTCCGCGCATCTGCTTGAAGGTGCCCAGTGGTGTTCACAGACAGCTCAGATGGATGCAACCGACTATCGGCTCTCGCATTTGCCGCACTGCTAGTGCCGAGCTCGACTTTCCAGTCAGGTCCCCAGAGCTCTTCCATGAGGGAGTCCCCGAGCTGTTCGAGCTTAGGAGCAGTTTTTGCACAGTCTTTAGAAGATCGTTTGGACGAAGACGACATGACGACTGGTAGACTTGTTGGACGTGGGTCGCTGATCTGAAATGAACTTGTTGATTTGCCACGGGCACCGCGTCGATGGGGAGGTGAACACCCTACAGTCTTCAAAGTCAAGCGCCTCGATATGCTCCACAAGTCTTCGCTCAGCCCTGCCGAAGCGAGCTACCGGAAGCCTTCTCACCCGCACTGCTGAGTGACCCCGGGCGACGAAGAGTAATATGGGCGCGCCCGCCAAGCTGCTAAAAGAAGGCTTTCTCTTTTGCTTGGCAAGGCGACTTGAGTTCGCCGCACCTGAGGCAGCGTGTCCACGCAAATACCCGCAGCTTTAAGGAAAGGACAGCATGGAAACAGCTAGAGTGAGATGATCACGTCCCCACTCGCTAACCATCGAGGAACCATCTGGCCCTTTCACACCGCCCACTTGTCTTCTTCGCAGCCCGCTGACGGTCCGTCTCACGCTGGTCGAGTAAAGTGATGCATACAGTACGAAGGGAGTCTATGTGCAAGCGCATGAATGACCAACATACTGAAAACAAGTGAAGCAGGCCGGTTCAGTGTGAAAAACGATTAAAGTGTGGCTGATTAACCACTGGCATGTTGCATGCTGAATCGCACGCACGTGAGCCCGTCAGAGCTCACAGACTTAAGACTCTTCGGTCCTTGTAACATCCTTTTCGGGTATGGTAATGGTGACGGTCTTTTCGCGAAAGCTGACATGGGATTGCTTGGGCGCTCCAGCCCCATCCTCCAGGCCAACGGCGAAACCCCCGCGGTTGGTACGACTTGTTTGGGTCGACCTATCCACGCCCCCAACATTGGACGGCGCATCTGGCTCAGCTGTCAAAGGCGTGCCTTCGTCCAGAAGCTGCTGATGAGGTGCCCACACGGGATCAGCACCATCTGCGCTTTGAGCATCGCCGCTCGGGCGTTTCAGTATACCTTTCCTTAGCATCTTGTTCCCCGTTTGCGTTTGAGCGTCTTTGGAATGTCTAGGGTCGAGGTCATCGAGAGACTCGGCTTTGGGGTCATTTACCAAGCCAAGCGACGCCACATCTTCCGTTATGAAGGAAATATCAGTTTGCACGGCTGTCAACGTAGAGGGGTTGACATTGGTGCCGTCCATATTGTAGGGGTCAGTCGATGTATTGTATGTTGTATGTGGAACAGTCTCTGAATCAGGCAGAGGAGACCTCGCGGCTTTATGCTACAACCAGGTGACCCGCAAGAAGCAGACATGGGATATCCCTTATGGCTTCTGTGCCGGAGTGTGAACCCGCCACGAACAGATGTGAAAAGCCGCAGTCTTCGTGACGTGTGGGTCTCGTTAGAAAGGCCAAGAGCCGGCTCCTTTGACACTCGTGACCCTGCAGATGTGAAATGTGCTCCACGGTCCGGGTGGTTCTCGGCGCATTGAGCATCACCAGACTCAGCCTTGCCCCAATCCACTGGCCGTCCACGCATGCAGTCTCTCGTTGACAGGCATCGAAGCCGAGTGCGTTCGAGTGGAGGGCTCCTGTGATGCATACAACTATAGATGAGCTCAATGCCGCGCCGGTCGTCATCACTCGAGGTATCATTCTCCGTCCATCATGATCGCCATGAACTCATCAAAGCTGATTTCGCCATCGCCGTCCAGATCAAACTCCTCTATCATTGCGGCGCTGCGACTCAGCTTTTTCCCCGGGGCAAGGTGTTCCAGCGGCTTACAGTTCCTCTTCACCGAGGTTCTCGCCCAGCTCCTTTGCCACTCTTTTCAAATTCTTCAAGCTGATCTTTTTCGTATTGTCATCGTCGAAAAGGTCGAACGCCCGCCGTAGGTCGACTTTTGGATCTCGATTCAGTATCCGCTCCGTCACTGTGTCGTCAGCTCAGATCGCAGAATCCGGAGCAAGACCTACTTATGCGCAAAAACGAGTCGTAGTCCATCAAAGCATCCCCAGTCTGGTCATTCTCCTTCAACAGCTTGACAACCTCTGCCTTCTTCATATCGAACCCAAGGGCTCGCATCGCCACTTTCAGCTCGTGATAGTCGATGAACCCGTCCTTGTCCGTGTCGAACAACTCGAACGCTTCTCGGATCTCGTTAGCCTGATCCGGGGTGAGTTGCTGCGCAGTATTCCGAGCTGCCTGGCCATTACGACGAGACATGGAGGGCTGAGTATGCGATTGGCGGGGCTTGACGGCGTACAGCGACATGGTTTGCGATCTATCAGAGGAGATGGGCAGACAGGTCAATGCGCGTGCCCTTCCGTCGCGTCGTTTGACTTTTGCCACCGGTTACGTAATATTCGGCTTCACCTCCACTTCGAAGGTCCACTCTTCTGGTTCTCTCTGCACTGGACTGCACTGCATGCGAAAACCCCATAATGACTCCGGAGGAGCTTGTGTTGGTGAGTCTCATTTCACGAGGGAAGCAAAATCAAGCTGATATGTGGGGCAAATCGCGGCTCAAGTCTACGCGGCCGCAAATATCAGCAAACTACCCAGGCAGCCTTCCTCGTTCCAACCGGCCAACGAATGACTTCTCGACGTGCAGCGCAATAACGAGGTCTGAACCGCTGCGGACACCCATTTCGATTCGAGTTCCATCCCAAATTACATGGACGTCTGACCCGCCCACAGCCGACGTCTGCCGGAGGCTTGCTGAGGCAAGGGCGTTTTCGAGCCCCGAGGAGGATGTCTTCGTTGTCGGGCAGAATCGTCGACCAAGTGACCGTGTGCAGGCGACACAATCCACTGAAAGGGACCACGTCTGTCCCATTGATAGTTCATGGGTTGCTGGGCGGGATCTGAGAGGCTTCTCAAGTAGTGAGACGCCGTCGTCCGCATTGTCAAACAGCCGAATCTCACTGTGCGATGACTCTCACGACTCGGTGTCGATCCAGGCTATCTTGCGACCCAAACGCAGTATCGCACCCCCCAATACACCGATGCCTCACTTCTTCGCTGATCTGCCGATCGGAAACGTAGGGGAGGAGGCATTACATGTCCAGCCTCTCGATGAGGCAGATTCCCATTCCGAAGCTTCTTGGTTTACGATTTCCCTGGACGAGTCCTCCCCAACGCTTAGTGATTCGACATCTGTTTCAGGTGGTCAATATACGCCTTTGCTTCAGACCCCCACGATGCAAGACGATTGGAGCAAAGTCTACGACTCCTGCGACGAAGAGAACTTCCTCACGAGTTCAGATCTTCCCCGCGGTCACGCATCGACTCCACTGCAATTCGATAAGGCGAAAGTCCCCCACGCTGTGCGAGGCTCGGAGCTTGCTTCGATATCGGGAGATAGCGAAGCAGTCGAGGAAACATTTTTGACGGGACTGGCAGCTCTAGGTCTTTACGTTAGTGATAGTAGTAGTCCGAGCAGGTCGAGCTCGTTCGGCAATGATTCCTCGGCTGGTGGGTTGGGTGAGTAGTGTGGAGTCGTCAGGCAGCTTGTCCCCCACTTCAAGTCTTATGGTGTTTGTCCATGTCCATGTCAAATTGTGTTGTTGCTATGTCGTACTCTGATCGATCCCAATCACTACGTCTGAGCGGATGGCCGCCCAGGTCCCGCCCGAACGTTTCCACATCAACCCTAAAATACTGCTTATCGAAGGGTGTATATCGTGTTTTTGAAGCTGGGAAGCCGATGGACACTTGCCCAAGAAGAGTTGTAGGCGAGCCAGCCTGGAACGCAAGACGAGTAGGTGGTGCAACAGTTTCGTTGAGCTGTGCTGAAGTACAATCTGATGATTGCAATAGAAAACCCCTCTGGGCCGGAAGCTGGCAACGATTCAACTCAGAATTCGACATGCCACCTGCTGCATCTGCGCTCCAGAAATTCTTGTTCTTCGCCGTCTCCGTAACCTTAATCAGATAGCCTGTCGCTTCCCAGCCGACGCGTCCATTCGACGCGTTCTGACGAGGTGGCGTGTGGCACGGATGAGACGCGTCTCTCGGGTTCCGGGTGAATGTTACGAGTTGTACTCAACCCTGAATAACGCCACGACTAATGCCCATTCGAGATCACAGCCCGTCTCTACTCTTGTGCTGCATCTCATCTTTAGCCATGTGGCAAGCATCCTGACCATGCCCGGCGTCCTGATTTTGTGCTTTTCAGTCTGGGGAAGAGCGAAGCGCGTCGTTGGGTTGGGTTTACGCCTTCCCGTGGACGGAGGAGAAAGTCTTATAATCACCTGGCGGTGCGAGCCAGACCGTCCACTGTTCACTCGTTCATCTCACGAAGCCTTTGATAGGTCTTCAATCCTCTACTGACCGCTCTCGCCGACAGCTCTGCGAGCTTGACCCAACTGCCCAGCTCTGAGAGCAGCAACAATCGCTTTCCACAACTTTTTCAACCCCGATTACCCATACGAATCTCGCCCAACACGCCGCTGGACGCTATCGACCTGAACAGAGGACTGCCCACAATGTCCTCTCCGATCCACAAGTACCTCTTCTCGCCGCCCCCTTCTCCGCCTACGCGCTCGAACGACTGGGCCGTTCGCAAGCCCTCGCTCACGCCAATCAAGCTCGTCTCTGAGCTCTTGCCCAATGCCCGCGCGTTTGACGCCGAGCGTGGCGAGATGAAGCCGCGTTCACCTCGGACCCCTCAACAGCGCCAGTTCACCCTGGACAACACGTACCCATCTCCCTATCCTTCTTCGCCTGCTATCATCATCGACGAGGTCGGTGGCACGCCTGGGTCAGCCACGCCAAAGGCTTCTGCTATCGGACCCTCGACGCCCAAGCGGAGAGCCAAGGGAGACAAGGAGAAGATCGCCTCGCCGCCTTACCTCCCTGCCAACGTGCCCAGCTCTCCCATTCCCATTCCGTCGGCTCTGCCACGACCGCTGGTCCGGTTGATGGTATTCGCCTCCCTCGTCCTCAGCTGCATACTCATGCTTGTCTTTGTCCCATCTGCTCGACTGCCCAGCTTGCACTCTGCGAGCGTATCTCGCAGACTCAAGCTCGCCCCCGATGGACGAGCATACCTTGACGTGGTGCGCGGCGCAAACAGCTGGGAGGATGCACGCGACCGGGACTATCAGCCCCCACAAATTCGCGTCAAGCAGATGAGCAAGCGCGTTCCGTCGCGCGAGAAGCGCGCCGTGCCTCGTGAGCCTTGCGGTCCCATGTGGAAGACAGTCCACTGACTATCAGCTCCTGCCGCGTCTCGCCGCGAGCCTCGTCCTCTTCCCTCTTCGCACGAGTTCCTTGCGCTTCAATCGTACCTCTTGCAATCTTCCTACCACACGCTGCCACAGACTCTCGACCCGGCGCAACCGCTTGATGCGCACATCATGTTTGGCCTCGGTCACCACCACTTTGGCGAGCCGGGCAGCCCGAAAGAGACCGCTCTGTTCTCTGAGCTCGAGAAAGAGCGTGAGTCGGACGTGGTCGTGTGGTACGGCAGCAACGGCAAGCCCCAGGTGCCTCACTACCTCCTCGACGCCATGGCCAAGATCCACGACAAGCACCGTCACCCAGTCCTTATGCCTTGCCACGGCCGAAACGATCTTCCTCTTCTCACTGCCGTCCTGGCCCGTCTTGGCCTTCCCACCGACCAGCCTGTGGTCATGATCGGCAACAAGCCCGTGGTGGCGACTCCTGAGAATGTCAAGGCCATGGTCGAGAATGGAAGCCTCAAGGAGATGTTGCGGGGAATCGGATGGGTCCGACCGGAGAAGAACGCCAAGAAGCCCAAGCTGGCTGTCTTGAAGAAGAAATCGGTCACCGCTCACGATGCCCTCGAGGCAATGATCCTGTGATGAGACATGCTTGTTTGACGATAGCACGGACATTGATGCCTTTATGCGACCTCATCATGCATTTTATCTTCTGAGCAGGCAGGTCGAGATTCTGACGTGTATTACCGATGTCAGGTGGCAATATCAGGACGCGCGTGAAGCGCGACTGGTGGTCCATTATAGGTGTCTTTCATTTCGTCTTTTCTCTGCACCACATATTCTGCTCGAGAGCGCTCGGCAACATGTCGAACGTCACATTCGAGACCAGTGAGTACTGACATGAATGAAATTCGCCAGCTAACCATCAGTATACCTTGGGGACAGCTCGGACCAAGGCCGTGAGTGACTGGATCTTTATATGACGAGGCCGACAGCACGCTTGGAGGACGAGACATAGCCGGCTGAATACTCTGGCGGGACGGTCAGGCTGACAGATTAGGATTGCGCTTCAATGCCGCCGGCTTCGGGTGGAAGAGTTACAAGGATGAGAATAATCAGCCTACAACCTTCAGTGGAAGCGATATCCGGGGCGCTCAATGGTTCAGGTGAGCTTGCAAGCTCTGCACCTTGTTCTTGGGGAGCCCAGCTCATCATGCAGGGTCGCAAGAAACTTCCAGCTGCGTCTGCACATGCGTCACTCTGACAGACCTCGAGTGACATTCGACGGGTTCGTGCGAGATGTATGTCTCCTCGACTTGTCAGAAGCTTCGCTTACGTGTAAGGATCAAGACAAGGTTAAGAGGACTTTGGACGATTATTATAACATCAAGCTCGAGACTCGAGATCCTGCGTTGAAGGGATACAATTGGGGAAAGGCGATTGTCCAGTCAAACGACATCGAGTTCTTGGTGCAAAATAAGACCGCATTCGAGATTCCCTTGTCGGCAGTAGCCAATTCGAACATTGCTGGTAAAAACGAGGTTGCAGTCGAGCTCAACCCGGGACCAGCCTTTCAGCGAGATCCGACGAACCTGTCTGCACGCATACCCGACGAGATGGTGGAGATCCGATTCTTTGTCCCAGGCAAGTCGGTAAAGGCAAGAGGGAGCGACGCCGGGTCCGATGAGGAGGAAGAGATTGAAGTGGATGAGGAGGGCAATGAGATCACGGCGGCAGAGGCCATGCATGCCGCCATCGCAGAGAAGGCAGATCTCGGGACGATGACGGGAGACAGCATCGTCTCGTTCTCCGATGTGCTCATTCTCACACCTCGGTGAGATTGGGTTTCTCCGCGGAGAAACACAGGCTGACAACCAAGGGGTCGGTACACCCTCGACTTCTACCCCGATTCGGTACGACTTCTGGGCAAGAGTACCGATTACCGCGTTCCTTTCACAAACGTCCGCCGTTTATTCCTACTCCCCAAACTCGACGATCTGCATGTCCAGCTGGTTATCGGACTTGACCCTCCTATCCGCCAGGGTGCAACTCGGTACCCCTTCTTGGTTCTTCAATGGCCGAAGGATGAAGAAGTCGACGCGGAATTGGCACTCGAGGAGTGAGTGAACCTCAGTGCAATGAATAGCAAATCTGACAACCTAGTGAGGAGCTTGCCAAATACCCCGGCTTGGAGAAGAAATACGATGCGCCATCTTTCACTGTCGTCTCGCAAGTCTTCAAGTCTTTCACTCAGAAGCGTGTCACACCACCGGGCAGCTTCCGTAACGCTCAAGGCCTGAATGGCATCAAAGCCAATGTCAAAGCGGCTCAAGGCGAGCTGTACTTCCTCGACAAGGGTCTCATTTTCATTGCCAAACAACCCATTTTGATAGACTTCTCCAAAACAGAATCAATAGCATTCTCTCGGTGAGACCTTCGTTCATTGAGCTGAGGCGCAAGCTGATCTCCAGTGTCGGCGGTGGCGTGGCGTCTGCCAGAACGTTTGACATGCGGGTGGTGTCTCGGACAGAGACACAAGACCATGTCTTCTCAGCCATCAGCAAGGAGGAAGTCCAGCCCATCAGCGCCTTCTTGCAGAGTAAAGGCGTCAAATTGAAGAACGAGATGGAGGAGGTTATGGACCTCGACCCGGTCAGCGACGATGACGATGACGAGGATGCTAGCATACCGTCTGAAGATGAAGGTCGGAACAAAAAGTCCAAGCCCGCGAAGAAGGCAGCGAACGATGAAGATGAGGAGTCAGGTGAGTTAGCTCATCTGTCCTAGAGCGATCACTGAGACCTCGCAGAAGACGAGGACTTTGCGGAAGAGTCGTCTGATGGCGGCTCACCGAGCGACACGGACTCCGACTCGGATGCGAGCGATGCCGCATCAGACGTATCTGATCCTATCTTGGAGGCCGCCAAGAAGAAAGCTGCCAAGATCGCCGAGCGGAAAAAAGCACAGGGGATGGGAGGCGGGAGCGATGACGAGAAGAAGCCGAAAAAGAAGAAGCAAAAGATGGACGTGGACGAGTAGGCGGGCTAGAATCACCTTGTGTGACCTATGCTGGAAACTGTGTCCTGGCGCCACGCGAACCGCTTGTCGCTGCAAAATGCGGCCGCACGACGCGTGCAAACCCTTCGCCCGCGCATTCACAGGGCTGATGCATGTTCAATCATCGCCGTGCTCGCTAGCCTCTCCGTCATCCTCGTCCTCGATGGACACCTCGCTGCTTGCGGTCGAGGTGTCAATCTCCTGTCGCAGGACAACGTCTCGCTTCTTCTTCCTCAGGTTGTGATTCACCAGGGTAATCTTCCTGATGTTGGTTCCGCTTCTGTAGCTTCCTTCACTCTTCATGCTGAACGAGCCTTTACGCACGGTGAAGTGCATTGTCAAAGATTCACCTGGCCGTCAACAACGCGACTCACTTGCGGGGCGATGACTCACTCTCCACGCTGACCCCATCGTCGAGCGTGACCGACCCGGTGGCACACCCATCCTCATCGAGAAAAGCGACGATCCTGTAAGAGCACTCTGCTTTGGTGGCAGCGATCGTATCTTTCGGCCCGTCGTACAGAAGCAAGATGGTCCCCGCACGAACGTGGACGTTGATGTGACCCAGAGGAGCAGGCAAGACGGCCATATCATCCGGCGTTCGCTTCACGATCTTGAAGTGAGCACAGAGCTTCCCCCAGGGATGTGTATGGCCCAACTCACGCGATGGGTCCAGAAGCATGTCCATGGCGCGCCTTCTTTCGGAAAGTAGCCTTTGACTCTTTCGACTCCAGGCTCGAGGACGGGCGTCACGATGATGGAGTCGCCGAGCATGAACTGCCTGTCTACCCCAAGCAGGTGATCGCCTGGAAAGTTGAAGAACAGCGGCTGGATCACCGGGCTTCCCAATCAGCAGATACTCGTACCCTTGACTTCGATAGGCGTAGCAAGACGCACGTTCCTCGCGCGTGAGCGTGGTGGAATAACGTCTCCCAGTACGGCAGCAGCGAGTAGCGTCCCAGGATTGCCTTGCGCGAAGCCCACGCCACCGCTGGCCAGAGGAAAGGCTCCTGGCTCTTCGCGCTCTTCGTCAGCAGACAGCATCGAGAGTTGGGTTCCCGCACTCTAGCTCATTGTGATTCCTGAAAAAAGGCTGGAAGGCGCCCAGCTGCATCCATCGATTCATCAGTTCCTCAGTGCAGTCACCTCCGAAGCCGCCGATGTCTGCGCCGACCATCGGGACCTATATGATCAGCTAAACAGAGGGTCTTGACGAACCGTCGACTGACCTGGAAGAGCTGGAATTGCAGGACGCCCTGGATTGAGTCACGCATGTCTTGCCATGTGCTCTTGTTGTCTCCTAGCCAGTGTGCCGATGCTACTCTGTCAGTCGCAGGCACTCAAGGTGGGTTGCCGGACGGCTGACCTCGGCCTTGCCCAGCAAAGGTGCTGCGAGACACGATGAAGTGTCTCTCCCCTGGGTTCTGCGTCTCCAGCACTTTGGCAGTCGTCAGTGCCTCGCTACGAAGTGAGTCATGGCGATGCGACGAGTGTCACAGCTCACCTGTAGCCGTACATGTTGTGAGCATTGAAATGTCTGCTCCCATCGGCGAGAACGCATGTGGGGCCGACCGACATCGAGCCAAGCGTCTCATAGACCGAATGGATCTACGGTCTTAGCTGGCCGAGGGACGGATGAGTTTGCCAGCTCACTGCGTACGGCGGGAGATCGAGCAAGCTATACCTCGCGATGGAAGCGCTCGGAGTGGCCCCCGAGTTTGCGATCAACTTTGCGGCGTGCCGCGTACCTTCGGCGAGCTGTGCTATCAGACTCTTCTCCGAATCGCTGTGTGGGTTGAATCGAGGGTCATTCGTGATGGGCGCATCGGTGAACGATACTGGCTCATTCATGTCGATCCAGATCCCATCATAGTCGCACTTCTTCTTGAAATCGTCGAAACAGTCTTGCCACCACTCCAGGGTTGATCCGTGCGTCCAATCGGGGAAGACGGTGGGGCTAGTGTGTCAATGAGTCGCTCATCGGCGCGCCGGAATGCAGCTGACCCGGGCCACACTTTTCCCACATATTCCGTCCCGTCCTCGTTCTTGATGAAAACACCTTTCTCATGTCCTTTCTCATAGGCCGCGTAGTTGTCACTCTTGTCCACTGGAATACCTATTGCAGCGTCGACAATCGGGATGTAGTGCTGCTGTCTCTGGTGTACCCAATCGGTGAACTCGCGTAGTCCCCTGGACTTCAGATACAAGTCTAGACAATTTACAAGATTTTCAGACAGAGGCTCACCTGAACTTGTCTCCAATCTCGAAGTTCCTATTCCTGTCCATGTAGTCCAGATCGTTCCATATCGTCTCTAGCGGTATACCCGCCTTGTCCATCATCAAGAGCACCTCTTTGGTCTCTTCCAGGCTCTTCCAGCCGTAGCGGCAGAGATGAAATCCCAGCGCCCAGTCAGGTACTTGCGCGGGCTTCCCCACGACCTCACTGTACTGTTCGACGACGGATACCGGAGTCGGTCCGCTGAGAAAGTATAGTTCCAAAGTGCCGCCGATGACCCGGTACTCAAGCACACCCTGGCGCAGAATCACCTCCATCCCATGCGAGTTGAGAAGGAAGACACCGTGCGCTTTGCCCTCCCTCTGCTCGAGGTAGAAAGGGTGGGTGCCGTAGCTGTTCTCGTCTTTGGGCACGCCCGCATCTCTATTCCACATCGTCTGAATGGTCGCATCGGGATCACGCCGGAATCCTGATGAAGCGTTGTACTCCCCCAGACCATATATGTTTGCACCAGGTGGCAGGGCAGTCGAGAGCTGTAGGTACTGGTCTTTGAAGATCAGAGGATGAGCTGGCATGGCCGTATCACGGATCGCCTCTCCATCTTTGGTCAGTGGCTCAGGGTGCTTCGGGATGGAGGTGGGGCGCGTGTCAAAGATGATTTCGCCCGTGGAGGTGCGGACGATCCAGAAGGCGAAGACCTCCCCTGGGGCCGTGTGCTTGAAGGCGAGGTCGTGTTCGGCAGCGGGAATTGTACCGGAAGGTCGTGGAAACATTTCTTCAGGTATCTGATATTGCCTTTCGTCCTGATCAAATATATGGAGGTGAAGTCCTGCCTAGGTGAGTTGTTTGAGCCGGGTGATACTGCCAGGCGCACTCACGACCAGAACCCTGATATTCCACATGCAGTATGAGGTCTGTGATGTCGTGCCCATATGCATTCCCGGGCTTGCCCGCAAGAGTCAGCTTGGCCTTGAAGCCATCAACACTCTCTTCTACTTCCTCAAGTACGTAGCCTGATGGTGAGCCGTCCACCTGGCGCACACGCCGACCTCTTACCGGGGCACTTGGTAACGTCCTTGCTGAAATCTCTAGCTGCCATGGTGTCCAGTCTGAGAGCAACACAGCTACAGCAGTTTGTGTTGGCAGCAGGGGAAGGGCCTTCTTGTCTAGGCGATGTCCATGGCCCCCCTTTGTCTGGTCAGGATGTAAGGAGTGCTGTTTGATCTCTTCATGACGCATTGTCAGCTTAGACTGCTTCTTCGCCATGAGGTATATTGGAAGTCGAACAGATCTATCGTCGGCGTGACTTCGGCACTGCCACGCGACTGATTTTGGTGACGTCAACTGCCCTTTCTCGTCAAGGAGAGTACAAGACATTATACATTCTTGCTTCTTGGTGTTTGTCTCACTATATATACACTACTTGAATATGATGGGTGAATGTTCAATGGAGTGTCCGTGCGCTTGCTTACATGCAGGGGGCTATGTACGATTGTCCATTGTCCACGAGTGTCGTCAATGCTATGGGGGTTGAGCGGATCAATGCTGCACCCAGACCTGGTACGGGTCGTTGTTGGTGCTGCATTCCCAGGTCTGGACCTGTGCGTACTCGCCGTAAGGCTTGATGGGCTGGAAAGTCGACTCCTTCTTCCCGTCCAGGCATTGGTCTGAGAATCAGCCTACATGCGCAGAGGAAATCGATGGGGACGTACTGTTGGAAAGAGCGAGGACGTTGTTGTTGAAGTTCCAGGTCTGCTGCAGGAGGCCGTCGTAGCAAGTCCAGATCTTCATGCCGGAGCCGTTGGCCGGGTTGTCGCCCGCGTCGAGGCAGAGGTCGGTGCCGTGCAACTTGACAGCGCCGGTAGTACCGAGGGTGTAGTCCCAGTGCTGGAATTGCGAGTTGGTGTCGTTAGGCGCAAAGCAGTAGTTGCTTTGGGATCAGCTTGGAAACGAGAGATTAGGGGCGGGTGCTCACATGTCCACAGTGGTGCCGATGGCTGCGTACCCGCCTCCGATGGTCAAGCACAAGTCCGGTCGACCACCCGGTCGAATGGTGCGTCCGTTCCCGTCAGCAGGGTCGGCGTTGACGACGCCCGTTGGGATCTGAGGGAAGATTGCAGTGGAAGTGGGACCGCTGGAAGACGATGTGGAAGATGCTGTGGAAGAGACCGAGGACGACGAAGTGGGACCGCCGCCGCTTGCCTTGTTGTAGAAGACTTGTTGTCAGGAGGCTTGTTGGATTTCTGCGTTTGGAGGTGGACTGACTCTGGTTGGTGTTGCCCGTGGTGCACTGGTAGGTCTGAATACCGTTGTCTCCCTCGTCCAGACACTGATTGCCGCCAGTAATGGCGATGCGTTGGTCTTGCCATCAGCATCGTTACACATCTCCGGTCAAAAAGGCTCACCGTCGGTGTAGTACCAAGTCTGCTGGTACAGACCAGGGTACGACGTCCATACCTGAAGGAGTCAGCCGCTTTCAAAGGTGACCGATAGAAACCTGCCTTCAGTGCTCCGTTGTTGCCAGGGGTAGTACCGGCGTCAAGGGCATAGCCGGTACCGCTGACGATCAGGCTACCTGACCCGCGGTTGATGTCCCACGTGCTGGCGCCAGTGCAGTCAACGCTGACAACCGGAGTCCCATCGGTGACTTGACCAGCTGCGACAGCGGCGGCGCCGCCCTGGACCGAGATACACTTGCCATCGCGGCCGGCGAAGACGAGCTGATTCGAGTCCCTCTTGCGAATAGGGCCGGCGGCCACGAGGACGGGCAGAAGAGCAAGAAGGGCGAGCATAATTAGGCGAGATGGTTCAGTCAGAGAAAGGAATAGAGTCAGGCAAAGTCGGGAAGAGGAGGAAGGGTGAGTGGACTTGAGAGGATTGGAAGGGGATTATATACACATCAACGCCCAACAGGTCCTCATGGTCTCCGTCATTCATGCGGTGCTGGGAGCACCAGCTGGACATCATGCAGGCAGCTTGGCCAAGCGGGGATGCCAGAGGAGCAAACATCGCCTTTGACGGCGTTTCTGACACACCAATCAGACCGAGGTCCTGTAGCCCGGAGCCCGACCAGCATGTGCTCCTCGTCATGTGCTGCGCTGCTCCGCCCGCCCGCCCCATGGAGGCGCCTTGCTTGGCGACTCGTCATGTGTCAAAGGCTAGCAACGCCAAGGGGCGGGGATCAACATGAAAGAACGGACCCCTTTCGGGCTCGTCAACACCGTTCAGCCTAGTGTTCCTAAACGAACCTGTCTGTGCACTCGTGAACAGGGCCGGGGCGCAGTGAGGGTCGACGTCGTCTACTGACTACAGGCTCCCTTGCGGCGTGCCCCAGTACATCGAGATCCAACGGAGTTCCTGCAGCAAGCGGATGCATGCAGTTAGTTTGCAAAACGGGACATGGTGCGGGGCAGTGCCAAGAAATTGCTCGATGGGGCACCGGTGCCTCGCCCGGAATGTCTCGGTCTCGTCACCGACGATGCGACCACATCGTCCCGGAATCGCATGAGATGGTCATAGGCAGGCCCGGCATGCTCGCCGAAAAGGCACGCACAGCTTTCCTCAATAGGTTGTCAAGAAAGCCTGTCGCCCTCTACTGATATACGCAAGGAATGCACCCGTCTAACATCATGCTATGAAGTCGGCCGACCGGTCCGGTGAGCCTCCGCATAACGACCCGCCAAGCTCGCTTGCTCCACGAAGACTCCAAGCGATGTGCCCAGCACAGAGGAGACTCGCTGGTCGGACCAGGTGAGGGGAGAAAGACGCCGTACCCTTCAATCGTCCCCGAGGACAAGTGCTCGTTTGACTGCCTCAGAGGTGGTTTACTCATGTTTGCCTAGTGAAGAACGCCTGCTCGCCAAACAATCCCAGCTGGCGAGATGACGCCGTCCAGGCGGACATCTGTATCTGTAGTGGGCACCAGCTCGCCGTCTGGCAGGATCTGGGGGGCGAGAGCGAGAGCGACTGAGCATCAGCCACACCACCACCGCTTCAATGCCGCCACTCACCCAGAAGAGGGGAGGTCTTCTGGCCGCAATACGCCGCGAGGAAGCGATCATAGTACGCCTTGCCACGACCTAGCTGACCTGTCAGCCAAGTATGTGATCCTTGAGTAGCGCCCACTCTGTTGCAATGCTGGTCGAATGCTACGCCGGGCAGCAGTATGAGGTCCAGGTCTGGCGCATCTGAATCCAGAACTAAGCCCTCAGCGACTTATCGTCATTGCTCTCAGACCTACCATTCTCTCGCCGCTCTGTCCCTGTCATATCCTTGCGATGTTCCCCGGGGTCGATGATTCCCCATTTGTCCAAAGGCGAATTGTGAAGATCCTCCTTGGAGTACAGTCTTAGCATCTCCATTCCGCCCCTGTCGTATGTGCTACCCAGCGGCGCGGTCGGTGAATTGGTTTCCGTCGAGACCGGCTGCGGCAGGTACGGAATGAACAGGTTCTTGCCTGTCCTCAGCCAGACTTCGTCAACTTTGGGCACTGCCCACCTTGATCGAGAAGCTCGTTCACTATATCTGTAGTCCGCAATTCTCCCTTGGCCATGGACAGATAGCAAGCCACAGTCTTTGCTTCGTTGTAGAAAGGCTGTTGTTGCAAGATGCGGAAAACCGCCCGAGCTGGCTGATATCAGCGTTCTGTAGACCCTTCATGATGCTCCTTGACCGACTTCAGTCGAGGGGGCAAGCGCAAAGGCCCAAGTGAACGAGAACGTACACTGCGATTCCAATTCGGCTTCTGGGATGCCCCTCAGCGTCTTGAGCATCGATTTGCGCAACGCGATCTTCAAAGTGGCCGCCGACATCTTCTCAAGTGACTCGCTCGACATCGACGGCGATGCATAGCACGCAAGACTGAGTCTTGATTCAAGCCAGCATGCACTGTCGACATCATCTTTATGCATACCAGATCCGACTAAAGTGGGAGGAAGCGGAGCGGACCGGGATCTCTCGATCGCCGAGCCTAGAAGCACAATTTCAGAAAAGTCGCGCTGTTCGTCGTTCTCTCCCTTTGCTGACTGATCTCCCACAGCCTCCTCAGAGACGACGAGTAGGCCGACGTCGAGGACGTCCGCAGCATACGCAGACGCTGATCCAGCGGCAGGCGTGTTGCTTGTGGATCGCCCGAGAATGACCTCGCCTCGTCCTCCCCCTCTACCCAGGACCGTCATCCTCGACTACTATGATTCTTGTGAGGCAGCTGCTTTCCGACTTGGGCTGAGCTTACGGGCAGACACGAATAATCTGTTGACCTTATTCACGCAGCTATACTCGGATGAGGAGGTCCTCCGGAAGGTCGTCGTCATCAAAGCCGATCGCTACCAATGGTCAGTGTTTCGAGCACAGTCGTGACGGGAGCTGAGATCAGGGACGAGTTCAGAGAGGAGGTGCTCCCCGGGATCGAATGCATCATTCTTTCCCCTGGGCCTGGTCGGCCGGACAATCCTGCTGTATGTCACGACGGCCCGAAACCCTCCCACTGCTGAGTTCTCAGGACATCGGATTCGCTTTGGAGCTATTGCGCTTCCACCCGGTGCCGATTCTGGGCGTGTGTCTGGGACATCAAGCGATAGGGGTCGCTTTTGGAGGCAAAGTGAGCATCTCCGGAGTGGTACTGGCGTGAGGCTGATGACCTAGATCACCAATACTCCGCGGATCACTCATGGTCATGTGGTACCAATCGCCCCAGTTAAACCCGCGAAGGGATTGTTCGCTTCCAAGGCTTGGGCGGCTGCACACATACACGAGACATTCGACGTCGTGGTGTATAATAGTTTGATAGTGGATCAAGCTTGTAGGCACGCACCCTTCGTCGCGACACCAGTTGATCCGCAGGCCTCCCAGACGAGTTGGAAGTGACGGCCTGGTCCGTCCCGTCGCAAGGTGAACAGCCCACCATACAGGGCCTCAAGCACCGAAAGTATCCTATCTACGGCGTCCAGTACCATCCCGAGGTATGCTTGCGTGTCTTGACCACCAATTGCAAACAACTAAAGATACAGTCAATATCCTCGACCCACGGCCGCGTCCTTCTGCAAGCCTTCTTGACTGAGGTCCATGTTGCTCATTCCCTTCCGCCTTCTTACCCGCCACTTGCCGAACAGGTTCTATCGTCTTGTGCATACTGGGTCGCAGCACGTGGACTGCGCAGAGTCGGACAAGCATCACGCAGCGCTTCACCGTTTCCCACACCCCCTATGTCCCGGTCGGGATCCCAAGCGTCTATTCCCGAAACCTCACAAAACGCAGGGTTGCGGCTGGCAGAGCACTCTTTTGGCAATCGCGGCGGGGATTCTGCGACTGAGCTTGTCTTCGAACGCCTGATTCGGTCGAGGAAAGGCAAGGAACGAGCCATTGGAGAGGTGTGGCTAGACGGCAAGTCGGTGAGGGCGCGCCATGCATCTACGACTACCAGGCTGACGCAAAGCCTTCGAGACGTACAACGTCTGCTCTCGCCGCGCCATCATTTGCTATCACCTACACCTTGTCTTCGAGGACGGTATGCCTGCATCGATCCGGCGTCAAGGCGGAAAGGCTGGCGCTTCCCGATGGGCTCACTTTCTGGGACTGGTTCAGCGAAGGACACGACGCGATATCCGCCTCATTGACTCAGAAGTCGAGTTACAGGCGTAAGGGGTGGCAAGGCGGATGGGTTGGATGGTTCGGGTATGAAATGAAGGAGGAAAGTCTGCAGGGGTACCAGCGCCGTCCACGTACGCCAGACGAGGGGGTGGAAGAAGTCGACGCATGTTGGGCCTGGTGCGATCACATACTCGAGCGCACACAGGACGGCGAATTTGTGGCCCGCGCTGTCCTGCGAGACAATAATTTCGTCCATGATGATATCGATGCGCACGATATTCATAACGCTGCAGTACCTTCGCTTCTCGAATGGATCGAAGCTCGGCGGATCTCATTGGGAGGATCATCATTCTCCTTCGATGCGTTCATCCGAGATATCGACGACGTCTTTGCGACTGGCCACGCGGCTTCAACGAAGCCGGCACTGTCTTTCCCTTCTTTCCGTCCGCTCAACAGCCGCAAGCAGTACAGCGACACAATCAGCGCCTGTCGCGAAGCAATACGACAAGGAGAATCGTACGAGCTCACGCTTACGACCCAATTCAGGTCGCGTCTACCAGTTGACAACGACCCTTTCTCCCTCTACTTGCGCTTGCGGGCTTTCAACCCCGCGTACTATTCTGCGTTCCTCTCCTTCCCTTCCATCTCCACGCCGAGAGGTACCGGTATACATATACTGTCATCGTCGCCCGAACGCTTCCTCAAGATTGAGAGAGGCCAAGTGGAAATGATGCCAATCAAAGGGACGCGGGCCCGGGTCAAACCTGGCCAATGCGTTTGCACTCCGACCACTGGATGTCGCGGCATTGACATAGGCAGTCCTGCTTGCATCGCAGCGGGCGAAGTCGAGGACCAGCGTAGAGCCGACGAATTGCAAGCCGACAAGAAGGAGCGTGCAGAGAATCTTATGGTACGCCATTCTTCACCAGAGAGCGTGGACTGGTCACTAATGACAAGATTGTCGATCTGATCCGCTCCGACCTGCTTGGCTGCTGTGTTCCGTCTACGGTCCAGGTACCGAAACTCATCGCGGTCGAAACGTATGGTGTACACAATTTGGTCACCACTGTTCAGGGCACTCTGGCCAGCAATGTTGGCCAAATCGAAGCGGTCAAGCGCTGTTTCCCTCCCGGTTCTATGACCGGAGCACCGAAACTGCGGTCGGTGCAGCTATTAGATGACTTGGAGAATCATCAGCGCAGAGGCATATACTCTGGAGCCCTTGGGTACATCTCAGTTGACGGTGCCACGGATTTGAGTGTTGTCATACGGACTATTATTGTCGAGGGATCCAGTCAGTGCCCTCGATGACCCCGTGGTTCTCAGCTGACGACCAGGCCTATCTATAGGTGCAGGTGGAGCCATTACATGGCTGTCTGAAAACCAGATGGAGTGGGACGAGGTGCTGACCAAGGTCAAGTCGGTTGTCGGTCCTCTTGACCTGCCCGAGTAGGGTCTCGTCGATGCCACTGGGAATGCACAACACCCTGCTCAGCTGGGACGACACTGAGCCTAGTGAAGTCTAGACACTGATGCTCGAAAGGTGGTAGCATATCTTCACGTCATCGCCGCCGACCTGGGTGTCGGTCTCTTCTTAGTCTCCGTGTACTCCGACCACCCTCCTGACTGTCGCTTCTCCCAGCAGACCATGGGTTCGACTGTGCAGTGCTTGGGCAATCCGAAATCACCGATCATGGTCAAATGAGAGCGTCGACGGCTTTCGCCAATTCGTCACCACAATGTGCGATACAATCTGCGTGTCCCTGTGCAAGTTCATAGATGCGTAAAGGAAGCATTGGCATCTTCAAGACGTCAAACTCGGCCATGGAAGGCCACGAACCCTGCGATCCTTTGAGCTCATGGAGCGTGTTTGAGTATATAGCAGACCGGTCGGATGTGTGAGGGAAACCATCTCTGACCATTGTTCAGCCAGTGGCTCAAAACCTGACCATGGATGACGCCAGTGAACTGCCGACAGATGCCGAGTACATCGATGCGAGACCCAGTGTCCTGGGCTCCGAAACCCAGAAGAGGCGTACAGCCAAGCCGACGGAGCCCGCCGAGGAAAGCGATTCAGATGGTAAACCTCTCAAGCCAAAGGCGCAGCAACGTCTATATACGAGAAGAGACCGCTACAACGCGGACGTCAGGTTTTACCATGCCAATTCACTATGGCGGGAGATTTGCGACCTAGCGGGGCGGCGGAAGGCGGTGAACAAGAGCCGGGACGAGCCGCGAGCTACGCCTACCGAGTGGGATTCGACGATAGCAGCGAGATGCGAATGGCTTTTGGATATCGTTATGTCGCAGCCCATGTCGTACACTTCTTGGGACGACAGATGGATCCAGCGACGGAACCATTGGAAGCATGCCGAAGAAGAGGAGCTTGAGGCCAGATGGGCATCGCAGACGGAAGGCTCGGAAGGGACACCCAATTCCGACAACAGTCAAGTCCCCACTCACAGTCGCAGGCCTGCAGCTCGCGCCAATGAGCAGCCGCGTACTCGCCCGTCTGCTCTAACGAGCCCGCCCCGTCAACAAACTGAACCTTGGGCAACCCGACCTCGAAAGGATAGTGATCATCCTGACCGATCTGATCGGACCTCCTCCACTCTTAAATACGAACGGCGAGACTCGTCCGCCTACGAGTCTGATTCAGCGAGCTCAACTCGTCAGCGTATTGCATCTCCGCCAACCCGTCATCGTCAGCATAGTCATCATACGAAGCGCTACGATCGGATGCCCACCCGCGCCCCAAGCCCGACCCACATCACACGCAAAGACGAGCGGCGAGATCCGTCCGTTCGACAATCCGGTTCAACGAGCTCGCCCAGACCACATAATGCGGTTCAGCCCGCCCAACCCCAATATCAAAGTCTTCATCGAAACCGATCTGTTGCGCGAGTCAGATCGCCCCATGTTTCGGCTCAGACCCGGATGCCTAGCATCACCACTCAGCGCTGGCTTGACGAACCCGACGACCAAAAGTCTGTGCTTGACGCTTATGCTGGACTCCGATCGCCTAGGGAGCCTACGGCGACCTGGACCAGGGGCCCCTTACCTATAAGGACACGCGGTTCTCAGGACACCCCTGGCACTGTAAAGAGCGAGGCCGACGAGCTATTATTCACCGGCCGTCGGCAGCAGCATTCATCTGGGGGTCGTCGTTGAAACAGCAGCGCAACTTTAATCTGCCTCTCCCATAGATTTAGTGCATTGCGTATAACTACGGGAATCGTTTCGCAACACTTTGGCTGCTCTAGGCGCACGGTCCTTCCACGAACTGATGACCTGGAGTTCACATAGTCATGTCTGTAGAGTGAAGTGATGTCATATAGCCATGTTTGATCGTCGCTCCAGCTCGGAGCAAGGGTCACGATGACAAGGAGGGATCCTCATCATGGCAACGTTTCATCGTCCATGAGTGTGCAAGATCTCAAAATTGGCCACCGCGGCCTAGCGATTGGCAGACCATTTTATTTTCACTCAAAAAACGTAAGGCCGATGAACGCTCCCACGAATGCACATGACCTGCACACCCAGCAGAGAGTGGCCAAAATACCGGCTTTTGTGGGCGAAACACGCACAAGCACTCCAGAGAATCCCTCGAGTGAACGCCAGGGCGAGGGCCGCTTCTTCTCAGGACTTCGGTGTCGCGCTTCAACGTGGGGGGCGATGCTTCCTTTTTCGATCGCCGACAAGCTGACGGCTTGGTGACTTCGCCCCAGTAGAGACGGCTTCCTGTCCACCATTTGCGAGCTACTCGTACAGCTCGTACTGCCAAATTGCTCAGGTCTTCGTTCACAAGAAGTTGAGTCGCAGTCAAAAGGCAAATGATCACAGCCTGCAGGCATTAACGCGATATCGAGTACCAGACCATAGCCTGTTCTGGATCTTCCCCTCCATTTGTCACATACAGCCCTGAGCGCCCGCCAGGAGCTGCTTGGAGGTCAATATACTCTGATTCGAATGCGAGAGGAGACGCCGAACCTCACCTTTCTTATCGATGCTATTCAAGCGGCTGTCTTATCAAGGGGTGTTGTACGACCCACAAAGAGTAGAAGCTCGGCCTTCCGAAGATGTTAGCGTTCTTTAGCCAGTAGAGGTGGGAAGCAACGAGTTTCACAAGCACAAGGGAGCACGATGCCCACCCTTCGGTCTCTGTGTACGCCTTCGTCCCCAGGGCGAAGCAGCTCCTCTCGATCTTTTGCGTGAGCCGCAAGCACCATCTTGTCATCGACTCCTCATTATAGCTGGTCACTGGTTCCCGTCTGCGCCTGTTGCCCTTTTCAAAGACGACATGTGGCCCTTACAGCAACCCCCCGGGCGGCGTCATGAGTTCCGTAGCGTTTCACACAGTCCATGGCCGGTCCGGCAAACTTCTGCCCAGGGAAGAGAGGCAACGCGCGGACCCTCCCTGTTGGTCAGAAACTCCAACAGCGCCCCACCACTGCGTCATTACTCCCGTCAGGAGGACCTGGCGTATGCGAGATACCTTAACAGGTCGATTCGGCAGTGTGACGACCTGGAAATTATAACTACCCGGGAGGAGGAGGATCGAGAGGACGCCATCCAGTTCTTGCAGGACCTTATCCAGCAGCGCGGCTTCAGCTATGCGGACCTGAATGCCGAGCCCTCGACAGGTTTCGTATCAGCACGACGTACCCAGCAGTCGGCGCACCGTGGTCGAGGATCAAGTCAAGGCTTGGCACCACGGGAGCACTCGTACATGTCGAGAGACGAATGGCAGCCTCCTTTCGCTCCAGAGTCAAGACAATGGACCCATTCTCGCCCTATCTCGGATCACAATCATATCCAAACCGGCTGGGAGTGGTACAACAGTCGCACACGGGGCTGGTTTCCGGGAATTCGGACTCGTCAGGGACCACTGCCTCACGCGTCCAGAGAAAGGCACGTTCCGCATGCGACTTTCCACGCGGTGATTCATCCCCGCGACCGTGATACACAGCATTCAGCGGATTCTGGCTATGGAACAGCTCCATCTTGGTGACATAAGGGGAGACTCTCCTTCGGTGGTCATTTCGACCTGTCTCTCACCTTGATCTACTTCCGACAGCAAAGAACCTTAAGTCAAGCGTGTAGTTTAAGGTCCGCTTCAACTCCGTGCGCAAGCTTGTCCGCATGCCCATGTCGCTTCTTATATTCCTTTGCATGCAACCTTGTCCCCCTGATTTCCTCTGTACGTACTGTACGCTCACAGAGGCATGATACAAACCCCAAAAGGGCATGATTCATGTCTGTACTATTGCCACTGGTTTGGCGTGGCTAGCGGCGGTCCTTTCCCCCACTGCATCAGCCGAAGCCGAAGGCAATACAGGAAATGTCACCCGGCGGTAATACGTCTATCAAGATAGATGACTGTGAGGCAGAAAGGGAAGCAGACGTCGCCTTTTAAGCAGGGATTACGAGAGGCTCCGGTGGATGTGTGCGTGACCATCATGTGTCTGCTCATGGTCAGCACCACAAGCCAAGCTGAGTGTCTTGTCAACTCACATGAGACTGCCACCTTACAGGCAGCGGTAACATGGGCATTATCTGCGCGAGGCGTGAAACGGCACACACATCAGCCAGTTGAACCTTTCAAAATGTGTCTTGCCCTTCTCTTTCCCCACCTTCTCGCTTCCCCACTTTCCCAAAGCTGACGCTCTTCCCTCCCCCTCTACCCCAATTTGTTCGAGGTGATCCAACTGGGTCCCCCACTTTCCACCATTCCGATCAGTAAGAAGGCTCTTGTCAGTCGGCTCCAAGGGAGTGCACACTTAGTTTCGACCCATGCATCAAGTGAATGTGAAAATCTCCCTTTATATAGTCAAGGAGGCCCACTTGGGCAGGGAACACCGGTGGCAACCCAGATCATTCTCGACCAGCAGTCTACCAAGGCTCCATGCAATCAAACAGCAGCGAACCTGACTGTACGTTCACGTCAGACGACGCAACTGGTCTCCTTGCCAGCCCTCCAGACATTCCTCCGGATCTCCCGGAAGAGTTTCGGACATTGGCATTGTCACTTTTCAACGCCGACAACTCGACTGAGGAATGCGCAGAATCCAGGACTAGCTACAGGGACATCGACCCCTCCATATTGAAAGGCTACCCCTTGCCCTCCCCGGAGGAAAGACAGAGATTTGACAAGTCCAACGACGTTGCTCACCTGCGATCAATGAGAATCAATGACTGTTCGCGAGCTCTTTATTATCAAACGATGTACCCTGATGATCCTTCGCACACAAATCATTACTCAATCCTTCAGGCAAAGATCCAAGACAGGGAACAAGAGCTGAATGTTTCGTGGATCGTCGATGACACCCACGACGACGGAGGTTTCTACCGAAGCGCGGATGGGGAAGACTACAAAGACTTTTACGGAGAGCCAGGTGCGGGAGGCAGCGGCGCAACACCGTGCTTGATCGACCCCGACTTCTGGGAGGACTATTGTGGGAACATACCTTGGGGATTGTTAGAACGGATCAGAGGGGCTCGCCGTGCCGACGGCGCGCGAAGCAATGAGAGTGCTTAGTTCTATCTTGCTCGGATTGGCCATAATTTCTGTCATGTATACATGCCTCGGTGACATCTGCCGAGGTCGAGGGCAGTTTGTCACTTATCGTATGTACAGCTCCAGGACTTCCACCTTCAGACGCCTTCCGAAATGACTGAGCGTTCTCACCACACCGACGAGTTGCGCGCGAATGTCAGCTCTGGGCAGCCCTTTGGCTTGCGCATCTAATGACTGTCGTTACGATTATGGCAAGAAGCAGACATGCAGAAGGCCGCGCCATGTGTCAAACCGACCTGCAGCCTCAATTTCAGGCTGTGGCACAGAAAATGATCTATTGCGCCACTAGGCTGGGAGGATTCGTAGGCCCAGCCCTTTGACCTGTCACGAAGCGCGAGCTCGTCATTGTTACTCAGACTGCGTGAATGATACACGACAACTCAGTTGCTATCCTTTGTGCACCGCTAGCATGTCTCTGTGCTCTAGGTATGAGAATTTGTATGTAGCGGCAACACAAGTCGCGAGATCTCGTCACCAGCATCACTGCTCTGCAAGCTTACAAAACCACCGCGACGAGGAAATCACACATGCCGAGTCATCACTCGCACACATATCGCCACGGTCATGCGCATAAGAAAAGCGTGCCCGCTGTCATATGCGACCCGATGTCCAGCACGACTGTCGCGCGGCTAGACACCCGGGCCAGACCCTCCGCTTCCGCTGGCAGAGGGCTCGGCGTCCCCCCGCTAGACCCGCAGACAGACAGTATGATACGTACCGGTCTCGAGAAGATCTTGAGCTACAAAGCGTCCGAACGTCCGCAATCAATCCGGGCTCCGCCAGTGACCTGACGCACAAAATGGCAAGAGAAGACCTTACCCATTTCACAACAGCCTCAGAGAGCCACGCAGCCCAATCGGGACAGACTCGTTGCGACCGCCTTCTCCAGGTTGGTCGCAGTGCTATGTGCGACCAGCGGCTTCATCTTCGACTGCTTGGGTCGACAATGCGCTCTGACAATCATGCGGGATACGGAAGTGTGCGGCAAGTCGATCTTTACCGAAACCTTCGTTCTCCTCGCGACTGACGTCTGGCCACGTCAACGACTATACAGTACATTTAGTCACGGTCTTAGTCTCGCTCGTCCCACGTATTGTCTAGGATTCTGTTACTCACACAATGGCTGTCATCATAAGTGTGCACTCAGCTGTATTTAGAGTTGCACACCATGCACGTACGGCTGACATCGCAATTTCGTTTTGACTGCGTGATCCGTGCGTCGAGCCTCGACATTCATAAATGGACAGCCGGCCATTTGCTTGGCCATTCGAGGAGTCGAGGTTTAGCTGACACAAGAAGGATGCACATGTCCAAGCATCGAAAGCGATCTCAAGGCTGCTTTGGCCTACTTGAGGTGGCCAGACATTGCTCCGTGGAATGGCTTGTGATCTCGCATGTGATTTGACGGGCTTGACAACGATGCAAATGCAAGTACACAAAGTCCTCATTGCCACTCCGCTACACTATCTACCGATCCCTATCATCCTCCTCGTCCTCAATGGCAAACACAGCCTTTCCTCCGGTCTGTTCACCATCTTCGTGACAGTCGGAAGCAACCATCCTGCCCTTCCCTTTACTACGCCGTTGTCGCTGCTCGTTCAATTCGTATGCTTCTGCGCGCTCCACGTCGTCCAGATCGACTCGCTCGGCACCTAGTGGTACACGTTCGGCTGCATCGTCCACGTCCCGCAAGTTCAGCGCCCCACCCTTCATCCGTCGTATCCGAGCTGATCGCCGGAAGAAGAAGTATGCTCCAACGATGGCGATCAGAATCACCAGGATCATCAGAGCGGACGCAATGTTGTACCAGGCTGTCCGTCAGATCTGAATTGCAACCAATTGCCAGGGGGTCCACTTACACTCCCAATCGGTCGAGCCGCCTTTGAGCAGTGGTAGACCGCCAGCGCTGGCACCAGCTAGTCCTATGATCAATCGCGAGTCACCGCCTATCCGACTTGGCGTCGTGGCGGCGATACCAGGCAACTCAGAAAAATCTACGTCCATGAACCGTAAGATCATGTCATTTGTCACGAATGGCTGATCGAAGCCGACCTGAGGTCAGACCCACAAACACGACCCCTTGAAGAGGATTAAGGCACCATATGCGACGACTCGAAGACCTTGGCATAGGTCATGTTGCGAGATGTGCGCCATGTTCCGACTTGAGTATCGTTCATATACCAATTGTCTGTCAACGCATCCTGCGGATCAGCCTGGACTTGTCATAAACAGGCAACTCACGTCCCAGCCAGTCACACCGTTCCAGGTCATTGCGTCACACATGAGCTCGATGCCCTTGTAATTGCAGATGAGGTCGTCCGCCCCGGCAAACATCAGAACTTGCACACCCTTCTCCAATATACCCGGGATATATTGTACCGAAGCGAAAGAATCCCGATTGTTGAGCTCGGATGATACTCGGTTGCTGCATTCTACCCATGCTGAGTCTTTGATTCCCGCATGCAGGGCAGAGACGACATCGGACCTCTGGACAAGTCAACAAGGTACGTTGATGAGTTGAAACATCAGGCTCACCCGGAGAAAGCTGTATACATCGGGCAGATCTGGCGGCCAGTTCATCCCGCATGCGGGCCAGTCGTCTACTAGGCGAACGTCGTACACATTCATGCACTGTTTCTTCCCGTTAATCTCCTGCTGGTATGGCTCGGACACCTTGTCCATGACCTCTCCGCAGTGGTCCAGATTGATGGGAGTCGTTGCATCGTCGTCATATTGGTCAATGGTCTTTTGGCATTGCTCCATCGCTTTGTCGAGAGCATCCGCTTCCTGCGAATCAGCATGGTCTTGATATACGTGCAGCAGAAGACAGGCATACTGATGTTCCCGGCTTGATCAAGCCTTTCTCGTACGCGAATTCTAGGTATCCTCTATATTGCCGCTTCGGATCAATCCAGCCATTCCCTATGGCAATACCTCTCAAATTGAAGTTAGGCAACAAGGTGGTCTTGAGGAGGGCGTCGGCTGTGACAATCAGCACCTTGGCCCATAGCCGAATATATCCTCACCGAAGTACGGGATGTATTGACCAGCGTATGACTCGCCAGCAAGGTAGGTCTGCCGCTCAGCTTCGGTCCGTACAATTGCCGGGCCCACTCACATCTACACCGGAAAGATCGGGGAAGATGTGATAGAAGTTTTGCAAGAAGTGGATGAGATGTGCGGAGCCCTGCGTGTCAGATGAGTAGCCTTGAGACCAATCATAGCCTACTTGATGCAGCTCGTGGAGGTAGTTGTTGGTGGGTATGAACGAATACCCCGTGCCAGGTGGTTGGTCAACTTCTCCGTCAGCTCTGCTCACAAAGGGCACACTGCAAGCTGACCAAAGACGATGGTGGCATATTCCTCCCATCCTCCCTCGACAAGCTTGAGCTCGACCTTGCCTGAAGTCGTCTGGCTCGCTGGGACTGTTCGAAACGGGCCGACTTCCATCAAGGACCCGTCAAAAGAGGAACAGCCCGGTCCGCCCTAGCCAGTCAGCCACGGAATGTGTATTTGATCCTAGCTGACGTTGAACCAGAAGATGACTCGCTGCTTCCCAGCAGACCGACGGGCCTTGACCATCATGAAGCTGCGCAGTGAGCCACGACCGGCCCCAGTGGAGATCAGCTCACAAGATCTGTGCATCTTTGCCGGTATCTCCCTCGCCCCCACCATTGCCTTCTCCAGGATACGAGGGGAGTTCGCCTGCGTAGAGAGTGAGGGGATGCCTGCAACGTGAGTCCGTAGACATGCGCAGTCTGCAGATGCGCACGAAGGATGCGACACAAGATCCGGTAGACCTGGTAGCGAGGGCACGAAGAGGTCGGCTGCTGTGGGAAGATCTATGAGACTCAGCCGGACTGATGGAGAGCACGTCGGTGGGCTTACCTCCTTTTTGGCGCTTGAGAGCGCTGCGAGTCGTGGTCTGTGATGTGGAACCTCCTACATCTCCCCTCTCGGTGAGATGTGCAGCCGAGTGCGAGCTGGACGATGCGGGCTCGGGTTCCCTAGGGCGCAGGGGGTGGATACGCGCCCGAGCATCGTGAGGTGTCGCGGACATGACAGCGCGATGCAGATGGGTAGGAGACCAGCTCCTGTCGGCGCTGGCAGCTGCAAGAGGACGAGAGGAGAGGAATGGGGAGAGAATGCAACCGAGAGCTTGTCTGTACAACCTTCTTTCCTACATAGCGACGCGCTGGACATGCTCAGCTGATCCCAGGTGCATCCGCGCCACGTGGCCGCCCTGAGCTCCGTCTTCAGAGCGAAACTCCTCAGCAGAGCAGGTAGCCATGCTGGCGACGAGTATGAGAGGGCCGAGCACGACGGTCAGCATCAAATGCGCTGCATAGCAAAGATGCATCTCTCCCCTCTCGAAGATACCGCAGAAGCATCCGTATCTGTATCGTGATTCTCAGCACCCAATCCCCCATTTTCGCTAGGCAGGACCAAGTTTCCTAATGAATCCGAGGCATTAATCCGTCCGTCTAGTGATCCTCCCACAGCACTGCCCGACGAGGACGGAGTATGCGTCGGTAACAGCATGGCAAGGGAGTCCAAGAAGTTTTGATCAAAGAAGAAGAGCAAACGGGGCTGGGCAGGGTCTATATAGGCAGGCGAGCCGGTGGTCACGTGGACGAGTGGAGGTCCGCGAATTTGGTCCAGCGACTGTTGGAAGATTCTCTCAACGCCAGTAGACGCCAGCTTGTTAGAGGAGAGGGAGCATGACGCACCGGTCCAGGTCGGGAGGACCGGCCAAGACGCACAGGAAGAAAGGGCCCGCGGCCCAACGACGAAAGCTCCATCACCCGCCTTCTGTTCAGGCTTCCGGCTCTGCGCCTCCCGACAATGAGCAAGCCGACGAACTATCAGATGTGGAAGAGGACGAGACAGACCCGCCATTACCACTCAGCGTGTTCGCCGAGCCGACCGACGCCGACATCCTCGCGGTGATACATCGTGCATTGCGCACCACGCTGGACGCGCCCGACTTTCTCGTCTCGGTGCAGAACGTCAAGAGCCTCTTGTATGACAAGAAGTGGTTGGAGGTGTTTACGAACCCGGCGATGTTAGACGTGTATGCTGGGCGATGGGTGCCGAGTCGGGCGGTGTGTTATCGAGACTTGTTGATCTCGCTCAAAGCGGTCCGTGCAGTCTTCATGCCCCGAGTGTCGCAGGAAGAGGCGGAAAGAGGGGACGGGGAAGGAGAGGAAGGGGAAGATGATGACGGGTACGACAATGACGACAACGACGACGATGACGGCGAAGAAACCGACGAAGAAGCGGAGTCCGAGGACGAGGCAGAGTCCTCCAGCGCCCCCGCCAGCATCTCCACCCCAATCGACATCCTCTCGCTCGGCGGGGGCGCAGGGTCCGAGCTGCTCGCCATCGCATCAATGGTACACTCCCTATCCCTCACCCTCGGCGATAATCAAGACAGGAAGGGCAAAAAGCCCGCATACAGATTCACAAGCATCGACATCGGTCCATGGCAATCTACACTGGACAAACTATCCGAGGCGGTCAGCATAGATTGGGACATCCCCTTGGAAGTGGACCACATCGAAGGCGACCTCCTCAGGTCATCATCCTCTGAGGGTGGCGTGGATCTTGGGGAGGTCCTGCAGGCGCGTCGACCGAGCCTGACGACATTCTTCTTCACTCTGACCGAGCTCATGTCTCAATCTCGCCCAGCGACAATCCGCCTACTGCGCCAACTGTCCCTGCTCCCGCCTGGGAGCCTTCTTATAGTGGCCGACTCTGCGTCCGACATATCCGAGTTCAGCCTGGGCGAAGGGGGGCGCAAGTGGCCGGTATACTTGATTCTCGATGCGATCCTTCAAGGACCGGCAGCCCTCAGGGGCGGCGCAGGGCCAGCAGGTAGTGGGGATGGGGATTGGGAGCTGGTCCGGAAAGAGGATAGCAGGTGGTATCGCCTACCCGAAGGCGTGGGCAGTGGCTGGCCCGTCAAGCTGGAGAACACGAGATACTGGTATAGACTGTACCGCCGCAGATAGCACTCTGGATTCTGCAGCGTGTGTTGTAGATGCATACAACCCGGAGAAACTGTTGGCACACGAGCCATGACTAGCAAGCCAGATTGGCTATGATCGTGTATGTACAGGTACTTTCGCATAGCATAGCTTACAGCCGCAAAACTGCCTCCTCGCCAAGCTCAGAGGATGGTGATGATGGGCGTGAGCTGTGGCTGAGGGGTTCGGTGGACGCTCGACTGCTCAAGCTCAGCGCCCGCTGGACTTTGACATCCATCGTGTTCGGCGGCGAGTCTGGATCCGGCGACCCGGCAAAACCACCGGGCTTGGGAAGCGCTTTCGAAGGCGCGCGGGGTGATGTCGGTGATGAGAGTGTGGATGTGGGTGAGGAAGTGATGGATTCTGCACGACGCAGGATGTCGTCAAACAGCTATTAGCGTATCAGCCGAGCGTCAAGTCTACTGTGTGAAGCCGCTCACTCTGGAAAACTCGCTGACGCTCTGCGAGCCCACCACGGCCCACCGATCGTCAAAGACGTAGAACGGCGCCGCGGTCACACCGACCCGCTTGGAAATATCATACGCCCTCCGGACCTCCTCGTCACATTCCGATCGGTCCAGCCACAACATTGCTTTTGTGATGGATGGAAAGAGGGCATTGGCGACCGCCGCATCGGCCAGCATGGCCCGGTCGCTGGCGTGTTTGTTTTCGACATGTATGCGCCGTAGGATGTCGGCAGCAAGTGGGAGCTGACAGGAAGGGTGGACAAACAAGGCGTAGGTCAAAAGTCGGTTGGCCATGTGAGGCGAGGAGACCTGCCCGCCTAGCTTGTAGTCGACGCCAATGGCGGCGAATTTATTCACTAGGCTCTTCTCCGTCGCCGCTGCACCCTCTGGACCGAGTTTGGCGATAAAGTGCTCGGCTCGAGAACTGGGCCGTTCTGTCGCTGAGGGGTAGAGCATACACGGTAGTAGTCGGATAACGGGCTGGAAGGGTTTCTCGGGATGGGCGAGGCGATACTTGTTGATCGCTGCAGGTCAGCAGGAGATTTGGGGGTGTTGTACGAGACTCGCCTGTGAGAAGGGTCTGGACGCCGAGGTAGCTGTACACACACGAGACATCGATCTGGGCCGTCAGCGTCGGTGTAGGGCTCGAAGTACGGAGCTCACGGTGACATCGACCTTCATGATCTTTCTGGTAGTGAGTAGTCGCCGGCGAGTGCGAGGGTGTCGTGAAGGAGCCATGAAGAATAACTGAGGTGGTTTGTCACGGCGGCGAGTCGAAGGGGGCCGCCGGGTGACCGAGTGGAAAGTATATAGCTTGGTGGCCGGACCCTTTCGCCGTGGGTCTACGTCGGAAACAATGGTTTCTCGTGCGATGTGCGAGGCAAGAAGCGATGACGACTGTTTCCGAAGCAGGCCAGCAGGCAAGCAGGGGCTGGTCTGGTCTTCTGCCTTCTCCTGCCCGGGCTGTGTGACGTGTCGCGAGCGATCGATCGCTAATGGCCGGCGTGAGAGGGCGTCGATGCGATAGGAGGGATCCTGCCAAACGCGCAGCCGCTCCTTTCTGTGTGCTCGCGACGAAGACGCGCCTGATCAAAAGAGGGCGTCTCCACAATCTCCCGCGTATGCGCCGTGGCTGCCTCACGTCGTCCGGAACTTGACGGTCGAGGGGTCTCGGGGTCTCGGCGCGCCGGCCGCGGAGCTTCAGAAGGCAAGGGGGACAAGGGCGGGACGAGTGCGAGAAGCACGTTTGCGCTCGGCGAGCAGGGTGTCAAGCGAAGGAGCAGGGTGCGATTGCCAAGGTGGGGCGAGGTCGAGATGACGGTGAGGCTCGGCCACTGCGCGTGCGAAGGCCTCGGGATGTGGAATGGGTGAAAGGGCGTGACGAGGATCTGAACGTTGGAAGTTTGGGAGGGCGAGGAGGCGATGCTACGTCTGTCGTGGCTGACGAAACGGCCGAGTGAAAGACAAGGGATGAGGTGGTGGGCGCTGGAGTCTCAGTGACGCTGGAGATAAGGACACCAAGGCGACGAGTGGGGCCGACCGGGCGATGGCTGGCGCGCTTCTGACGGTGTCGGTGGTGTTTGCGGGCTGGTGGGGAAGGGGTCAGAGTCGGGAAGCGACGACTCCTTGAGAAATGCAGCTCCAAGGCGAGGCCAGAAAAGTGTGTCTCTTTCTCCTCTTGAGCTATATTTCCTCTCGGCCGGTCATGTTTGGATCCGAGGTGCGAAATACCGGCCGGGGCGCTCGTCAACGCTCGAGTCGTCGTCGTGGGTGAGGGTGAGGGTGAGTGCGATAGGGGCGGGATCAGCTTGCGTCCGAGGGTGAGCCGATCTGGGGTGGGAGGTGGGTGTGGTCGCGGGGGGAAATGCTCTTGTGGACCACTAGTGAGCGGCCGTAAGGAGGTTGTTGGCAACGGACGGAGCAGGGCGAGCAGCGAAGGGACCCGGCGTGTCGGTGAGTGGGCGAGGCACAGGCAGCTGCTATGATCTCTGGAGATGGGGAAGCGACTCCTTTGGACGCTATGTCGCCCCGTTTCGCCGTTGCCCTTGCGCTTGTCAAAGGCAATCGGCGCTTCGGCCAGACCCTCTTGTGCTAGTGTCGGAAGCTGGCAAGCGAGACTTAGTCTGCTGGACCAGATCTGGATGGGGAAGGGAATGACGCAGAGTCGGTCGCCAAGGAGGACCAATGCGCGACGGCGAGGAAGGGGTCCTAGTTGTCGCAGGGGAAGACGCGTTTGGACTGCGAAACAGATGGATGGCGATGACAACCGCAGCTGTTGTTGATGGATGGAGGTGGGGATATAAGAGTGAGTATGACGGCCAATGAAGACGTGATGCTCTGAGCTAGAGAGAGATGGGCAGCTACTCTTTGGTAGTTCAGTCTTGGCTTTGACGTTTGAGGTGTGCCTTTTTCTCGGACATCAGGACGCCACCAGTCCCCTTCCCCCCCTCTCTCTCTCTCATCTCACGCTCTGCAAGCTCTGCAGGACAGGGACTAGGTGGAAAGGATGTTCCGCGTATTTCGGACAAGGCTCGTCCGGGCAATCATCTCTCGCCGCGACCGCCGAGACCCCCGGGTCGACTTACTTTCTGCTGGATTCTCTCGCCAAGTCGCAGAGACAAGTCGCACGTCTATTCGCAGAGGCAGTGCAGCGCAGCCGAATGATGTTTACCAAAGAGGCGCAACTCGCCTTCCGGCCATCCGGTACGAGAAGTCTCGCTTAAAACAACGACGACGCAATCCACGGCGGCTAGGCCATACCGATCCATTCCCGCAGATCCATACAACTTCGTCTCGCTCTCATGCTAAACTAGCTCCGACGTCGAGCGTCCTTCTATGCTCATGCTCCGAATAGCAACAACAGTGATGGTGGCTCGCTCTCACAATAGATGAGACGGGCATACCGTGCAGAAGCCACAACGGCGACGGAGACCAGGATGCGCCTTGCTCTGCGATGGTAGCTTTGGAGCGAGCTGATCGCCCGGATCTCCCCCCCCTGGCCGCGCCCGCCTCCGTCCCGTCCCGGCCCGTCTCCACAACTCCCCTGGCCGTCTGTCTGTGCACAAAGCAGCATGACGGCGTGTTGGCCTTTGTCTCAAGCCTCGAGGCCGACGGGCACCCCGTGCGCGACCAGGGAGCAGAGGGCGACGTGGACATGGGAGAACGGTGACTCATAAGGATCGACACAGCTCTTCTGTGGCCCTGGGGGCGTCGTGTGACTTCAAAGGTGACATCCTGAGCGTAGACCGAGTCTGCAGTGACCGAGATGTTGGTTCCGTATCAAGTGAGGGTAGCCTTGTCGGTGGGAACATGTGAGCGCAGCCAGGGTGTCAGACTCTCACATTGTCAGCTCTCTCAGACACCGAACACAAGCAGATGATCGGCTTGTTGTTGACACTTTCCTGCGCGCTGTCCTGAGTTGACAGTCTCGAGCGATGAAATCGCAGAATAGGGTCGATGTTGAACCAAGCATATGGGTCAAAGGGTGAGTCACCGGACCACATGAACAAGTCAGGGTCGGGGAGGCCATGTTAGCGCCGACAAGTATAGTCATGTCAAGGCATGAGCCGGCTGTCGGTCCGACTCCCAGAGCCTTGCTACGGAGTGAGGCGGGGCCACTTCTGCCCCACTTCATGCTATGTGCCATCCAGCATCGGTACGCGGTGAGCTGGACCAAAGTCCATACTCGCTAGTCCAGCTGAGCATATGTTGTCCAGGACCATGTCCCACTTCACTGATATTCGCTTACCGTCCAGCTGCAGCTCTTGCTCTCCGCCCTCGCCGCGTGGGGAGCCTGGCTGAACTCCTCGTCCGCAAGCTCGACGTGCCGCATCGCACCATGATATGACCAAACAGTCATCCTCACCTACCCTGCACCATTGATACGGGACTTCATACATTGGGAAGGCCATTCCGAGTCACTCGGCATCAGCTCCGATAACGTCATGAAGGCTCAGCGTCGGGCGAGTCATATACGTCCACCCTGCATCAACTCTCGGCGGCATCGTAGGAGTCGCTGCAGGTCATGTTATACGTGCACGCCCTTGCGGGCGACGAGTCCGCCAGAATCTTCCAGAGCTCGAGTGGATCTAGTGGAGGAGCCGATGTGGCTGTCGGTATGTTGAGGAGGAAGCTGGACCCGTTTGCAACGCGTTCAATCCGCAGTTTGCGCGATTTGAGGACGACTGGCTTGATTTGAGTCGAACGAGACGGCTCCCAAGCCGGCGAAATACTGGGTCGGCCGCGTTCTAGCACTAGACAATGGGTAAGGCCTTTCGTGTCACAGCGAACCAGTCAGCGAGCCAGGCAGAGGCTGATGTAGAGCTAGTTCGTCTGGATCCTCTGCGCCAACGTCGAGGTCATGCGCCAAAATCGGCGTGAGGATTGGCAAGATCTTGCCCATGCTGGCAGGCATGGTTGGACTACGTAGCGTCGACCGTGTCAACTGCGAATGTCCCTAGTGAGCGCATGAAAAGTATTGCGTCCAGATCTTCTACCACTTAGCAGGCAGGGTAGGCTCTGTCGTCGACCTGAACCAAACGTTGCCGAGGAACGCACAGACCTGTTCGGCTAGTGAAGGCGGGCTCACTGCTTTTCTCAACTCATATAGCGAACTATTCGTCTTCTACCAGTACCTCTTCGCCATTCTCGCGGGTACAGACTAAACCGCCGCACTCGCTGCTCAGCGGCCCCAGCGTAGCTGTCAACTACATCGACTCCGACGCCGAAGAATCCGCGTGCAACGAAGAACCGCGTAGAGCTACACTGGCGCAGCGGTCAGCCGGACCATCGGGCCGATCACGACACAGAAGGTTTCTGGTGGTTCCACACGAACAGTGGACGCTGTGAAGTCTCGAAATGCCGAACACCGACAACCCGCTGGACACGCGCGGGCTTCAGAACGCCGAAGGTATCCGGACGCGCAACTCGGTCCTGATGGGGCGCAACGCGGGCATGGTCGCCAGCGTCAACAACATCGCCGTCGACGGCGTCATACAGGGGCCCATCTCAATCAGTCTCTGAAGAAACTGGACGAACGGGTACTGCTTACCAAAGCCATGCAGAACCCGTACAGTACGTCTCGATGAAGTCGACTCGGCGGGATGGTCCGGCTATCAGCGCCTTTGACAGATGGATTAGCATGATAAGTTTTGTCAACAATATCCTCAGCCGGGTTCCGATCTGGGTGAGGGCAAAAGTCGAAGCGCGACGGCGTGCATGATGAGTGACATGCCACCGTGCAGGGAATGTATATCGAGGTGTTCGAGGTTGAGGTTGTGCGAGACGGAATCGACATGTGTTTCCTGGACTATCAAGTGCCCGAAGTCACGGACTTGAGCGGGCAGCAGCTCATAGCTCTCCAGCTGGCAGAATATCCCCGCAATGTGCATATCGGCAAAGCCTGACCCCTACTTGTGCTCAACTACCGTCTCAGACGCCTCGGTCGGATCCTTCTTGATCTTTGGCCAAGCGGCATAGGGCGCCCACATATCCGCGTCATTGGAAGTAAAATCACTGAAGGCCATGTAGGCCGTATCATAATCGTACACGCCTCCTTGCGACACTTGGTCCGCTCGTTCTCTGCACCAGTTGTCGATCATTTGTTCAGTGTCAGAGAAAGTGCCAAAGGCAGTCGTGGCGGCCTTGCGGCGCAATTCGAAGATATCGGAATCCTGGATTGTGTATGTGAGAGCAGGGTGTGTCGGCGCTTCGTGCTCTGTCCTTCCGATACTCACTGATGGGAGGCGGGCGGAGGATGCAGCTTGACCTGAGTATTCTGTGGTCCTCGTTGCTGTCTGGCTGGCCGTCCACTCCGGCTTGCCGTTCTTGTGCGCTGGCATATGTGGCAGACGATCGGGCTAAGGATGAGGTCGATGAGCGAGGGTAGAGCCCATGATAGGTAGAGCATCGCATGCATTATGAGCTGCATCTCGAGGTGCTCACTTGGGGCGTGCCAACACCGCCTCTCCCTCTCAAATGAATCCTCCCATGGGGTCAAACGAGGCGCCTGTCATGATGTCACTTGCGGGACACCGGGGTCGGTCATCAAAGGAGCTCAGCGTCACACCCATCCAAGCAGTACGGCAGCCCGCTTGATTGAGTCGGGCACCATACCGGAGATGGCATTCCCTTTGCTCGTAATCATACGAAATCGCGAGTACAGCGCACGAAACAATCATCGCGAATGATTATATGATCATATTTATCCATGTTCTACAGCAGACGTCGGGGCAGAATGTCATATCTACAGGGTGGTGCACGATGGAAATGATCCGTGCGAATCGGGGCGAAGCTATTATTTCCGCGTCACTGAGGATCGTGTGTACCGAAGCTCGGCGGGATCGTGGAGCCCAGTGTCTGGGGAGTCTTCAGGCCTCTTTGCCGCTACCCAAGTGACAATCAGGAAGGGGTCCTTTGTCCTGTCAGTGTGGCCGGTGCAGGAGTCGGGCTCTCGCGCTGCGGCGGCAGTGGCGGACGGACATTCTCCCTCTCCTTCCCTCAAGCTGGCAGGCTCGTCTGGACGAACATTAGGTGTACCGTCCTGCTGAATGACCTCGGGTCCTGTCTGAGAGCCCTCACCAGAATATGATGGGGAGACCGTGGGGAACGAATCGGTTCGCTCTTGATCCTGGCTGTGGCGAGAGTCATCCCTCACATACGACGCCAGCTGGGAAGCCGGATGGCTGTAGCTGGGATCCTCGGCGAGGCCAATCTGCTCGGCGATACTGTCCGTCACAGGAACATCGGAATCGCGCCGGGTGATGCCGGGCAGTGACGCTCCTCCCCAGTTTCTGTCAGAATGTGTCTCGTTGGCAGAGGTTCCCGAGACGGCCTTGCCTTGCATCTCTGAGAGAGCCGACATGATGTTGTCGACGATGCGGACCCTCATGATCTTGATGATCTTGATGATGTGAAGGAGCGAGATGTGACGACCCGACTCATATGTCGATGGGATTATATTCCTCTTCAACTCTGGGGTGTGAGGATGTGTAATGCGCCGACCTCGCTCCTTTGCAATGTCGTACACTCCGTCAGTCGTAGGTCAGACGCGGAGACACGGGTGTGGCGACTTGGCTTTGACAACACAGGTGTCTCGTAGGTCAAGAGTCAAGCACAACGGTCTCTTCCATGCGCGCGTCAACTCGCACGGCGGGCCTCCCTTGGACAAATGAGCCTTGCCCAATCCTTCATCCGGTGATTGTAAGACTCGTCGTCCATTGATGACGCTATGAGGTGAGGGACCAGTGCTGCCAGTCTGGACTATGCTGTACGTGAAACATGTCTGCCTGGTGACCCATCACCGGGTCTCTTTGTCGGTTTTATTGTGCAGAGCGCTTCTAGTCGCCCAAAAGCAGCTGCGCACGGTTCCTCCTCAGAAGATAGCCACGACTATCGACTCACGATGAGACTAGGGCAAAACCCAGTTTGTACATGAACCAAGACTGGCAACAATACAAATGCAGAAAATAGGGATGTTTGACCATTAAGTACTTTAGCAAACAGTGAGGGAGGCGAGGGAGGGAAGCCGCTATGTATTCGTAAAGCTTAAGGACATGCATTCACCTGTTGGCTCGTTCATCTCCCTGGCCCTCGCAGTCAGCCTGAGTGGCTGACCCGTCCAAGTCCTGGAAGAACTCAAGTATTGGCTTCATCTTGCGCTGCAGTTCATGGTAAATAGATAAGGCCTGAAAGTTTCGTTGGGTGAACGGCTCCTGCAGAGAGGTGCTAGGTGCAGTGGCAGTTGCAGGGGCTCTATCGTCTGAGACGGTCTCTTTTTCTATCGCAAGGAGCGGCTGCAGGTCCTGCAAAAGGTACTTCGTCCAGTCTTCGGTGTTCATGAGGTTCATCGAAGCTGCTTGCGCTGACGTTGAAGAGAGGCCTGCTGGAGTCTCACGATCCCCATCCAGGCCGGCACCCTTCGTCTGCGCGGTGCCCACAGAGTCGGTCAGGGTAGCAGCGGATGGAAACTCATGTTCGTTGGTGGACCCGGTGCCCGAGGGGTCGTGCTGGTCACCGGTTTCCGCCCTCTTCTTGGCGATGAACTCCTGTTGCGCTCTTACGGGCTCTAAATAATCTGCGACATAAAAGCCTTCTAGGTTGGCCCGATCTGATTGGGAAGTATGCTTGTACATGAGCTCCGTGTAAATGGAACGCTCCACAGGTTTTGTGCAGTCCGATGTGAAGGCAAAACCTTGGAGCATAGCCGCACTAACCCAGTAGCTATGGCGACTTGGAGGCGCTTTCTTCCCTTTCGCCTTGGCTGCACGCCATACTTTCTCGTACATCGCATATGTGCTTCTCACAGTGTCACTCCAAGCCTCTCCGGGGGCTGATCGATATTTGTAGGATGCTGCCAGGTCGCTAGGGTAATTCTCTCCTTCAAGCCGAACGGGGTCTACCCGGCTTGGAAGCGTTGCTGTGTCTTCCTTGTTGCCGGGGGGCGGGGTATCGCTTGCGCTCTGTTTCCCACGGCTCTGACCGGAAGCCCCCGCCATCCCGGCGGCTTGGATTAGGGATTCACGAAACATTGCTTGTGCTGCTTGGTCAATAGTACACCTCAAGTTCAGTATCGTTTATGCTGTTGTGAAACTTCGAGCAGCATGCGCCGAGTATATAAGCTCGCGAATCCAGTGTGGGACAGGAGTCCTGGTGAAAGGTCATCCCTCCCTTGCCTTGCTCGAGACAAATCGTTTCGAGTTTCTAGATGCTTTCATGTAAGGAGGCACTCTTGCTTTTGGTCTCTCGTTCGTGTTTAGTCACTCGTTTTTCATGAGTTATGCTAGGAGCCTTCGAGCTCAGAGCCTTCCCTTGTGCGCTTACGTTGCTCAAGACAAATTGTTCTAAAGGTCTAGACATTCTCATTCAAGGAGCCACTCTTTCTTTTGGCCTCTGATTCGTCTTTTCCATGTGAAAAGTTATTTGTGCTGGGTACATTTGAAAGTATAGCCTTCTCTCGTCCCTTGCCACCCAAGACGCGATTCCCTTTGCTTCTAGGTATTCTCACGCAAGAAGCCGCTATCGCTCTTTGCCCTCACTTGTCTTTCACTCGAGGCGGGTGATTTGCTTATTCCAGATCTTCGCAGGCTTGTCGCATGCCACGAAGAGTAGGTGTCAATTTGAGCAAAGAGATTTTGTTCCTTTCGCGTCGCACGTACGCATTTGACACGGGAAAAGCACTCGACCGACCGTACGGAAATCTGCGGCGTGTTTTGCTGGGCCGAGGCTAAAGCTGCACACCCCAAGCAAATTGCCGGTCCTTGCAGACCCCCAATTCGTAATAATTGCTCGGCCCAGAGTGTCGTTTCACTTGAGATGCCAGATCTGGTCGATGACAGACGCGTTGACAGCGCGAGAGCGGCGAGAAACAAAGTAGCCTATAGCGGCGGCAGTGCCTCTCGGCTCTGTAGAATCCGTCGAGACTTACTAGATCCGCCAAACTACAAGGTCAGGCAGGAGGTACGGTCGGTCTGCGCCGCCGCTCGTAGCTTGACAAAAGGACTCATTTTCAATTCCGCTATGATATTACTGGGCGACCCATTAGCTGAATCACAAGAGCTCGGGCCGCACTGCGTACTGTCCGATGCGTTGAGAGGAAGTGAATTAGCGGTCTCCAATAGGTTCGAAGAAGCGCCAAGCATGAGCCCGCCTGGCAACAAATCTACAAGTACTGTATAGTTGCGCGACCAGATCTCTGCGGTCTCTTTACCGTAGTGCAACTTCCAGGAACAGTCAATCTCTGCGAGGAATCCTGCGGACTTGCGAGGAGCCGAATACCGTAGCTCCGTTCGGTGTCCATCCGCTACTCCCCTGCAGACCAGAATTCCGATTCTACTCATGGCCCCGCTACACTGTGACGCATAAGTCACACCCCTTATAGTATAGCATCGGATGGTGTCTACGGCTTCGGCGCCGCCCAGATTTTTGCGCACGGCGCGTCACGAATACCATTGGTAACAACTAAGGAATGCATGAAATGATAGCGAGTATCGTACTGCTAGAGCACCTAAGGCTGCGTGTGGCGGATCTGAGGTGGGCTATTCCGAATGTTCCCTACGAAGGGAACCTCTCTATGATCAGACTTGACCTGGCTGAGCAGAGCTCTGAGCGCTAGATGGAATGGCTGTGGTGTTCTCAAGATTCTCTGCCTCGGTGTTGTAGGGCCTTGAGCCTCTGACGACGGCCCGACGGTATACGACCGCCAGTTCCGACCGAGGGGGCTCTTGGCCTCGGAATGTGAAACGAACTTTCGACCTCAGGTCTGTTTCTAGGTCAACACGACCAGATGACGCACTGTGGGAATCGCGTTGCTGGCGAGAGGTGCTCGCGGTTCGCTGCTGGCTGGCCGCATCGTGACATTCGTCCATGCCCTTGCTCTCAGTATTCGAACTCGCACCGATCGTTGCGCTGGGACCGGCCTTCGCGCGATCATCGGAAGGCCGGGCGTCCTCGGGAGTGCCCTCAGTCTTGACAGAGAACTCAGCACCACTGACCCCTTTTGAGACGCCGTTGTCCTGCCAAGTGTACAATGACATTGGGTTCTTGAAAGACAGAAGGGTATATGTTGTATGTCTGGTGGCGACAGCTGGATCGATGCTGCCCCGGGCATACACGACTGAGCGGTCAAGCGAGTGCCAGATCCTTTCCTCTCCTAAAACCTTTGAAACCCCAAACTTCTTTCGAATACGCCCTAGTGAAAATGGTAGAGCCAGGAGCCCTTGTCTCCGCCGTCTCCAGCGATATCACTTCGATTCTCTTAATGTGGTATTGGCGCATCTCCCTTTTCATCTCAGCCACACTCCCCACAGGGCCACCGCCGCTTGGCATTGAGGACAAGCGAATATGGGATCAAGCAAGTTTTGCGGGTCAAGGAGCGGCATAACTGTCCAATTTTCCGTCGACACGGGCTGCGTCATACAAGAATATCGGGTCAGGGGGCAATTTCACATCAATCAGATGGCATCCTGTCCGTGCGCAAAGAAGTGGTCCATCCGTATGGCATCGCATAGGCACCTCAGCTAGAGCATCAAAAGGGTGCTGTGCACCTACATCAGCAAGTCAGGGAAGGCAAGCAAGCTGCTTCAGGCTTGTCTGAACCATTCTCACCTGGGGACGTGGCATATGTGCTCATCCTTTAGCTCCTCCGAATCAGCGGTTCAAGTCGTAGCTCAATTGGGTCATGTGGCGCGACATTTTCAAGTACACTGGAATGTGAAGTCTCAGAGGCGTTGCGGCTGCATGAACCTGACTAATCGTACCACTGACAAGACGAGATGCAATGGACGTGCCGGAGGCATGTGGTTATGCGTGGCTGTAAGTGCCCAAAGCAATCGCTTGTGGACGCGACATTGGACGGCGCTGCCTGTGCTTGGACCCCATTGCGAGATATTACAAGCTGTGATATGTCCACCATTCCGAGATGACGTGACTCCTGTCAGATGTATGTGCCGCTTTGGTCCCACCAACACCACCACCACCCCCCCCCCCCCCCCCCCCTCCCCCTCCCCTTTCTCGAGCTCGATATCCTACGGTACAATACGTACGGTACGACACATACCTTTACACTGAACAGCGGGCGCTTCACAGCGGCATTTTGTGGATAGTCGCCGTCACCCGCTCACATTCTGTATCCCTAGAGAGGAGATGTCGACCGTGTCGACGTTCTCCAAAGGGTCTCCATGTTGAGCAAGTGAAATGCTTGAGAACTTGGTCAGCTGTCAGAGTCCTGGAGTAAGCCTTCAGCTAGTGGTACGTACAGCCACCCGATAGCTTCATCCTCATGGAAATCTGGCCTGCTGCTTTGATCTCATCAGGCTTCTGGGAATGAAGCGAACCCAAGATCTCGTTGGTTGGAATTGCGTATAGGAAAGACTTCCGAAGGGATCTTGAGTAGCTCGTGAGGGCGACCACGCAATGGACCGTGAATGACTCCAGGGCGTGATCTGTTTGTGGTGTTGTAAGTGGATCCAGTCGATGCCCCAAGAGAAGGAGGGGCCCGCAGAGTCTATCGTGTAGTATGCTCCCAGACTTTCACTCTGTGAACAGGTCCCCGAGTCAGTAGATGACGACGCCTTGAGGGAGAGGGCCAATGTCTCTGCCAAATCTGGAGACAGTTGGATGCCCTTGCTGTCGGAATCACCACCCCTCTCTCCTCCCTCCCTTCTTTGCTTTCCGTGCCGCTCAACTCTTCTACGATCGAAATCCACATTGTCTCTGAGCAAAGAGTCAGATACGTGTTCGGGTTTTGTGTGCGGACTTTTATCAGAGGGCAGAGCGAAATGAGTCTCGTGATTCTGACAAATGGTCGGATGAGTAAAGGTGATTTATGCATCTGGAGAACGAGTCAAAGCTAGGAATAGCACTTACACAAGAAGACAAGGCAATCAGACGATATATGGAGCCGGACAGGGGGGAGGAGGGGGGTTGTCGTGAATACCGAGATGACAAGGTCCCGTGGTGCAGTACCAAGCGGGCCTTGGTGTTGTGTTTGATTCGCTTGATTTCAGACTGTTCCTTGCGCCGCTGAGTCGCGTAAAGCCGGTGCGTCTGCTTTGAAGTCGCCCCGGGTCGAAGCTCCGATGGACGAGACTTGTTGACCGGACTCGCGAGAAACATTATCATCAAGAGAGGCGGTGATCCCACTGTTCTGGGTGCTGGATTGCTGCTCTGTTCCGCCCTGAGTCGCGGCTTTGCGGGCACGCTCTTTGGCCCTCTTCTGCTTGAACAGGAGTTCGAGTCCTTCCAGACTCTCTTCTTGAGAGAATGTGACCTGAGAGTCAGGAACCTCCGGCCGGAAAGGTGGTAGGTCCGGCGATGACACGTGAGAGTTCGGATCGACACCCAAGGCGCTCTCTATCTTGGACATCTTCGACAGTACTTCGTCGAATTCTCTGGCCGTTTGGGCTGACACTAGGGCTTCGCTCAGTGCATCGCATTCGTCGTGTAAGCGGCAAAGTTCGTCCAATTGCATTTCATCCTTTGTTGGATCCGATTCTGCTACTTCACCCTGAGGTGTATGAGGCTCGCCAACAGGAAGCTGCATCCCATTCAAAGACGATCGGAAACTCGAGGACCGCTCTTCGGCCTGACTGACTGTCTCAGTAGATGCGATTTCAATAGCGAAGGAGCGTACGGAATGCGTGAGATACGACCAGACCATTCATGTTGCTCAGCTTGTATGCCATGCTTCACGCCAGAGGAGCCGTTCTCTGCGTCGTCATCTCCACTGCTGAGCGTCTGATCGTAAGACTTGACCGATTGTTCGAGGCGCCCTTGTGTCGAGCCTGACCTCACATGAGGAGCTGTCGAGTCAGCGTCTATTAAGTCTCAGCCGAAGTAGCCGGATATCCTCATTTGGAGGGGATGAGGCCACTACCAACGTACATATGGGTCCGTCGGACTGGGTTGACGAGGCTTCTTTCTGGTTAGCCACAGCAGACATGATATTCCAAACGAAAAGGATAGTGAGTTTTACGAGTGCCGCAAGCTTGAGGGGAATATATAGGCCTGTACGATTCGAAAATTCGCTCCTATAGCGATCTGAGCATGCACCGCTTCGGCCTTTCCTTTTTCCACGGCTCCATTCGAGCGGAAACGAGTGGAGAGAAAGAATGTGCCACATTGGTGAACTGCCACTTTCCCCATTCATCCCCACATTGCATAGGAAACACCTTTCGTTGCACCTGTGCCATTCATCCCCACTCGAAGCCCAATCTTGTGTCTCAGCATGGACGCCTTCGGTCTTCCCATGGCCTTTGGGAAAAAGGGGAAGGCTGGGCCCGTCAATATCTCGGCCAAAGTCGACACCACTAAGCGAGCTGGGCCTTCCTCAGCAGCTCCTCCCCCTTCGCGTCTCGTCGCGACGAAGGTTTCACCACCACCAGCACTTTCGAAGTCGAGACCCAAGTCGGAGTCACCAGAGCCTGGACCTTCAGCTCCACCTCGGTCCCAGACTCCGCCCGCCCCGCCCGAAGACGATGACGATGAGGAAGTCGGACCCATGCCTCCTCCGCCCACGACAAGCAAGCGAAAGGCGGGGAACGGGGCAGATGAGGCAAGCGATGAGGAGGACGAGTATGGGTTGGATGACGCCGATGAGGTCGATAGGACACCGATATCGCACGAGATCATCTTGAAAGACCATCAGAAGGTCGTCTCGGCCATTGCGGTTGACCCCTCGGGGGCCAGAGTAGCGACGGGCTCACACGACTATGATACGAAGATATGGGATTTTGGAGGCATGGACGCCAGACTAAAGCCTTTTAAGACATTCGAGGCGAATGGCAACTACTACGTGAGCCGTGGTTCGATTGTGTCATAGGTCTAATCGGCAGGTGCATAATCTCGATTATTCGTCGGATGGACAGCAGCTTCTGGTCATCTCTGGCACGGTACAGCCAAAGATCTTCAGCAGGGAAGGCGAGGAGCTGTGAGTGATTGCAATTCAACCTCGGCGGCGTGCTCATGGTAGCATGGAATTCAACAAGGGCGATGTATATCTACGCGACATGAAGAACACAAAGTACGTGGACGTACTGTATATCGGCGCCTAGCTCATATGGCAGCGGGCATACGGCGGAGATCAATGACGGATTCTTCCATCCCCAAGATAAGACACAGTTTTTGACATGCTCTAATGACTCGACACTGCGGTGAGTGACGCTTCCAGCCTGGGTCCCTAGCTGACAAGCAGAATATGGGACACGTCAAACAAGCGCAAGCAAAAGTCGGTCATTGTGGTTAAGTCGAAGGAACGCGGGGCTCGGACAAGGGTCACTGCTTGCGGATGGAGCTATGATGGGAAGATGATCGCCGGAGGTGCGTTATGCATCTGCATTGTCATATTACTGACATTGCAGCATGTATGGATGGAGCATTACATATCTGGAATTCCTCGTCAAATCTCGCCAGGCCCAACTTGTCTTGCGAGACCGCCCACCGACGAGATACAGAGACGACCAGTCTCGCATTCGCCCGAGATGGCCGTAGAATAGCGACAAGGGGTGGGGACGACACAGTCAAATGTGAGTGACTTCTGGTCATTCAGTCGGGCCTGACGGGTAGTATGGGACATCAGGTCAATACGGAAACCAGTTGCGGTAGCTGAACAAATGGACAACCTGTATCCAGAAACGAATGTTATCTTCTCTCCCGATGATCAATCTATCATCACCGGTCTGCCTGCGCCAAAGGGTCAGAAGGGGTCGATCGTGTTTCTCAATGGCGAGGACTTGTCTGAACAAAGGCGGTTGCCTATCGGCGAAGGATCGGTTGTCAGAGTGGCGTGGCACTCCCGCATCAATCAAGTCAGTGGGCAGAGCGTAGGGACACCCGATGCTGATGCGTAGATCTTTGCCGGTCTCAGCACAGGTGCAGTCCACGTCCTTTATTCGCCGCAATCATCGATTCATGGAGCCCTTCTCCCACTCAAGAAGATGCCCAGGACTGCTCCGAGAGACATGTCGTTCTCGTCAGCGGACGTCAATCCTGTCATCTACACGCCAGACGCGCTGCCGATGTTTGCGGACGTCAAGTACGGGGAATCGCTACACCAGAAGGAGAAGAGGAGCAAAAAGATGAAGCCCATGGAGCCTGTCAGCGGTGTAGGCAAGGGCGGGCGACTGGGAGGCAGTCTCACACAGGGGTTCGTGCAGACGCTGTTCCCGGACAAAATCGACCCGAGAGAAGATGTGAGTCGAATGAAGCACGCAAGGCCGGCGCTGACACCCAGCCGCGGGAGGCGCTGCTTCGCTATGCGGACAAGAAGGACGAGAAGAAGTAGGGATTTTTGCGTTGTACCTTTATAGCATCGACAGTGATGGGATGATCATCAGCATGGTTTGTCGGCCGTAACTCGTTCATTGACCAGGAACGGATCTCGCGGTTTTGATGGCCGGTAGATGCGGAACGACCGACGGTCATGACGCCACCACCCAAGCCAGCATATTGAACTGCTCTGGACGCGCGTCCAAGGTGCTCAACTCTGTTCATACTGTACAATACCGAGCACAACATAATCTGACATGTCCTCCCCCTCTCCAGTCACTCTCGTCGGCGCTACTGGCCTGACCGGCGCCTACGCACTGCGGCACCTACTCCTCTCGCCTGCCGCTTTGGCAATAACGACCCTCACTCGTAAAGCCGTCTCGCAGCCCACGCCAGCGCAGAACGCCCAGACGACGTTCGCCAACCGCGAGTATGCGGACTTGACAGCGGCTGCGAAAGAGCCTGTCGGGCAGCCGGGAGGCGTATTCGTCAGTTGTCTCGGGACCACGAGGGCCGATGCGGGTGGCCAAGCCAAGCAGCGCTTGATCGACTATGACCTGAACCTGGCGCTGGCTAAGCGCGCCAAGTCGGACGGCGTGGCTACAGTGCGTCTCCGCTCTCTTTACAAGACGTCCTGAAGACCTGCCACGAACGCAGCGTGCTGCATGAGTGCAGCTGAGAGCAGTACATCCTCGTCTCGTCCGCCGGATCGAGCAGCTCGTCTCACTTCTTCTACCCGAAGATGAAGGGCGAGCTCGAGGACGCCGTCAAGGCACTCGACTTTGACCACACGGTCATCCTCCGCCCCGGTGCCCTTCTTGGGCAGAGGCGAGTCCTTTTCTGCGGGCGAGATGGCGGAGCTGACGTGCAGAGGAGATCGGGCTATCACGCAAGGTGTGATGAATGGGCTCTTTGGTGTACTTGGTAAAGTCGGACTGACGTCGAGCCTCTCCATTGACGGCGAGGAGTGAGTCCTTCCTTGTGTCTAACGTACTTGTCAGGAGGGACAGCGGGTGTTTTGTTAGGGTTAGAGCTGATCTCAGCGTCGGTATTGCCATTGCGCATCTCGCTGCCGAGCCGCCAGCGGACAAGGTGACAGTGCTGAGCAACTATGACCTTGTACAGATTGCGAACAAGTATCGTCCGACTGCATGAAAAGGGCACTTGAACGGTCTATAATACCCAAGTGGATGAGGGATGTCCGTAGAGGAAGGAAGGTGCACAGATGCATCTGTCGTCGCTACCACACCCGATGGCCGAGTCGCCATGCTCGGTCTGCCGAAGTATGTTACTGTACGACCCCGGTGCCGGTGAGCCTGCCCCCACCTCTGCATGCTTGTACGGGCTGCGGTCTGTCACGCCTTACATGAGAGACGGACATGGGAAACGCCGACCCGGAGCATGCTGCTTTGACGGACATGGCTTACATCTCCGCTCGACGCCGTCGGCGTCCCTGACTTCGGCGTCAGTCTCTTTCGGCGATACAACATCTTTCTGGGCAAGAGCAATGATGGAACAGCACCCACTGCCGAGGGCACACCGAGGCTCCCTGCCGATACATAAGACGCTGAGACTCGCAGCTACTGACCCTCCTCACGCATCCACCCTACCACTCAAGGCCAGAAGTCCACTCTCCATTTCGACATGTCCCTTCCTGGCCCCTCTCACGTCGCGCTGGTCGGCGCAACAGGCCTGACCGGCTCGCATATCCTCCAAACTCTGCTCGGTCTATCTGCCACCCATCCAAGGGTACAACTGACTGCCCTCACCCGGCGTCCACTCCCAGAGGCCTCCTCTTCCCGGTACGACAACATCGTCGGCGACCTAGGCAGCGCAGAATTCCCCCAATCAACCTCGGGAGCATTCATCAGTGCCCTAGCCACGACAAAAGAAGCGGCGGGGTCCATCGAGGCTCAACGCAAAGTCGACGTGGGGCTCAACGCGGACCTGGCACGCAAAGCGCGTTCAGCGGGATATTCCACAGTAAGCTCTTTGCACAATTATGTTTTGGCGCTGAGAGCAGTACGTGCTAGTCTCGTCGAAATGGGCGTCGGCGTCGGCCCGCACGCCTTATCTGGCCATCAAAGGCGAGCTGGAGGATGCAATAAAAGGCATGGGCTTTGAGCGGGTCGTCATTCTCCAGCCTGCTTTCCTGCTGCGAGACCACCGGTAAGTCTGCCAGATAGTCAAGAGAGAGAGCGCTTATGTGTGAAGAGACGAGAGTGTTAATGCGCGGCCATATGAAAACTGGTCGAATGCTCTCTTTGGCCTGATGCGCCGGGTCAGATTGCCCACGCGTGATTGGGCGGTACGAGTGGAGGAGTGAGCTCCCATTATGCTTCTCTTGGATCCAGCTCACGGGAAGTGTCGCCACTTGCGCTGCTCACTACGCGTTGGAACCCCCAAGTCAGCCCGTGACAATCCTCAGCAACAGAGAGATCATAGAAACGGCCGCCAGAATACGGCAGACCAGCCTGTAGAACCTGACGCCTTTCCCTTGGTCATGTAGCAAGCTATGCAACGCGGCCATATGCTATGTTATTCGTGATGACGTCGTGATGGAACTCTATGTGCACCCGTCTAGTCGACCCGGATCGAGCCGTACAGTCTTCGCACAGCAAAGTACGTCGCCAAGTATCCGATCGACCCGCCTATCAAGAAGTCCAAGAGGGAGAAGAGGAATCTGCCGTCAGCTCGCCTTGAGATCTCTTCAAGAGTCGACTTACAGATATCCAAAGTACAGGACTACCGATGTGAACGAGTCAAGGCTGAGCCTGGAGGCCCAGTACCACACCCCATAAGCGAACAACCAGAAGGCACTGCCTCCACCGATCAGGAACGCCCGCCAGTGCCAGCGGTACTCTTCGGCGCAAAGGATAAAGTACGTGAACAGGATGCTGACTGTAGCGGTGGTCAAAGCGACCACGGCGAAGGTGAGGAACAGGAAGCCGAAAGCATAGTACGCCCGGTGACCAAAGATGCTCGAGAGGACAAAGTACAGCTCGACAAAGGCGGCGCCAAAAGGCAAGATTCCGCCGAGAATGGCAGATTGCAAAGGCTCAAGGTACCATGGCTTGGGCGGGATCTGGCGGGGAATCGGGTTGATGCGCACCGGGTGGGAGAAAGCGCCGTGCTTCATGCCGTAGAAGTAACCGGCGACGGAGAGCGGAACCGAGATGAGGAACCAGAGGAGGAGGATGGCAAGGATGGTGCCAAACGGCACTGCGCCAGAAGCAGAAGCGGAGATGAGGAATAGGTTGAGTAGGCCGATGATGCTGAAAGTGACAGTCGGGAAGAGCACAGCGGTAAGGACCAGGTTCGGCTTCCACTGCTCTCCACCGAGACTCGCGTAGACGCGGGCTGACGTGTATCCCGAGACGCAGCCGAACAGAGTCCAGCATATGAGTAGGACGGTGGCGAGTGAGCCTCGATTCGAGGGCGAGAGCAGGCCAAAGAGGGCGAAAACGAGAGTGACGACCGACATGATGACTAGATGTGCTCCATTCCCGACAAAGACGCTCAGGAGCATAGGGCGATTAGGCATGCGGAACACCTCGCCATGCACGAGCTTCCATCCGTAATCCTCTTGAACCTCCTCGGAGAGGTCAATAGCGTTGTAGCGCGAAATGTCCTTGGAGATGGTGCGGACAAGGACCATGTTGACCATGAAGACGAGGAATCCGACGATGACGAGCGAGTTGATCAGGGAGAACCAGTGGATTTTTGGGTCGAATACGTGGAGATACATGTCCCATCGCAACCCCCACGGCGTTGCCGACTCCATGAATGATATCGAATAGGTGTAGTAGAGTTCGTTATCGGTCGTCTCGCTCAGATGGAAGGGCTGGTCGACGAAACAATTCGGGCTGCTCTCGCCTGCGACTAGCGAGTTGACCGAGCGCGGATAGACCAGTACGCCGACCACTCGGAAGTGATGAGCATCGCGGGCGTGGTACTGAATGTAAATGTCGTAGTGGTTGTTCAAAGCCGGTCGCTCCGGCGTGGCATCTATTTCGTCATCGCCAAGGTTGAAGCCTTGAGCGTCGAGAAATATTTCGCCAGTCTTGGCATCCCGCTTCATCTCGCTGCTCGGCAGACCATCAATGATGAAGTTGAGCCCGTAATCCTCGCGTATCCTGTCATTGATGAATTTGGCGTCCTCTCTCGGCACGCTGGACCGGCACAATGTCTGGCAGGTCGAGTTGTGGAGCATTGAGATGTCATATGGGGAAGAGAGGATACGGTCGCCAAAGAGTATCGAGCCGAGAGATTCCGGCTGCCTGACGGGCCCGCCCTCAGGCTGGCAGAAGTGGAATCGCTCGTCATAGTAGTCGTGCGAGATGAGGGACTTGAGCTTGGAGTTGAGGAGCGGGGTGAGGGTGTTGACGAACACGTCAATCTTTTCGCCTTGGCGATAGTCGCGTGGGGCGGTCCCGGGGAGGTAGAACGCCGATACGATCTGAGGGGCAAGGAGAAAGAGTGCCGCAAGGGCGCGGAGGAATGGCATGATGAGAGCTCGAGGTGCGGTTTGCGGGCACGGAGAGGAAGTGTCCAACGAGATGAGATCTGTTCTCGGAGTCCTCTCTCTCCGCTATCGTCTCCCCTCTTCACCTCGTCTTGGCTCGTGAAGAAATGGAACGACTTTGCTACCCGCAGCAATGGAGGCGTGTCAGAGCAATGGCAGGGCGTCTCGGCTATTCTCAGCTATCGGCGAGCGCCGAGAACTACCACCGCCACAGCGAACTGCCGACTCAAAATGCCGGGAAGCCCCGCCACCAGTCTCGTGAGCATGCTGACGCACATGGTGTAACGTCATTCCGAGACGTCAATCGCCGGATAATTCGGGAAGCTCTGAGATTGTTGGTGGCCCAGTGGGACGGAGTGACCGACGGCGTGGGGTGGACACCGGCGAATGAAATCGACAGGCAATGACATGGGATGAGGAATGGTATGGGTTGGAATTCTGCATTCACCCTCCAGCGCGGTCATTCCGACATTGTCAGACGTTTCGGTATCGGCCCCCTTCTTCCCTGGCAACGTAGCGTATATAGGGCGACTCTAGCCCGGCGTCTCCCAACTACGATACCCACTATCTTACGACCGCTTGCCACTTCGTTCTTCCATACCTCCAGCTCAAGATCGTATACCACCAACATGGCGATTCTGAGCAAATTCGGCTACGAGACCATCCCTGCGTCGGTCACGTCGAAGACCTTCTATGATCTGCGCCCGGCTTTGCCTGGCAAGGACAAGACGTACGATTTCGTAAGTCGCCAGCCGGAATCTCGCCCTCAGCTGACGAGATAGAGCCAGCTGAAAGGCAAAGCCGTCTTGATTGTCAACACCGCCAGCAAGTGCGGCTTCACCCCTCAGGTGCGCCTGCTTTCCTACTTTGACTTGGCTGACAAACAGTACACCGGGCTCGAGAAGATCTACGAAGAGTACAAGGACCAAGGTCTCGAGGTGCTCGGCTTCCCCTCGGACGAGTTTGGCGGGCAAGAGCCTCTGGATGACGAGGGCATTGCTTCCTTCTGCCAGCTCAATCACGGTGTCACATTCCCCTTGATGCAAAAGGTGCGTCGCGGCTGGTCACCTGTTGTCAACCGTGCTGACGTCAGGGGCATGTCAACGGATCTAACATGAACGAGGTATTCGCCTGGCTCAAGGCCAAGTCGAAGGGTACCAAGAGTGCAGGCGTCGCTGGCACTACCAGCATCAAGTGGTGCGTCAATGACCTCCTGTCATTGAAGCGGCTTCGCTGACCCGTATAGGAACTTTACTAAATTCCTCGTTGACCGCCAAGGCAACGTTGTCGGGCGCTATGCGCCAACGACCAAGCCCGAGGCGCTCAAGGCGGACATCGAAGCCGCCCTCGCCGGATCAAAGTGAACATCCTAGACATCTCGATAGAGCCACATAATGCCAGAATCGTATGCTACATGTTGTCATGTATCTGTCCCACCCACTAGCCGTCGCTTGCTACACTGCTGCCCGTCGCCCGTCTCCGCATCTCACGCAGCTCTATCTGCTCTCCGCGCGGTCCGAGCCGTTCCACCTCGCCTCGTGCCCGACGCCGCACACCTTTTCTGGTATGCCACCACCGGCTTAACAGACATAGAAGGCCCGCAGTGGCACCTATTGGAGGGATGAGGCAGACGCGCCACCACCAGCCGCTCTCCCCTCCTTGCTGCTTCTTCCATTTCGCAACTAGGCGGTCTACCTGTGTTGACAGGTCGGCCAAAGTGCCCGAGTTGTCCAGGATAGACGAGGCAAATGAGGCTTTTTCTGATAAAGGCATCTGACTCGCTATGCGCGCTCGCGCCTGCTGCTGGGTGAGAGACGGCGCCGATGGGTCAGGCAAGGGTCGAGCTAGCAGTCGGGACAGCTGCAGCTTGTCGTTCCTGCCATTAGTTCATACACACACCGCTTCGTATCACTCACACAAACACCACCACGACCTCTCCGACCCACCTCCACAGGCCCGCCTCAATCAAGAGCGGCACATCAAGTACCACCACCCACTCTCCGCTCAGCCAAGCCTTGATCACCCGCTTGACGATCTCGCGCCTCACGCGCGGATGTATGACCCCGTTCAGCCAGCGCCGCTCGTGCGCATCGTGAAAGACGATGTCGCCCAGCGCTGCGCGGTCGAGCTCTCCTTTTGGCGTCAAGACTCTGTCGGCGCCAAAGTGTGCAACGACGGCTCGGAAGCCGGATGTGCCGGGCTCCACAACTACACGGGCGAGTCCGTCGGCGTCGATGATGGGTATGTTGTGTTTGGCGAGGAGGGTCGAGACTGTCGATTTGCCAGAGGCGATACCGCCTGTGAGGCCGACAACTGTGGTCAGCTCGTCCCACATGGACAGGTTGAAATCGCACCGAGCATGCTGAGGACCCGCCCTGCAGCCTGGCAGTGACAAGTACTCCCTCACTTCTCGATAGAGAAGCTCGAATGCACCTAAGGAATCTGTCGTGTAAGGTGGTCGTGAACTTGGTCCGGTGATCAGTCGCCGAGGTGCCTGATATGGAAGAGCGATCCGAGCGTTGTCTCTCCATTCGACTGTGACCGAATCATTTCGCGATGACAAAGAACATACATCGCGCCTCACTATAGCCCAGAGCGCGTAGTCTCAAGCCTGCCCAGCATGTCGGTCATCTCCTCCTCTCCACCCACTCATCCTCTGACGCCCTCCCCCTCCGAGCGCGGTCTCCCTCCCACCGCTCTTGCCCCGCTACCCAAGCTGGCCGACACGCTCTCGCGTCCACCCATATCCACACGCCCCTCAGCCGTATCCATCAACGGCCGAAACAGTACAGCCGGCCGCAAAGAGAGCAGCGCGCGGACGGACACGACACACGTCGTGCACGACTGGGATTCGGCATGGGACGACCGACGTCGGAAGGGCTGGGCGGACAAGGTGCAGCGGGACCTGACGGGCTGGAGGGGCGGCCATGGGTCAGCTTGATAGACGTCTTGCTCGATCCAGCTGAATGACAGACCCCCGCGCTCGGCATACTCGCGAACCGCGGTCCCTGTTGATTCGTACTTTGGTCAGCCGCCCACTGGCGTGGCGGGGCGACATCTTCCCAAAGAGGTCATACGGATAGAACGCGAGTGGGCGGAAGGGGAAGTGTGCCAGTGAGTATCAGCTCGGGTTCGCACGATGGAGCTGACGGTAGATTCGAGAGCATATACCCCATGGAGCTGGAAGGACGCGTTACACCCGCCGTCTTCCAGGCTTTCATAGCGGATATCAATGCCCACTTGATCGAGGCGTACTCTGTCCGCGGCGCTGTGCTGGACAATCTCATCGCACTCGGGACGTGGTGGACAAGTCTCCTCTGGCGCACGAGTCATTTTGAAAAGGTAGGCTGCTATGACAGCGCAGTGAACGGGCTAAGCGACAGCATCTGCGGCTGCTGGAAGAGGCCATCGGCCAGGCGAACAGAGATACGTTCGAACCTGCAGGTCTGAAAGTCTTGTCACCGCGTCATGTGGCATTGCAATTTGTGAGTCGCTTCACAACGCGATATGCGACTGACGTTCAGCTCGAGATCGAGTCAGTTGTTAATGCCTGGCACCCTCAGCTGACGTTTTCAGGTACTACTGACGACATAAACGGCATACCCAGCATCACGATACCACATCTAATCGTTGTACATACAAGCATAGTCTATCACAGTATTAGATCATTGGGCTTGTAGCGTGATCGACTTGGCTGCAGCCTTGATCGCCGCGCTGATAATCTCGTTCGTCTTGTCCGGGTTGTCAAGATACACATGGTGTCCAGCCTTCGGCACGACGTAGCACTCTGCCCGCTGGTTTCCGGCCTGCTTCAGCACCTTGACGCTGTCATAGCCGCCATCGACGTCCATCCAATCATTGTCGCCGTAGATGAAGGTTACGGGGCATTTGACCTTGTTGATGCGATCAATAATGGGCACTCGGGCGTGGGCACCAGGGGCAAGAATGTGTGAGATGCAGAATTCTCCCGAGCCTTTGAGAATGGTGGTGTTGTAGATGTACGCGTGAAGGTCGCGGACGTCTTCCTCTGTCTGCGCCGCGAAGCGACGAGACGAGTACCGGCCGACGAACATGGGTGCCCAAGGGCCGACAGAGCGGACGATGGTGAAGGGCGACAAGCCTTTGTCCCAACCCCAGACGAAGACTGCTATCAGCAGACGCCCCTTCATCGTGGAAAGGCTCACATTTCCGCATCGCTTTGGTGAAGAGCGTCTGGTTCTGGTTCCACTGCTGAGCCTCGCCTTTCGGGCGGTTTTCTGGTGGAGTATCGGGCGATTCTGGTGGAACACCGTGGCCTGCCGCCTCGATCATTCCCAGGTCGTCCGAAGGGGCATCGATAGGGTAGTGTCGCCATTCCGGCCCCCGAGGAATGCCCGCAGGCGATACGAGAATCAGAGAGGAGACGTTCTCAGGATAGCGAACAGTGTATGCCGAGGCGAGGTAGCCGCCAAGCGAATGGCCGACCAGCACGAGCTTCTCCAATCCCATCGCTTTCCGCCATTCCTCAAGCGATGAAAGGAAAAAGTGCTCGGCTCGTGCGACTCGCGCTGGGACCGTCGCGCTGTTTGGGGAAGACATGATATGTGGAGAAGGGCGAGATGACAGGCCCATGCCGAGCCAGTCGAGGAAGAAGGTGCGGCGATGTGTGGCAGCACCGGCCTGGGCTATCGGTTCCCAATTGCGAAAAAAGAATCTGAAGCATTTAGCTTTAGCACCTTTGAAGGGGGTACTCACCCTAGCGCCGCCGCGTAACCGTGTAGTACCACTACGGCTTCCTTGGCATTTTTATCCTCTGGCCGGGAAATTTCGAGCGTATTGATGTAGTCCACCAGCTTGTCTGACGATTTCTTGTGGTGATGCGGGTGGGGAAAGTGGTGTTTGTGCTTGGTCTTGTTCACGCTGGTGGTAGAGCCTGTTGGTGATGCTTCGGCGGAAGCGCTGATACTCATCTGCTGAGCGGGGTGTGACGGCGCGTCTTTGCCGTCTGGTGTCGGGATAAAGACGTTTCGAAGGGTCGCCACGAGGCCAGAATCCCCGACCGCGGTAGGTGGTACGACCTCCTCGCGAGTCTCCGCATCGGGAGCAACAGCTACCGAAGTATCGATGCCGGGGTCTGAAGTGCTCGCTGTGGGCGATGACATGCCCAGGTGGCCCTTGGCGTTTGGGTGCTGGAGGGGAGGCTGATACATTGCCATGCGACGGAGGAGACGTTCCTCAGCATACCTCGCTTCGCGGTAAGACGAGTTGGACCACCATGCCGATAAGGAGGATCGGAAGTCCATGGGGATTGCTCTGGAAGGGGGAGGGGGCGGCGTGGCTGTCCGAGAGGTCGGGAGCGACATGCTGGCTGGCAGCTCGGCAGGTCGGGGCGATGCGATGGCGGTCATCCTCGATGGGAGCCTGGGGAGGTGGACGCGGAGAGCGGCGATGGTGGCGAGGCCAGAGTGTGGCTTTGCTCTCGAGTTGAGTTGCTTGCCTGGGTCAAGTAGTCGCGAAGAGGGCCGGTGATGGCGATGACCAGCCGCGATCTCTCCTTTTTGAATTGTCAAAAGAGCAAATGTCTCAACTCGGGGGAACGAGATGGACGGGGTTAAGAGACCGTCGGTCTGAACAGTGACGCACTTGCCTCGGCCAAAACCTCGGCATGCACGCGGCGGCCTCGGTCATGAAAGGACTTCCCCCTACCGCATCCAAAATATTGAGTCATGATCTCAAAAAGACCAGCAAACCTGTACTTTCCTGTTCGTATAACGGCTAGTATGCTCGCTTGTCATCAATCCTGGTGTCGCGGGAGATCGGAGTTCGATTCTCCGACAGGAAGAAACCTTTTTGGCCGCGAATGGGAGTCTTTGCAGGCGCTTTGAAACCGTCCATCCGACCTTCTTGGTCGCGACTTCACTCTCAGCTCTCGCCGGCTGCGTAGGTAGAAGTGCTACGTGCGGACATGGCGATTCCTGTTCGAGCATCAAACTCCAATCTCCAAACAACTGGCGGACGAGCGCCGATACCATCGAGGCACGGACGGATCAATTTCCGCCGGAACTCCGGGATGATGCGAGTGGTTTTGAGATTCAAAAAGTTGGACGGGAAAGATGAGTAAACGAGTCGACAAGTTGGTCATCGATACTTCATAGCAAGGTCATACAGCCGTACATATCAAGCACGTCGACGCAGCAGCAGACTCCTCGCCGCCCCAACATGTCCGCTCCACATCTCCAAGCTGGCGCTTCCACGACACCGCCCTCTCCCTTCCGCTTCGACTCGGTACCATCCGCCGTTGAGGCGATCCGCAATGGCGAGTTTGTGGTGGTGATGGACGACGAGTCGAGAGAGAATGAAGGGGATGTAGTATGTGCAGCGAGCAAAATCACCACCGAGGGCATGGCGTGGATGATCCGATGGACCAGGTGGGTCATGACCGATGAGGTCAACAGCTGTTGACTATCAGCGGGTACATCTGCATCTCCCTGCCGGAGAAACGCCTCGACGAGCTTTCGCTACCTCCCCTTCTCCCTCCCTCTGGCAAGAGCCAAGATCCTAAAGGAACCGCATACCGCATCACCCTCGACGCCTCGTCCTCCCGGCACCCTACGACCACCGGCATCTCGGCACATGATCGCGCCTACGCTGCACGATTACTGGCAGATCCAACCAGTGTCGAGGAAGACTTTACTCGTCCGGGACATATGGTGCCGCTCAAATACACCCAAGGGGGAGTAAGCCGGAGAAGAGGGCACACAGAATGTGCCGTCGGTGAGTGCTCGCGGACCTCGGGTAGGCTCCGACTGATGTCAGATCTATCTCTACTAGCCGGTCTCCCGCCCGCTGGACTCTTGTGTGAGCTCGTACATCCCACAGATCCTGCGGGGAGCATGGCGAGGAGAGATGACTGCTGGCGATTCGCGCAGACGTGGGGTCTCAAAATCATCTCGGTAGAGGATCTGGCAGAGTACGTGCAGCGGGAGGGGAAGGGGTTGGTGCCCGGTGCTGAACCTGCAACAAATGGTCTGTAGCGTCAGGCGGAAAATGCACATTGACAATACTATGAGACACCGGTGAGGAAGGGGAGCCGCAGACAAAGGGAAATCCGCTGCGCTTGAGCACGGGCTGCACCTGGCCCGCAGACGCAGCGGGTGGTACACGACAGAGGTGCTGGGCGTGCAGCTGTCGATTCACTTGTCCTTTCCCCGTCCTCTGCTCATCCGAGGCTATTGCTCGACGATCGTGAGAGACACCCAGAGAGCAAGCGAATGCGAGCCAATGCTGCATCGCGTGCAATGCTGACCCGTGAAAGCGCCCCGCCGGCAGGCAGAGTCCGAAACAAGATAAGAGGTAACAGAAGTACATACGTGGGTAGCGGGCTTCCTCACCCCGCAGGGATCCTTGTAGTGCAGTCCACGCCGCACGCACCATGTAATCAAAGGAAAGCGATAGCTCTGAGCCGGGTGGCGGTCAGTGTGGCAATGTGGCACGCAAGAGTCATAAAATGCACAAGTGAAAAGAATGTGGACATCACCGGGTCAACGAGTCCAACGAGCAAAGTCTGCATGAATTTAGTCTCACGGATGGCTCAAGCCGCCGAATCGTTGTGAGAAGAAGCGTTTCCGTCATCTGCGGCTGGTGAATTCGTAGTTGGATCTGCGGATGCTGCACCGGTACTTGGTGGCCGCGGGGTTCTTAGAAGCTCGGGAAGGAGTTGCCTTGCCTTAAGTGCAGCTAGCTCATCCACTTCCTGCTTCGTATAGCGCTGTGTTCCGACGATCCCCATGGAGCTGAGAAACTTACTCAATTCTGTCTCCTGAACGCTCGGCGGTGAGGCAATGTCAGGAGTCGTTGCAGCGGGTTCTGACGTGGCAGCAGTCTGCACGGACACCAAGTCAGTGTCATGATCCAGTATGTAGTTCAGATTAGGTACGCTTATAGGGGGATCAAGCCGGTTCCTACCGAGCTTGATATTGAGCCTTTTACAGGACGTTATGACTGCATGCCCCCTAATGTATGTTCGTGATAGTCTGCACGGACACCAAGTCAGCCTTCCGTTCCGGGACAGCCATGAAGTCAAAGGGAAGCTCACCGCTTTCGCGGAAGCGCTTTGCGTCTTGCTGGGGTCTTGAGAGGTAGACATTGTCCTTGTGAGTCGACGTGTGATAATCAAACGATGACAGCTTACAGCACGAACGGACATGCTTTATGTTCTGATTTACACCCTGGCCTCAGCCACCCACCGTCGTTGAGAAGAGCCGAGAAGACAGTATGTGCGGACAAAGGTCGTCGTTAAACTGCTACGTTTTACCAAGCATCTCCTTTCAGAGCATTGGACATTATCACACATATGGAGGCCAGAGCTCGCTTACCTTTTCGCTTAGCTCGAAATCTAGAAACAAAGGGGACAGCAGGAAAATGTCAACACACAGCTGAGGCAAGTGGCACAGACGGGGAACACGATTCTTCGGATAGGGGATACGGGCCGTCACTACGCCAAACGCTTCAGACACAAGGAGGCAGTATCTGCCTTGCAATGTTAGTATGAGCGGCTCACCAAAGACAAACATCTTACTGATGTGCAATTTAACGCATTGACTATGACTTGAGCGAGACTACGGCGCGGGGTGTTTTAGGCCATCTGTCTCTTATATGACCTGATGGTCACTCGGGGGGTGTCCCCCTGCGTATTGCATCTACATCGTACACCACAGAGACGCCGTACGGTCAGAGCAGTATTGAGCTCAGGATCGCCGCACAAAGATCACGTTGTCACTCCCAACAAGGGGAGTAGTCCAGCCGCATGACAGGATATATCGACTGACAGTGATGCGAAACGATCACTAGCCTGACCTCCTGAGCAGGAGGATCAACGGCAGTTGCAACAGAGATGAGGGCACTGGCGCCCTCACGTCTGTCAGCATGTGTCCAAAGAGGCCCAGAGGTTGCATTTTGATGCACACGATGTTGCCGGACCCGAAGAGTAAGGTTCATGTCCACTTCATACACCGTGGCAAGTGAGTCATGTAGGCAATGAATGCATAAAAGGGCAGGGCAACATGCCTAGCGAGCGGCCCATTGAAATCGCAATGGTCTCCTAGAATGCCTGTCCAGCATCGTCCTTGGGTGATTCGGGAGCCCTGGGGCTCGAATCCAGAGAAAGGTTGAGCAGCGAAGAGTGCTCAGATAGAGATGATGGAACATCATCTCCACTGGTGACCCTGGTTGGTACCGCTAGTCCACCGGTATCACTGGCTCCAGCTGTCCAATTTGCCCTCCAATCTTCCGTGTCCGGGTCCACGTGAGCAGGCGGAGATGGCATCATGGAGAACGAAACAAATGGCAGACCAGTGGCGTCTGGATCGAAAGTACTTTCCGCATTTTCTCCACGGGCACTCGAGGGCTCTGCTGTCGTTGCCGAGGCTGGAGCCGGCGTCTCCGGCTCCTCGTCGTGAGTGCGAGGTCTCTTCGGACTGCTCGGGCCGGCCGCCGATTCACCTGTGTCCGATCCGCCAGAGCTCGTCGCTGTGAGCGGCCGCTTGTCTGTCGGGAGTCTGTCCAAGAGTTGTCGAGAATCTCCCACCAGTGAGCCCGAGGCTGACTGGACCCCCTCATCGAGCGGGATCGCGAGTGAGGCCCCGCCTGGAGGGGCAGGTGCATCCGGTGTGGTGAAAGCGGTGATGTGGCTTGGTGCCGAGGGTCCCGAATTCGAAGACGGGTTTGTTGGATTGGTGAGAACTGTGTCATCGACGATGAACTGATAAGTCCCATTTGGGAGTCGAACGACTCGACCCTGGTTCACAGAAGTGCCCAAGGTGGTGTTAGAAACGCCTACAGGTCGATCGTTGGAGACTCGGGTTGGAGGTGCAGTCGAGGGAATGCAAGACCTATAGCGCTGAAGAGATAACCGAAATTCTCCATTGGTTGCGTGGTGCATGAGGACGTCGTCAGCGAAATGGTCCACGTACACTTGACCTTCATCTACTTCTTCCGGAACATCACCTTCAACTTCAACGGGATCTTCCGGTTCCGGACTGCTGTCACTCATAATGAAGGTGGTAAGGGGAACACTTTGGGGACAGCAAAGTGAGGAGAACTTTGTAGTATGAATGGCGAATCTGGAAGGGGGAGCGCGAATTATATACTACACCCACCCCGCCAAGGTGCTATGTTTTGATATCAGTTCTTGCCACTGCTGAAAGGACTGTATTGCAAAACGTCAGGCGGGCTCGAAATTGCTGCGAGGGCTCGCATTCCCTGTCTGCTCGTCCCTTTAGGCTGAAGAGAGATGGGGTCGCACAAAGGAACAGAATTGGCAAAGCAGGCGGCGGGATGAGCGCCATCAATGGATGTTTTTACGAAAAGTGCACCTCGGTTAGGCGGAGTGGTATGTGGTTGGCAAGACCTACGATATGAGGTTCGAGGCAGCAGAGTTAACCACTCGTCCTTGTTTGACGATTGGCGACCTGAGCTGTGCAAAGTGATTTTGTTATTATTGCAAAAGGGATTGTGGTGAATATATGCAATCCTCTCAAGTGCCCAAAATGACAATGTGTATATACAACCCGAATGACGAGCCCGGACGGCTCACAGATTTTCAATAGCAACTCCGGCTTGCCATCTGCCCCACCTTCGCGATGCTCGCAAATATATCGGAATGGCGAAAATGAGCCCGAAGCAAACAGGCAGGAGGGCGATGACGATGATCGTGCTGAACAGGGTTATTAGGGGTTTGATGAGCAGGAAATAGGACAACGCCGAATACGAGTAATGGTCGGCAAACTACGGTGTCAGTGTCGTCAATGTCATCGGTGTGACGGCTGACCATGGCATAGGAACACTTCATGAAGCGCTTGTCCCATACCACTTCCAAAGGGAAGTCATCCCTAGATGCAGTCTGTGATATTGGACTGGTGGGGGTCGAACGTTCTTTGACTCGGTAGAAAATTGGATGATAGGATGATGGAGGGATGGAATCGTCCAAAGGCGAATGGTGGTTCAACTGCATCACCGTCTGACGGTCAGACTTTATGAAGTCATGGATCGTAACTTACCTCGAGGCGCGCGGCCGAGCGGGAGATGAACAGAGTCAGCCACCAAACGGCTGCTCCGATTGGCAAGGTGATGAGTAGAGCTGTACCCGCAAGTGTACCTGCGACTAGTGGAGGCCAGACGAGTAGTGCCTGCTGATCAGCAAGAGGCTGTTGATCAATAGTCTTCATACTGACGAAGGGAAAGTTCAGGAAGACGAGGTGAGCCATAGCTCGCCAATAGGCTGCAATACCCATGGGTGCCCAGAACCTCTTCCAGCCTGCGACAAAGCCCTTTCCTGCTACATCCTCGAATTCGCCGCCGAAGACCCCACCCCAAAATCCCCGACGTCCGAACGATAGCTCGCCGTTTGGATCGTCCGGGCGCAGCAGAAGAGGAGTGGTCTCATTAGCCATTGCGGCCGGATGCCTGATCCCCGGTGAAGAAGCAGTCGTGCGGATCCCAGAAGTCGGCGGCGGGAGATCATCCGGCACACCGCTGGAGAAAGACGAATGGTATCTCGGTCGTGGACGTTCGGAGACGGTACCACTGCGATGCCCAGAAGCAGATCTTCGCGTCCCACAGCCGATGGCAGACATGGTACTTGCTCGATGCCGATGATGAGTTTCAGGCGATAGCAAAACGGCGGTATCGATGGAGGGAAACGGGACCTCTGTTCTCCGTGGGGACGACGGCCCGCCCTCTGCGTCCCCATCTGGTGGCGTATCTGGCGAGTCGATGATGGGTGTGAAGGAAGCATAAGGAGGCGGCTCCTCATGTTCTCCTGGTTTTGTCGGGTCTAGCAAAAACAGACTGGACCCATCTGCCGACAAGACATAGATGGGCTGCTGACCCGGTTTAACGGGCGTCTCATCTTCCGGAGTCGCAAGATGAGCGGGATCGGAAGTGGCCCGAGGCAGTCCGGGCGCCCGTGGATGCACCGGAAAGGTCTGAGATGAGCTCATGGAGGACGTGGTCATGCTGCCGGCGGATCTGTGCGTCACGCCTCTAAGGAGACAATGATCGAGTGATCGATTTAGAGAGGGGTAGTGTTCGCGTCGGGCAGGTAGTGTGGGCGAGACATGCTGGAGGGTGCGCTTCCAAGGAGTGCGATTGTCCTTTGTGAGCGCGATCTCCACCTTGTCGGTCGGATATGTGCGGGGTGTCTGACGGGTTGTGCGAGAACGAAAGACAAGAAAGTGAGCGATATGATGAGAGTGAGAGCCGGGAATGTCGCATGTGAGCAGCATGGGCGACTGCTTCTTCAGGGTCGCCGTTGGCTGGGATCATTGCCAGGGCTATTTGGGGGGATCAGACAGAAAACAAGCTTGGGCGAGGGGCTCCGTCTATTCTCTTGACGATAGAGTGACATGCATATCACCTCTTGTGCAAGCTCGTTGTCGCATGGCGGGTCATGGTGAGTACAGGCCTTGCCGTGGGGACCAAAGCTCAAGAGTAGTCCGTCACTTTGCATACCACCCTCGGGGATATCAAGGTCAGCTCTAACCCGCCCGTGTCGGGCTCAAGTTGATGTCTAGATTGAGATTTTCTGCGAGGCAGTCCCGAGAACAGCAGAAGTGAGAAGACCTGTGGTTCACCCTCCAGCGAGCAAGTTCTAATCGGTAGAACTTCCTGGCCCTCTGTGCATCTGGCCAATATGACGGCACTCTCTTCCATCGCAACATCAAGGGCTTCATGATCCAAGGTGGCGACCCCACTGGTGCCGGCAAGGGCGGACAGAGCATATGGGGGAAGCCGTTCCCAGATGAGATCAGGCAGACTTTACGCGTAAGCCAAGCGATCTAGACTACTTCCAAAACATGGAATACTGATCAAAGTTCAACAACAGAGGTGTCGTAGCCATGGCCAACGCTGGGCCGGACACCAACAAGTCACAGGTTGGCCGTCTTTCTCGGACCGAGGTCGCCACATGTCTGACCAGACCAGTTCTTCATTACATATGCAAAGCAACCGTCTCTCGACGGCAAATACTCCATATTTGGGCGGCAAGTCGTCCTGTCGCCCGACAAAGAAGCAAAGTCTGATTCTCAGGGTCATAGACGGCGCCGACTCGACACTAGACATGATGGAAAAAGTACCGGTCAACGCCAAGAATCGACCAACAATAGAGATCAAACTTCTTCGCGTGACCATACACGCGAATCCAATAGCAGAGGAGCAAAAGTAGACGCCGAAGACGAACCGATTGACGCACAACACAACGACATTTATATCCTGCACGAACCGCATATATCCGGTCCCTATGAATACCATTGATCTTGCCGCATATTGGGCGCTTCTTCCGTTCGAGGCCGGTCCGGAATGATGCTCTTGCGGATGTTGAAAATTCTTTTCGCTTCCTGTCACATGAACAGGCTGCTCTCTGTTCAAATTCTGAATCCCACTGACCTCGAAAGCCTCTTGATCAAGCTCGATCACGGCTTGAAAGCGTGGCAGACCTGCTTCCCCGTCTTTCTCGTCCATACTCATCCGCACTGACCTGTCAGCTGAGACATGAGAATGCGGTCTGTCGTACCCAGTTCAACGAGCCCGTCCTCCTGCACCCTGATTCCAGCAAAGCCGTCTTTAATAAGAAAGCTAGTGTAGAACACGTTCTCGACAGTCTGACCATAGCTGTTCGGATTGATGATGAACTCGAAGTAATTGATAGCCTCTCCTTCCCGTACCCGATCGCACAACACCTTGTATACCTGCCACATGAGTATCTGAGGGGTGTACTCATGTCTCTCACCTTTCGGACCAGCGTAGCAGTGTCTTTGCCTTCTTGAGCCGCTGATTGTTGTGTCTGGTCTATCTCTACCGGCCGAGTCACGGGTTCGAGCGGTGCTCTAGCGCCTCGGCGATTGACAGTGCGCTTGGTATGAGTCACTGTCAAAGGCCCGTATCTGCTTGTGAGATGCTATGACTTTGGGTACAGGTGTACCGACAGGAATTCTGCTCCAAAGACCCTCCGTGTCAACCGGGCGGCTTGCCAGCCTATCTTGTCCCAATCTCCTACAGGCCCTGCTCTTTGCCCTCGCCGCCTGGGGTTCTCGAGCGACTCTTCCAGCTCATCCTCGGACAGACCGTCTTCATCATCGAGATCAAGCCGATTCAGACCTAGGCGAGCTTTGATCCTGAGCTTCAGCTGATGACTCTGAAATCTCGGCAGACTCACCTCGCGACAAACTCGTCTATGTCGAATGCATTGCCGTCCTGTCGCATCTTCCTCACTAAGCCCAGCGCCGTATCAGCATTGGTGCTCAGGAGCCGAGAGTCAAGTCCTGCAGTGCCCGTATCCCGCACTAGACTCAGCATCATTGTCGACCACACTGATTAACTGACCTTGATGAAACACCTTGTCCTGGGCTGCGAAGCTCTTCTGCAGGTCGAGCAAAGTGATATTCGCTTGGTTGGCCCTCATTTCTGTTCGTGAGTCGTCGGCCCAGGAGACTGGTCATTCCACCTCACCTTCTGCCTCTGCTTGCAACTCCCGGTACTGCCTGCCCAGCTGCGCCTTCTCCCCGGCATCCTGTCGAGCGAAGATATCATCGACACCGGAGATCCGCCTCTTTTTGCCACTGGCTGGTCTGTCTTCTGACCCATGTTGTGTTTGGGTTTCCGCATGTCCATTGATGTGGCCACTGGATCGTGAGGGCCCAGCCAGGCTACTCATTGCGTGGGATCCGAAAGATGATAGCGAGAAGAAGATTGATTTTGGAAACGGACAGACGCGGTACGCGTGAGACGGACGGAAAGTCAGGCACAATAAATGGTTGACCGGACCATAGGTCTGTGCGTCAAGTCTCCAGACTTTTGTACCATCAACATCGACACTCATGCCAAGATAGCAATCGGACCTACGAGATGCCCGCTGCATCACAGAGATCTCGTCAGGCGAGGTGGGAGCGCTCGTCTTTCAGAGCGCTGAGCTCACCGGCAGCATCGTGGATCCAGAGATCACGCCCTCTATCGTTCAGCAGGATCCAGACAAGTGAGAGCTCCTTGAAGGCAGAGCATGTTAACAGGACTGACTGGCAGCTGCTTTCGCATCCTCCTTGCCACTGACAACCACATCGGATATGCGGAGAAGGATCCAGTACGAGGACAGGATGCCATCAACACCTTTCGCGAGATTTTAGAGATCGCCCAGACGGCAGATGTCGACTTCATCCTCCTCGCCGGAGATCTCTTTCATGAGAACCGACCGAGCAGGACATGCATGCACCAGACGATAGCGCTCCTCCGCGAATATACAATGGGCGACAAGCCAATTTCCGTAGGTACATTGAGGCTGCCGCCCCCCTTTGCTGACCGGCAGTTCGAGCTGCTCAGCGATCCCATGGATGGAGGCACGCCTGGTTTCTCCTTCCCTGCCGTCAACTACGAGGATCCCAACCTAAACGTGTCCATTCCTGTCTTCTCAATACACGGCAATCACGATGACCCACAAGGCACAGGCCCAGTTCGCCTCTCGTCCCTTGCCGCTGTAGAGGCTGATGCTCAGGAAGGGGCACTGTGTGCTTTGGACGTGCTCTCGGTGGCGGGTGTCATCAACTACTTTGGGAAGCTCGACTTGACCGCCGACGAGGCGGCTGCCGATCCTTCGGACCAAGGCATCAAGATTCGCCCGGTACTCCTCCGAAAGGGCAATACGCACCTCGCTATGTACGGTGTGGGCAATGTCAAAGACGCTCGAATGCACTACGAGCTGCGCTCAAATCGCGTGAAGATGTTCATGCCAGACGGAGGGGAGGTTGGCGATGACGACTGGTTCAATATGCTGCTGATTCATCAAAACAGGCGAGTCCCGGTGATCATCCGTCGTCCTTACTGACTTCCACAGGGTCAAGCACGGTCCTCAGCAGAGCGTTCCCGAAGGCATGTTCGATGATGCGATCAACCTGGTCATCTGGGGTCACGAGCATGATTGTCGGATATGGCCCGAGCAGGTCGAGGGCAAGAATTACTATATATCCCAGCCAGGCAGTTCGGTGGCCACATCCTTAGCTCCTGGAGAGGCCATACCAAAGTCGGTCAAGAGTCATATGCTTGTATGAGCTGAACATCAGGCACTGCGGCATTCTGTCAATCCAGGGCAACCAGTTCCAGATTACCGAAGTCCCTCTGAAGACTGTCAGGCCGTTTGTCATCGAGGAGGTCGTTCTTACCGAGGCTGCTGAAGATCCGCAAAATAAGATCAACCTGGAAGAGCGAGATACTATAACGGCATATCTCAGGTCGCAGGCGAGTCTTTGTCTACGACTCACTCAAGGAATTGGCTCACTGTCAGGTCGAGCTGTTGATCGCAAGAGCAGAGGAGGAGTGGCAGGAACGGCAACACGACCAAGATGAGCGGATGATGTTGCCGCTGATCAGACTCAAGGTCAGAATGGCTCCTCCTGGTGGTTAAGTACAGGCTGATATAAAGGTCGAGACCTCAGAGGTGAAGGAGATGACGAATCCCGTCCGCTTTGGTCAGGACTTTGTCGGGCGTGTCGCAAATCCGCGCGATATTCTTCAGTATTATCGGAAGAAGAAGGCTGCTGAGCGAAGTGAGTGCCAAATTGCCGAGCAGGACCGCGCTGACGATTCCAGAGGTCAACAATCAGCCGGACATGCCTGATATTGAAGATGAGGAGGATTGGGCTGGGGACGAAGATGGTCTTGCAGCGATGACTACCAATGACCGTCTTTCCAAGCTACGAATGGCCACTCTCGTCCGTCAGTACCTACAGGCGCAGAACCTCGAAGTCTTGGTCGAGAATGGGCTGGAAGACGCAATCATGCGCTTTGTGGACAAGGACGATCGCGATGCGATCAAGGACTTTGTCATTGATACGGTGAAGGCCGTTGGCAAGGATATGAAGCAGAAAGATGTCGTGGAAGGTGACGTGGAGCAGCACATGCTGGACGCCAAGGAGAACGCCGCCAATCATTGGCAAGCGGAGCATCAGCAAAGAGAAGATCAACGCAAATCCAAGAAGGGCAAAGGGCGAAGAAAGGACTCGGACGAAGATAGCATGGCTGCGGAGGACAGTATGATGGAGGTCGACTCGGAGGCTTCTGTTCAACCGACAAAATCCACCAAGGGAAGAGGCAAGGCGACCGGCGCTGCCAACGGCCGGGGCAAGAAGAAGAGTCTGGTAAGTGGCCTGTTCTGGACCCGTCCCTTATACTGACGCGGAGTTCATTGACGACGAGGCTTCGGATGACGACGAGGAGGAAGAAGAGGAAGAGGAAGTGGTCCCCAAACCCAAGGGTCGTGCTGCGCCGAAAGCCAAAGCTCCCGCCAAGCCCGCTCCGAAGGCACCGGCGAAGAAGACCCCCGTGGCGCGGGGAACAGCCAGCAAGCAAGCTCAATTGTCGTGGGTGGCTCTTCCATTCCCACGAAGGGCGACCTGCTGATCACTGCTGTAGCTTTGGAAAGAAAACGACAAAGAGCTCAAAACCAGTGAGTAATACTTGGTGATGAAGTAACAATCGCTGAATGCCAGATTGAACTTTCCGACGACGACTGACGTTTCTCTCATTTGCCTGTAGCATAGGACCATCTGCATTGCATCGCTTCTTCCCATGCCCTTCCACATGCATATTCCATTTTTATGTATCACCAGGCTTGCGCCTCGCATACGTCTCCGCGCGGCTTGTCAGCTGGCCAGGACCATGGAGATGTAGAAGGAGAGCACCCTGTTCCTTCGAGGTGTCCTGATTTTAGGATCTTTGACCAGCGGTGAGAATCACCCGACACCCTTGTTCTTTGTTCCCCGCATCCCTAGTCTAAACAGTTTCAATTTATCCTTGCTCTCGTCACATAGACGGTCAGGCGGGGCCACATATAGCTGTGCAGCGCCGCACACGCAGACGAGGACAACGACGTCCACGACAACCCAGGAGATATTCGGAGAATCGATAACGTTACCCATCATGCTCGTTGCGCCATCGCAGCGAGGTCCACAGGACCATAGATTAGGTCCTCTGCGATTAGATCAGGTCTCTCCACCCGCTCACCTGCGGTAAGTTTGGTCGGAACACCTGGTCCCCGGCACCTGACACTGGTCCGTTTCATAATGATCTCTCTCTCTCTTTACATCCAACTCGCCGGGCGAGGGTCCAGGACGTCGCATGCTGGGCAGTAGGCTGGGGGCAGTGAAGGAACGGGCGGGCGGGGGACCATGGTCCAGGTCGGCCAACGTCCCCTGTCCGGGTCGGGAGTCGGTAAGTTCCCCCTCGCTCACTCTCGTCACTGCCTCCTCCGCTGCTCGCCGTTCGGCTGGGTGCTAATCTCCAGCCAGCCCGTCTGTATAAAGCATGCACGGCCCATCTTGCCCGTTGTGGTCATACCGCCGAGTACTTGACCTGCCGCACACAGTCTCACCCGTGCCAGCAGGCCCAATCCCACTTACGCCAGCCAGGCGGTCCAGAACCCAACATACGCCCACAGCCACAAAGCAGCAGGCAACACGGCACATTGCCTGTCTCAGACGTCGACATCACCACAGCTTGTGTACCGCCCGGTGGCTTGTCCTCTCCGAGCTCGCAAACAGGCGATCATCAAGCATAAAGAACGCACACGGCTCGCCGTTGTCCCGATACTCGTCCTCTACACAGCAGCGGCGTCCTTCCTCGGGGACGATCTGGCAAGAAGCACTCCTCTGAGACTGACGCCCGCGGATCTGATCGGCCTTTGGGTGAGTGACCGGTCATTAATCACCGCGAATCCTTGGATGGCCCACTGTCGCCTCGAGGACCAGAAATATTCGCTAGCAAGGATCCGAGAGAGATACAGGCTGACGTACGGTAGGACTGCAGCAGCGAGGCTCGCTGACGTCCGACCTCATCCCTCACATAAGCTGTGTCCAGCAGAAGGCAACGCCACCCGCTCTCCCACCAAAGTATCGCCTTCATCCAGCTACTCCCCATCTTTCGTTATCCAACATGTCTCTCCAGCCCTCTCCTATCATCTCCACCCTGCCTCTTCCCGGCACGCGGCCGCCTCACATGGCTCGCAGGTGTTCGTGCGGGTCTACTATCCTGGCGGCCGCCTCAGCCACACGGACCACCCCGAACCGCCCACCCACTTACTACGATCTACCGTGCGACTGCTCCGCGCCTCTCCCGGTGGAAGGCCTCGGCGCCGAGTCCTTGGCTTCGCTCGGCGCATGGACCGCCGTTCCGGAGAAATACGCAGAGATGCGCAAATGGCCCATCTTGCTGGTCTGCACTGCAGTCAACAGCGCCACCCAGCTGGTCTGGGCGCATCTGTCGGCTCTCAAGTTCGAGAACGTCTCGGTTCAACTGGCTCTAAACGTCGAGGCGGTTGAAGAGGCGGTCAAAGTGTGGCAACCGCGAATCGTCATTGGCACTTTCCTCACGATGAAAGTGCCAGAGTCCGTCTACCGCAATGTGAGTCTACAGACCCGGTCCATGGGCCTGCTGACATCCAGGTCATGACTCTTATCGTGCACCCTGGGCCGCCAGGTGATGTCGGGCCTTCCTCGCTCGACTGGGCGCTCCTGGGCGATGACGGCTCTCTTTCATCCGAAAAAGCGCTTGACAACCTCATGACCGGATCGATGTACCATGGCGCCATCAAAAAGCGTGCCACTTGGGGTTGCGTAGTCTTCCAGGCCAATGAAGACCTGGACGCCGGTGCCGTATGGGCGTGGGAGCACTACGACCTTCCTCCCCTCGGAACTGTCACCAAGTCCCAACTCTACCAGGCCTTCCACCGTCCAGCGGCCATTAGAGCCGTCATGAAGGCCTTGTGCCGAATCTACCGCCAGTCGAAGGATCTTGTGGTAGCTCCTGGAGTCTTCCCCGCGGCCAAGCCCAAATGGCGCGAGGTCTCCGTCAGCGGCTCCCCGCTGCCTCCGGCACTGTGTGACCGTCCGATCCTCCGGCCAAAAGACCGCAAGATGGACTTTGCCCTCGTCACGGCAGCTGACGCCCACCGAATCATCCAGTCTGCCGACTCGCAGCCTGGAGCGCAGATTGGTGCGCTGTCGACGGACTCAAAGGCATCAATCCTCATCTACGGTGCACACATCGAGCTCAACCCGCCTCCGGCATCCGTCTGGGCTGCGCAGGGCTATCAGTACTGGGAAGATGTGCCGGCTGGTGCTTTGCTCGCTTGGCGCGATGGGGCCCTGTGCTTCAAGACCAAGCCTTGCGAAGAATCTGGATCTTGCAAATCGTGCGGGGCGGCTGTTTGGGTAGAAATGGGTCGCGTACCGAAGAAGCTCGGCGAGCCGCTTGAGCCGAAACTTCCCCTCAAGACCGCTGTCGAGCGTGCTGGTCACGGTCGAGCCCTCGAAGGGGTGACCGAGTGGAAGCAGTGGGTCATGTACAAGCAGCCGGGTACTTTCCAAGAGATCTACGTCGATTCGCACAGGCTTGACGATGGGGCTCTGCTCCAGATGATGTACTTTAGCTTCTAGTGGGTTACCGCCGATCTACGTCAAACCCAAAGCTGATGAGCAGCAACGGCGCCATGTCCACGACCAAGTGCCACAACCTTTTGCGAGCACTGCAATGGTGTACCGACCCAAGACGCGGTAACGTGCGAGCTGTGGCACTCATGGTGAGTCAGCTACAAATGGTATTAACGGCACTGACAAGCAGGGCGGTGTCACAACATTCTCAAATGGTATTGATTTGTGCACGATCGAGGCTGCGGCAGATCCGGGCGCCGAGACAATGCACAACATCATCGCCATGGACGACGTGTGCGAATTCCTCCTGTCCGATGTCTCGCCGCACAAGTCTGCAATCATCGGCCCTGGCCCTTCGCTAGCAGAACGGGGCATCCTGACGATGGCTTGTTTGAAAGGCAATGCCGGTGCTGGTGGTGTTGCCCTCGCTACCAACTGCTCTTTCGTCATAGGCTCCCGCACGGCTGTCTACAACCCTGGCTACAAGGCTATCGGCTTGACCGGGGCTGAGAACCACACGTGAGCCTGCTGCGGAAGCTGCAGTGCACTTAGCTTACGTATAGGTTCACTTACAACCATCGCGTTGGTGACGCCATGGCTCACAAAATGCTCACGGATTTGTATCCCATCAGCGCCGCGCAGGCACAGGCAATCGGCCTGATCGACCATACCACCGGCACTTTCTCCATGACTCCCCAAGAGATCAACGCGCAGATGCGCTCTCTCGTGATTGCCATCGCCAACGCCCCATCCTCCTCGCCGCTAGCGCAAAGTCTCAAGCCCGCACCATGGGCTCGTTGCTCGCACGACCACGCGCCTCATGTCGATGGAGCGAGCCTACCCCTGACCGAGGTATGGACGCGCAACCAAGTTTGCTACATGTCGCACTTGCCCATGCCCGTCGCGCAGATGCGCCAGGTCGAAGAGGAAGAAATGACAATCGACGGCTTCGACCCCGTCCGGTCCAAGCGGTACCACACTCGGCGCTACGCTTTCGTGCGGAAAGTCAAAGCCAAGTCCACGCCCCTCCGCTACGCACGCCATGCCCAAGGCGTCGATGAGGAGACGACCGATGCTTTCGATCGTACCCACCCAGACTACCAAGTCGGCATGTACTGGTCTGAAGCGGGTCTCGAGACGCCCGTACACCTTCTGCCGCCTGAGCGCCGCCTCGCGTTGGGCATGGAGAGGCGTGAAAGCGAAGCGACAACCACGAGCAGTGTCTCCGAACCTGCTTCCAGCCTCGGAATGGGCCACTCCACATCGGCAGACACCACCGCCACGACGATCGAGGCGGACCTTGCCGATCTGGACAAATTCCCCAAGGTCCCTCAACGCACATCCTCCGTGCACGGCATCCACATCCCAGAGCTGGCCATCCAGGAGCCGGACCCCGAGCCGCAGGTTGAAGAGGTCGATGGCGGCTACGAGGGCAAAGACGATATCCCCGCCGAAGCGGTCATCGCTGCCCTCACGCACCGCCAGGCGCTCCTTGCGACCAGAGACCAGGGCTCGCGCTCCAAGGGAACTGCGAAACGCATGACCAAGCTCTTCAGCTTTCTCAAAGTGGACAAGTCGCCCGTGAGCGCCACCTTCCCCGCTGGGGCGGACTCGGTCCGTGGGACCAGTCGGCCCGCCACCAGCGCGGGCATGGCGGCTGCTGTATCTGCGCAGCCGGCAAAAGTTGAGCCGGCGGTCAAGCAGCGAATGTTCGGCTCGACCACGCGTCGCTCGGCTCGCGAGATCCCGCGCGTCTCGCCGCCTCGCGACGAGCACGGCAACCTGCCTGCTCCAGACCAGCTGGGCGCGCCTTGGGTGCAAACGACCTCGGCTGTCGCCCCGCAGACCACTCGAGCGACCTCCGAGCTCGAGGTGCAGCAGCCTCGCAGGAGCACACGGCCTGGCACGGCCGCTGTGGACCTCATGAGTGACGAGGCCAAGAAGCGCGGCGGCAGACTCCGCCCCACGACGGCAGCTGTCGACGCTGCTGCAGGTGCAAGCGGCGGCAAGTTGGGTGGGAGACGCAAGTCGACAGTGTACGAGTTGCCCCAGGTTCCGGGCGCAGCAGAGATTGACTTCCCTTGTTTATACGAGCCTGCCGATGCCTCGACTGGCACGAGGGTCAGCAGGGTGCATTGAGCAGTTTGTAGAAGCGCAGTGTTTGACTAGTGTGTCAGGTGTTCGCTTGTTGATCGTGCTTAAGGTGATGTGATGGGTAGTGCCGAATTACTGTGAAGGTTATGCATTGCGCCTTGTCTTGCTTGACGCATCCTCGCTATCAGTGTCTTTGAGCAGCTTTGATGTCCTGCATGCGAGGTATGCTTTTTATCTACTTTCCCTCCGCCACTCCGTCAGCGCTCTACAGAGCCGAAGCTCCGGTGATAATGTCGATGAGCTCGTTGGTGATGACGGCTTGACGACCACGGTTGTACTGCAGTTGCAGGGAGCCAATCATGTCAAGAGCGTTCTGAAGGTCAGCTTCGCCACTCACGCCCTATCTGACTGTACGCACGTTGGAGGCGTTCTCCATGGCCGTCCGCCTGGCCGAGATCTCCGCGGCATGGCCCTCAACAAGGGCGGTGTAGATGGCGTTGGCCAGCGCAAACTCGGCCAAGTCCTTGGACATGTCGCTCGACACATCCTCCTCCATCTCGTACTTTTGGAACCCAGCGGAGCTCTTCAGAGCCTCGGCCGAAATGACGGAAACGGTGCGGGCCTCGTAAGAGAGGGCGGAGATGTAGTGGTTGGAAACGATGCGGATCTGCCAGGTCAGTTTCCCCGCTCATGATGGCTTGCGGACCCACCTCGTCCCAGTCACCGCCGTTCTTGATGATCTCATCCGCGATGGCGCTGGCCTCGGCAAAGGTCGGCACGTCCTTGCCAACGGCGTTGAAGGACACCTTGAAGTCCTTTGCCATGGCACGGCTGAGCTGAGCCTTGCTCTTGTCACCGACAACAGCGAGCGTTCCCGGCTCGGACGCCATCTCCTTCTTCACCTGACGGGTGATGGAGGAGTGGATACCACCGCAAAGACCACCGTCGGACGAGATGCCGATGTAGAGGACTTTGGGCTTCTGCTCGGCCTCCTCGGGTTTGACGTGGGTGAAGAGCTCTAAAGGGTCAGACTCCATGTACATTGTCTCGCGAGGGGCGCGCACCGTTGTTGGCGGCACCGTACTTCTTCGCCTCACGCATGGCACGTTCAGCCCGGGTCAATTTGGTCGAGGCGACGACCTTCATCGACTGCGCGTCAGGATTCACGTATCGGACTGGGCTGTAGGTGACATACCTTGGTAATCTTCTCGATGTTCTTCACCGACTTCAGGCTGCAACGTCAGCTCAGCTCTACAGCATCGCCCATCTCTCCGCCTGCCCATTCCATTCCCCAATCCACGCTCTCATAGCACAGCCGACTAGACGCTCCCGAACATGTCGGATGGGCGAAACAACACCCACCGCTGCTCGATTTCCCGAAGAGTCGCCATCCCCTGCTGTTGCTGGGCGCCTCGCACGGCAGCGGCCGAGGCGAGTGCCGGTCGGATGGCCCTGTTGAGCATGGTGGGCGAGGCGGTCGGGAGGGGGAGATGACCAGGAGGGTAGAGAGGAATGGAGATGGGAGGGCTTGAGAAGGAGGGGAGCTTCGGGAACGGGCGGAGGAGCAAGGGCAAAAGGGTGCCAGAGGGATTAGAGCCACGCAGCGAAATACCGAAAAACGCCGAGACACCTCCACTCGATGAGCATGGAAGCGTGTCTGCCGAGCATGTGGTGACGGTTTCACAGTTCTCTTTGTACCACTCGACTCGACAGCTACGACCTCCCACGATCGATACAAAACACTGTCAGGCTCGAACACATAAGCTCGCCGCGGACCAAGTAACGAACAAGCGAAGAGTGTGTTCGCTGGCCGAGATCCGAGCTTGGAAGCTGACGCATGCAGTGGCGGACCCCGAGGTCGATTTGTTCGCGGGAATGAAAAAGAAGAAGAAGAAGCAGGTCGTGCTTGATGTTGAGGACGCGACACCTGCACCTGTAGAAGCGCCGGCAGCTGTGGAGGCGCTGGCCAAGCCGGAACCAAGCGAGGAATACTCGGCACCAACAGCAGCGCCCGCTTCTGCACCTGTCGTGGATGAGGCTGCTGGTTCGGGGGCAGCTACACCGGTGGATGGCGACAAGGCTGCAGATGCCGCGGACGCAGACCTGTTTGCAGACATGAAGAAGAAGAAAAAGAAGAAGAAGGAGATTCCTCTCGACTTGGTATGTCGACCCGGACTGTCTGGGCGATCGTGCTGATTAGTCAGGAAGCCGGTGGCGAAGCAGCCCCTGCGCCTACGCTCGATGGCATCGACGTACCGATCAAGAAGAAGAAGAGCAGAAAACCTGCATCAGACTTTGCGAAAGAGCTGGACGACTTGGAGGCCGAGGCGGACGACGGAGCTGCAGCCGGTGATGTCGACGGCTTGGACGGTGACGATCCTTTCGAGCGGGGAACCGGTGCTGGCGAAGTTGGGGCTGGGCAGGAAGCATGGGTCCTGGAAGGACGTGATCCGACATACGAGGAACTGCTATCTCGCTTCTTCCACCTTTTGCATCAGCACAACCCCGAGCTCGCCGGCGACAAGAAGCGGTATACGATTGTTCCCCCACAAGTGGCAAGGGAAGGGACGAAAAAGACTGTGTTCGCGAACATCATCGACATTTGCCGAAGAATGCACCGACAACCCGAGCACGTTATTCAGTTCTTGTACGCTGAATTGGGTACTCAGGGATCCATCGACGGAGCTCAGCGTCTCATCATGAAGGGCCGGTATACCCAGAAGCAGATCGAGAATGTGTTGAGGAAGTATATCAGTTAGTCCTGCTATTCCAGGTCTGTGTGCGGCGTGCTGACGGTCTCAGTGGAGTATGTGACGTGCAAGATTTGCAAATCGCCCGATACACTTCTACAAAAAGAAGCCCGTCTCAACTTTATGCTGTGCGAGGCGTGTGGATCTCGTGAGCCGGCTCATGATCGTGCACTTTGTCAGCTAAAGATACAGGTCTGTCGGTGTCTGCCATCAAGGCTGGATTCCAAGCCCAGGTCGGCAAGCGTATCAAGGCTGCCTAGACAGTTTCTGCATCGCCTCTACTCGCATTTGTACATTGCATTCTAGCATTCACACTCTTTCTAGGCCGCTTGCAGTCGAGTTGATGCATCTGCTGAGCAGCGAGGTCTTCCAGGGGCCCACACAGACAGTTGTAGGCTGAGAAGCATCTTGTTGTGTGGTCCGGAACACAATTCCTCGCCCTGAGTGACTCCCGGATAAGAATAAGCATATCATTTGATAAGCATCTGTCCAACTGAAACTGACAGCATTCCCCAGCTTTTAGCTTGCAATCAGTCTGACCCAGGAGCTCTGATCCGAGCAGCATCTGTCTCACGCGGGCACGCGGGGAGATGGACTTCAGCGCATTGCTTGCTCAAGCACAAGAGGAGAAGAGCGACCCATCGCCCGAGCCAGTGGTGAAGAAACGAAAGAAGAACATCTCGCGGGCATGTACCGTCTGTCGAAGGCGGTGCGTCCCTCTGCCCTTTGCTGCTGTGTGAGCTTGGCTAACGAGAAGGAGGACCAAGTGCGATGGCCAGCCGCGGTGCGCGACGTGCGTTGCGCACGACGAGCAGTGCATCTACGATCCCGACCAGGACGGCCGGAAACCGGCGACCAAGTTGTACGTCGAGGCTTTGGTCAACCGCGTTCGGGCGCTCGAGCAGGAGCTCGAGGAGACGAGGGCGAACCTTGGCCTGGATCCTCCTGCAGGTCATGCGCATGCGCAGGGCCATGCGCGGCGGGAGGCGGCCAGTGATAGTCCCGCCGAGGAGACGTCGCCGCTATCGGTGCTGTCGGGCCGCTCGGCACGGTCTGCCCAGGCGAGCACGGTGGTGGGCACGACTGGGGCGCTAAGGGTGGGTTGATATGGTCTCAGAGTCGATGCAGGACTGAGAGCAGATCGAAGAGGATGTGTTGACGCATCACGGGCCGACCAGTGCGTATATGCACATCCCCGACCGTGAACGGGAAAGAGAGGCCGAGTCGTCTTCTGCGACAATCTGCCCGCCAGATGAGATGGCGCGGACCGCAGGAGAACCTGTCGACTGGTCCATCCTGCCGTGGGATATGCATCTGCCCCCTGGCGCCATACCCAATGTGACGGTGCACGACGAGCTGCTCTCGGTCTTCTTCAGGTATGTCCCCTGGACGCCTTCTTGCGCTTATGGCTCTGGCTTCGGGGGAGGCGCTGACGGCTAGCTACATGAACGACTGGTCCTGGTGGATCGACGAAGACGCTTTCTACGAGGGGATGTACCGAGGCATCACGACCGTCCGCCCGCGCGACGCGCACTACTCGCCCTTGCTGCACAACACCATCCTCTCGCTTGCATGCCAGATCTCGCCCGAGACCGTCTCGCCCACGGCGGACACGCGCCAGTCGGGAGGACTTGCCGCAGTCCTTGCTGCGCACGCGAGGGGCATGATCGACGAAGAGGCTGGCAGGCCACAGCTCTCCACCGCAAAGGGCATGATGCTCCTCGGGGCGTATAGCTGGTCCATTGGGTCTCACAGCTTAGGGTGGTTCTACGAGGGGATCGGCGCCAGGATGGCGCAGGCCCGTGCGTCCGCTCAGTCCGCTATGCGCTCGCTGTGCTGACCATAGTCGGGTTGAATGCTGATAGCACGAGCTTGGTCGCACGGGGCGCGATCTCACCTGCGACAAAGGTGGCAAGGGACAGGTGCTTCTGGACCATCTACCTTCAAGACCAGTATGTCTCCCTCAGGCATGGAGATGTAGTACCTGACTGACCGAAGGCTTTGGGCGCTGACCGTGGGGCGTACTGCTGCCCTGTCGACCGAAGACTTTGAAACGCCTCTACCGGAGATAGACCCCGAGATCGACGCCGCCCCGTGGCTTGACCATACCCGGCGATTGCAGCGCCGCAGAGGGATGGACATTCGCGGGCCGCCAAGCTGGACAAGCACCGTCTTCACATATTCGTGCCGCCTTGCTCTGATCGCGGACAGGATCCATTCTGCCATCTATCGCATACGGTCGCATATGGAAGATCAGGCTCGGAACCATATCATTTCTGAACTCCAGTCAGTATAGGAGTCCTAATCCACCGACCCGCGCGCACGCACCATCCTGGGCTGACGGGACAGCCTCGACCTTCATACTTGGTTTATGGAGCTGCCTTCGCCCTTGCGGCTCGAGTCCGCCGCCCATCCAGGTCCACACGTCCTCATTTGCCATGCTATGGCGCGATACCTTCAGATCCTGCTTCACCGCCCGACGTATACCCAGCCAGGGGGATCGGATGACCCGGACCGCGAGTTGGCAGTCAAGACGTGCAACGTGGCCGCGTGCGTCCGAGTCGTAACTGGTCAACGGGCGCCGAGCTGAGCTGCAGGGCCGAGATACTGCGCTGCTTACGACTGTATCGCCAGTCCCCGGGACTGCAATACGTCAGCACATCCCTCTCCAACGTCACCTTCACCGCAGCCACCATCTTCCTCCTCGCTGCCGTCCAGTCGTCCGAGGCGTCCAAAGCCCACGCGGCCGCACTGGCGAACAGCCAAGAGTGCATAGCGAGCCTACGCGCCATGTGCTGGACAGCGTCCAAATTCGCCGCGGACATCCTGGAGAACATGCAAGAGGAGTGGTTCCCTCCAGCTCCGACGCCACCGCCTGCCTCAATTTCGACAACCGTAATCACGACTACAAGCAGCAATACCAACGGGCGTGCACCCGTCCTGCGCGCCGCTGAACCGCCTGGTGCCGACTCGTTTGGCGGGCTCGGCAAGCTGAGCGATCTGAAAGACGTCAATTCGGATCTGGCGAGACTGCTCACCAGCATAGGGTGGCAGCCGCCCCCTCAGCCCCCCGCGCCGCCCAGCGCCGTCCCCCACACCGCGGCACCGGCGTACACCCAGCCTCAGCCCTACACCTACCCACACCCGCAGCCCCAAGCCCATCTTCAGTCACACCCGCACCCACCAGCACACATGCATCAGGCTTTCACGACACCTGTCGACTCGTTGGCGTTCCGGCCCGCCGACACGCTCTTGCCTCCCGTCCAGCCGGTCCAGCCGACCGACGGCGTGCCCTTGTGGGAGATCGACGCCGATGCCATCTTGTCAGGAATGAGCATGTCCCTCGCTGCCACCGGCAACCTGGGCCAATCGTTCCTCGGCGCGAACGACTGGCTGGGGACGCTCAACCCGGACGACTGGTTCTCCGGGCGATAGATAACCCGAGCCGAGTAGTGTCAGTCGGCAGATAAGATGCATGACACCATTCAGGCAACTGGCCGATTATGAAAGAGTGTGTGTAAGATGGTACTGCTACAATAAACGATCGCCGTCTGGCAGGATACGGCCGTCGATAAGAAACTATACACAGTGTTCGTCCTGGACGATTCCCCGGTGAACCAGCAAACATGAGCCTAGCAATTTGTTGAGGGCTCAACGGCCTGTCGGGTGATATCCAGCTCCAGAAGGGTTGGCTACCTGCGGCCAGGTCAGTTCACCAAATCCGACATTTGAATTTGGATTTGGACTTGCGTGTAGTGGGTTTTCCCTCTCCATGGGCGTGTCTACGCTCCCTTCCCCGCCAGAGTACCCGCCGTACGCATCGTCATACGGACCTTGGGGGTGCTGATATTCGTGCGCCTGAGCGGGGTCAAAGTAATATCCTGATCCTTGGCCTTCTGGCTGCAGACCATGGTATCCTGCTGCCGCACCGGTTCCGTATCCTGCAGCGGCATAGGTGTGACCGGCGTCGTGCACGTAAGGGTCGTAGCCGCCGGCCTGGCCGTATGAGGCGCCATAGTTGTTGTATTGCGTCATCGGTTGGTTCACGGTCGACGGGTACGATTCGGATGTCTCGGCTCCTGCGCCTGACGGTGTTCGGGCGTAGCCGACGTCCTCGTCCAATGGTGATCGCTGGGAGTGTTGGTTCGATGCGGCCACTGCTGCTGCTGTGACCTCGCGATCCAAGCGCTGACGGCGTCTCCGGCGGAAACATAGGAAGCCGAGGGCGATGATAATTCCAACGACTACGAGACCAACGACCACGAAGACACCAGCCACAGCGCCGGTGTTGGAGAAGAATCCGTTGGTCGACGAGCCGGACGAGCCTTGGTCCAGTGATCCTGATGGGTTGTGGATGATTTGGGTAACGGTGATGGCTTGACCGTTTGATGTTGTCACGTATGACGAGGTGATCTCTGCTGGAGTGGTGGTGACGGTCGAGCCGACCGAGTTTGTGGTGACAATGCCGCTTGCAGAGGTCAAAGTGGTCTGCTGCGCACTTGTCTGACTAGCAGTAACGACAGTAGTCGATGTTCTACTGATCAGCTACAATCAGACAACGGTTAGCTGAACGGACGTTGTTCCAGGTTCCGAAGTGGACGATTGCTGCTCGCTCGACGTCGTGGACGAAGTGGAGGAACCGGTAGTGGAAGAAGCGGAGACGGTGATGATGGTAGTTGTCGTGCTCTGCTGAGCAGTGCTGGAAGTTGTAGATCTGAAGATGAGCAAAAGCCGATGATGTGAGAGGCAGACTGACGAGACTTGGCTGCTGGGAGGTGCCGAACTCTGCTGGGTGGTGGTGGCCGAGCTGGACGGCGGTGCCGTGCTGCTGGAGGATGGGGGTGCTCGCGACGAGGGTGCCGCAGTAGTCGTCGACGAAGAGGGGGAAGCGGAAGAAGCGGCATCTGTAGACGATGGCGCAGTGCTCGTCGTCGGTGCAGGTGTGTTAGACGTGGTAGGGGCAGGAGCGGAAGAAGCGGGGTCGGACGAGGCGGGCGCTATGCGTTAGTGTGAATTCTCAGCATATCTGCCGATGGGAGAGAGGGTATCGAGGCAACAGTGATGGATGTATGGGTGACGAGAGGATGACAATAGACACACCGGACGAAGGTGCAGTGCTTGGTGCTGCAGAAGAAGCTCCAGCTGCAGGATCCGTCGAGACCGACTGCCTCGGCTGCAATCTCCCTGCTGTCCTTCTCCGCAGGTTGGGATGTGCGGGTGGTGGAATGCGTCCGACGGCCATGTTGTCGGCGGGCGGCGCTGCTGAGGACGGGACAAGAGGTGAAGACGAGAGAGGTGGGGTCGAGCGAGTGATGATGGGAGAATGAATGATGAGACGAGCGGAGTGTGAAATTCGGTCTACGCGGTCTTTTGTGATGGCTTGTGAGAGATGCGACACGCTAGTGGGGCGAGCTGCGGGGACCCCCTGGGCCGTGATGGCTCCCTTTTGGAGATGCGAGTGGTGGTGCGAGCAGGTGTAGAGGTGTAGAGAAGTGAGTGAGAGAGAGAGATGAGAGTGATGAGGGGCTATGCGATGCTGTGCGGAAAGGCAAAAAGGTCACACTGACTGCCAGAGAGAGAGAGACATGCGGCCGAGCTCAGAGATAGCGTCAGTGGACCCTGAATCCCCCGCCTCTTCCCCCCCACTCTCGCCACTCGCCGCTTTCAGCCAAGAGCTAATCTAAGCCGTTCATTTCCCTGAATTCCTAATCCAACCTCAGCCCACCCCCACCTCAATCCACGCCCCCCATTTTAGCAGTCCATGATGCGCTATGACCTCTCGAAGGCCAGTCGCATCACTCTCTCCTCCTACCAACCTTTGTACCACCATGACACCTGGCCTCGTCTCCATCTTTCATCATCATCATCACATTCGACATGCTCAAATCTCTCCTGGCTGACACAGCGACCTCCCGCGGCATCTCGAGAGTCACCTCGACACCGCTCACCCGCTCCTATGCCTCGGGACAAGCCGTCAAGCAACAGCTGGAGCGTGTCGCGCAGCTACAGCGAGAGGCGAGCGCTACCAACTCTAAACACGGCAAAGAAGCCCTCATAGCCTCCTATCCTGATCTGCGAGCGCTCTTGGATCAGTACGTCTCGCCCCTGTGTTACTGACGAGCTCGCTAAACTGCAGCGTGTATGACCCACACCATCGCGCAAATCTCACCTCTGCCTCTCTCAGAAAGTATGCTGCCACTCGAAGAGCTTCAGACGAGTACAAGGGCTCAGTTCCTGGCAGCATCAATGAGCTCTTTGAGCTGTTGGCTTCCAGAGAGGTCTCGGGCAATGCCGCAAAAGACATGACTCTCGCCTTTCTCAGTCACGCCGGAATCACGGATCTCGACAGCGAGCTCGGCATCACTTTTGCGCGTCTGCTCGATCGTAATTTGGTGGCTGGATTTGGCGCAAGAACGCTTCGCGCCGTCAACTGGGCTGACGATGCGACCGAGGGGCATCATGTTGCTGCTACCCCATCCAGCACTGCGAACACTGTGGCGGCTCCAGAAAGCAAGACTACAGGACTGTCGCAAGAGTTCTCCGTCGCTTTGGGAAAGACCATCAAGGCGCCTTTCACCGACTTGCGAAAGGCCTCGAAATGGTATGCCAGCCGCAAGCTTGATGGCGTGCGAGTCGTCTCTTACGTCGATGTGCTGTTGCCGCCTTCAGGGACGCCAGAAGTCGTCAGCACTCGCTTTCTATCTCGCAACGGCAGGGATTTCCACGCGTTATCCAAGCTGGGGAAAGAACTGTCTGCATTAGGCCAATTACCTCAACTTCGGGAATGGCTAGACCGCGATCGGTTGATCGTCGAGTCCCGCGGCTCCGCTGGCGATGTTAAGCGTCTCGTACTAGATGGCGAGGTCTGTGTACTCCTACCCAAATCGGGAGACATCAAGGAGGAGAACGAAGAAGACTTTGTGGAGGACTTTTCAGGCGTGGTGGGCGAAATGAGGCGACAAGGACATACCATTCCCCATCCTGCCTACTTTATCTTTGACGTTCTTTCGTTTGCCGAGTTTGACGCTCATTCCGGCTTGCCGCCACCCCTCGGCAGATCGTTCGGACAGCGAATACCCGACATTGAAACTCTGGTCAAGTGGCTCAATGCTCAAGTATCGGATGTCAGCAGCAGGGTCATCCGGCCGCTGGAGCAATGGGAAGTGACGGACCTGGCCCAGGTCGAGGGTATGGTGGGCAAGGCGGCTGAGCGGGGCTGGGAAGGCTTGATCTTCCGTGCAGACAAAGCGTACAACGGCAAGCGGTCGTAAGTGTGGTCAGACGGGTATGAGGTCGAATCTGAGTCGATAGTTCGGATGTCCGAAAATTCAAACAGTGGCAAGACGCCGAATACGTGGTGCAGTCAATCGATACTTCCGTCATGCGCCTCGCAGTGAAAGGAGTCTTCGGCGAGCATACAGCATGCAGTAACGTCTGGGTCGATCACGGGGGCACGCCTGTCAGTGTTGGCAGTGGCTTCACGGCGGAGCAGAGGCTCGCGTACGCCAGGGACCCGACTCTGATCGTAGGTTCATCGGACGCCTTTTTTGGGCAATGCTGAGTATAGATCGGCAAGGAGATCACGGTCGAGTACTTTTCAGAGAGCGAAGCGGCGGGCCGGCCTGGCATGAAGAGTTTACGATTCCCTCGGATCAAAAAGGTGTGGGACGAGGGGGTGAGGGATATCTAGGGCGAATCGAGAGGGACTCGGTCTGGCCCCACATCGGCGGAGGAAGGCGAGATTTCCTTTGGCTTGAGTAGCCTTTCGAGCTCCGTGTCTCCATGCGGGTGCGGGCTTTCTCTTCGACGACAACCTAGCAAGCAGCGGACAACCCACGCCTGCTCCAGGGAGGGTCGATACGAATCGGAGGGAAGCCAGAGACGAGACATGCACAAAGGTCTAACTCGGCGCGTTGCGGCCGGTGGATCTCTGTACGACACCCTTTTTGCGGAGGAAGGCGAGCGTCTAGGCTCCGAAGTATAGCTAGCCATGAAGGGACCAACGGTGTCGCATACGAAGTATAAGTACACCTAGATGGATCTCACTCGATGGGTATCGAATCTTCGGAATTCTTCACCCCGTACTCGCAATTCTTTCCTCTCTGTTACAGATGCTGCGGACGAAGTCAGCACGGAGCGACGACACCTGGGAGAGCCCGTCCACGATTCGAAATAGATCCCGACAGATTGGCGTCGCCGTCGACTACACCAACATGTGGACCTTGACCGAGTGCCGATGGTGCATGAGGCGGTTCGATAGCCAAGACGACTGCCATGAGCTGATCTCGAAAACGGGCAAATACGAATGGGTCTTTGCGCACGACGTGTGCTTGCAGTCTCTGCGCCTCAAACTGGAGCGCCAACGCCCTCTCCCAGATGACGACCCTGCTGCCAACTTGTCGCTCTTCAGTGTAAGTCTGGCTGTCTCTGCGCAAACGGCACTAACGCGCAGGCTACGGCCAATGTCGCACCAGAAGACCAGGAAATACGGTCGTTCCTCATTGAGCCGGCGACCCGCGGCGCCCCGCGCGTGCGCAACTATGGGAGCGAGTCCGCGGCGCAAGCATGCATGGCCGCGGACCCCCAGCGGTACATGGGCCCACTGTCGGCGATCGAGGCGGCGGAGCTGTTGAGGCGAAAAACTACGCGCATGCGGGAAACCGCGTGGCGCCGCCCAAGTGTGCCATTGACCTCGCCGTACAGTGATGATGGGGACGGCGACGAAAATTACGACCCCTGGACACCACAGTCGTCTGTCGCATCGTCGTCTGCGTCCGCATCGACGAGGACTAGGAGCCCTCAGTCTTCAAGGATGGACGGTTCCTTGCTCAAACGGTGGAGAGAACGGCGTTCTCATGATCGTAGGTGATGCAGATCTGTGAACGACTTGTCCGAGAATCCGGGCTCGCCATTGGCACGTCTTCACAAGTGTGTTGCGGGCCGGGTTTGACCACGATGCACGACCAGTTCGAAGAGTGCGCACGGTTCACTCTTTGACATAAAGCCCACCTAACGCGATTGATGACGCGCATCAATCATAGGGTCTAAATAGCCGCGTTGCATACCGATTTCTTACAATACAACAAGATCTATGATATATCTGCCCCTTGACCCCTACGCATACGCCTTTACGTCTTCCGGGGTCGGGCCTGTGGGGTCGTCCGAGGCTGCCAAGTTGCATTGGTGGAACATGCGCAGCTGGTCCTCGGTGAAGGCGCCGACGACAGAGTGCAACACACCCCGGTTGTGGAACAACACCAAGTCGCCCTCTTCCCAATCTTGCGCATACGTCAACTGCTTGATCAGCCCGACCGAAGCTTGCGGTCAAGGCGGGGAGGCGCTCACCTCTGGTGCGATTCCAGGACGCTGGATGCTGTAGAGGATTTCACGGGTCTTTGCGAGGTCGTTCACTTCGCCGCCATCGGGGTAGAGGGCGCCTTCTTTGTTGGCGCCAGCGGGAAGAGGGTCGATGTGGAGAGCCTGGGCGCCACATGGGTGCACCTGGACGTGCAGGTTGCCGGTCACGGGGTTCTTCCAGCACTGCAAGTCAGTCCGCTGGTGCGAATTACTGAGAAACACATACCACAGGGTAGGTCTTGACCTTCGACTCTTCCCACTCGGGCAGCTCGTCCATTGGAAGCTCCAGTCCCTCATTCTCGATGCCGAGCCCGGTTGGCAGCGCGTGGGCTTTGGACATCCAGACGTATGGATGGGGAGCCTGATAATCAGCTCTGGATCATTTGTCCGAGAACAGCTACCTACGTAGCGGACCTTGGTCCTGACGGCCAGCGACTTCAGCTCGGGCGAGAGAATGTCAAACATGTTCTTGCCGCTAACGACTACGATATCAGCAAAGAAACGAGAACGAAACGGGTGAGCCTCACATACTGTGCCGCCGAGGGGCACTTTGATCTCATCGCCAGTTCCGTCGTCGTATCGGCAGGTCTGTGCGGGTCCCTGGGGCACCGAAACAGCGTACAGCGTAGTGACCTTGGGAGGCGAAAGTGCATAGAGGGCAGCATCGATGTGCCAGCGGTAGAAGCGTGTCACGCCGGCGTCCTCTTCCTCTTGTGGGACGGGGCTCTTGTGGAAAGTCTTGTGGTGGGGGTGCTTCAGCTGGGGCTATCGGGTAAGCGATAGTCTGAGCCATTGGTGAAGAAGCTCACGCTGTGCAGACCCTCGTATTCTCCGGGGACCTTGCCGTTCCCGATGAGCTGCACCTGCGGCTGGTGCGGGATGGTCTTGAGGTCCGGGTGGAGGATGGACGCTTTCTGGGCGCCGGTCTTGTTGTTGCCGTGGCCATAGTTGGCGGACGCGGGGTCGAAAGCCTGCTGCGTCAGCCTAGGCCGGCAGGCCGGGCGGTGGGACGGGAAAGCTCACATGCGTCATCTCGTATTGCTGCTTGGGGCTCAGCTTGACGCCTTTGAAGAGGAGGACCGAGTACTGCCAGTCAGCGACGCCTCGGACAATGGAGAGCACTGACCCGGTAGAGCATCTCGATAATCTCCTGGGTCTGCTCCGGCGTGACCGTGTCGGGGTTGTACCCGTGCACCTGCCTGCCCATGTCCTTGAACATGGCCGGGTTGGCCTTTTCCGAAAGAGGGATAGGCGAGTAGGTGAAGTGGGTCTTGCCCCCTCCGAGGAGAGGGAGCGACATCTGCTCGGTGACCGTGGTGGTGATAGTGGTGGCCATGGTGCGGGAGTGAGACGGGGTCGTGGTTGTCGTGGTCGTGAGATAGTGGCGAGCGGTCGTGAGTGGAGGAGCGAGGCGGGTGTTGGGTGTTATATATGGTGTAGGGGTGAGCCGTGTGGATCGGAGTGCGCGCAGTGTGAGCATGTGCTGCAGAGAGAGAAAGAGTGGAAAGAGAAAGAGAGATCCATGGAGTGAATGGTGGTGGTGGTGGTGCAGAGCGAGGAGAGAGGAGGCCGATTTGATCGGATGACCGACTAGCCGGTACGATAGCAAACTCACAGCCAACCGCTCGCCGGCCTTATCGGACTTCAGGGTAAGACCACGTGTGACCTGCCCTGAAAGATCGTCGCATCTGATGTCATTCGTCGTCCCTCTGCAACGAGACGAAGCAAGTCTGCTTTCATCAACTGACTGTCGTCAATGTAATAGCATGCGCCTGCACCCCCTCATCGCGCGAATCTTCAACGAGGCAGGCATCGACCCAAGCACCCTCACTCAACATGGCAGCATCGTCTCCTCCTCTTCCTCGAACAAACAGTTCTTCGCCAAGGTAGGCAAGAACGTCGCCCAGATGAAAGGCGAATCCGAGGGCCTGCGCCAGATGGCGTTCACCGGTCCTTCGCTCGTCCCCCAACTGCTTGGGTTCCAGACAAGCTCCAACGGGAATGAGGCGGCGATGGTATCCGAGTACTTCGACCTCGGCTCGGCTCGCAGCGCCAACACGCAAGCTGAACTTGGACGCAAGCTCGCGCAAATGCACGTCCCCCGTCCGGAAGGCGCAGAGGGCTACGAGGGAAAGTACGGGTTTGGTGTACCGACGCATTGCGGAGTGACGGAGCAGGACAATACCTGGGAAGAGAGCTGGGAGGTTTTCTTCCGAGAACGAAGGCTCGGGGACCTAGTGAGGCGGATAAGAGATCCTCAGATCGATCAAGCATTTGAGAGGCTCAAACACAAGTCAGCCCCCTCCTTTGAAATAGGTCCGTCGCGAGTGTCGAGCTTACAGTGAGGCAGAGCTGTGCCCCTTTTGCTCGAGCAGATCGACCCGCCCCCGCAGCCAGTCATACTACACGGCGACCTCTGGTCGGGGAACGTGGGGTACGACAGAACGACCGGCAGAGCCGTGATATACGACTGCAGCAGCTATTATGGGCATAACGAGGCCGATCTAGGGATCACTCACATGTTCGGAGGTACGCTCCCAATCGCTATGATGACCGTATGCGGCGCTAACCATCAGGATTCTCCCCAACATTTTACGACGAGTACCACCAGGTGCACCCAAGGTCTCAGCCGTATTACGATCAGCGGCAGCGCTTATACGAGCTCTATCACCACCTGAATGTAAATTTCTCCCTTCTCCCTCTCCCACCTCCACTGATTGACCCTGTAGCACACGTTGATGTTTGGCGGCATGTACAAATCTGGCGCTCTGTCTATCATGCGCGAGCTCACCGACTGGGCAGAGGCGGTGGGGTGAGGAAACCACTCCTCGTCAGGAGAATGGCCATCTATAGCATATCCAATCCCGATGCATGTCGTCAATCTGACCTCCAAACGGGTATACCGAAAATGCTGGGAACATGACGCTAGTCATACAATACTTGTGGTCGCAATACATATCAATCTTCAAACATACCGCTGGGTCGGAGGCCGCATGATCTCCTCGTAGATGAGCCCTGCTGATGAGCGCTGGCGTCGCGCATGATGTCTCGACCCACGCTTCAGGAATTTTCGATCCGACTTGGCGGGTCCATAATCGAATGAGAAGAATTCCGATTGTATCGGCAGTGCCGAGGGCTCGTCTTGCGGATCGTGATATGGCTGCATGTTAGCTCGTCTGCACCAGATGCGACTTCAGCTCACCTCGAGGTATGGATGCGCCAGTGCCTCCTCTACTGTGATTCTCTTTGTAGGCGAGAATCTAAGGCATCAGTCATCGCCTAGCCAACGTTTATAGGGCCCACGTCAAAGTCCTCTTGAGCAGGTCGAGGCCCTTCTTCGACGCCTTGGGCACGATAGTTCGCAAGTCCTGCTTGCGCTGAAATGGTAGTCCCATCTGCATGTCAGTCTTGATCTATGACAGCCAAGGCAGGCTCACGAGATAGTCTCTGCACAAGGGAGAACAGTGTCAGTTCATTGGCAGGCGGCGCTGCCACGAAGCACTCACTTTGACCTTTGCGCCGTGATCTCGTCCATGTCTGCCATCTTCGGCGTCAGCACATCCCACGTCTTTCGTATATGATACGCACCGAAGGGGTCCCGAGAACATCCAGGATCAGCTCAAGCTCTGCAAGATCAGCTCCACCCCTACCGGGGTCCTCTTGACAGACGATGATGGTAGTCTGCAGTGTCAGCTGAGAGACCCGGCAGCCTTCGAGTAGCTCACCTCGTCCTGGGAATATTGGCGAGCCATTGACTGACGTTGAGCATCGTCATTCGCGGATTTTCAACCTCGACTCACGCATCTCGGCGAGAATGCACCCGACGCTCCAGATATCGATCGCCTTGCTGTACTCTTGGAATGCTTTGCCATGAGCTCTGTTCACCGACTGCGTGGCCGATCAAGCAAGCTCACAGAGCATGACTTCTGGCGCACGATACCACCGCGTGGCCACGTATTCCGTCATGAAGCCGTTGCCCCCTCCTGGTCCTGCATTTGGAGGATCGGCCGCGGCTGATCGTGCCAAGCCAAAGTCGCAAATCTACCTCGTGAGCTACTCCAGTGTTTGGTCAGGACAGCTCACTTTGAGATCGCAGTTGGCATTCAGAAGAAGGTTTGAGGGTTTGAGATCCCGGTGGAGGACACCAGCGGTGTGTATGGCCTTGAGGCCGCGGATCGTCTGCCCTCAGCGCGTGATCTCCACTCATCCGTGGTCACCTACCTGGTAGAGGAAGTACTGGCAATGGTCGTCGGAGAGCTCTTGTGTCCGTATGACTCGGTGTCTTTATGTCAGCCACACGTCCACGAGGTGAGCAGGTGACCTGCAAGTCCGTCTCCATCAGCTCCTGCAATGTCAGCTCTGTGTCATGACTCGGAAGCTAGCTGACCTGGACGAGGTACACCTCGTTGAATGTGTCGTAGCTATACGGCTTGTGTATGTCCATGATGCTAATGATGTTCTCGTGGCTATCGTCAGCCTCCGGTCAAGCGCCAAATCAGGGGCTCACTCAAAGTGCCGCAAGAGCTTGATCTCCCGTAGTGTGCGCTGGCAGAACATGGGATGATCAAAAGGTGTGATGCGCTTGATAGCGACCTTGGTTCCCCATTGGCGATGCTGCGCGGCACTGGAGTCAGCTCGGCCGCGAGCACATGCGACACACCGCTGAGCACGGGGGGAGAGGCTTAGGGGTGATGGTGGAGCTATGTAACTCACACAACGACCCCGTAGGCTCCTTCGCCAATCACGTCCAGCACCTCGTAGTCGTTCTGAATATCCCTGAACATCGTGCGAACGTCCGTGGAACCCGCCAGCTCCCCCGAGTCCCGCCCTGCACTGAGCGGTTCCGGATAGGTGTCAACCGCGGCCATGGCAAACAGCGGAGCAGGAGTCGAAGCGCTCAAATGCAAGTCCGAGTGCCGCGAGTGCTATGGTGGAGCAATGTTCAGCAGGAGGGAAGGGCCGGAAAGGAGTGCAGGGGCGGGTGGCCGAGGCGACGATGACGATCGGCAATGAGCAAGCTGCGGAAGGATGAGCGGCAAGGTTGTAGCTTGAGATCAGCGCGATCTGCTTGTGACGCTGCGGTCGAGAGCTCAAGGTGTTTTACTCACAGGTTATGGGGCTCTGAGAATGGACAGAAGAGATGACAAGAAGACAGCGAGTGGGCGCCTCGAATGGAACAAGGAATGGAGAGAAGAAGCACCGGAGGATCGTGCAGCTCTGTTCTTTCTTCCCTTTCCTGCTCTGCTCTCGTCTGTGTTTCTGAGGGCCTGGTCGACGATGCTTCCGATCGGGCAGCGGGTCGCAACGAGGCACAGTAGAGGACAATAGGCCCAAGATGATAATGTGATCTGATGGGTTTCTGTCCCATGTCGAGGTCTGTCGGCTGCGCGCTAACCCTGTCGACGTTTTTACCCCTGGACGCGTTTCAGATTTCGATCCTCGATGCCGTATTGTACCATGGACCCGTTTTCAAATGGTGGCGTCCGACACCGTCCAGCGGGTCATGTCCATGCATTGCATCGCACACGGATGCATAGGGTGATCATTTGAAACGTATCATAGAAAGACGTGCAGCCCTGGAGACGAGGGCTCTCCATTCGTTAGAACGTGAAGGCAGAAAGTACATGAGTTGTTCCGAGCAGCGTTGTGTAAGGCTACATTTTGAAGAGGAAACCGAGCTGCAGATCAGTCGCACGTAAATATCCCAGAGACAACGACTCACGTCTTCCACCGTCAGCTTGCCAAGCGCAGCATCTGGGTCGGTGCTCAGGGCAGCCTCGGTCATCGCTAGCTTCTTGTGCTGAAGTTCGACGATTTGATGCTCGATCGAGTCCTCCACTACTAGCTTGACTACTTTGACAGGTCGACGTTGACCGAGTCGATGAATCCGGTCCATCGCTTGATATTCCACAGATGGATTCCACCACGAGTCCATCATGAACACCATGGACGCCTCTGTCAGGTTCTACGCATCAGATCTCGGGTCAACTCCCCAATAAAATTCTGGCTTACCAAGGCCACACCGCCGGCTTTAAGCGAGATAAGGAATACCGTGACGTGAGTGTTCTTCATGAAGTGCTGAATCGTGGCGTCTCGCTGTTGAGGAGTCATCCCTCCTTCTAATCGGCAGATCTGCGATAAGCTGGTGATCGTGATATTTATGAACGGCCAGGACTCACATTGAAGCCAGCCCTCTGCAACCGGAAGGCTATCAGGTCCAAGAACGACACGAATTGCGAGCTGAAACATGAGCAATGCAAGGTCTAAAGGGGCTGCAGCTCACAAAACCAGAGACTTGATAGTGCAATCTTGGTTTCTCAGCTTTTCGAGCTCCTCGACCAAAGCTTCCAGCTTTGACGATGAACGCCAGTTCTAGGAATTTTAGCGGATGACTTGAATCTCGAGTCCACTTACGTCAAGATTCAGGCGACTCAAGATACCCTGTCGCGCTTTCTTGTTGTCTTCCGTCAGGTCGAGAGCTTCGGCTTCGAGGTCGATGGAGATTTCTATGTGGCACACGGGGCATTCGGGCTGCAGTCAATGATGATGTCTCAAGAAGCGTTTCACCTTACCCTATGACCACGGAGCTGCTGCACTTCGAGGTACTGCCTAATGCACTCGCGGTCGAATACGTGCTTACAGGACGACATGATAGCGTCTTCCGCCTGACTCATTAGCAAAAGAGAACAACCTCTTGTCTGAGCTTACTGCATCATTGCAGATGCGGCACACAGTGCCTTCGGAGACATCGTTCACCTTGCTGGTCTTCGATCGCAGAACAAGGTCAGGGTGACAGGCCATTTGACGCACTGCACGTCAGCATGATTAATTTCTCGCAGATGAGTCGCACTTCTCGTGATAAGGGAGAAGATATTGGAGTAATCTAGCAACATCAGCGGACCGGTGATACATGAACACGAGGGAGGACTGACTGTTGAGCACGGTACCGGCATCGATGTACGTTGAGAACTGCCTCCGCGCGTTCGAAAATAGCGAAGAGTACAGCTCCTTCTCAGCAGGACTGAAAAAGTCCCGTCGGACCACGATCGTGCGAGGGGGCAAGCCGAGGTCATCCGCACGCTCAAGCTTGGTTCGGCGCAGCATCATGCGGTCAAGAAGGATTTTGAGCTTCTTGAAGGCCGTATGACCAGGGTTGCCCGCTTCGATGCCGTACCGCGCGATCGGGGTAAGAATCTGAACGTCAGGGCAGAGGAAGTTTGAGCGAAACTGGTCTTACCTCAGTATTCCAGAAGCATACATGGTCCATTGGCTTGTGGTGGCACTGGTCACAGTGTCTGCGATCTGAGAATTGCCAATGCAAGCTTTTGCAATCACATCTCTTGCAGAAGTAGGAGCTTGACGTTAGCCTACGGGCCGATGGTAAGTCGATCGCATACCTGAAAGGCTGTGCGCCAAGGAAGCGGACCAAGGAGTACAGTTCACCAACACGATTCTGCAAAGGCGTCCCCGAAAGACACCAGCGATACTTGGCATCAAGTGCGAAGGCGGCTTTGGCCGCGTTGGTCGATCTCTCCTTGATGTTGTGGGCTTCGTCAAGAATGACCCTGCCCGTCAGTATCATCGTGAGAAGCAGATTCGTTACTGACCTGTACCACTGAAACTCGTGCATCGGACTTTTCTCCTTGATGAGGATATTGTTTTTCTTGAAGCCGCGTTGTTGCCGGCGGAAGGAAGCCTCCAATGTGCCATATGAGACAAGCACCTGATTTTCAGCTACGGCCCCTTGGGTACCGCTTTGACCTACCACATCATACTTCTTCAGCTCGTTTGCCTTCATCCTCCCTGAACCGTGCCACAAGCACACCGTGAACCCCTCTGCATGGGTTTCGATTTCGTGTTTCCATTGCATCAACGCAACGACGGGCGCAACGACCAAGCTAGGCTTCCTGCGGGGCTCAGACAGAAGCAGTGCTATTGTCTGGATCCTAAAGCGTTGGCCGACCCCAAGGGAAGAAAGTGGGCTTGGCTTACGTCTTGCCCATACCCATTTCGTCTGCCAGCATGCCTCCCTTCCAAGGCCCCTCTTCCTGTTTCTTCATCCAGTAGAGAGACTCTTTCTGAAAAGGCAGTAGGGTGAGCTTTAAAGAGGGATGGGCCTCCATAGTGACAGGCTTGACAGGGACGATGTTCGCTTGCAGGTCGCCCCAGACATTGACAAGCTCCTCGTGGTGCTATACATCAGCTAAGCTGCGCTTGGAGAATGCCTGTCTGTCATTCACCCTGCACAGCCTGATGTAGTTGCGCTCTCCGTTCGTGAGCTTCCTCCCTACTTTCCGCTTCAGTTCCGCCTCCTCCTCCCGTATCGCGTTCAGATCACGCATTCTCTGCTTCCACTCGGCTTCGTCCTCCCGGTCATCATAACCACCTTGATCCATCCAGTCGGGCTGCTCATCATCGGACAGGTCTTGCGCCTCGTCACTGTCTTCCAGTGCGGACCCGGACTGCTTGTTGGCGGATTGAGTTTTCTTTGTTTGCACCTTGCTTGTGGTTCGCTTGAGGGGTTTTTTCTTAGACTTCCGCAACGGGGCATCCTCATACGCATCTTCCGCAGCTGAATCATCCGACAAGGCTGATGTCGTCGCTGCGTCTGTTGCCTGATCTTCGCTGTCGGACAAGGCGAAAGACGACGCGTCATCGGACGATGGGCTGGCGGTACGTGAAGGGTCGATGGAAGCTGAATCCAATTGTTGTCGTTCTGTTATTGAGCTCGACACGAGCCCTCTCGAGAGGCTCTCACTCTTTGCACTATTCGTCACAGCCCGCTTGAGCCTTTGCAGCGGAATATTGGACTTTCCCTTGGCCTTTCCCCGCGCTTTGGAAGCCGACAGGCTAGACGCCCGGCTTGAGGAAGCGGTGCTGGTTTCGGGAGTCATGTCCATCGATGCTTCAATGGCTTTGTGGTACTGCTCTTCTTCCTCATCGGTGTCCAAAGCGTACTCTTTGACCGAAGATTCGTCTTCGGTCTTGACAGACAATGTGCCTTTGCCTTTCCCTCGACCTCTGGCAGGAGCGGGTTTTTCCTCCAAAGCCAGCGATGAGGGACTTGCTTTCGACACCCGGCTGTATTTGCCGATATTGAACGGAGGTTCCGCTTTGACTTTCACTTTGTCACGAGAGGCGACCGATTGACCAGACGATTGTAGCAGGTCCAGCTCGTCTACGTCGGACTGGAAGATCAGTGACTTGACCGCGACAACGCGAGCTAGCTGACCTCTTCTGCGGGATCGCTCTTGATGACGCCGCCGCTGCTTCTCCCGACTCGCTTGCTGGCAGGAGAGCCGAGCGTCAAGTTGTCCTTGCTTTCCGTCTTGACTTGCCCCAGCTTGGACCGACGAGCGGGTACAGTAACCGACTCGAGGACGTATGTTTTGTCGTCTGAGCTCTGGACGGCAACAGACGCTTCGAAGGGGGAGTCGACTTCAGACATGACTGTCATGTCAGCATGTCGGTGTATGTGTACGATGCTGGAGTGATGAACCTTTCCTTTTCCTCCCTCGTGTCATCTTGGGTAACTCCTGTTCTTCGTTGGTCTCTTCCTCGACGTCTTCCATCTGAACGTCCTCGGTGTCCGTGAGCGAGGCAGGCGTGTGCAGCCCATTTTCCATGCTTGACATTTTGAAGGTAGAAGCCGTTAGAGGCGTGGAGTTGGCCGATGACGTTGAGACAGAGTCGCCTGCTTTCGAGTCGGCGGGAGTAGGGAGCGAGTGCCGTGCTGATCTTCGTTTCGGTGGCATGATGTGTCTTGGTCGTCAAAGAGCAAAGATGAGAAAGACTGGACGATAGGTGTCGAGTTGGAGCACTGGGTGATTGGACTGGTGCTGGTATCGTATGTTGCCGTCATCCACCCCTCCAATGTCCAATGGCCAATTGGGCTGGCACTCTTTTCCTGAGAAATCTATTACAGTTCCCAAGGAAAAAAACGCGTCGGTGGAGGGTAAAAGGTGCTCGAGATCGATAGATGACCGGACCGCCACTCTCTATAGTCAGGCACCACCGCTGCTCAGGCGGCGATCACCGACAGCAGGGGCCAAAAAGTTGAGAGCATCGTTGCTTTTCGCATGTAGTCAGCGTAGCTCTTACGGGGCGAATTTCTGCGGGTGTCCCTGGAACGAAAACGGTAAATGGGGGAATTAAATAAGAAAATTCCGGCCATTCTGATTTCATCAGCACAATCCTAATATGCATTGTGTCCTTGCCAAATTGCCTTTCATCAGAGAATAAAGATCTATGCATGAGGCTGATGCATGGAATGATCTCTGTAGCAGAACCAATCGCCTACATAGCTACTGCCATACCCTGCCCTATCATTGCACCAAAATGGTTACAATAGCGCAAGTCTGACAAGACTGCAATAGGCTTGCCAGGTGGCAGCTGTGACATAGCCCCTGTGACCAGCTTGGCATGCCTATGATCATCTGATCAGCCTAGCATGCCCAACAAGCACTTGCGCATCTCTTGATGAAGTGCTTTAGCTTGCAACTAATCAATGTTCTACAGTACATCCGGCTTTGCCGGATGCTTGACCCGTAAGGGCTGCGATGGCTGCGCCGCTAGGCGCAAGGGGGGGTCTTGGGGGGGTGTCCCACCCCCCCATGTCTAACGGAACCAAAGAACAAGGAATTGCATTAGGTTTTCCAAATTGCCTGAGAACCAATAACTTGAATACCTGATTAGAAATTCAGAGCTAAAAAAGAATTGAAATAACGAGCTACGCCCTATCGCGCACTTTCCTGCACGATCTACCTAGTCAACCCTTCTGCGATATGTCTGCGGACCTCGATAAGAAAACCAGAACCCCGGAGGAGAAGGAAGAGAGGCGGAGGAGGAAGGAGGAAAGGCGGGCAAGGAAGGCTGCTGCCGCTACAGCATCTGCTGCAGGACCTTCTGACGTCGATCCCGCCAGCGTCCAAGCTGGTCCGAGTGCCAAGAAGGAGAAGAAGAGGAAGCTCGAGGACGCTGTCGCTGCTTCAGCATCAAAGTCTGAGGCCCACACGGAATCATCCGAGAGGAAGAAGAAGAAGAAGAGGAGCAAGCCCATCGAGGAGACTCCTACACCGGCCGAGACCATCATCGCCACTCCTGCCGAAGCTGTTCTTCCCGAGGCGGCTCCAGCGCTATCGAAGAAACAGCTCAAAAAGCTGGCCCGCGCAGAGGCTGCATCTGCCAGCGCTTCGTCCACCCCCGGGCCTTCCTCCCAAACCGCAGACGTCCCTAAACCAGGTGTGTTCGGTGCCGAGCATACCGCCTTCCTCGCGGAGCACAATATTACACTAGAGCCGCAACTCTACCCACCTTACTTGTCAATTGCCTCGGTCCCCGTGAACCCCTCGATCGCGCCCTTCTTGTCCCAATTCACAAAGCCGACCCCTATTCAAGCCTGTTCATGGCCACCGCTGCTCGCTGGACGAGATGTGGTGGGTATCGCTGAAACGGGTTCAGGAAAGACCTTGGCTTTCGGCGTGCCAGGCATGCACAAGCTTTGCGACCTGCCGGAGGTCGGGAAGAAGGGCAAGGGGAAAATCAGGATGTTGGTGCTCGCCCCTACCCGAGAGCTAGCGCAACAGTCGCACTCGACCTTGGTGGCGTTAGGTGAGAAAGCAGGCGTGGGGAGTGTCTGTTTGTTCGGAGGCGTGGGCAAGGCCGAGCAGATAAGTGAACTCGGCAAGAAGAGCACCAGAATTGTAGTCGGTACCCCTGGTCGAGTCCTCGACCTGGCAGACTCCGGTGACCTCGACTTCTCCAGGTAAGTCTCAACCTTTTCATCATCTGGTTCTAACTCCCCAGCGTGTCCTACCTGGTGTTGGATGAGGCCGATCGCATGCTCGATCAAGGCTTCGAAAATGACATCCGTCGCATCATCGCGCACTGCCCTGAAAACGCAAAGCGACAAACCGTCATGTGTGGGTTAAGAATCAGCTTTGTGCTCAGCCTGTGCTTACCGGCAGTCTCCGCTACATGGCCCGAATCGGTCCGTCGTCTTGCGAGCACCTTCCTCAAGGACCCTCTTCGCATCACAGTTGGCAGCGACGAGCTCTCTGCGAACAAACGGATAGAGCAAATCGTGGAGGTTTTGGATCACCCTCACCAGAAAGAGTGAGGATTCCAGCTTGTAGACTATTCGCGTACTGATCGCACAGGGGCCGCATGCTTTACCACCTTCGAGCTCACCTGAAGGCCCACCCCTCGTCGCCGAAGTCGCCCACCCGTATTCTTGTTTTCGCTCTGTACAAGAAAGAGGCACAGAGGCTTGAAAGCACTCTGCGATACAACAAATTCAACGTTGGCGCTCTGCACGGCGACATGAGTCAGGATGCTCGGTTTAAAGCGCTTGACCAATTCAAGGAAGGCAAAGTGGAGGTTCTAGTAGCTACGGACGTTGCCGCTCGAGGCTTGGATATCCCTGATGTTGGCCTAGTGCTGAACGTCACATTTCCTCTGACGACGGGTAAGTGACACTGCCGCTCCAGTGGCCTCGCGGCTCAATTCGCAGAGGACTTTGTGCACCGATGTGGGCGAACCGGTCGAGCTGGCAAGTCTGGCAAGGCTGTGACCTTCTTCACTGGCGAGGCGCACGAGAAGTCATTGGCGGGCGAGTTCATGCGCGTGCTTCGGGATGTCGGTGCCGATATCCCCAAAGAGATGGACAGATTCCCGTCGACAATCAAGAAAAAAGGCGAGTTTGCCAAATAGCTCGAGAGACGCAGCTGACGCGGCAGAGCACGGATCTTACGGCGCCTTCTACAAGGACACCGCGAATGCGCCGGCTGCCACCAAGATCACCTTCGACTAGAGTTGCTGTGCGCTTGCATGTATACCTTGTGGACTTTGTGGCGAAATGGTCTCGAAAGACTTCACGCGACTGATTTTACCCGAGTGCCACATCGCACGAGCCTCTCTTTACTGATCCCAAGAACCTACATCAACCAACGCTGCTGCTTCGTTTGACACTGCTTTACTCTTTTCTCTAGGACCTCTTTGTTTTCGCCAGAGCAATATGGAGTTCACGGGAGAGCCATCTGTCGTGTTTCCTCGCCTGCCGGCGCACTGGAAATCGCTCAAAGTGCGCTACGATCCGCATCACCTGCCTCCTTTGCCCGTGCTTGATCCAGGCGTCCTCCTCGCCATCGGCCGTGATCATCAACACAGAATGAGTCTCGCTCAAGTAGGCGACAAAGTCTTGGTTTACGGCTCTCTCAGGTCTCTCACCCGCGCTGGTCTCTGCGGCAAGCTACACGTGAGTTGCACTGCCCCATGCCGCACGAGCTCGCTGATGAGGTCAAGCAACTCCTCTCCGACCTCGGCACGAACAACCTCTTCTCCCATCTCGCCCTGTCGTATAATTTACACACGCTCCTCGGGCCGGGAAACATCTACAATCGGCACACACCTCAGAAGTTTTCGGCGGACATTTTCGAGGCTTACATCGGGGCGCTCTGGCTGCGAGCCCGCCAGAGTCCTCGGGACAAATGGCAGCAAGAGAAGGCGATCCTGCGGTGGATTGACAGGCTGTATGGGCAGCCCGTGTGGCCCGTCGTCGATGAGTGGACCGAGCAGACCCGTCAGGTGCTCCTGGCGAACAGCGGTGTTAAGGTCGAGCCGATGACTCCGCGGCCGCGAGTGCATTCTGGTACCGGTACAAAAGGCAATCCCTGGGTGGTCGACACTCCTATCGCCTCGGTTACCCTTTGTGGACCTCCGACATTCACTGATCAATCTTGCGCCGCAACTTTGACACAGTGGACCAGCACAGATTCGCACGCCCGCGACGACGTTTCGCTCAACGACACTCCCTGGAGACCACCTACTCCTCCGGGACTACCGCCTCCCACGGAACCCCCCAACCGAACAGTGGCAGTCTACCTTGAACAAACTCCTTCGAGGGCTGCTCCAATCGAATCTGCCCGAGATAGTCTCCCTTGGGTCTCCGAAAAGGAACAAGCGGATGTAGACGATCAAAACGAATGGGAGGATCTAGACTGGGACGATATGAAGGGCGTTGCGACCGCCTCCGCGTTCTCCCAGGCGCAATACGGTGCTAGACACGTCACGTCGTTCGCTCCCGCTGTTTCATCGGCTACTCCAACACCGAAAGTCCACTCAAAGCGCAAGCTTCCCGAAGAGGCCGATCTGAGACAAGTTCTTTTCGCCCGAAAGTTAGCAAAGCAGGCCCACACGGACCGCCCGACCTTAGCCGAGCGCATCGGCTTCGACAATCCTAATGTCCGCATCGCCCCCACGAGGTGTAGCGATGGCGAGCCAGCCGATGGAAATCAATCACGCACGCCTCCGAAAGATCTAGGCGCACGCATGACTTCTCCAACTGGAATGGTCCCCGGGCCGCCCATTGGTCCTGCACTTTTCACTCCCGTGAAGAGCACTGTCACTCGTTCACCGAAACACTCTTCTCACACTCCTCCGATCCGATCCAAGGCGGCCGCTGTTCTCTCTGCCGTCAAGCGCGTCAAGAAGCTCGTCAGGGTCGTGCGGCAGTCGTCCTCGAACGTCAAGATGGCAACACCAGGCAAGGGCTCGCCGAGAGGCCGGGGATCATTTGCGACCAGGTTCGGTCTGGGAGGTCAGGAAAGGATCATAGGGTCGCCACTTCGATTTGCTCGCGGGACGCCCCTCAAGTACCACAAACTGGGCTGATGGGACAGCTTCCCGAATCCCAAAGCCCAGCTCACTTTGAGGAATAATCATTTCGGCTATCTAGTCTCTTGCGCAGAACAGCACGATGTATAGTATAATGATGTTCCTTCGTGTTCGAGCACTGCGGACCCATCCTTTCGGCCATCAAAGGACACGAGGACCGGGCGCCGAGCCATCATCTTCTCCCGCCAGCCTTTCCATACTTTCTTTCTGATGCTCGAGTCGCAGTTTTGGACAATCGCCGTCATGCAATTCCACTCAGTGCTGGCGTGGAACGCAGAGATCTTGACGGGCGAGCCAAAGCGGACTCCTATGAACCCTCCGGAGCACTGGCTCGCGCTGGTTGAGGAGTATGATGCTGCCCGGCTCCCAACACTGCCCCCTATCGACCGCGCCGAGCTGTGCAGTATTGCGCATGACCGTCTCAGACGTCAGTACCTCGCCCAAGTCGGAGACGTCGTGCTGCGCTACGCGTCGATGAAGGCTCTCACCCGCGCGGGCCTGAAGGGTCCGCTACATGTCGGTCACCCTCCGGGGCGCTGGAAGGCAGTAGCGCTGACAGACTCAGAATCACCTCGTGCCGCTGAACACGAACAACCTCTTCGCCCACCTCGCGCTGACTTACGGACTCTCGGAGCTGCTCCCGTTCCCGGGGTACCGCTCGCCAGGAGTAAGCATGAAGACTTCTGCCGATGTCTTCGAGGCGTACATCGGGGCCTTGTGGCTGGGAAAGGTGGCGGCGGACCGACCGAAGCAGGGCGAGGCGGCGGTGCTCAAGTGGCTTGCGACGTTCTTCGGGGAACATATCTGGCCAAGGGTGGAAGAGTGGAATCACGAGACCAGGCGGGAGGCGGGCCGCCTCGGTGATTCCGTGCACGGGAGTCACACCGACGAGGAGGAATGGATAAACGGCTTTGGGGGGCTGGGAACCGCGGACGAACCGCTGTACCTCGAGAACACTAGTCGAGCTCTGCCATCGCCGGTGCTGGAACAGGTCCACGGTCGCGGCTCGGGCACACCGGAGGCCCCATTCGAGATTATGGAAGAGGGCGGTCCACAATTCGCCGAGCCACCGAGGATCGAGCTGTTATCTACAGTCAGCCGACGGCCTCGATTACCGCGGGCAATCGCCAATGCCCCTTCTCCCGAACCCGAATCCGCCAGTCAGTCTACAGAGACAGTGAACCCCTCGAGACCTTGCGAGATTTGTCAAGGGACTCGTCCAGACTCGAATATACCAAGCCAGCACCCACTGGATGGTGCAGCACTCACGCAGCTGTCAGAGTTCGATGTCCAATGTCACCAATGCCATTCCCTGTACGCGACTCAGCCTTTACTACCCACTGCCGCATCCTCACGTTCATCTTTCGTTGGCGACGCAAGCGATAAATCGGCGACAGGGCAGTCAAGGAGTGCAGCTTTCAGGCAGAAACGAGCCATGAAGCGTTACGCGTTCGCAGCCGCCGAAGCGAGACGGCGAACTTGGTCTGGCCAGTCTGCATTGCGCATGCAGATGATTTATGGAGAACCCGATCACGTCAACATTCAGGAAGCCTAATCGAGGTGCTTTCTCGAAGAACGAATCCGGCAGCACGGGGCAGCTGTACCGATGCATTTGGATATAAAAGCTCGTGACTTCTGAACATGACTCCTCCTCCGCTGTCCCATGATTGCTGGTCCGTGCGGGTCATCGATTTTGCTCCGTGCTCATAGCCTACTCCTTGCTTGAGCGGGTGGCCCTCTTCTTCACCGCTGTCTCCTCGGTCTTCTCCTCTCCGGCAACAGCGACAGGTTCGGCGACCGCTGGCTCTTTGCCATTTTCGGTCGTGGCGGACTCCTTAGGCTGGACCTTTGTGGTCTTGACAGGTGCGGGGACTTTCTGAATCTTGAACATCAATATTTGCCTCAAGCAGAGACACACCGCGACACTCACAACAGGCTTCCCGGGCATGAACAGAGCTGCCAGCATGCCGATGACAGTGAATGCCAAAGCTGCGAGACCAGCAGCCACCTCGGGCATTTGCTTGACAGCCTGGGTGACGTCGATCTTCGACAGGTCTACAATGTCAGCGCAAGCACGTAAAATGTGAAGTAAGACTGACGGAGGAATTCGTAGACCTTGAGACGAAGTTTGTCGACCAGAGTGGATGGCTCCTCGTCTTCCTCTTCCGAGCCCTCAGCAGCCTTCTCTAGTGGCTTCTTGACGTGATAGGTCTGCTGAGCGAACTTCTTGGCCTCCTCCGGATCGTGAGAGATGTAGATGTTGTCAACTGCATGTGAGTACGCGGCCAAATGATGACAGGGAAAGCTTACACAGAATGTCCTCGGTCATAGTCCAGAGCTCGATCCCGATACCAGAAATCTGGGTGAAGTCGGACGGGTGGAGGTCTTCGAAGAAAGCCGGGTTGGCGACCTTGCGCGCGGCCCAGACACCCTTGTATTCAGGGTTGGGGATCTTTGGTACTGTCCATTTGCCCTAGCGAGTTAGGCTTGTCATTCTGTCGGCTTCACCAGCTCACCTTGTAGTCGGGGTTCTTGATTTTAGGCTGGGTCCAGGGGCCACAACCGGCGGCCTCCTCGCACTTGGGGTTCGGGACCAGGGGAGGGATCCAGTCGCCGTCTTCCTCGTCGTCCCACTCCTCGGGCTTCTCGGCGTCGGGATCAGGGATGAGCTCCGGTTCATCCACGAGCCAGTCGTCGGGCTTGACCGCGTTCGAGTCGGTGATCATCAACGGGGCATCCTCATCCCAGTCCGCAGGCTGTGGGTCAGATCTGAGCCACCATGCAGAGGGTAGACAGACTTTGGAAGCTACAGGGTCGTCAATCTCTGCCAAATCGACCCAGCTCTCCGGCTTGAAGTCCTCAGGGTCGTCTACAGCATCAGCATCATAAAATCTGAAATTGGATGTCTGCGCACCGATCTCTGCTGGCGGGTTGACGGCAGGGTCAAAATCCTCGAGAAGGGATCCGGTTCTGACGGACTCGTCATTAATGAGTATCTCGAAAGTCTGGTCGGGCCTGTAGTGTCAGCCTGAGAGTCGAGACGGGGCATTCAGAGGACGCACTTGACGATCAGGGTGTACAGGGCCGTGGTCTTCGTGATCTTGGGGGAAGGCGGGTTCTTGAGATGCTTCTCCTCCCACTCTCCTGTCGTGGGGTTCTGGTGACGGAAGATGAAGTGGACCTTGTTGGTCGCGCCACATTTGTCCGGACCGAACATGATTGTGAATGGTGTCTAGTAAGTCAGCTTGACGCGGTTTGCCCCATGCTTGACTCACCTTATCCGTATATTCAGCACCTGACCTGAGGCCCTCGGCAGCATCTGTCTCGGTCAAGAGCTTGATATATGCTCCACCGCAGTCAAGACCCTTCTGCAGCTTCACCTCGTATTGCACGACGAGAGGCTTGCCCTTGGGGTCAATGGGCTCTTCGAAAAGTGTAGAAATGGCATGATGGGCAGCCTTGGATTCTGTCCCATCAATTGCGATTCGGTGAGATACATTGTTCAACTCACTCATAACCAAACCCTGGTCCCCCTTGATACCGGGGTAGACATCGGGCTCCTCCACAGACCATGTGCCGACATACGAAAAGGTCTCGTCCCCGACGGGCGTCTGCTTGGTCGCTCGAGACACGGTCCATCGCGATTCCGCCACGGGCGAGGTGAACTGCTCGAGGAACGGAGGGTGGAGGGCCGATGCCTGCGGATCAGCTCACTAGGCTCTCACCACGATCTTGGCGAGCGAGGAGTCATTCACGAACGGAAGACGAGGGGTGGGACAGGGGTGGTGTCACAAAGGAGCTAGAGGGAAAGGTGCAAGCATGGGCTTGGCGCGGCGATGGTCCGACATCGTAGCGACCGCGATGTTCGCAGCCCAAAGCGGGTCGCGAGGCATAGGCATGAAATGGACGTGGACGGACACTGCTGCGTGAAGGGGAGAGAGAGTCCAGAGGGGTGGATTGGCAGTCGCAGATCACCGGCGGGAGTTCGTGCTCACCTTGAAATCGGCATCGGCATACGCTCCTGCCGCGAGTATGATGGCGCCAGTGCCAGCGACGGAGGCAACGTTATGAGCTCGCATGCTGAACGTATGTCTTGGCGAGATTGAGAGCTTGCGCAAGGCTTTCGGAAACAGGCAGATGGGGAACAAGCGATGACAGAAATCAGGCGGCGAACTTGCTGGACGACGTGGCAGGCTCATGGAACACGCGACAGCCCTCCACACCAGAATATTCCCTCGGGATTCATAGGATTTTATCCCGGACCACGTGCCTAGAGTTGACGGTGACGACAGAACGGGCCGCAAGGGAAGCAGGGCGGCGGGCAACACCATATCCCCATCACCAAGATAGCAACGACAGCGTCGACGACAGTAATACAGACCCGCTTGCATCAGCTCCGCAGTCTCCCAGACTGGCCATAACAGCCATGTCTAAACCGCCGTACGCCGAGACTCACCGCCATCCGAATCATATCGACATACCCGCAGCCAACCAAGACCCGCAAAGGGCACCAGAAGATGATGCGTCCGCGCTGGACGCGCCCTTCAGCCCCAATGACCACACTCCGAGCGCTTCGAGGCCTCCGCCTGCTCGAGGGATCCTCAAGAACCCACTGAGGCGGCCGAGCGGGCTGGGTGAGGGTGATGCTGCGGACCGGAGTCCGGTCGACCCAGAGAGGCTCCAAGACCAGTGAGTCTTGATTAGTCCACTGCCAAGAAGATGGGACACTGATCCGACAGCCTGACATGGGACGAGGCGAATATTGCGCTCACCGAGCTGGAAAAGGAGGAAGAATCGCGCATGAAGATTGACGAGCCAAAGACGCCGTTTGTGCGGTATGATGCCGAAAGGGACGTTGTCCTGGGCGGTGAGCCATAATGGTCGGCCTGACCGACCGTGCTGATGACAGATGTCCCCGACTTCGATCTCAGGCAAGACAGACCACCTCGTTCTCCTAGCAGCTCTCGCGGGTCGTAAGCTTCCTCTACTGCCAAGAGGCCAAGGTTGATCAGAAGCGTCCCTGGTACACCATCAACCACCAGCGGTCGCCGGCCATCGTCATCACCCGGCTCGTCCCGCTCAGCCTCGTTCTCGCTGCCTAACAAAGATCATCCCGTCCGACCCGGCGGCGGCCGCGCAGATTTCCCGACGGTCCCACCGCCAGCTAACGCCGGTGACTACTCCGCCGGACGTTCTGGGGCAACATCGCCAAACCAAGCCGCCGGACCGCACATCACCACTCCACAAGGCGAGGCTGTACCAGTCCAGATGGCCCTTGGGGCAACACAGGCCAATACGCAGGCCAATGCGATGGGCGGCGAGGTATTTTCCGACTCGGACGACGAGGAGATGGACGAGGAGAAGAAGGCGCGTCACGAGGCCTTCAACAAGCAGCGCAAAGGACATTACTCCAAAGAGGCTTTCCCGATTCTGAAGGGCAAAGAACCGATCGAGGACGATTTGAACGACGACGAAGAGGGTGATGGTGAGCCCGTGCAGGGCTTAGGCTTGAAGGTTAACGGAGTTGTGTAGGGTGCTTGGGTCTCGCGGCGTTGTTGAGAAGATTGAGACGCCGCGCAGGTCGGCTGCGCAGAGGTGCAAGAGGCGAGTGAGCGGGATCAGAGAAGCAGCGACATGTTCATATCATATACCGAAACGATAGTACCATCAATGTCATGTAAAAGTCGGACGTCCCTTAGCCGGACTGGGTGTCCGAGTTTCCGATCCTGTCAGAATCGACATGCAATGACATAGCATACAAAATATCCAAGTGATATATGTGGTGTAGGCGAATACTTCCCTGAGGGTTCACTCCTCCTCTTCCTCCTCACCAACGAAATGCAGCGGCTCGCCATGTTTGTACCTTGCGGGACTCGGTTCTCTGCCCGGTGTCAAGTCAAAGATCCTCTCGGGAGCCTTGAGATGCTGCATCACCTCTGCGCTGACCGTCGAAACTTGACTCGGATCACCTGGGTGAGGTGACGAGGGGAGGGGGAGAGGCGGTTCAATGCGATGGTCTTCCTCTGTAGGCGTACCTTCGATTTCCTCCTCGTATGCGGCCTCACTGACTGGTTCAAAGGTGATTTCTGAATCGCGGACAGATGAGTACGAAGCGTGCGACGCACGGGGATCGGGCGCGTAAGCGGAGTAGCTCGATTCTCGCAGGTCTGTGTCGTAATGGTCGACTATATCTCGTATTGTGTCTCTCTGCCCTCTGGGTGATCTCCGTGGTCTGGGCGAGAGGATCTCCATGTCTTGATGAGTCGGCGAAGAGGTCTCCGAGCCATAGAGGTCTACCGTAGGGGGAGAACGCGGGCCTGTAGGCAGGCCGGTGTGCGACAGAGGGTTCGTAGGCGACAGCTCATGGGCCGCTGACGAGTCGCCATGGCGAGAGCTTGTGGGCGTGCTGACGAGCGAAGGGCGAGAGCTCGAGCGCGGTGGTCGAGGAGGTAACGGAAGCTCGACTTCGTCTGCGGACTCTGGCGTGTGGTAAGGGTTGTGCGTCACGACCACAGGCGGAGTAGCCTCTCCTCGAGTTTGAGGAGATCTCGTCTCCTGTGGAGGGTGCGGCGAAACGGGCAGCCCTCTCGGTGTGGCATGCTTTAGTCTCGGCGCAGGGGCCTCCTGACGGTCCATCCGTCGCGCACCGTTGGCGATCAGGATGTCTGTCGTCAGACACAAGTCGGGTTGATTGAACGCGGACCAACCCATCCATTTATCCTCGTCCCGACGAGTCGCTCGAAGATCATTCGGACTGTTGTCCCCTGAGCTGATACCACTCGCCGAATGCAGCTCGTAGTCCACCTCCATCTCCCTCTGCCGGTGTCTCTTCGCCGTTTCACGCGAATCCTCGTCGGTCTTCACCCGACGGATAACCTTGTTGGAGAAGAAGTTTGCTTTGCCTTCATGTATTTTTGCATCCTCCACCGGATCATGCGCTTTCTTATCGTGACTTCGTGTGCGCTGTCGAGAGGGTCTTGGGGTCTTTTGCGAGGTCGGCGTCTTAGTTGGCGATGCAGGTTGGCCAGCATGCAATTGCCAAACAGTCGCTTTCGTTTGAGATTCAGGCGAGGTGAGAGTGAGTTTGCGGGTTTGTCCGCGCGACAAGAAGCGATCAAAGTCGTTATCCGCACCGCCAATGGGCAAAGAAGAATGAGATGCCGTGACCCGCTTCTTCGATTTCGGGGTGAAGAGCGTGGCAAAGGTTCTTTTTTGCTTGGGATCAGCGACAGCGATCTGATACTCCTGGACCATCAGAAACAGCGCAAAGATCGACACGAGGAGATACGTACCAGAGGAACCCGTTCCTCGAACAAGAAATATAGATCAGTCGAGCGCGGATCCTCCCTGGGATCTAGTGTCACGCCTTCTTGTTTGCTGGGCCGAGCCTTGTATTCCACCTGCTCTTGAGCGTCTGTGCGAGTACGATGAAAGTAGACACTGACGAAAGCCCAATTAGCCTCCTTGAAGGTCAATTCGTTCCTATCCATCCATCCCGCACCCATCATAAGGTCTGCCCAGCAATCTAGGAAAGCCTCTTCGATGTAGACACGACCGCTACTATCGGCTCTAGCCTGGGGATCTTGCGCGACCTCGGATCCTACTTTCGGTGTTGTGTCGTGATGGAACGGCGTGGCCTCTTTCTGGGTCTTCTGCAGCTTCTTACGCAACTCGTCGCGCTCTTTGGGCCAATCGGTGATGCTTGAGGAAATGGGTTGCGAAAAAGCAAGGGAAACTTGTAGAAGCTTGTCCGTGCGGTTGAATCCTCCGGCAGCAGATGCGAATTCCGTCCAGTCCATAGTATCCCTTCGCGTCCGCAGGCTCTGTTGGTCAGTCGTGGGGCAGTCCAAAATCGGCGTGCGATTGGACTCACGGTTTTGGCGCTTTCGCTCAGATCGAACTGCAGTTTGGACTTGATGTCCCCATCTCGTAACCCCTGCGTGGCCAGCAGAGGAGCGTCAAAGCCGCTCTCCTCGAAAAGGCTCCACTCCTTACCAGCTAGACTGCCCCATCGCGCTTCATCGCCCTCATCGTTCAGACTCTTCCTGTCCAGCTTGCCTTTAACGGTGCCGGGCCTGGATGCTCGCCCATAAGAAGTGTGTCGACCCAGTTCGTTGACGCTCGCAGGGAGGGGAAGCATCTCCTTGACACCGATCTTACGCCGGTAGTCGGAAGAGAATTTAGGTCTTGCCGCCGAACCTTGACGGCTTTTCAGAATGACTCTCTCCCACGCCTCCCATTTGACAGGCAGATCTTCGGCCCAAAGCTCAGCCTGGCAGACGAGATCTCGCGAGTATGCTCGCACTTGTCTGCTTGCGCGTTCACACCGTATCACCCGTGCACCTCGGCGTGGACCGGCTCGAGCCAGATCGTTGTCCGAAGCGACCATGGCTGGATAGCCTCTGACCCACTCTTTCAGCCTGGCGGGAAGATCCGCCACACCGAGACCGTCTTTGGTGGTCGCACCCCCGGAAGATCGGATGAAAGCCAAAATCAGATGCTCCGTGGCGGCCGCGGCGCGAACGAATGTTGAATGAGCGGACATGGCGGGCGCACTGCTCGGAACGTCAAAGATGAGTGGGGCGAACAGGGAGGATAGCGCGTGTGGCGTGAGGCCCGAGAGGTGAGAGTGAGAGGCGAAGCGAGTGAGGAGTCGGAACAAGGGAAAGAGGACCGCAGTGTAGCATGTGTCCGGGACCAGAGACGAGAGAAGCGGGAAAGCGTCAGCAGGGTATCCCGATGCTGCATTGTTAGTCAAGACACATGTCTGATATCGTTGCACCGCTCACATCTCTCTCGTCCGCGCCATTCCTCGTATGTTTCCCATTCCATGATGCCATGATATAGCTCCCCCGTCCCCTCCCTTTGCTTGGTGATGCGACTGAGAGCCCATCTCAGGAGCCATGCCAGCTCATGCTCTTTGGCGAACTCAATGTCCTGTAGGAAGTCGCTTCCTCGAGCTTGCGATCCGCGAGAAAGATGACTGTCGTTCAGGAAAAACATGGCATCCTACCGGTTTCTTCTCACCTCTTCGTGGCGATATACGACTCGACGAGCATCTTCGTTCTGGTTGGATTCATATCGAGGGCTTGATTGGAAAACAGCAATGGGGTCGCAAGACCTAGAGATCAGCGCGGCTCCCATTGACGCGAAACCAGTCACCTCTGTTCTCCAAGTGTTTGCCCACATCCCGTAGCAACGCCCCTACATCTTCGAGGCTCAAGACGACGCTTGATCCGACCGCACCCAACAAGCCATACTTTCTGATCGAGGTTCCCTCGTCCGAACCGTAGCCAAACGAGTCGATAGAGTTGTCCGACGAGGTGACAGAGGACGTCTTGGTGGGTAAAAAGGTATATTTTGGTGGAACCAGAGGTGCATCCGAGAATGGTGGAGGTGATGTAGGCGGGGTAGGCGGTCTGTAAGAAGCGCCAAGGGTGCTTTAAAATCAGCACACACTCTTGCCATGATTCCACAACCCACAATGCCTTCTGATGAGGAATGGCTCCGAATTCTGACAGGCTTGCCTGGGTTTGGCGTTGGGCGCGGTGCGGAGATGTCGGTAGCGAGCCCGGGGCGGGCGGCAGGCCCTTTTTGAACATTGATCTCGTCGAAATGGGAGCTGGCGGTTTGCCTTTCTCCCTTTTGGGGCTGAAGATGGAGGGCATTGTCAGATCGTTCCCTTGGGAGCTGCAAAGTCGGGAGACGGAGAGTCTACTCGTAATCGAGTAGTGGGGAGGCCGAGGTGGTGACCAGCTGACGTTCGTTCGGGCAGATGGCGATGCAAAGCAGAGCACAGACGCGGCTGTCGTCGTCGAGACCGCGCTTGTCGACGCCGGCTCGAGCAAGGCCGCTGCCGGCTGGACCAGGACGAGGATGAAACAGCAACGCGAGTGGCTTTTGTTGCGATGTGAGCGTCGTGAGGTTAGAGGCGGAAAGGAGGTGTACTGTCTCTGGAAGGAGGGGTCCTGGTGGCGAAGAGGTTCTCCGGGGCTGATGGTAATGGCACACAGTCTTTGAATCGCCTCCAGAACAATCGATAGCAGATCGTAAATGTGACTAGCAGAGCAGCTCTGCTCACAGGGAGAACGAGAGAGTTGAGGACGTAACTATCAGTGCTTGCTTCTCGACGCGAGGTCCGAGCGTGGTCCTCGATCACAGATCAAGGGGGTGGACGGGGGAGGGGTCATATGTCAGTAGACAACTCTTCGGCCAGTTCATTCCTCGATACGAGTTTCCCCTCTCGATGCGTCTCGGCATACCATCTGGGCTCTTCCATTCCGAAGTACGCATCCTGGCGTCTGGCATCTGGCGTCGAGGTACCGGGGTCCGCATCGTCGTTGCCACCACCACTTGCTTGCAAGACAATTGACCTTTGACGTTTCATGTTTCCCGAAAGGTGAAACGCCTCCTCCCGTTTCCTGAGATTTACTAAATGGTGTTAATGCGTTATTAGACGATCAAGAGCTAATGGTCATCGGGGCCCGAGTGGCTGGACGAGGAGCGGTGAGTGCCGATCACCGAGTTGGGGGACATCCCTTGATGCGGTCACCGGATGAGCAATGTCAAAATGACAACGGATACGAACAACTCTCTCTTTCTCGCATTCTGGCCAACTCTTTGTTGTACATAGTCGCACTGTTAGCGTGCAAGCGGACTACTTCTCATTCGCATACAAAAACCTCATCACGATGATATAAGGGCCCGGCCTCGAATCTGACTCAACTGCTCCCACATCGACTCCTCCCGCTAACAGCCGACTGGCCTGATCCGACAACATGTCTCGCCTGCCGAACCCATTCCGCCGGGCATCTGCGACCGACGGCTCTGACCCCGTGCTGCCCCTTCACAACATCGAATCTCAGCAGACCCCTCAATCCGACAGCAGCGCGGCATTGGGCAGCGTGGGCACTTCGTCTTCCTCCACCCGGCCTCCCGCACTCCGCTCCAGATCCATAAACGCTCTGCAAGGTCAACGAGGGCCAGCCGGCGATGTCGAGGCGTCTCAGACTGACAGGAGACGAGTCAGCGTCACTGAGCCGCCCCCGACGGCACCCGCCGCCATCGGTGCGTCACCTGGCAGGAGACGGGCGCATACGGTCAGCGTTTCCTTGGCATCCGCGAAGAGACAAAACTTCGACACGACGCGCTCGGCTGGACGTGGTTCTGCAAACGCAAATGTCGAGCAGGGTCTTGACGACGAGGAGCTCGGGATTAGGCGAAGGAGAAGCAGCTCGGTCGCAAGGCGAAGGGCGAGCACGGCAACTCCCGTCTCGTTCGAGCTGGAAGAGGGAGGGGAGGATCTGGACGATCACGTTGTGGGCATGCTCGACGTGATAGACCCTCACGTTTCGACTGGTGCGTAGAGTCACGAGACCTCGCCGCAGAGCCAACTGACTGGCAGTCAACGACCTTCAGAACATGACAAACTCCCTCTTGATCCCGCACCTCCCGCAACTCTGGAGTAGAAGACCAGAAGTGGTGTTGCCTGAGGCTCCAAAGTCCGCTCCTGAGCCCACAGGGTCAGGGTTTGTCCTCTTCCAGTCGGCCGTGCTGATATCTAGTGAATTTGCGGAACAGCAAGCTGCGTTGGTCTCATCGGCAAGGCAGAGGTCCGGCTCTAGAGCTCGATCCGCAACCGTCTCCAGCTTGTTCCCACCAACTTCCGCGGCTCCAACATCTGCCCGGACGACCGAAAAGCCCATCTCACCTCCGATAATCGAGGAGTCGTCCGAAGAAGAGGAGGAGGCAGAGTCCCTTTCTGAGGACATAGCTGAAATTGAGAAGGAGCATGAGCTCGACGCCCACGTCAAGCATGTGCTCTTGTCCAAATCTCAGAAACAGAAGCTCAAGGGCGTCGCAAAAGGTGTCTGGACTTTCGTCAAGACGCCAATGGGCATGATCACCGCTGTGTATGGTTTTCTTGTGGCTTTTTGGGGTGCGGCGATTGTCCTGTTCCTGCTAGGATGGATTCCGACAAGCAGCAAATACAGACAAGATGTCTGGGTTGAGATCTCGTCGCAAGTGGAGAATGGGCTGTTCACACTCACGGGAGTGGGCCTCATCCCTTGGAGAGTCATCGACACCTATCGTCAGCCTTCCGATCGTTGCGTCCTACATACAAGCTAATACGGCTTAGGCATGTTCATTATCTGGAAACTGCAACGTCTGACCAAGAAACTGCGCGCAGAACGTGGTTTGCCGCCCATCGATGATCCAAACGACTTGCCTGATCCTCGGGACGCTCAAGACTATGTTTCAGTCTTGTCGGAGAAACAGCAAGCTCAGCTTCGCCATCAGCAAGAACAATTCGCCAAAAGTCAGACCTGGTACCGACCGCACGCGACAGCAACCCATACAGCCTTCCCGATCAGCTGGGCGCTGGGAAATACACTCGTCAGTTTCAGCACGAGCGCTCAACGTCGCTGATATGACAGCTCATGGATGGCAACTCGATGTTTCAGTGTATGCTTTGCGGGTGCATGTGGGGTCTGAGTGGGATGATTCCTGTTTGAGGAGGCTTTAAGCTGACTCCTAGACTGGCACATACGCCCAGCGTGGACAACGGGCACATTGATACCTCTGTCCTTTTTGTGCGGTATCGGGTAAGTCAAATCTCCCCTCTTCTTGCAGCAGCAGCTGAGTTGTTTAGTGCTGGTGTGTTGATTTGGCGGGGGTCCGTGAGGACCAAGAAGAGAGATACGGTCGAATCGAAATTACGAGAAGCGCTAGGCGTACCCCTGGCTATCGGGATGCCAGCGGCAAAAGACGGTCCAAACACCTCGTCGCCCGTGGCCGCTAACGACTCGGATACCGTGATCTCCAGTGACGCTGTTGAGAAAAGTCAGAAAGCGAGACGGACTACGGTCACTTTGGGTGAAGTCAGAGATCCACCCATGGGAGCGAACGTGGGCGGAAACGGAGAGGTGGGAAGAGTGAGAGCGGCAACAGTAGCAGCGCCCGAGAGGGGGTCAAAGGCAAAGGCGACCTCGGATTGAGGGTAGATCAATTGTAAGCACGTTGTTTTGTCGTCAATAATCTGGGGCAATGCATCATAATGGTACATGAGCAAAATAGGTTGCAGTGTATTGGCATCCTGCATTGTGCTTTCCAGTGCGAGATTCCCTGGCGATGCGTTTGCGTCTGCACTCGACGAGCGATCACTGGGTTTTGGCCTTGGCGGCCCGGTTCTTGGACATGTACTTGCGGCGCTGCTGGAACATGTGAGACATGAGAATATACAGTGCTGGAGCATGAGCCCTGTGATTAGAGAGGAGCTGTCCGAGGGATCTCACCAGGCCACCATCCAAAGAACAGGACAAGCCGAGTTACCTCCATCCAGGTCCACTGCGTGACGCCCTTGGCCTCGATTGCACTCTTTGTCACGCGCCACAAGATCGCTCGTCCAATAGACGAGCCGAGTAATCTGGACCTGATGCTGGCCGGGAGCTTCGTCAAGAGGCTCGCCACGCTCGAGAGGGGACCAAAAGCGGAAGGCAGCCGGAATGTGCGGATCTTGGGGAGGGTCGAGAACGATAAGAAGGCCTCGGAGGATGCGCCAATCGGGTAGAGAAGAATGAACGCATTGTATCTGGGCCAATGAGCTTTCGTACGCATGTGAGGGCAGGCGCGACGAACCGGAACCAGTTGAGTAGGGGAATGTCGATTCCCAACAGAGTGGCAAGGTAGAAGCCGTACCGCATCACCTCGGCAATCGACCAGGCGAGAACCATGGTCGTATACAACGGGGCCTGGCGAGTCTGCGATTCAGCTCTCTGCCAAGTCAGACCGACGACGAGGATGTACAGCTACAATGGGGTTAACGATCCCCCACACGCTCCACAACCTGCTGGCCACCTGGAAGAAGACGGTCGTGGGGCTGCTGCGCACCAGCCCCAGAGCGGCATTGAGGATGTCCAGCACCGCGAGAGTCTGTATCCACTTGACCTTGACGCCAAGGTAGTGAAAGTCGTAGCTCCCGCTCAGATGCGAAATGACCTTGTCGAGCAGCTGAGACTGGACGCCGACAGCAGACTGCGCCGTTGTCTTGAGCCATCGCGACCAGATGGACGGCGACGCGGCAACTTGCGCAATGGTTGGAGTGCGCGGCGTAGCGAGGAAGAGGCCGACGAGAACGAGGATGTATGCCCAGAGCAGGAGGGATATGCCGTTGTATGCGATGAGGTAGGTCTTGAGTGGGGTGAGTCGGTCTGATGTCAATACGACCGAGTCTGTGAGAAATACAGATGATTGAGCCTCACTGCTCCCTGCTTGCGCTTGAGCTTTCCCAGTGAGCCTCGCTTTCTCGTCTTTCACGCGAGAGGCAGTTTCGTTTAGCGTCGTCATGGTGGCTAGTATGGCAAAGTAATCCTCGGGGGACGCGAATGGACAGCGGCACCTCTTGGCCACTCGGGACAACCTTCAATGTGGCACGTGGCAGAAAAGCTCATCGAGCATGTATGTCGAGCACACCAGAGCATTCCCTTCCCAGCGCAATGCTCATACAGTCGTCATATCTGAGCGTCTGCAAGGGCACTGACCTCACCTCTAGCTCCACTTACTTGTAGGTCAACGCCCCGAAATATGTAGCCTGAGCTTACAAGAACAAGACTTCGAGATCAGGTGTGGGAAGTGCCCTAGGTGTCTTTCGTATCTGTGCATTTGACGGGGAAATTGCATTCGTGACCCAATGCCGTGGAAGGGCGGCAGATTGTACGACACAGGTCAGGCAGCTATCTCGCTTTGCTAGCCCACTTTGATTAGACAGTCGCTGGCGTGTTGCTCCAAGTGAAGATCTGAGCGCGATGCAAAAGCAATTTGGTACTCAGGGCTTATTCAATGTGTCTGGGCTATCCGCGAGGGTCAGGCTCGCAACTCCGAGGGCGGTATACAAGGTGTTCGTCAAGGCTCAAGAATACGGAGAGCGGGTGCCCAAAAACGCTAACATCGGGTGTCATCAACTATCAGGAATCCACAAGTAGTATCTCCCCCTTCCCATATATTCCCTTCTGGAAAGTCCTGTGGAGCCGAAAATCGCAACACCTGATGGGCGAAGAGGAGACTGGCTTCGAGAAAGCTTCTCGCTACAGAGCTTACACTATCTCTGGGTATTTAGGGTCGACTCTTCGCTAACCCACGTGGGATTGGGCGGCTCCGCAGTTTCCGACCGAGTGGACAGAGGAGAGACAGAACGCGAGGTCAAAGCCTGAACCGTTCGCGACACTTCTGCTTGCAATGCGTTCGCGGGTTGAGTAGCGAGCGCGTCTCCCCGCCCATAGTCAGCCGGACGAGGCATAGATGAGGCAGTGCTCTGACTACCGAAAGTTGGGGGACCGAGATACGTATGGATGGGGTCCTCCGGCGCATGTACGGGAAATAGAGGTAGAGGGCCGGGTTGGAGAACAGACCGCAGGTCGGCAGATCTTGGGCCAGCATGAGCAAACCCCTGCTTCAAGCCAGTGTAAGAGGTCGAAGGCGCAGCGGTTGGATCGCTAAGGGCTCCTTGCCTTACTGGTATTGGCGGTTCTACCTGCTCTTTGGGGCGGAGGGCTCGCCTGAGATTTCCAAAAGACAATTTTTTTGCGCAAGGTCGTCAGCGGACTTGCAGCTCCCGGTGCACGACTGAATGGGCGAGACAGTTTTGAAGAATCTTGCTGGTTTCGAGGTTGTGGAATGGACATTACAGAGGGATGCAGACGGTCCGGGCCGGTCCGCCTACTGTATCTCAGATTTGGCGCGCGTTGTGCGTGATACTCATAGGTATCACTAGGAGCCGGCAGCTCCAGCTGTGTATCGATGAAGGTAGGACCACCTGTGTAGTCGTATGGGGCCGTCGCATCTGGGGCCTCGTACTGTGGAGCCTGCTGGCGGGATCGGGTCTTATGGTAATGTGTGGCCTGCACGAACGCCTTGAGATGTTGCACAGTCTGTTCATGTGACAATAGGGAAGGTGGAAACCCCTGGCTCATTGGAACGTGCAGCGCAGCCTGGTAAAATTCTGACTGTGGGCAAAAACTTCGGATGTAGGGGAATTGGCCGGGGTTTTCTATGTAGGAATAACGCAGCTGATGTTGAGGATGTGGGGGCCTACAACCGCACTCGAAGGACGATAACTGAAGTGTCTGTCAGCTCGACCACATCGTGGAGAAGCGGCTGACTGGGTCTTCATGCAAATTACCATTTTCAAGATGATCGTTACTGAATGTCTTCTGATGGAACTCGAAGCACACGTAATGTACGGGTCTCTTATTGGTGGGCGAGGCTTGGGGATAACAGTCCCCGCCCGTCACATCGCGCTCTATCTCAAGGTCGCAATAGACGCATGTGCTTCCCTGGCTGTAGTCTGTCATATGCGCCACGAAAAGGGTCGAAATGAGAATCCGTTTGCCATACAAGGATGCAGTGGAAATGGGCACCAAAATGCAAAAGTGATGCATATATACTTGGCGAAGACCGAGAGAAGTCCTGGCTTCGCTTACAGTCGCAACGTCTCCGACAGAAAGGAGCGCAATCTGCAACAGGTTTGTGTGACATCGAAACGGCGCTTGAATGACGTTTCCTTTTGCCACTTTGCCACTCTGCCACATGCCACATTGCCACCCGTCACGGGCCGCGCTGCATGACGCAAGACGAGAGAGATGGTTCGTTCTGCGACTGGCATAGCTTTGCTCTACTCGTAAAAGCGTTCGTTTAGCGCAAAGCGCAGCCCCAAGAGCACAGTCACAGACGCGCGTGAGTCAGCTTCGCATAGACCTGACGTGGTCTGTCTGCTGCGCTCGTAGCAGCTCCTTTCGGCCACTGACCTGCAGCTGCTTTGGTCATCCGTTGACTCCTTGCCCGAGCAGGCAGTCCAACGAGTTCCTCCGTCACCACTCGCCTTCCTTGCCTCATCACCGACCTTTTGCTCTCAAGTCCGACTCATCATGTCGGGCAGCGCCAATCCCATCGACATTCCCCGCGCCTCCGACTCAAAATCACCGCCCATAGACCCGGCAAAGCTCAACCAGACACCTGCACCTCTGCCACCTGTGGCCGCCGACCAGGCCCCCGATCCACCACGGACGCAGAATGTACCACCCACATCACCCCCCTTACGCTCACCCGAAGGCCTCGAGGCGAGCGGCTCCTCGAGCTACTTGGACGAAGGGGAAGTGCCCCAACATCCGACCATTGCGGAGACGGGCGTCTTGGCCGCTTCTCCACGTACGGGTCCGGAAGACAAGAGCGGCCAGTTGAAGCGGGTGGAAGGCGGTGAAAGGCATGATGGAATCATCAAGTTGGGCAGCTTCGGTGGCGAAGGCTTGATGGCGAAACCCCCTCATCCAGCCGACCACAACAGATCTTAGTCGTCCGAAGGTAGGCGATCGCGGGTCGAGACCCGAGACCCCAACAGTGTAGCTCAATGTATGTATGCGAGTTCATGGCGCTGGAGGACCACTTCCGACCCGGACCCAATGCAATACCTCAGGATAAACAGATCCAGAAAGTCCGGCCTCTCCTTGGCCGAGCCGCTGTCTGATCGACTTTGTCGACTTCACCAGATGATGTCTCTCCATTCTCACTCTTTATCGTACTCTACAGGCGTGTTCAAACCGACTCTTCTTGCTGTCGCCTTGATCTTCTCCTCATCGGTCATGTCGTGCAAAGGGTTATACCGTCTGAGCAGTTCCTTCTCGTCAGCTCAGAGAATGATGCCGAGGATCAAGAAGCGCACGGTGTGTATTCGCGATGCCCTGAGAAAGTCGCGAGTCTCGAGCATTGTCCGGCTTGCAGCCTCGGGCGACTGAGACGAAACCAAGAGACGCATGTGTTGTTGCACAATCGTGTTACGAGTATTCCGAGACTTCTTCGACTGATCATTCGTTAGCTGATCGCGCGGATCCTGATACATCATGGCTAAGGATCTCACCGCTAAACGAAGTTCTCGGACCAAGGACCGGTAGAGATGAAGATTCCGCAAAGACGACATCTTGCTCGACAGAAGGAGGTCTGGTTCTTGTGAGGTTTCTCCCGCTACTGCAATCCTGCGCTCGGAAGAGTCGACGAGACTGTGTGCAAGTCGTTGTTCTTGCGCCGAACTGGGACAGGCGTGGTGTGTGCTTGCCCGGCAGGGTGATCGCTTTGGATGCCGAGTGCGAGTACGAGAGATGCAATGTCACCTCTTGTGAAGGAGAAGCCGATGTCACCGGGACTCGGAGATTGGAAAATATCCACGCCGCAACCTTTCAATATCTCTACGATCCGCGATTTCTGATAAGAAGGCGACAGGCTTGTTTTCTCATTTTCAGTCTTTGTATCAGTATCTCGCACGCACTGGGCACTGCCTCTACTCTCAGAGTCATTAATATCTTGCGCCCTTCCACCCTCCTCGTTCCGTCATAGACCACACCTCGCAAAAATGGGTCACCCGGACGCCGACGTCGAAATGTCTGTCGCCTGAGTCGCCGGACCGCAGCTACTGAGACGCAGACATCGGTTGAGCTACAACGATGTGCATAAAGCTATCCAGCGCACAGCCGTCAAGATCAAAGAGGAGTTTGGTTCGTCTTGAAAGCCTGAGTTCAGGTGTTGAGGAAGCGGTGTTCAGATCTCACTGACCTCTTCAGCACCCACATTGTTCATCGCTATCGGCGGAGGAGGTTTCATCCCGGCTCGGATTCTGCGGACCTTCTGCAAGAACACAACCGACGGGAAGAAGAGGAATATCCCCATCCAGGCTGTCGGGCTCGTGTTATACGAGTCCATGGGAGGGGTGAGTCTGCTTCTGCTTTCAGTCCTCGTGAAAGCCTTGCTGATGTGACAGATCGCCGAGACAGTCGGAACTGAGGTTGTCAGGACCCAATGGCTTGACTTCAGCACTGTACGAGTCTACTTGTCTGGACGTAGGAAGTTGATTCCTGATACGCACAGCTTGGTCAGAACTTTACCCACGGCGGCTTGCTCGGGCGAAGAATTCTGATTGTCGACGAGGTCGACGACACGCGTACGACACTGGAGTGAGTGTCCTCGCCAGGCGTCCGAAAGGGTGCTCACATACAGTTACACTGTCCGCGAATTGCAGAGAGACATCAAGGAGCAGCTGGAACAGGTGGAAGATATCGCAACACGGGAAAAGTTGGCCGCGGAGACCAAGCTGGGTATCTTCGTCGTTCACAACAAGTATGTCTAGCAGATAGTCCGAGCCACCTTGACCACTTGCTGATCCCCAAGATTGAAACCCAAGAAGGGTAACCTGCCACCCGACGTCCTATACTTTTCTGCCGTCGACACCCCAGATGTCTGGTTGGCGTACCCATGGGAGTGCGATGAGGACATTGACGAACACGACGCGATGCGGGTTAATAACAAGCCGCTCCCCGCCAAGCAATAGACAGCGACGAGATCTTCTGGTACACATCTCTGTGCCAAATCCTGTAACATGTGACAAAGCCAATGCATGTGCTTAGGTTACATTATCGTCTTTTGCTCCGCGACGATCGGTACCGGTCTTCATCGGAAGCCTCTCTGCGACGCCTGAAGCTTAGCTGGCTTCGCCTGATCTGCGAAGCACAACACGTACCGTGAGCCTCTGCGCTCCTCCTCTGATCCACTCTCCCAGCCGCCCGGACCCAGCCCACCCGAAGTTGTACCATCATCTCGCTTCCGCTTTTCTCTTTTGCTATCCCGCCGCGATTCTCGGTCTCTGTTCCGATCCTTGTCCTTGTCTCGCGACCGGGACCTGTCTCGCTGATAGTATCGTTCATCCTCACTGCGGTCCCTGCTATCGTCCGAGTAAGACTCATACTCCTTCGCTCTCCGCCGGCGCGGGCTTCGGGAGCGCGAGGGTGACGGAGTGGGCGAACGTGATTGGGAATGCGCTTTTGAGTCCGGAGCAGATGGGGAGTGGGAGTCTCCATAATCCAGCTGGTTTGCCGAAGACGAAGATTCGACGCGATCTTTGTCTCGGAATCGACCCGCTTTCGGACCAGTAGGAATTGTAGTCAGACCAGCGCGAGGTCCAAGCGGTACTGCGTGTTCAGACGTTTGGATATCAATGATAGATCCACTGACCTGCGCCGCGACCCCGCATGGCTCGTAGCGGTGCTGCCCCGCGAGCGACTGGCGCTTGATTGGGTCTACTGGCAATCCCCGGACTCTCATTTTGCCCCGCATCGGACATCTGCCCATGTATCAACACAGACAGTCGTGCTGTCAAAGCGCCTACCTCGCCATCTTCTTGCTTGATAGCATTTGCTTCTTCACCAGCTTCAAGTTGCGGCTGAGGAGCAGCAGTGGCTGACGGTCGTGACCCTGTATCATGAACTCCTGTGTCTCCAGCAGCCGGCTTACCTTGCCGCTGCATGCCTGGATTTGGCATTGGCACTTGACCTAGACCTGGCGCGCTCTGCTGTTGTTGTGCCACCTGCTGCGGTTGCTGTCCATTCGTCTGCATCCCCATCATCCCCATCATGCCGTCCATCCCCGGCATACCCTGACCTTGTTGCTGCTGCATCGCCATCATCTGCTGCATCATTTGCATCTGCTGAGGGTTGAGGCCGGGCATTTGCACGCCCATTCCCATCATATTCGGCATGCCTCCAGGCAGCTGATTCATGCTGATGTGGAGCAATTGGGCCATGTCAGCAGGCATACCCTGTAGAGGATTCAGGCCCGCCTGCCAGTCAGAATTTCTAGCTCCTGGTGCAGGAGCCAAGCTTGCCAATGCTTGTCTTCCGGCTTCCATCTCGGCGCGATATCGTAAAAATTTCGGATACGTCGTCTCGTCGAAGCCATAATTGAAATAAGCGGACACATCTGAGCCAGGTTGTCTCCATGGCTGCCCCGACCCCTCAAATTGCGTCAAGTCTATCTCGTATACCGATTGACCCGAAGATGGGATGATGCCAGTGGGATTTAGGGGATCGATCTTTGGGTGTGAGGCAGGGGCATGAACAGGCGGTAACGCAGATGGTGGCACAGAACCGTTCGCAGTTGCCGGTGGAGCAGGCATTACGTTGGGCGCAGTCCCACTGTCAACTGACGGAGGGATAGGGGGGTTCAGATTCGGTGCAGTGGCGGTCGGTGTTTGGGCCGGGCGAACAGAGGGATTGTATTCAGTTGTCTGATTGGCAGTCACAGTTGTAGAGGCTATAATGAGCGCGTATCCGCAGTGGCAAGCAGGACCAACGTTTGGCCTTTGCAGGAGAGGCCGAGGCCAGCTGCGAGACACCCGTAGAGCTGTGTGCCCATTTGCCAATGCCGACGACGTTCGAAGTTTGGGTTTGGGGCTGTCTTGAAGAATCAGCGGTCAATGACAAGGGAGATGATAGTGTCGCCCACCTCAAGTTCAGTCTGGAGGCTTGTCCAGTGAAATCCAGTTTAATATCATCCTCATCTGAGTCCGAATCTTCCTCGTCATCTTCCTGCTCGTCCGCCTGTTGCGCATCCTGGTCATTTTCGGGCGCAGCAACAGCTGTACTAGGATCGATGCCATATGCTGCTAGTGTACTTGCGCTTGGTAAGCCATGATCTGGAACTCCGATTCAATCCTCACGCTGCCATAGCTGCACTGACGCTGGCTGCTGAGGTGGGTGCCGTTGTTGCAATCGGGGTCTCTGTGATTATCAGCTTGGCGTTCGACCGCTTGAAAGCCGGTTCTGACCGGTGGACGTGGACGTCGCGTCAGCAGTGGCTGGAGGCGGCGACTGTTCCCCGTAGAGGAAGGCGTCATCGTCCTCTACGTCCATGTTGATGGTTTTGCGATGCTTCTCGCACCGTAAGAGACCAAGCACTCGAAGCTGACCCAAAGGGCCAAAGAGTCAAGTCAGAAGGGAGGAACAAATAAATATCCGTTCTCGGGGCGGACTCACCAGCTTACCCGTACGTCAATCTCTTGCTCGTTGCGTTCGTACAGCTACAGTTGGCAGAGATGGAGGTGTATGACCTCGAAGGAGCCGACGCAGGCCCTTCGAAGATCAAAGTCAGTCACAAACTCGATGTCTCTGCTCTCGAACGGCTGAACCTCGGCGCCTTTAATTGGGCGTCTTACGAAGGGACATATAAGGGTGAGCACTTCTTGGTCTGGTTCGAGATGGACAGGCTCAAACGACAGATCGGGCTCTTATCACGCGTCTCATGCATATCCCGAGGCTAATACTGGCTTCTGCATCGCCGAATCTGCGGTGTCTCGCGCTAGCCAAAGCAGCTTTGATCCGCTTGTTGCCACTGGTCAAAGCAACATGGGATCTCCCTACCTACACCCGAGTGGTGTCTTGGCTCGATCAGACCGCTCATCCCGAAAAGCTGGGGAATGTTTCATTGGCCATTGGCGACGAAATGATGGATCTCGAGGGTCCTTCGTCGGCGAAAGGAGGCGAGAAGGAAGGTGTACCCGATTACGCCTGGATTGAGCGAGTTCGAGAAGATGAGAGGAAAGAAGGTGCAGCTCTGGATGTCGAACTGCAGGGTTATCTGAGTAATCTGATAAAGGAGAGCATCCGGGTCAGCCTACCGACTCCTGACATCGCCCAGCGCTCATAAGCAGTTGACATATGTCGCTTTTGCACGCTTATCCCTGAAATCCGGCAATGCTGGGCAAGCTATAAAGCAATTCACCTCTGCACGAGATTACGCATCGGGCCATGCACAACAGGTCGAGATCGGTCTAGGCATTCTCGAGGTGAGCAGAACAAGCCTGATGGATCACGTGGGCGCTGATGATCCTCAGACATCCCTTGCATTCAACATGCCAACCTCATTGCTCGGACAGATATCGAAACTTGAAGCATCTCTTGATAGGGCGTACCCCCCGGTCATCGCACGTCAGGCAGATACTGCAAGTACAACGGCTGCGGATTTGCGAGACAACCGAGAACGAGAAGCCAAAAACTCGGCTGCGAGGAAGAGCGTTACCATCAAATTGCATGTTGCTCGCGGAGTCATCGCGCTCAGTGTCGCCGATTATGAGAGCACTGCCCGAGAGTTCGGCGCGGTTATCGACGAAGGTGGCTTGGGCGATTGGGAAGGTCAAGCGATCTCGAATGCGGATGTCGCCCTTATTACGACATTGTCCGTGCTTGCTACGAGTTCGCGGGATCGGATCAAAGAGACACTGCTCGAATCTTCAGCACTGCGCGGCAATATTGATGACGGCGAAACTTGGATCATGGATCTGATCAGGGCTTTTATGAACGCCCAGTATGCCGAAGTGAACACCATCATGCGTAAAGCTCAGGTCAGCTTCGATCTAGCCTTACTAGTCCTCACTGAAATACTCCAGCCGATGATCTTACTCAACCCATTCCTGTGCGCCCACACAACTGCGCTCATCGACCTCATACAGACACGGTCTATGGTGCAATACGTTGCCCCTTTCTCCTCGATCCAGCTTTCAGTCATGAGTGTGGCGCTTGGCGTTGGGTCGGACGAGCTTCTGCGTGCCGTCGAACGATTGATTGGCGAGGGTAAGATCCAGGGGAAGCTGGATCTCATCGACATGGTAAGCTAAGATTCATTGCAACAGTCGATGATTTCTTGACTGCTCAGGTGCTCATAGTCGAACGCTCTGACTCTCGCGCCAAGCTATACGATAACGCCATCAAGACTGGATCTGCGACAAACAAGGCGACTCAGCATGCACTGCTCCGCATGAAGATGTAACCGCAGTGACTATTACGTTTGACGAGCTGACATTCAGGCATGAGGCAAGAATCGTGGTTGATCCAGGCGCCGCTCAGCGCAAGATGGGGCTTCCCGTGACCGATTCGATGGAGTTTGAGGCGCAGACGGATAGCGGTACCTTTGGTGGTGTAGAAGCACTCCTCGGTCAGATAGGCGGGTTTACGGCTAGCAGAGTTCGGGGAGAATTGTTGCCAACATACTGAGACCAGACCCGCTCCTCATATGCATGATGACTATGACGACGAAGGATTCTCTCCGTGAGCTGCCCCCGCCAGCTCTTGTCGCACCACGTCAACGCCATCTTCCCAGATCACTTGCCACTCGCCGTCGACTTTTCGGGCCGCTTTTGCCCACAGGTGAGACTTGATCGTCCCCTCCTCACCCTCTCCGGGAGTCAGGACAACCCCGTTGAGGCTGGTGTAAACCGGAATACCGGCTTCCAAGACCTTCTTTAGGTCAAGGTAGATGAGCAACGTCGACGAAGGACGCGGTGTTATTCGATGGTTCTCAAGAGCAGGTGCAAGGTGCACATGTTGTCTGGACATCTTCTTGACACCTTCTCGTCCTGACGAGGGTCAGTACTGTTGATGTACGACTAACGGCAACATACGAAGAAGATCCCACAGCTCCCACCTTGTCCCGTGTACCATCGACCCTACTCTTTGCCGACCTTGTTCGTCGTCTTCGACGGCCTCGAGGTGAGCTGTTGAATCGAGCTTGATCGAATGCCCCTGCGTTGCTCGGATAAACCATTCTCCTCGGGGCCTAGCTTCCGGGTTGTCATCTGGTCGAGGTAGACAGACAAGAGGCAGCTCCGTGGTCTTCGAGTCGGCTTGCGCGTCCAGAGCGGTCTTTGCGAGATCGTGTCGGGCATCATCGACGGCAGCCGCGTCCAATTGCGTGTCTCGTGAGACATTCGCAGTCAGCACTGGCGCGTTTTGCGTTTCTTGCGTTTCTTGCGGTATCGCCGCAACCTGCTTCGCCCTCCTGCCTTTCCCCTGATTGCCTTTCTTCTTGGGTGGCGGAGGTGAAGGGTCGTAACCGTAGCAGAGCTCGAATCGCTGCTTGGCGTTCTCAGCAACAAGCCTGAGAACCATTTCGAGATCGATGTCCCGCATTTTTGGCCGGGTCAGCTTGCGGTCAGAGTGTATCACAGGACCGAGCGGCGGGGTCAGAACCTACCACATCGCCGAGCTTCAGGTAGCCGTCTGCACGTATATGTAGCTGCTCCTTCTCGGCTCCATGACGGCATATGTAGGCTAGTGTCTTGCTTGCTCGCACGTCTGGCGACTCTGGCGGACGACGCATGATTGCGACAGCTAGACGAGCGAAAGACAATGGACGAAGTTGAAATAATTTTTGACGCGATTTCGTCTTTTGACTTTCTACCATCATTTGCTCATCCTCATCAGACGTCTGGCGACAGCTCAGAGAGCTCAGATCACACCAATACAGATGTCGGGACAGGATAGGAAGCCGGCCTCCCGTTCACACGCGCCACTCGTAGCTGCAGCTCGTGCTCAGCAAGCCCAGACCAGTGCTGCAACCGCTCAACAACCGCCCGCTCCGTCAAATGGGACCCGCTCGTCTGCTTCAGGCCTGCCGCCACTTGTGCGCACCACGACAGGAGGCAGCCATGCCTCTTCGGCTGGTCCAAGCCGGCTGGGCACGCCCGTCGATCCCAGCGTCCCGGTACAAAAGCTGAAGTTTCGACCAAAGATCCCCCCTAGACCAACCGTCAAAAAGTGCGACGACCTTGATGCCTGCTTGCGCTGACGTTGACAGAGAAGGCGATGTCAAACCCGTTCGATGCCGCCAAACTAGAATGAGCTTGTATAGCTGATGGTCCAGGATGTCTCTGCATCGTCTTCTGCGCCTACAAGAGGTGGCCCGAGGGGCCGAGGTCGGGGCATTGCAAGAGGTGGTGCACGACAATCTCGACCACCGCAAGAAACGACCGGCTCGCTCATCACTGGTGTTTTCGGGGCGGGAAAACCTATTGCTGGTAAGTTTGTGTATTCTGTGCTAAGCCCTCTGCTCAATCAATAGGCAATTCTTCCCGTCGATCCGTGTTCACCCCTGCTTCAAGCATGTCGCACGAGGTTTACTCCGAGCCCGAAGATGATGACGGTAGCCCCGGCGTCCGGAGCAGTATCCGCAAAATAGACATCGACGCAGTACCCGGGACACATGAGAGTGCACCAACCTCGCTGATTCGAGACCGCAAGTTGCATGGCAACGACAAGCTGCATGGCAAATCCGAAAAGGCCAAAGAGAAGAGCAAGCCGTCCTCGGTGTCAAACCGGGCGCAAAGGCAGGATGCGCAAGTGGCGGAAACGGACGACCGCGACATCTTGCGCGTCAAAGACGAACCCGTATCTCCTGTTAAGAAGACATCCACCCAATTACCGCCGCTTCGTGCAAGGGTAGACGACACAATGATATCAGACGATGAATCTCAGGACCGAGATGCTCGAGGCAGACGGCTGCGGCGGTCCACTGTCACAGGAGAGTGTGACGGTGACGATGTGATAGAGGCACAAGCGGTCGACTTGAGCGAGAGTGATGAGGAGGAGGAAGAACCAGATATGGAAGGAGACTTTGTAATGGCACCCGGACAGGTAAAGCAATTCCCTCAGGATGCTCGAACACGTCTCATGTACAGGATGATCCACAGGACAGGCTGTTCGTGTTCCAGATGCCGCCAAAAATGCCCAGATTCCTGCCCACTGGTCCCATAGATGCCACCGCGAATGACGAGACAAAGGACGGAGTCAAGGATGTCAAGCCTAGCACACAGGCACTCAAAGGCAAGAAGAAAGCTCAACCTCCTCCGGACGGCAGGATCGGGACGTTGGTCGTCATGAAGAGTGGGAAAGTAAAGCTGGTGATGGGCCAGGACATCGTCATGAACGTGAGCCTTCTTCGTTCTAAGGGGCGCCCCTAACGCGAAAGGTCATTCCCGGAGCAAATGACCATTTCTTGTCGCATCTCGTGCACATTGACAAGCCACATAAATCCGCCACGGTGCTTGGCGAGGTTTTTCGACAATATCATCTTGAGCCCGACGTCGACAGCCTGCTCCAACAGCTACAGATGCACAACGGCGAGACACCAGGAGACAAGGCGGCCGAACTACAGAAATTGAAAGCGGCTGTCAAGCTCGAGAAGGGGCTGGTCAAGATGGAGAACGAATTGTAGGCGATCGGACGACCTGTTCCCATTGCAAGCACCATGCCATCATATGCGTGCCTGCTTTCGGTTGATCACGTCGCTTTCTGACATATTTGCGATCCTTTGTCAGAAATTACCCCAACTCTCCTTTCAAAAGTCGTTTGGGGAGGGATGCGGGACGCGAATGGGCCCATAGACAATCTCACCTGGACCTTTGCTCCACCACCTCAGACGACGTACAGCTAACATCAATTGACCTGTTTTATTCGCTCCTCAAGAATCGGATTTACACGAACCACCTCGTGTCTTCATCCCGCTCCTCAGATAGACATCATGACGGCCGCGACGCTGCCCATCCCTGTGCCCGTGCAACAACAACATTCTACCCGACCCAGGCAGATCACTGGCTTCAGTCCTCTCATCGCGACGACACCTTCTCCCGCTGACAGTCCCAAGGACGCTACGCGTCTTGGAGCGTCTCTCTCAACTTCGACCTCGATCACATCCTTAGCCTTGGGAGACCCACTCATCAAGACGGTTCTCATCCCCTCGACGACACCATCTCAGCCTCGAAGAATCTCCAATATACCTCTACCTTCCCTCCCCGAGGCTTCGCCTCTGAATTCCGAACTGCCAGGTCAGAGCAATGCTTCCTCGACAGTCCGCCCGGCACGCCCTGGGTCGCTGTATGCAGGAGAGCGCGACGACGGCGGCAGCTCGACTATCCTGGCTCCTTCGCATGTCAGGGCTCTCAAAGATTATGCTCGCATGTTGCGCGAGATACCGATGTCTTCCGAGGGCAGCCAAGCGAGTTTGGAGTCGCGGACGATCATGCCTCAAAGGGTCAGTAGCAGGATTGATGAGCTTGCCGTGGAGTGGTGTGCGATGTGCGGCAGGGAGGGAGGCAGAGATGTGGTGGGCCTCAGACAGACGGAGGGCCTGGGCGTGCAATGGGTCTGCCTCGGCAGGTGCAGGCGGGATTCTGGGGCTACAGCCAAATCTAGACCCCTAGCCGAGGCGGGGCAGGAGCTGCGGATTTTGCCAGGCCAAGAGCCCGCAGCATGCAAGGAAGGTGAGGTCGACGAGGGCAAGCGAGCCTGATTTGAAGCTCAAGCACGCTCCGAGTATCGCGAAAAGTATATAAAAGAGAGCATTTCTGTCTTAAGCCATGATTTCATCTGTGTACATCTCTCGAGCCATACACATGCCACTCTCACTATCTCGTCATCGCCACCTCCACTTTTGCCACTCCTTTTGTGATCGTCTGCATCACCGTTCTTTCACATAACTTGACTGCTCCTGCCACTGCTGCGACGCCATGAGCCTGCTATATTGCCAGGCATGCTCATCAGAGCTCCTGCCGAGTCGAACCCTTCATCTCACCCCGTGCTGTCGCTCACCAATTTGCACGCCCTGTCTGTCGCGCAATCCTCGCCTAAGGACTTACGTCCCCTGTCTGAAATGCGGTATGGCAGAGCCGTCCGGGTCGACCTCCATAGTGCAGCGGAGCCGTCTCGTAGACGGCCGACGGCCTCTCAACGCTGCCGAGAGACAGGTAGACGAGGTCTTGTTCGATCTCGGTGATGGCGACGACATGCCCGATGCTCCGCCTGCGTATGACTCGCTATAAGTCCGCGACCACAGTCGACAGCAGGATGGGCAATCAGAAGTCTCAGACCTTACCGAGGAAACGGCAGAGGTTGTCGAGGTCATCCATCAACTCCGACGGACCGATACCATACTCAGTGTTGCCAGGCAATATGCAGCAGATGTGAGTATTGATACGGTGTTGACACAATATCTCGCTCAGTGCTGACCCTGTGGCAGCCGCACGAGCTCTTGACTCTGAACGATCTGCCCCCTTCTGTCATGTCGACGACTCCGCATCTCTTGCGCACCAGGAAGACCCTGGTTATCTCCCGCCGGCGCGTCAGTGATAAGGCGCATTTACACCCGAGCGAGTCTCAACCTGAGGATGAGGAGACCTGCCAGAAGCGACAGAGAGAACGCGAAGTGAAACGATTCCAACTCGTGACCAAGACCGTAGATCCAGGGGTAGGGCGAGCCTACCTGTCTCTCGAGGATGAGGTGGACGCGCTCGACAGCCAGTACCAAGGTGAGACCAAAGAAGGTGGAAAGAAGATAAGTGCCCCGCGGGCAGAAGAAAGAGCAGTCGGCCGGTACTGGGAAGATGAAGATTGGGAACGAGTAGCAGCAGAGCCGACGAGGAGCAGCAAGGGGAAGTGGAGGGTGGTGACTGGCATGGCCTGAGCATTTCTTGCTGAAGAAAGTATGTGTACGAATGGTTGTTACAACATCTAGCGCCTGTCTTGTCGTCATGTCATCTCAGATTCTTCAGTCGCTCGAACCGTTTTGCAAGCTCGTCCTCCTCATTCACCTTTGGCGCTACTACGGCCGGCAGAGTCTTCGATGGTCCAGCGCCGAGTTTGGCCGCGGTCGCGTCTACTTTGTCTGGACTGGGGGACTTTGACGTCCGGTCCAGGCCGATTGCAGCTGGCGCTTTGTCTCCTGTACCTACGGAACCATGCCCAGGACGTTCCTCGTCTTCGGATGCAGATTCGCCATCCTTCTCAATAACTTTCTCCAGATCGGCCCCTTCCGGAGGTGGTCCCAAGGATGTCACAGGCTCATAAGGCACTCCATAACCTCGAGCGATCTCGCCGAGATAGGCGTCGACCAGGTCTGCTGATGGCGTGAATAAAGCCAGCTTGGCTGTGACCCGGGGAGGCACGGTGTCGGGTGCCGGTTCGGTAGGCAGCAGCGAGAGGGCGAATGCTCTACCATACTGCGCGTCAGACGATGATGTTCCCTCAAAGCCTAGCTTGCCTTGTGCATTAGATACTCTCGTAAGATGTGTAACTCCTTGAGCTCGGTGCGCGGCGCGGCATAGACGATCGCGCAGACTGCGTCGGATATTGAAGGCTCTGGCTCCGTTCCACTGTGAGTTCTTCAGCGAAGGCAGACGCTGCACTGGTCGTATCACTCACGTCGAACCATCAAGCAGGTTGAAGCGGGCTTGCAACTTCTCGCAGTACAGCTGGGAGGTCAGCAGAATATACAAGCCGGAGGTCAAGATGGCAGCGTTGCCTGCGGCTCACTTCAAGCAGTTCAAGCAGCTCTACATATATGTCGTCCTGGATGAGGCCCTCCACACGCAGCCTTGCGGTCTCTGCTCGGCCTTTTTGCAGAAGGTCGGCGATGTCTCGTCGATACTTCTTCGCCAGGGCTAGCTTCTTCTCTTGTAGGGTTCGTAGCCGTTGAATAGACAGGCGGATCTGCACCTACGACCATTCAGCGCTCACGTCCTCGTGAAATGGCCCAAGCTAACTTTTGTTCTTGCCGAGTTCCATGGGGCCATGATGCAGGCAAGTGCTCTGCCTATTGTCCCAAATGCTGAACAGTAGTGTAAGAGGACAGATGCAAGTGACCAGCAGAACATGTGAGCCGGAGAAACAGCTGCAATCCTGGCGCCGCTTTTGACATTGACTTTACTTCTTTCTTTCCAGACAGCCCTTCAATCACTCGTCTACGCCAGCATCGTACAGCGATAAGTGACCCGACCAGTCACGATGCCAGCGCCAGTGGGTTTTGGGATCTACTCGCCAGATTCGGTGTCCGAAGTCGCGCAAAGCCTCCCTATCGACAACCTCGGTGTGGGTGCGGCAGACCTCCTAGCGGGCGATGTCGAGTACCGCCTGAATCTCATCCTGCAAGAGGCGAAGAAGTTTATGATCCACGGCAAGCGGACGACTCTCCAGCCACAAGATATCGAGTATGCGATGGAAGTGTTGAATGTCGAACCAGTACTGGTCCCTCCACGCCCATTGCCTCAACCCCCTTTCGCCGCGATACCTCTGCCAACTGCACCACTCACGTCAAGCGGCGGATCGTCTTCTCAGTCTCAGCCTCAGCTGTATCATGTGCCGGACGATGAGATCGACTTTGCCACGTATCTTAAACAACCTCTTCCTGCTGGTCTGGCGAACTCGGCAGGTGTCAAGTGGAAAGCACATTGGCTAGCGGTAGAAGGGATTCAGCCTGCCATCCCAGACAATCCGGCACCTTCGTCGCGAGCAGGACGTGTGTCGTTTCTACCTGTGGGTATATATCGGCTGACATATCTAGCTTCCAGAACGCGCAATATGCCGACGACGGGAAATGCCGCTCTCAAAGCCGGGGCAAAGGCTCATCTTCCTCAGGAGTTGCAGCTATACTTCGGTCGACTCACCGTTGCTCTTGTCGTCCCGTCAGAAGCTTCGAAACCGCCCACAGATGACCAACCATTGTCGGATGCCGAGCGTCAACGACTCGCAGCGTTGGCCAGCCTGCGCGGGGATCAAGCAGTATCCGGGATCCTCGTGTACTTGGTCAAATGGGTAGTGGAAAGCGTTCAGAAATGCCTGACCAGTCCGACCGGGGTGCTGGCATGTCTTCTCGATGCGATGGAGGCATTACTGGACAACGACACACTCTTCATCGAGCCATATGTATGTGAAAATCCCCAACATAAAAAACTGTTCTGACCGGATAGCTACATCAACTTCTACCGCCTCTCATGTCCATCCTCCTCACTGTTCCTCTCGGTCCTCATCCTCCTTCCTCATACCCTGGTCAGCCAACACCTTATGAGGTCCGCGTGCGGGCGTCCGAGGTCTTACGCAAAATAAGTGAAACGTACGGTCCCAAATACCCGGGTCTTCTACCGCGGCTTCTCTCAACCCTTACTCAGGCCCTCAATTCCGATCCATTCCCTTCTCCTCTTGGGGCTTCGTTCCCTCCGGCCGGCCGCTATGAAGGCGCGGTATTAGGCCTAGGCGCTCTAGGTGGTCCTGCGGTCCGAAGAGCCATTTGGGGCGACAATCCTAGTCAACGCTTGTTACGGCTGGATGACCTGACCGTCCGGCTCTACCCAGGCGAAGGAAAGAAGAGCCGTACGGGGCTGATGAAGGCGTGTATTAAGGCGCTTGGCACAATGATCCGGCCTAAACCAACCGATGAAGGATTCCAGGCTCCAGTCACAAAGTCCGAAGTGATCGCCGAGGTATTTGGAGGCAACTTTGCGAGGGCGTTGGAGAAACGGCCGTGGCAGGCGAGTGAGATGATGCGTATGTACAGCGAGGCGGAGCACGGGGTCATGGACGTGGATGGCATTTGAATGCCTGTCGTATTCCATCATGCATCGTCCAGGTATGCGGGGCCATTGCTCGCCACGTGGTGAGATGGGATCTCCGCCATTGCCGGTGCGGTGACGATGTGGATTTTGGCCACCCATACGAAGTCTGCCTTGAATCTTCACTACAACCCATCTTCCCTCCTGTTCACCTTACTCTCGAAGACGCAATGCCCACGGATCTCCCCTATGCTGCAGAAGCTGAGACCTCATTGGACTTTGAGGAGCTCGATGTGAGTGACGTGTCGGTTGGCCGCGAGCGTGACCGTCGTTCGCTTCTGTCCCGCCGAGCCGCCGGGCCGCCCCTTGTGAGACGTCACGAGGCTGATGTGCAGGTGTTGCGGAGGCAGTACTACAAAGAGATAGAGCAAGGGCATGTGACGACTCAATCCAAATTCAACTACGGTGAGTGTGAAGATCCGCAGGCCCACCAGTGTACATGGCTCGACAGGGAGATGGGGAAGCTATGCGCGCTGATCAAGCTGACCTGCAGGCTGGGGTCTCGTCAAGTCGAAAGCTCCAGAACTACAGACAGAAGGCGTCAAACTTCTTCAAGGTCCGTGATCCTTTCTGCAGGTCGCCTATCTCGATCTCTTCCGCTGAAGACTCAGAGATCTACTCGGCTTCCCCATCTCATCGACGCGAGTGCACCTATTATATCGCTGTTGGATACTACAAATTGCGAAATTATGCGTATGCCAAGAAGTTCAACGGTGAGCTTCCTTTGGCTGTCATAGCAGGGGTGCGCAGCCGTCAGAAAAGGGCTGACAAGGCAGACCTGCTCTTGTCGCATGAACCCGACAACGGACAAGCTCAATCACTGAGAGATCTCATAGATCGCGCTGTCAAGAGGGATGCTTATATCGGTGAGCAGGCGGGGGGTCGACCATGAAAGCTGATGTTGCAGGAGTCGGTTTGCTGGCGGGCGCAGCCGCAGTCACAGGGGTCGTGGTTGCGAGTGTGTGGAGAAGAGCGACGAGAAAGTGATCTGTCCAGCTTCTCGCCTCGATCGGACTTGAATGACCTGATGTCATGCTCGCAGTACCAAGGACCGGATGTCCCGGTGGTACTCATAGCGCTGTCCTCATCCAGCTGTTGATATAATGTACACACGATCACGATCATGACAGTTGCGCTTGAGGCTCGTCCGCAGTCATGACGTGTATTGCTAACGGAAGCACACAGTCGAGCAAATCCAGAGAGAGCGAGAATGAAGGTCTGAGCAGATGAGCAGCACGCTGTGATGCGTGCTTCTGCAAGACTGAGAGTGGATGTAACTATGTGTATGCGTCGGCCGAAACCCACTCCCCTTCCCCATCTCTTGTTGAGAGCTTTATCAGACAGGGATGAGATCACGCGGTCGGTCGGCTCCGGTCTTTATCGGCTTTTGACCGACGACGCCCTCTCCTGGCTGTGGCTCATGCATACCCTGTCGATTCGCCTCTCGGCTAGACAAATACTTTCCAGTCGTCACAAAAAGTCACTCGCCAGTTATTGGTTCTCATCACAGTCATCGCCACCACTGTCGCTCGGTCAAGACCCTCATCACCGAGATCTACTGCATATTGGTCGCCGCGTCACCGAACACTCAACGTCCCGTTCACATTAGCTCGATCTTTGGACCCAGAAATTTCGTCGTCGAGGCCGACCGACCGACCGACCATCCCATTCCTTTCGCTTGCGACTCGTGCGGCCGGCCGGCACACTACAACAAACTTTTTCTCCCTCACTCCTTCCTTCTCCCTCACGTCTGCCCTCTCCTGTCCTTCTTCCTGTGCACAGCTCACGCCGAACATCAGAGCATCCGGTGAGCTTTACGGGCAGAGCGATCCAGGCGCCATCGAGCGCAGCCAAGCGCGATGGCACCCTCGCCAAGGGATCTGCCGTCGGCATCATCAAGCAACGCTGCGCCCACACTTCACGTACAACCTCACACGGCACACCTGCACGCAACGCAGTACCCGTCATCGTCCTCGTCCTCGTCATCGGCGGTGCTCGAGGAAGATGAGGAGCACGAGTATGAGAGTCTGCCGGTCGGGCATGGTTGGGGGACCAACATGCTCGCTGGCGCCCTGGCGGGCATCTCTGAGCATGCGGCGATCTTCCCCGTCGATTCGATCAAGGTGAGATTTTTGGGTGGAAAGCTCCTCATAGTCTCGCGCTGACAAGCAGACGAGAATGCAGGTCCTTCCTTCCTTGTCCCCTTCGGCGCTTCTTCACCTCACACGCGGATCTCCAGCGGCGGCTTCGGCGTCGGTGGCCAACAGCACCATTTCGGCTCCTCTCACTACCATTTCCCAGCATGTACGAAGCATATCCACCACTGAAGGCTTGCGCAGTCTATGGCGCGGCGTAGCTAGCGTCATCATGGGTGCCGGGCCGGCACACGCGGCTCACTTTGGAATGTACGAATTTGTCAGGGAGATCAGCGGAGGCCGAGGGGAGGGATGGTGGGCTGTTGGCGGCACCGGTGAGTCGAAGTCGGCCTGTCTCGCCGATAGACATGCTGATGAAAAGCCCTGGCCGGCGCTGCCGCGACAATCTCATCAGATGCACTCATGAATCCATTTGACGGTATGTCAAACCGAGGCTCAGAGCTTCCAGCTGATTTTCCAGTCATCAAACAACGCATGCAACTGCGCAACTCTCCTCATCGGACCGTCTGGTCCTGCGCTCGTTCCGTATACGCTACCGAAGGTCTCGCTGCGTTTTACGTCTCCTATCCCACAACCCTCACAATGACGGTTCCTTTCACTGCCGTCCAATTCTCTGCATACGAATCCCTCAAATCGCTTCTGAACCCCGAAGGAACGTACTCGCCCCTAACTCATGTAGTTGCAGGAGGCATTGCTGGAGGTGTCGCAGCAGCGGTCACAACGCCTCTAGACGTTGCCAAAGTGAGACAGTCGAAGCAGAGAAGGGAGATAATTGGCGAGACTGACTCGTAGACACTCCTCCAAACTCGCGGCACCTCCAATGATCCGCGGATACGGAACGCGAACAGCATGGCCGAAGCTCTGAGGATCATTCGCGAGCGAGACGGATGGAGAGGTCTGCGCAGAGGAATGTTACCACGAGTTCTAACCGTGGCCCCCAGCACGGCGATCTCGTGGTTGAGTTACGAGTTCTTCAGTGAGCATCGAGCGTTGCTTGACTGCCAAGGAGAGCCGCTGACAGTCTTCAGAAGTACTGATACGGCAAGGAGGAGTCATGCCGGAGACGGGCCAATCGCGAGATCGAGTAGTATAGCATCAAGCCCTAGTACGAGCTTCCACTTCCCATCCCAACCAACATGGGTATCAATTTCATTCATGACTGTGACCATCTACCCCTTGCATGAAAGCACGAAAAGCATGTGCTTCTTTGACAGTGTGCCACAAGCCAAAAGCCCATACCGGCTTTTTGAACGGACCGGATGCTGGAATGAATGGAGTTGAAAGAGAGCGGGATCAAATTTACCCGAGGGCGAGGGAGGGGTGTGGATGGCGTTTTCGCTTCCTCGCCTTGTCACTGCTGTATCGATTGTTGACTAGAGACGTGCATGACAACAGCTGCTATCAGAAGACTGTCAACCACTTTGTCTCATCTCTCTACTTCTACCTCCAGCACTGGTAGACGGCTCTCCACCATGGCTTCGTCAGAGTACCAGACCCGCATCGTTGGCGTGAGCATCGCTTCTCTCCCGAAGAAGCACGTTGACTGACTTCTTGCGTATAGGCTGCCAACACGCTCGGTGAGTAGTGCAGGGTATTTGGAACGAGCCATGACAACTGACGTCCAGAGCACCGAGTCTTTTTGGAGCAAGGAGGCAAGGTCATCTCGCCCTTCCAGTGAGCAGCCTTTCTCAATGTCTCGCGTCACATTGCCTTCCACATCTAATCTTTAGCGACATTCCTCTCTTTGCGGACGAGTCAAAGACAGTTCTCAACAGTCAGTATCACGCACGCCCAGCACTCTGTTTGCTAACCCGGCAGTGGTCGTCGAGGTTCCCAGGTGGACCAACGCCAAGATGGAGATCTCCAAAGAGGAGGCGTTCAACCCCATCAAGCAGGGTCAGTTGCCTCAGCCGGGCGAGAGTTGCCTGTCTGACCCGCAGATATCAAGAAGGGCAAGTTGCGTTACGTCCGCAACTGCTTCCCTCACCACGGTGCGTCTGGCGCCCCGGCTCGGCTCGCTCCTGCTCATCTCAGGTTACATTTGGAACTACGGTGCTTTTCCCCAGACCTGGGAGGACCCGCAGGTGAAGCACGCCGAGACCGGCGCCAACGGTGACAATGACCCTCTCGACGTCTGCGAGATCGGCGAGGCTGTCGGATATGTCGGCCAGGTCAAGCAAGTCAAGGTCCTTGGCATCATGGCCCTGCTCGACGAGGGAGAGACCGACTGGAAGGTTCTCGTCGTTGACGTCAACGACCCTCTCGCTCCTCGATTGAACGACATCGAGGACGTGGAAAGGCACCTTCCCGGACTGATCAGAGCCACCAACGAGTGGTTCCGCATCTACAAAATCCCCGACGGCAAGCCTGAGGCATGTTATTCAATGCGATACCGCTACCTGCAGCTTACGCATAGAACGTCTTTGCTTTCTCTGGCGAAGCCAAGTCCAAGAAGTACGCTGTGGAGATCATCCATGAGTGCCATGAAGCATGGAGGAAGCTTGTCATGGGCGAGTCTGCTGCCAAGACCGAGGCCTACAACCTCAGCATGTCAGTTTGTCCTCACGAAGCTGCGTATCGCACCTCATCTACAGTGCCAACACCGCTGTGAAGGGCTCGAAAGGCCTTGTGTCGACCTCGGACCCGCTGTACACTTCTCTTCCTGCGGACTCTCGCAAGCCCCCTGCTCCGATCGACCCGTCCAGTGAGCCGCGGACGCCCTTCCTATCTCAGAGACGATGCTGACAATTTAGTCTCCAAGTCGTTCTTCATCTCGTCTGCCTCGGCGTAAGGAGTGTGCCCTGGCAGCTATACATAATGTCGAAAAGAATCGACGGGGATATATGCATGGAGGCGCTTGAAAGCTCCGAATACGGGTACGAAGCACTGCATGAGGGCGAAACTGGACAGCTCTGCCCCTAAACTCTTCTCTGTGTTTCGCCTGCGAGGGGCCCATTCAGGTCATTGACCCCCTTAATCGTCCCCAAAGGGCAGATTCAACTCCTCGTATACCTGCCTCAATGGTTTCTGGACCAGCCTGGCATACTGACGATGAGACACTGTGCACCATCACAAGGACGGGTTCTGAACTGACATGAGCTATCAAAGCCTGTGCGCCATCTTTGATCTCATTGTAGGTGTGCAGGAGCTTGATGTGTTTCTGGACGATAGCCTCGGGGTCGCGATCACTTTGCAACTTCAGCGACGGCTTCGTCCAAGTGAACGTCTAGCACGCACCCAAGCTTCAAGCGGAGGGCTGCAACCTCAACTTCAAGCTCCTTGGTGCGGCTTTCTTCGGGAGAGAGGGCGGTGTCGGTCTAGCGTCAGTCAGGCCCACGTAATGAGAGGGGTGGCAAGGCTGTGGAATGGGAAGTTCGAGGATAGTGAGAGGCTCACCGGCGTTTCCAGGATCGAAGACGACGAACAGTCGGATGACATGTCTCCAATTGGCGCTGCGACTCTGTGAGGGCGAGTACGGGAATGCGAAGGAAGGACAAATGCAAAAGACAGCGAGAGAAAAGTCAGTCGCGCTCTTTGGAGTGGAGTGAACGACCTCCACCTGTACTGTAACATCCGTCATTTGCGAACGTCATCCGACTGAAGATTGCAATGTGCTCAGGCCACAACGACCCGCCATTGTCGAGGTCATATACATCACCAGGGCCACCCGACTGGAGATACATCCCTCTGCCGGCCCCTGATGTGCTGGCTCGCCGTGAGAATGTCTCAATAGGGTTGAACTGGCGAGCTAGCTGAGGCATCAGTGACCGATGCTCATTGCCATCCGACCGATCTTGACCTCTCACCGACTGACTATGATCACGTTGGGATTGGTGCACTCGCCGCTATGGCGACGGTGCCAGAGGACCAAGATCGCGTCATGGCGCTGAGCTCCTCCCGTCCGTGGGCAACCACGGCCAACGCACAAATCGCTGCGTCGCCGACACGCCCAGATGGTCCTCGCGTTGTTGCGTGCTTTGGTGATCTGCTTGCCTAAGTTGTGGACCAGGAGGGAGTCTCACGGCCAGGATACCATCCATGGTTCTCGCACCGGTACTCCCTACTACGGGATCCGCCTTCTAAAGAAGACCATTACCGATCGATCTTCTTCTCGACTGGTTCGAAAGCACCTAGCACGCAAAACTCTCAGCTCTTCAATATGCTTTTACCATATCTCCCCGATCCGCTCCCATTCCACAGCCTGCTTGACAAGCTTGAGATCGACATTCGACGCTCCCTGGATCAAGGCAGACTGACTATGCTGGGCGAAGTGGGCTTGGACGGACAGGCTAGACTGCGCTGGCCTTCCAAGGCCAGGCATGTCCACGACCAAATGTATCCCTCTCGTGAGAGCGACCGGCCCACCATATATGCTCCCGAAAGCCAGAAAGAGTTGTGTAACGACATGGCTTCAAGTCCTGCTGCAGAAGACGAGTGGTCGAAATTGACGCCGTTCAAGACGTCTATGAACCATCAGCGAGCGGTATTGGAGGCTCAACTCGAGATTGCGATCAAGTTAGGCGTTAACGTTTCCTTTCATTCGGTCGCTTCGCCAGGTCCAGCCTATGATGTGCTTATCACTCTCCGCACGAAGCACGGTAAACATTTTACGGATCGAGTCAATGTAGACATTCATTCGGCTGGCGGCTGGGCGCCAGATTTCTGGGCTCAGGCCGAGAGACAGCTCAGTAACCTGTACGCGTCACCGTCAATACTCGTTACTGGCCGTTCGGGCTCGGCGGAAGATCTCATTCGGGCAATTAGTCCCGGCAGAATCTTGATCGAATCGGATTGTCATGATGCCCGTTTGACGACAAGACTCGTCTGGGGAGCATGCGTGTGGATATCGACATGTAAGGGTTGGCAACTAGGTGAGGAAGGGGATACGGCCAAAGATTTCGCAGAGAAAGGTCATAATCAGACCGACATAGTGCGGCAGTTGGAGGCCAATTGGGCGCGATTCATGCGCCTCATGTAGCATTTTCGCAAGTGACATGCATATTCTCGCGTCGCGCAGAGCAAGGGCACTTCGTCATCTCGTTGTAATGCTACTCTGATGTGGCTGCTGAACTACACTGTTAACGTCATAACGCTGCCAGTCAGCTTCACGGGCGAAATATTTGGCCACGAGCGAAGACTGACCCATCTTCAACGAACGCATCTACGGTCCGGCCATCACTCGCGCCTTGACGCAGGATTGTCAGGTCTGTCTTTTCTCCAAATGTGGCGAGAAGTAGTCCGACATCTTTGACAGAAGCGACTAGGCTTGGCACGGCTGCCTACCGTATTCAGCTCATTCTCGGCCAAACACACGAGAGCTACGCACCAGGGTAGTCGCCTCCAACATGACTCCGAGCAGATTGGTAGATTTTGCAAAGTTGACCGCCTCTCGAATTGACAAACATCGCAGGTCTGGCTCCTCTTCTGTCGGTGCGGGGCGCAGTCGAGTGCTTGACCTATCATCTGACGGTATTTGCGAGATACCACAATACGATGCAAAAAATACAGCGTCTACGCATGAGCGGGAGGGACTTGTACCAAAGGCAGCCACTCACAATTTGGCTGCTTCCAGTTGAGCGCTGTGCAGACAGTTGGATCGAAACTTGAAAATATGATCTTTCGGCCGGGCGTCGCCTTGCCAGCTTCATAGACAACATGTAGAACACTATCAACATACTTGTTGACCTCGGCCGAACAGCCAGTCCCGAAAGAGTCGGCGTCAACCTGTCGCAGGTAGAGAAGCTGTAGATTTATGCCGACATCTGCAGGCAAGGCGACGAGCAAATCGTCCATGGTCACCATGGCAGAGGCTATGGCTCGCTGCCACTCGACAGGGCTGGATCCAGACGCACTCGGCAATCTCAGACTACGATCGGTGGACAACGACAATTGGCGGAATTGCGTCGAGTTTATGTCTGGTACGGCGAACTCGAAGCCGGAGATCGGTAGGGTGTATGAGGGGTATGCGACTGGAAGCAGATCCTTCGTGAGCTGCACGATGACCTGAACGTAGTCTCCCGACAAAGACGATGCTGTCACGAGGGCAGATTCCCTGGGTTGGCTACCAGTCATCCCAGTGGGAGCGCGCAGGGCCGGGGAGGATGTTGATACCGTCAGCGGTCGATGTATCTGATGTTGATGCGCGTGGTCCTGAGTTTGCGACGGAGGTACTACTTTGGATTTCCAATACGTCTCGACTCGTCCCCCTATCTCAAGTTGAGCGCCCTGGAATGGTTTGATACAACTAACTTCGAAAGCGACTTCTCCGATTGCTTTCAAGTGGTGATCGAGGAGAGGAGTGACGAAAGCTTTGTGGTAGCGTATGTCCAAGAACGTAGCGGGGAGAATAACTGCTCGTCCCAGAATTTTTGACCCGAAGGTGGGATAAAGGGATAGTTCGAGAGTGAATTTGTCTAGACTGTGAACTTGAAAAGCGAAAACCTCTCTCTCGTCTGCGAGCGGAAGAATAATGGAATGAGGCGGCGAGGCGATGTCGGATGTGGAGGTCATCACGAGCTTCAACGAGGACCACATCTGCAGCGCGTCTTGCTGTCCCGATCGCGAGTACAGCTTGATCGGGGCCGACCTGCCTCCCGTTGATCTGGAGAAGGGGTGCCCCAAGGACAGTTGAACCAGACATCGCTGAGCCAAGAACTCGTGGCCATATACGCGCAATCTGCCAGTCAGCTCGGCATCAAAGTGTGCAATGATAGCCAACGGAATGATCGGTGGCGGCAATGATAATGAAGGTATCAGCTCGAACTCATCGGCTGCCGCATCGAGCTCTACATCGGAACCGGGCGACAGGCTGTCCATTTGGGGATCCGCGGCCAAGCCAAGGTTTTCCAGGTTCTCAAGTGTCGACTGTCGACCGGATAAGTGTGCTCCAGCATTGAGCAGGAAGTTGAGACATTCAACATGTCCATACCAGGCTGCATACCAGCCCGGCGACTTGCCATACTCATCAGTGGCGTTGACGTCGCATTCGGCCTGCACCAGAGCTTGAATGCAAGCCAAGTGACCCGGGCCGCCGCCAACTGCTGCGTGATGAAGCGGTGTCCACAAATTGTATTTGTCCGGTTTGTCCTTCCCACCACCATCCTCTCCGCCTTGCTCGATGAGTAGACGGCAAATCGAATCGTGCCCAGCTTTGGCAGCAAAATGTTGGGGATAAAGCCCCTCGGAGTTCGGTAGAACTCTCGCTCCGTTCTGCAGGAGCAGACGGGTCACGTCTACGCGCCCATACTGACACGCGAGAGACAAGGGAATCAGGTCATTTGAGATCGCTGTGGGCTCGATCGTGACTCTATCGTTGACAAAAATTCTGACAACCTCGAGGTGACCTTGCACGACGGCGTGCATGAGAGGTGTGTAGCCGTCCATGTCGGTTGCCATGGGATCGACTCGCTCCAGCAAAAAAGATACTATGGTCGGATGACCGTGCATGGCTGCGTAGTGGATGGCTCGCCGATCGTATGCGTCCCTCAACTCGAGCAGTCGAGGTAGACGTTCCGCACAGAGTTTGACCAGGAGAATACTCCCTGCGATACAGGCCTCATGCAACGGAGACCGTCCATTGATGTCGTCGAGGTATTCGAAATCCAGCTGCAAGGCGCCGAGGATCAGCTCTACCTCGTCGTCCGGAACTTGAAGAGCCGATCTCCATAGCACTCGCATGACCCTCTTGCTCTTGTCTCGTTGTTGCCTAAGCCTGGCAGCTTTGAGCCACTCAACAAGAGCCGGCCGGCCGTCTCCGAGTGCCTTTGGCAGGTTCGCCTCCAGCTCGGCCAACGCGTCTAGTGCCAGTGTCTGACCAGCGTCTGCTTCGGTCTCTCGGCCGAACGCCGCCCCTTCAAGGTCGGGCACATCAGGTAGGTCGTGAAATAGAGCGCTTGCTATTTGCTCGGATCCGTTCTCCAGATCCAACAGGTTGGCGGTCACAATGTCCGACAATTGCGCCATAAATTCACGATTGAAGCATGGTTGAACTTCGACCTGACGTTGGATATACATCTCCTTCGTATTGCTCTTGCTTCGTTTGTCCCATTTTTTCAGAATCTTTCGGAAACCGGTGGCATTGATCTCAATGAAGCCTTGAAGACGACCGAGGTCGCGCTCGAACAGCCTCCAACCCTCCTCGAGATTGAGCCATTCGGCGCCTTTGTGGCTTGTGGAGGTATTTGACGGTCCGTCCTCGACATCTGAATCTCGAGACTCGTCCGTCCGGCCCCCATTCTGAAGCAGCCGTTTTCGACTTGTAAGCAGGCTAAGTAGTCGAAGCCGCAGATCGCGTTCCTTGATAAGGTAGAACGCGTTTATCTGGGGTGAGTGAGTGAAGAGTTCAGCTCAGGATCATCACATACCTTCTCCAGCTCGCGTTGAAGAGTGAAGAAAAACACATCCCTATGGGCTCTGAAACTCTCGCCCCTGTCATTTGCAGCACCAAGAATACCACTTCGACCCTGGGTTTGGGTCGGAGGTTCCGCCGTTGGAGTAAGAGGAGCAAGATCACTGATTGGCGACAACATGGACCCGGGCGACGTAGCATCCGCTTGAGAGGGGGATGAGCCATCGCGACGAGACCCGGGCGATGCTAGAGGTCGTTTAGGAGGCCGAAGGCCGAGTGAGAGGATAGACGCATCCGCCGCCGACCGCCCGGCAGCGTAAGAGTTGATGATTTTCTTCAACGCCTTGGAAATCAGCTATCAACCAAGATGCATGAATGGTCTTCTCACCTTGTAATTGAGATAGTACTCTCCCCACCCGGGCACCTGCTGGGACTGGATTGTTTTACCGAACTGGAATGAGCCCACTTGTTCGCCATACAACTAGCTGGTGACGGACCTTCATTGTCCTCACTATTCACGCATGAGCTATGCGCAGAAGCAGGGTAGAGCCCACAGCCGCTGAACACACCGCAATTTCTCTGACAAATGCGCTGGCGAGTGTCCCGAGTCCGTGGCGAGATGATCACGAACCGGTGATCGAACAGAGTTCCATAGTGGTCCAGCAGGATGATCTCGTGACGTCGTCAGGTGAAGAGACGAGGATTCAAATGGGCGAGTGCGACAAGGTGACCCTGATACTGCATATCCTGCACCAGCGCTCAGGCAGCCCAAAGTAATTGCACCTGTCCTCTAGACAGTGAGTATGAGTGGTCGCGAGTCTTGGCACGTGCGTGAAGACCCGACAGCGGCGATCTCCGCCCGTTTGGGTCGAAGGCACTTTTTAGCTCCTTTTCTTCTCTCTTGACCTCGAGCATATGAGAGAACCAAAACTTGGATCCCCCTGACTTCGCACTTGTAAGCTGATTTATATCTAATCACAATGCTGGCTACCGTATCGACAGCAGTGTGGGCCGCTTGCTTCGCCTTGTACCTCGGCGTATCAACCAAGCCCCATCTGGATGTCACTGCGTCGACTGACCTGCCCCTGTCAGAGACTGATGACCTTCTCTCTTCTAACGCCACCGATTACCTGGCCTCATTGCTCCCCAAGTACGATATACAGGCCGTCTCCATAGCTATCGCGGCTGGCCCTCAGTATCTGGGTGAATCTTCTTGGACCACTCAGTTTCTGACGTGGGGCGGGGCCGATGTAAAAGGCTCGCCCACCACTGCCAATGTGAGGCTTATCTCTCTGATAGGAGGGCCCATCATCAATACTGGCTTACACCTAGACATTGTTTTCCATTGGCTCAAACTCCAAACTGTTCGTAGTTGCCGCTTTGGGCTTACTGATTGAACGCCGCGTGCGTATACGTACCGGCGAAATCCTCACATGGTCAACCAAGATCAAAGATATCTTTCCTGAGGGGGAGTGGCAACTTCAAGATAATTATGCTGCCGATCATGCGGACCTAACGGATCTTCTTAGTGAGCTCATGACCGATCAGCTGCCCGGACTGAAGATCATAAGACATGCGTAGCGGGATGGCCCGGAATGACTGGTCGCAAAGTGACGAGGGACCCCGAGAGCGACTCGTGAAGTTCCAATCCCTACGCCCGTCCACCGAGTTTCGACAGGCTATGCAGTACAACAACTACCATTACCTGGTGTTGTCCCATATTGTGACTATGCTGACTGGAGTCAATTTCCCTGTATGGGTCCACGCAAACATCATCAAGCCCCTCGGTATGGACAACACATTCTACAACTTGACAGAAGCCAGGGCATCTGGCAATCTCTCCGATGCGTTCTTGCGAAGCGGCCAAAACCTCACCCTGTGTGCTGAGCGCTACAACGGGGCGCAGAACCTGACAACGGCGTGCGTCGGACACGCTGAGAGCCTGGGCTGGTTCCTGACCTCCGGGGACGCTCTCAATATTGCTGGAGAGGGTGGAGTCATATCGTGCGCGAAAGATATGGTCAGGCTCGATGCTGCTGCGATATCTTTAAACTGATCGCCCAGGCTACCTGGCTGCGCGAGCTCCTCAGTCCGCATCTATTGCCTCCAGAGACTGTATCTTTCGCTTCAACCCCAATCACAACATTCACCACGGCTGAGCATGAAGGCGCTTCCCAGATGGACTACGGCGCGGCACAAATGATCTACAATTATCGTGGTCACAATATCGTGGGGCACTCGGGCAACCAGCCGGGCCAGATGGCTCTCATGGTGCGCGTACCAAAACGGGATCTAGGCGTCATGATCATGATCAATGATGACTTTTTTGGGGAGATGCTCCGTCAGGCGTTCGCCTACCGAATTCTGGATGACCTGCTCAACCTGTCCCCGTGGGACTGGGAAGGATCTTTGGTTGATCAGTCTTTGTCTCGAGTTAACATATATCCCAAGCAAGTGCAGATGCCCCGCCCTCCGCCGGACCAGTACAATATTGCCGCAAGCTACCATCATACAGCTATCGGCACTTTTCAACTGGAACCCTTGACTGGCGTGACCGCTGCGTATGATGGCTTCATCGCGGCTCAATTGAGCGACATCTTGGCCAATTCAGCCCTAGCGTTCGATCTGCGTGAGCCCTTATTCCTCACCCGCATCGATACAATCTTCGTCAAGTACATGCTCTTCAGTCATTTCGATGGTCCCATATTCAACTGGACACTGTTTGACATTTATCCGTCGACCGGGTTTGGTGTGGCGCACCGCAGCACCGCAGGTGTATCCGAGCCAGGCGTGGTCCTAGGCCAAGAGACGCTCAATGGCCCCCGCTGGACCGGATATGCTATGCAAACCGGTTCAGCTGTGTTTGAAGACAGCGGCATCGGGATGTTCGGTGACTTTTGGAGTTCAGGCGAGCGTGTTGGTGGTGTCAGTCCCACCGAACACAATGTGAGAAGGCGAGCCGAGGTCTATTTTGACCGAGTCTGAACAAGGCTGGGGAGTGCCACAATCCTGCCAACTATAATGACTTGTGCACAGATCATTGATGGTGATATGATATGTAAAGCTATCCTCTACGAAAGGGCGAAAGGCAAGTGAGATTACGAAGCTGCAGTCAAATACTGTTCACACAGATCTGACGCTTCCATGGCGATCCCGATGCTCGTTTGATATCTGCCATAATTAGTGCCATTGGGCGGTAGGACGAGACTCACCCTGCTGAACCGATACCATACGCGTGGACGACGGCGACATTTTTGCCCAAGGCTGCCCTGGCAGGAGGGGAAAGAAGCCCTTCTCGACCTTCCAAGCCCTTGCCCACAACCCTTCGCTCAAGTTCGACTCGCACTCCGCCGTGCCGTGCCGGACGTAGACCGACATTATGAGAAACGATTTCTATCTTTTCCCAACCTTGACCCATGCTCAGCTCAGGGCAAATAGCGTAGGCGCTCCGCAAGATTCTTTCTGCAGTCTTGGGATCTGGCAAAGTCGAGTAATTGTCCGCCAGAGTCGTGCCTCCTAGAATGACGTGTCCATCGGGCCCAGGACGAGAGATGATGTACGTTGGCTGATTGGGCGCCGAGCCTCTTTTCAGACTCTTACAGGTCCGTACATCTGGCGCTTTGACCAGGACAGTCTGACCGCGGACAGGGTGGACGGCAGCGTCTTCAACGCCGAGCAGCGTTTGGCTCCCCAAGCCTGTCGCGTTGATGACAAGCTTTACGGGTCCCACCGCCGCGATACAATACGCTTCGTCCAAGGATGAAAGACGTTGTCGTATGATGGGCACGCCCGCAGCGCGCAGCGTTTTGGCCAGATGCCCAATGTAGTTTGGCGGGTTGAGAACGTATGACGTGAACGTCACACCGCTTTTCGTTCCCGGAACAAGCTCCGACTGGTCCAAATGGCGATACTGACGATCAGTCTCATCAGACCGTAGCCAGACACTCACGTTGAAGACTAGGCCTTTATACCACAGATCAGGGAACACGTCTTCCAATGACGAGTAGTACACGTAGGGAACCGTCATTATCAGATCTGGGAAATCCTTCGATAGTTGAGCGAACGCGTTGAAGGTGACGATATCGTACTTTGCGGTCTCTGCCGAAAGCTCGAACGACGACCAATTAGCGCCCTGAGGCCTGTGAGCATTTGTGGAATAGCGAGCTGTGACTGGCAGAGCTCACTGCCCAAGGGCTAGCAAATGCGGACGAGTAGACATCTTCTGGAAGGTCTCTTGCGACAACTGCGACCTTGACGCCACGCCGATTGAGTTCTGTGGCGATGGACAGCCCAAGGACTGTGACATCAGCTTAGACTGCCAAGAAGGGGGGTTTTTGGTGCAGAGTAGGAGGGGAGCTCGCTTGAGTGACTACATACCGCCTGAGCCGATGACGACAGCATCGTACACTGTATCTGCGACTGTTTCGTCGGCCGTCATATTGAAGAATGCTGCCAAGGATTGTGAGGGAGGAGAATGACTATTGGACCGATGGGGTCTCGAGGGTCTTGCGAGAGAATGACCTATAATCCAATTGCAACGGGGAGGAGGCGCTTGCTCTCTGATGGTCGTGGGATTGAATGGGATTGTGATTGTGATCGTGATGGGACTGGATTGGATTGGATTGGATTGGATTGGATTGGATTGGATTGGATTGAGTACTCCGCAATCCCGACCGGTGGTTTCCCGGAGTTGAAAGGAGTCACCGGTGACTCGCCCCTCGTCGGTCAGATCCGATTAAGCAAAGAGAAGGCTCATGCATCAATTCTGACAGGTGCGCGGAAGCACTCCATATTCAGTCCCCAGGCTCAGGGCTACCAGTCTCATCTTCGGCCAAGCTTAGATTGGCACTGACCGATTCCGTCTCTAGCCAGCCCAACACACGTTGACCGGCAACCCGGATCTCCTCTTTTCCCTTTTCCACCGCAGCCTCACCTCGTTTCCGCATCCCGGCCACCATCACTTGCAGCCGGCTCCAGCGTTCCTCCAATTCAGGATCAAGGGCGTCTTCCTCACCGTCTTCTTCCGGCTGTCCCGATAGGGTGGACATCGTACTCACCCGCTCGGTCTCATACGGTTTGGAGGAGGCCGTTGGACCCGAGCCAGTCAGAGACTCGCGCAAAGCCCGTCTAAGTCTGGCAATCTCTTTGCTCTGACGTGCTCGTGTGGACTCAAGGCTCCTGTTGATTGCCAGTAGAGACGCATTCGAGATTTCGAGGTCGGCCACCTAGTCTAAGCCAAAATCACTTGGAGATGAACTTACTTTGCGATTTATCCGGGCCTCCTCGACATCAGGATGGGTGGCGTCTCTTGCCGTCTCCTCGTCTAAGTCTGAGTGAACGTTGGCCAAAGTTACTGTCACGGCGGCGATCGGGCTCTGCTGGTACAAAGTAGAAGCGTTCGGGAAGCCCATCTCGTCCTCGTAAGGTGTGATGACGGGCAGATCGACTTTGCACAATGAGGGGCTATCAGGCGGGGATGGCAGTCGTTGGGGCAATAAAGTATGTGGGTTGTACGGCAAGAGCCGCCGCGTCCTGTCTGCGTCGAGCGGCAGTGGCTGTCCGGGAACAGGCGACGTAGGACAAGAGGCAGTGGGATGCGGAAAGAAGCGCACAGACGGGTCATTTCCGGCAACGAGATTCGACGGACTTCGCCTAGGGGACGAGCGGTTCGATGTGACGTCCGCTTCACCGGTACCCATTCGGACTGGCGGAAGTGGGCGGTCCATTCTATTCGGGAGGTTCAAGGGAAGCAGCGGAGTAGAAGGACCCGCAGACGGCTGAGAAGAGGGCAAGCTGTTGGTTCCCATCGGGGCGGTAGTCTCCAGTACAGCTCGAGCCTTTTGATTACCAAAGCCGAACAAAGGCTCGCCTTGAAGTCCGAGGCTTGAGGGGCCTTGTGAACCCTTGGCAATCTCGTCGCGAGGCTGGCGCGAAGGCACCGGCGATTGTGTGTCACTGGCCGTGGCGGGTCTGGATCGAGCCAATCGGCTCGGTATGGAATCGTACGGGTCATCACGATAGCGGGACATCTTGCTCGGAGTCTCGCGACCGCTTGAGTCCATCGATGCCATGGGTGTCGTGCTCCTCGCCACATTAGCACTAGAAGTCACCTTGGCCCGCAAGCGAGGACCAGAGATTATTGCTGCTGCATGCGCCGCCATGTCGGACGGCGGACGAGACGGAGAGGCTGTGCGGCTGACTGCCTTCCCGGTGTACATCGGACTCGTCTGGGTGGGAAGTAAAGAAAATGACGCCCGTGTTTCCAACGGATGGCGGGAAGGCCCACCCACATTGGTGACATTGACCTTGGCTCGCAGTGCCCTGCTGCCATTCTGGCCATGTAGGGAAGTCGACGCTGACATGAAAGGGAGGCCAAGCGGCGTGGACGCCTGCGCGATGATCTGGGTATGAGACACGCATTCCTCAGTGAGTGACGGTATGACTGACTCTTGGACGAGTTCTCGCACTGTCGGTCATTTTATGACAGCTACTACCAAGGCGTGTAAGGTAGAGGGCGCCATGAGCATGAAGAGGACGACGAGGAGACGAGGTAATGATAGCGGTCAAGCGGAGCATGAACCAAAAGAGTCAAAGCTTTGTCGCGTCCATAAAGGTCACTCGGCCCGGGGCTCCTCACATTGGGCAGACTGATAACTGCAACTCGAGTCGACTTGGTCCGTCCTATCTACTCAACACCTCTATGACTCAAGCTCGGGTTTAGCGTCCACTGCTCACAATGTACATTCGTCCGGTACACGCCGAGCTCGACATCCCCACGTTGCAGTCTTTCATACGAGCCAACCCCTTGGGCCTCCTCACTACATCAATTGCTCATTCAGTCCATCCGCGCTTACAAACCTCACACATCCCCTTCGTGCTCGATGAAGGCGTCAACGCGCGACCAGACGCTGCATCGAGCTCGACAGAGAGCGCAGAGGCGAATCTTCTTGAAGCACCTTCACTTGGTACCCTCCGGGGTCACATCGCGCGTGCCAACCCACAATATAAAGCCATGGCTGGATCGATAGACGAGAAAGGGACGGGGCCGAACGGCAGAGAATTAGACGACGAGGTCTTGATCCTCTTCCAGTCGCCCTCACACTCCTATCTCACTCCTGCGTTCTACACCTCGACAAAACCAGCAACGGGAAAGGTGGTTCCCACCTGGCTGTACTCGGCAGTCCAGGTATATGGGACTCTTTCATTGTTCAACGACGACACGGATGTCACAAAGGCATTCTTGCAGAACCAAGTCGAGAGCTTGACAGCCCAAGAGGAAATTCGCAGAGGCGGCGCGTGGCGAGTCGGAGACGCGCCAAAGCCATATGTCGAGAGCCTGAAGAGAGGGATTGCCGGCATTGAGATACGCATCACGCGCATTGAGGGGCGCTTCAAACTCAGCCAAGAGTCCAACGATGGAGATTGGGAGGGAGTCGTTGCGGGGATGAAGGGGTCCAATGGGGAAACTCAACGGGCGGTCGGCGAGATGGTGGAAGAGCGAGGACAAGATAGGCCATGTGTCCATGCGCAACTCGCAAGCACAAGTTTGACGGGTTATATCAAGGGGTTATTCAGCTAGAGCTGAGATCTGGGGGAGACCCCTTCGCATACGTTGTGTGGCGACAATCACCATGCAAATTCACACCCGATGGCGAGATGGTCACTTGCTGAGATGCCTTTCCGGGGCAAGCCCTCGCCAAGTTGCTCCGCTGCAGCTAGGCTTAGGACCTGCCTGACCTCCGGTCGAATCGAGCATGGAAGGAGAAGAATGTAGTCTACTCATCAGCCGATTCATCCAGGCTCGAGTGGGATTGCTGACATACCCAAGGTCAAACGAAATAGTGGAGTGAAGCATGTGTAGCCCGGTTCCAGTCCACCTGCTCCAAGCTGATTTACGTGTGAAGTCAACCTTTCGGCGTATGTTTCTCCCGTCCACCGCGAAGAGCCATACGCGCTCCGGCAGCCGGGATTGAACGAATCCCGCGACAGAGCAACCATTTGTGCTGCGTCTAAGATGCCGTCCTCTGGGGTGGGCCTTCGCGTATTTGCGGTAGACTTCTCATCCGTATCTGATTGCGGTTGTTTCTGGTCGTGTACTTCGCCGTCTTGCCCTCCATCTTCCTTTCCGTCCTCCCGATCATCGAGACCTTCTGCTCCGCCACGCAGCAGATCAGCTGACGTGGTGTCGACCGACCCGTGGACCAGTCGGCTGGCTTCCAGATCCTCCATCTGTGCTGTTGATATGGCCTGATTTGGTTCTACCAGAAGCTGATAAGTCACTTCGGACGGTTGGGTGTTGAGGTCTCGCCCAGTCAATATGGAGGCCAGACTCGGACAGCTACCCTTACCTCCCGCCATCACAATCGGCCAGTCGTGCAGTCCGGCTTCGTTTCGGAACTCCCGAGCTGCTCGAACCAGGATCAATACTTGCCGGAGGCGCTCGTACGTGAATCTGCGGCGTCAGATCTGATGCTCGGGCGATGAGTGCCCACTTCGGATGCCAGAACCTGTGCCAGTCAGCTGGTCCGCGCCCCGGAGCTGCCCTCACAGATGGGTCGTCAGGACTATGATCCCCCATCCGGCGATGTTGGTCAAGGCTACAATGAGTCCGATATTCTTCGTCTGACGGCTGCCGCCGCGACTCTTCCGTCCTGACGTGGTAGTGTGCACCCCCTGTGGGTCCATGCGACTGGACAAAAACTCTTCGTCTAGGTATATCGTCCTCTGGGCTCTCACCGAGAAGTGAGATTCCCGATAGAAGATCACCAACCCATGCAACTTGTTGCGACCTTTCGCCTCAATATATGAGTGATGAGGCAGAGACTGCGCAAGATCACGCAAGCGATCGCACTCCTGCGTCGTTAGCGAGCTGACTCCCCAGCGCAAGCAGCTCATCACTAGGCTGACCTGCAGACAGATCACATCGGCACTCCCATAGTGTGCCAGCTCTGCCTGTAGCATAGGTCCACGGTCACCCCACTTCAGACAATCTGAACCTGGGAATAATTCGCGTCCCGACGGATGAGCTGCATGAGCATAGTGGGCATGTCGACCTTACTGACAAGGGTTTGCGCTAGCACCTGAGGTCAGGTTCAGCCAACATCACCGCACGTCGGGGCGAGACGCAATTCACGTTCCAAGTGACCAGTCTGACGCTCCTCGCCCGGCCATCCAATGCACTCTCTGGTGCGACAAAGCTCCATTCTCTCTTCATGAAACTTCGCTTCGCAGATTCTAGTCGCCCCTTTTCGTTCTCTACATCGAAGCCTGTAGCCTGTTGAGCTCTTTTGGCAAGCTTTGCCGCGCGTCGCTCTGCCGCGACCTTCAGCTGAGCCGTTGTGAGATGCGGAGGAGGCGGCATAGGCCTAGAGTAGTGGTGTCAAAGGGACCGAAATGCAGGGAAAAGCTGAAATTTTGAGATCACATCACCAGCACGTCACCAGAACATGTTACCGACTCTGTCTTCCCATAGTCTCTTATATATAAGCAAGGACATGATAAACCCACTTCGCATAAGCCCCAGATAGACTTGCAGTCGCCGAATTCCGCTGTCGACGAAGCAAGCCTGAGCATCACACTCAAGCGCCCACTTCAGCACACACCATCGGCAGCCCGAAGCAACCGTATGGGATTACAGCCTCAAGATGCGTCGCGCTCGACGCACGCTCCGCTGCTGGAAGAGGTCTCTCCAATCAGCTGATCCCGGTGCATCACGCTTACCCTCAGCTACTGGAAGCCGTCAACAAATTGATTATTCCCTATGTTGAGAAAGCCGACGAAAGGTCCTCAAGAACTGCGGATGAGCTCGATCAGGCTGCGTTAACTCGACTGGAGCAGAACAGACAGCCCGCATCGCTGGCAGTCAAGCTGCAACTCTACACCCCAAAAGAAGGCACTGGCAAGCTTGGGTTGCTGTCAGCTATTCAGGGCGTCTTGGAAGGCAGTGTGAACACATGGGACCAAGGTTTCATGGACAAGCTCTACGCTTCAACCAACCCCGTCAGTACAGCTTGCCCTCGCATCATAACACGCATATCGGAACTGACTTCTCGAGGTAGGAGTGATTTCCGAACTTGTTTTGGCGGTTTTGAACACCAATGTTGCTCCTCTTATTTGTGGTAACGCATCCGAGCTCACGACCATCAGGTGCACGTATATCAAGTGTCACCGTCACTCACCCTTGTTGAGAAGCATGTTACCAAGGCACTCGCCCGACTTTTTGGACTCAGTGAAAAGTACGCCGGAGGAGTGTCACAGCCCGGGGGATCAGCCTCCAACGCCACGTCTATCCTTGTCGCTAGAAACACTCTGTACCCGGACACCAAAACAATGGGCTTGCAAGGGCGACGCTTCGTCCTCTTCACTTCTGCTCACGGACACTACTCGCTGCAGAAAGCCGCGCAGATCATGGGTTTCGGCAGTGATGCCTGCCGGGCCATAGGCACCGACGAACATGGCCGAATGATCCCCATGGAGCTGCAAAAGGCAATCATGGTGTCACGCGCCACAGGGGAAACGCCCTTCTATGTGAATGCAACGGCGGGGACCACTGTCCTGGGCTCATATGATCCTGTCGAAGCAATTGCCGATATATGCCGGCGGCATCGACTGTGGCTCCATGTCGATGCGAGCTGGGGAGGTAGCGTCATTTTCAGCGACTCAGAAAGCAGGGGACGATTGGATGGAGTCCATCTAGCGGACAGCATCACTGTCAATCCTCATAAAATGCTCGGAATCCCGGTCACATGTTCCTTCCTGCTCGGCCGAGACATGCGTGAATTTCAGCGCGCATCAACGACAGACGCGGGATAGTAAGTTCTCACATTCAGGAGCCAGACCGGCGCTCATGCAAGTCTGTTTCACGGCGATGCGGACCGCGATACAGATACTTTCGATCTGGCTGACTACACGCCACAATGCGGCAGAAAGGGCGATTCCCTCAAGATGTACCTAGCCTGGGTTTACTTTGGTTCGGGAGGCTTTCAGGCCAGAGTGGAACGGGCCTTTCAGCGCGCTCGCCAGCTGTTTCGATTGCTTGAACACTGCGAGGATATACTATTGGTTACTCGTTGGCCGGTACCATGTTTGCAGGTCAGCCCAGTAAGCTCGGCCCCGCACCAAACGCTGAATATGTAGATCTGCTTCTACTGTGGGCCTGCACGCAACACTCTGCCCACAAATAATACCCGCCGTACGAAAGCACTGGTCAGTAGATTGAGTCGGCGAGGATTCATGGTGGATTTTGCGCCTGGAGAGTACGGTCATTTCTTGAGGGTGGTTGTGAACGGCGAAACCCTGTCTTCGACGATTGAAAGCTTGGCAAACTGCATTCAGCTTGAGAGTTCCAAGATATTCGTTGACGAGAGCACAAGCATCCATACAGATGGCAGCGAGCATGACCACGTGCATGGATGAGAGTCGCCCAGTAGGACCCACTGTGATAGAGCAGGAGAATCGTTTCGCAGGCTGGGTGAGCGTTCTCGTGCCGGACACGATGCGAATTGTAATCTGACAGATATCCGAGTCACCGCTGTCACTTTGTCCTTGCTTTGCCGGATCACAGCTGGACAATGGCAACGCGTCGGCTCTGGTACTCTTGCGCAAGTCTTGACGTAGCAGATGGGCAACACTAGCAAACCTTGGTCTCGATACCGGCCAATGCGAGTTCAGCGCCGAAAGCAAAGCTTGGTTCGAATATGATGATACGGGCTTTATTATACTTATTTTGTGTCGTGATCGGTGAACACGGGTTGGTATGTGAGTGACTGCCTTGCTAGTCAATAGATATGCCAGGATGAGTTACCAGGTGGAAGATAAATAATACATTCTTCGAAGAGAGTATCCACTCTTTCTCCGTCTGTATATGTAGAGTTCTCACAGGTAGTCGGCTACTACCGTAATGACGTAGTTCAATATCCCAATAATCATGGGTTTCGGTATCATCGAAAGGGCCACCGGTTTTGGGGCACGCCTCGCTTCGGAGTGACTGAGTAAGCGCGGCACGGCAGGGATCGCAGGCCGGCGTTGGCTTTTCACTTTAGAAGGTGGAATCTATCTCTCCGGCATCTAGACAGACGTAGGCGAACCCCACACCATTCTTGATCGGAGTATGGGGGATGTGGTGTTTGCCTCCTGGCCCGTATCTAAACCAAAAGGGTCAACAAGAGCCTCTGATTTCATCCTTACACGCAGATGGGGAGAGATCATCATCGTTCATAAAGTGAGACGCGGTGACCCGGCTCATTCGAGCAGTAAGTGCCAGAAAGGTCCTAGAGGGACGCAGTGATGCAGTGCACGCCACAATACGAGTACATAAGAAGCACAACAGACAAGAGCAACAAACGACAACTACCCGGATCTCATCTGCGAATTCCCAAGCGCAATCCTAAGACTGAAATACACCGTCCATGAAGCCGTGGAGTCGAAATATAAGCCAGCAATGTCACTAGTGAAGGACGGTGGCTGGGCCGACTGATGAGTTGCACAGGGGTTCGCGGCAGGCGGCTCGCCTATGAGACACTCACTGCTCGAAAGAGCCCCACTCTTTCCGAACTCATGTCTGTGGGGCACATCGTCCGGCAACGCACACACTGAATGATTGCGACTTCATGAGCGACTCTAACGTTCGCTGCCAGACAATCAGATTCACATGTGTGACGAACCCAATTCTGGTGGCTGTGTCTGCAAGCGGCTCTAGCTGAGGCCGGCGGTCCGTTAAGTAGCTGATTTTCCGCCAATCTACGCCCTCATTGATCATTCGTTCATTTGGACGAGACTCATCCAAAACATCCCTGATGCATGGTGTTTGACTGCTGCCCAAAATGTCGTGAAACGCGGCTGGTCGTATCGAAGTCTCGTCTAGGTATCTAATGTCCGTTGTGGTCTGATGATGCTAAGTGTATATCGAGCGCTTTTGTTTCCCGTTAGGTTCGCACGATCGCCCATCCTGGCTGAGCTCGTGATACTTGTCGCAGGAGAGAACTATCCGTTAGAGGAAATTGGCCAGTGAGAGAAGTGACGGATACGCACCAACACATTGACCAAGCTGACACTCGACCTCATTGGAGCCGCTGATGGAAGTGCAATCTTGCGTTTCAGGCGAGAAGGGACAAGCACCGCACGCTGAGTTTTAGTGACCGTATCTCGCTCTCTTCGGCGCGTCCTGACCTGACACATCACTCATGGTGTCGACACACTCGAACCCGGCTGCACTTTCTGCGCGACAGAACGAGAAGCCTCCAGGGCAACGGCGTTTGACTTCGAGCAGCGAGGGCTTCGGCACCGGCAAACCCCTCTCTAGGGCATCCTGCAAGGCTCGGCGTCGCTTCCTAGATCCGCCACTGGCCGTCGACCCATCCACATAATCAACGGTAAAGTCGTTCTCGATAGTATAGAAGGTAGGCTTGGCCCCTAAACGAAGGAAGATACCCCCTTCAGTAATCAGCGAATGTGTTTATCGCCCAATATAGGGGGCTACTGACAGTCTGGGTCACCATTCTCGGCTGCGGTGGCGATGGTACCCCTGCAAAGTCAGCAAGGCGGCGAAGTCGGAGGGATGGCGCTGACTTGGTAGTTGAGCATGTCGAGCTCAGAACGCCAGAGGTTCCAAACTGCGACACGGGGCAGGAGTAAGTCGTCGAGGAATCGAGATCTTCCAGGTATATGCTAATAACAGGTACCTGACCGTTCGTGTAGCAGAGAGTTGATGAGTACGTATACGACACGGAATATCCGGAGGTGTCCGTTGTCGAATATGTGGGTTCGGTATCGAAGTTCTCAATGTCGACGGAGTTGGCACAGGCTTGGATTTGACTTTGAGTGAGGGCTCTGGCGTGATGACCTAAGAAGGCCAGAAGCAAGAGGAGCCACGGCATGGCGAGAGGTTCCTCGCGTGACGTTCGAGTGGTCGATGCTCGTAGGGAGGAAAGATCACGAATGCTCGATGTCGATCAGAAGATTGTCAGAGATAAATGCGAAAGAGCGGTTCTGGAGAGTCGAGACGCTGAGGGTGCTTATAGATTTGCATGGCATAACGGGGGGGTGCTTTGAATCGGACGAGTTTATCGTGGCATACTCGCCGCCATGCAGCGCGGCGGTACCCAGATGGCGGGCCTGGGCGCTATGGGAAGTCAGGTGTGCCGTCGAGGTCATGTGTCGAGCCGTAGACACCTTGGATTGCAAGGGCCATGAGGCAACAGTGTCTCAGCGGCTCAGGACACCGAATGCGCTCGATCCGACGAGTGAGCGCCAAGGCGGCGGCGTCGGATCGCATACGCTACAACGTGCTGGAGATTCCTGCATGCGTCCAAGATCCCCTGGGTCACGAGCTTGAAGAGGATGCTGATGAAATCGCCGCATCCGAGACAGAGTCAGGTCGAGCGTAAAATCGCGTTCAAAGGCGAGAGTTGGGCAAAAACCTTGCCTCGCACAAGGGTGGCTCAATCTTCTCAGGGATCTTCCGATGTGTACGTCCAGGAGAGACACCCGAGACGATCACCGAGCGGCGGGACCAGATCCCCGCGCCGAAGCTGGAATAACGTAATTAGTCCGCCTGGATTCCGGAAGTGGAAACACCAGTCGCCCGAACAGCCATTTTGAACCTCCGACTGGGAAGGGAAGTCCAAGGGGTGACTCACTCCAGACAAGAGCCGAGAAACGTGTCGTGCCTTGTAGTCCGGGTGTGCCGATCCGAAAGGGGTAGGCAGCCGGGTTGGGTTGGGTTTCACTGACGTGGCAGAAAGCCGATAAATATGCTTCCGTCTGTTTCCGTTATGTCTGGCATCGGCGGTGATCGCCGAATCGCTCATGAGTACGTGTGCCATGGGCTGAATTTCGGTACCATCGACTGGGACACCATAGGTGCTGAAGACGAGGAGACTTGGGCACGCTATCGGACCAGATGGCCGAAAGTATCCATGAGGCGACATCGAGCCAGGCGCAGCCTTCCAGTCAGTCTCATCGTGGACGTAAACACGGAACAGGCTGATGCAGAGTAGCGATCGTCGGATCGGTCACCGTGAACGTCCCCCCGCCAATTCATCCCCGGACAGTCCAAGACGCTGCGAATCCGCGATTCACATCACTTCGAGTGATCATTCAGCCTCATGAGACCGTGCAAGATATCAAACTGAGCATTGCCGAGTGGCCAGGAGGTTACTGGTTGGGTCCGTTCTCCTTGCGAGTGCGGGCCACGGCGCCCGCTGAATCTTCCAAAGATCATCGGTTGGATACTTCCACGGATACGAGCGGCTCGAAGCAAACCGGTCGACGCCTCGGTACGAGCAAAGAAGGCCAAGCAATCTACGAAGGAGCTGTGTTAGGAGATTGGGTTGAAGTCGAGGATATCTTCAGTGATGTGCAGGGAGGCCTTGATGATCATGTGTTCGAGGTGATCACAGGTGGGACCTTGTTTTGGATCCGGGACTATCATCTGATCAAGCAGAACCATGGTCCGACTTCCATGCGCGGCAGACGCTCCTTCGCTTCTTCGATCTATTGTACCCGCACCGAGGTGTGTCGTCAAATGCCAGCGATCTGATGGGCATCAATGCCGGCTCTACCATCATGTCTTGTGTTCTGGACGGATCCGCAGCATTTCTTCTTGAGGATCAGCCTCGCTATAGCGAAAAGCGCATAGCTTTGCCGTCGGGCCGAAAGGGCAAAGCAGGAAAGAAGGAAACCTTTGCTGTCAAGCGGGAAGTGACGGCCGATGACAACCCTTTTATGGGCTGGTCACCATCTCGGCGGGTCCGTCTCGATCAGCTACCATGCGCCTCTCCCACACCGCACACCGAGACATGCGTCCGCTCTGTCTACTTGTCGCCTTTTAACCCGCCAACACCTCATCATCGACAGCAAGGTCACGTCATGTATCTCCAAGTCACTCTTTTGGAGGGCGAAGCACTTGTCCTCATATGCTGCAATCGCGGATGGTACGCTTCCAAGAGCACTCCCAGCAACTTCGATCCCTCACCGACTGTCAGCTCGGATGGAGCACCATGTCCCACCTTCCATTCATTCTACGACTTGCTACATCATCTGTCAGCACGGTTTTCTGAGTCATTCTTCAAGCTCGGTCTCTTCACCTCTGCGGCGCAGACGGATCCTGCGACTCATCCAACGATACCTCAGAGTCTCCCAGCGTTCCCATGGCTAGTTCCCGGGTCCAAGGTCTCGGCCGTTCCCGATCTTCTCGGAACACAACTCGCTTTTCTACAAACAGGTGCGATTTCTGCAGATGGACTGGATGGGGCGCGAGATTGGAATGAGGATATACAAGGCATCAAGGAGCTTCCGAAAGAAGGTGTGCAAGATCGCGTCTTCCGCGAACGCCTGGCCCAGCGCACATGGGCGGATTTCACCACAGCATCGGTCCGTGCAGTCACAAACATACTGGTGGGCATCGATTGGTCTTAAAATTGAGTTGTACTGACTGATCAGCGAAACGGCACACCTCCCTTGAACCCTAATGAGCACGTCAGCGCGCACATGTGGCTTGTCAGCAACATCTTCGTAACAAAGGCTGTTGATTCCATCGACGCTTACGCTCATCTGGGCGGTGATGCAGCTGCATTTGCCTCGCACGGAAAAGACGCCGAAGGAGTACGACTTCTCAACAAAATCGATATTGAGGGGCTGCATACGTTAGGACACACAGTGATCGACTGGCTTGGCGTGCGCTGGGTTTGCCAAAGTGTGTTGCCCGGGATCTTCGTTAGGCATAGGGAGGATGTCCCTCCGGATGGAAGGTCTACACCAACACTCACGCCCGCACCTGCGGGAGACCATTTGCTCGAAAACGACAAGCTCGACTGGGTCGAACTCTCAAACACTGAGCAGCCGCCCTGCAACGCAATTCCCGATGCCGGAAGTGCTCAAACTTTAGACAACCCTTTGATCGTCTACGGCTCAGATTCCGAAGATCCTTCGTCGCTGCATTGGGAGCCGATCGCTCACAATTTACTGGCACGGCTAGCAGCTGTATGCAGATCAGCAGCGCACACCGCGCTTGACTCTACAGGGATCGAGCGACAGTTCTACACAAGCTTGGACGTGAAAATATTAAAGGGAACAGATGGTCGCCGTTACGCGCTGGATCTCCCGAGACTATGTCCAGTGGACATCGAGTGGTTGGAGCACGATTATCGCGCGGGAGTACTCAACGCGGCAACTGACGAAATAATCCAGTATCCGCATCGAGTCACGCTCCTTCGCCCAGAGCTCCTTGACATTTTCTGGGAAACGGAATTTCGCCGTTGGTCTTCAGCCAAATCAACCAGGACACAAACCGATAGCACTCACGACTCGACAAATGGCGCCGAACACAGCTCGACGACTGAGACCGATGGGATCGAGAAACCGGACGTCTTCCACGAACCGACTCGGGACTCGTCAACAGACCCCAAGCTTGGGTCAGCTGCACAATTTGCGTTGTCGTTTGATATGGACGCCTTCGTGGACCAACCGCCATCCAAAAATGGCAGGGAGTCGAACACACAGCAGGAGATCGCAGCTCGATTCGACGAGACGCGGGCCGAGATTCGGGCAGTGCGGGAAGCTTCCTCATTCTTGCGTTCTTCCGCCATTCCGACCTTGGTGGACGACGTATTGAGTGGCACTATCCAAGGCATCATGGATGGGGCAGCCCTGACTCGCATATTGCACGGCAGGGGTATCAATATGAGATATCTGGGTCATCTCCTCAGTCAGGTAGCGCAACGAGCGCAAAATTCGACGGAAACCGCAAAGGAGCTCGCGCTACTTCAACCATTCCAAGTATGCTCTCACAGCCTTCGTGAATGACCCTTACGAGCAGGTAATCATTCTACAGGAGATGGTGCTACGTTCATCGCGCCACATCCTGCGCGATGTTATCCTCGGTTTGCTTCCTGAACACGCCGCCTGTGCAATTTCTCACTTCCTCAATTGCCTCCTCGGATCCTCAGCAGACTCTCCGATCGCACAATTCCAGCCCATCCTGCCGTCCGGCATCGGCACCCAACCGGGTTATGTACGACTCACGCCCTTCACTGTTCGTGACGATATTATGAGGCATACTCGCGAGCGGTTCCGTTGGTCGATATCGACTGATGATTGGCTGTCGTTGCGAAGACCACAGCTACTGCGGGAACTGGCTACTCGATTCGGTTTTCAACTGGCGCAGAAGAACTACACTTTCGATGAAGCTAGCAGTCCAGACCACCCAAGATCTTCAAGCTCGAAGCCAATTTTTACGCCCAGTGACATACTCACGATCGTTCCGATAGTCAAGTCAACTTCTCCGTCCGTTGGAGTCGCCGAAGATGTTTTCGAAGCTGGACGAATGATGATCAGCAAAGGTGATGTGGACAATGGTCTTGACGTCCTCCTCGAAGCTGTCCAGCTGTACCAGTCGATCCATTCCCTGATTCACCCAGAGGTTGCGGCGGCTTTCAACTCTTATTCGAGTCTCGTCCATCAGGTTGCTCGAGCCAGATCCCTGCAACAGATGCAAGCCGCATCGACGCCCTCAGAGACCGAGAATGGCTTGCAACCCATCGACTTAGGACCCGCTCTCAGGTTTCAACGTCAAGCCTGCATCATTGCGGAGCGCACTCTTGGAATCTGGGACAGTCAGACAGCCAACTATTACTTCAACCTGGCAATGTTGGAGAATCTGGCAGGAAACACTACATCGAGTCTTCGCTTATTCCGTCATGTTTTGTCTATCTGGGATGTGGTTTACGGAGGCCAGCATCCGGAGTTGATCAACATCATGGTAAGTCACACAATAGCGATACCTGGCTCAAAAAGCAGAGCAACATCGGCGTCATACTACAGAGCGCAAAAGAGCCCGCTCTTTCTCTGGTCCTGCTTCAACAAGCCTCCAGCCTGACTGAAGAAATCTTCGGTCCCGACAACATCAACACGGCTCATTCGCTACAACAAGTTACCCAAGTGCACTTTCTGCTCGGTGATATTGCAACAGCTCTAGACACTGCAAAACGGGCTCTGGGCATCTATCAGGCCCGCCTCGGTCCTGAACATCCTCAAGTGCGGGAGGCGGAAAAGAACGTCGAGCTGTTGCAAGCGGTTATCGTCAGCATCGATCAACACAGAACAGATGAACGGACCTTCCATGCCCAAGTTTCAGGTCCAGGGATGAGCCCAATACCGACCGCAACGAAACTAAATGGCCTTCGCAGCAAGGAACGGATGCGACTGATGAACCCCGATGCTGTTCCGCCGCCAACACCAACGCGTAACAGTCACGAAGGTGACGGTACGCCGGCGCACGATCATGACGTCTCCTCAAACACTCAGCCTGAGAGAGTGCAAGACCTCGACGCACTTGTTCAGTACATCCAGGGACATGGTGCAGTGAAGCGCGGTAAGAATGCCATGAGGGGCAAACGTCGGACAGGTTCAAAGCGTTGAAGGAAGAAGCACAATGGTGAGGGGGATACGAACCCAGAGTACCGTTCAATCTAGACTAAACCACCACTCCCACAAGCATAGGATTCACTTCACATATTTGCACGAGAGCTTCAATCTCCACTCCATAACTTCAATGCATCCATGGATCAGAGGTTGTGGCGGCTGTTAAAGAACGGCTGTTCCGGAACCTGGTTCGCCGGAAAGGATCTACGTTGTTGCTATTGTTCTCTCGTCATACCGCTCGCTCCTGCACCATCACGATTCGTTTCCCATCGCTCATCGGCGACCACAGTCTGCCTGGCAGACATGCCCATCTCGCGCCATCAGCTGGAGGCTGACGAGCCACAGACCTCGGGGACATCATCGCCCGAAGAGAACGCGTGCTCCGCATCGATCACTCATGGATCACTCAATCCTGTTGGTGGGCGTTTCGGCATCAGCTGTCGAACAACAGTCAGTTGACCTTCAGTGCGCGGAAATGCGCCCAAATCAAGAGAGACACTACACACCCACATGGCAACGCCGAACATACGTCGGCAGTCACAGATAATCCCATCGACTATGCGAGACTTTGCTCTTGCTTACCCATTCGTGACGATAGCTGCCTTGGGCGCATCGGCCGGGGCCATCTTCGCATCCTCGGCCATACTCGCTCGGACCGCTTTGACTCGGCTCGGTAGGAAGAGCAGAATCTCGCGGGATGTCGACGTTGCTTCTACCCGGATCGTCAACGCCATTGCCGACCTTGAGTGCCGTCTCGGATCGCAATTGTCCTCAAACGAATCGTCTCTCAGACAAAGCGGTGACGAATTGCGGAGAATCATGCTGAGGGAGTCAGCTCAAAGCCTTCTCCCTCATTTGAAAGCGATACAGGATCGTGCGCCAGACCTGCCTAACTCCGTGAAGCACAGGCTGGACGCTTTGCCAGCTTCACCGAGCTACTGGACTCAACTGCATCTCGACCTGGAACGACTCTGCGAGAGCTTCAATCATCTGACGGATACACTTCACAGCAAGCATGTTGTAGGTGAAGTAGTCAAGCCACCATCAGAGCTGATCGGGAGGCTGAACATCGTGCTGTTCATGGGCCGGCGATCGCAGTGCAGAACTCGGTCGCTAACGGCAATACTTCAAAGCAGCTCGTCCGTCATGACACATCAATGAAGGCCGCTGGCGAGAAATCTGCTGCTCAGCCACTGCTTCCCGAGCCGATCTTCGATGTGGATCAGATCAACGGAGCGATGCAAGCGTTGCGATGGAAATACTCATCTGAGTCCGGGTCCGATGGACTAAGCTCGAGTCCTCAGGATGTGAAAAGCGAGCAAACAGCCACCGTATCTGCAACCAATCAGACTGGCATTGATCCGCATGCCCCTCAGCAGTCCGCACACGCGTGCAAGCCAAGCACATCCTCTGGAACACCAGTACAACGTCAGTCCCTGGCCAAGGACACCTCTGTACTGAGGGCACGGCCCGATGAACCAGGTCCGCCATGTTGCAAGTGAGCCTGAGACGAATCGCTAAACTCGCAGTCACGGAGTTGCCCTACTTCCCGTATGCACCTCGAGCCAGGCTACGCGGCATCGACGACTCAGGCTCCTGGAGTTTCCGTTTGCTCCATTCGCGGACGCCATACCAAGCAGGATCATGGTCGGAGCAGTCGATTATCATCGCAACCAGGCAGCAGCGCGACGGCTTCAAGCAGCTTGGCCAAGCAGGATGGACCACGTAGGTCAAACGGGAATGCGTCGCATGGCTGACTCTAAGCTACTCACACTCGTCTTACGGAGCATCCGCCACCACAGCAAAGGTTTTCGTCACATCGTCTGTAGACATGATCCAGCTCGACGGCTTCGTATGGCGTTGTGAGAGAGACGATGCAGCCGGCAACTTTGTGATAGTGGAGAAGCTGTATGCCGCATACGAGCCTTGACCTCTAGAGCCGGGTCCAAGGTGAAGAGCACGAAAGATTAGTCCATTATCCAAGGTCAGCTATCAAGTTGTACCTCTTCGTCATGTATGATATGGCCAGGATCTTCTGCTGCGCGCGCCCGTCATGCTCGCCTACGCGAGATGGGTCGAGACGAGCGAGAGCTATCCTAAAACCCATCTACCGGCGCATCAGCTGGGGTAGGAGCGCTGAGGGGGCTCATACTGACGTTTTCACTGGATACAAGTCGGATGGCATCCCATGTTGTAACTCTTCCTCCAAAACTTGAAGACCCGCTTCGGTGAAGGCCTGGAGCCATCGTTTGGACGATCGCGTGATACTGCTATCGACTTCGTCGAACACCTCTCCCATCCCTTGCGTAGTATCATCACACACATTCTCCTTGACCACCATGAAACCCCGGCCGGGCCGAACACTGGATGGTATCCGCTGCGAGTCTGAGGGTTCTGCTCGTGTGGCCGATCGTGCCCGTCTGAGGAACACTATCAGGTCGGTGTGCGACAAGTGGCCTTTCCTTTCAGCGAGAAGGTCATGCCAATATCAAAATGAGGTACCTAGACACCACTGACACCAGATCCTGCAAGAAATCAGCCCAGTTCATGAATCTTCGCAACGTACACATCATACACCATTTCAGCCGGCAAGTGGATCGGGAGTTCTCCTTCAGACACTACTCCTACACAGTGAGCCGAGGCACAAGGACGCGACAGGTCGATATCTTGGAGTGACCCTCGTAGAAAATGGACACGTTTGGGCGGCAGAGAGGTGCCCTTCTGCTTTTCGAATGAAAGATGCCGCCAATGACCGTCTGCGGCTGATCTGTATGCTTCCTCGACGAATTTTGCAACGGGCTCGATCATGATCACCTCATCAAACAGTGGGCTGAGCACGTTCCGGCTGACTCGCCCGATGCCCGCCCCCACGTCCAATGCGGTCAGACGATGCTTGGGTCGCTCGTGAGATGCCGATGCCAGCGGAGAGGGAAAAGTATGAAGATGGGGAAGAAGACGTAGAAGCAGAAGTCGGGAGCTGAGCTGATCGATGTGCGGGACAGGCTGTACCGATCAACTTCTGTTTTGCTGCTTTAAGCGCTTGATCTGACTCACACCATTGCCGAAACCGCCCAGGACACCATCAACAGAAGCGTCCACGGTGTCCCAATAGTCAACGCCTCTCTGATAATCCGGCTGATCAGACCCCAAGGTCATAGCGAGGGTCTTCTGTCGTTTGCTTCCCTCATTGTCCAGTCGAGGCCTATCTTGAGCACCCATGAAGAAACAGTGGTGCAATGTAGGCAAAACTCTGAACAAAGAATGAAAGGAGCATTTACGCAACGCGTAAGGAGCATTGATCGTGACTTGCCCACTAGCGAACGGGTAGGCGAGCACGCGCAACGTGAGTCCATCCATAGCCTCTCTACACCGCGGCCGATGTACAAGCAGTCACCATCATCATAGCCATGCATCTCATTCTTTGCGTTCTCGAAACTCCTTGGAAGTACAAGCGCCACATCGATGTTCTTTACTCTCGAGTGGTCGTGGATGTAAAGCACTTGCGTTGTCCGTTGACGTGATGCCGCCGTGATCCAGTCACAAAATGTCTAAGACCAGCGACGGCCGGTTGCAACGCAAGTCGACCCAGCCGCTTGTCGATTACCTGACAGATCAGCCTGAACCCGGTTTTGTAGAGCGTTACCGGGAGACAATGTCACTCACTTCGAACGAGCCCTCATCTTTCTCCTCTTCCTCCTGAGCTTCCTCATTCGCTTCTTGCGCCACTTTTCACGCATACTGAGGGAAGAAGGTAAGTTGGCAGCGCAGACAAGCAGAGATCAAGAAAGGCACGTCGTCAGCTATGTCCAGGAGGTATGAATGACACGAGTAGGGAGGATCCCGAGGACAGGAGGACCGCGTGCCGTTGCGGCACAGGCAGCCGAGTGTGAAAACAAGACGGTAGGTCGGGAAGGTGAACTCACACGATGTGTTGCGAATGCGGTGAAAGTTGAATGGAGGGAACCTGGAAATGCAGTCGAAGTCATAGCCAGAGAAGAATAATGGGGAGGGTCAAATAGATTTTTTCGGACATAAGGGTCGTCATAGATTGGGGCTCTTAAGTCCGAGTGAACCGCAGCTACATCACGGCGTCATGCAATGATGCCAGAGGGGTGGCGCCTGCTGCTCGGGTGGTCGTACAATGGCCGTCAGACAGCACGATGCCTTATGTATCGTCTGTGGTGCGTTGTATGTACCATGGACTGCTCAGATGATGACGAGCAATGTGAGCGTCGACAGGTCGGTATCAAGCCTGCTGCCACACAAGATGCCACATTCGGTGTTTGAATGGCCAGGGCTTTTCGGCGTTATGTTTTGTATCAGTATCGAGGTCCTCGTCGTTGCTTCGGGGTTGGAGGTCACTCGAAAGAAGCAGCGACTTCGCCTTTACCTCGTCATCGACATCAAGTGAAAGCGTCTTGGTGAGCTGGACTATACGTGAGATAGGACAACGAGCTGATACTTGCGCTTGCCTTCGCCTAATCCACTTCCTGCCTCTCCCAACTGTCATTCGAAAAACCCCTTTCGTGCCGGTCATTCATATCAATCGCAGACACGATGCCTTCTACTATCCCGATCGTCAAGAAGCGCACAAAGCACTTCAAACGCCACCAGTCCGACCGGTACCATTCGGTGAAGGAGGCATGGCGCAAACCTAAGGGTATTGACAACCGAGTACGTGTCTCACCAGATCTTCAACTCGAAGCCCCGCTCTCTGGAGGATTGCAGTGCTCTCTGGCGGGGTACCGGTTCAGCACAAATTGGACTTGCTACACCCGCGAGGAGCTCGAGTTCCCTCAGACGCTGTCATATCCGACTTTACGCTGATGCGTACAGGTGCGCCGTCGCTTCAAGGGGCAATTGCCCATGCCTAAGATCGGGTGAGCTATTCGCGGGATGCAATGCGTCCACTCTGGACCTGTCGGCCAATCGCTAACGACGGTAGATACGGCTCCAACAAGAAGACCCGACACTTGTTGCCCTCCGGTCACAAAAACTTCCTGGTCCACAATGTCTCCGAGTTGGACCTGCTTCTTATGCACAACAACAAGTACGCAGCTTCTATCGCTCACGGTGTAAGCAGCAAGAAAAGGGTGGAGATCATCGCTCGAGCAAAGGTACTGGGTGTCAAGTGAGTCTTCCCAGCTAAATTTCCGGCCACATCTTGGTTCATCCTAACGGGTCAGAGTAACCAACGCCGCTGGTAAACTTCGTACCGAGGAGGCTTGAGGGATCTGCTTCCACCCTCTTACGACATGATTCTCGCATGGCGTCATGTATGATATCTGGCTGTTCGCCGACTCACGACCAAATATTGTCGTTATACCCCCATCATGAACGCTCGCCTGGTACCTACACCAACCTCGTCCAATACAAGCGATGATTCAATGGCCTCGTGTACTGATCCGAGGCAGGATGTTGGTCTCAGGCTTGCTAGCAGTCCTTCGATTCTTCTCCTCAGCGAAGGCGAGACCCGCCTCGTCAGACCTGTCCAACGTTGTCTGGCGACGGGGGACGCAGATCAGCCTGACTAAAACACTTGACAGGTTCGCTCCTGCATCGTGCAATACTTGTTCGTGAATTCTGATATCATGCTTCATGGGCTGTGCATGTGCATATCACGATCTCATTGTTAGCATCGAGAGCCGAGCATGGACATGAGTTTCTAGAGCTCATCATGGCCAACCACACTGTCCTCCCACTCTTCCTCGTCCTCGTCTTCGGGCACGATTCCAACGCTCTGTTTGTGCTGCTCGATAAACTCGATCAAAGATTCCAGACTACGGTCACCGTTGTAATCGATGAAATCCTGGGATCCCGCTGCTCTAAACTTCAGTGTCGGGAAGCCTTGAACACGGAATGCAGCTTGAGGAGGTATGTCGTTTTCTGTGGCATCCATTTGGGCGCTGCGCGCCGTTAGCGACGATTTTTCTAGTCACCCAGCGTATCACATACATGATGATGTTGGCGTTCTTCTCGTATTTCTCGCCAAGTGTCTCCCAAACTGGAGCCAGACGCTCTGAGGCATCAGTCAACAGCTTCCTACGACTGGGCTAACCCACGGCAATGCCCACACCATGGCGCGAAGAACTCCACAAATATATCATTTGTGAGGTCCCCGAATAGAGCGTCCCATCCGTCCGCGACAAGAGCATAGATTGGATTGTCCTGAGTGACAGGGACCGGTTGACTTTTGACACTCGGGCGAATGTCCCCCTTCGCAAAAGCGCGAACAAATTGTTCCACGGCCGCTTTAGAGACAGGCCCTGTCATCGGAAATTTCGTCTGTTGGGCGAGGTCTTGTATCACGAATGCTGGCCAAGAGTCACCGGGAAGGTTCAGGGAACGTCCGTGATCAACGAACTTGACGGCGTCGATGTGGACGAAACTGATGTCCCCACTGTATTCCTTTGCGATGGGCGTGAGAGCAGCGACAAGCTCGTCTCTCAAAGAGATGTTCTCGGGATCGGCAAATAGATAAGCGATTGGCAGACCCCTTTCAGCGTACATTCCAAAGTTCTCCGGCGAGATCTCGTCCAAAAGGGGGACAGAGTTGGCTTTTACGAAATTGGCTATGGTCGCAGGCGTCGAGGACTCCATCGCAGATGAAGGCAGGACAGCATAGCCTTCGTCAAAAGACTTATATAGCACGATTGCCGGTAGGGATGGGGCTTCGGGTATCCGTGGCAAGGGTGCTGCGAGGTATTGGCCGAATAGGTAAGAATCCCGAGCGGCGTTCGCATAATCGACGAAGCTGTCCGGAATCGGGTGACTTGCGTCTCCATAAGCCACAATCACACTGGCCGTGAGTCAGCAGAGCAATGGCGGTTATAGCTAACACTCACACCCTATCAGCTTTGACAAACTCTTCATGCGATTCGGGGGAAAGGAGAGTGATTGCCGGGAGACTTTGCCTGCGATAAGCACGGGGACTGAAACTTTATCGCACATGAGCTCCACATACTTGACCATATAGCTGACAATGCCGTCCGCCTTTCGAGGGCCGGTGTAATCAGTTGGAGTACCATTTCGGAAGACCTTGAGGGTAGGGTATCCGCTGACACCATACTCGGAGCACAGAGCTTGTTCCGCCGTGCAGTCCACCTGAGATCAGCAAATAATATGTGTGCCAGCGAGCGCAGCCAACCTTTGCTAACTTGATGCCCTTCTTCTCTTTCAACTCTTTGGCGGCTTCCTCATAATGAGGAGCGAGACTGCTCAATGAGCAAACGGTCAGTATTGGGGATATCCTTACTTCTTGCAGTGGCCGCACCCCGGACATCAGCTATGGAGTAGCCAACGTGCAATAAAGATTGATGACACTAACAAGGTGCAAAGAATCTACCGTGTCAGTAACGTAGGTCATCAAGATGAAGCGACTGACTCCACGAGCGCGAGGTCCTCCTTGAACACCTCCAACTGAAAGTTCTCCGCCGATAGATCAATCACATCGCTGGCGACTGCCCGGAGGGCTGATGCCGCAAGAGCCAAGCCAAGTAGTACGCGTGTTAGACCAGACATGATCCCTGTGAAAGCGTGAAGGAGAGTATAGAAGTGGCATGAGCCCGACTTCCACGTCGTCAATCGTCCAGTGCCACGCGTCGTACACGTGGAGCAACGACCTTCCGCTTGTGGCAGTCTAATACGTGATAAGGTCTATCTGATCCGGGCCGCTCTTTCGTCACCAATCGAAGCATACTGCTCCGCATCAATGCGCACATCCAACCAATCCCACAATCGCCATGGCAGCCACGAATTGGACTTCTGTCTCCATGGGTCGAGCTGCATGTCTCGCAGAAGCTCCCTGACCTGGAATAGGTCGTTGAAACCCGCAAAAAAGGACCCGGAAATTCCAGAGGACTGCAAACTGCATCAGCTTGAGATGCGTCATGTGAGGATATAGCTGTGACTCACGTATGGATGGTGTCCAGGATAGCGAGCTGCTAGGAATTCGTGCTCGGAATGAGTTTCATCGAGGATCGCATCCATTGATTTCGGCAATTGCAAGTGTGGATCATCGGAGAAGAGTGATGAGATCCACTTCTTTGTAAGTCTTTACTCGACGTCAAAGGTGATCTCACGTGAGATTCAACCTCGTAGCTGGCTGCCGGTATGCTGTAAGCTAGTGATGGTCAATAATATCGCAAATGGTGGCAAGCCCCACGCACGCCTCGTTGAACCCGCAATCGCAAGATCCCGTTCCGCCAGCCGGCCAGCGGGCAATATGCCCCGAAAGACCATAGGCAGAGCGATGGCTTCCTCCTCCGCTGGGTGGGTCACTGTAATCCAGGATGCCCTCATCGCTCTCACTCGGCGTCGAAAATCGTCTCGAGGAGGGTGAGGGTCTAGACCCAAATCCTTTCGCACGTCCTGCTCGAAAAAGCTCCCAATGTTGAATCTGAAGCCAGTAGCGCAAATGACAATGGAGCACTTTTGCAAATGGAGCCCATCTGTAGTCTCGTAGATGATGCCCTCGTTATTCACAGAGACGGGCTGGCCCGAGATTGTTGCGACTTCGTTGAAAGCATTTTGAAGTAGTTGCCCCTTCTCTGAGACACCACCCGCAAAATGCGAGAGCGCGAGGAATGGATCCGTTTGGGGCACCAGTGCAGGGTTCCCGTAAGCTTGAATCTGTCGTCAAGCGCGTCGACCATTCTGCCACTGCACTGTCAGTGAATGACCTACCCATAGAGTCCGCATAGTGTGCCAAAAGGCTCGTACGCGTGAGGCGCCGCAGACTGTGCAATGGTACAGCCACATGGCCCAACTATCAATCCTCCGGCTTGGTCCCATGAGGATATCCAAACGACTGATATCAGAAACGCCTCACGAATTTGCTATCCTTACTTTGCGCCCATCATACCCGGAGGGACTGCGGGAGCGAACCATTTCAGCGGACCTCGAACGAGCCAAGTCACACATAGCCCCTTTCGGGTCATCAGAAGTACCATGTCCAGAGCACTTTTGCCGGCGCCAATGACGGTCACTGACTCCTTCACAGACGAAGATTTGTGGGAGACCAGCTCGTCAATGATTCCCCAAGCATGAGCGGTGGACAGCTCCGACGAATGAAGCATGGGTACAGCTTCCGGTAGAGACCTTTGTATGTGGGTAGCTGTTGGTTCGCCAAGCTGTCGTGAACGCAGTCCCACTGGAGGTGCTATGACATACGCCACAAGCCAGAAGGACGCGATCGAAGCACTCCTCATACGTCGTCTCGCGCGATTGCAGACGAGCTACCCAGCCCCTAGCGCTGGTGCGAGGTCGCAAGAGGAGCAGCTTGGTCGATTGACTGGTTATCAGGTCGGACCCCTAGATTCGGGATTCATGTACCGGATATCGGTCTGTCCATCTAAAAAGTAGTGTTGGAAGTCCTCTAGATAGCGGAGATAAGTCCTTGCTGGAACAAACGAACCATCGAGGCTCGACGGACGGGCCATTGTTAATCCACTGCTAGATGAGCGACTTCTGATAGAGCACGATGAGTTAGGATACACGGAGGCGGAGCGACGTACGAGAATGTAAAGCTTCCCCAAGGACTATTGGTTGTTAGATCGGGATACGTAGAACGCCAGCAGCCCCCTACTCCGTCGTCCTGAGGACTTTAGTGCACCCCTCAACCGAACGGAAAAACACCGACTTTCGTGATCAGAGTCACTCGGAAACCATCACGGACTAGGGTTCGGGCATTGATCAGGCCGACGGGGCCAGCGCCGACCACCAGTACTGTGGACGCCACCTTTAAATCGAGAGTTGACATTGTGAGCTGTGAGATTGCTCCAACGGTAGATGGTACATGTCTACTTATACCTTTCGCGGGGTCACTCAGTTCGGCGGGCCGGCACAGCGGCGATGCCCAGGCACCGGCACCGGCGCGGCGTACGACGCCCCCTAGATCAAGCAACCACGGCCCAACCCGTTGCTAGGTGTCACCTGGCCTCTGCTCCTTCACTTTTCTTCTCTTTTCCTCTGTTTCATAGCACATATTTTTGTGACTGGAAGCATGGCAAAGGCTGCTCCTGAGACCTGCCATGCACAGCAGGGACCAAAGGGCCAGAGTTTCTTGGTGATTGGCAAACAGCACCTCATCAATGTAACGACACCTCCTTGTGTCATGAACGACCAAATTCCGACTTTGCTCCGACCTCCGACTCAACTTCAAGTAATCTTCGCTCCGCTCCAACTCCGCATCCTTGGGACATCTTTCCACAACATCACTGTTCACCTGTCATGACCCAGCAAGACATGGGGAGCAACAGAAAGCGACAGAATGTTTCCCAGATCCCAAGCCAGGAGATTACTGTCAGGAAACCGACACGGCATCCTGACCACGAGACTACCACAAGGCAACTTCCGGCGGAAACATCCAAAGGATCCTACAAACCGAAGAATGCGAGTACAGTGGAACCGTCACTATTAGTCACTGTCACGACAGCCACGCCCTCGATGTCACGAATGACACCAAAGCAGCACCAAGACCGAGCAAGACCGAGCCAAAGGAACGTGAGTCGAGCCCTCGTCGGCACTCGCCGAAGCTCGCCGCGACTCGTCAAGACCGGCCCACGTGAAATTACCGCATTCGTCGGACAAAAGGATGCATCTCTCGCACAGCTAAGTCCCGTCGTCACCACAGCTCTCGTCGACAGCAAGGAACTCTTCGAGGCTCGCCGTGCTCGCCATGCTTGCCGCCGAAGAACAATAGGCCTCCTCGATGCTTACTCAGCGAGCTCGCCGGATGCGGCGAACTCGCCTAAGGGAAACGAGAGAACAATGAGCTCGACGTACATTGGGCAAAACCTTGTCGAGCTCGCAGAGACAGAGATGCAGAATCGACGGACGGGCTGTAGGATACATAAGGCTCGCAGAGCCCTCGTAGAACTCCAGTACTCTCGCAATTGAGTTGCATGGGACTACTCCCTCACTTACTCTCTCTCGCTCCGTCCCGCCGACAGCTGCTAAGGTCTAGCACTTGTCGGTCCACCTTGTCGTGTCTCGCCTTGCCTAGCCAACCTCGGCTACCCTCGTCGACACTCGTTGAGACTCTACGAGCCCTCCGAGCCCTTGCCCTCGCCCTTCTCTCCTAGTCTCGCCCAGCCTCGCCGAAGTCGAAGAGTCTCGGTCACCCAGTGACGGGCCTTTGGACAGAGACAGAGAGGTAGCGTGACAGTATTGCGAGAGTACTCATACCGTCACTACCCGCCTAGCCTCTTCGAACCCTAGCCGTTCTCTCGCCTTATCCGCCATGTCCGGAATCGCTGGGCGACAGCTTCGTTCCGGTACTCGCCAACCTGAGCGACAGCTCGGCGAGATCGACGAGCAGGGAGCGAATTCGCCTCCCCCTCCTCTCGAAGAAAACGAGCTCGAGATCAGCCTTGAGAATGCGCCGGAGCCTCCGGACGACCCTGCCGAAGACCCCGAGGCCTACGAGCGCTTCAAGGCCCGCTTCGCCCAGTGGAAGCTCCTTCGTCGAGCCTTCGAGGCCGGCCAGCCAGCGCAAGCTAGGGATCAGCCCGCGGTCTCGCCAAGCCCCGCCGCGTCTCACCTAGGCTCGACGAAAGAGCCAAAGATCAAGGAGCCAGACACCTTCTCTGGCACAAACCCGGCTGCATTGAAGAGCTTCCTTCTCCAATGCCGACTCATGTTTGAGCTCAACAGCTCTCGCTACTCTAGCGAGGACACCAAGGTTTTAGCCATGGTGGCCTACCTTCGGGGACCCGCCTTGGCTTGCGTCCAACCGCTCTTGTCGCAGGAGCCGAGAGTCGCCGAGCTCTCGTCGGTCGGGGCATTTACTGCCTACCTGCGAGCTAGCTTCGGCGACCCCGACGAGCGTGGCACAGCCAAACGCCAGCTCCGCGAACTTCGCCAGGACAAGGACGCTGCGTCTTACTTCGCCCGCATCCGAGAGCTCGCCACGATCGCCGGGTATACCGACCAGGTAGCTATCGTCGACATTGCCGTCGCCGGCCTGCGGGGCAACCTCAAGGACGAACTCGCCAAACGCGGCGACTTCGACACGCTCGCCGAACTCGTCGGGTTCGTCGTTCCTCTCGATAACCGTCTCCGACGCAGGTCCGAAGAACGCAAGAAGGAAGAGACCCACTCTCCTCCTCCGCAGACCTACGCCGGGACTCTCGCCAAGCCTCGCCAAGAAGGTCGGCTCGACCCAAAACAGCCTGAGCACCGGCCTTCTCTTCTACCTCCTCGCCCGCAGCCTGCCTTCGTTGCAACTCGCCAAGATCTTCGTCGCGACTCGCCGCGTTCCACCGAGCCCTCGCCTCAAGAGGGCCGGCGGCCTTACGGACCGCTGTCCGAGGCCGAGAAAGATCGACGTCGCCGAGCCGGAACTTGTATTATTTGCGACAAGCCAGGCCACTTCGCCTCTGACTGCCCCTCTCGATCCAACAAGCCGAGAGAGCCAGTCATCGCCAAGCCCGAGGCCCCAAAAGCCTAGGGGACGCTTCTCGCGGCGAAGCCTCTCCCCCTATCCCCGTCCTCGCCGCAACTCGCCAAGTCTCGCCGATCCCTGTTGATGTTAGCCAGCCAGAAAGTGAGCATGCATTGAGTGCTGCTTACTCTGGCCTGCCGGCACCAACTAACCTTGAAACTAACCAACCTCTCGCCGAAGGACGAGTAGGTGGTTACCCTGCCAAAATCCTCGTCGATTCTGGCGCCTCCCACAACTACATCTCCCGTCCCTTTGCCGAGAGCCACCGACTCTTGGCAATCCCTCGCCAAACCCCGTCGGATCTTCAGCTCTTCGACGGAACCCTCGCTCAAGATGGCCCGCTCACGCATTACGTCCGAGAGGATGTAGAGCTGGGTCCCCTCTCTGGAACCACTCGCCTCGAGATCACCAAGCTCGAGGGAGCGGACGTCGTGCTCGGCTATTCCTGGCTATGCAGTCGCCGAGCCAAAATCGACTTCGGCAAAAGAACGATAGTCGATCCTCGATCCAAAGGTTGGGCAGCGAAGCCTAGCCAACCTCAAGGTTGGGCAGAAGAGCCCGCCTTCCTTGCCGAACCCAGTCCCGAACCGGATGAGCTCCACGCCAGAGCCTCCGTCCTGCCCATTGTGGCCGAGCCGTCGCAGAGCTCGCCGAGTGTCGGCGAGGCTGAAGGTCAGCAAGACCTTGCTCCAGCCCTTCCTAGTGCCGCGAGCGACTTGCCTATGCCGCCGAAGGTCGCCGCGCCCTCGCCCACGTCCCAGCCCTCGCCCTCGCCCAAGCCCCCTCGGTCCCAGGCCAATTTGGTCGCCCGGCGGGCTTCCCTCGCCCCGTCTCGTTCGAAGTCGTCGAGATCCGGCGATTCCTCGACGAAACGATCCAGAAGAGCCAAGCTAGCTAAGCTTCGCAAAGAAATCGGGGAGCACATTGGACGGGTATCTAAGCCCAACTCGATCGCGCTCCCACCTGTTTTGAAATGGCCGGGGCTCGTCAAAGAGGAACCGATGCGCCTGTGCGCTGTATCCGACGCTCGAGCAGTGTCGGAGAGGTTCGACGACTTCGACGAGCTCGCCACCCTGCCTTCGTTTACCTCGGCGTACGAGTTCACGCCGGAAGAGAAGGATCTTGTGATGAGCTGCGTTCCGCCGCAGTATCACGAGTTCCTCGAGATCTTCCATCCTCGCCAAGGTACGGAGACCCTCGCTCCCCACCGCCCATACGACATGCGCATCGATCTGCGACCGGATCATGCGCTGCGAGTCGCCCCGTTGTATGAGGTGTCACAGGAGCAAAAGTCGGCGATGCGAGCCATTATCGACCGAGAGCTCGCCGCAGGTCGGATAAGAGATAGCAACTCGCCGTACGGCTCGCCGACGTTCTGCGTGAAGAAGCAAGACCTTGTGAATTGGCGAATGGTCGTCGACTATCGCCATCTCAACGCAGCAACGATCCCCGACGCCTACCCTGTTCCGCTGATCTCTCAGGTCACGGTGAGCCTCGCCGGGTCTGAGTGGTTTAGCTCATTTGACCTAGTCTCGGCGTATCAGTTGCTAAGGATTGCCGAGGGTTTCGAGAAGTATACTGCCTTCCGAACTCCCTTCGGCATGTTCGAGTCATTGGTGGTGAGAGATGGCTTGCGGAACGCACCCGCTGTCTTTCAACATTTCCTGAACGAGTTATTCGCCGACCTCGCCGAGTGGGTATGTGTCTACATCGATGACATCATCATCCACGCCAAAACACTCGACGAGCTTCGCCGAGTCACAAGGATTGTCATGGAGAGGATCCGTGGCACCTCGCTCTTCTGCAAGGCCTCGAAATGCCACTTCGAGCAACGCTCAGTCAAGTTCCTTGGGTTCATCGTTTCCGGCAAGGGCGTCGAGGCCGACGCGTCCTACGTGCAGGGCGTCGTTGACTATCCCCCTCCCCGCGATGTTCGCCAAGTTCGACGATTCCTCGGCATGGCTAGCTACTATCGGCGATTTGTACCGAACTTCGCCAAGGTAGCTGGGCCTCTTCACAGCCTCACCAGGAAGGACGTCAAGTTCACGTGGGGCGAAGGCCAGCAAGCAGCCTTCAACAAGCTCAAGTCGAGGTTGCAGCGTTCGCCGATCCTCGCCTTCTTCGATCCAACTCGGGATGCAATCCTACAGACCGACGCATCCGCCTATGGATGGGGCTTCGTTGTCTCGCAGAAGGACGCCGAGGACAACGAGCACCCCGTCGCTATCGAGTCAGGCGCATTCACCGACGCTGTCACGGGCTTGTCCCCACCAGACCTAGACTATACAAATGGAGACAGGGGCGAATAAGACGGTTTAAGGTGGTACTTACACAGAGGAGGTAAGCCTCGAAGTGATTGGTGAGTGGACGACAAGTGGTAGCTTGGAAGGATCCGGCAAGCTACTGGTGGTGGTGAAGGAGGTGGGTCTGTGGTGACGTGACGAAAGACTGATAGCGCAAGGAGGGTGCAAGTCAAGACTACAAGTCACACTAGAAGAAGTGTGAGGCTATGAGTGAGCTATCAGACTAGAGATATTTTGATCCTTGGGAAAAGGATTCTTCACGGCCAGCGGAGGGGGTATATATCCCCTTCACTTGGCGACGTTTCTCCTGTCCATCCGTCAGTATCTTCCATCGTTACGAAGGCCCGTCGGATCCGATGATATCTCCCCCTCTCCTTCTGACATCATAAGAGAGGATGGTTGATGCTGTGGCGAGAGAGCGATGTCCTAGGCTGCTCGTGTCGAGAACATATCTTCATCGTGTCGAGAACATATCTTCATCGTATCGATGATACGATGTTGTCGATTCGATGAACCGAGGTAATCTCCTGGCTTGGGATCTGGTGATTCTGAAACATTCTGTCGCTTTCTGTTGCTTCCCATGTCTTGCTGGGTCATGACAGTATCCCCCTCTTTGAGTCACGAAGTCCTCTGAGTGTCTCTCATGCCCGTAAAGCTCATTCCATGCTCTAAAATGGTGTTTTGTCGCCTATTATTTGAGGTAACTCAAGAACGGCTGGGCCGATCCGGCTCAAATTTGGTACGGTCAATGGCCACGTGGTTCTTGACATCATACCCGAGGCCGAAGCCGGTAGCTTCAACCGTTGCCGAGCTCTGGCAAGTTAAGAAACGCGGAAAATCGCTGGATTTGACCTTGCCGCTTTCCCACTTTTCTCCACAACCGCTACAGCTACAGCGACGCCCTTCGAGATATGATTAGCCACACAACTCCTCATCCGACCCACGGGCTGTGGTTTCCCAACGTTACCTATGACGCTCTCAATGAGCTCTGGCTTAAGAAGGTGAAACGAAAATCACAAAACCCCCCCATGAAGATTGACTTGCAGAGGGCCAAGGCTCGAACCTATCTGGTCAATCGATCCAGGGATGTTTTGAACGAGGGCTATGCTGCGCCCACCAAGTGCAAGAGGTGCACAGACAAAGTAGGTGGCGCTCCACAAGCTGCGCTTATAGGGCAGAAATATGGCAATAAACGCTGCATTGTGAAAGAACCAGGCACCAAGTGCCATTCTTGCATTCGTGCCAACAAGCCCTGCTCCCTGGCTGTCGCTAAAGCCCTCAAACAGGCCGCTACCACGCTTGTAGCTCAAGTGAGGGAGGCCAGTCACGATTTTGGGGGTACTCCAGAATCGATCATCTGGAACAGGGAGCACTACGTCCCACACGGGGATGACGAGCTCCTCTAAGAGAGCTCGCGCCAACCTATCGAACGGTACCGGTCTCGTCCTTGTACGTTGAGTATTGACGGAGGAATGGGGAAATGCGGCAGGGTGACAAAAAGGTGGGCGGAAAAGAAACACGTTTTAGGTCGCGCAGCTTGTAATATTACTGCTAGCGTTATGCACAGGGTACCGTTCGCTTGATCTGAATGAGCTGCATCGGTAGAGCCCAAGAACGCTGCAGTAGCTTCAAAACTGACGGAGCTACCTGGCCCAGATGGCGATAAAATAGGCCTTTTGGTAGAGAAGACTGGGACTTTGACTTGACTTGGTGGCGAGATGGGTGGTCGGTTACCGGTTATGAGCCACGTGGTTCTGGACGTAAAACACGTGGTTTCTACCCCTAGGGGCTCGGATTGAGCTCGGAATTGATGATTTCCTAAGCAGTTGTTGAGGTAAATGGCCTTTTTCGTTGTTTTGATGCATAGAGCCTCATGTTTGCTTGCAGGAGGCTGGACAGGGTATGCATAGGAGTGCTTCTAGAGCATTCCATGCTTTGTCTTGTATGCTTCAAGGAGTGACTTGGCATTGGCAAGGTCATTCTCACCCAGCCAGGTCTGTTCCTCGTAGCCAAGCCATTTGACAAGGTAGCGTCGACTGTCCGCGTAGCGCTTGTCAGCCTTGGTGTCCAGGATTGCTTCTATCTCGTATTCAGCCTCTCCTTCCACTTCAATTGGTGGTGGCGGTGGCTGATGACGGTGAGGAATAGTGTTGGACTTATACGGTTCCAACAGGCGTACGTGGAACACGTTATGGATCTTCATGCCTGGGTTCAGCTTGAGGCGGAAGGCATGTGATGATATTCGTTCAATGATCTTGAAGGGGCCAATGTAGCGATGATCAAGCTTCTTGGCGGGTCGCTTGGTCTTGATGTATTCTGTGGATAACCATACTTTGTCTCCCACTTCAAATATTGGGGCTGGTTGGTGGGCCTTATCGTAATGAGTGGCTGCTGTCTGGTTGGCTTTGGTAATCTCCTGCTTTAAGAAGTTGTGAAGGGCTGTGAGGTCAGCAGCATAGGCATAGGCGCTTGGGTGTGGCGTGTTGACTGATTGAATGGATGCAGTTGTCCGTGGATGGTATCCCTTGTTTGCGAAGAAGGGAGAAACTGTAGTGGATGAATGCGGAGTGTTATTGTACGTGAACTCGGCAAGAGGTAGCAGACGGACCCAGTCTGTCTGCTGATAGTCGCAATACAAGCGGAGGTATTGGATCAGAACTTGATTGACCCTTTCTGTTTGGCCATCCGTTTCTGGATGGAATGCGGTGCTGAGGTGGGACTCAATTCCCAGCAACTGAGTGAAGCACCGCCAAAAGTCGGAGGTAAATTCAGAGCCACGGTCAGAGATGATGTTTGAGGGCAGACCGTGCTTTGCAAAGACATGTTGAACATATATAGCCGCTAGCTCCTGCGCAGTGAGACTAGTGGATGTTGGAATAAAGATTGCCATCTTGGTTAAACGATCCACAATGACAAGGATGGCGTTGAAGCCTTCGGATAGAGGTAGGAACTCAATGAGGTCCATCGAGATTGATGACCAGGGAAAAGGTGGTACCGGTAGTGATTTGAGTTCCCCATAAGGCGAGTGACGCCTGGCCTTTGTTCGGCAGCAAAGGTCACAGGTGTCCACATAGTGGTCAATGAACGTCTTCATTTGTGGCCACCAAAACTGAGAACGGATGAGCTGAAAGGTCTTGCGGCGGCCCGGGTGCCCTGCAAGAAGTGCGTCGTGATGAAGACGGGTAATTTCCAGGCGCAAATCATTCGCGTCTGGCACATAGTATTGGGAGCGGTGCTGCAGACACCCCTCACCATCCAAAGTAAACGGATGCTCATCCGAGGGTGACTTTGCCTTCTCCAGGAGTTCCGTGGCAGAAGCGTCAGCTTGTAGGCCGGCGGTCAGCCGTGACTTGAGTGGAGAGGTAATGTCCATGCGAGTGCCGAGGGATCCAAGATACTGGTCGGTCTTGATCAGTTGTTGGTAGTTCTGAGGGTTTTCTTTGCCATCAAGGCTCGATCCTCTTTGATTGGTATGCACATCACGTCGACGTGTGAGTGCATCAGGCTTGGTTCCTTGTAAGCCTGGGCGGTAGATGATCTGGAAATGGTAGTCGCCTAGGAGTTCTGACCAGCGGGCTTGGCGACGGTTGAGTTGTTTAGAAGTAGTGAAGTACTCCAGGCTGCGGTGGTCAGTATAGACCTTCACGGGTATTTGGGAGCCTTCGCAGTAATGTCGCCATAACTTGAAGGAGTCCACAATGGCTAGCATCTCCTTGTCATGTATCTCGTAGTTTAGCTCTGCAGGGAGCATCTTTCGAGACATGAAGGCTAATGGATGCAGATGTCCCTTCTCCTCATAAGAAAGGATTCCTGCAATGGCGGTGTCGGAGGCATCTGTCTCAATGATGAGTTGCTTGCTTGGATCGTAATGTTTGAGCAGATCTGCGCTAGTGAATGCTTGTTTGAGCGCTTCAAATGCCTTCTGTTGAGCTGTGTCCCAATGAAAAGGCAGCTCCTTCTTGGTAAGGGCTGTAAGCGGTGACACAATCTTGGAGTAATTGCGGATGAAGCGACGATAAAAGTTGCAGAAGCCCAGGAAGGACCTGGTTTCTGTAAGGTTGTGCGGGGACGGCCAATCCAGAATAGCTTTCACCTTCTTGGTGTCCATAGAGATGCCATTAGGGCTGATGACGTACCCAAGGAACTCTACACGGTCGGTGTGAAACTCACATTTCTCAGCCTTTGCGTATAGTCCACAGGTCAACAGGCGGGCAAGCACCCGTAACACATGGGTTATGTGAGTCTGCTTGTCTGGACTATAGATGAGGATGTCGTCAAGATAGCAGATGACAAACTCATCCATCATATCCTTGAAGAGGTCGTTCATAAGGTGCTGGAATGAGGCTGGCGCATTGGTAAGGCCAAATGGCATGACTCGATATTCAAAGAGTCCATATCGAGTTCTGAAGGCGGTTTTCCATTCCTCTCCTTCTTTGATCCGGAGTAGGTTGTATGCTCCGCGTAGATCAATCTTGGAGTACATCTTGGCTCGTCCAAGTCGGTCAAGCAGGTCAGGAATGAGTGGTAAGGGGTAGCGGTTTTTGATGGTGATCTTGTTCAGACCCCGGTAGTCGACGCACAGGCGTAAGGACAAGTCCTTCTTCTTGACAAGTAGTATTGGGGAGGCCGCTGGTGACTCGGAAGGGCGGATAAATCCTTTTGCAAGGTTCTCGGAGAGGTATTCCTGTAAGGCAATGCGCTCTGGTTCAGAGAGAGAGTAAATTGGCCCAAAAGGAGGCTGCTTGCCTTCCTCCAGTGGGATATGATGATCATAAGGTCGGTGTGGTGGGAGCTGGTCTGCTCTCCTTTTGCTAAAGACATCAGCATACTTGTGATATTCCACTGGGACATTGGAAAGGTCGTTTGGTGGAAGGCTAGTCTGCAAAACTGCTAAGTGAGCTGAGTCAGTGGAGTTCCTAATAGTACAGTTAGTTGGCCAGTGAGTACTAGGTGTGATTGTGAGGCGACTCCAGCTGATGAAGGGATCATGTTGCCGGAGCCATGGCATGCCTAGTACCACTGGCATCTCATAGATTTTAGTGACATAGAGGCGGATCCAAGTGGGGCCAAAGGGTGGTTCAAGATTCAAGCAGACAACTGATTCTTGAGTGATTTTACTTTTATGACCAGAGGCATCAAAAAGGGTGATTTCCTGAGTGATTAGAGGTTGAATGGGATATCCTACACGTTTAGCAAACCCTTTGTCAATGAAGTTGTTGGTAGCACCGCTATCAACCAGCGCATGATACAGTTCAAGAGACTTTGGTACACGGAAGGGAACTGTCAGTTGTTTTTGGGTGTTTGGGTTTTCGTCGGAGATGAGTCCAGCATTAGTACAGTTAGTAAAACCAAAGAACATGGGGACCTGTGGAGCCTCTTCTTCCAACCCCAGATCCCCAGGAAAGGGAGGTTGGAGGCTTAGGCTTTCCCCGCAGGGGAAAGATCCTTGGACTGGCCAGCCTTGTCCTTGCTGTTGCTCAGAATGCGGAGCTGTGGGCTCGGTCGGGCTGGCGCAATCGGACATTGTGAGACTTGGTGACCTTTGTCTCCACAGTATAGGCATAGTTTGTTCTCCTTGCGACGTTGATACTCCGCCGGAGTCAGCTTACCTGACCGTGTCAGACGATCCTTGGTGGGAGGAGTGATCAGTCGCATGTTTTCTGTGGGCGGCCGAGTAAAAGTGCTTGAGGGCCGAGTCACAGTGCTCTGAGACTTTGTAAAGGTGGCTGTGGATGAGCGTGGTGTGAAGCGTGAGGTACTATAAGTATTAGTTGTCACTGCATTCTGCTCACCTCTCTCAAGACGGCGTTCAAAGAACCTGCTATCAATGCGGATAGCCGTATCCTGCATCTCTTTGAGGTCATGGGGCCGACCTGCTCTGATGAGTTCATCCTTGATAGGATCCTTAAGTCCTCTGTAGAATTGAGCAGCTTTTGCTTCATCATTCCACTTGACTAGGACCGCATACCGATTGAAGTCCGCAAGGTAGGAGGTGACGGACCCCTTTTGTTTGAGATTATAGAGCTGTCGTTCAGCAGTTGCTTCCTCATCTGGGTCACCAAAGGCTTGTCGCAGCTCTTTGCAGAACAGCTGAAAGTTGGACATAAAGCCTGGCTTAGGGTCCGAATTGACAAACGGTTGGAACCAGAGAAAGGCTGTGTCGCGTAAGAAGGAGCCCGCATACAATACCTTAGCTTCCTCAGACTGGAAGCGACTTGGTTGTAAGATGATGACCATGGTTACCTGCGTGATGAAGGGGTTCAGCTTGCTGCGCTGCCCACTGTAGTACTCTGGTGAAGCAACCTTGGGCTCCGGTAGCCTTGACTCATGTGTGTTTGCGGTGACAAATGTAGGCACAGAGGAAGTGTGTCGAGCCGCCATGTTGTCTTGTGCTGCTGTAGGCAAGGAGGGCACCGGACTGAGTGTTGAGGTAGCCTCAGTGGCAATGTCTTGGGTGGATGTTGCGGCGGGTGCGGTTGTGGAAGTGGATGGATCGCTATTATCTTGCGAGCGTGTCACAGGAGGTGACATGGCCAATGAGGTTGACCTAGGTTAGATAACTTGGGTAGAGGAAGAGTGCAATGCGAAGTGCAAAGCAGTAGCAAAAGAGGATGAGGATGGTAAGAGTGGTGACGTACCAGAGTAGGAGGGTGACAAGGTAGAAGAGCATATACTGACCAATCACTAGTGTGAAGGATCAAAATATACTGTCACGGGCTTGTCCCCACCAGACCTAGACTATACAAATGGAGACAGGGGCGAATAAGACGGTTTAAGGTGGTACTTACACAGAGGAGGTAAGCCTCGAAGTGATTGGTGAGTGGACGACAAGTGGTAGCTTGGAAGGATCCGGCAAGCTACTGGTGGTGGTGAAGGAGGTGGGTCTGTGGTGACGTGACGAAAGACTGATAGCGCAAGGAGGGTGCAAGTCAAGACTACAAGTCACACTAGAAGAAGTGTGAGGCTATGAGTGAGCTATCAGACTAGAGATATTTTGATCCTTGGGAAAAGGATTCTTCACGGCCAGCGGAGGGGGTATATATCCCCTTCACTTGGCGACGTTTCTCCTGTCCATCCGTCAGTATCTTCCATCGTTACGAAGGCCCGTCGGATCCGATGATATCTCCCCCTCTCCTTCTGACATCATAAGAGAGGATGGTTGATGCTGTGGCGAGAGAGCGATGTCCTAGGCTGCTCGTGTCGAGAACATATCTTCATCGTGTCGAGAACATATCTTCATCGTATCGATGATACGATGTTGTCGATTCGATGAACCGAGGTAATCTCCTGGCTTGGGATCTGGTGATTCTGAAACATTCTGTCGCTTTCTGTTGCTTCCCATGTCTTGCTGGGTCATGACAGACGCCGAGTTGAACTACACCACCACGGAAAAGGAGTTCCTCGCCGTGGTGCACACGTTTCGCCGAAGGCGGCATCTTCTCGCCCAAGTTCATACGACGGTGATCACTGATCATTTGAACCTCACCTACTGGATGGAACCTCGGCAACTCAATCCAAGGCAAGCTAGATGGGTTGAGATCCTCGCCGCTTTTGACTTCAAAATCGTCTACAGGCCCGGCAAGCTCGCCGAGCTCCCCGACGCTCTCTCCCGCAATCCTTCCTACTCCCCAGGCTCGCTCGTCGAGCAACCTCAGAACTTCCTCCAAGCCCTTCCCTCACTCGACGAGTCCGCTGAGGTCTCGTCGAATCTCGCCTACCTCCTCCGCGCCGTCCGAGTACGCGCGCCTGCTTCGCCTGGAGCAACGACGCTCGGTGAGCGTCTCCTCGAGGACCCAGACATTCGGCCAATCCTAGGCCATCTCGCCCAAGGGTCTCAGACCCTTTCTAGCACTCATCCAGAGCTGGAAGCTCTGCGGAAGCAATTGGGCTTCGCCGAGCCCGCCATATTCGATTACTCTCGCCAAGGCTCGCTCCGTATCGACGGGCGACTTTACCTTTCGCCGGGCCCCGAGCGCCTCCGTGCTCTCAGGACCCGTCATGAATCACTCCTAGCTGGTCACCCAGGATCGGCAAAGACGGTGCAGCTCCTTCAGCGTGACTACACCTGGCTTGGGCTTCGCCGAGACGTCGGCGAGTACGTCAAAGGATGCGCCGTGTGCCAGCGAATCAAGCCAGACCATCAGCGAGCGAAGGGATACCTCCTCCCGCTCGAGATCGCTGAACGACCCTGGAGCTCGATCTCGATGGACTTCATCGAGCCTCTCCCACTGTCCAACGGGCACGACTCTATCCTAGTTGTCGTCGACCGCCTGACCAAGTGGTCGATCTTCATTCCGACAAGCACTCGCCTATCCTCGGCGGGCCTCGCCGACCTCGTCATCGACTCCGTCATTTGCCAGCATGGTTTGCCAACGTCCATCGTATCCGATCGTGGCTCGAAGTTCACTAGCAAGCTGTGGGCTAAGCTCACCGAGGCCCTCGGTATCAAGCTCTCACTCTCGACGGCCTTCCATCCAGAGACGGACGGTCAAACCGAGCGTGTCAACCAGGTCCTCGAGCAATACCTAAGGGCGTTCTGCAACGTTCAGCAGGACAACTGGTCATCACTCCTTCAACGAGCCTCGTTCTCCTATAACAACTGGGATCACTCGGCCACCAAGGTCTCGCCGTTCTTCGCCAACTTCGGCTTCTCTCCTCGATGGGTCGACGATGTCGCCGACGTCGCCAAAGTAGGGGACGAGCCAGGAAGACTCAGTAGCAAGAAGGTCGCCGTGTTGAAGGAAGTGCATGAGCTATGCAGAAGGAACATCGCCGAGGCAAACAAGAAGTATGCCAAAGGATTCAACCGGAAGAGAACAGAACCGCCGGAATTCAAGATCGGAGACCTCGTTATGCTTTCGCTGAGAAACATCAAGACTCGCCGACCCTCGAAGAAACTCGACGTACGCCATGGAGGACCCTATCAGATCGTTGGGACTGCAGGTCCCCAAGCCTTTCGGCTCGCCTTGCCAGACTCGCTGAACGTCCACGACACGTTCAACGTCAAGCTCATCAAGCCGTTCCACCCGCCGACGTTCGAAGGTCAGAGCTACGACCCGCCGCCGCCTGTCGAGTCTGACCCAGACCGCGGCGACTCTTACGAAGTCGCGGCGATCCTCGACGCGCGTCGTCGAGGTCGCCGAGTTGAGTACCTTGTCGCCTGGGAAGGCTATGAACACACGGACGGGTCGACAACTTGGGAGACTGCAGGGAACTTGGACGGATGTCAAGAGCTCATGAAGGAATTTCACGAGAAGAACCCCGGAAAGCCGAGGCTCGCCGAGAATCGTCGAGTCTCGGCAAGGCAGAGAGCTGCATGACCTACAACTAGGCTACATACAAGGACTACGACGAGCCTGAAGGACCTGCCTCCGGGTTGGTGTCTGCCGGCAGACCGAAAGCCTCTGGGCCCAGCCCAGTCCGACGCCGAAGCTCGCCAATCAGGAACGAGCGGAGACCCGGCTCGGTTGCTTCACGAATGTAGCCAACCAGAGCAAAAATCGCCGGGAGCTCACTCGGCGCGAGCTCGCCAAGCCCGCCGCCCTCGTTAGCCCTCGCCGATCCTCGCTCACGCTCGGATTTGAAGCTGCAGGGGCCCGAAGTGCACGTGCGACACTTTACGAGGCCTGGCGACACCAAGCATGTAAAGCCATCCTTGTGGCATCTCTCGCAGGGCTCCGCTGGCTGCTCGACGTCGGGATACCGAGACTAGCGACGTCAGCCAAGCTCGCCGAGACTCGCCAAAGATTACTCACCCGGATGAAAGACTCTCTTCGAGTCTCGTTCCTCTTCCGACGAGGGGACGCCACTTCATCATAGTCTGCTGATCAGCTAGGCTCGCCGAGCCCAACGAGACAAGCTCACCATCCTCCTCCTCCTGACGAGAGCGACTCCTACGACGCGCCGCCTCCTCGAGCGCCGCCACCTGCTCACGAAGCTCCGCAATGGTGGCCTTGTCATCGGCACCCTCCTCGTCACCCTCCTCGTCGTCCTCCTCATCCTCCTCCCCCCCCTCGTCGACCTGAGCGTCGACTCGCCCTGCCTCGTCGGCGTCGCCGCCCTCCTCGTCGGCGTCGCCGCCCTCCTCGTCGTTCTCGACGTCGGCCTCGCCGAGCCTCGCCGCCTTGTCCAACGCGGCAACGATCGCGGCAGTCGCCTCGCCGACGCCAGCGCCGGCGTCCGCGGCCGCCTCGACACCTGCCGAGTTGTTCAAGCCCGCTGCGGCCCGTGCTGCGGCCTCGCGAGCAACTGCAACGTCAGCCACCGCTCGACGAGCCTCGCCGAACTTCGTCGATAACACTCACTGTCGTCTCGAGTCCGGACCATTATCGGCGATGCTGGTTGTTGTTCGGCGAGTTGAGGGTGAAGTGAGGGTGAGAGAAGGAGAGTAGAGAATGATTCAAGGAATCATGGGGATCTTCGGCCAACTCACTCACTCTCTTATACACAGTCGTTGTCACCCCGTCGTCAAGGAATTTTACAACAGCGACAATTTGGCCACCGTCTCCCTGACGACCGTCGTCAGGCTGCACGGCTCGCCGAGACTCTTCGAGCCTCGACAACCTCGCCGTGCTCGCCTTCCTCCTCAGTCGTCATGTCGACAGTTCTGCATCCTAGACAATCTCGCAGGGGCTCGATACAAGGTTGGGCAGAGTGTCACGAATGACACCAAAGCAGCACCAAGACCGAGCAAGACCGAGCCAAAGGAACGTGAGTCGAGCCCTCGTCGGCACTCGCCGAAGCTCGCCGCGACTCGTCAAGACCGGCCCACGTGAAATTACCGCATTCGTCGGACAAAAGGATGCATCTCTCGCACAGCTAAGTCCCGTCGTCACCACAGCTCTCGTCGACAGCAAGGAACTCTTTGAGGCTCGCCGTGCTCGCCATGCTCGCCGCCGAAGAACAATAGGCCTCCTCGATGCTTACTCAGCGAGCTCGCCGGATGCGGCGAACTCGCCTAAGGGAAACGAGAGAACAATGAGCTCGACGTACATTGGGCAAAACCTTGTCGAGCTCGCAGAGACAGAGACGCAGAATCGACGGACGGGCTGTAGGATACATAAGGCTCGCAGAGCCCTCGTAGAACTCCAGTACTCTCGCAATTGAGTTGCATGGGACTACTCCCTCACTTACTCTCTCTCGCTCCGTCCCGCCGACAGCTGCTAAGGTCTAGCACTTGTCGGTCCGCCTTGTCGTGTCTCGCCTTGCCTAGCCAACCTCGGCTACCCTCGTCGACACTCGTTGAGACTCTACGAGCCCTCCGAGCCCTTGCCCTCGCCCTTCTCTCCTAGTCTCGCCCAGCCTCGCCGAAGTCGAAGAGTCTCGGTCACCCAGTGACGGGCCTTTGGACAGAGACAGAGAGGTAGCGTGACAGTCGACGACCTACGCACTTGACCGACACCTCTCACGTGGCCGACACGTGACCTACCTCGGGCTGGAGAACCTCGACGAGGGAGTAGACGTTGAATGAACGCGCGACGACGGGAAGCAGGCGCAGAGTCATATAGGATGTGCGCCCGTCGTAGTTCTTCAGCACTCTCTGATTGAGTCTCATGGATCATCATTGACGATCTCACTCTCTCCGTGGCACGCAGCGTGGCTGAGTCGCACTCACGCTGTATCCTCGACGACCTTGTTACCTCGACGACAAAAATCGTCTTCTCACAGCCCCAAAGCGATGAGGCCTATGCATATATCAAGAGGTGGCAAGAGCATCAGCCAACATTGCTTCTTCAGCTGAATTGCATCCATAAGTGCGGCATCTCAGATATTTCCGGGGTGCTCTGAGTGGTCAGAAGTGGGAGAATAGGCGATATCAAAATTTCAGATTTGGGTGCAAAGTCATTCCAGTGCCAACGCTGCATTTTAGGCAAGATCGGCCGACTCTCCAATCATTGCCAAACGTTATCAGAGCATCTACACCTCTAGAGATTATCCACATTGATTTGTAGGGCCCTGCCAGAGTGCCATCAGTCAATGGTCCTCGATGATCCCTTACCTGCTGTGATTTCACAAGGGAGTCGCATTTGTGTTTCCTGAAGTAGAAATGTGAAGTTTTTGAAACGTTTCAGCAATACATTGCTTTGGTTATGATCCCTGTACTTTCTTCTGTAATTCTCTTTTCTTCAGCAATGGATATCAATCTTTCTTTCAGTCACACAGTGCCACCCAACAACCGCAGTCCCCTCCTGAGAGGTCATGTTGCCTCACAAGCCCGAGACTAGCCCTATCAGTACTACTTCATTAGTTGTTGGATGAATAAGAAGTGCACTGCCACATCGCTTCTAGCCCTTTCCTATTACATAAGGAAACTCTATAGCGTCGCTTTTCCTGCTCTCTGAGCAGGGAACATGTCTTATGCACTTCATATCATCCAACAGCAGTGTGGCTGTCAGAATTGTGAGCAATACTGATCTGTGCCACACTGCCATACTGCCACACTGCCACATCGCTTTCTACCACTTCCCCTGAAGTGTTTCATATCCATAGCATCGCTTTTCCTGCTTTGTGAGCAGGGAACTCTCTCTATGCACTTCTTATTCATCCGACAGGTTATGAGCCTGATCGCGCCCGATTCGCCTGCGGATAAGTGACCCAATAGAGCTCGACGTGCTCTTTCACGGGGTGTTCTCGATTTTCCGGTAGCTTCAACGGTTCTCCTGCAATCGCCTTCGCCATTTACATGGCTCTTGGCTACCTATCTACCATCTCTGTCGCTTCACCTACAGCACCAGAACAACACACAGCACACGTCTTACGGCCCCTGAAGAGTCCAGCACTCACAGAAGGCCAAGATAACGGACGTTCACGACTTTGCCGATTTCTCGCGATCCACTGGTCCAATCGCGCTCTCCGTTTCACACAGCGGTTATTATCGTTGCATCCACTACCTCGGCAAAGCACATCACATCAGCACTCACAGTTCCTGAGAAATCGATTTCTCAATTCCGGCAGACTGCAAATTTGGAGTTGAGTCTTCTCAAACAAAGAATTTGATTTCTCGCCCATTACTCCACCGATCCGCCTGCCGTTCCTACACAACATAGCGGCCACTACAGGCTATATTCCAGCCCCGGCAGAGCACAATCGGTTGACTCGTTCTCAAGTAATTCCATCATTCCTGAAATCAGATTTCCGATTTCTCTGTCGGATGGATAAGAAGTGCATAAAGAGAGTTCCCTGCTCACAGAGCAGGAAAAGCGATGCTACAGAGTTTCCTTATGTAATAGGAAAGGAAGAAACCGATGTGGCAGTGTGGCAGTGTGGCACAGATCAGTATTGCTCACAATTCCGACACTCCCACTCAATCTGATCTTTGCTGAACTCCAAGTAGATCCCTCAGCCTGTTGAATACCTCTGCTGGGAGCGATTTGGTGAGAAGATCTGCCATGTTCTCAGCTGATGGGACATGGGACAGAGTCACTGTGTTGTCCTCCACCTTCTCCCTGACAAACTTGTGTCTCATATCAATGTGCTTTGACTTGTCATGGTTGACGGGTTCTTTGACAAGGCAATTGCTCCATTGTTGTCATTCAGGATTGGCAGGGGCTCCTCCAGACCAAGCTGAAGATCACTGAGAAGTTGCCTGAGCCAAATGGCTTGCCTGGTCGCTTCAGAAGAGGCCATGAACTCGGCTTCTGTGGTAGAAAGCGCCACTGTATTTTGCCGCCGACTTTTCCAGGCAACTATGCCACCATAGACCTTGAAGATGTAGCCTGTGGTCGATCTCCTGATGTCTAGATCACATCCCCAGTCTGCATCTGCATAGCCCAGAGCAATTCTGTTTGAATTCTCTTTGTTGAAGGTCAAACAAAGGTCTGTGGTGCCTCTGATATACCGAAGTAAATGTTTGGCCGCTTTCCAGTGCTCTGTGTTGTATTTGGATATATATCTTGACAGCAGAGAAGCTGGAAAAGCGAGATCCGGTCTTGTAATTGTTGAGGCATAAAGAATGGCTCCCACTGCTTGAGCATATGGGTAATGTTTTGCCTCCTCAAATTCGATGTCTGTGGCTGGAATGGGGCGAAAATTGGTAGGCAGAGGAGTTCTGGCTGGGTTGCAGTCACTCATACCAAACCGGTCCAAAATCGACTCCAGATAATGTTCTTGACTCATGAACAGCTTGTTCTGAGTCCGATCTCGATGAATATTGAATCCCAAGAAGTAGGAGACTGGTCCTGAGTCCTTGGAGTTCTGGCTGGATTGCAGTCACTCATACCAAACCGGTCCAAAATTGACTCCAAATAATGTTCTTGACTCATGAACAGCTTGTTCTGAGTCCGATCTCGATGTATGTTGAAGCCTAGGAAATAGGAGACCGGTCCTGAGTCCTTGCACTCAAATTCCGCATTCAGAGCAATTTTGAAAGCGTCCAAGTATTGTCTGTTGTTGCAGGCAATCAATTGATCATCCACATGAACTGAGAGCATGAGAAAGTTGCCATTTTCAAATTTGTAGTAGAGGCAGGGGTCTCCAGAGGTCGGTCTGAGGCCTTGAGACCGAAGCCACTTATCTAGGGCTTTGTTGAAGCATCTAGGAGATTGATTGAGACCATAAAGCGATTTTCTGAGTCGCTGTCACGCCTGCGGGTAGTCTGCGGTAGCGAGAGGTCTGCCTTGGGTACTGAAGGGGTTTAGTCTCTGGCTCGTAGAGCTTGATGACTGCCTTGGGTACTGAGGTGACTGAAGTGTTGGGTTAAGACCAACTGAGTGACTGTGTGTGAAGAGAAGACACAAGATCCATTGCTGAAGAATCAAACGAATTGCGAGAAGAAGGGGGTTTATATAGACAAAAGGGGTCGTCTGGTATCTGACCATACTATGTCTGTCACCTGTCCAGAATACGTCCATCTCCTAGTAAATCCCCTGTCCAGTGCATGGCTGACGGTTGTCATGCGCGATGCACTTCTATGCATCCTTAAGCTATGCCGGGTGTCCGACGGGGCATAGTCAAGTGTCTGTCATCTCCCTTCATAGCAAGAGCCATGAAGAAGACAAATGCGACAGATAACTGAGTCAATGACGCAACCTTGGTGGTGAATTTGCCGGGTCATGACAGGAGCTCCCCCTCTAAGGGCGAAGTCCTCTGAGCCTTGATGATCTGCGATCAGATCTTTTGGTGTCTGGTTGAGGTAGAGCTTGGCGTCGTGCTCTGGTCGGAGGGAAATGATAATGAGAATCCTTGAGATGTTGTCGATGGAATTTATTGTAGGCCGTGGTGTGATGAACATTCTCCCAGGGTTCCCATGAGTTGTGGGCGCTGGAGTAGTCCTTCCAGCTGACAAGGTAGTCGTAACCATTGTCTGAGCTGATGCGTGAGTCCAGGATGCGGTCCACAATGTATTCTTCTTGGCCATCGACTTCAATGCGTGGTGGAGGGTCCTGTGGTTGCTGAGGGTGACCCTTGCGCATTGGTTCCAAGAGGTTGACATGAAAGACCGGATGTATGGCCATCGATGGTGGAAGGTCAAGCTTGAATGCCAGAGGAGATGAAGTTGCTTCAATGATTTTGAAGGGCCCTAGCATCCTTTGATCAAGTTTGAGTGATGGTCGCAAGGTCTGTATGTTCCTGCGATTGAGGAAGACCTGATTGCCAACTTTGAACAGAGGCTTGTCCTTATTGGTGATTTCCTTGATTTTTCGGTTGTAGAATTTGGTGTAGTGCTCCTGTGCTGATTTGATGTTGTCGGCAAGCGTTTGGTGTAGGGAGCGCAGAGTGCCAAGGTGTGAGTCCACTGCTGGGACTGTCTGGGTGTCTGAAGATGGCAATGGCGAGAGTGTATCGTTGGGATGATAGCCATAGTTGGCTTCAAAGGGTGTGAACTTTGTTGATGTGTGAACAGAGTTGTTGTAGCTGTACTCTGCTAAGTCCAAGAGTGATGACCAATTTGCTTGATCATAGTCACAGAAGGATCGAAGGTAGTGTTCCAAGACTTGATTGACTCTCTCTGTCTGTCCATCTGATTGCGGATGGAAGGCCGTAGAGAAGTTTGGTGTGATGCCTAGTCCTTTGACAAAGGCTCGCCAGAATTGAGAGTTGAAGATTGGGCCACGGTCGGAGACAATGTCCTTAGGAAGTCCATGGAGTCGCCAAATGTGTTGTCTGAACATTGTGGCCAGGTTGGGCACATCAAAGCCTTCTTCCTTGAAAGGTATGAAGTGGGCTTGTTTTGTGAAGCGATCAACAAAGACCATAATGCAATCGTAGCCATTGGAAGTCGGTAGTTTAACAATGGCATCCATAGATATTGATTGCCAAGGTTTTGTTGGTATTGGGAGTGGCTGTAGTGGGCCATAGGGTTTGTGTCGAGGTATTTTGTTCCGTGCGCAAGTGTGACATCCGTCCACATAGGTGTTGGTAAATTGTCGTATCCCTGGGAAGTAATAGTGTCGTGAAAGGAGTTGGTAGGTCTTCAGTTGACCATAGTGTCCTGCGGTAGGTGCGTTATGACTCTTATGAAGCAGGGCAATCTTGAGGTCGTAGTTATCCGGGATGTAGACCTTCTTGTTGTATCGGATGATGTTGCTGTCGAGGCTGAATTCCTTGAGTTTTCCTTGAAGTGTGCTGGGAACAGGTCGATCTGGATGATGCAGATAAGGCAAAAGCTCTTTAAGGACAGGGTCCTCAGGCTGAAGTTGCTCTATCTTGGTCATCAGGTCGGATTTTACTGGGGTGTCGGAAGTATCGGTAGGTGCAAGGGCACCAATGATGAATTGTCCTGGTTTGAGGAGTGTATGTGGAGGTGCTTCTGCAGCTCTACTCCCCTCTTGAAGGTCTGACCTCCTGGTCAGGGCGTCGGGTTTGCCCATCTTTTCTCCAGGTCGGTAGTGTATTTTGAAGTCAAAGTTTGCTAAGAGTTCTGCCCAACGTGCTTGTCGTCTGTTGAGCACCTTTGATGTCGTGAAGTATTCCAGGTTCTTATGGTCGGTGTAGACTGTAATTTCCTTTGCTCCTTCAAGGTATGGTCGCCAGTGTTTGAATGCTTCCACTATGGCAAGCATTTCCTTGTCGTAGATTTCGTAGTTGAGTTCCGCTGGTTGAAGCTTCCGGGAGTAATATGCAACGGGGTGAAGCTCCTTGGAGTTGTCTGATGTGTGTGACAGGACGCCTGCAATAGCAAAGTCGGATGCGTCTGTCTCCATAACAATGGGTTTCCCTGGCTGGAAGTGCTGGAGGATGGGAGCGCTGGTGAAAGCACCTTTCAATGTGTCGAAGGCGTTTTGTGCTGTATTGCCCCATTCAAAGTCGACTCCTTTGCGTAGGAGCTGTGTGAGGGGTGCTGTGACCTTGGAATATGCCTTGATGAAACGTCGGTAGAAGTTGGCAAAGCCAAGAAAGACTTGAACATCATGAACTGATTTTGGCGGTGGCCAGTTTGTGACAGCTTCAACTTTGTGAGGGTCCATTCTGACTCCTTTGTCAGAGACAAGGTAGCCTAGGAAATCAACCTCATGCTTGAAGAAGGTGCACTTTTCTGCCTTAGCCCACAGATGATGCTCTTGTAGTCGTTGCAAGACTTGCTTGACGTGGTCGATATGTTTGTCCTTTGATTTGCTGAAGATGAGGATGTCGTCCAGGTATACAATGACGAAGACATCCAAGAAGTCTCTGAGGACATCGTTGATGAGATTTTGGAATGATGCGGGCGCATTTGTAAGCCCAAAAGGCATTACAAGGTATTCGTAGTGTCCATAGCGTGTGCGGAATGCCGTTTTCCATTCATCGCCTTTGGCAATGCGGACGAGGTTGTAGGCGGCACGTAGGTCGATTTTGCTGAACCATGAAGCTCCTTTGAGCCTGTCCAAAGATTCCTGTATCAATGGAAGTGGGTAGCGATTTTTCCTGGTGATGCTGTTGAGCTGTCGGTAGTCAACGCATAGTCGGAGGGATCCATCTGGCTTCTTGACAAAGAGGATGGGAGAGCCAGCTGGGCTTGAACTTGGTCGTATGAATCCTTTCTTGAGGTTTTCCTTGAGGTACTCGTCCAAAGCCTTGAGCTCTACTTCAGAGAGGCTGTAGATCGGACCAAACTTGGGCTGCGCATTGCCTTCAAGTGTTATGGTGTGATCATAGGCACTGTGCTCTGGGAGTTTATCGGAGTTGGACTTTCTGAATACTTCCAAATGGTCGTGGAAGTCTGCGGGGATGATTTCCTTGAGTTGCTGAAGGTCGGGTTCCATAGTGTCGTCATCGTTTTCCTGAGCAGGTTGAGGGTCAATGAGACCTGAGACTTGAGCTGTAGTGGTGATGCCGTAGATTTCTGCCGTTTTCATAGCTGTCCGGAAGGCAGAGGCACTGATGAGTGATATCCTTGGGATCGAGGTTATTGTTCCGTGGGTGTTGTTGTTTGTGTCCTTGGGTGATGGCGTACCTGCAGCTTTGGTGCTGGGCAGGTTACCTGAGCTCGTTTTCCTTGGGGTCCTTGGGATCCTTGATTTCCTTGAGTCTCGAGGGTTCCTTGGTGACTGAGGAGCAGAATCTCCTTCCAAAGGCTGATCAGGCCAGTCACACTGCTCCAGGCAGTGAGCGGAGGAGAACTTGATAGTCTGTTTAGACCAATCAATGCTTGGGTTGTGCCGAGAGAGCCATGGTAGGCCAAGGATGATGGGGTATGTGCCAAGTGATGTGATGTCAAGAGAGAGTGTCTCTTCATGACCTGGAAGGCACAAGGTGATAGCTTCGGTGTGGTGTGTGATGGCGCCAGAAGAAATTGGTCGTCCATCAATGACTGAGACCTCTAAAGGCTCATCCTTGAGTATCCTTGGTATGTCTGTAGTGTCGAGGAAGTTTGCGTTGATGAAGCTGGCTGTTGCACCAGAATCAATCATAGCAAGTGTGTCGTAGTTGGTGTTCCCATACTTCAGGGTGATGGGAAGGCATAGGTGATCCTTGGGTGAAGCGGGGAGTATTGTTGACTGTAGCGATGTTGCCGTTATCCAATGTTGTGTGTGATGTACCGTGTTGTGCCCCTTTGAGAGCCCCAGAGGTGGGGGCACCCTTAGGCCTGGGGCTGTGTGTTTTTTGCCTTGTCGGAGGCAACAGGGGCAACCTTGGTTGCAGCGTTGATTTGAGCTTTCTGCTCACGGCGTCGCTGAGCAGCACGGCACTCAAAGGCCTTGTGACCTGGCTTGCCACAATAGTTGCAGAGGTTCTCCTTCATGCGTCGCTCACGCTCAGCCTGAGAGATTGGCCCATAGGCCTGGCGTGTCTGAGCAGCATCGATTTCCATGGGAGTAGGAGAGAATGTCGTAGTCGTTGTACGCGGGACAAAGGTGTTGGCCTTTGTAGAAGCAGTGCCTGAGCGTGGGTAGCTGATGTTGTTGATAGGGCGCTGAGTGTTGATTTGAGGTCGAGGGTTGTTGTTTGTGCGTCGCCTTTGATAGAGGAGGTCATCATACTCAATGGCGGCTGTGACCAGAGCCTCGTAGTCCTTGAATTTGCCAGGAGCAAGGAGTCGATCCTTGACATCGTCCTTGAGGCCATCAAAGAAGTTCTGCTTCTTTGTCTCATTGTTCCAGTGCACATAGGCTGCGTGGCGCTGGAATTCTGTGGCGTAGAGGCTGGCTGATCCTATTTGTCGGAGGTTGCGTAGCTTGAAACGAGATGTCTCAGCCAGGTTGGCATCGCCAAAGTACTTCTTAAATTCGATTTGAAAGTCCTCCCAGTCATGGAGCCAAGAGGGCTGATCCTCTGCATCCATGCCAAGGTAAGGTAAGACCCATCGGTAGGCTTCTTCCTTGAGGAGATTGGTTGCAAAGGCAATTCGAGTGATGTCGGTGCCGTAGGTACGAGGTTGAACAGCAAAGACCATGTTGCACTTGGCCAGGAACTCCAAAGTCTGATCCTTACGACCATTGAAAGGCGGTGGATGAGAGATCTTTGGCTCCTTAGCATGCTCAGGCCTGGGGTTGGTAGCTTGAAGGGTGTTGATCTGAGCCTGCAGCTGCAAGATCATGTCATGCTGCACTTGCAACGCTTGCTCAGCATTGAGCTGGGTGTTGGTAGATTCCATGGTGACAGGGATGGATTAACCTGGGCGTCAGCAAGAGTTTTTGGGTATCTGGGAAAGCCTTGGGTGGCAAAAATGCGAAAATGTTGTTGACGAGAGGACGAGGGACGAGCAAGGACTAAAGGGGTTGAGCAATGGATACTGTCACGCCTGCGGGTAGTCTGCGGTAGCGAGAGGTCTGCCTTGGGTACTGAAGGGGTTTAGTCTCTGGCTCGTAGAGCTTGATGACTGCCTTGGGTACTGAGGTGACTGAAGTGTTGGGTTAAGACCAACTGAGTGACTGTGTGTGAAGAGAAGACACAAGATCCATTGCTGAAGAATCAAACGAATTGCGAGAAGAAGGGGGTTTATATAGACAAAAGGGGTCGTCTGGTATCTGACCATACTATGTCTGTCACCTGTCCAGAATACGTCCATCTCCTAGTAAATCCCCTGTCCAGTGCATGGCTGACGGTTGTCATGCGCGATGCACTTCTATGCATCCTTAAGCTATGCCGGGTGTCCGACGGGGCATAGTCAAGTGTCTGTCATCTCCCTTCATAGCAAGAGCCATGAAGAAGACAAATGCGACAGATAACTGAGTCAATGACGCAACCTTGGTGGTGAATTTGCCGGGTCATGACAGTCGCAAAATCTTGCCTGCAGGAATATTGGAGCCTTCTGGTGGTTCCATATATATTTCCTCCTCCAAATCGCCATTCAGGAAGGCTGCAATGATGTCTACTTGGTCACACTCCATGTTGAAGTGGTTGACCAAGGCCAGGAAGACTCTGATGGTGTCTTTATGTGCAACAGAGGCAAATAACTCGTTGAAATCGAGTCCCTCAAGTTGAGAATAGCCCTTGGCAACAAATCTGGCTTTGTAGGTTGAAGGCTGGCCGGTTACACCATCAATTTTTCTGGTGTAGACCCATTTGCCTTTGAGGACTCTTTGATTTGAGCGATTTACAACTTCCCAGACTCGATATTTGTCCATTTTTTCAAGCTCTGAGTCCATGCTGGATTTCCAGTGCTCCCACTCGCCAGAATTCCGCGCTTGCAAGTATGTTTGAGGTATATTGGTTGCAAGTAAGGCATAGGCAATGTTGGCTCCCTCAAATTCCTCATCATCTCGCAAATTCAGCTCATCTGATGAGTCGCTTGAATTATCCCCCCCTTGCTGCAGTGTTGGTGGAGCAGCAGAAGCGCGACGTTCTGCAGCAATTTGGCGATGATGATCTCTTTCAATCACTTTTGGAGCTTGTTTGTTTTGCTGCTCATTTGCCAGATTTTGGAAGAACCGCTCAACCTCCCGCATTTCCTGTTTTGGTGACTGTGGAGGCACATGCAGACTATCATCCTGCAGAAGAACAGAATTATCGGACTTGGTCTGAGGTCGTGAACCTTTAAGTTCCAATTCCGGAATTTCAATTTGCTCTGAATTGAATTCTGTGTTGGCAAATACAACATCCCTGCTGATGGTGATGCTGCCGGTCTGTTTTGAATATATCCGGTAATTGTTTGTGGCCTCTTGATACCCCACAAGGATCCCCTCTTGATACCTTGGTGCAAGCTTATTTTTCTCTGTATGATTTCGGAAAAATGATTTGCAGCCAAATGGTTGAAGATGATCAAGCTGAGAATTTCGATTCTGCCATTTGTCTTCAGGTATTTCCTGCTTTGGACCACAGGGTGTGCAATTCCGAGTGTAGGCTATATAATTTGCCGCTTCAGCCCAAAGATTCTGAGGTAATCCGGAATGAACAAGCACTGTTCTGACCCCATTGAGAATTGTAAGGTGTAGTCGCTCAACTCGCCCATTCTGAGTGTGCGCATCTGGTGGCACTTGAATATGCTGAATCCCGTGATTCCTCATGAATTGTTTCCACTCATTTGAGCAAAATTCACCTCCATTGTCGGATCTGATTGTTTTGACTTTGGTGGATAGCTGCCGCTCAACTAAAGCGATATATTGCTGAATCGCTTCAAATGCTCCTGATTTTTGTTTGAGGAAATACAAATGCGATTTCCTTGTTAAGTCGTCATAACAGGTCAAGAAATATCGAGCACCATTGATAGATGGCACTCTCGCAGGACCCCACAAGTCAATGTGGACAATCTCAAGCGGTGTGGATGCTCTTATATCGCTTGGTAATGATGGAAGTCGGCCGGTTTTGCCTAAAATGCAGCTCTGGCACTGGAATGTCTTTGCATCAGAAGCTGAAATTTTGATATTGCCCATTCTCCCACTTCTGACCACTCTGAGCACACCAGATATATTTAAATGGCCAAGTCGCTCATGGATGTCTTGTAAATCAGCTGCAGAAGCGATATTTGCTGATGCGCTTGCCTCCTGGTATGCATAGAGACCGGATTGCTTTGGAGCAGTGAGGAGATGACTCCCGGTGTCCATTCTGCAGAGTTGGGCATTTCCGGCAGCAAATTTCCATTCCAGGCCTTGTGGAGTTGCAGAGACCGAGATGAGGTTCCGATCTAGCCCAGGAATATATAGACAGCCTGGAAAAGCGATTCCGGCAAGGTGGAGACTGCCAGTCATGTTGCAAGGCAAATGTGCTGAATTGCCAAACCGGACTTGCATTTTCTGAGCCGGTTTCAGATCCGATAGCATCTGGGCATCATTACACATGTGATGTGTTGCTCCAGAATCGATAATAAATTCATAGCGGTCGCATTTTGCATGATAGGCGGATGCGGTCACTACAGCCTTGAAGGCAGATGCTGGTCCAATGTCGGTATCGGTCTCAGGGCTGACAGAGGCGATTTTGGCCTTGGGCGGAATTCTTTGTGTCTGCTTGATCCGATTTTGTTGATTATGACATTCTGCATTGCTGTGGCCATGAATCCGGTGATGATCGCAGTATTTTGACATATCTCTGGGGCGATTTGGCTTGAATGGAACCGGTCTCCTTGCTGCAGCAAGAGCTGATGCTGAATCGGAATTTTTCCGCCTCTCATATTCAGCCTGGACTGCCGATTTGACCTCTGAAGAGCTGAGAGGCTGTCGCATCCATAAATTCTGCTTTGTGGTCGCATATGACTCAGGGAGAGCAAGAGTCATGCAGAAAGCCAGGATTTTATCGGAAATGATTTCGCCTGAGCTGTTGAGCTGGGTGTGGGCGCTTTGTTGTGCAGCCAAAGTCGGCATTGGGTCATCCCCATCGATAATTTCGGCCCTGGCAAGAGATTGGAATAGAGCGGCCTGCCTGGCACCAGTAGAGGCGGAATGCTGCCGTTTCAACTCGTCCCAAAGCAATTTGGGTGATGGGGAGGTCCAATCTTTGACTGTAGCCGGTAGAGCAGCCTGGACGGTCTCAGAGAGGCTCTGAAAAATTATCGCAAACGATTTATCGAATTTGAGCTGGTCTGCAGCTGAAATTGGTGAAACTGGTTTGCATCTGATGCAGGCAAGCAGTCCCTTGCCCATGAGAGTGGTGGCGATATGCGATTCCCATTGAGGATAATTATCGCTGCCTTTCAAAGTAACCACTTTGATTTTGATTTCGCTCCATTCTGATATAATGAATATCTCGGGATCGGCTCGGTCAAATTCGACGCTGTCGAGTGTGGTAGTGGTGGCAGGTAGGGGATATACTGTGTGCGAAGGAGAGATTTGAAATATGCGAGTGTCAGCTGCAATCGCAAAAGTTTGTATGAGACTCTCAGAGAGACTCAGCTGAAAGCGAGAGCAGCTTGAATTGCCTATGAGGCTCAGAGGCTGCCCACCAGGTTTCACTGGATTCTGCGGCCACCGGAACGGTGTACGACCTCCTGGGTGCTCCACCAAGCTTGGGGATTGGCCCAAAGTTGATTTCTGCAGAGCCAAGTCCGGATTTGCTCAAACTCCCTCGATGTGACCTAGACCGGCCAGGATTTGCCTTCACCTGCCAAACCCAGCAGGCCGCGATTTTGTCGGATGATATGAAGTGCATAGAGACATCTGCACTGCTCAGAGAGCAGGAAAAGCGATGCTACAAGTCTGAAACATCTCAGGGGAAGGAGTAGAAGCGATGTGGCAGTGTGGCAGTGTGGCACAGATCAGTATTGCTCACAATTCCGACACTCCCACTCAATCTGATCTTTGCTGAACTCCAAGTAACTCCCTCAGCCTGTTGAATACCTCTGCTGGGAGCGACTTGGTGAGGAGATCCGCCATGTTCTCAGCTGATGGGACATGTGATAGAGTCACTGTGTTGTCCTCCACCTTCTCCCTAACAAACTTGTGTCTCATGTCAATGTGCTTTGACTTGTCATGATTGACTGGGTTCTTTGACAAGGCAATTGCTCCATTGTTGTCGTTTAGGATTGGCAGAGGCTCCTCTAGACCAAGCTGAAGGTCACTGAGAAGTTGCCTAAGCCAGATGGCCTGTCTGGTCGCTTCAGAAGAGGCCATAAGCTCTGCTTCTGTGGTGGAAAGCGCCACTGTATTTTGACGTCGACTTTTCCAGGCCACAATCCCACCATAGACCTTGAAGATGTAGCCTGTAGTCGATCTCCTTGTGTCTAGATCACCTCCCCAGTCTGCATCTGCATAGCCCAGAGCAATCCTGTTGGAGTTTTCTTTGTTGAAGGTCAAACAAAGGTCTGTGGTGCCTCTGATGTACCGGAGTAAATGTTTGGCCGCTTTCCAGTGCTCTGTGTTGTATTTGGATATATATCTTGACAGCAGAGAAGCTGGAAAAGCGAGATCCGGTCTTGTAATTGTTGAGGCATAAAGAATGGCTCCCACTGCTTGAGCATATGGGTAATGTTTTGCCTCCTCAAATTCGGTGTCTGTGGCTGGAATGGGGCGAAAATTGGTAGGCAGAGGAGTTCTGGCTGGGTTGCAATCACTCATACCAAACCGGTCCAAAATTGACTCCAAATAATGTTCTTGACTCATGAACAGCTTGTTTTGAGTCCGATCTCGATGAATATTGAATCCCAAGAAGTAGGAGACTGGTCCTGAGTCCTTGCACTCAAATTCTGAGTTGAGGGCGATTTTGAAAGCGTCCAAATACTTTCTGTTGTTGCAAGCAATCAATTGATCATCCACATGAACAGAGAGCATGAGGAAATTGCCATTTTCGAATTTGTAGTACATGTCGGATGATATGAAGTGCATAGAGACATCTGCACTGCTCAGAGAGCAGGAAAAGCGATGCTACAAGTCTGAAACATCTCAGGGGAAGGAGTAGAAGCGATGTGGCAGTGTGGCAGTGTGGCACAGATCAGTATTGCTCACAATTCCGACACTCCCACTCAATCTGATCTTTGCTGAACTCCAAGTAACTCCCTCAGCCTGTTGAATACCTCTGCTGGGAGCGACTTGGTGAGGAGATCCGCCATGTTCTCAGCTGATGGGACATGTGATAGAGTCACTGTGTTGTCCTCCACCTTCTCCCTAACAAACTTGTGTCTCATGTCAATGTGCTTTGACTTGTCATGATTGACTGGGTTCTTTGACAAGGCAATTGCTCCATTGTTGTCGTTTAGGATTGGCAGAGGCTCCTCTAGACCAAGCTGAAGGTCACTGAGAAGTTGCCTAAGCCAGATGGCCTGTCTGGTCGCTTCAGAAGAGGCCATAAGCTCTGCTTCTGTGGTGGAAAGCGCCACTGTATTTTGACGTCGACTTTTCCAGGCCACAATCCCACCATAGACCTTGAAGATGTAGCCTGTAGTCGATCTCCTTGTGTCTAGATCACCTCCCCAGTCTGCATCTGCATAGCCCAGAGCAATCCTGTTGGAGTTTTCTTTGTTGAAGGTCAAACAAAGGTCTGTGGTGCCTCTGATGTACCGGAGTAAATGTTTGGCCGCTTTCCAGTGCTCTGTGTTGTATTTGGATATATATCTTGACAGCAGAGAAGCTGGAAAAGCGAGATCCGGTCTTGTAATTGTTGAGGCATAAAGAATGGCTCCCACTGCTTGAGCATATGGGTAATGTTTTGCCTCCTCAAATTCGGTGTCTGTGGCTGGAATGGGGCGAAAATTGGTAGGCAGAGGAGTTCTGGCTGGGTTGCAATCACTCATACCAAACCGGTCCAAAATTGACTCCAAATAATGTTCTTGACTCATGAACAGCTTGTTTTGAGTCCGATCTCGATGAATATTGAATCCCAAGAAGTAGGAGACTGGTCCTGAGTCCTTGCACTCAAATTCTGAGTTGAGGGCGATTTTGAAAGCGTCCAAATACTTTCTGTTGTTGCAAGCAATCAATTGATCATCCACATGAACAGAGAGCATGAGGAAATTGCCATTTTCGAATTTGTAGTACAGACAAGGGTCTGCAGAGGTTGGTTTGAGGCCTTGAGACCGAAGCCAATGATCTAGAGCTTTGTTGAAGCATCTAGGAGACTGCTTGAGACCATAAAGCGATTTTCTGAGTCGCAAAATTTTGCCTGCAGGTACATTGGAACCCTCTGGTGGTTCCATATATATTTCCTCCTCCAAATCGCCATTCAGGAAGGCTGCAATGATGTCTACTTGGTCACACTCCATGTTGAAGTGGTTGACCAATGCCAGGAAGACTCTGATGGTGTCTTTGTGCGCAACAGAGGCAAATAACTCATTGAAATCGAGTCCTTCAATTTGAGAATAGCCCTTGGCAACAAATCTGGCCTTATATGTTGAAGGCTGGCCGGTTTCACCATCAATTTTTCTGGTGTAGACCCATTTGCCTTTGAGGACTCTTTGATTTGAGCGATTGACAACTTCCCAAACTCGATATTTGTCCATTTTGGCAAGCTCTGAGTCCATGCTGGCTCTCCAGTGCTCCCACTCGCCAGAGTCTCGCGCTTGCAAGTATGTTTGGGGTATATTTGTTGCAAGTAAAGCATAGGCAACATTTGCACCTTCAAACTCCTCATCATCTCGCAAATTCAGCTCATCTGATGAGTCTGAGTCGCTTGAGATATCGCTGGGATTATCGCCATTATGCCCCCCTTGCTGCAGTATCGGTGGAGCAGCAGAAGCGCGTCGTTCTGCAGCAATTTGGCGATGATGATCTCTTTCAATCACTTTTGGATCTTGTTTTATGTTTTGCTGCTCATGTGCCAAATTTTGAAAGAACCGCTCTACCTCCTGCATTCCCTGTTTTGGTGGCGCTAGAGGCTCCTGCAGACTATCTTCCTGCAGAAGGACAGATTTGTCGGACTCAATTTCAGGCTGTGAACCCTTAAGTTCCAATTCCGGAATTTCAATTTGCTCAGAATTGTTAAATTCTGTGTTGGCAAATATGACATCCCTGCTGATGGTGATGCTGCCGGTTGATTTTGAATATATCCGGTAATTGTTGGTGGCCTCTTGATACCCCACAAGGATCCCCTCTTGATACCTTGGTGCAAGCTTGTTTTTCTCTGTATGAATTCGGAAAAATGCCTTGCAGCCAAATGGTTGAAGATGATCAAGCTGGGATTTTCGATTTTGCCACTTGTCTTCAGGTATTTCCTGCTGTGGACCACAGGGTGTGCGATTTCGAGTGTAGGCTATATAATTTGCCGCTTCAGCCCAAAGATTCTGAGGTAATCCGGAATGGACAAGCACAGTTCTGACACCATTGAGGATTGTGAGGTGCAATCTTTCAACTCGTCCATTCTGAGTGTGCGCATCTGGTGGGACCTGAATATGCTGAATTCCGTGATTCCTCATGAATTGTTTCCACTCATTTGAGGAGAATTCACCACCATTGTCGGATCTGATTGTTTTGACCTTTGTAGACAATTGCCTTTCAACTAAAGCGATATATTGCTGAATCGCTTCAAATGCTCCAGATTTCTGCTTGAGGAAGTACAAATGCGATTTCCTTGTGAAATCATCATAACAAGTGAGGAAATATCGAGCTCCATTAATTGATGACACTCTGGCAGGGCCCCATAAATCAATGTGGACAATCTCAAGCGGTGTAGATGCTCTAATATCGCTTGGTAATGATGGAAGTCGGCCGGTCTTGCCTAAAATGCAGCTCTGGCACTGGAATGACTTTGCATCTGAAGCTGAAATTTCGATATCGCCCATTCTTCCACTCCTGATGACTCTCATGACTGCAGATATATTCAAATGGCCAAGTCGCTCATGGATGTCTTGGATATCAGCTGTAGAAGCGATATTGGCTGATGCGCTTGCCTCCTGATATACATACAACCCGGATCGCTTTGGGGCTGTGAGGAGATGATTTCCGGTGTCCATTCTGCAGAGTTGGGCATTTCCGGCAGCAAATTTCCATCCCAGGCCTTGTGGAGTTGCAGAGACCGAGATGAGGTTCCGATCCAGCCCAGGAATATATAGACAACCTGGAAAAGCAATTCCGGCAAGGTGAAGAGTGCCAGTCATGTTGCAAGGCAGATGTGCTGAGTTGCCAAACCGGACTTGCATTTTCTGAGCCGGTTTCAAATCCGAGAGCATTTGAGCATCATTACACATGTGATGTGTTGCACCAGAATCGATAATGAATTCATAGCGGTCGCATTTTGCATGGTAGGCCAATGCGGTCGCTACAGCATTGAAAGCAGATGCCGGTCCGATGTCGGTATCGATGGGAACACTGAGTGATGCGATTTCGGCTTTGGGCAAAATCTTTTGTGAATTCTGATTTCGATTCTGCTGGTTTCTGCATTCTGCATTGTTGTGCCCATGGCATTTGTGGTATTCGCAAAATTTCGACATGTCTCTGGGGCGATTTGGCTTGAATGGAGCCGGTCTCCTTGCTGCAGCTAAAGCTGAAGCTGAATCGGAATTTTTCCGCCTCTCAAATTCAGCCTGCACTGCCGATTTGACCTCTGCAGAGCTGAGAGGCTGTCGCATCCATAAATTCTGCTTTGTGGTCGCATATGACTCAGGGAGAGCAAGAGTCATGCAGAAAGCAAGGATTTTATCGGAAATAATTTCGCCAGAGCTGTTGAGCTGAGTGTGGGCGCTCTGCTGGGCTGCTAGAATCGGCATTGGATCTTCTCCATCGATAATTGAGGCCCTGGCAAGAGATTGGAATAGAGCGGCCTGCCTGGCACCGGTTGAGGCTGAATGCTGCCGCTTCAATTCCTCCCAGAGCGATTTTGGTGAGGGCGATGTCCAATCTTTCACAGAGGCCGGTAAAGCAGCTTGGACCGTCTCAGAGAGGCTCTGAAATATAATCGAAAAGGCCTTATCGAATTTGAGCTGCTCTGCAGCTGAAATTGGCGAAACAGGTTCGATTCTGATACAGGCAAGCAAGCCCTTGCCCATAAGAGTGGTGGCGATATGCGATTCCCATTGAGGATAATTATCGCTGCCTTTCAAAGTAACAACTTTGATTTTGATTTCGCTCTCCTCCATTCTGCCAATAATTATATCTCGAGAACGGCCGCACCGATTGGGTTGCCGTTGAGAGGGGTAAGGTGGACCGGTAGGAGGTATATTGTGTGGGAAGGAGAAATTTTAAATATGCGAGTGTCAGCTGCAATCGCAAAAGTTTGAATGAGACTCTCAAAGAGACTCAGCTGAAAGCGAGAGCAGCTTGAATTGCCAGAGGCTCAGAGGCTGCCCACCAGGTTTCACTGGATTCTGCGGCCACCGGAACGGTGTACGACCTCCTGGGTGCTCCAGCAACGCTAGGGATCGGCCTAGAATTGATTTCTGCAGAGCCAAGTCCGGATTTGCTTGAACTCCCTCGGTGTAACCTAGACCGGCCAGGACGTTTGCCTTCACCTGCCAAGCCCAGCAGGCCGCGATTTTGCCCAGCGATAGGGCAGAAGCGATGTTGTTGAGAAATCGGAAATCCGATTTCAGGAATGATGGAATTACTCAAGAACGAGTCGGTCGATTGTGCTCTGCCGGTGCTGGAATATAGCCTGTAGTAGCCTTTATGTTGTGTAGGAACGGCAGGCGGATCGGTGGAGTAATGGGCGAGGGATCGATTTCCTGGTGTTGGAAGACTCAACACCAAATTTGCAGTTTGCCAAAAATGATAAATCGATATCTCGGGAACGATACTAGCTGCCGGGCTGTGCTTTACCGTGACGATGGATGCAACAACAGACGGTGCCGTGTAAAACGAAGAGATCGATCGGGTGGCTAGATCGCGAGAAATCGTTGAAGTTGTGAACGTCCGTTATTTCGGCCTTCTGTGAGTGCTGGACTCTTCAGGGGCCGTAAGACGTGTGCTTGCACTGTAGATAGAGTGCTGTGTCGTTCTGGCGTTTGTAGGTGAAGCGACAGAGATGGTAGATAGGTTGCCAGAAGCCGGAAGCCGTGTAATTGGCGAAGGCAATTGCGGGTGAACCGCCGAAGCTACCGGAGATCCGAGGATACCTCGTGAAAGAGCACGTCGAGCTCTATTATGTCACTTGTCCGCAGGCGAATCGGATGCGATTCAGGCTCATAACCTGTCGGATGAATAAGAAGTGCATAGAGACAGTTCCCTGCTCACAGAGCAGGAAAAGCGAAGCTACAAGAGTTTCCTTATGTAATAGGAAAGGTATAAAGCGATGTGGCAGTGTGGCAGTGTGGCACAGATCAGTATTGCTCACAATTCTGACACGATACCCGTCGACCCAGTCTTGAGTTATTGCATCATTACTGCAATCGGATTTTCCGATTTGACAACATTATCACTGCTGCCCTATCGCTGGGTGAAATCTGTCGGAATTGTGAGCAATACTGATCTGTGCCACACTGCCACACTGCCACATCGCTTCTACTCCTTCCCCTGAGATGTTTCAGACTTGTAGCATCGCTTTTCCTGCTCTCTGAGCAGTGCAGATGTCTCTATGCACTTCATATCATCCGACAGGTTATGAGCCTGAATCGCATCCAATTCGCCTGCCGACAAGTGACCCAATAGAGCTCGACGTGCTCTTTCACGAGGTATCCTCGGATCTTTGGTAGCCTCAGCGGTTCACCCGCAATTGCCTTCGCCAATTACACGGCTTCCGGCTTCTGGCAACCTATCTACCATCTCTGTCGCTTCACCTACAAACGCCAGAACGACACAGCACTCTATCTACAGTGCAAGCACACGTCTTACGGCCCCTGAAGAGTCCAGCACTCACAGAAGGCCGAAATAACGGACGTTCACAACTTCAACGATTTCTCGCGATCTAGCCACCCGATCGATCTCTTCGTTTTACACGGCACCGTCTGTTGTTGCATCCATCGTCACGGTAAAGCACAGCCCGGCAGCTAGTATCGTTCCCGAGATATCGATTTATCATTTTTGGCAAACTGCAAATTTGGTGTTGAGTCTTCCAACACCAGGAAATCGATCCCTCGCCCATTACTCCACCGATCCGCCTGCCGTTCCTACACAACATAAAGGCTACTACAGGCTATATTCCAGCACCGGCAGAGCACAATCGACCGACTCGTTCTTGAGTAATTCCATCATTCCTGAAATCGGATTTCCGATTTCTCAACAACATCGCTTCTGCCCTATCGCTGGGCAAAATCGCGGCCTGCTGGGCTTGGCAGGTGAAGGCAAACGTCCTGGCCGGTCTAGGTTACACCGAGGGAGTTCAAGCAAATCCGGACTTGGCTCTGCAGAAATCAATTCTAGGCCGATCCCTAGCGTTGCTGGAGCACCCAGGAGGTCGTACACCGTTCCGGTGGCCGCAGAATCCAGTGAAACCTGGTGGGCAGCCTCTGAGCCTCTGGCAATTCAAGCTGCTCTCGCTTTCAGCTGAGTCTCTTTGAGAGTCTCATTCAAACTTTTGCGATTGCAGCTGACACTCGCATATTTAAAATTTCTCCTTCCCACACAATATACCTCCTACCGGTCCACCTTACCCCTCTCAACGGCAACCCAATCGGTGCGGCCGTTCTCGAGATATAATTATTGGCAGAATGGAGGAGAGCGAAATCAAAATCAAAGTTGTTACTTTGAAAGGCAGCGATAATTATCCTCAATGGGAATCGCATATCGCCACCACTCTTATGGGCAAGGGCTTGCTTGCCTGTATCAGAATCGAACCTGTTTCGCCAATTTCAGCTGCAGAGCAGCTCAAATTCGATAAGGCCTTTTCGATTATATTTCAGAGCCTCTCTGAGACGGTCCAAGCTGCTTTACCGGCCTCTGTGAAAGATTGGACATCGCCCTCACCAAAATCGCTCTGGGAGGAATTGAAGCGGCAGCATTCAGCCTCAACCGGTGCCAGGCAGGCCGCTCTATTCCAATCTCTTGCCAGGGCCTCAATTATCGATGGAGAAGATCCAATGCCGATTCTAGCAGCCCAGCAGAGCGCCCACACTCAGCTCAACAGCTCTGGCGAAATTATTTCCGATAAAATCCTTGCATTCTGCATGACACTGGCCCTGCCAGAGTCATATGCGACCACAAAGCAGAATCTCTGGATGCGACAGCCTCTCAGCTCTGCAGAGGTGAAATCGGCAGTCCAGGCTGAATATGAGAGGCGGAAAAATTCGGATTCAGCATCAGCTCTTGCTGCAGCAAGGAGACCGGCTCCATTCAAACCGAATCGCCCCAGAGACATGTCGAAATTTTGCGATTACCACAAATGCCATGGACACAACAATTCCGAATGCAAGAACCAGCAGAAGGCACAAAGAATTCCGCCCAAGGCCGAAATCGCATCAGTCCATGTTCCTATTGATACCGACATTGGCCCAGCATCCGCTTTCCATGCCACAGCAACCGCATCAGCCTACCATGCGAAATGCGACCGGTATGAATTTATTATCGATTCTGGTGCGACACACCACATGTGTAATGATGCTCAAATGCTGTCGGATCTCAAACCGACTCAGAAAATGCAAGTCCGGTTTGGCAATTCAGCACACTTGCCCTGCAACATGATTGGCACTCTCCACCTTGCCGGAATTCCTTTTCCAGGGTGTCTATATATTCCCGGGCTGGATCGGAACCTGATCTCGGTCTCTGCAACTCCACAAGGCCTAGGATGGAAATTTGCGGCCGGAAATGCGATTTTGTGCCAAGACAGTACCGGAAATTCATTTCTCACAGCCCCAAAGCGATCCGGTCTATATGTATATCAGGAGGCAAGCGCATCAGCCAATATCGCTTCCACTGCTGATTTACAAGACATCCATGAGCGACTTGGTCATTTGAATATATCCGGTGTGCTCAGGGTGGTCAGAAGTGGAAGAATGGGCGATATCGAAATTTCAGCTTCTGATGCAAAGTCATTTCAGTGCCAGAGCTGCATTTTAGGCAAAACCGGCCGCCTCCCATCATTGCCAAGCGATATCAGAGCATCCACACCGCTTGAGATTGTCCACATTGACTTATGGGGTCCAGCCAGAGTGGCCTCCATCAATGGAGCGCGATATTTCCTCACCTGTTATGACGATTTCACCAGAAAAGCCCATCTTTACTTCTTGAAGGAGAAGTCTGGCGCATTTGAAGCGATTCAGCAATATATCGCTTTAGTTGAAAGGCAATTGTCTACGAGGGTCAAAACAATCAGATCCGACAATGGTGGTGAATTCTCTTCAAATCAGTGGAAACAATTCATGAGGAATCACGGAATTCAGCATATTCAGGTCCCACCAGATGCGCACACTCAAAATGGGCGAGTTGAAAGATTGCACCTCACAATCCTCAATGGAGTGAGAACAGTCCTTGTTCATTCCGGATTGCCTCAAAATCTATGGGCTGAAGCGGCAAATTATATAGCCTACACTCGAAATCGCACACCCTGTGGTCCACAGCAGGAAATACCTGAAGACAAGTGGCAAAATCGAAAATCCCAGCTTGATCATCTTCAACCCTTTGGCTGCAAGGCATTTTTCCGAAATCATACAGAGAAAAATAAGCTTGCACCAAGGTATCAAGAGGGGATCCTTGTGGGGTATCAAGAAGCCACCAACAATTACCGGATATATTCAAAATCGACCGGCAGCATCACAATCAGCCGGGATGTTATTTTTGCAAACACAGAATTTAACAATTCTGAGCAAATTGAAATTCCGGAATTAGAACTCAAACGTTCACAGCCTCAAATCCAGTCCGATCAGTCTGTTCTTTTGCAGGATGATAGTCTGCATGTGCCGCCACCACCTCCAAATCACGGAATGCAGGAAGTTGAGCGGTTCTTCCAACATCTGGCAAATGAGCAAAAGCTTGTCAATTGTCGGAATTGTGAGCAATACTGATCTGTGCCACACTGCCACACTGCCACATCGCTTCCAGCTCTTTCCTATTACATAAGGAAACTCTGTAGCGTCGCTTTCCATGCTCTCTGAGCAGTACAGATGTCTCTATGCACTTCATATTCATCCGACAGGTTATGAGCCTGAATCGCGCCCGATCGCCCTGCGGAGAAGTGCCCAAATAGAGCTCGACGTGCTCTTTCACGAGGTGTCCTCGGATCTTTGGTCGCATCAACGGATCGACCGCAATTGCACAATCAAAGTGCACGCTTTCCGGCACACCTTCACCTATCTACCTACCTACCCTACCTACCATCTCTGCCGCTTTACCTACAAGCGCCAGAACGACACAGCACTCTCTCTACAGTGCAGACAACAGTCTACAACCGGCAGCACAGACACAGACTGCCGGATTAACAGTCAGTCACGACTTTGCCGATTTCTCGCGATCCATCGGCCCGATTGAGCTGTTTGTCCTACACACCAGCCTCTGTTATTGCATCCACCACCACAGTGAAGTACAGCACAGCAGCATTCACCATCCTCGAGATATCGAATTCTCAATTCCGGCAAACTGCAAATTTGGAGTTGAATCTTCTCACACCAGAAATTCGATTCCTCGCCTATCGCTGCACCGATTTGCCTACCGTTTCTACACGTTATCACGGCGCATACGAACTGTTTTGCAGCACCAGCAGAGCACAATCGGCTTACTCGTTCCCAAGTTATTGCAAGATTACTGCTATCGGAATTTCCGATTTATCAACACTTTATCTCGTTTCTGCCCTATCGCTGGGTGAAATCGCGGCTTGCTGGGCTTGGCAGGTGAAGGCAAACGTCCTGGCCGGTCTAGGTTACACCGAGGGAGTTCAAGCAAATCCGGACTTGGCTCTGCAGAAATCAATTTTGGGCCGATCCCCAAGCTTGGTGGAGCACCCAGGAGGTCGTACACCGTTCCGGTGGCCGCAGAATCCAGTGAAACCTGGTGGGCAGCCTCTGAGCCTCATAGGCAATTCAAGCTGCTCTCGCTTTCAGCTGAGTCTCTCTGAGAGTCTCATTCAAACATTTGCGACTGCAGCTGACACTCGCATATTTAAATATTTCTGCTTCGAGATATTCACTCCTCATTATTACCGCTATCACCTCTCCGATTCTCAGCCGATTCGCTGCAGCCGTTATCGAGAAATAATTATAAGAGATGGAGGAGGAAAACGAAATTTCGAAAATCAAAGTCATCATTCTCAGAGGCAGCGATAATTATCCACAATGGGAATCGCATATCGCCACCACTCTCATGGGCAAGGGCCTCTTATCCTGCATCAGAACCGAACCGATTTCGCCAATTTCAGCTGCAGACCAGCTCAAATTCGATAAATCGTTTGCGATAATTTTCCAGAGCCTCTCTGAGACTGTGCAAGCGGCTCTACCGGCCACAGTGAAGGACTGGACATCGCCCTCACCCAAAACGCTCTGGGACGAAATTAAGCGGCAGCATTCAGCCTCAACTGGTGCCAGACAGGCTACTTTATTCCAATCGCTTGCCAGGGCGTCTATTATCGATGGAGAAGATCCCATGCCGGTCCTAGCAGCCCAACAGAGCGCCCACACACAGCTGAATAGCTCTGGCGAGATCATTTCCGATAAAATCCTTGCATTCTGCATGACACTGGCGCTTCCTGAATCATATGCGACCACAAAGCAGAACCTCTGGATGCGACAGCCTCTCAGCTCTTCAGAGGTGAAAGCGGCAGTCCAGGCTGAATATGAGAGGCGGAAAAATTCGGAATCGGCCACAGCTTTAGCTGCAGCAAGGAGACCGGCTCCATTCAAGCCATTCCGGCCCAAGGACAACTCGAAATTTTGCGATTATCATAAATCGCACTCTCACAACAATTCAGAGTGCAGAAATCAGCAAAATCGGCCACAGAAAATTCAGCCCAAAGCCGAAATCGCATCACTCAGCATCACAGATGATACCGATATCGGCCCAGCATCTGCTTTCAATGCTGTAGCGATTGCATCCGCCTACCAAGCAAAATGCGACCGCTATGAATTTATTATCGATTCTGGTGCAACACATCACATGTGTAATGATGCCCAAATGCTATCGGATCTCAAACCGGCTCAGAAACTGCAAGTCCGGTTTGGCAATTCAGCACATTTGCCTTGCAACATGACTGGCACTCTCTACCTTGCCGGAATCGCTTTTCCAGGCTGCCTATATATTCCTGGGCTAGATCGGAACCTCATCTCGGTCTCTGCAACACCACCAGGCCTGGTATGGAAATTTGCGGCCGGAAATGCGAAATTATGCAAAATTCAGACCGGAAATCAAATTCTCACTGCTCCAAAGCGATCCGGCCTCTATATACATCAGGAGGCAAGCGCATCAGCAAATATCGCTTCTGCAGCTGATCTACAAGACATTCATGAGCGACTTGGCCATTTGAATATATCAGGTGTGCTCAGAGTGGTGAAAAGTGGGAGAATGGGCGAAATCGAAATTTCTACAGCAGATGCAAAGTCTTTCCAGTGCCAAAGCTGCATTTTAGGCAAAACCGGCCGACTTCCTGCTTTACCTAGCGATATCAGAGCGTCCACACCACTGGAGATTGTCCATATTGATTTATGGGGTCCAGCCAGAGTCCCATCAATTAATGGAGCGCGATATTTCCTCACCTGCTATGACGATTTCACAAGGAAAGCGCATCTGTACTTCCTCAAAGAGAAATCTGGAGCATTTGAGGCAATTCAGCAATATATCGTTTTAGTTGAGCGCCAATTATCCACCAAAGTCAGAACAATTAGATCCGACAATGGTGGTGAATTCTCATCAAATGAATGGAAGAGATTCATGAGGAATCATGGAATTCAACATATTCAAGTTCCTCCAGATGCGCACACTCAGAACGGCCGAGTTGAGCGATTACACCTTACAATTCTCAATGGTGTCAGAACAGTCCTTGTTCATTCCGGTCTACCTCAGAATTTATGGGCTGAAGCGGCAAATTATATAGCCTACACTCGAAATCGCACTCCCTGTGGTCCCAAGCAGGAAATACCTGAAGATAAATGGCAAAAGCGAAATTGTCAAATTTCACACCTTCAACCATTTGGCTGCAAAGCATTTTTCCGAAATCACACAGAGAAAGACAAGCTTGCGCCTAGATATCAAGAAGGGATACTTGTTGGTTATCAAGAAGCGACCAACAACTATCGCATATATCAAAAGCAGAACCGCAGCATCACAATCAGCAGAGATGTGATTTTTGCGAATTCCGAAATTACAGAAATCAATTCTGAGCAAATTAAAACTCCGGAATTGGAACTTAAAATTTCACGGCCCCAAATCAATTCCGATAAATCTGCGCTTTTGCAGGATGATGGTCTATATATGCCTCTATCACCTGTGAAGACCGGACTTCCCCAAGTAGAACGGTTCTTCCGGAATTTGGCAGATGAGCAACAAAATAACAAACAAGCTCCAAAATTGATTGAAAGAGATCATTATCGCCAAATTGCTGCAGAACTGTCGGATGATATGAAGTGCATAAGACATGTTCCCTGCTCAGAGAGCAGGAAAAGCGACGCTATAGAGTTTCCTTATGTAATAGGAAAGGGCTAGAAGCGATGTTGCAGTGTGGCAGTGTGGCACAGATCAGGATTGCTCACAATTCCGACACTCCCACTCAATCTGATCTTTGCTGAACTCCAAGTAGATCCCTCAACCTGTTGAATACCTCTGCTGGGAGCGCCTTGGTGAGGAGATCCGCCATGTTCTCAGCTGATGGGACATGTGACAGAGTCACTGTGTTGTCCTCCACCTTCTCCCTGACAAACTTGTGTCTCATGTCAATGTGCTTGGACTTGTCATGGTTGACTGGGTTCTTTGACAAGGCAATTGCTCCATTGTTGTCGTTTAGAATTGGCAGGGGCTCCTCCAGACCAAGCTGAAGATCACTGAGAAGTTGCCTGAGCCAAATGGCTTGCCTGGTCGCTTCAGAAGAGGCCATGAGCTCTGCTTCTGTGGTAGAAAGCGCCACTGTATTTTGCCGTCGACTTTTCCAGGCCACAATTCCACCATAGACCTTGAAGATATAGCCTGTAGTCGATCTTCTTGTGTCTAGATCGCCTCCCCAGTCTGCATCTGCATAGCCTAGGGCAATTCTGGTTGAATTCTCTTTGTTGAAGGTCAAACAAAGGTCTGTGGTGCCTCTGATGTACCGAAGTAGATGTTTGGCCGCTTTCCAGTGCTCTGTGTTGTATTTGGATATGTATCTTGATAGCAGAGAAGCTGGAAAAGCGAGATCCGGTCTTGTAATTGTTGAGGCATAAAGAATGGCTCCCACTGCTTGGGCATATGGGTAATGCTTTGCCTCTTCAAACTCGGTATCTGTGGCTGGAACAGGGCGAAAACTGGCAGGCAGAGGAGTTCTGGCTGGGTTGCAGTCACTCATACCAAACCGGTCCAAAATTGACTCCAAATAATGTTCTTGACTCATAAACAGCTTGTTCTGTGTCCGATCTCGATGAATATTGAAGCCTAGGAAATAGGAAACCGGCCCTGAGTCCTTGCACTCAAATTCTGAGTTGAGAGCGATTTTGAAAGCGTCCAAATACTTTCTGTTGTTGCAAGCAATCAACTGATCATCCACATGAACTGAGAGCATGAGGAAATTGCCATTTTCGAATTTGTAGTAAAGGCAGGGGTCTGCAGAGGTTGGTTTGAGGCCTTGAGACCGAAGCCAATTATCCAGAGCTTTGTTGAAGCATCTAGGAGATTGCTTGAGACCATAAAGCGATTTTCTGAGTCGCAAAATTTTGCCTGCAGGTATATTGGAGCCCTCTGGTGGTTCCATATATATTTCCTCCTCCAAATCGCCATTCAGGAAGGCTGCAATGATGTCTACTTGGTCACACTCCATGTTGAAGTGATTGACCAAGGCCAGGAAGACTCTGATGGTGTCCTTGTGCGCAACAGAGGCAAATAACTCGTTGAAATCGAGTCCTTCAATTTGTGAATAGCCCTTGGCAACAAATCTGGCCTTGTAGGTTGAAGGTTTACCGGTTTCACCATCGATCTTTCTGGTGTAGACCCATTTTCCTTTGAGGACTCTTTGATTTGAGCGATCCACAACCGCCCAAACTCGATATTTGTCCATTTTGGCAAGCTCAGAATCCATGCTGGATTTCCAGTGCTCCCACTCGCCAGAATTGCGCGCTTGCAAATATGTTTGAGGTATATTTGTTGCGAGCATAGCACAGGCAACATTTGCATCTTGAATCTCGTTCTCAAATTCCTCATCATCTCGCAAATTCAGCTCATCTGATGAGTCTGAGTCGCTTGAATTATCGCCATTATGCCCCCCTTGCTGCGGTATCGGTGGTGCAGCAGAAGCGCGGCGTTCTGCAGCAATTTGGCGATGATGATCTCTTTCAATGATATTTGGAATTTGTAAATTTTGATTGACGACTTTTTGCTCATTTGCCAAATTCCGAAAGAACCGTTCAATCTGGGGCATTCCGGTTTTTACAGGTGATAGGGGCATGTATGAAGCATCATTCTGCAAAAGAACAGATTTGTCGGGCTCGATTTGAGGCCGTGACCCTTTAGGTTCCAATTCCGGAATTTCAATTTGCTCAGAATTGAATTCTGTGTTTGCAAAGATAACATCCCGGCTGATGGTGATGCTGCCGGACTGTTTTGAATATATCCGGTAATTGTTGGTGGCCTCCTGATACCCCACAAGGATGCCCTCTTGATATCTTGGTGCCAGCTTGTTTTTCTCTGTATGATTTCGGAAAAATGCTTTGCAGCCAAATGGTTGAAGGTGTGTAATTTGGCAATTTCGATTTTGCCACTTGTCTTCGGGTATTTCCTGCTTTGGCCCACAGGGTGTGCGATTTCGAGTGTAGGCTATATAATTTGCCGCTTCAGCCCATAGATTCTGAGGCAATCCGGAATGAACAAGGACTGTTCTCACTCCATTGAGGATTGTGAGGTGCAATCTTTCAACTCGCCCATTTTGAGTGTGCGCATCTGGTGGGACCTGAATATGCTGAATTCCGTGATTCCTCATGAATTGTTTCCACTCATTTGAGGAGAATTCACCACCATTGTCGGATCTGTCAGAATTGTGAGCAATACTGATCTGTGCCACACTGCCACACTGCCACATCGCTTTATACCTTTCCTATTACATAAGAAAACTCTTGTAGCTTCGCTTTTCCTGCTCTGTGAGCAGGGAACTGTCTCTATGCATTTCTTATCCATCCGACAGGTTATGAGCCTGAATCGCACCCGATTCGCCTGCCGACAAGCGACCCAATAGAGCTCGACGTGCTCTTTCACGAGGTATCCTCGGATTTACGGTAGCTTCCGTGGTTCACCCGCAATCGCCTTCGCCATTTACACGGCTTCCGGCTTCTCTACCATCTCTGTCGCTTCACCTACAAACGCCAGAACGACACAGCACTCTATCTACAGTGCAAGCACACGTCTTACGGCCCCTGAAGAGTCCAGCACTCACAGAAGGCCGAGATAACGGACGTTTACAACTTGGACGATTTCTCGCGTTCTATCAGCCCGATCGGTCTCTCTGTTTTACACAACACTTGTGATCACTGCGTCTACCGTTCCTGTAAAGGATTTCGCAGTGCGGGGTGTTGTTCAAGAGATATCAATTTATCATTTCCGAGAAACTCAGAATTTGGAGTTGAGTCTTTCAGCACCAGAAATCCGATTTCTCGCCCATCGCTGCACCGATCCGCCCGCCGCTTCTAGACAACATAACGGCACCTACGGACTGAATTTGGGCTTCAGTAGAGCTCAATTGGCTCACTCGTTCTCGAGTTATTGCCTTATTACTGCAATCGGATTTTCCGATTTAACAACATCATCACTGCTGCCCTATCGCTGGGTGAAATCGCGGCCTGCTGGGCTTGGCAGGTGAAGGCAAACGTCCTAGACCGCACTGCTAGGTCACATCGAGGGAGTTCAAGCAAATCCGGACTTGGCTCTGCAGAAATCAATTCTAGGCCGATCCCTAGCATTGCTGGAGCATCCAGGAGGTCGTACACCGTTCCGGTGGCCGCAGAATCCAGTGAAACCTGGTGGGCAGCCTCTGAGCCTCTGGCAATTCAAGCTGCTCTCGCTTTCAGCTGAGTCTCTTTGAGAGTCTCATTCAAACTTTTGCGATTGCAGCTGACACTCGCATATTTAAAATTTCTCCTTCGCACACGATATACCTCCTACCGGTCAACCTTACCCCTCTCAACGGCAACCCAATCGGCCCGTCCGTTCTCGAGATATAATTATTGGCAGAATGGAGGAGAGCGAAATCAAAATCAAAGTTGTTACTCTGAAAGGCAGCGATAATTATCCTCAATGGGAATCGCATATTGCCACCACTCTTATGGGCAAGGGCTTGCTTGCCTGCATCAGAACCGAGCCGATTTCGCCAATTTCAGCTGCAGACCAGCTCAAATTCGATAAATCGTTTGCGATAATTTTCCAGAGCCTCTCTGAGACCGTCCAGGCTGCTCTACCGGCTACAGTCAAAGATTGGACCTCCCCATCACCCAAATCGCTTTGGGACGAGTTGAAACGGCAGCATTCTGCCTCTACTGGTGCCAGGCAGGCCGCTCTTTTCCAATCTCTTGCCAGGGCCGAAATTATCGATGGAGAAGATCCGATGCCAATTCTAGCAGCCCAGCAGAGCGCCCATACTCAGCTCAACAGCTCTGGCGAAATTATTTCCGATAAAATCCTTGCTTTCTGCATGACTCTTGCTCTCCCTGAGTCATATGCGACCACAAAGCAGAATCTATGGATGCGACAGCCTCTCAGCTCTTCAGAGGTCAAATCGGCAGTCCAGGCTGAATATGAGAGGCGGAAAAATTCGGATTCAGCTACAGCTCTTGCTGCAATGAAGAGACCGGCATTCAAGCCAAATCGCCCCAGAGACATGTCAAAATATTGCGATTATCACCGGATTCATGGCCACAGCAATGCAGAGTGTCATAATCAGCAAAATCGGATCAAGCAGACACAAAGAATTCCGCCCAAGGCCGAGATTGCCTCCGTCAGCCCTGAGATCGATACCGACATTGGAACAGCATCTGCTTTCAATGCAGTAGCGACCGCATCCGCCCATCATGCAAAATGCGACCGCTATGAATTTATTGTCGATTCTGGAGCAACACATCACATGTGTAATGATGCTCAAATGCTATCGGATCTGAAACCGGCTCAGAAAATGCAAGTCCGGTTTGGCAATTCAGCACATCTGCCTTGCAACATGACCGGCACTCTCTACCTTGCCGGAATCGCTTTTCCGGGCTGCCTCTATATTCCTGGGCTGGATCGGAACCTCATCTCGGTCTCTGCAACTCCACAAGGCTTGGGATGGAGATTTGCGGCCGGAAATGCAACCTTGTGCCAAATCAGCACCGGAAATACTTTTCTCAAAGCCCCAAAGCGATCCGGCCTCTATATATACCAGGAGGCAAGCGCATCAGCAAATATTGCTTCTGCAGCTGATTTACAAGACATCCATGAGCGACTTGGCCATTTGAATATATCTGCAGTCATGAGAGTCATCAGGAGTGGAAGAATGGGCGATATCGAAATTTCAGCTTCAGATGCAAAGTCATTCCAGTGCCAAAGCTGCATTCTGGGCAAAACCGGCCGGCTTCCATCTTTGCCAAGCGATATCAGAGCATCTACACCGCTTGAGATCGTCCACATTGATTTATGGGGGCCTGCCAGAGTGGCCTCTGCAAATGGAGCTCGATATTTCCTCACTTGTTATGATGATTTCACCAGAAAAGCCCATCTCTATTTTCTGAAGCAAAAGTCTGGCGCATTTGAGGCGATTCAGCAATATATTGCTCTAGTTGAAAGACAGCTATCCACCAAAGTCAAGACAATCAGATCTGACAATGGTGGTGAATTCTCCTCTAATGAGTGGAAACAATTCATAAGGAATCACGGAATTCAGCATATTCAAGTCCCACCAGATGCGCACACTCAAAATGGGCGGGTTGAGCGATTGCATCTTACAATTCTCAATGGGGTCAGAACAGTCCTTGTTCATTCCGGATTACCTCAGAATCTATGGGCTGAGGCGGCAAATTATATAGCCTACACTCGGAATCGTACACCCTGTGGTCCAAAGCAGGAAATACCCGAAGACAAGTGGCAAAATCGAAATTGCCAAATTACACACCTTCAACCATTTGGCTGCAAAGCATTTTTCCGAAATCATACAGAGAAAAACAAGCTGGCTCCAAGATATCAAGAGGGGATTCTTGTGGGGTATCAAGAGGCCACCAACAATTACCGGATATATTCCAAGGTGACCGGCAGCATCACAATCAGCCGGGATGTTATTTTTGCAAACACAGAAATCAATTCAGAGCAAATTGAAATTCCGGAATTGGAACTTAAGGGTTTACAGCCTCAAATCGAGTCCGATAAATCTGTCCTTTTGCAGGAAGATAGTCTGCAGGAGCCTCTACCGCCACCGACACAGGGAATGCAGGAGGTAGAGCGGTTCTTTCAAAATTTGGCAAATGAGCAAAAAGTCGCCAATCAAAATTTACAAATTCCAAATATCATTGAAAGAGATCATCATCGCCAAATTGCTGCAGAACGCCGCGCTTCTGCTGCACCACCGATACCGCAGCAAGGGGGGCATAATGGCGATAATTCAAGCGACTCAGACTCATCAGATGAGCTGAATTTGCGAGATGATGAGGAATTTGAGAACGAAATTCAAGCTGCAAATGTTGCCTGTGCTATGCTTGCAACAAATATACCGCAAACATACTTGCAAGCGCGCAATTCTGGCGAGTGGGAGCACTGGAAATCCAGCATGGATTCTGAGCTTGCCAAAATGGACAAATATCGAGTTTGGGCGGTTGTGGATCGCTCAAATCAAAGAGTCCTCAAAGGAAAATGGGTCTACACCAGAAAGATCGATGGTGAAACCGGTAAACCTTCAACCTACAAGGCCAGATTTGTTGCCAAGGGCTATTCACAAATTGAAGGTCTCGATTTCAACGAGTTATTTGCCTCTGTTGCGCACAAGGACACCATCAGAGTCTTCCTGGCCTTGGTCAATCACTTCAACATGGAGTGTGACCAAGTAGACATCATTGCAGCCTTCCTCAATGGCGATTTGGAAGAGGAAATATATATGGAACCACCAGAAGGCTCCAACATTCCTGCGGGCAAAGTTTTGCGACTCAGAAAATCGCTCTATGGTCTCAAGCAGTCTCCTAGATGTTTCAACAAAGCTCTAGATCATTGGCTCCGGTCTCAAGGCCTCAAACCAACCTCTGCAGACCCCTGCCTTTACTACAAATTCGAAAATGGCAATTTCCTCATGCTCTCAGTTCATGTGGATGATCAGTTGATTGCTTGCAACAACAGAAAGTATTTGGACGCTTTCAAAAGCGCTCTCAACTCAGAATTTGAGTGTAAGGACTCAGGGCCGGTTTCCTATTTCCTAGGCTTCAATATTCATCGAGATCGGACTCAAAACAAGCTGTTCATGAGTCAAGAACATTATTTGGAGTCAATTTTGGACCGGTTTGGTATGAGTGACTGCAACCCAGCCAGAACTCCTCTGCCTACCAATTTTCGCCCCATTCCAGCCACAGATACCGAGTTTGAGGAGGCAAAGCATTACCCATATGCCCAAGCAGTGGGAGCCATTCTCTATGCCTCAACAATCACAAGACCGGATCTTGCCTTTCCAGCCTCTCTGCTGTCAAGATATATTTCCAAGTACAACACAGAGCACTGGAAAGCGGCCAAACATCTGCTTCGGTATATCAGAGGCACCACAGACCTTTGTTTGACCTTCAACAAAGAGAACTCAAACAGAATTGCTCTGGGCTATGCAGATGCAGACTGGGGAGGCGATCTAGACACCAGGAGATCAACCACAGGCTACATCTTCAAAGTCTATGGTGGAGTTGTGGCCTGGAAAAGTCGGCGACAAAATACAGTGGCGCTTTCTACCACAGAAGCAGAGCTCATGGCCTCTTCTGAAGCAACCAGGCAAGCCATTTGGCTCAGGCAACTTCTCAGTGATCTCCAGCTTGAATTGGAACAGCCATTGCCAATTCTAAACGACAACAATGGAGCAATTGCCTTGTCAAAGAACCCAGTCAACCATGACAAGTCAAAGCACATTGACATGAGACACAAATTTGTCAGGGAGAAGGTGGAGGACAACACAGTGACCCTATCACATGTCCCATCAGCTGAGAACATGGCAGATCTCCTCACCAAGGCGCTCCCAGCAGAGGTATTCAACAGGCTGAGGGAGTTACTTGGAGTTCAGCAAAGATCAGATTGAGTGGGAGTGTCAGAATTGTGAGCAATACTGATCTGTGCCACACTGCCACACTGCCACATCGCTTTATACCTTTCCTATTACATAAGAAAACTCTTGTAGCTTCGCTTTTCCTGCTCTGTGAGCAGGGAACTGTCTCTATGCATTTCTTATCCATCCGACAGGATCTGATTGTTTTGACCTTTGTAGACAATTGCCTTTCAACTAAAGCGATATATTGCTGAATCGCCTCAAATGCTCCTGATTTCTGTTTGAGGAAATATAAATGCGATTTCCTTGTGAAATCATCATAACAAGTGAGGAAATATCGAGCTCCATTAATTGATGGTACTCTGGCAGGGCCCCATAAATCAATGTGGACAATCTCAAGCGGTGTAGATGCTCTGACATCGCTTGGTAATGATGGAAGTCGGCCGGTTTTGCCTAAAATGCAGCTCTGGCACTGGAATGACTTTGCATCTGAAGCTGAAATTTCGATATTGCCCATTCTTCCACTCCTGATGACTCTCATGATTGCAGATATGTTCAGATGGCCAAGTCGCTCATGGATGTCTTGGATATCAGCTGTAGAAGCGATATTGGCTGATGCGCTTGCCTCCTGATATACATACAACCCGGATCGCTTTGGGGCTGTGAGGAGATGATTTCCGGTGTCCATTCTGCAGAGTTGGGCATTTCCGGCCGCAAATTTCCATCCCAGGCCTTGTGGAGTTGCAGAGACCGAAATGAGGTTCCGATCAAGCCCAGGAATATATAGACAGCCTGGAAAAGCGATTCCGGCAATGTAGAGGGTACCGGTCATGTTGCAAGGCAAATGGGCTGAATTGCCAAACCGGACTTGCATTTTCTGAGCCGGTTTCAGATCCGATAGCATTTGAGCATCATTACACATGTGATGTGTTGCTCCAGAATCGATAATAAATTCATAGCGGTCGCATTTTGCATGATAGGCGGATGCGGTCGCTACTGCATTGAAAGCAGATGCTGGCCCAATGTCGGTATCGGTCTCAGGGCTGACAGAGGCAATTTCGGCCTTGGGTGGAATTCTTTGTGTCTGCTGGATCCGATTTTGTTGATTATGACATTCTGCATTGCTGTGGCCATGAATCCGGTGATGATCGCAGTATTTTGACATATCTCTGGGGCGATTTGGCTTGAATGGAACCGGTCTCCTTGCTGCAGCAAGAGCTGATGCTGAATCGGAATTTTTCCGCCTCTCATATTCAGCCTGGACTGCCGATTTGACCTCTGAAGAGCTGAGAGGCTGTCGCATCCAGAGATTCTGCTTTGTAGTTGCATATGACTCAGGGAGAGCAAGAGTCATGCAGAATGCAAGGATTTTATCGGATATAATTTCGCCTGAGCTGTTCAGCTGGGTGTGGGCGCTCTGTTGGGCTGCTAGGACCGGCATTGGATCTTCTCCATCGATAATTGAAGCTCTGGCAAGCGATTGGAATAAAGCGGCCTGCCTGGCACCGGTTGAGGCTGAATGCTGCCGCTTAATTTCGTCCCAAAGAGCCTTGGGTGAGGGCGATGTCCAGTCTTTGACTGAGGCTGGCAGGGCGGCTTGGACGGTCTCAGAGAGCGACTGAAAGATGATGGAAAAGGCCTTATCGAATTTGAGCTGTTCTGCAGCTGAAATTGGCGAAATCGGTTCGGTTCTGATGCAGGCAAGCAGTCCCTTGCCCATGAGGGTGGTGGCGATATGCGATTCCCATTGAGGATAATTATCGCTGCCTTTCAAAGTAACAACTTTGATTTTGATTTCGCTCTCCTCCATTTCCAAAAAATTATTTCTCAAGAACGGCTCGATCAAATTCGGTTTTGTTGATAGGGATGATAGAGGCCGTTGCGAAGTATATTGTGTGCAAAGGAGAGATTTTAAATATCCGGGTGTCAGCTGCAATCGCAAAAGTTTGAATGAGACTCTCAGAGAGACTCAGCTGAAAGCGAGAGCAGCTTGAATTGCCAGAAGGCTCAGAGGCTGCCCACCAGGTTTCACTGGATTCTGCGGCCACCGGAACGGTGTACGACCTCCTGGGTGCTCCACCAAGCCTGGGAATCGGCCCAAGGTTTGATTTCTGCAGAGCCAGGTCCGGATTTGCTTGAACTCCCTCGGTGTAACCTAGACCGGCCAGGACGTTTGCCTTCACCTGCCAAGCCCAGCAGGCCGCGATTTCGCCCAGCGATAGGGCAGAAGCAATGATGTTGAGAAATCGGAAATCCGATTTCAGGAATGATGGAATTACTCGAGAACAAGTCGGCCGATTGTGCTCTGCCGGTGCTGAAATATAGCCTGTAGTGGCCCCTATGTTGTGTGGGAACGGCAGGCGGATCGGTGGAGTAATGGGCGAGAAATCGATTTCCTGGTGTTGGAAGACTCAACTCCAAATTTGCAGTTTGCCGAAATTGATAAATCGATATCTCGGGAACGGTACTAGCTGCCGGGCTGTGCTTTACCGTGACGATGGATCCAACAACAGACGGTGCTGTGTAAAACGGAGAGATCGATCGGGTGGCTAGATCGCGAGAAATTGTTGAAGTTGTGAACGTCCGTTATCCCGGCCTTCTGTGAGTGCTGGACTCTTCAGGGGCCGTAAGACGTGTGTTCGCACTGTAGAGAAAGTGCTGTGTTCTTCTGGCGCTTGTAGGTGAAGCGACAGAGATGGTAGGTAGGGAGGAGGGTAGCCGGAAACCGAGTATTTGGCAAAGGCGATTGCGGGTGAACCGCTGAAGCTACCGAAAATCCGAGGGTACCTCGTGAAAGAGCGCGTCGAGCTCTATTGGGTCACTTGTCGGCAGGCGAATCGGATGCGATTCAGGCTCATAACCTGTCGGATGATATGAAGTGCATAAGACATGTTCCCTGCTCAGAGAGCAGGAAAAGCGACGCTATAGAGTTTCCTTATGTAATAGGAAAGGGCTAGAAGCGATGTTGCAGTGTGGCAGTGTGGCACAGATCAGGATTGCTCACAATTCCGACAAGAACGCCGTGCAATCGCTCCAGCTGTACCGCAGCAAGGGGGGAATAATGGCGATAATTATACCGACTCTGAAGCAAGCTCAGAAAGCTCAGAAAGCTCAGAAAGCTCAGATGAGCTGAATTTGCGAGATGATGAGGAATTTGAGGGGGCCAACATTGCCTATGCCTTACTTGCAACCAATATACTGTCGGAATTGTGAGCAATACTGATCTGTGCCACACTGCCACACTGCCACATCGCTTTCTCCCACTTCCCCTGAAGTGTTTCATATCCATAGCATCGCTTTTCCTGCTCTGTGAGCAGGGAACTCTCTCTATGCACTTCTTATTCATCCGACAGGTTATGAGCCTGAATCGCACCCGATTCGCCTGCCAACAAGCTACCCAATAGAGCTCGACGCGCTCTTTCACGAGGTATCCTCGGTTTCCCGGTAGCGCCAGCGGTTGACCAGCAATTGCCTTTGCCGAATACACGGCTTCCGGCATACCTACCATCTCTGTCGCTTCATCTACAAGCGCCAGAACGACACAGCACTCTCTCTACAGTGCAAGCACACGTCTTACGGTCCCTGAAGAGTCCAGCACTCACAGAAGGCCGACATAACGGACGTTCACAACTTTGCCGATTTCTCGCGCTCCACCGGTCCGATCGCGCTCTCCGTTTTACACAGCGGTGTCTATCGTTGCATCCATCACCTCGGCAAAGCACACCACAGCAGCATCCACTGTTCTTGAGAAATCGATTTTTCAATTCCGGCAAACTGCAAATTTGGAGTTGAGTCTTCTCATACAAAGAATTCGATTTCTCGCCTATCGCTCCACCGACCCGCCTGCCACTCCTACACAACATAGAGGCCACTACAGTCTATATTCCAGCACCGGCAGAGCACAATCGGCTCACTCGTTCTTGAATTCTACCATCATTCCTGAAATCGGATTTCCGATTTTACAACAATCACCCTATCGCTTTGGCCCTATCGCTGGGTGAAGTCAAGGCTTGCTGGGCTTGGCAAGTGAAGGCAAATCCTGGCCGGTCTAGGTTACATCGAGGGAGTTCGAGCAAATCCGGACTTGGCTCTGCAGAAATCAAACTTTGGGCCGATTCCCAAGCTTGGTGGAGCACCCAGGAGGTCGTACACCGTTCCGGTGGCCGCAGAATCCAGTGAAATCTGGTGGGCAGCCTCTGAGCCGTCTGGCATTTCAAGCTGCTCTCGCTTTCAGCTGAGTCTCTTTGAGAGTCTCATTCAAACTTTTGCGATTGCAGCTGACACTCGCATAATTAAAATTTCTCCTTCGCACACAATATACCTCCCACCGGCCTACATTACCCCTCTCAACGGCAACCCAATCGGTTCGACCGTTCTCGAGATATAATTATCAGCAGAATGGAGGAGAGCGAAATCAAAATCAAAGTTGTTACTTTGAAAGGCAGCGATAATTATCCTCAATGGGAATCGCATATCGCCACCACTCTTATGGGCAAGGGCTTGCTTGCCTGTATCAGAATCGAACCTGTTTCGCCAATTTCAGCTGCAGAGCAGCTCAAATTCGATAAGGCCTTTTCGATTATATTTCAGAGCCTCTCTGAGACCGTCCAAGCTGCTTTACCGGCCTCAGTCAAAGACTGGACATCACCCTCTCCAAAATCGCTTTGGGAGGAGTTGAAACGGCAGCATTCCGCCTCTACCGGTGCCAGGCAAGCCGCTCTTTTCCAATCGCTTGCCAGGGCTTCAATTATCGATGGAGAAGACCCAATGCCGACTTTGGCTGCACAGCAGAGCGCCCACACCCAGTTGAACAGCTCAGGCGAAATTATTTCCGATAAAATCCTTGCTTTCTGCATGACACTGGCGCTTCCTGAGTCTTATGCGACCACAAAGCAAAATCTGTGGATGCGACAGCCTCTCAGCTCTTCAGAGGTGAAATCGGCAGTCCAGGCTGAATATGAGAGGCGGAAAAATTCGGAATCGGCCACAGCTTTTGCTGCAGCAACAAGGAGACCGGCAAGACCTCCCAGAGATATGTCAAAATATTGCGATCATCACCGGATTCATGGCCACAGCAATGCAGAATGCCATAATCAACAAAATCGGATCAAGCAGACACAAAGAATTCCGCCCAAGGCCGAAATTGCCTCTGTCAGCCCTGAGACCGATACCGACATTGGGCCAGCATCTGCTTTCAATGCAGTAGCGACCGCATCAGCCTATCATGCAAAATGCGACCGCTATGAATTTATTATCGATTCTGGAGCAACCCATCATATGTGCAATGATGCTCAGATGCTGTCGGATCTCAAACCGGCTCAGAAAATGCAAGTCCGATTTGGCAATTCAGCACATCTGCCCTGCAACATGACCGGTACCCTCTACCTTGCCGGAATCGCTTTTCCAGGCTGCCTATATATTCCTGGGCTGGACCGGAACCTCATTTCGGTCTCTGCAACTCCACAAGGCTTGGAATGGAAATTTACAGCCGGAAATGCGAAATTATGCGATATCAAGTCTGGAGCACAGGTCTTCACAGCTACCAAGCGATCCGGCCTATATGTGCATCAGCAGGCAAGCGCCTCAGCCAATATCGCTTCCATTGCTGAAATACAAGACATCCATGAGCGACTTGGCCATTTGAATATATCTGCAGTCATGAGAGTCATCAGGAGTGGGAGAATGGGCAATATCGAAATTTCAGCATCAGATGCAAAGTCATTCCAGTGCCAGAGCTGCATTTTGGGTAAAACAGGTCGACTTCCATCATTGCCAAGCGATATCAGAGCTTCAACACCGCTTGAAATTATCCATATTGACTTGTGGGGTCCAGCCAGAGTGCCATCTCTCAATGGTGCTCGATATTTCTTGACCTGTTATGACGATTTCACAAGGAAATCGCATTTATATTTCCTCAAACAGAAATCAGGAGCGTTTGAGGCGATTCAGCAATACATTGCCTTGGTTGAGCGCCAATTGTCTACAAAGGTCAAAACAATCAGATCCGACAATGGTGGTGAATTCTCCTCAAATGAGTGGAAACAATTCATGAGGAATCACGGAATTCAGCATATTCAGGTCCCACCAGATGCGCACACTCAAAATGGGCGAGTTGAAAGATTGCATCTCACAATCCTCAATGGTGTCAGAACCGTGCTTGTTCATTCCGGATTACCTCAAAATCTTTGGGCTGAAGCGGCAAATTATATAGCCTACACTCGAAACCGCACACCCTGTGGGCCAAGGCAGGAAATACCTGAAGACAAATGGCAAAATCGAAATTGCCAAATTACACACCTTCAACCATTTGGCTGCAAGGCATTTTTCCGAAATCACATTGAGAAGAATAAGCTTGCACCAAGATATCAAGAGGGGATCCTTGTGGGGTATCAAGAGGCCACCAACAATTACCGGATATATTCCAAAGTGACCGGCAGCATCACAATCAGCCGGGATGTTGTTTTTGCGAACACAGAATTCAATTCTCAGCAAATTGAAATTCCGGAATTGGAACTTAATGATTCACGGCCTCAAATCGAGTCCGATGAACCTGTCCTTTTGCAGGAAGATTGTCTGCAGGAGCCTCTACCGCCACCAAAACAGGGAATGCAGGAGGTTGAGCGGTTCTTCCGGAATTTGGCAAATGAGCAGCAAAACAACAAACCAGCTCCCAAACTCATTGAAAGAGATCATCATCGCCAAGTTGCTGCAGAACGCCGCGCTTCCGCTCCAGCAATACCGCAGCAAGGGGGGCATAATGGCGATAACACAGACTCTGAATCAAGCTCTGAAAGCTCAGATGAGCTGAATTTGCGAGATGATGAGGAATTTGAAGGAGCAAACATTGCCTATGCCTTACTTGCAACCAATATACCTCAAACATACTTGCAAGCGCGAAATTCTGGCGAGTGGGAGCACTGGAGAGCCAGCATGGACTCAGAGCTTGCCAAAATGGACAAATATCGAGTTTGGGAGCTTGTGGATCGCTCAAATCAAAGAGTTCTCAAAGGCAAATGGGTCTACACTCGGAAAATTGATGGTGAAACCGGCCAACCTTCAACCTACAAGGCCAGATTTGTTGCCAAGGGTTATTCCCAGATTGAAGGACTCGATTTCAACGAGTTATTTGCCTCTGTTGCACACAAGGACACTATCAGAGTCTTCCTGGCATTGGTCAATCACTTTAACATGGAGTGTGACCAAGTAGACATCATTGCAGCCTTCCTCAATGGCGATTTAGAGGAGGAGATATATATGGAACCACCAGAAGGCTCCAACATTCCTGCAGGCCAAATTTTGCGACTCAGAAAATCGCTTTATGGCTTGAAGCAATCTCCTAGATGCTTCAACAAGGCTCTAGATAATTGGCTTCGATCTCAAGGCCTCAAACCAACCTCTGCAGACCCCTGTCTTTACTACAAATTCGAAAATGGCAATTTCCTCATGCTCTCTGTTCATGTGGATGATCAGTTGATTGCTTGCAACAACAGAAAGTATTTGGACGCATTCAAAATTGCTCTCAACTCAGAATTTGAGTGCAAGGACTCAGGTCCAGTCTCCTACTTCTTGGGATTCAATATACATCGAGATCGGACTCAGAACAAGCTGTTCATGAGTCAAGAACATTATTTGGAGTCAATTTTGGACCGGTTTGGTATGAGTGACTGCAACCCAGCCAGAACTCCTCTGCCTGCCAATTTTCGCCCTATTCCAGCCACAGATACCGAGTATGAGGAGGCAAAGCACTACCCATATGCCCAAGCAGTGGGAGCCATTCTTTATGCCTCAACAATCACAAGACCAGATCTCGCTTTTCCAGCTTCCCTGCTGTCAAGATATATATCCAAATACAACACAGAGCACTGGAAAGCGGCCAAACATCTACTTCGGTACATCAGAGGCACCACAGACCTTTGTTTGACCTTCAACAAAGAGAATTCAAACAGGATTGCTCTGGGCTATGCAGATGCAGACTGGGGAGGCGATCTAGATACAAGGAGATCGACTACAGGCTACATCTTCAAGGTCTATGGTGGAGTTGTGGCCTGGAAAAGTCGACGTCAAAATACAGTGGCGCTTTCCACCACAGAAGCAGAGCTTATGGCCTCTTCTGAAGCGACCAGACAAGCCATTTGGCTCAGGCAACTTCTCAGTGATCTCCAGCTCGAATTGGACCAGCCATTGCCAATTCTAAACGACAACAATGGAGCAATTGCCTTGTCAAAGAACCCAGTCAACCATGACAAGTCAAAGCACATTGATATGAGACACAAGTTTGTCAGGGAGAAGGTGGAGGACAACACAGTGACACTGTCCCATGTGCCATCAGCTGAGAACATGGCGGATCTCCTCACTAAGGCGCTCCCAGCAGAGGTATTCAACAGGCTGAGGGATCTACTTGGAGTTCAGCAAAGATCAGATTGAGTGGGAGTGTCGGAATTGTGAGCAATACTGATCTGTGCCACACTGCCACACTGCCACATCGCTTTCTCCCACTTCCCCTGAAGTGTTTCATATCCATAGCATCGCTTTTCCTGCTCTGTGAGCAGGGAACTCTCTCTATGCACTTCTTATTCATCCGACATATACCCCAAACATACTTGCAAGCGCGCAATTCTGGCGAGTGGGAGCACTGGAAGTCAAGTATGGACTCAGAGCTTGCAAAAATGGACAAATATGGTGTCTGGGATGTTGTCGACCGCACAAATCAAAGAGTCCTCAAAGGCAAATGGGTTTACACTCGCAAAATTGATGGTGAAACCGGCCAGCCTTCAACCTACAAGGCCAGATTTGTTGCCAAAGGTTACTCCCAGATTGAAGGACTCGATTTCAACGAGCTCTTTGCATCTGTGGCACACAAAGACACCATCAGAGTCTTCCTGGCCTTGGTCAATCATTTCAATATGGACTGTGACCAAGTAGACATCATTGCTGCCTTCCTCAATGGCGATTTAGAGGAAGAAATATATATGGAACCACCAGAGGGCTCCAATGTTCCTGCAGGCAAGATTTTGCGACTCAGAAAATCGCTTTATGGCCTCAAGCAGTCTCCAAGATGCTTCAACAAAGCTCTAGATACTTGGCTTCGGTCCCAAGGCCTCAAACCGACTTCAGCAGACCCCTGCCTCTACTACAAATTCGAAAATGGCAATTTCCTCATGCTTTCTGTTCATGTGGATGATCAGTTGATTGCTTGCAACAACAGGAAATATTTGGACGCTTTCAAAATTGCTCTGAATGCGGAATTTGAGTGCAAGGACTCAGGACCAGTCTCCTACTTCCTGGGATTCAATATACATCGAGATCGGACTCAGAACAAGCTGTTCATGTCACAGGAGCATTACTTGGAGTCGATTTTGGACCGGTTTGGTATGAGTGACTGCAATCCAGCCAGAACTCCTCTGCCTACCAATTTTCGCCCTATTCCAGCCACAGATACCGAGTATGAGGAGGCAAAGCATTACCCATATGCCCAAGCAGTGGGAGCAATTCTTTATGCCTCAACAATCACAAGACCGGATCTCGCTTTTCCAGCTTCTCTGCTATCCAGATATATCAGCAAATACAACACAGAGCACTGGAAAGCGGCCAAACATCTACTTCGGTACATCAGAGGCACCACAGACCTTTGTTTGACCTTCAACAAAGAGAATTCAAACAGGATTGCTCTGGGCTATGCAGATGCAGACTGGGGAGGCGATCTAGACACAAGGAGATCGACCACAGGCTACATCTTCAAGGTCTATGGTGGAGTTGTGGCCTGGAAAAGTCGACGTCAAAATACAGTGGCGCTTTCCACCACAGAAGCAGAGCTTATGGCCTCTTCTGAAGCAACCAGACAAGCCATTTGGCTCAGGCAACTTCTCAGTGATCTCCAGCTTGAATTGGAGCAGCCCCTGCCAATTCTAAACGACAACAATGGAGCAATTGCCTTGTCAAAGAACCCAGTCAACCATGACAAGTCAAAGCACATTGACATGAGACACAAGTTTGTCAGAGAGAAGGTGGAGGACAACACAGTGACCCTATCACATGTCCCATCAGCTGAGAACATGGCGGATCTCCTCACCAAATCGCTCCCAGCAGAGGTATTCAACAGGCTGAGGGAGTTGCTTGGAGTTCAGCAAAGATCAGATTGAGTGGGAGTGTCGGAATTGTGAGCAATACTGATCTGTGCCACACTGCCACACTGCCACATCGCTTCCAGCTCTTTCCTATTACATAAGGAAACTCTGTAGCGTCGCTTTCCATGCTCTCTGAGCAGTACAGATGTCTCTATGCACTTCATATTCATCCGACATCAATGTCATTGAAAGAGATCATCATCGCCAAATTGCTGCAGAACGCCGTGCTTCTGCTCCAGCAATACCGCAGCAAGGGGGGCATAATGGCGATAATTATACCGACTCAGAATCAAGCTCAGGAAGCTCAGATGAGCTGAATTTGCGAGATGATGAGGAATTTGAGGGAGCCAACATTGCCTATGCCTTACTTGCAACCAATATACCTCAAACATACTTGCAAGCACGAGATTCCGGCGAGTGGGAGCACTGGAAAGCCAGCATGGACTCAGAACTTGCAAAGATGGACAAATATCGAGTTTGGGAGGTTGTGGATCGCTCAAATCAAAGAGTCCTCAAAGGCAAATGGGTCTACACTCGAAAAATTGATGGTGAAACCGGCCAACCTTCAACCTACAAGGCCAGATTTGTTGCCAAGGGTTATTCCCAGATTGAAGGACTTGATTTCAACGAGTTATTTGCCTCTGTTGCGCACAAAGACACCATCAGAGTCTTCCTGGCCTTGGTCAACCACTTCAACATGGAGTGTGACCAAGTAGACATCATTGCAGCCTTCCTGAATGGCGATTTGGAGGAGGAAATATATATGGAACCACCAGAGGGCTCCAATATACCTGCAGGCAAAATTTTGCGACTCAGGAAATCGCTTTATGGTCTCAAGCAATCTCCTAGATGCTTCAACAAAGCTCTGGATAATTGGCTTCGGTCTCAAGGCCTCAAACCAACCTCTGCAGACCCCTGCCTTTACTACAAATTCGAAAATGGCAATTTCCTCATGCTCTCAGTTCATGTGGATGATCAGTTGATTGCTTGCAACAACAGACAATATCTGGACGCTTTCAAAATCGCTCTGAATGCGGAATTTGAGTGCAAAGACTCAGGACCAGTCTCCTACTTCTTGGGATTCAATATTCATCGAGATCGGACTCAGAACAAGCTGTTCATGAGTCAAGAACATTATTTGGAGTCAATTTTGGACCGGTTTGGTATGAGTGACTGCAACCCAGCCAGAACTCCTCTGCCTACCAATTTTCGCCCCATCCCAGCCACAGATACCGAATTTGAGGAGGCAAAGCATTACCCATATGCCCAAGCAGTGGGAGCCATTCTCTATGCCTCAACAATCACAAGACCGGATCTTGCCTTTCCAGCCTCTCTGCTGTCAAGATATATTTCCAAGTACAACACAGAGCACTGGAAAGCGGCCAAACATCTGCTTCGGTACATCAGAGGCACCACAGACCTTTGTTTGACCTTCAACAAAGAGAACTCAAACAGAATTGCTCTGGGCTATGCAGATGCAGACTGGGGAGGCGATCTAGACACCAGGAGATCAACCACAGGCTACATCTTCAAAGTCTATGGTGGAGTTGTGGCCTGGAAAAGTCGGCGGCAAAATACAGTGGCGCTTTCTACCACAGAAGCAGAGCTCATGGCCTCTTCTGAAGCAACCAGGCAAGCCATTTGGCTCAGGCAACTTCTCAGTGATCTCCAGCTTGAATTGGAACAGCCATTGCCAATTCTAAACGACAACAATGGAGCAATTGCCTTGTCAAAGAACCCAGTCAACCATGACAAGTCAAAGCACATTGACATGAGACACAAGTTTGTCAGGGAGAAGGTGGAGGACAGCACAGTGACCCTATCACATGTCCCATCAGCTGAGAACATGGCGGATCTCCTCACCAAGGCGCTCCCAGCAGAGGTATTCAACAGGCTGAGGGATCTACTTGGAGTTCAGCAAAGATCAGATTGAGTGGGAGTGTCAGAATTGTGAGCAATACTGATCTGTGCCACACTGCCACACTGCCACATCGCTTTATACCTTTCCTATTACATAAGGAAACTCTTGTAGCTTCGCTTTTCCTGCTCTGTGAGCAGGGAACTGTCTCTATGCACTTCTTATTCATCCGACATATCGCTGTGCCGAGGCTGTAATATAGCCTGTAGTTGCCGCTATGTTGTGTAGGAATAGCAGGCAGATCGGTGCAGCGATGGGCAAGATATCGATTTCTTTGGGTTGGAAAACTCATCTGCAAATTTGCAGTTTGCCGGAAATGATAAATCGATACCTCAAGAACGGTACACGCTGCCGGGCTGTGCTTGGGCGTGATGGTGGATGCGATGATAGATACCGGTGTGTAGAAGGAAGAGATCGATCGGACCGGTGAATCGCGAGAAATCGTCCAAGTTGTGAACGTCCGTTATCTCGGCCTTCTGTGAGTGCTGGACTCTTCAGGGTGTCGGAGGATATGAAGTGCATAGAGACAGTTCCCTGCTCACAGAGGAGGAAAAGCGAAGCTACAAGAGTTTCCTTATGTAATAGGAAAGGGCTAGAAGCGATGTGGCAGTGTGGCAGTGTGGCACAGATCAGTATTGCTCACAATTCTGACACAGGGGCCGTAAGACGTGAGCTAGCACTGTAGAAAGAGTGCTGTATTGTTCTGGCGCTTGTAGGTGAAGCGACAGACAGAGATGGTAGGTAAAGAGGTGTGCCAGAAAGCGTGCACTTTGATGGTGCAATTGCAGGCGAACCGTTGAAGCTACCGGAAGATCGAGAACACCCCGTGAAAGAGCACGTTGAGCTCTATATGGTCACTTATCCGCAGGCGAATCGGGCGCGATTCAGGCTCATAACCTGTCGGATGAATAAGAAGTGCATAAGACATGTTCCCTGCTCAGAGAGCAGGAAAAGCGACGCTATAGAGTTTCCTTATGTAATAGGAAAGGGCTAGAAGCGATGTGGCAGTGTGGCAGTGTGGCACAGATCAGTATTGCTCACAATTCTGACAGGCAGCAACAATTACCCGAGACCCAAAACACACCGGCAGCATTACCATCAACCGGGAGGTCATCTTTGCAAACACAGAATTCAGTTCTGAGCCATTTGGATCTCCGGATTTGAAAATAACAAATTTGCGGCCTCAAATCGAGTCCGATGCTGTTATTTTGCGACGCTAGTCTGCATGTGCCTGCCTCTAACACCTCCGAAACAGGGAATGCAATAGGTCGAGCGGCTCTTTCAGATTTGGCAAATGAGCAAACAAAAAGTCGCCAATCAAAATTCACAGATTCCGGATATCATTGAGAGAGATCATCATCGCCGAATTGCTGCAGAACGCCGGGCATCCGCTGCAGCACCAACACTGCAGCAAGGGGGCATAATTGCGATATTTCAAGCGACTTGGGCTCATCAGATGAGCCGAATTTCAAGATAATGATGAATTTGAAGCCCCAAATGTTGCCTATGCCTTAATTGCAACACATATACCGCACATAGAAGTGTAAGCGCAAAAGTCTGGCGTGTGGGCCACAGCACTGGAAATCCAGCACAACAAATGCAGAGCTTGCCAAAATGGACAAATATCGAGTTTGGGAGGCTGTGGACCATGTCAGAATTGTGAGCAATATCTGTGCCACACTACCACACCGCCACATCGTTTCTAGCTCTTTCCTATTACATAAGGAAACTCTATAGCGTCGCTTTTCCTGCTCTCTGAGCAGGGAACTTGTCTTATGCACTCTTTATTCATCCGACAGACCACTCAAATCAAAGAGTGCTCAAGGGTAAATGGGTCTACTCCAGGAAAATTGATGGTGTGTTACGACTGAAGACTAGCGAGTGACAGGCACTAGTATCAGTAGATAGCGACGATCTTACTTGTGATAAAGCCTAGGAAGGATCGGACGATGATTGAGGCAACAAGCTATGAGTACGACGGAAGTCACTTGTATGACGATGGTGAGAGCAACATATGATATTTCATCTGCAAGAAGGGGAGAGACGCGCTGAGAGCGCGTCTTATATACCCTTCACTATGTACTAGCTAATCGTATTGCTTAGCTAATCGTATTGCTTCTTCAGCGCTTACTAATCTGCCTCCACCCTTGCCACTCATTTCCCAATGTTTGCCACTCATGCTCCAACTCTGCTGAGTAATCGCTTACCAATCACGGTAGTTATTGTCCAGCTGTCTAAGTGTGCTTAGCAATCTCTGGGAATGCTTGGTAAGCGTAAAGAGTCTGGTGATAAGAGGCTGGGATATTATACAGGTCATATGTGTTGCGACAGGGTCGTAACATGGTGAAAGCAGTCAACCTTCAACATACAAGGCCAGATTTATTGCCAAAGGTTATTCTCGGATTGAAGTACTGAAGTCAAAGAGTTATTTGCTTCTGTTGCGCACAAAGATACCATCAGAGTTGTACTGGCATTGGTCAATCATTTCAACATGGGGTGTGTCACGGGCCTGTCCCCACCAGACCTAGACTATACAAATGGAGACAGGGGCGAATAAGACGGTTTAAGGTGGTACTTACACAGAGGAGGTAAGCCTCGAAGTGATTGGTGAGTGGACGACAAGTGGTAGCTTGGAAGGATCCGGCAAGCTACTGGTGGTGGTGAAGGAGGTGGGTCTGTGGTGACGTGACGAAAGACTGATAGCGCAAGGAGGGTGCAAGTCAAGACTACAAGTCACACTAGAAGAAGTGTGAGGCTATGAGTGAGCTATCAGACTAGAGATATTTTGATCCTTGGGAAAAGGATTCTTCACGGCCAGCGGAGGGGGGATATATCCCCTTCACTTGGCGATGTTTCTCCTGTCCATCCGTCAGTATCTTCCATCGTTACAAAGGCCCGTCGGATCCGATAATCTCTCCCCCTCTCCTTCTGACATCATAAGAGAGGATGGTTGATGCTGTGGCGAGAGAGCGATGTCTTAGGCTGCTCGTGTTGAGAACATATCTTCATCGTGTCGAGGACCTATCTTCTTCGTATCGATGATATGATGTTGTCGATTCGATGAACCAAGGTAATCTCCTGGCTTGGGATCTGGTGATTCTGAAACATTCTGTCGCTTTCTGTTGCTTCCCATGTCTTGCTGGGTCATGACAGGGTGTGAGCAAGGAGACATCATTGCAGCCCTCCTCAATCCCAATTTGGAAAACCAAATATACATGGGACCACCAGAACGCTCCAAAATCCCTGCAGGCAAGTTACTGTGACTGAGAAAATCGCTTGAGGTCAAAAGCAGTCTCCTAAATACTTCCAAACAGCTCCTACATCATTGGCTTTGGTATCAAGGCCTCACTCGAACCAACCTCTTCAGACCCCTGCCTCTCCCTCAAATCTTCAAAGTGGCAATTTCCCCATGCTTGCTGTTCATGCCAATGATCAGTTCATTGCTTGCAGCCACAAGAAGTATTTGGACGCTTTCAAAATGACTCTCAACTCAGACTGAAAGTGCAAGGATTTGGACCAGTCTATAACTTCTTGGGATTCATTATTCATTGAAATCGGTATCGACACCGACGTGATCGCCTTAACTCTGATTTGCCTTCACGCTAAAACGATGCGGTGTAGTCGCAGCTAGCTGTGTGCCGTCCCGCTTGCGGCTTTGTGTCATGCAGATCGACACTGGAAGGGTAAGTCATCGTGACAGGCTTCTCTCTTCAGCTGCAATGTAAATTGGCGCTCGATGCTGGCACCGGCAGGATTTTACCAGTGACAGGAGGGAGGCAAGTGATCCTCAGGAGCTGACTTCATATGGTGGCTTATGCTTCAATCCGTAGGAGCTGAAGCCTTGCGGGTCCTGCGAGTCGCGGGTTCGTCAGCAGCAAGACTGAGGACGTCGCAGTTCTAGTCGTAGATCGGGAGGGGGAGGATCTTGTCGGACTGCCGTCATCAGCATCCGGCAACGAGGGAGTGTCTGGCCCACGTTAAACAGGAAATTATTGGCCAGATCCTCCGCTTCCAGGAAACGAGTGGAATAGAGGACTGAGCATTAGCCTCGGGACGTGGAGATCAAGACGGTGCCTGTGACCGACCGAGGTGTCCTCTTGTCTCGTACAATAAATTCTCCATCTCCTCTATTTCCCGATCGGTCCAGACATCGTCACCGCTTGCTCGCTGAATCGGATCAGTGGACTCTGAGCCCATTGCGTTGTCGCCTCGGTTAGGTCTGTCCGTATGTGCACCCGCAGATCCAGCGCCGCCAAGGCCATTGGTCCCAAAGCCTTGTTGGGCGGCTTTGGTCGACTCGACCTGTGACACGCCGGTGGCATCCTCAGGGCGATGATTGAATTTCTCTGCGTGACTGACGAAGGCTTTGTAAGCTTCCCAGGTCGTCACAAGATCGTCGGGCTGGCTTCAGCGCACACACACCAGAGTGACCTAGAAACCTACTATACAGCGAAAGACTTTGCGATAGATTTCGGTCTAGATAAGGACGCACTTTAGCTATCGCTTAGATCGTAGCTGGGACTCACGTTGTGCACAGCGACTGCAATCCACATGTCCTTCCAGAATTTGTCGTCGAGCGGATCGTTGAAGCGTTCCGGCAGTATCTCCGGTGTGCGCATTGTCATTCTCGAAGACCATACCCCTGCATCGGCTACCAAGTTCTTCCGCAGAGTTGTCTGAGCCGTGTCGGCAGCGCGATCCGCAGACCTTGAAAATGGGGTGTCCGCGGCCATGACTTCCAAGCGCTCATGAGCATCGTCGTCATGCGAATGCGCCGTCGGGGTGCGAGTTACTGCCTCCTCCCCATGTCTGACGGGCCGTCCGACAGACCCATGGGAAGCGACATTTTCTTCTTCTATTCGAGTCGAGGCTCCATCGATCTTCGGGATACTGCAAGAAGATTGTGCATTTCCGTGTGCCGGGGAAGGACGCCGTTCGAGAATCGCCTTCTCCTCAAGCGTCTTGACTGCCGAGCTTGCGAAACCCGGACGCTCACCATCGCAACGTGTATCACTCCTCTCCCCCACTGCAGCCATATGTGGCCCGGCTATGGTGTCACCGCCGAGGACCGCCACTGCCGGGTGCGTCATGCGACCAAAACCCTTGCTCACGTTGGAGATGACGTTCTCTGAAACGCCCTTGGTCACTGCAATCAATGGCTAGAAGCGGAAGGCGGCTTGCGCTCACGACTCGAAAAGCCAGACTCGACGGTTCGCACCAATCGATCACGAGCAGTCCTCTTCTTGACTTGAGTTATGCCTCGAGAGACATCTCCATCCTGCTGCTCATCATCCGGATCCCAGACTTCGATCTCGTCCTCGTCTTCAGCAACCGGCTGCCGGGCAAGAAGCTGATCTTCCTCAATGGCATCGACATCGATTCCGACATGTTCGCGCATCAACCGCATTCGCAAAGTGTGCGCAAATCGCCCGACCTTGAAAGGGCGTCCACCCATAACGCTACTCGTAAGCAGAATGTGACATACCCGGGTCTGATAACGGACCCGTCCACCATATCTGTATCTCGTATCACAGCCACGAGCTCAGAATCTCGATCGCCTCTCTGGCTTCTCTCGTTGATATTCGCTGATCCGCAGATCACAAGGCGATCGTCGACGATCATCGTCTTGCCGTGGATATACACTTGTTCTGTGGTCAAGGCTCCGTTCTTGAACTTCCCCCAACCTCGGAGGGAGAAGAAGGTGATATATTCGTCAGGCTGTTCGTTAGGGAAAGGACTGCAGATTGGACAAAATCCCACGTCTATACCTTCTTTCCGAAGTCTCGAGAAGATGGATTGGGTACCGCGGCAGATCGTTCGATTTTGGCATTCGACGATGAGCCGCACAGAGCTTGCTTTATCAGAATCAATCGGGAAAGTATACCCCGGCAACAGAGGAATGACAATGCAGGCTCGCCACTTGACTGCCTGTCGGTGTGCGCGTATGATACGCTCAACGAGGGCATCGCCGATTCCATTCTGGATCTTGATCCCATCCACCGTTGTCGAGGTGATGAAAAATTGGTTCTCAATATAAATGAAATGTTCAGACGCTTCGATGGCTAAACATCGTCAGGATGTACAGACACGCTCGATAGCAGGATCTCACACTTGCAATAGGCGTTCTGGATGGAATGCTCAACCTTCGTCAAAGTTGACATAGACCAAGGACCAACGGACCGGCAAATCTGCACTTCGCATGTTCCGCGAAGTTTGAGTTCGCTCAATTCTCGCTGGGTAAACTCTGGAGGTGGGAGCAGGAAAGGCATTCTGCGCTTGTGGTTCTGATCGTCAGAAAGTCCAGGAGGGAATTGACTCACTTTGGTGCGAATCAACAGATTCCAGCGTTGAATGAAATGTCGACATAGATCGCGCGCTGGTTGACCCACTAGCTGCAAGCCGACGTCATGCCAAGGCATGCGCGGGACGCGAGATCGGTCGAACATATCCTCAAAAGGTTTATTCAGCTCGGCATACTCCATCACACGCTCATTGGCGTAATCTTTCCCGCGCCAAATTGGTCCCTTTGCGCCATCTGGCTCAGTATAGTCCTCGTCCGTCAAAACATGCTGCGAGGTGTCCCAACGGCCATAGCAGAGATCTAATCCTCCCATGTAAGCTATCGTGTCGTCAATTACGCAAAGCTTTTCGTGCTAGGGAATTGTCAGAGGAACATATCGAGACGACCGGAATACTCACGTGCGACCAGTAGAAGGTCCCTGTCTGGAAATGCGAAGGCGATCTCTGTACGAGAATATCGGGGTGCAGATTGCTTAAAGTCTTCTTTGTGTAGATGCTGTCAACTGGGGTGGTCTTATCCGAGACCTCGTTGCTGGGCAATGAGCCGGACAGCCTTGCACCCTCTTGACCCACTAGATGATGACGAAGATCTTGACCCCCTCTTCTGCCTTACGACGCAGGAGATGGTCGAGCCTGTACCGCTCATCGCCCGGCCGACGCAGGTACAACTCCGGCGATACCCTGCAATTAGTCGGAACCCAGGCTCAGTAGCAGAGAGAAAGCACCACCAATCGTGAATGTAAATGGTGTTCTTTGCCATATTGAGCGCCCGACTCAGATTCCAGAAATAGTCGCGCTGCGGGTCAGACTTCTGCATGATTCATGCACGCACCCCATCGACGAGCCACTGGGCGGCAACGTTCAGACGCAAAGGGGCGAATGAGTCGAAGCGATTCCGGCTTGCCCAGACACTCTGTGCGGCTATTCGCTCCATCGAGACTATGAATTGGTGCATGACCCTCTGTCGGTCGTTAGCATAGGGGGGGTTCGGCGGCACGATCTTACCGCATTCTTGGCAATAAGTTTGAGCTTTCGCTGGGAGTTCGAGATGAAGAAGGTGTGGTGGCTGGCCTCATTCTCTCCCTCTTCGTTGGCAATGTCCAATGCTCGTGTTTGATCCTCTCCGGATGATGCTACGAGATCCATATCAAGGGGATTGTCAGGATCAACCGCCTCCAGTCCAGGGCGTTGATTGATGCGTGTCGTTTGTTTGGGGTCATGTCTCGTCGCTTTACCGGATATGAGGCTGAAGCCCGTGCGATAGACACGCTTGGGACGCTCAATCGTGAAATCAGAGTCGATGAGGAACACATCGTATATATCGGAACTTTCGGGGCCCTCGGTCGCCACGAAGTATGAATCGCGGACAATGAACCATTTGGGAGCTCGATTGGCTATCCAAGAAGCAGGAGTCAACCCTGGCTGGTTGGCTCGACGGCTAGCATTGCTCCCAGGCATCTTGAGGAATCCTGCCTTTCCCTGGAAACCTCCAGTCGGGGCCAGCGCTAGGGTTAAGGCGGAGAGCTCAAAGAATTTACATAGTCTATTAGACTCGGGACGGAAAATCTGTGGTCAACTCAAGGCGCCCTAGCTAGATCATACTTACTACTGCACGGATCAAGTCCACCAAGTAGCGCTGTAGAGCTGACCGACTACTCTCCGCGTATTCGGCACGCCCGTTGTCCTTGAACTTCGGCTTGTCCTTCGCGTCTCTGCCGCCGAGCCGATTCAAGTAGGGAATACTGATTTTCGGGAAGTCTGGTATGTCCAATCTCCTGGCAGATCGAAAGCTTGGAACCTTCGACCCCAGGCTAGCTGCCTTGTAATGGGCATGCAATGACAAAAAATCGCGTAGCTCGCGAAATATCACCCACTTGACTGCCCCGTCCCCGTACTCGCATTCGATCTTGAACATCTCCTTGCCCGTAGCTTGATTGTCAGGCTGCAAGCCAACGCTGTCCCCTACGCGAAACCTCAAGTTGCCTAGCAGGACTGGAACAGCACGTCTTCCGTCCTCATCCCGGTCCAGCCACGTTTTGAGAATCATCACCGGAAGCTGTCCAGCCCAAAGCTCTGTTGTGACGGGCACTGAGGCGATCATTGTCGAAGCTAGCGCTGTGGATCTACCGAGGCTGGGATTCGGCCCGATGTTCTTCGTACTGTCGGGAAGGACCCGGTCTCTGAGAATTGACCAGCGTCGTTGCGCTCTTTCATGAACAATGGGGTTGCCAGCCCGGACCGCCTCAAGGGGTGGGACCTGTGTATTTCCGTCATGACTAGGTCTGAAGGAGCTCCATTTGGCCGAATGCCGCGGACGTGTCCTAGATTCATCCAGAGCCCCGCTCCAGTGCGCACTGGCCCCAACCGAAGTGTGTTCCGCAATGTCATGTGGACTGATCTGATCGGGCTGTGATGAAGATGATGCCGAGTTCTTGGATTCGAGCATGGGACTGGGCGACTTGATCGTTGGTGCATCTCGCTCAAACCCCGAGCCTTGCGCCTCTGTGAACGGACTTCCAGAAGCCTCGTGACAAGCGTTATAGGCCGTGCCTTCGTACCGAAAGTCCATGTGCTCGGACGAGATCGACTCTTGAGCAGGAACCCTTTCTTCCATTTGCTGGTGATCTGTCGTTACGTGGTCTCGAGTCATGCTCGAGCCTCTCTGACGTCCAGAGCCGGCATGATCCTGATCCATGCTATCATTGCGTCTCGGACCTCGGTTTACCGCTGACCATACATTCTCATCGCCTGCGGAACCGTTAAAGGATATGGTGTGGTTGGCGCTGTGGTGTGCCCTGGCCGCCGAGTCGCCCGCTTTCTCCTCAGCTGCTGCGTTGGCATCGGAATGCAGTGTCGTAGATGGGAGTCCCTTGCTGCTGACATCGAGGTCACAAGTAGATACCTCGCCCTCGCGATGCTTCTGCCAGTATTTGTCGATCACACTGGACAGAGTGTACCCTTCCATCTGAGACGAGGCCGACGTCATGGCGAGATCTCGAAGGCTATATTGTCGGGTCTATACATCATATGACTAGTGACTGCTCGATTACGACGGGTGCAGAGTGTCTCCCATGCCAAAGAAAAGAAAAGCCGAAAGCAAACAGAATACAGACAAGTGTGCCATTGACAACGCCTGAAACGGCTTGAAACGAAGCACTTGCGTCATAATCGTAGGGTTTCCGGTCCTCGGTTTTCTCTTCAATACGTAGTGTCATGTTCTGTCTTGCAGAATCTCATGTTCCATTCGGTAGCCTATGTACCGCCCGCTTTCTCAAATACCTGCTCATCCCTGGTCCCAAACCACAAGGTATCTCATCATGCGCCGGGTGTGGCCCATGATCTCCATCGTCCTGCGTCGCGTGAGACTGTATCTTTCCCGAGGGTTGTGGAACCCACCTGAATGACCTGACCATCGACTGTCGTTACATCTCGAAACTCTGATCAGCTCAATGAGCGAGGAGTCGGACGGGAAAGCCCTACACTCCAGTCCCTCTCTACACCATTGTCAAGGTAGTCTGCCCTGCCTAGCCAGACGGGATCCCACTCGCCGCCTTGTAGATCAAGCAGACCGCTGTCAACGTCCATCAATGCCGCATGATCCGCTGAGCTATCACCGCCAACTTGTTGGGCCGTTCGGACTCGTGCCGGAGTCGAGAGGTCTATTCCCGAAGTACGACGCCGATATAGAGAGCAAGATGCACTACCTGCACTGACATCCAGAGCCCGATCACCGGTCAGCTATCGAATGAGCACTGCCCGATCTTCGGCGATACGCACAGCTCGACCAATGGCTATAACACTGGCGGCGTGGGCGAAAACGACCACACAGCGATGTCCGAGTTCCTCGACTCTACACGTCCAAGCTTCCGCCCATAGGTCAAGGCGCTCTTGTAACTCGTCCAAAGTCTCGCCTCTTCGAGAAGGGTAAACAGTAGAAGGCCATTCAAGATCCAGCAGTCCGGGGAAGAGAGGATCAAGTGCTCTCGCGGTAGCAGGTCGGGGATGTAGACCAGTGCCGGGTCGCACAGTGGAGTACCTGCGAGGTCATTGTCCCCTCGTTGAATGATGCTCTCTAGCTGCTGAGGCAGGTTCAGTATTCACTTACCATTCGCCGACCCCGTGTTCGAGACGTATCTTATCTAACTTGAGCGATCGAGCAGTCGGTTCTGCTGTTTGTATGCAGCGGTAAAAAGCAGAGCTGAAGACAGCTTCTGGTCGCTCAATGTCTGGTCCGGAAAGGAAGGTTGCCAACTGGCGGGCCTGCTGCAGGCCGTACGCCGCAAGCTGCGTCTGATCAATCTGTCCTTGATGCGAGATGTTGGAATCTCACGGGAGGATCACGATTCATACCCGTGGGCCCCGTCTTGATGTCGGGGTCAATCCAATTCGAACTGTGCTATTAGCATGTTAATCGTCTTTGTGGTAGGAGCAAAGCCACCGGAAACCATGACGGCAAACGTAGATGTATTCCAGCATAGCGAGCCTGCCTTCATCGACGTAGGTTGAACGCGAGTATCGATGCGAACAGTGATCCAAGGCCGACGATATGCGCACAGCGTAACAGGAAGGAGCGCAAATGTGATCAGGTCAAGCGATTTGTATGATCAGCACTCTACTAGTAGCTTATAGGCTATCGATCAGTCAATAGAATTCCTGCTCTAACGATCCAAACCCTAAACAAGTCATTAATGCAAACGGGAGGGACGAAGCGGTGTCATTCATACATGAGGTGTATCTACATGCATGCTGAATAGAGTACAGCAGCTGGATCTAGAACCCATAAGAGGCGAGCAGAGGATCCTCGGCAACCGACGAGGCGGCCTTGGTCTGGAGCTTAAGTGCGGCAGTCTGAGATTCAGTCCTCTTCGCCTTTGAACTATATCGCATTGCGTGGATTTGTTGGTCGAACTCACCTTCCTCTCGTGGTAAGCCTGACCCTTGACTTTCCGCTTCTCTTCCAAGCGGTCGACGACATCCTTGTAGCCCCAACCGACTTCGTGCGAGATCCGTTTCAAGGTGCAGAATTTGCGGCCAGGCTTGAGTCGCAGCACTCGAAGAGCAGCCGGTACCACCATCTTCTTCACACGATCTTGCGCAGGCGGCACGCCCTCGTAGAGCTCGAGTCGCTTCAGAGCTGCTGTGCCTCGAGAGGTCTTATGGGGGACCTGTTGGGATGACGAAGAATGGGCAATTGTGCGTTCCAAGGCATGGTGAGAAAGCAAAAATACGCGTGAGCAGTTGTGGGACAGCAAGCGAGGGACCCACCATGCCGCGTACGGCTTTGTAGAGAATGCGAGAAGGAGCGCGGTGGTGGAAGGGCCCCGACTTCTTGGGGTTGACGATATGGCGTTCTGGTTCATCAGATGACTGCAAAGCTACTAAATGATCGACACTGACTGTGCAGGTATGCGTGGTACTTAAGCTTGTTCCGGAAGAAGCTACCGGAGCAGTTGATTTCCTCACACCTGACCACTGTCACTTTCTGGCCGGACAGAATCTGGAGGAGCGTCGCAGTTATGAGCAGGGGATGCGGAAAGCAAGTCGAAGTGAGAGAGGAAGGGCACAGCGTCAGCAGCCGCCATTTTCAACTGTCGTCTCTTCTCTTCGGCAGCTGTTCTTGACAGTTCCTTCCTTCACGATTCACTTCCCTAAGCTAGCCTTCTCCCCTTGCATTCCAGGCAGAAGATTCCCCTCAGACAACTCATCCCCGCTTGTCTCCAGATTCCAAACAGCCATGTATCCTTGCCAAGCGTACCCCACATTCCGCATCCCGATACATTGCTTCCCGCAAGAGTTCATCCACCTTGCGATAGAGGCATATGCCATCCTGCACTCACCTGCTTTGAGATGACCGACGCCAAACGACCTAGGAGGTGACCCTTGCCATCGATGACGATGGGAGCCGAAGAAAAGTTGGACATCTGCATGAGCTCAGCTACGCTCGCAATCTCCTGGCCTGCCCCATGAGAGAAGAAAGAACTCACTCTGTCAACTGTCTTTACCTGAAGCTGTAACAGATCTTGAAGCAGCCCAACACTCTCTCCATAGATAGACGTATCCGACCAAGAACTTCGGCGTCTCGGGGAAAAGTGTACCAGGTCTGTGATGAGCGAGTGTGGCGTCATTCACGGCCAGAAGCCGGGTTTTGTGGAGTCCGATGTCGCTCCTTAAGTCCGATGAGAGCGGCCTCCTGTGACCACAATACCCGGACGAGGAACCGGAGAAAGGGGATTTGCGGGGCCGGGTGAACCGGGCCATGTGTTTGACCGGGGGAGAGCGGCAAAGGGTGGGGGAGCGAGGTCGGTCGTTACGTGACCCCCCCTTCCCCCCTCGGTGAAGCTGCTGGGTGTATACAGTAGACCTTAACCAGTGACAACATGATGGCCCCGCCTGCCCGATGAGCGAAAAGCATCGTCGCTCGACTTGACTTCTCCCTGTCGCACCCACGTAGCATTGCACTCAGCGGGATCCAACGTCATGGGCGATTCCGCCTCACCTACAAAGAGGCGCAAGACGTTGTCGGTTTCCCACGAGGAGGCCAAAGACGTTACCAAGAAAGTGCAATCTTGCGATGTCTGCAGAGCTCGCAAGGTTCGGTGTGTCAAGAACGAGCACGGAGATCAATGCGAAGGTTGCTTGAGCTTGGGAAGGATATGCTCTTACAATCATGAGCGTAAGAAGCCAGGTCCTCCAAACGGGTAAGGATTACACGGTTGTGCCCTGTGGCTAAAGACTGCTTTCTGATTTGATCAGATTCGCTCGACAGCCCGCACCCCCTTCGTCCTCACGACGCTCACCTGAAGCAGTGTGGGCCGGTCAATCGTTCTCCTCGCATGGTCATCATGTGCCGTTCCCTCATGAACCGAGCTTGGCCAATATTGGCCTAGATTCCCGTTCGGTTTGGGGGGATACCTTGCGACAGGCAGGCGAACCAGCCGCCTTACATCCCGACATTCTGGAGCAATTCTACTCTATTGATCACTCTATCGGCCAACGCTCATCCATCACGGAGCTAGGGCTGCCCTGGCTCCCTATCGCACCTGGAGGTTCGGGCGACACGGGAGCCAATGACTTCGACATTGCATCGTCTTCTGGTTCTCCATTCGATTGGCTCTGGTCAAATCAGCCGGCTACAGGAGACGTAGCCGGAGTCGACCCTCTGAATATACTGAATGAGCCGCAAGCACCTTCCGCATCTCGCACCATTGTAGAGAAGACACATGTGTCCAGTGGCGAAGGGTCGAACATTGTATCGGAAGGTGACCGATCCGAGAAGCGGACCGCCTCTCGCTCCAAGAGACTAAAAACAGAGGATCTAGTTGAGTGGAGCACTGTGTTGAGGATACTTCAGAGTTATCACGCCCATCTCTAGTGAGACCGACGTACCGTCTCGGGCGCTTGCAAACTAACGTTCAGTCCGTTGCTACCTATTGTGCACTGGCCCACTTTCTCCCAGCAACTGATGGCGAGAGAAGACGAGAAATCGGACACATGGAGGGGGTTTCTTCTCAGCCTTTGTGCGTTCAGACGCGACTCGAGTTATCGAAACTGACCCTAACAGTGGCCTACGCTATCATTCAACTACCTCGATCAGCTCTATCATTCATGCCAGTTGTCGAGCTTCGTCGACTCCATCAGCGTTGTTATGTGGAAAGTACCGCTTTGCGAAACAAGAGCTTCAAATCAATAACGGTAGTAGATGTTGCGTGAGTGCCTCGAAGAGATGTGGGCCGTCTGAGAACTCACTGGCAGGACCTTATAGTGAGCTCCCTTCGGCTGGTTGAGCTCATGATAGCTGCACACACATATATCTGGGAACACTCGGAAGGCAAAATGCCGCCGACCTCATTCTCGCGGAAGCTATCAAGTTGGCGCAGATTATGGGCCTCCATGACGAGCGGAAGTCGGGCCTATCAGGAGATGCGATTGAAATGGAAACGCGGCGACGGGTGTTCTGGCTGTTGTGTGAGTCGCTTATCAGAGAGAGCTGTCTGATGTCAGACGGGTCCGATCGGACTATCGCCGCTTTGACTGCAGCACCGCTTCATATTCAGGACTACGATTTATACCTGCCACTTCCCATGGCGATCGACGACAACCTGCTCACCCCCGCTGGCGCTTTCACTCCATCTTCCAGCGCGGTCCCCTTACTTTCTGGGTTTCACTTCGTCACTCGCTTGTTCTGTCTTTTGGGCGAAATCTTGACCGCGAATCGCAGAGCGGGCGATCCAAACCGTATGGAGGGGCGGATGCCGTGGTCCCCGCCGCTTATTCAATTGCCATCTCTTGAGAACGCAGCCCGTCCAGCACAACACTTCCTTGACGAGCTCGAGAGAATACTGGCTGTCCTACCGGGCCCTTTACAACTTGCGAATCCAACGTCGGTCGGCCCGACCCCCAACTCCAGTTCCTCTCTCTCGGATCCCACGCTCCGAGAAGCGCAAGCGTTTGCGATATGTCGCGCAAACATTCTTATAAGTCAAGCAATGGTTCGATTCTCCATCAGACAGTATGCTAGGTCGGTTGGACAGTCAGATCCCAGCAGCAGCTTTGACGGAATGTCGGAAAGAGTATGGGTGGAGCGAGACGTGTTGTCCCTGCTCGAAGAGTCAGTCTGCGCCACTAGCCTGGGTCATCTGATTCTGGTTTTTTCTGCTGATTCAACAGTATGCCGAGCGAGAGTCTTGCGGCGAATGGAGACAGCATGAGGCAAAAGGTATTATTCGTTGCGTCAAGTTTGCTGGAAAAGTATCCGAGCTCCGCCGAAGGACATTCTTACGTATCTGATTTCCTTGCGGTAGTGAGTCGTGGTGCCAGACTGTCCATCCGGTGCGGCTCACAATCAGTACAACCGCATCGCCCAGGAGCAGCATGCTGCGCTTCTCGAGGGCGACTCTGTTATGCCAAGTAGGCTAGCCACACCCATGGAGATGTGAGGATAATGTAGTCACGTGATGCTACCCACCCCTCGGCCGGCGGTTCAGGGAAATAGAGTTCTCCAAACGCCCGAAGCCGCTTTCGCTGCGCCCTCTGAACCTATCTCGTCGCGTACAAGCCTCTCTCTTTCCATCTCTGAATCCCTTGTCTCGTCTTCGACTGAAGCAGCTTGGTGCAGGCAGCTCCCAGCTTTTCTCTGCCAACAGTGCCATACGACTGTTCTCTAAGCTTGCTTCCAGCGGCTGTCGGACAGCATAGCGACGCTCGGATCTAGGAAGCCTTCACGACGCCCGACCTTTACTGGCAGCTTTCAACGACTGATCGCGGGGCTCAGTGCTATCGCCAGCAGCTTGTAGCGCTGACCGACACCACCGCTAGCTGGCAGACATGGTCTCATCTTTAGAAGTCGGCGACGCCGGAGGCTCTCGAGCTATCGACCCCGCTTCAAATATCCTTGCGGATCAACGAGATCCGCACAACATCATTCGCATGCGACAAGATGCTGCTCGTGACGTATCTCCCTCGCATACTACATTACTTCGAGATTCGAGCGATATGGATGGAACGAAACCACGACTCTCGCCCCTTTTGCCCCCCACCTCAGCCTTTAGCACTGGTGGCGTGACAACCATAGCCCCGCCCGGTAATCTGAACGGGTTTGCCACACCAGACGATTACCCGTTCTCCCCAGCAGCGGATGGAAAGAAGGAGCCTTCGATAAAGCCACCCTTTCCGTCAACTCGGCTCGATTACACGTACGACAGCCAAAAGCAGAGCACGCAATTCTCCTTCCACGACAGTTACCCCCTGTCTGGCGGGAAGGACGGGTCCAGCACACCGACAATTCCTGTTCCCCGTGTCAAGTTTACAGATTCGGCGGCGTATTGGCTAGGCATGTACTTCTTCTTCAACTTGGGTCTGACCCTTTTCAACAAGGTCGTCCTCGTCTCATTTCCCTTCCCCTACGTGAGTCCGACGCTACTTAAGCTCCAAGCACACGAATGACACGCAGACCCTGACTGGTCTGCATGCACTGTCTGGTTGTGCCGGCTGCTATTTGGCTTTGGAACGCGGGGCCTTTGTACGTGCTATTGAGCGTGATGCGGAAAGACTAATGTGGAGACGCCCGCTCGCTTGACGCAGAAGGAGAGTCTGATACTGGGCGCCTTCTCTGTCCTCTACACAATTAACATAGCGGTCTCGAACATATCGTTGCAACTCGTGACCGTACCAGTGAGTGCTATTCATAAGAATGCAAGTGTCTCGGTGAGTCGGACTGTCTAACTGCAGTTCCATCAAGTGGTGCGCGCCTCGACGCCCCTGTTCACAATCATGATTGCCACCGTCATCCTGCGTCAACAATTCAGCATACCAAAGCTGGTCTCGCTGTTGCCAGTTGTGGCCGGCGTAGGATTCGCGTTGGTCACCAATCCCCTTTTAGATCCAATGCTGACGTATGTAACAGGACATATGGCGACTACTACTTCACCGCGTGGGGCTTGATTCTGACGCTATTGGGCACGTTCTTGGCGGCACTGAAAACTGTTGTGACCAATCTTATTCAAACTGGAGGCGGGGGACGTCTAAAACTGGTCAGCTATTGAGCCCATGACATTATGTGCCACATGTTGACCTTCAGCACCCTCTCGATCTGCTGATGCGCATGTCGCCCTTAGCCTTCATCCAATGTGTCATGTACGGTTGGTATACCGGAGAGCTTGAGCGCGTGAGGCGTTACGGTGCCACACAGATGACTAGGGGCAAGGCGATCGCTTTGCTCGTCAACGGGATCATTGCATGCGGTCTCAACATCGTCTCGTTCACGGCAAACAAGAAGGCAGGGGCTTTGACAATGACAGTGTCGGCCAAGTGATTGGATTTCCTTCTCGTTCACGCGATGAAATGGTCTGATGAACAGTTGCAAACAGGTCCTCACCATTGCACTTGCCGTTGTCCTATTTGATCTTCACATCAATGCGACGAATGGCATCGGCATATTGTTGACCCTGCTGGGAGGAGTCGGTCCCTCTTTCTTTCACACAGCGATCGCGTTGACTGATATGCAGGCCTGGTACGGGTATGTCGAACTCCAGGAGAAGAGCAAGAAGCGACTAGGCAAAATCGTAGACAAATCCTAGATTGTGTACACGTGGGCATTCGAGTACAGCGTGTCCTAAAGCCTAAGATGGGACGGACCCGTGGCTGTGCTTCTGAATGATAGATACTCGATCCTGGTAGATCATCCATGCTCATTGCTAAGATCGATACAACATTGCCTCATGCGTGTGCGAATAGACTCAGTGTCCCTATGAGCAGACCGAAGAGAAGACAAAAGGATACAGGAAGTCGTGGCAATTGCCTAACAGAGCCGCTAGCACTTCCCTCGCTATTGCTGCCCGTCACTCCGCTCGGCGCATTCTGGCCATTGCCAGTCGCAAGTGCGCCGGAGTCGACTGTCGCGCTGCCAGTGCCCACGACAGTCGTCGCATATGTGCTTGTCGCGGTTTCGGGCACGCTCGAATCACTCAGCGCTTGATCTGTCAGATAAACGACAGCGATGCTTGGAGCAGGAACGGTGATGCCGCAATTGCCGTCTGTGCACTCCACAGTCGCTGTTTCGACATCGCCGTACAGTCGCCCATCGGAGGCGAAAGAAGTGCCGAGGGTCTGGCCAGCCCAAGTGATATTGTACTGTTCCGAGACGCTTGGAGCCGACAAGTATCGCACGCTGACTGATGACGCTGAGGACGCAATATTCACAGTCAAAGTCGACGCGCCGGTCGAGTCGTCCACGTAGTTGAAGAGCACTACACGTGTAGGGGCGCCGTTCTCGTACACGGCATAAGCTGGATGGTACATGTTGTCGTCGTCGGCAAGGAGATCGACAATTTGCGAAGCATTGGAAGATCCGAAAACCTCAGCAACCACAAGAGTAGCGTAGTAGACTGATCCTGTGGTCCATAGATATCCGGTTCCCTTCGATGAAGGTGGTGGCGTGAAGGGCTGTCATGAGCATTTCGTATGTGACACTGTAGCTACCTCCGCTTACATTGTAGTAGACGTTCTGGCCACCGACATGCATTAGCGCCGCGGAAAAATTGCCCCAGGCCATTTGCAAAGCCCAATCGGTCATCCTTCCATTTCAGCAAACCTCGACGTCAGATTACAGAAGCCGACTTACCACATGGCAGCTCCAAAGCTATCCGATAGACCAGGAAAGCCTCCACAACTCGCAGAGTTCATTTCCAGCATGACCAATTCTTTGCCTGCCGCCTGCACCTCGGTGGAGCCTTCCAAGAAAAGGCCTGTGAGATACTGCGCGCTTGTATGATTGAGGAAATCAGCGAAGATGTCTTGAGCAGAGATGGCATCGCCATCAACGTCGCAGTTGTTCGTCGGATATTGTTGCACAGTGATGGCAGCGAGGTGGTCGGTATTGGACGTGAACCACCCGGAAGCCAAGACATCACTGAGCAGGAAGCCGTCGCGTTGACAGCACACAGAAGGACCTAAAAACGCCTCGGTCGTTTGGAGCACATTTGCTTCGACAACGTTTTGAACAACCATGTCGTACTCTGACACGTAGTTAGTCAGGTTCCAGCCTGACGGTCTTTCCGAATGGTCAACATAGCTAGGGCTCAGCCGCGTTCCGGGTGGTCCGGGGCTGCACGTACAGATCAGGTTCGTTCCCCAAGCCGAGGCCTCTCAAATAGGAGCCAAGGATCTCCTGTGAGTATTCGACGACAAGGGGCAGATTCGCATCGCCATCCGTAACACTGCTCTCGTTGAAGGAAAGACCGAAAAACCACTCGGCGTTCACCAATGATGAGATATTCGCCATGGTGTAAAAGAGCTCTAAGGAGTAATTGATGATGGGCGTCGCGGTCTACACTTTTAGCTTTTTGACATCAAGTGAGGCGTGATTGCGACGTACAACATCGTCTGACGTCTTGATCTTCTCCACGCTGTCGCCATCATCCAAACCGGCTGTAAACAAGGTGCTTCCCTCCTGACTGTTACCACCGACACGAATGATGGGACCCGCGCCGGCACGATCTCGAATATTGGCGAGATAATTGAGGAATGGCACTTTGAGCTGGGAGCCGCTCGTTCCCAACAGATTATCTGCTACAGAGAGTTCGATACTGAACCCCAGAAAGTTGCCTTTTTGGGTTATACTCAAAGAATAGTTGCTGAGATCTTGAGTGGAATCGGGCAGAGCGAGAGCATACGAGGTGGTCGGCGGTTGAGGCGCAGAGGGTGGCGTGAGCACAGTTGTATCGTAAGCTGGTAGACCAGTGTAGGAGGATCCGGCGGCCGAGGACGTTGAGGTCGTCGTCGCCTGACCTGTGTAAACGGTCACGTCTGGGATAGCTATCGATGTCGGCAGGAAGAGGATGCTACCTAGAGACACCAGAGAAAGCCAGGAAGGGCGCATTCTTGGCTCGAAAGCGTGGCCTGATCGACCGCGATGCGAGAGGAAGATATGGCCAACGAGCACCAGAGAGAACGCGGTGCACCTTGAAGGTGGCGATTCGATTGGGTCGTCCTGCGCACGCAACGGATGCGATCTCGAACGAGCTGATCGATGCGGACCTCTTCCTTGCGCAGCCTGCCTAATACCAGTGCTGGAGATGCTGAAATCTATTATCGAATAGCGCAGTCGCCACCCTCCACAGAATCCCAAAATACAGACGGCCGATGACGCGCTTTGTTAGATACCTTGATTCGAGAAGATGAACGAGTGACTGTGCTGAGTATGCAGGAGAGAGAAGTCTACAAACATGGTCAAGCCGTGAAGTCGGACGGGCCAGGTGATTATGAGCTGTGGCCCAAGGCGTCCGTAGCTGAATGCAGAGTCAAGCTGGGTGACCACAACAAAGGTCATCACCGTCGAGCTGCGGTGCGAAAACTGCGACTGCGGGCTCGCTCCCATCTCTTGGCCGTGACTGACCCATCTCGCCTGCAGGAACTTGTCAATACCCGATTGACCCTTGTTCTATGAAGCCACAATCCTCCGAGACCTGCGACCCTGCAACCCTGCAACCATGCAAGTTTACTTGGCCCCTTGGTAGATCAGAGAGGTACCACCTCCTTGGCCCAGAACCCGGGACGCCACTTGATACCTGAACTTCCGTGTTTACAGCATAACTTGCTTTGTTTGGCTCATGACGCGATTCCTACCGCCGGCCGAAGGCGAACGAGACAGGAGGGTCTGTGCGCCCTCACGGCACGGAACACCAAATCACGTGATTGATCTTGTCACTGACATTCCTTGCAGCAGAGAGTCTGCCTGACATTTCCGTCATATGCCATTTGCGCAATGGCATCACTTTCTGCTTCCTGTCCATCCAGCAGACATGTCGAGGGCGACAAAACCTCTGCTGACAGCCATCAGGTACGTTGCTGGTAATCACATAGAATGCTGCTTCTCAGACGCTGATACTCTCAGATCGCTGAAGACGTCTACAGGTATCACCGGCTTGGCCGCCCACCCCGACCCGCTGCCAGCATTGTCCTCTGCCTACACTTCAACTCTCTCTTTGTTGGGCTCCCTCCCAGCCACATCCGTATATCGCCAGGCCACTGAGGCGCTCACGAAACACAAGTTGACTGTGGTGCAGAAAGCTGCCGGTGATGTGGGCGCCGTGGAGGCCGAACTAGGCATGGTCGAGGCTGCCCTCGAGGTTGCCAAGGACGAACAGGCTTTGGTGGGTAAGATGTTAGAATGGAAGAGGTTAGTCCTTCCGCGATCTGTGCACTTTAAACTCATCGCAATAGTTGGGAACCTCTCGAACACCCCGCGCCAACAAATCAGTGGCGTTATTTTGACCCGGGCAACGAATAAAAGCATATTGGGATGTAGTATTTCTATGACAGCAGGCCAAGCATGCGTAGATGTAGGGGAAGATATCATCCTTCACGACAGACACCACGTTGTGGTCAGCCCAAGGCAGCCGACAATACTGATAATACTCATTCATGATCAACCCGCTCATTGTAGTATCTCAATAGCAATGTCTACCGAGCACCGCACAACCTCCTCGGCACGCATCCCGTATTGACTGGCAATCGCGGCAAAGGCTTCTCCTGTACAATATTTTCGCAGGAAGTAGTTCAAGCCTTGTACGAGCTCGAGATTGGACAGGACACTGGTGAAAATATCCTGAATGACCCCTTGGTCGGGTGGCCTCTGGTCGAAGGTCTTGGGCAACAGGAAAAGCGCGGACGAGGTCTGGAGACCAATGAAGACGGATGCAAACAGCCACCGCAGGAATGATATCGTACGATTTTGCAAGAGCGTGAAGTCCAATACCTTGAGTATCGTCAAGTCGAGGCTCGTCCGAGCGATAAGGAAAGCTGTTGCGCGCGCAATATTTGTCAGGCGTGTTTTTGGGACGGAATGACTCTCCGGTTGCGAGGACGAAGACTTCTCCAGACTGATATCCTCGCCCAGTTCCCGGAAAAAATCCCAGAGAGCATATTGGAGCGTAAATCGATGCGAGGTTGATGCCGTACAGAAATGCTGCAGAATAAGGGTATAGTACGGGTTGTATTCGGATTCCTAAGACATATCAGCGAGGCCATGGGGCTCACTAAACACTTGCCGAACCGCAACACTGAAGCGTGACTCGGACGTATTCTCGTTGTTGAGTCTCAGTCATCTTGGTCGCGGTCAAGCGTTCACAAGCGTGATGACAGTCCTGTAACGTAAGTGGGGACCATGGGTATCAAGGCAAGCCGGCCTGAACGCCGACGAACATCACTGGTCATGAGTATTGCGAATATAGCACGCCGTACTTCGGTGTTAAAGCCTTGCTTCTTGGCAGCTGCATTGAGGCGCTCTTGCTCGATGCTGTCGAGCTGTTCTGGGCGGGTGCTGATCGCCTGATGCTCCCTTAGAGGGTCACCGGTCCACCCAGCCCCGACGAGCCACCATCGGCCACGAGTATCTGCATTCAGTAAATCGGAGAGCGACACCCTCAAGGGCTCGATGGCAAGCACTGGTATTGAGCGGGCGCCCTCAAGGTAACAGGAATCTCACGTCTGCGATCCCGACCGAGATTACTGAGATATTTCTTCATTCGAGCGACTCCATCGATATCCGTCCGCGATGTCTTGGATTTCCCACTCTGCAATCCCTGAACCATCTCGATCATGAATGCTGTCCGCGCTCTATGACATGAGCTGCGCTGAATCGGTGAGCACGCATACTGACGAGACATGTTTTTCTCGGCCAGAGAACCTTTGCACCAGGGACCTCGCGATATCTTTGAGGTTCTGGGGGTCATCGGAGCGGAGATGACCACCACATGCTGATCGAGGTCAGCTCGCATAGCACTTGAGTCAAAACATATGCCAACCTCGCAGCAGGCGCAACAAGCCCTCCACATGCTGCTCATGTAGGATTCGGTCAGGCGGACCTAAAAACTGTCGCACGAGATCAAAGATTAGATTCGCCGAGAACATTTGAGCGTTGTACAATTCGCCGATGAGCGCAAGGAGATTCATGGATTCGCGGAAGGACGAAGCGGCATCTCCTTCATGGTGATAATTGTCGTTGAGCGAGGGCGCGATAGCCATCTGATATCTGGACATGAGGCTGTGGAGAAATGAAGCACCTAGATCGTCAAAAGGCCATTCATCCTCAAGCGCAAGAGTTCCGACATACCGAATTCGTTCCCGATGATCTGACGCACCGCGGTGATTAAGGTGGCGTACAGTATTACGAAGGATTCGAGAAGCGTGATCTGAGAAGCAATCATTTCAAGAATAGCGAGCGTGATTGATTCTGACACGTCTGATCGATGAGGCCCGGATCTGGGATATGACACGCAGATGCAAACGCTCACCGTGCCGGCTACTCTTTTGGTAAGCTTCCTCGATCCCTGTCAATATCCTGTCGAGATTGAGCTCGCTCAGTCTGTCGTGAGCCGGATTATCATAATCAACCAAGGGGCTGACCGATTCAACAATCCGTGTATTTTACGGTTGAGTTTCAGCCTATCCGCGCTCTTGCTCTCTTCTCGAGCGGATGTCGCTGTGTGTACCGAGGCACGAAGGTGCGGAGGAATGTAGCGAGCATTCTCGGATCGCTCAGATATTTCTTGAGGGCCGGCTGGCTCGTGCCCCAGGCTGGAGCTCGCAGACTTAGCGCTCGCTCCCCCTTGGTTTTGACCGTCGGGGTTTCCAGGGATCGAGACTGACTCCCCAGTAGGCGCATTTGACTCCGCATCCAAGGTATTGTCGGTATTGGAATATCCACCGACCACAGTTTGTACATCGGTAAACTCTGGAGATGATTGTGAGCCAGAGTCCTGTGACGCCCTCGACCTGCCCGTGCCGATTCGGTCCGCAATGTCCATGATATCTATAATCTCAACTCCGTTGTTCAGATGCATTTCAAGGCACTCACCATCGAGACCGTCATCATCCAGGCCTCCAGCCTCCTGACCTTTGTTCCGCAGAGCATACTCCAACCAAGCAATCTCCTCATCCTCAGGGTCGGGGGAATCAAGTAAGTCAAGCCGAAGTGATTTCCGAGGTAGCAGATGAGGATTCCCGCGTCGTCTTCGGTCCGCTGCAGAAGACTGGGAGCGCTGAAGCGCCGTACGAGTGCACGACTCGTTCGTCGAGGGCAACGAATTGCTCTGGCTTCCCGGCTCAGGATCTTGTGCACCGGCCGGTATTGCACTCCACTTGTTGCGACCGGAGGAAGAACCCAGAGGTGGGCCTCCCTGGGACCTTTTACGTGGAACATGGGTTCTTGGCTTGGGTCCTATTCGTTGTCAGTTTCTGAGCCATGCACCAAATGTATGGATTCAGACGGGGAGGCAACTCTAGCTGCTCCGCTAGGGCGGGAGGCAATCTCGGACCCCGGGAAGAGCCGCGCCCTCGAGAGCCTGACGCTCTATTGCGCGCTCTGACCATCTGAAGTCGCAGCCGTTTGTGACCTGAAGGGGCTATGGCGAGGGTTTGCAGTCGTCTATTCTCTGAAATTACTTGTGAACGGTGGCAAACTTCGATGAGGGATGTTGGACTTGTCCACGTGGTCGACACGTGGATCGAAGTCCCTTTCGGTGATCCTAGCTCCTGTCGTTTCAATCTTGCATGCATCGCATTGCAGCATGCCATGAGCGGCAAGGAGTAGCAGAGTGGATGGGTTCGAGACCGCAACAGCTTTCCGCTTTCTACGACTGGAGTCATCGGCACATGAGATCCCGATGCCCGTTTGCTTCGCGCGATGGCCAGTCCAACTTCGGTCTCGCCCCCTTCCCAAATACCAGTCTCAATCAACAAGAGAGCGTCCATACCATTGCAGTCCTCTACATCGCCCCGTGTAGGCAGTGTATACGCCTCTTGCACGCCCCCCATTGAAGCAAATCATGCAGCAGCGCTTGCTCCACAACCGGCCAGCAATGGGAGGCGCTCGAGCTTGCTACCAACTCTCAGGAGCAGACAGTCGAGCTTGTCAGACAGCGATGATCCTGGTAAGTAGCAGGACTGCAGATGTTGGGCAGTCGGCTAAAATCCTTCAGAGCAGCTCAAGGCACAGATCGCCATGCTTCAGCATTCATTGCGGATCTCGGAACAGGCAGTGGCAGATCTGAGTATGGAGCGCCGCAACTCTGGCGGACAGAGTTGGCAGCCTGTCCGACGACCTTCTGGCTCTGAGGTGTCAATGGTACAATCATTGAGAAATCAAGAGGACGGCAGCAGTTTCACGTCCCGAAGCGATGTTGGCGGAACCATAGCGGAGGAAGGCGGATCCGCCACGGAAAAGGGGGGCAAGTCGACCCCTCCCGACACGGCGCCGGGCTGACGACCGTATAGAAGGGGTAAAGCGTGCGACACTACCACACTCTGATCCGAGTTTCGATCTTCGAAGTCGTGCTCTCACTCCTGCGAAGTCTGTCATGTCCCCGAATGACGGACGAAGTCGTGAGTGCTTTAGGAGGTCTGTTGCATCTTACGCCCAGGCATCCCACTCGCCGTTGTGTCCCATGCTATTGTGATCAACAACTCGCCAGATCACCGCCCCGCGAGTCACGACCCGCCGACTTCGTTCCCTAAGACACCATCTCCCACCGGCAATCGTCTTAGGTCTCCATTTCCGAGCGATTCACCCAATTCGCCATTGCAGAGCGAGGTTCTCTCTCGGTTCGACGATGGCAGACTCAGTCCTGGTTTTCGCAAGAGCTCCTCTGGCAGCGCTGCAAGCACTCGTGTGATCGATGGGCTACAAACGGAATTGGCCAATGTGCGGACCCATCTGGAAAAAGTCAAGATGGAGTATAAATCCTGCCAGCGTTTAGTGGGGAGCGTCAGTCACGCTTGCAAGTGGTGACAAGTATACTCATCAACTAGTTGACACGTCAGACCGAGGATCTGAAAGAAACACGAGAGCGTATGCGTGTGCAGTGCGAAGGATTGAACAATGTGATCGCCCGCAAAGAACGACAGCTGCAAGAGATGTTGGAACGGGCGAGGACGGCCGAGGCTGGCCTTCATGAGCAGCTGTCAACCAGAAAAGCGCTAGAGCAGTCAACCAGAAAGTCGCTGCAGCAAATGAAAGCAGACTTGAGCGAGGCACAGGCCAATCAGCACAAGGCAGACAGCGAGTGTGTTAGCCTGAGGGACAGCGTGCGGAGTTTGAGAGATGTGTGGTCGCGGGAGGTCAAGGGACTCCGCACCGAGTGGAAACGAGATCAGGAACGTGCCAGGCAAGAGCGAGACGAATGTGTAGGTGGGCTCGCATCCTGTTTAGCTCAAGACTCAAATTCGTGAAGCTCGCCAAGCAGAAAGCTCTCTTAGATGTTGTGAAGGCGCAGGCGTAAGTCACACGCTGTCTAAATGAGATCCGGAGCTCAACCTCGCAGAACTGAACGCGCTACCGTCCAACTTTTGGCGGATACTAGCGCGATGCAAGCTTTGGCCACTAAATCAGCTTTCAAAGACGAGGTGACCGAATTGAAGGCTCGGGTAGACAGAGCCGTCAAGGAGAGCCAAGACTCTAAGAATCTCGCCCAGTATGTCTCGCTTTTTGACTATACGCGAGATGCGCGGCTGATTGATCAGGGATATGGCGGCGGAATTGGGGAGGCTACGGCGCATGATGCGGGAGCCAAGACGAGCCTCGCTCGACGAAGCCACTTCTTTACTCGTAGTTGCAGAGAAGGCACGTGGATAGGTAGTATTGTTCATCGGACAATGTAGCCGGTGATCAAGTGGTTTTGGTTTGGTTGCATTTCTCCTTCAACTGGCCTTTTGGGAAATACCCTTTGTCTTCAATCTTCAATCAATGACTGACGCCATGCCCGAATCCGAGAGTTCCTCTCAGGCTTTGGAGCGGCATCTCGCAGATCAGCTAGCGGCTCTGCATTTCGCGATCCCGAACGACGATGTGAGTTCACAAGCGCCGGTCTCACGGTGTCTCTTGAGTGGTCTTGTTGCTTATCGCTCCAGGTGGAATATATGGCCCGGCTTGTTGAGGCAGATGGGCTCGAAGAAGGAGAGAAGGTCGAGGGTCTGCGGGGCATGCTTGAAGGTATTCTCCCATCGGTAAGACCCAAGATCAAAGGCAAGGTCAGCCTTGACGAAGAGACAGGAGGTCACGCTCGGAGAGACCGTGGATGACGTGCTAAGAGGCGCAGTTCGCGAGTGGGAGAACTTGAGATTGCAAGCACAGGATGCGCTAGAAGGCTCGGACAGTAAGTGACCCGGCCCATCGATGGCGAGTCCGCTGACGCTGAGGTGGCGGTTCTACTTCCTCTGAAGCCGCAGAGCCCGATGAGGCGGAGCTGGCGGCGGCACGCAAGCAAGCATTATTGCGCCAGTATGCATATTTGGAGGGCGGGCCCGACCAGGATCCTTCAGAGAGAGACCCAAACGCCCCGTCTCGCGGCGTGAGAGCAGCAGAGGCCGAGGCCAAGAAAGCCGCCGACGAGCGACGGAAGATGATACAAGATGCTGTAAAGTTGGACGGGAAAAAGAAGAAGCACAAGAAGGGGCAGGAAGGCAAGTGACCAACTCGGTTGCCGCTTGGGCGCTCACCTTTGCTAGTGGATCTGCTTGCGCCTAATCTGAACAAGGAGAAACTGGCATATAAAGCTCAGCTCGATCGAGAAGCCCAAAAACAAGCGGCACAAGGGAGGAAGGACCGTGACAAGGCGGCACTTGACAAACAGCGGTCAGCCAGACTTGCCTCCTCCCCGTCCACGACGCACTGACAGACAGTGCCGATGCCGCGAAGGCAAAGGCGGAGAAACAGAAGAAGGCTGCAAAGCAAGAGCGCAGAGCTTGATGGTCCTGGTCTTTCGTGACATACCATGCCCCCCACCCTCCAGTGCGTCGTCTGGAAGACCGTGGAGAAAGGATTGGACCGCATGCACATCCTTTCATGCGTACCCCCAACGTCCGGCCGTCTTTTGACCGTTTACCGCCGCTCAAACACGTCGAATCACCATGAAAGGTCGATCACCACAAAGCATTCGTGGCACGAAACGAGCGTTGGTATGTTGGCTGCGCTCAAGAAAGCGCTTTCGCTCTCAGACTCCCACCCTTACTGTGTCGTACATCGTCAATCTCGGCCACAACTATCAGCGTCTTTCCCCCACAGACAAGGTGAGAACAGATCGTTTGAAGCTGTGACGTTCAGAGGGAGACCATCCACCTCACCCGCACTGTGGCCGCTGACGATAGATGAATGGACCCCTTCCCTTTGCTCCATTACATTATGCAACCTCAGCTACTACACATCAGCCCATCCGGCCGCCATCTCACCTGCCCTCGGGCTACCAGCTTCTACGACACGCGATCAGCCCGCATACAAGAGCGCAGGCGATGCTCATCGCCCATGCCAGAGCGCCCAATGTCGATGCTCCATTAGACGGACCTCCCCGAGCAGCAGCTGTATTTGCCGACGTGACGATGTCTTGTCCTGCCCCTTCGTCGCCGCCGGCGTACACAGCAGGCTCTCCACCCAAATATGCCACGGTACCTAGTTCTGCCGATCATTTGCTCTTGCTCGCCGCTCCACCGTCCTATTGCCAGCTAGCCTGCAGTCCTAGGCAATGCCCTGACATCGAACGGGGAGTATGCGAATGCTGCGTCCAGCGGAAAGATACTCGGCACGAGATCGACGCGGTCGTCGTGATCCTCATCATTCTCAACGTTATAATCTGGGGATTGGTTGCTTATGGCTATTGGCGGGATTGGTCGATCCAATCCGAGCCAGGGAACCCGGGATGGTGGTATGCCTTGTGGGCTCCTGGAAATGCCGGACAATGCGGTATTCGAGGCGGATGCGTCGGCGACGTTTGCGATTGGGCGTTTGTAGATTGTTGACGAAAGAAGCAGCGTTGACAGCATCACGCATTCTGCTTATGCAATGTGCGCTACAAGGCTGGCTCGTATTGCTGCGCGACGTCGAGCTCGAGCAATCGCCTCTTCGGCTTTACGAATCCTACAACATCAGAGGGAACACCTTCCCGTAGACATCAGAGCTCCTCACCTCCACTCGCAGCCGTCCTCGAATTCACACCATGCACATCGATTGATGTGATTCAGACTGACGCCGACTGGCTCTCGCCTTCCCATCCAGACGTCGAGAACAGATCGAAGGTGCGTTTCCAACATGCGCGGATCGTGTTTGAATCGAGACCGTCCAATAACTCCGCCAGAAGCTGATGATCGAGACTCAATTGTTTGTTGTCGTTCGCTTAGCAGTGCTCTTGTCGATCCTGACGGCTGTAGAAGAACGGGGGACGACGATTCCAAATTGTCCTCCATGCTTCTGAGGATTTCGAGATCATCGCACAGCTCAATCGCCGTAGCCTCCAGCTGTCCATCAAGCAAATGACCCACGGTCTCTGATGGCGTTTCGCAGAGAGCGTGATTTGCAGTCGCTGGAGCGTCAGACTGAAAGCCGGTGTCCTCCATCTCCTCGGAGGCGAATGTTGTTGAGACCTCCATGCTGCTCGTTTTTCGCCTCTTGTGACCCCTCGGACCCTGCTTCGCCGAGGCTCGTCGATAGACCAGCTCTAGGAAGAGATCCGATGTTCCCGGAGGGGGTCCAGGAGATGCTACCTCGACCTTCGAGCGGGGGACAGTATCCGAACCCCATCCCAGACCGAGCTCGCGGACGTAGTGAGCCCAAATCTTCACTTGATCGTTCAGATTTTTGGCGTCTGACGTTCCCCATCGCAGACCGTTGCCAGATATAATTGGCCGACTGTCTCGTACAAATGTCTCAGAGAAAATAGCATCGGGGTCGAGATCCAGGCGTGTCCAGAGACGCGCCCAATCGAACCCGCGACTGGAAGGCAGAATCGCATTTCCAGCCTCCGAGGACGACACTCGGGATGGCGAGAACAAGAGACCGTCCAGTAATTCTTTGTAGAGCATCAACTGGAGCCGACCTGCAAGGGTGTCTTCCGCCCGAGGGACTGTACCCGAGACCCGTGTCTTGGAGTCGGACAGCATGATGCAGTGTGTCCGTTGCATTTGATCGTAATTGTGACTGGACGTCTCGTGGCCGAAGAAGGCATACAGCGATGGTTGGCGTGATGAGCGGGTGTTTGGCTTGGCGGCATCCGCGGGTACTCGCTTGATCTCGTCCTATATCGTCATTGGAGACCTCGCCTGGCAATGCTCGTGCACTGACAATCACACCTCGTACCAGAACATCGCCGACAAACCCCACGACAGGCAACTCTCGGCAGGTTCCAACAGTGATGAGTGCCTCCAACGCCGAGAACATGTTCAGAAATCTGTGAAAGATGAGTGTCCATGAGATGATCTGAAGAGTCGTTCTTGCCTGAGCGCCCACACGTCTTCACGGGTCGAGGTATTGACCTTTACCTCGGTGGGGTAGATCTCTTGTTCCAGGCGTTTGTGAATGACCTTGAGGAGGTCAGAGGAGATCCATGAGGACCGACTCCGCACAACCCACCTCCCCTCGCCTCAGAATGCGTTCTTTCGTTTGCACCTTGGACTTATCCATCGATATCACTTTGCCGCGTGCCGACTCGATGTGATCAGGCCGTTGGTCGGGGGGTAAGTGCGGGAGGGATCGCAACCGACTTGTCTTCAGCAAGTTGCAGGCGATCCGTAACAACGAGCAAACAGCTAGGAAGTAAACCCACTAATCGAACTTTTATTCAGCAACCCCGCAGAATTGCCCAGAGAGAAAGAGCCTACCTGCATTTCACACCAGACGGGTCCGACGAGATCAGAAACACTGAGGGAACCTTGACCACGGAATAGCTCGTATGGGGAGGCTCGCATCACCAGGTCCTCGATATCGGGTTGGACGTGCCTCGTCATCTGATGCGCAACGCTGGGAAATACATGTCTGCCTTGAGTGTCGGAGAAGAACGATTCCGCATCACGCAGGGCAGTCTCTGTCTCATCGTTCAGCTCGAGATGCCCGTATTCGCCTGGATCCGAATCTGGCGATGATTCGTTCGCAGCGAGTGGTCCAACATCGACACGTTCGACAGGTCCACCATCCATGGAATCACCACTGGCAAATGGCAAATGACAAGTCTCTGAATGAAAACCCAATCGTGGATTATTCAACGATGCGCTGTGTTATACGAGTGCATCGGCTAATTGGGCAATCTGAAATCAAAGATCGTCGAGAGACACACGTCACATCGGCTCTATCGTAATTGATGCATCCTTCATCGTCACCAGAAACACGCGTCGCTTCCTTGGAACAAGGATGGTATGCAGGACTATTGAGAAAGAGGGTCTCGGAAATGGAGGAGGGGCGAGGATATTGGAAGGACTCGTCAGCCGGGTGATTACCCAGAGCCACCCTATACTCAGTCAGCGAGTGATTAGAGAAGCCAGAGATGGAGCTCACGGAGTAGACCTTGCCGAACATGAGCTCCTGGAGCTTGTCGTACAGGGACAGGACACCGGCACCTGCAACACCACGAAGGATGTTGGCACCTGCGCCCTTGAAGAGCGAGCGCACGCCCTCCTTGGCAACGATCTGCGAGCCGGCGTCCATCATCGACTTGTAGTGGACAGTGCCACCCGAAGTCATCATCATACGACGACGGATGGTGTCCAGAGGGTACGAAGCGAGACCGGCTCCAGTGGTGACACCCCAGCCGAGAGCGAAAGAAGCGAGGAAGTTGCCCTCAAGAGGGCCGACGAGGATGACAGGCTTGATCGAGTCGTCTGCGAAGTCAGCTACATGACGCGCGGACAGTCTGGCGGAACTCACACATTCCGAAGTAGAGACCACGGTAGACAATGATACCGACGACAGAGGGAACGAAACCGCGGTAGAGACCGGCGATACCGTCAGACGCAAGAGTCTTCCTGTACACATCCACGAGACCGTTGAATTGACGCTGACCGCCCTTAGATGCGGATTTGTTGTCGTTGGCGAGACGGGTACGAGCGTAGTCGAGCGAGTAGACGAAGAGAAGGGACGAGGCACCAGCAGCACCACCCTGAGGCGATCAGAGAGCGGATTGAGGGTCAATGATGAATCGACGTACGGAAGCGATGTTACCACCGAACCACTTCCAGTAGCCCTCGGACTTCTTGAAGCCGAAGAGCGATTTGAAGTAGTCCTTGAAGGCGAAGTTCAAGGCCTGAGTGGGGAAGTAACGGATGACGTTGGCGGTGTTACCTCGCCAGAGGGAGGCCAGTCCCTCCTCACGGTAGGTACGGCCGAAGCAGTCAACGATACCCTTGTAAGGGGTAGAGAGACGGCCCTGCTTGATCCTAAGTGTCAGAACGACCGACACCAGGACTCTTCAGGGGGGGTCTATCGAGGATCAGGCTCACATCTCATCCTGGTTCTGCACCAAGAGCTTGATACGCTCGATAGGGGCGGCAGCGGTCTTGGCGACGGCGGCAGACACACCTCCCATGAGGAAGTCCGTCATGAACGCGCCGAAGTCCTTAGGTTTGCCTTGCGACATTTTGACGATCTCTGACGTTGATCAGCTACTTATGGGAAATGAATTTCTCCAACGATCTCAACACGGGAAACCCCGCTCCACCTGCGCATATGAAGAGTGCGGGAACGGAATGCCGGGCGAGATCGGGCGGCTTCTGACCCAAGAGGTTGGGGTGAGGAGTGTAGATACGCACCTTTGTTACAGAAACGGACCCGGAAGAGAAGAGAGAAACGGAGTGGTGAGTGGAGAGAAGAGAAAAAGCAGGAATGGGCTTATGAGAAGGGGGGAAGCGAGGAGAAAAGTGAGCCTGGACGGGGGGCGGACGGAACGGCGGGGGAAAATCCCGGTTACAGCCGAAACGATATCGCCGAGCGTGGCACGCTATCACCTCTCAAGTGGCACAGACCGGGGTGGTTGATGCATGCATGCTGGTGGTGGGAGTGTTTACAACAGGGGAAACAATGACACATGTCAGACTTTAGCCAATCTTGGCCTGTTCGTCAGCGGACCTCAATCCGTGACTCTTCCTGATCGTACTCCCCTGTGAAAAGTCCATATCTGGGTGCATCTTCTGGAACTTCTGCAGCATTTCCATCTTTTTCAACTCGTCAGATGTTGGCTTGCCCAATGCCTGATAATATAAGCTATGCGGCGACCGCTTGGGCTTGGGCTCTCACTTTTTGCTGGTTGTCAAACTGAGTTGTCAAGGCGATTCGCACGCGAAATGAGAGGACTTACCATCATCTTTTCAACCATGGATCGCGTTTCTCCGTCCAAGTCCGAAAGCTTGGAGTTCTCGGGTTGTATCTTGGTCGTGTCGATCTTTGGATGATGCGTCAAGACGTGTGGCCACCATTGGTGCGTGTTGAGATGCGCCCTTCAATCAATGACAGCCAGAGGGTCAACGTTCTTGCCCATACTCACGACATCTTCTCCATGTCGATGGTCATCACATCATCCTCTATGTATCAGTGAAATTCGGGATAAACTTGAGATGCACTGACGAATTGTCCAAGAAGAGTCGTCCTTCGCAATGTCCGCATACAGCTCGCCGGCCAGTATCGGTTCCGCATCGGTTTTCAACTGCACCTGCGAAACGATAAGTGACGAGAATCAAAGGAAGGCTCAAGCTAAACAGACCTTCAGGCGCCGCTTGTCCAGAACGACAATCAGGTCGCGAGCTCGAGTACCCTTGGGTAACGGTACATTGACAGCGACGGTCCCAAGCTCTTGACTCCATGTGTAAGGCAACGCTATAGACGAATGAGTGGTCAAAGGACAACCGAGATGAGCGGACCTACCTTCTTGCTCACGTTTCTCGCGTTCAAGCAATGCTTGATCATGGCTACGCCGTTGCTCCGGGGTCATGCTTTCATATCGCTCGCTTGCAGTGGGATCCGACATATTTGATGATTGAAGAGGGAACTACACTCGTAGCTGGTCACCAGAGGTGGAGGTCGGCGGTCGACGGAATCAAAAGCTGGGATGTCCGTTGGGATCACCATGAATGGAAAGTGGTCCACTTGCAATTTGCACTCGTCCGCTGGTCAGTCGACCTCGCAGTCAAGCACGGGGTCACACCTGCAAACCATTCCGAAGGCCAGTCGGGTCCATCCACCTCACACGTAGCCTCGTCAGGAGTTTTGGCGTGAAAGGAGATTTGACGATCGTTGCCTCATAAGCCGACATCAATCATCGGACAACTTCTTTAGCAAGCCTCGCCCGACCAGCATATTTGACCCCGCCGCATGACCGACAGGAATGGCGCCCGAGTTCAAGAATGACTGGCAAGATTTCTCAGTGAGTGCTCACTCGTCCCCCACGAGCAATCAGGCTTTGCGAGCTTAACGGCAATATGAGCCAAGGAAATGCTTGCTTCGGACTGGGGCTGAGTTCCTTGCTGATGAACACAGTGGTTCTGCGATACATTCCTTCCGAAACAGAGGATCGCAGAGCTACGCGAATTCGGTCGCATAATCGAAGAACAGACTCGTACGACCCTCCATATTAGGAGCCAGGAGAGAAAGGCCGATCTGCTCAGAAAGTGTGTGATTGGCTCCAAGACTGACGATCTGCTCTGACTCGCAGGGTGGAGAACGCATTTCGGGCGATGCATCAGACGAATGATATGCGCACATATTCGAAAGTGCGCTATGATTGCGAGTCTGTAGGTCTTGCCGTGCGCCAATACCTTTATCAGCCGCCAGCGATCCCAACCTTCGGAGGAATCTCAGCCGGGTCGACGTCACACTATGGACAGCCACCACCTCCTCCTCGTAAGGTCATCAGAAGCTGAAACAAAGATGTATGCTCACGTCAGATCGATACGGATCCACCTCCAATTACGGGAATTACCACGCACCGCCTCCGCCTGCTTCATCATCGTCATCATGGAACGCGAGTAACGTGTACAATCGAGGGGTGGCGACACTTTTGGACTGGAAGACAAGTCCCATGTGGAAGCCGATCAAGGCATTGACAAATATGGAACCCCTTCCCGGTAAGGGATGACCAGGAGGTTGCTATTCCGCGCTGACTCGGAGACATTGCTGCTTCCGAGAACAGCCATGTCAGAAGAGAAAAGAAGGCTCATTTCACTATCCCGGCAGATGTGCTACAGAAGCTCGATTTCTCCAAGGCCAACCCCGCTTCTCATCCACATTATTCCGTTCGCATATTCTGCGCTTCGTCAGATTACTACAGGCCCCCTGGTCATCCGCAAAATATGTCAAACTCGCACATAACAAATCGTAGCATCCCGATAGAATACCCTTTCAACCCCGACGTCATTGTGGACGAGCTGGGCGTACCCTTCAAGGAACGTGGACTTCGAGGCAAAGCGGGCAGCGCTCCGCCGCTTGATGTCGAGAAAAGTCGACCGTTAACTCGCTCGCCTGGTCGTATGATATCGGTAGTTTTTGGCCATACAGGTCCAACCGTTGGGAAGAAGAAAGACCAATCAAAGGTAGAGTCATGTGCCCGTTTGTGCGCTGCTGACATCAGCGTTTCTGGTTTCAGGTCGTCTTCGCCGAAATGACCAATAAGGAGGAACTTTTGACCAGATTGCTGGATTTGACACCTACCAGCGACAATCAGACGAGTTCAGGTCCGCCACATTCAAACCCTCTCATACGACAGCACTGACAGTCTCCAGTTAAGCCAGATGACGACGATGAAGACGACATTATCTTCACCAACTCGAAGATGTCGCTAAAGGATCCGGTAAGCTGTAGCCTTTGTGGGGATACCCATCCTCACTTGCAGTTGTCAATGATGCGCATCACCCGACCCATTCGATCGTCAAAATGCTCCCACATGCAATGCTTCGACGCAACGTGGTGGATCGAAAACAACGCTGTACACCCACAGTGGCTATGCCCACTCTGCAGCAAAGCCTTGGCATTTGACGATCTCATCGTCGACGGCTATTTCCTCAGCATCCTCAAAGCGGTACCCGACACAGTCGAGGAGGTTGTGGTAGAGCCAGACGGGCAGTGGCATACCGAGGATGGCAAGTTTGGCTCGGCAAATTGGCTCGCTCGGCGCCCCGCCCTCATTGCGAGTGAGGCGACTCTTGAGACGCCTCCAATGGATAGAAAGCCGTCCATAAGTCCGACGCCTCAAAACGAGCCTGCGCGCGATGGGCATAAACGGAAATTCATCGACCTCCTGTCTGATTCGGAGGACGAGGACGATCGGCCACTGGCAAATGATCGGGGCGCCAACGGGTCTCATCGATCTCAACCTGCAATGGCTTCTTCTAGTGCACGAGAACGGACTCCGGCTCCGCCTCTGCCTATGAACGTCAAAGAAGCCGCCGTAAACGAGGTGATCGATTTGACACTGGATTCGGACACGGACGATGACGATGACATGCCGGGTTTTCACCGGCCGGGCCCCGCTTACTCGCCTCCTCCCGCCGGCGGATCGAGTGGACCTCCGATGGGAGCGGCAGCCCGGCTTAATGGCGGATACCATAAAGACCTCCCTCCTCCGGCACCTGGCGCGTATGACTATACACCGAGGAGTCCTGGAGCAGACACAGAATCGCTTGATTTCGAGTCCCGATGGCGTGGAAACTCCCATCGTCACGAGCAACGGCCAGCTGCATATTGGACTCCACCGCGAGACATCGCCCCTTGGGGCACAACGCCTGCACACGACAAGCACGGCTACGAGCGCCGAGCAGTGAACGGTCATCCGGATACGTTTCAACACCGAAGCACGTCCGACTGGACCGAAGAGCAGCAGCCGAGAAACGGTTTGACAGTTCACCGTCAGTATTGACGGGGTACCTGGGGGGAATCTCGCTGGCCGCCTTATCCTTTACAGGCATGATTTGTCACTTGGCTCTCACGGCTCTTGAACCTGTACGAGAGCCACCATCATAGTTGTTGTAGAATGGTGTTGCATGAGCATAGTTTGCGGTGGAGACCATGTTCATCGTAGACCGGCAAGGGCGTCTGGCAGGACAGCAAGCCGATGCGATGTGTCTCCTTTTGGTGTATTTGTATGACATGCATGAAGGGACGAACGGATGTGAAACAAGTCTTGGGTTCTCGGCCACGGCCTGACCCACTTGGGAGCCAAAACAGGCCGACAACCCACCCAATAACTCGTCTGTCGATCGGTCTCCTTCGGATAGAATAGACGGCTGAGCTGGCCACGATGAGATCGACTCGAGAACGAGGATCAAGGCATTGCTCAGTGCTTTTTCCCGAAGTTGTTAAGCGTAAAGAAAGGAGAGGAAAATGTTCTGCATGCTGGGTTGCGGGTAGGTGACGCGCCCCGTCTGATAAGAGTACTCCCGTAACACGTGGTAGCTCAAGAGACTGAGTGCCACATTGCGTTGTATTCCCTGGGTGTCTTCGGAGTTTCGTGATTCACGAAATTGCCGTTCGCTGCAAATCAAGCCCCTGGCCGCTGGGTCTATTGGGGTTGTACGTCGCATAGCATACGCTTGTTCTCTTCGTCGTTCAACACCAAAAGTTCGGCAAGATGGTCAAGCACAACAACCAGTTGCCGAAGAACCACTTCGTGCGTGTCATCACCTGGCGTGGCAAGGGCAAAGGCAAAGGATGAGCAACTCTTGCTGACCCTTCGCAGCACAAAGACTGGCAGAGGCGGGTCAAGACCTGGTTTGACCAGCCCGGCAAGAAGAAGTCTCGCCGTGTCGCTCGCTCCAAGAAGGCTCTTGCTTCCGGTGCTGCTCCTCTCGGTCGATTGCGCCCGGCAGTCCGATGCCCCACTCAACGTTACAACATCCGCATCCGAGGTGAGTGTGGAATTCTGCCAGGGAGGGCACTTTCCGGAGGCTGGGCGCCGAAAAGAGAGGGAGCTGGGGACACGCGTGGGGAGGCTTGACCATCCTACAGGAGCTGACATTTGAAGAGGGCCGTGGTTTCACCCTTTCCGAGCTCAAGCTCGCTGGCATCAGGAAGAAGGAGGCGAAGGGTCTCGGCATCGCGGTCGACCCCCGCAGGCGGAGCAAGTCGGAGGAGGGACAGTCCCTCAACGTCGAGAGGCTGAAGGACTACCGATCTCGCCTTGTCGTGTTCCCCCGCAAAGCCGGCAAGCCGAAGAAGGGCGATGCCTCCGTAAGTATCCATTTTCCACGTCTCAACACCCGCAAGTCTGCGTCAATGCCTCTTCAATTGGCGGATGTTCCCGGTCATGGGCTCCTGCTGATGATATAGGGGGACGATCTCACTGCTCACATCACCCGCGACCTCCCTGCTCTCCCCGCTACTTACGCACCCGAGGCTCCCCGTGCGATTACCGACGAGGAGAAGGAGTTCTCCGCTTTCACGACTCTTCGCGAGGCCCGTGCCGACCAGCGCAACGAGGGCGCAAGGAAGAAGCGCGCCGAGGCCAAGGCTGCTGAGGAGGCCGCCAAGGCCAAGTAGAGGCTGGATTCACCTGGCATCTGTGTACATTGATAGGACATGCACCGGCTTCACTGACGCTCCTCTCGTTCTGGATGTCCCAAAAAGGCTACCCGTACGGAGCGATGTATCCTTGCCGACTCGTATCAACCAGACAGCTACTAGTACTGCTGCCAATCTGGTTGTGCTGTCTACGAGTACGAGTATCAAAATACCAATCTTGAAAGGATCACGTGTGACCCAAACGCCTGTTGAATCGCGGATGAGCTGAAGAGAGAATTCATCGTACTATCTCTATGAGTGGTGGCTATATGTAGTTTCGTCTTTCTACGGTAATTCCTATAACCCCGCAGTGGCGGCTAACCTTCAACACTCCCCTTTAGACGTCACTGCTCACCCAAGCATGCGTGCACGCCATCAGAGTAGCCTTGCTCACTGTGCCACATTTGCCACCCGTCTCATAACTCCTCATAACTCCAGTCCCTGACTGCCAGCCTCCGCCGGCGTCAACAACACGCCCGCACGACTCGTCGTCGCCGCTCTCTCTTTTACCTCTATACCGGTAGTCGGCAGGGCGCCACGTCTAGTGATTCCCCGGATGAACCCCTGCCGATTTGCCTGGTCTCGAGCCCGATGAGCCCAGGATGCCGCCAGCGAATCCTCGGTGCTCCTGGGGGAGGGGACACCTCTGCCCTGATCCGGTACGTGTCTACGCTCACCCACAGGCGGGATCCTATCGGTCGGGACCTTGGTTGCGAGCGGGTCAGCACCCGGGGCGAACGCGGCGGTTGAGTCTTCAACAGATTCCCGCTTAGCGAAGAAGTACACGCTTAACGCAATCGGGGATCTCTCGACTCGATGTTTCCTGCCATTGTCCGGAGGATGGATCATGCGTGAGTCTCTCTCGCGCCGCCTTCCACTACTCCCAACCCCTCTCGGTGTCGCTGATGCGCCGGTCCCGCCAAACCCTTTGTGAAGATGTCGGCCAGTTGATCGTCTGTTCTGACGTATTCCAGATCATATCTGCCGCTCTTCTTGACGTCTCGGATCTGATGCCAGTATATGTCGATGTGCTTGGTCGAACGATGGTGAGCCGGATTCTCTACCAGGGCTATGGCCGACTGGTTGTCGCACCATATCATCACCCTTTCCGTGCTCTCCACTCCGTACTCCATCAATGCCTTCTTTACCCATTCCACGTCCTTCCAGGTCTCCGTGAGGGCGTAGTACTCGGCTTCGGCTGTCGATAACGCTCGACTCTTCTGCTTTTGTGTTGCCCAGCTGACAGTAGATCCTCGGAACTTGACAATAAAGCCACTCGTTGACTTTCTGTCGGACAAGTCCCCAGCGTGGTCGGCATCGCTCCATGCTTCCAGCACAGGCGTTCTCCTTTTGCCGCCAAGCTTCAATCCTAAGGTGCGTGTACCCTTCAAGTACTTCAACGCCCTTTTCCCCATCTCCCAGTGCTCTTGTGTCGGAGCTGAGCAATGTCTTGCCAGTGCGCTGACCGCAAAGGTTATGTCCGGTCGCGTCGCCATTGCTGCCCACATCAAGCTCCCGACAAGCTGCTGGTATCTTGCCACGCCCTCGTGACACGGCTCTCCGTCTGGTTGGAGGTGGACACCCGCTACCCATGGGGTAGTGACAGGCTTGGCGGTCGTCATATTGAATCGGTCAAGGATGGTGTCGATGTAAGCTGTTTGACTGAGATGGATGGTGCGCTCCTCCGCGTCTCGGCTGACCTTCAGTCCGAGCATGAACGTCACCTCTCCGGCATCGGTCATCTCCCACCGCCTTGCTAATTCCCTCTTGATCTCATCAACCGTCGCCTTGTCCTTTGCTGCTACCAGCATGTCGTCCACGTACACCACCAGGTATGCCGTCTTGGTTTCTTTTCTCACGTACACTCCCCAGTCCTGTGCACACCGCTCAAACCCGAGCTTTGCCAGTTGCTTATCCAAAGCCTCCCACCAGGTTCGACCTGCTTGCTTCAATCCGTAAAGGGCCTTGAGCAGCTTCACGCAGTTTGCCTTTCGGTTGGTGGCTTGATAGCCAAGGGGTATCTCCATGTAGATTGGTATCGTGAGTTCTCCATTGAGAAATGCTGAAATGACGTCGACCTGACCTGTTGCTAGGCCATCTGTCGCCACAATGGTGAAGAATATTCGAAGTGATGTGAGGCGTGCAACCGGTGAGTAGGTCTCCTCAAAGTCTTGTCCGGGGACCTGCGAGTATCCTTTGGCAACAATCCGAGCCTTGTGCTTGATGATTGCTCCGTCCTGATCTCGCTTCGTCTTGAACACCCATTTGCACCCTACTATCCTTCTGTCCTCAGGCAACACCGCTTCTTCCCATGTCCCAGCTTTCTCAATCACGCGCAGCTCTGTGCTCACCGCCTCTTCCCATTGTTTCTTGAGTGGTGACGCCATGGCCTGCTCATACGTCTTTGGGTCATCATCCAATGCTGCCGTTGCTGACAGCATCCAGCCAAATATCTCGTCATTGCTTGCAATGTTGACCTCGCCATCGGCAATCATTACTCGTGGCGCCCGGGCTCTTTCACTGCGTCGAGGTTGGAATGGTACTGGCTCCGCAGGCACCGGTGCAGGTTGGTCTGCCTGAGCATCCTCTTGCCCGGCTCCCCCTTCCTCTGCTACCGCCTCGGGCTCTGCCCTCTCTTCCACCTCCTCTGTGACTTGCTCCCCTGAGCTTGGCTGATCGTCCAAAGATTCTATCGGTACCGGCACTTGCTCAACTTGCTCGGTTACCTGTTCTACTGCAGGTGGATTGACTTCGGCTTGACTTGTCGTCCTGAAAGTGACGTCCCGGCTGAAGATCACCTTTTGCGTGAGTGGAAGCCATATTGCCCATCCACTTGTGCCCGCTGGCAATCCCACTAGTCGTCCCTTCTCCGCTCTTGCCTGTGTCATATCCCCTTTCTCTCTGTTGGCCTCTGGGATCCTTACCCATGCCTCGCACCCAAAAGGATGTACGTCCTCCATGCTTGGTTTGCGCTTCCACAGCACTTCCCAGGGCGTCTTCCCGTCCGAGCCTACTCTTGTCCTCATGAGCATGGCTTCCGTCCACTTCATTGCAAACACCCAATGTTCTCCTCCCATCTTTGCCCCGATGAGATTTGCAGCTATCATCTCCTTCACCGTCCTGTTCATCCTCTCTGCTACTCCGTTGAGCTGAGGCGTGTACGCTGGGGTGATCTGGTGTACCAGACCTTTCTCCTGCGTCCACCTATCCCACCTCTCTCCCGAGTACTCCCCTCCGCCATCAGTCCTGATGACTTTGATTGTCGTGCTGAGAGCGTTCTCGAGGAGGGCGATGCACTTCTGCAAGTGCCCAAGTACCTCGCTCTTCTTCTCCATTGCTCGGAGCAGAGTGATCTGGGTGAAGTCGTCTATGATCGTAACATAGTACCGCATGCCGCTTGTGCTTGGCCTCACTGGGCCAGCCACGTCGGAGTGAACAATCTCCAATGGTGTTTTGCCTCTGATGGACACGTCGTTGAATGTGAGTCGGGTCGCTTTACTGATTTGGCAGCTCTCGCAGTCGCTTGTCTTGAACTCGAGGCCTCCCGTGATGGTGAGTCCAATTACTCTCTCATCCCGTGCCAAATCCTTGATGGTGGTCACTCCCAAGTGCCCCAGCGCCTCATGCCACTCCTTCAACGTTCTTCCTCTCGTTGCTGCCATCACCAGTCCTCTCGTACTTTCTCCTTGCTGACTCCCTTTAGCTCCCCTGCCCCGCGGTAGCTCTATCGTCCACAAGCCTCCCCTATGGGTGAACTCGACAGTGACACCATGCTCGATGTGTGTCATCCCGGCTCGACTTGCTTCAATGTTGAACTTCCAGCCCCGCTTAGCCAAAGTTGGCATTGAGAGTAGGTTGAGTCGTCCATTCGGTAGATAGTACACCTCTTTGAGAGTGAATGGTACCCTTTTGTTGATGGTCGTGACGAAGGAACCTGACTGATCTGCAGTCATCACAGTATCTTTGTTGGCTGCCCCAAACCGACGTGGGGTTGTGAGGTTGGTCATGTCGGAGAGTAGGCTTTGGTCGTGAGTGAGGTGATGAGTAGCGCCAGAGTCGAGGATCCAGAGTGCATGGCCGTTCTCGGTAGCAGCTCCTACAGCGGGTTGCCCCACATGCAGCGCTGGTGCTACTCCAGCCAATCCCTCGTACTCCCTGCTCACTCCTACCATCTTCTCCGCCGCATTTGCTTCTCCTTTCTTCTCTCCGTCCTTCCTTGACCAACAGTCCTCAGCCTTGTGCCCTTGCTTCCCGCAAGTAAAGCACTTTCCAGGGAACTTTCCTTTAGTTCTCTCGCCATCTCCTCTAGAGTTGGGTTGACGTCTGCCGCCACCCTGAGGGCCTCCTTGTTGGCCTCTCCCAAAGCGTCGACCTCGTTCCCTGCCATTGCCTCTGTAGGGCTGGCCCCCAACAGCCAGTGCCATTGCCTCTGCTGTTGCTGAACGGGTGTCGGATATTGCTTTTCTCTTTTCTTCGATGAGGTAGATGCGTCGCAGGGATGTAAACCGTTGCTGATTCTCCGGGAGACTGAAAAACTGTGAGCGAATTGGGTGTAGGTGATAGGGAAGGGTCTCGATGAATGCCGCACACCGGGACTTGTCGTCCTTGAGTTCTGGTATGCCGGCTGCAGCCCCTCGTTCTGCTATCCCTCCGAACTTCTCCAAATGCTCCTTCATGTCTCCTTCCTCAGTCAGGAAGAGCGTCCCAAGCTCTCTCCTAATCTCCTGCTTGTTCTCTGCCGACTCCAGTGGGTGAATCTCAATTAAGAGCTCCCACATCTTGAACGCTGTCGTGCAGTCGAGGAGATCCAGTCGATAAGTCGTACTGACAAACCGTCGGATCTGCCCCATGGCGCGCTGATTCTTGGATCGCCAATCCAGGAGTTCTCTCCTCTTCTGGTCTGCCCCTATCCCCAAGGCTGGCTTTGATTCTGTGCCGCTCGTAGTCGTAGTCCCCATACTACTGACGTCAGGGGTGGGTTCTCGTGCTTCGTCCACTGGCTCTGGCAGGTAGCCCAATGCTACGTCGTAACAACCGACCAAGTTGAACCAGTCGATCATGGCATTGCGCCACTCGAAGTAGTTGCCTAATCCCTTCAAGATAGGGATGCTCATGGCAGTGCTGTTGACGGTGGTCTCGGTGGTCGACATGATGGTGGTTGTTGTGCTCAGAGTTGCCTCTTTAGATAGTCTGATTCCAAATCTGTTGAATCGCGGATGAGCTGAAGAGAGAATTCATCGTACTATCTCTATGAGTGGTGGCTATATGTAGTTTCGTCTTTCTACGGTAATTCCTATAACCCCGCAGTGGCGGCTAACCTTCAACAACGCCCATTGGTATTCCGCCTAAATCTTGGGCGGGTGGCGCTCGGGTCTGTTGAAGGTTAGCCGCCACTGCGGGGTTATAGGAATTACCGTAGAAAGACGAAACTACATATAGCCACCACTCATAGAGATAGTACGATGAATTCTCTCTTCCCAGCTCGTCCGCGATTCAACAGATTTGGAATCAGACTATCTAAAGAGGCATCTCTGAGCACAACAACCACCATCATGTCGACCACCGAGACCACTGTCAACAGCACTGCCATGAGCATCCCTATCCTGAAGGGATTAGGCAACTACTTCGAGTGGCGCAATGCCATGATCGACTGGTTCAACTTGGTCGGTTGTTACGACGTAGCATTGGGCTACCTGCCAGAGCCAGTGGACGAAGCACGAGAACCCACCCCTGACGTCAGTAGTATGGGGACTACGACTACGAGCGGCACAGAATCAAAGCCAGCCTTGGGGATAGGGGCAGACCAGAAGAGGAGAGAACTCCTGGATTGGCGATCCAAGAATCAGCGCGCCATGGGGCAGATCCGACGGTTTGTCAGTACGACTTATCGACTGGATCTCCTCGACTGCACGACAGCGTTCGAGATGTGGGAGCTCTTAATTGAGATTCACCCACTGGAGTCGGCAGAGAACAAGCAGGAGATTAGGAGAGAGCTTGGGACGCTCTTCCTGACTGAGGAAGGAGACATGAAGGAGCATTTGGAGAAGTTCGGAGGGATAGCAGAACGAGGGGCGGCAGCCGGCATACCAGAACTCAAGGACGACAAGTCCCGGTGTGCGGCATTCATCGAAACCCTTCCCTATCACCTACACCCAATTCGCTCACAGTTCTTCAGTCTCCCGGAGAATCAGCAACGGTTTACATCCCTGCGACGCATCTACCTCATCGAAGAAAAGAGAAAAGCAATATCCGACACCCGTTCAGCAACAGCAGAGGCAATGGCACTGGCTGTTGGGGGCCAGCCCTACAGAGGCAATGGCAGGGAACGAGGTCGACGCTTTGGGAAAGGCCAACAAGGAGGCCCTCAGGGTGGCAGCAGACGTCAACCCAACTCTAGAGGAGATGGCGAGAGAACTAAAGGAAAGTTCCCCGGAAAGTGCTTTACTTGCGGGAAGCAAGGGCACAAGGCTGAGGACTGTTGGTCAAAGAAGGACGGAGAGAAGAAAGGAGAAGCAAATGCGGCGGAGAAGATGGTGGGAGTGAGCAGGGAGTACGAGGGATTGGCTGGAGTAGCACCAGCGCTGCATGTGGGGCAACCCGCTGTAGGAGCTGCTACCGAGAACGGCCATGCACTCTGGATCCTCGACTCTGGCGCTACTCATCACCTCACTCACGACCAAAGCCTACTCTCCGACATGACCACCCTCACAACCCCGCGTCGGTTTGGGGCAGCCAAAAAAGATACTGTGATGACTGCAGATCAGTCAGGTTCCTTCGTCACGACCATCAACAAAAGGGTACCATTCACTCTCAAAGAGGTGTACTATCTACCAAATGGACGACTCAACCTACTCTCAATGCCAACTTTGGCTAAGCGGGGCTGGAAGTTCAACATTGAAGCAAGTCGAGCCGGGATGACACACATCGAGCATGGTGTCACTGTTGAGTTCACCCATAGGGGAGGCTTGTGGACGATAGAGCTACCGCGGGGCAGGGGAGCTAAAGGGAGTCAGCAAGGAGAAAGTACGAGAGGACTGGTGATGGCGGCAACGAGAGGAAGAACGTTGAAGGAGTGGCATGAGGCGCTGGGGCACTTGGGAGTGACCACCATCAAGGATTTGGCACGGGATGAGAGAGTAATTGGACTCACCATCACGGGAGGCCTCGAGTTCAAGACAAGCGACTGCGAGAGCTGCCAAATCAGTAAAGCGACCCGACTCACATTCAACGACGTGTCCATCAGAGGCAAAACACCACTGGAGATTGTTCACTCCGACGTGGCTGGCCCAGTGAGGCCAAGCACAAGCGGCATGCGGTACTATGTTACGATCATAGACGACTTCACCCAGATCACTCTGCTCCGAGCAATGGAGAAGAAGAGCGAGGTACTTGGGCACTTGCAGAAGTGCATCGCCCTCCTCGAGAACGCCCTCAGTACGACAATCAAAGTCATCAGGACTGATGGCGGAGGGGAGTACTCGGGAGAGAGGTGGGATAGGTGGACGCAGGAGAAAGGTCTGGTACACCAGATCACCCCAGCGTACACGCCTCAGCTCAACGGAGTAGCAGAGAGGATGAACAGGACGGTGAAGGAGATGATAGCTGCAAATCTCATCGGAGCAAAGATGGGAGGAGAACATTGGGTGTTTGCAATGAAGTGGACGGAAGCCATGCTCATGAGGACAAGAGTAGGCTCGGATGGGAAGACGCCCTGGGAAGTGCTGTGGAAGCGCAAACCAAGCATGGAGGACGTACATCCTTTTGGGTGCGAGGCATGGGTAAGGATCCCAGAGGCCAACAGAGAGAAAGGAGATATGACACAGGCAAGAGCGGAGAAGGGACGACTGGTGGGATTGCCAGCGGGCACAAGTGGATGGGCAATATGGCTTCCACTCACGCAAAAGGTGATCTTCAGCCGGGACGTCACTTTCAGGACGACAAGTCAAGCCGAAGTCAATCCACCTGCAAGAGAGGAGGTAACCGAGCAAGTCGAGCAAGTGCCGGTACCGATAGAATCTTTGGACGATCAGCCAAGCTCAGGGGAGCAAGTCACAGAGGAGGTGGAAGAGAGGGCAGAGCCCGAGGCGGTAGCAGAGGAAGGGGGAGCCGAGCACGAAGAAGCTCAGGCAGACCAACCTGCACCAGTACCTGCGGAGCCAGTACCATTCCAACCTCGACGCAGTGAAAGAGTCCGGGCGCCACGAGTAATGATTGCCGATGGCGAGGTCAACATTGCGAGCAATGACGAAATATTTGGCTGGATGCTGTCAGCAACGGCAGCATTGGACGATGACCCAAAGACGTATGAGCAGGCCATGGCGTCACCCCTCAAGAAACAATGGGAAGAGGCGGTGAGCGCAGAGCTGCATGTGATTGAGAAAGCTGGGACATGGGAAGAAGCGGTGTTGCCCGAGGGCAGAAGGATAGTGGGGTGCAAGTGGGTATTCAAGACAAAGCGAGATCAGGACGGAGCAATCATCAAGCACAAGGCTCGGATTGTTGCCAAAGGATACTCGCAGGTCCCCGGACAAGACTTCGAGGAGACCTACTCACCAGTTGCACGCCTCACATCACTTCGAATATTCTTCACCATTGTGGCGACCGACGGCCTGGCAACAGGTCAGGTCGATGTCATTTCAGCATTTCTCAACGGAGAACTCACGATACCAATCTACATGGAGATACCCCTTGGCTATCAAGCGACCAACAGGAAGGCAAACTGCGTGAAGCTGCTCAAGGCCCTTTACGGATTGAAGCAAGCAGGTCGAACCTGGTGGGAGGCTTTGGATAAGCAACTGGCAAAGCTCGGGTTCGAGCGGTGTGCACAGGACTGGGGAGTGTACGTGAGAAAAGGAAGCAAGACGGCGTACCTGGTGGTGTACGTGGACGACATGCTGGTAGCAGCAAAGGACAAGGCAACGGTTGATGAGATCAAGAGGGAATTAGCGAGGCGGTGGGAGATGACGGATGCCGGAGAGGTGACGTTCATGCTCGGACTGAAGGTCAGCCGAGACACGGAGGAGCGCACCATCCACCTCAGTCAAACAGCTTACATCGACACCATCCTTGACCGATTCAATATGACGACCGCCAAGCCTGTCACTACCCCATGGGTAGCGGGTGTCCACCTCCAACCAGACGGAGAGCCGTGTCACGAAGGCGTGGCAAGATACCAGCAGCTCGTCGGAAGCTTGATGTGGGCAGCAATGGCGACGCGACCAGATATCACCTTCACGGTCAGCGCACTGGCAAGACATTGCTCAGCTCCGACACAAGAGCACTGGGAGATGGGGAAAAGGGCGTTGAAGTACTTGAAGGGTACACGCACCTTAGGATTGAAGCTTGGCGGCAAAAGGAGATTGCCCGTGCTGGAAGCATGGAGCGATGCTGACCACGCTGGGGACTTGTCCGACAGAAAGTCAACGAGTGGCTTTATTGTCAAGTTCCGAGGATCTACTGTCAGCTGGGCGACACAGAAGCAGAAGAGTCGAGCGTTATCAACAGCCGAAGCCGAGTATTACGCCCTCACAGAAACCTGGAAGGACGTGGAATGGGTAAAGAAGGCGTTGATGGAGTACGGAGTGGAGAGCACGGAAAGGGTGATGATATGGTGCGACAACCAGTCGGCCATAGCCCTGGTAGAGAATCCGGCTCACCATCGTTCAACCAAGCACATCGACATATACTGGCATCAGATCCGAGACGTCAAGAAGAGCGGCAGATATGATCTGGAATACGTCAGAACAGACGATCAACTGGCCGACATCTTCACAAAGGGTTTGGCGGGACCGGCGCATCAGCAACACCGAGAGGGGTTGGGAGTAGTGGAAGGCGGCGCGAGAGAGACTCACGCATGATCCATCCTCCGGACAATGGCAGGAAACATCGAGTCGAGAGATCCCCGGTTGCGTTAAGCGTGTACTTCTTCGCTAAGCAGGAATCTGTTGAAGACTCAACCGCCGCGTTCGCCCCGGGTGCTAACCCGCTCGCAACCGAGGTCCCGACCGATAGGATCCCGCCTCGAGACCATAGCAGGCCGGCGGGTCAGGCCTAGGACACTGCTCCTCACCGGGGGGAACCGGGAATTCACTGGCCTCACCCCCGGATCACTGGACGGTAGAGAGGAGAAAGAGAGACGGCGGGGACGAGTCGAGCGGTCGTGTTGACGCTCATTCAGGGACTGGAGTTATGAGGAGTTATGGATGGGTGGCAAATGTGGCACAGTGAGCACGGCAGCCTTGATGGCGTGCAAGCATGGTGCAGTGACGTCTAAAGGGGAGTGTTGAAGGTTAGCCGCCACTGCGGGGTTATAGGAATTACCGTAGAAAGACGAAACTACATATAGCCACCACTCATAGAGATAGTACGATGAATTCTCTCTTCCCAGCTCGTCCGCGATTCAACAGGGTCGTCGGACCGAAGTTGGACGTCTAAACGGTGGCGCCCCTCCTTAATCTCCCCCTCCTTCCTTTTACCTTCCATCCATTCAAATTCTACTTGCTTCTCTCTCTCTCTACCTCCAGACTCCAGAGAGAACACATCGCCCACAGTCCCCCCGTCCGCTCAACCACTTCTCTCCTTGTCCATCAATAAGACCCTTCGCTTAAGAAGACATGTCTCTCCTGCGTCCATTCCTCGCCCGCTCCATCGTCTACAACGCGCGCGCCACACCGCGTCTCGTAGCTCCACGCGCCCCCGTTGCCCACGCCGTCAGATGGTTGTCTCATCCCACACACCCCTTGCACGACGAGAAAAACTACCCTTCGGGCTACGATGAGCACCGCGTCGAGGTTGCAGAGCCCAAGCACGCCTCGGTCGACGAGAGCCTCACCTTTGAAGACCCCAGCCCAGCCGTACGTCAGCTTTTCTTCGCCATCTCCTCTGTCGCTTGTATCGAGCCTCGACATGTGTCGTGTCTCGTGCCGCAGCCTGTGATCAGACTGATCCCCCAGGAATACCCAAAAGAGGATGTCGGTCACGATGTGATCGGTGAGGGTCACGGTAGGCACAACAAGCGCACCCTCGCCAGCTTGTCCATGGTGAGTGCCGTTCGGCCGAGTTTCGGATGAGGAGTATCTGACTCTTGACAGGACGGCAAGGTCTGCGCCGTGACTGGGGCTGCTCGTGGTCTGGGAAACATGATGGCCCGTACCTTTGTCGAATCGTCCGTTTTGTACTTCCGGTAGGCGAACGCATTTTTGCTGAAGCACACAGCGGAGCGGACGCCATAGTTCTCATCGACCTGCGCAAGGAAGATGCCGAAATGGCCGCGAAAGACCTGGTTGACTGGTTTGGTATGTCGCCGTTAGAAGGTTCCTATGCGACGTTACTGACGCCTCCCAGTCGAGCACGGCGAAGCCCAGCCGGGAGAAATCACCGCCCTCGGCATAGGATGTGACGTGGCGGATGAGCAATCTGTCAAGAACACCTTTGAGACCATCAAGAACAAATTTGGTCGTCTCGACGTGAGTCACCGCGCTGCCTACACGCTCGCCCTCGGGCTGAACATGATAGTGCCTCGTTACTGCCGCAGGTATCGTCGAGAACTTTGTTGCGCACGAGTATCCCACCGAGAAGGTCAGGAAGCTTCTGGATATCAATGTCATGGGCACTTGGGCTTGCGCGCTCGAGGGAGCCAAGCTTATGCCTGACGGTGGCTCGATCATCATGATCGGGTCAATGTCCGGCAGCGTGGTCAACATACCTCAACCGCAGACGCCTTACAACTTCTCCAGTTTGTCTCCTTGAGTTTCACTTGGCAGACATTGCTGATATGTCTCAGAGGCGGCCGTGCGTCACATGGCTCGATCCTTGGCGGTCGAGTGGGCCAAGCAGAACATCCGTGTTAATTGCATCGCGTGAGTCCCTTCGCACTTATTTGCAGACCAAAAATTCACGCTCAGGCCCGGATACACTCTGACCAACCTGACAAAGGTCATTCTCGACAACAACCCGGTTCTTCGAGACGAGTGGATCCACCGCATCCCCATGGTCAGTTTGCCTGCTCATGCTTCGCGGCTCAACTGCTCACATTGCAGGGCCGAATGGCCGATCCCTCGGACCTCAAGGGCTCGATCGTGCTCCTCGCCTCCGACGCCAGCAAATACATCACCGGCGCTGAGCTCGTGATCGATGGCGGTTACACGTGCGTCTAGAGGACCGCCAATCTCTGAGGATATGCCCCACCATGGTCCCTCGCTTATCATATAACCTACCTCAGCCAGCGACACGAAAAATGTGAATAATGCCCCGACCCCTTTGTGAATAGAGAGATGCATAGAAACATCCTTGAGACCGCGCACTCGAGCGAAATGAGCTTCATGACGATGCAATGTAGAGCTACACGGTGTCATTCTACGAGATCTCTGGTCTCCTCCTCGATTAGTTAGGCGCAATTCGGAGAGATACAAAAAAATGCAGGTGGCCCTTCCCAGGCCCCGTCTTATTCCTCCCCTCTTTTTCACCAGTGTCCCCGTCTCTGTAGTAACGCTACCCCTCATTCACCAACAGCCTTGTCGAACGCCATCGCGAACGGATCTATCCCTGTGTGCGCCGACGGACTGGGCGAGGTCATCCATTCCGGCCTGCCCACTGCAGAATCCTGACCCCTCAAGCTGGAGGGCGACTTTCTCTCACTCAACATCTCGTTGACTTGCCGATGCTCGCCCTCCGGTACCCGCGCTCGGTTCGTAGGACTGGCGGGATGGACCGCGTAAGGAATCTGGATCTCGATTTCCCTGTCCTTGTCCAGCCGGTACTGTATATTGGAAAGCGTATCCCTCACGTCGATCGCATCATCATCGGAAAAGCTCTCGGCAAGCTGGCGAATAGCCAATGGGATCTCGACTTCCTTTTCGTAGAATGCGCCTACGACGAATAGGTTTGCGATCATTTGCGCCAGAGCCAGGCGGACATCAACGACATCATTGCTCAAACGCCGCAGGAATGGGAGGAAGAACTCTTCGAAAGCTTGTCTATTTGGCGGTGGTCGAGCGAACTCTCGTATGCACCTGACAAAGGTCACTCGGTGTTTGAAGCTCGAGCTGTCGGCCAAATCCAGGATCATCGATCGGAATCTGCCAGCTGATGCTTCATGCTGTCGCAGGATGTCATATGCTACTGGTACCCCCTGCGTGACAGCATCGCGTACGCAAGCGAACCTGTCGACAAGGGCGGCATGAGTAAGGTCCAAAACCTTGCTGAGTCGATCCTCTGAATTGAACAGCTCTAGGAATGTGGGCACATGTAAGGCGAGTTTTTCTCGTGCGCGCCATCCACCCAAGGTTTGGGCATTCCACATTCCCGCCAGTTGAACGAACAATCCCCAAGCGGCGTCAAGTGGAAGACCGCGCATGAAGATGTCAAGATGTTCGTAGATTCGCTCTCGGATCTCATCGTCGGTTGCCAAGCAGCGATGGAAGATTGGCAGCAGATCGGCTTGGACCTGATGCGGGCGAAGGATCTTAGCGAGTTCATGCAAGAAGGAGGCGATGGTTGTCAATACGCGCGTACCAGCCCTGTGAACCACCCTGACGAGTAACGAGGAGAGGTCAGACCACCGATCTGATCCTAATGTGAGGCATACGCCCGGAAACTGCTGTCAGCCCTGCTCCAAAACCTAGTTTCGTGCTGGACTTACGTTGTATGCTACTATCACATCCCAATCGTGGTCGCTGTTGGCCACATTCGCAATCATGCTGTCATTTGTATATGTCCGAAGGAGTTCTATCGGTGGACCAAGAGGGTCATCATGGAACACGTAGATCAGTTGGCCCAAGATCTCGAGTAAAGAGTCGCTTGCTTGAGATTCCCTAAGAATGATCGCTGCTTCGCTGGCAAATGCGCGCCGGTGTTCGTAATCTTCGATACGCTTGCACAGTTCTGGCAAACCCAAGCATACTGATTGTTGGACATGTATACTGTCGTCTGCAAGGAAATCCTCAAACAGGGGCAGCTAAGATCAGAACGAGATTCATCTCAAGGGATGATGGCACTGACCAATCTGTAGACCTGGTCGGTCGAGGCGTATTTCGAGAGGAGAGACATGGCCACCGCACCTTCGGCCCGGGTGCCCTCGTCCCCGTCCCTCGACCGCAACAACTCATCAACGAAGCCAAGCTCAACAAGCTCCTTTTGGGAGAAGAAACCTGCGATGGCCCCAATCAGATTCACTGACGTGGCTCTGCCAGCATTTGCTTCTTGCACAAGCTGCGAATGGAAAACTTCGCGTTCGCTGGCTGAGTCGATGTGCCCTAGGTCGTCCTCGAATAGATGCTCGGGCATTTCTACTGAAAGCCGGCCCATTCCGAAGATGATTCCCTGCAGAAGTGATCGCTCAATCAGATCGCGTTCCGCTTGAGGAAGTGGCACTAGATCGTGGACGTGCGGCCCATTTTGAGAAACAAATGTCAGCCGCTCGTTGCGGTCGGAAAAGTCTCGCCATTCTGACTTCCACATGTCCGACTCTCCATTGTCCTTGCGACGGAGTCGACCCATGATGGCCACCAGGCCTTGTCGCACTGCATCACACACGGCCGGATTCGGATTGAGGAGAAGCGAGCCGAGGAGAGGGGTGAAGAATTCGACTGATAGCTTCGGTGGCGCGCACAATGGTCCTGCAGGTTTCGCCTGATCGTTCTCCGTGTCCCCTAAATGTTCGGCATGGACCCCGACCAGCACTCCTGTACTGAAAGCAGTGTCATCGGATCGTTCAGAGATAGAATGCGGAGTGGCAGCCGGTTTCGGAGATGAACCGACAAGCGTGACTGTATCGGTCCTGCCCATACTGGATCCCGCGCTTGGAGGGTCTTGCCCAGTGTTTAACGACACCGGAGGCAGTGATTCCATGGCGGCATACGGATATTGTGCGGCATCGGTTGGAGTCGGTACCACTCCAAGTCCTTCGGAGGTGACTGTGATCGTAGTTGGCGCGGGATCATCGAGCGCCAGTACTTGATCATCTTCGTCGACCAGCCTGCAATGCGAATAAAAGTACCATAGCACTTTGTGTAGTTCTCCGGCAAATGCCTCCTTTACCGACTCGTCTTCGTCTATCGAGAAATTCATCAGCAATGGGAGAACATACTCCACCGACTCGCAAGGATCAACCTCATCGAGCAGTTCGCCAAGCATTCTGGCCACATAGGCTCGGTGGAAGGCATAATCAGATTTGCTTAAAAGGAATATGCGTTCCAGTTGGTTCAGGCCCTCGTCGTCGAATGTGACATCCATGTCAAAATCGCCCGTAGGGAGAATGTCGCCTTCATCGACCAAGCCGAATTCCTCGAATCGATCTGGAAGCTCTCCAAGCTCGCTGAAGTAAGGCTGATCAGCGGGTTGCAGGGGTTGCCATGCCGTTGGTGGCGTTTTGGAAGCGGAAGGAGTTAATTGATCCGCGGCGGACGTCAGCGGGTGAATTATGGGCTGTGTGCGAGGAGATTTTCGTTGGCGATTTGGCGCCTCGGATCCCGTAAACCAAGATGGCGAGGGGAGCTCAGCATCGTCCGTTGAGCGTTTGGGCGATCGCTCAATTTCGGCTGTGCCGCTCAAGGTCCTATGAAATCTCGCTGAGGATGGCCTGCCATGAGCGTCATAGTCGGATAGCGCGCGTCTTAACGTTGCGGGTCGAGCCAACGGAGCAAATAGTGGCGGAGAAGTGACACGAGCGACATTACTGTCCCGTCCACTGAAGGTTTCCACCACAGGCAGTCCAGCTGCCGGAGGAGGTAAAGGAACAAGTCGGTCAACATTGTCATCGTTTTCGCCCAGCGAATTTGATCGTCCTTGTGGCCTCACCGGCGCAGCGATCGGATCGCAGCTTGGCTGCTGCATCTCATCGGCCCGCGCGAGCGAGGGCGGCGTCGGGATAGGCATAGGCATAGGCATAGCACTTCGGGAAGTAATCGAGTGTCCACGTGGTCTGTTGGCTAGTTTTGACTTGATCTGATTGGTCTCTGCCTTTACTGGGAGATCCGCAATGAGCGCCGAACCTGATAGCTGTCTTCGCATGGGCAAGCCATGTTCAGGAGTTGTCGGCCGCGGATCTGGTGGCTTGGCCGGCGGCAGCTGGTTGACTGACTTGCGCGGACTTCTTGGCGGACTCGGGTGAGCGTCGTGTCTTTGAAAGCGATCAAGACTTGAGGCCGGTCGATCGAGCGGTGATGACAAAGAGCCTGATCGTTTGTGCTTCGGCTGGGCGGGAGGGGACGCAAGAGATCCCCGATCGGGGGATAGGCCATCAAAGCGGTCCTTGAGTGCATCTATGCGCGGCGAGCTATGCGGCGAGAATCGATGAGGCGATGATGAGCCCCCCGAATTGTTTGCACTCGGCGGCGAGGCGGGCGGTTTGCTAATCGAGGACGGTGGTGGAACAGCTGCCGGAGTGAACGAAGGAGTGACAAAGGGTGATATGGGAGCAATGGGAAAGCGGGAGGGACCTGGTTCGGGGAGATATGGTCGCACGACGACACCAGGAGTCGGCCACTGCTGTTAATATCTGCAAGTCCGACTAATGCGTAATGCTCTCACGACGCTATCCCAGGCATGCTCTCCTGCCGCACCTTCGTTGAAGGTTGGCAGGCCAATCACACTTGACCGACGTCTACTTGAGGCAGATTGTGGCTGCTCCTGGACTTCAGAAGGTCTGAGTGGGGGCGTCGGGCTGGTGATTTGAATATCGAGCGTGCTTGAAACACCACTTGAGTCATGAATAGGCTCTACAGGTGGTGTTTCCAGCAGCAGCTTGTCTCGCATCTCTGCCAGATGTTCGCCGCTCTCGTGGCTGTAACCAGAGCTGCCTGTAGCAAGACTTCCTCGTGACCCTGATCCAGGTGAAGTCACCGATTCGCTCGATAACCGCTGCACGGGACGAGGCGCGGGGCGAACACTATCATCCTGTAATGCGAACAGTTTCCGGCCAGCTGTCTGAAAGGAGAGGTTCGATGACGATCCAGAAGGCGATAAGCTAGGCGGCGTGACCGTCGCAGCAGGTGGGTCCGACGGGAACGCCGCTGGTGGATTGAAGAAGAGAGGCGGGGCCGGGGGTGTCGGCACCGATGGTGAGCGCGAGTGGGATCTTGCGCGATGCGCTGTTACACGGGTTAGCCCATTCGTCAACATGGTAGGCACGTACAGCTTCGAGACTCCTCCATCTTCTGCTTCGCGTCATCGCCATTGTCCGGCATTGGCGTTGGCGTCTCCATCTTCCGAGTACTGAACCCCGTTCCCCTCGCCCGAGCCGGAAGGACCCCGTATCAGGTCGACATGCAGGAGGAGCGGATCGTTCGTCGGTGGCGTTTGAAGCCTAGGGGAGGCGATACCAGAAGGATGTCCACGATGCGTCGTGCCTATCGCCAGCTATCCAGACGCTTCGAAGATAGCCTCGCAGGATTCCTCGGAAAGGTTCAATGGTAGTGAAACGAGACCAGCTTGCAAAAAGCGGGAGGCGAGTCGTGTCTGTCGGAATAATCACGGGAAGCTCAAATCATACTGCTATCATGTCAGGAAGTCGTCGCCAACGACGTCGTCATTGTCATCATCGTCGTCGGTATTGACGAGACGATTGTGGCCACCTGATCCTCAAGCCTGACGACGGAAGCAAATTCAAAGGGACCAAAGAAGTTCGATCACCACGACCAACCGGCCCAGCTGATACGCCCATACATGTTAAGCTTGATGCAACAAAGAGGTATGCATGATCCAAAGTCACTGTCTGTCCGCATCATGTCTCTAGCCTGCTTGTTGACAAAGACTGCCAATACGTGCTTGAGTATGTACAGTCATCCACCTAGTTGTGCATTCCCCCCACTTATGCATAGCGACGCGTGTCGGGCTGTCATTTACTCTTCTCTTACATTCATCATTAAGACCTTCTAAGAACCGCCGTTAGGACGTCATGGAGGCCGAGAAGAGCGCTCTCGAGCACGCCATCGACGCCTACTACCTCTGGCTTGTCGCTGATCCCAACAAACCGCCCAACATCGCCCTCATTGCCCGCGAACACGGTGTCATTCAGAGCACCCTCCAGCGACGCGTCAAAAACGGTAAAATCGGCCATGACATCGCTCATGTCAGTCAACAAGCTCTGACACCTGCAGAGGAGCATACATTGGTCGACTATATACGCCGTATGGCTCACCTCGGCCTCCCAATTGACCTTACCTTTGCTCGAGAGATCGCCAATCAAATCCGCCTGAATCGAGTCATGCTGCAGCCTACCGTTGATCGCGTCGTTCTCCGTCCTCTTGGCCGCAACTGGCTCGATAAGTTCCGCAAGCGCTGGCCAATCATCAAGAGCGTCTTCACGCGCAATATGGAGGCGGCTCGCATCGATGGGGCCACGCCCGAGGCCCTGCAGGTCTGGTTCAACCAGGTCAAAGAGAAGATCGACACCCATGGCTATGACCCGTCGCGGATCTTCAACATGGACGAGACCGGCCATGCTATCGGTGCGACGCTGTCCCAGAGGGTGCTCGCTATCCATGAGAGGCCCCAGAGCACGCCTGCAAGTCTCAAGCAAGCAGGACATCGCAAGAGATCGCACTCATCGCAGGGCTCGAAAGCGATCTTGAAGACCGGCCCCAGGCAGGAACTTGTGACAACCATCGAATGTATTGGTGCCGACGGTTCCCTTCTACCTCCCATGGTGATCTTCAAGAGCGAGTCGACCTTCTTCTCGGGCTGGTTGCCCAATGAGCTATACGACACCCTGACAGGTTGGCAATGGGCTACATCACCGTCGGGTTGGACATCGGACAAGATCGCGGTCGAATGGCTTGATAAGATCTTCATCCCGCTCACCCAGCCTCTAGATCCTGTCGAGCGACGCCTTCTCATCGTTGATGGCCACGGTAGTCATGTCACGCCCGAATTCATCGCCAAATGCATGCGGAACGCCATCGACCTCATGGTCTTACCTGCGCACACGTCGCACATTACCCAGCCCCTCGACGTCGGCCCCTTCGCGCCGCTCAAGATCGCGATGAGCAACCAAGCGCTCCGGGCAAATCGCTATGATCCTGGGCGTGTCCAAAAGGTCGATTTTGTCCGTCATCTTGTCCAGGCGCGACAGATAGGGATGACTGGCGAGAACATACGATCTGGATGGCGTTCGAGCGGCTTGTGGCCTTTCGCACCGATGTCTGTCATTCGACGTGTCGAGACACCCGTTACACCGTCCCAAGATGACCGGCAGGTGATTCCTACCCCTATCGGCACTGCCGAGTCATTGGCTGACGAGACTGCGGCCTTCATGACGCTTTACGAGCATCTTATGAGGACTCCTATCAAAAATCGAGTTCAAGAGCTATCCGTCCTAGCGGAGAAGCTACAATCGCGTAACCTGCTTCTTGAGCTCGAAATACAGCAATTCCAGACCCGCGAGACCCAGCGGAAGACAGCCCGCCCGGGCCGCACGGTCTCTTACTTTGGAACACACTCAATTTCGACCCAAGAGGTTTATGAGAAGGCTGTCGAGCTGATGGCGGCTAGCTCGAGAAGGAAGAAGAAATCGAAGGATCCAATGGTACCGATCGATAGCGAGCCGTCTGCAGAGGAGGCTCTCTTCTGGTTGGAGAGCTATGCAGAGAACTGCATGCATGAGGACGGATCTTGAGATATATATATGGTGCGGGATAGAGGAGAATGCATAAGTGGGGGGAATGCACAACTAGGTGGATGACTGTACTCATAACTGTTCAGCGGCGAGGCTATGATGTCAGTTCTCAAACACCCTTCTCTGAATGTTGACGTTCACACTTTGTGACTTTCTATCCCACTGCACATAGTCTCGCTTGGACATCTCTCTCCCCAGATCCGGATACCGAGCTGCCGAATCAGGACAGGCCAGCCCTTCCTTCTTTAAAGTCAGCCTTGCTCCTCACGGACGCGTCTGATCACACTACACGCCATGCGCAGCCTCGGAGCGCTACATCCGTAGGACATGTCGGGCTTCCTCGACGCCAGTGCCTCATCAAGTCGAGCTTCGAACTCGCTCGATGATCGCGCTCGGTCCATCAGCCGCTCTCGTGCAGGGCATACATCTGACAGGGAGACGCAAAGTCAAGCATCCCGATCAACAGCGACCTTTCCCCAGGTGTCTAGCCCAGCGAGACAGGTTCAGACTATCCCACGTGAGTCACAGCGGTTCCTTCACCTTTGCTCACTCGTGCAGCCTTTGCTCGATATGAACCTCCATCTCCGCCCCTCCTTGCACAAAGCTCTCAGCCTCTACCTGCAAATCGGGCGGACGCTACTCCCATCAAGCGCCGCCGGTTCCGCACAGCCTACGATACGTCATCTTCGGATCACAGCTGGGCCAGCGACAGTGATGATGACCCACCGTGGTGGACTTTTACTCAGCGGGGAATGATGAAAATGCGCGCTCGGGTTGAGAAACGGCAGAGGGATCTGGAAATAGGACCTGAGGCTGAATCTGGCCGCGAGAACGGCCTTGACAGGGCAAAGGCGGTCTTGAGAGATCTGGCACGGGACCGAAAGGCGGATTTGCGCAGGACTTCGAAGGACAGCCGAAGAAACCTGAACGATTCCAACCGAAATCTCGCCAAACGTAGCTCCTTGCCGCCCCACGCTGATCAGGATGGTGATGCTCTGCCTGGACAAAGGAGACCGTCCAGCACCCGCCTCTTTCGCAGGGCAATACCTCACGAGTTGGATTTAGTTACGGTACATTCCCATAACACTCTTCAGAGGAGCAATTCTGCGCCCACCTCGCCTGTTCTTCGCCCTTCCGCCATCTCCCTTACTTTGGTTGACAACGATGTCCAGCCCCTTCGACGCCCTCTCAATGCTAGCCGTATATCCTTGCTTGAGTCCAGCGTCCCGCCGCGAAGTGGTTTCCGACAATTGACCACGCAATTCCCTCGATTCCGACGACGACATTCGGCACTACCTGAGACTGTTGGCAACTTGACTGATCCGGAAGGGGAATTACCTGCAGCTCGCTCGTCCCATCTTGCCAACGCAAATATCCTGGAGGAGACCGATACTCCCGCTCGTCCCAAGTATCGGAGAGGCCAGACGTCTCGTCTTCGTCTAAATCTGCCGCCGCCGATCACACATCGTTTCAATCAAGGATTTCACGCCGGCACTTGGCAGGATGCCCTGTACGGCTATTACAGCGAAGACGCCATTGACAGGAGCCCGTCCGCTCCGCAGAATACTCCGGCTCGTGGTGCAATACCCACTCCTGAGCCGAACGGCAGCGACAGCCCTCCCGCTTCACCATCGACTCCTCGAGGACCCACACCCCGTCGGACCAAGACTCGAAGACCCCGAAGATACCGGACTGCATTGGCACCTCCCACACCCTCCGGGCTTGGGTTCACATCTAATGAGATCCGTGCGCGGGAAGAAGGAAGGGTAGGAGACGACGGCTTTGTTTGGCCCAAGGGTATTGGTGGCGATCCGGAGCGGGCCAGCGGGGGAGATAACGGTCGGCTTCAGAATCTCGGTCCCGAGCGGACCGATTCTCGCGCCGATACGGCACCCACGGACAACGTGAATAGTTGGTCCAAACGGGCCCTAACGTCTTTCAAACGACGGCACGCGGAGAAGAGAGAAAGGAAGAGGCGATTCCATGATGAGATAGGATGGAAGGAGCGTTTGAGACGGTACATATTCCTGGATGCCCGAGTAACAATATGGATCCGACTCTGGAATCTGGCCGTCGTGCTAGCTCTTCTGGGTGCGTTCTTATTCCAACTCCGCATCATTCGCTGAATGGGCGCGCAGGTCTCGCCGTTACGATCCGCTTGGAGCTCCTCCGTCTGCAGCTCCCAGGTCTGGTTGGATCGTCCACCACGCTCATAATCGCCTACTCGTCCCTGACCACGCTACACGTTATCACGGCCATCTACCGAGAGTATTTTGGCAAGCCAATCGGTCTGTGGGGTTTGCGGTCCAAGATGCTCTGGGTTTGCCTCGATCTTCTCTTCGTCGCCTTGTGGTCGTCGGCGTTGTCCATCGCCACTAATGACTTCATAGCCACTCCGCTGGCTTGCGCGTCTGGCGATCCGTGGTGGCGAGATGGCCTGGCTCAGAGCTACGCGAGCCTCGTGGCAGAACTAGAGCTGCTCGGTCAAGCTACGGCAAATGCCACGACCTCGAGCGCGTCCTCGACAGGCATCACAGGGGTGAGCGAAATCACGCACAGCCTGGGCATAACACTGCCTGCCGACGTCACAGACAGCTCGTTATCACGCGAGGTGTGCAGAAGGCAAGCTGTGTGTATCGCTCTGAGCCTGTTTGCCCTGCTGCTCTATGGTGGCAACATGGTTCTTAGTCTTTTCAGGATCTTCGAGACCGTACGGCGCACGGCCAATTTAGGCAAGGCAATGGCATTTTGAAGGCTTATCACGCGATACGATCACCATCTCAAGGAGAACATACATACATCAAGGGGCTGAATGTGATGTCTTTTACACGTAATTGGATGATCGGGCTGGCGTATCATGAAACTACAAATGCCGTCGAAGTGCCAAACCATACTATGTCATCTTCCTCGCTTTGATCCGTCGCCTCTACGGGCGGCAAGGTTCGCTCTTGCCGAACAGCCCAGGAGCGTTTCACCACCCCCTTGATGAGGAGATGCTGAAGGAGTTCGTTGATCTCCAGACGATCGAGGATAGTCTCCAACTTGTTGCGCAAGACCGACTGTTTGGTAAGCTCCACCGGTTTCAACCCCAACGCTCTGATTGAGATGCTGACCTCGGTCTGCCCTGGTCGCGAGATCACATGTCCCGTGACTGCACGCGCAGCGATCCGGTATTCGGTTGACAGAAATGTACCGTAGATGTCATACCATCTTCGTGGCGCGATCCGCTTTTCTGTATCGGACTCTCCCTCGTTCGCAATCTCAGAGGCAGAGGGGGGCCTTCTGACTACGACCGACCACGTCGACCAGTAGGCTCGGTGCACGAGGCGAGCAGTGTCATATCCTGCCCAGAACACCCTGTCGCTTGATGATTTGGCAATCGTTGCGAGCACAGCGTCCAGGTTCTGCGGCTCGCAATGCAAGGCTGTCTGCACCATCAGCTGGGACCTCGGTAGTCGAACAAGCATCTCCGACCATGATCTGATCTTTGCTCATTCCCGATGGCCCAGCCTGCTGAACGACTTCTATTGCTTGCTCCACAATCTGGGCTGTGACGGGCAGATAGCCGGCTTCCCATTCAGCAGGCAATGCCGGATCAGCCCCAACAGGCGATAAGACAGTCTGTTGCTGTTTAAAATGCGCTGGGTCGCTTCGGACACGTACTCCGAATTCGAAGTGTTCATCACCTGCAAGGCTTCAGCGATCTGAACGGCATACTCACTGGCCAGCCTCACCCATCTTTCGGGTGTTTAGAACACTCCCAAACATCTTGAGAGCAGGAAGGTCCTTCACATACGTTTCGAACTGGACCTCATGGTTTGAAACCAAGCTCATGAGAGAGGCTACCTCGCCCCCGGTTCCGAGCATATTCCAGGCCATGTCGCCGCCACGAGATGCGAGAGTGCTGCCAAGAGACGCGGCATCGGAGTACAGATCATCCGGGAAAGGACCTTCACACATAGCTCGCCAGCTGTTTGTTCAACGGGTAGCAAACGCGAGGAGGATCACGGTACTCACCTGGCGGTGAAGCTATAGTAGCGTTTGGTATGAGCGGCTGATGTGTTGCGATGGATGACCTTGTCTCGCGTCATAGTCGAGACGATGGGATCAACGTCTGTGCCTGGGTTGAACGGTTTCAGGAGCTGGGAGGCAACTGTCTGATCGTAGATATCGTTGGAAGTGGCCAAGATCATCTATACGTCAGCGATTGGCTCGGTTCCACCTTTGCTCTCAATACCGACCATGAGTGCGGCACGGCACTGGCCTTTACGAAGTGCATCTGCAGCACTGTCCCGAAGAATTCGCGGAAGGCCAGAGGCTTGGCGCATTGGTACAAAGCTGAGTTGCCGAGTTCTTGATTCCTCTGATTGAATGGTGTCATGGAATGCTGCAAAGGTCTTCTCTGGACCGACGCGATACGTCCAGGAGAGATCCTCGAGCAGATCCGAGAGACATAGCGGCAAATCAGGAGCTCGCTCTTTTGAGGGGGCCTCCGTGTTCGTGACGACCGATAGCCGGCTGGAGATCAGTGAGGGAAATGTAGACTCGATACCAGCCGGACTGACATGTTGAGCTTATTGACGTGAGTTCGCAGATAATCCAAATGTGCAGAGAGATCAAAGTCGATGATGCTTTGAGGATTAGGATCGGGCAGTTCGTGGGCCAGGCGTCTGTCCCTCCACATCTCATACCAAACTTCCTCTAGCATCTCACAGTACGTTTTCTTGCCGGGCGCTTCGAAGAAGAGCTTCTTGAGACGGGTCCTGAATGTCTGGATCCCCACATCTGGGAATATTTGCAACATGGCCGTACGGCCCTTGTTGGCGGGAATGTTTCTGGAGCGAGCACGAATGATCGCCTCAGCGTCAAGGAGGAGCTCGTCGTCCTGGGCGGTCCAGTTTCGGCGTCGGCGAGACAGACGTCCGTGTGGGGCTGATAATGAGCGTCCATTTAGGCGGCTATAACGAGTTCCCCTACCCTCTGAGTCATTGATCTCCCTTGCCTTCCTGTCCTTGCGGGGCTTGCGTGCTTGTATAGATCGCACGATCGTGGGCGGCAAAGGATGCTGAGGCGGAGGCATGGCAGCTCGAGGGTCCCCATCCCATGTCTGATGCGCCCGCATCCAGATTTTTACTTGCTGCTTGATCGCATCGTCATTCACAGCAGTCATTCTGACGGCGGAAACGATATTCCTGCCGACGAATGCTTGCAGCTCCTCGGAATACTCCGTACCCACTGCGGCGCAAGCGTCTCTGACCCTTGCTTCCCAGGCAGCCTTGCCGACCGCTCTGCTTTGCGCAATCTTGCGCTGCAAACTCTCTTCAGCGGCCTTCTGGCGTCGTTGGGATTTCTCGTATTCCTCTCGTCTCATAGCACGGAGCCGTTCATATTGAAATCGTGTACGTTCGGATAGGAGAGCAAGCTGAGAGTGAACAAAAGAGGGCGTTAGAGCGTTCTCCCACGCAAGCTGATCGATGTCTGCGGGCGCTTGGACATTTATATTTCCGCTCTCGTCGACTGCAGCTCTGAGTGCCGCTTGTTGAGATGGCAGAAGTCGGGGCTTTGCAGTCCAACGATGTGCCGAACGGATCATCTTCAGTTGGTCAATCGGTAACTGCAGAGCCACTGGACAGTATGCTGCCTGAGGCGGGCCAAGGTTCACTAAGGGCTCCCTCGCAGGGAGTATCGACCCATCGACTTCGAGAGCAGCCGACTGCACGAGCGACCAGAATTCTTCGACTTGCCCTTCATCTGTCGCTGGATAGGCTCGTATGAAGTCGCAAGAGTCGACGGCGAGATGATATAGCGGGACCCAATCGTGTAGAATATAGTAACCAGCGAGTCCAGACGGCTCTTGAAAGTTGAAATACCCGGATACGCCATCGGGGCCAGTGAAATGTATGGGGGCTTGTACATCACTCGTCGCAGACAAAGCCGATGCAATCTTCAGGCTGCACAGAGCAGCCATCAGTGTGCCCATTTTCAACTTCGCTCCTTGTCCTGCAAAACCTCTTCTAGGTGACAGATGAGATGGCAAATCGGCGATTCGCGTCTTCCTGTTCTCGGGATCCCTCAAGTAGACTTCCAGCTCTTCATTGTAGGACGTTGTGTATATGTTGGCGAAGAAATCTCCGACTTCGAAATCTTCGAACAGGAGAGACGTTGAAAAGATCCTGGGAGAAGTGGACACAATTGCCGAAGTTTGCGCATGGCCGATGGCACGCAAAATCGCCTGGTGATAGGTCTTCAGCCTCGCGTTCCTGTTCTGCTGATAGCCGTAGAGGAACGCAACGACACTCGGCTCAGACAACAGCAGTGAGCGCCGATCAAGATCGTGGGCCATCTGAGGCTGCTGTAAGGTGGGCGCGGCACGACCCGGTTTCGGTACTTTCAATTCGCCATAGGCTGCGGCAGCGATCTTAGTGCGCTTGGGCGGAGTGTAGATCCCATCGGACGCAAGCGTTCGTATATACGCATCACGTGTGGCCTTCGGGGTATCCGGCGTGTAGAGAATGCTGGTCTTTGTCCAGCGACCGGTCGTTGTCGGGAGTGTGGGCTTTGACTCCATGATTCGCCCTTCTCGCAGAAGATTGCCCACAAGCCGTCTGAAGAGGCCGCGATCCATACCAGTGACAACGAGGGGCGCATGAGGATGATCTCTGCCCACCCACTTCTCGGACCAGATACGGTGTTCGTGATACAGACGAGCATCACTCATTACCCCGCCTGAGTCGATCAAGCATTGTACAAGCTCATTGTGGCGCCTGACCGCCCCAAGATCGATGCGGGGACCGGGAGCTAAATGCGTCAGCCCAGTTGTGCATCCTACAAGTACGCAACCCACCCGCCTGCGTTGTATTCGGCAACCGAACCTTGGGCTGTGGGACTCTCGCATTGGTCTTTACCTCACGACTAGGAGTCTGGCTCGCATCGTGCGGAATACGGCTTATTTCCGCAGTAAGACCCGCAGCAGCATCTGCACTCGCATGTGCTGTGCTCGCTGTGTCTACAGAAGAAGCGATGGGTGTGTGATCAGCACGGGAGATGGGGATCTTCACTTGATCGGTTCTCGCTTTCTTCGATTTCGGCTGCTGAGTAGGCGGAGTTGGGTCGGGCGAGATTCTTGGACTGAGACTTCGTTTCCCGGCCCGTCCGGACATGATTGGCGCGGTCGGACCTGATTCGACAGTCTGTACATTCACGGGCTCCGTAGACCGCTGCTCAATGGGCTTCGGGGTCCTGGGGGTGGTACCGGAGTGACGTATGATCGCGGCTACAGACGTATCAGGAGCTTCTGGCCGATGAAAGTCCGAAGACGCATGTTGAGGACGCCCAGCCAACGTGGACGAGGCGGAGGAGCCAAGCAATGTGGCAAGTGCTCTATGCGTATCGTGGTTTAGTGAGGACTCTGCGGACTGATCCTCCTCGGGCGCCCCATGTCTTCCCTCAGATGCGAGTGCGCGCTTTTTGACTTGAATGGTCTTTTGACGCTTCGCGGATTTTGATGATGGCTGCGCGGTTGCAATGGGAGTTGCCTCCTCCTCGTCTGGAGCATCGTAATCTGGAAGATTGAGATAAAAGCTGGGTGGCTTTCCAGCTCTGATCTCCTCTTCGGTCAACGGAGGCGCCGGCCCTAGACCAGAGTAACCGGGTGGAGCTTCGACCAGTTTCTTGGCCAAAGGGACATATATGAGCAGACTCGGGAGTCCAGGACGTGGCCGCATTAAACCAATCACCTTCCTATTTCTCCTTCCGTCCGGTTCCACAACGTGAATATACTTTCGCGGCCTTCCGCGTACCTGCGTTGTCGAGTCGTACAGCATGGCTCTCTTCTTGCCAAGTTTGGCAAGCGACTGATCGTTGTCGTCATCGTCGTCGACAGGCTCCGGAGAAGTCGCTCCAGGTAATAGTCCTACGGCCTCGGGCTCAAGGACGATCGACGTCGGATGAGCATCCATTGAGCCGCTGGCGATGGCGGCTGCACTCCTCGTGACTTTAGGCGGCCGCCCGACCTTCTTTGAGGCAGCCGCATTCGGCTTGATCTTCGCCACCTGACCATCGTCTAAAAAGTGATACATGACTTCGAGTGAGTCGTAGAAGCGACGATGAGAGGTACCTTGCCAGTGACCTTGAGCTGCAGGATTCGACGGCATTTTCGTCGGATCAACGGCTTGGCCGGAAGCAAGCATTACTTGCTTGTAGGATTCTGACCCGTATATTCTGACCCGGCGCTCCCTTCCGAACGATTCTATCGCTGAGCAGATGGCAGTGTAGCCTAGATGGGGCATAACAGGGAATCGCTCTACTCGTAGAAGTTGGAAATCGATAGCCCTCTTGAACACTCCGTCGAAGTGGTCCGAGATGTCCTCGAGGTCATTGTCACGTCCTGCAATTCGTACGAGCCACACCGTACCTGGATCGTCACACCTGAAAGCCCAGAATCGCACGCGAACCTAAACATTTGGTACTCCAAAGCTAGCGTGATTGCTGTCATTCCTGTGCGAGTGTACGGCGCATTCATGCCTGAATATTAATAGATTCCGACGCCTGCAGATTTTTCTCAGTCTTACGGTCGAGGGAGCGCAGGTCCTCTGTCTCTTGTCGTTCCATCTCTTGAACGTCCTCCTCTTCCATTTCCTCGGCATTGCTGACCGCAAGAGACGGTCCATCCGGATTGTACTTTGTTAAACGTAGGCAACGTACATTCTGTTCGCCGACGACGAGGCGCTCCACGATTCCTTTGTCGACAAGGCGTTGTATATGTCGGATCACAGTTCGCCGATGCTTGGATGTGGTCTTTCCCCGCCAACCCTGTAATGTGAATTAGCGGACGGCGGCCGGACTCCCTCGCTCCACTGACCACAATCTCAACGATGTGCACCATCTTGAGCAGGTGGTTTGCCAGTGATGGGCTGTCCAGGAGCTGCACGAGTCGCTCCTGTACGACATGACCGGTGACAAGTTCAATTTCCTTCAATGGAGGGAATTCGTTCCCCGTCAGGCCAGCTGAGGTCGGGTTTGATTCCTCCGGATCAGCCAATTGCCCATCTTGCCCTGACTGGATCCCCAGTATTGCTTTCTGCTGTCTATCGTAATTGCGAAAGTTTTCGTTCTGGTCGACGAAACGATGGTATATGAGGATGTTTGTCACAGCGCCATGGTACGTGGCCGGCACTTTGACACTGCGAATCTCAGCCTTGGAAAGACGACCCGCCTGAGACTGACCAAAGCCCCATATCGACCAAGACCTTCATGAAGTAAAACATGCTGCCTTGGCTGGAACCGACGAGAGGCCCTAGCTCGACCGCCGTGATACCCTTCTCTCGAGACTGCGCTGCCAGCTGGAGGACATGCAGCACTACCGGGGTGATCTTGTTGACCTGCACTATCAACAACGGCACGTTGCCCTGCTCTCACGGAACGTGCCTTCTGGTAGGAGCCCGTCAAACGATGGTATATTTCGTCATCGACACAACGTACTCGCAGTCTCGAGCCCCATTTTCTTTTGAGAGCGGGCAGATTCGTTTTGGGGGTTTCCGGTTCTGCGACCCCATCCACATCCTTAAGGACGCGATAGACCTCTTGACGTGTAACATTCTCCGTTCCATGCTGAGTCTTCACCGAAGTCTTGCCGGCCTTCTTCTGAGCTTTGCTCAAAAGCAGCTTCTCGCGCTTATCGGACATGGCTTCTTTGCTGGTACGGTACTCGTCTCCTTGTGCAGCGTACGCGGCGGCTCGACCTTTGACCGGCAGGGAGCTGTTGACACGAGGCGCACCATCCTCAGCCGGCGTGATATAGTCTGGCGGCAAAGGGGCGGTTCCCAGATCAATTGAGCCATCTGCGCGAGAGATAGGATATGCCAGCACAATGACCCGAATGGAAGGATGCTGCACAAGTGTGCTCCATATGAAGGCAAAGAAATCGTTATCATTGCTAGGATCGTGCACCTGCAAGTGGTCTTGCAAGAGATCTGGGTCGGTACCTGCCCATCAGCTCTTTGAAGCCCGGTGGATCACCTCCACTCCCGGGGCCGGGACGGCGCGCATTGTACGGATCCGAAGTCAAGACTTACCGAGCACGCCGTCCAGCGCTATGTAGTCGACGGAGCGCTCGAGCAGCTCGTGTATGCGCATTGCAGAGCCACGGATCCAACATGAGCAACGAGCAGAGTCAACAAGAGAAACAGAGGACACAAGCTTCTCGGGTGGCGTACACAGATAGAAAGGTCAGTGCGCATTGATGCGCGGCGAGAGGCGGCGTTAGCTTGGAAGATTCCCTAGTGGCGTTTATCCCATTGAGAGAGAGAGACTACCCCTCTGATCCGCTCTTGTAACCAAATCTCGACAGCGAGGACGCAATACGCCGTGTCGACGACAGAGAAGTCACATCGCTGTCCGGTGTTGTCCCGCACCTTCATTCGACTCTGGGTGTTTGCAAAGGGGCGCCCCCTTTTTGGGTCCAGATAAGTTACTGAATTGACGGCGTCTTAAATGTCCAGCTTGTTCAGGCACGGATTTCCCGTCTTGCCCTCTGCCAGAATTTCCGAATCGTCTCTCACTTCATACATGTCAACCTGTCTATAGAACTGAATATGCACGCCAGCAGCTCCAAGAAGCAGCTCAAGAGCAGGTATGCATCTGAAATCACCAAGGCTCAACAGCCAAGCTGACTCTTTAGCTATCGAGCCTCGCCGCTCTCGATCCGCCCAATCTACACCGGCGGACCGGTCCTCCTCACGAAAGACGGCCAATGGCTCATCACAACCCTGGGAGATGAAGTGCTCATCACGCAAGTGCGGACTAGCCTCCAAGTGGCACGTGTGAAAGGGGTCAGTCCCCTCTCATTGATTACCACGAGTCTGCTCAAGCTCATCGATAGGACTCTTCCCCCATCACCGCACTCACCTTGTCGTACCATACAGATCCTCCGACGCTCATCACTTGTCACCAGTCGACTTCGATCCGTTTCTACCCTCTGAGCACACCTGTCGACGAAATTCGAACAGACACCCCATACCTGACGTTCTCGCGTCAAGTCACGAGAGCTCATTCGGCACCTATCCTGGTAGCGGCCACGGCGCCCGACTCGAGCGTATTTGCCACAGGTTCTTCGGATGGCATCGTAAAAGTTTGGGACTCGGCTGGTGGATTTGCCACGCATCTTTTCAGAGGCCACGGCGGGCCGGTCTCGGCCTTGAAATTCTCGCAACCCAGTGACGGACAAGGCAGAATGGAACTCTTTACCGGATCGACCGACACTCGTGTCAGAATCTACGATCTGCTAGATCAGGCGACGCGGACGGCCGGAGGCGCTGCTAGACCCAAACATGTGCTTGAAGGCCATGTGAGCGTTGTACGAGGCATCGACGTCAGCTCAGACGGACGGCGGGCGGTCACTGGCGGCCGAGACAAAGTGGTTCTCGTTTGGAATCTTGATCATTCCAGCAAGAACGGAAAGGGAAAGAAACCGGCACTAACGCAAACAATTATCGCTCAAGAGCAACTGGAAACTGTCGGCATTGTCACTGGGAAGGTACTCGGCCAGAGCGCGACTTTGACGTGCTTCACTGGAGGGGAGAAGGGACAAGTGAGGATATGGAACGCGCTCACCGGAACCGAAATCGGTCACATGCAAGGTGTCGAGGGGGTTGATCAAGCACCCGTGGAAGAAGATGAGCAACGAGGCATTATCAACGTGCTGTCAGTATGGCGCCTCCTGAACTGTTGTAATACTAATGGTCAGCTACAACTCTACTGCATCTCAGCTGTTATCAGTCCATGCCGACCACAACCTCATTTTCCACTCCTTGACAGACGGCCTGCCCACTCGACAGATTGTCGGCTTTAATGACGAGATCATCGACGCTGCCCTTCTTTCAAGTACAGAGTTTTCGACCTCCCACTCTCATCTTGCACTTGCGACGAATTCGGCATTTGTGCGGATGTATTCGACCGATACCCTCGACGCGCGGCTGCTATCTGGGCATAAGGATATAGTATTGTGTCTTGCCACGAGTGCTGATCATCGTTTGCTGGTCTCAGGCAGCAAGGATTCCACGGCGCGTCTGTGGATGGAAGGGAGGCCAGGACAGTGGACCTGTGTCGGAGTATGCGAAGGACACGCCGAGTCAATTGGAGCCGTTGCTCTTTCCCGCAGAACGATTGAGGGGACAGGCTTGCCTCTCTTCCTCGTCACCGCGTCTCAAGATCGTACGGCGAAGCTGTGGGATCTCACTGGCTTGAATATCGGAAAAACAATCAAGCCGAGGTCGTTAGCCACCCTGAGGATACATGAGAAGGACATTAACTCGCTGGATCTGGCGCCGAATGACCGATACCTCGCTTCGGGATCCCAGGACAAGTTGGTCAAGATATTCGAGGTGGACTACATGTCCAGTCAAGGCGGTGCCAGGGGTAGTCTCAGACAGCTCGGCACTTGCAAGGGACATCGCCGAGGGGTCTGGACAGTCAAATTCAGCACCGTCGATCGCATTGTGGCGAGCGGAGCGGCCGACAGGACGGTCAAGTTATGGAGCTTGGATGATTTCTCTTGCTTGAAAGTTCGTGCATTTCCTTATTGCCAGGCGTACTGCTCACCATCTCAGACGTTCGAAGGCCATACAAACTCAGTATTGAGGGTCGATTTCCTTTCGCAAGGAATGCAGTTGATTACCTCGGCATCGGACGGCTTGGTCAAGCTGTGGAATATCCGTGACGAGGAATGCATCAAGACTATGGACAATCACGAAGACAAGGCAAATACATCAGAAGTCATGTGCGAGATCTCCACTAACTCCCGCAGATCTGGGCTTTGGCTGTCTCCTCTGACGAAAAGACCATCGTCTCGGCTGGCGCGGACTCGATCGCTACATTCTGGGAAGACGCGACAGATTTGGAACAAGCAGAGGCGAACGAGAAGTTGATCCAGTCTGTCCAGCTGTATGTGCTCCTACCATTCCGGCGCGTCATGATCTGACTGATGAACAGAGAGCAAGAATTCACCAACTTTGTCGCGTTGAAGGATTACCGCCGAGCAATTCTACTCGCCCTTGCAATGTCTCAACCAGGCCGTCTCTTAAAACTTTTCACGGCAATGCTGTCGTCTTTTTCGGGGAGCAGTCTTGCCGGCTCCCCGGAAGTGGACGAGATCATCCGCACACTCCCGGCTCACGAACTTGTTCGACTGCTCAAGCACGTCCGGGATTGGAACACTAATGCGCGTACTTCTGCCGTGGCGCAGGGTATCCTGCACGCTGTTCTACGCCTGCGTAGTGCCGAGGAGATCCTACAGGCCTTCGAAAGGCCAGCCGGTCTCGCCGTGATCGAAGAGAGGGAGTTGGATGCTGTTGATGAGGCTCTCAAGACAAAGTCCGCACTAAAGGAGATGGGCGTGCGGGAGTTGCTTGACGGGCTGATACCATATTCCGAACGGCATTTCGCAAGAATGGATAGGCTCGTCCAGGAGAGCTATATGCTCGATTACCTGATCGGCGAGATGGATGGCGGTGTCGGCGGGCTCTTTGGCGGAGGCGGGGCCAGCATGATGGAGGTAGACGCATGAGCATGGGGTCGTGTGATGATGCATGACCTTGCCCCCAAGTGCTCATGTCTCCAGCGGCTGAGCCCGAAATCTATTGTGTACATACAGCAGGCCGATCTAACTTCGTCGCAAATGTGCACGTGCTGACCCTCCTTGCGCTCATGAAACTCGCCCAGCATCTGCTCCTGCTTCTGGCGCCTCCACAGGCACTGCCTCGACTGCCTCTGCCCGGTCCTCCGCAAGCTGGTCTAGGCCCTTGCCTTCCTTCAATTCAGGCAATTCGGTCCCCTCCATATCTGCAGGCTTCGTCTCCAACTCTTCTACATTCGGCTCGCCCGTCAAGGACACCTCTTCTAGATGGCCCTGGTCGGCGATCATAGGCGACGGCTCGAGACGATCTGCTATCGGCGGGTCTGGCAGCTCCTTGTCTTTTTCTTTTCCCTTGTCTAGCCCGTCCTTGCCTGACCGCGAGAAGAAGTTGGAAAGCTTTCTAGTGCCAGCTGCAAGGGAAGGCGGGCCCGATGCGCCCACGCCAGGTGTGCCCGGTGGCCCGGGCACCACGCTTTTTGTCCAGTTGACAAGATTTGACAGCGGTGTACCAGTAGGCGCAGGAATGTCTTCGCTGATGCCTGGTGTGGGCAACGGCGAGATTCTCGATGTGCCAGACATGCGGCTGCTCGTCACTGCTGGCGAGACTGGCTGAGGTGTATTGGGAGCTTCGACCGCGGTGGACAGGGCTGGCGATCCGGGTGTCGCGGCTGCGCTCGTGCCAGGCGCTTGCTTCCAGAGCTTGAAACCCCACCCTCCACTGCCCTTTCCGCCACTGCCACTCTTTTCTTTAGCCATAGCAGGCGCTTCTATCACGTCATCCGGTTCTCGGTCGGTCGGTAAAGGCGGCAGGCGTATACCTTGAATGTCCGCGCTCGCCAAGTCGATAACGCCTTCTTCGGTTGGTGAGGCGATGAACTCCCGCAGCGCTTTGAGGCATGATTCTGAGGCTTGGCGCGCTTCTTCGCTCTCACCCAGCCTACGCTGCAGCATAAGAACCTCTGTACGTAATGAAGCGAGTTCCGGCTCATGGTCCTTGGCAGGCGGGGGCGGCGAACTCGCTTTTGTTGGGCCAGGAGGCGAAGCCTCAACAGGCGCCGGAGAAAGGGTGATCGTTTGCGCGCTAGGGCTGGTAGGGGCCGCATGGGTGTGCTGGCCGAGTCGTAGCTCCCGTAAGCCAGTGGCTTGCCGAGCATGAGGGTCCGGTACCGTCGCACTAGCACCGGCAGAGGTAGCGATTGAGTTCTCGCTTTGGCTGCTGACCCGGCGATGAGCTTTGGCCTTGATGAAGCTCTCGCGCTTCTTCTCCTCTTCTGGGCTTTCCAGTCCCCCTCCAGCAGCGTGGACCGATGGACCACCAAGTCCTAGCGCGGCCATATTGTGCGGTAGGATCATCTGGCTCGCCCGTTTCCGCTCCTTCTCCTGTTTCTGTAGTTGCATGACACCGCGTCTCGCCTGCTCGACCTGCCCGCGCAGAGTGTCGACCTGTGCTTGCAGCTCTTCCACCCGTTCTTCCGCTTGCTCTCGTTTGGCGCGCTCATCCTTCAGTTGAGATTCTACTGCATCTTTGGCGGCGGACAAAAAAGCGTGCTGATCCTTGAGCTGGGCTAGCTGCGGCTCAAGGTCGGATAGGGAGGCGAGGCGAGTCGACTGGGTTTGCAGCTGAGTCTGCGCAGATGCGAGCTCGTCTCGTAGAGACGCCAATGCTGTCAAGCCCCCTTGGTCTGTCTCGGGCTGCACAGGCTCTTCGACAGCCGGCGATGCAGGACGAGAGGCAGACATGGCCAAAGACGTCCTCGAGTGAAGGTCAGGGCGGCTGACTGCAATCACTGTCCTGCGCTGGCGGCGGGTCAGCTTGGACAGCTTCATGGTATCACGCAATGACTGACCTAACTTCACTTCCCAAGGGCGGGCACAGTGAAGCCTCCTCCCCAATATAGACAAAAACCGACTCAGGAGCCTGCCGTCGAGGGCGGTGTCGAGTAGGGCGCGGCTGGAACACACGGAGGGCTTGCTGGTCGAGTGGTACACGAGGACGAGGGACTCGCCGTTTCAAACACCTTTTTTGCGATCCTGCGCGCCGAGTCGAAAGGCAGACACTAGGATGGAGATAGGGGTCGAAGTGATGCGGTAGAGATGAGGAATGAGCATGAGAATAAGGATGGGAATATCGGAATGACGACTCCAAAAATGGCGAGACGCGTGGAATTCAACGCGCCGAGGATAACTCAATCACAACCACCGGCAGCTGGCAGCAGCTGGGAAGGCCGACTATGCACATGTAGCGCACTCGGTGAAGGAATTAGGGCAACATGCTGCAACCCCACGATGCATACATAGCCTTCTCTGAACTAAAGCATGATGATGGGTATATCTTCGCCTTTTATCGCCTAACCGGTGAGTTTGACCTGTCCCGTCCTCCGCGCGGTCGAGGTGCTGCTCTCCGTCCTCCTGCCGGGCCTTTGGAGAATGCAAACTCGCTGCTGATTAGCTCAGCACGAATGGCTTGGTCCAAGACACGTGGCAGAGCGTATAAGCGGTAGCGCATAGGAGACTCACGTCGTAATGGCCTTCTCGAGGAAAGTCGTGCCGGTCGTCCCCTTGATTGCCTTTTCGGCCTCTTCTCGTGAAGAGTACTCTACCAAGGCGTACCCCTATTCATCAGCCGCCATTCCCTGAAGGTATCCCGCTGGCATGCGCCGGTCCCTCGCCATTCAGCTCTACTGGGCCAGATCCCAACCTGCCCGAGACCACGTGCAGCAGCAGACAAAAGCCCTTGAAGTCGACGTCAAGTTCAGCTCACCATCACGTAGCCTGTCCGCCGATTCAGTGCCATCGACAGGTTCTTCACTTCCCCGTATTCCCCAAACAGGTCCTGCAGATCTTCCTCGGTGGTCTCCTCGTTCAGGCCGGTGACGATGACGATCCATCCTTCGACAGCTGTTGTGTAGAGCGATACGACCAATCACACGTATGTGGGGCAAGTAACGGCAGCGGGCGGCAGAGAAACCAGCATTCAGCGTTAGTTCGAATGCATTATACAGATAGTGATTACTCACACCTCGCAGGCCAGTCCGATGACGACTCGCCGGCTGATCGACCGTTTGCGCCGTCTATAGCTGATTGTCAGCAATGGATCTCTTGTAAGTGATCCTGGGAGGGCTGCCGCGTCTTCGGGACTCTTCAGGCCTGCACGAGGACAGGCGGGGAAGGTATGGAGCGCGCACCCTGGTCGAACGCCCGACTTCTTCGCGAGGCTGCTTTGCTCGGTCAGCACCGCCTTGTCCTCGCAGATACATATACTTACAGTCCATCTCTACATCGGCCATCTTGACGTTTTATTGCCTCTCAATGCACAATGCAGGTAGAGACGTTCCGTCTCGAGACCCTCAACGACCGGTGAATTCCATGGAATCTTTTATAACATTTTATCCCAAGAACAATGCATAACCGCAAGGATACTAATGCAACATGGCATAATGCTTGTACCCAATTATGCCTAAAACAACCATGCAACGGGCCTGTGCTGCTAAGACGAGGCTTCCCGGGACGATAGATGTACTGCAACTGAGGTCGGAGAATCGGAGGGAGGTGGATGACTCGGTCCGTCCCATGGACGCAGAGGTCCAGGAATCCCCTGGGGGTCCGGTTGTTTCGGCAGCATCGTTGGTGGATGCGGCGCATGCGTCGGCTGACTACGCATCGGGACAGAGTGACTCGTGGGCGGAGGCACGCCGTGTGATCTGGGCTGGATTGGAGAAGCAGAGGGCAAAGGGTGCCCTGTCGACTGAGGAGAGGCAGATGGAGCATACGGTACACCGGATTGGTAGGAATGTGGATGGTACTGGGGCGGAGCCGAAGGCTGTTGTACCCCTCGCGGATCATATCGCGGATCATATGGCGATTGCGGTAGCTGGGCAGCTGGCGGTCGCGATGGCGCGTTTCTCTGTGGCATTCCAGAACCAATGGGCAAAGGCGCTGGGAGTGGAGCGAAATCGGGTCTCGCAGGCGGCTGTCCAGGGCGTTGTGGCGGGGGGTGATGGTGCGCATGTGAAGGTAGGGGTGGAATGGAGTGACCAGGCGGGCGCACTTGCTGTTGGGGAAAGTGATGCTGTCTTTCCGCGGAATATGCCGGTCCACTAGGGAGGGGAAGGCCGGGGGGACCGACAGTCGTTGGCATCACGGGCCCTCCAGGGCCGTATGCAAGCCCATTTGTTGCGTGTTGAGGATGAGGAGGGTGGCCGTTGGTCCTTGGATGTGAGACAGGATACATGTTCGGGTGCTGATGGGGATTTGGTGGGGCGAAAGGGTGAGCAGCGGCATGTGGGACAATCCGAGGGTGACCATTTGGTTGAGAGGTAGCATACGAGGCATTCGTGTGCACTGTCTGACCATTCATGACGGGATGATAGCCAGCGGAGTAGGTAGGCTGATACTGCAAAGGGTGAGGTGAGCCAGACGTTGCGTGCGGCGGTAAATGCGAGGCACCGTATCCATTTGTGCGGCGAGGGGGGTCTGCATGATGATCGGAGATGGTGGACGAAGGTTGCATGTGCGAAATTGCCTGGGGCGCGCGCGGTTGCTGATGTTGCTGCATGAGCTGTTGCTGGGCTCGCTGCGCCTCTCTAGCTTTCGATGCCTTGCGGCGGCAATCTTTGCACTGTCATGTCAGCTCCGCGTTCCTCGGTCAGCCTTCAGAGACTCACTCGAAACTCCACTCTATCCCAGTTCCGCCTCGGCCGGCCTTCCGCCGCATCAAGCCGATTGTGACACTCGACATGCTGCCATCTCCCACAATCGTCACAACACACCACGTCCTCATCGTCCTCGAGATTCCACCCGGTTTTGAGACAGACTTCGCAGTTGATCTCCCATCCATCATTTGCTCCAGCCTCCTTCGCTTGGCCAGCGGTAGTTCTCGGTGCCACGGCACTTTCAACTGAAGGACCTTCCCCTTCGTCATCCGAATTGACAGCCGAGCCTAGCTTGCGCCGAACCGCCCGAGCTTGCCGGTCTCTTTCTGCTTTCTCCTTTGCCTCCTGTTCGGCAACGGCTCTAGCCATAATCGCCTGTTCCCTTGCATTTGCCCTGTCCTCTCGTTCGCGCAGACGATCTTCCCGCGCCCGCTCTCTGGCAACCAGATCCGCTTCCTCTCTTGCCACACGGGCTTCTTCACGCCGGACGCGCTCCATCCGTTCCTCCATCTCCCTCTGAGCCTGCTCGCGGCGAAGCATTTCCTCCTTCTCCAGCTCGCGCGTAGCAATGCGAGATGATCGTTTACGGTTGTTGATTGCTTCTTGCTTGAGACGCTCTTGCTCTTTGATCTAGGTGTCAGTACAAAGCCGCTGAGTGGTATATCGGCCTACCACAAGGGCTTCGATGATTGTTGGAGCGATTGAGTCTCGCAGCAAACGATAAAGAGCTTTCTCATCCGGATGACGAGAGTTGGCGAACTGCTCAGGCCACGTTCTCCAGTCGTACAGGGTCACACACACCTGATAGCATTAGCGGAAAATTGTCTGACAAAGTGCAATGCTCACCGCCTCCCATTCGATGAACCCTTCCGGTAGATTGGCCGCCGCCTGTACTGCCTCTTTAACATCGTCCACCTCGTCGGCCTCTTTGTCCACGACATCGGCTTCCAGCCCGCCCCCAATGTTAGACGGGGAGATTTCGACCTCTAGGTCATCGCCTTCCTTGACTGTCGCTTCGGCATCTGCGTCGCCATCACTACCGTCCGCTTCTATTGGAGAGCCCGATCTTGTGCCTTCAGGCTCTTTGCCTTGCTTTTGAAGGTTCTCGGAATCGATAGTCTCTTCGTTCTCCGCCGTCAAGCTGCTCAGCTCAGAATCTTGACTCGACTGGACGGTAAGCGTCAGCTTCTCTTGAGCGCAAAGACCCACCTTGTGTGGAGAGGCAGGTTCACCATTCAGTAAGCCATTCGCTTTCAACTCTGCCAGGTGATCATCCTCATCCGTCAAGTCGCTGAGCTCGCTCTCATCATCGTCCCCTCTTTTCCGTTTACTGCTCTTCATCTTCCCGTCTGATGACCCAGCCTGTGCCATCCACTCTGGCGGAACTTGCTGCCACTCATCTTCCACTTGTCTGAGTCTTCGGCTGACCCTCGTCCCAAGCGGCATAGGCGACTCTGTCTTCAGTTTGCTGGGCGAGACGACTGGCTCCTTGCCGTGCGCCGAGCTGCGGGTCCCGCGAGTTGTAGGGGTCACAGAACTAGGTCCCCCTCGTTTCAAGGCCTGTACGGTAGGAGTGGGATTCCCGTAAAATGAGACTTGGGTGCGTCTCCGAGCCCCAGAGACGACCTCGGATTCAGCAGGCTTTGGAGGGGGCGTGATGGATGGAGATGGTGACGAGACTGGCTTCCTCTCTCTTGTCTTCTGAGGCACCGGCGGCCGCGATCGCTTCAGCGCCCTTTTCGCTTTCTGTGAAGTCTTCTTCGGTGGTCTGGGAGGCGGCGGAGGGAGTCGTTGGACCCATAATCGGTTGTCATCGAAGAGATAGTAGGTATTGCCAACTTTGTCCCACCCAATAGGATCTATCCGCCAAGATGTGGCCTCATCCTCATTCTTCAATAGTCCTCGGAAACGAGCGGGATCTGCAAGTTGCCATTCGCAAAGCTCCCAAAATATCTGCACCTACACGCATAAGTGACATTCAACACAGGTCGTAGAAAGATACCTTCTGTCCAAGGCCCAGCGTGGCCCAGTCGACTGGCTCATCGATGGTGCCGAGGACATTGCCCTCCGGAGCGCGCTTGCTGTATTGTTTTCGCAGATTCTCCCACACGTTCTCCCGACTGCGATGTCAGCACATATGTCTTCGCGGAAGGGCAAGCTGCCAGACTGACTTGATGAAGCGGTTGTAGGTGAGAGCATAGAGCAGCTTGACCAGTAGCTCCGGAATCATTGACGCCTCATCACCATCAAGATCGGCCTCCAACGCCTGCGCATCAGCATCTATCAATGCAGTACGGGTAGTGGAGGCAGCGTATGGTCGGTGTCGGGCGTGTAGCTCAACAAGGGAAGGTTTACCCACCTCTATGTCCCAGTCGACTAGCCCAAAGGCGTCAGAGAAGGTCCACAGGAATTGGGATATCCCTGCCCATCGCCAATCTTGCCTGAGCTTCTGGATGAGCGGCGACGGTGATGGTGGTTGAACAAGCGTTGCCAGAGGAGCAGTAGCTTCCTTGGGTTGTGCCTTTTTAGGCATATCCGACGGCAGGGATAGGAGATTTGAAGACTGCTCGGTCCGGCAAGCTCAGGCAGCAAGATTGGCCACGACTGATTGTGGGATGTGGCAGATCAAAGTGCCACACGGGCGAGTCGGGTACGCGACGACGAGCAAGGGGTCGATGATGGCGAGCTCGACCCCAGGCAACGTGTTGGCGATGCTTCGGGGCTGTGTACTCCAGCCACAGGCCCTACGGGAGAAACCCCGTCGATGCGACTCGTTTGACGATGAAGCGATGGGAAGGTCCGGGACCAGCGGTGGAAAGCGACGGGGGATTTGGTCGAATGCGAGCACGGGCGAAAAGAAAGTCGCGCGTCGTTTTGGCCAGTCGAGGGAACAATGGAGCGGGGGCGGTGACAACGTTTTGTTGTCGCCTGCGAGTCGAGAGACCAATGTGACCGTGTTTATGTGTTGAGTTCCGACTCTCTCGCCGTCGTGTGTTTGGGTGATGTCTGTGGCAATGGCGCAATGGACAATGGGTGGTGACGATGAAAGAGGTTGGCAGCGGCGCTGCTCGAATTGCATCTGTGCATCGTTGTCCTTTTGGACCCTGAGGCCCGCACAGACAATCCAACTAACATGGGGGGATCGTATAGATTAACGTCCAGTCACTTTGCCACTCCATCATCCCGTCTCCAGGACGACCACAACCCTTCTCATCTTTGTTGTAACGCGTAAATCTCTCGTTCAACATCATCGGCACCCCCCTCTCTGCCGCCGATACACGAATCGTAGCTCTCAGATCGTCTGCCAGGTCCACGCTCCCAAGACTCTCGCGTCATGTCCGATACTGCAGGAACTCCTCCCAACCCACCGGCCGAGGTGAAACCAAAAGAAGGTGGGCGTAGCTTTCGACTGACATTTGCGTTCCTTCAGGACGCAAAGGAGAGTCTTCCTGTGCATGGCTGATTGCTCACTGTCTAGAAAACGCCCTCAACATCAAACTTGTCTCGACGGACGGCAACGAGGTGTTCTTCAAAATCAAGAAGACCACAAAGCTGAACAAGCTGAGGGTGAGTCATACCTACCCACCACCCTTGCAGCACGTCCTTCCACTTGTAACCTCTGAAATGGTGTGGCAACAGAGCTTACATCACTCAGGCAGCTTACGCTGAGCGCGTTGGCGCGGACATTGCCACCATTCGGTGAGATGATGCATCTCGCGCCCATGATCTTGCGCTGACAAAGCGCAGACTTGTGTATGACGGCCAGCGTATCCAGGATGACCAGACTGCTGAGTCGCTCGATATGGAAGACGGGGACTCGATCGACGTGATGCTGGAGCGTGAGTCGGCACCCTTGTCTTGTGTCCGGTAGCTGAATTGAGCAGAGGTTGGCGGGTGGTAGGGCATTCACGTCGAAGAAATATGCAGAAGTAGTCGCATGTTCCATCTTTAGCTGCCCGCAGCAACAGCATCGATACCGATCAGCTGTAAACGCATCAAGAGCACTTACATGTATACTGCCGTCATTCTATCTTCTTTCGGAAGGACATGGACATTACGAGGCAATAAGCTAACAAGCTATTGCAGTCTCACTTGGTTCTACACGCCAACCCTTGCCATGTCTGACTCTCCATGGTGAAACGCCCTCCTGTTTATGCCAAGGCAACGACAACCCGCGAGCCACTTGTCGTTGAGCACCTGAGAATGCTTGATTCATATATATGCCCGCATGGATCACTGACTCTTCTTCACTCCTCAACTCACGCTCACTTTCTTCACTGCACTTCATTTCTTGCCCTTCGTTCGCATCACTCTGCCATTCGTTCGACTCGATTTTCAGCGAGTTCATTGCCTCTTCTACAAACTTCTTTTTTCTCAACTCAAGGAGTAAGGCCGTCCTCGAACTAGTTGCAATACTGACTAACTCTTCCAGATTCCTCAAAATCTCTCCCCTACTTCCGCACGCGAGCCGATTTGACTCCTCAACTGCAGCAAAAAATCCAAAATGTCTCTCACCGTGAAAAATCTCGTCGCCCTCGTCTTCCTACTTCCCTTGCTTGCGCAAGCGGCGCCTATCGCCGCACCTGTCGCTGACGACGGTACCGGCGCTGCCGAATGGTCGGGATGGGGCAGCGGCGCCAAGGGGTGGAAGCGGGACAACTTCGCAGCCACCGACAGCAACAAGGCAAATGTGGTCGTTGCGGCCGACAAGCTTGGTTCTGAGCTTTGGGGAGGATGGGGCACTGGTGCAAAGGGCTGGAAGCGCGATGATACAGGCTCTGGGGAATGGTCGGGATGGGGTTCGGGGGCCAAGGGTTGGAAACGCGATGATCACGAGGTCCGCTCCGTCGACGTCGAGCCTACGGCCACCGACGACAGCGTCGGCTCACAGCAATGGGGCGGATGGGGGACTGGCGCAAAGGGCTGGAAGCGGGACGAGACCGGCTCTGGAGAATGGTCCGGTTGGGGGTCGGGTGCCAAGGGTTGGAGGCGCGACGATGGCGACAATGGTGTTGCGGCCGACGTCGAAGCTATCAGTACGAGCGACGATGTCGGCTCTCAGCGATGGGGCGGATGGGGCACTGGCGCAAAGGGCTGGAAGCGAGAAGAGCTTGCCTTGGACCAGTGAACTCTGCGTGACACTACTGTAAGGAGATTGATCGAGCAGTACGACCGGAGGACGGGGAAGGGAAGAGAGGACCATCATCGATAGATTGAAGTTTCTCAGTACCTTACTTTACATGCACATTGCCCATGGGGCGGACATTCGTCAATGCGCTTTGACTTTGTCGAAAAATGCAAGATGTGGTTGCTACTGAAAGCTGAAGACGAGATATATAAGATCAGTGAATGCTACGAGTACTTAAGCGAAGTTCAGGTACCGGCCATGAAAACGCCGGTCCATGTGGTTGATTCTCTCTTAGTTCCCGGTCAACCGCAACTCTTCTCATTCGCCCTACCTACAACGAACAATTAAGCATTCGAACAAGATCGATCTTTCCCGGAGCCGAAACTGTGACAGCTCCCGACAGCCCCAACAGAGTCTACCCAGAGGTCGTGGACACGGGACATTAGGTCGTCACCGCTCAGTACCACCCAGTACCGGACTCCGGGCGCCGAGATCCGCATCGCCCATACGAAATATCGCGCGGTATCAGATTTATACACGCTGTGGCAGTGTAGTATGAGCGACCGCTCTTCTGCTGATGGCGACGATGAGGAGTCTCGTCGCAAACAGGCTAACCGTATGTTCTGGCCTTTGCGCTCGGATTGACCTTTCCAAGCTGACGAAATTCGCAGGCGCATGTGTCAGTTCTGCTCGATCAATCCTGGTTCACCCCTTGTAGGTCTCGTCGCTGATGGGGTCAGGATTTCTGTCATCGGATGAAAATGAAATGCATCGGCAAAGAGAATCCCCCTTGCAACCGGTGCCGCCAATCCGGTCATATCTGCACATTTGATGGACCGAGAAAGACCAAAGGATCGAAGGTCGAGGAGTGCGTACGCTACTCACCCACTGTATATGCAGCTGATTCGGTAGCCGACTCAAGGTGGTTGAAGCGCAGATGGGTGCGCTTCAGAGCACCATGGAGGAACTGATCAGGCTGCAACGCGGGGCCACCGTTGGTGGTCCGGCCTTGACGACGGGCCTCAGTCCCCTTCACCGTGTTCCCCCCGACCGTAGGCTATCCTGCTGTCGGATCAGCGACTTTGCTGATCTCACAGCCATCTCTTTCCAGTATACACCGCCGGCGGCTCAGAGCACTCCCGGGACTTTGCTCAGCATGGATTCGCTCTTCGACCCTGGTAGCGGTCCAGCACCTGCCACCCAACGCCCTCCCGTAAACAAGGAGAAGATTCTGGAGCAGCGCCCGTGGGCACGACCACCGACACCGCCAAAGCCCGGTGGTCCTATTCGCGAGGAAGAAGACGACGAGGACAAAGATCCCCTCAATCCTTCTACTGGGAATGCCCCATGGGACAACATGCTGTCTCTCGCCGAAGCAGCACGTTTGAAGGCGGATGGGCACCCTGAGGAGCCGGTGGAGAGATATGCCGAAGTTGCCCGCACGGGGAAACGCAAGGTAGAGGAAAAGATATACCCATCCACAGCACCGCTCGGATCCTCAAAGCGGCAGAAGAAGCAAGTTGGCACGGCTGCCGACGGCAGCTTGAACAAGAGCTCGTTGGCGAATGGCTCAAGTACCTACCGCAAGAACTTCAAAAATCCTGTGGAGCTGGGCTGGTGTACTGAGGAAAAGGGTAGGCAGCTGTACAAATCGTTAGCACGCTCCCGGTCATGGCATAAATTGCTGAGTCGTTAGTTTCATCGACCATTGCCTCATGTTTATTCCCATTTTCGACCCCGAGGTCGATACCTGGGAAAGGTAAAGTCAGGAATGAGATCGCCAGCATGTACTCACAGCAGTCTCTGCGAGCGATCTTCCTTCTGCATCACTGCCATCTTGTATGTCGGCGCGAAAGTGGAAGATGCTGCAAAACAAGAAAGCGAGCTACAGAGAAAATGTCGGGAGCATGCAGAGAAGATTGGTGGGTTGCCTTTGTTTTTTGGGCCGGAATGCTCATACCTCAGGGATGACAACCCTCTTTACGCCGATAGCGCGGATCGAGATCGTACAAGCCATGATCATCATGGCATCGTGGGGAGATACGAGCTGGCGTCCTGGCGGTAAATAGCGCCTCGCTCTCAGCCCCGCTAGAGCTCAAAATCCCAGGCCATGCTTTACGGATAGCCATGGACATGGGTCTTTACCGTTGTCTACCTTATCTCGCTCAAAGCGGTATGGGACAAAACAAACCCGTGGACCAGATCAGAGCGGATTATCCAATGGTCGTAGGCGCTCGAGTGTGGCTGCAGGTACGTCACTTCTTGGGCTTGGACACGGCCTAGCTGAGCATCTCAGCTGTTCCGAATGGATCTCGAGCAAGTTGCATTGTGTCTCGTATAACCGTCTTACGGACAGGATGGCTTTCAATTTCGGACGACCCGCGTTCATCACCGGGGAGATCACTATTCGTTATGCTCGACAGTTTTTGGAGCATCCCCTCTCAATACCCGCCGATGCTCGCCTATCATCATCGGTGGAGCTCTTTACCTTCCGCAGTAGGTTCGACCAGGCGTGGATATGTCACCACTGACAACCCTTTAGCTGGACTGTATCAGCCATTCTCGATACTGCCTCCTTCACTGGCTTTGCCAGACCTCGATGAGAAGCTCATGCAAGCTCGAGTGCTGACCAATCAATGGTTCACATATTGGGACCAGTATCTCCGTGGGTACTCATATTGTCGAGCGAGCCAATTCTGAGGAGCAAGGCGATCGGGGCATCCCGCCCACAGATTTACTGCGGGAAAATCTGGTGACAGGCCGGGCTGGTGCGTTGTGAGCCTGTCCTATTTGTGGCCGCTCTCGTCTGAAGAAAAAGCATGTACACGAATTCGCGCATCCTCTACGGCGTGCGAAACAAGTTTGACATCGCGAGAATGAGTGATCAGCGCAAAGAATTCTTGATCATTGCCATACGTGCTGCCGAAAAGATACTATCAATCTGTTTGCGCGGCGGGGATTACAACGACAACTTCAAGTGGGGTGAGTTGCATTGACATTTGAGGTAAGACGAAGCTGATGAGAACAGCAAATATCTATACCCGTACGTGTGAACGCCAGAGCATGAACGCAAACTAATCCTTAGATGTCGGCGCCGCCTTCGCTGCCAGACTTCTGATTCGTATGGCTAATCTCCTTCCCGAAGTTCTTGACGTGCGCCAAGTCAGTCGAGACGTTGATAGGGTGTCTCTGCGCTTGACAGAAGAAGGTGACTCCGTCCATCTATCCAATGTAGTCGCTGAACCGTCAGTGCCAAGCTTCCAAGTGGCTACCATGCTCCGAGACGTCCTTCAACGCGCCCGAAGCAATCGAATTCTTCCGCCTTTGTCAAAAGCCCCATCGCCCGTCAAAGAGAATACGGTACTGCCGTCCACCGATCTCAATCCTACTTTGCCACAAATGACCGCGGAAGCCACAGCCGCAGGACCAATCAGCGCGTCTGATTTCAACTTCAACGACCTGGATGCCATCACTTCCAACTTTGACTTCACCTATGCCGATCAGCTGTTCAGCAACTCAGGTAGACCTGCCGGACCGTCCGAGACGCTGACTTTTGTGAGCCCAGAGCGCAGTGACACTGTGACACATTGCTGAAGCATAGCCGTCCGAACTACCCGGAGTGACAGGCGAGATCACCGACCCCGACTCGTTTATGGACTTGTGGTTCCCGTTTCCCCCTCTCGGTGAGCCATTGGATCCGACCGGCTTCAGTCCCTTTGCCTGATCTCAGCAGAAAGCGATGGGACGCAAGGCATCACAACTCTGACGTCCCATACTCCGCAGCTCCCCCAGAGCCTAGGGCAACTTCAGACGGATGCTAGGCGAGCTGGCCTTCCGGGAGCAAGTGAAGTTGACCACTCGGGGCAGTTGAGTTGGTGGTGATAATTTGACAGGCGATAGAGGAGGTGATCACCGCTTGATGCGACTTTCAATTGTAGCATCACATCGGTCCATATCTTTGCGGCGTATCTACGATGTTTACGCCTGAGCCGGGCTGATGCTAAGGCGCCAAACTGCGTCACTGGACCATTGCAGGCATCGTCTCGCCTTTAGCTGCTGCAAGGGCATTCCTCGCGCCTGGTGCGTCAGCTGGCTGTCTTTCCTCCAAGTCAGGCGCAGAAGACTCACATAGGGCCGCCATAGCTTTTCGGGTATCCAGGTCCGCCGACCCCATATGCGGGAGGACGACGCAGTTGGGAGCCAGGACCAAAGGGTGGTCGGCGGCGACATGCGGCTCACCGGTGATGACATCGAGGCCGGCGCCGAATATCTCTCCCTCCGCCAACGCTTCTGCCAAGTCTTCGCTGTTGACGATTGGGCCCTGTGCATTAGTAACCGGTTTGCGCTCACGCGACCAAGCGGAAGAGCAAGGCAGATATCGCAATACTCACTCGCGCTCCATTGATCAACACAGCCGTCTTCTTCATCTTCTTCAGGAAAGCCTTGTCCACATAGTCCTTGGTGTTGGGGTTCAGATCACAGAGCACAATAAGGATATCCGCCTCGGCCGCCAGCTGGTCCTTCTCGACGCGCTTGACGCTCACACCGAAATGCTTGGAGAAGTCGGCGTCTATGGCGGCTTGGTCTGGCCTGGCGCGGGACGAGGCGTATGTCACGTTGGGCGGGTGGGACTTTGATGTGAACGCCAACAGGCGTGAGAGGGCTTCTTGCGAGATCCGCCCGAAACCCAGGAAGGAGATGGTGAGTGATGGGTGAGAGATCGAAGGGCCGCACAGGACCCACGGGGCCCATGGGAGCTGAGCCCACTTGCCGGATTTGACCAGCGAGATGCCTTCCTCTGTCCGGCGCATGGTCATGAGGGTCAGCATGACGACGATGTCGGCGACTTGGCCATCAGCCTGCTTCGTTTGTACTGTTTCAGAGCTTGGGCATACCGGCGCCACTGAGCACACCGGGCGTGTGTCCAATCTTGATACCTTTCGACTTGGCAATTGGGACGTTGATGTGGTCTCCTCAATCAACGACTGTGCAGGGCCCAAGCGAGACATTCCTCACCATACCCGACGGAAAAAGTCGAGAGACATCGGAAATTCTTGTTGCATGCGGCAAAGAGCTCCTCGTCCGCCTTGTCGCTTGGCTGCGTCGGCATGATGCACGCGGATACGACGTCCGGGTCTGCGAGGTGTCCCAGGACCCATTCGCGAGACGGATTGGCCTCCTCTGGGTTGAGGATAATGTCAAAGTCCGACTCCTCAAGAATGGCCATGGCATCTGGGCCGAGGTTACGTGTGCTTAATGATCAGCAGGCCCTTGGTCATCCGCGGTGGCAGCTGCTCACACGAGAATCTTGGGCATCTTGATCGGAATGCTTTTTTGACTGTGTTAGATTGTGTGATGCGGGAGAAGAGAAAATAAACAAGGGAAACTGAACGCTGGTCTACTTGGTTCGTGTAAGTTAGAGTGACTTTGGCAGCATCTTATCGTCGGACCGAACCCCCGAAGCACCCCGAGCTGTTTCCCCTGCGGCTTTCGGACCTTGCCCCGCCGCGCAAAATAGGAACGGTGATCGCCGCTAAAGGGCTTGTACCGCCACCGCCACCTACTCTTTCGGAGCCGAATGGCCACGACTTACGCGCAGCCGGACAAAGGCTGCGCTGTCGTCACTGTTCAACTACACGTCAACCAGCAGACGCTTGTCAGACAAGACAACGCCAACATGTTCGAGTTCATACTCACCCTCCTCCTCGCTGTGCTCATCATGGTGGTGCTCATGGCCGTAGGCGTGGGCATAACCATGCCCTTCCACGGCGCCCTCGTAAGGCTTCGCGCGAATTACAACCCACGAGCTGTCGGCCTTGAAGGGGTCGAGAATCGGTCAGTGCAATTGTAACGCGTACCGATGCTCAGCTGACCTTAGCGTCGGTCCCACATTGACGACCTTGTTGGGCACTCTGCGGCGTACCAAGCGGCTAGAAGGCTGGTACGGTCTATACAAAGGTGTGCCTCCGCGATTTCCTCATACAGTCTGGTCTGATTGAGAGGTGCCATCCCTATGCTCCTATTCACGACTATGGTCTCTATCGCCTCGGTCATCTTCGTCGGCGGATCCTCGACGCAGGGTCCGAGAGGGACCTACTCGGTGCCGGAAGCGGGCGGCATCAGGTGGGCCATGAACTCAATGAGTCTTGCCAGAGTGCTGATATCGTAGAATGGGCATCTTCACCATTGTCCTGACCCTCATCACACTGCCGATGACGGTGATCATCAATCGGTGAGTGGAGTTGTTACAAATTGGTCTGCTTTGCTGACACGCAGATCCATTATCACTCCCTACAAACTTCCCCTGCAACCCCGCACATCTCTGCGGATCCTGCTTTCGCAACACGAGCTATCCAAGCCGCACATGCTGTACCTCACACCCGGACTGCTAGCTGCTACCTTTATTCACTCCCTCTGCGTCACCCTCGTCGCCCGCACGGTCCGCGTCGTACTGCTTGGCCAGCCGAGTCCGCTGGAGGACGGGATCGAGCAGGAATCCGTTGGCTACTTCTGGTGGGGCTTGTACCTCGTCTACCAAGCGCTCGCCACTGGGTGGCTCGCTCCCCTTGAAGTCGTTGCCACTCGGTTATCCATCCAGCCCAATACCGGCGGCTTTGCCGGTGGCGAGCTAGAAGAGGGTGCAACACCAGAAGGGGCGGAGTATGCCGGCACAGAGGAAGATGTCATAGGCCTCCGACCGACAACGGAGCCGTACGAGGGGCTCGTAGACTGCGCGAGGAAGATCATCGACGAGGAAGGGTTGAGCAGTCTGTATCGCGGATGGTGGTGGACAGCACTGAGCAACGTGGCGGCTGTCTTTGCTTGATTTGCTTCATATCTTGCGCAACATATGCATAATGGTGATCGAGAGTCTGCGTTGCTGGCTTGGCTAGGGGCAAAGGATTGCGTCCTTTTACAACAACAGTATGTCTTTGGCAAATCATGAGGCCCGTCCTGCGCGCTGCTGTCGTTCGATCAACGGCTGCCAGGGATCCTCGCACATGCTCGGCTTGAAGAACCCCTCTGCTTCGCCCTCGTTTCTAGCATCTCCGTGTCCTCCTCGTCCACCTCGAGAAGCCCCAAAGCCCCGCCCTCCACGACCACCACGACCACTGCCTCGCCCTCCTCGCCCTCTACCTGCTCCACTCCAGCCTGAATCGTGCCCATGTGTGGCGTCCGGCCGTAGAGATGAGGGTTCGAAAGGCGATGAGACCTCTTGAGAGGAAGGATGTGGTCGCTGTTCTTCAGCCCAGGTGGCCCTTGTCAATCTATCATGTACTGACCTTAACACCCTCGTTGAATCCCGCATCGTTGTCTGCGCCGGCAGCTGCCCTGCCTGCCCAACCTGAATCTACCCCTTGATGTGCGCCACGACCTCTGCCGCCCCGGCTCTTCTTGCCTGCTCCCACAATCCCTCTTGGGCCGCGGCTGGAGCTCTCCCCGCGGGTCGCGGTAGACGACGATGCTGCTGCAGTGTCGGCAGGCCGGGACGGTGCTGATGGGGCGGCGGTCTGCTTGCCGAAGCTCATGGGCAGGCCAAGGTCGTCCATCTTGCGCTGATTGATCCGGGACAGAGTCAATTGCTTCAGTGAGCAGGGCGAAGGGCGCAGTACGTGACTCGACCTGATATATGGACAAAGCGGCGCCGAAGCTAGCCTCGTGTTGGCCTCGTGAAGAAGGACGGACACGAATGATTGCCCATTCTGGTCGTCCTCATCGTTGGTCAGGCACCGCTATCATACTCCGTAGCCGACTTTTTCGACCTGTTCAGCGTCTCTCTCTCTCTCTCTCTACTGGCCTTTGACACCTTGACACTTCAACCGGCATCGAGACCATCGCTCTTCCACAGGCTGGCCAACGACGACGCTAGCAAGCCGCCTCTCCAGCCCTCTCATCCGCTCTTCCTGAAAGTCTGATCGATCGGATCACCGAAGATGTTCGGCTTCGGCTCATCCTCATCCGCCTCAACCTCAGCCTCGACCTCTTCCGCGTCCGCTCCCGGCGCCGCCCCGTCGAGAGAGGAGCGCAAAGCGTGTTGGGACTCGAGGGACAAGTATTTTCGGTGTCTCGATGCGAGCAATGTTACTGTGGCAGGCGAAGAGAATGGCGTATGTGCTGTCGAGAAGGAGGGATATGAGAAAGACTGTGGCAGGAGCTGGGTGAGTCCCGCCCTTGCCTTCAAGTCTCCACTTCGACCAGCGACAGCGTTGTGTCCATCCCACTGAGGTCAGATCGACTATTTCAACAAGCGCCGCACGCTCGAATTGCGGCAGAAGGCTACTCTTGAGGCGGCGGCAAAGGCGCGGGACGCCAACGTCGCCAATCGGGGGAGATGAGGGGATAATTGCATGGGCAGCGGTACGGTAGAAATGGCAACATGTGCATCACTCATCATTGTTCTGTGTCCCGCATATGGGTCCGCCCCTGGGGGAGGCGAGATCAAGAAACTCCAAGGATTCCAGAAGTATCCACTCAGTCGCAAGCGGTGTGTCATGAGCTCAGCAATGCCTCCATCACCTGCAATTGATCAGTGCCTTCGATAATCGCGTCCGGTTGAATCTACTGACTGTATCCATCGGTAGTGTGTTGACGACATTCCCTCGGTAATTCAACCGCTTCAGCACCTGTATCTGCAGCGATCAGCATCATTTCATTAGGGTGTCGACAATCTGGGACTCACCACCTTGTCCCGTGGAAACCCCATTTCTGTGAAGCCCGTTACGCTCTCCTCGCTCAGACCCGCCATCTCAGCGTCGGTGGCTACCTTTCCGGGCACGCTCGTCTTCTTGTGCGCAGGGGCTTGGGCGTAAGCTTGTGCCCAGTGCTTGGCGGTCGCATTGAAGGAGTTTCGGTCGGCAAGATAGTGCTTTGCAACTACACCGTCAGCTGTGAGTCCCCAAGACTTGGCAAGACGGTCCACCTTCGGCGTCCTGCGGGTCGTTCGGCACGGGTTCACATAGCAAAGATTGTAGGGATATCAGGGTCGATTTGAGCGTCAAGACGGGGGACCAGGCGTCTTTCAAAATGTCTGAACGTCAGATCTTGGAACTGAGCTCAGGTCCATGCTGACCAAGACAAATGGCTCCCTGACGATCAGTCACATCCTGCCCAACATCATCATCCACTCACGCTGGCCGAGGATACGTTGGGGTCTTACAACGTCAGCTGACCACAGGCATAACACGCCACGTACGGTAGACTTTTCTGAGTCGTCAGCGCTTGCTTGGCCGTGGTGCAGGCAGGAGATACGCACGTTATGAACTTCATCTTGACTGGCTGAAATGGGTAGGATTCCGGGACAACGATGTCCTGCGAGTCAATCCTAGTTCCGGGGCCAGGGTCAGACTCACAACTTCGTAGTAGCCTCCCTCGTACGGCGTGTCGGGCTAGAGCGTCAACATGTTGTCTGCTGACAGCCACCCCCTCTCACCGGTCCCGGGAAGGCGCCGATCAGGTGAAATGGGTTCTCATCGATCACTAAGCTTAGCTGAGCTCGCGTAGGTCAGACGCTGGGGCTTACTCTCGAGGCTGATCTGGGATGTCTTGTCCTTTGCACAGTCTATCAATCATGAGCATCTCCTCGTTCGAACACGCGCATGCTCGAGGCAGCTCTCGGTGGCAAGCTCACCCCGGATCTCTTTCTGCACTCTCCGCATGCGAGCGTCGGACATGGTGGCGAGTGTGCGACCGATAAGGTCTCTCGGACGTGAGTTGTATAGCTTGAAGGTTGTAGTCGAGCTTGCGCGCTGTATGTGTAGTCCGTGAGAAGCAAGATGACCACGTATAGTCGCCAAGATGAAGAAGAAGCGATGACTGGAAACAGGTAGCAAGAAAGTTACAGTACAATGCCCCAAGCCGCGCCGCTCAGGCACCAAAGCCATCGACCTCACTCCGTTTAGCCAGGATTTCCAGCGAAATTTCCAGTGTGTCCTTGTCACTCTAATTGAGTGCCGAGTCTTGCAGCATGGACATCGACGAGGAGACTGCGTATAACCAGGACATAAAGTCTTCGGGAGCCGAGATTCGAGCTGGGCCATCGACTCATGCCGGCCCGAGCTCATCTGGTGAGCAGGGCGATACGCCCATGAGCAAGAAGGCAATGAAGCGCGCTGCCAGGCTTGTGGGTGACTGCCGCGGCGCTTGTAACAGGGAATATAGCTGAAGTCGAGGCTCGGATACAAGAACTCAAACCAATCAAAAGGGCGCAGGAGAAAGCCCGGCGACGCGAGAAGCTGCATCAACTTAAAGCCAGCGAGGCAGCCGGAACCCTGACACCAGAGCAGCAGAAGTTCATCGAGGATCGCAAGGCGTGGGACAAGAAGCGCAAAGTGGCCAAGCGGCATGCAGCAGCAGGGGCACAAGATTGGGGAGGAGGGATCATTATCGATCTGGGCTTTGACGAGCTCATGACCGACCAGGTCAGCGAAAGACTCGGTCGTGCCATGGCGTACATTGGGCCTGACGAGGCAGGAAATCACGAGTATGGCGAGCCAGCTTGGATACGTCTACTCTGCAAATCGAACGGCCAAGCAACCCTTCTCTACGATCTTGCATACGAGCTTTTCTCCGACCATGTCTCCCCGCCTTTGGGAGAAGATGAGTAAAACGGCTTTCGAGCGCTGGACGCGGTCGTATTGGTGGAGCCAAGGTCTGGAGGACGTGTCTAAGGCTCTGGAGGCAGCAGAAATCTCAGCAAGCTTGGAACCTTCACGCGACTTTACGGCGGTCCCGCCGACCGAAGCTTCGTCAACACCGATCATTGGTCGAAACCTCGAAGCCGTATTGACGGGTCCGCGTCTGCCTCCTAAGATCTCTGGCAAGCACAAGCTGGTCTATCTGTCGGCTGATGCCGAGGACGAGCTATCGACTTTGGCGGAAGATGAGGTTTATATCATCGGGGGAATCGTTGATCGAAACCGCTATAAGGTCAGTTGCTGTCGCATGTGGCCCAGCGCGGAAGACTGAATCACAGAATCTGTGCCAAGAGAAGGCGGAGAAGCTGGGAATCCGCACAGCGAGACTGCCAATAGGAACCTACATCGCCAACCTGCCCACCAGAAAGGTCTTGACCGTCAATCAGGTCCTGGAGATCCTTGCCGAATATCTCGCGAGAAATGATTGGCGTGAGGCGTTTCATGCCGTCATCCCATTGCGGAAATATGCCCCTGGCAAAAAACAAAGAAATCAGAGAACAGATGGCACGGAATCGGCCGAGGCTGACGGAGATGGCGGCGAGAATGATGGCGAGGACCCCGAGGCCAACGATGTCGACCTGGACCCGGCCGGCGAGTCCGTTGGGCAAGCCCCCGGGGCATGAATCATTCGCATATTCAAGATTCGCCTTTCCGGGCTTCTGTATTCGTTGTCAGCTCACGTGTCCATGATCCGAAAGCGAGCAGCAATCCCGCATCTGACGACATGAAGTGAGACACTTCATGCATCTTGTCCGGAACTAGACCCAAAGAAGCTGTCGCAGCCCGAGTCGGTGCTCAGCTCATGGACGCTGTTCGCTTGGCTGGACATTGTCGCCGACAGCGTCCAAAAGGAACTCAGCAGCGAAGCGCAACGGCCTTATCGCCTCTGACATAAAGCTTGCTGATGCGCATTCTCCGCACTCATCAGCCCTCACCTGACTGACCATCCCGACCCGATCAACAGCTCGACAATAGCAGCCTGCGACCGATCTCACGCTCCTTAACTTACGCAACATCGCTCAAGCCGACCAGTCTGACGCCTCGCTCTGACCCACACTCTCAGCTGAATACAAGATTCATAATGCGTACTTCCTCTAGCCAATTCGCCATTCTCGCGCTTCTCGCCACATCGGCCATCGGTGCGCCCATCGCGAACCCCGGTCCAAACCCGCACCGCTCGTCCGACAAGGGCCTAGGTAGGCACCACAATTCTGGCGGCAAGCACCATGGGACGCGCGACTCGGTCGACCTCCAGCACATTCATTCTCGTAAGGAGCATCACAAGGACGGTCATCATCGTGGCGGCAGCCATCATCATGGCAGGGCCAAGGGCGTCCTGCCGGACGTCAAAGAGCACGAAAATCACACTACGCATGGGCGGGCTCAGCCGAGATCGAAAGGATACCAAGCCGAAACTGACGCGCACGCTGGATCCCAGCCTCTCGATGACATCGCCAAATTTGGTCGACCCTATGAGGAGAACAAGGTCCATCATAGGAAAGGCAGCGTTGTGATACCGGGGATGCTGGTCGGGGAGTCCGAGGCTGCTCTGGCCAAACACGAAAAGTACCGCTCGCATGTCCCGCAAACCCAGGGCAACGCCTTTACCAAGCCGGGCGAAACGATCAAGAGCGACGACGAAAACATCAAGGTTGGAATTCACCATGGCAGGAAGCAGCAGGGGGAGAGCGTGGAGAAAGTGGATGTCGCCGACAAGCATCACGACGGCGTATGTTGACGCGAATGAGGTGTTCTGACGCTCACGACCAGCCGGTTGATGCCAATAGACCCAAGGTCCAGAATCAAAGCACCGGGTCTACGGTGATCTTGAACGATCCGCACGACAAAGTGAGCTGCCACACGGTCGGATTGCTTGCGAAATGGCTCATTTACAGAGCACGGGCAACAGTGTCAAGGCCAGCGAATTCAAATTTGGACAGCCTGCTGAGGTTGGCCATAAGGGGCCGACCGAAGTGAATGTCCATCGAGCCATCACTGTCAACCTTCTGCCCGGCACGTCAGGTCCAGGCCACGATGGCATCGTCTCTGTTACCCAAGACAACAAGGGTGCACACGTCGTAGAAACACCGGGCAAGGACACGGAGATCGGGACGGTCGACACGTCTTCGCCGAAAAGCAACGTAAAGGTCCAGCTTCCCACCCCAGCCGGAAACACTGGCGCCTCAGGAGGTCAAGGAACTCCCGGAGGAAAACAAGTCAAGCAGGCAGATAGCGCCGCTATCGGGTCACCGGTCGTTGCTGCCCCGATGAAACAGGGCGGCGCAACGGTCTCCAAGTCTCCACTGGGGCCGGCGGTTGCCAATTCTGACGACCTCGCAGCGGACGTCGAAAAGGTCATGCACCTCGCAGTGCCTGTCAAGGTGACGATCGGACCTGACGAGCACATTGCAGCGTCGGTACCGATTGTGAGCCAGAAGGTTTCGATACCGGCCTCTTCTGCTGCCCCGTCCAAATCAGCCTCGGCGGCTGCCTCGGCTTCAGCCTCACCACTTGCGGCGGCGTCATCTTCAGCATCCAAGGCCAGTGCGAGCCCTTCGGCTTCTGCCGTGACAAAGCCGAGCCAAGCTTCGTCGGTGTCGGCCTCGGCCTCGGCACAGGCTTCGCCATCAGCCTCACCTTACGTCCAAGTCACATCGGTGAGTGTTTTTCGCTCTTACGGAATTTGATCCCCAGCCATGAGAGAAGCTCATATACCAGGACCCGACCGGGAACAACGGTAATGCGCACGAGCATGAAGTACAAGTCCAGCCCAGCGCTCAGAACAACAACGGGGGGAAGCCGCGACCTGCCCAGGGAAGCGGCTCAAACCCTCCGGCTCATACCGTTCCCTGTGACCCGCAACACGATTACAAAGTCGGCCAGATGGTCGACTTGTGTGCCCACACGGATGCCCTTGGACTCTTGCATGACATGCAGGTAAGCATCTTCTATAGCTGTAGCGGCTCCTGCTGACGCGCAAGGCATGTCCCCCGGACATGCAGCATGACTTGCACCTCGCGCTCAACGAACAGGTCCAGGATTATGTGCGACTCTGCGTCGACGCTGCGGCCTATTGATCTCGTCCGGATGCCCCTCTTTGCCTTCAGGTTTTTCTTCCACTTTCATCTTCAGTATCTAGTGTGAGCTGTTTTCGAACCTTTTTTTCCCTTCATTCACCCATCTCTCGTCAATAGTTCATTCTTCTTCTGTGCGAATTCTTTGCTACCTCCCTTCTCACTTGAAAGTAGATTTGTATCTTTACCAACTGGCGACCGGCACAAGCGAGCGGCTACGACTGAGACGATGATGGACACCCGACTAGGTGGTATCAAGTGTGATAGGGAAGGCGACTGTCCGAGGGAGATGACAGGAAGCGCTCGAGTATTTAGGTAGGCCATTATAGTCGAGATTACTCCTGGGTATCCGTGAAAGATGGACATTTTCCTCTCAACTGCCTCATTGAAATCAAAGAGACACACAGTCATTCATGCCCAATTCGTAAAACTGAAACAGATGAAAACTCGACCCTCATGAATGACAACCTATAATTCAAGCCGGTCACGCCTTCGCCCTATCTTTGCGCCCGATATCTACGCGGACGTGACTGCGGAGGGCTCCACTGCCATGGCGGTTGTGATGCCCGTCTTCTTTCCCACCCAATCATCCAACCGCCGTTTAGCGGCGCTTGCTTCTTCAGTTTCTTTTGCATCCTGTTCGACGAGCTCGGCCGAAGTGCGTTTCCGGTGGAAGTAGTCCTCGGTATCAGGAGTATAGAACATGCGGTAGTTGCCTAGGGCAATCTTGATCTCGAGTCCGGATTTGGTCTCGAAGCCCTCCTCGATGGATGCCTCGGGAATGTCGACCAAGGTTCGAGAGAGGAAAGGCTCATCGACTCTGGCTGGAAGTCCTTCGGTGGCATGTGTCTGATTGTTAGACGACCGCATTCCTTGTTTATGACATCCACTGACCAGGACATAACTGTCGATGTATTGCCTCCATCTCTGTGCTGCTGTTTCGGCGTCGTCCACGGTCAAATCGTCTCGGCCCATCAATTGCACGGACAAAGTCGATGTTGAAGCGTGCTATGACATCAGCTGGAGTCGCAGCTTCGGATAGTCGGCTTACCCATTCCATCCGGAACAAGCTCTCTTCACCGCCAAGCAAGCCTTCAGCTGACATCCGGTATGCAATCTGTTGACGAGTGGTGGTCCTCTCTTGAACGCGGTCCCGCTCCAGCAGCCCAAATAGCTCTTGAGACTTGAGATCTCCGATAATTGTTTGAGTCTGAAGCTCAACTGGTCCTCGCGTCAACAAACGACATCACTCACTTGCTTGACGATCTGTGACAGGACCCGATCGAGAGTGAACATGATGTACGCGTTGGTCTGGAACATAATCCTCAAAGTCTCCTCGTAAGTCAAAGTATCGATTTCTCCGTCGAAGAGCTTTTCAGCGGCGCTGAGAAGGTGCATATAGTAGTGCTGCGCAGGATTCTCTCCACCCTCGATGCCGAAGTTCGTCGATTCTGGCTCGACAAGGCCCATATCCACCGCCACGGGATTCACTGGGGTGCGTTTTTCTTGTGCAGCCTTCTCTGCGTACGTCTTGCAAGTCTTGAGCCTCGAGTAGAGAAGCTGGGCCTGTCAGCCGGACCTGGGGATGGGCGAGGATTACCTACCTGGATCAGGCGAATAAGTACATAATAATTGGAGTTGCCGAAGAAGTTGGCTTTGCGAACAACTTTTGTCTTGAATGCTACATCTCCAGAGCCGTGCTCGGACGAAACAGAGGAAGAAGCAGCCGTTTCGATCTGCACCCAAGTCTGCTCATTTGCGTCTGCCCCGGCTTTATCCTTCTCAATTGCCTCAGCGACAGCTTCGGGATCGGCGGCTGCCGGCACCGGTGTGTCCGCTCGGTCGCCGTCCGTCATAGGTGTACCCTCGGTCGAGCGGGTCGCGCCGTTTGCCGCAACGTCATCGGGCACTGGCGTGCCCGTCGCGCTCTTGTCCCGACCCTCTTTCTCCGCGGCCTTGAACAATTGCTTCCGCAAGTCGTCAGAATGCTTCTTGGACTTTTTGGCTGCTGAGTCTCCGTTCTCTTCTTCGTCGGCATCTGCATCGGTCATCGCTTCAGAGTCCGAATCGGTTCCAGCTTGGTCTTCGCTGAAGTCTGCGTCGAACTCGTCCTTGTCCAGCATCATGAGATAGGGAATCAATTGTCGAAGGTGCATCTCGATGCGCGTCTTATCGCTATGACTCAAGCTCGCATTGACTCGGTCGAGATAGAGAATGACAAGCTTGATGACATCCTTCACGACCTCGATGTCCTCGAAGACGAAATTGAATTGCGGTTGAGCGCGGGTTGATTGAGGTGCAAGGAGTGCCGCACGCTTGTTGGCTTGCTCGCGGCGGATAACCTCAATCTCGCCGATGAGCGATTTCGGGGCGATGAATTTCTTGTCATTCGTTTTGAACTGAACGACTTGGTGGTCGAGAGCCTTGTAAAAGTTCTTCGCATCTTGCTCGCGCCAGACGCGATTCCACTCCCGTTGGGCCTTCTTCCATTCCTCGTCTTTCCCACGCAGACGCTCGAGAACGATGGGGAGAGCAACGACTGGGTTTTCGTGCAACGCTCGTATAATTTCGGGCCCAAGCTCTTTGCCGTACACCTTCTTGATGATGCGCTGATAGATCGATTTGCTTTGTCCACCCAAGCCTGATTTGAGACTGAAATGTTGTCGCTCCTCGGCATCCATAGTATCGATCTTCGCCTTGAGCGGCTCAAGCAAGGCGATGGTGCGCAAATTTGCCTCTATATGATAATCATACTCGTGCCTCTCCTCTTCGGATTTGTGAAGTGCCTCCTCATACGTGTTTTTCTTGTGTGCCATGAATGGAGCAGCGTCCTCCGCGGCCCACGTCGGATGTGAAACCCATTCGTCGTTCAGGACCTCCCAACACATCGCATCACGACCAGAGCACTGCAAGTTCATCTCCTATTGATCAGCCATTTCATATAGCAGAGTATTCGAACAGACCGTTTTCGGCAACTTCCTGTAGCTTGGCCCGTATGTCTTTGCCCTGGAGCTGCTCATGTCGGGTTTGACCCGCTCGAGCATCGGTGTGTTCTCAACTACTTGCTGGTCGATGTTGATCATGCCGCCGAATCCGTATCCGCCTTGAGCAGAGCTGGAAGCAGGGGGAACGTTCCCGGACTCGTCCGCTCCTACCATCTTTTTGAAGTTGATCCAGACATCACCTGACCCGGCCAAGAAAGTCTCGGCACGCTCGATGAGCGTACGAGGGTCGATCATATCCTGATTGTAGAGGTTGATAAGCTTCAGGAACTCGTGATAGCTGACTTTGTCGTCAATGAATTTTTTGACTTTGTCGAAGAATGCGACTTCATCAGCAGAAGCCAGAGTTTGCGGAGTGTTGGCGGGGAACGTGGTGTCCATATCCTCCGAAGGACTGTCCGCCTTCCCATGAGCCTTACGCTGAAGGCATCAGCTGAAAGAAAACAACGTGACAGAACAATTGACCTTCTGGGCAGCCTTTGTAGGGTCGCTTGGACCGCCCCTTCGCTTCTTGGGAGCAGTCCCATCCTTGGTATCCTTGCTGCCCCTCTTTGCGCCGGCGCGATCGGTAAGGGGAGGGACTGCACCGCCAAGAGCTGCACTGCCAAGCCCAGCCAGACCACCTTGTCCGTTTTCTGGTAGGAATTGCTTGAATTCGTCGAGAAGATCTGGGGCGTTGATGAAAAGTTTTTGCACCTGCTCATAGACCTGCGCGCTCAGCTTATGTTCGCGTAGAGATAAGTCGATTGACCTCTGCAATGTCTCGAGTATCCCGCTGATAAGTCTGCAAAATTTCCAAGAACTGCTTATAGGTGTCGTGGTCCTGGTTAAATCTGTTTTTGATTTTGTTCACGAAGGAAATGGCGTGGTTGAACTCCAAGAGCTGGCCTCTTGATCCAGCTTGCGCTGTCACTGCACTCAGGCCTCCGCCAGATGCGAGAAACTGTACAGCCGAGGGTGTCGAAGGGCCTGAGGGGGCTGCAGCGGTCTGCGAGTGTGCAGGAAGCGGGATGGAGGATGGGCCGGTCTGATTCGCAGTTGCAGGGCGAGAGGTAGAAGCAGCAGTAGCGGCGGGAGCGGCGGCGGTAGCAGTGGCTGGTGCACGCGAGGTCTGAGTGCTCTGAAAGGGAGGTGGGCCGGACGATAAGTGAGAGGACGCAGCAGGCAAAGGGTCAAGGGGCGCTGCTGTCGACGCCGCGCCATCGAAGCGGCCAGGACTAGCGCGATTCAGGGCGAGATCCTCTCTGTGACGTTGATGAATCGCGGCAGAGAGCGCTCCAGGCATCTGGCTGACGGTACCGGAGGGTGTGGTGACCGTGATCTTCCCGCCATCATCGTCACCATTTGAGCACTCTATGCGATATCCAGGAGGTAGAAAGGTATTGAAACCTTGGATGAGGGAAGGATGACCCCGGAACAGGGTGGATACGCGATCAATGACGCCCGGAGTATCAATCCTGGAGCATCGTCAGCTAGGATGCGCGGCAGACGCCTGCGATAGCTCACATCTGCCCCTTGAACTCCTTCATAATATCCAAAAAGCGATTGTATACATCCGGATGATCGTGGAACTGGTTCTACGCGCGTCAGCTACACTACATCGAAATCTCGTGGCCCAGAAGAGATATGGGCGGATGGATACACAGATGAGCCATGGGTGTTGCGGGTGAGGGGAAGGGCTCGTGACGGAGAGCACGTCGGGACTCACTTTGACCTGATCGAGGTAGCTCAGCGCATCGCGCACATTGAGCGGCCTGTAGGTGTCCTGCCTCGAGTCCATTGTGACGGTTGTCTCTGATGGGACCGCCAAGAGTCGCGCTACAAGCGGCTTCCAATAGCCTTAGACGAGCACTGCCAGGGGAAAGGCCGGGAATTCCCGGGCGAGAGTCGACCTCGAGAAGACCGGCCACCTCGAGGAGCTATGTCTCGGGGACGATATACAAGTGCTGATCTGAATGACTGTACTCGAAGCTACCTGCGATGTGGAGAACGACGTGACGCAATCGAAGAACTATTGGTGAAGGAGAAGAGGTGACACCGAGCTGCCCGACCTGGTGCTTGGGTGGTGATTGAAAACGAAATGACCGTGGGAGAGTGGAGGCTGTTTCAGTTCAGGGTCGTCCTTCACGATAGCCGGAACAGGAACACCCGGTCTGTCTGTCGACGGACCATGAATCATGAACACCTCCTACCTGTATGGCGACGTCAGCGACAGTTCGACCATATCTACTGCATGTTACCTCTCGACTGCCACAGGTTCCGACAGGTTGCTCTAGAAAAGTCTATCTGTGACATGCTCCGCTTGTCCTGACTTGGTACATTCACGCCGAAGGCAGCCGCCAAGCCCGGACGATCATCATGCATTTTAGGTTCCCGCGAGCCTTCCCGCTTCTTCGACCCGCAAGAGCTTCCGTACTCTCTGCCAACACCCACCAGAGCTCGAGAGCTGTGAGGACCATATCGAGCTCCTTCTTCCCTGGTTTTCGTCCCCTCCCTTCATCATCGACTCCACCAAGGACCTTTGTCGCCATGTCCATGAGCACCTCGCCACCCATGAGGTCGCTCAGCTTCTCGGCTCCCAGGTGTCTGTCACGGCCAGTGAGACGGCGTGCGACCATCACCAGCTGGCGCTCGCTGGCGGCGATGGTTCAGACGGCCGAATCGTCTGACCAGGCAGTCAGAGGACATGACGGCAAAGGGAGATTCATCAGGTAAGTCACTTCACCCGTCCGCGGGCATTCTCCTCTCATAGTCGCCCGGGCTGACCTCAGGATCGTAGAGGTTTCGGCTAGAGACGGGCTTCAGAATCTGCCTCTACCTGTCGTCGGTACGGATACAAAAGCAGAAATGATCAAGAAACTCCTGGACACCGGCCTGAAGAATGTAGAAGTTGGCAGTCTCGTCCGTCCCGATAGAGTCCCTCAGGTGAGCGGAACCCGAGCATCTTGGTGACCATGTCTGAAAGTCAGATGGCGGACACCCCATCACTGTTGCCGCTCTTGCCGCCGGCATCGGCTTACGAATCGTCACCTGAGGACGCGCGCTATCCGGCGGACTCGGGAGTCGCACACTACCCTGTGCTCATACCGAATATGCGTGGACTGGATAGTCTCCTGGCTCTCGAGCAAGACCGACAGCACAAGGGGCAAGAGCGTTTGACAGATGAGATAGCTGTCTTCGTCTCATCCACCGAGGTTGGTCTCTACTGAATACTGCTGGTTGCGGCTGATTCGAAGGCTTTCTCCAAAGCAAACAACGGCGCCTCGGTCGACAAGGTCTTATCAGCCCTACCGGCTGTCGTACAAAAAGCACGCGAACATGGCTATCGCATCCGAGGCTATGTGTCATGCGTCATGTCCGACCCATACTCGGGCAAGACCGACCCGCAAGTTGTAGTCCCCGTGGTCCAACGACTCGTAGATATGGGTTGCTATGAGATCAGCCTTGGGGATACGACAGGAGAGGGTAATCCCGAAGCTTGGCGCTTGTTGTGGAGATCCTTGCAGGGAGCAGGCGTTCCCATGGACCGTATCGCCGCACACGTGAGTTCTGCTGGGGCTGGTGGGTTTCGGCTAATATTAGTGTCATGATACGTTCTCGTTAGCTCTGCCATCTATCCTCGCATTACTGCCTTTGGGTCTGAGAACGGTCGACTCTTCTTTGGCAGGACTAGGCGGTTGCCCCTATTCTCCAGGTGCAACCGGCAACGTGGCGACAGAAGACGTCGTCTACGCACTTCACGCATTAGGGTATGAGACAGGCGTCAACCTAGACAAGCTCGTCGAGGCAGGGGCATGGGTCAGTCATACGCTCGGCGTAAGGAACGAGAGTCGGGTCGGACGAGCCATGTGGGCAAGGCGTATGAAGAGAGAAAAGGAGGCTGTTGGCCAATGATCTAGCGAGGAAGGGGCGTTGTATACATTCGAGAGATCTGTAACTAGGGTGTTGTACTACAGTACAGTGCGTTACCTTACCAACCATGCATTCACTCATCATTGCTGGAAGAAATCAGGCGCGTGGAAGCTCTGGCGGCAAGGGGACGACGGCGTTGGTGACCCAAAATGAACCGTGTCCCTTTCGCTTTCGCCGCTCGACCCCTGTATCTCGACTGCGCTTTCCAGTCAAGCTCGACCTCTAGACATTGTCCTCGGCCGACTTGCCACCTGCCATCCAGCAGCTCGAGCCGATGCCCGCCTGATCCGCCTGGGACGGAAAGGCATACAAGATGCAAATCAGCTGACACTAGCTCGACCCTTCTGTCCCTTCCTGTCCCTCCCCACCATGCTTCTCACTCCCTCACGACCCCAACCGCTCTCCCTCCTCCTTCTCCTCCCATCTTCGATCCTCTTCTTAGCGTGGATCTACGCTAGATGGACGAGACCGGAGAAAAGGGAGATTCTAGACCTTGACAATTGTAGATATCTTGACGTTCATCATGATCTCCTCACCTTCACAACGACACAGCAACCCGCTTGGCGGATCGGTGCTAATGACTCAGCCTCTTTTGGGTACCCTCAGTGGTACGGCAAGGCGTCGACCCCTTTCGACCATGTTGCGGGTGATGAAGAGACCTGCGATGTCAAGCAGTCCTTCTTGATATACATCGGTAGGATCATTGCGTGTCCATGCGAGGCGTGCTGACACTCCTCAGATCTGGCATGTAGGTTTCGCCTCTGCCCTACGTCTTGAAACTGAGGGAAGATGACTCCGCGCATGTCCCCCGAGCATTACAGACACTCACTGTCTTGCGTCAGGCGGCAGGCGCAAATGTGACAATCACCAGTCCTTTCTCGCCCAACTGGGATCCAGTCAGTGATCCCGCCCACAATCTCGCCTCCTTAGGTTGCGCGGATATCGTGTGGCATATTGGCGACGCGCCGACAAGTCATAGCAGACCATGCCCTCAGTCTCTGTGGATCAGGTGAGGATGTCGAAGCTCTTATTTCTTAACTCATCGCTCATGGTCTAGCGAGCTCGTTGGGTCATCTTCGTCTGCGACCCCGATCTATGATCATCAAGCGGATGTGAGTCTTTCGCAATGGATTCTGCGGAACTCAAGTCAGCTCGTCCTGCTGCCCCGGCCACACCTCCTGCTCGCGGACGAGCTGCAATATGAGAACATCAAGGCCCAACATGCCGACTTTGAGATGGGCCTTTTCGCCCACGTGATGCCAGCCGTAAGCTCCTTCTTGTGCTTCAAGTCAGTCACTGATGACAGGCCGAGTAAGTTCTGGCTCATCTGCTTTGACTATATCTCATAAACCAGTCCTGCCATTTTCTATCCCGATCGTCGCACTCTCCGGAAGACAGTGTCCTACTTCCCTCCTCCCGACACGCCTTCGAAGGAGCTGCCAAGGCTACCTTGGGGCAAGCAATGGTCTATACACCGCTGTCCGTTGCGCTTTCGAACAGACAGGAGGTATTGACGACAGCCTCCACTCCAGCACCGCCAGAATTTGGTCCTGACGAAGATCCTTATCTCCCCCAAAGCAAATATGCGCATTCGTACGAACAATGGCAAAGCAAGGACGCGAAGGCACTCAGAGATGCGGGCATCTGCGTTTTCGACAATTGGCGAGAGGGATTGGTGGATGAGCGCGTCGTTGAGGCGTTCATGGCGGGATGCGTGGTCGCGATGACTGTGCCAGAAGTTGAACATCGTGGGTGACCCCCGAAGACGCAAGCAATAGGTTTACTGAGGTTGCAGAGGTTCTTGGGCCGCTCATCATCCCGCTCAAGCACCCTCAATCACATGATCGCTCTCTGCCGGCGACGCAGATCAAAGACTTTCTGGCCGCAACGCCAACAGAGACGCTCAAGCAGAAGGCGGTGGACGCGTTTGTCGAAGCCAGAAGACGGTACACTCCTCGCGCCCGGGTTCAGCGGGTTCTGGACCTGGTCAAGACTTATCAAAGCGGCGGCAGAGGATTTATGGCGAGTACACCTTGAGCTGGTCCCCGTCGTAAGCTCACAGTATAGTTCCCTTATGGCTTCCAATGGTCTTGCAGCTCACACCCTCGTCCCCCATGGTGCGCAGAGGGGACTTGATGCATCTCAATTTTGTATCTTCTGCCGCTCGACGCGTCCGACAGGTTACAGTATCTAAATCAGACCACGTTGCTTCCAACGGAACTCAGGGTGACGCGACGAGGACCAGATTTTTTGGCTGAGCGTCGGTGGTGGACCGTCCGATATTGAAGCTGGCTGTTGCTTCTTTCCTTCTTTCCTTCCTCTCTCTTTTCATGTATATGTAGATCTGAACAGCTGTAGAGTACCGTAGACAGTCGCCACTCCGCTACGGACAACCTGGAGTGTGTCTGCCTCCTTCGCTCGCTCGAACCTTTCCGCCAATTACACCTTCCCAACTCCTCGCCATCTTGCCTCGACGTTTCGCCCTTCTCTGCATATTGTCTGACTGTCCTAGCGTTGCGAGACCGCCTATAGAGCTTGCAAAGACTTCGAAAAGACGTGGCAGATCAAGAAAGCCGGCAAGATGGTCAAATACATTCTCGTTTGCGGAGGAGTCATCTCGTGAGCCTTCGGTCGGTGAAACGATGAACCGAGCTGAAAGAATAGCGGTATCGGCAAGGGAGTCATCGGTCAGCGGAGGTCCAGGTGTACTGGCGCAGAGAAACTGACTTGGAAGCGTCGAGCACGGGTCTCTTGCTCAAGACCACGGGCCTTAAGGTGACTGCCATCAAGATTGATCCCTACATGAATATCGATGCGGGGACGATGGCGCCTACAGAGCACGGTACGTACAGCATCACTGTGAGGTGTAACGGGGCAAGGACTGATATACAGGCGAGGTGTATGTGCTGAACGATGGTGGCGAGACTGATCTCGACTTGGGGAACTACGAGCGATACCTCAACATCTCGCTCAACCGGGACAACAACGTCACTACCGGCAAGGTGTACCAACATGTCATTGATCGCGAGGTCCTGCCATCCGTGCAGATCGTGGAAGGCAGCTGACGGGGCAGAGAAAAGGAGACTACCTCGGTAGCACTGTCCAGATCGTTCCGCACCTCACCAATGCCATCCAGGACTGGATCGAGCGGGTCTCGAAAGTCCCGGTGGATGAGACTGGCGAGGAGCCCGACGTGTGCATCATCGAGCTCGGCGGCACTGTCGGAGACATCGAGTCGATGCCGTTCATCGAGGCAATGCGCCAGTTTCAATTCCGTGTCGGACACGAGAATTTTGCTTTGATCTACGTGTCGTTGATCCCCGTTGTTGGTGGCGAGCAGAAGACCAAGCCGACTCAGGCTGGTGTGAGAGATCTTCGTGGTCTGGGCTTGCTCCCGGACTTGGTGAGCGTTCCCGATGTTTCGTACAATAGAAGCTCACCAGCAGATTGCCTGTCGGTGCGAACAACCACTCCTAACCGCGACCATGAACAAGGTCTCCATGTTTTGCCACGTCTCGCCCAAACAGGTCATGGGCGTCCACAACGTCTCCTCCACCTATCACGTCCCCCTCCTGATGAAAGATCAGGGGCTCATCGATTATCTTAGCACACGTCTAGCCCTTGCCGACGTTCCTATACGCCCTGAGTTGAGGAAAGTCGGCGACGACCTCCTCGGACGTTGGAACCGCTTGACCCTCGGGTGCGTCTGTTCATGAATGAGGCAGCGGATTGTGCTAAAGTGGCAGGCAAGAGAGACTTTATGACACTGTGTCGATCGTCTTGGTGGGCAAATACGTCAGCTTGGAAGACTCGTACATGTCGGTCGTTAAGGCATTGGAGCACGCCTCGATGAGATGTGAGCGGAAGCTCAACTTACAAGTGCGTCTGTGTGCCTCATCCACTAATCATGCTCATATCCCAGTGGGTCGACTCGTCAAACCTTGAGCCAGCAATGCGGACAAAGAACCCTGTCGCGTATCACGATGCTTGGAGCAAGTTGTGCTCGGCCAAGGGCATCATCGTTCCTGGAGGCTTTGGGTCTCGAGGGACAGAGGGCATGATCTCAGCGGTCAACTGGGCTCGCAAAGAGAATGTCCCATTTTTGGGTATCTGCTTGGGCTTCCAAGTCGCGGTGATCGAGTGGGCACGCAACGTCTGTGGTCTGTCCGGTGCGCTCTCCTGCCGGCCATTCATCGAAACTCAGCTGACAGGGGCAGATGCCAATTCGGCCGAACTCGCACCAAGCACTCCCCACCCCGTCATCTGCTTCATGCCCGAGATTTCGAAGACGCACATGGGCGGCACCATGCGTCTGGGTCTGCGGCCAACCATTTTCGAGCCTGGAACGGAAGAGACCAAGCTTCGCAGGCTGTACGGGTCGCACGAGGTAGCATGGGAGAGGCACCGACACCGATACGAAGTCGAGCCGAAATATGTCGAGCAACTTGAGAGCAAGGGTCATCTCAAATTCGTCGGCAAGGACGAACGGGGAGAGCGAATGCAGATGCTCGAGCTAGACGGTTGGTCGAATGTGAAATTGCCCTGGCATCTTACTGATTTGTAGACCACCCTTATTTCGTGGCTCTCCAGGCTCATCCGGAGTTCTGCTCCCGTCCACTCAACCCCTCACCCCCTTTCCTCGGTCTGATCGCTGCCGCATGCGGTGCCGATGTCCTGAAGACTCAGCTCGCCGCGTCGAAAGACTACATTGCACCTCACCCCGAATCGGCAAAGGTCGTGCCCGCATCCGAGGCCGTCACTGAGCAGGCTAAGGGCAAGAAGCAGGAAGTTGGTGGGATCAAGGTCCGCCCGGAGCGACAGGTCAACGGCGTGGCAAAGGCCGTGGGCAAGGCGGGCTCGTCAACGGAGACCGAAGGCAACAGCGACGAGAGTGACAAGGAGGGCGGCAAGGCCAAGTGGACTATGGCACGGAGAGAGAGGACGCTGCAGAAGGTCAACTCCAAGGCCGAGCTGGAGTTCCCGGCAGTGGCCAACCTCAAGCTCAACAATTGATTGTCGATATAATACAGTATCCTCACTCCGCATCACGGTTTTATCTTGTTCACCTTATAGCCCGCCGCGATACATAGATCACTCCTCTGTCTCTGCAGTCGCATGTCAGATGCCCTCGTCCCAATTGCAGACCAGACAATGCACAAGCGCACGATTATTGCATATGTCAGAGTAAACGAGATCCTCAAGCGTGATACGGAATATGAATGAACATGTCAGGGTGGTGCTTTTCCGCGATTTTTCGGCCAGGGAATCGAAAGAGAGGAAACGAACGTCGATTACTTATACGCGATGCCCTTGGGCATGGCTTGTTTGTATCGCATGTGGAAAAGGGCGGGACCGCCACCAACCAAGACTTGATGCGCCCAGCAGGCAGTCTTCAGCCAGGCGGTGGCTTCCGCTCGGTCCTGCGAGTCAGCTTGGGTGCGGCAGATGTCAATGCACGTACGCTGTTCTCCTTGTGAAGCTCCGCGAGGTTTATCATGCTCCTCACGAGGACACAATCTTGGGTCGACCCAAGCTCATGAATGGTCCGGCCGTGCTCCTTGCGCTGGTCCGAAGAAGCCATGACGGTGCCCGCACATTCGAGAGACTTGATGTCGGCCTAAACTGGTCAGTCTGTCGGCATCCCCCATGCGAGGAACTCGCCTTGATAGCCTTGCGCAGATCTGAGTGAGAGTAATGATCCGAGAGCACCCGATAGAGGGGAAACAGGTGGGGATTGATCGACCTGTCCGGTGCAGAAGTCACTTCGATATTCGCGAGGAGGGCTTCGGCCGCTTGGAGGGCATCTCGCTTCTCGGCCTTCCAGATGAGGCTTGGATTTGCGCGTCGCAGCACGCTGTTGCTCTGACTGACAACTTTGGGCAGAACCTCTTTGATGAGGTGTTCGCGGACTTGTTGATTGTCGCAAACGTCGTCGATGCACAGCTTGCAATCGCATACAAACTTCCATTTCTGAGAACGGTCGCGGCGATCAGCGAGGGTAAGGTCCGCTGGGAAGTAGCATGAAAAGAGCTCTGTACCGGCAAGCATGTCGCTACGAGCACGCACGACGGCAAACTGACTGTGAGCTTGACCGGGAAGCGATGTGACTCACTTCTCCCCAACGCTGGAGCGAGATGTTCGGCAGGCAAGAGTGATTGAAAATGGATGTCAAGGCCCAGAGCGTAGTGCAGCGCTTCTCCTCTTTATCGCAGGCTGATATCTGATCGAGATTGGCCGTTAGTTCTGGCAATCCGTACGCGTTCGCCGTGAAGACGTCTTCCAGCAGCATGACATCGATATCCGGGATGGAATGGAGACCTTTGAGACGCTCGGCCTCAGACACGAAAGGCGTGGATTCCGATCGCTTGCCCACGCCGCATAGACTGTTCCATACGGGCTGAAGTCCCGTGTTGTCCATCAGCTGATGCACAGCCTTTTGTCCGGCAACCACATGCGTGCCCGAGTCGGCGTGATTTGTCGCGAAGTTGATCTGCGTGTAGAAGACACTACCCAGATCCTCTTTCCCCGCATGGACTAGAGCTTTCTCCACCAGAAGCAGGTCCCCTGCCCTTACATCGGCTGTAAGGAAGACGCCTCGACCCCTTCCGGGACTGTCGCGCACCTCGATGGGGCCATTGTAGTCGGCAAGATCGAGTTTCTGCTTCGCACCATACGATTTGAAGATTGCCTCCCAGTCAAATTGTCCCGTCTGCTCTCGGAGTCGGGAAGCGGAAGACTTGACCAGTGTAGTGGCTGAATCGACACCGAGGTCGACTGCGACTCGAGCTAGGTCGTGGGCATGCTGCCACACACGCATAGCGTACGCAGCTGCGGCTTTGCGCCAGGCGATCTTCTTTTTCTGGTCAGCACTCGTTGAGATCTCGCTGCCGAGGGTTTCCGCTTGAAGGCAGTCGCGGTACGCCGCTCCAGGCCTCTCGCTTTTGAGATTGGCCATGGCGCGATTCGCATATAGAGTATAGAGCAGCAACGAGTCGAGTTGGTCTTCCGGAAATGCGAGCGCGTATGTATACTCGTGCACCGCGAGCTGTGCGTAAGTGCCTTTACAGACGGAGATTTGGTCCAGGACAACGTACCCAATATTGACCTTTGGCCATGTATCGGTTGCCGGATTCTTTGAGGTCGATGGCCTTTCTCGCATCTTGAGTCTGCTCCGTAAGCCCACCAAATCAAGATTCGACCCAAGAGCTTACGGGAGAGGCGAACTTCCATGTAAGAGTGCGGATACGTTTGTCGGACGCGTGCACACGGACCACGTCGCTCGGGATCTCGACACGAATACCAACACCCCCATTCTGCACGAATCTGACGTCCGGCTCGCGAATAGCAATCACCCCGCCGACAGGGTAAATCGCGTCGAACGTCTCCTTGGGTGTCAATCGCGTCGGTCCGTTGGTGGGATGCATGATCGTCACATGGATCGCCAAACCCGCTGGATCTTCAACGGCGCTTGTTCTCAGTGAAAATCCTTTGACGGGTTTGCTGTACAGCTTACAAGGTGACTCCAGCGCCGCGTGCCGGACTCGTGAGAATGCGACCGATGAGGACCTTGCCTAGGCGATCAGCTGCGCTTATCCCTGAGAATTGGACGCTTTGGGCACACCTCCATGATATCTGGGACACTCGAGCTGGCTGATGCCGACAGCTTCGAGCCTATCCCACTCCGTTGTGGAGCAATGGGTGGGCAGACCGAGGGCGATCTGAGAGTAATGCAACATGTTGGACTTGTCCATCTGCTCCATGTCCTCCGCCATCGTTGCGTCCTCCAGGAGGATTCGGGTCCGGCCATGAAGCTGCCACCCAGTCAGTCTTTTGGGCAAAGACGACACGTTGAGCTTCTCATCAGCCACCATCCTCTCAGCGGTCTTCAGCGCACAATCCATCGCTCTCTGGCAATTTCGGCTTGATGCAACAGCCTCTGCATGTTGTCACTTTCGGACGACCCTTCAAGGTCGCGCTGTATAGCCGCCATCATGAACATCATTTGAAACAACCCGAAGTCGAAGCTGTCGTCGTCATCCGGTTCAGCAGTGTCATGGCGACGAGTGTTTTTTCGAGCAGACGTACGACCGCGTCGGGGCATATCGATAATGGCTCTGGGCAGCCTTCTCGCGGGGACAGATCAAGGAAAGAGCCAAAGTCAAATAAGTGAGGTGCGAGACAGTTTTGCGCCTCACAAGAAAATTCTAGCGTGTCAGCGGTGCCGCCCGCAACGTAGTCAAGGAGACGTCAGTAACTGATCAGCGTTCACATCGCCGGTCTCACCGAAGGGCGTTGGCGCTAAGTTAGTCCAGGTCAATGATTTCAGTGGAACACCGGTCGATCAGGTGCAAAGGCGCCGTCTCTCTCGCGCCCTCGATGTCTTGGCTATTTCAGTCAGGCGCATGGTGCCTCGACATGTTGATGGTCGCAAGATGCAGAAAGGAGAACAGGGGGGCAAAGGGTATCTTCAAACTTCATGAAACCGGATCTGTCGACACTCTTACTGCCACTTGATGCCCCCAGGGATGAACTGACCGAAACGTCGCTTGAACAACCAAGCACCGCCTGCCATGCTTATGTCGTGGGTCCAGTGAGCCGTTCTCAGCCATGCCGCGGCTTCCTCGGATCTCTGCAAATCAGCTACACTGGTTGGTGAGATATTCGACTTACGCCAACGCTGTGCAAGACAGTCGCCAGCTGAATCATGACGATACACGCTGCGTCGCGATCTGGGCCGATCTGTTTCATCGTCCTGCCTGTTTGCTTGCGTTCCGTCGGAGTCGCCCGGACACCACCTTCGGACTCGAAGGCTTTGATTTCGTGCTTGGAGTCAGCAGGCTCACAACTGATATGACGGGTCCACGAACCTCGATAGCTTGACTGGGATTGTCTCTCATCTGTAACTCTGACAGAAGACGATGTATGCTATGTAAATCTGGCCGCATGCGCCTCCCTGGAGTGTATGTCTGCTCGACGCGGCTCAGCAACCTCTTAGCCTCGCGCAAGGCAGTGACTCGCGCCTGACCGCCCCCCCCCAACGGGTACATTGCTGAGATATGAGTGAGCTTGGCAAACATTGTGGGCAACTCGGTCTCGAGAATCTGAGCCCGTTTTCGGTGATCCTCGGAGGCATCGGCGACGCAAAGATCGCATCGGCAGACAATGCCTCGCAATGACAATCGGACAGTGCGCTCGTCATATGCTGCAGCGCCGGATGTCGCACAGGAGAACAATTCGGAGTCCTTTGGCAAGTCGTGCAGGGCACGCACGATCATGACCTTTCGCTCGTCAGCCTTGTCATCGTGTGCTCTGGGAAAGGACTAATCGCCTGGTAACTCACATTGCCCCACACAGACACATAGACATTTGGCATGCACTGGTGACACATGGATGAGCCCAGGGGGAAGAGGCTCGTCTGTCTCGCCTCCTCATCGTCGGTTGAGGCGTTCGGGTCGTAGCCGTTGGGAGCAAGCGGGTGCATGTGGTGGGACATCTCGCTGATCTCTTGTATTTCCGACAGGTCGATGTTGACCGGGTCTCTTTGAGTCGCCATGGCGAGCCGTTCTTCCTCGCTGAAACGCAACGAAGCATCCGGCGAAGCTTTCGCGTTTTGGGCGGCACGGAGCATGACGATATCTCCCGGGGCGTCGATCAGGCGGTGTACCGTCTTATGTATAGCCAGTACTTGTGTGCCCCGAGCCGCATGTCCCGTCGAAAAGTCGAATTGGTTCAACGAGGTCTTGCGAATCTCTGAAGGTGCGGCATGCATGAAGGCTGTCTCCACGAAAAGCAGGTCACCCGCCTTGACGTCGGCCTTCAGGAAGACGCCTTGCACTTGCCGTACCGTACTGCCCCTCACCTCAATTGGTCCCCAGTAGTCGGCGACATCGAGGATGCTACCAGAAGTGTAATCGACAAACATCGACTTCCAATCGTAAGCGGTATGACCCAAGACTTGCTCCGCCAGTCTATTGGCGATCTTGTCAAGCATCGGTCGAGCTTCGACGACTCCAGCCTCCAGTGACTTCATCGTGTACTCTTTGGCTGTCTCCCATAGGCGCAGGTCATAGGCAGCTAGGGCTTTCCTCCAACCGAGGCGCGTGTATTGGTCCTTGGTAGCTTCAGCCTTGTCTGCTAGCTCCTCAGCATCCAGACAGTCGCGATAGGCCGAAGCAGGACGTCCGAGTTTGACATTTGCTAGCGCGCGGTTGCTGAGGAGGATGAATCTCAGCTTGTCGTCGAGCTGTTCAGGGGGGCATGTGAGTGCGTATGAGTACTCATGCACGGCCAGCTACGCACATGAGCATGGCCACTGCGGCAAGATCAAGTCTCTCACCAGGTACTGACTTTTGGCAACAGCCTTATTTCCTGACTCCTTGATCTGCACGGCGGTCCGCAAATCGGCTTTCTGACGATCAAGAGCAGCACATCTGCCTCACGGGAAACGCCCACGACGGGTTTGTAAGCCCAGTGAAGCTGGGGTAAATCTGGGCAAAGAGGATGGATCCGCTCAACGTCGGACACCACCTCGACCCTGACGGCGGGCGGTCCTTTCAGAACAAACTTCATGGTCGGCTCTTTGATGGCGAGCATTGTACCAGGTGCGTAGATCGTCTCGATCACCGATTCAGGGAGCTTGCTGATAAGGTGAGGCGTCACCTGCTGGATAGTTACATTGACCGTCAGACCCGCTGGGTCCTCGGTCGCACTTCCCGAATCAATTGCAATACCACAGCATCGATAGACCGATGCTTACAAGGTGACACCCATCATGATGACTGGCTTGGTGAGGATCCGACAGAAGAGAACCCGTCCTGATGGTCAGCTATACGGGCGTGACTGGGCGCACAAGCTGACCATTGTGTCTTTTTGGGCACTCCAATTCTTCAGCAGATATGGGTGTCAAGTCTCTCCAGCTCGTCGTAGAGCTGTAGGTGTGACCGGGCAGGTAAGACGGCACGAATTGGTATGGCAGCCTCTTCTTGCCTTCCAACGGGTGTCTGGGATACTCTTTGAGCGTCTTTGCCCGACTGATCAGCTGATCTTGGGAGAGCTTGGCAGGTGCTGTGTCTCTGTTTCTCTGCTGCATCAGCCCGGGGTGTGTTGGGTTCCATGCTACCTTACCTCATACGTCCCTCTGGCCAAGTTGAAATTTGCTTCAACCTGAGAGTTCAGCCTTCGATCACCTGGAGCGGTCGTCATCGTCGGTCACCGACACGCTGAGCGGTGACTGTGCGATGTGTCGAAGATGTGAGAGGATCAGTGAGCGAGCCAACAGTGATGATGGCGGGCTGCGAGCTGCTGGAGACGGGGATGTAAATCAGGGATAGTTCAGCACAGACCTCTCTTTTGACCATCCATCTGTTTCAGACCACACGCTACCGGTACCTAGTTGTGGAGTACTATTGTCCTTGCACATACCTACATCGCGAAGCCACGGCGGGGAGGAATAATACGCAACTGTGCAACAGGCGGCCGGCGTGAAGTATAGTCAAGAGGAGTCACGGATCGACGGTTCAAGTGCTGGCTCTCGGTCGTGCCTGACGGCCACTCTTCCATCGGACACGTCCGCGACGCGTATGACTTTGTCGAAATCGCTGCAGTCATCAGATACCGCACATTGAGATCGGGACAAGCGATGGAGCCTCTCGATGAACACGAAGTCGAACCAGAGCCCAGCAAGAGCTTACCGAAGAAATGGTCTCTCAAAGACTTTGACATCGGGAGACCCCTTGGAAAAGGTGAGAGCTTTGCATCTTGACCTGAGGTGGATATGAGTTGATGGAGCGGGCCACTTTGGGAAGGTCTATCTCGCCCGAGCTCGAGAGGCCGAGTCATTTGTGCTCGTCTTGAAATGCCTTGAAAAGGCGGAGATCGCGGCCCAGAGTGTGCAGACTCAAGTCAGAAGAGAAATAGAGGTGAGTGCTTGATCGCTCGCTCCCGCTCACGCCGTCAGATTATGCAACAGCTCCGGCATCCGAACATCATAAGGCTCTACGACTGGTTCGATGACCAAACTCGCGTCGTTTTGATGCTGGAATATGCAGGCGAGCCGGGCTAAGCTTATGCGAGTGCTCCAGCTGACTGTGGAGGACAAGGCGAGGTCTTCAAGCATTTGCGCAAAGCCGGGAGATTCTCGGAGAGTAGAAGCAGCCGGGTCGGCGGTCTCCAGAGCGGGATAGCTACAGCTCATCGTCAGTACATTGGCCAGGTAGCAGCCGGCCTGGCGTATCTGCATGAACGTGACATCATTCATCGTGATATCAAGCCAGAGAACCTGCTCATTGGTGACGTCGCCTGCTTGAGCGACTTTCGGGAACAAGCTGACGAGCAGGCAAAGATGGAGAGATCAAGATTGGCGATTTCGGATGGAGCGTACACTCTCAAGCCGATGATAGTCAACGGACCATAGCAGGGACTCTGAGTTATGTCGCTCCGGAAATGATATTGGGGCAGGCATATGGACGTGCTGTCGATGTATGGGTAGGCCAACGCCTGTGTGCGACCAGTGTGGGGCGCTAATGACAGGCTCTTGGAGTATTGACGTACGAGTTTTTGACGGGACACGAACCGTTTGACGCAGACGTTCCGCGACGTGAGACACTCTTCACTGCGTAGCAATAATGAGAATCCGGAGGAGCTTATCTGCAGTCGTCCAATCTCGGATATGTCGTTGTGATGTGCGGTTCCCAGACCATGTCAGCAAGGAGTCGCGCAACTTCATGCTCCTGGTATGTCGCCCTGTCCCGGTAAACGATGTTCAGCTAACGCGACTAGCTACTGCAACTGCAACCGCAGGACCGACCGGCTCTGTCCCAGTTGCGCTTAGAGCCTTGGCTCTGCGGTCAATAGGCGAACTCGAAAATACTCGCCCGCTTTCGCTTGCACATGCACCACCGGCCGATAGCTGCCTCTGCGCATTTGCTCGTCTGTCAGCAGTGCAACCCGAGTGGACGCTCATCTGCTTCGAAATGGGCGACATCACCAAAAGCTCTCAACTAGTCACGGTTGTGGACTCCACCAATAGACTCATTGGCTGTAATCCAGGCTTCTTCTGGATGTCAGCCGGCAATTTTGCGCTCGAACTCCGATGTCCAGCTGGAAAACTCGCCTCGGTTGCCAATGCGCACCGATACAGCTCCTGCTGTTGCTAAAAGCCGGAGCGTGAGAGATGGGGTTGGGGCTCGAAACAAGTACTCATGCATTCACTGTCACTGAAAGAAGATTCCTGCATGCAATGAACGACTGGCTCCGCGGGGACACATTCAGGAATTGGAACCTGAGGTCCTGCCTCGAAGGGAGAGATAGATCACAGGCGTCCTCTAACGCAACCTCATCTATCTTCGGTAAGATGCCTGTCGTAGCCGTAGGAAAAGTACAGAGAATGCTTGAAGCCGTCGAAGGGCTGGTCGCCCACATCCCAAGTGTCTGAGCCCAGAAATAGGAGTTCAAGAGAAACACTCGCTTGCTGCGGCAGACTGTCTGCAAAGGTTTCATCATTTATGGCGCGATTGATCAACTGGTCGGTGGCCCACTGACCAGCCTCCTGAGATGCCCCTGGTCTTCCTGTATCGTGCTGTGCTCGGGAGTGTTGAATGATGCTGTCTCTCAAAAAGGTTTGATCCTTCACGATCAAGTCGATCTTTAAGCGCTCGCTGAGTATCTTGGAGACATTGACCAGAGTGTCGAGCCAAGAGCATGACTCCCACGCTGCAGACCAGTGCTCTTGTAGGGACTCCGCTCTCCGCGCCGCCGCTTGTCGATGCAAAGTGACTCTATGCACTATCGTGCTGAGTGCCGTGGCTCCCTTGCGTTTGTCCCCCTCGCGAGAGTAGGAGGCGAACCAATCGCTTCGGCAAGTGTATAGAAGCTCTTTCCATGAAGACGGCGAATGCAAAGCAGGAACAACGTTGGCGGCCGTGATGATACCAAGCACACATCCGTCTTCAACGTGCCCTTCAAGCGATTCTGAGCGCGGCACACCAGTGCTCTGCGACGTGTAGCCGAATCGGGCCGCCATCGTGTGTGTATCGATGACCAATTGACAAGGTGAACTGAACAGAGGTCATAGCAGCCCCAGGCCGTGAAACCCAACTCGAGCGCGCGCAGGAAATTTAACAGCCGACATTGCAAATAGTCCCATCTTCCATTCTGCTGTGCTGTCAACAGATCCCCGCAGAGCTGGCACGGTGTGTATTGAAGTTACTGGCCGTCCCCGCAATTGACAAACGGTGCTCATCGCCAATCTGGGAGACCTGGGCGTCAAGCTTCGCAAACCAGGTCTCGATTGCTTCGATTGCGTGAAACAAATCTTGCTAACAGTAGGGCAAGATATCTCCACACGGGTTGGAGCACCTTTGTGTCGACAAGTGAACTATTCGACATTTCAGGATTCACCAAACACCCGATTGGTAGCCGCCGGATCTCGCTATGAGGCGGGCTTTGGTTAACTGGGGTCCGTGCACCCCACACGAGCGAGTGGAACGGCGCAGACAGCGAGCTCGTGACTCTCATGTGTATGTTTTGGTCAGTCCCTCATGTCCCTAACTCAGAGGAAGCGATACACACATTCGTGACTCGGACCTCCACTTGCAGCTGTCTCAGTGTGTCCGGACCTTCTAGGAATTGCTTGACTATATCTGGCGCAACGGGATCGGGAACCGGGCTACCATAGGCTCCACGCAAGAGCTAACGTCCTGAACGTCCGGTCAATGACAATCGAGGTCCGGTGCAGTGGGAGCGCTGATCACCCCAGAGCCGGGATTCAGTGTTGAGCGGGAACCAAAAGTGCGGAAACTAAATACATATGCAGGCATTAAAGACCTGTGCTGGGTAAGGTAGGGCGGCAGGAAACACGAGAAGATATGAAATGGTCCAGAATACCAGGAATTTCCCGAAATCGAGACTCACCGCCTACAACACCCGATGTGTGTAAGACAGCTGATGAGGGCCCAGAGTTCGGTTCTCCTCGGTCTAAATTCGGGCTCAGACAAGTCGAAGTCGGCGGGTTCAAGGCGTACATGGACGGCGGGATCGAAGCCGTACACGACCTCGGAAAGGACTGTATAGACTCCCTCTTCTTCAGGCCCCGCGCTGTTTTCCGACGGGGGAATGATCAAGTCCTCTGACCTAAGAGAGATCTTGTGCGACGGATCAGGTCGGGAACACTCCTTGACCGCTTGCGAGACCATGTCCGTGGACGCCCAGGCTCCAGCTGCTTGGGCATCGCCGGGTTCGTCTGCTGTCTCCCTGTGCCCCACCTTTAGCCCCATTGCTTTTAGGGCTTGGGGGTTTTCGACAGTAATACTTACTTTGAGAGGGGCGCTGAGCTGCTCGGCGACGGAGACAAGTGTGTCTACCCATGTGCATGCCTCCCATCCCCAGTCCCACTTCTCGTCCTTCTGATCGCATAAACCTCTAGCCGCCTCTCGGTTGGAAGCGACTCCCTCCAAGGTCAATGCTAGAGCCTTGACGGCCCTCTCATACTCCGGTGAGTCGATTGCAGGGGTGGACCACTTGGCCTTGAAGCGATATTTGGGATCCGACAATGAGCCTCGCTCCATCTGTCCCGGCTCAACGGAGGAAGAGGTGATGATAGCAGACACCTTAGGGGCGCGACTTGAATCGGGATCCGTGTCTCGTGGTCCTTCGAAAGCAGCGCTGATAATATAACTGTCTGAGTGAGGATCAGACATGTCGGTGGGACACCCAGCTATTGCTGAGGGCAAGGAGATAGAATCGGATTGACCAAGACGTCCTTAGGTTGCCTATGGCTCTAGGCATTCTGATCAAATGCTGACATCGCTTCCTTTGTCCTGCCTTTGTCATGGCTAGCATCGATATATTTGACTTGAGAATTGGCACTTGAAGAACATTTGCATGCCAAAGGTGTGATCTGCAAAACAAGACTGGCTTACTTCATGATGAGGCGTCCGCGTTAATGAAAAACGACTGTCTAGGGGACCATACTTTCTGGAATATACGTTCAAGATGTTTCCATGCAGCCCTTATGATCAGAGACCGCGCAAGGACTGAGGCGGACGCCCCTTCAAACGTATGTCTTGCCGATATTCGTCTCTGTCAACCGAGGCGGCCTGTGTCGCCCTCTCCTATTCGTGCGGCATGCCACACTCGAATTGTGCCACATTGGCCTAAATTTAGCTCGGGAGCATCGGCGGTAAAAACCGCCGGTCTTCCAGCTTCGGACTTAAGAGGTGGTAGCTGGACTGCCACATCGGGCCCTCATGGTTCTCGCCGGTATTTTCCGCTCCTCCTTGGTTGCTGCTGCCGGTGCATTCGAGATTTGCGAGCCAGGGCGTGAAGGCTTTCCTCCATCCGTCAAATCTGTGAGTATTGCTGGACTCTTCTTCGTACATCCACTGACATATCAGTTTCGAGATGTCTACACAGGCCAAATCGACAAAGGGTGAGTGCGAGAATTCGATATGGAGCGATTGGTCGGATACCGCGAGTTGGAGAAGGAAGGAGCAATCGCTGGACTTGGCAATGGACAGAGGCCACGAGGAGGCATGTTGGACAGAGGGAGGTTGGCGGTTGGACGACGGATAGAGGAGCATGAGCCTGGAAGGACAGGAGGGCTATATTGAAGGGGGAGAGACAAAGCATGAGCTGACGCTATTCTCTCGACATATCGGTACCCTTAACTCGCACCTCCCTCCTACTCTACCTTCGTCAACACAACAGCCGCCGGCAAGCCCGCCGAGGCCAAGGCCAAGGCCGCCAAAAAGGCCGTGCTCAAGGGCACATCGTCGCACTCGTCCCGCAAAGTGCGCACCTCTGTCAGCTTCCACCGCCCCAAAACCCTCCGTCTGCCCCGCAACCCGAAATACCCTCGCAAGTCGGTACCTCACATGCCGCGGATGGACCAGTTCCGGACGATCCAGCACCCGCTCAACACCGAGTCTGCGATGAAGAAGATTGAGGACCACAACACACTTGTGTTCATTGTCGACATCAAGGCGAACAAGCGGAACATCAAGGACGCTGTGAAGAAGCTGTACGACGTCGAGGCCGCAAAGGTCAACACTCTGATCCGGTGAGTGTGGTTCCATGTTGGGAGCGCGAGGCGAACGGGTCGGATGGTGGGGGCGCGAGGGGCACGGGAATGGCAGTGCGAGGATGCCCGCTGACATGCAGCCCGGACGGCAAGAAGAAGGCCTACGTCCGCCTGACCGCCGACCACGACGCATTGGAAGTGGCCAACAAGGTCAGTCTTCCGGTACACGATGACCGCACGAGCTGACCCGCAGATTGGCTTCATCTGATCGACTCGTTTCTGCTGGTCCCGGTTTCCCTTCCCCACCACATAGGGCATGTATGCATGGGTCACACCCAGTACGATCACGAGGCCTGGAGTTGTCTGAATGCGTACAAGAAGTCATGTATAGAGAGAGAGAGATGAGGGATCGAGGGGAACATAGGAGGATCATTCACCCGTGTTGAAACTGAAGCGTCTCTCGCCTGTTCCTCTCTGCGCCTGACCATCCTGTCCGATCTCACCGATATCTCTCTCGACGAACACGACACCGCCATCGTCTCTGACGAGGATGACAGTGCTCACTCGGGTCCCATACCACCTGCCCTTCTCGCCGCCCTCGAGCTTGAGCGGCTGCATGGGATCCTTGCCTAGCCTGACGGGCGGGAGACATGTCGTGCTCATCGCGTCCGCGAGGGAAGTGAGCTGCTTGCCTTGCCTTGGGCGTCAGCTCCTCTCCTGATGAAGGGGCAAGTGATATACGCTAAGATGGCAAACATGCGCCTGAGCAGCCCATCTTCGTCTTCTCCGTTGTTGGTCCACTCGTCCAGAGACGCTTCCATGGCCGTTTGGCCGTTGATGACTTTCGGCCATGGCTTGTCAAGGGGAGTGTTGGACAGTCCACACGCGACGCAGTGAACACCGCTGCCCTCGGCCTCTGCCCCATCCAACACTTCTGCCTCTGACCCCTGCAGCGCCGCCGAGGGTAGAGCACGAGTCGGAGTGGAGAGGTCGGTGTAAGTGGCCTGAGGGCGATTGGCGAGGTATCCTACTTCGGGCTCATCCCACTGCACTCCTCGGGCGGCCTCACCGCTTGAAGAAGAGGAAGGAAAGCGGAAGAGAAGCAGGTTGAAGCCGTCATACGCGCCAACCGAGTCCAGATGCGCGTTCAAGTATTCTTTCACCGGCCGCGCGGCCCGCGGCGGCGGAGCGAGGTAGTCGCGGAGCAGCAGACCGCGCGAGGGCGGATTTGGGCCGAGAGCAGGAGGCTTGGGCGCGCCAGGGACGGGTAGGCGGATGTTCGTTCTGCCGCTCAGCTACGCCTGGCCTCATTCGTATGCCGGACGCACATGACGCCGATGCGGAGGTCTTTGGTGATACCCAGCCATGTGCCGTGGACCTTGCTTCCCAGGTCGAGGCCGCTCAGCACCCATGGATCAGAGGAGGAGGAGGAAGAGCTCTCGCCAAAGTCGTGCCATGCAGCGGGGAGCGCTGGGCGGTCAAAGTATTCGTCCCGGTTGGAAAGGAGGATTCTGCAATCAGCGATGGGCCAATGAACAATGTGCCACGACAATGCTCACAGCTTGTAACCTGGCTGAGACAGCGTGTAGAAGACGATGCACATCGTCGCAAGTCCTCTGGATGCTATCGGAAAGGCATTGTGCGGTCGCGAATCAACGTCTTGCACGAGGTGAACTGATCAGACGGACGAACGGGACGGACGGTCCGGCAATTGACCCGAAGGTGGCCCACTCCCTTCCCTTGTATCCAATTCCTATGCATGCTAGACTGACTACAGACTTCTCTGCGCTGACGCTCCAAGGCAAGCACCTCACTGATCATGACGGTGGCATCTTGATACTGTGGATAGACTAGAGCTTCGCCTTCATCTCCTCGTAGATTGCCTTGATCTCGTCCTGGGACAACTAGAAGTTAGTGATAGGCACATTCAGGTTCCGGTACTTATACCGACTCACGTCCTTCTGGGCTGCAAACGTTAGCTCCGACTGCTTCCACATCGCACGACTCACTAGGCCAGCCGACAACCAAACCTGCGTTGTCTCCCGCGTCGTCTGGCTTGGGGATGACGTGGAAGTGGACGTGGTCGACGACCTGACAGTCAGCTTACCCACGGATTTTGTGACAGCTGACTTGGTGAGCTGGTCGGCCGTTGTTCTGCTTGTCAGCTTCGCTCTGACCCCAGGGGTGAGCTCACCTGGAGGATGTTGTAGTTTGTAGCGCCCTGAATGATCAGCCCGAGCCGCGCCTTTCCCCTCGACCTACGGTGGCCTTTGCTAGCTTCTTGCACGCCGGGAGGATATCGGCAAGTTGGTCATCAGGGAGATCTGTTAGCTTCTCGGCGTGGTCTGAGATCAGCCTCGGTCATCACAGACTACAGGTTCAGCTCACATTTCGGGATCACGAGGCAGTGTCCCTTTGAGATTGGGCCGATGTCCATGAAGGCAAACACGGACTCGGTCTCGAGCAGCTTGAGCCTTGCGTGTCAGTGCCTGCCCCTGCAGGTCGTGGGTCTAGCTCACGATGGGATCTCGCCTGACAGGGAGCATCAGCGGAAGCTGCGATGCGAAGCAAATACTTACCCTTGACGATTTTGCAAAAGATGCAGCTATCTGGTTAGCGCATCGTCCTACGACACTGCATCAGCTCTCACGATGCGAGGGTCGACATCGTCCGAGTGCTTTATGTATTCGCGTTGGCAAGAGTAGAGAGAGATGAGGAAGGAGAATGGCAAGAGCGGACCGAGCAAGTGGAGGTGAGGTCGAGGGTCAACAGCTAGCGGCAATCGCCGACGCACTGATGCGGATCAATTCTGCGGTATCAGTGCTTGGCTTGTAGGCACCCCTCTCTTTGTTCTGGCCATGAGGCAGATGCATGCGCTCACCAAGGCCCTTGTCATGTCGAGGTGATCTCTTAGATGGGCACTATGTAACTTGTGTTGGGGAGAACCAGATCCACGGTTGGGAGCCCATTTCCGGTTAATGGCGTGTCCGGGAAAACCGGCATCCACAGTTGATCCGAATAGGAGATCCAGTCAATTGATGGTGGGGATAGGATATTGTTGATGACGAGGAGGAAGTGCCTTTGCACATGCACAGGTCTGTATGAGTAATAGCTGCTGTGTGGTCGGTCAGTCGTACTGCCATAGAGCTATCCAGCTGCTATCGAGCTGTGAGCTATGCAAAGCTGCCGCGCTACGTGCCGCCCTGACCCAGAAGACCGAGAGAGTACCCGTGTTAACCGGAAAACACTACTCGTAAAGAGAGAGAGAGAGAGACGACCAGTGTGCCCATACAGAGATCTGTTCTTTCCCCTCCCTCTTTCCCTCATCCACAACCCACAACTTCTCCTTCCCTCTTCATCAAGCTCATCGTTATTGTCTCCACACCACCCTCGGCCAAGACATACAAAGGCCCCGAGATCATCGATTGTCCTCCCCTCAAGTCCGAGCTCAGCCAGTCTCAAGACAAGTCGGTTCGATCGACACAATGCCTTTGGTTCCATACCCTCCAGAGACCGACGTCGCCAGTCAGAGTGCGGTGAGCAATATCATCACCCTCTTTGCGATCGCGGAGTGCTGACGCCGAAAGGAGATCCCAGGCTCGCGACAGGCGGGGTCATCGGGTAAGCCGTCTCCCTTGGACATCGCTTGCGCTCGCTGACTGTGTTCAGGCGTGTGGAAGAACAGTGCGGACCTTGTCGGCGAGCGAGCGGCCAGCTGATCACATAGGCATATGGGACCGCTCGCGTCTGACCCAGAAAGACGAGCCGCGTACTACCTTTGAGCTGTTCGAGCAGTGTGAGCCCATTGCACGACCGATGTTGAAGACTCACATAGGCAGCCGTCGCCAGACACCCTCACGGCACTCTTTTCCTTCGTCGATCTGTCTTGCCCGCCCCAGCTTCTACTCCTGTTGACACCCCGACATACGGCTCTGACCTGATATCCACAACATACCTCACCATCCAGAACAGGCGAAATGCCATCGGATCTGCCCTTCTCGGTCTCGAACGCGCCGGACGGCTACGGTCTCCGAACACTGGTGCCGCTGCTAGCCCTCCCGAGTTGACGCATCCCGGCGTTCCTCACTATGGCAACAGCAACCGCTTGAAGAACGGGGCGCGACGCGGCTGGGCGGTGGGTATGTGGTCATTGAACAGGGAGGAATGGCAGGTCGTCGACTTGGCTTGTCAGGCGTACGGTCTCGTCAGCGTCAGCCTGTACGATACGCTTGGATCAGAGGTCACCAAGTACATGTGAGCGTAGCTGCTCGCGCGGCGGCCTCAGCTCACTGGCAGCACCAATCACTGCCCCATTTCCATCATCTTCGCTGGTCGAACGCACATCACCAGTCTCCTCAAAATGGCGCACCATTGCCCTCATCTGCGAGTCATAGTCTCGATGGACCCTCTGCCCCGAGCCGAGCGGCAGGTCCTGTCACAATGGGCCCAAAGCGTTAATGTCGAGCTTCTTGACATGGCGGAGATGGAGGAATGGGGCGTGTCCGAAGGAGTTCGTTGTGAGCCGGGACCCGTAAAGGGCGTTCAGGGGGAGGACGAATTGGACAGGCAACGGATCATCACTATCTGCTACACCAGCGGAACCACTGGTAGGCTTACCCGAAGACCCAGTTGCAGCCACTGAATCTCTAGGTGACCCGAAGGGCGTCGTCCTGACCAATTCCAACATGACCACAGCGGTCATATCCAACGCGCTGGGCTCGACTGGCACACTGGTCGAGATGAAAGAGTGGCGATTCTTCTCGTACCTGCCCCTGAGCCACATGTCCGTCCTCAAGGCAACACGCTTCGACATCAGACTGACTAACAGCTATGAACGTTTCCTCGAGCTAGTCGTCATGTATGCGGACGGCGTGATTGGGTACAGCACGGGCGACGTGACTCGCCTGCTCGAGGACGCTCAGATCATCAAGCCTCATCTCATGGCTGGAGTCCCGCGGGTGTGGAACAGGTCCGACTTTCGCCTGTTCAGATTGCCAGTCTAATGGACAGGATACATGCTGCCGTCAAGGTGCAAATGGATGCAGGCGGCTTGAAGGGAGCTCTGCTACGTAAAGCTGTCGAGGCGAAGTTGGGGAATTGGAGACAAAACGGAGAGGTCAAGCACCCTCTCTATGACTTTTTGGTTTTCAGGAAGGTCAGCACTTCCTCCTCCGTCAAGCGACATCGAGTCTAAGATAAGATACGCAACCTGCTCGGTGGCAATCTGCACTACGTCTCCTCTGGAGCTGCACCCTTAGCAGCAGACGTGCACGAGATGCTCAAGGTCTGCCTGAGTTGCGATGTTGTCCAAGGGGTAAGTTTAAGATTTCCTCGGCATCCGGATATGTGCTAATTGTCTCAGTACGGTATGACCGAAGTGGGTACTCTATCTGGCGATCCAGATTTGACAAGCTGATGAAGAAAGACCGTGGCCACTTCTACCAAAGGGTACGTCTCCCCACTCTAATGGGCGCCAGCTAACCTGCAGCATCCCGTGGGACATCAATGCAACGGGAACCGTGGGACAGATTCAGCCATGCAACGAGGTCAAGCTCGTGGATGTGCCAGACATGGGTGTGAGCGGTCTCAAAGCGCGGATTGATCTATCCTGAGGAGCAGTACACTAGCAAAGACTCGCCAAATCCTCGAGGCGAGATCTGCTTGAGGGGCAGTAATATCTGCCCCGGCTATCTGCATGATCCTGTCAATACTGCCAAACTCCTCGACAAGGACGGGTGGATGCACACGGAAGAGTCAGTGGCCTTGCCTCTATGTGGGGCGCTTCTCATCAGACAGTATAGGAGAGATCGACGCCAACGGACGTGTAAAGATCATTGACAGAATCAAGAACGTGATCAAGCTGTCTCAGGGGTATGTCCAGAAGGGCGCATCCGTCTCTCAATTGATGTTGCAGAGAATATGTTGCCCTGGAGAAGCTCGAAGGTCTTTACGCCCTCGACCCGCTCTTTGCGACATTATTGGTACACGGCGACTCGACGCGCTCGTCCATCATCGCCATAGCCGTGCTCGACCCACTGCAAGCCGTTGGGCTGGTCCATCACGTGTTGGGTCTGTCCATCAGCGCGAGTGATCTAGCGGGCTTGGAGAAGGCTGTCCAGGACAAGAAAGTCCGCAAGGCTGTATTGTCCGGCTTTGCCAAGGTTGCTCGGCAGCACAAGCTCAACGGGTGAGCGTCTTTGCAGTATGGTTTTATAGACTAACATGGTAGCTTCGAGACTATCAAGGGCGTCTGGCTTACCCTGTCGCCGTTCCCAGACGAGCTCATCACGCCGACGCTCAAGGTCAAGCGGTGGGTTTTGAAGTACATAGCCGGGGAGAGTGCTGAAAGAACAGTAACATCGCGGCCAAGACGTTCAAGAAGGAGATCGAGCTGGCATACGAGCAGAGCGAAGGGGGAGGAGTTGAGGCGGACGCGCAGCAAGCCAAGTTGTAGGTGGGCTGTCCAGGGGGAAGGGGTAGTAGTATTGGGATGTTTGAGTATCGTACTTTCTCGCGGTAATGCTGTACATGCACATTTCATCGACAAGTATCCGAGTACCGAGATATGCTGGACAATGTCCTTTCTAGCTGTTGTTTGATGTTTGGTGGAACCGTCTTGACTTTGCAAGCAAGGGTGATGTGCTTTGAGCGGCGTGGCCGAGCTAGCCAATATACCGGAAATTGCTCGACTGTATGCGATACTACCCCGTCGGCCAGACTGTCGGCATGCTGGATCATGGACGCACCTTTGGCTGCATGCCCCCCTCGCCCTCCATGGCTCGCAGAATGAACATCTCGTGAAACTTTCTCGGCTTGTCGCGCGGTTGAGGAGGCTGTCGCTCGGCGGGGTTATGACTCGGGTAGACGCCCGGGCCGGAGAAGAGGGAGCCTGTGACGTTGATGATTAGGTCGGGCGGGGCGGACGGGTCTGGTGCTGAGGGTCAGCGTGTCGCCTCCCCTCTCTTTGACATCCATGCGTCCTCCTTCTCCATCGGCCTCGTCTACCCGACCTGGGCACTACCCATTTCACGGGAGGAAGGGGTGTCGGCTGACGGAGTAGGGCAAGGGATCCTCGACACTCACAGTCGATCGGATGGCAGTCCAGGCTCTGCAGATCGTGTCTGCTCGTCGGCATGGCCTCGAGCCACCTCGCCAGCTGCGCCGGCGCAGAGGGTACCGAGTTGCCGTTCCATATGATCTTCGCCGTGGGGTGGTACAGCAGGGGAATCTCCTGCTCGTCAGCGTCCCTCATCCCGCCTCGTCGTCGGCCGCGTCGGGACTGACCGTCGAGCGCCTGGACGGCTCGTCGTATGTCTCGTAGTACAGCTGGCAGAAGGCGATGGCGCCGTGCGAGGCGGCCTCGATGGCCGTTGCTGGCCAGGGCCGCTGGCTGCTTTGCGTCAGTCCGCACGTCAGCGATGTGGGGAGAAGCGTACGGCTCTGTAGGGGCCTGAGTCGACGAGCCGCCAGCCGGGGGGAAGACCACGGTGGACATGCTGCTGCAATGGACGAGTAGAGATGAAGACAAAGGGGTTTTCAGTGCGCGTCGGCTCGGGCCCTCTGGGCCGGGTGGTTGGGTGGCAAATCCGACCGTCATGCGTCACTCTATGACATAACATGCAGCACGGGCAGACAACACAGGCATGGCATGGCAGCTCGTCAAGGTCATATAAGATACAAGGTCAAGGTCACAAGCTCCAGCTCCAGGAATCTCGCAGGGACAGAGGGGTGCGTGCCGCCTAGAGAATCTTGTGGCCGTGCTTCTCGTGCTCGGTGATGGGCTCGAGCTCCGAGTCGTTGTACAGGCCCGACTCGCGCAGGGCGCGCTGGCTGTCCGCCTGGGCGTACTTGGACGCGGTGACCTTGAACTTTTCCTTGTCCTTGTTCGAGGCTGGCGTCGCGTCAGTTCAGCAGCCCATGTCACGCGGCGTGCGGCGGTGGGGTGGGGCGGAGACAGACGCACTGAAAGGCAAGCCCTTCTCTTCGACCATCTTGACGGCGTAGCCGCCCGCCAGGCCAGCGATGACCTCCTTGCCACGGGCGTGCGTGACCTGCTGTCAGCTCTCCGCGTGTGCCGGTCGCGCGTGGGGCTGGAGCCGACCTTGCCCGTCCCCTCGTGCATGCCGTTGTGCTCGAACGCCTTCATCGCCTCGTACGCCGCGGCGGCGCCGACGGCCTCGGCGGTAAAGTGCGACTTCTTCTCGATGGGCGTCGTGTTGTCGACCGCGAGGAACTCGTCGCGTTGTTTGGCGAGGGGATGCGAGGCCGAGTGCGGGTCGAGCTTGTGCTTGAGTTCTGGTGTCAATCAGCGCCCGACTTGAGAGGTTCATCAATGTCGCGCGCTCAAGGGCTGCCCAAGGTAGAGGGCCCAAGGTGTTCGTCACAAATGTGCGCGTGACACCTGACAGCCGAGGCCTAGGTAGCTGGGGTCCCAGGATGGGTGGCCATGAGTCGCGTTATGTCCTGAAGCCCTCGGCAGTCTGTGTCGATCGGTACCAGGTCGACGCGCCGTTGTCTGGTCCGACCTGCCCGACGAGCGAGGGGCGGGCAAGCGCGAGACTGGCCCAAGTGCTCTCTGAGCCGTTGATGGGGAAGTGGAATTGCGAGAGCTCAGACGCGTCTGGCAAAGGGACGACGGGCGGAGGACTCGATCACTCGATCACTCACTGTTGAAGAAGCCGGTCATGTTGGGTCGTCGCTGTGTGGATGCCGCTCTTAGATAGGGGACAGGTTTCTGGGGAAGAAGACGAGGAGTGTGCGCTGCAGAGATGTCGCTACGAGGACTCGAGGTGCCCAGCTATATAAGTACTTAGGAGGGCTCTTGACGAGGAGCCAATTGATGGACATGACGTCAACTCGTGCATCTCCGAGCGGCGACCATTGCTCTGCTCAGCCTTCTACTGCTGCTCGCTGTTCGTATGCTGCTCTCCTAGGATACGGAGTCGAGGTGGTGCGGCGCACGACCATCAGTAGGAGTACAAGGGGAAGCCATTGCGTCATCTCCGCCAGCAGGTACAGAATACAGAGTGACAGCCCGGCAGAACAAAAGGGAAGGGGCAGCCACCAGGAAGCGCCGGCCCAGCAACTCGGGACGCGACTGCGGACTGGACTGGACTGGCGCAGTGCAGTGCGGTAGGAGTCGAGACGAAGGGAAGAACGGGGGGCGACAAGGTTGGGCTGCTACCCCCCGAAAAACCGTCCCAACTCCTCCTCGGACCCTCTGACCTCACCGCGGTGCCCTCTCGCGGCCTCTCGACAGCCAGGTCAGACCGGCAAAGTGAGCGACCCCCGAACCGGGAGATCCACCATGTCTTTGATCAAGTCACACTGCTCACCTTCTCGACATCACCTGTTGTCTGTCCCACATTTGCTTCCCGCCGCGTCAGACCTCTGCGCACAGTCTAGCCTCGAAGAGGCAGAGCGGGACCTATCGCCTCGGAAGTCGGCGCTCATCGGCAGGAAATACCAAATACTTGCGCGGCTGACTTTTTGCTCTGCCGAGTAGGACCGGAAACGCCGTCGTGAACGACCCCGTCCTCTCTTGGCAAATTCCTTACGTTGTTCCGATTCTTCAGCTCCGATCGCTCTGTGATGGCACTCGCGACCGGGCTAGGCTGGGCTGGGCTGGGCCAGTGCCGACTCAGGTCAGATTCCGGCTGCCCAATCTCGCCTGTGTCCAGCATGGGCTTCCCGTCTTTGACAAGATCCCCGTGCATCAATGCCGTTTTGAACGACTCAGGTGGTCGCCACTCACCAACTACCAACCACTGACCACTGACCACTGAGCTGGAATGTCAGTTATCGCCAGTCATTACGGATTTCTCAAAGCCGTGACACCTCGTACCGCTCGTACCGCTCCAATGGCAAGTGGAATGTGGGCGGGCCAGGACCGGTCAGCCCGTGTTTTTTATCTCGAAGAATGACGAGAGCACCACCTGGTTTAAGTGGGGCTAGCTAGTCAGAAGAAGTCTCACTTATCTTTTACCCCGTCTGCTAACTGTCACCTTGACCAGCCTTCTCAGTTCTCATGCATCGATCGCGCTTTCAGACGGCATTCCGGAGCAGCGCGATGACCCAACGTCCAGCCAGCCCCTCCCCCTTGTTTGCGCATATATATCGCCCATTCCACCCCCCTGTTCTCTTCTCTTCTTCAGTCGACATCAACAACTTCAGTCGGCCACTTATACTCACCCACTCACCCAGCTACTCACAGCCTTTCTCTACGATCGCCCCGTCTCTTATCCTTCGTCCTTCTCAGTATCCTCTCCACCCGACGTCTCCTCATATCGCTACATGGACAGGAAACCGTCATCGCACGAGACCCAATCGTCAGTGTGTCTCTGAGCGCGAATCACCCCAGTGTCACAAACACCAGTCGTCGATCACTCACTGATCGACAGCGCGAGCGCAAACACAAACGGCTCGACGTCGACGTCTTCGCACCCTTCCTTATCCCATAGCGCCATGTCCTCCGCCCACGATTCACACAGTCACAAGAACCTGTCGGTCAAGACAGAATCTCACGCGGGGCCCATCCGCCGTGCGACTCACATGGATCGCAGGCCATACGCGCGCCCGCCTCAGGTCGCAGCCGACATGCCCTCTCCCAATTCGGGCAGTCTGCCCCGGGCCATGCAGGCCGTCAACCTCTCGCGTTCGGCTTCCAACCATCATCTGAGCGCCGAGTACCCTCCCACTCTCGACCCCATGCTCTGCGACATCACAGCCCTCACTCCGTTCCAGTCGGCAGGCCCGCACTCCTCAAAGTCCAAGGGCGATTTCCCCTCGGTCCCCTCGGTCTGGGAGAAATGCACCGTCAAATGGGACGTCATTTCCAGGCGCATGCGTACCGAGCCCGGTTGGACATCCGATCCTCCCCGCTCACCACACAGCAGAAGAGATGCCAATCATCAATCCACATCTGGCGGGAGATATGAGATACACAACCCATTGTATGTCGACCGCGAACACGTGCAAGCATACCAGGGACTCCCCTCGCATGATCGAGTCTACAGCGACACCCGTCCCCCTCGCTACGGAATATGCCTACCGGTCCCGGGTTCCTATGCGCATCCCCCACCAGTCCAGCGATCATCCTCCTTTGCCGGCCAAGGGAGCGACGCCGGATACTGGCAATCTTCGCTAAGCACGCGCCGCAACACCCACAACGTGTTCGGGTCCAAGACCTCAGCAGCGCCGTGTCTTATGGGCCCTCCGGCGCTACCCATCTGCCCCACCACGCAGGCCATGGCCTCTTCTTCGCAAACCGTGGCCTCCGCACTCGATGTCGCGGGTCCATCGAATCTTGCAGGTCCCTCCTCGTCGACCGAGGTCGACTTGTCCTTGGCCATGGCCAACAGCCTGCCGGCTCTATCATCATACACTGAACCGATGCAGGTGGACCAAGGAAGCTATTCGACACAGTCATATACCGCGCCAGCGCCGGTATACGACCAGCAACTTCAAATGGGGCCTTCGTCCTCATACCTCCCCCGCCCCTCTATCGTCTCGATGTATTCCGCCTCGTCTGGCTACTCCCAACTCACCAGCGGGTCGGCCGACGCAGATGGCGAGTATGAGGGAGCGAACACGGACCAGCAAGTCAACCCGCTAGCCAACCCTCAATCCGAGTCGTTTTTCTGGAACTTGCCCTACCAGACCGGCTACGTCGACCCGATCTCTTCAGGCGGGGACAGCTTCAATCTCTTGAACAACATCGCCTACCCCATGGCGAACATGGAGCTGTCATCAGGCCACACGAGAGACGCCACTGTCACCGCCCACAACTTTGGCTCTTATCAAGGCTCCGACGGCAACATGGCCACGGACCCCACTCCCACTATGAGCAGGGCCGAGTCGGCCCCCGCCATGTTCGCTCCCGAGTGGCTGGCCGCCCTGCAGAATATGAGCGACCCAAGCAGCGACAGCGATGACTCCATGCTCAGCACCAACGTGCTCAACACCAACATCATCGAAGAGGCTATGCAGCTCGCCCCATCGGACGTCAACCACGACCCTCAGACGTCCATGTTCATCGACAACTCCCTCTTGCTGGACCCTTCAATCTTTGTGACCAATGTCGACCCGTCACTGTCGCCTGTCGTCGATATGTCCGAATTCGACGCACCTGCGTCTGCGGGTACTCAGGAAGAACAGGTGTCGCAAGCTGTGGTACCACCACCCGCCGGGCTCGCCACTCCTAGCGGAGGAGCGCTTTCGGTCGGCGGCTTTGACATCGAGCTCTCCGAGCCCAATGCAAAGATGTTGCTCGACTTCATCTCCGAACAGTACAGCGAGAGTCTCCCCTCAAGCAGTCAGCCGGCCGGCACGGACGACTGTCAAAATCCCGAGGCGGTCCAAAGCATCGTGGACCAATTGTGAGCATGCATCCGCTCGTCATGGGATATGGCTAACAAGGCAGGATGTAAAGCCAGCCGCCTCGCCAAAGTATCCTGTTCGACCGTGTTCTGTCCGGTCGCCTATCGTATCTTGTCAATTCATGTTGTTTGTGTCTCGGACAATGAGGTTCGTTCTCAGATGTGTTGTACCTGTGGTTTCTTGTACATGTCGTCTCGTGTCGAGTAGTGGATTGTAGTGTCATAGGAGGAAAAGAGCGTCAGAGTAAGGACCTGTCGTCTAGAAATGCACAAAAAAAATATAAAAGTAAACAGCTCGAGATGTGGTGATCGGATCTGACAGAGACTATTCGGGTCGTTAGAGGTAAATGAGTGAGCCTCGACTTGGTCGCCGACGCGCGTGCGGCTCTGCTCCGAGAACAAAGGAAAGACAACAGAGCACACCCACCATGGGCCATCTGCATAACGTATGATGGCCAGTCGAATCCGTATGGTGCGTGATCCCGCGAGAACAGAGACGGTTTCGTGTCCCGCGTCCTGCGCGCTATTGCCCCCTCCCACGCCCTCTCGGCGGTCCGCCCCGTCCCCTCCCCTGCCCACCTCCTCGTGCCGGCGGCCCTCCGCGTCCTGAGATAAGCACATAGTCTGTTCAGATTCGGAGAGGCGCTCACCTCCCCGCTGTCCCGGTGCACCCCGCCCGCCTCGCCCGCCGCCTCCTGACCCGCGCGACTTGGCGGCGGCGCGGTTCTTCTCCTGCTCCTCGAATGCCGTATCCAGTATGGCGTCTGCTATTCGGAAGTATTTGATCTGGGCTCAGCGTCGACCGACAGCGACAGCCACACGCGACCCACAATGTTCCCCTTGATGAACATCTCCTTCATCTTCCAGAACCGTTCCCCGTCTGCTGATGTCTGATACACTTCCCGCAGAGTCACATTCATAAAGTTGTCGCACTCGACCAGGTGGCCGTTGAATGTGACGCCATTCTTGAGCTCGACGAGCTGGGAGTCAGCGCGCCGCCTGCGAGGTCCGGCACATGAGGAGGACGGACCATCGGTTTGCCCTGCGCTGCATTGAGCAGCGTTAGTGGTAGCTGTGCGTCAGTGGGCTGGGCTGGGAGCGTTCTGTCTCGCCGAGCTCACCATCTTGTGCGAGCGCGCAACGAGCTCATTTCCAGCTCGAGATCGTTGGAATACAGCCAAGTGACGCCGACGGATGTATCGCTATCAGACGTCTCTTGCCACCCCCCAAACGTAGTCCACGTCATGATGGTGTTCTTGCTCTTGCACGTCGTTAGTCACTGCCCATATGCATGCTGTCCATGTAGGGCGCATCATTCCAGTAGTCCGCTGCGGCCATGCATGCTCTCTGTCGCAGAAATGACGAGACTGAAAGCTAATGACGTCCAGTCGCGTGCGCAGACTGATGAGGTCGACGCGTGTGGTTTCTCTTGACCTCCACTTTACATCTCCTCTCTCCATCATCATCATCAGCATCATCGTCGTCATCATGATATAGACCGCGGCTCCAATGACGCGCGTAGCTTCAGGCCCGTCATGACATCGCTCGGCGCCCCACCTGGGCCTTCTCCCTCTCGCAACCCGTTCGCCCGACCACCGCGCCCCACCCTCACCCATCAGTCGAACTCGTTCACCCGGTCGTCCCTCCTCCCGACCATCCCGCCCTCGCCGGCTTTAACATCCAAGGCCGGCACGAGTGAGACGCACACGACTCCCGCCGAGAAGCTCATCAATGGCCTTGCGACATCCAGTGTTCCGAGGGCGCCTCAGAAATCATGGCGTATGTTGTATCGCGGTGGACTGGAGATTGGCCCAGAGGGATTCAGGCTCGACGGTGCGTGAGACCTTTGCGCCCCTCGTCGGTGTTGAGATTCAGGCGTGTCGTTCTTTGCTCTCTTGAGCTTTCCCGCCACGCCCTCGCAGCAGGCTGCCAACCCCTTCGACTCGACACCGCAGCATCCGACAAACAATGCCGCGCAGGGGTCGCCCTTCCAGATGCCTGGCGATGCTGATCTGTGTCTCTCGCTCGAGTCGATGCGCGGCCGAAAGTACCTTCAAGTCCGCCGGGTTATTGAGCTGAAAGATGACGAGCTCATGGAGAGCGAAGAAGGCTCAGGTGTCGTGCAAATGTCAGCTGCCGGACTAGTCGACCGACCTCTCAGCTGACCTTCAGGTCGGTCGCTCCAGATGCCGTACTCCTCCAAGCCTACTTCACCGCTTTGCTGTGTCGCTCGGCTGAGCTGACTCCGGCTGGCCGGACGAAGAACGCCGTTGTCATTGGCCTGGGCGATGAGGGCATGGGCATGTCTTCATCAATTCCGAACAGGCCCTTGGGGCTGACGACCAGAGTCGAACAGTTCCAGCATCCTCGTGTTTGGGCAAAGGTCGGCAGGAGACCCGGCTATTCTCAAGCTCCTCGTTGGCAGGCTCAAGCCGCCCCCTGCTCCTCCGAGCGAGAAGAAAGTAAGGCCAGGCGAGCCGTTGCCGCGAGGTAAGATCCCATTACTCTCCACCTAGCATTGCTGACCTTTAGCACCCCTCTTCTTTCCCTCGAAAGCCCCTCGCAAGCCCCCACCTCCCTTTCCTCGACGTTCTGGTTCCGTCACCTTCTCTCGGGCTACATCTGTCTCCTCCATCTATGCACCACCGCCCATCGCTACACTTCCACCTCCTGCGCCTGTATCCGGCAGAACACCTGGCCGCCGAGGCGAGAAACGGCCAAAACCCCCAGATTCGGCCCTCGAGGATGAGAATCGCAAACGGAAACAAGGGCGAATTGTCCCGGTCGCCCTCCCGCGTCAAACGAGTGTTCAACCCGAAAGCCAGACCCAGGGCGAGCCTCCTGACCGACAATCATCGCTTGTCCGAGTCAAGATTGAGGAAGAGGATATATTTGGCAAACGTCCGTCAGTGCCGCTTATCAAGCCTGCAGACGAGACGAAAGCGCAAGAACCGCCTTCTACAGGAAGAGCCAAACGACGGGTCCCGCAGCAAGTCTTGGACAACAAGGCTGTGTGTGATGCTTTTCTTCTCACAGCCTCGATGCTTACCATTTACAGGCTATACGGAAACAGACACTGGTCTTGCTGGAGTCACGCGGTGTCATGCGGGAGAACGAGCAGTTCAAGGACGTCTTTGGCATGACCACCAAGGGGGTGTACTTCGCCTTTGTGAGTTCTTGTGTTTTGCCAGTCTTGGCTGATTTTAGCGCAACACCCTCGCCGAAGGGGTGTTGGGCAAAGGCGAGATCCAGGATATCGTTGGCAGGCATCTCGACATGTACATTCAGCCTCCGGATGCGGCCCAACCGGATCTTGGTCCGCCACAAGGAGATGCCGAGGTCAAGGATGAGATCGCAGAGCATGTCAAATCAGAGGCAATCTCGGAGAAAGAGCCAGACGTGAAGGACGACTCTACAGAAGAGGCCGTCAAGGAAGAGCCGGGCTCGGAAGGCACAGAAGTCAAGGTCGAGCAGGACGACGCGGAGTCGATGGCATGAGAGACTCCTTGAAGCTGAATTGTTGTTGTACTCCACGGCGGGGCGCACCTGCTTATTGCATGCATTGACTGGACGTACTAAACTGATCTGCCAATCTCGACTATGCTCGGCGACTGTACTACCAATTACCCATTCTAATTCTAAAGCCGCGGTCGGATCCTGCCCTCGATTCAAGCCGACTTGTCAATGTCCTGACCCGTCAGCAAAGTCGTCGGATGAAGGGGAGGGCGGGCGGCTTACCTGGACAAGGACGGTCCTGTACCTGACCGTGTTGTCCTTGACGGCATACATGGCCTTGTCGGCGTCTTTCATGGGGATGACCTGGACCCAAGGCTTGACGCCCTTGTCCGCGGCGAGCTTGAGCATCTGCACGACCTCGGGCTTGCTGCCGATATGGCTCGACTTGATGGCGGCGCCGTTCCCGGAAAGCATGTTGGAGCGGATCTTGTATCCCTCCTCGGGCATGCCGACAAAGACAAAGTCCTTGTGGATGCCGAGGGTGAGGAGGAGCTCGGTGAGGGGGAGGTTGGCGTTGGAGGCGGTGCAGACGACGACGTCGAGCGAGCGCTCGATCCCTTTGCTGAAGCCCTCCTCGGACGTGGAGACGTACACGTCGGCGCCCATCTTGAGCGCGTCGGCCTTTTTGGCGTCGCCACGCGAGAAGACGGTCACCTCGGCTCCGAGCGCCTTGGCGAAGAGCACGGCGTAGTGTCCGAGACCGCCAAGACCGACCACGCCGACTTTCTTGCCGGGCCCCACTTCGGCGTGCAGCAGGGGCGAGAAGACGGTGAGACCACCGCAGAGCCTGAGGATCAGCTGATTGGTCGGTCGCATCAGGGACACGACCACTCACATCGACGCGGCGTCGGTGGAGGAGATGGCATCGGGAATGGCAAAGACGAATCGCTCCTGTGCTCGAACGTGGGTGGAGTAGCCGCCCTGCTGCTCCGTGCCGTCGGGCCAGAGGCAGTTGTAGGTGTGCACGGGCTCAGGGCAGTAGTTCTCTAACGATTGGTCAGCTGTCCCCTCCTTGTGCGTGAGAAGGTGGAGGTAGTAACTCACCAAGGTCCGCCTTGCAGGCGCTGCACTTGCCGCACGAGCCAGCCTGCGCACCGATACCGACACGCTGGCCGACCTTGAATTCTTTCACGTTCTTGCCGACCTGTGCGACCTCGCCGATGATTTCGTGGCCGGTCACGACGTACTTTGTGACGAACGGGCCCCAGCCGCCAGAGACGGTGTGGTGGTCCTTGCTTATCAGCGCTTGTCTCGCCTCCACCGGGTATCGGTCCGACTGACCGATCCACAGACACCACAGCACTCGACGTGGACGAGGACCATGTCATCATCGATGGGCACGTCGTACTTTTCGATCTTGAAGTTCTGCGTTGTTCAGCGCCGACTCTCGCCAGACGTCTCGCAGACACTCACGTATGTGCCCAACTTGGGGTCGTGGATGGCGTAGCCTAGGAGATAAGCGCTCGGTACTTGTGGTGATGCATGGTGCGCTGACCTTGAGCGCTGGCGACCATTTTTGATGTAGTTATGCAGGTGTTGAGGAGGTTGACAGATGGGAAGAGTCAAGAAAGAAGAAGAAGCAGAAGTGGGGGAGGGGTTGGTTGTATCTTTCGATAGTGTGGACTTTATACGGCGACGTCATGGAGAAAATCGAGGGAAAGAGGTATTCAGGGTACTACAATATAAGAGGCGCCAGACGAGATTGGCGGTCACGCTCTCGACCAGAAGAGAGCTCAGAGCTGCCAGGGGTACATGCATCGTCAGTGCGAGGTGGAGGTCCGGCTCGTCTCGGCATTCGGCTCGTCGTCCCGACTTGTTTGAAACTCGAATGTCACTGGAATCCGATTAAAGTCGGTTCACCGGGCCATCCCCGCCGACGCCTGCCGGGTCAGGTCGTCAACAGAGAGCTGGGGCTCAAAGAGACCAGAGCGGGAGGCTCGCCAGACGACAAGGTCGAGCCAAGCTTCCTGATGCCTGGAATGTGTCGAGCTGACATGGAATTCGCCGAGATTACGCCGTGCGTTGTGGTCATCGTAACGATTGACGTGGATTCAATCACCGCTGAGCTGGCTCGACAGCGTCGGTGGCCCAATCGGGGTTTCCTGGGCAGTGCGACTTCCGCCCTGGACGCTCTGTCCATTCGTCGCCCTCTTCCCAAGCACCCATTCCCCGACAACCACCTCGTCTCCCGCCCGTCCCATGACTGGATGCAGCATGACTCCGCGCAGGAACCGCTGCAATGCCACTTTTCTGCTCTCCAGTACACGCTCTGAGAATCGCGAAGCCTTCTTCGGCGGAATGGGCGGGATGGCGTTCTTCAGGTCCGGATAGACGCGCAGGAGGGCATTGTGCAATAGGACGAAGTCCGTATATCGGCGGAGAAGGGTCATTGTTCCGCCCTGCTGCGTCAGCACACACCTAGGCGCTGCGTGCATCGAAGCCTCACGACGCGCAAGGTGATGATGATCTCAAAGACTGCAGTCAGTTCCTGTTGCGGGATACATTGCGGCAAGAGATAGCCTCACCAACGTACGCCCCGACCCGCGCCTGGTCGGTCCATCTCTTCCCCCCGACTATGCGCCATCCCCTGATCTCCACGTCTGAAGCAAATGGTAGCTGATCGTCTGTGGGGTTGACAGCCTTGAGCAGCTGAATCCCTCCAGTGGCAACAGGAGTGACAGATGCCGATGTACCGCTCAGAACGCCTGTCGGTGGCTTCGCCTGGGCCTTTTGAGCTGCCCTGTCATGGCGCCGCATCGATGCCAGCTCCCTCAACCCCAATGTCGGCGGAGCGGCCCGTCCTGTGGTAGTGACATGCGGGTCGAAGTCTTCTTCGGAAGAGAGCGAGCCGGGAGAAGACGCCGGTGAGAGTGAGAGGCGAACGAGCTCTGGCCGGACGTCCGAGCTGCTCTCTTCTGGCTCCATATTCTCCATGGTGAAAGCTCTCCCTGCACTGACGAGGTACTGCGTCAAGCCTAATTGCTGCACCGAGTGCGCGATGGCTACTCCGAAGTCATGAGGAAGTGACTGAATAGCAGTTGCCGGTTTCCGTCGGAAGGGCGAGTGTGGCGGCAGCGCCCGCACATCGAGTAGCGAGCGGGTCAGTAGAGTATATAGAGTAACGACATCCAGATAGAGGTCTCCCCCTGCCAGTCGACATGGTCACCGCCTTCATATCAGAACGAAACTCCGCCGCTCGGAGAGCCCGCTTGTCCAGGCGAATGCAAATAGTCTACGACCACAAGCCCGGATGACCGGTGCAGTTAAGCAACGCACTGGCGAGCTGATTCTCACTTGGTCACAGTCGATGTCACTCTGTAGAAGCAGCGCAATCACTCGCTTCCACACACGCCCAATCTCTCACAAGAATTCGTCATTGGCCAGGATGTCCACAGCACCACAGACCCCTTCTGGCCCGGTCGTCGGCAAGCTGTACATGTACAAGGGTGAGCGGATGGTCCGCTTGAGAGGCTCAATGGATAAGGCCACTCGCGCTGGTTCCGACTGCAGGCCCTCGCTGCGGCTGCGAATGTCCAGTTCGACCACATCGCGGACTTTGGGGTCCGCAAAGCCATGACCGACCCAGACTTGTACGCCTTAACCTGCTCCGCGAGAAGTGTGACTGATCAACGGCCTAAGTAAATTCCCGATTGGTACACTGCCAGCGTTCGAGTGAGCTCCTTTTCTCGAACGCCGGCCGTGGATTCCTGGCTCAGGACAGATCTGCCGACGGCAAGACGTGTTTGACAGAATGCGCGGCGATCTGCGACTACAGTGAAGATGCAGCGTTGGCCACAGGCCAATAGCTGACGGCCAGTCGCCTCCACTCATCCGGAAAGCGGGCTCATGGGTAAAGATGCCGGAGAGGCGGCCCAGATCCGCAACTGGCTACACGTGTGCGAGTCCGAGGTCGGTTGCCTGAACTTGGATCTGACCAAGTGGCTGACAACAGATCATCGCCCCTCTCACAATCATCAACCGCGCCCACGGCAACATTGCACCATACGACCAGGCGGTAAGTCCCGCTCGTCGTGCGAGAGAGGGAACGCTGAGCAGAAAGATGGTGGACGGGATCTTCGGAGCGCTACATCGGCGAATGACCAACATCGACTCATGGCTCGCCAACCACCCCTACCTCGTCGGCGACCAGTACACCCTGGCCGACCTCGAGCTGACCTCGGTGCTCGGGCACGGGTTCGCCAAGTTTTTCGACAAGACCTGGCAGGACCAGTATCCCGAGGCGACGGCGTGGTACAAAAAGATGGTGGGGCATGAGAAGGTCAAAGGCGCGTTCGGGGAGGCGACGATGATTGACAAGACGCCCGAGTGGGTCCCGCCAAAGTCCAAAGAGTAGGGATGTAGACCGTAGACTCCGACGCCAATGCCCGCAGAGTATGTCGGGAGAAAAGTGGGGGGACCGGATACGAGTCATGATGAACGCGTCTTTCAAGTGACGCGCCTAGATTGCCTTTTCAGACTTCACCATTCGTTCTTGCTTTCTTGTCGGCGTTTCTTGCTGTTCTCGCTCTCGAGACTCGCCCAAAGCGTAACTTGAGCCGTCGTGGAGCCCAGGAGAGCCTTCGAGATGGCATTTGTCGAGGAGACAGCCAGGAAAGAGCTCGGTGGCCTCTTCCAAGATGCCGTCCTTGACCACCCAGACGTCATGGCGGAGTGTGAGTGACCACAAGCATGGTGTCCCATACTCATTGCCAGGCCTTTCAATTTTGCGATTGTACAACCTCGCCGCCTCCAACCTGTATTACAAATACGAAGCCTTCCTGATGTCTCGCCCCTCAGGCTTGCGAGCTAAACTGTCGACCCTCTCCCTCGATACGGTGCGCGAGCTGCGAAAGGAGATTCAGAGGGAACAGCAGGCGAAAGCCGTCGCGAACATGACGCCGCAGCAGGAGAACACTCCAACTGGCGGTGTCGGCGTAAGGAAGGCGAAGGGGAATGTCGCGGATCTCGGCGGATTGTGAGCTTGAATCATGGTATCGCTCTTTTGGGTCGAGCTCACGATGCAGCTTGGACGGACTAACGACGCCTTCCAGGCCAGGCGCCCGTAGGACAAGTGGCGGCGTCCCTGCGAGATTGTCAAACACCTCCAACAACGCCAACATCCCATCCCCAGGACCCACCCAAACCCCTCAGTCGAACGGTAGCTACCTCACTCCACAACGACCATCTTTCGCCACCCCTACCGCCCCGAGTGCAAGTAGCTATCGACCCGGGCCTTCCAAACTTAGCGATCCTCATCTCAGCACACCGCTGGCACGATCCGGATCTCATTCCGGACCATCAAGTCCCATCAGTGGAAACGAATCCCCTGCCCTGTGAGTGACGGTCTATATGCTCTGACTTGTTCTAACGCATAGCCTCACTCCTCAACCCGCTCAGCCTTTCTCTGCCCGACCCCAGCCACACTCCCTCGTCGAGACACTGAACCCACATCTTCCCGGTCCCCTCGAGCTTGGCTCAGCTCTCGGCAATCCCGGCTCGAAGCGCGTCGCCCTCTCTGCACCATCAGATCCCAAACTGTACGATTACCGATACATGTTCGAGAAGATCTCACAGCGATCGGAGGCACTAGATGATCTCATCGACGAATTTGCGGAGACCATTCGGGACGCGTATGGATTGAACGAACTGGGAGATCCGCACCTCGTATCTGAGGAGGATATATATGCCGTCGGCCGGGTATTATCGCCTCCTACAGACTCGGCCAAGGTGTCGAGTCAAGCTCTGTTCCTCGAGTCGTCCCGACTGCTTGGAAGTGGAAAGCGGGTTCAGCTGCGTTTCGCCCCAGGACTGAAAGTAAGAGGAGGAGCGCCAGGCGTGAAAAGCTTTGGCCTATTCCCTGGCTGTTTGGTGTGCATAAGAGGCAGGAACGGTGGTGGCGGCGTCTTCGTGGTGGACGAAGTGCTGCTCGTGAGCTACTCGACAAAGTGTTCAACCACGGCTGACTGAGCAGCCCCCGCCAAGCGCTCTGGCGCAGACGCCTGCCCCAGAGCTTGTCCAATTCCAGCATGAACAACTAGGTGGCCAGCCGATGAGCATTATGAGTGCCGCCGGGCCATATACGCTGGATGACGACTTGCTGTACCACCCTCTCGACGCCTTGACCGAGGTCGCCGTCAAGGAAAGACCAGACGTGCTGATCCTGGTTCGCCCCTCGTTCCGCCTCTTATGGCGCTGACGCGCAGCTCGGGCCGTTCGTTGACGCGCAACATCCTCTCATTGCCAATGGGGCCGTGTATCAGACGTCGGAGGAGATCTTCCGAGACCAGATCAGTTTGAGATTAGATCGCATTGTCGCGGCATCACCTGGGACGGTCATCATCCTCGTGCCCAGTGTACGCGATACAGTCTCGAAACACATGGCCTTCCCACAGGCGATGCTTGACAGAGATCTGCTGCGCATCAACAAGGTGAGGGAAGCTGCTCTCCGTCACTTGGCGCGCTGACACATATAGCGCATTCGGCTCCTGCCAAATCCCTGCACTTTCTCGATCAATGAAATCACCATCTCCCTGCTTTCGGTCGATGTCTTATTCCATCTTCGACGAGAAGAGGTCTTGCAAAGAGCCGAGGAAGCCGAGCCAGATCCCGAGGTCAAGGGAGAAGTCAAGGACTCGATGGCTGGTCTCGTCCGACATGTGCTTGGTCAAAGGAGCTTCTATCCCATCTTCCCACCTCCGGAGCAGCACGCTGCAGAGGTCAACCTCGACGTGACGCACTACCCGTTGTTGAAGATGGATGGACCAGCACCGGACGTGCTGATCCTGCCGAGCAAGCTGAAGCACTTCTCCAAGGTCAGCTGTGAAACGCGGCAGGTATGGCAAAGCTGACATGCAGTTTGTCGACTCGACTCTGGTCATCAACCCCTCACATTTGTCCAAAGCTCACTCCGGGGGCACATTTGCCAAGGTGGTCATACATCCTACCCCGAGAAAGGAACTAGAGGGCGGCATGTCCGTCGACGGAGGACTGGATGACATGAGGGAGCACAACGTATGGGAGAGGGCACGTTCAGAGATCTGGCGCATCTGAACGTGAAGGTGCTTGATTCCTCGGCATCCTCTTGTAAAGCTGGGTTCTTGGTCATCTCATCATGCAATGCATTGTCTGTGCTTCATGCAGATCTATCCTTTCTCAGCCTAGCTGGACGCCGTCTCGACTGCCTCGGCGGGCTCAGGTGCATGTTCGCTCTCCCCGTTGACAGGCGCCGCCTCTCCATTCTCCAGCTTCTGCTTCTTCGGCGCAGAAGCGTTGCCGAACCCGCCAGTCGAGCCAAAGCCTCCAGCACCACGAGTGGTCGAGTCGAGTTGCTGTCGTCAGCCCTGCCCCCGTACGTGCGTGAGCGAGCTCTGAAAAGAGGGGTGGCTCACATCTACCAGCTTGAGCCTCGGGACGGAGATACGTTCCAAGATCAGCTGCGCAATCCTGTCTTTCGCCTTGACTATGTATGCATCAGCTTCAAGCTCGGTATGTACAAGTTGCGTTGAGGACGGACCCTCAAAGTCCACATCGGAGTGGTTGAACAGGAGCACCATCACCGGCCCGCGGTAGTCGGCATCGATCACCCCTGCCCCAGTCTGGATCGAGTGCTTGGCGGCTGGTCATGAGCTGAGCCTCCACAGAATACGACGGCATATCGGTGGTGCACGGAGGGGAGGAAGGCCCACCCAGTCCGCTGCGCGGTGCGACGCGCCCGTAGTGCCCTTCCGGCACGGCGATGCTCAGCTGCAGGTCCACCAGCGCTTTCCCGCGCGCGGGGATGGTTTTATCCTCAGCGGCGTACAGGTCGACGCCTGCTGCGAGGTCCGAGCCGCTTGTGGGAAGGGTGCCGCGGTCCGAGAGGAGCTTCACTTGGAGGTCGACCTGGAGTCAGTGGCGAGGAGGTTTGCACTGGGAGGCGCTCACGCTGTGTGTCATGTTGAGATTGAGTGATAAGAGTGAGTCGAGGTGGTGCGTTTTGACTTTTTATATTGCTGGACGCGTCGGACACGCGAAGTGGAGGCGGGCCACGTGAACGACAGCAACTGCTGGAGCAGGTGGTGAGATGTGTAGGTTATATGCATGAAGGATAGGATGGCGGAGGGATATGATGCACTAGCAGGGCTACGACGACGCAAGCATGCAGCTGACGTTTGGAACAAAGAAGCAGGGCACACTCTCACTCTGCCCGCCTCAAAGCCTTCTTGGCTCCTCTACGCTCTTTGTCCCGCCGCACGCTGGCCCGATGAGCCTTTTCGAGCCCTTGGACCCTCCGGCGCTGGTCGGCGCTCGTCTCGCCCCGTATGGCAGCCCGTCCAGCTTCAACTATGGCGCGGTAGAGATTGTCCAGCGCGGCAGCCTGGTTCTGCGGGGCCGAGCGTGACTCTTGTGAAGCCACCAGGAGGGCAGGCGGGTCGGGGAGGTACAAGTTCTGCGGCGGGCATCAGCACGCGGATGCTTCGACTGTCAGGCAATCGACAATAGGATTGTCATGTAGTCTAGGACATTCGTGGGAGTTGAGTGAGGGCGATGAAGGAGAGGGACTCACGGAGCGCCTAAGATGCTCCAGGAGGAAAGGCGGTGCCCAGTCCGCCGAGAGCCTGCATCGCACTATGGCCTTCGACATGGTCTTGTTGACATGCTGCCGTCAGTGTCTTGAGTCTCGCTGCCTGAGATTTTGAGAAAAGGAGCGACTCACTTGTCCCCCTGGCCCGCTGGATCGGGCGAAACTCTTCTCAATCGCCGTGGGCGGTATGTCTCCCGGCCTGAAGCCGTCGAGCCACTCTCGGGCGAGCTTGTGCTCGGCGTCAGAGCCTAGCGCAGAGAGGCGCAGAAGCTCGGGAGGAGCTTTGCCCCAGCGGGCTGTCGTGCTGTGCAGCCATCGCCGACTTGAGATTGGCGCAAGGCGTAAGAGTAGCCGTGGCTTCATTCGTGGAGCGTAGCGAGCTCTCTCCAGCTTGCTTCTTGTATGCTACCCCTCTGAAAGCATTCGGGTCAAGTGCGACGGGTCATGTTGACGCCTTGAGGGTATGTGATGAGCACAAAAACACCTTGGGTGTGGAAGTCGGACGCAAAATCCCCAGAGGTCTGTTCAAGTGGAGGCGCTCGCTGAACAAAAGCTGGATTCTGGACTATGCAAGTTGTCTAATGCTACAAATGGCAAAGCTGCGATGGAGCAGCTCCCTCTCTCCCCTCGTACCTTCTTACTTCTTGTAGATGCAGATGATGCTGGCGTGTGAACTCCTTCTACTTCACGAAAGCCGCACTCACTCTTCGTCCTCGAGCACATGGTCCAACCCGACTTTCTGACCACGTGAGTGCTTCGCCGATGTTCCCCAGACCATGGCTATTGGTCAGCTGGGATCCTCGAACTGGATGTTTTAGCTGACCGTTCCGGAACTGCTTCACAATCTCCTTGTGAATGGCATTACAGAAATCCTCGACTGTACACTTTCCTCTCCGCAGCACGACCGGCGAGCTGTAGTCGGGCTGTTGTCCTCTTGGCTTGGTGTAGCTGCTCGTCAATATGGTCTCTTACAGTCGAGAAGGCGGACTCACATTCTGACCAAGTTCAATTTCTCCCACATGACTTCTAGCAGCTCGTCCACGTTGAGCCAAAGCTTGGAAGATATAGGGACAGAATCGGGAATCTGAGCTCAGAAGGGTGCTGGGTCATCCAACAGAAGCGCTCTCACCTTGTACAGCAAGTCTAGCTCCTCTATGCTGATGGCGTCGATCTTGTTAAGCACACAGATGGCAGGTACGTAGACACTGATTGTCAGATCACTCGTATACGTAGAAACCTTGCGCGCACCGATTTCCCTCCACGACATCGATAAAGTCCTCGACCGTGCAGTCCGGCTGGTGAATCGTGACAGCAGCGTTGTTCATCCTGTATTCGCTCAAGACCGCTTTGATCTCGCCTGCGTCAATCTTTGTAAGGGGAACAGTGTTTGTGATGGATACCTGTTGATCAGCCACAAGGCTCGAAGATGGGTCAAATACCATGGTATAGAGAGCATCAAATGAAGACTCACGCCGCCCGACTCCTTCTTCCTGACAGTGATCGCTGGAGGCTTCTTGTTCAAACGGATCCCGAAGCCTTCCAGCTCATTTGTCAGGATCGCCAAGTCGTTGAGAGGCTTCAGAACATCCAGTACGATGAAGATCAGATTACATGTGCGGGCGACAGCGATAACTTGGCGACCTCGACCTTTACCGTCTTTGGCTCCTTCAATGATACCGGGCAAGTCGAGAATTTGGATGCGGGCTCCATTGTGTGTCAAGGTACCGGGCACGGTGGTAAGGGTAGTGAACTCGTAGGAGGCTACCTCAGATGTCGTACCCCTAACCGTCAGCCTGGGTTCCCCATAGCAGGCTATGAACCAACGTCAATTTGGACATCAATGTCGATTTCCCCTGCGGTGTGAGCGACAGTCACGCTCTGCCTCGACTTTTCACATACGACGGAGGGAAAGCCAACGAATCCCACACTCGCAACACCAGTTCTGGCCACATCGAAACCGATTCCTGGGCCACCTCCACCACCTCCGGTCGGTGTGATCAATTCTCGCCTGAGCTTGGCGAGTTTGGCTGTACGATCAGCGAAGGAAGCTTTGTCTCGGAAGCGTCCCCACCCTTGAGCTGTCCCAAATGATACCTGGCGAACGTCAGCTTCTCTCCTGACCAACTGATATGTGTTCACTCGGTCGCTTTGTTCTTCTGCGTCTTCGCCATCTCCTCCTCGATATCTTTGATCTATCCGTCAGACATAGCCCCTCCCAAAGCGGTACTCAGACTGACCTTCTGGGCTGTCGTCATGATTCCTGCTGTCTCGTCGGTGTATGAGTGATCTGAGAAGTGTCTGACCGCTGTCAGTTGAGCTGAGAATGACAGGTGAAGACTCGCTGCAATACGACTTTTGACAGCTTGACCTTAGCTTTACGTAAGTGCTCCGTCCCTCTGTGAGCTTTGGCCACCCGCCGCGTACGCTCTCATTTTCCCATCACCACTATTCTAGTTATCATCCTTCTTTCAATCAGATCATCACCGCTCATTTCTCTGCCATCACAAATCTGTACATCGCCTTGGCTAGGGGGCAATAGGTCATGTTGTAATCCAGATCGTCGAGTGCGAGAGCGAAGCATTTCTGCCCGACTTCGCTCACCTCTGCTTCTTCCTCTCCACCATCTCACAACACAATGGCGCATCCTTTGACTCAACAGCCCGCTTCCGCCTTAGGCTTCGGCTTTGCTCCTCGCACATCTCCTCTGAGCTTTGGATTTGGGTTCTCGTCGCCCAATGCCGGCCCCTCGACACTCGCCTCCTCATCATTCGGCGTACATCGCTCGACCAGTCCAGCGAAACAGACTCCCGTCATCTCGCCCGGGTTCGGCTCGGCCAGACTCTTTCGGAGGGAGACTCAGCCACCAAATGCCCTGCCTAAGGCAAGTCTCAAGCGATCAAGGCGGAGGTCATCGTCCTCGTCTCTGTCGCTCTCTTCTCCAACATCACCCTCGGCCCCGTCGTCTTCATTGCCGAAGGATGTAAAGACAGGCCGAGATGAACTGGGAGTTGGCGGGCTAGCCTTGAATGAAGGACCACGCAAGATGGTCAAGAGGACAAGAATCATGTCAGATCTTGCCAAAGAGTCTACGACAGATAAGGAGGACAACCTTGATGTGGGGATACTGCTTGGTGATTCTATCGCTGGTACCCGTTACTTGTGAGCTGACGAGCAGCATCCCTGCCCGCTTCATCGCATCTACCTATCCTACTTCAAGTGCTTCAATCACATCCCTCTCTCTCGAGTACTATCCTCCCGTTACTCCCCGCGCCGGATCTCATCGAATGCGAGATCCAAATCTCCCGATCATACGGCAAACTTCGACGAGGTTTGGGCACCACCAGTTTCGGCTCAATTGGTCCCGAGAATCGATCCACCTCGGTGCAGACATGGCAGCGGCAACGCCCCCATGTTGATGAACTATGTCGAATGGTCAGCCATTTGACTGCTTCATCAGGTTGGGTCAAGCTAATCAGCAGTGTTCAACGTATCTTGACTTCTTCACGAAACACGCCTCTTCCGACGCGCAACAGACGTGCGACATTCTCCTGTTGCTGTCCACCTACCTCGTACAGCTCCTTGCGTTGTCGCCACTCGAGCAGACTGGTGCAGCAGAGGTAGGAGCAACCCCAGTAGCGCATCTCGGCAACGCCATCCTGCAAGCATGGGAGCACTGGGTCGCCAAGCTCAGCGAGGAGGTGAATCGACAAGGCGGGATGTATGCAGCATTCCAAGTTAAAAGATGGGTCAACAGCCTGGATCAAATCAGCGGAAGACAGGATCTTTGGGGCCCAAACGGAGACGAAGCGGCCAGCGGGAATCATCCCCTGGTCGTGGCTTTCAGAAGAGCTGTCGAGCCGATCAGGGAGAAATTTTTGACGGAGTTGGGCTGGCTCGTCGGTCGCTGACGACTGTCCTGGGCTTCTGCTGCCTTCCGAGACCACCCTATCCGAGTTCTAATTCGCATACCCACATTCATTTGCCTTACCGAACATCATTCATCGACTTCAGCATTTGGCACCTGAAATTTGCGCCTTGTCACGACCTTTACGTTCTTCACGATACCCCAAGAGACCGATATATGTAACAATAGACTTGAGGTCATGCATGATGTACGTATGTATGTCACAGTCTAATGGATACATGAAGATCTTTTGCTGGGCCGATCGACTAACTCCTGACTGCGCTTATTTCGTCCTGCTGGCGCTACTCTTTCTCCCTCTGGACGGCGGCGGTGAAGTTATCGACGAAGCATTCCGACCTGACGATCTCGATCCTTCCATGGCTGGAACTTCCTGGGAACGGATGACCACGTCCGGCTTGAAAATCGAGCTCACCTCAGCCTGGCGTGTACGCGAAGTAGAACCCGACAAAGGAAATGCGGTCGGATTGGCTCGCTGCTTCTGTCTTCGAAGTGAAGAAGCAGAGCTGGAGGTTTTGTCTGTTGATCGGGTTGAGCCCGATGTCGTGCGTTGCGGAAATGGTGATGCAGCTTCAGAAGCAGGGGAGCTTTTGCTGGTGATCTTGAGCCCGGAGCGCCCGAAGGATGGAACAGCTCCGGTAGGCGAGGTCATCGGTCTCACCACACTCGGAGCAGTGGCTTGTGCTTTCGCGTGTGTGGCGGATTCCGCAGGCAATGCCGGGGAGACCGAATGCGGAGAGCTGCGCGGCGTATTGGGCAGTTGTAGATAGATCGGACCCCCTCCATGGGTGTTCTCGTTGTGGAGTTCTCGCTCAGGGGGCGGCGGGGGTCCGGTAAGGCTCTGGAGATACTTGTCCCGAGTGAGTATCGCCGAGTGGACGAAGTCTACGCTGACGAGGGAAGACCCCTTCTTCGGATGGGAGAAGATCCATTCGCCTTTGCCCCCTCTACCCGTCCAGGAGAGTCGCTGCAGAGTGGGTGTACGACGGACAAGCTTTCGCATGTCTTTCATTTCCGGTATCGTCACGTCGGGTTCTCGTAGTTTTTCCGCCAGGAACTCGGGCAGACTTTCGAGCTCGGATCGAGGGACATCTGGTCCGTGCGGCCTGCCAGTGACGAGCCGGTTGGCTTCCGTTGACGAGACCACGACGAGAATCTCGAGGGCTCGCAACGTCCCAAAAGATGGAGCTGAGCTCAACTGACACGGGTCAGCCCCAAGACAGTGTTCCATGGGCGATACGAGAGACTTACAAGTTTCTGCATCGATATGCTGATCGAAATCTCCAGACGTTCAACGTTGGAGATCGTCCTCAGCAATTTGAGAAGCTGATCTTCGTCCATCGTCCACCAGGTCAAGACCAAGCTGGAAAGGCCATCGCCATGTCGACACACACGTTCCAGTAGATCTGTCGGCAAAGGCATTGAATGATGCGTGTCAGGTGGCGCCGGAACGACCACCATTGGTGGCGGGAATGGAAGGAGAGCAAGAGGGTGGACAACTCGCCGCACTTCAAAGGTTGTGAGCTGTGCAAGCGGGGCGCAGTGTATGGACTGGAGATGCTGCAAGGTCCACCTAGGCCAGTTTAGTCGATCCTTAGGAGGAACAGGCCACTGACGAGTGGTGAGGAAGGTATTCGGATATCTCCACGATCAAAGTACGCAGTGTCGCCGGCCAGATCTGGATGCTCGACCAGGTGCCCTTCTCCAGTCGACCTAGACTCAGACACTCATCCTCGCACGGATATATGACATACCTTCCACATCTCTCAGAACCAGGGCCTCCAGTCCCGTGCACCGCTTCAGCACCAGTTGCAAGCATTCCGCATTGACCTTTGTTCCACTCGTCCCAAGCTCGAGTCGACGCAGATTACCAAAAGAGCCCAGCCTACCGACAGCCGACAACAAGGTCAGGTCCATGAAGTGGGTCGTGAGGTGTATGTGAGAGAGCGTCGGTACAGACCCTTCATTACAGAGCATTTGCAAGTGGGTGGCAAGGTTGCGCGACTGCTCTTTCAGCTCCGACTCAGAAGAGAGACCGAGGCGTACCCCGGTCTGGTCCAAGCCTTCGAGATGAAGCACTTGTAAATGCTCCCAAGCGGGTCCCAAACCATATCCACCTGCGCCAATGATCCTTGCTGAGCGGAACTTGATTGCGTCCTCTATATCGTTCGGGGGCGGAGAGGGTGGCCGTCTTGCAAGTCCAGGCGGAATGAGAAGCTGGAGGGCGGGGCTGATTCTCTGTGACGGACAGGTCAGAGACGGCTCATGAAGCACATGCGGCGTTGGCGACCGGATGAAGAGCTCTTCGAGATGGGGTAAGCTAGCGATCGCCTTAAAGTCAGCAGACCCTTCGCCAGAATTCATGTCTATCGCACCCTCCAAAGTTCGTGGTCTATCAGTCCCCCGGCCACGATGTCCAGACTGATCACTTGCAAGTAACGTCGCAGAAGAGCGCTCGCCTGGGCACAGGGATCGTCTGTGTGCGCACCTGCCTGTCTGATCATGAGGGAAGATAGCCGGATCCTGGGAGAACTTCGAGTCCATCTCATCTCGTCAGCCGCATGACCGACCGACACATGCAATGTCAAAGTACCGAGCGTGGACGGCAAGCCCTGATCCTGAGCAATCGGAATCTGGTGCAGGGGGTGTCTCGGGCCTCTGAGCTCCCGGATGTATCTCGAGACTGTCGCAGAGAGCGACGCATCGCCAGTATAGGGCGATGTTGCCAGCGCCCAACAAGGCCAGGAGAAGGTCTGGGTCCGCCGATAGGATGTTCGGTAGCAGGGCTGCCCATCAGTCATATACACGATGACTGTGCATGGCATGGCGGCGAGACCAAGGGAGCCATACTTTGAAAGAGTAGGGGCCGATCGAAGAAGGGCCAATGGGGACGGAACCCGCTGTTTTCTCGAGCGGGGGAGGGGTCTGAGGTCAAGGAGATGGACATCGCACGGAACATCGCGAGCCGGTAGACCTTGTGCGATGGCCCTTGACGCCGGCATATGAGGAGATGCAGAGTGACGACAAAACTGCAAAGGACCTCTTTGATAACCATGCACTCAGGTCGGGTGGCAAATTCGGTCATGAACAGAAAACCAACCACTATATGCAAGAACCTTGGTCAAGAGCCTCATCTGCGCATGCTAGGACCTATATACACCCTTGTAGACATAGTCGAGACCCGATTAGTCTAGTCCAGATCATCGCCCAGGTCTTCGGCGGGGCCATGATCCTGCACTGGATTCTTATAGTCCCAAGAGATATTCTTCGGCAGCAGAGCCGCAAACTTTTGCTCAAAGAGCCAACGCCCGCCGCCATGCAGCACGTCGTGAGCCCAACAGGCGGTCGCAATCCAGCTCGCGGCCTCTTCTGGATGCTGAAGTCAGCCTCCATCTTCCCCCTTCGCGATAACAGGGGAAGATGCTCACAGGGATGGAAAAAAGGGATGCAGCGACTAGCATCTTGGGGAAGGTTATGGGGTTGACCAGGCCCAAGGTGTCGAGCTGTCGTCCGTGGATCTTGCGCGATTCTGTAGTGGAAAGAGTGGCGCCTAGATTGAGATAAGCCTGGAATCAGCGGCGGTCCGCACAGAGCCAGGCCCGGCTATACTGACCTTTCTCGCCCAGTCGGGTGAAAGACACAACAGGGAGGCATGCTCAAAAACCTCAGGCTTGATACGCCTGCCTACTGCATACGTCTTTTCGAGGTCGTTGATGATTTTCAAACTCGAAGTCTCGTGTGCCCGGGGATCTAATAAGCCTTGTAGGGACTGGGGCGAGTACGGATTGAACGCTCTCATAATTTCCGTGCGCTTCGCATGATCGTCCTGGCTGTCGGCAACGCAGAGCTCGCAGTCGCAAGTGAAGCGCCAAGAGCGAGCGAGTCGCTCTTTCCGCGAGGCATACGAATCCTGCAAGTAGGTGAGTACCAACTCGGTACCTTTCGGCAAGTCCATGCGAGCACGGACGACCGCGCTCTGAGTCGTGCGTCAGTAGAGCAGGTCTTCTTGTGCTGATTCACGCACCTCGCGCCACTGTTCCTGGTTCACGTTGGCGCAGCAGGAATGATTGAAAAGGGAGCCTAGGCGGTAGCAGACCCCTCCGGCGCCTTCTTTTTCCATCGTGCCGTCCGGAAGCGCAATTGTTGCAGGGGTCCATACGTCAGGTTCGGTGCCAAACGCGTTGCTCCTCAAGATCGCACTGAGACGACAAGGTTCGATGTTGACCTGGACGAAGAGGTCTTCGAGCGAATGAGTCGGGCGCAGCATAGGATCTGGGATCTCCGCTGGACGCCCCGTGCGACTATCAAGGTAAGTCAGTCCCGTCCATAGCTTCATTTTGCCCGGATTGTCGATGAGCTCGTGGATGGCCTTGTTCTTGGAGTAAATCGAGACGGACGCTGTATTGGCTGCCACGTTGAGGGCGCAGTCGAGTTCGAACAACTCCCGGCGACCTTTTATGACTGATCGCACCAATGCTTGATCGACGAGCAGAAGCTGGCCAGCCTTGACATCCTCAGTCAATACCAGTCCGCGTCCGCGTCCCGGCAGTCGCTCGAGCTTGATGGGACCGATGTAGTCCGCCATTACAACGGAGCCAGTTTTGCACAGGCGCGTCCAGAGGTCGCGCCAGTCGAATATCCCCCGAGTCTCCAAAAGACGTTGACGTATGTCTTTCTGCAGACCAGCTGCCAGCTGCACTCCAAACTTGAGCGCATCATCGCAATGTTTCTCGGCAAGAGTCCACATCCGCAGGTCGTACGCAGCAAGCGCTTTCCTCCAAGTCAGCTTCTGCGTCTGACCGGCGCTCAACACAAGGCCGAGCGCCTCAGCAGCGATGCAGTCTCGGTAGGCGGCTCCGGGACAGCCTTGCTTGATGCTGAGAATCGCTCTGTTAAGGAGAAGTGTGAAAGTCGTGGCGATGTCCCGCTCGGTCTCTGGTGCAGCAAGAGCTAGCGTGTATCGCTCGTACCCATACTGACAGTCAGTCATTCTCCCTGCTCGAGGAGGTCGGAGTCTGACCTCATATTCCCGCTTGGCGAATGCCTCGTTGCCTTGTGTCTTGAGTTGCTCGACTGTCGGTTCGGCTTCGATCCATCTGTCAGCACGGAACGCAGGATCTTGGATGCAGGAGTTTTCAGCTTACTGGGAGGGGAGCTGCCCATTTTATTGCGCGGATAAGTGGATCCCTGGTGTGGATCCGGGTCATATCGGTGGGGATATCCACGCAGATCTCCACGCCCACATGATTCGCGGAATATTTGACGTAGGGCTCGCAGATGGCTAACACAGCTCCAACGGGATACATGTCGTACAGGATGTCCTCGCCCAGGTCGAGTCCAAGCTCGGGAGCGATGTGAGGCGCGTGCACCATGATTGCGAGCCCCCTGGCGTCTTCCACAAAGCTAACTTTTAGTTTCTCACGAACAACAAGAATCAATTCAGGAGCCGCTCACAAGGTCGCACCTGTACCCGCACGAGGTGAGGTGATAATTCGACAGATGAAGACCTGATCTGTCATCTCGTCAGCCACCACCTCTTGCACTGCTGCACTGCTGCGATGCTGATACGCACCACTATGCACGTAAGGACATTTGAGATCGTTCACAGTGACGTCCCTCAGTGTCCTCCAGTCCCTGTTGGAACAGCTCGTGGCATCACCGTATGAGACGAAGAGTGGCCCTTTGGGAGGTGGAATGTCTTTGCGCAGAAAGTGCTGCTCTGACGCCCATGCCCAATCATTCTTGAAGACCGGAGGGAGCGGCACTGGCTTCTGATCGCGATTGAGCTTGCGAGTCAGCCGCCTCATGGAGTCCTGAGCGAGAAGGTGGTGTCATGTCGACTTGCATGAACTTACGTGGAAAGCATGCATTGCTTGAGAGATCCCGGACGGAACGGCGGGCTTACCCGAAGGCAGCGCCTTGTCCTCTTTGCCAGCGACAGCGGTGACCATCACGAGACGGGTGGCGTCGAACTCGACCTCGGAGTGAGGGGCTGTAGTATAGTGAGGCTGGTGACGAGTCAATGTCAAAAAACAAATGAAGAGTTTTTTTACTCGTAGAGAGGGTCATCAGCTGACAGTGGTCTGTGCAAAGAGTCCAGTCAGACGTCGATGATGGTACCTGAAGCCCCTTGACCACACACACACACACACACACACACACACACACACATGACATTGTCAATCCAGCCGAAGCATAAACTTGACAGCTGCAAATGTCTGTCCACCAATCTCAGGCGCAGTGGTGCGCTCATATCGAGCAATCTCGACGTATCCACACTTGCGCAGGACGGCATGCGAGGCTCCGTTGGTCGCCCTCGCCCCCTAAGAGTCAGCAACGGCCATGACACCGCACAAGACTCGCCGCTCCCATTCGCCTCAACTTCATGTACGGCTTGACCCAATCGTCTATCAGCGTGCGCAGAGAGGCAGTCGCTAAGCCCTTGCCCGCCTGCGAGGCTGAGACGTTGTACCCCACGTCCCAGGTCTGGTTGACGTGCTCAAGTTCCGAAGGCGGGTCGAGGGGGTCTTGAAAGTCGACATCGGAAGTGTGCAGGTTGAGCGTACCTTTGACGATCTTCAGCCAGGAATAGATAGGCTCACAAAGTATGGAGACCCACCGACAATGTTCCCGGAAGCATCTTTGATCACCTCGAAGGGACATTCGGCAAAAGTATGATCAGGGCTAAGCCGGCCAGACGCATGCGCCGCCCGTATCTCGGCGAGGACACCCTGCGTGCGGTCCATGATCATCTGCATCCGCTTCTCGGCGTCCTCGCGGGGAAAGCTGGGCATCAGTCGGACTCGGTAAGAGGGACGATGACTGGACTGACGGCTTGCGGTGCCGAATGCTATTGGCCGATATCGCATCCTCGCGATAGAGCTGCCAAAAGCCGTCGATATCGCTGGTGCGGAGGGGCGTCAAGCGGTATCCCTCCTTGCCTTTGACGGGCAAGTACGGCTCGTCAGCTTCGGTGTCCCACTCGAGCATAGTGTTGAGTGTTCTCGCGGGTCAAGAGGTGGATGCGTGAGCACGGCTGAGCGCATGCTGCCGCCTTGGAAGGGAGAGTGGTGTGTCGGAGGCCGAAAAGTGCTGGGGGAGAGATGGACCACGCGGGTCGCTGGAATCTCTCCGACCTAATCAGATAGCGAGGCGGGTCGACGTGGCTATTCTGAGAGTGCCCGCAGAAGTGGTCATACGCTGGGTGCATGAATGTGGTATGCATGCATTCTACACGTGGACACCGAAATCTTTGACATCTATGTACTCTATGTATAGTATTCTCAAGCCCGTGCCGATTGCTTGTGGATCAAGTCGGCCTGCAATCCCTTCAACATGGCATAAAGCATGGCCAGTCGGGGCGTGTCGATACCGTGTTCCTCGGCGAGCTTGAGCACCGCACCAGTGATGACCTGTGGTTAGCCGCTGCCGATTACACTTCAGGGACGACCTCACTTCGACCTCGAAAGGCCTGCCCATAGCCACGTCGATCTGCAGGGACATCTTGTGAGGATGGAGGCCCTTCGATATCTGCGACAGGGCAAGGTCGACCGGCTAGGAAGTCATCTCATTGTGACTCAAGTCTGAAGTTGTAGACGCACAGTCCAGGCGTGCTCTGCCACACTCTTGGCATCCCCCATCTTCTCCCCCGACGGGTACGAGATCGATCCTTCTTTGAGCAATCCCGACTTGAAGCCGACCTGAACCACCTCGTCGATGAATGCTCGGAAGTGCTTCTGCACGCTGGGGTCCAGAGCGCCAAATACCTCGTTGGTTGTGCGAGTCAGACCCTGGATGGAGGACCAGACACAGTTCCAGATGTTCTGCATATCAGTCGCTAAGCTCGACCAGAGCCGCAGCTTAGGACGCACCTTGTTGAACCGAACTGCGCTGATGTTCTCCACGGCGAAAGACCTCTGGTCTGCTTTTTGCCAGGCCCCATAGAGCGCTTGGAGGGCTTTGGTCTCGGAAGCTGAGGGGCTCTCCGAAGGCGGATAGATTCCCATTGCCGTGGTCGAGATCTGGCGTCAGCCCGGCTGAAGTGAACACGGGTTCTCAGACACGTACAGTACCGCTCCAGCTGACAATGGACCCGTCTGGCGAAGTCATGACGCCGATCCAGGCGGCACAGGAGATGATAGGCATGTCTTTGTCCTTGACAGCCTCATAGAGATCCCGCTCCACATCGAGCCCGTTCTAGCCATCAGCCTCTGAATCCCGTCTCTCATCGGGAAAAATACCTGGATGAGGGCGAACGCCTTGACCTTATCGCTATTGATGACCTCCTGGACGAGCTTCGGGGTGGGATTGATATCGGGCAGGCATTTGGTGGTGATAAGACAGAAATCATATGTCACGTCGCCCTCCAATGCCTCTGCCTGCGACTTGACCACTACTCATTAGCCCTTATCCTTGGCGAAACGATTTCGAGCTCACCCCGGTGCGGTCGCCAGTTCTCGATAACGCCATATCGCTGTGTGCGCAAGGTCACGCCGGTAGTCGTGTAGAGCTTGTAATTGGAGCGAGCCACAGCAGTCACCCGTGCCGCACCTGCCTGTTCATGATCAACTACGCGCCTGATTTCGGATAGCAAAAGCTCACTCTCTCCAAGCAGTACGAGTAGATGCTGCCGAGCGAGCCGAGACCGATAAGGAGGATCTCGAGCGGTCGAGAGGAAGTCTCGATGGTCATCCTGAAATGCTGATACTAGACACGACCCGCCTTCTTTGCAGTATGATAGCACAACGCAAGGGGGGAGATGAAAGGCGAGTCGAAGTTGAGAAAGCTCTTTTTGCATGGTGCGATTCGGGATCATCGGACTTGACCGAACTCCGTCCTCGCCGAGCGCGCAGCAGATGGTCATAAAGCTACGGTACATGGACGGACGCAGTGTAACTATACAAGTACGCATGGTTGCTACTCGGCATCCAGCGGACATACGGGCGGCGTATCATCCACCTGTATTCCGCCCCGCTTCTTGTGCCGGCTGTCGGGCGTGACCAGCTTCCAGCCCCCCTCATCCTCGCTCGTCGCCAGCCACAGACGCATGAGGTGTCTGCGGATCCTCGGGCGGCCCTGCTCGTCCATCGCACCGTCGGGCCAGTCGGTGTACGCCGTGCGGTCATGGAACACATGTGTGTTGGCGACGAGCTGTATGTCGCCGGGCCGGAGGACCATGTGCAGGCACAGGCGGTTGGCCGTCTCCTCCAGCAGGCGCATGGCGTCTTTCTGCGCGTCGGACAGGGGCGGGACGACCGCGTCGGGCCCAGAGTTGAAGCGCGCGAGCGAGGTCACGTAGTTTGGGTCAAAGTTGGCATACACCCGGCGGCCGCCAGGGCGAGAGGGGTCATTCTCGAGGTAGAACGGCGCGATGCGGTAGTAGGGAGCTTCGCCGACCGACACCTCGCCCTTGCGGTCGTAGTACCAATTGGGAGTGACCAGCGCCCGCACAGCCTCGGGGTGCTCGGCCTGGAGGGTGTTGAAGACGTGGTGTGTGGAGACAATGTGCGATTCGCCGCCTTCGAGCGCACGAGCCATACAGAGCAGCCCGACGAGGTCCGACCCGTCCGTGTGGAAGAATTGCCTACAGTCAGTACGTCCACGCCTTGCTGCATGGTCTGTATACGTACTTCTCCCTTGTGCGATAGATCCTCACGCGGTCTTTCTGCGTCGGGTCCTCCCCCAGGTCCTTGACGTGCCCCAGGATATGGCCCCGCGAGTTCTGGCTGGTGAATCTGCCAAAGTACGTGCCGAGCCCGAGGTACACCACGGCAGACTTGTGGTTGCCCCATTCCTGCACGGGCAAGTTGCGAAAGAGCACAAAGCCCCTGCCGTCCAGGATCTCCTTGCGCAGTTCTGAGAAGTACGGTCCGAGCTTAGGTAGTGGGAACAGCTCCTACCCCTCGTCAGCTCTCAGGTGTTCACGCTGCCTATCAGAGAAGCATACCTTGGTGTTACCTGTCAGAGGCGCGCCACTGGCGATATACGCATCTGCGGCTGCGCTCAGCTCGGCGATCTCCTCTGTGTTGAATGGCTTCGTCCATCGCTCGGGGTGGTCGGCGTAGTCTTCTGCCTTCCACAGCGTCGGGCCGTCGACGTGCTTGGGCCACTCTTCGTACGGCACAATGAGCTCTGGGAGAGGAGGGTGCGCTCCCGACGTCTTGATACCGTCTGGGAAAATGTTTAAGTCGACGGGACCCCCCTCTGGCGCGGCGGTCTTCAGCTGCGAGGCCGGCGCAGGCGTGGATGCCACGGCTATGGGCGCCATGGCTTCTTCAGAGCAGCACTGAAGGCTTCTGACGAGAGTCTTTACATACTCTATAGTCTTGACATGTCAAGTGTGCTTTGCACTAGCTTCGCTTCTCGCGAGCACGCCATGTATGCGACATCCGACACCATCTCGCATATCGTCATTGTCACGAGACTAGGTCCCATCACCACCGTGCCTGCCTCCCGGATCACCGGCATGATTGTCCATCTATGCATCTCATGGTTCATGGATGTATGCTAGCTCTCATCTCGCGCAAAGTAGCTGTCCTCCCCACGGCACGCCAGTGTCCATGCGAGGACAGCACACTTGCACACCCCGCCAAGGAGGAGGGTGAGCCACTCGCCTGCCCAGCGGCCGATGGCAGATCCTATCAATCCTCCCGCCCAGAAAGCTGCCAGGAAGAGGACCCGCCGGTCCCTTCCGACCGTGTCTGAGCCCACGCGCGTGTGTAGCAGGGTGCGATGTGAAAGCAGCGTGGCGTAGACGTTGGAGATCATGCCGGTCGGTATCTCAGGAATGCCTACGTTGACAGCCTAGTCATCAGCTTGTAGATCATCACGCCACCAAGGCACCGTGACTGACCATTGTGACTTGCGGTCCGCCGTTCAGGGCCAGCAGCAACACGCCTATCCAGTCTGCTGCCCCTCCGATACGGGTGTAATGAGGCCCGATTGGCGATACAAGGATGGTGGTAATAAAGATACACAGAATTTGCCAGCTGAGGGAAAGGACGAGCCACCAACGTTTCCGGTGGCCTGATCGTCAGGAACATGCCTCAAAAAGTGTTGCGCCTCCCATGCTCACCTATGCGGGCGCCCAGCTGCCCAAATATAAACCCAAACACCACAAAGCCCGCCAGGGCCAGCGCGGCATGAAGGATATTTCGATCTGTCCCACTGACACTTGCAACGGCTAGAACAGATGACGAGCCGGTCTGGTTGGTGACAAAGGTATTGTACGCCCTCAGAGTCATGGCATCGATGATACTGGCGCATCAGCACGCCGACCGAGAAAAGAGGAAGCATGAAGGCTCACCCGGTGGCAAAGCCGATGACAAGCAGAGGCACAACAAGGGAAGTAGAGGGGATGAGTTCCCTCGCCCACTCTGCCCATTCTCCTGGATGATGTTCCTGCAGCTTCGTAGACTGATGCGGCACCGAGAACGTGTTCCGCCGTACACCCAACGTCCTTGGGGGCTCGTCGTCCTCATCGTCCGTCGCTGCCCACTGCGCCGACTCGTGTGACCTGGCGCGGGATAGCTCGGCCCGAATGCGGTCGGGGTCGACCGTTGTTACAGTCCCATAGCCTCCCGTATTGCGTAGAATCGGCGCTCGCTCGCCTACCTGCGTCGGGGATGCATGTCGTTCTTGCGTGGTCGTCATCTCGCCTATGCACAGTGAGGGGGAGTGAGCAAACAACGAACACGGCGTCGGCCGTCAAAAACGAGGCGAGCTAGGCTGAGAAGAGAAGCCTGCCAGGCGGGGAATTCCGATATGGCCCGAGACGGCCAGGGGTGGGAGGGAGGATAGCGGCGAGCGACTTTATTCAGTCCCCTTCGACGACGGGCTGGCGCTGGGAAGCAGTTCTTGCTCTTGCTCGTTGCTCATCCTTTTCTATCTGTCAGTTGCGGGGTGAGTCGCCAGATGTCGATCGATATCAGATGTCATCGCTCTCGGTGCCTGTCCATCCGGTCACGCAAAACGACGTGATATGGCAGCCTGTTTGCCGTTTTCTTTCCCCGCCCTTGCCTCTCCCGCCCGGAAAGCTCTGCAGCCATGTCGTTGTCGTGTTCCCGCTCCACTCTTCGCTGTTTCCTTGTCATCGTTTCTTATTCGACTTTTGAACATACAAGAGAGGTGTGAGGTGACGGTTGTATATGAAATCTGATTCCTCCCCACGTCTCTTTCTGTGCATGGATACACCTTTCTCGATCACATTTTTAATTAAACAAAGGGCAGCCAGAGATCAAGATTACGTCACCCAAAGGACCAATGCATTCCATCTCGTCCTCCACTGACCAGCTCACCTCCACCGTCGACCTCCACTGCATAGCTGTACTCACCGACTGTTGAAGACGAGCGGGGGCGCCTTGTTGACACCAGCCTACCACGCAATACAGCTCACGAAATGGCGGGCGCGACCATCACCGGTAGATGTATCTGCGGGAATATCAAAGTCACGATACCCAGCGGGCTGCCCATGGGCACATGTCGTGAGTCGCTCTTCCGAACGCATGGTGAGAACGCGTCATGAATTCAGACTGCTCCTCTTGTCGTCGGGCCTCCGGCACAACGTAAGTATGTTTTGAGCACAAGTCGCCAGTCCAACTCACTGGCAGTCACTCGGGCAACTTTGCTGTCCGCAAAAAAGACTTGCAACTCGGAGGACAGCCTGAGATATATCACGACAAAGGCTTGTCTGGCAAACAAGTGTACCGGAACTTTTGCGGCGAATGCGGGTGGTAAGTGTCATGGCAAATCATGTTACGAAGCTGGTCCACTGAGACGTCAGCCCGGCGTATACGACCGTTGAAGACCTGGACATTGTATATGTCAAGGCAGGTGAGAGCGGGTCCTCAGGTGTCACCCCTAGATCCACTGATAGTCAGGCCTCTTTGAGCCGAGCGATATCCCGAAACCGTCCAGCCACGTCTTCGCCAAGAATATGGCCGACTGGGAGAGGCTGATAGTAGGCGCAAAAGTCGTCGACACGCAATAGTTTGGCTAGAAGCGCCGAAGCTAGCAAATACCCAGTGCCCCAATATGTTCAGTATAGTCAAGCCCGCCACAGCCATTTCTTGCCTTGAATCTCGAGGACTCCGGACTTGATGTAACTTGCATTGCATTCAACCTGCATATATGCCTCCACCAGTATCGCCCCCGAGGACCTGACTATCACCTGACTCAGTTTTTTGAGCTCCAAGTCCTCTCCTTCGGTTTATGAGTGACCTGTGTCCTCGTCCGACTGCGAGCCATCTTCATCATCGGTCGCCCAGATTGCGCGGTCCTCGATGATCTCCTTGAGCTGATGTATAACGTCGATCGAATCCGGCTTGATGTTCCACGTCAGAAAGCGTCTGGCGAGCTCCTCGGCGTCCTTGAGATCTTCACGCTCTTCCTCTGTGAGCTCGACGTCGTGTAGCTTGCCGATTTGATGGGTCGCGACACATTCACTGTCACGTCATCACTGCTGTCCACGAGGAGGGGCTCGCCACTGACGTGACGAAGCGTGCACGCTCAACAATGGCCGGCGGGACTTGATGTATCAATGCGCATTCCGCAGCGTACGAGTTGCTCTCCAGATCGGGCACAAGCCTTGCCAAGGATCAGCACGTGTTCAGCATTCTAGCGAGGTGACTGACTCATATAAGTAGGCAATGCCATATTCGGATCTCGACGAGAGCGTGGTGCGCATGTGGCAGAATTGGATAGGCAGATCCATCAGTATGGAATCGACGGAGAAAAGTTCGCTATTTCATCAGATCGATCCGGAGCCCGGCGATATGGAGCGCCTCACTGAAAATGGGTCATGCAGAGTGTTCTGGGTCGAACGGTCTCCAGAAGATGACTCAACACGGCTGCGAGAAGGCTGGCGCCATCGATTGCGTTAGTCCCTGTTGCGCATTAGCGGACACATTCAGAGATTACAAAGCATCTCTGACCCTTTCCGAATTCGTCCAAAATGATCAAGGAACGAGTCGTACAGCCACGAAGAGCCAGTGAGACCTGCGTCAAATCGATCATGAATGCTGAAGTGTCCTGGATGTCAACGAAGAGAGGTAGAGCCAGAGGTCTAATGCACCTTCGAAGTTGACTCCCGTGTCTGTATTCGAGTGAACACTTCAAGTCAGCCGAAAGCTCGTGGCCCATCGGCTGGAAGCTGACACTTGTCTACTACCCCAATTGTGGCTCTTTCGGCGGGCACAAAACAGCCTATCTGGGCCATAAAGACGATGAGTGCCACTTGTTTGCCGTATGCCGACTTGCCCGAACCATTGGCACCGGTGATGACCATCTAGGGGTCGGCTGATTCCCCTCTCCAACGAAAACGAACTCGCCATGCTAAACTGCGCCTCGTGCTGTCCACCGTGCAACATTGTGTCGTTCTTGATATACCGGCCGATGACAGCTTCGTGGATGATATGCCACCCTCTTTCGATACTGAGTACGGGGTCAATGTGCATCGCTGGTCTAACAAGGTCGTAGGAGATTGCAGCGGTGGCATAGGCAAGAATGCTGCGCGTGAGTGTAGTCAAGCGTAATTTTGGAAGACGGACCAGTCTAGCACAGCTATCGCATTGACTGCCTCTAGTAAGAGGTGATCGTAAGCGCTCACGCGCTTGGCCAGCTCGCGAATGATCTCGGCTTCGGTATCTGCCGCTTAGATTCCCATAACGCTGGTTACACCCAATTCACCGGCCATGTTGCTGAAGATATCTCCATAATGCACGTCCAGATTCTTCATCTCGGGCGTCTTGTAGTAACCCTCATTATCGCTCTCAAACTCAGAGTCAGCTTCATTCGACCAGTCGCCTGCGCGCCGACCGAGAGCTCCCACTCAGCAGGTGGCGGGACATCGCGCTCCCGCTGGGACGCTTCAATCAGGAATCCCATTTGAGGGAAATATCGAACGAGTATTTGTCCGCAAAAGTCGAACGGTGTGCCGATCATCTCAGCCACCGCTGCCTATAGTCTAAGCATGACGACCTTGATGCCGGCTTCACTGACCATCGTCTCATCGAGTCCTGATGCCCATCAGCGTTGGCATCGCCACAAATGATGTTCACTCGCCAACCCATTGCTCCTTCAGAAAATCTAGCTCCTCATCGACTCCAGGACGCACGATAATCCGTGTATCCGTTCGACATGCATCCCAGTCGATCTGCTGCTGAGTGCGCTGCTCCAAGTTTCGTGTGCGTCCTCACTGTCTGCGTAATCTCATGGGCGATGTAGTGAAGATCGCCTCCTATCGACTCCATAACCTGCGAATCAGCAGCTGGTCACAGATCTTCCAAGAAAGTAACTCTTTGCAAGAATGGGTGGTCGACCGCTTCGCCCAGCTCTTGGAGTGTATCTTTCAGCTCCAAGCCTCCCAGGATAGCCTCATCTCAGCACAGATATACCGGTCCAAAACAGTGGGTCCCAACCTCTTCTATACCCTTCCAGGTTTGGTATCGCGCGGAGCCCTTCTCCTTCGACAGCTGGAGGCAGTAGTGCGCGACGCTTTTGACCTTGTACAGAGCCTTGCGGGTGTTCTCGGCGATCTTCCTTCCCTCGGGAGTAACGAAGCGAGCCACTGCGTCGTGTCGGAGCTTGATTTGCTCAATGTCCATTAAAGGCCGGAACATCCAAGTCTGCAACAGCTTCTTCCCAGCGGGTGTGACGCAGGTGTTCAGCATGTCTAGGAGTCAGGATTGATGTGAGCTGCGACTGACGTACTGAATAGAGTGAAGGTGGAGCTCGCTGCCTTGCGATTGCTGTTCACATAGTTCTCATTGTCGAAGACATTGAGAGATCTGTTTGTGATGAGGATCACGAGCAGTCAGCCTTGTGTGACTCACAATAGTGCATCGCGGTTGATCTTCATGAATTCGTTTCTGCAGCTCAAGATATGCTTGGCCGAAAAAGGAGGATGCACGCACGGTGTGAGCGCCTCTATTGCGTTTACCTCGATGAGACCATCCTCGCCCAGCTGCAGACCTTGCCTCTCATGCAGAGCCAGGAGAGCGGCTGTAGCTCCGATCTCAACCGTCAACGCGCGATTGCCAACAGTGTCAATAGAGCACCTACCGCGCCTTCGGCATCCATGTTTACCCAACAACCTAGTCGGACCATCGCCAGGCGAGTTTTCTGCGTTCCATCGTCTCGCTGTATGCGTTCACTCCCCTCAACTACAGAGGCAGCCATCTCAGGTTCGGCTCCTTCCGTGCTATTCGCGTTCTGGCTCACGCTCTCCGCCAGCGCCGAGCCGTCCGGTAGACGGAGGCGTGTCAGTATCGCGGCCGCCGGGCCGGCAGCGAACGTACGCGCATGCTCGACCCGTACGGCAGCTGGTGGATACTGGTCACCTGTAAGGTTTGAGCAACAGCAATCGCAAACCGGAGGAAGGACTGACACCACTTGCTGGCCATATCGACGAACGCCGGGACGGTCTTGCTGCTGATAATCACCCGAAGAGGCTTGATTTGGTCCAGGACTAATGGCTTCTCAGGCCTTTCCCAACCCCGGCTAGACGCTGCTTACTCAAGGCGGCCAGGTCATACTCAGGTGTGTCCTTGGTATCTTCCAATATCTGCAGTACCTTCGTCTCGGGATCGAAGTACGCCGCAGCGATTGTGGAATGCAAGACGTGGAAGCATATAGTCTGGATCACGTCAGCCACTGCGGGGAGCGACCTATTCGGAACTGACGATCTCCACATGGATGGGGTAGTTCTCGCCTTCTTCGTCGTCGGACTGCTCTTCATCGATTGCGCCCAGGATATTTGCAGCCCCGAGGAATCCTGACGGTCGTTCTTCATCCTCGAGGTCATCTGCCGGTCTTCGGAATGACTTGCTCCCCGAACGCTTTTTCCCGAAACGAGACGCGTCGAGCACCGAGATAGGCCCCCTAGCGCTGGTGCTTTCCTTGCGCTTCCTGCGCCTGCTGTAGCTGCTCTGACTCATGGCTGTTAGCTATGACAGAGAACAGAGGTAACAAGTGAACAGTCGATCGCTTCCAGATGAGGGAAAGGAGGGTTTGTAGATGCGGGTGGCAAATTGGAGGTCTGTGCGGCTGCAATGTCCTTTGATGCTGCAGACGATGCATGCTCTCTTGCTGACAGACGACGAGTATAGGAGCACATCAGAAATCAGAAGACGGCGGCCCAGATCACGATAGCATGGAGCAAGGTGAGAGGAGGTGCATCGCTCTGCTTACCGCTGAAGCGTTCCTGGTCTTCGACAGTCGCGGACTGAGCGAACAACAGCCATCAGCCTCAATCCCTGATCTGTCTCGTGTCTTCTCATGCACCATTGCTCGCGGTCGTTGGTGCATTGGGATTGGCGCTTTGCGGAGACGTCTCATCTGAGTTCGCACCGCTGAGCACGACCTTCCCTTCTGTATCGGCACCGTTTGTGGTGACACCTTTGGCGGCGGACGCAAACGAGGCGATCGCGGTGGCGGACAGTGGTGGCAGGCCCTCGATGCCTGGTGGTGGAGCGATATCTTCAACAGCTGTTGTAGATGGTGGCAAGGGATCACCTTCAGTAGAAGCGGGCAAAGTAGGGGCATCTGCCCTTGTTTCCGGTATGGGCGTCGAATCTTCCACGAGTCCATTTGCTTCGGATTCGACTGGAGTGGATCTGGTGTTTCAGTATGTGCGCCTTTGAAGAGCGAGGACATACTTTGCACGTTTGCTTGGACCCTGAGCATTCATCTCCTCGTCCACAAGTTCCGCCACAGCGTTATTCTGTAATCGTTTGCCCTTTTTCCTCGACTTGGGTTGCCCATCAGGGAAGCAGTAAAATGGCAAATCGCTGCGCTTTGCCGGTCGAAGGATGACGGACATTTCTTGCTCGTCGTACTTGTCCCATGACTGACAAGCTGAGCAGAACCGCTTGGAGGGGTAGAAAAGGTTCAAAACTCGACTGCCCTGCCCATCCTCTGAAGACGTTAGCACCGCTGCTGTACCAATCTGCCAGACTTACTGGACCGCTTCTCGATTTCCAGTCCGATGAAGAAGTTCTTGGTGTACACCCTCTTGGCGTCCTTGCCTTCTACATCCTCCTCTTTTCGCTTCATGGCTTCCTGACTCAGCTCTCCCTGCGAGGCGGCCGCCTGCTCCTCTTCCGTCAAGCATAAGAACGATATGCTTATTCCGCCCATCTGAGGATGTGCCGTAACGATGTTATCGGTGTTTTCTAGGTCCTGGACAAGTGTTCGTATTCGTGATTCGACAGTGCCGCCCCTGAGCATATCAGCCTTTGCATTGCATGCAGCACCTTGCTTTACTGACCAATCTTTGATGCCCTCGGAGGAGCTTGCGGACGCGACCACCTGGACGTACGTCTTGTACATACTAAAGAAGTCTGCCTTCTCAAAGAGTTCCATCCACGAACTGCCGGGACTGCTCATAATTTTGTCCGTGACCTGCATCGCTCGAAGCATCTCATTCTTGATGATTGACATGGTCGAGGCGGTGATGTTATGAGTCGAACACATGGAAGGGTATGCAGGAGTGATGACAGGCATGCGATGGGCCATGTCACGTCTGTCGAGCTTAGGATTCCAGACGGGATGATGCATATTGGCGGGACCTGTCTCGATCTTCTTGAGAAGAACGGGGTTTGGCCAACCCCTGTAGATCAGCCGAGAGCCGTGGAGAGCTAGTGGAGTGTGGGCATACCATTGATAGAATATGGGAAAGAATTTAGCGACAATGGTAGCTGGTGCCGCAGTAGGGTATAGTTGACAGATTCGAGCTGTTAGAAGGGCCCAAGCCACACCTCCAGGGAAACCGAGGACGTTAGAGTATATGCCTCGCTCTGCTGATCAGCGTCCGTACAGTGACAATCGACAGATGGCCTGTGAAGCACTCACTCTTGGCCCACAATCTGATCGTCCGTAAGGCAGTTCGGAAAGTCGCTACATCCGGAACGAGGTTAAGAATCATGTCAGTTACCCGCGGTCCTGTGCGTGAGCCGAATCGCAATGCTAAGCATGTGTGCTCACCATTCAGACTTCTTTGCGAGGCGTCGTCCACGCTTCTAAGAATTTCGTCCTTCTCGATGTCTAATTTATCGCCCGCCTCGGCCAGATTCACACGGGCGAACAGCAAATCGACCTCTACGCCCGAGATGACCGTTTTCATGACGGGCACAAATGCGCTCTCCACAGCAGATATCTCCGTCACTGCCGGCCACGCGCGAAGCATCTCCTTGAACTCCATGAAGAAATGCTCTTTGAAGACATGCCGAGGACAAACACAGATTGTGTCAATATCCGAGCCTGGTCCATGGACTCCTAATCTAGACAAATCAGCCCGTATTGCTAGCGGCAGGCAGAGGGCTCACCTATATGAACCAGAAGTATATATACGGCCTCCTGCTTCTGAAGCGACTTTCTCTGATAGTCCCGCCTTTATTGAAACATCGTGCACGAACTTCGCGACCAGTTGAGCTATGTTGGACAATAAGCGTTCTCTGATTTTCAGATGACAGGGTATTGCGTCTGGCACGGAGGCTGACCTGACTTTCCTCTCCGCCTCAGATTCAAACTGGTTGAGAGCAATCAGATCCGCCATCAGAGCTGACCTCGTCAGCCCCCTCCCTGATCCAGTGTGAACGAACACACCTTCCGATGCCTGAATGTCCGACGGCTTTGGCGGGTCGGTGCTGATAGGCGGCGTCACGCCGAGCATCTTGATCTGACCTTGTCTGCTGCGTCAGTATGAAACGTGCGGACTACAAGCGCCGCCCCGTGTCTCGTTCGAACGTACCCGGACATGTCTCTGGTATGTGTCGATGCGGGGCGTGGCAGACGATGATAGCCGTCGGGAGTCGCAGGAGCTGGCAGAGGGGATTGTCTGCCTACTCGCCTACATCAGCTGTTCGTGGTGTGATACTGATCCATGTAGCGAGCTGAGACGCTCGTTGATACAGAGAACTGCAATGACCGTTCGCGATCATGTCTCGAAGCGCCCGAGACACTCGAAGCGTCCCCCGCCAGCCCGGAGTTAACCGAGTATCTCCGTCCACGTGGCCCCGCTGACCCCCCTAAAGTGGCACTGCTGTCAACGAGTTCTCGACCGTATCTCTTCATGACGGCGACGAGAAGGAGTAGGAGGTCGTCTAGCGACAGGCGCGGACTGATCCTTATCGCAGCTTCTCATTGACGGGACATGCTGCGACATCGACCAGTCAAGGCATCAATTCCTCACACAATGGAGGGAGATAAGCCGACGGCGAGGTAATCGGCACTGGGCGAATGCTCATATTGCGCAGAGGAAAGCCTCATGTACCACACATGTTCCCGCACAGCGCCAGCCCTTGACCGCAGATAGTCTTCAAGACAAGTAGCATCTGCTTCATAGACATGAACGCGCAATCGAACTTTCTGCCCTTGGTTTGGGCAGGCAAATTCGCCACTGCAGTTTTCAGCTTTGCAGATCAAATCACCCCTCCTTGGGAGCGTGGACTCAAACGGTCTCTGCCGCTTACATCCAGTATCGATAGCGCTACAAACGGGATCACCAGTAGCTCCCTGAGCCACTCGCCAGAGCTCTCCACGGCTTCAAACAAGACCAGCCAAGCGAAGAGCGGTGAGAGCGTGGAGTTGTGACTTCCTACGACCGTTCTTTCCCATTTTCTTCAACCGGTTTCTCAGGTATATGTAGTCACTCGTTTGCATCATGCAACCACACTCTTTGATCATAAGCACACGCATGGCTATCACCGGGCACCAGACGAGAAGCGGTCTCCAAGCGCTCCTCGGTCATTTGCGATACGCCTCGGTCTTGTACACGGTCCCCCTCATCAAGGTCATTCATGGCTCGGTCAGAGCGCCGAAGTCCGTGGAGGTAGAACGTATCAGATGCGCTGCATATGTGATCGCTAGTCGTCTTCTATTGAAGCACATCCACAGCATGTCCGCACGATATTCAATCAGCAACGTTACTCCTGGCGCCGCAGAAGCCTACACAAGGATTGCCCTGAACGCGCATACCGTTCGAATTGGCGACAACGAGACTACCACTAGCTCGAGAATCACGTCAATCTTCCCTCAGTACCTCCGCAATCCCTCTGCGACGACTTCGAAGGCGATCCTTTCATCGTCTCATGTCGACAGCGAGTCTAAGCAATGCGGCCTTCGCCAAAGATGTTAGGGACGGAGAAGCTCATATGTCATGGCATGTGCGGGGCTGAATAGTTCAGGGTCTGGACGTCGTATACGGTCAGTGTCTGATATTCTGAAACAACGTTCGGCAGATGCTTCTCCTCTCCAGGCCGAGCGTGCAGTATGCAGGGCATTGCACGCGGGCTCGCAATTTCTCGCGGCGGAAGCCCGAACAGTAAGTCCAGGCGACCCCTAGACTCGCAACTTCTCGACTTCGAAGAAAGCGGTCATTCCACTGCAGGAAGTGTGATCGCCAGTCTGACTCCGAATTCATGAGATAGTCATGAGCATCACGCAATATCTCTGACGTGAAGCAGGTGCTCTCCTGACGATGCTGAGCACCTAGCGAGTCTGATGTTATAGGATAAGCGAGGAGTGCCCGAGCCAGAGAGAGATGCTTCCTGCCGGCTTGCCTCTGTCTTATCATAATCGTTGAGAAACTCCTTTCCAGTGCCCGCTCGCCAGCACGCTCGCGTTCAAGTATAAAGCGTTGGCCCCTGGTCCTGCGGATGTATCTCTAAGAGTACCGTACACAGTCTCTGCCTACACCTTCTGCAAGCCACAATTGATCAGCCATCAACATCATGTCGCCACAATCCCGACCTGACACTCGGACATCCGTGGCAGCGTACACCACACAGCCCTCAGAGACCGAGGTCAGCTCAAGCCCCGCTCAAGTAGGGACCAAGGTCACTTTACCTCCAGGCCTCACGTCTGGGGCTGACGCCCTTCGAAACCCGGCAAGGACAGCTCATACAGTTCTCCCCTCGAGTAGAATGAGTGAGCTTTCCCAAGCCTCTAACTCGGCTGCTCCTGCTCAAGAGCCTGGTGCGGCTCTGCTAGTCGCGGCTAGTCGTCCGGGCTCTCATACCCCCAAGAAGGTCGACACTTCAAGCGCTGACACCTGGCCTCTCGTCAGGTCGTTGCCTGGAGTTCATTGATTTGAAACTCAAATATTAGTGCCTCCTGTCCTGAACTTGTCATTGTACCATAGCTCCGAGGACTACTCGTAGTGAAGCAAACCCCTTTACATAGCTTTCTATTATAATGATAATCGCACCCTCACATTGGCAGATCCGGGCTACCATACGGCATATGAGCATTACCGCGACTATATCTCGCTCTCCTGGATGCTGTCGAGAGAGAGGCCATGCAGTCCTCAATCGGGCGGCAGGCCGGGGTCATCCACACCGTGCTCATTTCGGCTTCAATGTCTCCTGCAAGGGTGCTCATGAAGTCTTGTGGTGCGGCACACGATTTTGGTCTATCTCGGACATGCACTACGAGCTGAGAAGCCAGTGTGTTCGAGCCCCGATCTTGCCCGGATCATCGTTGAGCTTTCTGGCCGCAAGGCTCAAAAAGTGTACAGAGGTCGACTTCGCACTCAGCACAGGCGAGCGCCAAGTTGGTTTTTCCTTCGCTTCTCGGCGGTCGTGCAAAGATTCTCTCGGCGCGCGGTGAGGAGCGCGCGGAGTATTGACAGCTCTTGCATAAAGGTGGATAGATAAGCAGTCGCAGGTTCTGGGCGGCAAGTGTCCTTGTTCTCGCGTTATCGGCAAATGTGCAATATCGGCGCGCTTGCCGGGTTCTTCTCACAGCGGGACACGAATGTGGGCGAACATCTAGTGCATTCTGCTGCGTCCTTATCATAAGAGCGCCTCATGACATCCCGACGGGCTTGACTTCCGGCAGTATAAGAAGGGCAAGCTGTCGCATCTTTGCATCAACTACACCTCTGCACAACATCTGCCAAAGCACACGATCCACAACAAAATCTGCTATGAACGGCGACGACAGACAGTCTAACCTCCCGGTACTTGCGTCGGAGCGCAGTACCTTCAATCCCAACGAATCCTGGCGCATGTTGAACGCTACGGCCAAGAGTACGTTTGGTAGCCTCGCCACCGCTGCTACAGCCTTGGCACCTTTGGGAGAGCTGGCGCAACCCTGGGAGCGCAATACCTGGAATATTGGTTCTTTCCGCTCATCTGCGCAAACAATGGATGCGACTACCAAGACTCCCACCATCGCGCCCACTCTCGCCTCTGCTGTCTCGATCCCAAAGGAGCCGGCCGAGAAATAGGATGCACGCGACTTTGAGCGTGGTATACACTGACGTTGCCATAGTCTCACATAGAGTCAGATGAACGCATATTGCATAGCATACTCGACAAGTGATGAACTAAATCTCTCTCGTATTGCGTCGCGAGCCAGGATGAAAAGCCCAGCTTCCGTGGTCTCTCATAACCAACCACCCGGCTTTCGCCACACTGCCACAAGCTCATCGTAACGTCCCGTTGAACGTTCAGAATCCTCGACTCTGCTGACGATGCGGGAGTGTTCAACGTCTTGCCTTGCGGCTCATGGGGCCTCAAGTCCTCGACCAAGCATGTTCATGGAGCCACGAAAGCTTGTCGGATGCGATCGTTCAAAGGGATGCGAGGTCCAAGCGTCTGCCACTGTGACACGGTTGACTGAGCACTGACCACCCTCCCTCCCCTTACCCTCGTGTACCGTAACACGTCGCCAAGCTGGCTGCTGCAAACAATTGTTCAATGCAGATCACTCTCCTCAATCCCACGACGCCCTCAAAGCTGACTCCCCAACACTCATCTTCATGGCGAACGCCGTGTCTGTGAACCCAACCTCGACCCCGACTCCACACCCGCAACGCAGAATGCACTCGATCCTCCGACGTAAACGTGCCCCTTCCCAGTCTCGCGAGCCCCCGGCCTCACAGACCCTTCGCCACTCCCTCTCGCTGCCAGACCTCACCACTCCGCTCATCGACGCCGACGCCTGGGAAGAATTGCCAACCTTCTTCTCACCGCCTACCGAGCCCAATGGTCCGACCAAAGGCAAGGGCGGCTCGGGCGTCGGGGGCAGCACGGCAGTATTGACGAGGGGAAGGAAGCCATCACTCATCGGAACTGGCAATATCCAGTTTCACAAGCCGTTTAGAGTGGACAGCCTGAACCCGCCAATGTCAGCAACGAGCACACAAGACGGCAAGGGCGACTTTCGGCTTCCTTTCGCCCGATGGGCCAGAGACGCAAATGGGGATGAAGAGGGCGTTGCAGGAGCTGGAGGGAGACAAACAGGAAGAAGAGCAGAGTTTCAAGACAGAACCATGTCTGTCGTTAGCCGGCGGCGAGGGAGAAAGGCGAATGCTCTTGGTCGGCTCAACGTGGTTGTTGCCGGAGGCAAGGGCGTTGGTAAGACGAGGTGAGTCGAGCCACTGGAGGCCCCAAAAGCCCGCGAGACTGAATGTGTAGCTTCATCAACATGCTGGTACACTCTCTCGACACGTCGTCCTCTCCATCAGCTCGTTCAACCGTCGGTAGTCCTTCAAAACGGCAACCAAGCTCCCCAACCGTGGACGCCACAACTCCATCCGCTCCTACATCACCCGGCGCCCCTCGCAACATCGCTCAATCCCCAGTTATCGCTCCGACCACAAGACTCTACAGTCGTGTCGCAACAGCCAGTCTACCCGACATGGAGAAGACACAGCTTCGTATAATCGACACCCCTGGACTTGAGCTGGGCACGGAGGCGCTCGCAGCCAAAGAGAGAGACCGAGGAGTCCGCGGACTTCTTCGGATGATCGAGGCTCGCTTTGAAGAGACTCTGAGAGAAGAGAGTAAGGTCATCCGAACGAAACCTAGAGCCGATGACGATGTGGTCCATCTGCGTGAGTCATCATTATCAGAGCAAGAATCGCCGTCGTGAGTGAGCTTATCTGTAGTCTTGTATCTTATCGATGCCGGTCAGGTGCTCCGGCCACCACAGGACAGCGCGGATGTAGACTGGTCAGGTGCAGGGCTCTTTGATGATGCTGTGGAGCCGGGCCACACAAATGCCTGTTCTCCACATCTTTCCACGAGCGATATCGACACAGTCAGTCAATCTCGCCAAAGGCACAGCCGACTTTGCTGAGATGACAGATTCGCAGGCTCAGCGAGCGTTGCAATGTCCTTCCGATCCTGACTCAAATTGATGCTTTGACAGTCAGTCAGCTGGACGTTGTCCGAACGGTCGTGCGCCGCGACCTCGCCAAAGCCATGCCAGAAGCAGCAGGTCGCGGCTTCGGAATCTTTCTGGATGAGGACGAAGTGAGGCTGCTTTTTCGCTTTTCCGCAATGCCTCAGTCGCTCACGCAATGATCAGCCGGAATCCGGTGACGACACGAACGAGGAGGCCTCACCTGCCGGTGCGCCTCCTTCGCCCTCGCCTAGTGGCACGTCAGAGGAGAGCACACCTTTGCTGCCATATGCCCTCTTCTCGGCAGAGTCGATATCGGCGGCCGCCAACGGGATGGAACGGCGATTCGCGTGGGGCGCAGCAGATGTCCTCAACCCAAAGCACGGCGACTTTGGTGTACTGCGCGAGGCGATACTCGGGACGTACATCAAGGTGCGCTCTCCTACTCTCAGTACTGGTAGCTTACTCCGTAGGCTCTCCGGACGAACACCCGCGAGGTGTTGTACGAGCGGTTCAGAACCGAACGTCTGCTCGCCAAGAGAGCAAGTGGGCGGTGATCTCAGCCTGATAACGATAGCGCGACTTGAGCTTCTCCTAATGTACGGCCGTCTGAAGCGCGCAAGCGTGTACATTCACTCCATTTGCATGACTAGGCCTATCATATCTGTCCGCTGATGACGCCATAGATTCCTTTCGATTCCTCATTGGTCATTCTCGCAATCCCCACCACTGATCAGGTGCTCAACCTGAATCCCGACTTCGCCGCAAGCTGCTCGTCCACACCCATCCTGTCCAGTTGCTGTTCCGAAATGGTTCCCGCCACGTAGTCCGCTTCGACCTTTGCCAGGCTGTCTGTTAGAGAAATGCGCAGCTGACCATGGGCGACTGACTGTTTGTTCCTGACAATTGCTCGCCAACCGAGGAAGGCCACCATGCAAGCGACAAAGACGGTGAAGCCCAATGTGATCGCCCAAGACACTTGATAATCGGGCCCAAGTGTAGAGATATACACGTAGCCTAAGCGTGTCAAATTCGAGCACCATCCGACTCGGACAATCACTCACTCGAGAGAAAGGCGCCAACGTTGCTCAGACTGTTCGCGACGGCGATTGAAGTGGCTCGCTTCGTGGCGGGTCGCGGCATCATCTGCGACAGCCAAGGGTACGAGCAGGCGTATGCTGCGCTGTCCGTTTAGCAACCGAGGCGGAACGTCCATCCCTTCTGATACTCACAAAGATCCGCTGGCCAGGATGAAGGTTGAGAAGTACTTCGCACCCGGCTGATCGTGCTTCGCCAACCCGATAAGAAGAATGAGGCCGACGGCAGTGATGCCGGTGGCGATCTCATAGTGCAGCACGCGCTTCTGCGTGCGATCTGCGTTCCACGCCAGACCTGCCTGATGAGCCGATATGTGGCACTGAAGAATTGACTCACCGAATGAGACCAAGAAGGCCAGGATGTAAGGCGGGGCAGTCAAGAGCAAGATCTCAGTCTTGTTGGAGAATCCGAGACCCTCGATCAGTGTTGGGTAGAAGAAGTTGAAGCCGATCATGATGGTGATGGACCACTGCAGCGCGCCAAAGCACCAAGTGCGGTAGTCCTTGACAGCCAGGATCAAACCTTCTCGAACCCCGACAGCATGTGGGTCGGCAGTTCCTACGTCCTCGTCGAGGCGGAGTTGCGAGAGCACCTTGTTTTGGGCGTTGAAGTATCGCGTGGTGTGTGGGTAGTCTGGGATGATGCAAGCCATCACCAGGGCGAGGAAGACGGTCAGAGAGCCTTCCACGATGAAGATCCTGATTGTATCAGTGACTACGTCGCGCTATTCCCTTGCAGACGTACCATTGCCATCCGCCGAGGCCTTTCTTGCCGTCCAGTCCGTTGATGATTCCGGCGCTGATGAGACCGGCAAAGGCGTTTGAGATGCAGATACCAGACACCAGGACGGAGATACGTTTGCCGATCTCTTTCTTCGTATCTAGCCTGAGTGAGCACTTGCCCAACATCAGGGTCATAGCGTCCACTCACACCAGCATGAGAGGTAGAACACCGCACCCGGGTAGAAAGGGGCTGACAATGAGCGAAGGATGTCACCTCACGTACGCTCGATTCACCTTCGCAGAAGCCAAGAATGAATCGGACAGCGATGAGTTGACCGTACGACTTGGTAGCCGCCGTACAGGCTGAGATGACAGCCCAGAGAATCATGACGACCGGCTTCGGATCAGCTCGATCGGTGAGATTGCGCTCAACCCACCAAGAAGATGGAAGGCCTGGCTTTGGCCAAGATCAGGTTTGCCGGAGTCTGAGCGAGAATGTCTGGCAAGTCAGTACCGAGAAATCATCTCGAGTGAGAGAAACGGACAAGAGATATCTAAACGTCAGCGCTCTTCCATTAAGTCTCCTCGACACTCACAGAAGATACCGTTGACAGTTGAATATTCGGCGCCAGTAATATGCGTGGCCGTTGTCAGACCGGTGATACGAGCTAGTGGCCGTCAGCTTCAATGAGACTGTATCACGGGAGCCGGTGTCTCACCCTGAGAGATAGAGTTTCTGTCTAGGTAGTTGGTACTAGCTATCAGTGCTCGCTCCGCTCTCTGACCGCGGTGACTCACATGTACATGATGAAGATCGGCACGCAGATCAGGACATCGAGCTTCCTGACAAGCGCCCGCTCATGCTTCCTGCGCTCTTCCGGGCTCCATCCCAGGATACGGGCATGGGCATCGAGGATCTCCTGGTCCGTTCCGTATCGCCCCAAGTCGGTCTGCGCAACTTGTCGCTTGTCGGCAGCCTCAACTTGCTCGTCGAACATCTTCTCTTCCAGCTGCTGGACCGAGTCGGGCATGGCTTGATGCGAGGACAGGAATCGTGGGAAGCGTGCCATACTGCCCTTGCCGCTGCATGCTTATGTACATGAGGAGAACCTGCGAAGGGCAAGGGAATTAGCACCTAAAGCGGGGTTCGGTGGGCCCCGTACGGGGCCTCCGTCGCCGGATAGGATGACGGATCGGCCCAATCCCGCGCTCACGGGCCCCTCCGTCCTCCGTGCACACGAGCGGGGGTGCCGCCAAGGCGAGTTGGGAATGCATATGACTGGGGATGACGAGCTCATACTTCACAGAGCGTATTGAGCAACTGAAGACTTGTTGTACGACGTTCAACGACCATGACTACAAGCACAACGCAAGTGAATGGGCACGCCGACATGAACGGTCACGTCCACACCAACGGACATGCCCAGACCAATGGGCATCACAAACCCCGCGTCTTCACCCTAGAGCCGCTGCACTCCGAAGCGCTGGCCTTGGCACGCGAGCATTTCGACCTCGTCCTCCCTGGGGACGACGACTTTGACACTTGGCGAGAAGAAGCCGAGGGATTGATGGCGCGCAATGCCGTGGTCTCCCCGGCAGATGTGGCGGTTTTGGCGCGCAACAAGCTCAAATATATCTCCAAGCAAGGAGTGGGAGTGGACAACTTCGACCTGGACGCTCTCAAGCAGCATGGTATTCCGTTGATGAATACTCCGGGCGTCAACGTGAGTCGTCGCGAAAGAAGGGCGTTCTGCCGTTGACGTGCAGGCGTCAGCTGTCGCCGAGCTCGCACTTGGTCTGATCATAGAGTATGGCCACTAGGACAATAGAGATCGACGCTGAGCTCAGTGTCGCCCGTCAGCTCACCACGATTGACCGACGCATTCGGAATGGCGTGGCTGTCACAAAGCTCGATGGCTGGACCGGACGATTAAGTGGCTCTTCGGTCAAGTTTCGAGACTGATGAGCAGGCCTTAACGGGGAAAACGTTGGGTGTCGTCGGTATGCTGGTTAAATCCCAAGGTCGATACTTTGAGCTGATCTCAGGCGGTGGCAATATTGGATGCCTGGTTGCCAAGATGTTCCACGGGGCGTTTGGCGGAAAGATCCTGCTGTACGACCCATACCTCGCAACCCGCGAGAAATGGGATTTGGCCGTGCCACCGCCCAACCTGACAGTGGTTGACCAGCTCGATGAGCTCCTCGCGGAGAGTGATGTGGTCACATTGCATCTGCCACTCAACAGGCACACCGAGAATATGATTGCTGCTCCGCAGCTGGCGAAGATGAAGCCGTCCAGCATCATCATCAACACGGCACGAGGAGGCATCATCAACGAGCCGGATCTGCTACGGGCTTTGGAAGACGGGTTATTGTACGGGGCGGGCCTCGATGCCTTTGTGAATGAGCCACCGAGTCTGAAGAAGTACCCGGGATTCTGCGCGTGTGATAGGGTCGTCCTGGTGTGAGTGGACTGATCTGCTTGTGCAATCTCCCTGATCCCAGTCCCCATATTGGCGCGGCGACAGAGGCGGCGCAGCAAGATACTTGTCGGTCAATGGTCGAACACCTAATAGAGGCTTTCGAAGGCAAGGCATTGCGCGATCGAGTATGCTAGCTTGCTTGTATCATGTCAGCCGTGCGAATGTGCATGTCTTGCTGAGGGAGGCAGTTCGAAACGCCTTCCAGAAAGAAAGCGAATACATAGTCTCACATGTACAGTCTCTCCGCGTTGTCTCGCACCAATCTGGTCCAAGCTCGCTCGTCGTGGTCCGTGCAGTCCCACAAGAAGCTTCGATGAGCTACGAGATCGACAGTACTGAGCCGACTTCCCGGGCCCATGACGACATGGGGCCAGTCGCTGCCATAGAGGACGCGCTCCCCGCCATGAGCAGTCATGAAAGCCCGCACAATAGGGCGCAGGTCTTCAATCCGTCCGGGGCCTTTGAAGCGGTCTAGACCGGAGAGCTTGACAAAGGCACACCCGTCCTCGACGAGTTGTAAGACCGTCCGAAAGTCTTCGGTATCGAAGTCTTTCGGCTCTGCGGAGAAAATGTGATCGGAGACAAAGCTGACTCCATACTGTTGGTGAAGCCGCCGAAGAATGGGCGCCAGCTTGGCCCAGGTCGGCAATGCAAGCTGTGCGTCGATGCACCAGCCCAATGGCGCTAGCGCTTTGGCTGTCGACTCGAAACACCGCTGAAGAGCATCGAAGCCTTCACCGAAACGCATCTTGACTCGGATCAGGTGTATCCGTACCGAACGAATGCCCGCAGCGTGCAGTCCCACAAGGTGGTCTTGATTCACGCTGTCGATGTCGATCACGATAGTTCCCCTGCCTTTTCTTCCCATCTTTTCGAGAGCAGTGATGGCTTCGAGAGTGTGATCCACCGCGGTCCCTTCTGGCACAGACATAACGATGACATGATTACGGGTAGAGGATTCGGCCACGAGCTGATCGACCGGGCGGGATGGAGGGGAATATGGAGTGTCTTTGATGTATGGGTGCTTGATTGGGTCGAAGACGTGGCAATGCGTGTCCCAGTCGTCTGGTACTGCAGGAGGTGTTTGTCCAGACATGTTGCGGTAGCCAGTCGCTGCTCAAGAGTACTCTTCACGGATCCTTATACAACCGGGTGCCAGGTCGGAGTTGCTCCGCTTCGGGTTCAGCCGATGACCCGTTCGACAAGGGACCTTCCGTCTCAATACCTTTGCCTGTACATTATTGTCCGTAAGTAACGCCTCGCTCGGTAGCTCCGTCGAGCCAACAGACTTCAGCGGACACCGTCGCAAGCATCCGTCAATGGAGGTGACAAGGGCAGACTCCGTCAATCCGCGATCGCAGACCGCCGTGACGGCTGCAACGCGACCAGCATCAGTTCGATCCGCCTGCGAGCGATGCCGGACCAGGAAGATCGGGGTAGGCCTTTCTCCGCAGCGACAGTGCAGAACGCCACTCTGATGCTCAGTGTCCGGGAGAACGGCCATCTTGCGCGAAGTGTGTCAAGGCTGGCGCCGTCTGCGAGTACCAGAATCTGATCGCTGATTGGGCGTGAGCGTCTCCCAACATTGGGGGTCCAGCACTCCCTGCTGAACTCACTGGCAGCTATGTCACGTCTCTCCAAGACAAGATACGGTCGCTTGAGTCAACTCACTCGGTGGGGACCCCTACACCGGCAAGGCAACCCACCTTCCAAGTGCCCTCGGAGGCCTCTCCGGGGGATAGCCTTGCTGCAGAACACGCCAAACGACGACGGACGGATGCGGGTCCTAGTTCGATCTACTCGCCACCGTCTCACCACGATGCCAGAACCTCACCTCTAGACCACCTTGGCACGACACCCTCGAATCAGCCGCAGTTTCCCTCCAACAGCCAATTGCTCGAGCGGCTTCCGGTTGGACTGGAGCTGCAAGCTATCCAGATACATAATGTGGTGGATCAGTACCCTTCAGCCAACTCGAGTCCCGGTATCGATCCAGCGCTTCTTCCCGCTCCACACCTTCTCAGTCAGCTCATCGACCATTTCTGCCTGTATACCAATGCGGCCTTTCCCATCTGTCACGCGCCTACCCTGCGAAGCCAGGTTGAGGCACTGTGCAATGGGGAGAGGGGCATGAGCCATGCCGATATCTGCATTACCTTGCGTGAGCTAGATGAAGTCCGTCAGAGCGGGGCTAAGCTCCAGTCGTTCTAGCGGTCTCTGCAACCTCCCTGCCTCGCGGATCTGCCCTGACAGACCAGATGAAACCCAAGGCTCAAGGTGAGCATCGGAGTCGCAAACTTGGGGAAACACTTACATGCAGCGTTCTACGCAGCATCACAGGTGGTAAGCATATCTCACACGGTCATTGAACGAGCTTGAAGTGATTCTTGAAGCACCACCCCGCTGCTGTGCAGCCACGGAATGCACAGCGTCTACAAGTGCTGTTGCTTCATCTGCAGTATGTCCTGTACAATCCCGAGGAAGGAAGTGAGCAGACCTCCGCATTCCCCTGTCCAGAAACTGAACGTTCAGATGTGTGGGACCTCACTGGAGCTGCGATGCGTGCTGCAGTAGATCTTGGACTACATCATGAGCACACGAACCCCTCTATGCCATCACCTAAATCTCCGATCGATCGGGACATGGGACGGCGACTGTTCTGGTCGCAAGTCCAATCGCTTCGACAAGTATCCGCGCTGACCTTCCAGGGCGTACTGCATAGAACGCAATTTATCCGTGGCTCTCGGACGACCGCCAGCGTTAGCTGACGACTGGATCACAGCAGAGGTATGCCATGGCTCATGGTGGCGAGATGAAACGGCTGAGACTAGCTCCCATCGCTTCTCCCTGATGAGTTGATCACCAAGGAAGCGTTACTTCCGGGCGACCCATCACCCCTCAAAGCCACATGCCTGCATCACATTCGCATACGGCGTTTGCAGTCTGAGATCCATAATCGCCTTTACGCACGGGCGACGGAAGTGCCGACCCAAGAATGGTACGATTCAGTCCTGCTTAGGCTTCAAGAATGGCGAGACGGGTTTCCAACACCCACCGGGTGGGCATCAAGCGAATGGCTTAACCTGAATTATCACCATACGCTCACGCAGCTGTACCGGCCAGCACCGGGCAATCCCAGTCCAGGCAGAATTGCCTTGGTGCAAGCGCTTGAGTCATCGAGTTCAGCTATGCGGACATACCAGAAGATGTACAGGCGGGGCCGTATCAATTATAGTTCGTGTCTGCGATGATGATGGCGCATTGCTGATCCCCAGACTGGCTCGCCATGTACAACTTATTCGTCTCGGGTGTGACCTATCTCAACTCGCTCTGGCAAGCTCATCGGAACGGCTGGAATATCGTTGGCTCTCTCGTTGACGCGCTGCTCGATGTCCAGTGCTGTACATCGGTCATGGAGGCCTTGGCGGGTGAGTGATCACCCCGTACCACGCCAGATGCTGACTCACAGCGACCACTCCGGGAACCGCTGCTATCCGCGATGCATTCGAGGCGGTTTTGGAAAAGATCATCCGGCACCTCGGCGCACACGAAAGGGCGGTCAGATCCTCAGCGCCTGGGACTCCAAAGCGTGGCGTGGTAGCGCTTGCGCCCGAGCATGGTCCCGACAGCACGGCGGCGCCGGAGCTGGCGGTGCAGCAACTCCAAAATTGGCCCATGCGGGATCAGGGGCAAGACCCCTTGCTAGACTTTGAGCTCGCGCCGGCGAACCCATTCGATTCGTTCTTCCTGCATCCCCTAGGCGATCTGGACGACCTGAACTGGGAGAGAGCGGTGGACTCCGTGTTGCAGGATGGGCTATTCGGGGCTTGAGCGGAGAGACGGAAGGCTCCACTCGGTGATCGGACAGCTTCCGAGGCCCGTGCGGAAGCGACCCGTCAGTACGGGATTGCTCCGTCCGTTCTGTGCCTCGTAGTCAAGACGACTTCCTTGCATGCATGGGTGGTCATAGGCTCTGATTGCGTCCATCGCAAACCAAATAGATACCTTCAGCCTCAAAGCGAAAAGCTGATACGTGCAAGCATGGCGAACATACCTATGCTCAAAGGCCTACGAAATGGCGGTCAGGTGTACGGGACATTCATGATGCTCCAATCGGCGTGGACAGCCCGGATAGTCGCCTCGGCGGGCTGGGATGTGAGTCGTGTTGCAGTCCGGCAGCATGACTGAGCATGAAGGCTGATGATATAGTATGTGATCGTCGACTGTGAACACGGTACGCCTGCAAGCTCGACAATGAACAGGCCAAAGGCTGAGCAGCAGGAAATATTGGCGATTCCGACATGCACGACTCGGTCAATGCAATTGCAAGCTGCGGCGTCAGCCCCATCGTGCGCATTCGCGGGCCCGACCCGACCATCATCAAGCGGGCACTGGACACGGGTGCACAGTGCGTCCAACGCACTGAGTCAGGGAGACTTCGGAGCTGATGAACAGCGGGCTCATGGTGCCCATGATCAACACGGCACAGCAGGCGAAGGATGTGGTGATAGCATCAAAGTTCCCGCCAGTCGGTAGTCGCGGTCAAGGGTCCCCCTTCTCGGCCATGGCGAGCGGCCTCACCACTGCAGAGTACCTCCGGGTCGCGAACGAAACGCTGCTCACCATTGTGCAGATCGAAACCGCCGAAGGGCTGGGCAACGTGGATGCGATATGCCAAGTGGACGGGGTAAATGCCATCTTCATCGGTCCCAATGACCTCGCCATGTCTCTCCTGGGCTATGCGCCGGCCAACTATGACGAGCCGGTATTTCTGGATGCGCTCAAGACCATACGGGAGGCTGCGAGGCGGCATGGGAAGCCGTGTGGGATACTGGTGCCGGATGGAAGCAAGGCCAAGGGGCTGGACTACGAGATCATCGCTATTGGCGGCGATGTCAAGGCGCTGAATCTGTGGATGACCAAGGAGCTCAAGGTAGCCAAAGGATTGTAGCTATACGAGGGAGTAGCATGTCGTCACAGTCGTGCATGTTCATCAGTCATTATTGGTCGTTTGTCGTATGTAAGTTTTCTCATCTACAATGCGCATTGCGGATCGTTTCTTTCCTCATCATGTCGTCAGTCATTATATTTCTCCTCCCTCCGCTCCGCTCTCTTGAGCGCTGAGATCGACTCTTTGCATGACGCCGAGGGATCACGCAGATTCTTTGGCAGGCGCCTTGGCCTTGGCCTCCTCGTCTGAGCCGGAAGAGCTCTCGGCAGATGAGGTCAGGTGAGCGGGCTCGACGTCGACGGTGTGCGCGCCCTCGCCATGTCGGTGGCCGAAGGGGAAGATGAATTTGTACAGGGGTCGAGCGGCCCAAAGGACAAGGATCAGGAAGATGGGCTGCGGCGATGTGAGCAAGCGCGTCCTTGGCAGTGTTATGGAGTCTCACGAGATACTCGAAAACACCAACGAGGTATTCGTGAGTCATGGAGTAACCGTATGCGCCTAAGATCAGTTTCTAGGCTTCTCCAGGCGGGAAAAGAGAGACGACACACCTTGGGCACCCTCTGCGATGCGCATGATCAGACGCACGAAGAAGAGCAAGACCGAGATACCGATCTGAGTGTAGAGGGGTTTGAGCAAGGGGAACTGAACGCTCGGGTCGGCGGCTGCAAGCAGGCGGGAAGAGCGGCGGATGATGACGAAAAGGAAGATGGAGAAGATGATGATCGTTATGGCTTGGAGAACATTGCCGGCCAAGAACAGGGTCGTGGATGTCTGAAATAGTCAGTCACTGGGCAAGACGCGGGAGCGACACGCGTACCCCGAGAGCGAAGTATGTGGGGTCATCGTCGAGAATCTCAGCTCCCGCTGCGGAAGCAGCCGAGTACTGCCCGAAGATCTGGATGAGAGCTACGCATTCAGTCAGGCGTTTATACCAGGCAGGGAATGCTCACCCCACACCGTGTCGAGGATGACGAACAGCGTCAGCAGCGAACGCGGGCGCATGGGCGAAACACGGCGTCCGTCAGGCGTGTATTTGATGCCCCTCTGGACTGACTTGTACAGCGCGGCAGTAACGAGGATAGTTGCCTGCGCATCAGCTATACCATCAAATGAAATTGAAGTAGCGGTCCACGTACCACTTGAATCAAGCTGATCCCGAAGAGAAAGCCGTAACCGTTCCAGACGTGTGTGTGCATGTAAAGCCTGGCACCATACCCCAAAGCCTCGATCAACGCGGCGAAGAAAAAGAGACCGTGGCTGTGGTCATCAGCAGCCTATCCTACGCAGAATGGGGTGGAGCTTACACGCTCCGCGTCCCGCGCTTCTTGATGAACCACCACAGATGGGGACCCGAAATGAGGAGAAACGTCACCACGCCGACGATGCCCATTCCGAGAGAGGGGACATAGCCATACTGCAGGATGGACGATTCGCTCGACGTCGGCGAGAGGTTGGTAGGTCCCGAGTAGCCCATGATGATCTGTCTTCAAGACGATATGTGGCAACTGGGAGTCAGCGTAAGCCAGACTGCCAACCCAAGGGCCGCCTCACAGGGTGTGGTCCAGGTAAAGGGGGATGAAGCTCACGGATGAGACAGGTGTCTGCCCTTTCATCGTCCAACCCCGTCTCTTTATATATCTTTTTGACCCTCCCCAACTCCTCCCACCGCAGCGAGCCAAGCACCTCGATTCTGCGCTAGCCTGACGACGACGCTCTGACTTTGCGCCCCGAGCGTCTGTCATGTCAAGTGCCAATCCCCGTGCCCCCATCCGGTTGCGATCAGAGAGCGATCAGAGAGCCCAAAAGATGGGCACCTTGTTAGAATGGCATCAGCATCAGTCAAGGAACGAGATATGATAGCGAGGGCAAGGGGCAGTCCTTTGACGCTCACGTACTCCGCAACCAGCAGAGGGGAGTAATAGCAACGAGCAAGGGTAAGTTGGTGGGGAGAGGGGGTCGACGAGGGGGACGAGGCCTTTGACACAATGCAGAATGAGCTAGAGCGCGGGATTGGGAATGGTTGTTCGCTAACCCTGCCCTGGCATCCCTGACCAAAGGGCGACACGAGGCAGGTGTTTTTCATGTCGGTCACACGGTGTTGAACCAACTGTAGCGTGTATGGACAGGAATCTATGCTTGGTGGCGTACCGCTTAGCGCGGTGGAGCGTTGGTATTGTTCGCGAGCAGCTGATTGGAGTGGGCTATCGCCATCACGTTTTCCGTCAGACATGTGTTGCTTGCCCGCTCAGTCGTGCCTCAAGAGTTGAACATCGGAGTCGAGCCGTGCTTCATCCCTGTGCCGGAGGACTGAGCTTCTCCTAGGGCCCCCAAAGGCCCCGAGAGACCGTGTCACAGCCCGGTCGTCGACGACCAAAGCCAATGCCGACCTCGGTACGGTAAGGCGTAAGACATGTCAATGCGAGAGACCCCAGATCTCTTCATCGGGTCCTTCACCGGGTTCCCATCTTACGTGCGAGCAACGCCGAGATCCATATTCTTCCCTCGACGACGAGCAAACGCCGTGGAGTGGTGATGGGCGCTTGGATGATGATGATGGCGTTTTAAGTGCAGTTGTCGGAGGCCCGTTTAGCGGTGTATGGTCCTTTGGCGAGGTCCGTGATGAGCGCTACTGATATGGTGTGCTGGAACATGTCAGTCTGTCATTTTGGCCGCGATGGATGATCAACAATTGTCGTCTGTAAATGAAGATGCATCATCCCGTGGCACGCGAAGCCAACATCTCGTCCAATTCTGCCCATCAGCAAAACACACAACCCAGTCAGAGATGTATGAAGGCTGACCGCGGTCCAAAGCATCTTTCCCCCGCCCAGGTCGCCGCCCTTCCCTGTCTCGGTCTCTGTGTCCTCGACCGCCTCCGCCCCCCTCTCCTCGTCTCCGGCGACCGGTATCTTCATCAATGTCCATATCGAGGTCCATCACCTCCCCTCCGTCTAGGCCGTCCGACCCACGGCTGCGCATGGAGTCCAGCTCACGGTCCAAGTCCTCCTCTGTCTTTCGGGGTCTTCGACCTGCGCCCTCGCTCCGCTCATACGGTCCTCTCCGCCCTCGGCCTATGCGTCTTGCAAAGTCATCCCCACCCCCACTACCTCTGCCTCGGAAGCTAGGCTCCTCTGGTCGATCGTATGATAGCCCTCGAGATGCCGCTGTCTCCTTGCCCGCTTGGCGTCCGTGTTGAGCATACCAGCGTGACTTTTTCGCTTCCTCTCTCAAAGTCATGTCCTCGTCGAGGGCATACCGAATGGCCACTCGGGCAAGCGGATCAATCCCTTCAGCCAACTTGAACCCTGTCTCGTCCTCGATCTCGTCTGCCGGCAGATCTGAGGCAAGTGCACGGGAGAAGTTGCCTCGACCCTTTCTTCTCACGGTCCCAGCGTCCGACCGCCCCAACGGCTTGTCGAGCAGCTCTCGTCCTTCAGCAGAGTCAATGTCAGGCTCCGCTTGTGGTAGTAGAGATATCGGGAAAGAATGCGCCGAGCGTTCAAGAAGAGGATCGTCTCCTTCGGATGGGTCGAAGCCTGCTTTACTGAGAACCGACAGACCGATGAGGGCGGCAGCAGGGGTGGGGAAGATGAGCAGGAGGGTGACGTCGTTGAGCCATTCAATGCCTAGCCAGCGTAAGTCGTGCCACATCTTTCTGTTGCTATGACTGTACGCACCCATGACGCCGGCTCCTAGGCTAGTTGCCCAAGTGAAGACTTTGCTGGTGCTGAGGTGTCCAATAAGCTCGCTTCGAAGGTATAGAGAGGTTGGTCGGATGACGCTTCCCGACCCGGCAGACACGGCCTCTGGAATGTCAGCAGTCACTCGAAGCTTGTCTGTCAACCCACCTAGCCATGGCGTAGGGTCGTGTTGGTCCAGTTGCTCCGCCAGCTCAGCTATTCTCTGAAAATGAGCCGTACGTCGTTTTCGACTTCTTCAACTCACTGGGTCACCGCGTACCCTGGAGTCTCCATCGTGATGAATGATGCCTGGTGTCTCATCCAGAAGATACACCTTGCCCCGTCCCATGCGACCCATCAAGCTCTTGACATGGTCCGGGATCTCTTTCGGTTGCGACCGGTCGGAAGGCATGTCGTCCAGCGCCATGTCTAGCCCTGCGGGCTCGTCCAGTCGTACTTGAGGCTGCTCTTCGGGTGGCGGAGTCGCATCGTAGGGCAGACCACCGTCCATTTTGCCCGGGATGTTCAGACAGAGTTTGACATACAAGGCTTCTCACTTCCAAGCATATTGTCAAACAGTTCCCGTTGTATGGAGGTCGAGTCAGTTTCCCACGGTACTCTTGTTCAACTTGGCCGATGACGCTCCACCGTTGCCGCACACCTCTAGGGCGTTCATCTCGTGCATATCATCCACCTTGTGTACAACGTATCGCTCACGCATTCCGACAAGACAGTGAGGCGGTGAAGCGCTGCGCTGGAAACGACCATTGCGAGGATTTGTAATTGCAGCGTTTGTTAGGCGACATCTGCGACACTTCGCCCCTTGCTATCTGAGCTTGGGCAATCGGTTGCTTTGTTCCCGCCCCTCATTCCCCTTTCATCTCTACCCTCTCACACCTCTATAGACATATCTGTGAGCCCTTCGACCTACATGTCTGGCTTCTGGGAGCTGAGTCCTTAGCTACATCACTCCGAGCATGTCCTTCTTCAAGCGTAATAAGAACGAACCCCTCATTCCACCCGTCGCGCCCGCTCAGCCCGCTCAGCAGCAAGACCCGTACGCCAAAGCCAACGGCGGCGGCAATCAGTACGGTGGTGGAGACCCTTATGCGGCTCGGTCGGACCCCTACGCCTCCCGCCTGAACGATCAGTCAAACCCGTATGCCAAACGGGGCGGCGAGAATGATGCCGCAAGGAATGAACTCTTCTCCGGCTTCAAGGCGCCTGAGAAGCCGGCCGCCGAGAGAAAGTACGGCTATGAGGGTCGGGAGCATGAAGAGGACTTTGATGAGGATGAGGAGATTGAAGGCATCAAGCAGGAGATGAGAGGTCTCAAGCAAGAGTCCCTCGCCAGCACAAGGTATGTCGAGCGACTGTGCTCGCGATGTCCATTGACCGGCTAGGAATGCGCTGCGCCTGGCGCGCGAGGCGGAGGAATCTGCTCGGGGCACAATCTCCAAACTCGCTGATCAGTCAGGTTTGTCCTGACCGTGCCAACTAGAGATCGCAGTTGATGTGCAGAACGCATTGCCAACTCGGAGCGTTACTTGGACATGGCCAAGGCAAACAACTTGAGGGCAGAGGACAAGGCTGCGGAGCTCAAGCAGCTGAACAAGTCCATCTTCAAACCCGTCGTCGTCTGGAACAAGGTGCGTTGCCAAACAAGAGCTATAGATCACCTGCTCACCATACAGGAAGCGAAGCGTGCGGCCATGGAGCAGAAAATCAACGACCGTCACATCATGGAGCGGGAAGATCGCGCCAAGGCGCTCAACGATATCACCGACACTCGTCGCCGACTGAACGGTGCAACGAACCAGATGGACAGGAACGCTCCTCTGCCAGTTGCTGGAGCGCAAAAGGCAAGGATGGAGGCTCGGAAGCGATTCATGATAGAAGGAGAGGAGTCGAAGTCGGACGAGGAGGTGGAAGACGAGATTGACGACAACCTCGAAGAGGTCTACAAAGTGACGAAAACGCTCAACAAGCTTGCGACGGGCATGGGCGAGGAGGTCGCTGGTCAGAACGCTCGGTTGACGCGGGTCACGGGCAAAACCGAAGACCTCGAATTCGCCGTCATGAAAAACACAGAGCGTCTCAGGAGGATCAAATGAGCGTGGTATGCGATTGCCGCAGAGCGAGACTTGTGTATATGTATATGCTGGTGTACGATACCGTATGGATGACTGTCGCTGCGACGCCCCATTCCTAACTGCTGTCTCGGTCTCGGTGGCGAAACCCAAGGAAAAGCATACGTGAACGTGCATGGGCCCCCGCAAAACAAGACGCCCTTTGCAGCGTCGCCTCGTTATTCAGCTATTCAGCGTCCTTTCATCGAGACATCACCTCTTGACCCTTTGTCCTCGACAGCGAGCCACTGATCATCTGCTTCCGACACCAGCAGAACGCTTGAGGGCGACACTGTAGCGCTGTCCTGGCGGAGGACCACTCAACCCGGACCAAACGACATCTATACTCCCCGCAGTCGCTGCACCGGTCGTCTCCGCCTCCCTCAGTAGTCGCGCTACAGCGCCACGCATCAGCATGCCTGATGGCACAACAGAGCCCAGTCAGAGTCCTGTCGCCTCAGCCCTTGCTTCTGAGCTGCCGCCGCCGACATACGCTGCGACTCAGCCTCAGATCTTGGTCACACCTCTGCCCGACTCGGCCAGCTTTTTCTGGGGTCGAACTATGCAGGGAGAGGTATACGTTAAAGGGCTGGGACAGCGGAGCCGAGCAGACAGGGGTGTACAGAGACTGTAAGTGATGGCTTGCCTGCAGTGCGGGTCCGTTGCCGCAACGACCTGTGATCTACAGGCAAATCAGACGCACAGGCAGAAGAAGGATGGGTGCTGACGAGATAGGTCGGTCAAACTGGAATTAGAGGACGAGCTTCCCCCGCAACCCCCTTTGCAGCTCGTCAGCTTTCCTGAGATTGTGCTCTATCCACCATCCGCCTCCACGCCTGGCTCGACCTCTACTTCTGCGTCATTCGCCTCCTCGTACCGGTTCTCGATCCCCCTTCCTCCTGGAATAGCAGATGGGCGCCCGCTTCCTGGCACACTGGATCTTGCTTCAGTCGAGAAAGGCTCCGTCCGCTACCGACTTACCGTTAGCCTCGTTTCGAACGAGCGCCAGCGAGTCGAGGAGGTCGTTCAAGTCGAAGGCACCCCGCAGGAAGTCTTGGGCGCTAGTGTCGACGAGGATGATGCACCAGTCGAAGTAGAGGAGGTGCTTGAGCGCTCAGGAGTCAAGGCTAGGCTATTGCTCGACACCGATCGGCCGAGACTACATGATTTGCTCAGATGTGGTGTCGAGGTCCGCCCTCAGGCCCGACAGAAAACAGGCGTTGCGGGTCTCTCGTCTCAGCCCAATCCGGCTGACACCCTTCGGCCCCTTCGTCGTGTTCGAGTTGAGCTTTATCGGCGGGTTGAACTCCTAGGACAGGCCTCGTCGTCCTCTTCGACGTCTACGACTGAGTTTACCTCTGGCGAACATCTTACGCTCTTGCACGCGTCTGGGAAATCACTTCGGTATCCGGGCTCTGCGCGGGCACACCCGCCACTCCGCGTGCTCTTCACCTTGCCCACTGTGCAGCTCGGCACAACGGATCAGTCTTGGGGAGAAATCACGTCGTCTACACCGTATCACCGCGTATCATTCTTCGTGAGGGTCAGCATTGGTTTCGGCTCCCCCGCCGATGTCGGATCCTCGGATTCCGCCCAGTGGATCCTTGAACGCCCTATCATTATTCGCCCTCGGCTCTGGCATGAGCCCGCCGAAGTGATCATCGAGCGTGGCCAAGCACCGGACGTCTCTTTTGAAGATGACTTGGACGAAGAGCAAGCTCGAGAAGCATACCGGCTCAAGGGTCGAGATGTCGTTGGACAGGGCGGGACTTTCCGTCCGCCGGACAATGAAGATGGCCCGCCAGCCTTCGATGGCTTCGAGCCGGGACCATCACAACCAAGTATTCATGGGCTGCCGACCTTTCTAGAATCAGAAGAACAGGTCAGAGCGGGAGATCCAATCGTCCCGATGGCTGCTGTGCCCAGCGAACGGCTTCAAGCCCTGGAGTTCGAGGGCGAGAACAGGAACATATGGGTAGGCAGAAGAGGTAGCCTGGGCGGTGAGCTAGGGGCTTGGATCGAGGTGGGTTTCCCACTTCTGGCATCACGACGACGGGACTGACGCGCAGTATGATGGCTATGAGACGTTCTCGGAACAGCCACCACCTGCCACGCGCTCTTTCGGTGCGGGAGGTTCCATGGATCCGCCCCAAGAAGGAGAGGATGCAGCAAATGTAGCGGGTGGGATCGCGGCTAGACTGGGGCTCGAGGAAGGAAATGCAGATGGACTCAATCTGATGGAGCGTCTCGGACTCGGAGAAGGAACACGGGTTGTAGATTTGCAGGTCGGCCATCTCATCACTTTCATCAGCTGCTCTGACAATCAGGATGATCTTCCTCCTGGCATCGACGAACCCTCACTACCAGCCTTACCCGGACAATTCGGCGCGCCATCTCAGCCATTCGCCAGGTACAGGTCAGCTTCGACACATGCGCCTCACCCGGTACACGTTCAATCGCCTGCAGCACTCGGAGGGGCTTTTGACAATCCACCTTCATTCGATGACTCCGAAGCGGCACAGGCTGTGGGTATGGTCGCCATCGCCGCTCCAGGTCCTCAGCGTCAAGGCAGTCAGGGTACACCTGGTCCGCTCCGGCCTGGCCCGCCTCAGGTCCCTCCACCGCCAGCTGTCATGGCGGAAGGACGGGGTGCTCCACCGGGTTATTTCGGAGGCCCAACTGCTAGCCGGAGTGAGGGCGGTCTTCCACCGTATAGCTGATCTTCGCCATGATCAGCATGCATCGTTGATCCGTCGTTGTATCCAGGCTTATGTCCAATGGTGATTGTTACGCTATTTGAGCTGGCATGCCGACCTCTCAAGGTTGTTCGGTGTCATGGTGGTCCCCTCGGCCGCAGTGCCGTAACAAGAACTCGGCTCAGAGCAAGGTGGCATTTCCATCCTATACGACCCCACTCAAAGTACAAGAAGAACAGCAGCTCTCGACGTGACAGAAGACTACTGCAATCATCCTCGGAGATATCAATTCGACCCCAACAGTGGGGACCGAAGTCGCACGGAACACAATTTGCTGTTAGCCCTGACAGCTCGGACAGCCGCACTTTGTGTTTGAGACGGTGTTGATGACTCTGTAATAACGGTCAATGCCATAGCCTCACCCCGCCTGTTGATTTCAGTGAATCGAGACAAAGTTAGGGGAGCTCGCACCTTGCCTCCATCGAAGGAAGAATAATATATGTGCATACGAAGCAGAGATACATGAAAAGCGATGTGCTGGGTCCATTGAAGTTCAAATGGCAAGAGATTGTTCACATGGCGCTCGGGAATGTCAGGGCTTACCTCCTTGGTCACTTGGGTGAGTAGGCGGAAGCAAGTCATGATTCTGGCTTCTCTGGGTATGTATCACCTGTGGGCTCAACAAATGACGAGCCTTGAGTGATCAGTGTCGCGGGATAGTCTATGGTCCGGGAGCCGCTGCTCGAGTATTTGACATCCGCGGCGCGCAGCAGCGGGGCCGGGATTTTACCTGTCACCGCTCTGTATGTGCCATTGCTCTCCAGATAGAGCGGTAGCACGGATTGACTTGGATACAGCAAAACGCTCTCCCCACGCCCGAGAAGGTAGTGACGGCGTTGGACCTCCATCTGGGTGCTGTATTGCAGCAAGTCCCTGTTTGAGTAAGGATTCTGGAAATAGAGGCCACACAGGTGTGTGTAGGATATCCGGGCTGCGGGCGCTTGTGACTCGTCTTGGGTAGATAGCTTTGTCCCTTTACTCACATATTTGTGCCCTTCCACAGTATACACCCTCGCGCGGCCGAAGTCATCCGGCGCTCCGTGCGGGGCGTCTTGCGAGGTGACGCGAGTCTCCCCCGTTCGATCCTGCACCAGTCAAGCGCCAGTCATGGTTCCGAGAGTGAGCTCACGGAAGTACAGTCGGGTCCCAAAAGTCATGGGACATTTCAGGGACACTGCACCCTGAAATGTCCCATGACTTTTGAGACCCGACTGTAGCAGCTGGCAGCCTCGCCTGAGCACTCATTTGGACAAGGTGGCCGAAACGGCAGAGGCAAAAAATCCTGCGTGAGGTCGAGCCAGCCTGTTGCACTCTCGGGCGCATGTATCTTGTTGGCTTCCTCAAGGGTGTGCAGGCGAGGAGCTGTCCCAACAATGGAGCACCACAGATTTCGCACGGAATGTTTGCCAACTTTTTTGTTCCTCTGTAGATGTATTTCACACTTTCTGGCCCGTCTGTTCATGCGCGCTCCTCCCACTCTGGTCAGGCGGTTCAAAAGGGCTCATTGGCGAAACAGCACAAGGGCGTCGAACAATGGGCTTTTGGCTGCTGCCAAGAATGATTTGGCGAGATGTCTATGTTGGAATAAGTCTATCTGAAAGAATGCATATTGTGTCTGCGGTAGAGTACGACTACGCCTTCAAAAACTAATGGGATCCTGAAAGAAACGGAGCGGATGGGACTGATGGTAGGGAAGTCTGCACTTGAACCTTTCCGGTCGCGCCGCCCATGGAGTCCCGGTGAATCTGGATCTTACTGATCCAGGTACCTCAGTCGTTGCATTGGTCCTCAATCTCAGCATCTCTCTGCTATCCTCAATGGTGCGCAAGGGATCCTCTGGCCGTCAGACTAACACGGATGGCAAGACCGGCGGGACTTGCCTGGAAACTGGCAGTGATCCTTGTTGATGCACTCCCACTGGCCATTCCGCTTCCCATACAAGGACATCGGGGTCTCCAGTTCCGATCCGTCGAGATGTCGACCCCAGTCTTGGTAGTAATTCCTGTTCATGCGCGCCTCCATTCCTGTGTATTCGCACAGATTCTCATGGAAAGGGTCGTAGAAATACTGTTCGTACCCTGTGGCGCACGTATCACAAGCGTATCTCGGCTCGCTTTTCGATCAGGGGATGTTTTTGCCGGAGGCAGAGAGACTTACAATTCCACCTTGTGGCCACTCAAGGTCGGCATGTTCCCGGCTTGGATTGCGCGCGCATCAGTGACCTTGGTTGCCGGATCCGCGCCTACGAGATTTCCGACGCCTTCGAAAGGGTCAGGATCACTCCAGAGGGTTCTTGATGTTGGAGAGTTGGCATTGGTGATACCAATATGTGCTTGCTGGCCCGTAGTTTGGCTGTTCGTTGCTCCAGCGTGGCTCATAATTGGCAGATGATCAGAGTCTCTCAGCTTCCAGTCGTAGCAGTGCTGAGGCGAGAGAAAGCACAGGGCTGATGAACTAGCCGGACACTTCAGCTCTCCTCGACTGTCGACGTTGGTGGCGAATGCTGAAAAGAAGGGGGGATTTGGAAAGGTTCGATCGCAAATAGCTAGCTCATCAAATGATCCAGACCGTGCGCTCTGGAATTCATTGTGGTATCTGCCACGGCGTGGGGCTGGCACGCCACGACACATTTATTCGTAAGTGTAGGAATGGGAGACCGCCCACCGCGATCTGGTCTCCACCGCAGGTCTTGACCACGGATACATACAGTACGAATAGCACAGAAGAATTTGAACCCCTGCCCCATGGTCAATGGTCAGAAGGTTGCCAAAAATGGAGCTTGTGGCAGGTGAAACCCCCGTGCGGTGGCTTCGATTAGGTGAGGCTAATACGAATTCGACCTTCCCATCCCATCGCACCGACCCCCGACCGGAAACTAGCAGCTCCATGAGGCTGTACATTATATCTGTGCATACATGACAGACTATGCTACAGACTGATTGTCCTCTTGTACGCGAGTAGCACGCATCAAGTAACAACGACATAGCCAATGGCAAAGTTTTGTCCGTCGGGAATGGGTCCCTCACCTTGGAAATTGGTCGCAACAAGGAAAGCCTGGAAGTCAGCTCCCTGCGTATCCCAAAGTGCAACGGCTTACGGTTCCGTGCAATTCGGCGGGAAGGTTGACAGTGCCCATGCCATCTCCGGTCTGGGTCAATGTAGCCGGAAGCGAGTTGACATCGTTGAGGAACTGGATGTGGACATCATCACCGAGGTAGACAGAGCTCGAATCTGGTCCAGTCAGCGGAACGATCTCTGTGATTTGAGAATACAGTCGGGTCTCAAAAGTCATGGGACATTTCAGGGTGCAGTGTCCCTGAAATGTCCCATGACTTTTGGGACCCGACTGTAGACATACCCCACATGACCGTGATTTCGTCTCCGGCGTTGTGAGGTGGGGCGCCGCTGGTGAAGTTGGCCATGAGTGCAGGGATCTGCTTGAAGTTGATGGGCGGATTTGAAGACGGGCAGCTCGCGTAGAAGAAGGGCGCAGCCAGCGAGAACGCCTGAGAAGCCGTCAGGGCGGTGTCGAACTGGATCGCTGAGGCTCAGCTTCCACCAGCGTTTTGCGCGGGGGTGCTTACCGTTGAAGTAGGTGAGGTTGGTCTCTTCCCTCAACTTGGAGTTCTGCCTTGCTTCGTTGCCCAGGATGGAGGCGCCGAGCTGGCGAGCCGCCCCGCTTGTCAAGTCTGGAGTGAGCCCCACAAACTCCGATTGCGGTCGTAGACCCACTGCCGGAAGCTCCGATGAAAGCGCCTTCCCCGACGGTCGTAACCACCTGTGAGAGCATGAGGAACTCTTCGATCGTTGTCACGTGGAAGGTGTAGGTGCAGTTCTTGAAGCCACCGCCGGCTGCAGTGCTGCCGAGTCAGCTTCCTCTATCGGGTTTGGAAACGAGTCTCACTTGAGGGCCGTGAAATGTGCGATCTCCTGGTCACGGAAGAGGGAGACGTAGAAGCGGAACCCGTCATAGCCGGCATTGGTGAAGTCGGCATCGGTGTAGTTGTCCAGACCTTGGTTCCACAAGCTCAGCTCAAGGGACTCGAGGTTCCTCGCCAGGTTGACGCTGGTCATTAATCCTCAGGACTATCAAGAAATCAGGGCTACCTACATCTCAAAGTCCATCTCATTTAGCATTCCATTTGACCATCGCGAGCTGAGAGCGACAGGCGAGGCGACGGCTGCGAGAGCACCGGCTAGAAGAGCGAGAGCGGCACGCATTTTGCTGATGGTTGTCGACCTGGTTTCACAAGAGTAGATGCGGTCAGTGGCGAGCGGAGCGACCCGATCTATATTATATATATGCTGGTACATCGCACGTTGTCTGACAGGGGCCAGCATCCTGATGAGCTCATCGCAGACCAAAATCGGTCATGCCTCAATTCCCTCTCCTCCCCAGGAGCTGCGGGCAGACCTTTCAGTCTCGCTAAGCGACACTCGTGCTGAGCGCAGAATGAGGTAAGCAAAGCGCAATAATACCCCTCAGGCAGAAGAGGACATGCATGAACGACGACCACCTCCACCCCGCATGGGATCGGATCTGAGCAATGGGCCCCGTTTCATCCAAGAATAGTCCGGCAGTTCAGAAGAAGGTTGCTGGAATGCGGGAAGGCTTCTCGACGTACGTCTTTCTGAAGAAACAGCCGATCGAGAGTTGCCGGCGCACGCGGCACGATGACGTCGCAGCCGGACATGAGGGACTTATCCCTTAGTTTGTGCCGCTCCAGGTCTTCACGATGATACCAAATAGCTGGGTTTGCACAATACTGATCTGCTAACCGGGGAGCACTGGACCGATACCGGAGCGGGGGAGGACTGAAATGCCACATTGGAGTGAGTGCCACATCTACCAATCTGACAGGGTCATGGTGACGATGGGACCTGTACGTCTCCGACCGCTGCCTGCTCGCTGCTATCGTCCGCGACGAGTGAGCTGCACAGGTCAAGCATGAGACGGCCCGCCGTTTCTCGGCGACACTTACTACCATGCCATACGCCGAATGGACAGACTGATTATCGATGACGTACCTGGCTTGTCCCGGGTGAGCCAGTCCGATCGCTAGCCGATAAGTCCACGATCGCCACCCATCAGACCGAGCCATTGGTCCACAAACAATAAGACACGTCCAGGCTTCTCGACACCCTCCATCAGCTGCGCTACACTCACCCGACCTCACATTCACAGCTCAGACCAAGATGGCATCGTCCAAGGGAAAGCCAACGGACCCGCAATTGAGGGAGAAGTTGAAGAACAGCGAGTTGTTCAGCGCATATCAGCATCAGAGCTGATCAGACAGAGATTAAGAACGAGGGGAACAAGGACGGATCAGGCAAGGGCAGCTGGGCAGCATGGAAGGTCAGCTATGTGCTCCTGTAAGACAGGCGTAGCTGACGTCAGGCGACCAAGCTGTCTCAAGCATACGAGGCCGAGGGCGGCGGGTACGCGAACGAGGCCGGGTCGAAGAACGAGCCGAAGAAGGGTGCCCCGCAGCCAAAGTCGGACGACAAGAAGAAGACCGAGACCAAGTCTGACACCAAACCCAAGTCGGCCGAGAAGAAGAAAGCCCCCGCGGGCGGCGCGAAGAAGGGCACCAAAGCCAGCGAGGACACGAAGAAGAAGAGCAGCGCCAGCAAGGGGTCGACCAAGGAGAAGGAGGGCGTCAAGGCGAAGAAAGAGCCCGCGGCGAAGAAGAAGGCCGCCTCGTCGACCAAGACCAAGGAGGGCGCCGCCGCTGCGAAGAAGTCGACCGCCACCAAGAGCAAAGCCAAGTAGGGTTCAGCGGTGCTGGCCTGTCTTGGTCTCGGTTTCGCTCGATCTGTTGTTGTTGGTTGTCAAAGGATAGGAGCATACCTGCCGGTTGGCAAACATGATATCACATCTACGCTATGCCCTTCGGCCGTCTGACTGACTAACGCTCTCGCTCACCCCCTGGCCTACTCGCTCGCTGACTCGCCCCGTGCTCGACCACCAAGGTCAGGCGAGCGCCAAACGAGTTTCGCCCTCTGGCAACTCCGGCAAACCGATCCTTTGACGCCGCTCGTCTGGCCCCTTTGACCGTCTCTCCAGCTCAGCACCTCTGTGGCGGTGGCGGTCTGGCCGGCTCGCTCCACTTTGCTACTATCGCACTTCTCAAGTCGCCACTTGACTCTCCACCCATTTCTGATCACATCAGACGGTCGTCTGACCAATCTATTCCCCCGGACCACACGCCGCCTTCCGCTCGCATGCAATGGCCATCGTGCGGAATCACTGACCGTTTTCTGACCGCCGACAGCCGATTCGTGCCAGGCAAGAAGCACACCCTGCGCAGGGCAAAATGGGCCGACACAAGTCGAGCACCTACAAGAACAGGTTCACGCCGCCCAACCTCGAAGTTCTCAGCGCCAAGCTCTTCAAGCCAGAGCTCAACCCGACCCCTCGTCCAGTCAACTTGCCCGGGCGCCCCTCTCTCGCCTCCTCGCGTCTGACCTACCCGCTGGCGGAGATTGACGAGCGGCCCCGGTGGAGGGTGCGGCGTTTCAAACTGTGGGTCAACCAGGTGCCGAGCTTACTCAGATGCGTGCTAGACCCGAAGAAGCGAGGTGAGCACCGTCACTTCAAGCGGCACCACGACGAGAAGTGGTCTACGGCGTAGAGGCACGACTGATCCCAGTGAACCTCAAACGCTTCGCTCCATTCGCGACGCCTTCCACGCCCCATCCCTCTCGTGGGTCCTACGGCCCGCGCGCCCCGCTCGGCGCGCCCCTTCCAGCCATGACCCCCGGCCCGGGTCTCGCCGCGTCTTACCGGCCGCCAGACCCGCTCGCGCTCACCGCGCGCCTGGGCGGCCTCACCCTCTCGCCGCCGCCGCGCCGCTCGCCGCTGGGCCCGGACAGCCAGCTGCGGCGCGCGACAGAGGTGGACGAGACGCACTACACGCGCGGCCAGAAGAAGGCCGCCAAGGACCATCGCCACGTCCTGTACACCCGGCTGTGCCAGCACAAGTTCATCCTGGACGCAGAGCACGAGCGGCGCTTCCGCACAGGCATGCGCGAGGTCGTGCGGAACCTCCAGGCGTGGGAGGATGTGTGTCTCGAGCACTCGGACGAGTGGCCCCGCCTCGGCTCGAAAGTGCGCAGAGACCCGGGTCTGTGGAACGAAGAGACCGCGAAGACCTTGTGAGCTCCCCTCCTCGCGCTATTCATTGTCGTTGCACAGACACGGGGAGAGAGCTGAGCGCAGCATACACATGTTCAAGAACCTCCGCAAGAACTCGCGCTATATCTACGAGGTCGCCGACGCCCTGTACCCCCAGCTCAAGCTCTACCCCGTGCCGGGGCGCGAAGAGGCGCACGCGGCGCTGCAAGCCGCCGACGAGGGCAAGGTGCGGCGCAAAGAAGAACGGCGCGCCAAGCGGGTCGAGAAGCACGCCGCGAGGGATAAGGCGGCGGCGGTGGCTCAGCCACCGCCTCAGCCCCCGCCTCGGTCAAGTCGGCGTGCGCATGCACAAGCCCAAGTCCCAGAGACGCCAATACAGGCGCCGGCGCTGGCGCCAGCCCCTCGGGCAGACAGGCGTAAGCGCGGCACACCAAGTCCCGAGAGGCGAGAGCGAGATGCGCGCGCGATGTACGCGGACGAGCTCGCGCAGACGATCAAGACACTGCGGGAGCAGCTGGCCGAGGTGACGGCGCAGCGGCAGGCGCTGCAGTCGTCCCTTGCCACCCTCACCTCTGGCGATTCCGAAGATGACCATTGGGAGTCTGAGATCCGCGACATTGACATGGAGCTATTGTCCATCTGGACGGGCGAGCTCAACATGGATCAGGACACGTTTGCGCCCTTTGCATCGACTCGGAATGGTCAGTCCTCCTCTGGCGCATGCCATCGCGAAGCTCATATTTCTCAGCGTACCCACGCGGGCTGGGCGACCGATCCCAGACGAGTCAAGCTTAGAGACAAGTGCTGGACAGCTGGGGCATGTCATTTCATGCATCGCAGGCCTCTTTATGGTCTATCGATGTGGGATCATCGCGAGTTTCGTGGCGGTTGATTGTTACAGAATCGCTCATTCGCCCGCGAAGAGTCGGACGATCAAGTAGGACGTCGACCCGAAGAATCTGAAAACTGCAATGTCAGCAAGAACCGTGCAGAGATGCCGTACGACCCACGAGCTAGACCGGCGACAGTGCTGCGACGTCAGTGATGACCGCTTTCGGGATACACCACGTACTATAGTAAGATACCCATGTATGTCGTAGTCAACGAGCTCGAGCTTCCGTCTACTTGTCTGTAAATCAGCTCTGCCGCACATCTAGTCAGCTTAGAGCTGACAGGATAACCGCAACCAGAGCACCGTTGGACATTGTCCAAGCAAGCAGAACATTGGTACGGAAGTTCTGCACATCAGCACTGCCTCCTTTAATTGATACGATGCGTACCTTGTAGTAGTCCTCTTGCTTCTGATCGGCAGAGATCGACTTCTCCTCTTTCGGCGGCTTGGTCGTCAAGACCTGCAGCTCTGCAGCATATACCGCATTGATGTCTTTCTGTTCGACAGGGACGGCAACTGTCACCTCGTTCTTGTTGTCCGCATGCGACTTGACGACACCGAGATCCTCGTTGACTTTGTCGGAGCCTTTGGTACCCCATGACTGGATGTTAGCTAGAGCAATGGCTGCCAGCTTTATACTCACAACGTCGTGTACGTTTGAGAAGGCATAGACGTTCATGACGTTGATGTACGAAGGGGCGAGAAGCAGATATTGCAAGAAACTTGTCACTACAAAGTTAGCTGACCTGCACACGAAGAATCGCACAGCTTACACATATGCCACGGCTCCAGGGCCAGGATAGACGCGATGATGTACAGGCCGTAAGTCGCGGCTAGGGACAACACGATGTTACGGAAGATCTTGTTCCCGAAAACGGCGGAAGCGTCGTCGAGACCGCCTTCTGCTTCGACATCTTGAATGCCAACAACAGCGAGGTAGACTGGTAGGTAAGCATAGATCTTACGTGGCAGCGAGAACCTCACCTGCGGCAAAGAGCATATACACTGTGAGGATGGCAAAGCCTATCATCGAAACTGTATAGCCGACCTTGGAGCTGCAAGATCAGTTAGGCGTGTGTCGACGAGACTCTAAACATACCCTGCAGGACGATTTCCGAGGGATAGCAGAAAGCACAACAACAGCAAGCCAATGTACAAGTACTGCAAGGGGTAGTTGATCCACTTGAACCAGTCGTGCACGGTCTTCAATGAATTCTGACTGTCAACAACCTCTGCCTCGTATGGGCAATCACCCACCGTCAGGACAATGAACGCGATGTAGAAGTTCCCCAGGGCAAACCAGGAAAAGATGATGTTGACAAACTGGTACAAGCACTCGATATGAAGGAAGAATTTCCGGGCCACAGAGTGGCTGTCGTCAACTTCTGCCTTTCGAAGCAGGATCGACTCACGATGAGCGGTAGAGATAGCCAAAATGGACGATGGAGTGGATAGCAGCAAAGAAAGAGCCGTTCAACCATCTGCGGTTTTAGTTTCACGTTTCGAGGAACAGCTGCCCAACCTTCTGCGCTGCGAGACCAGCTCTGGCACCTGGTCTGGCACATCGGTGATAGCATACGCCGACTTGACATAGTGCAGTTTCCACTTGCACCCTCGTTTGCTGACCAGTTCCCAGCACAAAATTCTGTCTGTACCGTCAGCTAACGAGCCAGACACCGATGTTTCAGCTGACCTTCTGCAAGATACATGTTGGCGGCACTGGCGGATGAGCATTGCTTGCTGCCTTCGAGGTGTGTCGTTACTCACAAGATACCAGCGCCTGAGCCGTGCATGGTTTCACCGATAAAGTACTGCTTGAGTGGGCCATTGCCCTTCTCATCGTTCTGCAGGGCTATATACTGCAAAGTCAGCTGATCCGAAGACGATCTTGTCGAGTTAGCTGACTCTATACGCAGAGAAAGCTCCGGGACTGACATCAGCTTTGCTTCTTCTCGGCCGACGAAGCTTACAGCACGGTGATGTAGCCAAAGATGGATTCGAGTGGTTTGTCGAGGATATTGGACATCTTGTACTCGAAGTTCTGGGCCGCCACTAGCGGGTTGAGGAGATTCCGCCAAAACATGCCCTTGAGGGCGACAATCTCGCCACATGCACCGCCGACAGAGGAGTTAATGTCAAACGACTTCCAGAGATGGTAGATCGAGTCGGGACCAGGTTGAGTGCCTACATCCAAAAGGACGCACACACTAGAGTTCAGCTTGAGTCTTTCACCTCTTATACCGAGCTGACTTGGGTCGCAAACAGGCTCCAAAAGCACTGCTTGTCAGCTTCACCTCAGGAAACAATGCAATCCTCACTTGAAGAACCACCTGTGACTGTTGATCTGCTCGGTCAGCGCAAGTTGGTCGACGTTCAATGGCGACTAGCCTTCTTCTGGTTCTTCTCCTTCATGCAGAAAATCATCTGGATCGGGACGTTCCTACTCCTATCTCCAGGCTCGATGCGGCCGCCCGAGTCGATCCACACTGTACTATCAGCTTGACACCACTTGAGAACAGAAGGGCAGCTGACATTGAGTTGTGTACTCGTACAGATGAGCCGTGACAGGCTTGCCATTGACGACATTCGTGCCGACACCATCTTGGTAGACGCCCAAAGCGGCCAGGACACTCCTCGTTCGCGGGTTGATCTTGAGCCGACCGTCCGCCACGACACAGACGACGACTTTTTTCCAACCCTCTTTGCCCCACGTCTTGGACTTCGAACGTGTGCAGAGGTGGGCGATGTTCTGCATGATGCCCCGCATCGTGCGGCAGAAGAGGACGTCGTCTTCATTGTACATCGTAACCACCTGATAGTCAGCTATGCAGACAGGCTCTTATGACAGCTGACAATGAAGAGCTCTGTCTGGCGTGGCGGGTCGTACAGCCTCTGGCGTAGAGTGTACTGGTCTGGCTCAAACTCGTTCGGATCGCAAGTGACGGCTGTATAGCGCATCTTGGTGAACTCGTTGCCCTCTGTCAGACCGCACTTGTCGAGCAACATCGAGGGGACATCGATGTCAAGGACCAAGTGGCCCTTAAAGAGTCTTCGGCATCAGCAGCGACTCTTGTCGATCCCGAGCGGAGTGAAACTCACTGCACACGTTTCTGCGTCCTGTTACGTCTGACCATCCTAGAGGGGACTGGGCCATAATGAGGAGTCCTGCCATCCTCGTCATCCTGGTCGTAGCTCATCGCGCCCAGATCGCTACCGCCCATACCCATCCCCGCTCCTGGGCCACCGACCTGGCTACCCGAATCGCTCAGCTGGTACCGGGCGTGCGGCTCTGGTCGAAGACCCATGCCGCTCTGACTGGGCGGGACGCCGAAGCGCACCGAGGGGTGCGCATGCGCGAGGAGGGGCGCCTGGTCATTCGCATCGTCCTCCATCTGACCTTGGTACGAGTTGCTCGGCGGCATCGCCCCGTACGGCGGGCGGGGCGGGTAGTTGGACGACGACGACGAGTGGGGGAGCATGGGCGGCGGCGAGGAGAGGCGGTGGTCGGGCATGTAGGGCGACGAGCCGTACGGTCCCGGCGGCTGGGGCGCCGTGACGGGCGGCGGGAGCTGCTGTTGTTGCTGGTAGTGAAGGGCGGGGGCCGAGTCGGTGCGCAAGCGCGGCGACAGGGGCCCGGAGGAGACCTGCTGCATCGGTATACCCTGCTGTGGTAGTTGTTGCTGCTGAGGAGGGGGGTTGGGCATGGAGGGGTAGTGCCGCGATCCCTCAGGCTGCGCCCAGGACGATGCTGGGGCGGGAGCGGGTCCTGGAGGGTTGCGGAAGGGGTCGGCGTACGGCGGGGCAGCGAACGCGGGCCCAGCGCCGGGGAAGGGCTGCTGCTGCTGCTGCTGTGGGGGCAGCTGCTGCGACTGAGACGGCGGGAAGGGCTGGTAAGGCGGCGACGCAGGCGCAGGATTATCGTACGGGTTCGCAAACGGGCCTGACCCCAATGCTTGGCCGTACGAGGTGGACTGGGGTAGAGGCAGAGGCTGGGTCTGAGATTGCGGTAGCGGTCGTCGAGGGGGAGAGTACGGGCCGCCCGTCGGTGGACGGTAGATATCGCCTGGATTCATGATGGCCGTCCTCGTCCCTCCGCTTGTGATGCTTCTCGGGCGGGGATTCGGTCGGCGGGGAACGAGGCGGGACGGCTCGCTTGGAAGGAGACGCGGGGAGGGGCCAGGCAGCAATGAGGCAGGGGCTGGGCTGCCTCGTGGACTTGATTGGATTTGCGTTGCTGATCGCTGGCTATGTTAGTGTCAGAGAGGACAAAGGTGTTCCGAGAGCAAAAGGGCGTTGCCAGAGAGAGAGATTGGCGGTGCGCACAGACAACTTTGACATTGTCGTCGCGCTCGACGTGCAGGTGAAACACCTGGGGCTCCACCTCGGAACGTCATCTCGGTAAGAGGCGGTGTGGCCGCCACATAGACGATGCACAGCATCGAGCGACGAGGCAAGGCCGGGCCACGTCCAGAGGGATGATGCATGCAGCTCCGAATACAGGCTAGACGCGAGGCTACTTTTTCTTGAAGAACCCCTGCAACGTACTCTGTCCTCCGGGTCGTTTGGCTCCTCCACCCCCTGCCGCCGGTTTGTTGGGAGGAGGCCGCGGTGCAGGCTTGACCTGCGGTCTCTTCTCCGACGAGTCGGTCGAGTTGGACGCCGAACGCGACATGCTCTGAGGAGGCTTGTGTGCCGGTTGCGGCTTATCGTCGCCAGAATACTCTTCTTCGACCCAGACGTCTTTCGTGACTGCCCTGATCAGCTTCGACCTTCGTACTGCAAGCCGACTTACCCATGTAGCCCTTGTCGTTGACCTCCGACACGCTCTTCTTGACCTTCCGCTTCTTCTTGGCCCCAGGTTCCGTCTTGACCGTCACTCGGTCCGCGGCGTTGGGAGACGCAGACGGCCCGTCGTCTATCTCATCGTCCATGTCCACGTCCATGCTCATCATCGCCTCCATAGCAGCAGCATCATCCGCCCGCCGCTGCGACGAGCTTGGTTCGGTGTGTTTGGATGGTCCCGCTTCCGGTTCGTCGGCCTCGTCGTCCGACTCGATGACTCGCTTCTTCTTGCCGCTGACACTTCGTTCTGCTTTGGCGGGCGGCTACAGGTTCAGAAAGGATCATCAGGAGACAGCCAAGACAAGACAGACCTTTGGCTGGGCTTTCGGTTCTGGCTCCTGCTTCTCCTGCTTTACCTTGACCTCGGCCTGCTTCGCTTTGGGCTTCTCCTTCTCCTTCTCCTTGGCTGCACTCGTGGCGGTCACAGCGACTGCAGCCGGCTTGCTCGCGGGCTTCGCCTCCTTCTTGTCCCACGACATGGCCCCGTCCTTCATAGCAGCCTCTGAAGGCTTGAAGCCCTCGCCGGTGATAGTACCATAGACAGACGGCTTGTGATAATCTCTGTGATTCCTGGCATTATCGCTAGAGACGAGATACTGCCCCGGATCCTGTACATGAGCTCTGACCCTCCTCCAAGTTGGAAAGCTGAGGCCTCACATTGACTGGGCCAGGAGAGAGGGCATAGATATGTACGGTCACTTGACCAGGTTTAAACAGGGCGACCTTGTCTGTCCATGAGCAGTCATCCCCCTCACGGTGAAAGGTTGAGGGCTGGAGAAGGGAAGTGAAGGCGAGGGGGCTGGACCCACCCTCCAGACCGTCTTTACCAACCAACACCACCCCTCTCCGCTCCACCACCTCAGGCCGCACCTCCTCCTCGTCCCTCTTGACACCCCGCAGATACACATCACCCTCCAGTCCATCCTCCGCACCGCGGTCGTTGCCCTGCAAGTCCGGGTCATCGAGCCGATCCATCTCGTCCGCCGGCTCGGAATTGCGCTCGTCCTCGCTCATCTCGTCCATATCGACAATCTTGACCTTCTGGGTATTGCCCAGATGCGCGAGCGAGCTGGACGGGAGGGATGGGCCTGTATCGCCGCCGAGGGCAGTCTGGGTCAAGCTGGACGTGGGCAGCAACGGGCCGGTGAGGAGGTATGTGGGGTAGAGGGAGGGGTGGGCGGTATAGTGCTCTAGCAGCAGACTGTCATCAGTCCTCGTATAGCCTTGTTACCGTCAAAGAGTGAGACCCACTTCTTCGCTTCGTTTACATGGCAGCGGACCTCACGGCTCAGTTCGCGGTAGGTCACCTCGAGGTCAGCTGATCTTCAATCCCGACGAGCTCAGCTCACGACCCGTCGCTCGTTCTCGACCCATTGGGTCAGTCTCCGGCCGGCCAGCTTGGCCCGTTCGGCCACTTCTCCCATGTTGCGGCGAGCGACACAAAAAAGGCGATAATAAGTGAACACCGAATGATCCATCTCGAAATGACGCGACTGGTGGAGGCCAGCCAACACGCGCTCTGAGATTTCGACGACAGCGGTAGACATAGTTGCATTCGCACTTTTTCTCAATCTCATGTGCATGCTATTTGGATCCACCCATGCTTTGTCTCTGTGCTGCGTTCCCGGCATTCACGACGACGATCTATGCTCCGATCATGCGACTGGCAATTCCTACTCCGAGTGAAGGGCGGGGGCGGTGGTGCCCTTGGACAGACCCTTGCCGCCGGCAAAGGTCGACTTGCCCTCGAGCTGCTCCTCGATACGGAGAAGCTGGTTGTACTTGGCCATGCGCTCAGATCGGCAAGGAGCGCCGGTCTTGATCTCACCGGTGCGGAGGGCGACGGCGAGGTCGGCAATGTAGGTGGACTCGGTCTCGCCGGATCGGTGCGAGGTCATGATACCCCAGCCATTGGATTGGGCGAGCTGCACAGCCTGGATCGACTCGGAGATCGTACCGATCTGGTTGATCTGTGTATTGTGAGTCACTTGTTCAGATTGATGGATTGTGACAGACCTTGAGGAGAAGGGCGTTGCAGGCCTTCTTCTCGATGGCGGTCTTGATGCGGAGAGGGTTGGTGACCAACAAGTCGTCACCGACAATCTGGATGGTGGCGGTCTTGTTGTACGCGGCCCAGGCCTCCCAGTCATCCTCGTGGAAGGGGTCCTCGATCGAGCAGATGTCGTACTTCTCGACGTAGCCGTGGTAGAGCTCGGCGAGCTGCTCGCCGGTGAGCCACTTGGACTCGTCCGAGTTGGGGTTCTTGAAGTCGAGATCGTATTTGCCGTCCTTGTAGAACTCGGACGAGGCGACGTCGAGACCGATCTGGACCTTGCCAGTGTAGCCGGCTTGCTTGATGGCCTCGGTCAAAAGCTCAAGGGACTCCTCGGCACCAGAAACGTTGGGCGCGAAACCACCCTCGTCACCGACATTGGCGGCTGATGATCAGCTACGTCGAAGGAAGGTACGAGTGAGCTGACCGTCAATGCCGTACTTCTTGGTGATGACCTTCTTGAGAGTGTGGTAGGTCTCGGAGCCGAACTTCATGGCCTCGGTGAACGAGCTGGCGCCAGTGGGGAGAAGCATGAACTCCTGGAAGGCCAGAGCGTTCCCGGCGTGCGAGCCACCGTTGATGACGTTGAACGCGGGCACAGGGAGGACGTAAGGGGCGGAGACACCGGCGAGACCGGCAAGGTACTCGAAGAGAGGGACGCCCTTGATGTCAGACAGTTTTCTAATGCCTCTAGCGAGCTACTCACCTTCTCGGCGGCAGCAGCCTCGGAGACGGCCATCGAGATACCGAGGATGGCGTTAGCACCGAGCTTGCCCTTGTTGTCGGTACCATCGGTCTTGATGAGCAGGTCATCGATCTCCTTCTGGGAAGTGACAGGGAGCTTGGAGTCGACAAGAGCGGGGCCGAGAACCTTGTTGACGTTCTCAACGGCCTTGGAGACACCTGAATGTTAGGACGTGCTTGACGAAGCAACCCAGTCGAGAACCTACCCTTGCCCATGTAGTCCTTGCCGCCATCACGGAGCTCGACAGCCTCGTGGGCACCAGTGGAGGCACCGGACGGGACCTCGGCGCGGTACCTGCCTGGAACGTCAGCACACAGAAAGCTGCGAGGAGGCAAAGTCTTGGCAAGGCCACGAAAGATGGGCGGGACGTGGGCTGATTGCCAGGGGAAACACTCACCCTTCTCGGTGAAGAGGTCGACCTCGACGGTGGGGTTGCGTGATGTCGTCAGCTCCTCACTTTGCTGGGGCGAGCCATGCTGTCCCCTCCCGAACCGTACAGCCTAGCACCCATAGCAGCATCCCTTTCCGCCTGAACCGAGGCCACCGGCATCTGTCCGAGGGACCATGAGCGAGTAGCTGCTATCCGGGTGCGGAGCGGCCGTACCGGCTGAGGGGAGACAGCGATGAGAGATATAGATACTTATCTCGCGAGTCGAAGATCTGCATAACGTCAACCGCACATCTATAGCACATCCTGCCACTGCCGCAGGCCCGACCACGCCCGTTCTCACGGTCGGGTCTGCCTGTCGTCAAGGCGAACAGAGTAAGAGCTCACCTGGCGGGCGTGGACTTTGGTGACGACGGACATGGTGTGTGGTATTCTTTTGACCTGCGATTGGTATCTAAAGGCAAGAGATGAAAGGAGAGGTGAGAGTAGAGGTGAACGTTGGTGAGTACGTTGGATGGGAAAAAGGGAGAGAGGACGGCGAGGGGGTAGCCGGCGAATTTGGGAATCCGAAACGTCACCTGACGACTGACCAGTGGGGGGAACCAACGGAAGACGGGATCAAATGTATCGCCCTACATGGTTTTCCTTTGACCTGGCAGCGAAAACCGAGGCGTTTTATACGCCAGACTGCCCCGGTGTCATCGGGCCCCAGTTTCGACTCGACGACGAGCGATTGCACACTGCCAAGAGCATATTTGACATTTGCTACAGCGGTGGGGCAGTCTACAATAATGCAGTCGAGGAGGTACATTTGCCATTGGACCGTGTGAAGAGATGTGCTGTTGAATGGCAAGTATAACAGCTGGATTCGAGTCGGCGTGATTGGAGCTGTTGGCAACAGCAAAGTCTGCCCAACGACGATGACATCAGGCAAAATATCAGCCACGTCGAGTCGCCAGTCGGCTACCACGCTGCCCACCACTGACGATGCCACACTGAGCCGTCCCCGCCAAGTCTGCCCTCGAGCCGGACCTGTGCCTGCAGGCCAGGAGGAAGTTGGGCATAGTCGACGGTATTCTCATCCAAAGTCGAGTCCAGAACAGGACCATTTCGTCGTGCAGCTCTGCTTGAAGACGCTTCGTCAAGATGGGCCGGGCCAAGCATGTTGAACTCGGGCAGATGGTTGGGAGAGGCGATGGGATTGCCTTCATCTGCCGCTCCATTCCGGAAGGCATCACTCAAGGCTTTGGGCTGATCTCCGCCATTGCTCGCCTCAGAGCTTTGCCCTTTGGACCTGTTCGCAGCCTGCGGATGTTTCTCCCTGAAAACGAGCGCGAATCCGCGGATGGTGTCAACGATCTCTCGCCAATCGGTCATCTTGCCAGGCCCTGCCGTCAATTTTGACATGATAGAGAGCATGCTGACTCACCCTCGTCTCCGCATGCCAACTTGCCCGCGCCCTGGGGTCCTGAGACCAAGAATCCCAGCTTGTCTTGGACGATACCAAGGTGGACTTCTGTCAGAGGATGTTGGTACATGTATGTGTTCATCGCCGGGCAGAGGATGACCGGTGTCTGCGGAGACAGTGCACGCAGTAGTGAGAGCTGTTCGTCAGTCTCTTCAAAAAGGTGCGCACTCTATGAGACGCACTGCGAGTGTATCGCATAGCCCACCAGCGATCTTGGCGAGCATGTCGGCGGAGCATGGTGCAACGATCACGAGATCGGCCCAGCGGCGAAGCTTTCCGAGTCAGCGTCGAGCGGCTCTGCTCACGCTCCCTTGACTCACTTCGATATGCAGTATCGGATCGCCCAGCTTGCGCCAGTCCTGACCAGGTCAGCGGCGATGATGACAAATCGTCAACACGCACAGACCACTCGTCCTTGTCTGTCCATACCGGTATCGTTGCCATAGCCTCGAGAGAGTCAGTCATGTCCTCGTCACCCCCATCGTTCCGAGCCGAGATTGACGCAGGGCGATTATCGCGATATGCTCGTTCTACATCCTCTTCGGAGTAGAAATGTGTCGCCGCCTTGGTCGCGACGATCTGCAAGCTGATGTTGCGGTCCTGACTGTAAGCATACAGCTCGTAAGCAGTCGAGGCAAGCAGAGGCTCACTTTGCTCAGCTCGCCGACAATATTCGGTACTCTGACGCTGGCAACACTACCCGTTGAAATAAGGAGGACCCGAAAGACGCCATCAAACTCGGCCGGACGGTGATCAGCGGACACGAACGGCCGTCTTGGCATGTAATTCTGCCTGATCGTCGACGGACCGGCTATCTGAGGCTCGCATGGTCCGACTTGCATCTCGTGTCGGGTTCACTTGGCGTCTTTTGACTGGACGATAGGACGAAAGAATGTGTAGTGTCGAGAGAAAGAGTGACGTGCCGGTTGGTGAGAAGACCGGTGGACGTTCTTCCGGTTTCCTCGGCCTCTGTTCCCCCCAGCCACGTCGTCCTTCTGTCTGGCAGTGGTCGGGCATTAGGAACTGAGATGCATGCATAGCCGTGTAGTTTGGCGCATTACTAACCCCTTCGTTTGTCAGGGCTTTGACTGGTTGGCTGGGTGTGAGAGAGAGAACCACGTTGGCCTTCCAGTGGCCGAAGGGTAAAGAGAGCAAAACATCCCGCTGGTCTGATGCCGGCATCCTTCACCGAGGGGGTCATTGCGAAAAACACCCTTTTGCTGCTACTACCGTAGCCAAAGTATCCACCTTTTTATTTTCTCATCTACATACCTCCCGCACACCTCGTGTACTCCCCTTCTCCTCGACCCTCCTCGCCCCGTCCGTGTCACTACATCCGCCGACTCTGTCACCGAGCGACTCACCACACTCGTTTTACCCTTTCACTTTCGACCCTTTGAAACGCGTACCGACCGACCGGCCGCAACTCGAGAGACGCGATGCAGGCATATCTTCAAGCTCAGCTCGCCAACCTCACCCAGCTGGCGCCGTGGGTGCCCGCCCCGGGATTCGCCTACCAGGCCTTGACCGGCACCTGGAAGACGCTGGGACTGCCCACGCCCCCTCCGCAATTGCAGACATGGGTCAGCGGGGAGTCGCCCATGAGCACGCACAAGGAGGTCGTCGCGGCCGTCGCGACTTACCTCTTGGTCATCTTTGGAGGACGGGAGCTCATGCGGTCGGTTGTCAGCGCGGTGAGATGGCGCCTGGACTGACGCGACAGGTCTCGGAAACCCATGAAGCTCACCCTGCTCTTCCAGATCCACAATGTCATCTTGTCCTCCGGCTCACTGGTGCTCCTCGTTCTCATGCTTGAGGAGATGTGAGCTGGCAGAAGCTCTTGAAATCCACCTACTGACTTTTCAGCCTCCCGCTTTACCTTCGACACGGGTTCCTCTGGTCCATCTGCAACACCTCGGCTTTCACCCCAGTGAGTCCACCGCCTTTGCTCCGTTTTGCGCCTGGACGCGTCTGACATTCAGCGCCTCATCTCCTTCTACATGGTCAACTACTACATCAAATACGTTGAGCTCCTTGACACCGTCTTCCTCGTACTCAAGAAGAAGCCTCTTGGTGAGTTTGCGATCCTTGGAAGGAGGAATGCGACGCGTCTGAGCGTGACTGCCGCCGCTCCCAGTCTGATCGCATCAGCGCAACACGAGCTGATCATCAGCCTTCCTCCACGTTTTCCATCACGCCGCCACGGCCGTCCTCTGCTACACCCAGCTCGAGGGCACCACCTCTGTCGTGAGTCGAAGCACCTTGTCCTTGATGCATGCTGATCAATCAGCAATGGGTCGTCATTTCCCTCAACCTCACTGTGCACGTCATCATGTGTATGCCAGCTGCCTACTCGTCCTATGAGTAGCTGACACACTAGATTACTACTACTACGCCACTGCCGGCGGCGCCAAGATCTGGGCACGTCCCTCTGTCTACAGCAGGAAGTCTTGCTGACCATTAGTGGAAGAAATACCTCACGACCATGCAGATTGTCCAGTTCGTCATTGACCTCTTCATCGTCTTCTTCGCGACCTCCCAGCACTTTGGCTACAAGTACGGCTTCCCCGTCTTGACCGACTGTGCCGGTAGCGAGGGCGCCGCGCTCTTCGGCTGCGGTCTGCTTTCGAGCTACTTGTTCCTCTTCATTGCGTTAGTCCAGCGATGGTTGTACGTGGACGGATGCTGACGTCTAGCTTCTACAAGGCGACCTACAAGAAGACCGCGTAAGCATCCCTGAGATACTCATGGTCAAGCTTACACATCAGTGCCAAGAAGGCCAACGGCGGTCCTAACGGCGTCGCCAAGAGCAAGGTGAGCATGCCGAAACCCTGTTAGGCAGAGCTGACATGGCAGTAAATGAGTCAGCCAGGAGAGAGCAGGCGGTAGCGGAAGGCCGGAGAGCGGAAGCGGAGGCGCTCATAGTGGGGAGAGCATTGGAGACCGCATATGACGGCGGCGTGAAGGGAAGGCGGGATAACGCGGGCACTTGCGCGTGGAGATCCTGGGAGGAAGAGGTGCGGAGTCGTGAGCAGCGTGTTGGGAGGAAGGCTGGGGGCAGAGCATATGTCTGAACGCTGGAGTATTGACGGGAAGAGCCGCGAGCAGCCGTCCAAGGCTGGTGGGGCACGGGAGAAAAATACAATCGCATGTTCCGATCTGATCACGGGAGGATACCCACCCAAGTTTAAACCAAAAGACCGAAAGATACCCTCATAATTTCTTTCCCCTGATACGCACCATCACATGTGGTCGCTAGAGCATGCAGGCAAGAATACATTGCGACTAGTCGATGGGAGCGAGCAAGATGGGATGCATACGGCTGAGCGTTCGTGGTTGTGCAGTGCAGTGCTGATCTTTGGGTATCTATAGTTTCGGTTGGTTGGAGGGAGAGACGGGCCCGCCCGCTCGTCCCTGTTTCTGCTTCTACCTACAGATCACTCTGGGTGCGGTCCTGCGCCTCTCGGACTCCGCCCGGGGCTCCGTCCGGGACTTTTGGACCTCGAGGGCATAGAATTCGACGCGAGCTGCGTGAAGCTCGACACGATCGGCGTGGACGGCCCGTTCCCCTGCCCGGCCGAGGCAGGGCCTCCACCGCCAGAAAGGGGCATCTTGTCGTTGCCCACGCCGGCACTGACGCCCCGCGCCTGCAGCTGCGCGCCCTCGAGCTCGATGGCGTCCGAGCACAGGAAGCTCCACCAGCCCATGGCGAGCGGGATCGTCGCCGCGTGCCATAGCGCGTGCGCGTCGAGCAGCCGGAAGAACGGCGCAAAGTCGAACAGCTCGAGCGACATGGCGAGCGTGGTGAGCGCCACCAGGATCCCGGGGGTGAATGCGTCGCGGGGCATCGGGCGGTCGAGCGGGTCGCGCGGCGCGTACGGCGGCGGCAGCGCGACAGTGTGCTTGCCCAGCTTGAGCGTCGGCAGGCGCACGACAAAGGACGCGGACCACGCGAGCCACAGCGCGTTGTGGGCCAGCGCGAGGCACAGCGCAAATTTGGTGTGGTAGCCGTAGGGAAAGGCGCCGGTCGGGAAGGTGAGCAGGTACGTGAGGTGGCCGAGTACGAGGCAGGCGACGCCCGCCACGCTCGGGAAGAGAAGCCGCGAGCTCGCCAGCGGCGTCTGCAGGTGCAGGGTGCGCAGGATGGCGTAGAGCAGGGACATGGCGATGGTCAGCGTGGCGGAGAAGTAGTCGAGCCGCTCGGTCACGGGCGTGTCTGCGGTAAGCCCGAGCCCTTTCTCGCCGACGAGATGCGGCTTACCGCGGCAGTGGAAGAGGGCACTCCATGTCCACGTGTTGATCTGCAGCCACGCCGCCGCCTGCAGCCACTTGCTGAGCTTGTTCTCGGGCCGCACGCGCCGCTTGACCTCTTGCAGCCCGCGCAGGTTCACCCACAGGTTGCCGAGAGACATGAGCACCGAGAGCGGCTCCTGGATAGGCCCGAGGCGGTAGAACGCCCATTTCCCATAGACTGCTCGTCAGCCCGCTCGCTTCGCGGTGGTAATGGAGAAGCCTGACACTGGTGGTACCGCGAGCCAGGCCGGATGTTGTCGGTAAAGCTGTGCGCGCACTGGTACTTGCAGTCGTCCTCGCACGTCCAGCCAAAGGCCCGCAGGTGCAGCGGTATGGGCGGCTGGGACGGATCGCAATACGTGACCTTGCACCCGCGCAAGCAGTGCTGGAACGTCGGGTTCCGGTCGCCCGACGAGGCCGCCGCGAGGGTCGCCACTGTGGCGAGCACGAGCGCCAGCACGAGCACGCGGCGTGAGAGGGGCATGTTGCGCGGTGGTCGATCAGCAGCGAGGAGCGGTGAGTGATCTCGCTGTCACCGCTTCGCTGTCACTGGACGCGTTGCCGGCGGTATCAATTGGCCACGTGGCTGCACCCCTTTCCCCCGGTCAGTCGGATTTAGATCAGAGAAGAGAGAAGACGGACGTCTCGGGCCGAGTGAGCAGCCCCGGATATCAAAGAGGTGGGGGTGGACTGCTCGTATAGCGTCGCTGTTTGACATTCTTTCGGTCTCGTTTCATCGCCAGTGTCATCGCAAACAGCCTGGAACACATCAAAGGATCTGCAGCACACGCCGCGCCTCTACCAGTGACTACCTCCACTCGCCCTGGCCTAGTCTGCCCCATCACTCATCATGGTCTCGAGACAAGCAGAGGAAGAGTTTGAGAAGGATACGGTGGAACTCACTGTGCCGCCGAGCGAGCCGAGACCCATCCTCATCATCGTCATGGTACGCTGTCTCCCCCAGCCTGGGCACAAGCTGACAGCTAGGGCCCGGCTGCATGGTGCGTTGCTCATCTTTACCTCCAGCGGCTCGGCCGAGCTCCTAGTCGCGCGACCAGCTGACTTGCAGTGGCAAGTCCACGATCGGCGAGGGCGTCGCTGCATCGCTCCAGCTGCCATTCATAGACGGCGACACGCTCCACCCCCACTCGAACGTGCAGAAGATGGCGGCCGGCCACCCGCTCAACGACGACGACCGATTACCGTGGCTCGCGCTCGTGCGGTCTACCGCCGAGCGCGTGTGCAAGGAGAAGTGGGACAACGGCGAGGTGGTGCGCAAGGCCGACGGCGGCATCGGCCGTGCGGGCGTGGTCATTGCGTGCTCGGCGCTCAAGCGGTGGTACCGCGACATACTGCGCGGCGAGGTGGACGCCCTCCCGCCCCCAGTGGACGACCTGGTGCGTCTTTCGAGTCAAGTGCACTTGACAGGACGGAAAGGCTGACGCGCAGCCGCACAACAATTCCGAGGCATCGCCGACGCGCCAGGTGCACAAGCCCGCCACGTCCAACCTGCTCACGCTCTTCCTGTACTGCCGCGGCACGCGCGCCGAGCTGGAGAGACGGATAGCGGGCCGCCAGGGGCACTTCTTTGTCGGCAACAAGATGCTCGACTCGCAGCTCGCCGTGCTGGACGACCCGGTCGAGTCGGGCGAGCCGGGCGTGACGTACGTGGACATCGAGGGGGCGAAGGAGGACGTGGCGGACCGCGCGGCCAAGGCCATCAAGGCGCTGGTGACGCGCGAGGTGGAGCATCTGGGCGACGCGCATTAGAAGAGTGCTAGAGACGTTCTTGTCGCCACCATGCATCGTACTTTATCTCGCATATGCATACTCGGGTTGGCCGTGCGCTCCGCCGACACAGTGACAAAAACATCAACAAGGCGGTGTTTCATCTCCTCGGCGAAGTCATCGCGTGTAGAGGGCACGGCCTCGAGATGAACACTACACAAGATCTCTGAAGAGGCAACGACGACGTCGGCGAGCCAAAACATCTACTACGCCTCGCGGGACGGGCTGTGCAGCTGTACAATACACCACTGTCCGACCATTCGAACTGCGGGGCAGGGATTTCTTTCCTAAAAGTTCACCGCAGCCACCTCTCGGCGCCCGACCCAACCCACTTCACGCGTGCTTCGCCTCCTTTGTTACAGTCACTCCTCGTCGTCCTTGCAGTCCCATCGCCCGACAGGACTCGATCCCAAGGAAGAGAAGCGTCTCATTCATCCATCTCTTCCTTCCCGCCTCTCCCGCCCGACAGACGCCCACACGGGTAAAACGTGCCTCGGGGTTCGGCGACCAGCCAGCATCTGGGCGACTGGACGACCGTTGTCTTGTTTGTCTTGACCCGACTGGCGTTGACTTTGACGCTGGCTACGACTAGAGGGGCACTGCTATCCGTATAGGAGGCGAAAGAGAGATTGGGCAGCACAATGAGCTGTCCGTCCACCAACACCGCCGAGGTGAGTGACCTTCACCTGTCGAGCCCGAATGGACAGTTGTTGATGCTGTGTCTTTGCTTCGCACCTTGCATCTGTACATCTTGCCACTGACCTCTGCGCTTGTCCTCATGGCAGGTCGACGACTGCTTCTTCTGCGCCGATGGGATACACTGGGACGCCCACCGAGTAGGGTCAGTAACCCCGTTTGACACTCGACCGAGCAGAGCTGAGCGACAGATGGGCGGTCGCAGGAAGCTGTGCTGCAGTCGTACGCCTTGCTCCTTCTGCCATAACGTTGGCTTGCTGACCCGCCAGACATCCCTCATCACCCTGTTCACCCTCACCATGCATGCCACACACTACCAGCATCCACCAGCCCAACGGCAAGTCATGCGGGTCCTCATGATGCCCGCCGTCTATGCGGTCGTCAGCTTCTTCTCGTACCGGTACTACCAGTCCTACGAGTACTACATCCTCGCCGAGGTGCGCTCACGACGTCATTATCCGCTGTGAATGTATATGCTGACTGGTAAGACAGCATATGAGGCCATCACCCTGTCGGCGTTCCTGATGCTCCTCATGGAGCTGGTCGCTATGAACGCTTCGGATAAGGAGATCAGGACGGCCTTGGCGGAGAAGGACAAGCGCAAGCTGCCGTTTCCTGTCTGTTCTCCTGATGTCTACCAAGTCACCGACTGACGTACAGTTTAACTGCTTTCGATTCCGCGCATCAAAGCCTTACTTCATGCACACACTGTCTTTCAGCGTGATGCAGTATGTCATCATTCGCCCGCTCATCTCGATCATCGGGATCATATGCGAGTACTACGACGTGGTGAGTTCTACCACATCACCTTTCTTCCGGATCGTGGCGTTGAGATGATAGCTCTGCCCGCAAAAGTACTCGGTCCACTTTGCCGAGGTCTACCTTGATGCGGTTGACTTTGTCTCGATCTCCATCGCCCTCTATGGCCTCATCGTCTTCTACGTCTTGTGCAAGGACGAGTTAAAAGGCCGGCGTCCACTGAGCAAGGTATGTCCAGCTGCCTCATACTTGAACTGACAGCTAACGTGCAGTTCTTGGCGATCAAGGTGCGATCAGTCCCAGTAGTAGCTACGCAAAGCTGATCCGTATAGCTCATCGTCTTCTTTACTTTCTACCAAAGTCAGCTTTTCTCCGTGTATCCGAATGCGTAGCTGAAGAGGAAGGCTTCATCTTCTCCGTTTTGCAAAATTACAACGTGATCAAGGGTACCCAATTCTGGACGGCCGACAATGTCTCCGATGGCTTGTCTGCGCTCTGCACGACTATCGAGATGGTGTTCTTCAGTATCTACATGTCAGTCTCCTCACCTCTGACTGGCCTGAACTGACGCATGTAGGGGCTGGGCATACTCGTGGAAAGACTAGTCAGTGGCTTCGGGCTAACCTCCGAGGCCAGTGCTGATGAGCAGCACAAATCCTTCGATCAACCCGTACCAGCGCCCGACGTCCTTCAAGACGTACCTGCAGGCGATATGGGACACGATCAACCTGGCCGACTTTGCCATCGAAATATACCTCGCCTGCAAATTTTTCTTCGACTTCTTGCGGGGCGTCCCTGGCACGCACTCGCAGCCGACAAAAATGCAACAGACCTTCATGCCCGACACGATCACCCCGCAACAAAAGGCATACCAGCAATCGCAAGAAGCTGCCGCGTACGGCTCATACGAGATGTCGCAGCCGAAACCCTTCTCCGGCGCCGGATACCCCAATGGCGGCGGAGGCGGCCCCGACAAGCCCCAGGCGCTCCGCTCGCCAGCCTCGTATCAGCGCTTGGCGGAGACGCGAGAGTCGGCCGAATCGGGCGACGTCGAGCGTGCCCAGTACGCCCAGGCCGGCGCGGCCGGTCCGACAGGTCAAGGCGACGTACAATACCCCTCGCCGCACCCATACCAATCAAATCCGTACGCTCAGACCTCCGACCCTCAGGCGTACGGCCACAGCTACCCTTCGCTCGCGTCCGGCCCGCCTCTGCGCAGCGCGGCCAGCGGCAGTGCGTATAGCCAACGGTCTGGCTCGACGAGGTATATGACCCCCTCGGGCACACCGGAGCCGTACGACGAGGCGTACCGCTCGACCGGGGACGCTGCTGCCTTTCCGAGTCCTCACCCCACTGGACCGGCCGGGGCACCTGGCGCGGCCGATCGGATATCGCCCGCGGAGTGGAATGGCGCGCTCAGGCAGGAGCAGCAGCGCTACGCCCCGCATTCTCAAACTCAGCAGGCCTGGGGTGCACAGGACGCAGTAGAAGAGAGAGGGCCGATACCGGGGAACCCGAGGCTGTACTGATGGCAAGCCGGCCGCCGCTTGGACGATGTAGGGATGAAGCGATACTTATCTATATAGAGAATTAGAGGTCTGGGCACCAAGCCATATGTAGCTCGTCCCGTCGCTGTTGAATGAGGACGTAAAGAAGAATGCATGTTCCACGTTGCGAAATATAGAAGCCAAGGGAAGCCCCATGGGAGGGTTCAACCGAAAAGCATAGAGGCGGCCACGTCTACGTCGCCGCCTGCAGCGTCGAGCAGCTGGGCGGCTTGGTCTCGAGGGGCGCCAAGACCGATGAGCTGATCATGAGTGTTTCTCATACAGAGACCATCAGAGCAACGTACAGTCTGAATATCTGTGTCTCGTTTGCTCCCTCCTTGTGACGAAGCAGTGGTCGTCCTTGTGGCAGTGGTGCCGCTCCCACTCCCACTTGCCGACGACTTGCCCACGGTATTGCCCACTCCAGGGAAAGGCGTGGCTTTCTCCCTGGTCGGGCTGGCCACGCCCGCGTGCACACCTTGACTGGCAGCGTCGCCCATCTCCTGTGCGATGTCTGCCGCGTCTCTTCTCCGAGCCTTCTCGGGGAGCTCGTGTTCCGGCAAAAAGGGGATCTCGGTATCTTGTATCCGGAGCGTGTTAGTCGAAAGGTCAATACAGCATTGATGGCGTTTCTACGACTCAGCTCTGCCCTGTTGCGGTCTCCCAGCACAGCTGACCAGCATGTCCAGTCCGAAGAGCAGATCGACTGCGCGGCCCTCGAGGACAGAAAAGGAGCACGGGAGGAACAGGTTGCCCAGCTTGATTTGGGCCGAATGTATCCGACCTAGAATCTTGGCGGTACCGACGCCTTCTGCGACTCCATTGAATCGCTTGTCGAGTAGGCGCATAATCCTATGATAAATTAGCTTTTAAAAGAGCAGAGGGTCGATGTCGAGCTTACCCGCAAGCCTCTGCACATTCAGGCGAGACTGATTGTCAGTTCAAGCCGTCAAACGGCAGTGCAACTGACTGATGGTCGTCTGAGCTCCAGAGTCGACAAATGCCTTGACGGGATGGCCGTTTACCTCTACGTTGATGTAGAGCATAGTGACGTTCCCGAACGATTCCGGCTGGACTCAGCTACGGGAACGGTGTAACCAAAGAGCAGCTGACCGAGTATTCCATCGCGTGCTCCATATTCGCCAAGACCTGTTCCATTCTAATTGCCTCCTCAATCTTCTTTTGTGCCTGAAGCGATCAGTCAGGGCTCAGACCAGGCTCCGTTGACACACTTCGATATCGTATGGATCCGCGTTGAGCGCTTCTATCTGACGTTCCTTCTCCTGTGATGCCAGTCGAGCCCGATTGCCTTGATTTTGAAATGCGCGGTAAAACTCCCTAGGACCTGTCCGTACTGCTCGAGCCATCTCTGGGTCAAGCTCAAGAGTCAGCTACCGTTCATGAACGTTCCAGCTGGATAATTGCTCACATTACGAAGCTGTGCCATTAATTCTGGATTGCCCAGTGCCTGAAGCCTCATCCGTTCGATGTCCGAATCGTCGCCTGGGAAATGCCCAGAGGCAGATCCGGACGACGAGGAGCCAGAGGCAAGCTCATTCCTGGTCGTCAATCCAGCTGCAGGCATGATGCGCCAAGCTCACGAAGGTGTCAAGAAGATGGTGGCGCTGTCGCCTGTCATGCCGTAGCTCGCCAAGGTTTTGGAGGGTGTGGTCAAAGGGATTCCCGAGTCGTTGGAAAGGACGAAAGAGGAAGCTGGTAGCCCGGTCTGTAGCGTCAATGACATACCTCGCGATAGCGACCGCCATCGCTGAGCACTTCGACAGCCCATGCTCGCGTCGAGCTAGACTCACTTCTGCCTCAGCGAGACCCAGCACGTCCTGCACCTCCATGGCCGAGTCGACTTCGACCTCGTGAACGTTCTCGGGGGCGATGATGGTGAGGCGCATGGTGCCGTCTGATATTCTTGAAGTGCTACCGTCTGCTCAAGGTGTCTCTGCTGTCTTTCTCGATGTACGCTGTCTTTGGGGCCGTCGGCGGGAAGGGTGCGAAAGCAAACACTTACCAAGCCTCGCCTGTTGCACCTGGCCACCCTCCACTTCAAGACGATCCTCGCCGACACGTGGCAAAGACTTACGTAACCATCCTCTCCTATCGACTTTTCTGGGCGTTGCCGTGTCGAAACTACATACATACACCAGACGACGACGCTTGCTATCCTCTTTCCGCATAGGACTCGCTGTCTCTCGCTCCTACTTCTTGCAATGCAAGAGTTAGGAGAAACGGTGTAGAGACCGACGTTCTTCCGGGTCTTGAGTACGCCCCGCCCATCCAAAACAAAGGGGTGAAGGCGTAATTAGACCACGGCACATAACCGCAGGACAACGATGCATCAGCATGCGACAACGTTCTGGTACAACAGCTACAACGTTCAAAGATCGGATCAGACTTGGAGACTTGACGGGGCGAGATAGGAAAGATGTGGGACGGACGGGACGATGGCAGGCTGATACAGTCAACGCGAGCACTGAACGATCACGGCGGGCTCACCTCAATCCAGCCAGACGACGAATGCTACATGCACCTGCGAAAGCATGCCTGAGTGGCCATCTGGCAGATGGAAATATTGCCTACTCCGTCAGCGAGGATCGTCCAAAGGAGCTGCAAACATGGCATATAGCGCCCGGGAAAACAGGAGATGACGACCCGACGGGGACTAGTGAAAGGCAGCCGGCGGCGCTGAAAGCGCACGGCATGAATAGCCTGTGGGAACTACAGGACATGCAGACTGAGCAGAAGCAAACGTGCCCAGCTGCGGGGAGATGGAACGGACAAGCGGCGGCAAGATTCGACGCGGCAGAGGACGTGCAGCTCACCGTAGACACTCATACAGCTCACGAAAGCCGCATTGCAAGTTGCCCGACACGCCAAAAACGGATTCATGCCCTCCGCTCCTGCGGTCGCGAAGAGCAGGAGTACGAGGAGCAGCAGGATGGGGTGGACGGCGATCCATCGGTTTATGCGAGGGGCATTCATCTCGTTCGGTCAAGAGCGAGCGTTGTCCGAGCAAGTCGCGACTCGTGCGGCGGCGCTGAGAGAGGTATCGCGGTCGGTCGGGTGGCAAAAGTAGGTAGGTGTGACGGGATGATTGCGGAAGGGGGCTTGATGCCCAGCACAGCCCACACGTTTTGCTTTTATATCTTCGCAGCGAACGCTCGCCCCGAGTCATCGTTGGAGCCGCACCTCCCGTAGACCGACTTTCGGCAAGACGAGAGCGGCCTGACCCGGCGAGTCTGCGGCAAGGAGGCCCTCGCGCAAGCGCCAGCGCCATACGACATGTCAACACGCACTGACCCGCTACTCGCCATCAGGCTTCGTCTTCCTCTGCTCTTTCTTCTCCTCTGCTGGCCCCGCGCGCTTCGCCCCTGCCCGCTGTCTGGTAGATGATCAGAGGAACGAATCCAATTTAGCCCCGAGCGGCATGAAACGCACATTCGCACACACAGCACAGACGTCATGTCTATCATCGGGCTGATGTGTGATGCGTGTTCACCGACAAACTGGTGTTCGAGGACAGAAGAACGGCATGGTCAGAAGTCAGAAGAGTATCGGCAAGTTTCTGTTCTCCTCCGGGCCGAATGGCGCCGGACGAATGGCGCAAGGGGCGATGGCTGAAGCAACATCAGAGGTCATCTAAGCGAGTGCTTATCGACCAAAGGCAGGACTGCCTGTACGGGGCAGGAATGGCTTGCTGTTGCTCGGGCCTATTACCCCTGGATGCTTCAACAAACCGAGTTCAGCCGGCACGGCGTCGAAAAGCGATGAGTCGGTATGGCATCATGCGGACGGCGGGCATCGACAATCGTAATTCGCCAGCGAAGACGGGGCGATAGATCGATTTGACACGCGAGAGTGACGCCAGAGCTAAAACACGACATCGACCTTACCGGCAGAAGCTCCGATCTTGAACATGTTGACATCCTTTCACCATCTTTGATTCGATTCCGGCGGCAGCGTCGGCACAGCGCAAGAACGACTGCGTGGCTCCAAGGTGCCCCGGCGCCGCGGCGCCGCTGACCGGGCGGAGCTCGAGTCGATGGGCGTCGGTTGGGTCTTGGTCAACGCCAGAACTTGAGTTCAGACTCTCGTTCCTGCCTAGATCGGGTTCTAGGCGATCATGAGGTGCCGAGGCACCCTCGGTCGTGAGCTTGACCCGTCACTGTCGGAGCAAGTCCACGCCTTTCGCAAGCGGCGACTTACCGACCCGCGTGGACGCCAGGGTAATTGGCAGGTGAAACACCATCTATTCATGTGCGTGTATCATCTACCTATAAGGGGCCATCTCGGGATGATGTCTGGCTTACACGGCCCAGGGTCTCGTCTGATCCTCCAACAAGATTGTCCACGATCTCGCAATTATGTGTCCTTCTTATCTCTTCCCTCTCCTATCTTGCGAAAGTCGCCTCAAGGTCGCGCAATCGTGGTCGCTAGGCTTTTTTCATCGAGTGGTTGCGGTCCACGCGGCGTCCAAGCAATCAGCAGTTCATCACGCACACAGCGCGGACTGCGCCGCATCGAGCCATGAGCATTGGTGACACTGAGTGTCAGCACGACGTCTAGTCCAGGGCTGAGCAATCCGGTGAGAGAGCAAACTCACTGGCACCCCTGGCGCATTGCTGAAAGGTCATCTGACAATTCTGACGGCAGATGTACTGCATCATGATGGGGTTCATGGCCTCTGCGGGGGATACGACGGTGGCCAGTGCAAGGAGGAAGAGGACGATGGCGAGAAGACCGAGGCGAGGCATGTTTGCTGGCTGCGGGCGTGGTCGGGGCTGCTGCGAGTTGGGTGCTGCTCGAGTCGTTGGCAAGGAGACAGGCGATATCGTGGCAAGGCAGTGAAGCGGGACGATTGGTGTTGGACGTGGAAGCGGGACGATTGGATCTGGGTGTGAGAGCTGAAGAATGGTCTGGAGACCGAGCAGAGGGTCGGTCTGGTCCCCTTTTATCCTCCCGCTCTCGATGAGCCAAGAGCACCGGGAGCTGCCCCATCCGTTCCGCTATCACAACAACCGCAAATATTCTCACGACCATCGCATCGCCCCTCACCAAGCGACCTAGCAGCATCATGCGCTCACCACCCCACACCCCGTCTAGCGGCTCTCCAAAGGAGGGTCCATACCCATTCCACCTCTTGAAAGATTTTTGGCGCAGAGGGCCAGACGGGCTCGCTGCAGCTCTTACCGCTTCTCTGGTCCTTTCCGCCGCCACACCATCAAGTCTTCTGGGACAGTCTCAAAGTCCAGACCGGGAGCTGCAAGCGGGACTTGGCCGCCGCGAGCCCGCGGAGAGCGCGGCGAGCGAGAGCCCAGTGGCTCGTCGGTGGGCAGCCTCGGTTGCTGGGCTTGAGCTTGGTCGGAATATTTTGTTGATGGCGACGGGGATGCAGTCTCCGGACCGGTCCTCCGACGTCTGGGCGGACAGGCGTGCGTTGGAGGTCAGCGAGGCTCGCTTGTGGGTCTTTGAAAGCCCGATCTCGTGGCGATTGAGAATGGCGCCGCTCTCGAGGCAGATTCTGCCAAAAGTGCGGCCGAAACATCGCTGAACGAAGCAGATTGGCATGAGTCATCGCATACCCTCCTCGGTGAGCGTCCGAGCCGTTGGCGAATGACATCACGAATGCATTGCAATGGGTCCGAGCGGAGGATATGAACGACGGACGAGTGTCGTTCGCCACTTGCCTTCCGCAGGATTCGAAGCGAGGAAGACGGACGACACACAACGGAGTAAGGTGACTTTTCGAATCACGGGCTGCGGCGGAGACTGTGGGTGACGTTCTGGTCTTGAACTTCGCTCATCGGCCACATGTCCACCTTTCATGCGTGACGAATGGTGTAAGCGTTTCTGCCTTCCAGAGCTCAGCCGCTGCGCACGGAATGAAAGGTTCACATCCGCCAACACACGCGGCATTCGCAATGACTCGACCGAGCCTCTTCGCTGACTCTTCGGGCGTCAAACTGTCTACTGACGGTCGTTCGGGCCGGGGGCCGTATGCTGCGCGAGCGATGACCCCATGGCTTCAGCTTTCTCTCCGCCACTTGGACTCAGACCGCCAGAAGCACGAATGAGCATTCCTGAGTAGAGTATAAAGTCCCGCTCGGCGAAGGGGCAGTCGTTTTCCTCGACATCTTGTCAGTCGCCTTTCCGCTTTACTCTGCAGCTTGACCCTGAGGTCTTATTAGTCCCCGAACGTCGAACAGCATCGAACGTCGATCAACATCATGACTGACAACAACAGCCAGATCACTGACGCTCCAGTTGCGGACGACTCGACTCAGCTAGTCGTTCATCAGAATCAGACTGAGCTTGCCACCGATGCGACGGAGCCCACCTATAAGCATATAAGGAAGGCCGTCACGGATAAAACAGTGTGGTATGTGTTAGCCGACTTGATGACTATGCCCGAGAAAGCTCGCCGCGATCGCATCGAACGCCAACGAAATTCGGAGGTCGCTGCGACCTCGAGGGATGCCTCGCGAATCATGGAAATCGACACACCACTGGGCCAACTCCCCGAAACGATACCTCCCACGATAATCACCACTGAAGACCCCACGGTTGAAAATCCGACGCAGGATGCTCAAGATCCTCCAGTTGTCGACCATGCGATCGGTCATGTGGGCGAAGATGGCACTCCGAACGTGTGGGAATACTCGCCTCGCCTTGGTGAGCCTGCAGAGGCTCCCCTCGATCAAAGGGTCTTCTCGCACGCGGAGATGGAAGGTTATTATGGTAAGGCCAAGCTTCTGACCCGGATCATGGCCGACAATGCGTCCAAGCTCGAAGCTGCCGGTTTATGGGATGCGCCCAGTCTGGTACTCACAGGCGCCAGCTTCGGCTACTTGGACGAGGAAGGTCACAAGGCGAAAGTGGCCGTCAGCACACGCGAGGGTCCCAAACTGAGTGTAGAAGCGATATTCGAGATTGGAGATTCGGCTTGGGAACAGATAACCTTGCTGAGTGTCAAACATCTGTTCGGCCATCCGCCTACCGCCCAGTCATTGGCATATGACCGCCAGGAAGACCTTCTGCGAGCGCAGCGGCTGGAGCAGTCACAGACGCAGGCCACCCAGACCACACAGGCGGACTGAAAAGTCGCCACGCCACTTCATGTTTCATATGCATTTATTTGATTCTCCCATTTAAGTCACGCGCCTTACTTCTCTTTGCCACCAACATCTTTACGGATCTTGCCATCATAACAAGCACCACAATGGCGGGCACTGGCTACGACTTCTCCCAGATATACAACGCGTCTCTGTGTGCATTCTCACCCGGCTCCACATTCCTCGCAACGGCCCATCAAGACCGTATCGTAGTGCGATCCACCTGCAATCTCTCCATCGTCCGGACCTTCCAATGTTTGCCGGGTACCCCAGAGGCAGGACCGAGCCGTTCGCGCAATGAGACGCATAGCATCGATACCCTGTCATGGTCAGCAGATGGTCGATACCTGCTGGCGTACGGCAGGGGCGAGGCGTGGGTTTTTGGATTGGCGGAAATCGGGAGTGGTGAGGGCGGTGAGATGGCCCATATTGGCGGCGGCGTAGACGGCTTGGTCAAGGTCGAGTGGGCACGAGGTGGTCGAGAGGCGCTTGTTTGGTCAGACTATGGGGTGACTACAAGACTTTCCCATGTGACAACGCTGACTCCTCAGCTCAGGCTCTCGATATACGATCTGAGCGATGGAGGCGTGAGAGTGATCCAGAATCCCAAAGGACCGGAGTGTATGTGACAGACGCCCGCTCGACACCGTTGCTCAACTGCAGGTCATACGTGGTCTCCGGACGATCGATATCTGGCTGTCGTCGAGAAACGGGCCGGGAGAGACAACGTCGGCATATACGATTCACGTCGGAGGTTCCGTCTTGTCAGGGTCCGTCCTTGGCGCCCCTCTTCTCTAGTCTTGTCTAATATCCAGCATTTCCCGCTGGACAAGGACGTGCAAGCTATATCATGGTCGCCATGTGGACGATACTTGGCAACAAATGATTCCCTTCTTTCGGTGAGCTTACGGAACCGTGATTTGAATGAAGCTCATGTCGCAGTTCTCTGCTAGCGTCTACTTGCCTGTAGGAGTCCGACTGGCCGAATTCACGCCAGCATCACCCACGTTCGCACCTGCAGAGTCCGACTCTGGCTTGGGCATCCGCACGATGGCCTGGGCTCCGGGCGGGCAGTATCTGGCACTCGGCGGATGGGACGGCAGGTTGAGGGTGCTGGAGAATGAAGGATGGGGATGTATCGGTACTGTGCAATGGGGTTCCAGAGTCGCAGATCCTGATGTTGTGAGAGGGCTATTCGGAATGAAAGTCTGAGCTGATCATCAGACCGTGTGGCGAGAACCGTCAGATTGGATCAAAGATACTCGCGGTCACGGAATCGTACAGTGTGAGTCTCTTTGCTCAAACTCGGCGTCATTGACCGTGCCAGTCGACCGATCGTCCCCACCTGCTTCGATACCCTGCATCAGGCCGGATCTATCCAAGACGAACCCGAAGATGGGAATATCCCAGATTGCGTTCGACTCCCAAGGGGCCTTTCTACTTGTGCGCAAGGATGACCAGCCGAACGTTGCGCATATCCACGCCTTCGTAGCCTCTCCTGGAGGTCCTCCTTCGATGAGACACAGAGCCAGTGTCACCTTTGGCGAGCCTATTCGGCATGCCACTTGGGCACCCAAAGCCCAGAGGGTCGTCTTTGCCACACGGACTGGGGGTGTCCACGCCTGGGATGCGAACAGCGCTTGGGTTGATGGCGAGTCGGACGAGTCCGCAGATCATGATGGTGGGCTGGTCGAAGGCATAGGTATCCCTACCAGTGAGCATCGGGCATTATGGAAAGAGCGCCCGCTAATCCATGTCAGCAACCGACTTCAGAGCGCACGAGGTTCACTGGGCGCCAGACGGAAGCAGTCTGGTTATCCAGGACCGAACGCACTTCTGTGTCCTCTACGACGATCCTGGGAGAGAGATATCCCGAGTACAGGAGGATAGTGTCGTGGAAAGCAGGTGGGAGGAAGGTCTCACTGCCGTATGCGAGGAAGACGAGCTCGCCAGCTTTTCGCAAGACTGGCGACCGCTGCCTAGTCTGCAGGCCGGAGTGGTAGCTTGACAAGATATCCTTTGCATTTATACGACGTCTACTTTTGACTAGATCACCAGCCGTCCCCCCTCTGTCCAGCGTTATTGCGGCTTGCCGGCCACGCCTCGGAGGCGCACGTACATGACCTCCCATCCTTGTTCACCATGTGCACCGTCCGCGGCAGGCTTGACGCCCATCCCGGGCGTGGCATTGTGCCAGAACCCGTCGATACGACATTCCTCCTGGACCTGCACCATCAGATCGTCCGCCTCTGCCGCCGAGAAGTTCTTGAAGAACGTGTTGCGCGCGAACGTCTCGAGCCAGCCTTTGATGTCGGTGTTGATCGCCGTCGGGCGTGGATAGAGCGCCACGCCGTCCGGCACGAGGCCCGCTTGCTCGATCACCTACACGTCAGTGTGGCGAGCGCACATGCCTAGGGAGACTCACAGTGGAGTACTGCGCCACGGTGGGAAAGTACCACGGGTCGAGCGGGACGGGGTCGACGCCTTTGTCTCGCAGGACTCGGTGGACCGCTGCGCGCAGGCCGACGCTGCGGTCGCGGTCAGTGAGGAGACCTGATAAGTGGGGGGGATGATGACTCACGTGTTGCCAAAGCCCCCGAGCTCAAAGGCGATCTTGCCCCCGGGCTTGAGGAGCCACGCCACGCCGCGCATCACGCCCACCGGGTCCGTCTTGCACCAGTGGAACGTCGCCGACGAAAACACCTTGTCGAACGTTCCGGCGAGAGCGGGGTCCAGCGTCGCTTCGAGCTTCTGCACGTCCGCCTGGACGTAGACTATGTCGCCCGCGCCGGGCGAGGCCCGTGCGCCGGCCAGCTGCGAGTCAGCCATGCTTCCTCTTTCCTGCAACGCTCTCATGATAGATCGTGAGAAGAGGAAACTCACCATGCTCGAGCTCGAGTCGACGCCCACGACGCTCCCGCCCGCACCGACGAGCGCGCGGATCGTCTCGGTCAGCTGGCCCGTGCCGCACCCCAGGTCGATGATGCGCTCGCCCGGCCGCGCGTCCAGCAGGCCCAGCACTCCCGACGTGTTGGCCGCGCTGTACACGAACGAGGCGTGCTTGGCGTACGCGGACGAGTTGTGGTTCTGCAACGAGGCGGCGTGGGACATTTTGCAAGCGAGCGAGCGAGCGGATAAGTGCAGCAGGCAGCAGGTGTGTGGATCAGGGGAGGGGTGTCACCGGAGTGGGATTATTGTGGGATCCGCTGACACACGGACTCTCTGGGCTTTATACCTTCCTGTCAGCAGTCTCTACGGATATGATATTCGACTCGACATACGGGTTCGTGTTGATTGGGCGCGGCGCAGATGAAGCTGCATGGCTGCTCGCTCTGCTGTATAACTCGCCGTCCACCGTCAGAGGGGATGGACATGATAAGTGGAGGGATATCGGGCCCGATACCCCCCCTGTCGGCCGATTCGCCCGACACCATTCCACGCTGTGTGGCATTTCTATTGTCGTGTTTGAATCAGCGACCAAGATCTGCATCCATTCCAGGCCATGTATGCCATGTTACTCGGCTGCCTTGCTGTCCAGGTGATCCACAATCCGAGACAGACCAGGCCGGCGTCCACGCCCACGCACTACACACTGCACACCAAAGGGCAGTGGCAAAGGACTGTCCATGTGGCACGTTCCACACCAATCGCCAATAATCTCCCTCAATCCCCACCGGCCCCTCCCCACCGCGAGCCCTACCGCGGACACAAGGCCAGTCGCCTGTGTAGCGTAGACCCCGCGGCTCGTCATTGCTTCTGCTACTTCTGGACGATACAGACCATTCCGGAGAGTGTGGCACCGAGCCGAGGGCGGGCTGCGTCGCTTGGCTGCTTCTGCCCTTGAACTCTGCAGGATTGTTCTGTATCTCTCGCTCTCCGACTTCATAGCCGGTCGCCCGCGCGGGAGGCTGCTTCTTGGCGGTGCAGGTGTCGGACGCCACGACGCCCCGCCATCACTCTCACTCACACTGGCTGGATCCGAATTGGCCAGGCCTGTATACATGACGTCGTGGAACCGGCTTTCTTCGTAGCGGTCGTAGTGTCGACGAGCCGTGGGGGCCGCGGCGAGGTGTATAAAAGCCAGTCGGAAGGCGGCGAAGAGATTCACTCACCAACTCTTCTTCCCAACTTCCCCTTCTTCCCAACGCTCAACTCCCAACTTCAACAAGCTACCAACCAACATGCTCTTCACTCGCCTTGCCTTGTTCGTCCTGCCCATCCTGGGCTTGGCTTCGCCCGTCAAGCAGGTCGAGCCGGCCACCGCGGCCGTTGCCAAGCGCGACTCGAGCTCCTGCGTGGACATCCTCACCACGCTCCACGAGTCTTGCGTGAGCCCTCGTCGAGCTCACAGTCAGACCTTGGGGCTCATCACAGATCTCGCCCTGCGCAGCGCTGTCCGTGACCGGAATCACCGTTACTGAAGTCACGGCCCAGCTCACCATCATCGTCGAGGCCGTCACGGTCGCCTCCACCGCCCTCGCCGCTGAAGGCATCGTCGTCGTTGCCAGCGACATCACGGTCGTCGCGACGCTGCTTGCGCAGATCCTGACGCTCATCGTATCTGCTGTCGGCTGTCTCACCGCGGAAATCTTGGCTCTCCCCGCCATCGTGGGTCTTCTTTGCATCGAACAGCGGCACGGCTGACATGACAGATTGCCCTCATTGCGCAGCTCGACGTCGGTCTCAACCTCATCTTGCTGGCCGTCGAGCTTCTCTTGGTCGGCGTGCTCGAGATTGTTGTGGGCCTCTTGGGCACCGTGACCGGTCTTCTGGGCAGCCTCGGCTTTGGCCTCTGCCTGGGTGAGTGATTCTTGTTGACCCCTGGAGTGTTGCTGATGGCAGGTACCCTCGGCCTGTAAGCGGGTCAGGGTCAGGACCGACCACAACAAGTGCGGCTTTCATCAGCCGCGACCTTTCATTGTAGATAGATATTGCTTGGACGAGTGCTGAGTGCTGAGGACTTGCCCTTTCTACGCTGGTCTATACGGATGAGTGTAAGAGAGAGAGAGAGTGGATGCAGATCCGTATAGCCGCAACTTTAATGCCCATGACGCGTTTCTTTTTGCTATTGAGAGTGGCGGTTTTTTCCTTTCCAAAGGGTGGGGAAAGAGAGAGGGAAAGCCGGGGGCGAAAAAAGCCGATGGCGCTACGCTCACTCACCTAACCTCGTGACCCTTTGCCGATCGCTTTTCACCTCTTCATACACCACCACTTAGCTGCAACAGACAACATCGCTCGAACAGAGACATCCACTGGGTCTGGACGCACAGAGGACAGTCTTTTGTCTCTCATCTCCCGCCCACTGCCGCTCCTTTCACACCTTCCCAGCCGCAGATCTTACCGTCGCCTAGTAAACCAGCACCGCATACGTGGTTCTCATCGACCAGCCCGACGCGATAAGGACATTCTGTACCGGGAACCCGTTTCGTCCCTCACCGACTCGTCTCATTGCCCATCATGGTGAGTCTCGCACATATCACTGCTCCATGCACATGGGCATCTGCGGTCGACGATGAGCTCGTTCACCCTCCCCCCTCTCTGCCTCTGGGTCTGGTGACAGTCTCTTCTCGGGCATCGTCTTTTCTTCCGGTGCAGGCTTTTGAGCTATGCTGACACTCTCCACAGGGTCAGACACTCTCCGAGCCAGGTCAGCCAGCTCCTCATCATCTTCCGGGAGCCCCGTACTGATACAGGTCCTCTCTCTCGACTATCGATGCTCGCTCCACACTCCTTTGACCTCTCACACGACCACCGGTGCCTCCTCCAATACCCAACAACGCCCATCCACCCTCAAACCCGCAAATGGCTTGCGCAAACAGTGACGGAGAAGCACACCACGGTGGTTGTGCGGCAGAAAAAGTTCTGGGTCGGCCTGTCGGACATGCAAGGATGGCGGATCAGTTCGTCACCCCTTCCCTTTGCTGGAATCCCACCTGACATGCCAGGCATGGAAGACTCGCACTCGGTCCATCTGTACCTACCCCCTACGGATGTTGCCGCCTCTCCCGTACAGCCCGAAGGCGGCATCAATGACATTCCCATCCAGCCCGCAGGATCGACAGTGACCAATGACTCCCCCTCGGCCGACGGAAACGCCCTCATTGGTGTGTTTGACGGGCACGGAGGATCCTCCGTTGCGAAATTCACGGGCACGACTCTGCATACACGGCTGGCCGGCTTGGAGGCATATAGCACGTCTTCACTCTGGTACACGGCGTAACATCTGGCTGACTGGGGCAGAGCATGGCGACTACGAAGGGGCACTAAAAGAGGCATACATGAAGACGGATCAGGATCTGCGAGCTGGTGTGTTGCTATTCACCCCTATCTTCGTCCGGGTCACTGATCAGAGCAGATCCAAATTTCTTCAATGACCCATCTGGCTGCACGGCTGTCGTCACATTGGTCACGCAGGACGGGCGAATCATCTGCGTAAGCTAGCCGATGAATGAGACCGAATGCGCGTAGCTTACCGTTAGGCAAATGCCGGAGACTCGCGTGGTGTATTGGGCTACAAAGGCGATGCCAAGGAGCTGTCCAGCGATCACAAGCCGACAAATGCCGGTGAAACCGCACGGATAACATCGGCAGGCGGATTCGTGGAGTTTGGCCGTGTCAATGGTGAGTTGACGGTGTGCTTCGCGACGCCTCGCTCATTCCAGGCAATCTCGCTCTGTCTCGAGCCATCGGTGACTTCGAGTTCAAACAGAACTTCTCGCTATCTCCCGAGAGGCAGATCGTCACGTGTGACCCAGATATCACAACACACAGGATCGACGGGGAGGAGGAGTTTATGGTTCTCGCTTGTGATGGTGAGTGCATCAGGAGCTCACGTGTGCTAGACTCACTCTTAGGTATTTGGGATTGCTTGACTTCGCAACAGGTCGTCGACTTTGTCCGAAGAGCAATAGCGAACGGAGATGGCCTGGGCAAGATCTGCGAGAACCTCATGACCAAATGCTTGGCGACATCTTCCGAGACTGCGGGCCTTGGATGCGACAACATGACCGTAGTGATTGTGGCATTGTTGAATGGAAGAACAGAGGAGGAGTGGCAGGCATGGGTGAAGGAGCGTGTGGACAAGAAGGGTAAATCAAGTTTCAGACTCGACGATTGCCAGACTGACTCGTCAGTCGGTCGGGATACACCGGCATCGATCCCCGACATCTTTGGACCCGCACGGCCAGCGCCTATGGGCGGCGGCGGTGGCTTTGGCGGAGGGGCGGGCTTTCGCGTGGCAGGGACTGGCGGGCTCGCGAATCTGGCATCGATCTTAGGCGCCTCGGGCTTCACGTTCAAGCAGGCGGACGACAGCGATGATGAAGACGACGAGCTTCACATCATCGGCAAGGACGAGCTGCAGGCTGCGTCGGAGGAGACTTCTGGCTCGACCGAGAAGCTACGGACACCGGATCACGAGAAACCCGATGGCTACTTGGACGACCTGGCGTTGAGTGGCAAAACCGCGCCGAAAGATGTGACGTCGAAACTGGTGAGATCTCGGCGATACAAGGGTCTATCTGGCGCTGACTTTACAGGATGGCGAAGACGTCCTCCATTCCAGTGCCAAGCGGGCATCAATACGACTAATCGATGACGACGGAGACTCGCAGATGGCATCCGACGATGAATCGGACACGACAACCACCGGAGTCGCCTCGCCCAGCTCTCCCTCGAAATCCCAACCTGCTCAACCCACATCGATCCCCAATCCTGCTACTCCCGAGCAATCAAATGAATCACCCATCCCCCCTTCCTTCACCTCGATAGGGTCCCCAGAAGTTCCCACACATCTCGAGTTACAAGCATTGCCGGGAAAGAAGGGTGGCGCAGGGAAAGTGGCGCAGCAGAAAAGCACACCTGGTGGCGATGCCTATCCCGACGCCGCCAAGGTCGAGGGCTTGATGGACACGAGCGAGAGTCCGCTCAAGCTGTGATGGCTTGAGCGGCTTGTACTTGTTGCATGAGGGTTGTTGGGGTGTCGGGGGCACAGAGTCCGCCCGCATGCGTGCTGTAGGCATCGGATCGAAACATACATTACTCTTTTACTGCAAGCAAAATCAAACGACAATTGGCAAAGCAACGGCAGATGGGGCAGCAGTGGTGGGATCTCGGACTGGAATGACCTTGTAGACTGGATACCCTTGGTTTGATATTGGCAGCGCTGCGTTGCCCGACGTATGACATGGTATCAACAGATCATTCACAATTCAAAGTCGGCCGAGCAACCGGTCCGTAGTCGTCGGTCGTTGCCGAGATGGTCACTTGGCAGACCAGTTCGTTGACATTGAGGTGCATTTGTCTTTCTCTCTTCGCTGGGACGAGCCTCATGTCGTCCGCCTTGTCGAGCCTCCCGCCAGTGGCCGCGCTCTTCCTGACCCACTTTGACGATATCAAAGGGCAAAATACGGTCTACTTCCGCTCAGCCGTCGAGGGCGGTGCGTCTCTGTATAAACTCGGAAGACGGCGGACTGACCACAGTCGTATCGGACAATGTTGAACATGCTTCGCTGCCCAGCGGGCTACATACGACACAGCAAGACCTCGTGCTCTTCAGGCATGCTGGACTGCCGGCCGCAGGACTCTTCCGGAGCAGAGATACCACCACCACCACGGCTGCTCCCTCTGCGTCCTCTTCCTCTTCCACCTCAACGGCAGCGGCAGGCGGTAGTGCGCCTCGAGGTCGCGGGAGGCGCATGGCCACGCTCGGTGTGGTGCTTGGTAAGTGTGCCATGCGTGCGGTGGAGGAAGCTAAGGTGCAGGGCCTGGGACGTCGGCGGATAAGTTGTTCGACCTACAACTTGCCCTAGGGGACAAGTACGATCGCCTCGAGTCGACTGGCGACTTTCTGCGCGATGCGCCTGCCATCTTGGATGAAGTATGGGGAGGGCTGCCCCTGTCGCTGTCCTCCGGCGCCGATGGCGGCGCAGACGACGGAGGAGGGGTGGCGCTGCTGCTCAGCCGGAATCGCGTGAGTACCAGTGGGCTTTCTACTGGCGGGTAAGGCTGAGCGCAGCAGCTTGGCAGCAGCAGTGCCGCACAAGGGAGGCGGCACCCGATAGAGTACATGAGCACGCTTGTCGCTGCGCTCGGACCGAGCGTGGTCATGGTGTACAAGGCCGCCCTCGCCGGCAAGCGCATCGTGGGTCCCCCTCCCCTCTCTTAGGTCGCACTCGCACTCGTGCTAAGTCCAGCTGCTCTTCTCCACGCCGCCCCTCCTGCCCCTCTCTGCACTGGCATGGTGCGTATGGTCCACATCGCTCCCGCCCCCGCAGAGCGACGCCGCGCCGGGGACGTGGCTGGGCCACGTAGGGCTCATGGACCTAGCCACGCTCTCCACCCGCCCCGGAGGGTGGGTCGCCAGTGAGCCTCCTCTCCCGTTTTGTCTAGTAATTGGGGAGAGCTGATGGCAGCGACGTCCGACGCCATCTTCCGCTCACACCCCAAAGCATGGGACATCTTCATCGACCTCTCGCCACTGACGCTCAAACCCCCATCTCCAGCGGCACAGCCCCGCGGGCCCAGCGATGCTGTCGCCGAGGACGACCTCGACCTGCCCTCGGGCGACCCCGTCATCCTCTCCTCTTCTCCCGCGCTAGTCCCGTCCAACCAAGGCAGCGTCGAAGTGACCTACGCCTTCTCCGACTTGCCGCTGTACAAGGCCCTCCTCGACCCGCCTGGTGTGGGCCCGGCGTCCGCCGTCGTGGGCCGGCGCGCGAGGAGGGGATGGTGGTTGGTCTTTTACGACGTGGTCACTGGGGTGTTCGAGGTGTGCAGGGGCGTGTGCGAGTACGCCCTGGCGCTCAACCTCGTGCGTGGCCCGGGAGCGGGGGAGGGGGCAGTCAGGCTGGACGACGGGGAAGAGGATGCGCGGGAGCTAGACTTTGAGGAGGATGCGCCGCTGCTGCCTCGGACTGGAACTGATACACCGCAGGAGGGGCATGAGGGAGAGGGGGTGGAAGGCGCGGGAGAGGAGGAGGAGGCAGTAGTGGTTGGACGCCAGATTCTGCGGATCCTAGGACACAACACTCACCATCTTTACGAACAGATGCGCGTGTTGGGGGCCAAGAGCCCCGGGCGGCGCCTGGGCGAGGACGAGATACGTCTTTTGGCGGGCAGGTGGGCGCGCGCCGAGGAGCGCAGCTGGTGGTGGTCCCTCGCCAAGACGTGGGGGTTGTGAGACGTATGACGGACTATTGTATTTCGACCTTCTTAGACCTTCATCGACTTTTTGGATGCCTTAATGCGTTTATGCATATGCGTTGTTTACGTACGAGATGCTGAATGAGATATTGTATGATGCACTATACACGCTGCTCCAGCACCGCCGTGTACTCTGCCTTGGAGATACGCCAGCTGATACCCGAGTTGGAGTAGAACTCATCCGGGTCTTCATCCTGGTCGTCAGCTCAATCTTGTAGGCACAGAGCTGGCAGTGCTCACCGCGTCCAAATTCAACACCGTGCCGATCTGCTGCAGCCGCGTAAACTTCTCTCTGGCACCCCCAAAAGAGGTCTGCGTCGAGAGGTAATTGGCCACCGCGCGAACATCGCGGTCGTACCGGATAGCCCCGAGCTGCCACTTGAGCCGACCTTCCACTATACTCGAAATGAAGCTCACCTCGGTGAACCGCATCCCCATCACCATCTTCTCCCAGGGTCTGACGAGCACCTCGACCGTCATGCTGAAGAACGCCTGGTAATTATGGTCCGTGAACGCGTCCTGCGCCGTCAGCGGCTCCGGTCTCAGCTTGCACCGAGTCTCCACCCACCCTGTAGCCGTCGACCAAGCCTTCCCAAGCTCGCATAAATCTGCGTTTGACCATGTCGGCGTCTTCTGCTTCGGCAAACGAGTCATCGTCAAGCATGTACGAGACGTCCCTATAGCACTCGTCGAGGATGGCGCGCAGTTTCGGTCGAGTGAGCTGGTTGAAGAGCTGTTCTAGACCAGCCTGTTTGTCAGCTGGTGACCACTTCCCCTAAAAGCGTCCACGCACTCGACAAGACGCTCTGAATCTCCCGGCCAGGTCGCCAAACAAATTCAATTCTTCCAGAACCTCCCCCTCCTCCTTCTCCATGAAGATTTGAGGCATACCTGCCTTCATCTCCTCGATCAGTCGCTCAACATACTCTGCCGACGTATCGATGTCGTTCAACCAGATGATGAAAGCGCTCTTCTGCTCCTTCTCCCTCCTCTCTCTTTCGCTAGACTGGACAGGCGGAAGCAGGTATACCCCATCCATCTTCTTGCGGATGATCGATATGTAGTCCCTTTCCAGGACCTCGGTGATCTTCTGACGCATGGCCCGCAGAGTCGTGAGGGACCCGCAAGAGAGGACACGGTTGAGGACCAGCTTGAGAAGGTAGAACGTGTCGTCCAGGATAGAAGAAAGGTGAGGGCGAGCAGATACATCTGGTGTCTCCAGTCGATGTGCCTATGGGTCAGTGCCGCCCGCAGAGATCGGTCGTCGGTAGAGTCACCTTTTCAATCGAGCTGCGCAAGTACCACAGCTCAAGGGGCTCGTAGTATACCTTGAGAAGATTCTCGATCGCCCGCTGGCTTCCAGACTGCTCAATGACGTCCATATCGTTGCTCTTGGGTTGCGGCCCTAGGGACTCGGCATGATCACCATTGATGCTCTCTCCTGCTTCGGAGCCATGGGCGACGACATCGTCTGATGCGCTGTCCTGCTAGATCAGCACATGATCAATTGAAAAGCCATGACTGACCCCTACGCGATCCCAAGCAAATCGCTTGAACATGGCCCAGCGTCCGCCCAATGCCACGAGCTCGCCAAGAACGCGGTCCACGTCTCGCGGGTCAGGCCCACTGGGCTCCTCTTCGACGACTGGCGGCGCGGGCGAAGTGCTCTGGCCTTGAGGCCGTTTGGCTCCTGGTGCATACGATTGCAAGAGGTGTTGCGCGGACTGCAGATTGGGTAGATGAGCAGTGGTTGATGTGGCCAGTGAAGATAATGAGATTTGCGGGGCGGTCGGATTCGTGAGGGAAGGAAACAAAGGTGGGAGAAGCGACGGGTTCGACAACACCGGAAACCTGGTCTGATTCGTCTCCGAGATCTGGTCATTAAGCTGGGAGCCACATGAAGAAGAGTGACTGACCAATCTGCCTACTCGTCTTTCCTCTTCCCAACCTTCCACAAGATTTCTGACAACGCGATCGCTCTCTCCAACAAGTCGGCCAACTACGGTCCGCATTCGTCCTTTGCCGTAATACTTGTCAACCACCGGCTGATGCTGGTCAATGATGTGGGCGATACTTTCGAGGAGAGACGTGAGGCCTGTAAGGTAGTATAGCGGCGACGACGCTGGACGATCAGACATGCCACATCTGAGCTGGACTGACACGTACGTTTGCCAGCGTTCGTACTGCGAGCCTTCACTAGACCGACCACAAAGTCTCCATACGCTTCCAGGCCTTCTGGTTCCGCGCCGATACCGGGCCACAACCTGAAGAAGCGCGATACAGCCTGCTCATCTTTTCTCTCGGCCGCGGCGTCAAAGTTCTCTCGGAAAGTGTATAACAGGATATCACGGAGTTCCTCAAGCTGCTGAGACGGTTGCAGAGGGTTTTGCGGTGTGGGCTGAGGATGAGCTGTGTACAAAGCCGGGCTGTAGAGCGGCTCACCACTACGCTTCCCGCGAATTCGCCGTCAATAACGTCTTTACGGACAGACATGGCTCTGCGACAAGAGCGAGAGGCAGACTCCCAGTCTTCCTTGGCGATCGCCGAGGCCAGAGTCTGGAGTGCATTCTGCGATTCTCAGTGCGAACGAATCATGAAGAGGGATGTGGGCTACCTTGAGCTCCAAAACCTCGGTGACGATCTCGGTGGCCTCTTTGACTCGCCCGACCTCCTCGTCCAATCGTCTGACCTTTCCGCCTACCCTCTCGCTCGTCTCCCAGACCTTGCGCACTCGTTCCACCAAGCCCGTGTCGGCTTCATCCTCGAGGTAAAATACATCGTTTCCTCCATTCTGCCGTCCTAGACCTCGGGAATCACTGCCAAACGGCGGCGCTTGATCCGACGTGACACCGTCCACCTCGATGCTGAGCTGATTCACCTCTGTCGAGAGCTCGCGAAGATGCGTCAATGCTCCGTCAATCTGATGCCTGTCGGCGATAAGTGCATTGAGGGCGAGCGAGAGGTCGGCTTCTCTTCTCGCGACGAGGGCGAGCTGAGCCGTGATCTGCTCTGGCGAAGTTATGTCCCTCGGATCTATGGGCAGCTGTGACTCGGGCTGTATACCAGGAGATGGCAGCGCGGAGGCGACAGCGGCGGCCATGTCGCGAGTGGTCGACGCGAACCAAGGTCAGTCACGTCTCAGCTGTAATCGTTGTCGGTTCGCCGTAGGCCAAGCGGGAATAGAGCGCTCCTAAACGACTGGACAGGTGAGTCGGAGATATTTTCCCATTGTGTTAGGCGTGCCAGTCGTGATGCCAGCTGGTCAGGTCCGAATGTCGTCATAATTCAGGGCTTGTGTCCCTGTGTACCCATTACGTCGGAGGAATGCGAATGGCCCTTCAAGGAAAACGCCACGTCTCTCTCTACCTTCGAGTTTCGATCCAAGAGTCAGAGCAGCTGCTCACCAGCTGCAGCAACAGCGGCCAGCAGTCAGCTGCAGAGTCAAGTCAAGCAGGTCCGAACAGGTCCAATACAGGGCAAAACAAAGAGGAACGAAGCATCCCAACAAGCGTCCTGTTCCGAAAACGGGTTTCCCATCCTCGACGCCGATACGGTCATTTCGTCGCGAGATCATCGTTCATAACGGCCAACAAAAGCGCCTCGACGGCGATCAGACCTCCCCCTTTCTCCATTCCTCCATCGACCCTCCTCCCACTTTCCTTTGTGTGATCGCACGACAAAAAGGGAGCTCATCTCCACGACAGAGAAAAGACAAGAGAGAGAGCGGCTACAGTCCGACCCGTTTTTTTAGTCAAACTAGTAGCAGGATTCCTCGTTCCGCGTACTCCGATCGCAGTTTCCTCGCACACGCGCATACTCGCCCGCACACGCTCCATCCTGTCCAGACGCCAACCCCGGTCCTCTTCACTCTCTCCAGCGCATTCCTTCGCCACCGTGTCATAACGATCGTCTCGCGGGCCGGTCGTGCAGATCAGAGTTGGTTAGGATGGCGGAACCAACCTCGCCAACGGCGGCCAAAGCAAAGGGCAAGGAGGATGCAAAGGTGAGCCCTCGGCCATGTTTATCAAGTCCGGGTGCATCTCTGCGACGCCTGGCACCGCCAGTGCTGGGTGATCCTGGAGGGCATGACGCGCTCAGACGATCAAATGTCAATGCTGATACCATATGTTCGTCATCGACCATCGGTCACTGCACCATCAAATGGCTTCCTCCCTACCTACTCAATGTCTCGACTTCGCGACTGTCTTGATTCTTCGAACTCTACACTCGATGACCCTTTCCATGCATGTCGCCCACTGCCTAATCGCGTCACATTGCGCAGGCCGATCAGGATCCCGACAGCGATATCATCGACATGGACGTGTTCTCCCAGATCCTCGACATGGATGACGATGAAGAGCCAGAGGAAGAAGGGGGAGAACAGTTTTCGAAGACGATGGTGGACGACTTCTCAGTACAGGCCGAGAAGGCATTTGAGGACATGGCGAAGGCACTGTGAGTCACCATTATGTTGTCCATGTCGAGCCTAGCTGATGCCACTCCTTCAAACTTGAATTCGCCCCCTCGCTCTTCTACTGACTATTCGAACCTGCAGTGCCGAGAAAGACCTACCGAAGCTATCATCACTCGGTCACTTCCTCAAAGGCTCGTCCGCCGCCCTGGGCATAGTAAAGGTGCAAGCCTGCTGCGAGAAGATGCAACATTACGGCAATTTACGAGACGAGGAGGTCGGAGAGAGCTTGACACAGGAGGAGGCATTGGCGAGAATAGCCAAGCTCATCAAAGAGTGTCAGATGGAGTACGAGCGGGCAAAGGCGTGGTTCCGTCGTTTGTATGAGGAAGAAAAGTGCGTCCTCGTTTATGACCGGTGCACTCTAGTCTGATCGGCCCAGATAAACTCGATAGAGACGAGACGTGACGAGCACGGAGAGGCGATCCGACGTTCCCCCCAGCCCCTATATATACATACCCATAACCTCATTTGCTCTGCTTCCGCCATCCTTCTTACCCGTACCCTGCCATCCCTTCTCCCGACCACGATGATGATCCGTTCAACCGCACCAGCACTGTAGACATGTGGTACCTGTAGCATTCCATCGCAGCATGCCTCTCTTATGCAGCACCAGCCATGCAGCTATGCAGCTCTGTCAGCCCAATCATTAGGAACAGAAGTCGAAATTAGGTTCCAGCAACGGAGGAATCAAGCATGTTTCAGGTCCATCAGGCACACCCGGGGCTACATCAGAAATCGACTTCGGCGGCGGTGCAGTGAGCCGCACGACTGATGTCCTTCCTGCATTCTCCACTGTACAACGTTTCTTGTGCACTTGCAGCTCGAGCTTGGGTCGTTCTTGCTGAGCGGTGCGATGGCCCTGCGCGACTCGGCTTGCTACACGCTGCTCATCCACCCCACTAAGGACCCGGCAATCGTCGAGATCATCGAAGAAGGACAGAGCGGCAGGAGCGAGCCAGAAGCACGATACGCCAGAGTCAAGGAGAAGAAGGACGGCGAGGAGTACTCGGCATCGCTATACGGTATGCAGCGCTCTTAGACCTCCTGGGATCCCTGAGCCTCATGCGCAGACGCGTTCAGCGGTGCACGGCTGGCCTCGGCTGGGTTCGCCGCTGAGAAGCACAAGAAGCGGCGGTTGGACCTGCATGGACCGGACGAGGAGATCTCCTTTGAGTCTACGGGAAAGCTGTGCGTCTCCCTTCTCATCCCATTTGAGCCTGTCGTCAAGGTGGCTATCGGCGGCTGACGAGTCGCAGCAGCTTCGAGTGGACCTTTATCTTTGAAGGGTAAGCACGGATGAGCGTGTTGGTCGTAGCTGAGATGAAGGAACAAGTATCGTTGGACCCATGAGCTCTACGGCCGAGACTGGACGTGCGCACTGGAGCGCAAGCCAGACCCGCGAGTCGAAATATGCCTGTGGGTCATAGGCCCACAGCGGCATAGCGATGTGGCACTGACTCGCAGCGCCCGAGAGGCGGACAGGAGCTCCCCTGCGAAACTACAGATTCTGCACTACAACATCGACCGCTTCCCGACCGAGATCAAGGATGTCCGAGGGCTCGAAGCTCTGCTCCTCATGAGGTGCGCTTCCATTGTTTCGCAGCTGTGTTGCTGATGTTAGCTTGTTGTGCCTGACCGATGCGGCCGAAGTGAGGGCCAGCTCCGGGGCTCGGACGCCTGAGCATGCGGTTGAAGCAGGCGCAGTCAAGGATGCTCCGCCTCCGCCGCCAAAGCAGGTCATTGATGAGGATGACTATGAACCGGTAGGTCTTCAGCGGATGTGATCTGGGTTGGCTGAGCGTGAGGACCCGAATGAGATCATTGTTGGCCCGAATAGCGATGTGGATCAGAAGGTGGCTCGTGCCATCGGTCTGCTGGAGGTAAGAAGTCTTCACATCGGGAGTCATGTTGCTGACCAGCAGGATCCACATATGCTGTTCCTGATCATTCGGACGCGCAATGTCGCCGCTGCGCAGAAAGCCCTGGAAGTGTCTCTTGGGGTTACGAGGTACATGGCGTCAGAGCTGTGCTACCCAAGCTTACTGAGTCCAGGTTTCGACATCGAGAGGGACTGAAGGCTTTGCATCAATATGTCCTCGAGGAAGATCCGACTCCGCCTTCGAAGAAAGCCGAGCCGCCTCGCAGCCCGACCAGAATCAATCTCAACGACCCGTCAGTCTTCCACCTTTTGCTTTCCTCCCAATGTACTTGACTGCCTTAGACACCCCGCTCCTCCCAAGAAGCCATCGCCGAAACCGTCTGGCAGCGATAACATCAAAGAGTGGAAGCCGCCTCAAAACATCGCCATCTATCTCTCCAACATCGAGTTGCCCGACCTTATCCCCGGTCGACGCCAGAAAGACGCAGAGAAGGCGGCCGAGGCGAAAATGACAATGCCGTCGGCGCCACCCGCCCATGTGGCTCATCACCCCAAACCGGTCACTCTTGCTGCCCCTAGACCAAAGCCTCATGGCCCCTCCCCAGCGCCGTTCAGGACGTCGCCTACCCACTCGCGACCCGTCAGCCCTTCTAAGCCCAGCGTACCCGCGGCTGCCCAAAGCCAAGCGAAGCCAAAGCCCAGGGACAGCTTGCGATCTGATCTGTTCAAGCTGCTTGGCAGGTGAGTTGTAGATCGCTACGACCTATCAGTTTTTGTTTCTGCAATTGTTGTATACGTTGTCAAATCGGCTGACGATGGCTCGTCTTACTGAGCTCACCTCTGGGAAAGTGTCAAGAACTCTCACTGCACGTCAGACAAGAAGCAAGTTTTCAGTGGTGCATTCGCTCGTTTGATCGCATCACGCCCCGTTCTCGCTATCACCTGTCAGGAGTGCAATCACGGCTAGTCAAGTCCGAGTATTCCCCGCTGCTCCTCCAGCTCCTCAGAGTCATATTGACCAGAGGCTACCATACGGTCGTACTCGAGTTGATTGTTGGTCGGGACGGACTGACCTTCCGTGTCAGGCAAGGTCACAGGCACCCACTCGGCCCTCCACGTGGACTCCCGATATACATGAGAGTCATCCTGAGTCGCCTTGCAATCTGCCAAGAGCGTCTCGTCGCCCGCCTGAACGCTGAAATCGAGCCAATCGTAATCCTCGAAGGCACGTCTGGCAGCAGCGTCCACCTCATCGTTCAATTGCCTCTTGCCCTCGACGAAATCCCGTTCTCGGTCGCTCCTGTGGTTACGCGCGAAGATGACGTATGTGGCCGCTTCATCGGCCAAATGGGTGAGCTCGCTTCGGACCTCGGAAAGCTCTTCGCCGGCTGGTTGAGCGGTCGAGGCATCGGTCTGCACAAGGCGAGCGGCGAAGCGGCCCGTGCAGGTCTCGACGCCGTCGAATGTGAGCTGGGTGGTCGCCTCGACTTTGTAAGCAGTGGACATGTCGGCTGGTGTTGTGCTGATGGGTTTTGTTGTGGTGGGTTGGCAAGTCGCTGAGGTGAGGCTGTTGTTGGATGGGAGGGATGCCTCTACCTGCCGGATATTTATACACCTCGCAGAGCGCGACTGGGTGTGCCGCGACAGTCGGTAAGCAGCGGCACAACTCCTGAGCAGGCCGACAGGCCATGCCGCCGAGGCGTCATGTCTCTCCAGACTACGAGTCTCACTCGTCCTGCGACGCAAGTACACTCCTTGGCCGAGACCACCTCATCCTACCACTGTCCTACTTTGCATGTGGGCTGGCCTCTGTCTCTCCCGGTATCACGGTAGTCACCCCTCGCCGAACGTCCGGTGTCCATACTCCGACAGCTCAGACATTTACATTCCGTGTCCAAGATGTCTAAGTGACTGAAAGTGGGCTATCCTTTCGAACGAGCCCCTGGCCGACAGATCTAGGTGATGTCACCATCAAACATGTGACCGTCGGACGACATGCATTGACCCTCTTTCAGACAGGGCCGTGGATCCCGACCGTACAAGCCGTGCGGCCCGAGATCCGCGCAAAGGTAGATGATATGACATGACGGGGTACGGACGAGCGGATGCTATTTGGAAACCAAGGAGCTTCCGCTCAAAGGTTGTCGGGGTCGGACATCCGGTGAGCTGGACGCGGGTCTCATGGGCCTGGAGACCGAACAGATGAGAGGCGTGAGTGGGACGGCCGCTACTGTTTTCTGCAGCCGGCCTATTTGGAGACGCAATGGTCCGTGCGTATCAACATGACATTTCCCACAGAAATCTGGCTCAGCCGACCGCCTCACTAATCGCTTCTCAGCGGATCAGCAGACGATAGTGAAGCAGCGCCTCCGGGTTCAGTCCCGCAGCATATCCGGACAATCCTGGTGAGACTTGCCAGACGAGTCGATTGACCAGTGACCCGATGAATGATCTCACAGACCCATTCAGGATCTACTGCATAGGTCTATATACTATTGTAGGCTTGACTTTTCCGTCGTCCTGAGTTCTATTCCAGCCGCAGATGATATGCCAAATCGGCAAGCTCCTCGTCCGTCCTGACGCCCGATTCCACCTCGGCATTGTAGACCTCCCGAGCAGTCCTCCCATTCGAAGGGGCGGCACTGAGCCACTTAGCCCGGTCTGCGTTGAGCACCCACACAGGCCTGCGCGTATCTTGAAAGTGCCTGATGAACGGGTCGGAAATAGGATTGGTCGCACATGCGGTCAGAAAGCTGTCGATGCGTTGTGGCTTCACGACCTTGGCCTGCAGCCAGCTGTGGCGGCTCATGCGGTGCTGCACATCGCGCTGTATCATCCCGCTCCAATAGTGCGAACAGGAGACAAAAGTCTCGTACGAGCCGCACCAAGAGCCGTGGAAGTAGTTGGCGTTATTGCCGAGGGTCAAGATGAGCTGGTCCAGATCCCTCTGAGCATCTTGCAGTTGGTCCGCTGTAGGCTGTGTCCCAGTGGAGCTGTTGGTGCGTGAGATTTGAAGGCCTGCCTGGAGGACCAGGTCCCCGGTGTCGCTCAGACCTACGAGCGAGCCTATTGACAGGGTATAGGCACGCCCGTTCCGACTGCTCGTAGATCTGGAGTCGTGCTGGCGGGACGAGCCAGAGTCGCGGGGCATGATGTTCAATCGGATCTTTGCTTTTCGCGTAAGAGAGTGTCTAGAATGCTGGTCTTTTCCCCAGTAGTGGTGTATATAGTAGTGGTGTATATGAACAGCAAGTATGTGTACCTCGAACTTAGATTTCAAGGCAGAAGGACGGGCTCATCAGCTATTATTTATACCCTCCCTGCCAGCTGCGCTACGGTCATCCGGCATGTCTGAAGACCGATGCTCAATCAGCCTCGGCAGACCTTTCAAGTCGGTTCGGCCGGCAAAGCGAAACGTACAGTATTGAGCGGCACTTGCTGACCCTTCGCGGCGTCCGGATGCTTGATGACTCATTCTTATGACAGATGCTTGCTCGTCTGGGGGATGCCCCTTTCAAAAACACTGAGCAGAGCGTTTTGACGTCTGAGTCAAACTCAAGCAGCCGCGCCTTCGCACGCACGGATGTTTCGTATTGGTGGTAAAAGGTGATGGTGACGGCTCACAACCCGGCCAGACGTGCAGTGACCAATTAGAAGCCCACGGAGCGAGCGACCCGACGTGGCGAGCTGAGAGTCGGTTGTAGTCACCGAGCTTGCACTCCTTTATTCACGACGGTCGGACGGCTCCGAGCGCGGCTGCGTGCGGTTCCGTGCGCACCCGGGATGGGGTGTTTTGCCGCGTGCTGCTTGACCATGACCGTCTTGAGGAGTCTCCCGCCCAGAGAAAGACATTCGCCCCCCTGACATTTTCAGATTCTCACAATGCTGCATCAACAGCCGCTCCCAGCCAACACGACGAGACGGAGTACCTTCAATGTGGTTTGTTGTTTTCAGCAACACCACTCACGCTCTTGCCTTCTGTTATCACTCTTGGTAAACAAGCTGTGTCCACACGCTGCTGCATACCATTCATACTCGTGGGCCTCGCTCACCCGACTCTCGCATGCCGAAAATGGATTACCCTACTCCAGGCCCAATCTGAAAGCCAGATCAGCCAGCTCATCGGCCGTCATCACCCCCGACTCCACCTCAGCATCATACGTCTCCTGCGCGGTCATCTCATTCGAGGGCGCAGACGCCTCCAGAGCCTCCCGCTCCCTCCGCTCCACCCACGTGGGCTTCCGGGTCTCCTCGTAGTACTTGGTCCACTCGCTCTGGTTCGAGCGACACGACGCCAAGAACGACTCGTTCTCGCGGAGCGCTTTGGCGCGGGACCAGGTGTGATGGCGCATGTGGTCCTGCGCCGAGCGCTCCGTCATGCCTTTCCACTGGTGCGCGCACGAGTCGAACGTCTGGCGCGTGCCGCACGACGCCCCGTAGAACCAGTCAGCGTTGCGTTCGAGCGTGTCGCGCAGCGAGTCCAGGTCTGCTTGGGCCACGGCGAGCTGCTCGGCCGTGGGCTGGTCGGCGGTGGCTTCGTTGAATTGTAATTCGACGCCGGCGCGCAGGGTGACGTTTTCTTCCTCGGTCACCTCGACCTTGGAGCTGACGACGAGGGTGTAGGCGCGCCCAGTGCGGGTGGAGCGGCTCTGGTGGCGGGAGGAACGGCTTTCGCGGGGCATGTCGCTGACTTGTTGTAAAAGTTTCTGGCAATGATACAGCAAGTGGAGGTTTGGTAGCGTTGACTTGGGAGTCGGCTGTAGAGTGTGGCTTGGTGTGGGAGTAGTGCTTATTGAGTTGTGAAAGTGGGAATTGATGGGGACTGTGGAGCGAGCAAGACCCGTATTTATACCATGGCAGCGCCCATCTGGCGCACGGCTCACCAGTCAATCCCTCATTCAGTCCATGAAGCCGCCCGGGAGGCCTGGACGCCGAATCGCAATAATGCCAGGATCGTCACCTCACACAGACACCGAGTCATGTCAGACCAAGATCGCCGAACCGAAACAAACAAATCAGCACGTCACATCGCTCGACCGAGCCCGCCAAACCGGGACGGGTGGTGCTTGAACTCGTTGCCCAGCTTTTCGTTCCTATTTAGTGTTGATTCGTTTCAGATCTCGCGATCGTGGGAGGGATGGAACAGTACCGCCCCTGCGCACGGATCTCAATTACGCCTCGTGGCAAAAAGGAGGGTTGGCTCGCTCGGTGTGTCACCTGACCGCAACTAGACCCCGTGTGACGGCGGGCTCGAACACCTCGGCTGCCGGCGGTGTCGTTATGACCGGGCGATCCTTTGTTCGGGTCAGGCGCCCGGCCCGGCAAGGGCGCGGGCGCTCGGGAATGAGTGTAAATAGTTCGGCGTATCAGGGACGTCTGTGATATCAGCCCTAGCCCGGGAGGTATCATATTCACGCACAGCGTCTCGTGCTGTGACAGCTACGACTCGTCATGGGTTGTCAGAGCGCTCATTCGTCCCGGTACCTCTCCTCGCCTGTCGTCGTCCGTGCGTGCGCGGAAATGTGCGCCGAAGGCAAGTCACCGGCACTACTATACAGTCGCTGGTATCTCAAAGCGAAGTTCCTGACCAGATCTTAGGTAGCGCGACCTTTCACGGCTTGAGGTCCAGGCTGCATTGACTGCTCCTTTTGCCTGACTGTCCGCCCCAATGGCGAGCCATGTGCAGGGCGTCAGAGTGGCCTCCTTTGGTCGCCGGGTCTCCTGGTTCAAAAGAAAGTCGCAAGGCCGGGTAGTCGCCCTGGATGTCGCTATGAGCCACAGACCACCTCTCATAATCAATGTTATCAGCATGGGCAACGTAGCCTCTGGCTCGTCGAAGATTGACGCGACCGACTCGACGAAGTCGAAGGTATGGATCAGAAGATTAGCCCAGACTCTAAACTGGACTGTCGAAGATTGCGAGGCATTCATTCGAGGGAAGATGAGTGCGGAAGATCCGTAAGGCTGCTGTCAGCAGAGCTTTTCCGTGCTGACGCTGGGAGCGAAGCGCATTATGCGTTTGAGCGGCAGGTCCGGCAACATCTTCACAATCATCGCTTCGCCGAAGTACAGTGCCCTTCAGTAATTGATGGAACGCTCAAAAATCGCGTTTGGCTGTGAATTTGGCTGGGTCGATTTTGGACGGACTTTGACCTTGTGTAAGTTTTGCCATTCTATGCATAGAATGGTGATTCAAGCATTCACAGATAGCTCATGTTGTCCTCATCAGATGCATATACTCTTTGCTGCATCGTGTAAGTTCGTGATTGCGCAAATGGTTCAGTAAGCTGACTGGTTTTGGGCGTTTTGCGCTAAAAGCCACAAATGCGCCCAACTTGAAGTGATTCTCAAGGTCATGTGAATACAGTATGCATGTATCTGGTCTATTCAGGCTGTACTATATTGGTCAAAAACATACCTCACCCAGAGAGAGCTTTCTTGAAGTGATATGTATGGAGTTTGATCAGGTCAAAGTTGACCCAGCCAAATTCACAGCCAAATGCGATGTTCGAGCGTTCCATCAATTACTGAAGGGCACTGTAATTCTCTATAGAAAGTCGATCTCGTTTCTCTCTTGCTGTCTAAGCATCTTGTGCCTCCTCATTTTCCTCTGATGTCTTCTTTGGCGGGCTCATGTCGACCTCGCGAATGAACAGCACGGATAGTGCTGCCAGCACGGTGAAAACGATGGTGGTGACGAAGACGCCGTGCAGGGCTGCCGCGTACGAAGCTTGAGCCGTCGCGCGCAGATCCGGCGGCAATTTTCGTATCGAGTCAGAGGACTCGCGAATAGATGCGATAATCTTCACATCAGTTTAAGGGGTCACCCTTGAAGCAGGAATCATCCGGGCGCACCTTGGGAGCGTCGGGACCTCGGATCCGGTTGTGCAGTTCTTTGTTCAGAATAGCCTGGGTTATGGCGCCGCTCAAGGCAACTCCGATCACTTGACCAGTCGTACGAGCAACGTATGATACTGACCATGAGCTCAACAAGGACCGTTAGATAGCAGGGCAACTCACAGCTTGTCGCGATAGCCACATTCTCCCTTCCCACGTCTGCAATGAGTGCAACAATGGTGGAAGTCGAGACACCACCGCCCGCGAACGTGAGAGGGGCTACGTTGGTCCACAACATCCAACTGGGACTTGAGCGTCGCCTTTCTTCTGGAGACGCGACGACTCACTCAGGTGTGTTCGGGTTCCAGGTGGCCAGCAGTACTGCGGAGAAGATGATAAGCATACTGAGGCCGACCGTAAGCCAGTAGTACCGATGCGTGCGTTTGATAACCAATCCGGTCAGAACGCTGGAAGTGGCTACACAGACGGAGTTGGGAATAAGGTGTTGTCCAGCTGAGGAGGAAGACATTAGGATGACAGTGGTGAAGAACAGAGGAACCGTGTATAGCTGTATCTGAGCGACATATATGAATTGCAGAACTCTTCACTCACCACCATGAATGCGATAATCGACGATAGAAAGCCGTTGAGGGAAACTGCGATCGGCGTCCGGGTCACCAAAAGCTCCAAGGGGAGAACAGGCTCCTTCTCCCGCCATTCCACGATGATGAACGCGACCAGAAGAACTGCGCTGATGGCGAAAAGCACAAGAACAGGCGTGTCGGTCCATTTGACAGCATCTTCTGATGTGTCGGCCGTCGGCAGGGACACTGCGATCAGGGCCGCTCCGACAAATCCGGCCAAGGTGAAGCAGCCCAAAAAGTCGATGCGCGCCAGCTTTTGTCGAGCAGTCTCCTGTGGTTTGGACGGATCCGCATGCACTTCGTATCGCACCTTCAAGTAGATGAGAACGATAGCGACAAGCATCATGGGTATCTGCACTCCGAATGCCCATCGCCAACCGAAAGCATCATTGATCATCCCGCCGAGAGGCGCGCCGAGACCGGTACCCAGCGAGAAAGCGATATTGCCAAGACCTTGAAATAGACCCCGATGGGTGATGGGCACAAGGTCGGAGAAGATCGTGCTGCTGACAGACTGCAGACCGCCTCCACCGACCCCAGCCACGGCTCGGCTAGCAATGAGAAGTGGCATGCTGGGCGCCAAGGCGCAGCCGACGTTGCCAATGCCTAGGTGTCATTATTGTCCAGACCTCATTAGCCGCAGGAGACACACAGAAGAAGCTCAGAGCGATCAACATCGATGCTTGCCGACCGATGATGTTGCACAATCTACCGTAAATCGGGGTGAAGCAGCAAACAGACAGCAAGCTGATTTGGTGAGACTGATGATGAATGCCTGGAGGAGACGCTTACTAAGAGGTTCCAAGCCAAGAGGCGAGATTGGTCGCTCGGAAGGAAGACGAAATCGGACCGAGAAGTGTCGAGACTGGGTTGATCAGCGAATATCCCGAGTACCATGGTAGCAAGACTCGCCGATGGTTGCATCAAATGCAGCGCAGAACACGGACGTGAGCATGGATAGTATCTGGGCCTCAGCGTGGCTTGCAAGGATGATGATGGCTCCTCATGGACTCACAAGTACCCAGAAGTCCCTGGCAGACAGTCCTGCCAGGTTGAAATGACCGCTCTTCGTGTCCTGCTCGTTGTGCTCGGACGTCGCATCATAAGATTGCTGGCCTGTGGGCGGCAGTAGCGGGGCTCGCTCGTCCGTCTCGCGGGGAACAGTCGACGGTACGGCGCCCGACGGCACGGGAGGCGAAGCCGACCGCACAGGCATCTTGGCTGCACGAATCGATGATTGAACTGTGCGAAAGACGGGGTAGTCATCTTATCATCTCGTCTCGGGCATCGGCCAGGGCAGCTCCGACACCCCCTGGGAAGAGGATGACGTGGCATTTTCACCTCCACTTGTCTCCAGTGTCCTTGGTGGTGTGGCCAGTGGCCCAGTGGGCATCTCTGAAGTCAGCCTTGCAGTGCGATGGAGCATAGCATATCGGGTTGCGCTCACCTTCTGTGCGTGCGTGCATGTCCCATCCTATGGTGCAGTGCATTCGAGTGAGATGGTGGCGGTCGAGGTAACGTTAGCTATGAGTCATGAAAATGTTTGTTGCTCAGGGATCTTTTACCCCGCTTCTTCAAGACACGGCCATGAACCCAATTCCTCCTTCCTTGGCTTGGCTTTCAACTTCTTTCTCCTCCTCATATCTCCTCCCTTCTCTGCGTCTCTCCCCATAGAGACTCTCCCGGGGATTGACAGCTGCTTCATGTTGGTCACGCAATGACAACATTACAGTCGCCTAAGCGACCACCACAGTTCCTGGCATCAGCATCCCCATCATCGCTTCCCCCGCCTCCCGCGGCAAAGGGCAATCGATCGTTTGCAAACCTGGCCCGATTCTTTGGGGTCGGTGCCAGCACAGATCAGCCGGTCGACCAAGAGGCGAAACTGGACTCGGACGGCGATGATGAGGTCGGTCTCGAGGCCGCAGAGACGGCGGAAGCAGAGGAAGAGCCGATGGACGAGGAGAGTCTCATGTGGCAGGCTCAGGTATGTAATCTTTCTCCCCAGCGAGTGTGGTGCGGAGATGCCGACGACATCAGGCGGCTCTGATCGCCCATCAGCCTCAAATCGCCATCCAGACCTACACGATCGCTGCTCTGCCGCCGTATAGATCAGCCGCTGCATGCTTGGCCCTAGGCAATCTCCTCACACGTGGGACAGCTTTTGCAGAACCACGCTCCACCTTAGACAACCCTCCGACCGACGATCGCAAAGGGAAAGGAAAGGCTACCTCGATCCTGCCATCGTCTCGCAGCCCACCGCTGTCGCCCACGTCGTCGACAACAGGTTACAGTAGATTCCTGAGCCTCTTCCACTCTTCCAGTCCACCCGGACCGTCGTCCAGCTCGCCACCAGACGGTCAGCCGCTATCGTCGCCGCCGGAGAAACGCTATGACTTGGTCACGAATGGGTGGATCATACCAAAGGAGGGCAAGCGTGCAGTCAGAGATGCGCATGGGATGGGGATAGCAGGTGGATGGTTCGTGCTCGGTCTCGGCTGGGTCGCAGACGGGGAATTTGAACGAGAAGCCGCTCGGACGGTTTCGCAGAGAGATTTTGTGCAGAATCCGAGCGGAGATGGGAGCTATGTCAAGTACGGTGCCGAAGTCGAGGGCGATGGTGTGGTCATGTTCAATTCGAAAGGCAAGGGGAAAACGCGACGCCTTCCTGTTCCGCATCCCTCGAACGAGCCGGTCACCGATGCCCCACATCCCGGTGACTCTGCCTCGACATCCACATCGACAGACGACCTCTCCCACTCTGGGACCCTGGCCAGCGCTTCGGGTACAAGCAAAACTGAAGAATCGACAATGGTCAAAACCCCATTCACTGTGGATGGCAGCGTTGAGGGGAGTACCATAACTACAGAAGATCAGGAAAGGGATTTTGAATGTCTCAAACTTCTTGTGAGTCTTTTTGAGCTCCGGCTGACGACGCTGATCGCCCAGTACGACCTTCTCCTGCCGCTCATGCATCTGTATCGCAACGGGCACATACAGCAGCACGATCCGGTAGCTTTACCGCCTATTGCCTCGTCCGAGCTCCCCAAAGTCCTTCGGCGTCAAGGCGACTTGGAGAAAGGTCGGAACGTCTGGCATCTCGGTGGTGTCGTGGCAAGTCGCATCTTGGCTCTCGATCTGCTCGAGCCGAAGGCTATTCCCGACAAAAGATATAGAAAGGCGTCCCAATTTCGTGCCGGCGTGGGCATCATGGCTAACTACATGGTGAGGCTAGGCCATACCTCTTTCTCATGATTCATGACTGACTCGCAATAGAGAGGCATGACCACTACTTCGAATCTCGCAGAACAATACTTCCGCAACGTCGTCACGCTTGGACAGTGCGGCTTGAATCTGCCTGATCAGTTGGTGTCCCAGGCGGTGCAGCGACTGGATATCATTCGCCGTACTCCAGGCGTTGGCTCACCTCCTTTCATGTCAGCACCCCTTGCCCCCGCGGCAAAGGGCAAACCCGACGGGTTTCCATTTCCTCACGTCTCTCATGAGAAATTCCGTCCTCGCCACGCCAAACAATTGAGCACAGCAAGCAGGTTGAGTGCAAGCGGGATTTCGATTTTCGGCCGACCCAACTTACGAAGGAAGGCAAGCAACGCATCTTTCATGTCTACCGCCAGCGTTCGAATCTTGTCTTCGCCGGTCAAGTCGACGGCCTCGCTGGTCCAGGAAGCAGTGCAAGCTACCTTGTCGCCGGTACACGCTGAGTCGACAACGACAGGGGCCACCGACAGCCTTCGGCGCATACATGCTCAATCGGCTGTAGACCTGCCAGAGCTCCGCAATACGCAGGCGACGTGGTGGCAGCCATCGAGCATATTTGGCCGGCAAATGCGGCCAAGCCCATTACTCGAATGCTCTGTGGAACCGAGCTCACTCGTGTCTGACTCGACAGTCCGACAACAGCCAGAGCCCATCATCACCAACGGCCCGAATATGCATCACGAGAAAGCGGTCCGCGCACCTCTCGCATCTTTCACCGACTCGCTCCGTCCAGTCGCTTCCTCGCCAAACTTCCCGTCCCACCTTGCCTATCTTGAGCAACGCGATCGCGATCGTCGCGCATCAAATCACTCGGCCGCCTCTACGCCGCGGCGCAAGCTGCCCTTCGAACCCAGTGCAGATTTGGCCATACAGGGCACCGACCCCGACCTGGCAGCCGCCGAGCTCAGATCGGCGCTGACGAAACACGTTACCTGTGGCGTGTGCGGCGCGCAGGGCGTCAATTTCCCCGAGTGCAGGAAGTGCGGCTTGACATTCTGCTCCAGGGCATGTAGGGTGGACGAGCGGAAGGCGGGGGACGGCAAACGGCATGTATGCGGAGCATGGGAGAGCCGCCGGTTGCTGAGTGTCCCGGATCCCATGTTGCCCGTCAAGAGGCGCAAGAGTAGTCTGGCCATGGCTGCTGTCCCTCTGCCCGCCCCTCGCGTCTCGGCGTGCTGAGCTACATGGGAGGGACAGGAGAGGGCGATGTCTCGGTCCCTCATCAGATTGTGTTGCTGTGAACACCATGTCATTAGACCCACTCACTGTTGTACCAATCAATCAAAGCTGTGACATCGATGCATATACATTGCGTCTCCGATACATTCTAGGATGTCTAGTCTAGGTAAGTGTCCCAAAAACCGACTGTGCCGTTGTGTGGAGGCTCGAGTGACTGCAAGCCCAGCAAGCGCAGGACAAGCGAGTAGATTTCAAGGTTCATGAAGTCTGGTCGGAGTCAGCCCGCACTTCGCCCTTATCCCAAGAAAAGAAAGAGACTCACTCCTCATGACGTGCGGCTCGGTCTGGACGAACGCCTCTTCAGCGCCTTTGCCCGATTTGAGCCCAGCGGCGAATGGTCCATGAGCCATGAAGATAGCACGCATCTCCTCGTACTTGTTGTCGTATCCATGGTTCCCCTTCGGCCGATAATCGCCCTCATGCTCGACTTCGTGCTCGTGGTGATCTGTCAGAGCCCACCCGAGAGCCGGCACGACGTAGATTGGAGCGATACGGTCGTTTCCGCCAAAGTGCCACCGATCAAGCATGGTCTCGTGCGTGTACACCGCGAAGGCTCCGTCAGAGGCGGCCGCAGCGTCGATGAGGCGCCGATGATACGTGGAAACGTCGGATCCTGGCTTGAAACGCAGTCCGACGCAGGGCCAGCCGTCGCGATGCGCAATGGCGGCGTATCCGTCTTCCTGCAGGATGTCGTCCAGATAGACAAGACGCTCGTTGGAGGTACTTGCCATTCCTGATGATCAGCTCAGGGTGTCCCATACGCACGGCTGGCTTACCGTGGTCAGAGACGATGACTACGTCGACGATACTGGTGAGGTTCCGCTCTTGAAGGCCAGCGATAAGGCCGCCGACCATTCTGTCCACCCGACTCAACGCTGCATCAACCTGAGGCGAGACAGGACCGCCGGAATGGCCAGACTGGTCGACGTCAGGGAAGTAGGCGGTGATGAGCTCAGGTCGGTTGTCGAAGGGGTGGTCGAGCCAAGCGAGTATTTGCGACAGTTTCGCGGACGGGTCGATTTTCCCCTACGATGTCAGAAGAAACTCACTAGACGAGAAGCAACCAACGCGGTACGGCACGAAGAAGCTCGGCGCGACGTCTTTCGAGGTGACTGGAGGACCGGGCCTATATAGTCAGTCCATGCCCGGACATGCTTGACAGAAAGGCGTGCCACATGAGGTTGGCAGCTTTGCGACCGCCTCTTTCTGCGACGCCCCACAACGGCTCTCCCCACCACCAATCGCTATCCCAGCTCTTGTCGGGATTGGTGTAAATGAATTGTTTCCCGCTCTTCTCTCCGTGACCCCACTCGCCGTCACCCGCCTCGGGTTCTTCCGATCCGTCAGGCTTATCGGTAGCTTTCACAGGCGGTGGCCGTGTGAACTCGTCCCCTCTAGACATATCGGGTGCCCAGAAGTCGTTCGCCACAATCCCGCTCCATGCTGGGTAGAGGCCGGTCATCAGCGCCCAATGATTTGGGAAAGTCAACGTGGGGAACACAGGTGTCATATGTTCAGCTCGGAGTCCCAGAGACGAGTTCGCCAAAGCCAGCATGTTCGGCAGCAAGTCCGGATGGGACGCAAGGTACGACGGGCGAAAGCCATCGAGCGAAAGCAGTATCGTTGTGGGATGATAAGGGTGGGTACCATTGGACAGGAGGACCTTTGGCGGGTAGCGTATGTTCCCTGAGAGTCGATACACGCCCAGAAGTGCGATGAGCAGGGGTAGCGCGAGGAGGTACATGAGTGCCGTAGGTATCTGCCAGTCGATGATCAGTTCAAGAAAGTGACAGGACGGGGGGCATGTACCTTGACACCCAGGACAGTCACCCATGTCGAGCGGCTGGCCTGCTTTGACGGGCCTTCCTTCACTCCTTTGCCCAACAGGAGCTGTCTGTCGTCTCCGCTCCCCGCCAAATTGGGCTCGCTCGTGTCATGTCGAATCTCAAGCTGGTCCACCTCGTCCACCTCTTCAGGTGTGTTTGGCGAAGGGCTCCGCGACGTCCGAGCCGATTCCAGCGTAGGGGTGATGGTTTTGGCGCGAGGACTCGACAGCCCACGGCGAGCTTTGCGCGTATCGAGCGGAATTGCAGCAGTGCCCGAGCCCGTCATAGCGATATCTCGTCAGATACGAGAAGGCGCGAACAAAGGGGAGAGCTGTCTCCAGGGGATCTCGCCTCGGCGTGCCGGTGATGGCGTGAGCTCGGGCGCGAAGACAAGCTGTCTAGCGCATGTATGCGACGCTGAAACGCGTGCGGGAGCCTGTCGGTCCGCCCCTTTCCCCTCCTCTCAAGCATGCGAGCATGAGATGATCGACGAATATCACTGATCCTTTGTCTCGAGATGATGGGCGTGTCCGAAAGTGGCGCATTCGAGGTGTGGCGGAATCGGGTCTTTGCGCGCGCGGGAAGCTGGAGCGTTCTGGTATATTTGCTGCAGCACATAAGACTGGCCTTCGAAATTCTGCGAACCCGCTTTGCCACACTTGGATGACCTTTCTCAGCCGCTCCCCTGTTCGTTGTTGAGCTTGAAAGGACAGACAGATCTTCAGCGCGTTTTACCGAGCTGGGCGCCCGCCTGAGCCAGATGTAAAGCGGCAGGGGGTCCCCCCAGCCTAACAACAGATCGAGCTATATCCTCAGCTTGGCGAGGCAGATCATGTCTCAGCACAATGCACCCGAACCCTCTATGCAAGCCGACTCTGGCGGGCAACCTGAGTACGAAGCACGCGACTCGATGGGTCAACCGTTCTACCCCGACCTCGAACCGGTGGTGGCGACCACTAGTGCCTATGATCCCACTGTCGCATTTGGTTCAAACATGGCCTTTCCATCGATGACAGCCTCCTTCATGCCTTACATGGACCCAATGCAGACTATTGCATCTCCCACTGCTTTTCAAGGCGTACAGACTGACAACATTGCGAATGTCAAGCGTATGGGGACAATCTCGCAGCCCACGGATTGCAAGCACCGACCCTTGGCACAACACTACCAGGCTGTCGCGTATCACTGGGAAAGCGTGGCCCGTCATACACGCATCGATCTTGAGATCGCTCAACGGACCGCAGCATCCGTTCCCAGCATGCAGAGCGAGATGGAAGCGCTACGTCAAGGGCAAACTGCCCTTAGACGAAGTATGGCTCGGATCGAGACAAGCCTTGCAGCTGTTTTAGCTGAACAAGCGGGCGTTGTGCGAGCTCCCCAAACACACCTGCATCAGACCGAGGGGGTTGCATACGAGCGGAAAGAGACGCGGGCTGCCAATCAACATCTTTATCAGGACCTGAGTTTCATACGTTCGAGCCTCGAGGGCGGTGACTCCGAGGCAGGACTGAGCAAAGTGCGAGAGATGCTTTCGTACATGGATCGGTGCTCCGCTATCCGCAACACCGCTCTCAACTTGCCCGAAGACCCCAGGTACTGGCCGTCAATGAATGGCCACAATGGTCACAGCAGGTCAGAGGAGCTGCAATGATTCGGCCATTGCTACATCAGCTATCGCTGAGAGCGATATGGCCCAAAGGGTCTCCGTCACACACAATATATATATTCTGTCCTCTCCGACATGTATCGATGTACTGCATGGGGCATGGGGTTGCGACGCTCCATTCATGGTCAGAGGCCCGTCCTTCCGCTGTGTGCTTGCTGTAGCGGAGCCTGAAACGGGTATTGTGAATCAGATTGAGCCACGTTATGAGTCGGGGACCCAATATTGGGAGAGATTGCAGAGTCGAATGGGCCCTGGTCAGGAAAGGGCGAGGATCAGGAGTGTATTGTGGAGGATATAAAGACTTCTGGTCCTTTTCCCGTCTCCTGGAGATCCGCACTTGTCAAGAGACACACCTTCACCCTGCAAGAGTGCAATAGCAAGATGAACAATGAGTACGATTGGCTTGGGTCCAATTCCCCCAACCCTTACGCCTTCCTTCAATCTCCGTCAGAAGACGAGCTACTGTGGCCGGAGGGATCTGACTCCATGATGGACTTCTCGATACCGACCGATCATGGGGATCTGTTCGGCTTGGACGATTCAGTCAATCCCGACATCATTGTTGATGAGACTACGCCGACGAACGGTGACTCGTTGTTCAGTCTCCAATCGCCAGAGAATGTACAGGAACAAAGAAAGCGCACACGTCCTTCGGATACCTTGCAATACGCGACTCGTCACAAAGTCCAATCCCCGATCCCTAGGCCGACATATGAGCAACCTGCCCCGTCGAAGACGCGAAGTTCTGCCACGCACAAAGCCCGCTCCAAGGTCTCAGACGGTGCGAGATATTCCGCGGAGACCAGTACGTGGAACAGGGTCTGCACAGCCAACCTAGACAACATCAAGGCCGCGCGGTTGGTATTGGGCCACGAGCCATGGGCTGGGGGCGAGCAACCTGAATGGCCTAATATGCGGTACCAGGTGTCCACTCTTGAGAACAAGGCTCGGCCTTATTACGGGGGGCCATTTGGGCAAAGAGAGACTGACGAGGACAGGGAGCGGTGGTACGGGAAAGGCTTCCTGGTGGATCAACCCACGGAGCAAGATATGCAAACCGTTCTCCAGTCCCTTGACACCCTGAATAGTTGGATCAGGTACTGCTCGAATGCCATCGCCCCCTATCGATTGATCATACCTCCAGTAAGCAAGACCTGCGACGTCGATGACGACTACGACGAACCTTTTGAGTGAGAAGACAGACTCTGCAGGTGAATATGAAGATATGATGCATGACCTTTCCCTGCACTTCTGTGCCCAAAGCAGCTGCACCTTTGTTCGGACTGCTTGACGCACGGAATTTCCGCCTCTCTACTTCGCTTCAGAATTCGACTTCACGAGCTGTACCGTTCATGGGGTGGCGCCCGGTTCAGTGGCCACAGACCTGCCTGTTCGTGCAGATGAACCCGCGTTCTTTCGGCATTGTGTAGAAGTATCCGTTTGTTGTCTTCTCCTTCCAACGGAGGGATGTCGAGATCGTCTGTGCTGTTTAGCGGTGACCGGCCAAGCGAGACATCTGTCAGCTTTGTACAAAGAAAAAGAGCGGGGGCGGATCTTCTCGCCGCCTATGATGCAATATGTACGCGCCCCCTCAGAAAGCGAGCCCGCGCGCTCTTCCGAACAAAGGGGCGTGCTCCGCAGATTGTACGTGAATCCCGTTACGCGTTTCGTCTAGTCTAACAAAGGACAGAGGAGGCGATCAGCACCCCGCCACCGTATGGACAACGCTGGCGGATAGCGATGGAAGACTTCTTGTGATCGCTGCGACATTATACACCTCGACAACACACAGCTACAAAAGCGAGTAGACAGTCCGCCGTGAAAGTGAACAAATCTTCCCTAAACTATCTCTTGGAAAATGTTCTCCAACTATCCACACCACGTCCCGATGGGTCGCGACCGCCATTCCAACGGAGATGGTCCCACTTACGACGCATATGCTTCTCTCGACCCAGATTTGAGGGAGCAGGGATCGCTCGCGCAGCCGGTATGGGTCGCCCCGAATGACACCTACTTCAATCCAAGCACCCTGCCGGATACACTCGACGAATCAGCCTTGCAGCCTGGATCCTCGACGTCCAGAGCCCGTGGCTCCTGCATGCCAAGTGCTGAGGCTGAGTCGGCTGAAGATACTGAGACCGAAAAAGGGAAAGGCAAAGCCAGCTGTAAGAGAACATGCAAGCACCGGAAGCTGGCAATTCAGTGGCGGGATAGAGCAATGGAAACAACTACTCAACTCAACAACGCCCTCTACGCCTTGGCGACCATTGGCAACGGAATGAACACTCTAACCAGCGAGGTTGACGCTACCAAACAAGGGGTACACAGGATAAACACCCAGCTGAGCAGAGACTGCCCTGCTCTGTTGGCGGGTCAGGGACGAATGGAGCAATACTTGCAGCCTCAGTCGTCTAACTATCGGGCGCAGAGACAAGCTGCTAATCGTAGTCTTCGGGACGATCTCCAATTCCTGGCAGAGAGCATGGCTTCCGGTGAGACCGAAAGCGCACTGCAGAAGGTGCACGACATGCTGTCATATATGGACACTTGCGCGAACATTCAGGGGAGCAGTCACATAAGGGGTGAGGAGTCCTCTTCTGGTGAGGGGGCTTCGCAGTGGACGTTACAGTAGCACGGAATACTCCCCCGTTCCTTCCCCCTTCTGCAATCCTCTGACCTTGCTCATCGAGGGCACTCTCGATTACAATGTCTTCTATGGACACCTAGAGGATGTTCGTCACATTAGCCAAATAGTATCACGAAAACCGCTGGCCGAACTTTCTGCCTACCGTGCTATCCTAGCTCCCGTACATACTACATGTCATAACGGGGGAGATGCATGCAGAGAGTTCTTTGCGCAAGTTTGATTGCAAGAGTACGCTCTGACCGAGTGGCATGTAGCCTGATGCCCACCTGTGCCCCACAGCTGCTATGCTAAGCCTTCGAGCAGGCCCTCGTAGGATCAGCCAAAGTGTTCAAAGAAGCTGGTATAAGAAACGCGTCAGCACTACATACCCCACTCCTCATTGTAAAGCAACAGATGCACCTCGGAAGTCGATGCGATGGAAAGCATCTGGGTTCCAGGGATTGGCGATGAGAAATGTGATCATCTTGAGGAAACCCGAGACACGCCAAGGCGGGACACGCCCAACGAAATCATGCCTGTCATTGACTCGTAACAAATCCGTCTCTCGCATAACATTTGTTGATCTTTAGCCCTTATGGTTTGGAGGACAATGGTTCAACTGAAACCAGTCTCTTCGGTATGACAGCATTGCTGCCAGCCTTGGGAAAAAGGGTCCTCAGTGGGTTGCGCTCGAGGAATTGTCTCGCACAGGCTGGAAGACCTCCTTTTTCTGGTATTTTCCTCAGGAGTTGAGACTTCTCAGCATGTTACAGCGGGTATGGCAGCCACGATCACCCTCAACTTCCTCTCCCCAGTACAGAGAAGAGCCAACATAGAGCAGGCAGTCCGATAATGGTGGGACCGGATTATTTTAGCATATCCAATTTCGATGCGTTCTACGAACGACTGTGCGAGGAGAATGGGTATCCCATCGAGCCGTGCACAGAAGACCCTCCCGCGGAGAGACTTGTCACGCCGTCTGAGGGAGTGCAGCCCAGCGCAGACGACATGTGGTATATCACCGCATGGAATGCCTTATCTGAGGGCGTCCGCGCGCGAATCTCGCGATACTCGGAAAGACTCGGGTCACTTCTAGCGGGGACTGTAATGGAATACGTCATCACGGACATGTCCGTAGTAGCCGACTACCCGTGAGAACTCTACATATACAGACTGAGAAGGAGAGGATACCTTCTTCGAAGAATGTATTATTCATCTGTCACCTGGTAACTCATCCTGGCATATCAGTCGACCAGCAAGGCAGTCACTCACATACCAACTCGCGTTCACCGATCCCGACAGTTAATACATTCTTCCCATACTTGTGGACGACAGGTATGTCAGGAAGACCTACGAGACAGAACCCAACAGGAGGAGCGCCGGGAATCGACGCCCAGGCGACCCTACCTGCCGATAACAGCCACACAAGCCTTCAGATACACCCTCAACCCTCGTCACCTACTACTCGCTCGTCGCCGTTGTCCAATCTCGAGCAACCACTCGAAGAACAGCCGACGACTGGCAACAGCGACTCAAGAACCGCTCCACTCGAGGCTCCACCGACAACGTACCCGGTGGATACGAACGGAGTACATGGTTCGCACTATCTATCAACTCGACTAGCGGAGGAAGAAATTCCCCGAGTTACCCCTTTTGTGCGGGGCAATCCCCCGCACCTTAGCCAAGGTCCCACGTATCAAGAGCTACTCGACCAACGAACTAGGATCGAGATGCAGCTCCAACAGATGGAGCAGGCACGAAGACAGCCTGTCCGAGAGTGTCAGGAAACCGACACGGCATCCTGACCACGAGACTACCACGAGGCAACTTCCGACGGAAACATCCAAAGGATCCTACGAACCGAAGAACGTGAGTACGATAGAACCGTCACTATTAGTCACGAATAACTACGACTTGCTCTTGAAAGCGCTGGAACAACCTGGAGAACGATAGAAGGATACGTCTCAGTCTTCCATCGGCCGAGTTGAGATAGGAACGCACGCAAGGACAAGAGTCAGGTCCACGATAACGGAGGATAGAGTTATCTCACAGTCAGGGCCACGGGGCGGAGACCGAGGACGATAAGGACGACGACGGGCACGCAAGGAGATTAGATGCAAGCCAGCGCGGAGAGAAGACGATAGAAGAGAAGAGAGACGACGAGAGAATACTAGAGAGTATTGGGAACGAGTAGAAGCGACTAGGAGAACGATGGAACGATCCACGAAGGACGATGCTAGAAGGATCAGAGTGAGAGCGGGCGAGAGTCAGCAGATACTTAAGAAGGAAGATCGCAGAGGAAGTTCCTCAGCGATCTAGTTAACTAGTCCTCTAGATAGAACGTCTACTTAGAGAATCGACCGTACCAGTGACGAGAGATAGATAAGTGAAGTGAGTCTTGATCGCTCCTCACCCAGCTTGGTTCCACTCTACTCTTGTTCGTTACTATCTGTTACGAATAGTCGTTAATAGTTAGCAGCTTGAACCGATAGATTGATTTAGGTGAGCTTTAGTTGGATCTAATACAGGTCACCGGGTACAGGTCTGACAGAGAGCCTACACAGCCGAGGACGTCGACTACAGAACCGTACATGACAACTACGGGGCTGAATCAACCCGTGGACATCAAAGTGGCCGCCGAGGCCGCCAAGAATATCAAGAAGCCGGATGTCTTTAGAGGCGATTTAGACCGACTGAAGCTGGATGCTTTTGTGCACCAAGTCAAAAGATACCTGCGAATCGCAGCACCTATCTACCCGACCGAAGAGCTCAAAGTGATCTTTGCTTCCGGCTACCTACGCGACGAGGCGGAGCAGTGGTACACTGGCCTAGTCGACAACAATCAAGAACCTACCACCCTGGTAGGGTTTATGACCGAGCTTCGACGAACCTTTGGCCGTCACCATGAGGAATTCTCGGCCTACTTCGAACTGGACCGACTCAGACAAGGCAACATGTCGGCCTCTGAGTACGTAGTAAAGTTCCGTACTATCCTAGCACGGACCAATCAGTCACCGGATACGCAGTGCATGGCCTTCTACAAGGGATTGCGTGAGTACCTGCAACGCGAACTCATGACGCAACGACCACGCCCTACATTCAGCGACTTCAACGACCTAGTCGAGCGTACCCTGTCTATTGACGACGCAGACCGAGAAGTCCGTGCGTTGCACCCCAAGCACCCATTTCAGGGACCAAACCCGCCGGGCCGACACCAAGGAAATACCCGATTCAACACCCCTAGTCAACAAGTACGAGGGCATTTCCGCCCAAAAGTGGGATTGGACACGGCAAGTAACAGAGAGTCACCACCACGCACGGCGAACAAGTCTACAACCCCTAAGCCTCAAAGTGGCAGGACGTTCACGCAACAGCCGAGAGGTCCTCTCTCGGAGGAAGAACGTAAGGCCCGTATAGAGGCAGGGGCTTGCACCTATTGTGGGAAAATGGGCCACACGATCAACAACTGTTGGACTCGACCACAGAACAAGTTACCGCCACACCGGATCAACGTAGCCCAAACCGACACAACCGATCAGACCACAGAGAACCACGTAACAGGCGATTACGCAGCTGTCAACAGCCAAGAAGGTTCGATGGCGACAGAGAGAGTGAACGTCAGACTCACTCCACCAAGCGAGCCCCAGAAAAGAAACTTGAGAGACAGGTTCAACCGGGTAATGGCCAAATACAAAGGTCTACACAAGGTGATACCGGACCTAGGCTATCAAGAAATTCAAGGGTGGAACGAGAAGAATTTGACGCCTGAACAGGCGGAACGGAAGACGTATGTAGCTAAAACACAGAACGTAGTACGCAATTACATTAGGAAGGCGACGTGCAGGGCGGATCCGTCTGCCTTGTACTTAACCAAAACGGAACCCCTCGAAGGGTCCAAAAGAACATCAAAAGAGGACGGCGTACGCGCCAATTATGAAACGCCTACAAGGCTGTTCAACGTCCCGATTGGCCTATCACAAATCCCTGGAGAGACCGCTAGGGCCCTCCTAGATACGGGAGCGACGTCCAACTTTGTCGACGACGAGTATGTGGCTCGACCGACGGAAATAGGTGGCACGCTCACATGAGCTTGACTCATCTTCGAGTAACCTCGTCGAGGCTACTCGATCCTCGACGAGGTTGTGCCTCGACGAGGTTCACCCTCGACGAGGCAGAGAAGCTGCCACCAACGATAACTCCGCTTATAACGCCGACACCCTCGACGACCTTGTAGAATGCCGCCGCCTGTTGCCCTCCTCATCACTCATAGCAAGTGCTGAGCGGGCAACAGGTAAGTCCGAATGCATCACTCATAGCAAGTGCTGAGCGGGCAACAGGTGACCGGAATCCCATTGCCTCAGAGCTAAGATTCCGTCGTGGTAACGTCTCCTTCGACAAGTCGCGGTAGATAGAACGCGTCAACAAACTCGTCGACCCTGCCTACGCACCGCCAGCCTCGAAGTGGTCCTCCGACATGCCATCTGTGCAGACGGTGAAAGAAGAGCGCAAGCTCAATGGGCGCGACAACTACGCCCAGTGGGTGCGCGAGATTCGAGTCGTCCTCGGATCCGCCGGCCTTGTCCCCCACATCACCAAAGACGCGTCAGCGATCCGAGCACTCGTCGAGGCTCGATATCCAGTGTCAAGTCCGGCCACAGCAGCCGAGACATCAAAGAGAGCAGTTGCTCTATACGAGCATGAGAAGGAGCAGTCCACCGCCCTCTCCACTCTCTACGGCAGTCTGACAGAGACTGTCCAAAATAAGCTTCCCTCGAGCCTGATCGACTTCGAGAATCCTCAACCGAAGGGGCTTTACGATCACCTGGTCACCACATATGGGGCCGATAACGGATCTCGCCTAGCCGAATTATGGTCATCGATATTTGGCGAGACCATCCCAGAGAATGAGGACCCCGAACCTCATCTCACTGCTATCCGGTCACAGTTGGCCGAAATCACCTCCTCCGCCATCACTTCCAAGCTCACCCTTGAGCAATTCGCCAACCAGATCGGCGCATACGCCGCCATCCGTCGCCTACCGTCCTCATACGGCCTCCTCGCATCGACCTTCTACTCAGGGACCTCGTCGAACAAGATCCATCTCGACGAGGTTATCGATAGGGTTGCCGATGAACACCGCCGACGTCAACAAAAGGGCGAGAGCGTAAACGAGATGGGGATGCTCAGCAAATCTCTACCAAAACCGGCAGGCAAGAGATGCATCCACCATCCGGATCAGGGGAGGCACTCCACAGATGAGTGCTGGAAAGTGATTGGAGTGCCGAAGCACATCCAGGAGCAGAGGTCGGCAAAGGAAGCAGACAGGAGGAAGAAGCAAGGAGGACAAGCGGGGAAGGGAATGAAGGCGAGGGAGCAGAGCGAGTCAGGAGACGACTCATCAAGTGAGGCCAAGAGAGGCTCGTCGAGGGAGATAAAGGAGGAAGGCTATTATGCGACAGAGATCGCACTGCACGCCCACGATAACCTTCCCTCCACTTCCATCATCATCGACAGCGGTGCTACAAGTCCGTTTATCAAGGACAAACACCTCCTCTCCCACCTCACCAAGCTCGACAAGCCCATCAAAATCCAGATCGGAGATGGGTCAATTGTCGAGGCTACACACTCCGGCCGCCTGACATTCGAGAACGTATGGTACAAGAACGCCCTCTATGTCCCCTCATTCACGCACAACCTCCTCTCCACACAGCGCCTCGGTCCATACACAGGGACCCATTGGCGCTTCTCGAGTGACTCGGCTACATTGGTCGAGAAAGGAAAGGTCATCCTCCGGGGCAAGAAGCTCGGCAACCTATGGGTTGTAGACGACACACCGGTACGCACCACCTCGCGCATTCACCGAGCACTTCAGGCAAGAGAAAACACTGAAGCCGAAGACAACCGCCTCCTCACCTGGCACAAGCGCCTAGGTCACTCGAACATGAGGAAGGTCTGGGAGCTTGGGGAAGAGGGGAAGCTAGGCGCAAAGTGGACGGGATTGTTTCGGAGAGTCGAATGCATGGATTGCCTGAAAGGAAAGGCAACGCGCTCGGCATCTCTACCTAACCCGCGTCGAGCCGGCAAACCCCTCGTCGAGGTATCAGTCGATCTATGGGGACCAGCGACCGTCCAGTCGAGAGAAGGCTTCCAATACTTCCTCACCTGCTACGACGACCATAGCAAATTTGTGCAAGCTATACCAATCAAGAAGAAGTCGGATGCAGCCGAAGCACTACAAGACTACATCAAGTTGGCAGAGAATCAGCTTGATCGAACGGTCAAGACCATCCGCTCAGACCAAGGAGGCGAGTTCACGAGCAAGGAATTCAGCCACTGGTGTAAAAGCAAGGGAATTGAGCATACCCTCACGCCGACCGACGCACACAATCAAAACAGTCGAGTCGAGCGCGTCCATCTCACCATCCTCAATGACATCCGCACATGTCTCGCGGACTCGAACCTGTCAAGTCAATTCTGGGTCGACGCATTACGATATGTAGTCTTCACCAGAAACAGGCTACCAGACTCCCAAGGAAAAATCCCTGTCGCTCTCTTTCGACCACATCACGACATTGACATACGATATGAAGGAATGCAGCCATTTGGCCAACACTGCATCTATCGAGTTGTGAGCCCCGCATCAAAGCTCGACGAGCGGGGTCAATGCGGTCGACTGCTGGGATACACAGAAGGGAGCTGGGGCTACAAGGTGTTGACCCAAACCAACAGGGTCATCGCAAGTCGAGACGTTACATTCATCACGGGCAAGAAGACAACGCCACGTTCAGATGAACCGCGACGGATTCTGGAGCCGCCTCAACCTGAACCTCGACAAGCATCGACGAGCCTCGACGAGGATGACGATACATCAATCGAGCTGAACGAGATAGTCGAGGCAGGGGAGGCACCAGAAGAAGAGGAACAAAGGGAAGAGATGGACGACATACCTCCCCAAGCCGTGCCAAGGCAAGGGAGAGGCTGGGCCAACGAATACATTCGAGAGGATGCACCGAGCCCAGAACCGAACCCCGACGACGGACCAGAGGATCCAGATCGTCGGCTAAACCAGCCCATAGAGGCCGATGCAGATGAACCAAGACGGTCCGGGAGACTAGCAGGTCAAGAGCCCAGTCATCACCCTCTGCACGACATCGACATGGACTATAACCGAGTAGCCATCGAGCACGCGTTATCAGCCCAGTCACTCACCAACCCTCAGTCATACACCGAAGCTCGTCGAGCTGCAGACTGGGAGGAGTGGAACAGGGCCATGGACGAGGAGATGACAAAGATGGAGAAATACGGAGTGTGGGAGAAAGTCCCCAGAGAGAACCACCGCACCCTTACAGGCAAATGGGTCTTCACCCGCAAAATCGACGGGGACACGGGCAAAGCAAGCCAATACAAGGCTAGATTCGTCGTGAGAGGGTTCCAACAAGTCTCAGGACGGGATTTCGACGAACTCTTTGCATCGGTCACCCACAAGTCTTCATTCCGCCTATTCCTCACCATCGTTAACTACCTCGACTGGGAATGCGACCAAATCGACATCATCGGCGCATTCCTCAAGGCCAATATCGACAAGGACATCTTCATCGAGCCACCAGAAGGTAGCGACATCGCTGCCGATCACGTCCTGCACCTCCGGAAGTCATTATACGGTCTCCGACAATCACCGCACTTGTTCAACAAGCGCCTCGACGAGTTCCTACGGGAGCTAGGCTTCAAACCGACCCTAGCGGACCCATGCATCTACTCGCTGCAACAAGGACACAAGCGGTGCATGATCTCAGTCCATGTTGACGACATGCTCATAGCCGGCAACGATCGATCAACAATCGACGAGATCAAGCGGAGGATCGACAAGGAACTTGAGTGCAAGGATCAAGGACCGGTCTCATACTTCCTCGGTATCAACATCTACCGAGACAGGCCAAACAAGAAGATGTACCTATCACAAGAGCACTACATCGAGGCAGTTCTTCAACGCTTCGGTGAAACCGGGAAAGCCTGCAAGACAATCTTGCCAGACGCAAAGCTCGTCGAGGCTACGCCAAAGGAGGTCGAGGAGGCTCGAGACAAACCGTTTCCTGCACTCGCCGGGTCAATCCTCTATATCGCCACTATCACCCGACCCGACATCGCCTACGCAGCCTCACTGCTGTGTCGCTTCATAAGCAAATGGTCCCTCGCGCATTGGAGGGCCGCAAAGCACCTACTGAGGTATCTTCGAGGAACCTCGGATCTTGCTCTCACCTTCGATGCTCATGGAGGGAGACGAGCACTGTTAGGATGGGCGGACGCAGACTGGGGTGGATGTCTCGATACACGCCGATCAACAACTGGCTATATCTTCAACACCTACGGAGGCATCGTATCATGGAAAAGCAGGCGACAACCGACAGTCGCACTGTCGACGACACAGGCAGAGCTCCTTGCATCGACAGAAGCGGGCAAAGAGGCAATATGGCTCAGGCAACTATTGAACGACCTCGACCTAGGCATAGATGGAGCAGTGCCCATCTACAACGACAACAATGGGGCCATTCAACTGGCCAAACATCAACACGGGTTCAAGTTGAACAAAGCATTCGACATGCGAGCCCAGTGGATACGAGAGCATCAAGCTGGTGGTCTGCTTGAGCTCAAATACACACCAACGGACAGCAATCGAGCCGACATCCTGACCAAGACCCTTTCGGCCGAGAAGACAAGACAGCTCCGGCAGTTACTGGGATTGGAAAGACAAGGAGAAGGAGGGCAGATGAGTCAATAGACATGCTCGCGAGGGGAGGCGACGGAAATAGGTGGCACGCTCACATGAGCTTGACTCATCTTCGAGTAACCTCGTCGAGGCTACTCGATCCTCGACGAGGTTGTGCCTCGACGAGGTTCACCCTCGACGAGGCAGAGAAGCTGCCACCAACGATAACTCCGCTTATAACGCCGACACCCTCGACGACCTTGTAGAATGCCGCCGCCTGTTGCCCTCCTCATCACTCATAGCAAGTGCTGAGCGGGCAACAGGTAAGTCCGAATGCATCACTCATAGCAAGTGCTGAGCGGGCAACAGGTGACCGGAATCCCATTGCCTCAGAGCTAAGATTCCGTCGTCGACATCACCTCCCCATGACAAAACTCAAACGACCAACGCCATTGGTAATGGCGGATGGCAGGGTATCCGAGTACGGACTCTTAACCCACCGAGTACAGCTTACGGTCCTACTGGGAAGGGGGTTCGAACCTTATCACGCCGACTTCATAGTCTCCCCGATACGCATAGCACACTTGATCTTAGGCATGCCCTTTCTGGACAAAGTGCAGCCTGTGGTAGACTGGAGCGCGAGAACTCTAGCACCACGGGACACAACAGACAAGACGTCAGACCAGGCCACTGCGTGGCTCTACACCGCCATCACGACGGCAGAACCGCCTACTGAGACAGAGCTACCTGCCTGTCACGACGACCGCCTTCTCTGTCCAGGGCCCGGCGGGCACGTACTCCGAACGGTCGGCGTGGGGGTCGTTGACGTCGATAGGTATGAGCGAGTTGGGCGAGGAGCTCGGCGAGGGACTCGCTGAGCTCGGGGAGGTGAGCGAGGGGCTCGGCGAGGGACTCGCTGAGCTCAAGGAGGTGAACGGGTTGAGCGAGGGGTGCGGCGAGGGACTCGCTGAACTCGGCGAGCGGGAAGGTGAACTCGACGAGCGCGAGCGAGTTGAGGGAGGTAGACGGGGAACTCGGCGGGGGACTCGGTGTCACTGGCAAGCCAAGCGACGGGACGGAGCAGGCAGTCTACGTGTCTGCAGAGAACAACAATTGGGAGAAGACTACGGAACGTATCGCGCGCCCAGTCTTCCTAAGTATCCGTCGTCCCTCGGTGAGCTCGGCGAGTGATGCGTTGAATCAACGAGTCCGAGCTCCGTCTCCCCACGTGGCTTCCATGTGCTCTCCCTACGTCCGTCGTGACACTCTGCCCAACCTTACGATCGAGCTCCTGCGAGATAGTCGTGATTGTGGAAGTCGGCGGCGGAGTCGGCGAGGTCGACGAGGGGCTCGGCGAGGGGCTCGGTGAGGGACTCGGCGAGACGGTCAGCGAGGTCCTTTCAGGTACGATGTTGATGCGGCGAGGCGCGCTAGTTGCTGGGCAACCAAACACACGGCCGAGGACAAGTGGACAGAGGACTCAGCTTTTCCATTCTCCGTTATCTCATCACTCGGCCAGCAACAACATGGCCCCAACAACACCAGCGGCAACGCGCAAGGCGAGCGCGGCGAGACGACGAGCCCAGGCGGAGGGGCAGACCAGTGAGTCGGCGCGCGCAGCGCGCCGAGCGAGCGAACTGGTGGCTGACGCGAAGGGTGGGGCGGGCGGTTCGTCGTGCCGTCGAGGGTAGCCCTGGTTGTGCAGGGCCAGGGGGCGGAGCGAGGGGGGGAAGAGGGGCGAGAGGAGCAGCCGGCGCGACGTGAGTGGCCGAGAAGAGGGAGATGCAGAGCTGACGGGAAGGATTCGACGGCACCCAGCGGACTTTCGGTCGCGGGCGCGGCACTCGTCGAGAGCGCTCGGCAAGCGACGAGCTCGAGATCGAAGAGCTCGGCGAGGGGGAGGTTGCCGGGGAGGTGATGAGGGGAGTGGTGGACGGGGAGGAGGAGGAGGAGGAGGGGGCGGAGGAGGGGGAGGGGGAGGAGGAGGAGGAGGAGGGCGATGGCGGCAGCTCGCCGCTGACGCAGCTCGAGCAGGAGGACGAGGAGATGGAGGTGGACGAGGGCGGCGCGGAGAGGCTCGAGCTCGAGCCTGCTCTGCCGGTGGACGAAAGAGAGGGCGAGCGGATGGGGCGGCGCCCGCGTAAGCCACAGCGGCACTATCAAGAAGAGATGAGACTGACGGGCAGGAATCGAACGGACCGATAGCGTGTTCGACGCCGAGGCAAGCTGGCGGGCTGGAGCCACCGCCTACCTCAACCCCTTCGACCGACCCGACTCGGAGGCCCCAATGTGCGACGTAGTTTACTCCGTCGTGCATGACTTACCCTTGGGCGAGCGCCTACCCACGCCGCCGCGCACACGACCTAGTCGCCGACCGCAAGGAGAGGCAAGCGGCTCGCGCGGCGAAGTGAGCGAGGTCAGGGAGGTCAGCGGGGCCGACGACGTCGACATGGAGGCGGAGGAGGCGGCTGAGGCCGCGCTGCAGGCGGCGGCCAAGAGGATGGAGGCCTCCATGGAGGCACTGCAGGCGGCGATGGGCTGGAAGGGCAAGGGGAGGGAGGAGGGGGAGAGGAGGGGGGAGGGGGAGGGGGCGCGGAGACCGACACCGCGAGCGGCGCCGCGGACGCCTGCGGCGGCCGCGACACCTTCCCGGAGACCGGCAGCGCCTCCAGCGACCCCGCGACGAGCCGGGCGGCACGAGAATCGGACGCCAGCGAAGATCCTCGTCAGTACCCGTTACAACCAGCGGTAGATACTTATCAGCAGGACCACCACAAGGACGCGGTAGACGCCGAGCGGCCGTGTCGTCGGTGTAGACGAGAGGGACGCCGCTGCCTCGTCCCGCCGGGCACAATAGGCCGAAAGTGCTACACCTGCACAACCGGCCGCTGTACTCTGAAGGATGGGGAGGCGCCGTCCAGCTCGCCGACCGCCGAGCGGACGCCACTGCGCGGCGACCCCCCGGCGACACCTCGGCGCGACGCGCCCGCGACACCTCAGCGGTCTGCGGAACGCCACATCGGTCCAGGCGACTTTGCAGCCGCCCAGGGCCTCGCGGCGCTCGCGCGCAGCCCGGACAACCCCCGACTGCGTCAGTACGCCGTCAATGAGCTGCGGCGCATGCTTGGGGAGGATCTGAGCGAGTGGGGTCTTGAGGACCTCAACGAGGGACCGGCCCCCGGTGGGTCGGGAGGACGATAGGAGAGGAGGGGGGGGGAAAGAGGGGAAGAGGTGTTCATAGTCGTTGATTATAGAGTGTTCTGTGCATCATCTTCGTGAACGCATCATTCAGGCAGGAATACGCAGTATTCATACGGCTCGGCGAGCGCCTCGCCGAGGCCTCGGCGCACTTGATGGCTTCTCTGGGTGAGCGGCGTGGAAGTCCGCGACGAGCTCGGCGGCCGACTCGCTCACATGAGCTAACGGCTCCCAAGTCGCGTGCTCATCCGTGAGCTCAAAGCCCAACCACTCAACGAGGTACTCAAGGCGTCCACGGCGTATTCGAGAATCCAGGATCGCCGCGACCTCCCAGCTCTCTCCCAGCTCGCTGTCCACTTCCACCGGGTCGGGAGGCTCGTACGACTGGCCGGGCAAGGTAGGCTGTTGGAAGGGTTTCAGGAGGTTGACGTGGAAGACGTCGTGGCACTTCATGGAGGGAGGGAGAGCGAGGCGATACGTTACCGGGTTGACCTGCTCGATGATCTCGAACGGTCCACCGAACTTGAGGTCCAGCTTCTTCATCGGTCGCCGAGTCTCGATGTTCTTCAGCGAGAGGAGCACCGAGTCACCGATCTTGAAGCTGGGCGGCGACGAGTGCTTAGCATTGTAGTGCCTCGCATAATCGCGGTTCGCCGCCTCAATGTTAGCCCGGCAGAGCTCATGCAGATCACTCAGCTCCGTCGCCTTCCGCAGTCCCAGTCGTTCACCGGCATCCGCACCCTCCCTCTCCGAGTTCTCCGAGTTCACCAAGTCCTCCGTCCACCTCGGCGAGTACCCAAAGTTTGCTACAAACGGTGACATCTCGATGGCCGAGTGCTTCCAGTTGTTGTACGAGAACGATGCGCACGGCAAAAGCTTAGCCCAGTTGTCTTGCTGATAGGTCGAGAAGACCCGAAGGTACTGCTCGAGAACTTGATTTACCCGCTCAGTTTGCCCATCAGTCTGCGGATGGAAAGCCGTGGACAAGGACAGCTTAATACCCAAGGCCTTGCACAGGTTGGCCCACAGCTTACTGGTGAACTTCGAACCTCGATCAGAGACGATGGATTGCGGGAGCCCGTGTTGACAGACCACGTGATCAATGATCAACTCGGCGAGTCCCGCCGAGTTGAGCCGAGTGGTCGTCGGGATGAAAATCGCCCACTTCGTTAGTCTGTCAACAACCACCAGAATCGAGTCAAAACCGTTAGAGACCGGCAGGGGCTCGATAAAGTCCATGGAGATGGATGCCCAGGGCCTCTCAGCTATCTCCAGTGGCTGGAGGAAGCCGTGAGCCCGGTGTCGGTCGGTCTTGGTCCGCTGACATACTGCGCATGCGCGGACGAAGGCCTCCACGTCGCGCCGAAGGCCAAGCCACGCGTAGTCGCGCTTCACCAACTCGAGAGTCTTCGCAACGCCCGGGTGCCCTGCGAGGATAGCTTCGTGCCGTCCCTTCAGGATCTGCACCCGTTCTGGCCCCGGTTCCACGTACAGTCGTCCGTCGACTCGCAGCCTTCCCTCGGGGTCACGCTGCAAGAGCGCTTCCCCAGAGAAGCCGAGCCTTCGGCAAAATCCCAACAGGACAGGGTGGGTCGAGGCGAGAGTAGGCGCGTCAGAGGTTAACTCAGCCAGGACCGGGGACAACTCGGCGACCTCAACGCGTTCCTCGCCGACCTCTTCCTCCTCCTCCTCCTCGACACCGATCTCGCCGAGTGTTGCTGCACGGAGGAGATGGCCGAGGGAGGACGAGACCGTGGAGGAAGAGTCGGCGGTGGGGAGTGCCTGGATGAAGTTCTGCGGCTGCTGCATCAATGGCCCTGGGAGATATGCCGAGTCACGGGAGAGCGCATCGGGAAGCTCGCCCTCCTTACCAGGGCGATACACGATTTTGTAATCGAACCCGGCTAAGATCTCAACCCATCTAGCCTGGCGAGGGTTCAGCTGCCGCGGCTCCATCCAGTAAGTAAGATTCAAGTGGTCAGTGATGACCGTGGAATGAACCTGAGACAACAGATGCCGCTTGCGCCGGAAGGCGTGAACGATAGCCAGGAACTCCTTCTCAGTCACCGTGTAGTTCAACTCGGCGCCTTTGAACGAGCCCGACTCGATGGCCACGGGGTGCTCCTCATTCGCCGAGTTGACTTGCGAGATGACGAAGCCCCAGCCATAGGCCGATGCGTCAGTCTGCACAATCGTCGGCAACTCCGGGTTGAAGAAGGCGAGCACCGGAGCCTGGCTCAGTTTCTCCTTCAACGCCTGGAACGCCTGTTCCTGCTCCTCACCCCAATGGAAACCAACCGACGCTTTCGTCAGATGGTGTAGCGGCCCGGCGACCTTAGCGAAGTGAGGAACGAACCGCCGATAGTAGCTCGCCATTCCCAGAAAGCGTCGCACCTCATGGAGATCCTTGGGCCTCGAAGCCTCTTGGACCCCTTGGACGTAGCCCGGATCAGCCGCCACGCCGTCCTTGGAGATCATGAAGCCAAGAAACTTGACGGATCTCTGCTCAAACCGACACTTACTCGCCTTCAAGAACAGGGAGGTTCCTCGCACCCGCTCCAGAACTAGCCGAGTGACTCGGCGAAGCTCTTCGAGCGTCTTGGCGTGGACGATGATGTCGTCGATGTATACCGTGACCCACTGCCTGAGATCACTGAAAAGCTCATTCAGGAAGTGCTGAAAGACGGCTGGCGCGTTCCGCAGCCCATCGCGCACGACTAGCGACTCGTACATGCCGAACGGCGTGCGGAAAGCGGTGAGGCTCTCAAACCCCTCGGCGAGCCTTAGCAATTGATACGCCGAGACTAGGTCAAAGCAGGAAAACCACTCAGAGCCGCCGAGATCAGAGATGACTTGAGAGATCAGCGGGACAGGGTAAGCATCAGGAACGGTGGCACTGTTCAAATGGCGGTAGTCCACCACCATTCGCCAGTTCACACCATCAGTCTTACGCACGCAGAAGGTCGGCGAGCCGTACGGCGAGTTGCTAGGCCGGATGCGGCCTGCGGCTTCTTCTCGCTCGAGGATTTGCCTCATGGCTTCCTTCTGATCTTGGGCGACCTCGTAGAGCGGGGCAAGCTTGAGCGAGCTGCCCGCCTTCAGCTCGATCTTCATGTCATATGCTCGGTGTGGCGCGAGGGTCTCGACGCCTTTCCTGGGGTGGAAGACGTCGAGAAACTCCAGGTACTGGTCAGGAACGCTGGCGGCAATCAGCTGAATCTCAGCCTCAGAGAGTTCGGCGGGCGGCTCGAAAGAGGGCCATGAGCTGAGCTCGTCCAACTGGTCGAACCTCAGCGAGCTCGGCGAGTCTGTGCTGACCGCGCATAGTTTCAGCTCCTCAGCAACCGCGACGAATGGCCAGCGGCATGGGTGGGTCACGGGAATAGAGTTGGAGCGGGAGAAGGCGCGTTTCTTTGTTCCCATCCGCCTCTTCCTGACTCGCTTCCTCCCCGGCTGCTGCTTCCTCAGCGAGGGCTCAGCGCTCGGCGACTGTCCTGCTCGATCATCCTTGGTCGACAAGCAGGGGGAAGGCAAGGTTGGAGGCAGCTCGGGATCAGCGGACTCGGTAGGGACAGCGGGGCAGGGGTGAGAGCGGGGAACAGCGGACACAGGGGACTCGGCGGACACAGCGGATGTAGGGAACTCGATAGACTCGGCGACTTCAGGGGACACGGTGGACTCGGTGGATTCAGGGGACACGGTGGAGCTCGGCGGCGGCGAGAGGGAGAGAGATGAAGGGGATGACTCGGCGACATTGGAAGTGGGAACGGGCTCTGCCCAACCTTGCGAGGGTGCTCCCGTGACAGTTCCTTCGCCGAAGTCGATTACAACTCGGCGAGTTCGCAGCCACGGGTAGCCCAACACTGCATCAGCTCCATTCAAGCGCGTGAGCTCGAACCTTGCTGTGCCAGCATACTGGCCCACCTCGACTCGCTCGCGAGAGAAGTGAGTCAGCGGGCCATCAGACGACTCTACTCCGTCGAACAAGGTGAGTCCGACGGGCTTGTCGTACGCATTGAGGGCAATGCGGTGTCGCTCGGCGAACGACTTGGCGAGGAAGTTAGCGGAGGCTCCTGAATCCAGGAGGATCTTCGCGGGATGCCCGCTGATGCGACCTGCGACAACAGCGTGCGTGGGGTTGTCTAGGAGCCTCTCAGAGGCTGCCCAACCTTGTGGGGAATCAGTGTGAGTCACGGGTATACGGGTATCATCGGTCTGGGATGAAGGAGAACGGGAACAGTCAAAGATTACGGTCGCGGCGAGTCGATGCGGAAAGGGATGATGCTCGCCGAGCTGTTGTCCACCATCCCTCAGGCTTTTGGGGCCTGTCCCTGGGCGGGAATCGGGGGCAGCGGCCTCGGCTTAGCGGTGGGGCAGTTAGCCAGCTGGTGGCCGCCCTGCCCGCACCGCAAGCAGAGCCCGCTGTGCAAACGGCGCTCCCTCTCGGCCTCCGTCAGAGACCCATCGGGGTTGCGCGTTGACTTCAGCAAGTCTGACCCAGAAGGGCCCGAACTCGCCGAGGACTCGCCGCGCTGCTCGCTGAGGCGAGCCGGCGGGAGCGACGCGCCCAAGCGCTCAGCCCATGGGCGCCGCGCTGGCGCTTCAGCCTTGGCATACTCCGGCTTGTGCTTTTCAGCCTTCGCCGCAGCAGCCTCCTCCAGCTTCCTCTCCTCCTCGCGATGACGGAGGCGATTGTCTAGAGGCACAATAAACTCGACGAGCTCGGTCAGCGAGTAGAACTCGCCGCGCTTAGCGATCTCGTCCTTAAGATGAGACTTGAGCCCATGGATGGCCCAGTCCACAATCGCGACCTGATCAGTGAAACCAGCCACCGCAACAAGCTCCCTGACCTTAGCGAAGTGCTCGGCAGCTGACTTGGTCTGCCGCAGCGCTCGAAGTTGTCGCTTTGCCGTACCCCGTTCGTCCGGGTCGCCGAAGGCGGACTTGAGGTACCTTTTGAACGCGTCCACCGTTGCGAGCTCGGCGGGTCGCGGCCGCATACCTACCATCGGCTCGACAGACTGAAGAGCCGGTCCCCGCAGGTACGAGATCATGAACGAAACCATGATCTCCTCCGACTGGTACCTGCCCCCATGCAAACTGAACATCAGCTCGCACTGCAACAGGAACCCTTTCAGCTTGGCGGGATTCTCCCCAGAGAAGGTGTCAGGCTCCTTGACCTTCGGCTCCTTCGGCGCGCCGCTCGCTGAACTCGCCGGGCTGAACGAGGGAGCTCGCCCTCTTGGGCGGAGGAACTCTTCTTCCTCCTGAAGCTCGAGGCGGGCTTCCTCAAAGGCTTCGCGGCGGATATTCCACCGCTCGAGCTCTTTCAAGAAGAGCGCCATGCTCGCCGCATCACTGATGTCGGCGGGAGGTGTAGGCATTGGGCCCAAGCCTCGGCGAGCTCGCCGAGACTCTGACGCCCTGGGAGTGTCAGGCGGGGTAGCCCCGCCTTCTTCCTCCCTAGTCACGGTCACGGCAGGGGGAATGGGTGGTGCAGGAGGCTCCTCCTCGGGCTCATTGAGCCTGGGGGATCTCCTGGGTAGACGAGAGGATTCAGGTGCGGAAGGAAACATGATGAGGAGGGCTCAGAGAGGGAGAGAGAGGCCTCGACGAGATGAACGAGGAGAAACAGGACTCAGCGGTCTGGGTACGTGTCCGACGGTAGTAGTCTTCTCCCAATACTGTCACGACGACCGCCTTCTCTGTCCAGGGCCCGGCGGGCACGTACTCCGAACGGTCGGCGTGGGGGTCGTTGACGTCGATAGGTATGAGCGAGTTGGGCGAGGAGCTCGGCGAGGGACTCGCTGAGCTCGGGGAGGTGAGCGAGGGGCTCGGCGAGGGACTCGCTGAGCTCAAGGAGGTGAACGGGTTGAGCGAGGGGTGCGGCGAGGGACTCGCTGAACTCGGCGAGCGGGAAGGTGAACTCGACGAGCGCGAGCGAGTTGAGGGAGGTAGACGGGGAACTCGGCGGGGGACTCGGTGTCACTGGCAAGCCAAGCGACGGGACGGAGCAGGCAGTCTACGTGTCTGCAGAGAACAACAATTGGGAGAAGACTACGGAACGTATCGCGCGCCCAGTCTTCCTAAGTATCCGTCGTCCCTCGGTGAGCTCGGCGAGTGATGCGTTGAATCAACGAGTCCGAGCTCCGTCTCCCCACGTGGCTTCCATGTGCTCTCCCTACGTCCGTCGTGACACTGCCGAATATGCACACTACAAAGACGTATTCGATAAAGGACAGGCCGATAAGCTACCAGAACATCGGCAATTCGACCACGCCATCCAACTGAGCTCGGACAAGGTACCACCAGCTGGGCCTATCTACGCACTTAGCCCACGAGAAAGGGAAGAACTAATGGCGTACCTGCGAGAAAACCTGGATAAAGGCTTCATCAGAGAGTCACGATCCCCCGCAGGAGCACCAGTCCTATTCGTCAAAAAGAAGGACGGAAGTCTGCGGTTATGCGTCGATTACCGCAAGCTCAACGCCATGACGATCAAGAACAAATACCCTTTGCCCCTGATAGGCGACGTAATCGACCAGATACGTGGATCGACCGTGTTTACCAAGTTAGACCTACGGGGTGCATACAACCTCGTCCGCATAGCGGAGGGGGATGAGTGGAAGACAGCCTTCCGCACACCCTTCGGACAATACGAGTACCTGGTCATGCCCTTCGGGCTCTGCAATGCACCAGGCTCGTTCCAGCTATTTATCAACCACGTCTTCCACGACCTACTCGACAAGTACGTGGCTGTATACCTCGACGATATATTGGTGTACTCCAAGGATCTGGAACACCATACCCGCCACGTACAGGAAGTCCTGCGACGACTACGAGAGTATAAGCTATTCGCCAAACTCTCGAAATGCCAATTCCACAGCAACGAGGTGGAGTTCCTGGGTTTCGTTCTTAACAAAAACGGCATCAAGATGGACCCAAAGAAGGTGGAGGCGGTACAGGACTGGCCCACGCCTACGAACTTGAAGGAGACACAGTCGTTTGTAGGGTTCGCCAACTTCTACCGCAGATTCATCAGGAACTTTTCGGTAATAGCCAAATCCTTACACGACTTAACCAAGAAGGGAACGCCCTTCCAATGGGGACCCAAACAGCAGGACGCTTTCGATTCTCTCAAGCGAGCGATGACTACGGCTCCCGTACTCAGCCACTACGACCCAAATCTTCCCCTATTACTAGAAACGGACGCGTCGGACTACGCTCTGGGTGCGATCCTGTCACACACCTACCCAGATGGTACGACCAGACCCATCGCATATGCTTCTCGGAAGATGGATCCGGCAGAACTCAACTATCCAGTTCACGACAAGGAGTTCCTAGCCATCGTGTACGCATTCAAGAGTTGGCGACATTACCTCGAAGGTACCCGAGTACGAGTGGTCGTACTATCCGATCACAGAAGTCTAGAGTACTTCTTAACCACCAAGCAATTGACAAGGAGGCAAGCTAGATGGAGCGAGTACATGGCCGATTTCGACTTTGTCATCCAATATAGGCCAGGCAAACAAGCTACCAAGCCAGATGCCCTGTCCAGACGACCAGACTATCGACCTACGGACACCAAAGCAACCACCTTGTCACCAGAACTCAACGCGCACAACTTCAAGGCGTTGCTTTCTTCAGCACAGTACCTGGCAACTAGGGTCGAATACAAGGACCCTATGGCTCAAGAAGACTTTAAAGGCGCCATGGATGTGCACGAACAACAAAAATACGTGGCTCTTACGAAGAGCCATCCCGAAGAATACAAACACAAGGACGGCCTCTTCTACTACCACGACCTACCTATCGTGCCCGAGAAGCAACGAACCACGGTCCTCATATGGGCTCATAACCTACCGACGGCTGGCCACCCGGGGGTGGCTAAGACCACATCCAGGCTACTTGCAAGATTCTGGTGGCCAAGGATGCGACGAGACGTCAAAACATGGGTAAAGCATTGCGAAACGTGCCAAAAGACCAAACATACCAACCAACTACAACCAGGATTACTGCTAGACATACCCGTGGCAGAGCGACCCTGGTCAACTGTATCTACCGACTACATCACCAAATTACCGGACTCCAAGGGCTATACCAACATCAGCGTCTGGGTAGACCAGCTAACGAAGGCGGCGATCTTTATACCTATCGACAAGCTCGACGCCCCTACCCTGGCGGAGGCGTTTCTTACGAAAGTCTACCCAAGAACGGGGTTACCAGACCGTATCATCTCGGACAGAGGAGCACAGTACGTGTCAGCTTTCTGGCGCACAGTCACCAGTAAGCTTGGCTGTGACCTCAAGTTCTCTACCGCGTACCACCCACAAACGGATGGGCAAACCGAAATAGTCAACAAGTGGCTGGGCCAGTACCTACGCGTATATGCCAACTACGAACAGGACGACTGGTCCGTGCTGCTTCCTACAGCGGAATTCGTATACAACACCACGGTGCACGGAACCACCAGAATGACCCCCTACGATGCTTGGTACGGCTACACCCCTAGGCAGAATATGACAGACCCATTGGGAAGTTCCTCGCACGAAAGCGAGGAGGGGGTGACGTATACACGCAGGATATTTGAAAGATTCAAGTACCTTCAAGAACAGATCAAGCACGCACGGGCACAGAACAAACAGCAATACGACCGTAAACGCCGGTTACAGACATTCAAAGTGGGCGACCTAGTCTTACTTTCTGCTCGAAACTACAAAGGAGCTAGGACATCAGCCAAGCTAGATAACCGGTGGTTAGGACCATTCAAGGTGGCAGCAAAGGTCAACGACAACGCATACAAGCTGCACCTCCCCGAGTCCTACAGGATCCACGACGTGATCAACGTGGAATACCTGAAGCCCTTCTACGCCTCAGAGGAAACAAGTACTAGCCAGTCACAACCTACGCAGTCGCCCGTCAGCGACATAGTGTTAGATGACAACGGTTATACCTACGAGGCGATCCTCGACGAACGAATGGTCAAGGACAAACATGGGATTACCTCCAAACACTACCGTATCAAGTGGATAGGATGGCCTATCAGTGACAGTACATGGGAACCAGCGGCAGAGGTGGAAAGCGACCCTGCCTTCACCACCATGTACGACGCCTACTCAAACTCGGAGAGCCAGAGTAGGAGAAAGAGATTCGTACCTAACAGGTACGCGTGAGCGTACCTGTCAATAACCTACACTCGTTGTTCCAACTACGCGACGGTCATTACATGCAAGAGAACGCATAATTATGTACAACACGCCCCGGAAGAGGAAGGAAGCGCCAACCTACAACACCTACTACGCATCGTCATCGGCCTCGGCGTCCTCCTGATCGGTCGCCTCGTCGTCGGATGGGTCCGACTCCTGTGCATAGCCGCCGCGGCCTCTATACTTGGAATAGTCAACTGGCCTTTTGGGAGACCTGTGCTCCGTCTTGACCTGGAATCCGTCGACTATCTGCCAATTAGCAACCGTAAGTGACCAAATATGCTAACGTACAAACAAGGCTCGCCCGACGTACCCCTTCCATCTCTTCTTGTCATGGGCGGTCATGCGGTCAGTAGACGACAGCTCGCTCCGTAGATCCTGCAGAGTCGAGCCCAGTTCCTGCCAGGCACTTTCGCGAACGGTGCCCCGAGGACGTTTGCCTAGGGCAAGACCGAGCTGGATGTCGCAAGAAACTCCATGCTGGGAGTGACAACGCACGCAGCTGAGGTAAGCGTAGTTGGCAGGAACAAAACAGTACTTGCGAGGAAACTGCGCGGGACCCGCCTCCTTGGAGTACTATAGCGGCCACGACACAAGGCTTGCCAGCCTTTTCGCAGGCATTACACTCTGGTAATGAGCCGTGTAATCGCGGAATAGACTCACTGTCGGCGGCCCTTACGATCCTTAGCCGACCATCCCACGCTGCTATGAATGCCACGGCGGTGCGCATCACATGAGCTCGGTGCCGGCCAGCTTCATCAACCGACATCGCCGCTAAGGTCGAAGATAGCTGGTTGGAGAGATCCTACTAGTCAGCGAATACCGCTCAGTAACTGCCACGTACCGCCGCTCGATGCTTGGCCTGAGTGAGGGTCCCGTCAAAGCCGACATGTCGCGCTCGGTACGTTCTACCGTTGCCTATGCGGTATGTAGTCGAATCGTCGTTGGCATCGACGATGGCGTACGAGGCAGGAGGGGATACAGACACGTCTGCGGCGGTGTAGATACGAGCAGGCATCGTTAACGTACTTGGCAAGTTGGGGTGTCGCTCGAGGATTCAAGAAAGAAGAGAGATGGACGAAGAACGGGCGCCCAACCTGGCTGGTTCATATATTACCGCGCCCGTCACTGCACGCCCTACTCTGCAGTTCTCATGTCGACACCCTCACGACCGTCGTCAAGGAGACGCCCGTCGCTAGGCTCGGTCGCGACGCCCGAGGACAAAGGAGGAGGCGACTGTAATGGAATACGTCATCACGGACATGTCCGTAGTAGCCGACTACCCGTGAGAACTCTACATATACAGACTGAGAAGGAGAGGATACCTTCTTCGAAGAATGTATTATTCATCTGTCACCTGGTAACTCATCCTGGCATATCAGTCGACCAGCAAGGCAGTCACTCACATACCAACTCGCGTTCACCGATCCCGACAGGGACCGCCACTTTAAACGAGGCGAAAAGCAGGCTCGAGGATCTGAAGTCTTCCGCGAAGCCTTTCGTGGTCACCCACACCGACGAAGAAGATAGAAATCTGAAGGAGGAATGGGATGGGCATGGAGTACTGGAACATGCGCCGACATGAGCTGACATCGAATCGACTAAGCAGGTCGAGGAGATCTTGCAAGACTGCTTTGAAGTGGCCACCAAGTCCGGTGGCGCATCGCCGCCGACCGCCAAGTCGACGAAATAGACTTCATCGTACTTTCATCATGGAGCAACACACGGGACAACCCTTTCCGTTTGCTGTGCACGCTATGTGCACAGCATCAGGAGGCCATACGCCGTTGTTTGCAATCCTCTGTCTTATGTATGTACATACTATGAGTCCTTCTCGAATCAGGGTACCGCTTGCTCGTTGCGACGATGGCGGAACTCAACGTACTCCGTTCCAGCACAACGTCCACACATACCACCCCAAGGCCTGCCAACCCGCTGGCGAAGCGTATCCCGCCGGCATCCTTCGTTCGTATCGTGCAAGCGACTACGGGGGCACAAAGCGTCTTCAGAGGACTTTCCACGCGAACATGCCCCCTACCGAATAAAGAGTCGATGTGAAAGGCTGCATGATCTCCTTTTTCAACTGGGTCGCTCGAAGATTCAAGAAGTCCTGTACCTCCCTGAACACGTTGTTTCTCGCAGCGCCGTGCACAGGGAGGACGGAACAATTGGTGCACAACGATGAGAGCCATGTCGTCGCCCATCTCTGCACCTCTGTATATGTACATATGTGTATTGTGAATCTGGCGGTCTGTGCACGACTGCTCAGTCTTGGTCTTATTGTTCTGCACGAAGCCCCTTTCCGAAGAGGTGATCTTCACCCTTTGAGGCGTCCTCGGGGCTTACTGCTCCAACAACAATAATGAAGCCGCGCACGAAAGGTGGCGTAGGAGGGAACTTCAGTGAGCAGCGATCACGCCGACAGCTCGGGTTCAGCTGAACAAAGTACAGCTCTGGATACTGAAAGGGCCGCTCGGGGACAATGTGGATCTTGCTACTATATACTCGACAAGGGTTCAACAGCGAAAGGGTGTATGGGGCATGCTTTTAGCCGGACGTTTGACTGGATGTACGTCTGAAAGTACTGTATATATTTTGCTCGAAAAAGCTGCATTTCACCCCTGCCGAGATATCCCAGCTCGTGCCCCGCAGGATTGGAGGAGTCAGGAGTGTGTCTGGTGAGTCTGGGCGGCACTCCGCTCAGCCCAAACGAGGCACGGCATTGAAACGGCGCTGCCAGTTTCAAGTGCCCTCTGTCACGCGAGACCGTCGCAATTGCGTCAAGCGGTCCACGTCATGTATCGTCTTGAAAGGCCGACGTGTCAGAGCTGAGGGAGACTAAGGAGCGCATACTTGACAGGTGTTTCGTCCCATTTCGAATGCTCCCCATCAGAATGCGACCTTCACAAATGCTCCATGACCCCCACTCAGCTCCTCGCATGCATCGAGTGACACCGCAACTCAGCACCGTGCGTGACTCACCGAGAATGGACGTGCTACCGCAGGATCTTGCCCTTTCGTGGCCGTCCAGCAATTGGATGGAAGAGCCAGGGCCAGAATTTATCGACGACTCGGTGTTGGCACAACCCGAGCTGCTGGACGATGCTGATATGTCGGAAGACTCGACTCTTATTCCTGAAGACGACTGGACATCGCTCATCGACATGGACAAGATGATGGGCTGTGGAGAAACAGAAACCGCAGAAGAGCCCCCTCTCCTGCTCGAGGACGGGGTCGATATCAACATTCATAAGTGGAACCGCTTCTGCGAGTTGCATCACGAGAGTCTCTGCTGTTACCGTCACAACCTCGACACGCTGGAGGCTACACCTCAGAACGATGACGAGTCTCTCGACTCGATAGCGCAACAGTATCCGATAGGTGAACTCCGCCAGAGGCTCGAGACGTTGGAAGATATCATGCGCCCTTTCGTCAAGAGGTGGAGTGAAGCTGAAATCCAGAATCCCGAGGTAAGGGTGTACTGGTATGGCAAGGGAGTTCGCTCAACTCCGCCGACTTGGGCTGATACGATCCTGGCGGAGATCGATGGTCGCGCTCTAGCGGAGTGGGCCTGCTCATTGTATAGAACCATCCAGACCTACATCGAAACACCCAGTTCAGGCGATACAGCGCAGGGCTTCACACAGTCGGCGTCTTCGGCCTGTTCAGTCCGCACGACTACTATGTCAGACTTGCTCGTGGATCCGTGAAAATCCTTTGGTCGCCATAGGCGACATGAGTCGGATTACTTGTCAGGATGATGTCGTAGATGATACCACGGCGTCAATCTCAGAATCGTGAGCGTCAACGACCGATATGCATGCTGTAGCTTCCCTCTTATTCCTCTGGGGACAGCGCAGAGTGCCCTTCTGGCAAAGTACCTGGTCCGCGTTCGTTCAATACTGCGTGGAAAATCATGCTTCCTGTTCCAATTGGAGGTACTGCTTGCCCGCTGCCACGACCGCGATGTTCAATGGGGTGTACTTGATGCCCAGTTCGCGCTCAGCTCTGCCATATTAGCTGCATCCGGTAATCCAGAGGATGTTGACGCACTTCGATGCGTCCCACTTGAAGTCGCCGCCCACAGGTGTCTCGTCGCCCTCCGGTATCCGGTCGACAGCCTCGGGGATGCCCTTGCGCAACCACGAAGCGACCAGCCCGGGGGTGTGGCCATATCCGCCAACGAGGAACCGCTGACCGCCGGCTGTAGGTGTCTCCTGACACGCAATGTGCGCCGAGACAATGTCGGCGAGGGCGACCATGGGCGGGGCGACCGGCTCGGACGGCAGCGACTTGCTGTGGAAGTACTTGCCGATCGACTCGAGCGAGGCGGGAAGGGAGGAGACGCCCTTGACGGGCAGCACGGTGGGGCCGATGATGAACACGGGCAGGACGACGTTGACATCAAAGTTGGGCTTGTTGTCCTTGACCCACTGCGCACGTCAGCGACTTGCGCCAGCACGGCATGAACGCTCCGCACCTTCCATATGGCCTGCTCGGCCTCCTTCTTCGCGCAGCAGTACACAAGCGCCTGGTCGTTGTTCTCAAACGCCTCGGCGCGGCTGCGCTCGATGGGGCACCACGAGTCCTCGTTGTACGTGTAGCTCGGGTTCCACGGCTGGCCATAATCCTCGCACGCGCCGAAAGACGAGGTGAACGTGATGCGCTTGACGACGGACCCGGGCTGGCTCGCGGCGGTGAGCATGTTGAGCGAGCCCTTGACGGCGGGGTCCAGCATGTCCTTGACGGGGTCCTTTATGACGTTCGGCAGGGGCGCAGCGACGTGGTGCACGTACTCGACGCCCTGTATGGCCTTGTCGAATGCGCCCGGCGCGGCGAGGCTGCCCACGGCCACGATCTCGAGCTGGCCGCCGATGTATTTTGACCAGAGCGGGTGGGTCTTGAAGGGCTCGGCCCGATCGAGCGTGCGCACGGCAGCGCGGACTACAGTCAGCACGATACACTATAAGCACTTCTTCCCTACACACCCTTGTAGCCCTTCTGCAGCAGAGTGAGTGCCAGCGCCGAGCCGACAAAGCCGGTGAGACCGCTGAATCGTCAGTCCGCCCACCTCTCCATCAACCACACTCACGTCACCAAGACGGGCTTTTGGGTGTTCAGCGTCATCTTTGCTGCAAGGTATCGTCGAGCAAACATTCAATCACGTCCATGCTCATGCTGCTCGTTATGTATGTATGCCTACAAAGTAGGTGACAAAGTCACCATGACCGCACGACCACGGCTAAATGTCGCTTCAATCGCTAGTTAGCCGGCCCAACCGACATTTCACTCTAGATCTATCAATGGTTTATCACTTTCTGGCACCGGGTCGCCCGAGCTTCCTTCCGAGGGTTCTTGCATAGGTTGATCCTCGCTGGAAGAAGTTGCCTCATCACCGCCCTGAACGACTGCAGTATGAGGTCTCGGTCCGTCCCGGGAGTAGATCCTGCAAGGTCTCAGTCATCGATCTCGACAGGGAGCTTGCTTGGCTCACAGGATATACGGTCCAGCTTCAAGATAGAACCCCGTCTGGTCCGTCTTGATGGTCTCAAAGTCCACCTTGGTCGCCTCGTGATCAAGAATCTTCCACCATTGCTCGCCCTCTCGCACATATGTGTAGAGGTGCTTGGGGCCGACAAGGGCGCCGTCGTAGAACAGTGCAGCCCGCAATTGGAACTGGCCGTGTTAGCGTCTCAATCGGCTTCCATTCGGATAACGGACGACATGCTTGTTCAGAGCGGGATCCGACGTCTCAAAGCCACCTCCAGTGGCAGCCTTGATCTCCGTCTGAAGCTCCTCGTCGACAGCTTGCACTTTCAATGTCAAACCCTCCAAAATGGACTGAAGCTGTCCTTTAGCCACATCCTCGACCTTCGATCGACAACGCACCTTGCTCCGCATCTCCGACTGTGACTGGTCCTTTATGGCATCCCCAGTGGCAGGCATTCCATCGTAGTGCTTGATCAATCTGCTCATCAGTCAAGACCTAACATGTCCTGGATACTGACGTAATGATATTCTCGATTGTAGTCTGACCGCGATACGTCGTGAAGGTCTCAAGCTTGTCCTTCAGTCGCTTGACATTTGCTGTAGCAAGACTCTGCTGAGCACGAATCTGCGCAGACGATGCGGCGTTCTCGCACAGGAAGCGATCTGATTTTGAGTCGGACCTGCGAGCCCGAAGAAAGCTGCTCACCAAGGACCACTCGCTCGTCAAATTGCCACAATTGTCTTTCTCCTGGTCCCGGGACCAAGAAAACCGTCAAGACCTCTGAGAATGACGCCACGGCCTGGTTCGGAGTATCGGCTGTCCACAGAGCATCTGACATTGCGCCATAGATATCTGTCGCCAGAGGACCATTCCGTACAAAGGTCACGTCCGAGGCAGTGCGGGCAGGCTCAAGGACGGTAGAGAAGAGTCTGCTTGTAAGCACGCGGTAGCGTCGAGGCACAGCGGGCCACTGACACGTCTGGATCGGCCCAGTACGAGCCTTTCGACTCCTTCCCAGGCATCTGCAGCGAGAGAAAGTATCGGAAGGCGAACTGAAACTGCTCTTTCAGATCTGCACAATCAGTGGGTTCATTTGAGGTACACGACGAGCCTGACATTTGGAAGCCTCATTAGGCGGGAGCTGCTGAGCAGACGGGCTTCCAAACACGCGTTCGACGAGGTCATCCACCTCGAGGTAATTCTCGTCGTAGTCGCTGTCCATACGCTGCAGGATCTGCTGCATATCGGTTAAGTCTGAAGCTCAGCTCAAGCCACATCCCCAATCATGACATTGCTAACTCTGGTCGGCCAGGTCGGGGAGGACCGATTCCATGATGATCTCGCGTATCTGAGGGACGGCGCACAGGCTCTGCAGGAGGTTGGCACCAAATGTCCAGTGCCCAGATTGCGAATATAGTGCCATCGGACTGGATGATCAGCGATGCATCATCGTAGACAACGCCAATGCTTACGCCCCGGGCGCCCGAGGGCGTGGCGCAGGCTTCTCTTCCGCCATTGCCGACGCACTGTGGAAGCTTGCGGTCATCAACGAGTCCTGTATTGCTCTGTTCAGATCGTCGTCCTCTCTGCTCTGCTAGCCAGTCAGCATAAGCTTCCTAAAGAGGCGGAGGGCCCACCGACGCCGGCACCATGGCCATGCTACCGTCTTTATCGTCCTTGTTGCTGGGCCCGAACAGGGGTGCGACACCACTTAGAGCATTGTTCACATCCTCCTCCTCCAGATCCCTTTCTGGACTGGGAGGCGGTGCGTCGGCCCGAACACTCCTCTCCCTCTCCAACCTCTGCTCGTCCACCTCCATGTCCTCGCCCCGGGACATGGCCAAGGCACGTTGAAGCTCCTCGTCCTCCTCATCGTTGAAGTTCGCCTCGAAGACGCCATCAGGTTTGTACGGGGCCGACCGCGCAGCTGGCCGAGGAGGCAAAGATGGTGTCGGAGTGCTGGCGTACGACGATGTGCTACTTGTGGTCGCTGAGCTGTCGAGAAGCTCGCGCTGTCTGGTCGTGTGGACCGACTCGAAAGCGCCATAGCTAGGTAGAGCGTCTGACGATGGTTGCCACTGCATGTAAGCCGTCACCAGCACGAGTCGTTGGCATCACACACAGACTGCCCGTCGCCGAAGCACCAGTTGATGGCCGGCTCTACCGAGTGGAAGCGGGTCGCGGCCTCGCGGGCTAGAGGAGCATCGATGCCCATCTCTTTGAGCGCCTGAAAGGTCGGCTCGTGCACCGACATGGCGACGAGGCGCCTTCAGGCGTGCGGTGTACAGCAATGATGTGGAATGAGGATAGAAGGGGCTGACGAGGCCAAAGTCATCGGGCGTGCTTCGTCCGGAAAGTTGACGTTCATCCCTTTCTGACCCGTCATTTTCTCTGCTTGAATCTCTCACAACCTGGCAACAACGCCTCCTGTGGACGCTCAAATACGCCCAGAGAGCTCTCGACACCTTTAGATTGCATCATGGCTGCTGCTGTTGCCGGTCCGTCGACGAAACCCGTCCAACCCTTCTACTGCGGGGTGTGCTCTCTCCCGACCGAGTACTGCGAATTCGGGCCCTCCATCACGAAATGCAAAACTTGGCTCGAGAATGAGAACCAGGTCGAGTTCAGCAGGCTATGGGGAGAAGGTGAGCTCTTCAAACTACATGCGCCACCCAACGTTACAGGCAGAGGAGTGCGGCAAGCTGATCCGTGTCCAGGCTCTCTGACAACCCGCATGGGAACACTGTCCGTGGAGAAGCAGGAGAAGCTCGAGGCAGATGCGGTCAAGGCCGAGCGTAAAGCCGAGAAGAAGGCAGAACAAGAAGCGAAGAAGAAAGAGGTGTGTTGACGCCAGAACTTCTTTCAACCACTGGTGATGTGATATGGTCGTTACAGGCATGCTGACATGTAGGCCGCTAAAATCACGATCAAGCGGGCTGAGAGGACAAAGCGAAAGCACCAGACTCATGTGCACGGTCTCGAGGCGTTCGGCGTCGACCTCAAGAAGGCCGCCAAGCTCTTTGCGGGCAAGTTTGCTACGGGATCCAGCGTGTCGAAGAATCCACAAGGAGAGGAAGAGATCGTCATCCAGGGAGATGTCGGAGACGAGATTGTCGAGATGCTGCGCGCGCAGGTTGGGGTGCTCAAGGGCGCCCCAGCAGATCAAGTCGTGCGGGTAGGCCATATCAATCGCTAAGCCAGCTGGTGGTCGCTGATGACCCAGGTCGAGGACAAGAAGAAGAAGGCAGCAGAAGCAGAGGTATAGTCTTGCTCATTAACAAGCACAGCACAGCATGTATCGCACTCAGTCCTCGTTGCCTTATCATTCTTCCCCGTCAACTGCTGGAATCTCTGTCTCTAAGCTAATTTCATCCCGCCTCCACCACGCGACGCCACTGTGAATGAGAATGATAGACACATCGTCATTGATTGTGTCTAACGCCCTCCGTAGTCGACCACAAGTAGAATCCTTTTGCATCCCTGTCATGTCCGCTTGCTCTCGCACATTGCTTCGTCCTGCTTGTATATCATCCTCATCTCTGTCCAAGGCGATAAACGCTGTTCTCGCCCCGTCAGTCAAGAGGAAATTCCGACAGAGAGGTTATGACGCAATAATGAATCCCTCGACATCCATCCCGCAACTGAACCTGCCGCGAACACTCACCACCTCATCCTTACCGCCAGCCACTGTCCCGCTCAACAACATGTCGTCAGAGGCTCTCAACGCTCCGGCGAGCGAGAGAAGGGACTTGCGTCCCCACCATGGCAGTGCGTGTACAGAATACCAGTCTCCTAGGGGCGACTAACCTCAGATTCGTTCCACCCCCGAGCTCTAGCAGTGACGGCTGCCCATCGCTTCGCCTCGACTTCTTCCCTGGGTGACCGGCCAGACTCGCTGGCGGATACTCAATCTCAGCCTGAATCGGTCGTGCCCAATGGCGAGCGTCACGTTCGACATGCGGACATCGAGTCTGGCTCGCCGTTTCAGCCGCATTCTCCAACATCTCCCAAGTTCCTAGCGGGTCTGCACAGGCGGCGGCAGAGCGCACCTGCCATCTCCCCGACGTCGAGCGCAAAGCGAACTCCGTACCAATGGCAGCTGAGTGGTGCCGGCGGGGGCACGGGCGACGAGCCTGGTGTGGACGTCAGGAGCAAGCGAGACGAGGACGCTTACTCGCACCTGAAGGGACCTACCAAAGTCACAGTGAGTCTAGCGCAGTCATGCAATCTGCATAGACTGATGTATCCCAGGTTGTGGACTACACCAGTAATCCGGAACAGGACGGTACCAACACCAAGGTCGAGTTTGCCGGAGATCGACTGCAAGAATGGCTCGATGTGCACGGCTCGCGACCGCAGTTGGACGGCAAGCCGTCAGGAGTCAGATGGAGTCAGTCTTCAGTCTACGTAGCCACCAAGCTGACCCGCAGTCCATATCGACGGTCTGAATTGGGAAGTGATCAAGACTCTCTCACTCCGGTTCAACCTACACCCGCTGGCCATCGAAGATGCTCTTCGGGCATCCAACTCGCCCCGCTCCAAGCTGGACTTCTACAAGACCCATCTGTACATGCAGATTCTCGTACAGCATATGCACTCGGCCGACGAGGAGTTCCTATCGCTTGCCGCAGACGCCATGGCGGATGGGGCATACAATAAGGTCTTTGGCGACCAACAAACTGTTCAACCGGTCAGACGAGGCTCTTTAGGAAGGCTCCTTGGTGGCCAGGCGTCTGGTTCGAAACTACGGCTTCCCGAAGGTGTCGAGGGTGTCTTTGAGCCAAGTGTGGGACTCAGCCGGCTGCAGACCGGTGAATCGGTACGTCATTCGGTCTGACAGCATTTCGCGGCCGCTTACCAATAGCCATTCTCGAAAGCCGCTCATCGCATTACCGTTGATGAACTGTCCGCAAAGTATATGGTCCCGGTCCGAAGAGGGATCATCAGCGTCTTCATGATGCGCGATGGTGGGTGCCGAGCTTAGCTGTTGACTGGGGCTAAAGTCGCAGGGACGCTCATATCTCTGTGCCGCCAACCGATACAGGATGTGATGCAGCCGATCTACCACCGGTTAGAAGACGGACAGAGCTTGCTTCGTCGGTCGGGTGATGTGAGCATGCTCGCACAAGCGATGCTCGATGTCTGTGGGTATACTCTTCCTCCTCTGTGGCCCAGCTCACTCCTCAGCCGTCGACTTGGCAATCGAGGTAGCTATAATCCCTGCAAGAAGCTAGCAGTAGCTCAAGAACAGATATCACAGACCTTCGAATCCGAAATCCTCAAACTCGAAGCAACGGTCCTCGTCGACCCGCAGATGGAGACCGTGCGGCACCTGCACATCCTCTCCTCTCAGCTCATCCGTCTCCGTCGATCGCTCACTCCCCTCCTGCACGTATGCTACATCGTGCGGGACCAAGACGCCCAGCGGTCCGCGGCTGCAGCAGCGATGACGGCCGGTCCTCGGCCCCAGGACAAGAATCACTCGTCGAGGGACACAGCGTGGCTCGCACTCGACCCAATCGTCTCGCGGCCGTCTTCACCAACCCCGAGCGGTGACCACCATAGCGTTCAAACGTATACAGAAAAGTCTGGCCAGCTGGCTCCGCCGACCGGACAAGGACCCAACGGCTCCAGCGCCAACCAGGGTTTCTTCACACCTATGACCAAGGTGTATATCGGGGACGTACTGGATCACCTCGAGCTGATCGTGTCGAGCATGGACCAGTTTGTGGCGACCTGTGATCACCTTACAGATTACGTCTTTGTGCGTCGCCAAACGGATTATGCGGGCTCAACTAACATCCAGAATGTCCTCAGCTTCCAGACGAACAACTCGATGGAGCGACTGAGCATTGTCACTGTCGTCTTCCTCCGTGAGCGCATCATCCCCTTGACGAGGCTGGACGATCTAACGAGCAGCGCTCACATTCATCGCGTCGTACTTTGGCATGGTAGGCCCTGGTCCCTCCACTGCCAAGAGAGCCAACTCGCTGACGGGCAGAACTTTACGGGCTTCCCCGAGATCGAGGGATCCGTGTCGTACTTCTGGAAGGTCGCCGCGCCATGTACAGTCGTCTTCTTCCTCATCTTCAGCTTCAGTTACCTGCGCTCCGGCTTCGAAACGACCTGGCGCAAGATGGGCCGCTGGCGCCGGACACGGATGGTGGAGAAGAATCTCAAGCGCAGGCAGAGCCAAGTCAAGGCGTCGCAGTGATCTGGGCTGGGGGGTAATGCGAGTCAATGACAAGTGCATATGGCATATGTATGGGGCGGCCAAGTATGGCATGGCGGCCGCCCTGCGATCCTACTGTATGTGAACACGATGAAACGATGAGGTCGCCCAGAGGGCCGGGTGAAAACTGTATGGATGACGAGCAAGCGAAAATGAAGAATGAGAAAGAAATGTGCGAGGCGACCGGACGGGCATGGTATGTATGGGGTGCTGGGGTGCTGGAGTGCTGGTACGAGTACGATGATGCGAAGAAAGGAGACCTTTGACATGAGACGGCGGCGAAAGATGAAGTATGGCAATGCGATACGGTGCGATGTTTTGTGGGTTGTCCTAGTGACTGGCGGAGCAAGCAAAGAGGGGGCCAAAGCGAAGAAACATCTATTTTACAGAACGAATTGAGGATTGTCGAGGTTTGTCGAAACTAATGCGGGGAGGGACCTTGAGCCCAGGCGCTCGCAGCGCCATTGAGCGATCCCACGCCGGCACCGACGGGGTTGTTGAACGGGCTCGGCTCGAAGGCATAGCCGCCTCCGCCCATAGGGCCGTTACTGCTGAGCCACGCGAAGCTCGCGGGTGTCCGGATTGGCGAGGCTACTGGGCTCAGGTGTCCGTTCCCGCCAGCGCCAGCACCTGGAGCTGAGGCAGAGGCGGCGCTATTTGCGATCTGGGTCGGTGCCGTTCCTGCGCTTCCCAGAGACGAGTGGTTCGAGTTGGCCGAGGAGGGGAAACTGGGATATCCGCCACCATTTCCGTTCCCATTCCCGCCATTCGGACCGGCACCGTTGCCCAGGGCGGACGCGTTGGAAGTCGCGCTGGAGGGGAAAGCCGACGGTGAAGGGCCGTTGTCAAAATACCTGGAGCGAGGGGAGAGAGCCGTGAACGGCGCTGCAGTCGGGGAGAGCGATGTCGAGTCCGAGGTACGACGGTCTATAGGGTTCTGCGGCATCGGGATCGGAGCAGAGTGTGTGTTGTAAGTAGGCGACGTCGCAGATGTCGGCTGGGACATGCCGGCGAGAGCGACGGTGTGGGCGATACCACCAAAGAGCGAGTTGTTGATGCCTTGCTGATGGGCGTTGCCACGCTGACCTAGCGAGTTCTTGGAGTAAGACAAGCGAATACCGCCTTTGACTAGACCACCCTGATCATCAGCACCGATTGTCACCACCGTGCCTCAGTGAAGAGTGGACTCACCAGGGCGTGGCCGTACAAATCTTGGATCGCCTGGGCGGCATACGGCACATCCTCAAACTCGACAAAGCACATCGGCCCATTGATCTTTTGGCGGAAGCTCATCCGCTTATATCCCTGGCATCTCGAGAAGAGAGATCGGAGGGATTCTTCGAGAAAGTTTGGCGGATGAGTGGGAGGCGAGATGGCAGGGAGGTTGCCGACGTAGAGCGTGTTGATCTGGAGTTAGCAGAGCCTCACAACGGATGCGATCGAAGCTCACCGGTGGGTTCTGATCAGCAGGGTTGGTGTTCGATAAGGCTCCCATGCTCCTGCCCGTCTCGCTCATATGGTCGCTGCCACCAGGCGGACTGGTACCATAGGCTCCAAAACCCTGCTGAGACCCTGGAAGACCATGCCCGGACATGGCCTGATACATCCCCATGCTGACGCCGATGGGTCGTGCACCACTTTGGCTGGCCCTCTCGGGTCGTCGAGGCTGATAGCCATCGATCATGCCCATGCCCACGTTCATTCCCATGCTCCAGCCTTCCATCTCGTCCGCTTCCTCGGCAAGCGCCAGCAAAGCCTTTGAGTCTGTCGGTCTGGTGCTTGGCGACTTGGCGGAGAGAGGTGGTGAAGCAGACGCGTTCGATTGGGTAGACGCCTGATTTGGGGCGTTGTATGGGGCAAAAGAGTTGTAGGCGGTCGGCGCGCTTGCAGCAGTGGATGTCAGGTTGGCCGGGCCGGGATTCGGTGCAGAAATGGAAGGAGTGGCAGAGCTACTTGGAATCTGAGGCGGCACAGCGGTGTGACTCATCGACGCGTGGGGTCCCCTCGATCGTTCTGTGTCATCACGCGCCTGAGACATCTGAGTCGGGTCCTTATCAAACGAATCCCAGGCTTCTTTCGCTGACTGTGCGGCCTGTGGTGCGACAAGCGGTCCGCCGGGGGGCGCAGACATGCCCGGCACGCCGCCGGCCTGATTCACCAGACCTGCGAGACGACCCGATCGAAGAAGGAGACCGAGGACTTCTTCGCTAGTCGTAGCCCTTTTGGTGTGCAGGTTCTTTTTCGCCATTTCCGCTTTCAAGGTCGCGCCTGTCAGTGAGTCGATTTTTCGGCCTTGAAGCAGGTCTTTCGCAGCCAGAGCTTCGGCTCGTGATCGGAAACGTGCAAAACCGATTGTTTGGCGACGCGTGGGCATCGACGGCCCACCAAGGACTGGACCATTTGGGGCCGAGGGTGTCATCGAAATGGCGGCAGAGGGGGTAGTCGATGACGAGGTGGACGCAGTCCCAGATAGTTGAAGTGCTGCTATGGCCTCCTCTAATGGCTGCTGATCCCCATGCTCCTGCTGCATCGCCGCAAGCTGCTGCAGCTCGGCCAAAAGGGCAGCAGTGGGCTCTCTATGACGCGATCCAGAAGGGAATTTCAGTGTGGCTGCCTCGAAGCCAGAGGCAAAGGTGAAAAGATTGGCAAATTCGCGCTCCTGTGATGATCAGAAATTGTCTCAGACGAGCGGGATGTCCAGGCTCACCTGCATATCGTCCGGGAAACCCACGACAAAGATGGTCGAGATCACTTCATCATCATCGCGATCCCGCTCGTCGTCTCGGTCCCTCCGACGCCGGCTCTGTGCCGACCCTGGACGATGCCCATTCATCATTGCATGCTGAATGGCAGGGTTGTGCAGACCGACCCCGCCTCCAATGCTCATGGCACGAGGATACCCGTCGACGGAGTTTGGCGGGATTGGTTGCTGCATCGGACCGCCGGCGACGCTGGCTCGCCCGAATCGTTGCTGATATTGACTCGGTCCTGCTCGCCACTGGTCTTGACCCCAGGACTGCATGAGATGGATCGGATCCGGGGCCATGGCGTGTTGTGGAGGCGGGATGTAGGCTGGGGTCTGAGGGGGAGGCGAGGATGTAACTTGCGGCAAGAATGCCGAGGGATTGGCATTGGGAAAGCCGGGACCGCCGGGATAGAGTTGCATGGGCGCTTGAGGCGTCAGCTGAGGTTGCAGGACCTCGTCGGGGGTAGGCGATTGGCCCTGACTGCCGTGCGACACGCCCGACATGCCTGACAGGGCCGACGATGCTCGGGCGGGTTGTTGCAATGCTGACAAAGCCGAGAATGACTGGGACTGATGATGTGACGATGCGGAGAGGGTGGGCGATGGGAGGGACGAGTGTGGGGACGCCATGGCGCTGCGACACAGCAGGTCGAGAAGCGATGACTGATCTTCGGAATGTCCGGATCGTCTTGTCCAAGCCGCTCTCTCTCAGTGAACGAGATCCTCGGTCGCGATGACACCGGGCGCTGGAAAGGGATATCTCCCTGCTTCCTCGCTGCTCGAAGCAACGTGCAGGCAGTCTTTTTCCTCGCTCTATGCTCCTGACTCGTGATGCAGACGTGTCGGAACGCCTCTAAATCTCGGGTAGGCAATGCCTTTGATGGGCGTGACGGAGCGTGATGAAGCTCGGTTGAATGAAAGGCGTGTGATGTTGAATGGTAGTGACTGATGTACCGGCGTGTGGTGGCAATGTTGAGCGATGCGGCGGCAACGTTGAAACCCGCGCGTCGGTCGCTTATTCACTCCCTCCTTCCTTCAACAGGAGGAGTTGTCGACCATGCGTGTGGGTAGCCGATGGTTCGGTCGTCTGGTCGGGCAAGGGTAGAGTCGCGTCGGTGGAATCATGTGTTGACGCTGAGACGGCGAGGCGCCGGGAGGGGGTGGGGGGTTTGGGTATCCAAGATGATCCTACTGATGAGGTATATCGAGATGTTTCAGAGACAGAGAGAGAGAGTGTGGGTGATATCAGATGAGGTGGATGGGTGGAAGAGGTGGGGGGGAGGGGGAGGGAGGAACGCGAGTTGAACGACGATGAGGGCAGAGAGTGGCGGCGGCGACGGCGGCAACAGAGAGAGAGGGAGGGGGGGAGGGGAGGGGAAACATGTGTCGCAAAGGCGCAAGAGCCCACGGAAACTCGACCTCAGGGTCCAAGAGCCAGTCCAAAGGGCGCGTGCGTTGGCCCCTTTGGTATCCCTGAAATGGAATCGGGGGCGCGGCGGTATCGGTGCTTTCCTGAATTCTCGGTGTGGCAGTTTTCTTGTTTCGATTCCACTTCGGCGTCGTCGGAAATCAGGCACGCTCCAGGCAGAGGCAGCGGACCAAGACTTTTTTGCGAAATGATCTGCGCGATCCTTGTGGGGAAGAGAGATGCGATGAGAGGACCGAGGTGATGAGCTGCCGAAGGGAGAAGCCGTCGAAGAGTCGAACGGGTGTGTTGAAGGCTTGCAGCGCGGGTTGGGACCGGTGAGGAGGTATGAGAGGTCCTTGAAGCGCGGACTCGAGGTCAGTGACTCACTCTTCGACGAGAAGCAGTAGAAGCGATGGCACGTCGATGGGATGAGCAAGTCTGGCTGATCAGCTCCTTTGATGCCCTCGCCCAGCCGGCACGAAGAGCAGCCACACGCACCAGTATCTCATCTATCCTAGCTGTTCTCTGCTGTCAGCTGGACCGTCTCTGTCGCGGTGTCACAGGCCGCTGAATGACGTGCATATCCCCCCCTCTTGCTGCAGGTCCTTGAGTCCGTTTCTGCTGGCTCTGGCGAGCTCTGGCGTGCATGTCATCGTCCATCAAGCACCTCCCGTTGACGACACTCGGGTCAGAGGCGGAGCGGGGACGACTGCCCGCAGTACCAGACGACTTTGCTGCTCACTTGGAGAGTACAAATGGGAGGGGGACAGGTGACGTTTTAAAGTGATCAGGTGGTCTTTGCCGGAGATTGACAATGTCCGTGTAGGTTCAGGAAAGAAAATCAGGAACGCTCTCTATGCTATCAGCTATCGCAAAAGTCCGACTCGAACAAGGGGTTGAAGTTGGAGCTGATCTCCATTGTGCTTTACTCTTCACTTGCACAACAGCGAAGATGTCCAAAGCCAATGGTCAGGTCAACGGGGCCAACGGCCACTCCAGCGCTCACACCTACATCACCTCAACCTCGTTCGACCTCCCTCCCCCACCCTTCAAGTCCCACTCGCCGCTCAAGGCGTCTAACCTCTTCTTCTCCCCCCTGCCGCCATCAAAAGATGAGACGACGCCCCACGCTCATGGGCGTTACATGCTAACTATCCCCTGGTCGAGGCACTCGGGTTGGGGGCAGCCCAAGATCGGTCCAAGAGGCGAGATCTCGGTCGACCCTCTGGCTGGATCCATCCAGTACGCCGTGAGCTGCTTTGAGGGCATGAAGGCGAGTCCAGCTCGCGTTGTTGCGGCTTTCGCAACTAATTGCCAGTGCTACAAGGGAGACGATGGCAAGCTCAGGCTGTTCCGCCCGAACAAGAACTGCGAGCGTCTCAAGAAGTCGGCGTGGCGTCTCGGTCTTCCTGTGAGCTGAACCCTGAGAGAAGCAGCTCGAGCTGATGAGCTAGTACGATTTTGACAATGACGAGTTGATTGATCTCTTCGCCAAGCTCGTGGCTTTGGGTCAGTGTCTGCAACCTGGCGTAGTGGCCATCGACTGAGACTTGCAGAGGAGCCCATCGTCCCCTCATATGACGGCGGCAATCTCTACATGCGTCCGACTCTTATCGAAATGTCGCAAGGATGGGGCTTGAAGGAGGATCCTTATGCCACAGAGGCCCTGCTCTATGTCGTCACCGGACTCAACCTCGGTACCAAGATCTTCCCCTCCTCGGAATCGCCAGAAAGCGGGTTGAGGCTAGACGCGTGCAGCAAATTCATTCGTGCTTGGCCAGGAGGCACCGGCAGCTTCAAGATCGGGGCAAACTACGGCAGGTCTCTAGCTCCTGATCTTGCAGTCTTCCTGATAGTCAGGACCGGTCGGGGTCGCCAAGAAGGCTGGCTACAACATGAGTCTATGGCTCCATGGCGAGGAAGACTTTGTTTCCGAGGCTGGTGGCATGAATGTCTTCATTCTCAAAGAAGCGCCGGACGGCTGTGAGTATCTGCTGCTGGAGGCGGGCCAACTTCATATACTGACCCCAGACTTGGAATTTGTCACCATGTCACTCGAGAACGGAATCGTCCTTCCAGGTGTGACTCGAGATTCACTCATCGAGCTCCTCACATCGCACGCTTCCGGCAAGAAGTCGTTCCCCATTGGAGGCATGCCTACCAAAATCCGCGTGGTACAAAGAGATATTGCCATGGCGGAAATTGTTGAGAGCGCGGCCGATGGCACGCTCAAAGGGTAAGCTTCTTTGGGCAAGGAAGGCAGTCCTGATGATCAGCATGTTCGGTTGCGGGACCGGCGTCGCAGTTGTGTCTATACGCGAGGTCGGATACAAGGACGCCGACATCAAGATCCCGTACAACCCTCTCATCCGCCTTCTCAGAGATGCTATCACCGGTATTCACCGCGGGACCATCAAGCACGAATGGAGCTTCGAGGTGCCCGATTGGAGCGGTGTTGAGGAGGGCAAGGAGGAGATGAAGGACGAAGAGGTCATCGCTGCATGATGGTCGTCACTTGACCCCCTCACGTGTGTTGTGGTTCTCTGCGCGTGGCCGACGGACTGACGCGACAGGATAGATACTAGATGTACAGTGCTGATGCTCTGCCTTGCTCTCTGCTTAGCTGTATGACCTGGACTGCGGCTAGGCAAACACACTGCTCGAAGTGCTGGCACATTCGAGCCACGAAGGCCGCGACGTGAGACGACAAAGACGAGAGCTTGCCCCTTTGACACGCGCGGGGTCTGGGACTCAGCGAGCTCAAAGGAAGGCAAGGTCTCTAACATGTTCGAAAACCGGCGCGAGAGCCCACACAGCTGTAGCGATATATATGGGAGGCTTACCGCCTCAAACCGCTCCTCCTCGCCATTTCTCACCGCCTTCCCCCTGTTCATCTCGCCACATCACCCGACATACCTCACCAACGACCCCGCCGTTCGGCCATCAGGCCGCTCAACCGCTGATTCATCACCTCCTGCCCCTTCACACCAATCAGTACTAATCTGTGGTCTTGCGCTCATCCTTGTCACCTCCTGTCGACTATTGAGTCTACATATCCGCACGACTGGGCTCTCTCCGTGTCGACGTCAAGCACCTCCATCCCCTCAAGATGGCGACGACAACGACAGGGACATCATTGGTCGATCTGACACCGGAGACATTGATGGAGACGGTGCTTGGCACAGAATCGAACCTCCCAGATTGGAACCACCTCAAGAATGTAATATTCCGGCCCGGCGCGCTCACGAAAGAATCGAGCAAACAAGACTTACTCACCTCACTTGCAACATCCTTTGCAAACAGTTCTGCTGGACTGAGCCGTCCGGATGGGACCGACCCCCTGGAGGGTACCCTTAAGAGTATCCCCTTTCAGAAATTGGACTTGGGCTTGACGTTCGACGACTTCCACAAGATCACCTCCTTGAGAGACGCGATTCGCGCCAACGCGCCGCTTAACACCGCGGAGGACCGCAAAATGCTTGCTGCATATTTGGGTGGACAGCTGGGGGTTGGTGAGATGGTCGACCAAGCGATCCCTTACGACCCTGCCGATCCCACAGCGCGCGCAACAGAAAACACACAGAAATCGGCGCAGAGTTTTGTCAGCCAGTATCTCAGCGAGGCGGACAGAGCCGGCTTGTCGGCTATGAGCAAAGGTCTGACGAGTATGTACGACACATGCCGGCAGCAGCCGGCCCTCGGCAAGCAGAAGCAGGCTTTCAGCGACGTGATTGACGCATTCACCACTGAGGCGTTTGGAGTCCCAACGAAGACCAGCAGCAGCGAGCTCATCAAAGCTTCCAAGGAGTTGTTTGACTCCATCGGCCTCACTGAGAGCAGGTTCAAGGACCTGAGCTCGCTCTCGACAGCCGTGCGGTCGTCGTTCCCGATAGACAAGCATGACCTGCGGGAGCGCAAGGACTTTGCCCTCCGACTGCGCACCGATCTGATTGGCAGCACAAAAAATGACCCTGTAAAGCAGGTGCTAAGTGCGTATAAATCGCAGCCAAACAGTGAGCCCATGGAGGGGGCCTACGAGTCGGTCAAGTCGCTCTACTCCAAGCTCGTGGAGCTCAAGCAGAAACAGGAAGACGAGACGGCCGCCACGAAGCTGGACAACATCGTCTCGATGTTCGCCGCCGAGACCACGGGGTCCAAGGCGGCGCACAAGTGGCCGAAGAAGGCGAAAAACTATTGGGAGGAATACCAGACCTTGTTCACCGAGACTGCGAACCTCTCAAAGGAGACTTACGACGAGCTGACAAACGTCATGGGCGTTCTCAAAAAAGCATACGCTCACGAGAAGACGACCGACATGCTCAGAGACGAAAGTTACGAGTGGCTGTCTGGCCAGGTCACGGACACGGCGAGCAAAAAGCTCAAAGCCACCACCAAGCCCAAGCAGACGAAGCAGCCGCAGAAGACCCTCAAGAACCCCATCAAGGAGTACACCACCGAGGAGCAGTACGACCAGTTCAAGACTTTCGCCAGCTCGGTGAGCACAGCCACTGCCAAGCTCGTCAAGAAGAAAGACGGCAACGGTCTGAGCAGATTTGACAAATTGATCTCAAGTTTCGCCGCGCAGAGTTTCATGCCGGACGGCAAGTACGCGACGAGCATGTCAGAGTATATCGAGCCCCGCAAGAAGGTCTTTGAAAGCTATGGGATCACTGAGGAAACTCTAGGTACGGGCTTGGAACTCGCCAATGTGCTCCGTCCGCACTACAAGGGCAAGGACAAAGACACATATGCTTCGGCCTCCGAGTGGACGGTTAACGTACTCAAGTACGGAAGCCCCGACCCCAAGCAGAAGGCCTCACCGAGCACAAACGGCGACACGAAGAAACCCGCCCCGAAAAAGGTCAAGAAAGGGGAGGCATCGGAACCGGTGAGTGATGCCGATGACGAGGGCGCAGTCAAGACGAGCACCACAGCCACGCCCACCAAGAAGGTCAAGCGCGAGGGTCCCAAGGCACAGGAACAGTCGTCTGTGGTTGTTGACGCGTCCAAGTTTGACACGTCTCAGCAGCAGACACGGGTGCCACGGATCGTCGAGCTGACGGAGGAGGAGACCGCCACCACGGCGGTTGGGGACGACACCTCTGCCGCGCCGCAGACGACCGCGCTCGAGACGCAGACCGAGCAGACCAGGCCACGCGAGACTGCCCGGCGAGCCGCGCCGGACGAAACAACAGTCCCGCCGCCCGCTGCGAAAAAGCCCAAAGCGGCGCCCAGGACGGCCGGCACCTCGCGACGCATGACATATGAATCGACTGCGACAGATTCAGGATACGTCCCGACAACTCCGCAGCCAGCCTATCAGTCGACGGCCGGGGAAACAACGGCAGACAACGGCACTGTCAAGAGGGAGACGGGAAGGGAGACTGGGACGGGGACGGAGAAGGAGAAGAGATGGCCGTTTGTGGCCAACACCAGGTCCCAGGCGTCGCAATGGATGACCAGCACGCGCGCGACTTTCCGCAATAGGGTGCGAGATGCCTGGCACGGCACCGTCATCAATGATCCAGACGGACCGGGGTCCGTCGCGTGGACGGGCGAACCGATGGCGTTCGAAGCGACGAAGGGCGATCTGACTTATAAGGAGATGTACCGGCACGACGGCGAGCACTTCAGGATGGTCTGCCGCACAGAGCGGAAGGGCCAGTTATTGTGGGAGAGGGACCACGACTGGGAGGTCAAGACGGGCAAGTTGACGTTGGGCGTGGAATGGGCGATCGACGACCAGTCGCCCGATAGAGAGGGGCCGATGGCGGAGCAGTATAGGGACTTTGAGAGATTGGTCAAGAGGACGGGGTGCGAGGACTTCAAGTTCGATATCCCGTTCAAGATGGACAACGATGTTCTCGCCAACAACGGGGCCATTGATTACGCCAAGCTTCACGAGCTGCCCTGGAAGCTCGACCCGAAATCGGGATGACAATCTCGACAGGAGCGCCCTGGAGGCGGCTTGAGCGAGATTGGGATGGTGAACGCCAAGGATGTTGAGTCACGAATGCGTGACGACGGCCCACCTTCCGGAAGCAGCGTGCAACGTGCTCGATGGGGCGGCCATCTGAAGCATTGCCTGTGATACCACCATAGACATGAATCATTCTCTCCGGGAACAGCTTTCATCCTCGAGTGTCTCTTGAGGAACGATTAGTAGTCCTGCGGGAATGAAGGGCGACGTCAGATCGTATATGCGTGCATGCCACTGCAATCCTACTCGCCGACCTTCTTGGCCTTTCCCTGCCCTGTCAGCTTCCGTGCTTTTCCGACAACGAATAAGACCAACTCGGGCATATTGCACCAGCTGGAATGACGAGCCGACAAAGGCGACGGTGAAGAGGGCCATGTAGCCGCCAAAGTAGAGTCTCGAGCGGGGTCCGCGGAGGTAGACAAAGTTCTTGCCAGATTGCGCCTGGCAATTAGTATCTCCCATGCCCACCTTTCTCCGCCGAGTCCTGCTGCCTCTAGCCATCTCCCTCCTCCATTCCATACCTCCCTGCTATCCGTGCTCAGGTCGTATGGCGGTCGAGGACGCCTAAATGTACTTCAAACGGCAGCTCACCTGCATGGCAATCTGCTTCTCCTGCACGCGGTTCGGGCCTGCGAGTCAGTCCCGCTCTTCCTCTGACCCACACCGCAAGAAACGGGAATCAACCATTTGCCTTGACGGCGCGAAGACTCGACTCACGGTTGACGATCCAGTTCATGGTGCTCGAGATGCCTTGTTGGGGTCTGACAAGTGAACGACGGGTGAAGATGGACAAGTCGGGACGATGGCCAATGGGACGGACTTGGAAACGGGCGGCCAATATATTTTGGCGGGTACTTTTTGAATATATCCCAAACCCACACCTACAGCTTGAAGCGATAAGGGTGGAGGTCAAATGGCGACTTGTGCATGAGCCTTAAGCAGTAAAGGGATGCGGGCTGCGCCAAGACGACAGCCTACGTGACGACTCTGTACACAGGCCGAACATAGCTCAAGAGCCGACGCGCTACCATGGCAGCTCCGAACCTCGAGGTGGTGAGAGTCACGACGCCGGAGCAGATGGCACACTCTATGGCTATTCGACACGAGGGTATGTCACTTCCGATGATTCGAGCGGGACGCTGATGGGCAGTGTTCATCGTGGAGCAGGGGTACCCGGAACGCATAGAAATTGACAATCCGTGCGCTGACTCTTGATCTCTCGACAGCGCTGATTGTCAGTGACGACCCCATCTCCACGCACTTTGTACTGTACTCGGACGAGCAGCCCGTCGGCACCATCCGCGTGATGCCCGATGGCCAGGTCAGCCGCCTGGCGTATTCCCCGAACAAGGCAAGCTGACGCGCAGCTGGGCAGATTGGCCATTCGCAAGTCGTACAGAGGGATGGGACTGGGGAAGCCGTTATGCGTGGCGGTGCATGAGCATGTCAAGAGTGTGGGTGGACCGAGGGTGTATTGTCATTCGCAGGTGAGCACCCTCATCCATCATTGTTTCGAAAAGTGCCCAGACTTAGGTGTAGGCTGGAGATCCGAAGGAAGGAGGAGTCGATGCTACTGGCTTCTACCGCCGTTTAGGCTACGAACCCCATGGCGACTACTACATGAAAGAAGGGAGTGAGTCGAGCTGGCTGCGAAGGGATGCGAGAAAAGCTGACCACTAGCGAGACATATCAATATGGTCCTGGATCTGACCAAAAGTGCATGAGCATCTGTATCATCCAAATCTTGTCGCGACAATAGACCGCATAGATATTACAGTGTATGCATGAAACGAGACCTGCCAACGAAGAGAGACCAGCTGGCCGACTGACCGGCTCACTTCCTCCCCTTGCCCTTGCCCCTCGCGCCCTTGCCTTCCGACCTGCCCTTGGCCCTCTCCACTCGATCATGATACCTGACAGCCTTCCGCACATTCACGTCGCCGCCATCCTTGCCCTCCCGCCTCTTCCTGCCCTCGAGACTCTTGAGCAAATCCATGGACCGCCCCTTCTCGCTGCTCCAGCCCTCCTCGCCACCGACGTTCGACTCGAACTTCCTCTTGATGCCCTTGGCCTTCGGCTCGCCCTCAATCTTCTTGTCAAACTTGCCTAGCGATGCAGTGGACGATTTGGAGATGAGCATAGAGCGCTCGAGCTCGGCTTTCCGTTGGATGCGCTTGGCCGAGTTGGCAGCTGAGACGGATGGCGTGGCGGACGAGGACGAAGCAGCGGCCGCTTGGGCAAGGTTGCGCGCGTGCTGGGCGGTATTCTTGGCGATCCGCTCCTTGCGCTCTTTGCGGGCGGTCGCAGCGGGGTCGTGGTCGGGATCTGCAATCAGCACTTGATCACTCCTCGTGGAGTTGCTGCGCACCGTCTCCGCCCTTGACCTCGTGCAGCCACTGCTCCTCCTTCTCCTTGTTTTTCCCGCCTCGGCCCCACCGCTTGACCCACTCTTGGCGGTCCTCGTCCCACTCTTCCCGCTCGCGCTTCTTGTGGCTGATCCCCTTGGCCTTGGCGAAGCGCTCCCACTTTGTCAGCGGCTTGGGCTTTGGCAGTGGCTTTTCTCGGGGAAGGAGCGTGACGGGCGCAGGAAGCTGGGTCATAGGGCCTGTCGGGGTGGATTTGGTGGGAAGTTGAAAGAGGGCAGAAAGGAGGTGGTGCGTCGAGGTGAGGGTTAGTGCGAGCAGGTGAGCGGCGGTGTTGGCGCTGCAGATGTGTCAGCCACGACTTGCACCTCTGATCCAGCTCACTTGTAAGCCTCGGTCTCGACTGGCGTGTTGTCGAACGCGGCGAGCAGACCTGCGTCCACCTGGACCGAGTCCCGAGGGAGGAGGTCGGTAGTGCTGAGTGCTTCAGCTGAGATACCCAACGTGCAGTCAATGACAGGACTCACTGCTTGGCCGCATAGTCAGCGAGCTCCTGCGAGACGTCCATGCTGGCAAGATCTGTACTATCGAGGCAGGTTGAGGTAGGATCGAAGCTCGAAAAGCAACTTTTACCCATCTCTGACCAACACGTGTCTGACACATGGTCAGGCTCCACTTAAATGTTCCCTCCCCCTCGGAACCCATCCGAGCTTTTCAGCCGAGCCAACCGAGCGATCGCTACCCTCTGCTCTCTTACCTCTTGGCTGTGTCCGACTGTATATGCAAAGACGGAGAACGAGAGGAGGCATGCAGCGTTTAGCAGAGCCATAACCCCTGAGCGGCCCCGCCCCTCGCTCTCGGCGTGCAAAGACTGGAGCTGTAGTAGCCGGAGGTGAGGGGCTGCTCGTCACATATATGTACGCTTTCGCACCCGCCCCCTCGTAGCCGATCGATACGACCTCTCTTCACAAGCGACGTCGACGCGGTGGTGGCTCTATCTAATCTGACTCTCTCTTGTTGGCCAAGACAGCGTCACTGCGATGGCACAGTCACAGCACCCCGACGCTACGAGTGTGGGCCCGACGCCGCCGCATCCCGCGGAGCACCACGGTTTGACCCGCAAAGACTCCGAGGCGTTTGGCGCGGGGCCGTCGCGCGGGGGAGAGGGCGACGCTCTCGCCAGTCCGCTCATGTCCATGGCCCCGCCCAGCAGTATCGCCCGCGCTACTTCGCCAAGACAGAGCTTCCGTGCCCCCAACGCCTCTGCCACTTCGCCTGGGCGGAACGTTACCTCCAACGGCAACAGCCACGGGTCTTCCTCGCCAGAGGTGGGACGCAGGGACTCGGTGTCGGCTGCCTCGGTCGCTTCAGAGGGCAAACCCAAAGTCAAGAGGACCCGAGTGCGCACTGGTAAGTCTCGCCTCTCCCTCTCGCGTACCGGCGGACCGCTTACTGCAAGGTTGTCTGCAGTGCAAGCGCCGCCGAGTGCGCTGCGACGAGGAGGGGCATCCGAATTTGGATGAGAACGGGCAAGGCGGGCAGTGCGGTGCGTGTCGCCGCTTGGGTCTGCGGTGCATGTGGGACACACCAGACGACGGCAGTGAGCGCCTCCTTCACGCATCCGTGGTCCTTGCTGACTGATTCAAAGCCTTCCCAAGACGCCGGGTAAAGCGTAAGACCAACGACGGGAGCAAGTGTCGCGCCTGCCAGCTCAATTCGCTCGAGTGCTCCAAGGAGCGGCCGGAATGCGGTGGCTGCCTCATCAAGGGTATCCCGTGTGTGTACGAGGCAGAGGGAGACGCTCCAATCATCACTCATCCACCGTCAAGTCCCCTCTCCAGATAGTCCGTTTATCCTCTCATGATGTGATCAAAGCTTATGGTCAGTGCCGCCGTCATGAGTCAGGTCGGCAACGCACGTCTCATCAAGGAGCTCATCAATGCCTACTTCGTCGACGTGTATCCTTGTACCATCTTCTCCTTCCTCCATCGTGCGACATTCATCAAGGCAGTCGAGGACGAGTCAGTCTCGCTTTGCCTATTACTGGCTGTCTGCGCAATATCGGCCAAATTCGTCCTGACCGACGCGGCACCAGCGCAGAAATGGATCGCCGAGGCGAAACGACAGGCCATGATGGAGATCGAGAATGGCCGAATGACGAGCGCAACCCTCGGTTCACTCGTCATTTGTTTCCACTTTGACCTGTACGCACGGGACTTGGTCGCGGCGTGGATGACATCTGGCAGTGCTATTAGGTCAGTTCACTACGACACTGCCCGAGGAAAAGCTGATAAACCCCTAGATTGGCTTTCGCACTGCGACTCAACACCTTTGACCCAAACTCCCAAGAATCACAAAAGTCCAGGTTGTCCTGGTTCGAAATCGAGTCCCGTCGCCGTCTCATGTGGGCCGTCTACATGATCGATCTGTATGTCTCGGATGGCTTCTCGGAATATACCAACATCCCGCACTCGGCCATGAGGATCCCGCTCCCGGTGGACGAAGAGGCTTTCGAGTCGGGCGAGGAATACGATGCTGGTCGACTCATCCTCCCCGACCTAGCGATCGATGGGACGTGGACGAGCCCACCGCTGCATACGCGTACGGCTCAGAGCCCGCTGTGTCAGTACATCTGCGCATTTGCAATTCGTACCAAGATCTTGTCGTATGTGCGCAACTTGTCAAGCGATACTTCTCTTCCATGGGAGGACCGCTCGACATCCTGGAAATGCCGCAGATCTCTACAGTGGTGGGAGGACAATCTACCTCCTCAGTTGGAGATAGAGAAGCGGCGCATGCCTTTTCCTATCCACTCTGCCCAAATTACGGCTTTGTTCACATTGCACGTTTGGCATTACATCTCTTAGTCAGTATCTGTATCGATGTTAGGTTCAAGCTAATGGACAGCTGCGACCTATGCCGGATCGCGATCTTCGCCTTTGTTGAAGCCGCCAGACCCGAAGTCCTCCTTGCGGCGCCTAATTCCTACATTCAGGCAGCGCAGGACGAGTGTGTCGACTACGCAGCCAAGCTTCTGCGCATGTGTCAATTGGTTTTGGACCACTGCCCGACTTTCGTCTCGCGGGACCCGTATATCTCGATCTGCTTCTATCAAGCGATCCGGATCACCCTTTGGGATCTGTACCGCCATCCCTCGCCGTCAGCGGAGATGAAGCGGGCAGTCGTGGCGCTCTGCAAGCCTGCATTTGTGCATCTGCAGGCTATGGAGGGGCTGTTCCCGTACTCTGGAAGCCTGGTGCGTCCCCTTTGCATTTGGCCTTGACCGTGTTAGTCAAAACTAATGCACAGCTACACGACACCCTCCGCCTGTTCAGGCGATACGGTCTAGGCGAGCAGCTGGAAATTGGATTGCCTGCCGCCATCCTGCGCGCTCTCAACAACGGCAGCCTCTCTGGGGATCGCCGCGCCAGACAGCCCAAGAACTTTCTGGACGAATCACACCCGCCCTCTTCGCACAGCTCGCCGAAACCATTCGACCGCGACCACGCCGCCACAGATCTACTGCGTCCGCCTTTCCATTCGAGCAAAGATAATCGCATCGCGCAAGAATCTGAGCTATCCTTCTCTTCTCCCGATAATGCCCCGGGCATCTCACCAGGCTCTGGGTCGTGGAATGCCTTCTCGGAGACCTGGGCACAGCAGCAGACTGTGCCGGGTGTTGAGCTCCCAACACAACCTACTGCATCTAGCGGCTTGACCCCCCAAACGACACAGACGCTGCTGGCGGATCCCTTTGGCCCGCTGGCAGACCCGGAGAGCCTGTGGAGCATCGCGGGGGATTTCAATAGCATGACTACGCTCGGGCCGCTTGATTCTGCTTGGCCGCTGAATGCGTACAATGGCAGTCTGGATCAGTTCTTTGAGAGTTAGGGCTTGCATGCATCACGGATGAAGTCAAGTGCCACATTTGCCACCTGCCACGAATCAGTCAGGGAAGCCTCCACCTGAAACAATAGACCTGTTTCAATTTCGGATTGCTATGAATTTCAAGCTCATTGTCACTCTCGACGCTTGTCGCCCCTCGCCGACTGACGATGCGAGCTTTCCAGCGCGTCAGCAGCGTACTTGCTGCAGCTGGTCCATCAACAATACCCTCAGCCCGCCATGCGTCCACTGTCACTGCCGGCGCCAAATCCGCCAAGCGTCGCATCCGGGACAATGTCTTGTCCGGCACCGGTTCAGCGGCTCTATGGGACATGAACGACCTGGACAGACTCCCGATGCAGTACCAGACGCAGCGGTCGAAGGTCCCCGGGCCGAGCTACCAAGAGGTCAAGCTGTGGCCGACTCAGCCCGCTGCGCCGTGGAAAGGCAAGAGCAAGGAGAGGGCGGATGGACCGGACCAGGATGGTGCTGCGAGTCAACCAACATGGCCTTTGCCTCCGCAGGCGAAGACGCTGCCGCGGTATCAGCCGGGCCCCCGTCCGCGTCCTCAATCCGACCCTCGCCGGTCGACGGACCCGAGAGGACCACCCGCGGCCAGCATTAGAGGTGACCCGGCATACCAGCTGTCCGAGCGCCTGGGCAAGCACATCGGGAGATGCAAGTCGCCCATGCGGAATGAGGATGTGCAAAAGGCGATATCGATGGTCTACGATGCGCCGAGGAGTCATGCGACGGGACCGGTCTGGGGACGGCTCTTCGCTCTGCTAGGCAGGGAGGGAAGGCTGGATCGCATGTGGACCGCTTTCAACGACGTATGTCTCTCACGTTGCAACGGCCAGATAGTGCTGATCTTCGTAGATGAAGAAACGCGGTATTAAACCTCACACGCAGATGTACACCACTCTTCTCAACGCTTACGCACAAGTCCCGCACTCTGGGCCTTCACCTTTTAGTCCGAAAGCCAGACCATCTGAGCGGACCTTGACTCGCGTTGACCTCATCTATGACCAAGCTCAACGTCACCTCCGGGAGCTCGTTGCGAAGCAGAGCGAGGCGCACGAGGATGATGGTCTGGGGGGTCTGCTGGCGTCTAGCGGATCAGTCACCGCCCGCCGCCGAGACGAAGACTACTCTCAAGACATCAACAGCGCACCGACAAACTCGTACCTCAAATTCCTGTCTCGTCATGGGATGTGGGATGAGATGCAAGCCGCCTTCTTGCAATTGGATCAAGTGGGGCCGCTCGCTCCAGACACGCTCACATACACGACCATGATGTCAGCTGTGACTCAGACACTTGAAACGGCACCGGGCCATCATGATGCCCGGCAAGTCATCATCGAGAGGGTCAGACCCCTGGTGAACAACATCCTTCGCGCAGCCATCCAGAAGGCCAAGATGGGGGAGCGCCTCATCGATGAGAATCTGCTCTTCCGCATCCTCTACAACCTCTCCCATGGGAGCCTTGACGACAAAGCGCTGGCAGTCAAATTGATCACCGATGTTATCGACTTCACCGACTATCCCGGGATCGCTCGTGTCCTCGCTCGGTTCGATGCGCTCGACGCGACCAAAGTGCCCGATATCACTGGTCTGCCACGTATGCCATTCACGGTCGATGTCGCACTCGCCGTGCTTGTCGCATTGCGACTCGCCGCTCCCGGAATCGCAATGCGCACGGTCCGGCTCATTATGGACTCGCCACTCGCTCTCGAGGCGGATGACAAGTTGTGTTTGAAAGCGATGCAGATCGCATCTCTGAACGGGGATATCGATGTCGTCATGAACATTTTCAACAACTACCAGCCTGAGCATCCTTGGAGGGCGTCCGCGTATGTGGACGGTCTTGCCAGTGCGAGGTGGCGCGACGGCTCGCCAGACTTCGAGTCGGCCCTGCTCCTACTTCGGCGCATGACTCATCTGCCCCAAGGCGTCGAACACGGGAAAGTCTCTGGACCATACGTGTGGGAATCGCCCAATGGCAAGGACGTGGATGTGCGGGCCAGACCGTGGCGACCTACCCGCCCTGTACCGATCGAGACGAAAGCGATGGTCTTTCTCTTCAAGTCGGCGAACGGCAGGGGGATTGCCCAAGCCACCCAAGCTCTGAATATCTTCAAGCACTTCGGACGCTCGACCTTTTTCGGTGGCGATTCGAGAGAGGTTGGATCGGTACAGAGCACAGACCGCCACGACACAAAACTTGGCGCCGGTCAAAGTCGACGCCCTGAAAATCATCACACCATGGTTCTCGCAGCAGAGGTGAAAAGGGCCGCCGAAAGGGTCGCCGAAAAGGCGGAGGGCGCGGAGCAGAAGAAGCTAGAGACGTTGGCCAAGGATATGGCGAAGCTCTTGCATACCCCGAGAAGGTCAAAATCCACACCTGCACATGGTGAGTAGGAAGCCTCAGAGTTGTATACTCTTCAAGCCGCAGTGCGCGAATGGCGGCGTTGAGACAGTCAGCCGGTCGCTGCATGTCATGGAGCTGCCATCGTCCGCAGCGCGGTTGCACCCGCAAGGGACGTCGAGCTTGTTGAGATGTGAGCGATGCGGTCTGGACTGGTAATCTCATGTGGAAGGTACAATAGGAGTTGTCCTTACGGAGACTCGTTGTTGCCAATATTATTAGGGGAAAATCATGCATAGACAGGAATGTACCGTAAAGCGAGTGATGAACAAGAAACTTAAGTAGACGAAGGATGATTACGACTGAGTCGAATTACTGTAGTATTTATTGATTGAATCGTTCTGTAGCTGAGTCAAGTGGAGCGCAAACGGTTCGCACTCCGAGACTCAGAGGCTGAATCATGGGTTCATAAGGTGCCTAACCACTGCAACTTTGATTGTATCTCTTCCTGAGCCGACTTTATGATCATTGCGTTGTGAGGGGATGAGGAAGCCACCGCCACCACGTTTGTCATGTAAAGCTGCCATTGATCGCTGAGGTCATCTCCGGGAGCATTCACGCATAGGCGGGCAAGCTTACGGATCAAAATTTGCCATCGTCCCGTTGGCGAAGTCCGCGGCACTCGAGTGGAGCGAGGCACGAGCCGCTTCAAACCACGGTCCCGAACCGGCGGTAGTTAAGGAGTCAATCGTCACTTCCGTCCAAGCAGCTTGCATAGTGTTCTTGAACTCCTTCTTGTTAGAGATGACTGTGTCGGCCGAACTTTTCAGCTCTGCGTACCGTGTCCTGAGTGTCAGAGCCACAAGGCTATTCGTGAGACCTAGACAAGACTTACAGGTTCGTCCGCCTCATGTGGCCATTAAAAAGGGCAACGCACTCAGCATTGGTGCAGCCTATCTCAGTTTTGACAGTCTGGCAATTGGGCTTCAGAGTTGGCTTCTCAGAGGCAGCGTCACTGTCGGCCATGATGAGATTTCCGATGCGATCGAGAGGATGAGTCAAAGATGGATCGTTCGAGCGGCAAGGCAGCCAAGACGCCATCTTCTTATACTTTTTCTCAAGTCCCGTCGTCCTTTGTCGCTTTACTCCTACTAAGCTGTACACGAAGGAGCAATGTGAAATCCGACCACAAATAGCTGAGTACTGGCCGATTTTGAAATTGCAAGGCGAGAAGTTTTCACAACGAGTGCATTGCCTTGCAGAATTGGCGACTGACCTGGAGAAGATAGCCAAACTCGTACTGCGGAACAGGTGTCATTGGCGATAGCCCTTACACAGGTTTGAAAAGCTTGCACAAAGTGCAAAGCGTGCGTCATCGAAAGTCTCCCTGCTGCAAGGCCCACCGCTGCATTACGTAGGAAAGCTACACGATGCCCAAATATGCGTTGTTTCGCTACAGAATTTGTTGAAATTAACTCATTAAACATTGGTAAACACGTTGGAGAGAGGCGGTCGTTCTTGCATGTGCAGCAAATCTGCGCTCCAGCTTCATCTGCCGTCCCGTTGACTCGCTCTGGCGTGTGTTTGGCTCTGTACCCCTCTCGCCTGAAACTTGTTGCCTCTCCGACAGATGGCGTGTCTGTGATGTGAGCAGTCGGTCTGTGATGCGAGTAGTCATGGTGCAGGATGATGGTGTCAAAGACGATCATTGTGGTACTGTGCCATGTTCACGAACAGTCGGTAAACGGATGAAGACGGACAAACCGAGAAACATGCCTACTCGTAGACTCATCATGGCGTATTTCGCACCGGATGTGACCTTACTTATCCTTGTCACAGCAGGTACCAGCTATCCAAGGCGTGTCCCGCCATAGCAGATGGACTATTTCGCGTATCAGATGTATCATTAGATGACGGTACACGACCCAACGATTTTCGCAACACGGGGTACGTGCATGATGTGTATCAGGCTAGCAGCCGGACGTCCAGGGGTATCTATCGTGGCGCACGGACCGCGCCACATAGCACCTCGCCGAGACATGCGGCCAGACATGATACTTCAATCTTCCAGTAGCGGGCCAGGTGAGGTCTGAGTTGCCGAGATTGCATGTGCCTGCTTCACTCGATGACGTCTCGGAAGGCGAGCGATCACTCATGGACAAGCGAATGTCATTGTGCGCAGTTACATCCTACTTGACGATGGTATATGGGTTGCTCATCCCCACTGACGGTTCTAACAATGACCAACATAATCTGTGATGAGAGGGAACCGGAGACAATCAGTCATGATCTACCACCTCAATGTCCAGCTAGGTACGTAGCCTCCGAGTCATTCGTTGGCGCCCGTACTGGTTCGCGTGTCAAATATTTCCCCAAAATACCGTGCGTTACCTCTCTCGAGACCGCTCCTATCACTACAAGGGTGTCTCGAGAAGGAGGGGAATATGGGCTCCCCTATATTGCGGATTAGCAGAAGGTGTGCCTTTCGATAAGCTCCTGGTGGCGAACCAAACGCACGGAGCATATCGCTGCGTCCTCGTACAGTACGTGAGCGCGGGGCAAGTCATGAAAGGTTCAGTCTACCTCTTGGCAGGCCCAGTCTCCCTCTCACACGCTCGCCACTCTCTAAGTCAATGGTTGCGGAAGCATCGACATCATGACCGACACACAAACCGTTGTCGAGTCTACGCCTACCGGGCCTAGCTGCAATGTTGTTTGCGAGCGCCTATCTTGTTCGATGCAGGTGTGTATCTCATGCTTCGACGGGACAATGCTCGAATTCGAAAACTAAGTGGGACCACAGATACTGTACGATAAAGACTCATGGCTCATTCATTTAGGACGAAGTTCCATGGAATGGACGATTCTGCCCGAGCTGCTCGGAGAGGAGATCTTGTCTTTGAAGCGACATACAAGCAAGCGTACCCGAAGTCACCAATGCTTCGCTAGCGGAAAAGCCTCTTAAAAACTGGTCAAAAGCTGCCTGTCAGACGCTTCACTGATTAGAGTCCCGTTGGCTCCAATTTTCCAGTGGAACCTTAGCGATTCTGGACTATTCTAAGCACTTTGAGCTGACAGCTGCTCCGAAAACAACGCGGCGCAATGAACAAAGATGTGAGCCTATGCGTTACGGGAGGTGCTACGGAGTCACTTCTGTTGCGTGCCTGGGATGAGACGAGCTCCAGGCTTGTTGGGGTGCACACCTAGAGATACAAGGCCTCACCATGGTTGCCGCGCTCGGTTTTCTCTCACCAACCATGTAAAGCCTGACTGAAAATGTCATCTCCTCTGTTTACAGCTCCTCATTGTTACGAACAGTGTAGATGCAGCAAATGTCCCACCATTCCGACGGTCAGTGAGTGGAAGAGGAGAGAGCGAGATACCCAACCCCGACGACTACACCAACTAATGCGTTGCTTCTCATACACCACGTCAAAACGCCTGCCTCATTATGAGTGAATGAGGAAAACCCCTGTACACTGGACTATGGAGGGCGTGTCGGCCGGAGTGGTCCAAGCTAAGTTCTGCTGGACTGAATATCCTCGAGGCGCGCGTTAGAGTCGTCCAAGCCCCAATTGATTATACTCATGTACGAAGGACCTAAGGCTAACGCGTTGCTCATCTCGCCACCGGTAGGCCTGTACCTTTGACTGGCACAATTAGCCTCCACAGTCAGGGGACGCAACGGCAGACGGACCGATTGAAATAGGGCAACGTCCCATTCGAATATTGCAAGAATTTGTCAAGAGACCACCCAAGGATCTGCGACGCACCCTCTGACCTCTTGCTCAGAGGGTAGCGGACAAGAGATCGTTCAGTCACTTCATCGTGGGCTTGCTGTAGGGTATCTTCGAAAGTGGGATCTTCGGCACAGGCGGTCCGGGCGTATTCCTCCAGCTCGTCAAATCTGTCTCTGAAAAGAATGAGCCAGAGCGCTCTCAAGCTAAAGAGCCGACAAACCTATCAAACTTCAACAGTGTGCCATCAAAGAAGCGCACGCAGTCAGCGGCAGAACACCGCAACGTGGCGCACACAGTCCTACTAGAGGCACCGAGGGTATTCGCTCTCGTTGTCATTGCCTGGAAGGTAGTAGCGTCACGTCTCAGTCGGCGTAGGTGGCAAGTTCGCGGGGGGTGGGGGGGGGAGGGGGGGGGGGGGGGGGGGGGGGTTATAGGGGTTGAGGACCCCACATATGTATTGCGACGCACCGAAGTGAATGGCGGAGTGACCGCTGGCGTGCTCCGTGCGATCCGTCAAAGCACAAAGGATGAGAGGTCCTATCTGACGGTCATCTAAAGGTCACACACATCCGTTACCCTGGAGCTCGTCGCGCTCCTCTTTTCCGCACCGCGTCGTAGAGCCCGATACGTGTCTGGGTCGATGTCAGAGGTGATCAGGGGCAAACTGATATGAGCGATATAGATCTCCTGATGAAACTGAAACGACTACTGTAGGACAAAACGACGAGGACCAGCTTCAATCGCGTTACGGCCTTGTTCGTCAGAGGCCATCGCACCAAGAAGGGGACTCCGGAGAGGGTCAAAGCCCTTGGTAACCCCCGTGTGCAGGGGTATATGGTAAAATGTCAACATATGCTTAGTGGCGGTAGACGAATACGTGTGACGAAGTGACAGATGGTAGTGCGAGGACACCGCGAGTCTCATAACCTGCGATAGACGTCGCCAGGGACTTCTGCTGCCAGCTGCAACGAGGGAAGGACACGAGAGCTCCGCTGTAAGGACGAGATCTGAGGTCTGGGTTTGAGCACGTTTGACATGTGTCCATTCTGCCCCAGATGAATTGGTCTTTGGCTGTGGGAGCGATGGCATCGTGATCAGAAGATGCCGAAGAGGAAGTGGAGCGCGAAATTCCTTCCGCGTGATGCTCCATGGTCGCAATGACATGTCTTCGCACAATCAACGGCATCATGTTTTGGCGAACCATGATCACAGGTGACCATTGAGAATGAGGCGCCTGAGGCTTGCTTTGCGGTCGAGAAGGCGCCGAAAGCGATTGAAGCTGTCGACAGAATGATGCCGCTTGTACCTCGCCATCATATGCTCGTCGACCATGAGGCCGAACTGGTATATACCTGTTTGACCTTGCTTCAGTGTGAGAGGGGCAGATCCCCAATGCTCAGGTCAGACCTCATGTCGTTGTCCGGTGTGACGAACGAGGCAAAGCCTGATCCACAATGTCACCCATGTTCTGTCCACGGGCTCTCGTTGCTAGTAATATGCATGGTGCATCATTTGCTCCAGCTTCTCGGCCGACTACGAGTGAAAAAGGATAGTGTGAGATCTCCAACATCGATCCTTCGCCACCCCAGCCTCGTGTTCTGTCTCCTCATATGACTGCTGACGTACCCACTCACGAGAAGTGGGCACGCCCGGTACGGACGGGTACTGGACCGAAGTGAACGAAGCTAGCCCCTGCTTTCCTGAATCTGCTCGAGACGCTTGTCACATTCTTCTATGCCCCGCCCGAGGACGAGCATATTGTTACGACTTACGGGGAGCACGCGCCATATATCGTCTTGGTGGGAAACAAACTCCCGACTGCGCATTGTCAGGATGTATGACTAGGAGGGAAGAGGAAGAGAAGTACTTATTGATATGGCCCATTGTCGTGTTTGAGACTTGGATCCACTTGGCTTCGCTCCAGCCAAGCAGCTCTCTCGCAGCTTTTGAGTGCGTGCCCAGCGGAAACTGGGCGATAGATCGCTCAGTCACCTCGTCGAAGGCTTGTAGTATGGTATCTGCAAAGCTGCGATCTGCATCGAAAGCGGTCCGAATTAAATCCTTAAACGCCTCGAATCTGCCGCTGGGAGGAATGAGCCAGAAGACTGAGCAGTGATGAGGGGACCGACCTCTCGAACTTCAACATCGTGCCATCGAAGAAGGAGATGCACTCCGGCCCAGAACATGGCAAAGTGTCACACACAATGCTAGCGAAAGGACCCAGAGTCTCGGTGTCTGTGGTTACCGTTGTTTCCGTCATCGAGTTCAAGGTAGCAGCGATGTGGTCAAGTCAGAAGAGACAGACGGACTGGGAAGAGACGACATATGTGTCTCGACGTTCCGAATGCACCCGTCGAGAGACCGTTGACGAGCTCCGTGCGTCCGGTCAAACTACAAAGGACTGGAGGCACACGAGTCATTCGATTCGACGCCTATCTGGGCATGCGCCAGCTATTACTCGTCATTAAGATGCTTTGTTGACAAGTGCGACACGCGTTTGTGCTGATGGCCACAGGTCATATGAGCAATCTGATACGATCGTTGAAGAGCGGAAACGGCCTCAGACGCGAGCTTCAACCCCATCCATCTAGCGAGCGTCGATGGCGTCACTCATTCAACATCGAAGCGCTTTGAGACTTCTGACAGGTCACCCTTAACGCAACCTGTCACCATGGATTGGAGAAGGTCGCAGCAATCCGTCCCATGAGGCTCGACCACGAGCTGAGTATTGTAATATCGGGTGTTGCCTGTTTGCATAATTGTGGGGCAGCCAGCTCTCCCGGTCAGATTTGGGCGAATTGTTGCCGACTGTCTGGAAAGCGCGTTCAAGCTGCCGATGTTTGACGTGCAGATTTGCGCCACTTGCACTTCAGGTCCAACCTCATAAGACTCTCGCGCAGCGATGAGAGAGATAGGCATTCTTGCATCTAGATGTACGGAGGTCCGAGTTGCTGCCTGAAGACGGCAGAGAGGGCCTCGACGACTGTGAGTCAGCACAAGCCATTGCGAGTCAGGAAAGCAGTCACTCACCAAGCAGAAGAACACCACCGCCCGGTGCCAAACGCAACACCTTGGGTGCGAAACCCTTGTACCACGCTCCGATACCCTCTGTCCGGGCGACCTTGATGAGGCCAGGGTACGACCAGTCCCCGGTACCGGTCAACTGCACGCGCGACTTGATCACATCGACTGCATCGTCAGAGATGAGCGCAGAAGGCTGAGAACGGCGGCTCACAGGGCGTGTTGAAGGTCGTGCCGACGAAGCCACCCGCGGTACCCGCAATCAAGTTGTTCACGAGCTCCTGCTTCTTGCTTGTGGGCTTCGGCAGCAATCCCTTCATGAAGTGGATGACACCGAAGTATCCTGCATTCCACCAAACGTGACGCCAGAATGTGGATTCCATGCCCTGATAGAGACTGCACGTGAGCTTGTCGTATGTGCAATATGGGGGGATTCGCTCACCCCAGGGGCCCGGCGGTCTTGAAAGAGTGCTTGATGACGTCGAGAGGGCCTTTGAAGGTGCTCTTCTTGTCTTGTAGCCTGATCTTGACTAGCTCGAAGGGGGTGACGACGACAGACTCGGTCGCACCGGCACAGGCACCCGTCAGGATGGCGAGCGATTGGGTCATGGGTATTTGGCCGTTCTGGGTGTAATACGAGCCCCACCAGCCGTTGGCGCCGACTATCCGCAGTCAGCCAGAATCCTAGCCCTCATCGCATTTCACTGACACTTCACGGCACGCTTGGGTGCCTCGAGCATCAAAGGGGGGATGATACCTCGGTACAGCCGGCGCGGCCTGGTGGTCAGCTCATATCAGCGTCTGCAGCCACGGAGAGCTGACCCCTCCTGCGCAACAATGTTCTTGAAGGTCTGCATCATGCCTGTGCCTTTGGCGGCGGTATCAAGCTGCTGGCGGGTCTTGACCACGTCTAGCGGGTAAAGGAGCTGATCGTGTGAGCTGTGTGACTGTCTACCTGGAATGTCCGCGGCCGGGATTTGCTCCAAATGGCATTGCAGAAGCCTGCAAGGGTGGTGAAGGTGGCATGAGGGATGAGATACGAACCAGGAGCTCGGTACATCCTTGCCTATCAGCTCTGCTTCTGCGCAATGCCATGCCATGACTCACCTGCGATAGCTCCGGCGGTGAATGTGTACACGAAGGGGAGGGCTGGAATCAGCTGCGTCCGGCCGTGTCAGGCTTGTTTGAGACTCACGGACGGGCTTCTTGAGCTCGGTGGACATGACGAGAGTATCGGTTCCACGACGTATGCGAGTCTATGGTCTATGCAGCAGAAAGAGAACACACGCAAAGAGAGATGAGAAGGCGACAGCTGATGTGCCTATTGCGAAGTGAAAAAGAGGGGTCCCCAAGCTGACTAGCCAGGGCTCAACGCCGGCGCCGACCTGTCCGGGGTTATCCGGCATTTCACACCGGTCCCGAATCTCACCCCGAGAATCACGAGTAAGCAATGTCCATTGGCATACATGAGTCGTCTCATCAAACGGGGCAATCAGAGACAAAGAGAAGGAGCGGGGAGGCCGCAGACGGCTGACAGACTATATATCACTAAGAAGCTGATCCCAAGGTGCTGAAGCGGGGCGTGTCTGTCGGAACGGGTCGAGGTATTTGTCCGGGGCTTGGACCGGAGGTGCGTCAAGCAGAGACGCACTGGCCACTGAGGAGCTTGTAACCCGACTTGCAAGAGTACGCTGCACATCAGCAAAAACGGTCCATCGTCTCTGGGAGAGGGACGCACCGACACACTTGCCCGCCTGGCACGTCGTTGCGCCGACGCCGGCTATAGCCGAGCAGTCGGTCCCAAAGGTGGTCGGGAGCCCGTCGACATCGAGCTCATCGTGACTACCCAGTCAATACTCATGGAAGCGCGCACTGCCTCGTTGCACTCACTACAGTGTAGCACACCCGCCGCACGAGTACAGGTCTTCCTCGACCGCTACGCTGCCCATCAACAAGTCACTCAACTTGGCAGAGCGTGACTGACCACTCCCACTCGGTGGACGGCGTGACGTCGGCCAAGAACACGGGCCATATCGGGCACGCGACCGATGTGGACGGGCATCGCGCAAGATCATTTTGGCTGCCCAAAGCCAAAACCGGGTACTGAGCTGGCTGATAGAATCAGCGCGTGATCGACGGCGAACGGTGGCAAATTGGCAGGGAGAGATACTCACAATGGCCCTCTTTGGCTTCAAGCTGGAACTGGGACTAGGTCGATGATGATGGTGCCAGTCCTGCTCCTCGTGATCATGGTCGTGGTCATGGTCATACCGCGGAGCTGCCATCACAAGGCTGGCCGAGAAAAGGGACGCGCAAAAGGCGAAGGCGAGACCGGAGATGCGCATATTGGACACCGAGCAAGGAGGGGCAAGAGTTGGCGCTGCAGGATGAAGTCACGGATGGAACTGATCAACGTGAAGTGTAGAATATAGTAAGGAGCGACAATGATCAACAACAGGACTCGAAGAAAGATGGGAAACTCGAAGGGGAGCGCGAGGTCGGCGAGAAAGGGTGGGCGTGTTATGGGTCTTCCAAATCGAGGGTGAGCAACAAGTGGGAACGACGCGAAAACGGAGTCGCGGGAGGACAAAGCGGTCCCAAAGGGGATTGTCTCGTCCCTTCTGGCGACTCACGATATGGCGCTGAAAGGCGCGATGACAAGAACATGGCCAAGAGATGTCAAAGGGGAAAGGACTCGCGTTTGATTGAATGATGGGAACTGTTTTGTGTGCCTCCATCAGAGGCCAGACTCTGCAGCGACATGCCATCGCTCGAGAGCGAAGTCGGGACCGCGCGCACGGGCCTTTGATGGTAGCTGTCGGTTCCTGTTTCATCGCACAATAGGTGATCGGCCATGTGATGTCCGAGTTGAGCGTGCGTGGGTCATCGCGTATGACAATGTTGCATCGAGGGTATTATACTTGAAGTACCGCTTTGCCTACACCTGTCCCTGTGCCCCGTACCCAGCGCCAGTTTGTGCGGCGTGCTGCTCGGCGTTGGCCGCCTCGGCCCTCGCCAGGCCGACGTGGCCGCTCGGACCGGTGGGGGCTGTCTGTCCAGCTTGGGGCACACCTGCTCCAGTCTGCCCTGCGCCGGCGGCTGCGCCGGCCCCAGCTGCACCGAGCTCCTCCGCGGGGTGCAGCTCAGCACGACGATGTTCGCGGTCGGCCTCGTGTTGGTGGTGCTGGTGGTGAGCTATACGCATAGCACGGGTTGAATGACCCACGGCCGCCTGCACATGCTGGAGGTTGACCTTCTTCTGCTCGACCTCCTGAACCGCGCGTTGATGCTGATTAGTGTGGTTGTTGGCGTCGTTGCCCGTGGTCTGGACTTTGGACACGGCCGCGTTGTGCTCTGACAGCGTCAGCGACAGCACTACAGTCTTGACGCGCGACTCACTGTGTGTGACTTTCTCCAGCTCGGACGCAAGCTTGGCCTCGACCTGCACCGCTTTCTCATGTGCCTATCAAACGCATCAGCTACATCCTCCCTGGACGCGTGCTGAGGCACTCACCGAGTGAGCCTTGTGCTCGCTCTTGGCGGCCTTCGCCTCGCTCTTCTCGGCGTGTGTGACATCCTTGGTCGCCTGCTTGACCTGCTTCTCCTCGTGCTTGGCCTCTGTGTGATCAGCACCCACCGCGGACCATTCCGTAGATCTCGGGGGGTAAAGGGCGGGTGGCGAGCGGGGCCGGTGCTAGCGAGTGACAGGACTGTGCGACGTACCAGATGCCAGAGCCTTCTCCTGCTGCTTGACGGGATCGCTGCTACCGAAAAGACCCATTATTGCGATGTGTAGTCTGACTGGTCGTGTGCGATACAGTTGACTGTGGTAGGATATATGGAGCACGACAAATGACTTCAGCTGCGAGACTATATACTGCCTTGGTGGGCTAAACTGTAACCCCACTCGCCACTGCGATTGACGTCATTGTGCCTCGAAAACGATCGGCGTGGGGGTGGCTCGACGCTTAGCCCCTAGTTTGAACATTATGGCGCCAAGGAGAGCGCGGGTGGATGGTGCACAGCTAAGGAGCTGCGCTGCATACTGACGTGCATTCTGTTATTTGTGCAGCTGGCGCGGATCATGCGTGCGAGACAGCTTGATTTGCTATGGAGTCACTGAACACATCGTCTTTTTCGCAGAGAGAAACCCGTTTGCGCCTGTAGAGTGAGAGCTGTTTGTCATGACCCCTAGCAACTCCATCCCTTCCTCAGCGATCAGCGGGACGTCTCGATGCACTGGAAGCGGTTCCAAGCAAGCTAAAAATGAGGACGAACACTCATGATGAGTGCACAAAGCTATCTTGACCATGGGCGGGTTCGAACCGCCGATTTCCCGTGTTCCACAGCATGTAAAACGGGCGCTCTGACCACTAAGCCACACGGTCGAATCACCAGCTGGCATTACGCACGCCATTATATGATGTGTCTCACCTTTCCCGTCTCGACTGCGATTGTTCCTTGTAGCTCTCTTGTCTGGTCGAGGTGAGATAGTCTGTTGCGACTTCGGGAGAGCGAGGTGTGCTGAGCCGCGCGTCAACAGCCCCTATGCAGCCAACTTTACGTGGAATCGTGACCCCGTGGGCCCATTCTGACCCAAAACGGAGCTGCTCCAGTGTCTGTACGCTTTTGGATCGTGCTTGGGTCGTTGCATCTCGTTATTGGCTCTACACCTCTATACACAATCTACGAGCTCGCCACACACAGTGTACTTGCCCTTGAAGTGCTGATGCCAGCCTTTCATGTTGTCGCTGCGATCAGTACACGACTGGGCCGAGAGGGTCTACCCACATTTCTGACGCCGTCAGATCTTCCAACTTGTCCAGAGGTTGGTCCAGAGGAGTGATCATCTCTGTACATAAGCTCTGACACACACCCCGAAGAGGAGAGTAGCTCGCCGTCGTCGAAGGACTGCTTGGCCATGCCTCTACTAGCGTCTCGCCCTGCAAAGTTGCCATACACGCCGTCTGTCTGTTCAGCGACTGAAGTCCCTCAGTGGCGGAGGTGGACCGACCTGGTCCGTAGAAGTTCCTGCCATTGGAGACGTCAAAGACGGTCCGCTCTTCTGTCCCATTGATCTTGTTCTCCCGTCCCACTCTCATGATAGCCAGCAGGATCCTGCCTCCATCCTTGCCATCGTATTTCGCCAGTTCTTGCGGAGTGTACTTGCGATACAAGATGACGTCTGCGTGCTTGGCCGGCATCCAGTTGTACACGTCGCTCACATACGTGTTCGGCACCACCGAAGACGGGGCCGGCAGCGAAGGAAAGACGATACGGAAAATGAGGTAGAGGATGGGAGGGATGAGCAGGAGGTTGAGCGGGTTCGACAGCGACATCTCGCGCCATGCAGTGGTCCTGCTTCGTGCGCTGCCCCTTGGCCGTATGAGAGTTATTGGGCTTTGGCCTTGAGTTCTGCTTGTGGACGAGAAGGATGGAAGCGTTCGCGTCTGTTCGGCCATGCGGCTCGGACTTCGGCTAACCCCCACGAGAAACTCGTTGCCGCCGCAAACGGCATGACACAACTTTGTCTCTTCCTCCTCTTTGCTTTCATTCCTCATCCCTCACAAACAATCAAGCATGCGTTGAACTTGGACTGTCTCTACCAAACCCTCGTCGCTCTTTCACGTAGCTTCTCAGCATGCTCTCGAGCCGTGCGGGCCCGTCGACGGCATCGCTTGGTGTCGTCGCGCGCTCCACGCGGTCTCACCTGAGGACACAAGCTGGTCCATCAGGCCGGTCACCGTCCCACCTTGCTTCAGCACAACCCTTCCAGCTCCTGTATGGCGCTTCTACCTCCTCTCTTGCATCTCGAACCTTCTCCACAGCCCGCCTGCCCTCCGCCGTTCCACTCGTCATCCTCGAACCTCGCCTTCGTAAGCGGCATGCGCAACTTCGCCTCATCAGCACCGAGCCCACCTCGTCTCGCACACCCGATGGCCCTCCCCCTATCTTGCCTGCCCAGCGCGAGAAGCAGGATGTAGAGGTCTCGCGCGTCCCTCCGCCCGGCACACCGCCCCCTCTCCCCCCACTACCGCTGTCCTCCATACCCCCAAAGGCGGCAGAGCTGGCCGAGAAGGAGGTGAAAGAGGTGAAGAAAAAGGAGGAGCCAAAGGGGTCTCTACCCACGCGAGTGTGGGCGACGGTCAAGAAAGAGGCTCAGCATTACTGGCACGGCACGAGGTTGCTCGGGCAGGAAATCAAGATCAGCTCCAAGCTGCAATGGAAGGTCTTGCAGGGCGGCACCCTCACCCGCCGTGAGCGAAGACAGGTAATGCTCACGATTATCAATACGTTCCCCGCTCACTCGCTCAGCTCAAGCGCACCACCACCGATCTCCTCCGCCTTCTGCCGTTCAGTGTTTTCGTCATCGTGCCCTTCATGGAGTTCTTGCTTCCCGTCGCGCTTCGTCTCTTTCCAAACATGCTTCCATCCACGTTCGAGGGAGAGTTCGCGGCTGTGAGACTCAACCCGCTCTTGACTCACGCTTTTGGCTGACCGAACAGGCGGAAAAACAGCGCAAACTTCTGCGTGTTCGGATAGAGATGGCGAAGTTCCTGCAGGAAACGGTCAGGGAGAGCGGTCTGAAGATGGACACTGTGGTCAAGAGCGACGAGTTCAAGCAGTTCTTCCGCAAAGTCAGGTCCACTGGGGAGACGCCTTCTCAAACCGACGTTGTCCGCGTGGCCAAGCTGTTCCACGATGATATCACTCTGGACAACTTGTCCCGACCGCAGCTCGTTTCGATGTGCAAGTATATTGGCATCAACTCGTTCGGAACGGACAACTTCCTCAAACACCAGATCATGACCCGTTTGGAGAAAGTACGGGTGGATGACATGGTGCGTGCACTTGTGTCGTGTGTACTTGTGACTGACGGGCCAAGATGATCCAGTCCGAAGGAGTCGACTCTCTCACCACCAAGGAGCTGCAGCTTGCCTGCCAGTCTCGGGGTATTCGTTTCCAGGGAGTATCGCCCGCGACCCTGCGCGAAGAGCTTCAGCAGTGGATCGAGCTCCATTACACGAACGGCATCTCTGGGGTCTTGCTTGTGCTCAGTCGAGCGTTCAACTTTGAGAGCAAGGGAGATAACGTTCTCGGCGCTTTGATCACTACCCTATCCAGTCTGCCGGAGAACCTTGTCAGTCTTTGCTTCGTGCGCGTGATGACTCATGCTTACGGGCCAGCTCAACGAAGCCGAGCTTGGTGTGGAAGAGGGAGCGTCTTTCAAGCAAAAGCTTGAAGTCTTGCAGCAACAACAGGAGCTCATCGAGGACGAGGCCGAGCAGGAGCAGGAGGAAGAAGAGGCAAGAAAGGCGGAAGAGGCCGCAAAGAGGGAAGCAAAGGAGGCCAAGAAAGCTGCAGAGGAGGCTGCGAAGAAGGAAGCCGAAGCAGCTGCCCAGCCATCAGCAGCAGCTGCTGCCGAAGCCGACATCGTGGAGGACAAGGCCGAGGCCGCCGCAGATGATGCTCGTATGACCAAGGAGCAGCTCGGCGAGTTGGCGGAAGCTCTGAATGTCTTGACAGCCAAGAGCAGTATCGTCAAGGAGCGGGACGAGCTTGCCGCACTGCTCGAGGACAACTTGCTGTCCGAGGCGGTAAGCTGGTCCATATCGACACCTCGCTAGCTGACGCCTCTCAGGAAAGCAAAGAGCGCCCGGATGAGGCTGACCAGGCTTCCATCGCTGTCTCGAAACGGGTCCGATCTATGATCAAGAAGATCGATGCTCAGCTCGAGAAGTACGATGAGAAAGTGGGCTCGAGCCTCAATGTCATCGAGACGAACGAGAAGGGGCAGATCTCGCTAGCCGACCTCGAGCGGGCGTTGAAGTCGATCAAGCACGCACCGCCCGAAGAAATCATCTCCACATTGGGCAAGAAGCTCGATGTGGACCAGGACGGCTTTGTCGTATGTTCACAAGGGTCCTTATGTGGTACGGCGCTGATCATTGCAGGAATTGGACCATGTGGTCGAGCTCACACAGGACCGAGCGCTCGGCATAGAGATGGAGGACAAGGAGGCTCAGGATATCTTGTCTACAGGGAAGGACATAAGGCAGAAGGACATGAAAGACCTGAAGTGAGCGCAGCGACTGTACGGCTTATTTAACATCGCTGACCTGTCAGGCCAAAGAGGGAGGATATCGTCGCGGACGAGTAGAGCACGCATCACACACCTCATACATCTGCCACCCATGCATCCTTGCACCGCAGGACCAACGCAGTTGTGACGAGTGGTCGCGATCATCCTTTCTCTCTACCAATGTTCGTCTGTCACAAAGGACCAACCGACCCCTGGCAGTCATCGGTCTGGACTCGCGCGCACTGAGGCCAGGCCCTGTTCATGCTCACTATCAGGTTGCTCTCAACGACGCTTGCCGGCCGGCTGGGCCACGACGATCCAATAACACTCATTCCGATTCATGTGACCTAAGATATGGCCCGGCCATCACTCGCATGGGCGGGCTACAACCTCTTCCGCTTGACCGCGATCGTCTTTCTCATCTGGGCATTCGTCGCGCAATTTCTGGCGCTGGCCGCGTGAGTCCTCCAAATATCGAGGCGTTCTCTCACAGCTAGCGATTTGAACGCCATGGACAAGAACGGCTCGTCCTCCGCCTCGGTCTCATTAGCATCAGCGACGGACGCGCAGTCGACTAGTACGGGTCCTGCCGTGACGACAGCATTCACTTCTACACAAGATACGCCCACCACTTCGACGGCTATGCCGACGGAGACGGAGACAGACACGTCGACTGCGACTACCGCGACAAGAACGGGAACGTCCTTGACGGCTGTCATACTCGACAGCAGTACCCCCGCGACGACGACTTCGACGATGATCACCACTGCGGTCGTAGGTGGCGGAGGAGCAACAACCACTGCGGATGACATACCGGTAGTCGTGGGCGGAGGAGCACCCCGGAAGAGGACACTGCACCGAAGGGGAGATAACTCGGTGGACGAGACCACAGGCTGGGTCGAGGGAAGCGGGATTCCCGACCAGCCTGGTGGCGTGGGCTTTGCGATCCTCTCTCGACTGATCATTGGCGAGTCGGCGTCAGACCGAGGACCCGCGCCAGCTGACCTCGTGTAGCTGTCATATTGCTCGGACTGGTCTCTGCTCAGCTGGGTTGGCCGGAAGATATCCTCTATCGCCTCGCGCCGTGGTTGGGCCCTCAGTCTACCCCGATGTGTCTAGGGGCTGCTCAGCTCATGTGGGTGATTCGTGCATGCGCAGCGACAGGGTCTGACGCTCAGACTGGCAATTGAGACCTTGAGGATATAGTGAGGGCGAATTCGAGGAGTTGGGAGAGCGGCAGTGCTTACCTTGCAGCGAGAAGGCGTCGTATCGGATCCCATCATGGGCTTTGCTCGTCGTTGGAGCACTGAACATCATACTTGTGCGCATGATAGACGAGGGTGAAGTAGCGCGCTGAATATCAGGGCGGTATACTTCGGGTGCTCTCTAGGCGAATGCCACCGCGTCCTCCGCCGGCCCTGTGGTTCAACCTGTCTCATCGGTTCTTCTTCTGGCGCCCCTTGCCGAATTGCTACCAGCAGCTATTCCAACGACCTCAAGATCCCGAAGAGGAGGACGAGAAAGGCGATATCGAGGAAGGGCTTGTACCCTACGAAAACCCCGACCAGCCAGACGGCAGTAGCACGGACCAACCCCGGCGACGGGATAAATCAGAACGGTCCAACGACGCTCGCAGTAGTAGTAAGAGCAGGCGTGAGGGTGCCCCTCGATATAGAGCGCGAGAGCGAGAAGAACGGCACGCTGAGCGACGACGGGAAAGGGAAGAACGACCCGCGGAACCCCATACGGATGTGCGACAAGGGGGCTATCCTACTTTCTCAGGCCGCGATGCGGTCTCGGGCGGACGGCAGATCCCCGCTGGGACACTGGAGAGGAGTATGGACGGGCGTGAAGTTTTCGTCAGCGAAGATGGGCGGACGACGGTGCGCCAAAGGTCGCAGGCCCACATACCCACTGCAGCTCCGCGTCGCGCGCAGACTGGCGATCAGGTCAGGCCGCGAGAACGCAAGCGCGCCATCACGCCTCCTAGACCGCTGACGCTCTCGCGCTCAAATGCGGGCGAGCCAGCGGCTGCTCCGGAGTCGTCCACCTTGCCTTCCACCGCAAAGGATATGCAAGCCGGACTCAGCACAGGAGCCGGGGGCGTCAGCCGAGAAGTATCGCTCGCCGGTGCACGCCACCGTCAAGCGCAACAGGAAGAAGGGCACAAGTCTCTCGTTGCCGCAGCGAAAGAACTGGGCCCTCACTTTCCCCTACCTCCTGCTCGAGCGGGATCCGAGGGACCGCCGTCTCTCCCTACGCCCGGCCAAGTGACCACGAAAACCGCGAGAGTCGAAGTGAGACAGGCGAGCGAGAGTCAGCAGAACGCCCGGCGACCGCCTAGCGCCATCCTCACCGAGGGCCCTGGAGCGGAGGGAGCCAGTGGGACAGACGCAGCACCCAGTAGTGCGGCACCTGTACTTCGACGTCCGCCGCAGCGGCAGAGTATGATTTCATCTGCCGCCCCGACAGGGGCACCTCTGCCGACCTTCACTCCGACGCGGCAACCAGCCAAGCCGCTCGCGCCGGTGCTCGAGGTCCCCGACGAGGACGATACCCTAGCATACGACAAGGCCAGCCTAGACGACGCGCCCGGAGAGAAAGAGCGATCTCGTCCGAAGCGAGGAGAGCTGTCATCGGGTAACCCCTCGGCCACCGCCTCGGCGCCCTCCAAGCGCTCTCGCGCTCAGCAAGCAAGCAACGTGCGCTTCGAGCTGTCCCCTCTGTCTGAAGTCTCGGAGGGCTCGGTATCTGACATCGAGCCTGAGAGCGCCAAGATCCAGACGGGCATCCGGATACCTGGTTTGGGGATGACCTGGCCCAGCCTGCCTTTTACGCTGGGCAGCTTCAACCCTCCCCCGAGGGAAAGCACCTTGGAGCTACTCGAGCCGACGAGAACGCAGGCGGACCGGTCCCCGAGTCGGGAGCGGAAGGAGGAGAGGCGACGCAGGGACACAGACGGGGACGACCCGAGGAAGGCGAGCAAGGCCAAGGGGGAGACTTCCTCGCACTCTTCTGGGTCTAGCAGAACCGCGAGCAGGTCCAAAGAGCGAGAGATGGCGAAGCGCAGTGAGCGCGACCCTAGAGAGAGAAGACGAGAGCGGGAGAGACCCGACGGGGGAAGCAGAGAGGGGAGCGAGCGGTCCAGTCGGTCGAGACGTATAAAAGAAAAGGTGCTCAGCCTCATCGAGCCCGAGATACCCAAAGAGCCCTTGCCCGAGCGAAAGAGACGGCCCTCGAGCACGCTAGATATCCCAGATGCATAGGCATTGACCATGACTTTTGATATTGATAGATTAGGCGGCCGCCTTGACCACGGTGTACACCTCGTCCAGACGCGATTTGACGTATGCTCCGGCCTTGATGGGCTCGTAGCGCCACGGCCGGTCCTCGGCCACACATGTTGGCGGTGGGGTGAGGATGACGTCGTGGTCGCAGCCGAAGAAGAAGGGAATCGAGTATCGCGGTCGAGTGGTGGCTGTGAGAGCCCGGTGTCTGGTGGACACAAAGATGTCGTCTGTCGTCTTAGCTCATGACCCAGCTGTTCGCGTGAGAGAGGGATACTTACTGGTCCACCGGGCAAACTCGTCACCGATGTTGATGACAAAGGTGTCTGGGATGCAAGTTGCCTCGATCCCTGATATTCAGCAAGATCAGCGACAGCTCCGTTCCAGACTCACAGTCGCCTTTCTTGTTCTGGACTTGTAGTCCCGGCACATCTCCCTGACACAGAATGGTGAAGCATTCGAAATCGGTGTGTGCCTAAAGGTAAGCTTGGCTGAGAAGGCAAGCCTTGCCGTACTCCAATGCCAGGTGTCTTCTCGTCGACCACCTTGTCGCCCTGCGCGGGGTAGTGCAGCAGTCTCATGATGGCCGCGGGGTGACGAATCTGAAGTCAGCCACGATGGCTCTCAATGTGCACTGTCGCACCTTATCGTCGAAATAGTTTTCCGGCATGTCCAGTGCCAAGGCGAACAGCGGGAAGAGCGATTGCCCAAGGGCGAGAACAGCAGAGCTGCAAGTCAGCATCGGTCACTCTAAAGTTATGCTCAGCTGACTAGTAGTCAAGAACCGCCTGTTTCTGTGCGAAGGTGAGCTACATAGCGAGTTACAAGGAAGCGCTAGCTCACGAATTGCCCTGCTGCTGGATAGGTCTCTGGTGCAGGCCAGAGGTTCTCGCTGTGCTCCAGGCCATCCGAGATCCCCTGAGCCTTGAGTGCTTCCTGCTCTGCGAAAGCCTCGGGAGCCAGAGTCGGATCAAGGCCAAGGTTGAACGCCTCGTGCATCTCACCCTTGTTGTCGGGGTTGTTGTTCTCCGTCAAGATGGCCATGTAGCCTCTGAAGTTGTCCGAGCGACCGATGTCCACCTGCACTCAGCTTCATCAGGTAATGCGGGTTCAAGTAACGCACAGCGGCCTTGACATCTTCCGGCTGCTCGAAGAAATCCTTCGAGACCTCGAAAGTCTTGGCAACGACGGCAGGCGGGACGACGTGGTTTTTGACTGACAGTCAGCGTTGGGTTCGATAGTGTCCTCTGATGTACCGTAGAAGAAGCCTTCTTTGAGACAGGCCTTGCGGATGTTGGCAGCCACCGCTTTGCGCTTCTCCAAGTCTGGCGAGCGGGCGTCCGTCATGTCACTGCGGCTAGTCAGCTTCAGCTCTTCCCGACACGAAACCGCCCACATGATCGGCAGCGCCGTGAAGTCGCTATGCGCCATCTCGGCAGCTTCAGCGATCAAGGTGGACATGTTGGCTGGCGACACGACCCTCTGAGACTGGTGACAAGTGTTGAGAACGATTGAAGATGCTCTCACTTGCGTGAAGATCATCTAATAAGAGGAGATAACAATCCCGATCCAGCCGGGATCAGCGCCAGGCACCGAATCAGGTGATCCCAATTGCAATGAATGCCAAGACATCAGCAGCCAAGCAATCACATTGAACACGGACATGTAACTATGAAGCGGCAGCACGAAGAGGAGTAACAAGTGTCACTTCGACGACTTGTCGAACGATCTCACTTCTGACTGACTGCGCCGGAACCCATCAGGCCACAGGAGTCCGGTGTCTTGCTAGATTCGCTGAGCCCTTAGCAAGTTGCGTCAACGTTTTGCTGACCAAGTTGGCCGACGATTCGGCTTTATGTAGCCAATCAACGTCAACATGTACGCTCCGCAGCCATCCTCTTCTCAAGTTACAAAGTCTGTTCTGACGAAGACAGAGCTATCTGAGAGAGATCGAGACGCTCGGCCGAGTTCTGGCGGTTAAACGGCTGTTAATCATCTTTCTTGCGCCATCCGGCATGTCACCCGGCTCGATGCAGCGATGAAGGTGGTGGATCGTCATCTGAGCGTCACTGTCTCTTCTCTGTCAGCTTGTGGGCATGAGCGAAGTGGTCACCGAGACCAAGGCCGCCCCGCCGACGCCTGCGGGCATTGAAGAGGCGGCGAAAGATGCGGTTGCTGACCCACCTCGGAAGTCGCGACACTGGCTCAAGCGGTTGGACAAGGACTTGCCCTTGCCCAGTCAGACCCGCTTGCGGTTGATCATGTAAGGGGATCTCCCAGTAGCGAATAGCGGCTCACACCTGTTCAGCGGAGCTATCATGCTGTCAATGCTGCTCATGGGTTGGAACATCGGTACGTTGGCAAGCGCATCAAGACCGCCAAACTGAATTTCAGGCGCGGTCGGCACCTTGACACCGTACCTGCAAGGCTACTACCATGTGCGTGTCCTCTTGCCTGGATGATTAGAGCTGACGAACAGGTGAATTACCTCGTCAGTAAGTACAGTCGTTCGAGCTGGGGCTTCCAAGACCGACTTCAGTCTCTACAATGTACATCACCCAATTCGCCGGCTGTCTCATCGCCTCCTTCCTCAACATGTACCTGGCCGATAGGATAGGTGTCGGCATTGTAGGTTCGATCTCCTTATTGCCATGGAGACTGAGAGCAGCTTGCTCCGCTTGGGGCTTTCTGCCAGATGGTCAGCTTCGCGCTCATGTGTTTCGGGGGACCATTCGGTCTCTTCCTATTCGCTTGGGTGCTGAATGGCATGGGCTTCGGCTGGCAGGTAAGCCTCCGCGCCGCGAACGCAGTCGCCGCCTCTTACTCTCACAGGAAGCGCAATGCAACTCCCTGGTCTCCCGTCTGCCCTCAGCGATGACCTACATCTCCATCGTGCAGGCGTTCTTCCCGCTCGGCGCGGTCCTCTCGCCCTTCCTCTCGACTGCTTTCGTCGAGCACGTCCCTCGTACTTATCTGTACTTTTTGATCCCACTTGGTGTGGGCCTCATAACGGTCCTGATGCTCGGTGTCGTCTTTGACCTCCGAAGCGACGACCAGATCCTCGGGAAACGGCAAAAGGCCTCCGAGCCCTCTTCTCCCGCGGTGCAGGAGGCTGCCACAGGGGAGAAAACTGCTCGTCCTTCGGCCCCTACGGTCCCTCATCCCAATCTGCAAGTCGAGCAGGTAGACGTCGAGGCCGCAAGTACAGCTGTGCCGGTGCCGCAAATTGACACATCCCATCCTGCTTCGAGCGGAGCAAAGATGCTAAGAATCTTCAAGACGCCGGGTTTCTACCCAATCATCTTGTTCAATCTCTTCTACGTAAGGCGTCTCCGTAAAAATGAAATTGGGACCTAATGTTCAGTGTGGTATCGAGATGTCGGTTTCGGCCTGGGCGGTGAGTCGGAGTGGCGAGAGAGACACGCTTGCTGAGTTACAGACGACGTTCCTCATTAAGGAAAGAGGCGGCAGCGATAACTCCGGATATGTTTCTGTTGGCTATTGGGCTGGTGTGTATATCCTATCAGACTCCCTGCGAGGCTGACCAGAGTCAGGCCTGACCCTAAGCCGGTTCGTCTGCATCCCGCTCACAGCCAAGGTCGGAGACAGGCTCTCTGTGTATCTTTAGTGAGTAAGACTTTCAGATTGTACGTGCCAAATCTCATCTGCCAGCGCCGGCTCGGCCCTCGCTCTCGAGCTTGTGATCTGGTTCACCCACTCTCTGCCTGGCAACGCTGTGTGCTTCGCCCTCGTTGGCTTCTTCCTGGGCCCAATCTATCCATGCTCCTTGATGATAGTGACCAAGGCCATTGAGCCGGAGCTCCAAGCGGGAGTCATGGGTCTCAATTTGTCGGTTGCAAGTGGCGGACCGGCCTTTATGCCATTGTGAGTTTGCCCCTCTTTGGGATGGGGTGGCGCTAATGTAGAAGTATCATCGGTCTCGTCTCTGATCGATATGGTATCTGGACGTTGCAGCCGATTCTGGTCGCGCTGCTGGGAGCGGACCTGATCTTGTGGACGATCATCTGCAGGCTGCCGCGCAAGGCCTGATGCCCCTTCAGACTATAGGAGACCATCAATCATGCATTCAGTAGCTTGATACCAGGTTCCACAGCCCTGTGACCGGGCCAGGCTGTTACTGTGGGTTTTCCTGCTGGCCTCTTGGTCGCAACCTACCATGTATCCTCTGTACATCTATCACCTGCCCAGACTATACCTACTCTTCCGTCGTGACGATCCAGTCTGCCCAGTCCCCTTCCAACGTCTGGTCCAGCGCCTTTACATACGCTGGCAAGCCGCCAGTGAAGTTCAGCGGCTCGATCCTCTTGCCAGGTACATTCGATCCCTGATACCAGCTCTTGGCCCGGCAGAACAACGACCCATACCACGCCTCATGGCACTTGTGCGTCCACGCCACCTCGCTCTGCGCGGTCGGCTCAATACGCGTCACCTTGCGCCTCGCGAACTCGCCGAAAGCCTTTTCGAGCCACATGGCCTGGACGTGCATCGCACTCGGCCCGTTGCTGAATGCCGTGGTGGCCTGGGGACCGTATACGAAGAACATGTTCGGGAAGCCGTGCATGGCTATCCCGTGCGACGTGCGCAGCCCGTCCGCCCAATGGTCCTTGATTGTCTCGCCCTTGTGGTTCCGGATATTCATAGTCGCCAGCGAGCCGGAAATAGCGTCGAAGCCGGTGGCAAGTGCGATCACGTCGAAGTGGCGCTCGTCGCCCGAGGCGAGGCGGATCCCGGTCGGCGTGATCTCGGTAATGGGGTCGGCGGCAATGTCGACCACGTCGACATGGGGGAGGCTGCATACCTCGTAATACGTCTGTTCGAGTGCGGGCCGCTTGGTGCCCCAGGGATGGGGCGGGAAGGCAGGTGCCAGTATGTCGGCCTTGGCAGGGTCGGGAATGCGCTTGAGGACTTTGTCGCGCCAGAAATCGTACAGCTCGCGATTGGCCACTTCGTCCTTGTACTGATCCGGATACACGTTGAGCCAGAGGTGGAAGCCTCCTTCCTGGAACAGGCGCTCGTACAGCTCTTGGCGCTGCTCGGGTGTAACGGTGGTGGAGAGGCGGTCTTGGAAGTCGAAGTAAAAGCCGCCAAAGGAATCCATAGCCTTGACGAGCTCTCGCTCGTACGTCCCGTCTGCCCTCTGCTGAGCGGTCTCGGCGGCGTCCACAGGCCTCTGGAGCATCGGCAGACATAAGTTGGGCGTACGTTGGTAGACCGTGAGATGCGCCGCTTCTGGCCCATTGGTCTGAACGAGCTGCACGCCAGAGGCGCCAGTCCCAATCACGGCGATACGCTTCCCGCACATCTCGACGCCCGCCTGCGGCCATTCCTTCCGTCAGCTTCAGGGCTTCGCATGGTGTATGCACTCACAGCACTGTGGTGTATCTCGCCTTTGAACGTCTTCATCCCCTTGATCTCCGGGATGTAAGGCTTCGACAGCATCCCGACAGCAGGGACAAACCAGCGCGCCGTCACCTCGCGCCCTCCGGCGCACTCGACGACCCACAGCGTGCGCTCGTCGTCCCACCGTGCCCCATCCACCTTATTGTTGTACTCTGTATCGCGCGAGAAGTCGATAGTGGCATCGACATGGTCAAAGTAGCGCAGCAGCTCGGCTTGGTCGGGGTAGCGTTCCTTGAAGTCGAAGCTCAGCCAGAGGTCCGGGTCGAGGATCTGGAACCAAGGTTCGTCGGTGTCGACCCGTGCGCCAGGGTAGCAGTTCCAGTACCACGTCCCTCCGGACCGCGGCGCCTTTTCGAAGACGTGACATCGCAATCCGAGCTTGCGCAGTCTGTGATCAGTGGCGAATCCAGAAGACCTGGGATGGGGATGCTTGGAGTAGTCGTTATACATGACTCACCGGTGTAATGTGCAGATGGATGCGATCCCCGCCCCAACCAGGACGACATCGTAGTCCGGCTGAGCCATCTTGTTGTCGTTGTGACTGTCAACAAAGACGACGAGGGCGGACAAGTTCCACGTCGTTGTAGCATACATGCCCCTCTCCCCACCTGCAATTTGGGCGATCTGTGTGTCTTCGCGCCCCAATCAGGGTTCCTGGTCGGTCAACATCGATCGCAATCGGCTCGGTGTCGGGCAGAGGTCGACTAATTATGCATGCAACAGTAGGTTTATAGTACGATGAGCAGAGGTAAATATGCTTCTGTGTGCAGTTGGAAGCGTGTCGCGACCCGCGCGATGATTAGTGGGTCTTCTTCTCTCTCGACTCGCTCGCTTCGGCCTCGTCTTCGCCACCAAGCTGAGGGGCTTGCTCCTCGTGATGCGTGACGCTCTTGGGCTTGCTGCGGTAGCCGACGAGCACCAGGATCGTATTGAGGAGGTACCATCCCGCGATGAGCCACCACGACAGCTGGATGTTCTTGAAGTTGTCGTAACCTCCCGGATATCGGGTGGCGACCGCCTCCTGCGCCGTCATTGTGAACGAACTACCAAGCTGGATATGTCAGCTCCCTCCTCTTAGATTCCTAGTGGATGTTGACCTGGATGAACACCTGGACGAGGGCGCCCGCTACGCCCGTCATCTGGGGTGGGACCGCGGCCATGAAAGCGACGCTGATCGGTGAGCTACGGCTCGAGGGGGGTGAACGGCAGCTCACTTGACACCGCCGAAAGCGCAACCCAAGAAAAGAGAGCCTGGGTGTCAGGAGCTATCACAGACTTCAGGTTATAGATAATGGGACTGACCAACTGAGAACGCTGGAAAGTAATACTTCCAGTAAGCGCCGTGGTAGATCTCGCCGTGAGAATAGATCGGAGGAATCATCATGGTGCCGGCTACAATGAAGCACACGGGTAGGAAGTAACGAGACTCCTTGTAGCGCTGAGGGATGCGGCTGGACTTGTCAGCGACTGCGGCGACTACAAGGAAGACTCACGGGAGGAAGAACATCGGGGCGGCGGAAAAGACTCCTTGTGGGACCAGCCGCACAGCGACAAGCACGGCGGACTCGGTCTTCTCCCATCGCTGGGTCAAAGGGACAGCTTGCGCCTGTTTCCCGGTCAGCTGGCGCTCACGGGCGAGAGATCCGACTTACGGGCCACATCGGCAAGATGCCGAAGGCGACCACGAGCAAGAGAGCCACATTGGGGATCTTCCAGGTGGACGGCGGAACGAGTACATGCGTGCTAGGGAGACGTTTCTCCCACCAGGGGAAGACAGCGCCGATGGGAACCGAGAGGATGAAGGGGACGAGGAAGGCGGGGCTCGTCCAGCCGAATCGACCGCCCATGGTCAGGCCAATCATGAAGAGAAGAATGGCACCGAGGAGCAGACCGCAGCCTGGCAAGTCGAATCGTCTCCATTTTTCACGGAGTGTGAGACCGGCTTGCGTCCCCTTCACCTTGGGAATGAAGTAGAAAGACATGGCCATTTGCGGGAACGAGATGAGGCCAACGAACCTGTTCGGCGTTAGATTTGTTCGTCAGAGGATGATCCGGATGCAACGCACCGGAAGAACCACCGCCATTGGGAGTTCTGACCGGTAGTGTTGATGATCTACAATTTGAGCCAGGCACTTGACGTCGTGACATGTGACTCACGGCAAACACACCAGCCAGTACCAGACCAGTGGCATTGGCAACTGAGCCGAAGAGGGAATATACGCCGATGGCGGTACCCCTCTGTTTCGGTGGCAAAACCACCATGATCAGACGCATAGCGGCAGGCACCTGTGAAGTTTCAATTTCCACTCGGTTCTCAATGAAGGCCGCTTACAGTCGCACTGGCGAACACGCCACTGACACCTCGGAGGATCCAGAAGGCATACTTGTCCGAAACGCAAGAGCAGATCAGATTTGTGATACCCATACCCAGCGAGCCGGCCATGAATGTCGTCTTTGGCGAGAACAGATCTGCCAGACGACCGAAGAATGGAAGAAGCACGGCGAACGGGATCGCGAAGGCGGTCTGTGCGCATCAGCGACTATGACGCTTGGATCCCGCGCACAACTCACCAAAATCCATGCCTGGTCGACGCCTTTGATCTGAAGTTCGTCGGCGATGATGGACACGAAGAGGACTGCGCCTGATCGACATGTGATGTCCATATACTGCACGGGTCAGTAGATTCTCTAAGGGTGGTGATAGCTTCCGACTCACGACCGACGTGCAGAAGAGGACCAGGAGAAGCCATATTTTCGCCCCCGTCACATACTCTTGACCCTCAGGCTCCTCGAAGTCTTGCCCTGTGGTCGTTGGTACACCAGCCGGGGGCACAGGTGCGACGGGAACTATGCTGGCGATTTTTTCGAGCGGGTTCTCGGGGATGAGGGCGGGAAGAGCATGTCGTTGGTGGACATCATCTTGAAGACTCAGCTTCTTGGGAAGCTCGAAGGGCGAGTCGTTCAGTTGCGTGCGTGACGAGGCGGCAGTATGAAGGGTGAACGGCGTGTGAATGGGAGTGTTGTGGAGTGTGCGGTCGGGCGAGAGGGGCTCGGGGCTGTCTTCCAACATGGTGCAAGACGGCGAAAGGTGTTGTAGAGGAACGAGAAGACGACGAGGGGTCGTGTGGTCACGATCAGCCAATGGCGCCAGCGCCTAAATGACTCTAAGCAAGGCGGACCGAGGTGCCGGGTGAGACGGGCTCAGATAGAAGACGAGGGTGAGATGAGGAGTAGGGTCTTGTGGAGGGTTCACTATGGCCGTTTTGCAAACTGCAGGCGCATGTTCAGGCTGACTCGGGGTGTCCGATCAGCAAGATGTACTCGTCTGGCTCGGGAGCAGTACGCGACGACACCCTTGCCTGACTGCCTGGCTCCAATGCTTCTGTTCCACTTGTCCGGCCGAGACAGATGCACATGCATGCTGATCTTCCCTCTTTCTCTAGAGCTGCTCGCCTTTTTTCCCGTCTCTCTCTCTCTGTGCTTCTGCTTCTGTTAAAACCTGACTGCACATCTCGGAGCTGCCCGACACACAGGGTCCGGCGCTCGGCCCGGTCAATGGGGAAGATGACGTGGTATATTTTGACGCCTGCCTCCACCTGACATGTCCAGAATGGCTTCTTGTCGTTGAAAGGATTCGCTTTGGAGAAGCTAGAAGCTGGGCTAGCCGCACGTACCCTGGCGGGTCTGCTCTGCACGATGTCGCACTCACTTGAAACCGGAAGCTCGACGTCTCGTAGACGTATCCTCCCCAGCGCCAAAGAGCCAAGTCCCGGTCTGCCCAGCATGCCCCTGCAGGCGCGGCCGGCTCGGCGATCAACACCCTGGACAGCTACACGAATCGCCGGCTTGGCTCTGATCAGCGTACTCATCGGACTTGTGGCGCGGTCCACCATGCGAGGGTCAAGCAGATCGACTTCCAACTCACCTCATGTCAAGATCCGCACTCAAGACCTCGAGCACACCCCTCTGCCGAGTGGCTTCGTCCTGGGTCATGGGGACTTTGACGACGGGCGCATGAGGCATGTGAGAGAGGATTTAGTGGAGCCTCAATGCGACGGGTGCTTCTGGGTCAACACAAATCTTGGCAATGGCGGGTGCGGTAGCAGCTCTTTGCGACTGACCTGGAGCTGAGACGCAGGCCCGAGCCGGATCTGAGCGGGGGAATGATCCCGGCTGTCGCTCCACCATTCGCCATGACACGCTGGACACCTCAGACACGGACAAATTGTGGGATATCGGCCGAACGACTGTTGCTGCGCTCATTGGTAGATCCCTCCATGTGCCCATACAATCAGACCGACACTAAATTCAAAGGGTTCATCGGTACCCACCAGCCGGCGATCTGGATGGGTGAGGCGCTTGTACTGGTATTACCAAATGCTGATGACCAGGCGAGTCTGGCCCGGTCACTGTGTATCCTGGTATCGGGCCGGTGGTGACCGACTTTGAGCAGCGCGGCGCCGAATTTGCGAAAGAAGACGAGTACGCTTCGCCCAGCTACTACCGCACGATGCTCAGCGGAAAGAATGGAGCCATTGAAGCCGAGCTTTCGGCCAGTACGTATCATTTGGCCCGAATTTTGATAGCTTATGACCAGCGTCTCGTGTTGGCCACATGCGGTTCTCCTTCGATGGGAATGCCGCATCATTCCCTCATGTCGTCATCGATGCCAGCCGAGCGAGCGTGCTCATGAGTGGGGACAACGTTCGCACACGCAGTCCGGACAACGTCACCTTTCCGGAGGGCAACGTCGAAATCGATGTGGAGAAGCAGGAAGTATACGGCTGGAATGATGAGCGACAGGAGTAGGTCACCATGTTCAGGATCGGACTGATGGAATAGCCATATTCTCGTTGGGGATGAGCTTCCTGCGAAGGGGTTCAGAGGATACTTCGTTGCCCGGTTTTCCGAGCCATTCCAGAGTTTCGGCGTTTCAAACTCTGGCAAAAATCTCAGCCCTCTTGCCTTTGGGAGTGGCAAGGAGCTGTCCGCTTATGTGGTGTTTGACTCGGCAGTCGAGCAAGTGGAAGTGCGAGTCGGTGTCAGCTTCATCAGCGTGGAGCAAGCCCGGAGGTGAGAGGCAACAAATGGACTGTCTAAAAGCTCAAGTACAGAAATATCGATCTCGAGATACCCGACGGTACCTCTTTGGAAGCGACAGCTTACAAGACTCGGGCGACCTGGGCGGACAAGCTCGACCGGCTCAGCGTCGCGGGCGCCACGCCGCACAACCTCACTGTCTTATATTCGTCGTTTGCACATACCTTGGTATATCCATACGAGGTCTCCGAGAACACGGGGACCATCCAAGACCCTTCTTACCGATACTACTCTGGCTATCTCGACCGCGTCGTGCAGGGGATCAGCTATTCTGGCTACAGCATCTGGGACACCTTCCGTGCGCAGACCGCTTGGTTGCTGCTCGTGGCGCCGGAACGAGTCGGACCGATGATCACGAGTATGCTGCAAGACTACAAAGAAGGGGGCTGGCTCCCCATGTGGAAGAATATTGTCGAAACGAACATCATGGTCGGTACCCATGCGGACAGCATCATCGCCCAGGCCATGAATGCAGGTGGGTTCAGGGATTGGAGTCTGCGGAGTCATTGACAGCAGGTGTGAAGGACTTTGACTGGACACTCGCCTGGGAGGCAGTCCGCAAGGACGCATTCACCCCTCCAGAGAGGGACACAGAGCTCAGGTGAGCCTCCCGAATTGAGACACAAATTTGGCTGACTTAGGGAGATTCGAAGACAGGGAGGAGCACACGCCACAGGAAGTCCGGGCCGGGTTGACCGAGTACATCGAGCTGGGCTTCGTGGCGGACGATTTGCATTCTGAAGCAGGAAGTAGGACGCTTGATTATGCCTGTTAGTGGGACTAACAGAAAGTGGCACCAGCTGACCTGAAGATGACGATCACGCAGCCGCGATTGTGGCGTCTCATGTCGGGGCGAGCGAGGACGCGACAGCCTTGCGGGAACGCGCACAGTCTTACAGGAACATATTCAACAAGGAAACGGGACACATGGAAGCCCGCAACAGCGACGGCTCATGGGCGGGACCGTCTCAAGGCTGGACGGAAGGCGACGACTGGGCGTACTCCCTAGATGTCATGGTGAGCTGCGCACATTCGAGCAACAGCTGACCCTTCTCAGCATGATGTACCGGGCCTCATCGAGCTCATGGGGGGAGAGGCTGCCTTTATCGACTTCATGAACCGACATTTCGATGGAGGTCATAATCTGCACACGAACGAGCCTAGCCACCACATTGTCAGCCTCATGGCAGCTGGACGGGAATTGGCTGACCACGCAGCCGTACATGTACAACTTTGGCAATCGACCAGACAAGGCACAAGAATGGGTGCGACATATTGGCATGAATGACTACAACCATACTGCCGGAGGCCTGAGCGGCAACGAAGATTGTGGACAGATGAGCGCTTGGTACCTGTTTTCAGCCCTGGGATTCTACCCTTGTGAGCTTGCCATCTCCGCCGAGCTGTTGCTTGAGCTGACGACCAAGTGGACCCTGCATCAGCAGAGTACGTCGTAGGGGTCCCATTCTTCGACTCCGTCACCTTGCACCTCCCAGGGCAAGCCAAATCGATCAACGTGACGGCCAAAGGAGCGTCAGACGTTCGCCACTATATCAAGTCTCTCAGCATTGATGGCAAAGCACGAAACGACTCTATCTTACGACACGACGAGATTGCACATGGGGCGGATATCGCATTTGAGATGGAGGGGACTCCGCAAGTCTGGGGGATGAAGTGATACTGCAGCTACATCAGGTGGTCTATAGAGGACACTGAATGTGAATGATACTGTACGTGAACAGAGGCGCGCAGTCACTGAGGTCCGAGACCCATGCCGGCGACCATGCAGCCTGTGAACAAGGCTATCCTGCCCAGCGGATCCATATCTCCTGATACTACTCCCGACACGAGACTGTTCGCCAGTCCGACCAAGGCGGGTCCGGGACATACACCCGTCAAGCCCCACCCGACACCGAAGAGCGCTGCACCGGCGAGCAGCCGCGAGTCGATATCCGTTCTTGATGGCACCTGCCACTGCTCCCAAGACAGCACCGGGCGGGGATTCGAAGATTTGGCCGCCTCTCTCGCTCGTGTCGAAGACGACGGCGCTGATTGATCTGCCTTGGCGGCGCCGACGAGCCTATACCAGTGAAACGCATTCGGGAGCACACCACCGAGGACAATGAGCGCAAGGCTCGGGTCGAAGCCAGGCGAGAAGGGCGAGAGGAAGCCGACGACTTTGGCGGGCGATACCATGCCGCTCATCTGGAGCCCGAGGGCGAACACCAGCCCGTCCACCGCGTACGGTAGCTCCCGGATCCTGTCCAGCGGCAAGAATGGCAGCAGCGACTTTTGGGCGGTGATGACGGCCGCTATGACCGTCAGCAGCACGCGGATCGCCGCAAAGTCCGGCACGTCGATATCCGCCGAAGGGGGCACGAGGTGCAGCGCGCCGTCTGGTGGCGGGAGGAGCGGCGAGGGGATGAGCACGGCCGTGAGGAGGGCGGTGAGCATGAACGTGCCTGTGGCGACGAGCGAGCGGGGGGACAGGCGGGATGCCCCGCACAGGAAGTGGCCGGACGTGCAGCCTGATCCCAGCTGCTCTTTAGCCCATGCCCGCACTGGATTTGCAAGATGCACTCACCCTGCTGCCGAACCCGACGAGCAAACCGCCGGCGACGAGGCGCAGCGGGCTCTGCTGCGCCCAGCTGCCGAGCCCGCTATCTGGCAACACGCGCCCCAGGCCCGTGGACCAGACTAGGACCGGGCCCAGGGCCAGTCCTGCGAGCGTGGACCAGCGCCAGCTGGCGCGGTCGCCAAAGAGCGCTCCGGAGACGATACCGGACACGCCGAAGACGCGCCCGGTGAGCTCGAGCAGCGACGACGTGGACAGGTGCAGGAGATACCCGCCGAACAGCGTGTGCACGGGGGTGAACATCCTGCTGCGCCTGCAGGGGATTGGCTACAGGCTACTACAGACGAGTGAGATGTGAGATGCATCTCCAAAGTTTGCTGGTGGCGGGTGACGGCGGACCGCGGGACGAGTCACCCACCCACGGTGCGGCGGAGACGGCGTTTGGTGTAACCGGCCCTCACACCTGGCCCGAGGCCGCTAGCCCTGCCAAGCCGGCGGCAACTACCTCCTTCACCTGCAGGCCAAGTCGTGGACTGCTCGCCGAGCATCATGCATCTGCACCACTAGACTGACTGTATGTGCCGGACTCGGCGATGACTGTGTACACGAGCGATGAGAACTGTTGAGGACCTGTCCCTCCTTTGACTTCACTTACGTCATGGTCGTGCCGATCCGTCCATTCATCCAACAACACACGGTTCCCTTGCGCTTTCTCGTCTTTCTTCTCCATCCTCATCCTCACCCCTTCACTGGCTTCCTGCTGTCTCACTCGGAGACGACGGATAGCCCACAGAGGTCACCCCTGCTCCATGGGAGACGAGCTCGGCGGCAGCTTCAAGGTGCTGCTCATCGGCAACTCGAGCGTCGGTCAGTTGAGACGCGCGAGGGAGACGCATGCGGCAGCTGACGAGTCCCAGGAAAGTCTTCTCTCCTTCTAAGGTTCACCGAGGATGACTTTCTCCCGGACGAAGAGACGACAGCGACGATCGGCGTCGACTTCAAAGTCGCGTACATCGAGATGAACGGCAGGAGATATAAGCTGTCCATATGGGTGAGCCCTTGTCGTGTGACGAGACTCAATGTCACTGCCCGCCTTACACTCATTCTGAGGTGCTGCTGCAGGCTCTGATATCGCTACTTCTCTGCTCTGTCTGGAAACCGCGCTGAGGTGTAGGACACGGCGGGGCAGGAACGCTTCCGCACCCTTACCTCGAGTTACTACCGTGGAGCACAGGCCGTCCTGCTGGGTACGCATACCCTACGGGGCATGGCAAAAACGCGCTGAGCTGGCAGTCTACGACATCACCTCCCGCGTGACCTTTGACGAGCTCATCAAGTGGTCCAGGGAGATTGACACGTACTGCCCGGATGGAGTGGTGCGGATCATTCTCGGTAACAAGCTGGACAAAGTGGGCTACGCGTGACATGTGCGGATTGGGTGGCTCATGATGCAGGAGCTATACCGTCAGATATCGCCAGAAGAGGGAAAGGACTTTGCAGCCCGTATGAACGCGGTCTTCATGGGTAGGTCGCGATACCAGCGAAAACAACACAGCTCATATGGGAGAATGCTCAGCGAAGACAAACGTCGGAGTCATCGACGCCTTCCAAGAACTGGTGGTGCAGGTCAGACGTTCTGACCGGCAATATGGACCAGTCACTCACCCGCAGATGCTGAAGCGTAACGGAGGCGACAAACCAGCAGCCCCTCCGCCGGCATCGAGACCCGTCGACCTGCTTGGAGATGACGCCGATGCTCAGGAGGAGAATGTGGGGTGTATCTGCTAGATATACATGTGTTCATCGTCTGGCTAGACCTGTTGTATTCTGTGCATGTCCCTGCTGCCCATCCATGCATATCCGTGATCATCCATGGGTACGCGTCCCGAAAGTCTTGGCGGAGATCAAAGGGTGGAGGTGGTCCACCTCTTTGGTCTCTTTCTTGGCTGTTCACTCTGACTGCGCGAGCGGTCCGAACGAAATGAGCTGGCCGTGCATGCAGGAAAGGACTCAATAGGAATCAATTGTCGAGCCCTGCGCAAGGCAGGGCTTCTGCCCGCACGCCCCCTGGTGACTGGCTTGGACGACGACTTGGCATCCTTGGCAAATCGTCTGTCAACAGAGCGGGACCTGTGATGACTGCATCGCCTCTGACAAGCTCATATATCTACTACAACACTGACAACATCCCCTGACATCTTCTCGCCGCTCTGATCAGCCTCTTACCTAGCATGCTTCCTCTCGCCCTCACCGCCCTCGCCGCCTTTTCGGCGTCGCTCGTCCGCGCGCAAGTCACAGCGACAGGCCCGAACGGCGCGACCAACCCCTCTGCCCCCTCCTTCTACCCCGTTGGATCGTATGTCAACCAGACCTCCCTCTCGCGGCTCTTGTCGCTGAACGGCGTCGACGACTTTTGTCTCTATGGCCCTCCTGAGGCCGGGGCAGACAGCCTCATTGGCAACGTCGAGCCGATCGTCGTTGCCTATTGCACCAAGCCGAGGAACGGTGCGAGGTCAGTGGCCCTGCCGATTTGAGGAACATTTATTGATCTGGTCAAGGTTGATTCCCGATGGCGCGATCACCGCGGCGCACTTTATCAAGACGCCTTTGTATGTCCAGATCCACGGGTTCTGGGACGGCACCAAGGTCAACATTGTGAGTCATTCCGCAAGCTGAGTTGCCAAGTTGCTGATGGAGCAGCCGTCCGGCGACAATGGTGGTGAGCTCGACCCGCACGGCGCAGAGAACCTCGGCAACCCTATCGGAGGCAACGTCACGACGAATGTGCCAAACGGACAGGACGTCTTCTACGAAGAGTGGATGTCCTTTGTGAGAATATCCGAGGTGGTGCAGCAGTGCTGACGGTCAGATCTCGTACGACCAGTTCTGCTTGAGGATCTGTACGGCTCAGACGGCCAACGTGACCACCGCCCTGCAGTGTGAGCATGAGCTCGACATCATGGGCTGTCAATTCGTCATGGCCATCGAGTCAGCTGCTCTCATCTTGTGCAGATCCTAGCTGAGACTCAGCGGCTTTTACCAGTCCAACAACTCGTTCACGTCCTGCGAGGGCGAGGCTGCGGCCCCTCCAGGCCTGTACCCCTTGAGCGGCGGCGGAACGTCGACCTTTCGACAGCGATACACCGGGACATACACTGCCGGCGGGTCCGTTGGCACATTCACCGTCGGCGAGACGGTCACTCCCTCCGCCCCTGCCTTGTGAGTGACCCCGCAGACTCGCGCCGGAGCAAGCTGAGTGCAGCTATCCTGCCACCTCGAACTGCGTGACCTACTCGACCATCTCGAACGGCGTCAACACAGCCGACTACGCCGTGACCGCCGCCCCCGTCCTCGTCGTCGGGTCCAGCTCGTCGACCGCGTCAGTGAGCTCCACCGCGCAGTCGGCCCCGTCTGGCGCCGCCTCCGCCTCGGCCTCTCGATCGGGATCATCGGCCTCTGGCTCGAGCCAGCCGTCCGGGTCCTCTGTCTCTGGCAGTGCCTCGGCGGGCGCAGCATCAGGAAGCAGCAGCGCAGGGGCGGGCTCGCGAACCGTCATGGGCGGGGCTTGGCAGGTAGCGGCGGGATTGGCGGGCGTCGTTCTGGGGGCCGCAGTCTGCCTGCTCTGACCTGGCTACACGTGTCTGCCCCACGCCCTCCTTTCGGCCGGGCGGGAGATCTGCCCTATCTGCGAGTTGATGCTGGCATTGGACAATGTGGTGAACCTGCATGTCACCGTATAATCAGATTGAGAGTTCCCTCGTAAGCTGCTGGGTGGACGGGATCATCCGACGCACGTTCTTGGCACCCAACGTGTTCGAGTTCAGTCTGTCTCCTGATTTTGTCATCTAAATCGGCAACGTCGGGCAGCAGGCACCGGCTTCCTGACGAGAACCAATGACGCTAACCCAAGATCACTGACCCAACATCCTGCTGTCCCAGCTCGATACTCATCGCAGCTGCTCGTCCAGGACCAGGACCGATGATCGGGGACGGCGGGCAGGGTATCCCCCTAGGCCTGCTATTCACACACCCCATCCCCAGGGCATCAGGCAGTAGTCCAACAACGCACGTTGCTCGTCCATCCCGTAGTCTGGGTCTGCCTCTGAGATCAGCTCATCCGGCGATGCGATATAAGAAGGCCGACGGAAATGTCGAGCCGTCAGCCAAAAGGTTGACCTGCCAGTCCACATACCGAAGACAGCCGAGATGCTCGCGACTGCTCTCCTCACCCTGCTCCCGCTCCTCGCTGTGGCCAAGCCCGTCCACGACAAGCGATGGACCGCCTCAGCCGACGCTGGCAGCACCACCGCCGATGTCTTCCCTCCCTCCGGCAGTGAGCAGCTGTCGAATCTGTTCTGGGGCTACAGCTGACCGGCAGCCAAGGTGAACTCGCAGGAGTTCCCCGGTGAGACCGAGGTGGGCTACCCCGGTCCCACCATCACCGGCGTCGAGCCTGCCGCGGTGCAGACCGCCGTGCCCTACGCGGGCAACACGGGCGCCGCCAACGAGTTCCCCCTCGTGGCCGACCCGGCGTACGACTCGAGCTACTCGGAGGGCTTCGACATCTTCCGCTACTGGGGCAACCTGTCGCCGCAGTACTCGGTCCCCTCGTCGTACTACGGCCTGCCCAACGCCTCGCCCATCACCCCCGACAGCTGCAGCATCACGCAGTACCACCTGCTCTACCGCCACGGCGCGCGCTACCCCACCTCGGGCGCCGCCCCCTCGACGTTCGCCGCCAAGGTGCACAACGCCACGCAGCAGTCGGGCGGCTTCACCGCCTCGGGCGACCTCGACTTTCTCAACACCTGGACGTACAAGCTCGGCACCGAGCTGCTCACGCCCTTTGGCCGCCTGCAGAACTTTGAGCTCGGCGTGCAGACCCGCCAGAACTACGGCTACCTCCTGAACAACTTCACCGAGCAGGGCGTCCTCCCGGTCTTCCGCACCGAGTCGCAGGACCGCATGGTCAAGACCGCCGAGAACTTTGCCGCCGGCATGTTCGGCGTTCCCGAGTACATGGACCAGGTCAACATTGAGATTATGGTCGAGACCCCCGGCGTCAATGACACCGGCGCCCCGTACGAGACGTGCACCAACGCCAACGTCGCCGCCCGCGGCAGCATCGGCTCGACCGCCGCGACCAAGTTTGCCAACAACGCCTTCAACAGCACGATCGCGCGCCTCAACGGTCTCGTGACCGGCATCACCTTCACCCCCACCGACGCCGTCGCCATGCTGCAGCTCTGCTCGTACGAGACCGACGCGCTCGGCTACTCGGCCTTCTGCAAGCTCTTCACCAAGGAGGACTTTGAGAACTACGAGTACTAGTGCGTCCTCCATTCCGCCACTCATAAATGAGTCCAGCTTACAGCCAGCTACGACATCTCCTTCTGGTACAACAACGGCTTCGGCTCGCCCACCTCGGCCGCCCAGGGTCTCGGCTTCCTGCAGGAATACATCGCCCGCTTCGAGAACGAGCAGATCAGCACCAGCACTTCCGAGGTCAACTCGACCCTCGACGGGTCCGCCACCTACTTCCCCACCAACCAGTCCATCTACGCCGACGCCACGCACGAGGTCGTCGTGTGCGACACCCTCTCCGCCTTCAATCTCACCAGCGTCTTTGGTTCGACCCCGCTCGACCCCACCACCCGCGGCGACTACGCCTTCAAGTCGAGCCAGGTCGTGCCGTTCGCCACGCGCTTCGCCATCCAGGTCATGGAGTGCAGCAACTACTCGCCCAGCAAGCAGGCACGGTTCCTTGTGTACGCCGATCTCTTGTGAATGATCCAGATCCACAGGCTGACGTGGCAGGAACGAGGCTGTCATTCCCCTGCCGTACTCTGGCTGCCCGTCGGACGAGAACGGTCTCTGTGCGTTTGACACCGTCCTGGCCGGCATGAAGGCCCGTGCCGCCGAGATCGACTACGACTACGCCTGCTACGGCAACTAGTGAGTCCTCGCCCAGTAACTTTAGATCGTTGGCTGATCGAACAGCACCGCCTCGCCCGGTGTCAACTACAACGGTCTCCCTCCTGCCCGTTCGTAATTGTCAATTATTCGAACGTGCGCGGGGTGGGAAGAGAAGGGAAGGGGATGATATGGGAAAGAAGTATATAATCGGGCAGGTAGAAGCGGGGCGCAAACGTAAAATAGACGCAAAGAAGCGCGGTCAAGGACGATAGAAGCAAAACGGGCAGTTGGAGCCTAATCTTATAGTATGCATCGATGGGAGTAGTCGCCATGAAGCGTCATCTGCTCGGCCCTCTAGGCAAACTGGCTGAGCTAGCGTATGGCGGCAGGGTATGGGAGCTACCTCTCGAACCCGCACGGTCCATGTACACTCTCATCTCCTGATCGACCGTCGCAGAGTCTCTGCGGCCCGGATAGACGGGCAAAGGCTGTCCGACTGAAGCGGCGGGAATGGAGTCCAGCAGCGCAAGCGCTTGGTCCCGCACGTCACCTTGTCTGCATCTATCAACAGACTGTTCTGTGTTCGCGCAGTAAACCTCGAGACTCACTTCAAGCGGTAAGGTTCTGGTGTCAAGCCCGTACCAAACCGCCGATCTACATGATTGGCACACAAGATCGAAATGACAATATTGAGCAGGTGAACGGGGATGATCCCAAATGCCCAGCGGGAGAAAGTGGATAATGCCGCACGCTCAAATAGCGTCCATTTGGACTTGCATCCAGGCAGTGGTGATCGTGGATAACACTTGAGAGAATACGTCGCGTCGTCTGGCACACGGTCAGCATGCGCGGCTACGCTGAGGTATGTGAAGGGAGGACTGACGAAGTGGGTTGTAGTACCCGCAACATCCCAGGGCGAGCTGGATACGCGCACGGTCCGCGTCGGACAGCCACTGGCTCCAGCTTTGGTTGAGCTTGCGCTCGAGGTTCAGGTGACCGCGCTTGTACGCCGTATAGCCGACGAAGCATAGTGCCAACAGGGTGGGCCAGAGGAAGAGTGCGTAGAATGCCAGTATCGGTCGGGAGATGAGCATGAGGCCCGTCAGGCCGATCAACGCGGACAACAGGGACAGGATGGACGACAGCAGCAAGACTGTCCGTCAGCTACAGCGGCGATCAAGCTGGTAGCTGACACAGCAAGATGTCTGGGTCAGAGACCACGGTGACGTCGCTACCTGTCGACAGGCGGAGGGCGAGTTGGCCCGCCCACAGCAGGCCCAGCAGACCATACACGAACATCTGCGAAATTTAGGGGAGCGCTCGAGCAGACACAAGGACCAGACGCACACTCGTCACTGACAACAGCAAGATCCAGCGCTCTGTCGTCCATGCTGTGCTCTTCTTCTTGACGTCGGGGTACTTGCGCGTGATCTTCGTGCCGTATCGCCCCAGAGCGCCAAAGAGGGCTTCTTCCTCTTTGGCAGCAGTGTCCGCCGCTGTTGCCTTGGCACGCTGAGGGGCAGCGGCACGCCTCGTCGCATTGCGGCGAATGGGCAAGTGCGGTAAGAAGCTTCGCGAGCGCGAGCGCTCGATTTGGACTGGCAGGTGTATACTTTCGGGTGAATGGACCATCTCACAAGAATGGACGCCCTCGGCCCGTTCATCGATATCCTCCAGACAATGGGTTCTACTTGCTGACGGAGACATGGACATGGTCGTCTGTGTCCTAGCACGGTGCATAGGGCGCAAAGCCTCCCAGCGCGTCCACTTCCCGCTCATCCTCGCCGAGCGATCTCGCATCATCGTGTGCCCGTCGCCGGTCAAGGGCGCCCCGCTGCTTTCGTGCGACAGGACTTCGGATCGAGGAGGCCGGGAGCTGCGCATGCTCATGGCGCGGGAGAAGGGATTCAGCAGCGTCCACCATGAAGTGGCAGTGTTGTCCGACGCCATTGAGGCGTGTGAATCTTGTCGCACGGGCGGCCGTACCCAGGACCGCCCGACGTTCGACCCCCTAAATGCCTCTTCTTCGGATCCGTGCGCGCCGGAGGCATCCTGGAGACATTCCTCGTGAAGATGAACGTCATCTAGGTCCGGTGGTTCCTCATGGACGATATCTTCAGGCAGGGCAGGTACGGGTTTCCGTCGATAATATGTCGCGCGGCGGTCGACGTCCGTCGTACCCGCCTCGGAGGGTGTGCGCGTCGAAGCGGGACTGACATACAGGAGACTCCTTCTCCCTCCGACCTCACTTTCGACATCATGCCGAGTTCTGTGATCTTCTGATCGTGACAAGCGGCTCTTCCTGACGGAAAAACCCCTCGACGACGGTCCTGCTGCATACCGTGAGGCTCCTTCGGCCTCTCTCCCAGAATACCGCTGTGAGTGGAAGGACGACGCGGTGAGTAAGGGCGAGAGGTGCGGCGGTAAACTTGACGAGTGACCCTCCGCCCGAGAGGTCAGATAAGGCGAGAGGATGTCGGGATAGGGCGAAGGGGGGTCTGGGCGGGGAGAGTTGTCGGGGTTCGGCGAGCGGAATCGAAGATGATGATCGTTCATCGAGGAACAGCGGGTCGGTCGGATGCTGGATAGGGGGACTTGCGACTGTTCGTCAACGCCGATGCAACGGCTCGTGCATACCTGTGCCCTCTGTGCACTTGCCGAAGGTCAGTTGACAGGATGGTGAGACAAACATCCCGATCAGTCGATCAGGTCTCAGAAGTCGGAATGCATATACGGTACACATGTGGTGACCCAAAGCGGTCATCCATGTTCACTGCGCTTTCAACAAGTACACGCGACCCTCCCATGGTTCCAGCTCAATGGGATCGACGTCATGACCGAGGTCGCCCTCGCGGTTGGTGATGAGGAGCTTGGCGCCCTGCAAGTCGATCCCGAACGTCTTTGGACTCCAAGAAACCCCTCGACCACGTCCTTCTAGGTTCTTCGCCAGGTTGAGGACGATAAACAGCTTCTGAGAGATTGTGACATCGTGGCGAGTATACGCATACACCTCCTCGTTGGACTCATCAAGCGGACCGAATGAGCCTAAAGTCAGACATATGCACGCGTAACGCGATATGTAGCTCACCATACACCAATGCGGGATACTCCTTCCGCAGTCGAAGCATCTTCTGCCAGAACTTCCAAGGGGAGGTGCTATCCTTCAACTGCCTGGCGATATTCCACTGGGGATAGTCGTCGTGTATTCGCATCCATGGCTTGCCCTTCGAGAATCCCGCATTCGGCCCATCGTCCCACTGCACTGGTGTGCGACCGTTGTCGCGGGCTGACATTCGCATGCCCACTAGCACATCAGTCATGTCCGGGTCCTTTTCACCCGTCGTCCTTCGCCTGTACTCCCTCTCGCCGGCGATATTCTGGATCGTCTCGATGTCGATATACTCCGACTCTGGCCAGTCGCGAGGGACATTGATCATGCCCATCTCCTGTCCCTGATAGACAAAGATTGTGCCGGTGAGCGAACAGTGGAACATGGCCATGAGCTTGGCGGCCTTCGTACGATCATCTGGGTGATCTGAGGTCATGCGGGATACAATACGCGGCTGATCGTGGTTCTCCAGGCTTGCTTTCAGCTCAGTCCCGATAGGGCGCTGCCTTCACACACTAATTTGAGTTCCAGCCGCCGGCTTGCTCGATCTGCACCTGCCACTCGTTGAAGATGCGTTTCATGTCGCTCACTTTCCAGTCTTCGTTCCAGACCGGGCCGAGTCCACCGCGCTTGCGGTCGAAGTTTTGGCTATCGCTTAGCGAGAGCTTTGACGCCAGCTTCGGCAAACTCACTGGTGGAAGTGGAAGATCATCTGGAGCTCCTTGTTTGCCGGCACCGAGTATGGCGCGTACGCAGCCACATTTTCGTCTCCAGGGGTTTCGCCAACGCTGCGTGGTCAGCTCGGAGAAGATTGTGGGGCTGTCCATATCCACCAGAAGCAGTCATAGTCCTGTCACTCAGCTTTGCGACGGACGCTCCTCCAAGTCCTCACCTTGAGCACCGCCTCATGCATCTCCTTCAGGTAGCCATGCACTTCGGGTCTGTTTATTGACAAGCGCCCGAAATGCTGATACTCGCGACCAGGGCTGGTCACAGGCGCGTCCGGGAGTCCCGGAGCCTTGGCTATGAAGTTGATCTGATTCTTCAGCGCCAGCACTCTCCTCATCCTTATGGCAACCACCTACCACGTCCATTCTGAAACCATCTGCCCCCTTCTCGAGCCACCACCGCATCATCTTGAACACCTCATTTCGCAGCTCTGGGTTCTCCCAGTTGAGATCCGGCTGTTCCTTAAGGAAGGTGTGTAGGTAGTACTCGCCAGTCGCCTCATCCCATTCCCAAGCTGAGCCCCTACTGTAAGCCATACTCCCGACAAGGCGACTGCGAACTCACGAGCCGAAGGTCGATTTCCAGTTGTTCGGCGGTTTGCGCTCTCCGTTCTCGTCATAGCGAGGCGGTCTCCAGATGTACCAGTCTCGCTTGGGGTTCGTTTTCGATGATTTTGAAGCTTTGAACCATGCGTGCTGTGCTGTCAGATTCCCAAAGACAGGCTTGTGACCAAAGGACTCGCCTGGTCGGACGAGTGGTTAACCACGAGATCCATGACGAGCTTCATGCCGTGGTTGTGAATGGTGTCCCGCAGCTCGTCCCAGTCGCTCAAGGTGCCGTAGCGCGGGTCGATATCTTGATAGTCGGAAATGTCGTATCCCATGTCCGCTTGGGGCGACTTGTAGATGGGCGAGAGCCAGACGATGTCTACGCCCAGCTCCTTCAAGTACGGGACACGAGATTGGATGCCGCGCAGCGTCCCGTGACCAGAATCAGCATGGTCACAAAAGGACGCCTGGTCTCAGCAATGGTCAGCTTGCTCCGGAGTGCTCTCACAGGATAGACTGGGTGTCAGCACCCGTAAGGAGGATCATCACCCGCGAGCTCCTCACCTTGGTAGACCGTAGCTTCTTTCCACCACGCTCTGTCCGTGGACTTGGTCACCTCGACCAAGTGGGAGCCGTTGGTCTTGTCGCCGTTCTGTATAGCCATGTCTACTGTTGCCTATCCGAGAAGCTGTCAAGGTCAAGAGACAGAGAGAGAGACAAAAGGGGGCCTTACTGATGGCTCTCGTGTGGGTTCTGGACTACCTCCACCTGACTCAACCGGACCGGCCCGCGGAATCGGCTAATTCAGCCCATGCGGCTCCACTAGATACCGAGGTTGCACCGAAGTCGGGTCGACAACGAGCGCTAACACATGCATAGCGTCTCGCGCGGCAGAACATTCAAGAGCATTCACCTTGCCATGCAGCCTGACGTGTTGTGAGCGCAGGTCAAGCATGTATCAGTCTCGAATGCTGATTCCCGCTCGCAGATTACTGGGATCTCGTACCTTTGTACCTATTTTCGGCGCACGTGCCTGCTACGTCATGCTCTCAACTGGATTGTGGACAGACCATGGCATGACAGCATAGACGAGAACACAGAGCTCAACTGTACACTGACATTCCTTCGTCTGGCACCATGGCAGACCTCGACAACGACAAGATAACAAATGTGGAAATCGGCATTGTCGGCTCGGGTTCTATGGGCTCGGTGAGCGCTTCTCTATTCGGAATATCCAGCTCAAACAGCAGGGCATGACCCTCCTATTCGCCGAGCACGGGTATACGATCGGCTTCTACGACTACAAGAAAGAAGCCGTAGAAAAAGTGCTCAAGCAAGCACAAGACACCGACTCGGTCGACATCAAGCTAGTCCACGGGTTCTCGTCGCTCGAAAAGCTTGTCAAAGCGTTCCCTAAGGGCGCCGGGACGGACAAGAAGAAACCTAGAGTCTTTGTGCTCTCTTTGCCGCATGGGAAAGCTGTGGACGGTATTCTTGACGAGATACTGCCTTTGCTGGATGAGGGCGATATCATCATTGATGGCGGCAATGAGTGGTGGGAGTCGACCGAACTTCGGCAGAAGAAGGCCAAGGAGAAGGGTGTCGAGTGGATTGGTATGGGCGTCTCCGGGGGATGTGGGTTGACAGTGACACCTGGCTTGAGGCCGGAGTTGATGTCGTAGACCAAGCAGCCCGGCATGGTCCGTCTTGCTCACCTGGTGGCAGTAAGGCGGCCTACGATATTGTCGAGCCGTTCTTGCAGAAATGGGCCGTCAGGACACCGAACGGGGACCCTTGTGTCATGTACATGGGACCAGGCGGTGCTGGTCATTGTGAGTGCAGCATGACACAAGACGTCGGGTCTTACAGACAGATGTCAAGATGATCCACAATGGGATCGAGCACGCTCACCTCTCCATCCTATGCGAAGTTCGAGCTCTCTTGGCGTATCAGTTCGGCCTCTCGAACGACAAGATATCCGATTACTTCGAGAAATGGTACAAACAAGGTCCGCTACGCGGCAACTATCTCATTGGGATCGGCTACAAAGGATTGCGGTTCAAGGAAGGGGATGGTATCGAAGACCAGCGGGGTATCGTCGAAGGCTACGAGGACAAGGTGACACAGGATGTGGACCTCTCCGAGGGAACTGGCACCTGGTCCACTAGGGTCCGTCGCTTTCCAGTTCTGCGACTATCAACTGACAGGACAGGAGGTCGCAACTCGACATGTCGCTGCTCCTGCCATCGCTGCCTCTCATCAGTTACGTATCATATCGTCCGACAAATACGAGCGGCTGGATGTCGTCAAAAACATGAAACTCCCACAACCTCGTCCCGGCAAGCTCGACGAGAAAGAAGAGCAGGACATGATGAAAACGGTCGAGCAGGCGGTCTACGGCTGCGTTATGGGCGGTTTTGTGCAGGGTCTCGCTGTGAGTTGGGAAAGGAATTGCATGTCTAAGCGTAACTGACACTGACAGATCATTACCAAAGCCTCCGCGGACCAGGAATGGGGCATCTCCCTAGCCAACTGCATGAAGATTTGGCGGGCGGGGTGCATTATTCAGTCTGATGCCATCTGCGATCTTCTCCTTCCCAAGCTCGAGAACTTTGGCCCATCTGAGCCCAAGAACCTCCTGCAGTCAATATCTGAAGTGGCCAAGGAGCTCGCTGGCACATATCAGGCGGTCAAGAAGCTGTACTCTTTCGCCATCGAGGCGGACGCTGTGGCTCCTGCTATTGGAGCAACACTCGAATGGATGAAGGCTGTCTCGGGCAAGAACCTCCCAACAGATTTCGAGGAGATGGAGCTGGATTGTGAGCGCCCGCAAAGCTGTCTAGTTACTGAACTAAAGACAGACTTTGGCCATCACAATTACGACATCAAAGGCCAAGCTGAACCCGGACATGAGAAGGGAAAACATCACACCGAGTTTGCCCCTGCCTGAAGCACTGAACGGGACTCAAGGCGTCGATCATGAGATTATGATTTGCATTCACATTATAGATATGTTGATTTACTGTATCGATACAGTCTCTTCGGCTCTATCTCCATTGCGTCTTCTCGTCTCCAGGTGTTGACTGGAAACTGAAGGTAGTGGCTCACGCCTTTGGTGCGCGGTTGATGGGCTGCGCCTCCTCGTCAGGCTTGAGGTCGTAGATGTCGTTGCGCCTGCTGTGGATGCTGAACTTGTCGACAAAGGTGAAGAACAGGCCGATGACAGCCAGCGCGACTGCCTGTCAGTATTGCGTCTACTGACGGCCGACAGGGGCGGCTTACACATGGCCCAAGCCAGACCCTCGATCGCAGTCACGCGCGAGCACTGCGAGACATAAGGCTGGTACGCCGCAGGGAAGCTCGCGGTCGGGTTGCCGCACTGCAGACCGTGGCCGAAGGGCGTGCTCTCAAAGATGCCCGCACCGGTGCCCCACCACACGCCCATCGCCTGAGCGTTAGCAATAATCGCCGCTCGAGATGGAGGGGGGACATACGAGGAAGATGGGGAGGTAGAGGAAGAGGCTGAGGGCCCAGTGGAACAGGCCGAAGAGGAGCGAGATGATCGACGTGAACAGCAGCAGGCCCATGGCGTGGCCGTACTCCTGCGTCGGCCAGTCTGAGCGGAATCGCCCGCCAAAGCGGTGGATCTGCTGCGAGACGAGGCCAAGCTCGACGATGGAAAGGCAGATCCACAGCGTGAACAGCACAAAGTAGGTGATCTGGCGCGCCGAGCGGAAGATCAGGTTGAAGTGCACGGGATGGCGCTCCTTGGGCTTGTCCGAGCCGGCTACCGGTCAGCTTCAAGTCGAGTAGGGTGGTTGGGTACTCACGAGCAGCAGCACGTCCGCGGGCCATGGTGATGGTCGATTATAAGAGCTGGTGTGCGGTGAGGTGTTTCTCAAAGGAGGCCAGATGTGTGGATTGTTGCGAGTGAGTGAAGACGTTCAGAAGGGCATCAGCGGCTCTTATATATCTGTCAGCACTCGGGGCAGCTCGGCAGGGCGTCTTTTCTTGCTTAGGAAGGCCGCTCCTCGTTCCGGACGGCTTCGCCTGGAAGGCAGTAGAACGGCGAGCGCCCAGTGGGTCCTTTGGTAAGCAGGAGCACAAGGTCGGTCTCAATCGCAGAGCGCAATCGCAGCTGACGTAGGCCGTCAATTCAGCCCAATAACTGCATACAAGCGTCGCCGCCGCGTTTAAGCGCGGCCGACGACGACCACGGGTGTCCGTCTGCAGTCGAGTCGACGGACGTCAGTCTAGTCAGCAGACCCAAAGGGCAAAGGGCCAGTGGCAAATAATAGCAGCATCAGCATCAGCAGCTCTGCTGACGGCCCAAGCCGAGAACGGCAGCTCGGCGTCGGCGGTCCGGTCAGACTTTGCTCTGGCTGATGACGCAGACCACGATCGCGCTAAGCTCATCAGACAAGAGCGACTGTCTCCGCGGCCGGCTCATTTGCTGACTGGCTGTCAGGTGGTGTCGGAGAGGGATTTTTCATGTCTCTTCGTCTCGGTCGGCGGAGCTGCGTATGCCCATTCGGCGATCGCCACTCGAGCTCCGATCAGCCTCGACTGTTATTGATCAGACGTTGCAGAACGCAGCGTGAAGTGTGGGCGTAGCATGGAGATTGAATTCGAGTACTCGAGTAGACGGTTATGATGCGAGATGCATGTCGTGGCGGAACGCAGCCGAGGCGAGCGCTAGACGAGCGGTCTCCTTCGTTGATCGGCCGTAATCAGCTCGCCGTCTTCATCAGACACCCCCAATGTATTCCCAACAGATACGTTCTACTGGGGGCATTCCATGCTTGAGCCTCTCGACAGCATCTTTGCAGCGGACAGGGTGCAGCAAGAAGTGCTTTCGACAGGATGGTAGAGAGGGAAGGCATCTTATCACCCGTATGTCCTCCTTCGCCGAAAAGTACACGTGGAGTGATTTGCGGCGTCAAGATTTCTTTTCTTGGTGGACACCAAGGGGCGGAAGGGGTGCTCCAGCTCTCCCAAGGACCTTTGCACCGTTCCATTCTCTCATCTCTTCTTCCATACACACCTCACAGTAATACACCACCGCCATGCTTCTCTACACCGACATTATCTCCGGCGACGAGATGCTCTCGGACGCGTTCGACGTGTACGTCCAGCTCCTTTGACGCCGAACACGTTCCGGCGCAAAGAAGTCAAAAAGAATGTCAAAAGTCAAAGTTGCTGATTGCCAGCAAGGAGGTCGGCGACATTGCCTACGAGGTCGACTGCAGCTTGATCATCGTCAAGGAGGGCGATGTGGACATTGGTCAGTCGCGCTGCTGCCTGCGCCAGCGTGGGGCGGCGGGCTGATGCCCAGGTGGCAACCCCTCTGCTGAGGAGGCCGAGGAGGCCCTCGAGAACGGCGCTGAGCAGGTCAACAACGTCGTCCACTCTATGCGTCTCCAGCCCACCGCTTTCGACAAGAAGGTGAATGCTCCGTCTCATCCGGCGTAAAGCATCGGGCGGTGCGGGGTGGCGAAGGTGTGGAGGCTGATCTGCAGTCGTACCTCACCTACCTCAAGGGCTACATGAAGGCCGTCAAGACCGAGCTGCAAGCAAAGAACCCGGACCGCGTGGCCGCGTTCGAGAAGGGCGCCCAGGACCTCGCCAAGAAGATCGTCGGCAACTTCAAGGACTACGAGTTCTTCGTTGGAGAGAGCATGAACCCCGAGGGCATGGTTGCGCTCCTGGTGAGATTACCCCTGCTGCCGGCATGAGGCCACACGCTGACGGGCAGAACTACCGCGAGGACGGCACCACCCCTTACTTCACCTTCTGGAAGGACGGCCTCAAGGAGGTCAAGATCTAGATGGAGAGCAGACTTTGGGATGTACGGCGGTGAGGTAGGGAGGGGAGGCGGTTGTCTTAGGCTCTTTGTTATTTTCCTCACAGCCTATGCGACGATTTGCATCTTGATTTCTTGGTGCTGTCGATTGGCTAGCGAATGACTCGAGGCAGGGTGGAGGAGGTCCACTAAAATTTCCCCGACACGTCCTTGTTCCCCGTTTCACCTGTCCTTTCTTCAACGCCAGTGACGAGTCGAGGTGGTTCTACGTCTGCGAGCCACGACATGGCACCGAGTCCCGAACCGACGCAGTACACGGCGTTCCGCCTCGCCGAGCGATACTACAAGAACCGGTCGGTCCAAGGTGTATACCCATCCCTGCTCAAGCGGGGAGTGGTAGACCTCTCCCGTCCGCAGGACCAAGAAGATGACCCCGTCTGGCGCGCGGGATGGTGGGCACCGCCGTCAGCGAATCCTAGGCGGTCGTGGAAAGGCAAAGAGCGAGAAAGGGGCGAGAGACCTGCTGAAGACTACGCACATCTGCAGCGCATCACCTTGGCGAGCGGCAAGGAGGCATGGCTAGTCGCGCCTGGTATATCAACCTCTCCCTTCCTAGTGCGTCTCCTGACGTGCAGGCTGTATCCTACTTCCTCGCTACCTGGACGAAGTGTCGCAGCTCGAGCTGGCTCGTGCCGCACTGGCAGACTACACCCGGCCGCCCAACCCGCTTTCCTTGTCTACGCACTATGATCTCCCGCCCGACCTGTTCGAGCGATATATACGTGACTCGCCCGACCTCATACATCCGATATATGCGACCCTGTCCGCAGAAGGACGAGAACGAGCGAGACTGGCAGCGTTGGAGAATCAGGGCCCGAGAAAGGTCATCGAGACTCTGCCAGGGGCTGTGGTGGGGTACGAGCAGGTCTTGCGCGCCAACCGAGAGACGCTGGGCATGGCGCCCAGCGAGGCGGTCAAGCCAAAGACTGCCGAACGTCTCATGCGAGAACTGAGATGGGCCAACCTCGGCTGGGTGTACCAGGTGCCCTTGTCTCACCCGAATTTCGCATACGGGACGCTGAGATGCAGTGGTCGACCAAGGCGTACGACTTTACACCCGAAACGCCCATCGAGTTTCCCAAGCCGCTCGCTGCCATCTGCCAGTCTATCGTCCAAAGCATACCATGGGCAGAGGTCTTCTCTGCAGACCTACACGCGCCCGAGGATTGGAGCAAGTGGCAGGAAGATTATACACCAGATACAGGCATCGTCAACTTTTACCAGCTCAACGACACGCTCATGGGTCACGTCGATCGTGCCGAGTCTGTTAGCTGCTTGCTCTGCTCCGCCAGCTGACAGCCTAGACTCGATCCCAGCAGACCGCTTGTCTCCATATCTCTTGGCCACTCGGCTATCTTCCTCCTTGGCACCGAGAGCAGGGAAGACGAGCCCTTGCCGATCCTCCTCAGGAGCGGCGACGTCTTCGTCATGTCGGGCCAGGGGCGTAGGGCATACCACGGCGTGCCAAGGATCATGGAAGGTACCCTTCCCTCGCATTTCGACCCAGACGACGACGATGATGAGACCATGGCTGGCGTGAAGCGGTTCATGGCTACGGCGAGGGTGAACATCAATACGCGACAGGTCTTCCCGCCTGGGTTCCAGCGACCAGCCCTCGACCAGGCTGTCATTTAAGTGTGTAGCTGAGATACAACAACATGCATGTCGTCTCGAGATGATCCGTCTATGCCGGCTCGCACGATGGGTGCCAGCACACCCAGCGTCCTTGAGGATTTACGGCCGTATCCCCCTCGTCCTTGCCGGGATCAGGCAGAGGGGGATCACTCGCTTCGGCTGCTTTGCGAGGAGGCTTTGGGGGCTCGATGTAGCCTGTCCGTGATAAGGGCAGTCCGTCAGATGGTCTGAAGTGGCGCTGGCAGTAAAAGCAGGGCTGGCGGATAAGGGTCGGAATCGGTCCCACACGGTTCTGTAATAATTAGTGAACGCTCGTCCCACATGCGATCAATGTGGACCGACCATCAGTTCGGGCAGACTGACGTCCAATTCGGAGAGATGGCGGCCGAGCTGTTGATGCGGCACCGAAGCGGGATCATCATGCACGCCCGTCCGCTGTCTGTTAATATTGTGTGCAGCGTCGAACCACATCAGACACACCTCTGCCTTTTCCGGATACAGCTTGACGCTCTCGACTGAAATGTCGTCCAGTCTGCCGCTGCCTGCGCCCGACAAGAAGATCCACGCTGCGCCCTTATCTTTCTGCGCGCCCCACTGCACCCTCACAGCCGACTGTCCTTGGTCGTACGCCGCTCTGCACATCTCGTTGGAATCGTTCGAAGCGGAATGAGCATCGTTGAACGCTTCCACCAGCTCGAGAACTGTCTGGGCCTTCGCCATTGCCGATTGTTCAGACAGACCTGGACGGGGATTCGGTCGGGCCGATTTGGACGAAGATGCCAAGGGGCCGGTCGGGGGACGATACGATGATGGCGAGGGATTCGGGACGGGCGGCAGTGGTGGCAGAGGGTCTGGTGCAGACGAAGGCAGGGCTGGTCGGTGTCAGCACCTCAATGACGGAGGTCTGAGAGGACTCACCGATCTGACCCGTTTGGATGGCCAGCTTGAACTGCCTCAGCGTATCGAGCGACACCCTCGTCTCGGCCAACACCGCACCACTGTTCGGGGACAGACTGACGAGCTGTTCCGGCGAGGGCAGGACAGGCAGCCCCACGCCCCTGCTTCCCACTGCTACCTGCGCCATCGTCGCCGTCGCCGTCGCCGTCGCCATCACCATGACCAGGGTACAAGTCTGATGCTGAAACCCGCCCCGGATAAATGGTCCTTGTTGAAGACAAGCATAGAGGTAATGGGCCCCGAGCTTCCCCGTCCTCGGCGGAATTATACTGCGATTCCCTGAATTCACCTTTACCGGCGTGATCCGACTTTTTGGCTGTAAACTGCCAACAACCCCTCCCTCGCTACTACCCCCCTCTCAGTTCCCCTAGTCACCCGCTCATCGCGAGCATAGTCGATAGCGGCAGCATGGCGTCCCTCTCCTCTGGCTCGGGCTCCGGCGACGACATCACCAGCAAAGTCGCCAGCACGATCAAGAGTGCCACTGGCACCATTGCGAGCTCGGTCAAACCTGCCGACTCGGAATTGACCAGGTGGAGGAGGACATTCGAGAGTTGCGCAAAGGTCGAGGTCGATGGTAAAAAGTAGGTCACACATTCGTCTCAATCATTCCGCTGGTCACTCCAGACGAGTGGGCGAGTGAGGCGTGTGCTACGCGCCGTTCTTGCACGAGCTGCGCGGCTGTACAAAGAACGAGGGCGCGGAGAAGGGCGCGCACGCCTTCGGGCATCGGGTTTATCGTCTCGAGTGTCTTCAGAAGGCTTGACCGTCGCTTGCATATATGGAAAGCGAGCCCAGCGCACCTGCTGATAAGTAGATATCTCAATCCGTCGCAGTTCATCGATGCTATCGCTCCAACCGAAGAAGGTTTCAGCCGTATAGGGCGCGACCAATATGCCGTCTGTATGTGATCTGTGTCCCGTGACAGTCACAGATAGCTAACGGTCAGTGTTCCGGGTCGCCGACACGTCAAGAAGGGGTCTGGTATCATTCGAGGAGTTTGTCGTCTTCGAGACTTGTACGTTGAGCCTTACCAAAGATGGACAGATGCTGATTGGCAGTGCTGAAAAGGGTCTGCGTTATCCCCGGTACCGCGTGTTGAGCTGACGATGTAGCCCGATGCCGATTACCAGCTTGCCTTCTCAGTCTTCGATGTGTGAGTGTCACTCGTTAGCACGGACGCGGGTTACTGACCTCAGTGACGCTTCTGGTTCTATCGACTTTGAGGAGTTCAAGTCCGTCTTGCAGCAGAATCTCACGTCTAGCGGTATCCGTAAGTGTAGAGACGAATCTGAGCCGATTGTAGCTGATCCTCCAGCTTTTGACTTTGACTGTAACTGGATGAAGCTCTACCTCGGACAAAGAGGCGGACGTCATGTGGTCGGCTGTGAGCCCTTCACCTACCATGTAGACCGTCACTGATTCTCAGACCAGGAGTTCACCCAGCTCATGAAGGGATTTCAGGGCGAGCGATTGCGACAGGCGTTCCACTACTTTGACAAAGACGGCGATGGCTACATTGCCCCGGATGAGTTCCAGCGTATCATCATCGTCAGTAGGATCCCGTCAAAATGACTAGCACTGACGCGTCGCAGGAAGTCGCCGGCCACAAGCTGTCCGACTCGGTTCTCGAGCGTCTGCCCACCTTGTGCACCATGAATCCCGGCAGAAAAATCAGCTACTCGGAGGTCTTCGCGTTCCACAACAGTAAGGCAAGCCGGTTGGGCACAACCACGCTGACAACAAGTCATCCGGGAGATGGACGTCGTTGAGCGCATCATCCAGCGAGCCATTCGAAAAGCGAAGGACGGCCGGATAGACGCCTCGGACTTCCTGAATGAAGCTGCGAGCTCTATGCGATACGGCATTTTCACCCCTCTCGAGGTCAACATCATCTGGCATTTCGCTTCGCGCGGCGCTGCGACCAGCGCCAATCAGCGACTCACCCTGGCAGACTTTGAGGCGCTGTTGGACGCAAAATGGCAACCGCCTCAGGCTGTCGCGCAGCCGGAGCAGACTGCGAGCACTTCTTTCTTGTCTGATCTCGCCGAGTCGACATATCACTTCATCCAAGGTGGTATTGCCGGAGGTCTGGGAGCATACGTTCGTCATCCAGGTGGCCGAAAGGCGTTGCTGATTGTCAGGCCGTGTACCCTATTGATTTGGTCAAAACGCGTCTGCAGAACCAACGGTCAACCGTTGTCGGCGAAGTACTTTACAGGAACGCGGCGGACTGTGTAAGGAAGGTGTACGCGAACGAGGGAGGTGTACGAGCGTTCTACCGCGGTGTGATGCCGCAGCTGGTCGGAGTGGCCCCAGAGAAGGCCATCAAGATCACTGGTCAGCTCGCAACCTCTCTACAATACCTGTGATTGACTATCAGTCAACAACCTTGTACGGTCAAAAGCTACAGACCCGGAAACGGGCATAATTACTCTGCCGATGGAGATCCTTGCCGGTGGTATGGCCGGTGGCTGTCAAGTGGTGCGTCGATCAGCTATCTCCTTCTCGATCCAAGCTGACAATCAGATTGTCACGAACCCTCTGGAAATTGTCAAGATCCGCCTTCAAATGGCCGGCGAGATCACGCGAGCCGAGGGAGGCGGCGCTGTGCCCCGCGGTGCTGTGCATGTTATTAGACAACTGGGTCTGGTGGGCTTGTACAAGGGTGCCACTGCTTGCTTGTGCCGGTCAGTTGTCAACAGAGAGTATCGAGCCGAGCTGACGCGTATAGGGACGTTCCATTTGTGCGTTGGCAGTCATGAGACACAAGCCTGAGCTGACCTCCTCCAGTCGATGATCTACTTCACTGCGTGAGCTCTTTTCGGGTAGAATGAGCAATGCTGACAGGCAGATACGCGCATCTCAAAGTCAGCTCCTGCATGTCTTCGTCACAGCTTAGCTGACATTCACAGAAAGACCTCTTCCACGAAGGTCGCCGTGGAAAGGTGCTCTCGTTTGGCGAGCTCCTCATCGCCGCCGGTGTGGCCGGCATGCCAGCGGCGTACCTCACTACTCCCGCCGATGTCGTCAAGACGCGTCTGCAGTCCCAAGCCCGAGCGGGCCAGACCGTCTACAGGGGCGTCATGGACGGCTTTAGGAAAATCCTGGCAGAGGAGGGCCCGAAAGGTGTGTATCCTCTGCTCATTCGAATACCAGCTCACGGTCAGCCCTCTTCAAGGGCGGTATCGCGCGTATCATCCGTTCATCTCCCCAGTTCTCCGTCACCCTCACCTGCTTCGAGCTCCTTGTGAGTCCAGACTGCCTGCCATGTGGTGTTGATGGGGTCGCTGACGTCAGAACAAATACTTCCCGTACCCCTACGCACATCAACCCGTGGCCGTGCGTGCCACGCGTCAACCATCGGACATTTCACGCGTCCGCGCGCGCAACGCGCTCCGCATCCTCCTCGACTGCTCGTCTGGCTTTGGCATGGTGGACCGGAAAGCGGCCGCCAAGGGCGTGCAGGCGCTGCCGAAGAGTCTGGGCGTCTGAGCGGGCGGGCGGGGCACTATAGACATGAGGCCGTATCTTGCATGCAGGGTCATTATCGGATCGGATGGAGGTTGCACAATACATCGTTGCATCGAGTATGGCTACATGTAGGGATTATAGAGAGCTGTATCATCCGCGGCGTCTCGTCTCTTCTCTGCTCTCCTCCTCTCGCTCCACCCGCCCCCTTGAGAGCAGGTTTGGGGTTGACGGAATCGTCGGTTTAGGCGTCCGAAGACACAGCGGTCGCCTGGGACATGCGGGGCGCGGCGCCGTCGTCGACGGCAGCAGCGTGGTGGTGGCGGTGGCCGGTAGTAGTGGTGGTGGCGGCAGGGGCAGCGGCGTCGTACTTGCCCTTGCGGCTGAACATGCCCTTCTTGCCTGCCTCGACGCCCGCCACGCCCACAGCGGCCGTCTCGAGCCCGCGGTGGTTGTGGTGGCCAGTGGTGGTGGTGGTGTTGGCATTGTTGACGACGCCCATGTTGCGCACGGTGTTGCCGTACTTCTCGGCGTCTGTCTGGCCGGCGGCGACGCCGACGCCCGAGGAGAACTTGCCCGACTGGAGCTGGAGGAGGGAGAGGTCGAGCTTGGAGAGCGAGAAGAGGTGGATCATGGTGAAGACGGGCTTGGCGAGCACGTCGAGGATGCCGTAGAAGATCATCTCCGAGTCGGGCGTAATAACGTTGCCGCCGTCCGCTAGGCCCCACGCGATGGGGTACAGCAGCCAGAGGAAAGACAGGATCGCGGCCGACATGGTGTAGGCGCGCTTGTAGTCGGCGCCGAGGACGCCGGCCGAGGTGCGCGCGGGGCCCGCGAGCACCCACCAGATGTAGAACAGGGCGACGCAGCCGAACACGTAGAAGCCCCACTTGTACGTCGACTGCACGAGCGCGCCGACCAGGCCGGTGATGATCATCACCAGGTCAAAGTAGACGAGCGTGATGATGTCGGACAGGGGCAGGCCGGTGGCGAGCACGAGGGTGAGGAGGAGGGCGGGGGTGGTGATGACCCAGTCGATGTACCGCACGTACCAGATGGCGCGGCTGGTGCCGACGGGGAAGCCGTTGGCGTGCTGGAACTCGACGGCGATGGGCGTGCCGCCGAGGTTGGACGCCATGCAAAAGTACGCGATGCCCGCGGTGGACAGCACAAACAGCGCGAGCTGGTGGAACACGCGCTGCCCGCGCGGCAGCGTGAGGTGCCAGAAGAACACGACCATGTCGGTGAAGAGCATGATGGCGAAGACGGCCCAGAGCCTGGGGTCAGCAAGGATCCGCCACACTCCACTGCCACTATGCCCCTGGGAGGGGAACTCACCAGTCGGACCCCCGCACGGTGATGCCCTCGACCGAGTTGGACGGGTTGACATTGATAGCGTCGTTGCCGGCCATGTTGACTACTCTGATACTACAGACGAGCAGAGGCAAAGACGAGAGATGCAGAGAGCAGAGCGGATGGCAAAAAAGATGTCAAGATCTGCGGTATGTTATATCTCAGACTGATCAGTCGCCGTTGCGGGTCGGCGTGGTCTTCTGCTACCGATGACGTCTTCCGCCCTTGAGAAGCTAGAGGAATGGGACGGATTGCCGCAAGCGATAATGAGTCGTCATGCGCCGACGACGGGGTCGCCACCGACGCAGGTTCTGTCGTAAGCCGGAATGAAACGGTGCATGCTTCCTTGTTCCGGCCGTATCAGACTGCGTGCTTGGTCTGACTCGGATGTAGCTATTTTTACGTCTCACAGCTGACCATTGTTGTATGTAGCTTACGCAGAGCTGACACGGGTGGCCAGCCGAAGGGGAGGGGGATACCGGCTGCGCTACCACGCCTGCCCTGCGATCCTGCGAGATGCTCCGGACCTCGGTGGATACAGCTTGCATCGGGATTTACCAGCCTCCGACCCTCCTACTCAGCACGAAACTGGGTGATGCAATGCCACCTATTCGACGAAAGAGTGTGGTATCGACGATCGGCGCTCACGATCGGTCGGCGTGGTTCTGGTTTTCAGGCACCACGACGTCATTTTCAACACGAGGTGACTACCATCTCTCACCACGCCGCGCCGAGGCATACATAGGTTCGGCATGACTGCAGTAATACCTGCGGCAGTGGCCGCCACTGGCCCTGACGGGCAGGGTGCTGTTCAAAGCCCGCATGTACTGTAAAGATGGAGCAAGGTGTGGCGTCCCGATACGCTGTCCCGATAGATCTGGCCAGACGTTGTCCACGAGAAGGTGGTGTCCAGCCTGGGAGTTGGGCCTATAAGTCCAGCCCTAGCCAGTGCGGTCGGTGAGACGAGTGAGGGTGGGAAATGTGGGAAGATGATTGTTGCTTGCGTGTGAAAGACCTGGCGGGAAGTGCCGCGCGCCAGCAAACCGGGAGTCGCTTGAAGGGATATCCATCGAGACTCATAACGATGTCGATGTCGATGGCCATGCACCAAAACTGTCACAGGGGTACAGCGAAAGACACAAAAACACCTCAGGTACATGAGAGCAGCCAGATGCAAGCCTTGGCAAGCGATCTCAACGCATCGGACTCGGGACGCGACCGCTGTGTTCCGTGCTCTCGTTGAGCTACAATTGGCCCGGCTGCGACTGTGTGATCTCTCATGCTCCGTTGTCGGGTTGTCCGGTACCTTGCTCACTCACGGGCGCGCCAAGTGCCCAGCAAGACAGACGATAACAGACAAGTAGCCGCATGTATGCGCTGCACTCCGTGCAACATGGAGAGCTGGAACCGGCTCACCGGCCCGCGGCCCGAACGAGCCCAGTCGGCCGACGACCATGGGAAAGTTGATCTTCCTCTCGGATGTCATTATGGAAAAGCCGAGCTTTTGTTATTGTAATGCACACGAATGCTTGTGACGCAGCGCGACTTCGGTAAATCCGGACCCACCGCCTACAACGCAGCCAGGCGTCTTCACCTCCCCGCCAAGCCCCATGCGCGACCGGCGACAGTTGGCCGGGTGTGCCGACCTCTGTACAATAGCTGCACTTTACTTAACCAGCCCGGAATGGCACTACGTACTATCCTTGAACTCTCAATCACCATCACCGTCTCGCCGCTTCCTGCTTCTTGACACTACTCACTCACCATGAGCACCAAGTTCGAGGTCGTCCCACTCCACCCCACCTTCGCCGCCGAGATCAAGGGCGTCGACTTTACCCAGCCCATCTCGCCAGAACTGTACGCCGAGATCCGGAAAGAGGTCGACAAGGTGCGTCTCGGCATATAGTGTTGAGAGGGGAAGGAGCTGATGGGCAGTATGGCGTCGTCGTGTTCCGCAGTACCGGTCTCACTGACGAGGCGCACATCGAGTTTTCGCGGTACTTTGGCGAATTGGACGACGTTACGCCGTACCAGAAGGCCGGGCGGACGCACCGTCTCAAATACCTTGAGCTCTTTGACGCGGGCAACATCGACCCGTGAGCCCCCCTTCCGTGTGATGAGTAGTGCTGACCGCGAGACATACGGGCGAGGCTGCCCCCCTGACCGACGCGACGGTCGTCGGCAACAAGGCCAACGAGCTCTTCCACGTCGACTCGTCCTTCAACGCCCGCCGCGCCGGTCACTCCCTTCTCCTCGCGTGGGAGCTCCCGCCCAAGGGCACGGGCGGCTCGACCGAGTTCTCCGACTCGCGCACCGCCTACGACGACCTGTCGGACGAGATGAAGGCGCGCCTCGACGGCCTCGTCGCCAACCACTCGCTCTTCCACTCGCGCAAGACAGCCATGCCCGAGTACTTCAAGGACATGGACGTCACCAAGCTCCCCATGTCCAAGCACAAGCTCATCCAGAAGCACGAGTCGAGCGGGCGCATGAACCTCTACACCGCGTCGTACGTCCACCACCTCGACGATATCCCCAAGGAGGAGTCGGATGCGATCCTCGAGGAGCTCCGCCAGCATGTGTACAAGGACAAGTACCGCGTCATGATTGACTGGGAGCAGCCGGGCGACCTCATCATCTGGGACAAGTGAGTCTTCGCTTGAATGTTACTTGAGCGCGTGTTGATGGTAGCACCTCGGTCCTCCACCGCGCTACTGGCGGATCGTTTGCCGGCAAGTACAAGCGCGACATGCGCCGGACGACCGTCAAAGACATGTCCAGCACAAAGTACGGCCTCAATGGCGAGGGCGCCGACTGGCGTGTCGGCATGCCGTGAGCAGGGGTCGGCACCACACCTCCCTCCTCACTTTGTAGCTACGAGTAGGCATGGTCGCCATGCATCTTGTTGTGTGCTCTGCTCTTTCCATGAAAAACGCGGATGAGCCGAGGGAGTAAGGGAGATTACTAGCCGAGAGATCCGGTTTTAGTAATCGGTTAATCCCCTTTGGCTAATCGCCGGTGCAAGCCTGTAGTCTCGAATGGCGGGGGACCATGGTGCTCCCTCTCTCTCCCTACATCGTCTTGGTTTTCACTCGACAATCCTTCTCCCTCACACCTGCTACCCACCGTCGGCCCTCTTCCTCCCCAAAAGACCACCTCATACAGGTCCCCGAGACGCGTGTGGCCAGTTGACGCACTGCTCCACCCTCCCTCCCCTTTACCCATCCACCCCTCCCTTTCCCATGACTCCGCCTACATCAGGGACCGCCCATCCCGATCTCATCGCCATCCAGCCCACCTCACACTCCCCCAGCATCCTCCGACCGCCCTTGCAGCCCCCCACCATCGTGCCGAGCATGCAGCACCCCCCGCCGCACCCGCTCGTCATCCCCTCGCAAGCCCACCTGGTGTCACCCGCCAACGCTTCGTCAACATCGTCAGGCGGCGCCATCGTACCCCCACTTGCCGGCCCCAGCCGGTCGCCAGTGCAGCAGCAGCAGGCCCGGCGGCGCGAGAGCCAGATCGACGATCAGCGCCCGCAGCGCGCGCCGCAGGCGTGCGAGAGGTGCAGGCGCAAAAAGCTGCGCTGTGTGGGCGGGTGCCCGTGTCTGAGGTGTCAGCGGTCCAAATCAAAGTGCGATTTTGGGCCGCGGATCCCCGAAGGCGATGACCAGCCCGCCGGTCTGGATCCCACTATACGTCTCGCCCAGCTCGAAAAGGCAGTAGCCAATCTCGTCAACAGTCTCTCGACCATCGCGCCGGATGCCTCCAACGCTCTCTCTCGCTTGGCCAGCTTTCCCAAAGCTGAACCGCCGCCACAGCCCATGTTGCCGCCCCCAACAACCACCACGACCACTACCACTGGCCATGTGCTGCCGCCGGGCCTGACAAATGGTCATGCGCACCCACACGCCCCTGGTCCGGGTCCGGTCCCCCACGACCCGACGTTTGGCCAGCCCTTTCCCCCGCCTTTCCACTCTCCGTTTGGCCACAACAGCAACGCATCCGTCAGTGATGGGCACGGCAGGGTCGTGCAGTTTGGTCCGTCACCGACCGACTCGGCGACTGGTGTGCTGGCTCCCAGGGGTCGCAAAGACACTCCGGAGAGCCGGTTGGGGATTGCGAATCAGGCTGGATCTGGCTTTGCGGCACCTTTCCAAGCTCTCACCTACCAGCCGGCGCTCTGGGAGAACCGCGAGCAGAGCAGACGGGCTTCGCCTGTTCCAGGCGCACCTCCGAGCCGAGATGAGGGATGGAGTGTTTTCGAAGCCAAGGCCGGGCCCAAAGATGATCCTGTCACCGAGGGAATTGTGGATATCGAGAAAGCCGATGCCCTCTTCAACTTGTCGGTCATAACGGCCTTCACCTTAACGCGTCGCTGACTGGCAGCTACTTTGATAGGTGTCACCCGTACCTCCCCATCATCCACTTCTCCCGTTCTGACCTCCCCCACTTCATGGAGATCCGTCAAAGATGCGCCTTCCTCTTTACGACCATCTTGGCCATCGCAGGCCGCTTCTACCCCCGGCATCAGGCGAAATTCCCCACTACCAACCTTCCGGTCGTGGACTCAGATGCATCGGCAGCCATGGCTCAGCTTGCTTATTCTCATCTCGCCGCGAGTCTGTTCCGAAAGCAGCATCAGCTCATGGACGTGCAAGCGACCCTGCTCCTGGCGGGATGGGGCCTGCAGTCAGGAGGCAGAGGACCGGATCCATGGCTTGTGACAGGTCACTGTGCGCGTTTGGCACACCGGCTGGGACTTCATCGTCTGGGCAGCAACCCTGCCTTGACCAACATCGAGGGACTGGATGAAGAAGGCCTGGACAAGCTGTTGACGCAGTGGAAGACGTGGCTGTGCTGGTTCCAGTGAGTGGCGCAAATAATTTGCCTTATCCGATGCTGATCATAGCTTTGACGGGTTCCTCTCGCTTGGCTTTGGTCGTCCGCAGACCACGCAGCTCGAAGCAGTCAACGAACATCTTTACCTACAAGCTTTGCAGACCAGGCCGAACTCCCCCGAGCTCGCCTCCGACGTATACATCGCCAGTCTTGTCCAGCTGACCAAGATTGGCAGAGACTTGATCAACTGGCTGCAGATGTTGACGGACTGGCACGCCGAGGGAGTCAGAGTACCGCTTGTTCGGGACGACCAGGACTATTCGATTTGCGCAATGATGCGGGAGCTCAACAAGCGATTGGACGACTGGACCAGGACTTGGGCATGGAACGGTATGTCCATTAGGCGCAAGGACGCATCAGCTGACGCTCTTCAGGCTCTCTGTACGCCCTCCAGCTAGGGCCATGCTCTCGACTCGCCAAACTGCAGAGCGAGCACGTTCGTCTATGCCTGAACTCGATCGCCCTCAAGCCGGGCCTCCAGGAGAATGCGACTGGAGAAGACGCTGTCTTGATGCAGAACTGCATTCGACACGCGACCGAGTCGGCGCTCAACACTATCCAGACACACTTTGATGCGGCCAAGACGGACATGATTCTCAGCTACTCGGTGGATGTGGGTATCTCCGACCACTGTCTGACGAGGCTGACGGGCAGTACATCACGATCACTCTCGGCCAAGCTGCAGTCTTCTTGATCCGTCTCCACACGGCTCGATACCAGATCCCCGTTGATCGAGCTGTCTTGGCGCACTACCTCAGGATGGCGATTGAGCTGCTCGAAGATACGGATCTGTCCGAAACCAAGAACTCGACCTATGTCGCCAAGGTCTGCCGAGACCTGTGCAGAGTGGGCAATGTGAATGTGCCGCCCCGAGAAGGCGTGATGGAGGAGTGAGTCTTGTGTTTGCGACAGCAGAGAGACACGGCTGACGTCAGCCCCTTCACCCATCAAGACCTCGGCATACCTCTGGCAACCGGGGATGGCTTCAACTCGGACTTCGACCTCGAGTCGTTCTTGCAGTTCGACGGGTCAGGGCTGGACCTGGGATTCATGTTGGGCTTGCCAGCGGACGGTCTGCCGAATGCCGCTCCACCTACTACTACCACCAGCAGGCTCCCTTCGGTCGAGGTGTTCGCCGGTGTGAATGGTACGGTTCCGACCGGTGGCCCTGGTATCGTGGAGTAGAAGACAATCTCTCTCATGCATTGTAGCTCACGTCCAATCGTTGCCATACAACTCGGTCAGTTTCTCCCTGCTTCAGGGGCATTGGCTACTGACTCTGCCTCACGCTCACGTCTCTCGGCCGCGTAGCGTTGTCTCAATGGTCTTGCGCACTTCGCTCTTCGCTCTTCGCGTCCGAAAGGACATACTTCGCTCAGGCCCGGTGTTGTGACCGGCCTCGCTTCGCGTATCTCTGAGACATTCTCAGACTACCGCGGTCAAAATAATTTTTTTTGCGGGTATCGGGGACGGTCGCTGTGGGGGCTTGCTCTTGTTCCTTTAAGAAGCAACCGCCCTTGTCGACCGCGTAGCGTTGCTTGAGCGGTCTTGTGCACTCTGCCTTGGCCGGTGCTCGAGGCAAGACTAGTGTCCGAAAGGATTCGTTAACAGCCTGGTCGAAATCCGACCAAGGAGTGACGGAGAGCGTCACGCAACAACTTCCTGGGCCCAGGCGGTCGCGGTCAGACATACCTTTTTGTTGCCTGTCCCTCTTCCATTAAGACGTGTGCCAACGACACGCCGACCGCGTAGCGTTGTCGCAACGGTTTCGTGCGTCTCCTCGAGGACGCGCGGGCCAAGCACCGGGCGTAGAGACGTTCGAATCTTCGCAACGAGGGAGGTCGCTGGTGTGCACCAGACGATCTGGCGCGCTATTGTGTAGCTGTGCCGACGAAGTCGCTCTTCGTTTCCTACTCGAGGAACCCTTGGACCCAAGGGACCGCGGTCAATCAGATCTTTTTGGCCCCCATCCCGATAAACTTCAGAGGTCCGGGCCTCTTTTCGTTCTCAAGTGACCACTCGGTCATTTGCCCCGACCGCGTAGCGTTGCTTGAGCGGTCTTGTGCCCTTTCCCTGGGGAGGCGCGCAAGACAAGAAGATCGTGACCTTGGTCGGCAATTGTCCAAGGAGCTCTGAATATCCCTGGGCCTGGGGCTTCGCGGCCAAGTATACTTTTTAGTCATTTGTTAAACCCGATCATCACGGTCCAACGAGTCGTCAAGGCGTGAGCTCGCGTCCTGTCGACCGCGTAGCGTTGCTTGAGCGGTCTTGTGCACGTTGCCTCAGATGAGTGCGCAAGACAAGAAGATCTTAACCTTGGTCGGCAATCGTCCAAGGAGCTCTTAAGACCGAGTACATACCCGGGCCCGGGTCGCGGTCACCCTTTTGACTTCTGTAGTGGAGATTCTCGTCAGCCACGCGTCGGCAGAGAACCCACATTCCAAGGCAGCGGTACTGGTCCAGGCAGTGCAGAGTTACATACAAGCTCAAACTGGACATCAGCCAAGCACGGGCATGACAGTGTACCACCCACCTCTAAGATGGATGCTCGGTTCGTGGCGCTGCTATGCTACAAGTCCCCAAAGGCATGCTCTAGCCTGGCGTCGTGCGGCCCCGCCAGCATCTCCCGTATCCGTTCCATCACCTCGCGTGCCCCGCCGGCAGCCTCGACCTTGTCCCCGATACGTATGATCCAGAAACCCGTAAGCACCACGAACCCCACGAAAGCGATGATCACTGGATGTCAGCGCGCCTCATATCTCTGAAGTCTGCTCGGGATGGTGTGGCTAGATAGATATAGGCGACTCACGCAGGATGAGCAGCCGGCGATCCCGATTGCGCACATCGTGTGTCTTCAGACCTCTTTTGACCGAGGCGACGACCTCCGCCCCTACAAGTGGAGGAGGCGGGGCGGGCTGCGTGGCAGAGCGGGCCACGGGCCGGCGGTGAGATTGGATAGCCGGAACTGGCGAGCTGAGGGATGAAGACGAGGAGGAGGAGGACGTGCTGGGCTGGACTGCTGGGTCAGTCAGACTCTTGGTTCGGGGCGGGCGACGCACGAGAGGCGTCGGGCATCGGGCAGAGCTCGCGCCGTTCTTGACAGCCTCCTGCGAGCTGTCTCTGATCAAGGTGGGGCTCTGGGGCAGCCTGGCCGTGGGTTCAAGGTGTATGTATGGTGTGCGAGAGGTGACAACCCATATGTATCGAACTGGTCGTCGTCACGTTTGCCGCAGCCGCACTGGATTGTATTGCATTCAGGCACGCCGAGAACGGATCTACGGTCTACCATCCCGGACCAGACCCAACCAGAATTTCTCTCCGTCACTTATCTTACCATGCCCCGGCCGCGCGCCCCTTCATTCGACCATACCCCGGTCTCGCTCCCTCCTGATCATGTTCTCGTCCAACTCGCCACGGCGCAAGGGAGCGGGAACTATCTCTCGGTCGACCCGGCTGGCCAGGAGCGCCTGGTGGAAGTCTCGACCAAGATCAAGCGCGCAAAGGTGCTCATTGTCAAAGGTGGGTTCGAGGGGTCTGCAACATCCCCATACACCCCGTCGTGTCTCCCAGGAGAGCAAGCGGAAGAGGGTGTGCCAGTGCCGAGCTCACATATAGGCGACTTTGCCTTTGTCCGCCTGTACCCACCCGGCGGCCGGGTCGTAGGTGAGATCATCGCTGTCATCGACAAGAACCAGGTCAAGGCTTTCAAAAAGGCTGGAGAGTGGTATGTCTCCTCTATACCGCATATCAACTACTCCTTTTGAGCTGACTTGCAGGCCCGAAGGCTTTGGAGATAGACCGCAGCCTGAAGCTGTCCCTTCCGAAGAGCCTGAGCTTGACGACGGCGCGCCCGTCGAGCAAGGCGACGAAGACGAGGCATCCCAATGATGCGAACTCACATCCTATCACCCTATACCCGACCAACATATACCCTGCACTCGCATACCCGCCAATCAGACCGCATTATGCTATGCACCGAATCCGATTATGCTACAGTAGTACCTGGAAATGCTGCGGGCGAATATGATAAATGTCCTCGTTAGATTCGAATCTTAGCAGTTGCCTGAAGGGCAGAACGTCTCCGTCACGCCCTTAGTGTCCATGCTGCTCCTCGCCACCGTCACCGTGAACGTACCATTCGGGACAGTCCATTCCTGGCTGACCACGTCCCAGATCGAGACGTCGTATTTTGATAGGTTAAAGGAGACAGTCTGCGACGCCCACGGCTGTAGGTTGATCCTGTCAGAGTCAGCTGAGCGGAACTAAGGTAGGGGTTCAAAAGCTGACCTCGCAAAGTCCCTCAGCACCTTGGGCGGCTCTCCCGCATCAGGTGGGTAGCTCAGGTACAGCTGTGGCACCTCGCACCCGTCGACGTCCCCGACGTTCTGAATATCGGCCGACACCGTCCAACGGTGTCGCTGGAGACTAGAATCAGTACAACTAGCGCCTCAACACGACGGAGAACTAACTCATCGTTCATGAAACGGCCAATCTTGACACCAGAAGCTGGGCCAGGACCGTCTGCCTGGCTGTGATTTCCGGTTGCGACGGTTCCATTCATGGTAGAATTGGATCCGCCCGCTGTGCCATTCGCGTTGGGATACTGCGATTCCGATGTCACATTGCTTCTGATAACTGGCCAGTTCAAACTCCGTTCAGAGTAACACTGGTTGATCTGCAAGTTGGTGAAATTGAATGTGGTGTAGCTCAAGCCAAAGCCGAATTCGTATCTAGGCGTGATATTTTGAGCAAGGAAGTGTCGATAGTCGATATTCAGACCCTCGGTATAATTGACCTGAGGTTCCGCCGGTACATCGGTATTGACGTAGATGATGTCTGCCGGGTAATCGGATCGGTTCTTCGCAATTGTGTAAGGGAGTCGGCCAGATGGGTTGTATTTGCCGTACAGGACGTCGACGAGGGCGTTGCCGGATTCCTGACCAGGTAGGCCTGCCCAGAGCACGGCGGTGACATTTGGGTGATCGATCCATGCCTCCATGTCCATCGGGCCGACAGAATGGACGACAACCACAGTGTTGTTGCACACACTCGCAACGGCTTGAATGAGGTCGTCCCCGTTGTTCCACGCGCTGAGATTGTTGCGATCCCCGATATTCCCATCGACCGTAATGTACTGTTCTCCCGACTCCGACTTGACGCCAATAATCGCAACATCAGCGAAAAGAGCGGCTGTTTTGGCCCCATCCGTGTTCCAGTCGTTGAAGGTCCATCCGATGTCGGTGCCGTCTTTTTTCGCCTGTCGGACGATGGCGGACACGGGATCAATGAGGTAAGGGAACTCGGCAGTACCCGAGCCCCACCCCATGGCCAGAGTGCCATCATTGCCGCCCCGGTCAGCGAAGCCATTGGGACCAGCAGCAGGCGGTCCCATGTCGCTTCCAAAGACAATCATCGAGCGAGGCTTCTTGAGTGGGAGGACATCGTCGTTCTTCAACATCACAATTGACGCGGCGCCAATATGCTGGATGAGCCTGTCATCAGAACGGATATCTGGCGATAGAGGCTAGACTCACTTCCAGTGGTCATCCTGGACATTGACGAAGGAGTTGTTCTCAGGCGCAAGGCGGCGGAACGAGTCAAAGTTGATCTCGGGGTACCCCTGGTCTTGTCCCACCAGGTAGTATGCGGCCATGATGCGTTGCGCCATGTCGTCGACACGCTGTATGGCCACACTGCCGTTGTTGACGGCCGTCGTCAAGTTCTGGCCGAAGAAGCTCGTCAGACTGCCAAATGCGACGTCACCTGGCATCGTCATGTCGAGACCAGAATTCACCGCAAGAACACCAGACATTGTCGCCGTCCAATCGCTCATGACATATCCCTCGAACCCAAAATCGATCTTCAGGATGCCATTGAGAGACTTGGAGTCTTGACAAGCCCAAGAGCCATTGATCAAATTGTACGAGCACATGACAGCGGCGACATCGGCAGCAACAGCCTTAAGGAAGGGGTGTGTATAGATTTCGCGGATAGTGCGGTCATCGATATTTGAGGAAGACGTGGTGCGATTGCGCTCTTGCTCGTTACCGAAGTAATGCTTCACTCTAGAGCCGTCAGCCAAGCTACCTCGACCGAATAGCAAGAGCTGACGTCGCTTGCACTCCGGCATCTTGGATGCCGCGTATGGTCTGCTCAGTGGCCCAGCCGGACAGGTAGGGGTCGCCCCCGAAACCTTCCCAGTTCCGTCCCCCAGCTGCGACTCGACCCATATTTGTCATGGGACCAAGCTGGACATGGGCGCCTTTGCCTCGAAATTCTTGTCCCATAGCGTACCCACGCTGGTACATGAGGTCTTTGTCGAAGCTGCGCCTCAGGTCGATCCCAACACGAGAAACGGGAAACTCACGTGGCAGCAGCATTGATGCCGGCAGGGAACGCCGAGACATGATCAGTGAGCCGAACACCCAGTGGCGAGTCTTGCAGGCAAAGCCCGCTGAAGTTGCGAGAGGGAATAGGAGGGATGTTGCCCAGACACCGGCCCATCTCCCAACCCATTCCGGTTGTGAGCTGGACCTTCTCCTCCAGTGTCCAGTCGGCAAGATACGCTCTTGCCTTTCGGTGAGCATCTCGCCACCGAGGAGAGCGGGGATGGCCCCACTCGACGTCGACAGGCCATCCGACTTGGGGAGAGGTATATCCGGAAGGGATCACCGCGAAAGGGTTGGTGGAAGTTGCGGTGGAACTCGCTGTGCTTGACGAGACAAGGAGAGTTGTAGCAGTTGCGTTCCCGGGTACACTGCTGGACAAAGAGGAGAGCGAGCTGCTGGTGACTGTCGCAGCAGAGACCTCCGAGGTTGAATTCGAGGTCGCAGTGTACCCGCCAACACTGGTGCCGTTGACGGGAGAAGCAGACGTAGAGTTCTGAGTGAGAGCGCCGCGTGAGAAGGCTAGCACGAGTAGAAGATGGGAAATCATGTTGTGATTGCCCGCCATTGGCGTAGGTCCGCTGAGGGTTGAACAACGTTCTTGCGAACGCCTGTGGATGGCGAAGATTGTGGCAAAGGAGTGTGGCGTGTTGTTGACTTCTTATTGAGCTCAGGCTCATGCCTCACTCCTCTTGGAGGTCGGTGACGACTCACATTATTGACTGATGGTAGAATGGGACGACGCGCCCCGGTCATCGAATGTACGAGGTCTTATACGTGCCCGTTGATGATGGACTGATTGAAGCAGCGAGGGGCGCAAACTCCCGCCTGCTCTTTGCGCTACAGATGCTAGTGGCTACACGAGACTTGTTGTGCCCGTTGACTTCGCCCGCGAAGGAGGCAAAGAGATGATCTTGATGGAGGGCGAATACGCTAAAGAAGTGGCCGCGTGTAGGAGTCCATCGTACCTCGCTAACTGCTTAATGAAACGGCTCGAGCAGAGTGCGGGGGAAGGGCGGGGCGACGGGGGCGAGTTGCGAGCCGAGTTGATGTCCTTTGTCGAAGGAAGAGGTCGATGCTGGCGCTCTCTAGTCTGTCTATGTCGAGATGGGAGGGAGAAGAGATGGAGATAGATGCAAAGAATGGCGATGACCAGAAGAAGTGAGCGGCGGGGGAAAGGGAGGGGACCCTCGGTCGAATACGTGCGGGGCTCATATTGCGGGTCCACCGGGCGGCAAGATGGCTCCGCAGATCATCTTACGTAACTAGCCACGTGCTAACAAGCTTCCTCCTTGCGTCCTGGTCTCACTTGCTCGTCGTTGCTGCCATGATCGAAGATACGCCATAACGTCCGCGCACTGCACCACGACCATGACGACGGTATCATTGGCGGCTTCGGACGAGTCCTTGATATGCCAGAAGTGCCGACAGGTGAGGCGCTCCACCGCGCATTGGGGTCGCCACGGCTGACCTCTAGCCTCTCCTGCTCGACCCGACGCTGACGTTCCTCACCCCGGCCCAGCACTCGCTCATCACCTCGGCCCTCCCTGCTCCAGCAGGCCCATCCACTCTTCCACTATCGGCCAAACTCGCGGCTCTACCTCCATCGTCCCGCGAAGGCGCTAAGATCTGGGCCGAAGCGCACGGCATCTCACCACACAGACCGAACAGCGTGGCGGAGTCGTTCATCCTTCTATCCGAATCGACCATATCGCATCCGCCCTCGGGTCAGCCCTCTTCGTCCCTCGGGCATCCTGGAGTGCTGGCAGGCGCCAACCTCGCGAACAACCTGCACGTGCTGCTGTCGAGTCGAACATCGATCTCCCACCCCCTATGCACGGAATGCACGTCGCTCCTGCAATCCGAGCTGCAGAAGCAGCTGGAAGAGCTGGGAAGGGAGAGGGATGCGTACATTGCGTTCGAGCGGGGGATCACGCGGAACCGGGATCAGCTCAGGAAGGGCAGGAGACCGAGGGATTCGGACGACGATTCTGATCTAGGCGAATACGATATAGAAGGGACGGATGCCGAGTGGGATCAGCTCATAAAGAGGAAGAAGGAGCTGGCGAAGGAAGAGGAGGCATTGATCAAGGAGCTTGAGCAGTACGAGAAGGAGCTCGAAGAGGTCAAGCAAGAGGAAGAGCGGGTCAAGGTGCAGGAAGCCGAGCTGGAAAGGCAGGAGAACGAGCGAGTCTCAGTTCAGCTTGAGATGCCTATCAAGGCTGACGAACAGATTCCTGCTACAGCATTCAGCCCTCACCACACGCATGACCCATCTCTCCAACGCGCACTCGACCGCTCGCACCCACCACCTGCTCGCCGCCTCGCTCTTACAACACCTCGAGTCGACCAACGTATACCATGACGCCTTCCACATCGGCCACACCACCAGCACAGGCGGCACCATCGGCACAATAGGCACCATCAACGGCCTGCGCCTCGGCGGACGCCCGACCGTCGAGTGGGACGAGATCAACGCCGCATGGGGCCTCGTGGCACTCGGCATCGACCGCATCGCCGCCAAGGTCGGATGCGTATTCACGACCTACAAGATCGTCCCGCTCGGCTCGGCGTCGCGCATCGAAGAGCTGCCGCCCGGTAAGGGGCAATACGAGCTGTACGCCTCGTCCGACCTCTCCCCCGCCCGCCTGCTGCAGAACCGGCGCTTCAGCCACGCGCTCGTCGCGCTGCTCGAGCTGCTCCGGCAGCTGTTCGAGCACGGCAAAGAGCTCGGGCGGCCGTGGGGTACCGGCCTCGGCGTCGACATACACAAGGATAGGATTGCGGGACACTCGATACGCCTGCCGGGCATAACGAGCGGGATGCCCGCTCTCACGGCCGGCATGAGTATCATGGGCCTGGGCGGGTCGAGCGGGACGGGCGCCGCGCACGGATCGGGCAAAGGCGCGTCGGACGATAGTACCGGCGAGGAGGCCTGGACCAAGGCGTGCAGGGCGGTCTTGGTCGCTCTTCACAAGATCCTGGTCCTTGAGAGTGAGAGTCAGCGGTCGGGATGAGTATTTGCGTAGCATTCATACTTCACGTTGTACAGTTCAGCATGGCTCTGTTGTAGATTTTTCCCTGCCGACTCCAGTCGGCATGTATGCATTTACACTCTGATGTTGACTCGATTCTGTTCCGTTCCTCCATCGTTCTGCAGAAAACCTGGATAGTGAAGATGCAATGCATGTACAGACTTGATGCTACGCCACTACCTCCTACCCGTCCAAAGGCAGACCACATATCTCACAATCCGTCCGCCCGGCTTCATTCACGAAAGTGCAATGAGGGCAGACTTTCTCTGCGCTGCCACCAACAGCAGCACCAAGATCGGTAAAGCTGCCGCCGGCACTCGGCACATGATCGCTGGCACTTGGCCGTGAGGTGACGGGCGGCGAGTCGATACCCATTGCGTCAAACGCGGCCGAGGGGACACTCGGACCTCCCCGAGAGTGGCCATTGACGGTCTCTGTCCCCTGTCAACCCACTTGCATTCTGGTCGAAGCAGTAAAGTCAACTCACGCGATGACTCGGCAATGGTCATGAGGGTTTGCCATCCCGCCGACTGCAGGAGCTGATTGAGTGAGATGTCTTCACCGTGAGCGTGTCCCGTTGACGCGCGGCAAAGCAGTCTCTGTTCCTCCTGCTCTTGTCAGCTTCGCGGTCGTCAATGAGTCAGCTCACCAGGGAGAATAGCCCCTGCATGCAGAGGAAGGTGACAAGATGCCAGTCGCTGAGCCACTTGCTTATGTCGGATTTGACCTTTGTTGACCATAGTGCGGGGTCGGACATCTGTGTTCCGCTGAGAAGAGTAGCCAGCTGGCGTATGACCACGTCGAGAGACTGATCATGGAGGCCAGGACGGTTCTCGACAGGAAAGCCGGAAGAGCGGAAGAGGGGGGCTGGGTTGTTCGGGAAACCATGCGTGACCTGGACGTCAGCTTGCTTCCCGGCGCTGGCAACCAGCTGACATTGACAAAGAGGTATTCTACTGGGAATGTCGGCTTTGCGGGCATCTTGACCTGTAGCCCATACTCGTTCTTGAAGCTGTAGAAGACTTCCGGGATGTACTCGCCTTCTCCGGGTTTCCTGACTCGCACGACTCCTGGATCGACGCTCGCCTCGACGATGCCAGCCTTAACCATCGCCTCGGCCTGTTCCGTCGCCTGCCATGCAATAACGTCGATCCCGCCCTCTTCAGTTCCCGTCAAGCAACATGTCACGAATCTCGATGAGAAAGTGCCTGTCGGGGAGAACTTGGTAGGCAAAGGATGTGAAGTCTGATAGGCGGCGGAGAGGAGCATCTCGAGAGATGAAGCCGTGTAAGATTGCGCATGCCGCTTATAGAGAGCTTTCGTTATGTCATCGGGTTGACTGAGCCGTCAGTTTAGCTTTCCAACCAGCAGAACTGGTCTCACGGTGTCAAGTCGGTGTAAATCATGCCTACCACCCCTAAACCTTGGTCACACCATTGTGCAATCTCCGTCACCCTCTCTTGATCCTCCCAAGGAGTCTCCACTGTCAGACCATCAACTTCCCCTTCTTGCTTCGGTTCCCAGATTGCCTCAACGACAGCCTTGACACCCATTGGCACGACCTCGTAACGGTCATACCGCCCAATCAAGAATCCCATTCGCTGTGTGCCTGTTCTTCGCCACACCTGCAGCAGCTCGTCTATCAGATTGGCCGACGAGAACTCAACGTGATCGACCATGCGGAAAGTCTGTGAGGACAGAGTCAGAGCGGATGGCTGACATGTTGAACAGATACCGGCGGGAAAAGGCGGATGGGAGCCGGTAGGACACGGTGTCTGGACAGATAGCGATAGTGGTGTGAGAGGTGGGACTTCGATATTTGCCGCCGAGGAGCTGGGTGGACGAGTAGAGAGCAGCTTTCGCAGATAGGCGTGATAGGAGAGATGCTTAATCTGATGTTCTGCTTGGTATTTCGGGTCGTATGGCTGCGGAGTCAGCCGTGCGCGACATCACTTCACGCTCGCCCACCTCGACGGGCATGCAGTAGTCGCACATCCCTTTCTCCCCGTGTCGGCAGAACTGGGGGTCCCGCTTTCGCCCAATCTTGCCGGTCTGCTTCGCCCAATACTGATCCACTTCCGGCTCGACGACCGAGGATAGATCTTTGAGGGGAATCGTCTGGTGTAGTGGAGGGTCAAGGTGGGTATGAGGATGTGATGGGTCCGGCTGAGAAGATCCAGCGGGTCGCGTAGTCGAGGTAGATGCCTCCGTAGTCGGATGTGACGACGGGTCGGCAGTTAGTGGTTTGTAAGACATGAACAGAAGATCCCCATGACTGGAGGCGTCAGCTGAGTCCGCAGAGCTTTGAGACAGCATACGAAAAACCCATGTCGGCCACCGTCCTGCCCACCAGAGCCTCGAATGGGACAGACTCCCCCGCTGATCCAGGCTGGTTCGAGAGTCGTAATGTGCTCGGATCGGGTTGTGTGTCCTTGGGTATGGTGGCCAACATCATGTTGGCAAAGTCGACGCCGGACGTGGTGGGATCCACATTCAGGCGGGACGTTCCCGCCGGAGACCTGATTCTCAAAAGCTGTGGGAATGTCAGTCACGCGCATTGCATAACCGTCCGCAACGAAGACTGACCATGGTGCTTCGGGCAGGCTGACGAGACCTGAGTGATGGGGGTGTTTTGCCACTTGTTCTCGGAGATGCGAGCGTACACCAGCCAGAACCTTGCAAAGTTGGCTGAACCACGACTGTACTGAGCTCGTACGCTGGCCAATGTGAAAGACGAGACGAAGATCCTGCGCGAACTAGGTAGATCGTGCAGGAAAGTGCGCGATAGGGCGTAGCTCGTTATTTCAATTCTTTTTTAGCTCTGAATTTCTAATCAGGTATTCAAGTTATTGGTTCTCAGGCAATTTGGAAAACCTAATGCAATTCCTTGTTCTTTGGTTCCGTTAGACATGGGGGGGTGGGACACCCCCCCAAGACCCCCCCTTGCGCCTAGCGGCGCAGCCATCGCAGCCCTTACGGGTCAAGCATCCGGCAAAGCCGGATGTACTGTAGAACATTGATTAGTTGCAAGCTAAAGCACTTCATCAAGAGATGCGCAAGTGCTTGTTGGGCATGCTAGGCTGATCAGATGATCATAGGCATGCCAAGCTGGTCACAGGGGCTATGTCACAGCTGCCACCTGGCAAGCCTATTGCAGTCTTGTCAGACTTGCGCTATTGTAACCATTTTGGTGCAATGATAGGGCAGGGTATGGCAGTAGCTATGTAGGCGATTGGTTCTGCTACAGAGATCATTCCATGCATCAGCCTCATGCATAGATCTTTATTCTCTGATGAAAGGCAATTTGGCAAGGACACAATGCATATTAGGATTGTGCTGATGAAATCAGAATGGCCGGAATTTTCTTATTTAATTCCCCCATTTACCGTTTTCGTTCCAGGGACACCCGCAGAAATTCGCCCCGTAAGAGCTACGCTGATGAACGGTGCTTTGCTACGTGCAACACCGTCAGCGTCATGCAAGTGGAGGTGGTCAAAGCGGAGATCGCCGTTAAGTCCGTTCGCCACCTTCAGATGTGTCCTTGACTCGGCTCCAGGACTGCACAAAGTGCACAAAGGCAGTTCAGAGGAGCCTCACAGCCATGCCCAAGCTGAATATTCTTCAGTGAGTAATACTCATGAAGTACTAGAGGGTATTGACGCCGCAGACACAAATCATATCACCCGTATCTCGAGAAGAACAAGCAGCGAGTCCGAGAAGATGAGGCAAAGGCAGCAGCAGAAGAGCTAGCCCGGGAGCAGAAACGCATAGACGTCGTGCGTGGGCCATCAGCTGCTGTATGCTGGACACTGACATTCCTGACAGGACTCCGAAGCTAGACTAGCACAACTCCGTCGTCGAGCTGGATCGCCTACGGGGTTTGCGGTAGATCCCAGTGCAGCTGCTGGCAATGGCACTGGGGATGATGACAACCTGCCCTCAACCTCGACATCTCGAGATAGAGGTGACTCGCTGATTGAGCGGCAGAGGAAGAAGAAGCTGCAGGAAGAGAAGAGGGAGAGAAAGAAACGCGACCGGCTGGACTTTGATTTCCCGAAGGAGGGCCACAGGGCGTCTTATCTCGAGAAAGACGAGGATGCCCCAGCCAGCTCGGGCAAACGAGACGAGTGGACAGCGCCCAGTGGAGATGATTGGTCCTATGACAAGAGCGGGCACATCAACTTCTTCACCGACCTGGAGGAGGTGAGAGGATTTGATGTCTGGTCTTGGATGAGGCTGATGCTGCGGCAGCGAGAGAAGGGGGGCAAAGCAGGTCCATCGCTGAGCGACATTGCCAAGCAGAAGCAGAAAGAGAAGGAAAAGGAGGATCCGTTCACCATGTATTTGTCGAGACCTGAGAGGGAGACGAAGCCCTGGTACACCGACAAGGATCTCAAGCGGGTGGAGGATAAGGAGATCGGGGAAGAGGCGGAGGAGCGTCGTGCGAGGGACAGGTGAGGTCGCTCGGAGTCTCGGCGAGCAAGGGTCAAGCTGATGAACAGGCGGAAAGACTTGCGCAGCAAAGATCGCAACGACCCCTTGTCTCTGGTCAATTCGCTCCTTTCCTCACATACGTCGAAGTCTCATCCTCCATCCAGACATAGACACCCAACGGATACGTCGAAAGACCCAGCGACCGCTCGACACAACCGAGAAACGTCCGAGAGGCAGAGGGCGCTCGCACTGATCGCCCAGTCGAAGCAGCCACAGAGATGGGACGATACGCCAAGCAGTGTGGGAGGTACATGGGGTGATCGCTTCGAGCGGGAAAAGGATCGGGCTGGACGCTTCTTCTCTGGCGCAGACCCACAGCGTAGCTTTGGCGGCGCTCGGCGCAGTTGGGAGATATGACATGACATGACTGTTGTATGAAGAGGCAATTAGAGATTCTTCCGTCGTGACGATGGGAGTCGTCCAAGTCTATTCATGGCCCTGTGGGACTGCAGTTAACTTACCTTACGCTCGCTGGTGTCGATTTGGATTGCTGGAATCGTTAGCGTGACCATGAAACAATGACGCTGTTGGAGTGGGGAAATCCAGTCAGGTCCAGGCACTCGGACGATCGACCGTTGACACTCTTACGCCGCTCTCTGCATGCCACGCGGATCTTCCCCCTTCCTCGCTCACATATGACGTCGATCCAACCTTCGCCTCCTCGGCGCCTGCCGTACATCATCCACTATCCAATCCACAAATGTCACGCTCGGCATACTCGCACTCCCTCTCTCCCAGCTGTAGCCTCTGCCCCCGCAGACCGCAGAGCCCAGGAAAGCGGAACGGCAGCCGCGATACGAGCAAGCAGATGCAGGGTTACACCCATCTAGATGTACAGGGTTTCCCAAGGCTGTCGTATCGGAACGCGCATCATTCCTGCCGCCTGGCTCTGGCGCTTGCGCGTGCACGGAAGCAGCAGCTGCCCGCTGCGTGCAGCTAGCCATGAGAGCCCGATCGGGACACGCTCGGCGTGCATCATCGTCATTCCCCCTCCCTCCCCCCGTCTCTTTGGCTGCCTATAACGCTCGCTGACCTGCGACCCACGAGGCTAGAGTGAGGATATTCGATCCACTTTGCGCTTCTTGCGTCCTCGCCTCTTCTACAGGAGCAGTACCAGCGCCAGCCAGCGGCAGTCTTACCAGCCTCAGAGAGACATCTGAATCATCGACGCACAATGGCGCCTCTGAGGGAGAAGCTCGAAGAGGGCGGAATCAACCCCCCTCCCCCCGTACGATGGCGCGACTGGCGCCAGTGGGTGTGGTCGCCCAAGAAGGCCGAGGACCAGCCCAACCTCCTGGCAGCGAAGAACCGTGAGACCTTACCGACTCTGCCAGGCCGCAACTCACACAACAGACTTCATTGCCATGGTCGGCGAGTACGTCGGGACGGTCTTGTTCCTCTTTTTCGCACTGGGCGCTACAAAGTGAGTCGTGTGCGGCCCGCCAACACGCCTCGGCTGAGCGCAGTGTGGCTTTGATTCCACAGAACAACGTGACGACAGACACCACAACTGGACAGGACGGGTCCACCACGGCAGTAGTCAACACCTCCAGTCTGTACGTCCGCCCTATCCCACATCCCATTCATGCGTACCGGGCTGACGTGGAGTCTTTACATTTCGCTTGCATTCGGCTTCTCACTCGCTGTCAACGCCTGGATCTTCTTCCGGGTCTCTGGCGGCCTGTTCAACCCTGCCGTGTGAGTCGATCTCACAGAACATGACGGCACCGCTGACCACAGGTCGCTTGGAATGGTCCTTGTCGGGGCCATCACCCCCCTCCGAGGTGTTCTTCTGACCTTTTCCCAACTGCTGGGCGGTATTACCGGGGCCGGGCTTATCCAAGCCATCACTCCAGGCACTTTGTACGTTTCTAGGTGCTGGCGCCGTCACCTTGCTGACCTGCAGGAATGTCCGAACAACCTTGACAAAGGGTATCAGCATCTCGCAAGGACTGTTCCTTGAGATGTTCTTGACGGCACTGTAAGTCGCAAGAGCCCATTGAGTCAAGCTGAGCGCAGACTCATGCTCGCCATTTTGCTCCTGGCTGCCGAGAAGCACAAGGCGACATTCATCGCACCTGTCGGCATCGGTCTCGCCCTCTTCGTGAGTTTCGAAGCTCGCAACACACAGCTGGGCTGACGGGCAGATCGCAGAAATGCTCGGCGTGTATTACACTGGCGGCTCCCTCAACCCCGCTCGGTCCTTCGGCCCGTGCGTTGTGTTGACCACGTTCGAGCACTACCACTGGATCTACTGGCTGGGCCCTGCCTTGGGCGCTGTCATCGCCGCGGGCTTCTTCAAGATGCTCGTGCGTTCTTGCATGGTTGCGCCGCGGTGCACAGCTCAAAGCAGAAATACCTCCAATACGAGACTGTGCTTGGTCCAGAGGCGGATGCCGACCAGGGCCCTCAGCGCACCATCATTATTCGCGCGGGCGCACATGACGACGAGGAGCGCACCCTTGGCATGCCACTTGCTATCTCGGGCCCTGGTCTGGAAGAGGTCGTCAGCCGCGAGAGCCAGCGTCAGGCCCAGGTCAGTCGTAGTTATCTGACCTCGATCCTAGCTCATAATGCAGCACCTCGGCGGTGGTGGCGGCGGCGCTGCGGGCAACAATGGTCGTGACGCCTCGAACCGCGACCTCCAAGACCGACTGGACAGGATTGAAGCCATGCTCTCGCGCCTGGGCCCGCAGTCGCCCGGCATGCAGTACGCACCCAACTACTCCAAGGAGATGCCAGACTCGCCGCCCGCGCAGCAGATGAGCGAGAACGACCTCGCTGGACGTACCTCGGAAAGCACCATTGTGGGAAACGGCAACAACTACGGCCACACGCACCACGCGAACACCCAAACCCAGACTCGGACCGGCCCATACGCCTCGTCTGACGTCGCTGGACGACCGCACGCCGAGCTCGGCCCGAGGGCCTGAGCACACGACCGTCTCGATGATCTGAATATATGAGCCTGCAATGTAGATATACGTCGTCACCGCCTCGACTGCTGGCGAGACGACGGCCCGAGAGGAGGGGTCAATATAGCTTTGATAATTTGACCGAGAGTTATGCGCCATGACACCTGTAGCCAATGGTATGATCTGATATGTATCGCTTGTCTCTCCTACATAATTACCTCCCCACTCAAGTTAGAAGCGCCACTCGGCGTGCGGCGATCGACGCTCGGCTCTTTGGTCCGAAGTCCGGTGGGGAAGTGCGGGGTTGACGTCACCCCTCTTCTACCCCGCTGCAGCTCTCTTGTGCAGCAGAGACTAGCTAGCCGCTGCCAGACACTACATATACGCTTGGTGGAGCCGCCCCTCGTGCCCGCCTTTCCCTGACTAACTTCTACTCATAACACGACGCAACACAAGAACCCAACGCCCAGCTTACGATGGACTCTTTCCACGCCCACGGTAGCGAGACGCCCGGCGCGGCTCCGCAAGCCTATGCCAGCGCCCAGAAAGCCAGCGAGCAGGACACAGGTGAGTACGGCTCGACACCCCTCCACCGCCGTCCCAAGGCTTTAGAAGGTCGAAGGGGACGGAGGACGAGGGTTGACTCTTTGCAGATGTCTTGAGGGCCACGCTGGAGCCAGGTCGTGTGGACCATTTCACCCAGGGCATGAAGGACGAGTATGACCGGGTGAGTAGAGCACCACACTGAGCATGGGCAAGAGGGGTTACGGCGCTGAGAGACAGGTTCGAGAGGGGTTCGCACACGCGACCGCTACGGGCAATGCCCCGACTAGTCCCACCTCTTCTACCTCTGGGAGTGACCTGGGCGACAACGTACAGGCGTTCAAGGAAGGTGCGGCCGAGGAGGCTCAGCGTGTGAGTCGTACGGACCCTGCATGAATAAAGCTCATGGGCAGATCCAGAACAGGATTTGAGCCTCCAATTTGTCGATCAGAGGAGAAAGGAGTGAAAGTGTACGATAGCGTCAGAAGTCATACAGCCAAACATGGCCACAAGCATGAGATAGTTGATCAATGTACGAGTCAATGCCGCTGGCATGCGATGAAGTCTATGTGTCTATCTCTATCGTGCAATGGGTTCGCTATGCTACATTTACTCGTCCATGGTGTACTCGGTCTGTGCCCGTTGCTTGGCGGCGTTGCCCGCAAGCGCACGCTTGAAGCCCTCGAGCGTGACACCCTGCTCGCTGCGCTTCAGTGCGTCAAGCTCGGCACCTGAAATTCTGTCTGCCCCCGGGCTGCCTGGTCGGCTGGGGATTGGGCTTCCGACAACACTGTCGTCGCCCCTCCACTCCTTCTGCCAGTCGTCGCCGCCGTTGCTGCCCCGTCGAATGCCCACACTGGAGAACGAGCCCTGGCGGGACACGCCGGGGGTCACGACCGGTGTGACGTCGGGTGTTGCGCGCGGGTCGATGCGGTCTTCAGGCTGCTCGATGACAAGGGCGAAGGTCTGTGTGGTGGGGTCCCACTGTACCGACACGTGTGAGAGGTCTTCGACTAGGAAGTCTGGGCGCTCTTTCTCGAGAGCGGCACGGTCGTGCGATGTGCAAGTGGCGAGCACACGTGCGCCGGAGGCTTTGCCGGACCGGATACCGGTCGGGGCATCCTCTACCACGAGAGACTCGAATGGTGAGGCATTGCACCCGGCGGCGCCGAGGAGGTAGGGGTCAGGGTGGGGCTTGCCCTTGGTGACGGAGTCGGCGGTGACGAAGACTTTGGGTGTGGGGAGGCCGGCGATGGGAATAGCCTTGCCGGCGTAGAAATAGGTAGCTGAGGTGTCAGCTGACTCACAACATTCTGGTAGCTAGACATACAGGAAGTGCAGATGGCCCATTTCTCCTCTCCGTTGCGCTCGGCGGCCTGAGAACCGAGGTCCTCGAGGAGCTTCTTGACGCCTGGCAGCACTTCGATACCGGCCTTGCCGTGCTTGGTAGCCATGTCCTCGGCTGCCTGCAAGATGGCCGACTCGAACCGGATCACCTCGGCGGCGAGAAGCTCGGGGTCGGTGATGTGGCACCATTTCTTCAACACGTCAATGGTGCGCATGCCGTGTGCGGCTGAAGTCAGCGGTGCGCTATGCGAGCCGCAAGGATCAGCTCACAATGCAGGATGTCCTCCAGGTCCAAAGGATACTTCTCGGCGAAGAGCTCCCAAGCCCTGACGACTGCCGGGGACGAGTTGATGAGCGTGCCGTCCATGTCGAACAGGACAGACTCGACATTGATGCGGACAATGTGGGGGTCGACGGCAGGTGTCATGGTGCCCGAAAGCGCAGGTGTGGCTGTAGGGCGAGCGAACGATCCTCTGCGCGAGGCGGCGACTGATGGCGGCACCGACGACGAGGGCGTCGGGAGCGCCGACATGGTGAAGGCCTGCTTGGTGAAGACGGACATGGTGATGATGTGGTGGCGATACGATGTACAATGAGTGTTGCTGAGTGAAGTGACCGGTCGACAGTCACGAGTGGTAGTTGTGGAAAAGATGAAGAGAAGTGGTTTTGTGAGTCTCGGTCGCCGCGGGTCTCGGAGGTGGGTTGGGGGGATACTGGGACCACGCGATAGGGCGGGCGGTCGCCAAGGCTACTGTGCAGCTTTGGATCGATCAAGGCTAATCAAGGCCGGATGGATGGCTTGCTTGCTGATGGTGCTGTGCTCCACCTACGCCCCCATCACCCGGCCCCAAAAAAAGATTTTTCACATCGGCGCTAGAGGGCAAGATAGCAGGGAAGACCTCGTTTCATCGGCGTGTGCCGGCCCCAAAAAGGGGGAAAGGAGGGTGTGACGCCACCCGGAATTCCATCAAAGCCGTTGCCGGCGGCACATCAGCGATCACTGACGTCATCCCGTTCCCATGGATCCTTGTAAAATTTCTTTTCGGCCCCTGATTACAGGCCTACAGGACACATGCTCGCCGTTGCCGCCGGGTGATCCTGCGCATCTCCCGGGCGGCGCACGGTTGGGACGTGCACAGCAAGACCGAGCTCCTTCCCTCGCTTGGTTAAAGTGGGGCTGGACCCTGGTTTCTCACCGCCAGCAGGCAGCCAAGTCCGAAGGACCTTTGTCGCAAGCCTGGTATCGGCTCTGTTCGGTCATGAATCATCTGATGCAGCTCATCAGAGCCTCGGGAACGTGGTGCTGGGAGTGAAAATCTGATGACTCCGTGGACACCTCGGGCGAGCGGCAGAGTAGGGTCATTACACACGGGTTAGGGATACAGGTAGCGCCCGGGATACCGTACCGTATCGATGGGAGATGGGATGGAACAGCATGGATGATGTGTACAGTATCCCGAGCGAGGGTATGGGTATTCCGGGGGACGTTGATGGCGTGAATAGATAGTCTTGTCTCTGCACCATCTATCTCATCTATCTCACTTTCCACTATCTCATCACCGTTCTCACGCCAGCGCATCACTCGTCCCACCGCCCTTCCACCTCGTTCAACACGCACGTCGTATCGCGTATCGCTTGCCTTCGCCACCTGTAGCCCTAGACACTTAAGCCAGCCCCCCGTCCGCCCCAGCTCGCACGTCGTCATGTCTTCCGCCTCTTCGTCTTCCGTAGACAAGATGTTCTCCGACCTCTCCATCCCCTCGTCCACAGTCACCACGCCCGCCGTCACCCGGCCCTCCTCGCCGCTGGCAGCCCTGCCGCCGTCGCCCCTCCCTTCCGGCAAGCACAAGGTGGCGATCATCGGCAGCGGATCATGGGGCAGCGCCTTGGCCAAGATCGCGGCCGAGAATGTGGCCCGGAGGAAGCACGAGTTCCACGAAGAGGTCCGTATGTGGGTACGCGAGAAACAGGTGAGTCCCCCGCTGCGCAGCACCACTCATCCCCCAAGCAGCTAGCTGACACCGTGCAGGTCGGTGGCAAGCCCCTGACCGAGGTCATCAATCGCACGCACGAGAATGCTCGATACCTCCCCGACATCCCCCTGCCGCCAAACCTCGTCGCCGTGCCGCACCTCAAAGACGTCGTCAAGGACGCCTCGCTGCTCGTCTTTGTGGTGCCGCACCAATTCCTTCACACCGTCCTGTCCGAGCTGTCTCGGCCGGGCGTGATCACCCCCGGCGCCCGCAGCGTCAGCGCCATCAAGGGCGTCGAAGTAGACGGCACCGACATCCGCACGTTCGCCGACCTCATCCAGTCTCGCGTAGGCACACCATGCTCCGCCCTGAGCGGCGCGAACATCGCCATCGAGGGTGAGTCTCTCCCTGCCCACCCGCACAATGACGCCGTGCTAATTGCCAGTCGCACAGGAGCAGTTCTGCGAGACGACCATCGGCACGCCCTCCAGCACCGACGCCATGCTGTGGGACGCCGTCTTCTCCGCCCCGGCCTTCCGCGTGTCCTGCGTCGACGACGTCGCCGGCGTGTCCCTCTCCGGCGCGCTGAAGAACGTGGTCGCCCTCGCGGCAGGCATGGTCGACGGCCTCGGCCTGGGCGGCAACACCAAGGCCGCTGTGCTGCGCATCGGCCTCGGCGAGATGCGCGACTTTTGCCTCGAGTTCTTCGAGGGCAGCAAGGCCGACACGTTCGCCAACGAGTCGGCGGGCATCGCTGACCTCATCACGACGTGCTACGGCGGGCGCAACCGCAAGTGCGCCGAGGAGTTCACGCGCACCGGCAAGTCGTTCGAGCACATCGAGAAGACGCTCCTCAAGGGCCAGAAGCTGCAGGGCACCGCGACGGCCGAGGAGGTGCACAACTTTTTGTTCGCGCGCAGGCGCACAAAGGGCTACCCGCTCTTCGAGAAGGTGTACCAGATCTGCTTTGAGGGCCTGCCGCCCGCCGAGCTCGTCAAGGGGTTGTAATTTAGCCACGCAATAGGTAGAGGGGCGCACCGTCCTGGGGATGGTGCGCGGCATTGTGCATATATAGAAGCTTTAGAGTATAGAGCCCTTCCTTGCATATACAGCAACGACACGCGACAGCGACAGACAGACAGACAGCACTATAGCAACACTTGCATTGTTCCATGCCCCGCCTCCTTCTTTTCGCAGATCCGGACGGTGATACGAGTGCCGATGCTAATGCTGGACCTTCTTGGTCTTGGACTTTTTCGGCTTGTCCACACTGGCGAACAGGTCGTCGATAGCATCTTTCTCCTCTGCCGGCCGATGTTTCCGCTTCTTCTCCTTCCTCTCCCCTTTAACCGGAGCAGGGATGGCGACCGGCGCAGCATTGGTCGACTCCAGCTTGATGTCGGACTGCTTCTGCTCCGAAGGCGCCACCAGAGAGGCGGTGACGGCCGATGCCGCCTGTCTCGCCATGGCCGTCTTCCAGTCCAGCGGTCGGGTAGAGTACAGATACAGGTTCATCCGCTTGACGATATACCGGCCAAATGGGTCGTTGCCCAGCATAGTAGCGTCATTCACGACAGACTTGGTGATACGTTCCTGCCTCTCAGCGCGCCTCCTATTGTCTGATGGAGTGGGTCTTACCTTGAGGTACAAGTCCGCGCCGTCCCATAGACGCTCCACGACGCGCGAGCCAATACGGTCCGTTGCAAGTGCCGTGTAGTGCCCAACGAATGCAATCATGAGTTTGCGCTTGTACTTGACAGGCACGGAGGGCGTCTCGAGTACCGCGTCAAGTAATCGCGAGCCGATGGGGCTGGTGGCATATCCCAACAAAGTTTGAGCGTCTTGTGCGAGCAAGCTGCGATGAGCTGCACGATCGTCGAAGAGGTATAGAGTGGACTAACCTATTGAGCACCGGCTCGGACCCCGGCGTAGGGATCTTGACGAGCGACTGAAGCAATACGCAGCCCTGTAAATTCGGTTCGAGCCCACCTTTGGTTTGTCGCGCATTGCGCCGGTTCTGCCATGCGGCGCGACGGGCAGCGGCCGCTGCTGCCTCTTCTGCGTCTACATCTTTGACCTCGGCTGGGACCGCTTCGTCGTCGTCGTCATCTTGCACTGCCTCGCCTGTCGAAATCGCCTTGTATGTCTGAGCCGTCAGCCATGGTCTCGGATCGATCCCAGCCCACTCACGGATAATGTCTTGAGGGTCATAAGGCACGGCACCAGCATCGAGTGGTCGTCAGACGACAGGCCGAGAGACGAGAACAGGAGCTGGACCGTCAATTATGCCCCAACACCCGTTGACAAGACTCACCTCGTTGAGCACCTCCCACCCTTCCCCCAGAGCTGCGACACGCTCCGCCAAGGCATGCAATACGCTCGTTCGCTGCGATTCTGCGACATAAGCTCCGGGACATTCTTGTTCAACCGTCAGGCTAACTGATCATGCCCTTGCCCCCGTTAACCGCTTTGCACTCGGCGCACGCGCTCTCTACACCGTCCGCGCCCAAGCGATTGACCCCTTTCGCCACCACGAAATTGGCGAATGGATGCACTGCCAGTTTGCCGATCTTGCCCCGAAAGTATAGAGTCCACAGTGCCTCGAAGACAGGCTGTGGGGAGTGCTGCAGAAGAGCCTCAAACAGGTGTGTCCCAGTCGGCACTCCAACGAGCGATGTCAAGAATGGACGAGCCTCTAGCGGTTCCTTCTTGTCTGACCAATCAGTCGGAGAAGGATGGGGAAGCGGACCACGCACCAAGCTGGGAGACAAGACCTTCGGTCAGAATATTGAAGAGTGAGCCTTCCTTCTCCGCTTCTCCATCTTCTGCCTCAAGGTCCAGCATCATCTGCCATAAGTCTTCCGCTCCCCTTTGCCAACCAAGGGGCGCTCACCTGCACGACGATACTTCCGACCTGATGGCCGCCGACAATTTTCCATTCGCCCTCTCCTAACGCACCCATCAATGCCTCTCGGATCTTACGTCGCAAGCCCCTGATGTCTGCCGGGAGTCTCCTCGCCGCCGCCTTGCCCTTCAACTTGGCCATATCGTCCCCGAAGATAGATTTGCCTTTGACTTCTTGCTTCTTCCTGAACTTGTCGCTCTTTTTGGATCTGATACGGTCATCGCCACCTTCCAACGAGGGGAGCTCCCGATTGGGCGAGAGGACCAGCAGCAGCAGTCGGACAGGCGGGGAGGCGTGAGGGTCGCTGATGAGGGATGGCAGTGATGGCATGATGCTTTCCACAAGTGTCGCGACAAGAGAGCTCATCGTCGGAAGAACCCCTTCACTTGAGTCCTTCTGCTGCTTGTGGTGCTGGGGAGGGTAGATGTCTCGTGCCTTTATTGTCAGCCACGCCATTTCAGAATAATCTGTTCTCCCACCTCTCGGTCCAGAGTCTCGCCAGCTAGGGTGAGCCAGGTCTGCACAACATGACTGCCGAATCGGTGTCGTATAAGCGTCTCCCACTGATCTCCGAATGCGTCGCCTATGACTCGCCGTCCCCAATCCCCCATTGAAGGTAGTAGGCGCTCGAGCACGATGGATGTCTCAGGGTCGGTTGCTGCAAGCAGCTCATTGTTGCGCAGCTCGGAGAGCACTGAGCTCAAGAAAGTCTGTCTATCTAGCTGATGAGCTTCTGAAGACGCACCAATTGAAGCTCTAACCTTCCCGCTCTTCTCCAACAGACGATACACCCTCCCAATCCTTGATCTGGTCCTCGACAGTGCGGAAATACCCCTTGAGATCGGGATCAAGTTCACCAAACGGGAAGTTTGGATTCCCTAGCTCTACTTGTTGACTCTCCGTTGGTTCTTCCTCCGCTTGGGCAGCAGGAGGCGGTCGATGTCCAGCAATGAGGGCGGCGCGAGCAGGGTGGAAGGATGGTCCGGAAGATGGCCCAGCTTCGGAGTGCAGCTGTTCAGGTTGCGGCGCTACTTTCGGCTTGACATAGTCCTCGTCCGTCTTTGTCTTCCTCTTTCCGCGCTTTCGTACTTGTTCTCGCGGCATCTTACAATCCTTCGCGGTGATCAGATGTAGATTCTGGCGCTCACTAGGTAGATCGTGCAGGAAAGTGCGCGATAGGGCGTAGCTCGTTATTTCAATTCTTTTTTAGCTCTGAATTTCTAATCAGGTATTCAAGTTATTGGTTCTCAGGCAATTTGGAAAACCTAATGCAATTCCTTGTTCTTTGGTTCCGTTAGACATGGGGGGGTGGGACACCCCCCCAAGACCCCCCCTTGCGCCTAGCGGCGCAGCCATCGCAGCCCTTACGGGTCAAGCATCCGGCAAAGCCGGATGTACTGTAGAACATTGATTAGTTGCAAGCTAAAGCACTTCATCAAGAGATGCGCAAGTGCTTGTTGGGCATGCTAGGCTGATCAGATGATCATAGGCATGCCAAGCTGGTCACAGGGGCTATGTCACAGCTGCCACCTGGCAAGCCTATTGCAGTCTTGTCAGACTTGCGCTATTGTAACCATTTTGGTGCAATGATAGGGCAGGGTATGGCAGTAGCTATGTAGGCGATTGGTTCTGCTACAGAGATCATTCCATGCATCAGCCTCATGCATAGATCTTTATTCTCTGATGAAAGGCAATTTGGCAAGGACACAATGCATATTAGGATTGTGCTGATGAAATCAGAATGGCCGGAATTTTCTTATTTAATTCCCCCATTTACCGTTTTCGTTCCAGGGACACCCGCAGAAATTCGCCCCGTAAGAGCTACGCTGAAAATGCTCTTGCAGACTGACTTTTGACAATCTTTGTCAGGCACGCGTCTGTCACGTGACCGAGCTTGGTCTTGATTTTCTGCGAACTGGACATCAGATACCTTCCCTACCATTGCTTGATATCTAGGATCTCACCAAGCCGCGCAGTGCCTTCGAGCGGAGCGGAAGGCATTCGGGCTCATCCTCGATATGGAGGAGAGAGCTCATAAAGCTCACCATAAGGCTTCGGCCGGTGGCAAGCTCGCCAAGAAGGATGCCGCCAAAGGCGTCGACCGTTCCGGTGGTCAGAACTACAACCCCAAGGTCAGCTACGTCTTGTCTCAGTGTCAACTCCGGCAGTAGCTCATACGGCTAGGCTTTCACATCATCCTCGTTCCGAGCGGCAGACAAAGCTATTCGCCGCAACGCGGACAAGGATCAGAAGCGCCTTCATGTACCGCTGGTCAACCGCAACCCCGATGAGAGAAAGGTTACTTCGGAGAAGGGGAAGGGCATGGATGAAGGCAGGCTACCACCGCCGCCCGTTGTCGTGGGTATCGTCGGACCTCCAGGAGTGGGCAAGTCCACCCTGCTACGATCCCTGGTCAAGCGCTACACGAAGCACTCGCTCAATCAAGCGCAAGGGCCGATCACTGTCGTCAGCGGCAAGACCCGACGGATCACTTTCGTTGAATGCGGCAATGACCTAAACTCAATGATTGATCTGGGCAAGGTTGTGGACTTGGTGCTCTTGATGATTGATGGCAGCTTTGGATTTGAGATGGTCAGTCTAATCATGATCTGGAGATGTAAAGCTAAGTGGGCAGGAAACATTCGAGTTTCTCAACATCCTGCAATCTCACGGTTTCCCCAAGGTCATCGGCCTGCTATCCCACCTGGATCTCATCAAGAAGCAGTCAACACTGAAGGACACCAAGAAGAGGCTGAAGCACCGGTTCTGGACCGAGATCTACCAGGGAGCCAAGCTGTTCTCCCTATCAGGAGTGATCAATGGACGCTATCCCGATGCCGAGATCAACCTCCTCTCTCGCTTCATCTCCGTCATGAAGTTCCGGCCTCTCATCTTCCGCAACCAGCACCCATACTTGCTAGCGGATCGGATACAAGACCTCACATCGCGGGAGACTATCCGCCTCAACCCGAAAGTTGACAGGACGATCACGTTGTACGGTTACCTTAGAGGCCCTAATCTGCCTGCCAGGAATGCCAAAGTCCACATTCCCGGCGCTGGCGATTTGGAAGTCAGGGAGGTCGAAAGGCTGGCGGACCCATGTCCGCTTCCCACCCTAGAGAGCGAAAGAAGGAGGAAAATGGGCGAAAAGGCGAAACTCATACACGCGCCAATGAGTGATGTTGGTGGTGTCATGTACGACAAGGATGCGGTGTATGTCAACGTGCCGGGCAGCTTCACCCGGGGTGGAGATGGTGGGTTGACCTTCCCGTGTAGTAGATCGCATAAACTGATTGATAGCCCCTCAGGGAGAGGGTGAAAAGATGGTCATGGACCTGCAAGACGCCGGCACCACTTTTGCCGACAACATCGCCAAGTCGGAGATCAAGCTTTTCGGCTCTTCATCAGCGCCGCTGTCTGTGTCGCAGCAGCGCACGAGGCGTCGTGCCGAGCCTAGAAACGGGGGTCCTATCCTAGGTTCGGCATCGGATGATTATCCGTCCGATGATGTCGACAGCGCAGATGACGATGAAGATGCCGAGGAAGATGACGATGACTTCCTCAATGAATATGAAGATGGAGAGGGCAGCGATGGGGAGATCTCCGATGGTCGATCCGGTGATCAATCCGGCTCCGACGAGGATGCGGACGATGGAGCTGATTATGCGGCGTCCGACTCGGACAACGATCTCGAGAATGCCACCGGCTTTCAGCAGGATGGTGCCCGTCTCGATCTCGATGAGGATGATCTGGGCAGCGACGATGAAGATGAGGCACCGAGGTGGAAGGACAACCTCGCTAAGAAAGCGGCAAAAAGCTTTACGGCTCGAATGGAGCGTCGACGTGATCTCATGTCTCTCGTTTATGGGGATGATCTGTCCCCCGAAGAGATTGCAGCTGGCAAGACGCGTCCATCCTCGGCGGATGCCGAATCCTCTCAGATGGCACAAGACGACTTCTTCCGTGTGCACCGGCAGAACAATCATGGGTTCGACGACAGATACACCGTTGATGAGGACCGTGGAATGATCGCTGAAAAGTGGTCAGACGACGCCATGCTCGACTCCATCCAGCATCTCTTCATTTCCGGCCCTACAGGCGATGTCGATGCCGAAGGACAGGACTACGAAGAGGAGGGAGGAGATTTCGAAGATCTTGAAGAAGAAGGAGACGAAGAAGGCGGTGACGTCCCATACGTTGGCGCCAAACCAGCTGAACTGGATCACGAGGCTGCTCGGGCCGCCGCGTTGGCGAAGAAAAAAGAAGCGCTCAAGATCAAGTTCGACGAGCAGTACGACGACTCTGGAGACGAGGGAGAGGAGAAGATGGACTTTTACGACGAGCAAAAAGCAGAGATGGCTCGACAAAAACAGCTGAACGAAGCCGAATTCGACGGTTTGACTAGCGAAGCCAGGGCCCAAATCGAAGGCTACCGCTCCGGGTCGTATGTTCGTCTCGAGATCGACAATGTTCCCTGCGAGATGATCGAGCACTTCGATCCTACCTTTCCCATCATCGTAGGCGGCTTGTTGGCTGCCGAGGAGTCCTTCGGCTATGTGACGGTACGAATCAAGCGACACCGATGGTTCACTCGCACGCTTAAGACGAACGATCCCATCATCTTCTCGCTCGGGTGGCGGCGGTTCCAGTCGCTCCCCATCTATCACTTGGACGACCACTCAATCCGCAATCGGCTCCTCAAGTACACGCCTGAACATATGCACTGCTATGCGACCTTCTATGGACCGGTATCCGCACCGAACACCGGTTTCTGTGCTTTCAACTCTCTTTCGGGCGAAGCGCCAGGCTTCCGCGTGTCCGCCACGGGCGTCGTGCTCGACATCGATCGCAGCACGAAGATCGTCAAGAAGCTCAAGCTTACTGGCGTACCTTACAAGATCTTCAAGAATACCGCGTTCATCAAGGACATGTTCAACTCGGCATTGGAAGTGGCGAAGTTCGAAGGCGCAAATATCAAGACTGTATCCGGCATTCGAGGTCAGATTAAGCGGGCCCTTAGCAAGCCTGATGGGGCTTACAGAGCGACCTTCGAGGACAAGATCCTGATGAGCGGTGAGCTTTAGTCTCTTGGACGGCGGAATTAGCTGAGGCAAAGATATTGTGTTTCTTCGAGCTTGGTACTCGATCGAGCCCAAAAAGCTGTACAACCCTGTCACGTCGCTTCTACTGTCCGACAAAAACGGCTGGCAAGGAATGCGTCTCACGGGTCAAATTCGGCGCGATGAAGGTATTGATACGCCTTCGGATCCCAATTCTGCCTACCGGGTGAGCCTTCTTCTCGAAGCCAATGAATGATCTCTGATTACTCGCAGCCAGTGAAGCGGTCTACTAGGCGTTTCAACCCCTTAAAAGTGCCTAGGAAGCTCGAAGCCTCACTGCCCTTCGCCTCGAAGACCCCACAACTGGCCAAACAGAAGAACAAGACCTATCTCCAAAAGCGTGCCGTTGTTATGCAGCCCGAAGAGAAGAAGGCCGTGGCTCTCCTTCAACAGATCCAAGCACTTCGAAAAGACAAGGTCGCCAGGCGTAAGGCCAAGCAATCGGAACGGAAAGAAGGTCATCGGAAGGAGGTGGCCGACCGGGAAGAGAAGCGAGAAGAGAAGATCTCAAAGGAGAAGAGAGAACGCGCGAGACAAGAAGGCATCAAGAGGAAGCATCAGGAGGATAGCGCGGGGAAGCGAAAGCGTAGGGCGTAGACGGTCTGCCTCCATCGGCATGCAGGCAAGGCTTTTCCACCATCATACTGATTCAGTCTCTCCCGAGGCTTGGCGGAAACCTTCGAATCGCGAATCGGATAATCGGGTGCTGATTTGGGAACTGATCAGATCAAAGGATCCAACGGAACACAACGGAACGAGGCACGAGATCAAGACCCATATCATTAGATTGGTGCCTCGAGGTCGAACCGCCGGTCAAGCTGCCTCGACACACCTTGTGTCTTCCTTACGACCTTTCACGCGCCAATCACCCCATGCACTTTTGCACTTTCACCTCGACCTTGCTCACATTCCTCCAATCTGACCCGCTAATCCTATCGTCAACTGCACGTAGGCGCTCAATAACGGCTTCTCTCTCTCAGACGTCTGAGGACTTCTCTCAATCCCCGGCCAAGCCTTCAACGTGCCTCGCGCTTGTACGGGCCTTCTACCGACGCTCGACTGCCTTCTCCGCCTTCTGGCCAGGCGTGGCCCTCGACAAATCTGCTTTGTTCCGTTCATCTCGCGCATCAAAAGAAACGATTAGAACGAGGATCGTCACGTCCCACAGGGCTTCCAAAACCCGTACCACCATCCTCGCCGAGCGTCTCGAGCCTAGTCTGTCCTTTGTGGCCCCTTGTCTCGATCGGCCGCATTGAGCGTGTCGGTCCTTTGTGATCCGACGAATCTTCCTTTGTCGTCGAGCGCCTCTGATCGTCTGGCCTGACCGCCCTTCTGCGCTACTTTGTTCACTGACATATTGGTTCAAGCCCAAAAGGTCTTTCTTTCTCTTGGACGCTATCATCGCCGCCGCATGATCAACCTTGATAGCCGGTACAGATCCCAGCAACTGCAGCACTGTGAGCAGAGCACTGAAGTCGCAAGCAGAAGACCGATGGCACAGGTTCACTACGAACACTACCGTCGCGGCTGGTCGTCGACACTTGCCTCGCCCCTTGCCGGATCGCGGACCTTACCGCCTCCCCTTCCGCGTTCGACGGTCCCTCCCGCTACACCACTTGGACGACCTACCTCGGCGGTGTCCTCTCAGCAGGACCACCGTGTAGCTTGTGAGTTTTCTCTCATAGTCGAGACACGTCTTCGCCACCCGTTTTACCCCTTTTTTGGCTATGAAGCAGCGTCATTTACGCGGAGCTGCCTCCTTTCACCCAGCTCCTTACAACCAACACGACCCCCCTGCTTCTTCGTGTCTCAACCCCATTTTCCACGCCAACCCGTCGCTCCTCTCATATGATTCAGCGTCAGACGCTCGCACGGCCATCCCTATATTCTTGCAGCACACGGCCCGCCTCCCCTGTTTCCCCCCGCTGCACCACTTACTTTATGACCACCGCTGTTGCACTTTCCACCATGGATCGAGGGTATTGGCTGAATCGCCCAGATCACACTCAACCTCGCCCGGCCGCCCCGCCAATCAAGCCACTCGCCCCGCAACACCAAAGACAATTTTCTCCGATGTACGCACCAGCTCCTCGGTCCGCGACACTGCATGCGCCACATGAGAGTCCGTATGGGCACCACACGCCCCCGCCGCCACAGCCGCGACTGTTGCCGCATGAGCAACACCATTCTGCGGCCGGGCGCCCGACCCACGCGCCCGTGTACTCCCACACTCGTCAGCCCTCCGGCGGTGGCCATCCTCAACAAGCTTCCTATCCGAACGACGGGTACGGCGATGCACGCCGAGCGGGCGGATACGAACACCAGCAGCAGATCGTCGCGCGACAGCAGTATCATCAGCAGCAACAGCAACAACAGCACTACCAAGCGTCTCCCCGCCCCGCGGTGGCGCAACCTCAAGGCCGATATCAGCCGTCAAAGGGTGCACAAAGGGACGCCAAATGGACACAGCGCCACCAGGCAGCTCAGATGTATGCCCAGCATACTGCAGGATATCAGGCGCCACATCACGGTTATGCCGCCCCGCATCATCACGGGTACGCACAGCAGCCGCCTCCGCCAGTCGCGCAACCGGCACATGCCTCGTACACACAGTACGACCACCGTGCGCCAAATGCTGCAATCAGCAAGGCTATACCCTCTACAATCGACCTCATTGCCGAGCAGCAAGCGGCCATTGCGCAAGCCCGCAAGAACATGGAGGAGACGAAAGCCGCTGCGAAGCGGGAAGAGGAGTCGCGTAAAGTCCGACGTATCCAGCTTCAGGTGTTTGTGCATGCTCGGTGAGTTCTGACGTGGAGCAGAAAAAGGAGCCGGACCGAGCTGACGAAAAGACCGACGCACTGCTCTTGGGGCTCTTGCCATGCTGTGCTCAACTCGTGGGCACTCCTCGAGAAGCATTTGTATCACGCACACCTGCACTCCTCCATTCCGTGCGCAACGACGCCGGACGGCAGAGTGGTGTGCGGGTGGAAAGGCTGCACCGAGGTGTTCAAGAACCGCGAGGAAGTGTATAAGCATTGTCTTGTGATCCACATGAAGTCTTTCAGCGCCAGATGTCCCTTCAGTAAGTCCACACGATGTGGTATGGACGCACGGAAGTTGACGCATAGACTGTCTGTACGAAGGCCCGGCTTTCGCCGATCTCATGGCACATATAGGCCGTCGTCATCCCACTGCCACTCCAGACGACTTTGTCCCGGGCCTCATCCACCACAAACCGCAAGTCATCCCCAATGCTGACGATCTGCCTACACTGCCCTCGTCCGCGGTCATACCGATTCCCGAGCCTTCTTCGCCGTCCTCGTCCGGCAGCATGTCGCGCAGCTCGTCTCGCCTGCCGTCCATTAGCAAAGCCGCCGGGATGTGGGACGAATGCACGCCCCGCGTGCGACCATGCCTCAGTATCACTTCGCGCACGAAGGCCAAGGTCGTCCGAAAGTGCTTGTCTGGCCGCCGACCGCGAAAGGCCGGGTACGAAGACAAAGTCGCTGCGCGTGAAGCCATCAAGGCTGTCATCGAGAATGGTCGGCGCGTCAGCGTCGCGGCCCTCGTCAATCCAGTCGCCACCATCATGTCCACACCCACTTCACCCCGCCTCGCTTTGATCCGGGAAGAGGTCGACCTCGCCGAAGGCGGCATGAAAGCTGCTGTGCGTGCTCGTTCCGCCGAACGCGCAGAGCGTCAGGCCGACAAGCCCTCCTCTCCGTCCGTCGAACTGCTCAACCTTAAGCAGAAGGCCAAAGAGGGCAAAGAAGCGGCTAAGCGAGAGCTCAAGGAGAGTGGGGTCGTCAATGCCCCCGATACCAACTCGGAGTGCTCTTCCCGCGCCTCGTCTGTTCCGCCAGACGAGACAGACGGTGCCTCGGGCACAATGTTGCGCCTGAGAGTCCAGAAGCGGAAACGGACTGGCACAAGCACGTCCAGCGGTCCGCTTCCCGGTCAGGAGCGCGACGCGTCCACATCCAAGGAGGCCGAGGCCGACGCCAATCTTGTCAGCGAGAGCGAGAGCGACAGTGAGAGCGACGATGATGCGCATAGCGATTATAAGGCGCCCAAGGGCGCGAGTGGCCTCTTTCCGCAGGTGAACAAGCGGTTGAGACGCACATTGAGAGAGGGAACAGCCACCAGTGTCGTATCGTCTGTGTGATCTCGTGACGTCTTGTATCATAAGCCATCTTGTACATTGCATGGTATTGCGTGATATGTCTTCCGTGCTTGAGACCTAAGTGCGTCAGGCCTCCCGCTCCCCCTCTATGTTACATAGCATGGCAATAGTTGGCATAGTGAGAGTGGCATATACACAAATGCGGGGTACTGGAAGAAAGCTGGCAGAAATGTCAAAGTTGTTTGTGGATACAAGACAATGCGTTTTGATGAAGCTATACACAACCCGGTCTGCCGGCACTCGTCTTTTGAGCCACCACGCTCATTCCTCTTTCGTGAGTTTTGCCCAGGCCTGCAAATCGTCCTTGGTGACTTTGGAATTGACAATCCAAGGGGATGCCTGCCTATTAGCCTCAAGTTGGGCCGGGAATGATGGGCGTACCAGCAGGTCTTGCGGGCTCTTCCGAACCCCCGGATCTTTGTCCAAGCAGCCTTCTACGAATTCCACGGCTTCTGGTGGGAACTGTCGCCTTCGACTGACCAGTCTAGGTGCAGGTTCATTGACGATGTGCTGCAAAAGGTCGAGAATGCTCATGGTGGACCCGCCCCCAGCCAAGCTGACACCGTTTGATCGTCTTCTCGCCCTTTTCGGTGTTGCATCGAGATCGGGTCGTTTCGTCGCCAAGGGAAGGGTGGCATCGGCATCAAACGTTGCTTGCGAGTCATAGAGCTCATGCTCATCCTCGGAAAGCGAGTCGCTCTCGTTCTCGTTTGCTTCGGTAAATGGGAACCGGCCAAGCGCGAGCTCGATCAGCGAGATACCGAGAGACCAGACGTCCGACTTGATAGTATACGCGGCTCCTTGGATACGTTCAGGCTGTCCGTCAGTGGCAGGCTTCCTACAAGAAGACGAACCCACGCTCATGTACGTGCTGGTACCGACAAACGTATTCGCAATCGAGTTGATGAGCTCGCCTGAAACGCCAAAATCGCAGATCTTGATCTCGCCCGCAGTGTTCGCAAGAATATTGGACGGCTTGATGTCTGCGAAGATTGAGTGGAGACGGCCGATGGAGGTGGAGCGACTCACCTCGGTGAATGATTCGGTGCACGTCGTACAGGTACATGAGACCCTTCAGAACCGCTTCTGCCACTTTGCCCACGACGCCGATAGGCACTGCCCCATTGTGCCTGTAGATGTAGTCGAGAGAGCTTGCGACGTCAGAGTTGCCAGCCTGAACCAGGGTTAAAGAATGAGCTTACCCAGCGTCCATGTATTCCATGACAATCCCCACATGCACGTCCACGGGGAAACATCCGTAATAACCGACAATGTAAGGCGAAGCGCAATCGTTCATGATTTGCAGTTCGCGAAGGATCTGCTTCTTCACCGATGGCTTGGCGTCGACGAGAATGAGCTGACAGATCAGCACAGCTCCTGCTCGCGGCCGATTAGCGAGATAGGCCAAATATAGGACGGACCTTTCGCGCCATGATGCACTTCCGTTTCTTGTTCCAGACTTTCGTTACAGTGCCCCCATTTCCCGCGCCGAGATCCGCGAGTACTTCCAGGTCCTCATTCTTCACCAGATCCTCTCCATCTTTATCTCTCTTTGCCTTCCTTCCGGCGGCCGAGGGAGTGCTCTTCTTCCTCGAGGTAGGCTTCTCGCCCGAGGTGCTGACCGAGCCAGGGGTTGTTGGAGCCGTAGGAGAGGATGATATGGGGCTATCGAGCACCGACGCGTCGGACGATGAGGATTTGGATGACAACTGCAGGCGTGCTATGTCCTCCCTCAATTGATCGGCCTCGGACTTCCAGGGTGATGGTGAATTCCCGTTACCAGGGACCCCAGGTGCCGGTCGACTGGGCTTGATAGCCTTGTCGATGCTCAAACCGAGGGGTTTCTTGCGCGAAATAGATGACTTGGGGGACGCGAAAGATGAGGTTGACTGCATAGGTGGGGTTTCTGGAATGGGATGTTCGCCGCGCAGGGCAGTGGATACCGAGGGTCTGATGAGGGTGGGCTCGGCCATGACGATGGCAGGCGACGGATTGAGAGGATTACGGGACGAGAGCTGTTCGGTCCTCGATGTACCGGACACTGATCCCAGTGGATACTCTTGGGGGTCTGAAAGTGAAAGGACAGACACAACAAAGGTGAAGAATGAGAGAGAGAGACACAGTGCAACAGCGCAACAGAGCGACTGCGCTCTGATCGTCATTCCACCTGACCACGTGGCTTGTTACGTAAAAAGGCAAGGAGATCCGAGCGTTGGGACGCGTTCTCGGCAACATGGATCGCAGATGAGATTGACCTCAGAAACACCTCATTCACGAGTTTCACTTGCGGCCGGTCCCAACAACACCTTGGCCAGCCGCGTCCTCTCATTACAGCCGCGTGGATAGCAAGACGGAGCAGCACTGCACGATGAGGTGCAAGTGTCGTACTCTTCGGTGAACAACGGTCAACATTTCGCTTACAAGCCTCAAAGACCTCTCCTTCCCTTGTCTCGGATCTCAACAGAGCACACATACGCCTCCTCGCGCCCATCAGCTATAACCTTTCGAGAGAGCTGGCGCCCGCCACATCAGTCAGGCTGGCCCTGGCTGTCAAGTCATGGAGTCACCAACAACTCCGACCGGTCCGGCTGTTCCTCGTCAAAATCCCTCGAGGCCTTCATTACGTTCTTCGATCTCTGGGCACTCTGACGGTCTGTCGCCATCCTCTGTGAACACACCGTCGACTCTTGCGTCGCCTCGTGCTCTCAGCGATTACGCATTACCCAAGTCCGGCCAACTCGACGTTGATCCGGCCGCCACTCCGCACCATTTCGAGCGAACCGCCGGTTCGCCTCAACTTCGATTCAGCACCGTTTTTGCAAGTACTCGCGTTGGACTAGGCAGTCCCGCGCTCGATCTCAAGAGGGACTGGCTGGGTAGCAGACGAAGGAGCATCGACGGCCCAGACCACGATCACTACTCTTCTCCAGGGACGACGTTGAACGGCGATACATCTATCTCCCCTCATAAGCTTGTTGACCCGAAGTCGGGGCTTCCAAGTCCACCGGGAAGCAACAGCGACATTGGTCCACCTTCAGCGGCCCCCTTGCCCACCCTCGACATGGCCCCAAGCTCCCCTTCTTCGCATATCTCGCCGCCGCGCCCTCCTCGACGAACTTCTTCAACTTCGTCCGGACCGCGACGGTCCCCATCTCTGTCTTCAGCAACTTCGTCTCGGGTTTCCGAAACACGGCTGCGTGAGAGCCTGTTGAAGGCAAGAGGCTCGCCATCTGCGACTCGCTCGAAACCGTCTTCGCCCCATCTCAAACGACTTGACTCGACGACTCTCGGCGCCGAAGGCCAAATCTCCAGATCGGCGTCAAAATCCACAGACAATATCGGGAATGGAGACGCAGGACCGACATCATTGGAATACAGCTCCCCTTCTACATCTAGGTCCTCCTCACCTCAGAAAATGCGCTTTCACGAACGATCACCCTCTTTGCCTCTGGAACGCCAATTGTCGCGCAGCAGTGCTCGTGAAGGCCCAGTGGCTGGAGGCCAGGGCCCTCAGCAACCGTCTCCCTTGGGAGTAGATGACAGGATCCTCGAGGCAGAGGAACGGCTCAAGACCTCGACTAGACCACCCCGTTTATCGATGGACGTCCATACGCCAGGACAGTCCACCAAGCGACATGGCTTTTATGGTGGACCGGACACAGGGGCAAGGGCATCATCACTGTCTTTCGGCAGGAGCACGAATGCTGTGGTGGCATCAGCTACACTGAGGGAAAGATCAGTCGAAGGAACGGCTCTGGAAGGGCACCTCTCGGAACAGCCGGGATCTTCTGATAGACAGCGGGAGAAAAGTGGTGGCAGTGGGTCAAGTGGCAGAAGAAAGGCTCTGCCCGCAGAGTTCCGCAGCGGAACCGGGTTGGTGCATTCTTCCTGTTTTGCAATCATTTCTATAAGCTGACAGTAGTTCACGCCGTCTCCCCCTAAAGCCCAAGCTCCTCACCAGCACGCTTACCCTTTGACCGCCCCGTTGTCCTCCTCGCGGAAGCTGAACGACTCGCCTATCGATTTACATCTCTCCCCAACGATATCGCGACAAACCGGTGACAGTCAAATCGCGTCTCCAGCGCGGCGCCAGCAACCTCTCGGTGAAAGAGATCGCCTGGAACGACATTCGAGTCTCAAGCGCTCCGATGGTTATACGCGTCGACAATGGTCGGAGTCCATTGCCGGTCTGCCTCGTGCGCGGGAAAGCCTAGATGGAAGAGGTCTTCCTCTTGCCAGAACAATCGATGACCGAGCCCGGCAACGAGCGGAGTCTGTCCTTGGCAGCGCTATCGATCGATATCGATATTCGATGCGCGGTGGAAGCAATGAATCTGCTCTGACCGACCGAGTAAATCGCCTCAATTTGGAAGCACATGTGGGGGAACGCGATATGCCATCCTCGGCTTCTACGAGGTCTCGCATTGCTTCCGTTGCTCCCGGCGATTCCATCTCCGCTGTCGGAGCCAATACGTACGATCCCTCAAATAGTAACATGGGCGGGAAGAATCCTCTGGATATTCTTAATCGAATGGACAGGCAGCGAGAACAGCACAACCGGCAGTGGGAGGCGGATCGAAGTGTGTCCGTGATAGGCGAGCATGCTCGACCGCTATCTCGTTTCAACCAGACACCGTCTCACCTTCGCTCAACAACCTCGATGTCGTCAGTTCGCGACTACTCTGCTGCGCCTCGGACCGCACCCATCGAGTCTTTCAGGCATCGCCGCCAAATCTATGAAGGGCCGCCGGACAGTCCTACTACTCTGCGCGGCTCCTCTCGGCTCGGATCTCACCCCGTCACGGAGCCGCGACCTATGCGAAGCAATACCAGTCTTACCGGGCGGTCTAGCGCGTCCATGGACCTCCCCATCTCCTCGACCGAGCATGGTCGACTACTCGTCGAGGCATTCCGCTCCATGGAGATCAAGCTGCCTGTAGATTTCGCCGAGCTGCTTCGTTCTTTCCTGTCTTCTACTCGTTCCGTTGAGAACGTCAGCACTTCGCTCAGGTCAGCCGCGCAATTGTCATCTCAGATTTCGCTCTCGATAGAAGTGGACGACAAGATCGGCGTGAAAGAGGAGCTTGCTCGTTTGGGCGCACTTTTGAGAGACGCAAGCCGCTCGAGCGATCAGAGCGTACGCGACCTGACTCAAATCATGCTGGATCTTCCGAAGGCTCACAGACGCGCGGTTGATCACCATGCAATGCCAGCCTCAGGGTCGATCGGCTCGCTGCGAGGCCTGGGCATAGCAGGTCCGCGATCAGAAGCGGTATTCGATCCGGTCAAACCAAGTCTGCGACCTTACTCTCCGGAACGACAACGCGGGCAAGTGATACGCTCTGAGACAGCGAGCAGCCCGCTATCAAGGTACGATTCTCGGACAACGCAACGGCGCTCCGCGGATATACTTCGATCCAATTCTGCTCTCGAGGGCTATTCGCCATCGCCTCGACATTCCCTCGATGCCGGTGGTAGTCGAACGCCAGGTCGTCTCGCTCTCTCCGGCCTCGTATCCAAATTCCGTTCGACTCCGCAGAAAGACGGTTCTTCTCCGTCGGTCCGCAATCTCCAAACAATCGAAGCATCGCCGCCTTCACTAGATCCACCCGACTCACCTGCGCATGGGTCGACTCAGACAGGAAGGACCCCACGATCACCAAATAGACTGAAGAAGAAAGCTAGCAGCGCGTCAACGCGGACTGTCAAGGGTGCATCCAACTTCTTGCCGTCTCTTTCAAAGGGCACCACGACGGCCGTCAGCACAGTGACCGCCATCAACTCGCCAGTTGCTTCTTCTTTCCCCGCCGTCGCAGGCGATCAGTCCCCTACCCGAGCGAGGAGCATCAAGAGCGTCGTTTCGGGGCGCAGTGCAGACAGCGGAGTTCATCCATCGAGCTTCTACACTGCAGCTGATGGGATGCCTTCCAGCGGTGAGCGAAGCACGCCGCTACTCGGATCTCAAGGGGCGTTTGTGGAACCGGAAGGTCAAGTGAATCAGCGAAGGTCAATGGATTCTGGAAGACTGAGCGGGGAGGACGATCAAGACGCCGTCGCCATGCTTGAACATAAATTGGCGGAAGCGACCAGGCAAAGGGAGCAAGCAGCGCTTGATCGAAGACCAAGTATGTCTGAGAGATTCCGGACATGGCGAGGCAACAATAAGCAGCAGTAAAGCATGGACATCGGAATACAAGTGCATATACATTTCAGATGGGGGTACATGGGGTCGACCATGATGATGCATGGTCTCATGCAAATCGGGCTCAGGCGCTAAATGGAGATGGACATCACAAACGCCACCCGAAGGAGACGATGGAACAATCGCATGCTGCGCGACCTTCCTCTTCGCTTCATGTTTGTCGTTTATCTCTGCTAGCCGTGCATTGCTCTCCTCAGCTTGTGTTGTCTTCGCTCTCACCATTACACGTGCAATGTCGGACGAAATCTCGCTGGTCGACCGAGACCTGATGATCGTTTCAGACGGGTGCTAACCATCTGATGGACGCCACCCTTCCAGGTCGACAGGACACAGGAGAAACGGGCATCGATGGAGCACGGTCATCGCTATGACGCACCACCACTAACGCCAGCTGGCCTGGTGCCTCGAGATGCCTGCCCTCGCCCACGGCTACTGGAATGCTGGAACGGCGAACGGGCCGTGACGACGGGCAGGAGGAGTAAGGACCCGGGGGGGCGTGCTCCTTTCATGATGCGTCCGGCCTGCCTTTGCCTCTGGCTCACTGCTCTGTCCCATCTGTCCCAGTATGGTCTAGCGGACGACAAAGAGGATCTCTCTGTCATACCTGTCTCCCGGTCGTCTGTCTTGATTCGCCCTCCATCAAAAGCACTCCAGGAGCGAGGAGCGAGCATTCGCCGGCGGCAGAGGGGGGCGACGCCATCACACCGCGTGCTCACTGCTCCAAAATTATCGACGCCCGCACAAGTCTTGGAGCACTGGAGTGGGAGAAAAGACAAGATCTGCAAGTCTGCAGCAGGACTGCGGTGGGTGCACTCCCCGGGGACGTGCAGCAGGTAAGCTGACTAGACAGCAGCTTCCTTCGCGACCGCTCGTCACCGACCCGCTGGTGCTCACGATAATCGAGATCGATACAGATTCTCAACGCGCTCGTCCCCAACACCCTCAATGTCAGCCCAGAGGGCTGATGATACATGACCATTGCCCAATATTCGGCCTAACTCTCGCTCATGATTGCTCTCGCCCGCTCTAGTCCGCTGTGAAACGGTCACAATCACGCTCATCAGCGTCCTCGGCTCCCCCAGACAGATCCCTTCCATCACTTCCCACCCCTTATCTGGCACAGCGACCAAATTCAAGAACCAAGCGATCGGGATGAAGCTTACAAAACGCAAATCGAAGGAGCAGCTCCATGCTCGACACCCCCCGTCCTCCTTCGTACCGCCTCCCATCCCGCTAGCACAAACGAGGTCGGCGCTCGCTTCTCAGACGTCGTTACCTATGGGCCAAACGTGCACTGCCTTGTCAGATCGAGCGCAGGCGGGATATGCGAGCGACGGGGAGGCGGGGCCCTCGATGTCGAGGAAGCCCTCGCAGTCCAAGCGGGAACCCAGTCCTGCTCGGCCAAGTGGGTGGAGTTTTTCGCGCATGAGGAGCTTTCGGAGTAGAAAGAACAGCGGGAGTGGGGAACAGCCTGTTGAGGCCATGCCTGTGAAGGCAGTCTCAAGCGGGTCTGCGATGCCAGGCGTGGCAAGGTGTGTGCTTGTCTCCCAGAGGCATGCTCTGTACGTCGCGCTGACCGCGTGGTAGCGGCGCCGAGGCCTTTCCTCTCCGTGTCAAGCCTGCTCAGACTGCCCCGCCGCTCCTGACAACGACGACCACAGCCTCAGCTGTTGGTTCCCCATCCCGCTCGCGATCCTCCTGGGAGCAGAAAAGACCCGCCTTTGCCGCTGAACCGGATGCCCGACTCCTGTCAGCCCCGCTTGCAGACACCGCTCTCGCCTTCAACAGATCCACGAGGCCGTCATCCTTCCTGTCAGAGTCGAGCAATAGCTCGCTTCAGTCTCTCCTCGCTAGGCCTGCCGCCGCTCGCAGGACAAGTCTGCACTCTCGAGGCGAGGCCGGGACTTCAAGCAAACTTCAAAAACGGCGCCCTGGATCGGCAATCCAGCAACACGAGCTCGACACTTATCACATAATCCCTGAGCCACCCCTGCCCCTGTTGACTGCTGGCTTGGAGATGGGTTCACCGCAAGTCCTGACCAGCTCACCTCTGGTCCTTGACCCGCCTGTTCAATTGCCTCTGCCGCCAGATGGTCCTTCACATTCAGCTGTAGCCGAAAGTCCGATCAATCAGCAGATCAGCTTGATTCGCAATGCCTCTCAGTCTTCTCAGTCCGGTTCCTCAGAATACGCACCGGGTACAGACGAGTCCGCCATCCTTCAGACGCCCAATGATGCGCCCTCGCTTCCCCTCGAACGGTACCACGACCGATGGGCGCTCGCTGCCCGGTCTCCAGCACGTCTTTCGCGAATGTCAACGAGATCATATCAGGTTGGAGACGATACCTCGATTCCGTATGACAACGGCCTGTCACTCAAAGTCAAGCTCGAAGCATTGACCCTTGTCTCGGATTCGGCAGTTTCTTCCGGACATCTTTCGTCCAGCGATGATGAGGGGATGCTGTCGGTGCAAACTGGTGCCCAGGGATCGCCTTCTCAATCGACTGTCTGTACTAGCAGCACATTGCGACGGCGCTCGACCTATGCCGTTGCTTCCAACACTGGATCCCACTCTCCCTCAGCACCTCTATCTCGCAATGCCTCGGACTCGGAGCTCACAACCGTCACCTTCCGCGCTCGTCCCCCGTCCTCTTCGCATACTGTCGTTCGACAGTCTGTAGCCTTCGAGCTGCCTGATGATGCCTCGGAAACGGGTACCATGGAGACACTGCGTCGGCCAAGACCCACCAGAACCGGCATAGCCGGGAATCGAGCGAGCTCGCTGGGCGGCGTATCTGTCAATACCACCTCGGTGTATAGTGTTGGCGAGGTGGCTGTGGCCACCAGGGGCACTTTGGCTGTCGCTCAGACCGTTCAGATATCGCCAACGAAGCAGCGAATACATCCCGCACCTTCCGTGCCGATTCGGGCAGCCACCTTACCCTCCTCGAGCTCAGCTGATCCCGCTCAAAACATGTTGCGGCGCATGAAGGACTCGTCCAACGATATTCGACAGGCTATGGATTCCGAGGTGAGCCTTGACTCGAGAATCGCAGCTTTCCGTCGTCGAGCCCCTCCACCCCCACGTCTGTCCGAGAACTTTTCGACCAGACTCGCCCGCCAGGGTGGCAGGAGCACGACTGCTGCTTCACCGATTGCGTCACGTCCCGCACTCCCGGGCATACCGCTCGTCCAAACTCGGACGACACCTACGGAGCAGTCCAAACCTGAACGGCCCAAGTTGGCTCATCGCAGCAACAGTCTAGGCAAATTGTGGCGGAAGTTGAGCGCGGGGCCGTCGAGGCAAGAGAAGACATCTGATGCGTCGCGTGAACAGCCAGCACACTATAACTTGAGGCGCCTACAAACGCCCAGGGACCACGAGTCCGATAGTATCCCCGTTCCACCCATACCGGAGCAGTCGTCTCTACGTATACGTCCTGCTGTCCATGCAGGACAAACCACAGCACCGAACTATGCCCGTAGACCTTGGAGGACCTCGAAGGAGATGTTGCCTGTGCAAGCAGATCCAGACACAGCTCAGTATCTGCTGCAGGCTTCCGACTTCTCCCCGCGGAGACCAGAGATCGCTCCAGCACTGGCTTCGGAGGATGCTTCGAAGCCAGCTCCAGTTCGATTGAGCCCGGCCAGCATGCTATCACCACCCAGATCTGGAACTTCGACTCCTGGGACCGGCAGCTGTACCCCGGAAGTCGCCTCAGATATGGAAGAGACTTCCATCGAGCCCTTAAGCGGGCTAGCGGGCGTGCGCAAACACAATCTTCAAGTCTCCGAAGAGATACGGTCGAGGAAGACCCGACTCTATCGTCAGACACTCTTCGAGATTGCAGATGATACGGTCTTTCAACAAGTTCTTGAGGATCTCACTCGTCTCGACCACGCGCATGCCTGGTCCCCCGGAAGCAGAGCAGGTCTACCGACGCCCCCGCCGTTATCTCGCACCCCGTCAGCGGAGCTGCTGGACAAGTTGGCGCGACAGCAGAGTATCAAAGCGTGGTTCGTCACGCGCGAGATCGTCAAGGGTGAAAGAGGTTATGGTCGACTCCTTGCGAAAGGAGTGGCGGTGCGTACATTGTCCAGATCGAGATCAGCTGCTGAGCCAAGATTACCAAAGATGCTTGCGAGAGGTCCTTCACAACAGACCAGGGTAGCAGCCAATACAGCTCTCCCGTGCGTCAAGGCAGCTCGAAGTCGTCCTTGTCCACATTAGCGGACGACTATTCTCCTTCCCGATCGGGAGCGCTTCGCCTCCGACGAGACAAGGGCGATCGAACGAAACGCAACTCGGAGTACTCACTGGGGCCACCGCCCGCTCAGCTTTCGTCAGGCGGCCGGCCGCCAGCCGAATCGTCCCTGTCACTCCTGGCAGAACGGCTACCGCGCCTGCTAGCGCTCAGCCTCGCCCTCTCCGCTCGCTTCGAGGCCGACTTGTCACCACTAGGAGTGGCTGCTGCATTTTCAGCGATGGAAGAAGAGCTCACAACCGAGTTTGCCCGGTGGGCAAGCGAGATTGGCGGTCTGGTGTCCAGCGGTAAAGCTCTAGAGGTTTTGGGCTTTCAAGGCGCTCGTTCTGGTCCGAGCTACGTCCCCAATCGGCATCACAGGAGTAATAGTATGGGCGCCGGAGGAGAGTCGCAAGAGGACAGATTGGGCTTCTCGGATATCGCAAGTCTACCGTCTGATACGGGGCGACTAGCTGACGAGTAGGTGATCATGCCTATTCAGCGCGCATCGCGATACCGTCTCCTGTTCCAAGGTATTCAGCAAGAAGCTCAAGACCGTGACGTTCAAGCTGACGGAGTAGAGCTGGCGTCCAAGGCTGACGAGGCCGGCCCAGTTGCCGATGCACTGGCTGCCGCGCAACGACTCGTCCAGGTCTGCAACGAGAACCAAACATATGATCTTGAGGCACTCCGAAGACCCGTCTCCACGAGCGGCAAGAAGCGCCCGAAATCGATTGGCCCAAGGTCCGTCGAGGGAATATAATGAATGACGCACGACACACACATGCCACACATAGATGTTTCCCGAATGTACAGATCTTAGAAGGCGGTATCACCCACACATACAGTACACCAGCACAGCATACCATTCGCACAACTATGCCATACATCCACGTGCATACATGCATCTATCTCTTTCTTATTATTCGTCTTGTATGAGGTCTATCGCAAGGTGACCAGTTCCTCTGATGAAGTAGGGTCTGGCGGTCAGCTCACATCCAGAGTGAAAGAATGGGCATACGAATAGCGACGCATTCGTCAAAGTCCTCCTTTGTGGCGCCCATCTTGATCGCCACGCCGACTGATTGGTGAGCATTGTAGACTTGACACAGTTCGAAGCACTCACAGCCTTGCAGGATCTCGTCTGAGCCCTCGCCGATGATGTGCAACCCGACGACCTTCTCTTCCGGTCCAGTGCAGATGAGCTTGTACGCGGTGGGCTGCTTGTGTGCCTCGTCCATCATGGAGAAAGACATGGCTCTGAACTGGGGAGTCAGTTTAAGGAGATCAAGCTTTGACCAGCGTGGACCCACCGATGTCTTGTAGATCTTCAAGTTCTCTTTCCCGTACTTCTCCTCTGCCTCGGGTTCCGACAGTCCAATAGAGCCGATTGTGGGATGCCTCCAGGTGAGCTGATACCTGGCATAGATCGTGTATACCTACGAGAAGACCACACTGGGGATGTTCTCGTATGACAACTTCTGCTTCTTGAACTTTTCGGGTCCAAATAGACGGTTGCTGAGCCTTCGCCCAGCGGCAATGGCAACGGGTGTCAAGAGGGCCTTGCCACCGACGTCACCAACAGCGTAGATATTCGGGGTGGTTGTCACTTGGTACTCGTCCACCTCGATGTCTCCCTTTTCGTTTGCCTTCACACCAACCTTCTCCAAGCCCAAGTTCTCGGTATTCGAGTGTCGTCCGATGGCCCACAAAAGGACGTCGACCTCGATGGGCTTGTCAAGGGAGTCGATGGTGACGGAAAGAGCGCCGGACGAGAGCTTCTCGACCTTTGTGACATTTGACGATTTGTGAACGTTCAGGCCGGTCTTTTCTGCCTTATTAGCCTGTGACAGTAGCATGGACAACGAACGTACCCATATACGGCACCAACACCTCGGACAGCATCGGGTCGAATGTCCTCAATACCGCGTCCTTGCGGATGACCAAATGAGTCTCCGTTCCCAAGGTGTTGAATACGCCAGCGAGCTCGACCGCAATGTATCCAGCACCGACCACAGCCACTCGTTTCGGCTGTTCTTCCAAGTCGAAAAAGCCGTCAGAGTTGATGCCGTACTGTGCCCCAGGAATCTTGTCCTCGGACGGGATAGTCGGGCGTCCACCAACAGCCACCACGATGTGCTTGGCCTTGACCTGGTAGGACGAGCCGTCATCCTGCTTGATCTCCACAGTGTTTTTGTCGACAAACGAGGCCCAGCCCTGATGTTCATCCACTTCGGCTTTCAGCAGATTCCGCTCGCTATGAGTCAGCGCTGAGCCAATCTATTCGGAGCTGGAGCTCACTAGATTCCGTTGAGATTCTTGATGTAGTCGTCCCGCTTGTGCTTCAACGTTGTCCAGTCAAACTTCTTGGTCATCTTGTCGGCGGTAGCCTGGTCGCCGAAACCGTACGGAACAGCTTTGCGGATGGTGTCGGCGATGTCGGCCGTGTACCACATGATCTCTACATAGTCAGAACTGCAGGCTTGGTGGCTAGAGACCCTGCGAACTTTTTGGTACACAGCTGCCTTATCAGCACCGAGGGTAAGTGCAGGGGGAAATACACACCCAACGTTGACACAGGTTCCTCCAAGACGGTGGGTGCCCTCTACAAGGCCAACTTTGACTCCATACTCTGCCGCTCGTCGCTGCCTGTCAGCGACTGATCCTTGAGCTGCAGCAGAGGACCTACAGCGGTGGCAATACCACCTGAACCACCACCGATGACAAAGTAGTCACTTCTTGGTCAGCTGACACTGGTCACTGTCATACACCTGACAAGCGGCGCGGCTACGAAACTCACTACTCTGGCAGATCCTTCGCATCCTTAGGTGCGATAGGCGGCATCCTGGCTATCGAAGTGCTGGCAAAATTGCGGAATGCAAGTGGACGAAATACTGGCTGGAATGTGGGATTCGCTGATCGAGTAAAGCTCGAGCTGAGCGAAGTGCGGATGGCGAACGACAGTTTGTACGTGGCCTCTTTCAGCAAAGAGGAGGCCTTATAGAGGAGACAGATGCAAAGAGAAGACAACGAAATGAGTCAGCCAGGCGATGACGCCAAATGTCCAAAGCAGACGCCGTGAGCGTGGAAAATGCCGGCATTGGTGGGCGCCGTTGCCGAGATGACACATTACGCGACTGATCTTTGTCTACTCGTAGCTTTCATCTTGTCTCCTCAGCTTGATAAGCCATGTCGGGGTGCTGGGCCCGCCGATATGATTCAGCAGCAGCAGCTCCCCCGCCAGACCAAGCACAAGACACTCTCGGCCTACTTTGCCCGTCTGTACAGACTCGAGGACTTTCTCTCCCCACAATGCCCGACCCTCCTCCAACCGAGTGACGCCCAAGAATACAAGACGTTTCTGACGGATGCGATCTGTGGCGTCCGAGAGGAACTCCCAGAATGGCCCGAGAGACGTGAAGAAGACCTGTACGGCACTCAGCAGGAGATCATTGACCGAATACTCCTCGACATTGCAAGACGAAGGAGGGATGTGCTGCTATCTATTGATCGCGTACGATCTGTCACTGTGACGGAGCGCTCTTCTGACATGTAAAAGCACCATGATCCCGATATGCCCATCAACACGGCTCGTCCCGGTGTGGAAACCAGACATGCGAACTCACCAGCAGCTGTGCTGAGGTCAATGGCATTCAAGGTCCTTCGATCCAGGTACTGTAGGACTATTGGACCAAAGCGAGGCTGATGTCTCCAGATTGGGGGATGCTAGTTTCCGTCACCTGCTGTTGCACACCTCGCTGTTTCTGCCCTCAGGCAACAATTGCTTCCTGCAGCTCAGCGGAGCACCCGTGTACGATCTTTACATCCATTCCAATCCGGCCGCTCCAGGACGGCCGGGCAAAGATCCAACACAGGTTAGGACTTCCCGAAAACGCAAACGGCAGGGTTCCAGCAATATTGCCTCTACCAATCTCACGAAGAGGGCGAAGACCACTCAGACGTGAGTGACCTCGAGCTCGGACTTGCTCTGGCGCTCATCGGCAGCCCAGCCGAGATCAATATTCCTCGTCAAAGCATCTTCTACGGTCATCCAGTACGTAAACCCAGTGGAAAGCACATCGTCGGTCTTCCGCCACAACATGTATTGAACCGGGCGAAGATCGATGCGGACGGTCAGCCCAGGCTGTCATCCTGCATGACCCTCATGCAGGAGATGCTGCCCTCCCTATTCGGACTACCGACTTTCTCCGCTGCCAAATTCAATAAGCCTTCGGACGAGCCCAAACTCATCCGGAACCCGGCTCGAGCTCAATGTATGATTGGGATCATGAACGAAGTCATTCTGCGACATCGCAAGCTGAATTACGGACATGTCTTACGGACATGTGTTGGACAACGAGTGAGCATGATCTTTAGTATGCGGCGCAAAGCTGATGCACAGGTCGGGTGCACGACTCTGCGACCTGTCGCTCATCACCACGTCCGAAGGTATGTTGCCACGGTTATACGAACAATCTTGCCAATCACTGTACTTGGCAGTACCTGCAATCAAGATACAGCGATATCGCACGCACAGCGGGTCATTGAAGCAAAGCAATTCGAAGCTCTCCACTTGCACTCTTTGACTGAGGGCATCAAGGAGACGGATATTTCGTGGCTCTATCCTCCTTCCCTCCAGAGGGTGTCGGCTGGAGAAGCGTCCAAGCGAAAGGCGTTGCTCAAGGACCTCATCTATTGGATCTTCGCCGGGTTCTTAGTGCCGCTTTTACGGAATAGCTTCTACGCGACCGAGACGTCAGCCACCAGATACGAAACCGTATATTATCTACATGACGAATGGTACGCAGCCTCGCGACCTCATCTCCGCCAACTCGAGGAGGACCTGCTCGAGGAGATACCGCGATCCGAGCAGCAGCGTGCGCTGGAGGGACCTCTTGGAGTGTCGGCGGTCCGTCTCGTGCCCAAGGCCAACAAAGGATTCAGACCAATCGTCAACCTCGGCCGGTACATAAAGTCTCAGACCATTCCAGGCATGCCGACAGTCGCGGCAGGCAAGCTCACGACGGCGAATCAGGTGCTCAGAGGCGTTCACCAAGTCTTAACCTTTGAGAAAGACAGGCAGAAATCAGTTCTCGGGTCTTCGCTCATGGGGACAAACGAGATTTTCACCCCTCTACAACAGTATAAGAACGATCTGCTGCGGAGACACGGCAGGCTGCCTCAACTCTACTTCGTGAAGACGGATATTCGAGCTGCATTTGATTCCATCAACCAGGACAAGATGCTTGCGATCATCGCCGATTTGCTCGACAATAATCATGACTATTGCTTGATGCTCTATGTCCTACTACTGCCTCCAGCATCCAAGGCATCTCAAGTCTCTTCCCGGAGACTATTCAAGACTCGCGCTCTCATCGATGACTCTACAGCCAACACATTCTTTGGCGAACAGGCAGCAGAAATCGCCAAACCTCTGCGAAACGCCGTCATTGTTGACCTCGTCCGTCGACGTCGAGTGTCCCGAAAAGCATGTATCGCTCTCCTTCGCACCCATATCAAGAGCAATGTGTGGCAAGTTGATCGCCGCTTGTTGCGACAAAAGACCGGTATCCCACAAGGTTCCAAGATCAGCAGTCTGCTCTGCTCCTTCTTCTATGCCGCAATGGAGAGAGACTATCTGCGATGGATAGGAAAGAAACCAGGCTCGACGCTTATGCGATACATCGACGACTTTCTATTCGTTTCGGATGAGCGGGCCGATGCGCGACGCTTCGTCGAGCAAATGCAGACTGGCTTTCCGGAATATGGAGCTTTCGTATCACCTGGCAAGACGGTTGTGTCTTTTGGAGGCCAGAATGGGCTTGAGCCTCTAGCCTGCGACGGTGCGTGACGTACATCGAGTCGACACGCGCTGAGCGACAGACTTCCCATACTGTGGATACCTGATCAATACTGTCACCCTCGATGTCAGCATGGACTTCACAAGGCTGCTGAGCGGACGTACGTTCAGCGGTGTCTGCCCATTGTGTACGCTCACATATCAGCTGTGAGGCAAAGCTTTGCGCTTCGGACGAATCGCCGTCGAGGCCAAGCATTTCTCGGCTGGTTCAGTCGTCAATTGGAGAACCGAAACCACGTCGCTTACCTCGACACGGCCCACAACGATGAGATCAGCGTCTACCGAAATGTCTTCCTCAATTTCGCCCTAACTGCTCTCAAGATCCCTTTCTACTATAATACCGATGAAACGATGTCGGAGCAACAATCGCAATCTGTGTTTGGTGGGTGCCCCCTTCCTCTGATTGCCGTCAATCTGACATCTCACAGAGGCACTCGAAGCAGCAGTCGACTATACATATGCAGCCGGACGGGCCAGGGTTCGGCATGCTTCCCATCTTGATCAAGACACAGATCATTTCAGCCTGAGAAAGGTGGATTTCGAGTAGTAAGCCCACGAATCTGTCTTCGCAACGGTCCCTCATCTCCAGTCTTGCCACACGCGGTATAGTTGAGGCATTGCAATATCAATTGGCGCAGAGTCGGTTGCGATCAGTGCTGAGCTTGTTGCGCTCCAGTCTGGCTGGAAAGCGATATCGAGGCATGGAGAAGAAACACGCTCCGATGATAGAATCTGTCTTGGCTTCCGTTCGGACATGCTTGCGTGAGCGCCAATGATAGCGTAAAGTGCGGTATATGCGATCCATCATCTCATCGTACAAAGCCACAACACCGGAACCACCGTGAGAACACTCTAGATGGTTGTCTCGTCTGCCAGTCAGCCTATTCCATGCTGCGAAATGTCCGAGAGACTCACATGGCTTGGCAGTGAGGGTCTGGGGAGCGTTGCCTGAGATGCTGACCACCCGGGCTTCCCGGGGCTGAGCAGGCAAACGCTTGAGAACAACACGCTCTCCCTTCTCCGCGGCCTCCTTCTTCTTCTGGGCGTTCGACTTGACGCGGTCAAGGAACTCCTGACGGCACTTCGAGTGACGGACGTGCTCGACACGGACGTTGACGCGCTTCTCGAGGTATCGGCCGTTGACGACCTTGTAGCAGATGATGCCGACACCGCGGGGAGAGACGTTGTAGACGATACCGGTCTTGCCGTGGTAGACTGAAATTAGCATGGCTCGGCCAATCATCCTTCTCCCTCTCTCATCCGCTGCTTCTGTGCATTCCAATCCCTTTGCACTCCCACTCTGACTCGTCTCCCGTCTGTCTCCTCTAACCAGGAATACCCCACTCACATTTGTGGGGAAGACCCTTCTGCTCCGAGGCGTTGGCCTTGATGTCCACAATGTCACCGACCCGGTAGGTCTTCATGTAGGTCGAGAGGTTCGGGGCACCATGGTCTATCGTGCGAATCCGGTATCACAGCACATCCAGTCCAACAATATCCAAGCGTCCAGCGGGGTCATAGGTAAAGAAAGTCGAAAGGCGGGATAGCAGATCGAGTGCAAAAAGGAGCGCATCAGCTCAAGATCCTCCCAGCATCCGTCTGCTGCTCACCCTTGAACCCCTTCTTGAACATATGGCGCGTACGCGCGCGGATACCGAAAGAGTGAGGCATGTTGTCGGTGGTCTGACAGTCAGGCGATGTTCAAAAGTCGATGTCCTCGGTTCTCCAATCCTCGACTACTCCAGTCCCGAGATCGGTATATCCTCGCTTTATCCCTTCTCCTCCGTAGATGCGATTCTCCTTCGCCTCTAGAGGTGTTGAGGATTGGACGTGCAGCTCACCTCTTGCTTGACCTGTCAAAGAACACCTAAAACCCTCTCAAGCAATCCTCGCCTCGAATACCAGCAACCCTGGCAGGCAGCAGAGCGAGAGAAGGGCAAAACGCCGTAAACTCCGAGCATGGCATCCCTTACATCCGACCCGTCGGCGTTAAGCCTCGAACGCCTGCCTATAATTCCGCGGCGTTATTTCATTTCTGGCGGTCGTCTGCTCTGGCTGGGTGCACCCTGGCTGCCCGCTGGCTCGCTGGGTGCAATTCGACAAAGTCGAGCTGTTGTCGTGTTTCTTCTTCTTCATCCGACAAGATGACTGCGGCCCCCCGGAAACAGTCCAAGACCTACAAGGTCCCGAAGAGGCCCTACGAGGCCGCCCGTCTCGACGCCGAGCTCAAGGTGCGTCTTGCTTCAGTCGCGATCGAGACAAAGGGGAAGGTCTGGGGCGATGAGCCTAGGGCTTGGGCAGGTCTGGTGCTGGACTGGCCTATGAGCGATACATGAGGGGCTGGCGTGCTGGAGACTGTGTAGTCGCGAGGAATCGAGCTGACATCTAGCTCGCCGGCGAGTACGGTCTCCGCAACAAGCGCGAGATCTGGCGTATCCAGTTGACCCTCTCGAAGGTGAGACCAGTGATGTTCGGGCAAAACGAGGACAATGCTCATGTTTTAGATCCGACGTGCCGCTCGTGAGCTCCTCAAACTCGACGACAAAGACCCCAAGCGACTCTTCGAGGGCAACGCCTTGATCCGCCGATTGGTCCGAATCGGTGTGCTCGACGACACCCGCATGCGTCTCGATTACGTGCTGGCTCTTAAGACCGAGGACTTCTTGGAGCGCCGTCTGCAGACCCAGGTGTTCAAGCTCGGGTGAGTCGCTGCTCCTGCATCTCCCGCCCCAGCTCGATCCCCAGACATCCGCAATACCAATCTGGGGCAATAGCTGATTTTCAGCCTCGCCAAGTCTGTCCACCACGCCCGTGTGCTCATCCGCCAACGCCACATCCGCGTCGGCAAGCAGATCGTCAACGTCCCTTCCTTTGTCGTCCGTCTCGACTCGCAGAAGCACGTCGACTACGCCCTGAACTCGCCCTACGGCGGTGGCCGCCCCGGGCGCACGAAGAGGAAGAGGGCCAAGGCCGCCGCTGGCGGTGACGGCGACGAGGAGGCTGAGGAGGACGAGGAGTAGACGGGCTCTCCTCTCTCTCGTGTTTCCTCTTGTAAGATCAGATCATGCATTCGGGCTTGGCCACGACCACCAACTCTCATGCAGGTTTATTGCATGTGTCACCCGAAGCGTTGCCTGGCAAGCGCTTTGAACATGTCCATCGTGGCGTTCTCCTTGGCTTTGCGCTCGGCGAGTCTCTCTTCATCCGCCGCTCGACGGTCAGCATCCGCCATTGCCTTCTTCTCCGCCCGCCAGCTCTGCGCAGAATCCCGAGCCCGCAACGCCGCGGCAAAACTGTCGTTGGAGCCCAGCAGTGTGCCCTCGTCCATCTCCAGTTCCCCAGTTGGGTCTTTCTCCCTCATCTGTCTGTTCTGGGCGTTCGTCGCGCGCTTCTCCTCCATCTTGCCCTCTCGTCCGCCAGACCGAGGAACGGCCTCGTTGGCCTTTTCGTACTTGCTGCGCGACTCTGCCTTGCGCTCGCGGCGGCGCTCTTCGCGTTCTTCCTCTCTGGCCAGTTGCCGGTCTGCCGGTGTTGGCAAGGTCGGTCCGACTTGCGAGCCCCGAGGCGGTGAGAGGGAAGGGCCGATGTCCGGTTCGCTGTCGTTCTGGTCGCTCGCATCGCCCCTGGCTGGTCTCGAAGGTTCCGGACGGGATGGCGAGTCCTCACGTGGACGAGCAGGTCTTCGATCGCCATTGGCAAAAGACCATTTGCTGTATGTCAGGGTTGTGAAGGTCTGAAAGGCGAGAACCCACTATGCCGTGTTCTCGCTGGATGGGCCGGCATGGTCTCGGTAAAAACGCTCGGCGAGCGCACCGTCATTCCATCGCTACATGGTCAGCAGGTATCTTGGTAGCCAAGATGCTAGACGTACTCGAACAAACTTGCGAAAGTACTTGTGCGCCGACTCTGAGGACATCTCAGTGAGATACTGGATCATCAATGCGGTCTTGACACTGGCGATGAAGTGGAGCCCACTTTGCCTCTGGCTTCCTTCAGCCAGTACTTGAACTCATGCGACTTGATACTGCCATTAGAGGAGCACAGCGAGGGGCACAAGTAGACTCACAAATAATCGTCCTGGCTGATGGGCCGCACACCAATTTTGTCCAGATCCAAGAACGACTCGTCTGTACCGGGGCTCGCGGATCTTTTGTGCCGTTGGTGGTCGCCACTTGTCCTGTCGCGTTCTCGACTTCGCTCGCGATGTCGCTTAGGTCTCCCTTCAGCGAACGAGCGGTGAGGATGGTCCCCTTGATCTCTCTCGTCTCCCGCACTCCTCCGTTTCCTGTCGTACCTCCTGTCATCTCTCCTGTCATTGTCGTGGTCGTCTCGGTTGTGCTCTCCTCTTCGTCCGTTGCCGGCGACTTGGCTGTAGTCTCTGTGATTTGCGCGCTTCTCCTGCCAAGGCGGCGACCGCGAGCCGTCCCGCTCCCTACGACCCATTGTCTTGACGACAGGCAATGCAACATAGCCAATTTGAACAGTTCGTCTGACCGGCCATCGCGGCGGGGCTCCGTTTTCTTCGTCATAGCGGACGTGCTTTGTACTTTTCGCATGGTATTGCTCAGCTACCTCATGATACACAGGCTAACGGGTATCTAATGCTATGATACAGCTCGCATCACTCTCCTCCCATACTCAAGACTCTCACTCCACAGCTCAGCGTGCGGCTACCCTCAGTAACCCCACGGACGCACACCGTACATCTGCAACTATCAGCGGTGTTCCCTCGACTGCCCATGAGGTGGCATCCCGTCAGTACTGGCCGCTAAGTGCTATCAAAACCACTCACCACTCCTGGGGGATAGCCGTACGGCAAGCCTGGGTTCAGTCCCATGGGTCCTCCAATTGGCGGGTACATCTGCTTCCAACTCCAGCGTCAGCGGCCCAATCTGAGCTGACTTGCTATGACTGCTCACTAGTTCTGGGAGATGGGATCTCTTGCACCTGATATACGCGGCAAGTCTTGCTTAGCCGCGGGCATGGCGACCACTTGATCCGGCAGCGGAATGGTCGGTACTTCGCCTACTTGAGGAGGCGGGGGCGCGCCGAGTCGATATGCTTGGATCTGTAGGGATGAGGGTACACCCTTTTTGTCTGGTTTGGAATGGGGAGGAGCAGGAGTGGAGGCTCTGCTCCCCTTGGAGTGGGAAGGATGGGCAGCGCTTACAGGTGTGGCACCTCCGTGGGGCTGAGCTGTCACCGGGGTCATGACCAAGGTCGACTTGGACTCGCTACTTGGCGCGCTCGACTTCTTGCGCGAGTAGTATGATCGGACTTTTGGCCCCTTGGGCCGCTCACCTCGCGCTGCGACCGCTGCGGCTGCCGTACAGGAGCATGCGCCATGTATGGGGCAAGAGGACGCTGCCGAGGACGAGTGGGAGTGGTTGATCGATGCCGGAGCCGATTGTACGCCCTTGGGCCCGGGCTTGGGTGTGGGCGAAGGGGACTTGGGTGGCGGTGGCGACGAAGTGGTGCTCTGTCGCCAAGACAGTATACGTGCCTCTTGCACGGGGGAGAGAAAAGAGGAGTGAGGGGAGAAGGGGGGTCGGGAGGGTTTCTTGGGTGCGCCTTGAGTCACGAGCCTCCCTGGTGGGTACGTCGAGGGCATGAGAAGTGGTCTAGCGGGGTGTGTGTTGAAAGTTTACTGACGAAAGAATCTCGAGGGCGTCCGATGCAGTCGGATATATATGGCTGTGCACGGGCTTGCCGTGACGATGAGGCCTTCGATTGTGGCGACCGCGTCGAGGTGCCTCTTACCAATGTCTGCTCGAGATGAAGGCCTGGACGAATGTCAACCTGAGGTCAAGCTGGGTCTGGCCAATGAGGCCGTCGACAAGGTGGTAGTCGTATCCAGTGCAGACCGTGCGGTGAGACAGGTCAAATTGGTCAGGCTTGGCTTGGCGGAGACGCAAAGGACCACTTGGGCAGGGAGAAATGTCAGATGGGCGGTCTGGGGAGTCGTACGCCGCTTCCCTTGGTCTCAGGAATGACGCCTTATAATGACTCTCTTCGGGGACGCCACTCGCCATTCGGCGGGTGCAGACCAGGCGGGCGTGTGCGGGGTCGGCCAACGACGTAAGAGATGCAGGTGGTGGAAGGTCGATCCCTTGTGTGCCGAGTAAGAGATTAAGCTGCCACCGACTCCGCCGGGAGGGCGTACGTCAGTGCGTGAGTCGTCGTGAAGAAAGATGCGGCGCGCGCCTGGCCGAACGCAGGGGCGTGAGAGGGTGGAGACAGAGCGGTGGGCGGGTGGAGCGCTGTCGCTAATGAAAGTGGGGGGGGGGGGGGGGGGGGGGAGGGCAAGTTCTATCGCTTTCTGCCTACAGAGTGCGATGCAGCGTTCGGCGCGAGAGACCGAGCTCGGGCGCAAGCGTGCGAGCCCAGGCGAAGAACATGAAGGCCTCTTTGTCGCGTCTCACCGGAGATCAGCGTGGGGGAGCGCATCAAAGGACGTTCACGGGGAAACGAGAAGACGGGGTAGTCCTTCCCCGCGCGGAATGTCCGATGAATGCTCGAAGGCCTTCTGTGACTCGTAATGCCAAAGGGAAGGCGCCGACGGGACCCCGCTTGATCGCCGGTGTGAAATGTCGCTTTAGACCGCCCGAAGAGCGCCAAGTCTTATCTGCTGATCCACCGCGGATCTTGCAGCAGGCGATAAGCCATATTTGACTGAAGACCATCGACCATCGTCTCTTCGCGATTCATTCTTTCACCTGTCAGTATTCGGGGCGTTCTCCCAGCTCGAGACTTGGCAGTGCTCGCATTCATGTAGCAGAGCGAGCCATCGATCGAGAAAGGAGAGCGCATGTCCGAGCCCCCGGCTTTATAGGGAATAACTTGAGACACTCAGCACGGAGCGACTCCTTAGCGAGCGTACACTGTCTCAAGGAGATACAAGCAATTTTGCGAAGATCCACGAGATGGCCGTTATGGACGTGCGCGCTGATGATGACAATCCTGGTCAGTGTTTCATGATACCCTCACTCCGACTGCCCCAGTCGCCTTCCTTATATAAGTCTTTGGGCGGAGTTGGCGAGCACAATTTATTTGTATTAGACACGCGTATGCCTGTCAATAGCCCCTCAGACTGTCCGCCTCGAAGACGGCCAACAGCACAACACTAAACATTGTAGGATATGTCCAGCGAGGGGCGTCTCAAGGGATAATTCGTGGACCCTTGGTCTTGTATGTCTCTTGGGCAATGGACATTTGATCCGCACATGGCAGCCCAAGGCTCGCGGTCATCACACCGACCACAGGATGGACGCGTAGTGCCACATTCGGACAAGCGCCACACTCGAACCCTCGTCTGGAGGATGCACCTCACGACGACTGCTCCCCTCATGCATGGTGGACCCGGCGCATGCAGCTCAGCAAACATTTATGCACACGACCATCTGGCACCCATGAGCTCCGGCTGCGAGCATCATGCATTGGGCACCTCATCTACCCACTGAAGAGGTCCAGGACGCGTCTTGTGACGCGTCGGAGTTTGATGAGCGCAAGTGGAGGTCTCGGCGTTCAATTTCACTCTGTGAACGTCATATCCGGATACCTAATCAGTACACCATGCCCCCTCCGCATCCCTTACGACGTATATCCACCGGATCACTCTCCTCCCTGGCGCGCTCGCAAGATAGGCAGCACGCCTCCGCCGCCGGACTCGACTTTCTGCAGATCCCCCTGACGGACCTGTCCGACGAGGCCACGACCCTCGCTGTCAATCTCGGCAAACTGAACGAACTGCACGATGCGCTGGGGACTTTCAACGAGAGCTTCGCGGCGTACCTCTATGCACTCAAGATGAATGCATTCTGCGTCGAATGGCCGAATGTACGTCTGCCCCAATACGCTAAGCAGGGATCGCAGCTGACTGCTTCACCAGGCGCCGGACAATAACTCTTTTGCACGCGCAGACACGCTCAAGGGCGAGTACCAGCTTTGGAGCGTCACAAGTACGCTAAGCTGACCGGATAGCCCCAGAGCCTCCTGCTGCCGCCATCTCTACAAACAGACCGCCCACGCCACCCTCAGCACCTTCCTCTTCCCTCCATCCTGCCGACCAGACGTACGCTACTGCAATCTCGTATGACGAGCCGCCTCGCAAGCCCATTTTGAAGAAACCGGCAGGGGCAGCAGGTGCAGGATCAGCTGCAGGGACCAAGAAGGCAGCGATGACTATGAAGCGCAAAAGAGAAGTACGACTGTCAGCCAAGTGTCGGGTTCAGGCTGATCAGCAGCTGGAGATCGGGACAGTGATCGATACATTGCCGCTGGAGTACAGGGGCAATCAGCCGGTGAGCTCAGCTGTCCGACAATTCCGGTCTTAGCTGATCGAAGGCCGCGAGATTGACGATGGAGAAGGTCATTGGCCGTTTGATGGACGCCCCGGATGGCCTACCCAGTGAGGATGAACGGTATAGGTGGCGACTGGAACTGATCAGGCAGTAAAAGCGATGATTTTCCCACCAGACTTGCCACAGCCTAAAGTCAACAAATGCCTGATAGCGCTGGTGACAAAGAAGGTCGTCGTGAAGAACAACGTGGGGGTAAGCGAGAGTTCCGTGAACGAGGACGACAGCTAATTTGCAGGGGACGACCTGGTACAAATGGGTAGGCTTGTGAGATGTCGTAGACTACTGGGCATTGTTGTATGATACGGCGATGCATGCTCGCTGACATGCACTGTCACATCCGTTTGGCAGCGTCGAGCACCCGCCAGAACTCGGCGACGACTTGCCGGTCGATATGCCGTTTGTTGCGGTCAATCTGACATAAGTCCGTGACTGTGTTAGAGATCTCTGACATACCCGCATCTCGGTGACATTCCAATCTCGCACGACTGGGTTTGTCGGCTCATTGTTCCACTGAAAGTAGACACCTTTTACTGAAGAATGAGCTTCGGGGAGATATTGCTGATAGACAACGTACCATGCCGGAAGAGCTGTTTCGGCTCCTGCCATTTGTACGGCTTGAACTGCCATGCCTGGCCAGTCGTGAGCACGCAAGTCACCCGATCCCTGCGATCTCAGCTTAGTCCGTGAGCACGACTCGAGCTAACCATGCGTCCTGCCCAAACTTCTGCAGCGCGTCCACGCCGTCCACGATGTAGTATTTGCTCGTGATTTCTCCTTGCGGCCCCGGACGTTTTCGTAACACCACAATCACATCTTCTGCTCTTGTGTTGCCTTGAGATGCTTCGTTTTGGCGTGCCACTTCTGATGGCTCGAATCTGTACGTCAGACGCTACCTCGGAGAAGCGCGGCCTCCTCACATGCCCTGCTCCAGGAACTTCTTCACGTTCCACATCGTTATCAGAGACGTCGGTGAGGATGAAATCATGATAATCGGATTACTGGACCTTGCCTTCTTCTGTCTATTGGGGTCTGAACGTCAGCACAGACTCGGATAGCTGGACGGCGCGCACCATATGTCTGCTGAGCTTGAGCTTGTGGTTGAGATTTTGAGCCCGCTTCTAATGATTTCCGCAATGCACGGATCTTATCGGTCATGACAGTCTTGAGGAAGCTTTCAAAGTTCTGTCGTATAAGCTCAGGTCTTCTCGAGACAAGGGTAGCTGACATTGATCTTGCCTCCGTTCGAAGCCCGGAGCACGGTATTCCTGTCCCGAAGCTCAATCTCCTGCGCCCGTAGCTTGACTGTCAGCTCAGACCAACTGAGCAGCAGCATAGCTGACTTTCTTGCAGAACTCGCGGTCCGCCACGTCCACCTCGTATTTCCTTTTGACAGGCGCCGCAGGTCTAGACGGCCCAGCTTCGCCGGGAGCAGCGAGAGCAGCAGGAACACTTTCGACGAGAGCCGACGCAGCCCCTCCTTTGGCTGTTGATCAGCCTGAAAATCGATCCCAGTTGAGATGAGGCTGACCTTCTTCGCCTTGCCTTGCTAGACGGGGACCCGCGTCGCCGCCTTGTAGGTACTCGATCAGCGCTCGCCTGTCGGCAATGGCCACATATCCAACGCCGGATGCTTGACCTCTGACGAGGTACTCTCTGACACCGCTCTCCCGCTCGGCCCACGCTAGCCATATCGCTCCGATAGTGTAGAACTCATTCCTACTGTCCGCGCGGGCTGTGTATCGAGTAGCGGTGTCCTTGGCGACATTGAGTGGTTCCGACCCGCTGGCTTGAGGAAAGGAGATATATGCGGCCAAGGGCAAGGTCGGGGATGGTTCTGAGGCGGCTGTGAGGAGAGTCGGGGGCGATGAGGCAGCTAGCGATGCTCGGAAGAGGTCCAATGGGTCATGTTCGGTCATGGCGAGTGCAAGTATGCAAGCTATTCACCAAGCACTTCGAGAACTGGCTGCATTCGAGGAAGCTTGAGATGTCATAAGAGGGAGGATAAAACAACGAGAACACCCTCAAACAGGCACCTGATGCCATCACTTTGATGTGCCTGATAAAGGCCAACTCGAAACGCGTCGAGGCTTGAGTGCGATGGGCAAAGTGAGAAAGCGAAAGCGAAAGTGAAAGCGGCGGGAGCGAGGACGACGACGTCAAGGACTTCTCGCTTGTACATGTCTGCGAAAGGTGTGCTCGTCATCTCGTCAGCCATGTCGACATAGTCTGCCCTCCCTGCCAGCATCTCTGCTTGGTGTCTCGACCACCCCCTGCCGCGCACTGTGGCTACTGCGACCGCCACTCTGGGTGTGATGAGCGTCTCCTTCGAGAGGTGAGACCCGCGCCTCGCTCAAGTGCAGCTGCTGATGACCAGCTTTGCCTTACTTATACACCGGCTGGGCCATCCGCCCAAGGGCTCTTCATCCAAGCAAGCAGCTTCGAACAATGACACTTTGGCCCCCGGGACAATTTTCGCTTCGTGGCTCGCTCATTTACCTCGACCTGTACCAGCCGGGACCGGCAAGCATATCTTTCGGCTATTGTTCCCTCACGAGGGATCGCGAAGGCGGTACGGGCTGAAAGAGACCTTACTGGCGAGAGAGCTGGAGAGGATCCTAGGCCTCAAAGGTCTTCTCACACGATGGGATGCGGTTAATTGGATTGGGAGGCATGAAGGCGGCACTGGCTGCTTAGGCAAGGAAGTCGAGCTGGCCTTGTCGCGTCGAGTGAGCTGCACCGCAATTTCCCCTCATCGGAAATGGTTGTTCATATGCAGGAGTCCAGTGAGACACCGTCGACAATCAGCCTGCATGACATCGATTCCCTCCTCGATGAGTTGGCGGCCTCTTCGCCTTTCTCACAATTGTCGCAACAGCCAGTACCTCGTAGCACTCCGGAGATTCTGACAGACGTCTATAGAGATGCCGGACTATCTCCTTTTGCACTGGCCGTCCTAACGCAGATCATTCTCCGGGATCTGCGGCCACTACTCTCGCCCTTACCAGAAGTGAAGCACCGCAACCCCACCGCCCTACTGGGAATCAAGACAACAGCGGCGCCTCCTCAACTCGAACTCCATGATGCGATGCGCAGGTGGGATCCGAGAATGCTTGAGCTCTATCGGAGCGGTGTGGGGAGCCTCGACCGGTGTGCCGACATGGTCGAAGAGATGGATCGTCGTGCCGGCTCGAGTATATCAGCAGGACCCGTTGTGGGAGTCAACATACCCATACCGAAATGTCGTAAGGGCCGCTCGATTGACGATGCTCTGAGCGCCTTTCTTGACGGTCGCAAAGCCGAACTGCGCCCAGAGCTGGTATGGGCGGAAACCAAGTATGACGGATACCGGTACGCCCACAAACTTACGCGAGAAGCGGGTCTAACAAATAGCATGCAGATTCACGTTGAGATCGATCACAGACAGAAGCCTAGAATCACCATTTTCAGCAAGTCAAAAAGGAATAGTACCCTCGACCGGCTGAATACACACAGCATCATACTTGCCTCGCTTGGCCTTCCGATCGACCCATGTCTACCGGCACATCCAGTCATGGACGGCCGAATAGCTGCGGCGAAGCCTGGCAAATGGCGCCTCAGACGCAGTGTCGTTCTTGAAGCTGAGGTTCTGCCTTACAACGAAAGCCAAAGGGAAGGTGGGAGAGGTCCAGGTATCGAAGAATTCTGGTGGCTTGGCCCAGCTGGGGTCACGGCTGGAGAAGGCTCAGGTAGTCGACAGGCCTGGGAGCTGGGACGCGACCGACACAGGCATTTGTGCCTGTCATTCTTCGATATTCTACTTCTGGACGGCAAAAGTCTGCTGAAGGAGACCTATGATCGTCGTAGGCAGTATCTGGAGATGGTGGTCCGGCCAATCGAGGGATTTGCATTCCTCGCTGAACGTACGCCTATACCGCTCAATCTTGGCAAGTCAGTCGCGTGCGATGCATTGCGCGCCGCTTTCGAACGATGCTGCGACGACCGTCAAGAAGGTCTCGTCCTCAAAGCCGCTGAATCGACGTACGTGGGCATGCAGTGGCCCTGGGTCAAACTCAAGAAGGATTATATACCGAATTTGGGGGACTGTGTAGATCTGGTCGTCCTGGGGGCTGGATGGGACATCGATCGCGCTCGCGAGATGCGTGTTGACACTTCGGTATTCACGACGTTCTACATCGGAGTGCTTCGCAACGGTGACAATGTCCGTGCGCGACGCGAGATCCCCCATTTCGACATACTCTTCAGGGCGTCGTACGGTATGGAGCGGGACCAGCTGGAAATTTACAACAGTGATATTCGTCACGGCAGATGGAAGAGCAAACAGTATGACAAGGACGACCCGTTAAAGAGGGTAAGCATGGCCAGTCCCTCTTTCAGCATCTGCTGAAGAAGAAGCGACTGCTCGGTCTTTCGTGGACTTATAAGTTCTGTGTTGGTACGCCGGCGCCATCGGTCTTGTTTGAACAGCCTTTGTGCTGTGAGGTGATGGGCGCTGGATTCCTCAAGCTCCCTGGCGGACTCTACGAGATTCGCTTTCCACGATTGCAGAAGATCTATCAACCGAGCGACAGGCCATGGACCGATGGTGGGTCACCTTACCGCGCCTTGCCACCATACTGACAGCGTAGCTCTGGACAGCAATCAGCTGGTCAAGGTCGCCCATGAAGCCCTGGGTTACATCACGCCGCCAGCACCCCTCTCACCAGCGGAGGATTCCGTGCGTCAGGCATGGCGGTCGAGCTCGCAGTACACGATCGACGTGCCTGATATGCCTACACCGTCGCCTTCACGACCGCGTCCTACAAGGACGCAGTCCGCCCCGAGTCCAGATCTATGGAAGACCTCGCCGCCATCACCTTTCGCCCCTTCTCCTCTACCGCATCAACTGATGAGCCCTCCGACTCACCCGCATGTGTCAGATGCCGGGGAGCGACTGCAAGAAGTCCTTCGGACCCCAGAAAGGAGTAGCAGACAAGCATGGGCCCCCGTCTCGAGTCACGGCAAACGTCTACGACTCGAATCGCCGTTAGCTGTTCCTCCGGAGCCTAGCAAGAAATCTCGACTGGATGAGGACAACCCTGAAGAAGAAATCGAGAGCTGGGAGAGCTTTGCGGAGAAGAAGCGAGGCGAGCCCCCAACGATGTTGATCGAGAGTCCGCTTGTTCCGCCTTCGTCGCTGTCGGTTTCGCCCAAGGCCCATGGCGCCGACCTTGCAAGGCATCTCACCATGTCTCAGCTCTTGCCGTCCGACTCGCAAATGGCCGATCTCGTCGGAGGACTGACGTCTGTCGTACGTGAGACCTCTCTGCCGCAATCGAACTCTGAGACTGGTCCTACATCTATATCCACCCCGCCACCTGGACGCCCGAAGAACAAGTGGCGGCCCGGCCGACCGTTGTCGCTCAGATCGAGACTGCACCTGGCCATCCGGCAGCTGCAAGTTCGATCGTAGGCGTCACTTGCACACCGTTGTCATCATCCATTCATCTCGTTCATGCTTTACCTGTCGTAAACATCGTATGATAAACATGTTGTCTGTACAATACAATATGTACACACTGAGGCCGTCATTCACAAATGTACAGTACAGTATATACAGTACGCGCGTCATGCTTACGCCACGACAGGAGCATCTTCAGCTGGCTGTCGCTTCGTAAACTCCAGCTCGAACTTGCAGGGCGTGAGCGTGACATGCCCCTTGCCTTTCAAGATTCGGTGTTCCGTCTGGGCTGGGGTCTCGCCAGCCAAGGGCACAGCGGCAAAGCGATACGTCTTGACGAGCCTGGCGAGGATGGCGCACATCTCGACCTCCGCGAAGCGCTTGCCAATGCACACTCGCGTCCCAGCAGACCATCCGAGCTGCATGGCCTTGTTCTCTGCGCCCTCCTCGCCGAGGAACCGACCGGGATCAAAAAGCTCGGGGTCGGACCAGTAAGCAGGGTTGCGGGCGGCGGCCGGGAGGTCGAGCAATACCATCGTCCCCTTCTTCACTGGCAAGTGGTGGGTCTCGGCGTCAACTTGGGATCCGGTGTTGTGCCACGAGGTGTATGGAATGGTAGTGTCCTTGAGCGCGACGCGAGCCAGGTGCATGGCAATGTCGCGCATCCGCAGGGACTCGTAGATGACAGCGAGGGTCAGGTGCAGTGAGCTGAAGTGGTGGTAGCCTCTCATGTCAGTTTGAGACTGATATGCTACAAATTTGTGGCTTGGGAGCACTCACTGAGCTCCTCCTCCCCGCAGACCTCCTTCACCTCTCGATACACTGCCTCCTGCCATCCGGCATGCAGTGCGAGCTGCGCAAGCGTGAATGATATAGCGTGCCCGGTTGTCTCGTGTCCCGCCACAATGAAGATGACTTGCAGATCAGGGGGCGCTCAGATCACGTCTGTGGAGTGTGGCTCACAGCAGTTGCCGACAGTCTCCTCGAAAGTCAGACCGGTGGACAGGGTAGATGGCCCGTGCTTGGTGTCGCCCTTTCCGTGCGTGGCCTTCTCGGTCTCTACATCCAGCTGGGCAGCGACGAGTGCACCGAGCAAGTCTGTCGGCGGCTTTGCCTTCTCACCAGCCAGATCAGCTTGGCGTGAGGCGATCTGCAATTCTTCTCGGCGAGTAGTGATCAAGTCCATGAGATGCTCGTGCATCGAGCTCTGGGCTTTGCCCAGCCTTCGCACCGGCAGCAAGGGGAAGTTGTCAAGGACCCATCTCGGGACGAGCAGCTGGACCATGAATGAATGTGATACCGTTTGCATCGACTCTTCGATTGACACTGAGGAGATCAGCTTGGAGAACGACACGTATCATGCTCAGAGCTCACTTCGCGTCTTGAGGTCGACCGTATACGGGAGGTGATAGGGGATATTGACCCCGAAGCCAGAAGATCCAATAACAAGAAGGGCCACCTACATGGTCAACGAGCCGGTTGCAAGTACATATGTGTAAACAGGCTCACTCTGATCATTGCTCCTCTGACATCCACCATGATCCCACCCTCTTCGAGCTCTTCTTCCTGCAACATGAGGTCCATGGCACGCAGGGCATTGTCCCAAGCCGCTCGCAAGATCTCCTCGCCAAAGCATGCTTTCACCACCGCCTTGTGTCTCCGATGATCAGGACCGTTCTGCTGTGTTGCCAGGTGGCCGCCGAAGAGGTTGAGGCACCGGGCTCGGAACTCCTCGATGGGTTTCCCGAACTCTGTCGGATGCATGAGGACATGCATGTTGCCGATGGGCGAGGAGAGGATATAAACCGGCCGAGATGTCGAGAATTGTGCCGCGACGATGAGGTCGGACTGCGCCTCGGCATACTCTGCGAGTGAGCCTGATTAGGAGAGTAAGGTTACGCGAGACAGACTCTTCCAAGGATCGTCGAGGGTAAACTTGTTGACGGGGAACAGCCAAGGAATGTGCGGGATCTTGTACTTGAGGGGAGACGCGAAGACGTCGATTGCGCATGGGATCACCGTCAGGCCTTCGAGACTCTGCGGCTGGTGAGTCCAATGAAGATGCTCCTTCGGACTGACTTTGATCATTCCTATGTAGGACATAATCCTCCTTGTCAGCTGGACGAATACAAACAGCCCGAGCACTCCGAAGAGCACCCGGAGATCTACGAGACCATAGAAGAAGACCACAGCTGCCCAGACATCGTTGGGATTGGTCATTGTGAGGCGATGGGAGAAGAAGTCAGGAGGGCATGCAAAAGGCCTCGGGGGCGATTGGTTGCGAGCTGCGGCCTTTTGGCTTCTGGAGTTCTGGACGCTTGCTTGCTTCTTGGGATCAGGGGAAGCGGACAGTCTCCGCTCTCGGAGGAGTCAGCCGGTATTGCTCCCTTTGGCCTTTGGAGTTGCACGGCTTGCTCTCATTCCCACAACAAGCGTGAGAGCTCATCATGCGCTGAACACGGAGGTCCTCATTTGCGGCGTCCAACAGCGGCCAAACTCAAAGACGAGCGGCGTGGCCGTCTCGGCGCGGAGCTTGGTGTTGATGATTAAAGGATGTCTCCCAAGCTGGATTACTCGTGTTCGTGGGATCTGATCAGCGGATCTTGGCCTTCCGGATCATGAGAGTCGCATCCGTAAAGGGATCTTAGCTAAGCATGGGAAACTAAGCTTGACGACCTCCTCACACGACTGAAGCGCGAAGCGGCGGCATCTATCGCATCATTCGCTCCCGGAATCGCTTGCGACAGCCGGCATACGTAGAAGCTGACGTTGATGCACACCTACGGAGGGGGTGCGAAATGATCTGCTGGTCGTTGCGTGGATGCACGAGCGGCGGAGCACGGGCATGTGAAGCATAACACATGTTCAGAATCTAGCGACTCTGCTCAAGAAGATCCGCGCGTGCTCGAGACTGTCCTCTGCGCATAGAGGTTCGGCTGCTTCACAGCCTTTGAGTGGCGCATGTCATTTGTGTGCTTCAGTGTCGTGACCAGAGGATTTAGAGATATCAAATATTGCTAGTGGGGCTTTCGTCAACCTCGGAGGCTGTCGCACGGAATCGATGACATTTACCATAATTTCGATGATTCAAGTCGAATGCTGAGGGGCGAAATACACCCTTGAATTTCACACCTGCGTCATCGTTTGCACTGCGTTTGCGATGCTCGTCAATCTCGACTATAGCCAAAGTCCAGTTTTGTCGCTGCTTTTCAACACCTTTGCCAAGAGCTCCTGATCTGGGTTTGCTCAATCTGCTCAAGGTGGACACGCGGGCGGAACAACGTAGAGGCATCGCTCAAAGGCTATTGGAGCTGTTGATGATGCCGGCGTCTGACACGCCCTGCTTCATTCGCCGGTCCGAAAGGATGCTATTTTTATGTCTTACTGCGGGGTGACCACCGCACACTTCACCACCCGTATATAAAGCCTACAGTAGACTCCACACAACACAGCCGTTAAAGGAACATAACAACAGATCCTCGACGGGGGAGTTTCGCGATTGGACGATTGTCGCTTGACCGAAGATCGCGATCAGCTTGTCTTTAGACCCAAGCATCGAACTACATTCGAATGAAGCTTTCAAGTCTGACAGGGCGCGAAAGGGCGCGCATACGGCGCTTCCCTTGACCTTGCTTGATGCGGGACCACGGTCATCTTTGGCCGTCCCGATGAATGCCCGACGGTCGTTGACGAAATGCACCTCGGTGTGGACCCCCGAACTCCTCTGAACCGAACCCTTTCCCCGTGAATGCCTTTGTGAATGGATGACGCTAAGAGTCATGTTTAGAACACTTCGATGGCGAGCTCCACCGAGGACAAGATGATTGTCGGTCTTCTATCTTGAATTGGATTGCGACGCTAGCGTCCGTCCATCGCCGAGCTTTCGGCATGACATGAGACCCATTTGGTGATAGAGTCTCTCCTTCTGATTCTCTTGATTGGTGCACATGGTCGCCTGCGTGAACGCTGACCTACAACCCTCCATTCTGTGGCTTATAAGGAAAGAGAAATCACGGCACCCATCACATCGACTACAACAACAGGGATGTCCAACTCAATCGCATTCTCCCTCGGCGAGATGATGTCCCACAACCTGGGATGGGCAATGCTGGCGGCCATGTCTGTATACTTCCTCTCCATGGTCTACACCTTCATCAACACTCTCAGAGTGAGTGACATCGCTGCCGATCTGCAGCTGGCTGGGTAATTGCTGAGTTTCTTCAGCGAGCCAAAGGCCTCAAATGCATCCCATCTCTGTTCGAGTATTTCGAAGCGATGTATCGCACCATGACGCCAAATGTCCCCGGAATCTTCCCGAGAGCCGCCTTCGACTTTGACAACCCATGGAACAGTGCGTGTACCTAATGATGAGGACGACCTTCGCTGAGACCTTAGAATATGCAAAGGCACGAAGCGATCTCATAGCTGCGCCCCAGCTCCTGACTCCCTACGCGGTCTACTGCGTTGGCTCGGCCGTCACTGCGAACGACGTCCTCAATCGACCGCAGCACTTCGGCAAACCCGTCGAAAGCCTGGGATACCGGTTCATTGCGCTGTTTGGCAATCAAATTGTCTCTGCCCAAACAGGCGCAGATCATCGCCGGCATCGGGGAGTGGTCAAAGGATGTTTCGGAGAGGAAATCAACAAGGCCGTCTGGGCAAACTCGGTCAAGGGTGTGGAGATGATGATGGAGAGTGAGGGGATCTCGGAGGGCGGGGTCCTACCTGATGTGTGCGACGCGATGATGAGAGTGAGCCGCGGCGTCTCTTCCGTGCTTTGACGGGCTGAGCAGAACAGGTTACGCTCATGGTCATCGGAACTACGGGCTTTGGTGTATCATTTCCTTACTCCTTCCAGACCGACAGTCGTGAGAAGAATTGTGAGTCCGAAGTATGGACTTGGGACTCGGTGGGGCGAAGCTTAGGCGCAGTGACTTTCCATGAGGCGTTGCGGTCCGTGATCGACAATTTTGTCACGAATATGATACTCCCTTTGAATCTCATGCTATGGTCTCCCGTCAAATCCCTTCGACAAGTCGGACAAGGACAAGCGGCCCTGCGGAAGCATTTCGAGCGAATGATACACGAGAAACGAGCCCAGCTCGAGGCAACCGGCGCCAAGGACCTGAAGGTATCTTCCGATTTGCTGGGCGCGCTGGTTGCCTCGCAAATCGAGGTCGAGAAGCAGGAAGGACAGGGTCTCTCCTTCTCCGACATAGTTGGCAACGTCTGTGAGCTTATTATGGCTCATCTCCCGATACAGACGCTGAGCACATAGTCATCTTCATTCTGGCAGGCCACGAGACCTCGGGCCACACTCTGGCATTTGCCATAGGCTTCCTTGCCACCCACCCAGAATGGCAGAAAGCCGTTTACGAAGAGATCGTCTCCGTCTGCGGGGACGAACCTCCAAGTGAGCTGACGGCCATCCTCGTGTGCAAGTAAATACGCTGAAAATAGCGTTCCACAATTTCGCCCAGCTGCAGGTGACTCTCGCTACGCTCTACGAGACACTACGCATGCGAGATCTCGTGCGCAGCGTCCCGCGGATCGCCTTCGAAGACACCACACTCCCGTACACCACGTGGGACGAGGACGGCAAGATCACTCATCACGTCCATCACGTCCGCAAAGGCGATCACATCGTGCACGATCTCGCTGCCTTCGCCGAGAACCCATTCCATTGGCCCAACCCGGAAGTTTTTGACCCGTCCCGTTTCCTAGGCGAGCAGGGCATCAAGAACCGTGCGCTGCACGGTGGATGGTCGGCAGGTGTGCGGGGCTGTCTGGGCAAGCGATTCTCAGAAGTTGAGATGGTCGCTGTTCTGGCCACGCTTTGCCATACATTCAAGTTTGAGCCGGTACGCCTTGACGGAGAATCGGACGAGATGATGAGGGACCGAGTTACGCGGGGCGAGGATCTGCTCACCCTGACCCCCGGCGAGTGGTCGCTGAAGTGTGTTAAGCGATAAGTCCGAATACATAAAAGACCATGCCGATACATAGTGAAACACGTCTCAGATGGAACAGCTATCGCAGATGCTGGCGTAATCTGCTCAAGCGTCTCGCTTACGCGCCCGTGCGTCTGATATGTGTCTTGTGCTCCGTCAAGCCGATGGTCCACTGCAGCGCCCAGTCCAGACCAGAACAAAGGGTGGTAAAAGCTCAAAGAAGGTCTAGACTTTCGCGCAAGACTCTCGCCTGAAAGGTAGACGAGAATGTAGATTCGGCTTTTTGCAGAGTCGGTTTCATCAGTGCAAGGAGCATGCGCAGCATATGTTGGACGTACGATTCAAAAGGAGATCCTGACTGCCTGATGCTCTTGGTAAGATACGAAGGCCCCCCTTCTGTCCTTATATAGACTTCATCAGTGGCCGAGGGAAGTTCGTTTAGCAGCTAAGTATAGCACACCAATAGAGTTGAAGCACTCAACACTTAGACACAAATCCCTTGCTGTGAGCATCAAGCTACACCTTGTTCTTGAGGCTGGGCAACATCAGAGTCACTAAACCTGTTGAACTCACCTTAAGATGCCTGACTGGACTCCCCCAGACGAGTTCGACGATGGAGCGCTCATTCGCTCGCTGGCAAGTCTGCGGATCGGACAGCGCCACGGCGCAAATGTCGATGCAGCCGGGAATCACTACGTCTGGAACCCCGAGCACAGAGAGCGCCTGTCGACTGCACGTGCCGCCTCGACCCGTCGTCCGCACCCCTCATCGCCAGCAAGCGGATCGAATCCGTTTGAGCCTCAACCGGGGACGAACAGAGCTGCAACCTGGCCCACGATGGCTGGCACATCGACTTCCGCCAATGACTATCAGGCTGTGGCTTTACCAAATGAAATCCCTGTCGAACAATCCATGAACGACCTGCCCCATTATCAGCAGGACGTCAGGCGCACGCCCCCTCCTCAATACACATCGCGGCCGACCACCCCAGAGCGCAGTCTCGAGCCGCGCCCAAACTCGCGTCAAGCCCTTGAAGCGCTGGCTATGCGCCTTTATGCATCCCACCAGTGGATGTGGATAACGGAAACATGGATCGAAGTGAGAGATCATGCCGTCCGCCGGGCAAGTGAAGGCCACAACCGCCCGCAAGATGCGGGCGCAGCCTTTGCGAAAGGATTGCTTGATGCAATGACATTGGGCACACATGCAGCATTTTCCGCCCAAGAGCACTCACTCAGGGGGACCTCGATGAACCAGGACGAAGGGCTCACTTTAGCAACAGGTCTGCTCATCATCTCCGAGACGTCGCCGGACGCCAGAACGCAGTTGGCGAACCATGTGCCTCCAGGACGGGAGCCTCTATCGGATGCGGGCAGACGCTTGCTGTGCATCGACCCTTCCGAACCTCTCCTGTCTGATATATATCAGCGGGTCGGAGGGCGACAGCAGGTCGCGGCGTTGACCAGCCGCGCTGCCTCGATGGCGCGAGAAGTAATGCGCCGGGCCGAGACGGCCCCCGGCGGTCATGGCCGGGAACCCAACCGCCAATGGGGCGTCGCGCCGCGTACAGCCTCCCCAACGAGCTACAGCTCCGGCAGATACCCGCGCACCGACCAAGGCAGCCACGAGTGGACGGAGCTGCCTTCCAGAACGCCAAGACAGTGATTGGCTGAGGATAGTCAGCGCATGCGACCGTCTCTTGGAGAGCGAGATCTCCTTGTACAATGAGGGGTATGATCCGACACGATTGACTGAGGCTAACAGACATTGTCGGGATGTCGCGGCCACAACTGCGCGTTCCTCGGGTACGACACACGTCGAACCTTGGCCAGGGAGCAGGAACAGCCATCCGGCTTTTCGGGCCGCTCTGTACCGAATTGAGAGCTTACCCATGGAACACAGGTATCGTTTAGTCGATACTGCCTTCCGTGTTCGCCGAAGCGAAGAGCCCTCACTCTATCCGACTGCAATGAGAATACTTGGTTATCCCATACCCAACATGGCCTGAAGAGTTGCACAGCGTCTCACAGGACGGTGGCTAGCTATACCTGACTTGTGCTGTATATATTGTAGTACGTTTCCACTGCATTTGTTTCTAATCATTCGTTTCTGACCGAATCTCGTGCTCGACGCAGCTACAATACAAGCGGTTGGTGAGCTAGATAGGATAAAGAGACCACATAGTCTAGGCTCAAGCTTCCCCAGCTCGGGCAAGCGCCCGTGAGATTCATCTCCCCGCCCTTTTCCCGAGTTGTGATAGTGCATCTACGAAATACAGTAGGCTGATAGAGTAGGAGTAGCCACGCTCCCTATCCCGGAAACCCTCTGTTAAGGTTACCAGAACCGGGTAGATGTCCCCCTCCTGGACGTTCGATCAAACATCGACCCCTTGGCAGCTCGTTGGCTATCCTGTCGTTCTCCCGTAAACTGGACTGTGCTCTCCGATGCCAGCGCAACGCTCGAGCGGGATCCTACAGCCCCACTCGCCTTCCAACTTGACTGTGAGCCACAAGGAGCGGCTATCTCTCTCGCACGTTCCGCTTATACGCGTTTCGGCACGCCGTGCCCGAAGGTCTGCCAGGGAAGGGCGCGACTTCTTTCGGAGTCTCGTTGGTCCGTGCGCGATCGAGTTTCAGTCCTGTGATCGCTTGAGAGCCTAGGCCCACCAAGAGCTCTAGTGACAAGGGAGGGGACTGCTTATCGTTTGCCTGACCGTCAAACAGCGACGTATGTTCGAGGAGAGCTCTGCATAAAACACAAACGATCGATGTCCGGTCGCTTAACGCACGATAAGCAATCCTTTCTACTGGGGTCACCGTGATTTTATCTATAAATCAATACGTGGCGGCAGACGACAGCAGTCAGATAGCATCACACAGTACTACGACCACTCTTGTGAGACTTGCGATATAATCCGATTCCGGAGCTTGAGTTGCGTATATGTCTGATCGAGGTTGGTATTACTACGTTGATCAACCAGACCCATACCGGCCGAGTACAGTCCCGAGATCAGCCCCACGATCGTACGATGTTGATGATGTGCAATACAGGCGGAGGGAGAGGCTGGCCCAGCGGTCCAGACCTCTGACAAGCTCAACGTGGGTCTCGCCAAGGTATGCAAACGCCACTTCGGAGCATCCTCAGGTTGTCACTGTCTCGCGATCCCCTTCTCCCCGGCGTATTTACACTGTTTCGCGATCCCCTTCTCACCCGCGTATCGTCACTGTCTCGCGATCCCCTTCTCCCCCGCGCCGGCCGTCTCATCGCGCCCACTACCCGGACGATTGGGTCTTGCAAGCAACACCAGTCCCAAACAGGCAGCCGGTACCACAGAGCATCGATTCGAGCGCTTTGCTTGATGCTGAGGCATGGGATCTGGTGGCGCGTTCATATAGGCAGCTTCTAGCTCTTAATCCGGAAGGGGAACTGAGGGCAGCCATCAGAGGGTGCGAACGGGCGGCCCGAGGAGCCGCGGACGCGAGGCGCCGCAGATCAGCAGCTTCGATGGCCTCCTCTCTGCTGGAATACGCACAGGCCAAAGAAAGGTTGGGGGCGGTCCCATTTCATCGCAGGCAGCGACTGTCACATCGATTGCCCTCGGGTGACGAAACTCGCAGTGCCAGAGATTCCCTCTTTTTCGCTGATCGTTAATTGTATCATAAACCAATATATAGTCTAGAATTCACTTACTGCACTTATAGGGGATCGACTACTCAGCTTGAGACCTTGCATCTGCATATCCCCTGATGCGAGTCGCGATGAGTAGCTCTGAACCATGACGTAAACCTCGCTGAAGGTTTACTTCCCCGGTAGGTACAGCATGATGAAACAAGACGCTGCCCTTGAGCCGACCTTTCACTCCATGGAGAGAGCATCCACTGCATCAATGCACAGTGGGGATTGGAAACGCGCCGCTGTAGCACCCACGGGTAGGTCCTTTCGAGGGCTCAGACACTTCCGTGATGAACGTCGAGCAAGGCTCCCATCGTATGTCTTGTCCCAGCGGCGAATCAGCTAAGCCAATCGTGCGGGAACGTCCTCAATGAGTACAAGGCGGGACAGCACTGAGATACCCTGAGGAGTGAGAAGAGAGCATGCGCCTCTCCGCTGTCTTTGTAGCTGCGAGTGTTGCAGTAGGCTCCTCATCGAGGGTCTGACGGAGTGCGCGCCATCCGTAGTTGACATTGTAGAAGCACTAACTACGCGTGCATGGACGCCGACTGTACTGTACAGAACTTTACCAGATTCGCTCGTTGCCCCATTCCGTCAGCATTTATCGGCGCAAGCTTTTGACCTCTAGCATCTCCAAGACGTGTCAAGCGGCGGAACAGCCACAGGATAGATCTCAACGAGAAGATTCGATGATACAAAAGAAGTGCCATGAGTGGCCACACTCTTCACCAGGTCCCGCACCCCTTCCCGCCAGACTCAGGCTCCCACTGTCACTCGATTTCTCAAGAATAGCCCAGCCTTCCATCAAGTCAGGCAACACCGCTCACTGTTTAAAATTGCTTTCCTCCGTCTTGCAACCCTGTGACTCTCCTGACCTGAAAATGTCTGAAAACCAGAACGACCCCTTCGAAGGCATCGAAGGTATCTTGCGGGAGTGGCTCATACGTCGATCGAATGAATCTCCAACTCCAGACATGGCAACGGTAACACGTGCAGTACGGAGCTTGACGGCTTATTCTGAGCCCTCTTCAGGACAAATTGTTTACGCGCCCAGCTTGCCAGCGCAAAACTCGGTTGACAACGGCTTGATACCGACAGGATCCGACCAAGCGCCAACACATGACCAGCTCGCCGCAGTAATCGTGCTGCGCGCTATCATCGACGGGAGCGAACAGCATAGAATGTCTGTGCGGTGTGTACCCGGAGCTCAGGACCATCGACTCGTCGGTCCTGGTCAGACAAGGCTCGTTTCAGTTCGCACAAATGGCGTCAGGAGCACTCAGCAGACGAGAACCCTTCATCGACTCCGGCGTATGGGCGACTCGATCGGAAGCTTGGCAGAAGCTCCTGTCTTTCATGAGCCAACATGATGCCACCATCGATCAAAACCATGTTCTAAATACCGCATTTCACGGGTGCTACGAAGCCGCGTCTGCTGCGGGGGAGCGTTTTTCGCAGCATGGCAGGTCTGATGGGAGAGTAGAAGCATTGTTGGCGTACGCGGTCGCTCAAGAGAAGCTGAGAACGATCAATTTCGAGACACGGAGTCGACTGGCTGACAGCTTGCCCCTCGGGGCCGCATGGGACAAGGCGAAGAGGTTGCTGTTGTGTGAGGAGATTTGACCATTCTTTGAACGGCGTTGTAAGCTTTGATCGGAATGGCAGAGCGGCTCTCTGAGTGCCACGAATTACTGCCACTTTAGCTGATCGCTCGTACTGTATTCAGACGATGATCCTTCCAACGTTGTCTTGCATTTCGCATGCGTGATACTGTACCATGTCCATCCCCTCAGCTCCCGTCACGAGCCCAGGCAGCGACCACAGAGCCGGTCAAACCAGCGCAACTTCGTCGCGGGCCATTCTCCGCTCCTACTATTGCATCTGCGGCGACTTCATTCTCGTCCTGCAGGGCAAACTCGACCGGCTCCCCCAACGACGCACAGACGGCGCGTGGATAATCCGGTCTCAGCCGACTGCCGAGCACAGCGATCGCAAGTTCAAGCTGAACGCTGAGCCTGGCCAGAGATGTCTGGTGCGACGGTACGTCGCGCGGGCTTTCTACATCTGCTCGGGGGAGGACAAGTAAGTGGGCGGCTGACGAGCAGGAAAGACTCGGACGAACTGGAGATGCGGCAGCCGTTCGCGTGTCATCGGTGTAGCTCGACTGGTGAGTCGTCTCTTTCGAGCAGCGACTGCAAGGTCGGCAAGGCTGATGGGCAGTTGCGTACCAGACGGGACCGCCGCCTGCTGGCTCCTCGCCATTTCTGTATGTCCTTCGAGGTGCCCTCACGGAAGTGTGCGTCTTGATGCCCCACCTGAGGGGAGACTTGCGCTCATAGTCAGGCAAGGACGCTTGCCTAGAGACGCCTTCCTGGGCGAGACGGCGTACGAGAAGGACCTCGCGGATGAGGTCGAGCTGGACGGCGGACACGAATCACCAGACCATCGTCAGCGAGACTGATGCGCGTCACAACAGATTCATTCATGATATGATCACTCGACACTTCTACCCTCGACATTATTTCACACGATAACCACACGTCTACTCTATCATCCTCCCTCTACTTCTTCCCCTCGAGTCAGCGCTTCCACTTCCGCCTCTATCCATACTTGGCGCGCTCAAATGAGGGCTGGGGCTCATCGTCCGGCCGACCCTCGAAACGTCCCTCGATTGGCTTCGGGACGCGCGCTGGCGAGCAGATGCCGATGCCATGGCCTCCACATACGTCGGTGGAACCTCGCCCGTCTCGGTCACCTGACCCGACATGAGCTGGTCGTACACAATGTTGCGCTCGAGCAGCGTGTCTTCGTCGTGCGTGCTGTCATGGTGGTGGTGCGGCGGGCGGGAAGAGGACGACGGCCTGCCACTACGATCGCGCGACCGCGGGACAGAGGAATCGCGGCGGAACTCGAGCACAGATGGCGGTGGTCCGACATGTCCAGAGAGCGTAGCAGCAGAGATGACGGCATCTGCCGGCGCAGGAGGCGGCGCATGCGATGTCTTTGGTGCTGAGAACAATGGGTTGGGTGCGCCGTGAACAGGACAGACGCCCGGCGCGGAGTTGCCTGTCATGGGACCGACAGCCGCATATGTCGGCAGCGAGTTGTATTGCGGGTTGACCCGACAATCTAGAATCTTGATCGGGGTTTCGCTGCCTCGTCAGCTCTGGGGACATACCATCGTATGGTAAACGTACATGATGATGTCAAATTGCTTCCTCCGCCCAGTTTTGGCATCCACCGCGACATCATCTCCCCTCTCTACACGGATGGTAACCTTGAGAATGTGCGAGACTGAAATGTTCGTCTTGTCATGCTTCGTGGAGAATCGTACTTTCTGCTCGCAATCGGGAATCTTGAGCGTGGTCTCTAGGTGCCAAGGGCCGAAAGGGTCCAGCAGGCTGGCGTACATGCTGTCCTCTTCATTTCCGTCTGGATCAAAGTCACTCGTCTGCATCGGGCGATTTCGGAATGCTTGCGCCGCCAAAGGTGCAAGGGGAGACTCGCGAGCTGCGTTCGCATCACTGGAGATGATGGGGAGCAAGGCGTCCGGCCGCCCACCCTTCTTGTCAACCTGGCGGATAAAGATAAGGTTGTAGCTTCTAGGTGTCTCGTGTCGCACCACCCGACGGCCGTGGGCGAAATAATCAGTCTTCTCTTCCAGAGAGACTGTCAATCGATGGATCTTGCACTTCAGCAGCGGCATGAGGTGGATACCCAACGGTCTGATCATCAGCCTTTATACCACTGCCTCGTTCGACAAAGGGCTTACATCTGACCGCCGATCGGAAACGCCTTCCCGCCCAGGGTGATCTGGTAACGCATCTGTTCCTCCCATTGCCTCTCCACCAAGACGTTCTCGGTCTCCTCCAGATCATCCTCTTGCGGGGTGGCAATCATGGTGACTTCCACCTCCTCTACCATGTTGGGCGTCAAGGCGCCTGCCCTGGCCACCGTCGCCTTCAATCGGTAGGTCACAGACCCAAACTCCCCGTGAATGGTAGGCGGCGCGTCAACCGGGATCGGAAACGAGATCGGGTAGTTGTAGACACCTTTCCGGAACTCCTGCCAGTTCGGCAAGACGCCATCTTCATCGTGATCCGAGTCGTGTCCCATCCCCAGCGCATCCGTGAGAACCTTCATCCCCTTGTTCCTGCCGCGAGCTCGAGACTTGCTCCGCTCTCTATCAGAGTCTCGGCTGGCGCTCCTCGGCTCTCGCGACCGACTGCGACGCCCCGCTCCTCCTCGACCGTAAGGCACAACGAAGTCCTCCTGCCCGCCAGAACCCGACCGAGACCGCAGAGATGCCTCGTCGAGCATGTGTGGCGGAATGGCGGTTCCCGACGTACTCCTCATCGAGAAGCTGCTCTCTCCGGCTGTGAGGTCTGGGTCGTTTAGCGTGGGTGTACGAGACCGCTCGCCTCGCACCGATGAGCCGTTGCGAGCCCGGCTCTTGGACGAGTGCCGCCCGTGATGCATTCGCTCCTTTACATCTTGGCTCAGGCCCCGAAGTGCAGCCGAGAGGCTGAATTTATGGCTTTTTCTGCCACGATCGTCGATGCTGCTGTCTGATGTCCGGTCGTGATGCAGTGCAGATGGTCGGCGGGGCTGGAAGCTGAGGCTTCCTGAGCGTTGCGATGAGCTGGATGCAGAAGGAGGCAGGGGAGGGACAGGTGGGATGGATGATGAGCTAGATGGCTCTGGCAAATGATTGTTGATCACAATGGTCGAAGCACTGCCATGACGGGATTTGCGACCGGCTCGAACCTCGGGTAATTCAGCAGAAGACGTTGAAGGGGTGGTCTGTCGTGAACCTTGCCGGGAAGAATGATGAAGGAGACTGGAGAAGGAGGAGCGCCCTGATCGCGGGGGTGTGGAAGATGTGGTGGCGGGCGTTTCATGTGGCGGGTGTTCACGCGATGAGCGAGGAAGATGTTCGTTGGACGAGTGGGGAAGGTGTTCGCGAGAGGCTCGAGGGCGGATGGAAGGTGGGGCTGAAGGGGCAGGAGAACCTCCAACCGGTGTAGGTGCCTCAGAAATGGCTTGAATCGCTGCGATTGCGGGATGATGAATCTCACTTTGTTCGTGCGACCCATTCGAGAGAGATCCAGTCGATGTCGAAAAGGACGATTCGATGGTCCTAATCGAAGCAGCTCTGTTCACTCTGCTGGATCCTGCGACAGGCGGTCCATTGCTTGACCCGGCAGCTCGTACATCGGGATCTGTCTCTGAATTGGCAGAATCGTCACCGGGACGGTGAGGACCATCGTCGCTGGAGACATGCGGCGGTTCATCCGAGGATGAGGTATCCCTCCCTTCCAACGTCTCATCCGGCGCAAGCAGATCCGACCGGGCGCTTGCGCTGGCACGTAGGGGAGGTCTCGAAGATGAGCTGAGTGACTCTGAATGGGATCGTAAGTGATCGTCATCCGAGGCAGATCGGGACGGGGCGGCAGACGCGATTGGAGAGAGCGTATTGTCCATGGCCTGGGCAGGTGGGCGAAAGGTCGAGGGGACGCCTGATACCCCAGACATGGTCGCATCCAGTCTGGGGGTGTACGCCGGTGACGGTCCTCGCTCGGCGATGGACAAGGCTTCAAGCCTCGATGACGGTATTGTGAGAGAGCCTCGGCCGAAACTGCCCCGCCTGACATAGCCATCCATCCTGTCATACATGCCTGGAAGGGCACTCGCGCTTCTGGGAGGCCTGCCTCTATCCCTGCCCCGCTCGAAATCAGCACCAGGTCGTTCCAACCCATCTTGATCAAAGTCGTCCTCGTCGTCCTCGAGCACGTCATCCTCCAGGTCCCATTGCGACAGGGCCAAGCCCGGGCCGACCGAAGCAGCCCGTCTCGCCGAACGCGAACGCGATTCGGCTTTGGCCGAGAAGAAAGTGGTCGACTCTGACATGAAAATATTTTGCTCAAAAGTGTCGAGACGTCGAGGACCGATGCCTGATGATTAGTGCCGGGCTCTCTCATGATGGTTCCGATGGCATCGGAGTACATACCTTCTGGCCACTCTGTCCTCGCCTTGCCTTCGAGCTTGATGCCAATGCTCTTTATCCTCGTGGGTTTCGAGAGGCGCAAGGTCAATAGACCTCGCAACATGGCCGGCTGAGCATCTCGGTATATGACCTGTGGCCGGCCTCGGAAATCATATCCCGTAGAGGGACCACGCAGGAAGATGACGGGCTCTGTGAGACGAATCTGCACAGGTTGATTGCCCTTGACCATGGTGTGTCGTCGTTGCGAGTCGTCACTGAATGCTGGGTGTGAAGAGTGTTTGTCGATTATGGGATCTTGGGACCGAGTCGGAAGCTAAGCGAGGAGAAAGGAAAGGTAAAGGGAGAATGGCAAGTTATTATTCGTTACTGAAAGGCCTCATGTCGAGGGGGCGAAGATGTATGGTAGGGGAGGAGAGGGGGGAGGGGCGGAGGTAACGAGGCAGGTCTATGCAATGACACTATACACAAATCTAGAGAGAGGCGACATGAGGAGAAGGTCAAGTGGTGACGATGAACTCATGTGTTGCGTGGGTAGATTTTGCGGCGGCGGCCAATCTGAGTGTGCCGTGGATCCATCCGTCCTTATCTGGCCCCTTTGACTATTTTACCCTGCACGCGATCCAAGCGATAATCCCTGAAGGTCCAGGCGCTAAACCCGATCCTCTCCGCCGGAAAGCGGCAACAGTCGTCGTTCCTGAATCGCCTTCACGAGGCTACCAGAGTGACGCGTGAGTTTCATTAGGCGATGGCCATCATTGTCTGTTCTCTAGAGGATATCCACTCGGCGACATGCCAACTCGCTGAGCGGTCACTGACATGGGAGACAAGGGCCCAACCGACGGAGCAGGCGTGCCACTCGGGCTGTCGTCTCAACCGCAGCCACAGCCTCCCGAGTTGCCACCCTTCGACGGCCGAGATCACCGAGATGAACCCGACACCTTTGCATCTCTATCCAAGTTTACACTCTACGAGACAAGAGGGTGCGGCACAGTCTTCTTTCCTCAGACATCTCGGCACTCGGGTATGCTGACCGCAGACGACTCATCATCGCGGCCTCCAATGGCAAGACACATCGCATCCTCAAGATCGACCGCACAGACCCGACCGGTCTCAATGTCGTCGAGGACCCGACCACCTATACGGCGAGAGAACTGGAGCAGCTCTTGCTCATGATCAAAGATGGGAACAAGAGCTCCGGAGGTCTCGAGAAGGTCATGGACTTTCAGTGAAACACTCCAGCTCCTTCAGGCAGGCTCCTTGGCTGACTTGTCAGCGGCCTCATCGGCTTCGTCAAATTCACCGCTGGCTGGTATCTGATTGGCATTGCGCGGAGGTCTGTGGTTGGCTTGCTTGGTGGTCATTACAGTGGGCTATCAGCACATGCTCGCTGGACTCAGCTCATCCTCAGTCTACCACTGTGACGAGACGGCCGTTGATCTGCCGGTACTCAACAGAGGAACAACGTTGACGGTTGCAGGTCTTACCCATTCCGACCAAACCCGATCGCAGTTCGCAGGAATCCAAGTGATTTTCTGTAATCCAAAGCTTGCTCATAGACTCACGGATGCAGGCTTCTGACGACCTTTCAGACCGTAGACTTGACGAAGAACTTCTACTTTTCGTATGCTGTCTCCTGTCATGCGAAATGCAGCTGACATCCAGGTACTCTTATGATCTTACGAACACACTGCAGACAAATCTGACCGTCCCTCCTGGAGAGAGACCATGGAATTCCCGTTTCATGTGGAATCACCGATTGGTCGCGCCTGCTTTCGACACCGAGGATCCCAAGGGTCGCAGCCGCTGGATTCTGCCGATGATACGAGGCTTCGTGGATCAAGCCAGTAAGTTGCTGCTGGAGGCATGCCTTACGCCTACTGACAAATACCAGAGATCAATGTTTTCACACGAACGGTCTACATCACGCTCATTGCCAGGAGATCGAGGTTCTATGCTGGTGCGCGCTATCTGACTCGCGGAGCAAACGAGAATGTGAGGGCTCGTTAGGCGGGAATGAGCTCGACTCATCATCTAGGGCCATGTGGCCAATGAGGTCGAGACGGAGCAGATGTAAATATCTTCGTGTCGAGAGAGAGCGCGAGCTGATGGAGCGCAGAGTCTCCGAGCCGTTATCGACCGGTTTTGGCATCGAAAGAGGCAAGCATCACGTATCGGCCTATGGAGGATACACCAGCTTTGTGCAATACCGCGGCAGCATTCCAGTCATGTGGCATCAGGAATCGAGTCAAATGACCCCACGACCCCCAATTGAGAGTAAGTCCGACGCGAGCTTACCGTATCCTCGCTGAATGCAAGTCACGATCAAAGACCCGTTCTACACCCCGGCTGCCAAGCACTTCAACGACTTGCTCGGCCGCTATGGGGCACCCATATTCATTCTCAACCTAGTCAAGAGTCGAGAGACGGTCCCCAGGGAGAGCAAACTCCTCTACGAATACGGCCAGTGTGTGGACTATCTCAACCAATTCCTTCCTGAAGGCAAGAAGATGGTCTACATCGCCTGGGACATGGCTCAGGCCGCCAAGAAGTGAGCGATGATCTCCATCGACTACGCAAGCTGACTGTCAGCGGTCATCAGGACATCATGGGCGTCCTGGAAGACATTTGCGAGGAGAGCTTACAAGCCACGAAGTTCTTCCACGGCGGTCCGAGTCGAGCGGAGATCGGGTGTGTTTCTGTTACCGAGTCTCGATGCCGCCTCCCGAGCTGACATTTGCAGGGCTGACAAGCGCCGCGAGACGCCTCTGCTCCAACATGGCATCCTGCGGACGAATTGCGTGGACTGCTTGGACCGTACGAACGCCGCTCAGTTCGCGATCGCCAAACGGGCATTGGGCCATCAGCTCTATGTCCTCGGATTCCTCTCGACCCCTTATCTGCCCTTCTCGTGTGATGCGGTCGATGTGCTCACCGAGATGTACCATGACCACGGAGACACGCTCGCGTGGCAGTACACCGGAAGTGCATTGGTCAACCGAGTCGAGACGTACCGCCGGACGAAGGCTGGTCAATGGTCGTCACACTCCCGTGACTTATTGGAGAACATTCGGCGGTTCTACAACAACTCGATGCTCGATGCGGACAAGCAGGCGGCGATAAACCTGTTTCTCGGGGTGGACCCCTCCCCTCCAGCCTACCCGGCGAATCGACCTCATTATCGACAGTGGTACGATCCCAAACACCTCGAAGAGCCCAAGCGAGAGGTCCTGGAGCCCACGAATGACGTCTTCAAGGAATACTACAAGCCTCACATCCTGTCTCAGCTCGACAGGCTATATGCCTACACGATGAACTCGACCAGTCGACTGCATCGAGCAAGGCCGCATGAGCTCGTGTCGCCTTTCGAGTCCCGCCTCCCAAGTGAGATGAGCGATGGGCCGCCGATTGCTCCTCCACGCAGGGTGGCAAGGCGGTGGCTCAACACGCCTGAGCCAACCTCGCAGACCCCAGGCATAGATGACGGCGCGCCAAGAGACCCGCCACACGCCATAGAAACGCTAGTGCGGAACCTGGTCGAGCCCCCAGTGATGGATATAGAGCAGCGTGCGCAGGAGTACGACTGGTACACCCACTACCACGCCGACGAGCTTATTTCGTCTCGGACGATAGGGGAGGAGAAGGACCTGCAGCTGTATATCAAGGCTGCGCAGTTGGCCTATGGGGATGATGTCGAGCAGGTCCTCGATGGCGATGGCGGTACGCCGAGCTGGGCGATGGTCTATCCCGATGGGAGAGAGGAGCGGGGCGAGGAGATGGTAGTTGTCAGCAAGGGGAACGCGCAGTTGTACGAAAAGTGGCTCGAGGCGTGAGCTGCTCCATCCCACTTAGGATCTGTTGTATGTATATACATGTTGGCATCTACGCTGCATATCTCGTCATTATTCGTTCTCACAGATCAGAGCGTGACGCGCATCATGATCGCCTTGGTGCGCGTGACGTGGTCGTATCCGAATGTAGACAGGCTGACACCGCGCCCCGAGTCTTTCCATCCGCTCCATGGCAAGGCGGGATCCAGCGCGTCGGACCGGTTGAGATAGACGGTACCGCATTCGAGCTCCTCGGCAAGGTGGTTGAAGGCAGTGAGCGAGGCGGGGCTGGTCGGTGATGTCCAGATAGAAGCGGTCTGCAATTAGTCCCGCTTCATGTGGGGTCCAGAGAGACTCACGAGACCGTACGGCGAGTCGTTCATGAGACCCAGGGCCTCCTCGTCGCTCTCGACCTTCATGATGCCTATCGCCGGCCCGAACGTCTCTTCCATCATGATATCCATGGCTGCATATCAGCTCACGACACAGACAAGCATGACGAGACGCGCTGTGGTCCACGTTGACGAGCACCTGCGGTCCCACGAGGGTGGTGCCCTCTTTGGCCTCGGGGAAGTGGGACTCGTCAAGGACGAGCTGGGCGCCCGCTGCGACCGCATCTTCAACCTGCTTGCGTATCCTCGCTGCGGACGCGAGCGAGACGACGGGTCCGAGGGTGGTCGCCTTGTCCATGGGGTCGCCGAGCTTGTACGCCTTGGCGACTTCGACAAACTTCTTGATGAAATCGTCGTAGATGCTGGAATGGACGTAGATGCGCTCGACGGCGCAGCACGACTGGCCAGAGTTGAACATTGCGCCTGGGACGATGTCAGCGAGAGCGTCTTTGGTCAAAAACGCTGGCGCTACGCACCGTCCACGAGCTGCTCTGCCGTCCAAGCGACGTCCGCGTCCTCCCGGACGTACGCGGGGTCCTTGCCCCCCAGCTCGAGGTTGACCGCCTTGAACCCCTTGCCGCCCGCCGCGGCCTGCTCCACCGCCCGCCCGCCCGCCACGCTGCCCGTGAACGCCACCATGTCCACGCGCGCGTCCGGACACAGGTGCGCGAGCGTCGTCTCCTGGCTGAGGTGCACGACCTGCAGCACGCCCGGCGGCAGGCCCGCGGCGAGAAAGGCGGCGAGGACCCGCTCGCCAGGTACAGGCGTCTGCGGCGCGGGCTTGAGCAGCACCGCGTTGCCGGCCAGGAGGGAGGGGACGACCGAGTTGACGATGCAGAGGTGCGGGTAGTTCCACGGCGTGATGGCTGCCACGACGCCCAGGGGCTGCTTGACGATCGTGCGCTTGTGCACGTCAGTGTCGGTGTCGGTCTGCGGGATTGGGCGGAGGCACTCGCGCGCAATCTTGATCATGTGCCGCGCGCGGTACAGCGTCCCGGCCACCTCCCCTGCACAGTATGCGATGGGCCTGCGCGTCAGCCGCCTGGCCGGCCGGCAAGAAGGTGGGGGAGACGGACCGCCCCATCTCGAGCGCAAGATCTTCGGCCAGGACATTGGTCTGTTTCTCAAACTCTGCCTATCCACCGCTTAGCACTTCCTGGACATGGTCAGGTGGGTGGAGGACGCACAACCCATCGCTCGGCGATGGCTATCCGCTCGTCGAGCGGGACCTTCTTCCACGACTTTTGCGCCTTGACCGCCTCGGCAATGACGGCGTCGAGCTCTTGCGGTGAGAGCAGCGCCCGCGTGCAGAACGGCTTCTGCGTGTATGGCGCAATGGTCGTCTGGATGTCGGCGGCAGAGGCAGCTGGGGCGGACATGTTGCCTGGCTGAGCGAGATAGACGAGAATGACAGGAGAATAGGTGGCCAAGCGGTTCGGATGAACCACGGCAGGTGGAGGCGGCGCTCAGGTCCAACAGCAAAAGCAGAAATGCATATGACACAGTGCAAGTTATGTAGGACAGACTCGTTGACCTTGCCGAGCTCTTGCATCGCCTCGTCACCATGGTTCCTGGTCAAAGTTGAGTGCCGGCCGCTCACCGCTCACAGTAGGCACCTCGATGATGATGGCCGGGGTCGCGTACACATACCCCACGCTGGGTTGATTCCCGTAAGCAGCATACTGGTTCTCCAACTCGAAATGAGAGGGAGGGACGAGCCACTTCATGCCTTCGGTCGAAATTGCGCCGCACTCCTCCATGCTTCCGCCGTTCTCCCCTATTTCGTTGTCCTGGATCGCGAAGAAGGACCACGAGCGATAAGTCACCATGTCGGGGTATTCTCCCACCCGGTCGTCCGGGTCCTCGTCGACGTCACTGATACGATCATCGTACCGTTCGCCATAGTCGTCGCGATAAATCGCACTGAAATCGAAGTCCATGCCAAGGGCAGAGATCGCCTCGTACATGATACGATCGATGCCCTTCAAGCGGCTGGGCAAGTCATCGATATAGGCACCTCTCCTCGCTCTGTCGAGACTCGTGCTGATCGGATATTCATGCACCAACGCCACACCTAGGATTCCACCCCTGACCATGAAGCCGGTCTGCTTTCTGTTTTCGGGCAGCAGAATTGCCTGGACTGCCTTGAGCATCGCGCTCGCCCTGGTGTCGGCAAGCGAAGGGGACGGGGACACTTGCGCCTGTTTGACCGGGAGGTAGACATCATATGCGAGCGTAACCCGCGTACCCTTGGTGACGGGCAAAACCTCGTGCTCGCAATCGGAGTATAGGAACGTCCAGCTGACGATACCCTTGCTGGCATCCGCAGCGTAGTCGAACGCTCGCTCCTGGCCTTGCTGTTTGACAACGAGCTGTCCACCTTCAAAGCTCGATGGAAGGCAGATGACGATGCTCCCGATGTGGTTCTCGGCGAGCGGCGTATCCTTGTGCACCTTGAAGAAGCCACCCTCGGTGTACATGTTGAGCTTGTTGATCTTGATCACGGGCGCATCGAAGCCGAGTCGATCCGTCAGGGTCGGCACGATGGAGGTGGTGTACAGGAGCTCGTGCGACAGGGCGAGGTGAGGCGGCTTGATCTCTCGCGCGGCACGATAAGTCTCGTCGTACACAGTCTCGCCACCTCGGCCGTGTGGGGAGGGCGTGCCCAAGTCGTACAAGGTCTTTGAGGCTTCGTCATCCAGCGGGAACGAGAAGGACCTCATCTCGGTTGGCGTTGAGACGTATAGTTTGAGCTGCTCGACCTGCGGTGCAGACAGAGTGCCGCCCACGGCGTAGGCTGTCTCTTGGGAGAGGACCTTGAAGACGCCTTGAAATTGATCCAAGGCTCCTTGTGCTGTCATGATCGCGAGCGAAGGCAGTGTCGTGGTAGGTGTGGTGTGATAGGGGATGCTGAAGATGGAGAATGCAAGTGCTTGATATACATGTTGAGGAGCCTCGACTCGGGTTGACGTGTGCAGAGGCCCTACGTAAGGTCGAGTCAGCTATTGCCACTTTGAGCTCGTGTTGCTAGTCGTGTCAGCCGACGAACAAAGCGTCTAGCCCGTTGTCAAGGCTCCGTCAGGTACCATCAGACCCGCCCGACGCACAGACGGACAGGACACCCATCAGTCATCATTGATCATCACTCCGCTCCTCCACTGTGCATCAATGACCCACCTGTCCTTGTGTCCGATGTGACCGGATGTCAACTATACACATCAGTTGATCACCTTTCAACAATCCTCTCGACGCCGCGCTTGTTGAATGCTTGACTTGACCGGAGCGATCAGCATTCGACGGGGGTCGTCGGGGAAAGCGGGGGTCCTGTCATGACCTCATGGTCGCTCTCCTCTCCTTTATATAAGCTTGAAGGTCATGCCCCTTTGTATTCCCATCGCCCTTGCAGCCTTCTTTCATCTCATCACTCGACCACCACCTCTCACTTGCACATAGTCGATTGTGTCTTCAGCAACTGTACTACCCAGACTCGTGACCTAAGGGTGAGTCTCGCTTCATCCGGAGCCATGACCTCAGCGGCACACCCATGTCAACCCTGAGAAATGAACAGCTGGTCCGGCGGCATTCCAGCTGCTACTTGACTTGGATGTTGCCACGCATTCCAGGGAGAAGTCGAACAACCGCTGACGTTTGTGTCCCTGAACTTCCCATCGCTCTCTTGCACCCTCTCCGCCTCCGTATTTCCGGTACCAAATCCCACTCTCACTCATCGCGCATCGCCCACGGATATATGGTCATCAAATACCATTCTTTGGTAACCAAACCCTCGCTCGATCCTATCACGGACCCGTCGCCCTTGCAATCGACGACCCTCGTCTCATCGGTTCTGTCTCACGCATCGTCATCGGCAATCACCCTGTGCGTTTCTCCGTCCGACCCCGTTTGAGACCGAAATCGCGCTGGTCACATTTTCGCTCGCGACGTCTGGTCAACAACACCTTCTCGTCGCTGCTCACTGCGCACATACACGACTCGACGCGCGATCATCATGGCTCCCGTCAAAGCAGACGCCGAAGGCGACATGAGCAACAAGGAACATCCCTCCGCCAAGGCACCTGCCAAGGTCCAGCTCAACCTGGGCAACTTGCCCCCCAAGCTCAAGGCCTCGGACATCAAGGCCAGCACCAGCGTGAGCACTATATGAGCCGATCTCCCAGAGAGCGTGGACTGACACGTCAGGCATGGCCCAGGACACCATCTCGTGTCAACCCTAGTACGTCTGCTCCCGTCCTGCTGTGCCCGGACACCGCTGACGCACAGATCAACCTCCTTGGCCAGCATGTGAGCAACATCGACGCCCAGAGGGCCCAATCATAGCTGACTCCCCTAGACCGTGGATACCATGAGTACTCCTTCGCCCACGTACGCTCTGCACAAGCGGATCTCAATTGCATTGCTGACCTTCAGGCCACCATGGGCACTCGCTTGCCTACCATTCTCGGCAAAGCCATCGACGACGTGTGGCTCACCCTCAACCAGCAGTCGGACGAGGAGAAAATTGTGGATCTCGTCAACTGTATCCACCGCGCCGAGGACCTCATGGGAGACCTGCAAGGAAACTCAAAGCTCCGTCCTATCGTTGACGACGGTGCCGGTGATGTTGCTCTGTGGAACAAGGCGAGTCTCTTGTTTCGGTGTCCATTGTATAGGTGAGGCTGACGCCTGTAGGAGATTGCCAAATTCTTCCGCGGCAAGGACTTCATGAACGCTCCTTGGCTGTTTGCCGAAGCGTACAAGTACCGCCGATTGAGGGAGTGCTTCTCCCTTTCCAAGTTCTGGGTAGACTATGGTCCGTTGCTGTCCGCGAGTGGTGTGGGCAGGACCTAACGAGTAGACGTGTTCTTCCGCCAAAAGTGCGACACCTTCTCTCGCTCGAATCAGGCGGTCTTCGAGCTCTCATTGCGATTCTCTCAGCCAGTCGAGCAGTCCCCTAACATCTCGGCCTCGGAGCTGCTTGAGAAGAACAAGCTGCTCTTCCACGAACTGACTCAAGGTTCGCGGCGAACTGAAGTTGCAAGATGCAGCTGACATTCAGTCTGCCTCTGGGGAAATGCCACCGACCTGTCGCTTTTGATCGACATGACAGAGGAGGACATCAAGAAGATCCAATCTACGGGCGGTGACCACCTGGCCGCTTCGGAGAAGAACATATTGGGCAATGATCTCCCCAAGCTCGCCGAGTATGTCTGCCAGATCAAGGGCGGCCGCATTGACTTTGTGCTGGACAATGCAGGTGAGCCATACGATCAACCTTGAGATTTCGATCAAGTCTGATGACAGGCTTTGAGCTCTACTGCGACTTGGTGTACGCCGACTGGCTCATCCAGTCTGGCATTTGCTCGCAGGTCATCTTCCACGGCAAGAAGATCCCCTGGTTCGTGTCGGACGTCACCAAGAAGGACTGGGACTGGCTTCTCAACTCTTGCGTGTACGGCCAGCTCTTCTCGTCGGCGTCCGACCAGGAGATGGACTCTCTGCGCACCATGGGCTACCGATGGAAGCAGTACGAGAAGGAGGGCAAGTGGAAGTTCGAGGCACATCCCTTCTGGTGCACGGGCTACACCTTCTGGGACCTCAACTCCGAGGCACCCGATCTGTTCCAGTACCTGTCCGAGTCGGACCTCGTCATCTTCAAGGGCGATCTCAACCACCGCAAGCTGACATACGACTGTCACGCCCCGCTCGACACGCCGTTCCCGATGGCCATCGGGCCCCTTGCGAGCGATGCCGGCGCCCCGCCCGTCTGCTCTCTCCGCACCATCAAGTCGGACGTGGTTGTGGGTATCCCCGCTGGGGTCGGTGAGAAGCTGGACGAGGAGGAGCCCGGATGGAAGATCTCGGGCAAATACGTGAGTAATCTCCATGTCAATGGTGTGCAGAGCTGACGACTCAGGCCGTCGTGCTGCTGTCCCCTGGCAGGCCGGGCGAGACCCCTAAATATGCTTAGGCGCAGTAGGAGAAGAACACACTCGGAGTCACACCTCATCCCTCACTCGTAGCGGTAGAAGTCTCGTCATGTATGTACGCAAACTATGCAAACCCTGACGTCTCTTGCGTGCTCGTTCGTCTGACGTCTATGCATTGTTCACTACAGATGCTATGCGACATGCGTTTTACAGTGCTCGAGATTTATTATACTTTGACAGTTGATCCTGCGGGCACGGGCTCGCCGTCGTCGGGAGTCACAGGGGCCTTTTCTGCCTCTGCGACGGCCGTCGCGCTGCTTCCTGAGCTGGCGGGTGTTTTCTGATCTTGGTCTGCGATGTCCGGCGCATCGGCGTCGGCTGCTGCTTTTGGCTGGCCGCGGGACCGGTTGAGCGAGTACGAGCGCGTCCACAGTGTAATCTGCGAGTCGTCAGCCTTGCACCATTGGTCGCTGCGATGGGAGCCCACCGCTAGTGCACCCGCGAAGAGGGCACACTCTATGATCCAGCACAGCTTGAATGAATCCGCAAATGCGCTCAGGACCCTCTCCTTCGTCTCGCCCGCGGGCAGGTCGTGCAATTTCTGATAATCGCTCGCGCTCTGCGGCACCGTAAACTCGGTGCCGTACCCCGGGATCTTCTCGAAGCGGCTCCTCAAACCCGTGTTGAGCACGGCGGTGAAAACGGCCAGGCCGACCGTGCCGCCTATCGAGCGCGTGAGCGTCCACGCGGCCGTCGTGGCGGCCATGTCTTTCAGGGGCATGGCGGCCTGCAGGACCAGCATGGGCACCTGCAGCGAGAGGCCGGTGCCGAGCGCCGCGAGGGCGAAGAGCACCTCTTGCGTGGCGAACGGGATGGGGTACGAGAAGAAGTGGTAGAAGAGCCCGAATCCCAGGGCGGCGATACCGTAGCCTGTCCACACGACCGGGCGGATGATGCGCAGCCGCGAGTTGATCTGGCCGGCGACGACGGTGCAGGTGGCGACGACGCACGAGAAGGGGAGGAGCTGGACGCCCGAGCCGATGGCGCCGACGCCTCGCACGCCTTGGAGCATCTCGGGGATGATCCAGTTGGAGGGGATGAAGGCCGTGGCGTGCAGCAGGGAGCCGATGAGGAAGAACAGCGTCGTGCGGTTCTTGAACATGCGCTAACCCGATCAGCTTGTGTGCGGGGTTGACCGGTGATGGTGACGCACCGCTGGAATGACTGCTGTTCGCTTGGTGGTCAGAAAGTTGAGGATCGCCCCTAGGAACAGGATCGCCCCGACCATGATCGACACCCATGCCGACCTGGCGCCGAACCCTGCGTCGGCAGCCAGGGAGAAGCCGACACTGAGCAACGCAGCACCGAGCATGATCAGTGCCCTGCACCGTCAATGACCACCATGATAGTGTTATTGTGGCTACGCACATGCCCATAAAGTCAAACGTCCGCAGGAACTTCTCCAGCGTGAGCTTGCGTGTTGGGTTGAGCTTGAGAGTCAAGAGCAGCAGCACGAACGCGATACCGCAGGTGGGCAGATTGATGTCTGCGAGAGCGTCAGCATATCGTCTGGCCTTCCGAAAGTTACCAACAGAAACACCACCGCCTGCGAGGGTCAGCCTTGATCCTGCACACATCGCTAGAGGGAAGTTCACCATGACGCCTTCTCAGTCAAGACCCCACCCAGAATAGGTCCGAGCACCGATGCCACAGACCAGGAAAGTCCCAGCCATCCTTGATACGTGCCGCGTTTGTGTAGAGGAACAATATCCGCTGCACCATCAATGCCCTGCGACTCTGTAGGACGCTTTAGACTTGCAGACGACGATCGTTGTAAGACCGATGATACTCCCTCCTCCCAGACCCTGAAACGCACGGCACACAATCAGCCTAGGCGGTCAGTGCGCCTCAAACCATCCTTCGATCTACACACCAGGTGATGTTTTTGGCTGCACCACATAGCGCCGAAAAGATCGTAAAGTCCAGGATGGCCGCGTAGAGCATTGGCTTGCGGCCAATGATATCTGATACTCGCCCGTTCACAGGTGCGAGCAGGGTCATGGATAGCAGGTAAGACGAGCCGACCCAGGAGTATTCCGACGGCGAAGCATTGAGGTCTTCTGCTATTGTCGGCAGAGCTGTGGCGACGATCTGCTCGTCAGATGCAGTCGGCATAGCGAGATGAGGTATGTACCGTCTGATCCAGCGCCGATAGAAACAGCACCAACCCTACTCTACAAGCATCAGCTAGGCTGTGCGGGCAATGCACCAGGCTCACGCAGGCATGACCACGGCAAGATTGTTCTTCGGTATATCATCCATGTCTGCTTTTCAGCCTCGAATTTGCACATTCCGCGCAACCTGCTCACCTGCATCCCCTTCAGTCAGACCCGCTCCTCGCTGCTTCTTCTTCCCCTTCTCCTGTACATCGCGCCCTTGGCTAAGTGCGCTAGCTTTGCTCTCCTTTCTTTGCCTGTCGACCAAGGGTCCTGCTTCTGGCCCCTCATCGCCGTATGCCTCTGCTTCTGCCGACGCCGAATAGCCTGGTTCGATGTCGTGCAGGATCGGCGCATTCGCAGGCAAGTCGTCAGGGATCGGCTGGGGCTCAAAGCCCCTCGCAGCGCCCATAGGCTCTGCCATCGTGTTGCCACCTGTCTTCCTCGAGTGAATAGAAGAATGCTCGATCCTTTAAAGCTTCTGTATTTTACTTTTTAGCGCGGGTGGGCACGATGCACGATCACGGTTCTGGACTCCGTTGTTGCTGGAGTCGTCGGAGAGGACGGACTGTCCTGTCGGGCTCGAGTTGTCTGCTTGCAGATTTCGATGATCACCCCATCGGTCGGCCCAGACGCGCTGTATTGGGAGCTCTTTGAGAGTTGCATGCATGCTTTCCTTTTTTCTGCGCCGATGACAGACCTGCTGACTCTGGTCGCACAAGATCCGCGCTGCCGGATTTTCAGGGACCACGCCGCACTTCGGATTACGCCGAGTCTAGAGCAAGAAATGCCACGTCGGTATCACAACCTCCACTTCCGACGCCGTCGGGATCTCTTGGTTTTCAACTTCACGTGTCACTCGCGTGACGACCCTCTCGAGCCTCTTTTGGAGCTTCGCTTCTGGTCTTTGATCTGTATTCTGGCTTCCTGCTTAGCGCTCTTTCTCTGTCTACTTCACACGGTCGTTGCATCGAAGCAGCAGCTCACACCGACCCACCCGTGCCACACATCGTTCTGGTCTCCACGCTCTCTACCCACGATGACACCCTCCCCCAAGACCGCTACCGTTTCCCTCCCGGCATCCGGCTGCAACGCGAACAAGGCCGAGCTGCCCGCCAATGCCCTGGTCTTGCCGCCCACGACTCAGCTGCAGGCGCTGCTCACCATCATTAGGGACGAGAAGACCCAACGGTCAGCTAAGCTTTGCTTGACCGGGGACGAGAGCTGATGACACAGAGGAGACTTCGTGTTGTCCGCCTGTTCACAGATAACGAGACAGGCAGCTGACCTGGTCCAGCACATCCGACCGCATCATCCGCCTTCTGGTTGAAGAGGGCCTCAACCACCTCCCAGTCATTCCCAAGACAGTCAAGACGCCCGTGGGCATGGAGTACGATGGAGTCGCGTTTCAGGGGCGGATATGCGGTGTCTCCATCATGCGAGGTGAGTAACGCCCTTTGCCCTTCCTTCCGCCTTCGACACCACTACATATGGCCGCTGCTGACTGCTACAGCTGGCGAGGTATGCAGCACGCTCGCCGTCTCGCCTTCGGACTGACTTTGACAGGCAATGGAAGCAGGACTGAGAGATTGCTGCCGCTCGGGTGAGTTTGGTCCGACTCGCCCGTTCTTGCAGCACCGGCTGACTTGGCAGTTCGCATTGGCAAAGTGAGCCGAGACGCGTCTACAGAGGCAACAGCTGATACGCCGATGTGCAGATATTGATACAGAGGGTGAGGCGCACTGCACATGATGGAACTGCCAGCTGATATGCATAGGACGAGGAAACAGCCGAGGCAAAGCTCTTCGTCAGTCCCGCCCGTTCTCAGCAACAACCCATGCTGACCACTCCCAGTATGCCAAATTGCCTGACGACATCGCTCAGAGATACTGTCTTCTTCTTGACCCAATGCTAGGTTCGCTACCTCGGTCAACATCGGGACACGGTGCTGACAAGGAAAGCTACTGGCGGCTCGTGCATCAAAGCTATCGAGGTGCTGTTGTCGCACGGCGTAAAGGAGGAGCGCATCATCTTTTTGAACCTTGTGAGCTGCTATCGACCACACCAGACCTCATGAGACTGGCCTCACAATCTAGATCGCATCGCCGGAAGGGGTGAACAACGTCTGCAGGAGATTCCCAAAGCTTCGTATGGTAAGCTCATGCCTTTCCCACCTGTGACATTCGCAATCGCATGAGGCGCTCAGCCGAGGCAGGATATGTGATGGGGACTCGAAGATCGCGCGGCTGATGCTGACCGCACAGATCACTGCTTGGGTGGATGAAGGTCTTGACTCGCGCTCCTACATCGTCCCTGGATTGGGTGATTTCGGAGACCGGTAAGCGCCGATCATCGGTTTCACGGGTTCAGGCTGATGTACAGCTACTTCCTGTAACTTTGTTGTCCAATTAGCCTGTGATTCTTGCCTGCATAATGCATTTGACCGTGGTCAGCCGTGCTCTACGGATGCGCCACAATCAAAGAGAAGGGGTCAAAGCGCCACATGTGACTACCCCGGTTATTTCCGGGCAATCCCGATTCCCACTTTTTCCTTTGACCAGCAAAGTTTTTCCTGTTCTCCTCGTTGACACTCATTCACTTCACAGCTTCTAAGACCCTACCACAACACCTCCCCCAAAACCGACCAAGCAAGATGTACGGCGGCGGTCCCGGACGCGGAAACTGTTTCAACTGTGGCATGCGTGGGTAGCGGGTTTCCCGAGTGCCGTGGTGTGGTGTGGTGTGGTGCGTCGTGGTGCGGCGCGTTGTGCGGTGTGTCGCGTTGTCGCGGTGTGCAGGGTGGACCGATCGCCCGAATGCGAGCACAATCGTGTCTATCACCAGCCGCTTTCGCTCCCCGATACTCTAGTCAGCCACATCGACTACCTCGATCGCCCTTTCGCCTCCTTCTCCGCAGCCGGGTGGCAATGGTGGCTTGCTTTGATTGTGCGGGGTTGCGAGCGATGCGAGCGCGCTGTTGGCGTAGCGCGGAGCGAGTGACTTTGTACAATCCGCTCGACTCTGTCTCTCTCCTTCGTCTGTCACAACGGCTTCGAGCTGTTGAGCCTGGCTTGGGAGTGAGGCAGGGCGGCGAGCCTTGCCTTTATGCCATCATTTCTATTCTGCTATCAGCTTTCTGCGACTGCTGCAGCCGTTCACGGCCATTTCCGGACACGCGCACCACCACCGCATCACATCACATCACACTGACTTGATCCGCTCATGCGGACTGGACAAGGAGCGATACTGACCTATGATATAGCCGGCCACTTGGCCTCGGCTTGCCCCAACTCGGGTGACCCTACCTGCTACGGATGTGGCCGTCAGTCGTCTTGATATTTTGTGCGTAGATGTACTGACGAGGATAAGAACGCGGTCACCTGTCCCGAGACGTGAGCTTGCCTGCACAACCAAAGGAAACGGCGTTTATTGCGGAGAACTGACGGGACAGTGCCCTCAGCCCAAGCCCAAGGCGTGCTACAACTGCGGTCAGGAGGGACACATCTCTTCTGCCTGCCCCCAGGGCCCCGGCGCTGGCGGCGCTGCTGGCTTCGGCGGCGGTGCCGGCGGTGGTGAGTGCTACCGATGCGGCAAGCCCGGTCACATTGTGAGTCATATGCCCTGCATGCCGAGAACACGTCAGAATGAAGGCCTCCACTCATCTGCGTAGGCCCGCATGTGCCCCGAGTCCGGCGCTACCGGTGCTCAGGGTGGCTACGGCGGCGGTTACGGTGGCGGCTACGGCGGTGGCTATGCCGGCAAGTCGTGCTACGTGAGTATCCCTTCTCATATCCGGGCACGTGACTCACTGCAGAACTGCGGTGGTGTAGGCCACATCTCGCGCGACTGCCCCTCGGCCGGCGGTCGCCAGGGCGGCTTCGGCGCCGCTGGTGGCTACGGCGGGTCGCGCAAGTGCTACGTGAGTCCCATACGGGGTTGGCGAACAAGCTGACAGGCGCAGAACTGCGGTCAGGAAGGTCACATCTCCAAGGAGTGCCCTCAGCAGCAGGGTCGCACTGTGAGTCATTCTCTGCTTGGGCGTGTTCCGATGCTGACGCCCAAGTGCTACCAGTGCGGTCAGGTCGGCCACATCTCCAACGAGTGCCCGAACGGCGCCATGGCCGGTGCGACCAGTGGTGACGCCGCCCCCGCCGCCTAAGTGCGGTGCGGGCGTGGGAGGCGAGAGCGCGGAGAGTGGTTAGGGGGATTGAGCGAGTCGGATATGGCGAGAGCACGAGGAGAGTGAGAGGCGTCGGTCGGTGAAGAGATCTTCGAGAGCGAGAGCGAGCGAGCGGATCGATCACCCCAAAATCAAGCGCGACCATTCATCGTCATTTCGAGATAGCAGGAAAACCAAAAGCAGCAAAACACACCCAACAGTCCCCCATCACCTCTTTTCCGGTCTTTCTCCTGTCCAATAGTGGAGTCAGTATGTTCGTAGTGCCCGTTCAACGTTTCAGTAGTCCCGTCTCTGCACAAGCCATGCTCCCGCTTCCCGCAATTTCGTCCGTCTCGTCCATCGCATTCGTTGCGTTTCGGTCGCATTACAGGTGGTATCAAAGTATGTGGGTACTAGTGTCTTGACCCGTGAAATTCACGGGAACCTGTGGGCCACATGGTTTGTCTCATGTATTCTATTATACGGTGCGGGCTTCGGGCGTAGTCGGAGTCATCGGGACATTCCGGAGTAAGCGGTCAAAGGTAATTGTCATTAGGAAAACGGTCTAATGGGTGACCCCGAGAGAAGCTAATGACATTAGGAAAACGGTCTAATGGGTGACCCCGAGAGAAGCTAATGACATTAGTAAAAGCCACATGGTTGCCACATGGTTGCCACATGGTTGCCACATGGTTTGTCTATCGTGTTCTTTTATTATAGTAGACGAGTGTCTTCACCCGTGAAATTCACGGGCCGAGTGGGTCGTAAATTTTTGAGTGAACAATAGTGTATTGAGCAGGTGAAGCCCCAAGCACATGCATGGAGAAAGCTTGAACTGGCTGGTCTTGGAACTCGTGTCGGCTCGACGTTGTTCACGGAGTGGTGCCGCGTGGTTGCCACATGGTTTGTCTCGGTCAATTCTCGGCGTCGTGATCTATTATACGGTGCGGGCTTCGGGTGTGGTCGGATTTGTCCGGAGCAGGTCGAAATGGGCTGTCAAAGGTAATAGTATTAGCAAAGAACTGTAATCGCAATGTTCAAGATAGCCTAATCGGATTAGTTTCAGCCACATGGTTGCCACATGGTTTATCTCGGTCAATTCTCGGAGTCGTGTTCTTTTATTATAGTAGATACGGTGCAGGGTATGTACAACACAAAGGATGGCTTTTGCCTACGATGGTCGTGCGGTTGAATTAATAGCCTCGGCTCGTCCAAGCGCGTCCTCCCATCTGTCGAGCAGGAATGCTGTCTCTACATCTCCATCCTCCATGTCGGTCTTTGCAATTTCCAGGTGCTCCATCAAAGGGCCGAACCACTCGACTTGCAATTTATCGAGGTATGCCCGGTCCCGCAGGCCAGTCACATTCTCGCTGTCGCGCTTGGATATGATCCAGAAGAGCTGGAGACACTCGGTATACCATTCCGGGCGGAATTTCTGGGCCGACTCGTCGTGCTCCCACTTGTCAGACACGCACTCCACGTCGAATAGGATGGGCGCAACGGCGGTCTTGAATTCTGGACAGAACAGGATGTTCCGGCTTTGCAGCCCTGGCGCAGGCGACTGAGGATAGGAGACACGTTCCCGGAGGAGTCGGAGGGACTCGAGGCGGACGCGGAAGAACGGACTCGCAGGCTCGATGAGCTGTACAAACAGCCGAATCTGGTCCTCTGGAGCAGGAACAGCTGTGACCATGGCCCCGATCAGCTTGATCAGGGCCAATTGAGTGGTCGGAGTCGTCGGCCGCTCGGCGAGAGACGTGAGGTGCTAGCGGTCAGCTGGGTTCTTCGCATAGAGGGAGGACCGGGTTACTTCGAGTATCATCGTTGTAGAGTCGTAGTCGACGTCTATACTCCCGTTCAAGGCGCGCCTAACCAGCTCCCACGTCCACACGACTCCTGCTGTGATTCCCGAACTGCTCAGAGCCGCAGCAAGCACAGGCATGCTGTCGTGCAGAGAGCTCTGCGTCATCAATTTGGCCGGGAGGATCCCCTCGTCTGCCTTGGATCGTGCCACGAGATACGCCAGGACCTGAAGTGCTGCGAGAGCAGCGTGGAAGTCGATCGATGAGGGGTACAGCACGGCGTCGAGCAGCTGTTTCGGACCGATCTCGAATAGTCGGAATGCGTCCTGCCTCTTCAACTACAATCGCCAGTGGGACGAGCTTGACGGAACTTACCACCACGCCGTCCATCGCAGCCTTCTGGGCCTCGTAGCCGGATGGGGATACCTGCAGTTCGAGATGCACCGGTTCGAACCTGGGAAAATGCAACAGAAACCATCGGTCCAGCATGACAGTGCCCATCTGAGGGCAGAGCAAGGCTACGGCTTGCGAGAGCAGCTTGCGCAGGAGGGTCTGCGGTCAGTCACGCCTGTTGGCTTGACGAGAGGTGCACCTTTGGCTCGCCATCCCCGTCTGTCTTCGTCTGGGCCCACTGCCATGCAGCGACGACCAGCTGCGTCACGCCTCTGAGCACGGTAAGAGCTGCAGGCCCGTCCAAATCAGGCGCAAGGCTGGGCAAGATGGGCGATAGGCTATCTAGCAGGGCTAGCAAGGTCGGGGTTGACTTTGTGTTTGACAGTCGGGGGATTGCTTCAGTCAGTCCAGAGATACGTGACTCGGTGCACACTTCGTCACTCACCGCGAGCGTAGCAGCTCAGTAGGATCCCGAGCTGTAAGGCCCAAAGTGCCGAGTCCACTTCGTCCTCATTCTCGTCCTCCTCGGTGACATCGTCGTCCGAGACGTCCATGCCCTCGACTTTGGACTGCAGCTCTTCGAGGCAGATGCCCAGAGCCAGGATGACCTCTTTGGCGCTCCCCACATCCGCGATGATGTAACACAGACGCTCAACGGGTGTCGGCGCATCCGGCAAATTCTTGAGCAGAACGGGAACGAAGGCCATCGAAGTGTCTTCGAACACGAGCTTCTGGTTCATGAGCGTGTCGGCAGGTCATCATTGTGCCGCACTCACTTGCCGCTCTCGCCTGTTAGCAGCGGACAGGGCCGGGTCACTCATCATGTCGTTCAAGGCCGCACATGTCGCCGAGCGTACTATCCGGTCTGACGACTTGAGGTGCGGCTCGAGCAACTCGAACAGCCTCTCGGCGCCCTCGCCTGCGATGAGACACGGGCTCTAAAAGCGTAAATGGCCTACCTGAGGGGTGGCACGCGTCCTCAAGCGCCCGAGTCAGCGCACCCAGGTCGTCCATGACGCAGACGGCAGCTTTGCGACGGTGGGATTAGAGACGAGGGGGAAAAGTCCAATGCTGAACTCGTAATTACCTCGAGGGAACGGCGTCCAGGCACTGGATGAAACGCATGTCCATGTTCGGCTGAAACGCCGCTGAGGTGGTCTCGGGGCTGTGAGGGAGACGCAAAGATGATGAGGGGGTGGCATCACGATGGTATCCATGTATCGATTGATCTCAAGGGCTACAGAATATAACATTTCATAGTGAGTCGAGGCGCCCGAACCCTTCAGATCCTGCCAACGTCGAGGTCTCAGGCCTGCTTTTGCCCGACGTTGGTCTTGAAGTAGGCGGATGGGTTGCCTTGTAGGATGATGTTGCCCGGAGTGTAGTACTCGCACACCAGGAACGTCGAGTTCTGCCCGATCAGCGCTCTGCGCTCATCCATCAAGATGCTCGGAAAAGCCGACTGACCTGTTGCCAGTCCGCAAAGATGGTGTTCGGGCCGCACGTCGCGATGCCGCATCCGAGCTGCGACGTGGCTTTCCACACGACCTGCGTAAAGTGCCCCGTGGACTCGGAGTACCCTGGGCTGCTCCAGTTGTAGTACCGTGCTTCGTCGGCCCACTCGTCGAACGACGAGCCAACGCCGTCTTTGTATCCTGAGTTCGCAGCACTGCCGGTCAGCCAAGGCACCGATCATGATCGTCGTTTACTGACAGGTTCTCACCGTACGGCCCGCCAGAGTGCTTGAACACGCAAGTGTCAGCGATCTTCTGCGCATAGGTTGCGAGGGTCGCGTTATAGGTGAGCTTGCCGGCACCTGACCGTCAGCGACGCTATGGAGTGAGACTCGGGACGCACCGTACTCGGCACGGAAGGTGTTGTGCAGATCGGTGATGTACTGAGAGAAGCTGTCGTCGCCAGCGGCGACAGCAGATGCAGAGGCACTTGGTGCAGAGGCTTTGGTGCTGGACGCGGACGCCTTGCCAGAAGGTGTGACCGACGCCGACTTGCTGCTCGCCGAGGCACTGGCCTTTCCAGAGGCGCTTGCCTTGGCGGAGGAGCTCGCCTTGCCTGAGGCTGATGCCGATGCTGACGCCTTAGTCGAAGACGAGGCCGAGCTCTTTGCCGGAACCTTGGACGAAGAGGCTGAAGTCTTGGAAGAAGAGGTCGAAGTCTTGGAAGAAGAGGCCGAGGTCTTGGAGCTGGAGGCGGAAGCCTTGGATGAGGCAGAGGCGGAGGCTGAGGGGGTGGTCTTGCTACCGCCCAGCAACCTGTTCCACCATGATCCGCCGGATGTAGAGCTGGCAGTCGCCGACGAGGAGCTCGAGGAAGGTGTCAGGCGACGCTCTACGATGTCTGGCACGCCATACAGAGGCCGCTCATACTCCGCATCGTACTGCGGTGCAGGGGCCGGGTCAGGGCGAGGCCGCGCATCGATGGAGGTGACGAGAAGGGGAAGGAGTGCGAGGAGGGCGCCGGGGTGCATCTTCTCCGAGGTGTTTGAAGGTACTGGAGATGCGCTGTGGCGAGAGACGAGGGGCAGGGATCTCGGGAGTCCGAGGTGGGTGCGTGTTGGCCGCTGGTGAACGAGTGTGTGTACCGGCCAGCGGCGAATGGGTCAATCGTCAGTCGTTAGGAGTAAGGTGTTCTGAGGAGAGGAGCCGGGGTCTGCATACTGTATATGTATCTCACAGGTGACGAGGTGGGAGGAAGAGTGGAGAAAAAGGCCCGGAGCATGCTCGGATTGCTCAAACTCTGGCTGGAGGCGGTCTCGCCAGCCAGACGACTCACTGGGCCCAAGCGCCTGGGGATTGACGAGCAATGAATGTCAGACGAGCGCCGAGGGCGTTATGGCGGCGGCAGCGCTTGCAGTGAGGCAGTGGGTGACAGCGCAGCAGGCGAGGCTGCATGAGCGATGGGAAGAGGTGGTGGCTGGAGGGGAGAGGAGGAGAGGTGGATATGCCGGATGCGGTATGAAATGGCTCGTGCTCGGAAGATCGACGTCCATCGTGCCTGAACTTTACCGCGACCCAATTCAAAGTCGGAATCTGCAGTTACTTTCATCTGTTCCAGTAAACCTGCAGGCTTCTAGCGCGACACATGGACGGTAACGTCATTGCCTGGACGAATCCACAGGTACAAGACATGATGATGACCGTGGGCGAGCACGCCAGGCCGGGCAAACAGGTGTTCTGCGTCGGAGAGCTCTTGGCTGCCCGTGACACCCCTTCGTGGCCTCGCCAAGCCTTCGAGGAGTGACCAATCTCGCGCTGATGGTACAGGTACATCGTGGAGCTAGCGCTACAAGTAATGAATGTGAGTAAAGAACGTGGCTGCTTTTGCTTCTCTTCTTTCCGATTCTGGTCGTCTCCTCTGATATCCACTCATCCTGCTATTCAATCTCGATGCTCCACACCTCCCTGGGGGCCTCAAGCGGCCATGAGCCACTGCTTCTTGACGCCCATGGGGTCGACGGCGTCATGCGAGTGAAGCAGCGGAGTGGGCGGGAGGGGGCTGCTCGGCAGACTCGGCTTGTCCTCCTCTTCACTTCTGACGCTGGGTGACACCGGGCCCCTGACCCACGGCGTGGGCGGACGTTTGCCCTTCTCTTTGTGCAGGGGAAGCACGTCGTCGAGAGACGAGATGGAGAATGAGACAGACTTGCGTTTCTCGCGCGAGCGCTTGCGGGGGTCTTCGGCGGTGTAAGTGATCTTGGGCACTTCGAGCTTGGAGGAAGTGAGTGCGGATGATGGCAAGGGAGAGGGAAGGGATGCGTGTGAGTGTGCCGAGGGAAGCGGCGAGCGAGGAGGTGACGTCAGGATGTCGATGGGGGGAGGCTGATGCGCGTCTGTCCCGGGACCAGCTCGCGGATAGACATAGACCGCTGCGAGGAGGAAGAGGACGTCGAAGAGGGCAGTTAGAAGGTCCATGATGGTATCGCTTCTTGGAGGATCTGTTCTCGCTAGGCGTGGAGGCAAGTGGACAGTCAGTGTGGCTCGTCTGAGTGTAAGCGACATCGGGTAGCCGACCATGCGCATGACTTACCAGTGCTTGTACTTGTAAGCGGGCTCAGCCCGCGTTCAACAAATACGCGCGGACAACATGTACTCTGGTCTGTGGATTGATGTTGACCTTGATCCTCGTCTGCGGCCTATATTGGTCCTCCTCACACCGAGCGCAGTGTCGCATCCCCGAGAACAATGACGCATGACCGGGATGAAATGTCAAAGGACGCGCATCGCTGTATGTATCAACTACCGTCGGCGGCCGCGTCACATATCGCGCCCGGGGCTATCCGTTGTCGACCTCCCCTCTTCCTCTGCCTCCTTTGGCTATGACTCTCTTGGCCAGAGTCATAAGGGGCTGAAGGATGGAGCTGCTTGCTGGTCGGTGGGGCGGTGATATCTACTAGGTGCGCAAGAGCTGAATACGTCATGCTTCGGACCACCTCGGGCAGGAAAAGGCAGAGCTGCAAGGGAGAAGCGGGTCAATGGTTCGTGCATTAATGGCGCAGCTGGACGGTCATACTCGGAACAACCGCGACAAGCCGCGCTGGAGCCGAGCCTAGTAGGGACCGTGCGTGCTGTTGGGTCGTTTGGCAACCGCAAACAGAAACGATAGTGCCTTTGAAGTGTGCCCATATTTTCCGGAAGGCCAAGTGCTCCGCCGACCGGATCGCAGCACAGCCACTTGTTTCTTGCAAAGGACGCAAATGTCTGTGCCGGCGGTTTGGAGCTGGGACGAGAGTCAAGCGATCTTTAGCGGGTGCGCGCGAGCGCGGGGGCCGACGCTAGTCCGCAAGATAGACGAGCTAGTCCATCGGATATGCTAGATTCTGGTACAGACGATGGTTCGGTATGCATGGTCGCACTCAAGTGCGACACACCGAGCTGCGTACATAAGCCTCCCCTCTCGTAACGAGTGACGAAATCGCACTCTTCCCCCATTCAGACATAAAATGATATTGGGCGCACCTCTCATCTCCTGCTTTGCCGATCCGATGGAGCATCTGATCTCGCAGATGGCGGGACTGCACACGCAGGCTGTCCCTCCACCGGTGCAGCCTGGGTGGGATCCTCGTTGGGACGTCGAGGGATATATTACTTGGGGTGCGTCTGGTCTGACCTGTAGTCGAAAATTGATCCGCAGAATACATACAACCAGAGGAAGGGACCTGGCATTTGGAGTACGTGGTCTGGCTGCAAGATGATCGCTGAGGGTCAGTGAGCTTGAATGCTTCCAGGTGGAGAACCTACTCGATGCGGTGAGGACGTTGAGATGGGCCTTTCCATGGCTGCTAACCTTGGGAGGAGATCACGCGTCACTGGACCATGTACGCAGTGTTTCCCTCGCTTCCCACGCGAAGTTGACCAGGATCAGCCTCCATGATTCGCGCTTGTCAGCAGTGAGCAGACATCGGCGGCTCATTGAATCTTTTCCAAAGCTCGTATGGGTGAGGTTCGCGGCGACCCTCCTCAGCGTCCGAAACTGATTGACCAGGAATGGAGTTTCTGGCGCGAAAGGTCAGGCGAGAAGAATCTTTCCGCTAAGGCGGTCATGTGATATATGCTGACCGTGCAGGGGCGTAGGCTCAAACGAGCTGGATGGGCGGATGAATGCGCTCGTCACCGAAATGCTTCGCGTCCTCCACGGTGACGACGTGGGTTGACCGCCGTCGACACGCCCCTGGCTCACTCACGTTTCAGCCATACCAAGGACGGCGGCTCGAGGTGCGCTGGTTGCTGCCTTGTACTCGAGCCATTCGTGAGGTGAGAGGACCATCCAAACATGTCATCACCAACTTGCTGAATCCGCAGCGTATCTTTCCGCACCTTGTAGGCCACCCATGTAGTGATGAACACCCTTGACAGTAACAAGAGCCGTGGTGCAGAAAGGCTGAAACCGCTCCCAGTTGCCGCTTTGAGCAGGAGAGGAATGTAAATTACGTAAAATGACCTTGTTGATGTGAAGCGGGTCCGAGCAGAGAGCGAGGCGCGTTTTGGCTCACGGGGCAAGCCAAGGGGGGGTGCCATGAGCAACGCTAACGGACTGGCTCGGACAACATACCTTTTCACGACTCTACATCTCCCATCGCTCTCTCCCAGACCCGGCCGAAGCATGCCTTTAGCAGCGCGATAGCACGCTCGCGACGCACTCGACGAAACCTCACGACACCATCACGACGTCCCGACTACCGACGCACCTCTCCGACCGGACGACTCTTTTTCTCGCTCGCAGCCAAGTTCACCGGCCCGACTCGACAAAATGGCAGGTGTCGCGCAGCAGGCCTACCAGGCGCAATCGTATGGCCAACACTACCACGTCAACGGACAGTCTGTGATGCAAGATGTCTCCGATGAGGACGATGAAGACGATTCCATGAGGGGCGACCCCGAGTTGGACGACGACGGCGACCTCACCATGACTCCGGATCAGATGCATTTCTACCAGCAGCAACAGCAGCAGGCGCTCTACTATCAACAGCACACGCAGCAGCATGGGACAAACGAAAATGCTGCGGGGCCGTCACGGCGTTCGAGCACGCACGAGTCTGCTTCTGGTCAAGGGGTTGAGGAAGATGAAGAGGTATACTCGGACGACGAGAGCAGCACGGCAAGCATCCCGGATGACAATATCGACTTTTCGCTTACCTACGCCTTGTGAGCAAGCCTCGAGTTCAACCAGCAACATGTCCGCTGATATACAGGCATACCTTCCTGGCAACTGTAGAGGGCCAGGCATCAGTCGTCAAGGGCGACTCGCTCCTCCTGCTAGACGATGCCAATTCATATTGGTGGCTCGTTCGCGTCTTGAAAACGGAGGACGTTGGTTATATACCGGCCGAGAACATCGAGACGCCTTACGAACGGTTAGCTCGACTGAACAAGCATCGCAATGTCGACCTGGCCGCGGCGACTCAGCAGGAGAAACAGGCCGGCACGGTGCAGGGCCGGGAGCGGCTGAAGAACGCGATCTCCGGGAAAGCAAAGAGTGTCCGACAAGCAAAAGCGGGCGAGGAAGATGCCAGTGGAAGCCGGAGAGTCGAGTTCGCCCCTCCTACATATGTCGAACACCCCGGCGTCACATGGAGCAGTGACGAGGAAGACGAGGAAGACGAAGGGGATGTTGACCTCGAAGAGGTGGAGCGAAGTCAGGATGACATCCGTCCAGACGGTGACGACCTCCAAAATGAGCGAGAAGTTAGCCGAGTAGAAGACAGCCTCGTACGAGGCGGATCTGGCATCGATATGGAGCCGGATGATGGAGTGGAATGGGCAGATGGGGCAGGTCAGAACGAGCAGAAGCGCGTGCTGGACCAGAAGCAATCCGGCATGCGATCCCCACCGCCCCCTGCAAACGCCGTCATCCCAAAGTCCAACAACCCGTTTGCCCCTCGCAATCAGCCCACATTGGGGCAGGTCGTCGAGACGACATATCCTTCGACTACGAATTCTGTCTCGTCTTTGGCCTCATCTCAGCCTGGCGGTAGTCCCGTCCTCGACCCAGCCCAAGCTCAAGAGACCAGGCGTATCACTGCGACGCCGCAAGTCGCGCAAGGAAGTGGTGGGCCACTCCTGCCGAGCGCTGCCCTCTCGAATGCAAATGGCGCACGCAACGTGAGCGGGCAATCCATCGGATCGGTCACTTCGGTCGTGAGCTCGACATCGACTCGGAGCACCACGCCCACCAGTCCTTCGTCCGAAGACAAGACGCTCAAGAAGACCCGGAGTAAGGGGAGCAAAGAGGATCTCGTCGGAGACGGCAAAAAGAAGAGCAGGGGCATGCTCGGCGGCTTATTCTCACGAAAGAGCAAGGACAAAGATAAAAAGGGAATATCGAGCATCGATCCGCGGAGCTCCGAGGAAAGCATGATCAGCGGAGCCATGGATTCCTCGCCCGCCAGCCAGGGCCGTCTATCCAATGACCAGCATGGACCGCCTGGTATAGTGGTCAGTCCGCCCATGTCAACTCACGGCGCCCGCATGGCACAGCGCGAACAAGCGACCCAACAGTCATACGCCAACAAGTATCTGTCACGCTCACAATCTGGCGACTTGCGTTCTCCGTCGACGGCAGAGGCAGCTGCCGCAGTAGCCCAAAGCGCGGCTGCAATGCGGCTGGCTGCGGGCATGAACGGTGACTCGAAAGCCCGACCTAGCAGTATTATCTTATCGCCAAACCCTGCAGGTCCGCCGTTGCTGAATGTCATGCGCGTCTTTGCTGGAGATCATATCCGCTCCGAGGCTAGCTTCAAGACTGTTCTACTCAATGAAACAACGGTCGCTAGTGATCTCATCCGCCAAGCAATACAGCGCTTCCACTTGCACCATGGCAGTCGATCGAGCTCGGAAGAGAATTATTTCCTGACGGTGAAGGACGTCTCAGGAGAAGAAACGGAGCTTGCAGCGATGGAGAAACCATTGGCGGTGTTTCAGGAAACGGTGCAGCGATATGCCGATGACCAAAGTGCAGCCAAGACGGATGCGATCAAGACGGTCAAGCGCTCAAGTGTCAGCAGCATATCCAGCGTCATGTCGTTGTCGAATCACCCTGCAATTGCCAAGCTTGGGATGAACGACTATTCGGACGACTCCACCGTCAAGTTGTACTTGAATAGGCGTAGGCCACACTCTCAACAGGCAAACGGAGGCATGCCGGAACCGAACAGCGAGTTCTCCTCATATAGCACACAGCTTTCAACGGTGCAGGAATCGGTTTCTGAAAGCGCCAGCTGGGACGCCTCGTCGAACGCAACCGAGACGCTTACCGCAAGTCCGCCGACGCCGCAGGCTCAGCCTCGATACAACCCATCCCTTACCATCTCGACAAATGGTCAGGCATCTCCTGAACGCTTCTCTTCTCCATCTGCCCGTTTCACTGTGCAACTTCGGATACACCCTGCGGATCTCCCCGATGGATTGGTCTTCGATCCATCCAGTGATGCAATTATCCCTCGAAACGTGTTACGAGAGCGGCAGATGAACAATCAGTCGGCTTCAATGCCAGACTTCAGAAGAAGACTGCTCGTGATGCCTCGGAATGCCACGGTCGTCGAAGCAATCGAACAAGCTCTGGATAAATTCGGCATACAGGAGGGTGTCGTTGACGGTGGTGATGATGTCGAAGATCGTGCCGGCAAAAGACGGAGTCAAGCGAAGGTGCGGTATACATTGTCGGCGGTGTCCAATGGTCAAGGTCAGTCGCCAAAATCTAGCCCTCGTCACAGATCTGACCTATCAGAGCGACGCCTCTTTGCCTCGGGCAAGCTTTTGGAGGCGTACTCGACTCCGCCAAACCTGCGCCCGCTTGATCGGACCACACCTGAGCAGAGAAGGCGATCGAGAGATATGAGCGGTGGACAGTCGACTGCATCTGCAGCGGATCTTCTGCCCAGTGATCCTGTCTTTGTGCTTCGCCGAGTCATTCCTCGTCCCTTATCGACCGGCCGTCGAGAGCCGCTGGACGATTTGGCCCTTGCGCAGAAGTCCGCTGGTGTGTTGCAAAAGCAACAGGCAGTACCGTCGCTTGCCAACGGATCGATACCTGAGGCTTCACGAGGCGCTCTCTCTCCCCAAGAGATCATCGCAGCGCAGCGTGCTGCATCTCGAGCGAATCAAAAGGCTCTGATATCGGCCAATGCCAATCAACAGCAGGGTGTGGACATCCACCTTCCGGCTCGTGGCACGTTCCGTTCTTCTCGCATCATCGGATCGGGTGAGATGCGATACTCCTTCATTGACGATGGAGGTGAGACGTACGACATATCGGAACTGCTCGAGGAGGAATGGGGTCCTGATGGATCCAAGTCCTCGCCTGAGATTCTGCAACAGCCCCCGCCGCTACTGCGAGCCCCGACTGACCAGAGTCTCTACGTCACTGCGCCGAGCACTCCCGATGAGACGGGCGAGCCGTCCACACGCAAGCGATCGGGCTCTTCGGCGTCTGTCGACATTCTCCAAACCGCCATTGAACGATCAGCAGGGAAGCCGAACGAAAAGCTGGAAGAGAAGCTGCAAAGAGTAATCAACAAGGTCAAGTCCTCATCCGGCTCCACGGGACCGCCGAGGCCGGAATCGAGCGAGACATTAGCTTCCTCAAGTACCTCTGGTCGATCCACCCCTCCCACCGGACGGTCGACGCCGCTGGCGAGAGATAGAGAGCTTTCCACCTTGCCCGAGGACAATGTGGCGGACATGACTCCTCGTCCCGAAAGACCTGATCGTTCCGTGGCCAGAGGGTTTCCACCGTCCGCTTCTTCTTCGTTTGTGTCTACGACTTCGAACGGAAGCGATTATCAGCACACTGCAGCTTCCGTCAACCGGATCATCACCCGGCATCGACAACAGCCGTCCATAGCGTCCATTATGTCCGACATGTCGGGACCGTCGCCGCATTGGCAAGCGGACGATGATCGCTCCTCCACCCCCGTCACGGCTACCTCGTCGACGCATCCCACACCGCCTCTCTTCGGCGCCGTCTTCACGCGCTCGGTCAGCGCTGCAAGCCCCACGCCAAAGGCGCCCGTGGTGTACACGGACGATTTCGGTATCAAAGCGATGATGGCTGTTATACAAGCCCGGGCGAGGGAGGAGCAAGGCGGCTGGCGTCCCCGCTCGAAAGCCACTCGGGGATCAAGTGATCTCCTTGCGGTCAAAAGTGAACAGCATGAGGCGCCTGACGATGGTGATCAGGTGGACGAGGTACAGCGTACGCTGTACGGCGAGCGGCTGGACATGGCCGATGTGTACCCCGACTTTAGGCCCATCATTGGCGGCTTGCAGTCCCGCTTGGACGGCCTCGACAGGGATATCGACGACCTGCTTGCGAGCCTGGCGGTCAAGCAAGAGGCGGATGAGTGATACGACAGCAATACGTAGATTAATGACTGTAACGATATTTAATGACAGGAATCTAGTCGATTGGGATGGCAGTGCATGGACTATGAACATGAACTTGGACGTCAATGCATAGGGGCGGCGGTGCGTAGTGACTTGACGCGTATGCACGATGATGAGGTGTCGCTGGCTCGCCGGGGTGGTCATTATACCTTCTTGAGACCTTGCTTTCTCAAGTTCTCGTCCATCATCTGATCCGTCAGCCTCCGGACACATCAAAGCAGAGTCGAAAGACTCACCTCCTTGAACTGGCTGATGATCATGCCTTCCTTTCGGACCTTCTCCTCGCGCTGGAGCAGAAGAATGGCGCGCTTCTCTTCCGCGTTGATCACTTGATTCTCCTTCCTCAGGCGGACGGCGTTCATGCGCTTGTTGCGACTGCCCGACATGACATAGCCAGACGACTCGAACGCTTCGATCTGATTGGCGTCCAGGCCGATCTCGCCGCGACGCGGAATGCGCTGGCCCGCAGCAGCATAAGCGGCCATGGCCTCTGCCTCGCCGGGCAACATGTCGGTGTATCTACAGCGTGAGCGTCTCATATCGAGCATAGGTGATGCCTCACATCGTGCGCTTCTCTTTGACCAGACCCAATTTAGGCAACTGCGGGCCGACTTCGATGTCTTCCTCCTCCCCAGGGATTGTCGCAGGCTCCTCGGGCCGCGCTGAGAGGACCTCATTGCCGGCTTTCTCGACCCATTGATCGGCGTCTGTTTGGGCGTTGATCACCACGGCAGGCGTAGCCGACTTTGCCCTGCTATGTTCGCGTTCCCGCGTCGCGCTTCGCCTCTTCTTCCGCCTCTCCTTTCTGCGTTCGTCTTCAGAATCAAGCTCAGAGTCAGAGTACTCTCGTCTCTGTCTCCGCTCTTTGCGTCTACGCCTGCGACGCTCGTACTCTGAATCGCTCGAGCCCGAGTCGTCGTCGGACGGGTACCTCGCACGCCTCTTTGACTTTCGCGCCTTCTTCTCCGCCTTTCGCCTAGCCTCGAGCTCCTCCTCATCTACATAAGGCTCCTTGGGCGATGGAGGCCAGATTGAGAGAGTGCTCGCTTCCCTTTGAAGCCGCCTGCTTTCATAGTCAATCGGGCCTGTCATGTAGCGAGGCGGAGGGCGATTATACGAATGACTTGGCGGAGGTGGTGCGGAACGAACCAGATCAGGAGGCGGAGGTCGGAACGACCCGCTTAGATGAGGCGGAGGAGGGCGAGAATCTCGTCTGGGCGAACTGGGCCGGTCCTGTCTTGGAGACCGCCCATCGTTTGTGCGTGGCTCGTAGTGAGGTGATCTGCTCCCAGAAGGCTTTTGGTACCTCTCCGCTACGTGAGGTCGGCGTGGGCTCCTACTCGAGTACCTGTCGCCTGCGTGGTGTCTGCCGTGCCTTTGCTCATCACGGTCCCAGTCTTGTGACCCTACATGAATAGGCCGCTCTGGACTCGGTCTCGAAGCACGGGCTGGAAGCTCGGCGTGGCGCACAGGTGATATCGGTCGGGTTCTTGCACTTTCAGGTGCCGATTGGTCCTCGAACTGGCGATACGCTCGGTTTGGGGATGGAGGACGTTCAACCGGCTTTTGAGGGAGAGGGTGAAAGGTAGAGCGAGGTTCTGATCCTCGGATGGGACTGCCAGGCCCTGATCTGTCTTCTCTTCCATCCCATGATGACCTCGAAGAGCTACCTTCCTCGGGAAGCAGCTCCCTCCCGCGATTGGAGGTTTGGCCGTTGCGCCTTTGCAGCAACTGTTGACGGAGCTCTTGCTCGCGCGACAAAGAGGGTGGGAGCGGTGTTGGCGGTTTTCGGGGAAGAGATGCAGCCCCTGGGATCAGTCCCATGCGGGATGGGTGGACAGTGGCCATGTCGCCGGCCGACAGTCGCTCCTGCTAGATATGTATTTCTGAAAGAGCACGAAAGCAGTCCGCGTCCTGGGTGGCAAGCGGACTGAGCGCTGTATGATCCCCCCACTTTTGATATGCCCTCGCTCCCGCCTAACTCCCGTCGGGATTGCTCTTGATGGTTGGTATTCGATCATATTGACAGGCCCAGTCTCGCCTCGAGTGAAGTCGGTAGAAATCACTCACGACCAAATCTACGCATCAAGTTGGGCACTACGAGTGGACGGACTCTGGCTTGCACCGCAGATCCTTCCCTTCGAAGTCAGCCCTGCCGACTTCGCCATGTCAGCCGTCGCTAATCTTGAGCCCCGTGCCAAGCGGACACACGCTCGACGTTCATGCGAGTTGTGCAAGATTCGTAAAACTAGATGTGAGCTACCGGACCTAGAAGTGCCGCCATCATCCGACCCACTGCCTGCCGACAAGTCTTGTCACCGATGTCGAGTGCTCGCCTTGCCATGTGTGGTGGACGACAGCGCTCGAAAGGGTCGCAAGCGTCAGAGGGACGAGGCAGCACCTCTGCCGCACAGCGAGTCAATCCCAGCCACCCTCGCTCAGGCAAGCAGCTCTTCAACACCTCTCAGTGGGTCACCGAAGAGACGTTCTGCAACCAGACGTCCTCGAGCATCTTCCCCCGGCGCTGCTCGAAGACCAAGCGCAATCAACCCGAATTTGGAGATCATGCACTCCTTCGAGCCGCTCAGTCCCGAGGACAAGGCGAGCAACACTCGCTCATCCCGGCCTCGGCCACCGCCAGATTCAGCGGAGCGGAGTCTCAAGTTTCACGGGAGACCACTCGAGCTCGCCAGCACCATGCTGCAGGCGGCATATGGGATGGGAAATTTCACGCCTCGCCCATTCCGATATAGCGGCCACATTGATCTAGACGCGTTGGTGTCCGCGCCGATGCGGGCAAGACTCGAACATGGGTCAGAGCAGCAGTTGTCTTCGGTTCCCAAAGCTGACCGGCAGAATGACCCAGGTCCAAATACTTCACCCATATATCCCATCAATAGCCGGCCTTTTCGAACGCCTGGAGATGGTTCCGAGTCTCGTGACAAACCTACAACTGGCTTTGGCGGTGTATTTGGCGGCCCTGTCGTTGCCAATCGATCCCGCCGTGAAGGCTTTGCGCGACGCCCTGACACCCTTCATCATGTCTCTGCGCGAATCCTTGATGCTGCAGGCGCCACTCGGCTTTCAGACGCTGAACTGCTTGGAAATGCTCTCGGTACATGCCCCATTCGGCGTACTGCCATTGCAGAATGCCCATCCCGCATCCCTCAGCGTGGCGCGTGGACAGATTATCCTTCTCAAGTATATCTGGGACAGCCTGCGATTCACCCATCAAATGGAGCACTTCTTCTCACTTGGCCCGACAACGACGTTCCCCATGACCGATACTTGGCTCTGGCTATCCCTTGTCACCGCAGAGTGCGGCTCGTTCCTAGAAGAGGAGAAAACGAGAACCGTCCCCGACACTTTGATCCTGGCGAGGAATATTGCTGACTCTTTCATCCACCCGGAGAGCGCGGGTCTGTGGCGCGACACTCTTGCAAACGAGGACACTTACCGATTCGTTGGTCGTCTGGCGATGTGTGACCGAGTGTGCCGTCTGCATGAGGTACTTCAGTCTTTGGCACGCATCCGAGATGCCCTCACCAGGGCATGCGACGACCCCGATTTCGATCCTGTCGCGGCTATCACCGATGAGTTCAAGCAGTCTGGTGAACGCTTAAGTCTGATTGATGAACGCCATGATCAGCTTCTGCGTACATCCATCACCGATCTTGCGACGTGAAGCTGACTGGCAGGAATGCTATCCGACTCTGCTCGACCCCTCGCGGCAGGTTGGACCACGTATCGGAGTCTGCGACGCCCATACGATTCCATCAAGATCTATGTTACGGGTCTCCGAGCGCTGACCGCCACGGCCTTTCTCCCTGGGTATTCCCAATCTTTCCCCAATCTTCCCACCGGCATACAAGCAGCATCAACAAAGGTGTCATACGCCTTGACTCGAGCGGCCAACCCAAAAGACTCGATGGCATTCATCATGCGGCCTTCACCCGCGGCGCAAGCATTGTGGCAATGGGGCATACAGCGAGGCGAGATCGCGGAGCAAATTCTCGTTGCCTTCTCCTCGATCAATCAGAACCTTGTTCCCACCGCAGAGCGTTTAGGGGACATTGTGCCCCTTCATGAGGTCATCTCGATCGCCGTTGACTGCGCGAAGGTCCTGATGGAGATGCAAGCCGGGAGCATCCTCATACACCGACAAAGCAATACCATCCACAAGGCTTTCAAGGTCCCGCAATGGGTCTTCTCGATGAGAAAGGTATCCCAGGTTATGGCGGATATAGGAGGATTATCACTTGAAGACGGGGATGATGCTCATGGCGATGACGACCCTCAATCGCTCGCGAGTGGTTGCAGTAGCCTTGTGGAGTCGATGATTCGGATAGCGGACGGTTGGACCCAAGCGCTAGAAAGCGAGGTGGCTATAGCGGTGGCTAGTCAGTCCGCGCCGGATTTGGCCTCGGTTCCCGCCGAATGTCGTCAACCGGAACATCCCCTGCACTTTCTTCAACCACCGTACGAGCACCAAATGTACCCACCCCATACCGAAGGCAACGGCGCGCAGCAAGAGCAGTCACATGTGCAGATGAACGGTACTGGCTATCCACATCCACCATCCCAGCAGCCTCCACAAGCCGCTCAGCAGGCGCAAGCAATGCAGCCCGATTCGCGTGGAGGCGCTCCACAGCAGCAGTATATGGATACCTCAGACCGGTGGATGGCGTCAACTCACTCGCCCTTCGAGATGGACCCGGCCCTGCGACATGCTGTCCCTCAATCCCACCCTCGACCAGAAGCCCAACCGGGGGCTCCTATGCAGCAGACCGGCTACAATCACATGTCTCCAGTTGATCAGCTCTTGACCGACATGTTCAGCTACACCTATCCGTATCCCAATCATCCTCAACAGCCTATGGCTGGAGGCCAACCGCCACCGACTCAGGAGTCCCATATCCCGCCTCAGAATGGCCATGTTCTTCGAGTGCCTGAGCCATTGGATGCCAGCAATAACAGTGCGATAGGATGGCCTCAACCGCACTCTATGGGGAATGGGCAATGATGTTTTTCTTTCCAGACGCTTAGCACGGCGTAACTTGGGTTACGCCACTATCCCCGTAGCGATGCACCAAGACGCTTGTGCGTGGACAACGACAGCCTCGGAGCGTACACCTGCAATAAGGGTCCTTCACATGCCTTTATTCCATCGACCGAGACCAGCTCTAGCCATCCTAACGACGTGACTTATTCGTACACACAAAGATCAAGCCCCTTGGTACGGGCGGTCGGCCGGACAGACCGACTCGAGTGCTTCACGAATCCTTCGTTCCGACGTTGGCTGCGAACTCCCCAGCGTTCACGACGTTCCCAGCGGGTGAGTACTCGCCTGCTTGTCAGCGTCTGTCCTGCCATGCAGGTGACGGGAAACCATTCACAGACAAGGTAGTTCGCATCGCTGTTCCAACCACTGATGACCGTATCGGCTCCGCATGTGACGTATCCGCAACCAACTTTGGTTGTGGCTTTCCAGACCACCTGGGTGAAATGACCGGTCGATTCACTAAAACCAGGGGAACCCCAGTTATAATCGGCTTCTTTCTCAGCTGACTATCAATGCTCGGAACAGTGACGTACCGGCCTCGTTTGCCCACGAGTTGAAAGCTGCGGTGATGTCGTAGTTTCCTCCCCCGCCAGCTGCGAGATTCTCGCCGTACGGACCGCCCCTGTGCTCAGGCGAACTCTACACGGCGAACAGAAGGGGCTCACGAGTGCTTGAACACGCATTTCGAAGCGTAACTTGTGGCATACGTCGCCAGCGTCGAGTCCCACGTAAGTGCCGAGGCACCTACCGTCAGAACTGTCCGACTGCGAGGGGAAGTAGGCTCACCGTACTGAGCACGGAAGTTGTTGTGCAAAGTCAACAAGGTCTCTTCATCGCTCGAAGAGCCGCTCGAGTCGGTGCTGCTGTCGCTGTCACTATCGGTGCTACTATCTGTCCCGCTGCTAGTGGTGGTGGAGCCCGAACTTGTAACGGCGCTCGGTACGGCGGCGACAGCTGGGGTCGGATCGGCCGAAGTGACTACGGCCGCTGTTACGACCACCGCGCTGCTCGGCGTCTCGGTGACGGTGGGCACAGCGGCCGTTTCGCCCGTCTGCTTGACCGCCTCGGTCTGGATCTCGATCAGACTTGACGCTGCACCCGATTGTGACGCGCCACTGGCGGTATGCGACCATCCATGGTGCCCTCCCCAACCGCCATACCCTCCCGTGGGCGCCGCCCCGCCCGAGGCAATGTGGGCCTGGAACGACTTGTCGCTTGTCGCAGTCCCATTGGTCGCCTTGCACGCGCTGCGTTTGGTGTACTGGCGAGGGATGTGGATTGGTCCGGCTTCTGCGAGGGTTCCGAGGAGGGCGAGAAGGGATACGAGATGTAGGGAGAGCATCGCGGATGCTTGTTATCGGACCGGCACAGAAGAGAAGAGGAGAAAGAGTGGGTGTGAAAAAGAGTGTGGGTGCCGTGTCCGGCGAGCCAAAGTGAAGTCCGACAAGATGGAGTATGGAAGTGAAAGGTGTCGATGAAGGAGATGGGAGATGAGAATGGCTCAATCAGGAGCGCACTCGTATTTGGCGATGGTGTTTGTGTCTGGTTGTCGAGGCGTCTGTGGATCTGATCCTGCGTCTCCAGGACAAGCAGGCGTCGTCGACAACTGCCGTCCTCTTCCCCCGTTCGCTCGAATACCCCTGGTCGCCTGACAACGATGCTCTGTTAGCCGGCCTTGGGCATCCTGCCGAGCGGAGCTGGCAGAGAAGGCTCTCCGGGAAGGTAACGCTGGAAGAGATGCATTGTGCATCCGCCGACCTCGGTCTAGAGCACGCTTTCGCCTCATCTCCCCCCCTAAGCAAAGGAGTGACAATCCATTCGATTCAAAGGCAGCAGGGGCAAAGGTACACCCATGCGGGGAGAGCCTCGTTTCAGATCTTCCCCCGGCCAATTATACTGTAACCCTACTAGGCACCGTGCGTTTCATCGAGAATCCAAAACGTTGTGCATGAGGCATGATGAATGTCGATTATGTTACAACGTATGCTCAGAGCTACTAGATGTGGGCTCTCGGGGTCTCTTCTAGATCATCGGGCGACCTCGGCCTCGAAAACCCCTCGGAGCTGACCCTCGTATGGCACGCTCCCTGTGACTTCGCTGCCACGCAGAAATGTCCTCCGTCTTGCGGTCATAGTAACGGGGCTGAGGCCCGGACTCCTGTCGTGCGGCGACGGATTCTCCTCGATGGTACTGGCTTCGCTCGTCACTGCCTGATTTGCCCTTTGCATACGGCGCAGCTAATGTCGGTCGGGCAGGCAGCGGAGAGCGATGATCAAGCGAGGCTGGTTGTCGCCACACGTCCACGGCAATTGGTGATCGGCGAGGATGCTGGTCCAGGATCTCGTAGCTTTCTCGTCGATAAGCCGGGGGAGCCCGGTCATACTCCTCAACACGAGTGGGCCTATGAAGCGGTTCCGCCGGCCTCCCGTCATCGTATCTGTCGTCATAGAGGGAGGCCGCTACTGCTTTTCGAGGGGACATAGAGATCCCTCGTCCCGGCACAAAATTGCGTCTCTCCAGTGGAGATGAATCTCGATACTGACCTGGTCCACGATACGTTTTAGTGGTTTGCCGAAGCGTTTCGTACGATCTGGCCACTAGTCTGGCATCCTCCTCTTTATCATGTCGAAGTCCCCGCCTGGGACCCTCGCCGACCATGTGGTCTCTGGCTGAGGCCGTAGACTGCGAGGGCTGCGAAGCGGCCGCCAAGGAGGGCACAAGTCGCTCCAAATTGGCGATCTGAGCCTTGAGAACGCTGATAGCCTCTATCACTTGTAGCTGATTCAGCGTTGGGTCCGAAACGGGAGAGTGTCTCTGAGTCATTTCGCGACTCAGTGGACTCCGAGAACCAGACGTCCTCGTCTCACGTCCGCTGGTGAATGAGCGACTGGCACGCTGGATGAAGGGGGCTGCACGTACTCAGGAGGAGGGACCCAAGCGGTAGTGGCTGGACGTTGAGTCGCTGCTCGTTCCACGCCAACAACCGTTAGTCGGGCAGTATCGCGAGTTTCGCCCGGCACGACACGATGATAGTTCCTCTGCGTCTGATACCTGGACTCATTTATGGTGTTGTCGCCACCATACGAACTCTCGCGCCTCGGCAAAACAAGGTCTGTCCGGCCGGACGATTGGCGCCGTTCTGGAGAACGGCTCCGTGCGCGAGCCATCATTCGGCTGTCCGCTGCTCGATTTCGAGGCGGGGCATCGGGATCATAGCGACTGTCATGCGACACACGCTGATGACTGCCTCATGTCAACAATGGACGTGGGGAGTGACTTACGGGTGTTGCACCTCCTGTCCACTCTGTCGATTGTCATAGAGCTGCCTATCGCGAGTCCCTGCGCCACATGCGACGGAAGCGACATTCCGCCTAGGAGGGGTTTCTCTGTGATCATCAAGTGGTGGTCGCTGCTCATGCTGGGATCCCATCTTTGAGACTCCCGATCGTTGTTGGAACCGGGCAGGAACAAAGTTTGTCGCGCTTGGCTGAAGGTTCAGTTTGGACTTCCCATAGTCTTGTTGGCGTACTTGTGCTTGATCTTGCCCACCGTGCTGAGAGTGGTCGTCGATTCCGACATTGAAATTGTCAGGCAGCTTGCTGAGTTCCTCTCTGCTGCGAGTAGGTCCGTCCAGCCTGACTCGCTTCGATGTGAGGTCCCCTTCGTCATATGGCAATTGTTCGGCTGGCCTCTTCAAGCTCTTCTGGGATACATCATGCGCCGCATGTGAGTGCAGAGACCTTTCATCGGCGCTGTCGCTCGTCTTATGGCGCGACTTGAGGAGGCGCTCTTTCAGCTCCTGTTCCTTCCTATGAGAAGCTGAATCGTCCGCTGCCCCAGGTTCTGGATTCCCCATCGGCAGCTGGCTCTTCAAGAAGGATTGAGCCATAGAGGTCAAGGAAGGAGTGTTCTTGCCGGCATTGCGCAGTCGACTCGCTTCGACTTCCGCCTTGAACTTGCGTAATCTCTCAAGATCGGTAAGCGGCGACAGAAGGGGCATGCTCGTAGCCCTGTCCTGTCCATTTTTCTCGGGTGTACTCAGCAGTTGGGCGTTCTTGGACAAGTCAAGGCTTTCCGGGCGCTTGCCGGCGGTAGAATGAGGGGCGGATACCTGCGCGAAACGAGAAGGATGTATGCTTGATTGAGGAGAAGAATTCGCCTGCCGGGATGTCGCACTACCTGGTTCGGATTCGATCTCGCCTGGCTCCCGTTCTCTGTTCATTTTGCGCGGGGTCACAGGCTCTGCACCGCCAGCAGCCAGATCGGTGGGACAAGCGGAAGGAGCAATGGCACTGTTTCTTGAGGCCTGAGGCGCGTCCGATATCGGCATTGGCGGTGCCGTTGTTCGATCAGATGCAGGCGGACCCGGCGGCGCTGGCCCCCTTTGAGCGTCCGGGCTTGTCCCTCTGACTGCTTCGCCATACTGGTGGGGACGACTGTCTGCCCAGTGTCCGCCAAACCTGACATCTGCATGGCGTCCGCCTAGATGATCGCGGGGACCGCTACCAGATTGGCTATTCCTATGCTGCCTCTTTTGCTGATACAGCGGGTCATAGTTGTTCCCTTTGTACCGACCGGTGGGGTCCGTCGGCATGGCAGCCTGGGGTTCTGGAAAGGTGGGAGAATGTATGACCTGGATAGAAGCAAAAGAAGTGCGAGATCCCGGAGCACCTCGTGGAGAGACCGAGCTTGGGAGCTCTGTCACGGGGAGGCTGACGGCGAGCGAGAAGGGGAAAGAGAAGTACGAAGGGATGGGAAGCGAAGGCTGAGCGGGCGCTTGGAGCCTGTTCATATTCGTCAGCTCGTCCTGGGCCACTAGCGAGTAGCGACAATTGAGAGGCAGAAGGAGATGGGAAAGGTGGCCGCCATGAGGACGCGCTTCTTTATATGCTCTCTCAGGCTTTGGGCTCACCTTTCATGAGGACCGACGCGGGGTAGCAGGAGTCGCTGTGAGAAAGGACGGCTCCTCGCTACACCGCCGTCTCGGGCTGTGCTGTCGTCTCAGTTGTCTTCTTTGGAGCGAGCAAAGTGAGAAGTCAACGTCGAGGGCTTTCTGGAACCTCTCTAACATGTATCGAGTTTACACACATACTCGAGTATATTTTCGAGTGTCCGTGCTCTGCTATCACGGACATGAAACACGGTCCGGCTACCGAGACGCCGAACACGTCACTCGAGATAAATTTGATTCCGTCCATGCGCCGCGACCATCAACGGTGAAGCTTGCTGTCGACGAGCATCTATGCTCTACACAATGCCCTACGTCCGCGATGACTCGGCATCGCCGCGTCGGCGAAACCTCTCGCGCTCCCCAGATCCCGGCTACGACCAAGCGGGGCCTTCAAAACCGAACAAGCCACGGGTAAAGATGACAGAAGCCGACATCCAGCGTTACCATGTGAGTCTTCATCCGTGTGCAGGACTCTTCAGGAGCCGTGTGGCTGATGTCAGGTCGAGAAACTCCTCGCAAAGCCTGATCAGGAGGTGGCGCTACCCGAACCTACGCGCGAAAAGGTCATGCGCGACCCCGTCGACCTGGTGAAGAACGTCCAGGGCTCTTCGTCCGGTGCGGGTTCTGGCGAGTTTCACGTGTACAAGCACGCCAGGAAGCGAGAGTGGGAGCGCAGCAGGATATTCGAAGAGAAGCAGCGAGCAGTGAGCTCTTCGGCTGTTCGTGTCGCACGTGAGCTGAAAGACAGCTCGATGAGCAGGCAGCCTTCAAAGCTCGGCAAGAGGCCCGGGATGCCGCGGCAGATGCGAAAACGGCCAAGAACCGCGCGAAGAGACAAAAGAGAAAGGAAGCGGCTAAGAAAGGAGGGAAGGGCGCTCAGAATGGTGGAACTGCGAATGGAACAGGAGTCGACCCCGCTCGGAAGCTGGCCGGCGGGGGTAGCGGGGTCGTGTTCAAACGGCCAGACGATGGAGATGATGAAGAGGACGAACAGGACGATGAAGAGCAGGCACCGACGCAGGACGTCGATCAACAAGCGACAGCTGTACCGCCGGCACCGATAGCAGAGGAGCCGAAGATCGTTGTGCTTGATGACGATTAGGTCATCCAGACATGCACAACCAAAACATGTCAAATCACAGACTACCCTCGGACTGCTTGCGAATGAGAGGACTACGGGAAGAGATGCTTTTGGAGAAACTCGACAGCTTTCTCGTGTGTTCCGTCGAATGCCACCTTCGTCGGCTCGTGCGACATGATGGGGCGGAAAGCGTATCCATGAGAAGTTTCTGAAAATTAGCCTCAATCCTCAATCAGAGGGAGGAGCACTCGCTTGGCCACACGGTCAGCGCGGCCTCGGTGCCGTTGCTCTTGATGGCATCGCAAAATTCGCCAGCTAGGCGAGGGGTGAAGAAGGTATCTTCACCGGCCGCATGCCATTGGGTGGGCTTGGTGATGTCCTTAGCCAGCGATGCACTTTCTGGGGAGGGGTGGCAGATGACACCGCAGTCAAGCGGCGCTCCAGCTCCAAGGAGGTTGATGATCATGCCCCCTCCGCGGCAGAAGCTGATAATGTCGGAACGAGAATCTCAGGAAGGCCTTCACTCACCCTATCGCACCGATCGTCTCGTACCCTTCTGTTTTGAGATCATCGAGAGCCTGCTCCTCAGCAGCTATGCAGCTCGGGATGCTTGGCCAGACACACGGCTCGACAATTTGGGATGAGCAGTGCAGCGCGATTTGACCACATGAGCGGCAGCACGCGCGGGAGGACATTCAGCCAGGAGCTGATGGTCCACCACCATGATTTCGAGTCGTTGGCTCCGGGATAAGCGGGAGTGAGGGCGTCTAGCAGGCCAGGCTGAGGTGGGGCGGCTGCAAGTCAGCACTGAGCGTAGTGCGTAGCAGTCCCGATGTGCTGCGCTCTGAGAGGCGGCAGTACGGCTCACGAAGGTAATCCGGGACATAGACTGCCGCGCCGAGCTTGTCAGCGTACAGGTCCGCGAGGATTTTGCCATTGGGCTGCAACGCTCAGCTGATTGCACCAGGTCGGGGAAGCGGGACAGACGATGTTGAAGCCGAAGAAATCTGTGAACAGTACCAAGGCGACCTTGGGATTCTTGACACCGTCGGTGGGGACCGTGTAGTACCGCCCGATGTTACGCCCAGCCTCGATGTCTTTGGGCTGCATGACACCGCGGGGGTCGCCCGGGAGGTCACTGCTCTTGAGGCAGCACGGGCTGATAGGTAAGAACGACGACATGTCAACGGTTTTGAAGTGAAGTAGAGGCAAAGATAGAGAGAGATGGGAAGCAAGTAGGTATGGAATGACTGGACCGGTTCGGACTGGCGACTACCTCGGATCGACGCCCAGGCACCACGCCGCAGTCAATACCCTGGTCGAGGAGAACATGTGATCGACACATGCATACATACCTCTACGGAAGGTCTAGGTGAGCAAGAAACACCTGTCGGATGCCCCACGTCAATCAAGCAGGTGCTTGGTGAAGAACGCCACGGCCTGCTCGTGTGTCTCGTGGAACGCCTTCTTGGTCGGCTCGTGTGTGAGGGCGGGCCGGCAGGCGTATCCGTGCGTTGTGTCTACTGTCAGGATCCCTTGTGCCGCGCAAACGAGTTTGACTTACCCGGCCAGACACTGAGCTGAGTCTCGACGCCGTTCTTGGCGACGGCGTCGCGCCACTGTGCGCCAATGGCGGGAGTGAAGAAGCCGTCTTCGCCGGCGCAGTGGACCTGCAGGGGTTTCTTGATTGTGGCAGCGAGCTTCAGGCTTTCCGGCGAGGAGTGGGCGATGACGCCGCAGTCGAGGTCGAGCCCTTCGCTCAAGAGATTGATAATCATACCGCCCCCACGGCAGTAACTGTCGTGAGCCTCCGCCGAATGCATCATGCTGGAGCTGCCACTCACCCGATGGCTCCGATCTTATCGTACCCCTCCAACTTCAGGTCGGCAATCGCCTTGGAGTTCATTCTGAGGGTCGCCGGTCGCGAGGAGAGAGACTCACGTTGCGGCAGATGGGAAGTATCACAGAAGCACGATTGAAATACATCGCAGCCATGATGCGGGGGATTGCAGTGGCCCATTCCCGGATGACCTGCAGGCGGCCTTTGGCAGCGTGTTCCCCCGGGAAAGAAGGCAGAACCATATCCAGGCTCTCTGGCTTGGGGGGAGAGGCTGTACTGAGCATCGATGAACTGGGACGGGAGAGGCAGATGACGCACGGACATAGTCAGGAGCATAGACCGCCACTCCCAGTTTGTCGGCCAGCAGATCGGCGATAATCATGCCGTTGGGCTGCACGACCGTCAGCCTAATCACTACAAGGGCCGCCAAACTCACGATTGAAAGCCCCAAGAGGTCCATGTACAGCAGTATGGCGACCTTGGGGTGCTTGATGCCATCCTGAGGGGTCGTGTAGTACCGCCCGGCCGTGCGTTTGTCCGCAAGGGACACAGGCTGGTACACTCCCCTCGGCTCACCGGGCAGGACTGTGCCTTTGAGACAACAAGGGCTGATGTTGAAGAAAGACATCCTGGGTGCAAATTCTCTCTGTCAAGGGGCGGTATCGAGGAGAAGGGGAAACGCAGGCGGGTCACCCGAAAATATACCTGGTCATATACCCAAATCGCCTCGAGATCGACTGTTCTACAGGCACGACTCCGAGGCCGATGCTCAAGTCATCGGCATGACTCATCGGCATTCACGCCCGGAGAGCCTGACAACCGAACCACCCCACGTGTGACATGGTCAGGCTCATCCCTCAAGCGCCCGCGCGTCGATTCGGTGTATCGTTGTCCAGTCACGAATCCACTTTACGTCTCAAAGACAGCATGCCTTCCATGCTGTCTGTGCCCGCGGGACGATGTGTCCGACGCTCGCCGGAGGAGAAATGGATAGACCCTCAGCCTGATAAAGGGTTCCTGCAAATGCTCGTTGAGGACGACTTGATGCACCTTTGTGAGTGATCTGGGCCAGATCTGTCCATTCGGCGCTGACGACAGGGTGGAAGACGCGCGATGGAAATACTCGACATGACGTGAGTCCAACATACTGGCTCACTTCTGTTCTGTGATGCCGACACAACAGGAGCTCATCATCTTTCCTGGCGAGGCTACCTTCGAAGCGATTCCCCAGGTGAGATTGAAATACCTCGAATGCCCTTCCAGGCTGATGGCAGGATCCGACTGGCCGCACCCACGTCCTCAAATTCAGCTCGTCCGACCAAAAGTACTTCGTGCGGTCATCTTCTCTCCAAGGGGGCCTTGGCTGACCTCAAGTTCTGGCTCCAACGTGCCGACCAGACTACCTATGAGGCTTCCCGAGCGGATATAAACCGCCTCTTGGAGGACCCCTCGCATCGGTGCGCCGGCCGAGCGCTCTCTGTCTGTGAACGCTACTCATCCCAGTCCTCAGCCTGTCAATCGTCCGGGCTATGTGGCGCCTCCCAGATCAGCGGCTGCGCCTGGAACTGGTGGTGGTGCCAGCACGACGGCTGCAGCCGCGCCTCCTGCCGCGCCTCCTGTCGCTGGGGCAAGCACAGCCGGAGTCGGCGCTACAGCTTCAACTGATTTACCGGCCGGTATGCAGGATCTCGCTAGCAGGCTGCTTCAATACGTGGAGGCCAGACAAAGTGGCAACGTCCCAGAAGGTGAGCTGAGCGTCCTGAATCATCATGCTCTCAGACTTGCGTGCGTGCAAAGGGTAATCGTTGACGACTTAGACGCTCGCCTCACAGATATCATCACGCCCGGCAACGTATCTCGCGTGCTCTCAAGCAGACCTGAGCTCGTCTCGTCTCTCACAGCTGATCTTCCTGAGTCTATGAGATCAGCCAATCCAACCCTGGACGACATCCTTCCCATCGTGTCCAACCCCGTGTTCACGAGTACCGCCGCGAGTATTGAGAACGCTCTCAGAAATGGAGGTTTACCCGAAACTGTGATGCGTGATATGGGAATGCCCCCAATGTCAGGAGAGAACCTCACGCACTTCTTGGATGCCCTACGAGCGCTTAGAGAGCAAGAGGAAGCCAACGGCGATGGAGCTTCTGGAGGGGGAGGTCCCGAAGGTGGGCCCTCTGGAGGGGACGATAACATGGACACAGACTAGCGCAGCAGTCGCACCGTCAAAAAGACGGATTCCATGCACCACGTTCATGTTAAGAATTCCCGATAATTAGTGGTCGCGCGACCAGGCACTTCCACTTTGGGACAGGTGACGCTTCGCTTGGCATCCTCCTCTTTCCATTGTGTCTTCTCTCATCCGCGGTCCTCTGCAAACCTTTTGCGATCTGGCCACTTCCCCTTGCCCTTCTACATCGTTCCTCAGAGCCTTGATCCACTGCATATTCATCTTTACCCCTGCAAGAGCGATGGCGTCTCGCCTCGCCGCCCTGATCACCCTCGTCCTCTTGGCCAACCCGGTCGTATCCGCACCGCAGCGCCCGCAGGCTGTAGCGCAAGCGCCGACCTCGCAAGCCCCATACTTGTCAACAGAAAGCCGATATGACGGTCACTCCGTATGGCGACTAGACTGGAGCGACGCCGACGAAGATGTGCAGCGACGCTTGAGTAGCACATTCGAAGTGAGTTCCCGCCCCAGTCCCGTCCACTCGACGATCGCGAGCTAATGATTCGCAGCACCTCAATCTGGACGTGTGGCGAGCCTCACCCGCCGAGGTTGATCTGCGGCTATCGCCCTCTCAACTCGCGCACCTCGATACCCTCCTGCCCCACAGTGCAAAATTGCAGCCGTACATACCCGACCTACAACACCTGGTCGATCTCTCGAAACCGAAAAAGCGCCCTTCCTCACCAGACGGGTGGGACCTCGACTTCCTCAACTGTACTTTCCACAACGCATATCATCCTCTCGACGAGGTCGAGGCATTCGGAGAGCGGCTCGTGGGGCGTTTCCCGTCGGTTGACAGGTTTGAAGTGGGAAAGAGCTGGCAGGGGAGGTCGATCTGGGGCTACCGCGTGCGCAAGGAGCCGGCAGAACTCAAGGGGAAGAAGGGCAAGACGGGAACGAAGCTGGAGTACGGGGAGAAGGTCGAGATGGTCATCCAGTCAGGCCAGCATGCGCGGGAGGTCTGTCCGGCGTTTCAGCTGTCAAACTCGCGAACGGAGCTGACGAATAGTGGGTCGGCCCCGCCTCGGCGCTGTATCTCTTGCACTCATTTGCCCTGGACGCCGAGACGCCCTCGTCGCTGACGGACGACCTGCTCGATCACTTCGACTTCACCTTTGTCCCCACGATCAACCCCGACGGCTACGTCTACTCGCACGACCACTCGCGCATGTGGCGCAAGAACAGACAGACCGTCGGGTCAAGGAAGGGCTGCGTGGGCGTCGACCTCAACTCGAATTGGGGGTACAAGTGGAGACCGTCCAAATCTGCCAACCCGTGCTCGGAGAACTTTCCGGGCGACGAGGCGTTCCAGGCGCCAGAGACTGGCGCCATGGCCACGTACATTGCGAACGGCTCGGCTGATGGCCTGAGCGGCGGGTCGCGAGTACGGTCATTTGTCGATCTGCACTCGTACGGCCAGCTGTGTGAGCATTCCTCACCGTCCCCTGCCTGTTCTCGCTTATATGTAGTCATGTTCCCCTTTGCCCACTCGTGTTCCGACTTCCCGCCCGATGCCGAGTTCCTCATGGAGGCTGCGCTCGGCGTGTCAAAGGCCATGCGATCCACCGGCGGCGAGACGTACCAAGCTGGCCAGGCTTGCTCGATGACCTACCGCGCTCCAGGAGACGCCATCGACTTTGTATACGGCGTCACTGATGTTCGCTGGACTTACTCGGCCGAATTGAGGGATACTGGCACGGTGAGTATCGATCACTCGTGTAAGAAGGAGTGCTTATGGGCAGTACGGCTTCATGCTCCCGCCCAAGCTGATCCGGCCTACGGCCAGCGAGATCCTCGAGGGCGTCACGTACCTCGCCAAGTTCATCTACAAATGGGAGATCGAGCTGTAGGTCAGACAGCGTCGGACAAGTAAGGGTGGGCATGGGCAAGTCCATGCACGCAAGAAGCAGGGAGCAGTTGTAACACTCTAGGAGCACGGCGCAATGATGCATGTTCTCGTGTGGGATCGTAAGCATCGTGACTAGGGGTACAACAACAGATAAAGTAAAAGTAGTCGAAATGACGGGTCCAAGTATGCGTATCTAGAACGGTCCTTTCGCAGCTCTCTGCGCCGCGAACCTCGCCCGTGCAGCCTCGATGAAGCTCGCATAGCTCCACGTCAAGTCCCTCGCGCCGACCTGACTCCCATCATGTCTTCTGGTCAGCCATGACTCCGCAGAAGCAGTTTCGCACACATGAAAGGAGACTGACCGGCTGATCTGCTCGCTCATGTGCCCATCTACGGCGGCCGTCTTGCCGACCATCATGAAGGCGTCGCCCACTTGGCCCAAGCGCCGAATGGCCCTAGCGAACAGCTTGTCGTTCTGGCCTTTCGACACCCAGCTGGTGGACTCGTGCAGATTATCGGCGGGTAAACCGAGTATGTCGGCCCATAAGGGAATGGACAGGTTGTGCAGGTGGATGACGCCCTCGTTGAGGAACGCGTCCTGGACGGCATAGAGCGCCTGCGCAAACGAGTACGTGCATATGAACCTATTGTATCAGTTGCGGACCAGACTCCGCCAGAGAGGACAGACCATGGGTTGCCCTCGCTCGTCCCTACCCCGTTGTAGATGTCCTCGGCGTACCGGCCCACAGCCCAGCCGGAGGTCCACGGCTGCCGGTTGATGGCGTACAGCCCGTCAAACGACTTGACATAGTGCCATAGGGTCGACAACACATCTGGGGATGTAGCGTTCAGAACATCGTCGCCAAAGTGGATGAGAGAGAGGAGGAAGGCACAGTCGAGGCCGGTCCGGTCTCTTCGTTTGGGATGCACGGGTGTCTCGTCACGCTGGGTCTCAGGCGAAGTGACTGACACGTTCGAAGGAAGCTGCAAGCTGTTTGGGGGCAGGTTGGCATTCCAGTAGCCTGACGTCTGGTCGTAAAACTCTCCGAGACTATCGCGCAGCAGAACGGCCTGGGCGGAGTAGAAGACAGCAGCGCCGGTGTCATTGACGCGTATCGCTAGACTTGATCCCGCTTGCAGTGCTCTGTACGCCGCGAGCAGAGTGAAGAGATGATGACCGTCACTGAGAACATGTCAGCCCTGCTGTAGGCGGACAGGGCAACTTACACCTCCTCCCAGAGGTCGAAACCCGTCTGCCACCACGTCCCTCCGATCTCTTCCAAGTCGTTCTTGATCACACTGCCCATCTCGCGCAGCTGATGTCCATGCCACAGCTCCTTGGCCACGTAGTCGAGGTCGGCGGGCCAGGCGCGGTCGAGGAGGTAATTGGCGTAGGGTATTATGGCTAGTGCTCGAAGCGCCGGACCGTCGCTGTTGCTCAGCTACACAGCTGAGCCACGCTCGAGACTCGACTCACCGCTGAGGGCGCCCCCACGGACCTTCGAACGCACTGCCATCCACTTGGAACTTGGGCTCATTCAATCCGCCCGTCCAGAGATTTCCCGAGGGATTGTCCACCACTTGTAGGTCCGCCTGACTGCGGATATACTCCCTCAGGAGAGGTTCTAGGAGGACGTTGCCCTCGTCCTCGCCGTTGAACTCGGTCGAAGAGTTCCCGTTCCAAGGGCGGAGATAGCGATCGGGCAGGAAATCCGCAAGGAGCGTCGTGTACGTCAGGGCGCTATCCCGAGTCCAGGTGTACTGAGCTGCGTCAGCGAGAACAGCAGAGCAGACGAGTTGACACACATAGTAGTCCGGCTCATCTTCATATTGCCCCCAGCTTGGGGACGCGATAACCAATCCCTCCTTGGCGCCGGCGATGGGACCGATGTTCCTTAGCATCATCTTGGTTGCAAACTTGCGCTCGGAGCGGATCCAGGTAGACAGATCCTGCTCGGACGCGAGCCAAGAGCGCTTGACGCGAGTCGCCAGAGTTAGGCCACGCGAATGGGCAGCAGGCCATCCTTGGGCCAGCGCGAACAGGACGATAAGAGCTATCGCTCCGAGCAAGACTGACCAGCGCGCAGGGCTCCGCGCGGACGCTTTGGCAGTGTCCGCAGTGGCAGCTGTATTGTCGTCTGATGCAAGGGGCGTCGCTTCTCTCTTCTCTTGCGACGCCTTTGGGGGCAGGGAGTCGACCGTCACATGTCGCGGTATGAGGGGCTCTTCCACCACCTTCTCTACTGGAATCAGCCGATCACTTCGAACCCGGAGAAGCACCGACCATCGCTCAACCATCGGTGCACCTTGTCCATACTGGCTTTCCGTCTGCCAGAAGACTTTGGAGACCGGATGGTGGGTCTCGGGCGCATGTCCAAGACCTCTTTATCCTCGTCGCTGCTCATCTCGGGGCGCGGGGCGGGGCTACATACAAACGACGGACGAGGACGAGGACGAGGACGAGGATTGATCGAACATACTTTTCGAACAAATCACACGCGACTCGCCCGGTTAATCGGCTGTCGATCCGAATCAGGTACGAGGAGTCTGGGATGACGCAATGTCGATCGCGAGGCGGATGGTGACTGCCAAGAATTCGCTTTCATCTGTATCACGACAATACATGTACGCGGTACGTCGAGTTGTAGCACGACAATCGAGATTACCTACATTCGTCCGAGCACCGCATACCGTGTCAGACATGTCTGCCGAGCAGAAGAAAGACGGTCAGTCTTTCTCAACGCCCTTTGAGGTGGAAAACGGCTGACGAGCAGAGACGGTTGTCCCGGCTGAGCAGATCACCGAAGAGGCCAAAGCCGCCGAGCCTGATGCCGAAGAGACTGCCAAGAAGGTGCGGGTTTCGCGCCGCGCAAGATTTGCTCTGATCCGACAGATGGAGGAGAAGGGCATGTCCAACCTCCCTACCGAGACTTGATTGCCTTGCCAGAAGGACCGAAGTGCTGCAAAGACAACATGCATGAATACAACATTGGCTGACAAGGCTTCAACGTCCGTTACAGACCACTCACGAGCCGCGGCCATCGCAGTCCATGACGTCCTCGCCCTCCTCGACAAAGCGTTTCCGCTCTTTCCTCCAAGGCTCCCAGACGTCGCCGTATTTCTTCAACAATCGGCCCAGCTCGGCACGCTGCTCCATCTGCAATTCAGCGCCTTCCCAGCTGACGGAGAAATTTGCTCACAATGACAGCCGGCACCTCTTCCCCTTTCGGGACAGCCCAGACGTCATTGAACATCTCGGTCAACTTTGGCTTGGGCAGCTTCTCCGCACGCCCGAATGCCTTGAGCACGTCCTGCTTGTTCTTGGCCAGCAAGGCTTTCTCTTCCCCTTCCGACCACCACCCTCGAGCAACTAGATATGCGCGGAAACGATGGATGGGATTGTCTTGCGATCAGCAGACGGAGTGCGGGGGACTGATCGACTGACCAACTACCGACCACTCTTGCACTTCCTCTATTGGGCGATACTTGCTCGAATCATCACTGGTCGAGTGGTGTCCCACACGGTACGTCATAGCTTCCACCAAAACACCTTTCTTCCCCTCGACAGCTCTCCTGCGAGCCTCGCGGACTGCCGACAGCACAGCAAGCGCATCATTGCCGTCCACACGGATAGTGTCCAGACCATATGCCGGCCCTCTTGCAGCAATACCATCGCCGGCATATTGATCGATGATCGGGGTGGAGATAGCAAAGCTGCTCCGTTGGCTAAGACCGCGATTGGTATCAGGACCTACCCATTGTTGCGACAGAACCAGATGCACGGCCCGCCGAGGACCGAGTTCATGCCCAAGGCTGCATGGAAGTCGCCCTCACTGGCAGCACCTACTATTTCAGCGAATTCTCGTCCATTGAAGCGAGACACTTACCATCCCCAAAGTAGCAGATGACACAGTCACCTTGCCGCTCATCGTCGAGCTTCAGAGCATATGCCGCGCCGGCCGCTTGTGGCATTCTGGCCTCAGCTCCGCCGGACAGCAACAACAAGCGGTGCTCACTGTGTCGCCAGTGGACTGGTGATTGTATGAAAGCCAAGTTCGGGGGACGAGTAGTGCACGGGCATCATCCTGCCTTTGCTGCCAAGATCTTCGACGTTGCCGAAACATTGAGCCATGAGTGCGTTGAGCGAGAAGCCTCGATAGAGAAGGGCAGCACTCTCCCTCTTGAACTTTCAGCCGAGCACTCGACCAAGATGGCAGACTCACATATTGCCCGAAGATCTCGTCGTGCGCGCGCATGGCAGCCGCAGAGCCGACGACAGCTGCCTCCTCTCCCGCGCACTGCATGTAGAAGGAGATCCGTCCTTGGCGCTGGGATTGATACAAGACGTTGTCGACGATCGGGATGAGCGTCATGGTGCGATACCTATGGTCAGCTTTGTGGAATATGCTGTTATATCGTGCCCACATAGCTAGGGCCTCGTCCTTTTGGATCTGGGTGTAAGTGGCAGCTGGAAAAGGCACAATGACCTACATCTGGCAGGATGGCATCTTTGACAGGATGACCCTCTTCGTCCAAGACGCGATAAGTAGGGATGGTCTGCCTGTCAACACAATCTCACGAAGACTGTCGTCAGTCGCATGTGGCGCACCTTGGCCACGGCGTTGAACCAGCCCATCTCCCTGCTCCACCAACTCTCATGCGTGCCTCTCCTGAGCGGACTGCTCATCCTCCCCAGACGCGCCTGGCGCTCCGCCTGGCTACCTGGAACATACAACGGCTTGCCATCGCCACTCGTCGGTGGCGGCGGCAGCGGCTCGGGCGTCGGCGTAATCTGCGAGTCGGCCGATAGGGGCGTGGGATGCGGCAGAGGTGTCGACGTCGGTGTCTGATAGTGCTTGGTCGGGACGTTGGGCGGTGGGCCGGTGATCTGCGCAAGGTCATCAGCGCCTGCGCATGCTCCGTGGCTGACGGGAAACGCGTACCAGGCTGCGAATGGGTATGCTGGGCGCGGCACAGAGTGGTGCTCGACGAGCGGCGACACGAGAGGGGCCCGCTAGCATCGTGCTGAGTGCTCTGGTGTACCGTAGGCACCGACGATAAGGTGGTTGAAAGAGGAATGAACTACAGGTGACTGACTATGGTGTGTCACGGCCATCGCAAGTGGACAAGCTCCGGTAAAGTCGCGCCGAGGTCCGAGCGGCGGACAAGCGCGACAAAGATCCGGTGCCATGGCAGCATGTAGGCATAGATGCGACAGTGCATAGCATAGCACACGAAAGACAACTGATATGAACAACAAGCACGTCTAGTCTGTATGTACACTACATAGAGGTCTACTGAGATCCTCACTCATCGTGCATCAATCGTGGAGTCGTGTCAGTCTTGCCGCCAATCCGTCCCATCCAGCCAAAGCGGCGGCACAACGCAGTTGCTCCAGCCCGGATAGCGCTCGAGGATTCACTGCGGCCCGCCAGGCCACCTGCCAGACCCTTCCCCGCTACCCAGGCGCCATCCGCCAAAGCCAAGAACCACGCCAAAGACGCCCAGGAGTAGGATGCAAACGACGATGGGCAGCCATGTTCGACGTCGATTGAGCTCCCTCGTAGCGATCAAAGGCTGTCTCTCGGGGTCTGATGGCGGGGGCTGATCGCCTGCGTACAGGTGTAGGGCGTTAGGCTGAGCAACGGCGTCGGAGCTGGCGGCCTGGGGCGAGGTGAAGGTATCCTCCTGCGGGGCGGCTTCTCGAGTTGGGCCGGTAGTGTCCTTGGCAAAGGTGACCGACATGGCCTGTACAGTCTTATGGTGGGGGAAAGGTTCGTCGACTGGGTAACAATAAGGTCTGCGGGGCTAAGTATTCGTATACGGTCGTTATGCTGGTCGTTCGCGCCTGTCTGAGGTTCGTGCCAGGGTTTATGAGGACCGCCGCTTGCTCATGGGGCGGCAGGTGGAGGACTCCTTCGTGGAGAGAAGCTCACATGTGAGTGCTCAAGCGATGTCGCCGCAGGAGCGCTTGTTGACGCGGTGGAGTCACAGCAGCAGCTGATGCTGGAAGCAATCTCCCTTCGCTAAGCGTCTTCGACGAGAGTGGGGCCCGAAAGTGATCGCCGCCACTATCTCACGGTATAAGTCCGAGAATCGCCGAGCCCTGTCTTTCCGGTGGAGGTGAGCCAACGATAGAAAGGTTTCTGAATTGTCGACGCTCCATTCCATTCCAGCATCCACACTTCATTCTGCTCCATTCAACTCACCCGCACAGCTAGCAATCACCATGTCCACCACCGAGCAGACCTACATCATGGTCAAGTGAGTCTCAGCTCATGTCGCATCATCCCGCACCCGCTGCAAGAGAGCTGCGCACGTTTGTCCGTGTACCAGCTCGGACCGCCTGCCAGACGACGAGATGTACAGCTGACGCGTATCTTCCCCTACGACCACTCCGACTCTGCGAATACCTGCCTCGTCCCTTCTCATGACTCGATTCTCCATTGTTCGCCTACAACAGGCCTGACGGCGTCCAGCGAGGGTGAGCTACGAATTGGGCCCCTGAGAACCTAGCTCACGTCCAGCCTCGTCGGCGAGATCATCGCCCGTTTCGAGAAGCGCGGCTTCAAGCTGATCGCCCTCAAGATGGACCAGCCCGGCAAGGCGAGCCCCCCTCTCAAGTCGTCCAAAAGCGGGCGCTGACGCGCAGGCCCACCTCGAGAAGCACTACGCCGACCTGTCGGACAAGCCCTTCTTCCCCCGTCTCGTCGACTACAGTCAGCTGGACAGTTGACGTTGTGTCAAAGCTGATCATCATTGGCCTCTGGCCCCGTTGTCTGCATGGTCTGGGAGGGCCTTGACGCCGTCAAGACCGGCCGTGCCATGTTGGGCGCGACCAACCCGCTCGCCTCGGCGCCCGGTCAGCTGACACCACATCGGGTTGTGGCTGAGCTGACCCTCAGGCACCATCCGTGGCGACTACGCCCTTCAGGTTGGCATGAACGTCTGTGAGCTGTACAAGTAACGTCTGGTATATAGCTGACACATAGGCCACGGCTCGGACTCGGTCGAGAACGGCCAGAAGGAGATCAAGCTGTGGTTCCCCGAGTAAGTCCCCACTCCGCCACTTCTTGACTTGATCTCTGACTTGCAGGGGCATCCAGCAGTACAAGCTCGCCGCTCAGGCCTGGATCTACGAGCCTTAGATGCCCATTTACTTCTTCTAGCAGCCACAAACCGCGCATTTCACTTGACAACGATGCATGTGCATTCACTCCACGACTGGTGCGCATTCTCGCTAGCTATCCGAGATGATAGAGTCCGTGTCGGCGAAGGGGGCATACTCGTAGTCCATCCTACTCATCAGCGACACCCATTTACACAGCTGGTGATGCTCACGGTCGACGCATCTGGCTCGTCACCCATTCTTCGTCTGTGTCCTCAAGGCTGTATCCCGGCCCGCCAAGATAGCTGAGTAAGACGGGCAGCAGGATCAAGCCGTGCGCCGCCCCAGAGAGGATGAGCGAGAGCCACATGCGAAAGTAGTACGTCTCGAGCAGCTTGGAGCGAGTGAGCGCAAGCACGGAGATCCCGATGAGTTTGGTCAGCGTGATGCCGGAGAAGACCTGTCATTAGCGGTGAACCATGGAAAACCTGCGCCAAGGGGGAACTCACCGAGGGTCCGACATCTACGAGGGCAGTGAAAGCTCTCTCGTCTTTTTCTCGCTTGCCCTCCTTCTCATACGGCAGACCTGTTCCGGCGCCCATGAAGGCTCTGGCGACGTGACTGCAGAATTCGACGGCTATACCGACACTGATGACGAGGTTGACTAGCGAGATGGCGTTCAAGCTCACGCTCCAGAACCCCATCACGCCGGTCACCGTCGTGGTGGCGAGGAAACAGGTGAATGTGACGACCCCACCGGTGCGCCAGCTGCCGAGGAGGACCGAGGTGATGACGAAGATAGCGGCCAGAGCGACACTCAGCAGTTCGAGGGCCGTCGATGCTATATGGCCATACTGGTCGAAGAAGACGTAGAAGATGGAGTACGGGAAGACTTGAACGCCTGTGCGACGGGTGATGTCATGCGAGATGCGTCTGGCTGCAGCCAGAGCATCGATGTAGTCTTCCTGCGCTTTCAGGGGCGTGTGATAAGTCCTGAAATGCGAGGCTGTCACGGTCGTGTTGTCCACGGCGAGAGATAGGGCTGCGCCGTAAGCCGCTTGGCCGCCGAGCGGGCAATCTTCATTGGCTGGCGAAACGAGCCATTGCTGAAGGTAACGCATAAAGTCACCTCCCTCGGGCAGTCCATTCATGGTGCTGTCCCAATCCTGACCCTGGAAGCAGGGGCGACAAGCTCTTTCAGAGTCATGCGGGCCGCAGAAAACGCTTGGGTCCGCCTTGCGTACTCGACAACACGACTCAAACGTGGGATTCGTCCATTGCAGGAAGTCGTCGATCCAAGCGGCAGGAGGGGTGGCCAAGAAGCTGCTCTCGGGTCGTTTACGCTCCGCCTCCAGCGAGTTTGCGACACTGAGCTCAAAGCAAGTAGTGAATCGCCCACACATCTCTTGCTGGCCGTCACGAGTTTCCGGATGGTTGCCTCGAGCGACAAAGTATACCGGCGGCCCGAAGTCAAAGTAATCATCAAGGTCGTTGAAGTATGGTACCAGATGCGATTCCTGTGGTAGGGCGAGCCGCTGATCGAGACCGTATGTGATGTGCTGGATGCCGATGATAGATACGAGAAAGATGCCGCCGAATGCAGCGAGGACGACCTCTTTGACCTCTTGTCGAAGAAGCACCGGGGCATAGACTCTGCGGATGAATTTTGCGATCACTCCTTCTCCCTGAGGCGCGTTGCGATCGTATAGTCCTATGGGCGGGCGCAGCCTTATGCAAGGGAAGCAGTCCATTCGCATCCCCTGCTAATCAGCAAGAATGTCATACAGCGGGCAACGAGCTCGCCTCGGCTCGTCGTAGATCCAAAGCCATCGCGCTGACAAATACCGTCACCTGCATGACTGCTCCCAGAAATACACTGCCCGCGGCATAAATGGCGAAATTGCGGACCGCAGGCATACCGACAAGAGCACCAAGAGCAAAGGCGACAGTCTCAGTGACGGAACTGAGGAGAATACTTGGGCCCATGCGTGCGACGGCTCTTGCCACTCGCTCTTCTGGAGGCAAGGTGGCGATGTGGCTAGGGTGCTCCGAGTGTATTGATTCGTCTTCTGTTGTAGCATGCAACGCATTCTGTCGATCAAGTTCATGGACCAGTATGAACACGTTGTCGACGCCCACAGCGAGCACGAGGAAAGGTATCACCTCCGCGATGATGAGAGTGACTCTCACACCAAGTAAGGAGAATAGTCCTACCGATGACGACACTGCGATAAGGACGATGCAAATGCCGAAAAGACCCAAAGAGAATTTCGAGTTGACCGAGAGAAAAGTCGGGACTGCTGAAAATGCGGGTGTCTGCAAAGGTGAAGGCGGCTCCGCTTTGGTGAGTCGCAACAGGATCGCCAAGCGAAAGAAGACGCGATAGATGGTGGCGAAGAATGATCGGATGACCGACGGAGGCAGACCGCCACCAAGTGTCAAAGAGACGTAGAGAAACATGACAAGGTAAGACAGGACAACGATCTTGACGTCGGTGTTGGTAGATTTATTGAGTTCCTCTTCCAGACTGACACCGGTCGAGTAGGTTATCTTGAGGTCTTCGTGCGATAGATCACGAAGGTAGTCTCGTAGAGTTCTCTCCCATTCCTCTGCAGGTGCCACACGATCGTCATTGAAGTTATCGACGACATAGGTGATGACGAGGGCTTTGGCATGAAGCCAATCTCCATTGGCTCCTCCCAGGACCAAGCGAGGTTCGATCGGCTGGCCGAAGGGCGGTAGACATTCGCCTGGCCGAGCAGCGCAGTCAGAGACTCTGTCTCTCCAGTCCTCTCCCCATGCTCCCATATCATCCCCGAGCCAGGCGGAGATAGACTGTACCACGCAGGCAGACCCGCGACCGGCAGGTGCGAAGCACACATCCGAAAGACCGAAGCCATTTGGCGATCGTAATTCAGCAATCTGATTTTCTACCCCAAGCCACCAGTCCAAGGTCTCGTAGGTCATCGGTGAAGCGCCGTCTTTCGAGGTGATGAAGATCTGCTCGTCCCTGTAAAACGGCCCGAAGTGGTCGTCAAAGTAGTGTTTCTGAGTTGCGGATTCGCTTGATGGCGCAACCCATAATCTGACGGGGTCGGTCTCCACGGCAAAGAATCGCCAGCCGATATTCAAAGCGGCTATCACCACAGCAGCCAAGGCAAATGTCTCCGTTGGTCGGGTTGCACAGAAAAGACCCAGCCGATAAAAGAACCGTCGAAGACTCGCGTTGATCTTGTTCTGTTTAGGCTGCAAGTGCTCCATTGGGTCCAACAGACTGGCTCCGCGACCAAGTCGGAAGTGCAGCGAGCCGCTGGGGCCAGATTCGGAATCATCTCCTCGTCCGACCAAACCGTCCAACCCGTTGTTGGGCCCCGAAGTCGAGGGTGACAGAGGAGGGTCGACCAAGGCCAAGCGTTCATATCGTCTCTGTCGGTGTCGTAGAGCCTGTTTCCAGGAGAAAAATAGCAGTCCAAGTAATATTGCAACAGAGTACACGATAAGGAGCGAGAATGTCAGGCAAGTGACCGATCCGACTCGGCAATGCGAAGCAGAGGGAGGCGCGACGTAGGGGAGCGTGGGACATATTGAAGGACAATCTGCGCATGCGCATCGGGATTCGATGCCTTCGTCTGAACATTTTAGCGGTTGCCGCCTGTATTGACTATCATCATTGTCGGGGAAATTGATTTGGAAGGGGGAACCAAGACCCGGGCGTACGTCCCCCATGTACTGCAAGAACGACGAAGCATTCTTGGCTCCGCCGCCGATGAGATCCATAGCGAAACCATTGGTGGCTCCGAACTGCACATCCTTGCAGGAATCGAAGAATCCCTGCTTGAAGGCGGAGCTGACTTCGTAGTCGACGTCTTTGACTGCCTGTTTCCCTTCGGTGGTCTTTTGTGTGTCAAGAACGGATAGAAAAGTCGATTGGTCCGGGGAGCAAGTGAAGTCACAGTAGAAGGAACGGAAGTTGTTGATGCAAGCGGGGCACGAGGCAATGAGGGGCGCAGCTTGTTGCAATCGGTCTCCCAGCGTTGACAACTGCTCCTGAGTGCAACATACAGCTGATGGCGGCTCGTAGGCAGGACCACAAACATCGCGCATGAGCTCGACGAGCTCATTACTTGGCTTGCAGTATCAGCAGTGCCAGGCGCCGTGAAGGCGGTCCCACATACCGCTGTCGCGTCCCCATCATCCGGACAGGGGAGGTCCGCTCCGAAGATGCTGGTCCTCCCACAGCTCCCTCGCATCGCACAGACGCCTGGACCGCGCCGAGGCGGTTCATCACGGCGTCGGCTCTGTGTCATGCTCGATCCATTCGTGATCCAAATGTCCGTTTGAAGAGAACAGAATGAGATGTAAAGGCAAGTGGCAACACGCAGGCGAAGGGTTGTCGTCCCATGACACAGTGACCGGCCGATAACCGGGAATGACGACGGAATGATCTGCCGAGATGTTGCCGGTGTTGGTACTGAAATTTCGACTTCGAGTCTGCATTTGACCATCTTGATGAGCTCGCGAGCGTCCGGCGACGCAGACAGCATCAAGGCACTGCGTAGGCAGTTGCTGACCGCGGTGCAGACCGGCGCGCCGGACCAGTGAGCCGCACTTTTCTGCATCATCTGCCCAGAGCTCACATTCGCAGGGCTTTACACAAGTTTGCATTCGACGAGCTGGTGAACGCACACGAAATAGACAGCCAGAAAACGCTCGAGTGGCTCAGTTTGCTAGCTACGACTGCTCGATATGTGTCAACTTTCGGGAACGATGCGACTCTGGTCGATGATGTGTACCAGCAACTCGTTCCGGCCTTCCGACCCGAGGGTTCAGTTATCAGCAAGATTCTCACTCAATTGGGGTCCAGCTCCAAAGCTCATACAGCTAGATCGAGCGAAGCGCTGTCAGCGATTGGCCATCTTTCAGCGGCGCTTCCTCCCCCATCGACAGGCTCGTCGCAGGAGCAGAATTTCTTGGTCCCCTTTTTCAGCTGGTTGGGCAGAAACGGATTGAGGAATAAAGCGGATCTCGCTGCCGCTTTATGTGTCATTGATCGTATGCCCGAGGCGTCATTGTCCCCAGAACTACTGCACCATCTCCTGGAAGACCTTTCACTCAGCACGTACACCAATTTCAGGAGCGTTTTGATCGCCAAACTCCTCTGCCGACGGACCGGTTCAACTGCGACCGTCTTCGAAATTCTCCTGCCATCGCTCGAGGAAGGGCGGGTATCAGAAACGACTACCCTTAACGTCAATCGACATCTGCTTCCTACCCTCTTTCGGGAAGATCGGACGACATGCAAGAAGCTCCTCGGCCTTCTGGAGAATCCGGCAGGAACGGTCATTGAACGGTACTTCCCCGCCTGGATCGCGGTCGCGTCTGCGGGAATGTCAGAGGGGATCCTCAACCTGGAGGATCTCCCTTCTGAAGCCGTCTCTTCGGGAGCAGTTCATTATGACCCAGACGTTCGGTTGCGGACGTTCAGGCTTATAGCGACAAGCAAGAATATTCTCTCCGCCACCGCGGTAAATCTCGTCAGGCTTGTATTCAGCAGCAATGGCATCTTGTCGTCCCTTGAGTGCGGCACTGGATACTATATACGAACATCTGACTGACTTTCAAGTTCAAGGTCTTCATTTGTGTCGACGTCCCGAACGCTTTTCGTCAACCTTCAGCTTCAAGAAACTGCAATCAAGGCAGCTTCCCAGAAGCTTGCAACAGGTATGCGATCCAAGAAGCTGGTTCTGTCGCCTTCGGCCCTTGAAGCTGCTATACATTCAGCAGTCGAGCTTCATGCTTGGATCATGAACGATTTCGTCACCCCTGCTCTAGCGGATTCGCGACATCCTCCGGTAGCGAAGGCGTTGCTTGCCCTTGGGGTACTTCAGCAATACCTGATCGTTTTTGGACCGTTGGCAGGAACTCAACAACTCGTCTTCAGTTCGGAACGTGTTTCATTTCTCATCGGATGTCAAGCATCGGATTATACAGAAGTACGCACTCGCGCCAGGCATATGTCAGTCAACATTATCTCCTCCCAATTCTGTCTGATATGCAGCCTAGAATCCGCTTCTTTGCTGCTGCCGGGCTACGACCAGTTAGAGTCACAAGACGCGATTCCTCTTCTCGCTGACTCGCTTGACTCTCTGAGCCACCCTCGCCGGACGCAGGCTGAAGCGGGGAAATCCACGCTGTGCATCATTCTCAGGAAGCTGGTATATGAAAACGACGATCAGGTGCAGAGCCGCTCGCGAGCCTTCGTGCATGATTTGTTGGATCGCTTGGAAGCCAGTGTGACACAATCTGAGGCAGATTTAGTGGAAGGGATGAGGCATTATCCCTTTCATGGCCAGTTGCTGGCTCTGCAGTGAGCTTAGCGCCCTCGCACCTACTTTGGCTGATCCCCACAGTGACCTTTTGGGGGTTGTCGAGCTCAATGCGAAGACGCAGGCGGTATGGGGTGCGGTATTCAGGAGAATGAATACTCTTGTCCATCGCATCTGGACAGTGACCAAGCGGGTCATCTCTTTACAGCCTAGCGACCAGGGTGCAGAACACGAAATTGCAAGAGCGTATACTCTGCTGGGAGGAGATGAGGATGCAGACGCCGATGAAGAAGGATTGGATCACACTGGGATCCTTTCAGGCTGTTTCAGAGCAACGAGCAATGCGAGGTGAGCTTCAAACATTTCAATTGCAACTCAGCTCATGCAAGTGAACTACTCTCTGCCATCTTCGCTCAAGCGCTGCAGAGTCCAGTGAAAGAGAGCTTTTGGTCGCGACAGGAGGTGGACGCCGCGGGTCAGACTTTCTTGACATGGCTGCATGAGGTGCGACATCGCGGGACGTTTACTCGAATTGCCGATTCCTTCACCCTTCTCGTCGATTCCGTCCGTCGGCGTGAAGATCTAGCATCACTGCCGGCACATTGGCTAGAGGTATGCTCACGAACTATGATGTAGGCTGCAGCTCATCAAGCAGTCGGAGCTTCATGTCATCACTCAAGACACATTTTCCATCACACGCCGATCCGCTGCACTACCCTACAGCTTCCTGGCCTTGACAAACGGCAATGCCAAGCTGCTAGATATTGCTGTGACCCGCCTCCTCGGTCTGGCGGATGTTCATCATCCTTCCTCCAGTGTTACAAAGGTACACTCCTTCAACATCCTGAAGATAATCTTGCTTGATGCGAAACACTCGAGATTTGTCGACGAATATTTCGAGCAAGCTGTTATTTCGGCCTTAAAAGCATTTGGCTCGCCAGAGTAGGTGTTCGCCACACCTCGTCCGATTTCGCTGATGGTCTGCAGCTGGAATGTTCGCAACGCTGGTCAAATCTTATTCTCAACTCTGGTACATCGTTCTCTGGGTAATGCCAAGACAGCTCAAGACATGCTGTCCTCACGTGCCGTACTCGCAACGCGACATACGTTTGCCAGTTGGACTGCGAACTATCCGTCCCTACTCCCTTATCTAGCGAACTACCTGCAGCACCTAACAGCGAGCGATCCATCGGGCTCAGCTCGCCACTCCGCCTTGTTCCCGGTCCTGATCATCCTCCGAAGTCTGAGATGGACCCAGGAAGGCGAGGAAGTGCAAGAAGAGCTGGCCAAGGCTACATTGCCTTTCCTTGGAAGCCACGAATGGCAAGTGCGAGAAGTCGCCGCCCAAGCGATGTCAGCTTTGACCGATCCCGAGCACGCCACAAAGCTCGCCATGAGCCTGTGCTCAGAGATTCGTACCGACTCCTCCGACATCAACTCGGTTCACGGACGGGCTTGCCTTCTGAATCTGCTGGCGCAGAATGTCATCGAATGGTCGCAGATGACGCCAGCCGAGACGGAAGCTCTAGCAGACGACCTCTGCGTTTCCCTCTCCGATTGGACAAAAGTGGACGTGCCTCTTGTCGCTATCGAGCTGGTCAAGGCAATGGACGCCACGCTTTCCGCCAGTCTGGAGATTGAGTCTAGAAAAGTACGCGCACAGGCCATTGCGCAGGTCAGGCTTCTCTTGGACGGTTCGACCTCCTTGGGCTCCGACCTCCTTCGTGACGCTTGCGCTGCTATGCTCTTCCGTCACGATGGGAAGGCTATGGTCGACTTCCTCTCGGAACCCACGCTAGCACTTACCTTACAATCTCTTCCGGCGCAATCAAAAATCAGCGACCCTAGGGTTCTCAAGCGTGTCATTATGATAGTCTGCGCCGCCGAACTCGATCTAGAGCTGCGAGTGGATGCCTTGCAAGCCCTTTGTAAGACACACTGGGACGCCAATACTCTCGGAAGTATTAGCGATTCCACACTCACCATTCTGAGCCAAGAGATGGAGAGGTGTCTTGCCATCTCGCAATGCGTACAGATACGCGAGGCATCGCTACCGGTCTTGAGCTGGGCTCTCAGCCAGGTGAGCGCATCGCGAATTCATGTCGTCCGGAAGCTGACGTCTACAGATGGTCGCACGCGATATGTCAAGCAGAGAATCGTTGCAGAAATTGGCGACAGCTATCCTTGCGGCATCGAATGAGAATCAGGTCAGCGCATGATTAGGCTCTCGTGGCCTTGCTGATCAGTTCAGTCCGAGCCTTGCCGTTCATCTTCGATGCGCGCCCTCCGACCCCTCGCTCAACATTTATTCTCGGCGTCGCCAAGCTCGGGTCCTTCTCTGCCCAGTGCAGATCTGCAGCTCCTGCATCAGAGTCTGCTTCGACTGCTTCAGGACGATGACGAGGATATCCGAGACGGCGCCGCCTCTATCGTGTCTGAGGGTCTGGGACAGCCTCGTCGCGTCCATGAGCAGGTCATTGACTTATGGTGGGCGTGGATGCAGAAGCACGTCAGTAAAGCCAGCTCCGCGAATACTGCGAGCTGGCTTGACTGGATGACGGCACTGTGGCTGGATACTGCTGGTTTCGGTTTGTCCCCTATCCCGCTGTCAAGGATCGGGCTGACATGATTGCAGATGTTGATCTGAAACGATTGTCGGCTCCGACACATGCGGAGGTGCTGTTCGAGGTCGAACCGCCTAATCTTTACCGCAACCCTCTCGACGATGCTAGCCATGCGGCGAGCATACTGGCGTCCATCCCTGCCAATACCATCCCCGTGAATGCGCTTGCCTGCGCTGAGGAGTTGTGGAACAAGGGACTTGCAGCACTTTCGCAGGCTAGGCAGGCCAGTCCAATCGCTGATGTCTGGGAGGCAGCACGGGTCGTGAAAAGGCGGATTGACATCCTTGACGTGGTCTTACAGAGAAGATCTTAGGCCAAGGACGATGCATCATCATTATGAGCACGGGACTCCTTTGGACTCCCTTTGTCAGACCCGCTTTGATCGCTCATCACGGCCATCACGGGCTGCAGCTCTGTGCATATTTGGTGTCTCCTTCGTACACCGTCCTCTTACAAGTCCGTCTAGACAGTGCCAAGTTGTCTGAGTGGTCTGTTCCCTCTCGATCAAGGCAGGTAGCGCCTCGCGATTGAGTGCAGAGGTCGCATGACATGCCGTACGGCTGTCCCGTAGGCCAGGATGAACGATGGCGGGCAAGAAGACGGACCATTGGATCTCTACCAGGTGTATGCGGCTTTCGGACTCCGGCCACCCCCAGAACTGGCACACTTGAGCTTCGCAGCGGCCAACGAACACCGGCCGTCGCCCGCGCCCCGCCCAGCGACGCTCGATCTCCCTGAATCGACATGGACGCCCCAGAATGGTGGGGTAGATGTCGATCAGGCGGAGCCGGAGGGACCACGTCCAGTCTCAGCATTCCCGGGCGACGAGTGGCTGCAGTTTCCCGACACGGCCGTCCCCGCTGCAGCCTTCCCGGCATCAGCGCGCTTGTCGCCAGTCAAGGTGCCCACTGGGCCTGTGAGGTTAGAGGATTCGGGACAGGCGATCTCGCATCTTCGGGCCGACATCCTGCGCGAGGGAGCAAGGTTCTTTGCTGCCTTGTCGGATATCATGGCACGTAGTTACTCGCGCTGCTGACCGATCCGTTGACCCCCCCAGGCAGGCTCTCAGCCCGACATCCTTCATGCGGCTCTTGACCCGCAGATGAGTGCTTTGATCCGTGCTGCACACCAGGTATGCTCCAACATCGTGAGGTTAGCCGGTCCGTTTTTGAGGGAGAATTGACCTCGTAGGCTCGAGACTCGATACAGAAGAGTCGGATCAATTCCCCAAGCCGGCGAAAAGCAGCGAGGGTTCAAAGGTCGAGTGTGTCGTCAGAAGGCGATGAAGAATCCGGCGTGCCAGCTGGCGCATCGGGACGGACGGGCTCGGCCTCTGCTCCATCAGACGTACCGCAGACTCCAGGATCGTGTGGGAGCGTCCTACCTTCGCCGGTCATCTTGCCGTTCGAGCTGCCTACCGACTTCGTCAGGGGACCTTGGAGGAAGGTTGAGGTGGAGAGGTTGCGAGCTTTGTATGATGCGTCATCCCGCAAACTCAATCGAGGCGCGGGTAAGAGCGATCAAGCGACAGCCCACGGCGCCGTCCAGGCAGCTCAACGACGTCCGAGCGTCGATTGGGAATGGGTCGTCGAGCAGTTCGGGACCACGAGGAGCAAGCATCAGATCCTCTTGCAGGCAGTGAGGATGGGCCTGAAGGGTGAGCCACTCGCCGAGAGCAGCATGGTTCACGAGCTAAAGAGAAGCCACGACAACCAAGCCCGGTCGACGCGCGGGCCAGAGATCCTTTCGCCAGAAAGAGGCCTTCATGCTGGACGATCTGAACAACGGAGGGGCGTCGAGCGATTCGGGCTAGAAAGCACCTAGCCCCGCTTCGTTGCTGGAGGATAATCAAAGCCCAGACCAGACGATTCGTCATAAACCTCTGGGTTACGGCAATTGCGATCGGCCGAGCTCTTGCCGGAACGAGCCGATCTTCGCCACTCGATGACTGTGGGCGGTGTAGTGGGCTCATGCAGCGCGAGCGTTGGTAACTTGTCGTTCATACCACCGTCCTGTGCATTGTTCTTCGACCCGAATCAACTTGCAATGATCTAGTGGGTCCAGAATGTCATGAAGAAACCGTATGGTGTCTGACGGCCAGTCTTGCGGTTGCCATCTTCGTGCTCTTCGTCATTGTCGTTGTATATTCATGTGCGCCACATCCTCCTTTTCTCGCTTGCACAAGGCTGATGGCAGACCGTGTTGCCGCGCGCAAAGCAAAGGAGCACAAGGCCAAGCGAAACGGTACGCTGCCGACGACAACGCAGGACCTTGGCGAGCGACCGACTCTACGACAAACCGCTTTGGACATTACTGGACGTGTCGGCAGGCGAGAGGAGTGTGACGAGCCGTATGTGCCGTACCACCGGAGAAGCCTGAGCACCGATATGGGCCGCGATGTGTCGAGAGTCGAAGAGAGTCTTGATCCGGACCTTCCCACGTACCGTTCGTGTCCTCCTCTGCGACGATGTGCGGTGACTAACCCATCAGGCGAGAGCACAAGTGGGCAGACCACGCTGCCAGCTCGGCCGGCTGCGGCACACGTGAGCGGTCGCCGTCCCGGCCCCATCTTTGGCGAGACGGGGGGCCTCGTGCCGCCTCCGAAGTACGAGGCGCCATCGAGTGAGCCGCCGATCGTCAGAACCCTATAGACGCGTTAGCCCCTGTCAAGCTGTAATCACCTGTGTAGCCCTACGCCATCTATCATAATCTCATGTCGCTAGTCTAGACACGTTTATACAACGTTTTTGTCCATGTACAACCTCTAATGGATTTACCGTCCGACATATACTCCCAACTTCACTCCAAATGCTTCTCGATGAACTTCATAAGCGGAATGATCGATTCCGTCCAGCCCGGATGATCAGGCCCCTAACATCAGTCGATGATTGATTTGTAGGACAGAAAACCCACGTCGATGTAGTCGTCGAAACAATGCTCTGCGCCATCCGTATAAACGTACCCGACATCGATAGCATTCTTCTTGAGTGCTTCCACGAAAGCGTGGCTTTGGGCGATCAGGACCGCCGAGTCGGATGTGCCGTGCAGGATGAAGGTTGGTGGATACTGTTTGCCCTCCTCGGTCTCCAGCAGATACAAGGGAGAATGTTTCTTGCGCACAACGTCGTACTCGTCGTTCGTGTACTTCTCTTTCCGAAACAGGGTGCTCATCAGGCTGGCTGTGCTGCCCATGTAGCGATACATGTCGTTCACCTCGTAGTCCTTATCTGTCGGAGTATAGTCAGTGCCCCAGTGGATCTGCAGCTCCTCTGTCGTCTGATTTGGGGGCAGATCTCGGCGGAGCGCGATGGTGGTCACTGCTTTGGCCGGATCGCGATCATTCGCCGCCGTCTCCAGATAGCCCTCAGGCCATTTGCGGATGTATTCTGGGTTGGGGTACCCGTGCGAGTAGTAGGGGTCGAGGAAGTCGACCACGCCGTAGATATCTATCACCGCCTTGGGTCGAGGTCGAAGCAAGTGGCCGCAGAGAGTCGACAGGGAACCACCGGCAGAGTCTCCCCCGACGACATACGATTTTGCGTCAACAGATCCGACTATCTGTGGCAGGTGCTGTTGACACCATGCGAGTGCAGACGCGCAGTCTTCCAAGATGTCGTCTATGCCTACTTGCGGCGCATAGCGGTACGCGATAGACACCACATGGTAGCCTTTGGGCAGGAAAGCGGGAATCACCCAGGCGTTCTGAGTGAGTCAGTTCGCTGGCCTAGGGGCTTATGATCACGTACCGGTATATAGTGCCGACCAGCAGTGAAGCCGCCTGGAATTGTCAGTACTCGTCAGGCCATCATTGATGACCCACCGCCATGGATCCACAAGAGCCACGGAGCGTTTGGCCCGGGCTGGGGTGCTGGCCAGATGCGGAGCGGGATGTCGACGCCATGCTTGGTGGCGTAGACGTGGTCACTGAAGGGACCAGGACAAGCGTTGATCTGCTTCGCCACCTCCTCGCTCATGCTGGCGCGCTGTAGAGAAGCAAGAGACCATGAATGACACTTCTACAGCGCTAGAAGCACGTCGTCACGCTCCGGACATCCCGGAAGATGGCGACTAGGTAAGTAAATGTAACGTCGCTGACACGCCGTCTTACGGGCGTCGCACTTGACTTGACCTCGGATGCCTATCCTTTGGATTGCCTCGCAAGCCTACCACCTCCTTGCTTTCACGCCAGGCACGCTGTCAGTTCGACCCCCCTCTCACCGTTAACCGTGCTTCGCCCGGAATAAGCGAAATCACCTTAGGATGATCGCCACATTACTAAGATTCCTAATCGTGTGGATCTGATTAGGCGGGCCGATTAGCGCGCGTCGGCGGCGGTCCCGGTGGAAAGTGAGCAACGAGTTCAAACGTCGAGATTTTGGGTCGGCCGTGCCATCGTCTTTACCACTCTCCCAAACAGCACCAGGAGCCGGGAGATGTCGGCCCAATCCCCGCCGCGCCATGGCGAGTCCTCTGAGCAGCATGACTTTGTCCACCAGATTGCCGTCGAGATGTCGCGGCTCCTCAACACCATCAACCCGAATGACCTGCTCGCTCGGCGTGTCATCGACATTGCCAAGTATAACAGGACGGGCGACTCGTTTCTCAAAGCAGTCTCGGCATTCGGCAAGTTTCCTGAGGACACGATGCTGAATATGCACTCCAGGATTCTTGCACACCAAGCGATGGTGTCTCACTCGGGCACCAATGGATCTGGCCACCGGAGAGGTTCCGGACACTCGCCACCGAGAATGCTGGGCGCTAATGGTGCTGGCGGTGTTAAGGAGGAGCGCATGGAGGGGATGGATCACGACTCTAGTGATACGCTGGCAGCGGAACCCCGGAGAAAGGGTGGATTGGTGCGGACAAGCGATGTGAGACTACAGAGTATCTCGACCGCAAGGACTCGGTCGCTGAACGTCCAGTCTGTTGCCTTCCGTGCACCACAGACCTCGAGACCCTCTATCTTCGGACTGGACAAGCTCGCGGCCGAGAAAAGAGCGGCAGCAGCTGCCATGGTCAAGTCCGAGCCGTCAAGCAAGCGAGTCAAGACGGAAGCACGAGATGAGGATGAGGGGGCGTCATCCTCTGGCGGCGTCTTCAAAGGTGTGTCCTCCAACATCACAAATGCAGCGTCAGAACTGACAGAATAGTACCGGCTCTACCAGTGAAGCGCGAAACTGCCCGGGTTCGGCCCGATGAGACTCCCAGTCATGGTGGAGGACTTTCTGAGGAAGCTCGACGAAGACTCGAAGCTCGAAGGAGAGAGCGGAATCAACCATCGTCCTCAGCTGCCCAGGTCGTCAAACCCGAGAGAGACAGTGATCGCAAGCGAGAATTTGACGATTTCCAGTCCCGACTTAACAGGGGTTCACAAGGTCGAGACAGGGGATACCGCAGTGATGGGGACCGAGATCAAGCGTACCCAGACCGGGAGAGACACTCCGACCGGAAAGGCTGGGACGCGGCACCGACCCCGCGCTCTGTCAAGACCGAGAGGCAACTGGACGGTGGGAGCATGCGGGTGCCCAACCGTGGATGGGATGAGACTCCACGATCAAGAGGGAGTGGAGGCTGGGGCAAAGATGCCAGTGACCCAGCTCGGAAAAGGTGGGATCAGACTCCTCGGGCCGGAGACAAGACAGATAGGGAGGATGATGATGAGGTGTTCGATGTGAACTCGAAGGAATGGGAAGAGGAGCAAGTCCGGCTCGATCGAGATTGGTACAATTACGATGACGAAGGAGCGGTCGTAAGTCGCGGCTCCATGAGGATGTGCCTTGATGTGCTGATGTTCCCAGGCAGGCGATGAAGAACATAACCCATTCTCGCAGTGGGAGAACCTCGAGAAGTCAAAAGAGGAAGAGTTGCAAGTGAAAGCCACCAAGAGACAGACTGCTCGGCAAGCGCAGTATGTGAGTCGCAAGGCTTCCCTGCGAATACTCCTAACCCTTCAGAACGCAGATACGGATCTTTGGGAGACGAACAGAATGCTCCAGTCAGGTGTTGCCCAAAGAGGAGCGGTCGATCTTGATTTCGAGGACGATCAAGACACCAAAGTCCACGTTCTGGTTCACGACCTGAAACCTCCTTTCCTCGATGGCACCATTGCCTACACGAAGCAGCTCGAGCCGATCAACCCAGTTCGAGATCCCACCAGTGACATGGCCATCTTCAGCAAGAAAGGCAGTCTGCTCGTGCGTGAACGACGGGAACGGCAAGAACGAGAGAAGGCAGCGGCAAAGGCGGCTTCGATGGCAGGCACAGCATTAGGTAATATCCTGGGCGTCAAGGACGAGCCGGACCTCGGCGAAGGTGAGCACTTCTGCTGCATTGGGCACTTCAATACTCACAGGTACAGAAGGTCAGCATGGGGACGATCAGAATTACAAAGCCGGTTCTCAATTTTCTTCGCATCTGCAAAAGTCGGAGGGCCAGTCTGCGTTCGCAAGGAGCAGGACACTGAAAGAGCAACGCGAATATTTGCCTGCCTTTGCTGTGCGAGAGAACCTCATGGCTCAATTAAGGGATCATCAAGGTTGGTCCCTTTTGCCCGCCTGCAACGTATGGCTTAAGTCAGTGTTGGTCGTTATTGGCGAAACAGGCTCAGGTAAAACAACTCAACTCGCGCAATTTCTTTATGAGGATGGCTACTGCGCGAATGGCATCATTGGCTGCACTCAGCCTCGGCGAGTTGCTGCGATGTCCGTAGCGAAGCGCGTCAGCGAGGAGATGGAGGTGAATACGTTGTCCACATTCTGACGGCACATGCTGACTGGTGTAGTGCGAGCTGGGAGATGTAGTCGGATACTCAATTCGATTCGAGGACTGTACATCGAAAGCAACGAAAATTAAATGTGAGTTTCATTATCTTTGTCCCAGGCGAGTAACGCTGAAGGAGTAGACATGACCGACGGTGTCCTTCTCCGCGAATCGTTGAACGAAGGAGACCTCGACCGATACAGCGTCATCATTCTCGACGAAGCACATGAACGCTCTCTAAGCACGGATATCCTGATGGGTCTATTACGAAAAAGTAGGTCTGATGATACAGCAATTGACACAGGCTGATTGTCTGTAGTCTTGACACGGCGACGGGATCTCAAAGTTATTGTGACCTCGGCTACTATGAACGCAGAAAAGGTGAATAGAATAATATTGTGCATGCCCGCGACTGACCGATAGTTCTCGCGATTTTTCGGGAACGCCGCGACATTCACCATTCCCGGTCGGACGTTCCCAGTCGAGATCTACCACAGCAAATCCCCCTGCGAAGACTACGTCGACAGTGCCATCAAGCAAGTTTTGCAGATCCATTTGTCCATGCCAACCGGGGACATCTTGGTCTTCATGACCGGACAAGAGGACATTGTCTGTACATGTGAGGTGATCGAAGAGCGCTTGTCTCAACTCGATGACCCGCCGCCTTTGGCGGTACTTCCCATCTACTCTCAAATGCCGGCCGATCTTCAAGCCAAGATCTTCCAACCGACACCTGATGGCAGACGGAAAGTGGTCGTTGCCACGAATATTGCCGAGACATCCCTCACCGTGGACGGTATTTTGTATGTAATTGATGCCGGCTACTCGAAACTCAAGGTGTACAACCCAAAGGTCGGCATGGACGCCTTGCAAATTACGCCTATCAGTCAGGCCAATGCGGGCCAGCGGACTGGCAGAGCAGGTCGTACCGGGCCGGGGTAAGTAGGCAGCGCTCCTACGATTCATCAGCTGATTGCGACAGATTCTGTTACCGGCTCTTCACGGAAGTTGCGTACCTCAACGAACTCTTCTCAAATAACATCCCGGAAATTCAACGAACGAACCTCGCCAACACCGTTCTGCTGTTGAAAACATTGGGCGTCAAGAATCTCCTTGAGTTTGACTTCATGGATCCTCCTCCGCAGGAGAACATTCTCAACTCTATGTATCAACTCTGGGTTCTAGGCGCTCTCGACAACGTGGGAGATCTGACTCCCGCTGGGCGAAAAATGTCCGACTTCCCTATGGAGCCATCACTCGCCAAAATGCTCATTGTGGCCACGGAATATCAATGCTCATCCGAAATGTTGACAATTGTGTCGATGCTGTCCGTCCCTTCAGTCTTCTATCGTCCTCTCCAACGAGCCGAGGAAAGTGACGCGGCCCGGGAGAAATTCTTTGTTCCAGAGAGCGACCATCTTACTCTGCTACACGTATATACTCAATGGAAGAGCAACGGGTGAGTCAAATCCCATGTATGCGACCTCAAATGACGATCGGCAGATACAGTGACCATTGGTGCATGAAGCACTTCCTCCATCCGAAGCTTATGCGCAAAGCGCGTGAGGTTCGCGGTCAGCTGGAGGACATCATGAAAACTCAGAAGATGGAGATCATTTCGTGCGGCACCGACTGGGACATTGTGCGCAAGTGCATCACCGCAGGATATTTCCATCAAGCCGCAAGGGTTAAGGGCATTGGAGAATACATGAACGTCCGGACAGGGGTGCGTTCCCTCCAGGTCTTCCACTGCGCAGTGCTGATCTCCCAGTTGCCATGTGTGCTTCACCCAACGAGTGCTTTGTACGGGCTTGGCTGTATGTTTCCCATATCACCGCGTGCGCTTCGCTTATGCTCGCAGACATGCCTGATTACGTGGTTTATCACGAGCTAGTGTTGACGTCAAAACGTGGGTCGCAGTCGTTACTGAATCACCACGTGCTGATAGAATCAGAATATATGATGTGCGTGACGTCTGTCGACCCGTACTGGTTGGCGGACCTCGGCAGCGTTTTCTTCTCGATCCGAGAGAAGAATTTCGACGCACTGGCTCGAGCGAAGGCGAACAGAGATTTCAGCAAGCGGACCGAGCTCGAAGCTGAAATGGCTCGTCAACGGGAAGAGTAAGCTTGACTGGGACTAAACGGTATCAGGACTGACAAGCAGGATTGAGCAGGCTAAAGCGAAGAAGATACAGCATGATGCAATGTCCCGTGCGCCAAAGATCGGAGGTCTGGGAGCTGCGCAGACTCCAAGAAGTGCAGGAATAGGAGCCGGGGTCAGGTCATCCGCCACACCGAGGCGACGAGCAGGTATATAGTGTTGTACGAAAACAAGGCATTGCATTGTCCGCTTGAGGCTTGCTCTGGGGATTGGAAACAAATTCCGGCTGTGCACTGACATATCTGAATCGGAGGCTTCGGCAGGTATGATGATGGTGGAGGGGTGGCATGCGATGAGTATATGCAAGTTAGATGGCTACAAATAAGATCTATTCTTCGTTCAGCCTGATACGCCGACTGAGTAAGGGCTGATCGCCGGTCTTCAGGAGTACACCGGGCAGAGTCACTACACAGCACGCGAAGCAAAACCTGATTGTTAGAGCTCCCAAGGTCTGATATCCGGTCACGACGCACCAGCAAACAGCGTCCCATCCCGCAATTGTGCGATCGTACAACAAGCCGCCGGCAGCCGCTCCGATGGCTGAGGACACCGCTGATGGTCAGATCATCCCTCGATGTTTGACTCACCAAACGCGACGTTCAGCGCACCGAACTGGTCTGATGATAATTAGCTGGGGCTTGCGGAAGATCTACGACGCACGAATCTCGCCGAGACCCTCCTGCTGGGTCAGCTGAGCTCGTGCACTGATGTCACAAACTTTACCGTTTCTTCTGCTATCTTCGTGATCTCCACGCCGGTTGGAGACATGGTGCAATTCAAGAAGAAATCTAATATCTCTCAGCCGCGTTCCTGGGAAAGGCAAGAAGCGTACCGATCGCAGCGAAGAATGCAATGAATGCTGGCAAACTTTGTTTCGATAGCAGGAGCAATGTGAACGGCATGACCAAGATGATTGAGGGGCCTGCCACCGCTTGTGCGCCAAAATGGTCTGCGATTGCACCGGTGATGGGACCCGCCAGACACCCGGGAGTGCATCCGATCACTGACCCTTAGAGATTTCACCCTTGGAAGACTACAGGTGCGCTCACGGTATACAAGGCCCACGAATGCGGCGTCCTTGCCCCACACAGCTTGCAGCCTCGGTGTGAGACTGGGGATGATCAGCCTGTGCCCGAAACTGGGGAAAAGAGCGACTAACGTGGGCTCTAGAGCACCGGTGACAAGTCCAAATAGCGACGTCAGAGACATTGCCGCGAGACCTCGGGACGAAGTCATGACGGTCTTGATGATGTCCCACGGAGACAGATCAGTCGGATCTGCCTTGACTTTCGTGACCTCTTCGTGATCACTCTCGGGAAATTCGTCGTCGCTCCCTTTCCTTTCAGGGAGACCGGGCGAGTCTGAGACCGCGAGCCGCAGCACAAGATCTAGGACGCAGAAGCCAATACACAATAGGAAAGGCCCATTCCATCCAAGCGCTGCGTACAGCGCTCCGCCTATCGGAGGCGCCTGAACAGGTCATTATAGCTCACGTATGACGTTACGCAACTCACAGTGATAGTCCCGATGGACATGCCTGACATCGCAAAGCCCATCTGTCGGCCGATGGTAGCAGAGTCGCAAGTCTCGCATCTCGACGTTAGGCCAGTCTGAGCAAAACTGAATCGAATTTACAGGAGAGCAAAGCCAACTGGGCGTCAGTGCCGTGACTGAGGGGCCGCAACGACGCAACGCACCAGACCAGATCACTGTGGCACAGAAGCCTTGAACCAAGCGAGAAACAAACATGGCCCAGTAGGCTTCGACAAGCATGAAGAGCACCAGAGCGCCCGTGATGGTAACGACACCGATTACCAAAGGTCCTCGTCGATATGGATATCGATGAAAGACGTAGGTCACTGGGAATGTGGCTGCAAGTTAGCCTGAGTACAAGCCGAACAGGTTTTCGAGCTGACATATCACCTGCCCCGCGCCAAATGCGAATAGAAGCCAGGACGTCTTCGCCGACACATCCGTATATCCCAGTTCTGCTAAGCGGAACGGCACGACGGGGACGATGCACATCTGGTCTGTCAGCTCCCTCTTCAAGCGGGAACAGGCCGACGGCAGAGGATATTCCCCAGACTCACATAGCAGAAGCAGTCCGTCGCGACACCGATGGCGACCACTAGTCTAATTTAGCCATCGGAGCAGCATAGAAGCGATCAGTACTTGCCAGTCGTGATGAACCATGGACTGCGACGCCATGTCTGCTATGAGCTCGCATGCCCTAGGTCCTCGTGGGCTACTCACTGGATGAGTAACTTTGCTATCAACCACTGTGCTTTCTTCCACTTCATCTGCCTCCATCTTGTCTCACTCCCGCTGTGAGGGAAGATGGAGGGCGAGTGTGACAATGTATGCGTCTGTCTGATCCAAAATCATCTGAAAGTCTGTCCGGAAATCCGGCGTCGGGATCGGCGGCGTCGGGCTCAGGGGCATTTCTGGAAAGCATTTCCTTTTATTTCGCTTTTCCTTTTGTATTTTCCTTTGAGTATGACCAACCAAACTTCCGGGCAGGATGACAGAGGAGCGCATGCATACCATGTAGGAGCACATAAAACTGCGAAGACCGTCTACATGTATCATACTTCGGCCGTTGCCTGAGCATCTCTCTGGATCTTGACCAGGTCTGCTCTAGACAATCCCTGATGAATCAGCAGGTTTCTGCCAAAAACAACTTATAAGAACTACCTTCTGAGTGCACAGGGATCTGAAAGTAGACTTTGGCTGGTCAAAGAGAGCCAGTGGGGCATCATACTATCATTTGTCAGTCTGGGGACATACAACATCAAACTTACTTCTTTGACCTGACCCTCATCAAGAACCAAAATACGGTCATAGTAGGCCACTGTTTGCAGTCTGTGTGCGATTGAGATTAGCTTTTTGTTAGCTGAGTTTGTCTTCAAGCATGCAATTGGCGCTCACTGTAGTGTCTTTAAAATTTGTTTGAATTATTGTTTGGATCAAGGCATCTGTTTCTGGGTCTAAGGAAGATGTGGCTTCATCTAGCAGAAGAACCTTGCAGTTCCGCACTAGTGCTCTCAGCAGTCCCACTGATGTCAGCTCAACTGAAGAAAAAGGTGCAATGTTTTGGTGGACTCACACAGCTGGCGTTCTCCTGCACTGAAATTTGCACCCTCATTCTCCACTTTAGTGTCCAGTCTGAATTTTTGGCGCAAGCTCTCTGAGGCTCTTGCGCTGTTGTAAATCAGTGACAGGATTCTCTTCAGCTCATTGTCTGTCTTTGCTTGAGCAGGATCAATATTCTCCCTGCAAGTAAGTGTAAGGCACACAGTGTGTAGAAATAACAAACCTGACTGTGCCCTCAAACAGAAAAGCATCTTGTGGTATGATTGCCAGTCTTGTCCTCAGCTAGCTGTCAGTGTCAAGCTCAAATGACTGTCACCAAACTTACAGTGTCAAGTCCTAGCTTGCTGCAGTCTTTTCCATCAATGAGAATGTTTCCATCACAGATTTCCACCGTCCTGAACAGAGCTTGAGCAATTGAGCTCTTCCCAGCACCTGTCCTTCCTATGATTCCAACCCTCTCCCCACCTTGAATTTTGAAGCTCACTTGTTTGAGCACCATTGGTAGTTCAGGTCTGTATTGCAAGCAGACATTTGTGAAAGTCACTTCCCCTTTTGATGGCCAATTCTCTGAAGGCAATGGGTCAGTGGGCAGGGTTGGGGCTGCTTCTGTCTCCAGCTGCATGAAGTGCTGCACCCGTTCAACATTGTTCTGATCATTAGTGGAGCTTTCAGCTGCAAGTGCAGAGAACATGCCATTTCTGCTTCACATTTTGCAAAGAGAGGAACAAGACTGTTCAGGACTGCCAGGGTGAGCCTGTTTCATCACATACCTCAGCACTGACCAGTTGCAGTGGAGGCAGCATAGCTGATGACTACGCCAAACTTTGAAGCATTGACTTGTTCCCTGAAAGCCACACCAAAAATGGCTATCAACTGCTGCTTCAGCTTAGACAAACATGGAGCAAAATTTGACTTGCAAGCACAAGACCTTGGCTGCAAAATACTAGCCTGACAGCAAGCCATCTCTGAAGGGCAACCTGAATGGTGAGTCAAGCCATTTACATTGCAGCTGCTCACACTTAGGATATATGCTCTCTGAAAATCAGCTCAGCAATAAATGTGCGATGCAGCAGGACTTACATTCTGCCCATCAATGGCATCTGCCAGTCTCTCTTGGTAGTCCCTCTGTCTTGCAAAGGCCGAGATTACCACTCTGCCAGCAAGCTGATTGTCTCAGTGCTCAGATGCTGAGGAATTTTGAGTACATACCATTTCTCCAATTGTGCTGTAGACATGTGATCTGAGGGTGGAATCCAGCCTCTTGAGCTCTCTGGAAGTAGTGCGGTAGTATGAAGCGCAGATCCACTATAACATCAGCCACACACCAATCTGTTAAATGGAGATTGACAAAGAAGACAAGAATTGGAATGAACGCCAAACCGAGGTATGGATATGTGTAGATGATCAGTCCAAACGTTCCAAGGATGTTGAGCACAGAGCTTATAGACTCAGCTGAGGCTCTGAATCTGGGCAGACAGCTTACTAAAGGAATTGGTACCACATGGTTGCCATTCTGTCATCCAGCATCTGAATGTCTGCCAGTAAGCCAGCCTCTCAGACAAGTTGGAGGATGGACCTTTTGACAGTCTACTTGTGATTCTTCCAGTCTAAAGAAATCAGCTGTGACGTGGGCAATGGAGACCAGCTGACTGGTGTTCTGTCATGCCAAGTTGTTGGACTTCTCATCACAGCGTTCCATGCAGTGTTGAACATGCGGTAGGAGGCTGCAATGCCTGCAAGCATCATTACATTGCCTGTCACCCACTGTCTTATCAGCAGATCTTTCCAGAACAAATGAGTGATCCCACAGCAAGGATCGCCACGGAAGCTCCAACACCTGATGGTCATCCAGCTGACCAAGAGTGAATGCAAGATTGACATACCTGCATACAGCCCCATGTACTCGCCATTTGTCCATCCAGAAAATTCTTGGTTTGACCAGAAGCCCAGAATGAGGGAGGTGCCGACGGTTGCACCTTGTTCCAGAAGCAGAAGAGAGCCTGCAGCCAGTGGCCAGAGCCATGAACCTGTCGCCTTTAGATAGGACACATAGACGTTCCAGCCTACAGCGCCAGTTTCTCGTTCTTCTGCAAGAATGAGTTGGTCTTTCTCATTTTCGCCAGACTTTTCTTGACTGGAGGGCGCTTGCGTTGTTTCCTGAGCATCTGATGTGTCTGTCCTCCGTTTCTCTTCTTGCAGAGTGGAGCCAAACTCGGCAATCAGCTTGCTGAATGCGCCAGGCTTTGAGGCCAGTTCCTGCTTTTAGCTAGTAGTCGAATTATTCTAATCGGTCTCACTTTGTAACTGCCTTGCTGGACTATCCTGCCCTCGTTTGCCCCAGTCCTGTCCATGACAAGGACAACGTCTGCAAATGGTAGCACGTCCAAGTGATGAGTGACCAGGACCCTTGTTCGGCTTGCCAATGGACCACTGAGTATGCAGTTGTGCAAAAGATGCAGTCCGACCTGGGCATCAACTGCCGATAGAGGATCGTCGAGGAGGACGATGTCTCCGGTGTCATATGCCGCTCTTGCTATGCAAAGTCGCTGCCTTTGCCCCCCGGACAGCGTGATCCCCTTCTCTCCGACTTGTGTGCTGCTGTCAGACCGACGTAATGAATGTGGTTCAGACTCACAACTGCCCATCCGTCCATGACTGGATGTCCGGATTGAGGCAACAAGCTTCTATCACAGCTCTCAGCTTGACCTCGTCCACCTGTTCCTCCGAGCTGGAGAAAGTGATGTTGTCTCTGACCGTCCCAGACTGCACCCAGGCTTGTTGAGGTACTGCTATCAGCGGTTGAACGCATCCCGCATATGACTTGCCGTAGCTGAGCTTTCCTCCGAAAGAAATATGCCCTCGCAGTCGCTTCATTTCATTCACCATGGAGAGAAGCAGGGCAGACTTGCCAGTGCCGACCCTGCCGACAACGCACACCAGGGCACCTGCATCGATGAGCTTAGTTTCCGATGTATGCGCAGTCACTTACCTGGCCTGATCTTCAGATCGAGGTCACGCAGGGAGAAGGCTTTTTCGGGGTGGTCAGAGAAGCTGACTCTTTGGTCCGTCTTGTCGTGTTCGTCATCATCGTGCGACTGCTTCTCCGAAATACTTGTCCGCTTGCCATCAGATGTTGCTTTGTCTGTATTTGCAGAGCCTTCGAATTGGAAATCGCCAGAGACGTTTATCGCCCATGGAGAGTGCCAGTCAGTCTGAATGTCATGGGGCAGCTCCTCGCTCTGTCTATCAGCGGATCTGTCGCTTGAGAATTCTTGCTTCGCCTGACCTTGAGAAGCTGAGTGATCCGCCCTGCAAGATTAGCTTTTGGCATGTCATCGTGAAAAGGATGACCCACTCAGACCACTGATCGCATCCATAAGACCCGAAAGTATGTTCGGCAGGGAAGAAATTGGCATGTTGAGGATGGAAAAGAATTGAAGACCTGTGAAGACCACCGAGGGAGTCAGGGCATGGCCAGAGAGACTATATGTAACGAATGTTACTGCCGGTAAGCCTGACGACGTTTCATTGCTGTATCGCTTGGCTCACAGATCGTCGCTGCCACCGGCGTAAGTTCGAAACTGCCCCAGATTGCGGCCCAAATGCTAGAGAACTTCCTCAACATAGCGTGTTCTTGTCTTCGTATTGCTGAGACCTTATCGAGGAAAAGCGTCTCGTACGCATACAGCTTGACGACTCTTATATTGCTGATAGCTTCCGTGAGCAGCTTAATACGCTTGTCGACAAGCGCTTCTTGTTCCGTGCGGAAGGACAACAACTTCTTGAACATGTAGCCCTGCGAAGGAGCCGCGAACAAAAGAACCTGTCAATCAGCGTTGAATCCATAGCGGACGCCAACTGACAGCGATTCCGACGAGCGCCGAGTATCCCATGACATAGACAAGTATGCCAATGCCGACACAGATGATAACAGGCTGTACCGGTAATTCAACCGTGGCTGGAAGAACCCAATCCTACAGATCAGTCGCGACCAATCTCGACAAGGAGACAGACCAAGTAGGAGGTGTCTGCTGTGACCATTTGTGTGACTCTTCCGCTGGTCATTTCAAGTCGCGACTTCGGTGACAGGCGTCTGAAGCTGTCAGCACCTATCTCTTGGCTCAGAGCACAACTCACATTGCCTTCTTCGCAATCACGTCTATAATCTACCTCATATCAGCAGAGAGACTTTTCTGAAGGCGACGCACAGCAGCTTTGGTAGTGCACCCCAAGACCGTGGCGATCTGGATTTCCAAGTACAGGATAATTCCGCTGAGAATTTGCAAGGCAAAGTAGGCAAATGCGATCCCGATCCCATAGCCAATCGGCTTGGGAATAGGAAGGTCGGCAGTGGACTGGCCGGCGATGACGGCCTGGTGAAAGTCATGGGCCTCCGTGAGTTGTTGAATGATCAGGCGGGTCAGTAGTGGGGCGCAGATCCTCATGCCAGCTTATGCGTCAATCCCTGCAATGATTGGTCGAAAGAAAAAGCTCACATCCGATCCCGTCGAGCACTACCGCGAGCCACCATTTCTTCCAGATTGTGAAGTAGATTGCCTTCCAGAGCGACATGTCGTACCGTTTCCCATCTTCGATCGCAAGCCTGCCTTCGGCGATCTTTTTGGCCGTCTTCTTGTCGAACTGGTCTTGCAGTGTCTCGGCGTATATCTGCGAGGCCACTCGCGAGTCTCTGCGAGCTTGGGACATTCTTCGCGTCTCGTCCGAGTGTTTTGATGGGATTGACGAACGTCGCGGGTGACGCAGGGCGGCTTCGACGAAGGACGCACGATTGCCACCGTCTTCTGGGAGAAAATACGACACGCGAGAGAGCTGCTGCTCTGCGAAGAGGTTGTCTTCCAGGAGGGTCGTCAGTCGCTCGTCTTGCCCCGTCTCCGCCGGAGCGCTCTGCTCAATGTAAACAGCAGGCGGCGGGAGTCTCTCGACGTCCTTTTCTATTTCTTTATGCTGTAGAGCGTCAGACTGAGCTGGCCGGTACTCAGCTGGCCGAAGAGAGGGGGGCATGCGCTTCATAAAATTGGCTTCAAGCTTTTCGGCATTCTGCACTCCGCAGTTAGCAGACCGCAATCAAGTAGTAACTCGGCGGGACGGACCGTTCGGCATTGGAGCTCCTCGGTGAGTGTCCATAAATCTGCCAGACTCAGTCGTGCAATCGTCAACATGATGCTAGCTCACCATCAGCTTCAAGTGGGCGGGCGTAGCCCACTTTGAGAATGGGAGTAACCCAATGGAAGAACAGCCTGGAAAGCCAACCCGCGCTCTTCTCGGGGAGGGCAACGTTGTAGAACACCCCCGGAGGAGGCGCAGCCGGCTTGTAAAACGGGATAGTCATCGTGACTGAGCCTGTGTCTCTCGTTAAAAATCAGCGGTGGGGTTATGGGTTGTGATAGTTTAGCAGTAGGTGTGCGGGGGATTGAGGCGATGGGGTTGAAGAGGGACTTCGATGTGTATTCTGCTAGTAATGCCAGCACGAAGACCTATTTCCCAGTCCCGCAACCATCCTTTGATGATGCGCAATTGTATCAAGTCTCTCCTCTGCTACTGAAACGTGCTTGGTAGACAGTGGGAAGATGCGTCGGCCGATTGACACGCTGATCGCGTGCTGCTCGTCGAAGATATTGGGACAACTGTAGGAGGAATTCTAGCGCTGTAGCAAGGTCTCACCTGCGACCAGACATCGACGGCTTGGTCGCGAGTCAGTGTCAGTGACTGTGTGCCAACCGAAGTCTTCATTGAGGACTGAATCAGACTTGAGAGTTGAAAAGGCAATTTTAGGATGTGATGTCATCTCCCGCTCCCAGTCCGCGGGTCGACGGGGTGAAGAGGGCATAATGCCACGCCGATCCTCCTCCCCTCTTCGATGAGCAGGTTATATGTTGAGGCGGCATTCCTCTGAGCAATAAGCTGCGCGACAAGCATAATACTATGGGAAAAGCGTACCGAGTCCATGACGTCCATCTGGATGCCCAACGAGCTCACGTACTCCCGGACCTCTTTCGGGGGCGGGACGACCGTCCGCCCCGTACCAAATAGCAATATTTCTGCCAGTCAGCCTGAGACTCGCCGATTGAGAATGCACATGCCTGGACGCGGTGAGACACTTTCAAACATGGCGAAACGATCCTTCGTCCAGGCCCCCCATCCGCCCGGTGTTGGTGGACTCGGCGGATCGACGTCCCACAAGAATGCCCGGTGGTCGAGGATGATCAGACCGCCCGGCACGACGAGCTGATCTGAGAGGTGGAATCCGCGGTCAGTGAGCTTGACTATTGATAGTGCGGGTCGCTCGGGCTGCTCGAAGATGTTTTGCAAGCCGGACCGGCAAGGAGTAGAGGTATGTAGCTGGACTCGGGAGGTGATCGGCTTGCTAGCCCTGTGCCGATGATTCGGTATCCATGCCGCACGGAAAATTGGCAGACGAGAAGGAAGTAGCTTGGAGCCCGAGGCAACCGGTGCCAGCTGCAGGCTGCGCCAAGCAGTCGGTCGCATCGTGTTGAGCGACATCGAGGTCGATATAGAGACGGACCTGATCGCTGGCCCGTCATCTCGTCATTCACGGGCCGGAAATTTTGGTTCCGTCGAAATCTGCCTGGTTCAAGACGAACTGTCCGTTTGCTCTCCTCAGCATCGAACTCCTCGACCATATCTGCCAACTCCCTTAGCGACTGCCAGTACGATGACATCCCTTTTCCGGTCCCTCGCCAGAGGTCCCGCCCTCCTGCGCCGGACACTGGCCACCGTCACCGCTGCCGCAGAAGAGCCCTTCGCCTCTTCGTCCAGCACTACCCTCGACGCTCTCCCAGCCGGAAAATGGACACCGTACACCCAACGAACAGGCGTCCTCGCTCGAAAACGAGGCATGACAGCCATCTGGGATCAAGACGGGCGCCGGTGGCCCGTCACGGTCCTGCAGCTCGACTCGTGTCAGGTCGTCCGGCACTCTCCTCCGCCGGAGAACAATCACCTGCATTCCCTGCAGATCGGCTCCTCCCCTCGCCCCGTCCGCACTACGCCTAGACCACTGCTGGGGCATTTCAAAGCTGCGGGCGTGGAGCCGAAGTATCGCTTGAAGGAATTTCAGGTGACGAGCGATGCGGTATTGCCTGTTGGCACGGAGATTGGGGCGGGGCACTTTGTGCCGGGGCAGTATGTCGATGTGACGGGGACATCGCGAGTCATAACGGCGGTTCGGGCCAATGGGGAGAGGCTGATGATGGCAGTATTGGGAAAGGCTTCCAAGGTGTCATGAAGAGACATGGGTTCAGAGGTCTGAAAGCGACGCACGGTGTCTCCCTGAAACATCGATCGGGCGGCTCAACCGGCCAAAATCAGGTGTGTTCCTTCCAGGCCATGCATGCGTAATGCTAAACAGTAGGATCCGGGACGTGTAGTACCAGGCAAGAAGATGCCTGGCCACATGGGCGTCGCAACCCGTACCGTCCAAAACCTCCTCGTTCACCGCGTAGATCTCGCACTCAACATACTTTACGTCCGCGGCGCCGTACCGGGCGCCGACGACAGCTTCATCTCGGTGCGCGATGCGAAGCGCAAGGTCGGGTGGAAGGCACAGGCGGGTTTGAAGAGCGGCAAGGACGAGGACAAATGGCTGGGCGAAGGAGTGACGGCTCTGCCCACACCTGCTGGCACTGTCCAACGGGCAGAGCAGGAAGGATGGCCACAGGTCGTAGAGTGGTCGGGCCGTGGGGCCAACAAGTAGCTGTTGCTCATGCACGACATCACAGCTTTGCCCTGATGGACTGCGCCGTGTTCCCCTCTCGCTCTGCTTCTTCTCTGGCTGCCCACGCCTTGCGACCGAAAAAGTCAAAGAACCCTCGTTCCGCCGTGGCTTCGGCTGAGCTTGCTTGACCAAGAGCAGCGCGAGCAGATATGCCCTGCGCAATGATAGCCAGCCTGAAGAAGATCCATGACCGCACCCAACTGACCTGATCAGCAATCCCCTCTTGTGTGTGCGGAACACCGACCTCATGCCAGGTATGGGTTGCCGCCACACAGCCCCTGGCTGTTCTGATCGACCAGATTGACGTGCATGGAACATTGCGTTGTCGTTCATACCTTCTACCCACCAGCTCTCTAGCTCGTCTTTGGTCGGAAGTCCGGTCTGTTCTGACGACAGTCCTTGCAGGCCCACAAGCAGGCCCTTATTGCTCGTGGCGGACTCTTCGCTCCGCTTTCCTCCCGACAGCTCGTGCCACTCTTCGGACGTTACGGGTGGAAAGGCGAACGGCAGCAGTAGATTGCCCAAATCGGCCAGTGGCGAGCCCAGCGTGCACAGCTCCCAGTCAAGGATGCCAATGACTCGTGGCTCAGTTGGGTGGAAGATCTTTTGCATGAGCTTGACTCTGATCGTCCGTAGAGCATCTCACGAGATTGTCAATCTTGTAATCGCCATGAACGATCCCGCCCACGCCTCGTCTCTGCTCATCCCGCCCGATTTCGGCCGCGCCTTGCTGAAACCACGGTATCAGCTCTTTGGTATGTACGATCTCTCCCACTGTCCCGCCTTGCCACGGCGTGGCCGCTTGTGCTGCGGACACCTTGAGAAGTGACTTGACCTGCCGAGGAAAGTATGGTCTTTCCAGTGGGTCCGGGCCAAACGAGGAGGGGAGTCTGAGGGAGCTCAGTGGTATGGTGGACAACTTGGTGAGTGTATCGATGGCGCTTTTCCAGCTGACCGCTTCAGCGAAGTCCCGTATGCCAGATACGTTACTGCTCTAGCTCACCAAAGTCGCCTCTCTGCAGGCAATATGCTCGGCATGAGCACGTCGCTGAAGACCCGGCCCTTCAAGAATGCCATGACGTAGAAAGCAGCGCCGACGATAGACTTGTCTTCGCACAAGCAGAACACCCTTGGCACAGGTATTCTGCGATCTGGCGCGCTGTTCTCGAGACGCTCATTGTACGCATTCAGATGCGAGAGTATCAGATATTCGCGGTCGATCCGGTGAGCTGTAGGGGAAAGGAGGGGACCTGTTGGGGCGCGGCGCAGTACGTATTGCCCGCTTGGGCTCGTGAGAAGGTACGTAGGATTCGACTGTGCCCCTTCAGCAAGGCTCCACACGGTACACGCCCATGCTGACCTGGCCAAACTGTCCCAGTCAGTCAAAATTACATGGAAGGGAAGGGAGAGAGACTGACGCTGAACTGCTTGACTTCCAGAGCCCCGCGGAATCCCTGGACGTACTTCTCGAGATACGGCAGGAGCCTGTCGAGAGGCAGCGGCGACCTCACAGGCCCCGATTGCTGCCCGTTGTCTTGCGTCATGCCTGTCTTCCTGTAAGCACAGGTGACTGTGGACAACGTTGCGAAGATGCGCTCGGTCCATCATTCCAACCGACTGTCCCGGTTAAAAGCAATAGCCGCCAAACACGGTCCCATAGTATGGGTTTGCATGAATGGGGATGACAACAGGTCTCTTCTGGCTCTACTGGAGTTGTGTATGACAGTGATGCTGAGCTGTGGATGCTGGCAGAGATGCGCAGAAATGATACTGTATTTATACTTGATGTAGTATTTTTCCTTGCGACAGGAATGTCCAGATCAGACTGTAGCTTCCGTCGCGCCGCCTTCCACAGCGCGATCGTTTTGGGTAGACTGAGGGTCGAGAGGTATATCTGAGGCACTGTGTCGGCGGAAGACTCTTCGAAACAGTGTAAGATTGCCGGTGAAAAAGAAGGAAGCGACGACGGTTGGGGCGGTCACGCCAAAACAGAACCTGCGGGCGCTGAGCAAACGATCATGTCAGTCACGCAGCTAAACTTACCAGCAGACAGCCGCCCAGCCATGTGGTGCGTGCGCGTACATCTGGCCACCTATGACTGATCCCACAGCCGTAGAAATGGCTAGCATTCAGCTTCGTCCCTTCACACGCAAAGCACAACTCGCCAAAGGCCAAGTTCATGCCGGCAAATTGATGGATCTCGCCGATGCCATCCTGCCGCTCAGCGAAGTCTCAATGTATGCTCACTCAGACACACCATATTTTGAGCACACAACGCTAGCTCGAGGCTGACGGGACTGAGGGCGCAGCTGAGGAGAAGGTCTGTGCTCAGTGAGGTCAAAAGGAAGCGAGAAGCGGTACTTACTGACGAAGGCAAAGTAGACTATGAAGCCCGCCAAGTCAGAGTCCAGTATCAGAAGAGGTAGGAATGGCATCGAGGCGAACAGGAAGGGCGCAACGAACCACTCGCTGCCATATTTGTCTGCCAGTGCCCCGATCAGAGGACCTGATACGAAGGTTGGCGCGGCGGCAGCGAGATACACCAATCCGACGTAGGCAGAATCCTTGTGCCAAACAGACTCGATTCGCAAAGTCACCCTGCGCAAGTCAGCGCGTCTCTGTCAGCTAGAAGTCGGACTCACGTGGGATCAAGTACGCCCAAAATGAGGCCAAACGTGAACGTCACCGACATTGCCGTCATGCCTCGGGGCTCCTTGGCAATTGCTTTTACGATCTCCCATGGACTAAGATGACGTTCCCCCAAATCGGCCTCAATCGCGAGTGGCGCGGCCGGGACGTCGAGTGCAGCTTGTCCCCCAACGGGCACGGTCTGGTCTACGATCGACACTCTTCGTTGCCGCAGTCCCTCTTCCGCCGACCCAGCGAGAGGCTGTCCAGGTGATGGCGACCGACGTTTGGTTTCCGTAGATGTACGGACGGTCTTCTCCCCGCCAACGAGAACTCTGTTGGGCCGTACGTAGCCATACTTTGGCAGCTCTTTCTGCTCGATGACACACAGTCGAGCGATCAAGTCGGCTCCGAGTAGGATGATGCAGAAAATAAAAGGCGCCTTCCAGCCCATGCGTTGATATAGCGCACCTCCAATAGGAGGGGCGATCACAGTGCCGATCGATACACCAGAAACGGCATAGCCAAGTTGACGACCTACATTCTTCTGGTCGACATTCTCGGTTCTGTGTGTCAAACGGAGTCAAGGGAAGTGAACTTCTTGCGCTCACATCAAGCAGAATCCGACTGACAAGGTCAGCATGGTTGACTCAAGACTATGTGCGACTCACCGATCCACACCGTGGCACTGGATACTCCTTGCAGAAATCGGGAGAATACCATCACGCCGTAGGCATCAACGAGCATAAAGAGAACCAATGCTCCTTCCAACACAAGAACGCTGAGCACGAGCGGAAGCCGTCGCCACGGGTATATGTGGAAAAAGTAGGCGATGGGCAGAGTGGCTTCGGGGTCAGTGACTACTCGGCCTGCGAGGCTGTACTCACATAGCAGAATGCCCGCAGAGTAGGAGAACAGCAGCCATGAGGTCAACACGGAGATATTGTCGTGACCGAGAGCCTGCAAACGATAGGGTAATACTGGAATGACGATATTCTGATGCGGATCAGAGCCAGAACGCCTGCACATAGTAGACCTACATAGGTGAGAAGATCGGTGGCAATCCCAACGCAGACGACAGTGGTAATATACCATGTCGAGCTTCTCGCCTGCATATCATCAGCAATGTCGCTGGCTAAAATCGTAGTACGCTTGCCTGTACAGCGACCGCCGGCAGCCAAGTTGACTTCCTGGCCACCCTCGTCGGTTCAGGTGAGAACTCGATGCCGGGCATTTTAGAGCGGATCCGCCGCGATGCCACCTGGAACAAGGTATAATACAATGTCAACAGCCACAACCGGGCATGCTTCTTAAGCCATGAGATCGACAATGAAGTCAAAGATGCATTCGACCGATTGGATCGGAGACTGTGTCTTTCGAGTCAGCCCAGGAGCCAGGTGACGACTATTCCCGCCATTGCCGCCAAGAGAATTATTACGCCGGCTCAAATCTCAAATGCGATCTCACGCGATTTCAGGGCCAGCTCACCAGTATAAGTGGGCCGTCACCAGCTTTCGAAGCGTTGTGCACCCTGGTCAGTGGACGAGCTGAAACCGAGTCTCATCTTCAAGCAGTGAGGCGCTGTTACTTGCTTCAAATGGTGCATAAGGGCAAGTAATCCCTCTTGACAGATGCCTTCTTGCGAGCGTCAAACCACTGCATTGCGACCATTTAATCCCGGGGCTGAATATCGACCACGTGTTCGGTAAATTTGATTCCGCCGGCCTGATCAGATTCTTTCGAGTCTTTTGCTCGACCACCAAAAGATCTCCATCAAAAGCGCATTTGCCGTCTGTCTCGTGTCTCTGTCCTGCCAGTTCTCCCCAGGCCATTCGAAAAAGCAAACGCAATTGGAAAGAAACCACAGTTGGACGAAACGATTTGCTACGATCAGTGGAGAACACCCGTCGCTTCGGACGCCCCACCATGTCTGAAGTGCAAGTCAAGTCCGAGGAGCCGGTCGCCGCCGACGTCGCCATGGAGCCGTCCGGCGCCGCTGAGGTCAAGATCGAGTCTGTCAGCCAGCTTGATGAGAAGCCAGATATTGGCACGTCAGCTACCTCAGACGTCAAGCCAGACGTCAAGCCATTCGGTGATCTGCCCAAGGTCGAGGGTATGAGCGAGGATGAAGTTCAAGCTCTCCTCAGCCGTGCCGCAAAGCAAGGTGTGCAAGCTGTATGATACTGAAGGCGAGGCTGATGTCAAGTCAACTTCTACTTTTCCGATGCCAATCTGCCCGTCGATAAATTCTTCTTCTCCCTGACCGCTTGCAACCCAGAGGGATGGGTGCCGATCAAGACTATCATTACCTTCAAGCGCATGCGGGAATTCCAGGACCATGGTGTATCCTTCGTCGCCTACGCCATCAGGCAGGCGGCCGCCGCTGAGGGCAAGAACCCGTTGCTGGCAATCAGCGAGGATGGGGAGAATGTGAAGAGACAGAGACCTTTGGAGCCGGGATCGACAGCGTGGCAGCGCTCTGCCTACATCGTCAGCCTCTTGATCTCGTTGTCGTATCTCGCTGATCTGCGTAGAAAGGCTTCGGAGAGGGCGAAACAGAAGAGAACACACAGGAAAAGTTGGAGGCATACTGCGAGCAGTTTGGCCCGATTGCAGCCGTCCGAAAGAGGCGGGAAGATGCGAACGATAAACCCACTGGCAAGGGGAAGGGCAAGTTCAAGGTGCGTGGGAAACCCGTGTGTCAAACACGCTGACACCACCAGGGGTCGGTCTTCGTCGAATTTGAGTACGAGTCAGATCTCAACAAGATGTTGGGGCTCAAGGAGCTCCCTAAATTCACTCCGGATGGCCCGGATATGGTTTTCATGAGCAAGTAGGTAGAGCCAACATCTGGCTATCGTGATACTTACGCAAAAGGGACGCCTACGTCAAGATGAAGGCCAAGGAGAAGGGCATTCCCGAATCGGAGCTTTACAAGCGTAAAGACAGCAAATCTGATCGTCATTCCGGCAAATTCAACGCATTCAGGGAGATGGACAAGATCAAGAAGGGGATCACACCGAACTTGGCACAGATCAAAGAAGGGACAGCTGTTGTCGGTACCCCTCAAGGTGTCCGGGCGGATACAAAGCCGGGCGAGGGGAAGAAGCGAGGTCGGGATGAAGATGGCGAAGATGAGAAGCCTGCCAAATCGGCCAAGAAGGAGGTGTGTTCCTTCATTTTCTTAGGCGGCTCCGCTGAGGGGACAGCCCCAGACCTTCAACCTGTCTTACAACGGCAAAGATGACATTGAGTGCAGCGTCGAGACAGGACAGGTGATCGACAGAGATAGTGTGCCATTCGAGAATGATGTGGCCATTAAATTCCTCTGCGAGGGTGCTGAGGGCGGTGACTGGAAGGAGCTCAAGGTCAGTCTCACCAGTCCCTTCTGTTAACATGTCAATCTGACAACGCAGGCTGAGATCATCAAGAACGGTCTATCTGAGATCTTCATGGCCTACCCCCCTGGATCGAGCAGCGGCAACGTTTCCAAGAACAGCGGTGGACCCGTATCCGAAGATGAGCTCAAGAGGTTGAACGACGCGAAGATCCAGTTTGGCTCCATCACTGTCGAATTCGCGAGGATGTCGGGTTAGTCATATCCTAGCTCGCATTCTTGCTAGCTAACGCCCCAGAGGAGGAGCAAAGGACATTCTGGGTCAACCGAGCAAACTTTGCTGCTGGTCGTGCAGCCGAGAAGTACAGGAACGAAAGCCGGGACGGCCGGGATAACCACCGTCATGGCGGGCGCGGAGGTGGTGGCGGTGGCGGGCGCGGGTTCCGAGGTGGAAGGGGTGGACGAGGTGGTCGTGGCGGTCACCGGGGTGGACGAGGAGGCAAGGCTAACGGGGACTCGAAACCCAGCTCGGGTGGCATGCCTCCTGTCGTCAAGGCCGCCTAGGTCTAGCTTTCATTTCACGATACATGGGTTCGTGGAGCGCTGTCTCATATGACACCGGCATTGTCCCTTACTACGGATCAAAACCTGCTATAACCCCTTAATCCACAGCTGAGCGTCGGTACGGAATCAGATCGATCCACTTCGATGCTTCTAGACTTCTGAGCTGATCTGAAGCGGCGCGTGCATCCCCAGCGCGCCATCCTCAGGTCTTACGAGCTTCATTGATGGATACTGACGTACTTCCATGTGATCGGACATGCTAACGCCGCCGCAGGCCGGAGATGTTGAGGCGGGCTGACAAGACGTCCACTGTGGCCGAAGAAGGGACGATGGGCAGCTCACAAGTCTGACCTGCTTCTCCCTATTTACTTACCTCTAAACGTTCTCAGCTCCGTAACCTGTCGCATGTGCTGTGCAGAGAGACGCGGTGACGCACTGATGAGTGCCCTTTGACCAGTCAAAGGAGATGATCGCTTGTGACGCGTTACGACGGTGAAAGGATCAACCCCTGATGCAGCTGAGTCGTCATCCGCCTGCTTGCCCAGCATCAAAGATAATGCGTCACCCACCTCTTCTCTTCTTTTCGAACACTTGGGAGATTGCCGACGATGGCGATCCCCTTCTGGCGACCGTCGCCCGCGCCCCAGCAGCCCTTCAAGGGCCAGCTGTTTCCTTACGAATATGCCAACCCTCTCTCGAGATTCCTGTACCACTGGGCAGGTCCGATGCTCAAAGTCGGCTACAGTCGCCCACTTGTCGAAGACGGTGAGATTTGACCTCTCTGCTTCCTGTGGGCTGATGTGTGAGATCTGTATGAGCTGCCGCCCACTCTCAACGCGCGCATCGTGAGTCGTCGCAATATCGTAAAGTGCATGGCATCTTATATCCCCAGCTGGCAGACAAGATCGAAGCGGAGTTCGCCAAGCGTCTTCCGCCTTCGCGACGACCGCCTGGTTACCGACCCCTCATCGATCTAGACCTGACAGACTCTCGCGAGTCCGAAGCGACACCTCTTCTCGGTGAGCAGCCCGCAGAAAGAGACGATGGACTCGACCCCGTGATCGTCAAGCGGTTCGGCAAGCGCACCGCTCGTCGCGCGGCAGCAGGGGACAACGCTGTGGAAGGCGGCAAGGTCTACGACATGGCACTATGGCGGGCCATGTTCAAGACAATCAAGTGGAGGTTCTGCCGCCAGGTTCTCATCGATGCTGCCGGTCGTTAGTGGATGTTTGCGCGATCGCGAGGGCTCCGACTGATTATCAGAATACCTGCGCGTCACCTCCCCGCTCCTCACACGCCAGATTCTCTGGGAAATCACGACCGCTCATGCGCTTCACAGAGCCCAATCACTGGGTTTGCCTACTCAGAGTCTGCCCAAGCCGCATCCGCTCTGGTTTGGCATAGCGCTCAGCTTCCTGCTGTTCCTTTGGCAATGTACTGGGAGTTTGTGCCTCTTTTGGACAGCCGCTTCAGGCTCGCTTATCGGCGTCAATCTCCGCTCGGCAGTGCGTCATTAATCACCTTCGCGCCCGCCACCACTGACATGTCCAGCTCATTGATCTCGTCTCGCGCAAGACCATGTGGGGATTGTCATTGCGACTGCCCCGCAGACTAGCTGACTATACAGGCGCCTGTCCCCCAAATCGCGCCTGGAATATACTAACGGAAAATTAACAACACTCGTTTCGACTGACCTGTCTACTTTGGCGCGTCCCCCATCAGCGCGGTTTGCCTGCTGACTTCTCAGGAAGAGAACACGGGCCACTTATTTCGGCTCGCCTCTCAGCCACTCCAGGTGGTGATCGGGATCGTTCTCCTGCTCTGGACCTTGGGTCCTGTATCCTTTGTTGGAGTTGCGGTAGGTCACTGGTCTGTGCGCACGGGAGAATGCCTCAACCTGCAGGTGCTCGCGCTCAGCGGACCGACTCAAGGTGACAAGCTTAGGTCTCAGGCCGGGTGGCGCATACTCACGAATCAGGGTTTCTCTTCTCGATCCTGCGCAAGATTCGGGTCAGTCAAACCGAAGCTATTGACCGCCGCACACGACTTTTGACTGAGATTATCGCCAGCATCAGGGCTGTGAAGGTCTACGCTTGGGAGTCAACATTTGGCGCGAAGATCGCCGATCTGCGAAGGCAGGAAATTATACACCTTCGTCGCTACGCACTGCTGAGATCTACAATATCCTCTCTATCTTCGTTCACCCCAGTCGCTGCAGCGATCTGTATGTCTGTTCCCCTGAAGCCAGAAGCATTGGCTGACCGCTGAAGCAACCTTTATTGCATACTCTCTCCTTGGAAACACGCTAGATCCCCTGCGCGTATTCACCGCACTTCATCTTTTCAATGCTTTGCAGCGGCCTCTGATGGTCCTCCCCAAGGCGTACGGCGGACTGATCGAAGTGTCCGTCGCCATGAGACGCGTTGGCAAGATGCTTGCCGCAGAAGAGATACAGCATAGATTCGTTATTGACCCCGCGGCCAAAGCGGCCGTTGAGGTCGAGGGCGACTTCCAATTCGAGGAGATACCATCACATCTGCAAATGCAATTGAGCGACGATGAGAATACCACTACTTCAATCCCGACAGACAGTCCGCTCACCCAGCCGTTCGCACTTCGAGACGTCGCCTTGACCATACCAGACGGTACGTGTACTTGCCTCTACTACCCGCAGTAAGCCGACGGTCTGACTCACAGGTGCTTTGGTCTGCGTTGTTGGAAGAGTTGGCACTGGCAAGTCAGCCCTGCTTTCTGGACTCATCAATGAGGTGCGGCAGGTCAAGGGGCAGGTCATCTTCAGTGGTTCCGTTTCATATGGTCCGTGCGATATGTTCCGGGGATCATGAGTTGATTCCAGTCCCTCAGCAGGCATGGGTACAGAGCGGGTCGGTGCGCGAAAACCTGACATTCTCCACCGAGGATGATGATATCGATATGAAGCGCCTCGACGAGGTTATCGACGCTTGCGCACTACGAGCAGACATTGATAACTGGGCAGAGGGAGTTCTGTGAGCTTCCTGAACAATTTCTCCTTGTTCTGACTTGTCAGTACCACAATCGGAGAACGAGGGATCACTTTGTCGGGCGGGCAGAGGCAACGCATATGTCTAGCTCGAGCCGCTTACTCTAAAGCAACCATCGTTCTGCTCGATGACCCTTTGTCTGCTGTGGACGCTCATGTAGGTCACCACCTCTTGGCCAATTGCATCTTGAACGGGCCGCTCGCCCACCGGACACGAATCCTCGTGACGCACAACCTGGAGGTTCTTCCATCAGCAGATGTCATTCTGGTGATGGATCGAGACGACAATGGGGACGGGCGCATCGTGCAGCAGGGGTCGTACTCTGTGAGCAGTGGTCGAAAGTACGATGTCAGAGCTCAAGCCTCAGGATTTGCTCAATTCCAACGGGATATTCCAGACACTAATTCAAGACTTTGGATCAGTCTCGCATCAATCTGGCTCGGGCTCTTCAACTCCTGGAGAAAGCGAGGGGGACGATGATAAAGGCAAAGATGCGGAGACCGAAAAAGCTGGCCAGGGCAAAGGCGACATGCAAGCCGGGAAGCTCATGATCGAAGAAGAACGCAACATCGGTTCCATCACCTGGTCTTGCTACTTCTACTACCTCCAATCAGTCGGAAGCTGGGTTCTTGTCACTCTTGTCGCTCTTGCCTTTATCCTCGAACAGGCTGCCTCTGTGAGCGTCTCATGGTGGCTTGGCATGTGGAGTGGGCAGCATCTGCATCTGAGTACCGCCCAATTCACTGCCGTTTACGGAGGTGGGTGTATGACGATCATTTGCATCATCTGGCTGATATAACAGGTCTTGGCGCCTTTTTTGCATTCATGATGGCAAGTCACCGAGAATTACGATGCGATGATGCTAATCAACAGACGGTATCTTTCTTCGGGACGCTATATGCAGCCACAAGAGCTAGCATCACGATGTTCAATGGAGCTTGGAACGGTGTCATGCGCACTTCGGTAGGATGGCATGACCGCACACCAGTAAGTCGTTGATCTGCCCGGTCGGTCCGGCTGATCTATGCAGATGGGACGCATCACAAATAGACTGACGAAAGGTCGGTCGACCGAAGAACGCTTCCACTCTACTGCACGCAGCTAAAGTCCAGACATTTCCAATCTAGATGACACCTTGGGTGGTCGTTTTTACTATTTTGTTCAGTAAGGTCTGTCCGATCTGATCGTCTGAGGTAACGTTGCAGATACACTCTGTATCTTGTTGGAGGCCTATTCCTAATCTCCTATACCTATCCAGTGCTCTCCGTGATCTTCATCCCAATCGCTATTTATGATGTAGGCACAAGATCGTTGTGATATAAAGCTAAAGCGCAGTATCTCTGTCTGATAGTGTACCGGAAGACCGCACGCGAGATCAAGCGTATCGACTCAAACCTTCGCAGTCACATTTACAGTACCTTCAGCGAGCAGCTTTCTGGTTTGACTGTTATCCGAGCTTTTGCGCGGCAAGGGACTTATGAACACCGTCTGCAAGATGCGATTTATCATGAAAATGTCGGTCGGTGCACTCATACCCACTGGACAGGGCTGATCACTAGCGTGCTCATATCCTTACCGTGATGCTTGCTACATGTGCCTGGCTCGAATGATGTTGACTTATAGTTCTTCACAAACCGTTGGATCGGTGCGAGGCTAGAGATATCAGCTCAAGCCATCGTTCTGGTCCGTGTCATCCTGCTTCCTTGGTTATTGTGCTGAGAGTCAGCTGGTGGCCCTTTTTGGTGTCAAGTTCGCGGCCGATGTTGATGCTGCTCGCTTTGGCACAGTCCTCACTTACATTATCGCTTCGACTTCGAGTAGGCAGAAGTGACCACACTGACCGATGATACTGATACCCAGCGATTTCTAGCATTGTCACCTCCCTCGGGACTCTCGAGGTAGAGATGGTGAGCAGCAATGCGACTTGTTCTCAGCGGCAAATGGAGACTCACATGCAGAACAACGTTGAGCGTATCAAGTATTACAACGAATTAGAACGAGAAGCTCCCGCCCTGCTGCCCTCTGACCCCCCGATCTCTTGGCCCAGCAAGGGGGAGCTTACCTTTTCTGACGTCTCTCTGCGTTACCGGCCTGAGCTGCCAATGATCCTTAAAAACGTCTCTTTCAATGTGAGGCCGGGTGAGAAAGTCGGAATTATCGGTAGGACCGGTGCAGGTAAGAGCAGTCTGGCCCAGGCACTCTTCCGCACGGTCGAGATCTGCGGTGGCAAAATCACCGTGGACGGTGTAAATCTCGCAAGCATCGGTCTGGACACGGTTTGTACCCACTCTGTGCTCCCCAACGCTATGGCTAAGAAATAGTTACGCTCTCGTCTCGGAATCATCCCGCAAGATGCCTTCCTTTTTGGTGGCTCTGTGCGGTGAGTCATTTCACATCGTTGGAAGCAGCGTTGACAATTGCAGCGACAATCTTGATCCAGCCGGCGAGCGAACCGATCAGGAGCTCAATGACGCTTTGTCTCTGATCCATCACAGCGCATCGGCCTCTTCCAGTGTGCGAGAGAAGTTCGTCCTCGATGCTCAGGTGCAAGACGGCGGCGCCAACTTTTCCGCGGGCGAACGGCAACTGCGTCCGTCCAGCTCAGATATGAATGCCGTGTATTCGCTGACTTCAGTTGCCCTGATGCGCGCTCTCGTTAGGAACTGCAAAGTGTTACTGCTGGACGAAGCCACATCGTCCGTTGACCCCGAGACTGACGCCCTAATCCAGCGCATCATCCAGACCTCTTTCGCAGACGTGACGGTAAATCTCGCGACCCTGCCACCTGAGAATTATGACTGATCCCCTCGTAGCTCATCAGCATTGCGCATCGCTTGCAGACCGTGGCGTACTACGACCGAATCCTGGTCATGGACCAAGGCGAGGTCGCCGAGTTTGACACGCCGCTCGCCCTCTTCGATCAGCGCGACTCGATCTTCCGCAGCCTGTGTGATAAGAAGGCAAGTCGAGATTGTGGATGATGCGGAACATAAGTTAGCTGACGCGCCAGCAATTGGGTCGCGCGGATCTCGTCAAAATACGGGAGGAAGCCGCGATGGCGAGGCGAAGCCAGTCTGCGCCGACTGACCTGCTAGACTGATCCCCTTCCTTGCGCCCGCAATCTGCAGCACTACCACTAATTCCAGTACCTCAAACGTCCCTGCGTACATTGTCTCCCCATGATATAGTCCGCCACCACTCCTCGTCCTCCCCCATCGCCCTCTAGACTGATTTGTGACCCACGTCGACGCGCTCCATGTTTTTACTCCACGATGCACATATACATACCCAACGCAAAAGTCCAAGTCGTCTATGAGTGTATAGACAGAGCAGCAGCGTCATGAGCAGACACGGCCTATTCGATACAAATCATCTTCCCTCTATGGCGTCTCACATGATAAGACAGCCGTCCCCCTTGCCCGTTGACTTGTTGAGCAAGCGCTCTTCCTTAAGCGCCTCCATCTCCAGTCGTCGGTCCAACACATTTGAACCTCCTCGACCTTGAGCTTGTGAGGTCAATCGTTTTTGTGCGCGACGGTCACCCCCTTCAGCAGCCTGCTTGTACCACTTCATCGCACCCTGCAGGTCGGGCTCTGTCCCTATGCCGGTCTGCCGTGTCAGCGGAAACTTCATGGATGAGGCGTGGCTCACCTCGGTGAAATATCCGACAGCATATTGAGCTTTTGCCAACCCCATCTCGGCAGCCTTCTTCGCCCATAAGTACGCCTCGGTATCTGATTGCGGCAACACCCCTGGCGATCCGACAAGGTACCAAGCAGTGAGGGCGAAGCAAGCATCGATGTGATTTTGCGTTGCGGCTATGTTCTATCACGTGAGCGGCGAAAGCCCAACATGATGGAACCTACGTAGTAGTGTATCGACAATGCTGGGTCAACGGGGCATCCCATCTTGCCATACTCATAGCACTCCCCAAGCTTGAAAGCGCTCGGGGCATAGCCTAATTCGGCCGCTTGTGCGAGCAATTCAGCCGCATAGTCGTTGTCGACAAAAACCACATTTTCGATACCTCTTTCATGCAAGAGCGCCAGTTCGTGCAAGGCGTGGGGGAACTCCTCCGTCGCATGCTCAGCAGAGCGCTTGAGCCATTTGACCCCTTCTTTCGGTTTCCGAGCTAGACCTAGCGTCCCATTGAGCTCGGCAGTCCCTAAACGATACATGGCCCCGGGATGCAAGGCAACAGCTGCTTTTCTGCTAGGTCAGTGCTGGAAAGGCATGTTGGGATACACTCACTTGTAGAATTGCACTGCCTTTGCGCTCTCCCTCCGGCATCCCCAGCCATGCTCACAACATGTCCCAGCTCGATAACAAGCGTCGGGATGGCCGTGCTTTGCAGCAAGAACGAACAAGGGGAATGCCCGGTCAAAGTCCTGCTTTCCTCGAACAGTTCCGATACCATTGGCGAAGCAATCGGCCAGATAGTACTGTGCATCGGGATAGCCCCGATCTGCTAGTTTCTTCAAAAGGGCAGTGGCTTCTTTGGTCAATTCCTCGGCTTTGTCAATGAGAGCGTTCGTTTTGGCACTTTGACTCGGATCTCTCTGATCTTCTGGAGGTACCATGGACTTGGCGGCATCGATCATGAACACGGCGAACTCGAAGATGAGCTCGGGGTCGTTTGTCTTTTTGGCATTTTCGCGATAAAGCTCGAGCGTCCGCTCGTGGGAAAGAAGCGATGCTTGGTCTCCGGGTCTAAGATGTGCTAAGGACGTCAGCAGATGCAGAGGAGGTGGAGAGGGCGAGTAGAGCGAGCCACTGACACTGGTCTAGCAACGGAGCTGGCTGAGACACGACGCGCGATTGTCGTGGGTCAGAATCACCATCGTCCATGTAGACTGATGCGCTTCTGCTGGCTGGCGGATAGTATGACATTGATGTTGATCTCTCGCCCATGATGACGGTAAGAGCGCCTTGTGTGACGCGTCAGGTGTCGAAAAGAACCAATGATTTGGAAGTGGACAAAGCCGTGGTCGGATTGCTTTGTGAAAGGGATCGCCGGGAAGGGATTGCTGTGCGGAATGCAATGTCGTTTTCTGCAGTCGTGACAAGGTCGTGTCGTGTCGATGCGATCGTAGAGTAAATATGGATGATGTCAAGGCCTCGAGGCTGCCAGCCAGCCGTGGGTATGAGTTTGTGTTCTGTATGTGTTGCGATGAGAAGGGAGGGAAAGAGGCTGATGACCGGTGCGTCACCGAGCCGCCAGAACCAGAGACGGAATCAAAATTTCCGTGACGATCAGAGGAAAATGGAGATGAGATGCTCTTCTTTTCGACTGCATCTACTCTTCAGAGGAGAAATACCGCCATGTCGCGCAGAAAGACCGTCGGAATCCTCGGTGAGCGGTCCCAGAAGACCACTGAGGAAGAAGCTGACACAAGGTGGCGGCCAGTTGGGCCGTATGCTCACCCATCCGGCGGCCCTCCTCGGCATCCCCCTCCTGATCCTCGACTCGGGCGACTACACGCCAGCCAAGCAGACACTGCTTCCACCACCTTCTGCGTCTCACCCAAACGGCCCGTTCACATCCGAAGAGCACATCCGGGAACTCGCCAAAGCCTGCGACGTCCTCACTGTCGAGATTGAGCACGTCAATGCGGATGTGTTGGAGGCGGTCGAGCGGGAGGGGCTGTGTGAGGTGCAACCGTCACCCGGCACCATTCGTCTCATTCAGGACAAGTATCTGCAGAAGGAGCATTTGGCCAAGAAGGGGATCGCAGTCGCGCCGTTCCGAGCACTGCCGGCCGAACCGAGCGAGGAAGATGTCCGGGAAATCGTCGATGAACTCGGCGTGCCCGTCATGCTCAAAGCACGGACGCTGGCGTACGACGGCCGAGGCAACTCGCCGCTCAAGTCGGGGTCTTCGGAAGATATTCAGGCCAGTCTGAACTTCCTTGGGGACCGCCCGTTGTACGCAGAGGGATGGGCACCTTTCGTCAAGGAGGTCGCGGTCATGGTGGTGCGCAACAAGGAAGGAGAGGTCAGAAGCTATGACGCGGTGGAGACCGTCCACCGCGACAGCATCCTGCGAGTGTGCAAGGCGCCGCTACGGGCTCCTGGAGAGAGAATGCGGGGCATCAACCAGCGTGCGCGTGAGCTCGCCGAGCGGGCTGTCGCAACACTGGACGGCGCGGGCATCTTCGGCGTCGAGATGTTCTTGATGGAAGACGGTCAGCCTATATTTGAGCCAGCAATATTCAGGCAGCTGACATTCAGGCTCATTGATGATCAACGAGATCGCGCCTCGGCCTCACAACTCGGGCCACCATACTATCGAAGCATCCCTTACTTCCCAATTCGAGAACCACCTCCGAGCCATCCTGTCACTCCCCCTCGGCTCGACATCCCTTCGCGTACCCTGCGCAGCAATGATCAACATTCTCGGCATCTCGTCGTCCATGGCCGAGGTCGACGCCATGGCCGACGCGGCCCTCGCCGTTTCAGGCGCCAACGTCCACCTGTACGGCAAGGCCGAATCACGCAAGGCGCGCAAGATGGGCCACATCACCCTCACCGCTGAGTCCGAAGCAGACCTCCACACCCACCTCAGGACAATTTTGCAAAGTCAGCCAGACCTCGACAAAGAGTTCATCGACGACTTTGCCCCCGAGCCGAAGGCGGGCAGGAGCCACCCGCACCCTCTGGTCGGTATCGTCATGGGCTCCGACTCGGACTTGCCGGTCATGCTGCCCGCCACAAAGATCTTGGATCAATTTGGCGTGCCATACGAGCTGACTATCACTTCGGCCCATCGGACCCCGGACCGCATGACTGCATACGCCAAGGATGCGGTTAGTCGAGGACTGAGGGTCATCATTGCTGGTGCTGGAGGAGCAGCCCATCTGCCCGGCATGATGGCCAGCGAGACTGCATTGCCAGTCATCGGCGTACCTGTCAAGGCGAGCGTCTTGGACGGCGTGGACAGCCTGTACTCCATCGTCCAGATGCCGGTGAGTTGTCCATTCATCATTTGAGAGGTGTCTCTTACTTCGCAGCGCGGCATTCCGTGCGCCACAGTCGGCATCAACAACTCTACCAACGCGGCCCTGCTGGCCATCCGTGTCCTCGGTGGAGGCATCCCCTCGTTGACGAAGGCGATCGAGACATACGCTCAGGAGCTTGAAGACGAGGTGCTGGAGAAATGCAAGACCATCGAAGAGGAAGGATGGGAAAAATACGCCGAGCGCCTCAAGAAGTAGGCTACCGTAGGGACGGGAACGATCATTTGTCAATCATAGGGACGCGATGCCACATCAGACATGATGCATAGACTGTATAATGTGACTCGAAAGGGTATGTATGCGGGGTAGTTGGTCGTGTCTCGTGAGGTCTCATGGTTCGGCATGATATACAGATATACAATGTTGAGGTAGCCGGTTTTTAGCGCGGTCAGAAACGCCGTCTTTCCTTGCCTTTGCCCTTGGTCGAAACGATAGATTGTTGATGCGCGACCTCCGCTCGAGCAAGCATCGAGTTGACGGTATCCATCGACAACGCCAACCCGTCAGGGTGATTGAGATTCAGGTTGAATCGTCCGCGGAGTGAACGATGATGTGCAGGTCGGGAAGGGTTTTGGGCAGGTAGTCGGGGTGCTCGAACAGCTTCTGCTCTAGGGGGACTCGACTTCGGCTCCATTTTGGGTTTCATTGAGGTCAACGGCGCAGGCCTATAAGAGGATTCCCAAGCGGAAGAGGCTTTTGGGCTGCCGAATATTCGCTTGACCTTGTCTCTGTAGGCCTCGTCTGCGCCCACCTGAAGCTGAGTGTTACCTACAGCTTCAGCCGCTTCATCGTCTGTGTCGGGTAGCTGGTCAAGGAGACCGCCAGTGACGCCGGTGACCGCGGCGTCGTCGGCTTCGTACGTATCGACCGGTCCTTCGTCTTCGGGCTGCTCGGCGAAGTCGACTTCGTCCCCATCTTCCTCAGCTTCGGATATATCGACGGAACCCTCATCCTCGGATTGTTCCGCAAAATCGACGTCTCCGCCGTCTTCATCCTCGGCATTCTCATGATAGTCCTCTTCGTCATGCTCTGAGCCTTCTCCATCATCATCGACCAGTTGGTCTTCTTCTTCGTCCCCATAATCGCCCACGTCCCCCTCTTCTCCGGAGTCTCCCGTATCGCTTTCCTCTTCATCCGCAACCTCTCCGTCATCTACATCGACATCCAGGATACCGGTGTTCGAATCTGTTCGCATTGATTGAGCGCCACTTATGTCCATGCCCTCTGCGTGTGCCATCTGTTCGCCCAGCTCGATTCCCTCCTCGTGAACTTCCGAGTCCTCGTACTGTTCCTCCTCGATAAATGCGCTCTCCTCTTCCGCCTCCACCATCATGAGATCGTCGTCGAGGTCGGGTTGATACGCAGAAATGAAGGGTGCCGAGGGGTGCTCGTCGGCATTCAGCGCAGGTCGCTGTAGGCCTCGGTTGCGCTGTGCTGCTGTCTGATACTTTCTGACGACTTTGTTGGCTTTCGAACGACCAAAAACGACCGACACTGGCGATACAAAGTTGGGAAGCGGACCATCACCTTGAGACCGATTCACGACGATCGCACTCGGCTCTTCTGGCGGTTGGCTTGATCGGCCAAGACTCCAAGCAACTATCTTGCCCAAAAATGATCGCCTGTCTTCCGTGGACGGCAATCCTGGGGTGGCGGGACTGCTCGCAGCGTCACACGAGCCAGGGGTACCTTGTGCAAGACCAATGACGCTTCTCAGAGAGGCGAGCACGGATGGGTTATCTTTGCCGGTCCCGCGGACGTGCGCCTGTTTGCTTGAATTGGTAGGCGAACTTTTTGGGCGCTTGGATGGTCCATCCTCGCTCTCTTGAGTACTGCGCGTAGGGGCCCGATTGTCGCTGGGAGGACTGGACTTCTTTGGCGTTGGCATCGAAGCGATTTCCTGCCGTAGACGATCATTCTCGGCGTCCGTGAGTGCTGGTCCTAAGGCAGCGAATTGAGACAAGCTGAAGTCGTGGCCCGAATTATGCGATCCCGAGAGCGACTGAGAAGGATCCGCAGAGCCTCCCGAAGACCCGATAGGTCGAGGGGCAGGAGGAGAGGCTTGCTCCTGGTCATCGCTTGGCTCAGGCGTGGGCGGAGATTCATCATGGGGTTCGGCGGCCGCCTTTGCCTTGCCCTTGGCCGCGCGGCGTTTTTCGCGCTCGTAGTCCGACATCTCCTCTTCGTCGGTGTCCCACATCTCGCTGCGCCCAGAGATGGTGGCTCGCGGCAGAGAGGAGTCCGGTTGAAGCAAATGATGTCCAGTAGGGTCATCACTGGGCCTGGTCGGGGCTGATAGCGAAGAGATTCCGGCGATCTGTGATCCACGGTGCTGCGTAGACTGCGCCTGAGGATGGAACGAAGAGAATGATAGCTCTTGTGGCGTTATCTGAGTGCCTGGCGGTAGAGAGGTCGAGGTGTTCTTGGATCCCGCCGGCGATGGATATGCTGCGGATGCGCCGCTGGCTCTAGTCGAAATGTCAAGTCCCCACACTGTAATCCCATCGATCTCGCGTATGGTGTCGTCTGGTACCTCAAAAAGCCAGTCTGGAATGGCCTTTGTTGGCTTTTTGCCCTCGCCTGGAAAGAGATAGGGCTGCAAGGCAGCGGAAGCAGCGCTGATCTTTGGATGACGTTGTGACCGACTAGGACTCTGCGTCGTCTTGGCTTGAGAGGGATCGGTGAAGGATCTGCACATCAGCAACCGACCTACCGACAACCGAGAGAACCTACTCTCCCGCCCACCACTTTCTCAGAATCTTCTGAACATCGCCGTCCGATTTGCCTGTTCCGATTTCTATGGCGTCCGGAAAGAAGACTGGATCGTGCTTGTCGCCGTTGACGACGTACCATTCGAGAATCTCGAGTGAAAGTCGAGGCAGGTCCAGCGAGTTTTCATCTCTTGGACCCGCTGGCGCCGCCGGCGCTGTAGGAGGCAGAGGGCGGAATCGAAAGGCTTTGACTTGTATCGTCGCCCGAAGTGCCGATGTCAATGTCTCCGCCGGAACGCCATGGATCGAGCTGAGGGTCCTCAGTGTATACATAGATTGCTGGAACTCGCACTTACGTCTCATACTCGTTGGTTGCGTCTACATCGAACGATACCAAGACCTGGTGAGTCTGATCGGATATGACGCCCTTGACCTGCGCCAGGGGCTCCTGAGGGGTGCGGTATGTCGTGAACTACGGCGTCAACTCTCATGCAGCTGGATCCCAGCAGGGGAATCGCCAATGAGAGAGAATGACCTACCTTGACGATTTGGCAATAGCGGTTGCCCTGCCACGGAATGGTGAAGTTGGATCCGTGCTTCTTGTCATGTTGAATCAGCGCATTTGCTAACCAGCTGCCAATGTCGGCGGCCATCTCGAACGGCTACTCCGCCCTTGGGAGCGTCAGCATGCGGCTGCTCATGCGAGAAGACGAGATGTAGGTCATTCGCGTCCATGACGCGCGCACTCATTCGCGAACATTGGGAGATCAGGGTGCCTGACCTTCGGATCCGACATTCATCTATTTTAGCCGTGCCCCCCACTTTGGGCTGGCTCGGCGTGGTAGACGGTTTGCCGTCGGTGCTACAGCATCGTTGAAAGCACGTTTGGCTCGACAACCGCCCCACCTCGAGCCCGCAAGATGATAACACGATAGCCCAGAGTTGTTTCGCCCCCGGCGAGACTCATCAGTGCGACAGCATGTCCTCCCTATCTCCTGCCTCATCCCATTCGCCATCTCTGCCTGCCTCGACATCCGCCACCTCGTATGTCTCCTCGGACGGTGGCGGGCCAAGCAATACCGCCCCTACCTCTACTCAGGTCTCGCCTCCTCACCCGGTCCTGGTTTCAGAAGACCACGACGGGCAGCCTGATATGCCACCGTTTCTCGCCAAAATCAGAGCGCACCTCTTGTCACACCCGCCCTCGCCTACCACTCCGGCCGTGACCGGCCCCGCGACGCTGAAACCGCTGTACCTCCCTCCGCCAAGCGTGCCGCAAGTCGAAGAGGACCTCGTTCCGCCCGAGAACTTTGCCTGTGTCTCAAAGGGCGTCTATAGGAGCGGATTTCCCCTCAAGCGGAACTTCAAGTTTATGGAGACGCTGCAGCTCAAGACGGTCCTGTGAGTGCGGCGAACCTCCCTTCGAAAGAACTCGATTGCAGTGACCGGCGAGACGATGCTGATGTTCAGGACCCTGGTGCTCGAGGACTATCCCGAGGCGAATCTCAAGTGGTGTCAGTCACAGGACATCCAATTCCTACAATTTGGCATCCCAGGCAACAAGGTATGTTCTTCTTGGAACCTGCTTGTCCAGGCCTGAACCTGTAGGAACCTTTTGACAATATTCCCGAGGAAGTGATTCGCGCCGCGCTCGTCACGGTTCTTGATCGCAGAAATCACCCGATCTTGATTCACTGCAACAAAGGCAAGGTCAGCTTCCCGGTTGTGGTGACGTCCAGGAGCTGACACGAGCAGCACCGCACCGGCTGCCTCATCGGCTGTATTCGACGGACGCAGTCGTGGTCTCTCACCTCGATCTTTGACGAGTACAGGCGGTTCTCTATTCCCAAGTCCCGAGCAGTGGATCAACAGTTCATCGATCTCTTCGAGGTGGACAAGGTTTGGGACGAGGTGGTCGAAAAAGGAGGAGGGCTGGACTACCTGCCTGACTGGAAAATGTTGACAGTGCCAAGAGGTGTATACACCAAGAGCAAGGCGCAGACACCGCAGGTCGTCCTCGTCCAGCCGCCCTAGCCCATCCTGGCAGATGCGAGAACGACAATCCACACCCTTGTCCCACAATACCCCGCATTGTTATACCCGCATGTTGTCATCATTATGCATTGCTCAGGCCATGTGCGCCTGTGTGTCACCAAGTGCCCAGGATATTGACACTTCTACTCCAACTCCATGGGCTCCACGTCTGCCTCGACCGCCGCTCGGATGTGCCTGCTCGGCTCCCAGATCTGCAAGATGTTGTCCTCTGCTGTTGTGGCAATATGCCATTTGGCCATAGGGCTCCATGAAAGGTCGCACACCTTGGCTGTGTGTCCGCCGTGCACGAAGAGAAGCTCGGGTGGTCCGTCTTCAGCATCGTCAGGCGTTTGCTCGGCGCCGATGGCATCGAGATTCCAGATGTGCACTCTTCTGTCTCCAGCGGCCGAGGCGAAGTGGACGGGAGAGTGCGGGGACCAAGCGACCTGCAAGACCTCATCGCTGTGGGCCTCAAATGAGTGCAATTTGAGGGAGAGTTTTCGGATATCCCAGAGACCGATCGTCTTGTCGCTCGATGCAGTCAAAATGAGATGTTCAGACGATGGGGCGAAGGCGACAGAGTTGATCTCGGCGGTATGTGCCTCAACAGACTCGGATGGTTTACTCGAGTTGTCATTTCGAGTGTCCCACCTGAAGATCAGTCTCTCATTCTCTCCATGCGATGCCACTCACAGCATGAGCTGTTTGTCGTCACCAACTGAGGCGAACATGTACGAGTGCACCGAATGCCAGTCAACATCCTGAGATTCAGTGTCGGCCGATTTAGAGACGGATTCAACGGACTCCGACATTAGACGAGTGACCGGTGAATTTGCGCAGAGGTTGCAGTGAGGGATCCTTCTTGTTGTAGGCGTTGATGTCCCTATGGGTCAGGTCAGTCCCCATGTAGTGTCATTCAGACGGAGAGGATTGGACTGCTTACCAGTATGCCACCGTGGTGTCCTCGCTTGCACTCAGAATATGGCCACTCGCCACTGGACTCCAGCTCAACCCGTACCCCTCCTTGGTCTGCCCCTTGAGCCTGATATCCGGTTTGGCCTCTCCATTCGCCGGCGCTTTTGTCTCGTGTTTTGTGCGGTCAAAAATGCAGACATCGCCTTTAACCGTCTTTGTCGCGATCAAATCAGGATTTTGGGGCATGTACCGAGCTCGGTTCACCTCGCCGTCATGGTTGATAGTCTGCTTGACCCGGATCCGTGCGGGCGACTTTGTGTGCGAGCCCAGTTCTGCAGTTGATAAGCGGTGGATGTCCCTTCCTCCTCAACTGTGACACACCTTGCCTCTCCTCGTCGTACATCTCCGCCACCTCGGTCCGTGTCATGTCCATCGCGGATTTTGGCAAGAACACCTCGGCGATCATGAGATGGTCTCCTGCTTGACCAGAGGTGTGTGTGCCGAGGATCATCCGGTGGATGGTGTAGTCTGCGTCTTTCGGGCTGGCATTCAGCCACCTTCCTCCGTGGATCGCTTGGGGAAACCACCAACCTCTCCTTGTCTGGGAGCCACTGGCATGTCAAGCTCGGCCATGTGAGAGCATGCGTGATGACGGTGTCGTACAGGAAGGGAGTGCTATATGTCAGTCCGGCCTCGCAGCTCTGTAATCCGGCGCGCACTTCTTCTTCCATATTTTGTACTCCTAACGATCAGCCGGGTCCATGGAGGGAGGAAGGCACGAGCTCACCTCGTTGATGATCTGGCTTTCGGAGGTGTTCGCAATGTCATCATCGACATCTATGGGGTCCTGTACGGACGACATGGCGGGCCGAGGGTCTTCAGAGTATGATAGACAGGTGAAGAGCCCGGAAAGATAAAAGCAGAGACGAGTGAAGCGACAGTCAAATCCACGACCCCTTCCTGGAAGCCGGACGCGTCTGATCCGAAACCCGCCGGGTTTCGTCATATTGCCGACACGTCGACCTGCTCATTCTCATGACCTCTTTCACATCGCATCGCATCTTTTGCTCCTCGCTTCAAGAGGGGCATGTCATATTCGCCCGAACAACACAGTGAAGACGTACACGAGCACGGAATCATCAGTCTCTCATCGACACCATCGTCCTCTTCGTCGGGCGTCATCATAAGCGTTCCTCACTCGGAAGCTTCCTCGCCCGTCGCGCCACCTCGCACTTCGTCATCCGAGGAACGCAACGACATCAGCGGCGACGCTTCTGGCGACACAAGCCAAGGCAAGCAGAGACTGAAGGCAGCTCTGCAGCAATCCTCATCACGAAACGAGATGCAGACGAACGAGGAGAAACCAAGCCCGGAGCAAGATGTGCAGCGGATCGTGGACGACACTGTACGCAAGATGCGAGCACAATCTGAAAGGTCAGAAAGCAATTTGAGGCTTCGGAGATCGTACTGAGTACATAGGATACAAGCTGCCGCCATTCCTTGGGCCGAGTCCGCAAGAGACTTCGCAGAGAACCAGCCCGTCCTGTTTGTGGGTCGCTCATCCACATCCGTACTCAAGCCCCGTATTGATTAGCAGACCTTCCTTGCGATCTTTGTCGCATTGAGCTTCATCCCCTTATGCTGCTTCGGGTCAGCTTTCTTGTTCTGAAATGCAGGTCTGAGCTGATGACCAGTGCGTTCATGCTTGGCGCAACGCTCTTCATCCTCGGTTTCGCAGCCGTCTCCATCTGCATCACCTTCGTCCTAGTCTTCTCTCTTGCCGGTGCGTGCTTGTTGAGATCCTGGTTCTTCTGTTGATCTCTAGTGGCGGTTCTGCTCCCTGTGCTCCTTTTCACAGGCTTCCTCTCCCTGTGCGCCCTTTCCTGCCTCTTGACGCTTTTCCTTGCCAATCGGCTCTTCGTGCACGTTCAAGCATCCGCGTCCGAAGAGGTCAATTACGCCAACGTGAAGACTGGTGTCAAGTCGTGGCTTCAGGAGACTCAAGACCGTATCGTGTCTCCTCCACCCTCTTCCGAGCGGGGCAGAAGGCGTTTCTTCTCCGTGCGCGGCCGAGCGGACGCTCCCGTCATCAAGGCTGAGTGGGACGAGAAGCGAGAGCAGTGGGAGGTCGAGGAGATATCAGACCAAGTCGAGATCAAGCAAGAACGAGACAACGGTACTCAAACCGAGCCCACTTCGGTCGAGTAGGCCGGCCTGCTTGATGATGTCGAGTGATTTCGCTCGGACGGCTGAATTCCGAAGAGCCTTAGCTAGAGTTGTAGTATATCGTTAGCCACATGAGTATACCCTTGATCGGACGATCAGACGCTCCGCTCCACGTTGCTCGCCCAGCGTTGCTAGCCTGACGAGGCCGGCAGGACCCAGGATGATCTATCCATGCTGCATGCTGATCCTATGAGGATTTGGTCCACGATTCGACGAGCTTCTCCAGGTCGAATTTCGGATCTTCGGGGTCGGTGATGACTGCATATCAGCTCGGTTTCCACACCGACGTGCGGCATGGGCGGTCTTTGGCCTCCAAGTGCTCAGCGCACCAAGAGCATCTTGCCATCGAGAACGAGGCGATCCGTCTCTCTTGAAGGACACGCAAGGTGCGAAAGCACTCACGAGCCGCGCCTCCTGCCTTGTCTGCCAATAGCTTGTCCTGGTACGCCTTCCGTGCCTCTTTGATCAAGTGTTCCCGTCGCTCAAGCTTGTGCTTGACTTTGTCCTCGTCATGTTGTTTTTGTAATGTTGACTGGTGCACAACTCCGTAGAAGATCCCGCCGAGCAGGGCGGTGTAGCGGACGACCTACGGGTCAGTATCCGCACCTCTAGCCCTTCCACGACTTCGCGAGAATATGCTCTGGCCCGGCTTGATGCCTGCTCTGGCTAGCGTTACGGGCGGAGGAGCTCACGTTGACGGTTGGGGACGCCATGGCTGAAAAAGGGTCGGAGAAGCGAGATGTAGCGGGTGAAGAGGTCGGAGTCGGGGATGCTCGCCGACTCTCTCTCGAGGCTGTCCTCCTGTGGGATGGAGAAGGAGGATGACGGGCGGGATAAGATCGGTTTTGCACTTTGCTATAGCTCACACCACGAATTCTCGTCTTTCCGTCCGCGCTCGCAACTAAAGCCGGGGCTCTCCGGTAAAGCTGGGTACCACCCCCTTAAACGCCGTATCACCGACGCGTGGCATCTCCTCCACGGTTCAGTCCACACGCGCGCCCAGCCGGACCTGACGTCCTGTCCTGGTTGCCAGCAAGGACACCTCTGCGCTCGACCGTATTCTTGACCGCTTGCCTCTGCCTGAAGCTCAGAAGGCGCGCACCTCTTCGCCGCAGCCGCAAGCAGGACGCAGGAGCGCTCAGGCCGGCACGATGAACCCCTCCTCCATCTGCTACACCATCGTTCACGATGACCTGGTCGACGCCCCTTCCACGCAGGACCTGCGTAACGCGCTGCAGAAGGGGTCCGACGAGGTCAAGCTCGAGACGATGCGCAGGATCATCGTCGGCACTCTGAACGGACAGTCTCATGTGGGTGCCCTCGGCCGATGACGAGAGCTGCGCAGCTCGCGCACTCGCACAGGACCGCAGCTCACGGTACAGCCTCAACTCCTGATGCCCATCATCCAATACGTCATGCCCTCACGCAATAAGCAGATCAAGAAGATGCTGCACTTCTATTGGGAGTGAGTGCTGTGCTTGGAGGCCCTTGACCAGGCTCACGCTGCAGGATCTGCCCCAAGCTCGACGACAATGGCAAGCTGAAGCAGGAGATGATCCTGGTTTGGTATGTTGCCATATGAATTGCATCGCACAGGGCTGACTCTGCCAGCAACGCGCTGAGAAACGATTTGGTCAGCTTGATTCGCTGTTGGAGCCTATGAGCTGACGTCTAGCAACATCCGAACGAGTACATCCGGGGAGCGACACTGCGGTTCTTGCAAAAAGTCCGGGAGGCAGAGCTGTTGGAGCCATTGGTGCCCACAGTCCGCTCGTGTTTGGTGAGTGCAGCTCAGCAAGAGCTAGTCTTGACTAACACATCAGGAACACCGCCACTCCTTCGTCCGCAAGAATGCAGTCTTCGCCGTGTACTCCATCTACCAAGATCACGAGCACCTCATTCCGGATGCGCCGGAGCTTCTTGACACCTTCCTCGCAGCAGTAAGCCTTCGGTTGGCACCGAGCATAGCCACTTGCTGACGATACAGGAATCTGATTCTACTTGCAAGCGCAATGCCTTCGTCACTCTCTGCAACATCTCTCAGCCAACCGCTGTGCGGTATCTACTCAACAACTTTGACCAGATCGGCGGCATGGACGAGTTGTTGCAGATGGCTGTCATCGAGCTGGTTCGTAAGGAGGCCAAGACAGAAGGAGGGCACCGGGTCAGCTTCGGGACAACAATCATCCAAACAAGCTGACCGGTCAGGCGAAGTGGATTCGTTGTATCTTCGAGTTGCTCAACTCTGCGTCTCATGCCGTCAAATATGAGGCAGCCGTCAGCTTGACCACTTTGACACAGAACCCTGCAGCTGTAAAAGGTAGCCTATTTTCGCCTCATAACCTCCAAAGCTGACACGCTAGCTGCTGCAGTAGCCTTTGCAGAGTTGATCGTCAAAGAAGCAGACAACAATGTCAAGTTGATCGTGCTGAATCGCTTCGATGCTCTTCGGGCAAAGCACGAGCACGTGTTGGACAGCATGGTCATGGACATTCTCAAGGTCCTGTCGAGGTGAGCACGCCTTTACTTACTGGTTGCGCCGCGCTCATATGTCAGCCCCGATATGGAGGTGAAGCGAAAAGCATTGGGAGTTGCTCTGGAGATGGTGACCAGCCGGAACGTCGAGGATGTGGTCTTATTCCTTAAGAAGCAATTGCAGAGCACAATGGAGCAAGAATACGACAAAGTCAGTTCCCTCTCAGTCGGACGCGCCGCGAAGCTGAGAATCAGAACCTCGAGTACCGCCAACTCCTCATTCAGTCAATACACTCCTGCGCCATCAAATTCTCGGAAGTTGCCGCCAACGTTGTCTACGTCCTTATGGACTTCTTGGGCGACAACAACAATCCTTCAGCAGTGGACGTAATCGCATTTGTCCGAGAAGTTGTCGAGAAGTTCCCGGATCTTCGCCCAGCAATTACGGAGAAGCTTATCGCTACGTTCTCCGAGATCAAGTCTGGGAAAGTCTTCCGGGGCGCTATGTGGATTGTGGGCGAGTACTGCACCGGGGCATCAGACATCAAACGAGCAATTTTCGAACTCCGCAAAGTCATTGGCGAGATCCCTATTCTGGCCTCGGAGCAAAGATTGCTGGATGAGGCGGAAGCGGCCGACGAGACACCAGAGAAGCCGGCGGATCAACCCAAAGCTATCACCACCACTCGTGTTCTGGCGGACGGTACGTACGCGACAGAGACAGTCTACACCTCGAACGCCGCGGCTGCGCGTTTGGAGCAGGTTCGATCCGCCGCTAAACCACCATTACGGGCTCTCATTCTCGGTGGCGACTTCTTCACTGGCTCGGTTCTTGCAGCGACACTCACGAAACTGGTAATGCGCTTCTCTGAGGCACAGTCAGACGCACAAGCTGTCAATGCGCTACGAGCGGAATCAATCTTGATCATGACCTCGGTCATTCGAGTCGGGCAGTCCAAGTTCTCGGCGGTACCGATAGACGAAGACTCACAAGAGCGCATCATGAACTGCATTGAGACGTTGGCGCAGCTGCAAGGGATGGGCGTCATGAACAAGGTGTTCCTGGAAGACACCAAGGCAGCGTATGCCAAGATGGTCAAGAACGAGGAGAAGAAGGCACAGGCGAAGAAGGAGAAGGAGAGCAAGAAGACCACTGTGCAAGTGGACGACTTGATCTCCTTCAGTCATCTCTCGAAGAAGACCGCTGGCGGTGACGCGGATGACGTGAGTGATAGGGCAGCGACATGGAATTTGCTGACTAGAAGCTGGACTATGATGTGGTCCGAGCGACTGGAGCAGAGGTGCAGGAGGACTTTGTATCGAAGCTGTCGAGAATAGTGCAACTGACTGGTGAGCTTACTGGATCCTGCAAAAGCGGCGCTGAAACAGTAGGCTTCTCTGACCCAGTATATGCCGAGGCAGTCGTCACCATTCAGGCATTTGATGTGCTGCTCGGTGAGGGTGGCACTGGGACAACCAGACCTGGCGCTGACATTCAGATGTCCTCATCGTCAACCAAACTACTGAGACCATGCAAAACTTGACGGTGGAGTTTGCAACCTTGGGCGACCTCAAGCTTGTAGAGCGACCTGCTCCACATACCCTTGGCCCGCATGGCTTCCACCACATCGCGGCTACCATCAAAGTCTCGTCAACAGAAACAGGTCTGTCGTCCATGCTCGGGCTGAGACATGGCTGACTGTCAGGCGTCGTATTTGGCAACATTGTGTATGACAAGCAGGGCGCTGCCGACGCTTCTGTCAACATCGTGATGAACGACATTCACTGCGACATCCTGTCCTTTGTGCAGCCAAACTATGTTCCAGAGTCTCAAGTCAGTCTCTATGGACACGCTCTCATATTTGCTAACAGGTAGTTCCGCTCTCTGTGGACAGAGTTTGAATGGGAGAACAAGGTGGCCGTCAACTCGCCAATGACAGATCTTCGCGCGTTCCTGGACCACTTGGTCAAGTCGACCAACATGATGTGCTTGACACCCGATGCTGCACTCGAGGGTGACTGCCAATATTTGAGTGCCAATTTGGCCGCACGTAGTCTATTTGGCGAAGATGCTCTGGCAAATTGCTCCATCGAGCTGGCAGAGGACGGTAAAGGCTTGAGCGGACACGTCAGACTACGTGCCAAGTCGCAGGGTATCGCATTGTCACTGGGTGGGTCTCTGTTAGCTTGCATTGACCAGGGCTGACCGGTAGGTGACAAGGTGACAATCTCACAAAAAGCCATCAAAGCATGAGGAGGTGGGGTGTGGGGGAGGGTGCAGTGCTCCGGGACGAGGTTTTACGATCACTACAAGATGTAGACATGCATGATTCGGCCACAATACTTAGCTAATTCATCGTCGGATCCGAAAGTCCGGATCAGTGGGCGATCCAAAAAGTCGGTGGTCCGTTGGCCATCCATTCCTCAGTCTTGACTTGTGCGAGGTCATCCAGCTTGAACACGATGTTTCGCCCGCGCCCCGCATCTCAACAGCAACAGCAGTCTGGACACTCCAGTTCGTCCGATACTTCACTACATGCGCCGCCCGAGATGCCAGAAGCAGGCCCGTCCACCCTCCCTCGTCCTACCCCCCCTCCTTCCCCGCCTACCTCGACCGGTCGAGCCGACTCGGAAAGCTTCATCAGCCGGATGATGGCGGACAAGTAGGTCTCTCGCACTATGATTATCATGCACGACACTCATGTGTAGCCCGTACTTTTCCGCCGGCGCGGGTCTCATGGTGCGTCCTCCAACCCCTCCCCCTCTCAACCCTCTCCCCCTCCCACTGCTTTTCCAGCCGCACCCGGCTGACCCCAGGGTATCGGCGTCGTCCTGACCGTCATGCGGCGCGGCGTGACGCTCGGCTCGACATTCGCGCAGCGCCGCATGCTCGTCTCGCTCGAGATCCCGAGTAAAGATAGAGCCTACCCTTGGTTCTTGGAGTGGATGGCGGCCCGGGCGCCTCAGCCTCAGCTTCAGCCGGGTTCTGCTTCCTCGAGTCCCCCAGTCGCCCCCACCCCACCCCCCGCCCCGAACCCACCCTCCTCATGGTGGAAAGGCAAATCCGTCGCGCTTCGCAGTCACGAGCTCGCCGTGGAGACCACGTACAAGCAGCACGAGAACGGCAGTAGCGAGGCCGTCTTCAACCTCGTCCCAGGACCCGGCACGCATTACTTCAAGTACAAAGGCGCGTGGTTCCAGGTGGGCACTCCATTACCTATTCAAGCGTGGAGGCTGACCGCAGGTCAAACGGGAGCGCGATGCCAAGCTTATGGACCTCCATTCCGGCTCGCCGTGGGAGACGCTCACTCTCACGACCCTCTCATCCTGCCGACACCTCTTTCCCGTCTTGCTCTCTGAGGCACGCACGCTCGCTGAGAAGAGCACCGAGGGCAAGACGGTCGTCTACACCGCGTGGGGCGTCGAGTGGCGGCCGTTCGGCAAGCCGAGGCGGAAACGCGAGCTGCCGTCGGTCGTGCTTGCCCAAGGCATCTCCGAGCGCATCGAGCACGACCTGCGCGGTTTCCTGGGCAGGGGCAAGTGGTACGCGGAGCGCGGCATCCCCTATCGCCGGGGATACCTCCTGCACGGCCCGCCCGGCTCGGGCAAAACGTCGTTCATCCAGGCCCTGGCGGGTGCGCTGTCGTACAACATCTGCCTGCTCAATCTCTCGGAGCGCGGCCTCACCGATGACAAGCTCAACCACCTGCTCGGCCTCGTGCCGGAACGCAGCTTTGTCCTGCTGGAGGATATCGACTCGGCGTTCAACCGGCGTGCGCAGACGTCCGAGGACGGCTTCAAGGGCTCTGTCACCTTTTCCGGCCTGCTCAACGCGCTGGACGGCGTCGCGTCGAGCGAGGAGCGGGTCATCTTCATGACGACCAACCACTTTGCCAAGCTTGACCCGGCGCTCATCCGGCCCGGCCGCGTGGACGTGCAGGAGCTGCTGGACGACGCGGCGGGCGAGCAGGCCCAGCGCCTGTTTGTCAAGTTTTACGGCGGCGACTCGCCTGATGCAGAGGTGGCGCAGCTGGGCGAGCGCGTCAGCAGGATGGTGGATGAGCAAAAGGCGCGAGGGAGGTACGTGAGCATGGCGAGCCTGCAGGGGTTGTTCATCCGTACGAGTGCTAGGGAGGCTGTCGAGGGCGTCGAGGGGTTGTGTCGCGCGCGAGTAGTATAACATAGGTGTTGTCGATCATGCCACGTCATGAGGCTGCGAGAGAGAGGGGGTGGCTGCGGGAGAACCGGTCGGGTCATCGGCCGTCGGCAGTTTGTTTTTCCTGAAACATCAAAAGAAGAGGCTGCGTGTGTCTTTGGTAGTCGTGTGATCTCTCGGGCGGCATGACGGCAGAGGCGTACTCTATCACCCGCCTATCGGCCTTCGGAGCCTTTCTCTCGGATGCCCCCTTGCCCCTTGGCCCTGGTCGGCCGTGTACTTTTGAAACTTGCATTCCTATCTCACCGGAGCTCATGCTGCGCTTCTATCACATGAGAGATGCCCGTAGGCCGTGGGTCGCTGCGGCGTGTACCGAAATAGGCTGTGCTGCGAGCGAGGTGAGGATGCATGCTGCGATGCTGCGATGCATGAAGAAGTCAAGCTTCAAAGACGAGAGACGGATGCGGTCAGGGATGGAGGGGACGCGGAGGATAAAGGGGACCCTTACGACGTCTGTCTTCTGAGAGGAGTGCCAAGGCTGTACCAAGCCAAACTTTCACACTCCTCCTTGTCCATCACCACTGCATTGGCTTTGCATTCGCGTTTCATTGTACTCATACACGACAGCACCACTGCAGTAGAAGTCCTTTGGCGGTGGACTAGCAGCTCTTGGCATCCCGCCTCTGGCCCCGCCCCGCACCTCGATGCACAATAGCTGAAGCAGCACGCGACCCGCCGATGCGCCCGCATCCAACATGCCCACCTCACCTACCATCCCGACGGGTTACGACGTTTGGCCGCCCTCCCACCCACATCGGCCAACACCACGGCCACAATCACGACGAGCCAGCCCGCGTTCATCACCGCGCGGGACACTGCACGCCCTCCCGCCCTCCCGCACGTCCTCATCTTCTTCCTCGTCCGACTCGGAGGGCTCGACAAGCGCCACTTCCAGCTCGTCGACATGCACCATGACCATGACCACGACGCACACGTCGAGCAGCACCTTCCACCCCCGCTTCCCCCCTTCCAGCTCCTCCCACACCCACGCGCACTCGCCCTACCCCCTCAGCCTCGGATACCTGCGCCAGCGCCGACGCTCCTCCACCCCGCTCAACAGCTTTGCGCGCCGCAGGCTCGTCACGCTTGTCCTCGCGCTCAGCATCCCCGTCCTGGCGCTCATGCTGATGCGCGAGGTCACCATCCACAGGGCGCGTGCGGCGGACGAGCTGCGCGATCCGAGCGCGGCCGTGTGGTCTCGCCTGGGCGGGCTGGACGTGCGTGAGGTGCGCAGGGTGTACGAGAAGCGCCGCAGGAAAGAGCTGCAGGATGCGATGGTCGAGCAGAGGCGCCTGCTGCCTCGCTCGCAGCGGGGTGGGGAGGAGCAGGGCTGGAGCCTGCAGACGGAGGTAGACCTTGCCAAGGAGGTCGAGGACCACTGGCCGGACTGGTGGGGCAGCTCGGACGCAGTTGGCAAGAGCCCATGGGATCATGTGCCCGTGCCGGTACCGGAGAGCCAGCGCAAGCGTGTCCTCTTCCTGACGGGTAAGCGCCCTCTCTCTGGTCCTGCGAGAGGCGGCTGATGGCAGACTACACCGACTATCTCGAGAGGATGAACACGCACACATACGAGATCGTCGATGGTGCGTTCATCTACCCTCTCTCTAGATGCCTACTGAGACACAGCCGCTATGCGACATCCGAATACCATTGTCGATGTTTGGGGTCCTGGGTGGGCGGGCTGGGACCGTGCGCTGCCTTTGTCCGCCAACGTCCGGCGTCGCGCACATAGGATAGCTCAGCTCGAGGCGTCGAAGAGAGACTGGGAGGATGATCAGCGTCGAGCAGAGCTGGGCCGTGGGAAGATGGCTCAACGAGAGTGGTGGAGCACCTTTGCAGAGACTACACGGGCCCCGAACGCACCGCCGATGATGGTCGAGGAGGAGCAGCCGGTCTGGGAGAAGCCGGAATGGCCTACCGAGGACGTGAAGGAGTGCTCGTCGACGACTTTCGACCTTGTCTGGACCATCTCGTGAGCTTAGTTTGTCGTACTCGATCCGGCTCCTGACACCCAGTGACATATTCAAGCAGAACGACCCGCTTGTTGATGCTCTCGATTGCGGCTCTCTCCTTGTGCAGTGCGTATCACCTTGGAAGTCGAAGCGATGGCTGACAGTAGGCAACTGGGAGATTGCCACGAGTTGCGCTGCATGAAGGAGTGGTATCCTCTCGCCAACAATATCACCGTGTCAAAGTACGCTTTCGAGCTGCGGGAGATATTCGACTTTGACAAGGTCCGCGAGAAGTTTCCCAGCTGGACGATGGGCCTGTTTGGACATAGCCCGGATACTGTCAGTGGTACTAGGGCAACCAGAGGTCAGTTTCTGATAAACAGGGCAACGAGTGGGACTTTTTCCCTGTTCCGTGGGGAAACAAGACAGCCGATGCCAAGATGTTTGGCTTTGACGGGTCGTGTAAGCATCATCGTCCCTACCGTGAATCTCTGCTGACTATCAGTCTACCCCATACGCACTGCCATCTCCGACTACCACCATCGGCACGAAGCGAACCCTTCCCTCCCCGATCCAATCATTCATCGGCACGAGCATCCCGGCTATGTCATCTGGCCCTCCGACCAGGCGCGCAATCAGCCTCTCGAGACGTACGAGCCCAATCACGAGTACTACCAGAACCACCTGCGAACCCGGGAAGACTTTGCCAGGGGCATGCGCGAGTCGCGGATCTGCGTTTTCGACGCAAGTCTCGAGCGGAAGATGATCCGCAAGTACGCCCAAGCGTTTCTCAGCGGTTGTGTTGTCGCCGCCGACCTGCCAACCGAGCACGAAGAGGCCTTGTCCAAGTTCACGATCGTCCTCAAGCCGACATGGTCGATCGAGCGAGTCCACGAGGAGCTGCAAAAGTACCTCGACAGACCGGAAAAGCTTCATCAGATGGCCATGGACGCTTTTGCATACGCGCGAGGGCATCTGACGACGACCAAGAAGGTCTCGGACATGCTCGAGATGGTCGATGCGCACAGGCAGGGCAGCCGCGGGTACTGGTTGCCGTATGGCTTTTCCCTGCGGTGCCGGACATACTGGTCGGGAGGGGACGGGGCGTGGAGGCCGTGAGTCTAAGTCTTTGCCAAATGTGATCAAGCTGATTCGGCGCAGACCGTGGTGCTCATCGAACGGGCCGTACAGGGGGTCAGAAGGGTGAGAAGATCATCACGAGTCAGAAGTCAACAAGCCAATACTGTATACCCTGCACAATATACCTGCCGAGCTGTATATACCGCGCCGCCCGGGGCCGCACGCCATCTTGCACAAGATATATATAGCTGTAGACATACGCCATATGTAGCATCTCACCCAGTATGGACGGGACTTAATCAGGCCTCCCAGTTAAAATTTCGAGATTTGAGCCGGCAGGCCGCGTTTCAGAGCGACAGAATTTTGTGTCCGGTGAACACTCTATACTCTTCTGACGATGGCATCTGCGCTCAAGGCCACCCAGGCCATCGCCAAGGACAAGGGCAAGTCGAGAGCCGTCGAGGACGATGCGGGCGAGACGAGCTCGTCGAGGCCGAAGTCGGCGCCACGGAAAGACAAGGTGTTGATGCTTTGCTCGCGGGGGGTCACACAGCGGATGCGGCACCTGATGGGGGATCTCGAGGCGCTGTTGCCACATACGAAGAAGGGTGAGTGCTCCTCCGCAGGAGGAGCTCGTCGGGGAGGAAGCAAGGTGTGCGGTGGCGAGGGCTTTGCTCATGCCAGACGCCAAGCTCGACTCGAAATCCTCCCTACACCTCATCAACGAGCTCGCCGACCTGCACTCGTGCTCCAACGCGATCTACCTCGAGGCGCGCCGGCACGCCGACCTGTACATGTGGGTCGCGCGCACGCCCAACGGCCCCAGCGCAAAGTTCCACGTGCAGAACCTGCACACGATGGACGAGCTCAAGATGACGGGCAACTGTCTCAAGGGCAGTCGCGGGCTGTGTGTGTTTGATAAGAGCTGGGAGGAGGGAGAGGAGTGGGCGCTCATGCGCGAGATGCTGGCGCATGTGAGTCGCGTCCTCGCACGCCGCCAGGCGGGCGCTGTCGATCAGCGCCGATCAGCGCCGAGCAGCGCCGAGCAGAGCAGGGCAGCAAAGCTGACCCTGCCCTAGGTCTTCTCAGTCCCAAAGACCTCGCGGCGGCTCAAACCATTCATCGACCACATCCTGCTCTTCTCCGTGCTCGACGGCAAAATCTGGTTCCGGACCTACCAAATCATCCACAAAGACCCCCTCCCCTCCTCATCCTCCTCCGGCAGCGCCGCCGCTGCAAAGGGCAAGCCGCAGCCGGCGCTCGTCGAGATCGGCCCGCGCTTCGTCCTCACGCCCATCCGGATATTCGAGGGCGCATTCGGCGGGCCCACCGTGTACGCCAACTCGGAGTTTGTCTCGCCCGCGTCGGTCCGCGCGTCGGTCAAGAAGGACCAGGGTGCCAAGTATCGGGTGCGCAAGGCGGGCGAAGGGGGGCGGGAGGAGCGGCGGAAGCGCCAGCGCGAGGAGCTGGGCGAGGACGAGCTCAGTCGGAAGCGCGTCTTTGCGTAGGCTTCTGGGTGGTCTGATGTCTGTACAGGTACAGGGTATAGGTTGCATCTTTTCTCGCTGGACACTGGATACTACACACTACGCTGCGCATCTATGGTCATGAGGGCTGTTTTTGGTGTTTTCCTTTTTGGTCACAAGCTGCCTCAAAGCTGCCCCAACCATCTCAGACACACTCCAGCTTCGCCTTTTTTTGGGATTTCGTTCGTGCAATCCCAATTACAGTCCGACGAGTGTTCGGCGCGGCCTACTCGCACTTGCAGCTCGCAGCTCGCCAGCCGAATCGACCACATGATGTTTTAGATACAAGGGGGTGTCGTACTACTACAATCGATGCTTGAGAGGACGCCCAAATTCTCATTCGGAAGACATTTAAGCGAAACCCGTCGTGATGTATCTCCCCCATTACGCCCCCCATTACGCCCCACATTGTCCCTGCTACATCCGCCGTGTCGGCCCCCACTAAATCCCTACGCCTCCTTCAGCCATCCAGGCGGACAGGGCTCTCGACCCTGCTGCAACCGCCTGATGCGGTGTCGCAGCAGCAGCCTGTGATGCTCGGTCATGATATGCTTGTCGATCTTCTCGTCGCTGGGTTTCCCGGGCAGAAAGGAACTGTCCTTCCCGGGCGTCTGGCCGCCACCGCCATCCTTCTTGCCAATTCTGCGGATCAGCTTCCGAGTCAGCAGCAAAGGGAACACAGGCAACGCACGAGCACAAGGCACAAGACACTCTCCCGTCGTCATGTCGGGTGATGAACTTGTGACGGCGCGACTTCATCCATGCCTCGTCGACTGTCACAGCGTTGACATTCAGGTTGGTGTTGACGACATCCATGGGTTTGCGGGAAGAATCGGTCACACGCGATGGCGTGGAAGTCGGCTCGATCTTGACCGTGGTTGCGGTTTGTGTGAGAGTCTGCTTTGCAGGCAACGGTGTTCCGGCAGGCCCGTCATTCACTCGAGAAGAGTGAGTAGGCGTGCTCGTTGCTGACGCTAGCAAGTCAGTCAAATCCACAACGAAGAAATCAAGTAGCGCACCCATGGCGGAAGACCGAGCGGTACGCTTCTGGCGCTTTGCCGGGTTTGCCGGGCTCACATCTTCCTCGTCGGACCCATCATCTGGCCGGTCTCCAGAGAGGAAGAGCGGAGACTCTGCTCGACGTTTGCCGGGACGACTGGTTCGGTCGACGTCGATCGGCTCTGAATACGTCAGAAACAATACTATATGGGGTGAACAGAACGCACGAGACGTGGCGGCTGGGGCCGATGAGGTAGCCCAGCTTGGCTTGGCTGCTCCTTGTGCGGGTTGCGATCGGGGTTGCTCCGCTTGACTCGTAGACGGCAGACTCGCAGCGGCCGGGACCTTTGCAGCGTTCTTCGACGCCAGCTCTTGTTTGGCGCTGTCGAGTGACTGCTCTAGGACGACTTTCTCCTTAGCCAGAGAGGCGTAGTCCTCGCGCACTTTGTCGAGTGATGCTTGTGCCTCCTTCAACTTGCTGGACAGTTCCGCGACCTCTTGCGCCTTAGACTGAGTGGTGGCAGCCAGCTGCGCGCTGATCTCGTCGTACTGAGCCTTGTGATGCGCTTCCATGGCTTTCATCGCCTCGGCAAATTCCTCGACTGCGGCTCGCTGTTCAGCGGAAGCTCGCTTTTCAGCCTTCTCCAAAGAATCCATCGAACGAGTGATATCCTCCACCTCCGATTCGAGCTTGGTGACTTTTTCGGAGGACAATCTGAGCTCTTCGCTCTTGCCGTCGAGCTCCTTTTTCAGCTTCCTCTGCTGACTGCTAAGACTCTCCTTCCAGGCCTCGAGTTTGGCATTGGACGCCTGGAGATCTTCGATCTTCTTTGTCGACTTGTTCATGTCAGTGCGGTATCCGTCGTGGAGAGCCGCAATCTCCTGTTCCTTCTCCTCTTGCAGCTTTGTCATCATAGCGGTCCGTTTTTGCAACTTCTCCTTCAGATCTGCGACCTCGGCCGAGTGTCCGTTCTGATAAATTAGCTTGTGCGCGATAGAATGAATCATGACGGACCTGAAGTTGGCTTTTCAAGCTTTCGATCTGGGACTCTAGGCCTTGTCGCTTTTCCTGAGCATCTCTCGCGAGTGCTTCTTGCTTCACGTCCATGTCCCCTTTGACCTTTCGCACTTCTTCAGCGGACGTCTGCGTCAACTGGCGGATCCTATGCTCCAAGGCTTGGATCTTCTTCAGATCCGCCTCTCTTTGAACGTGCAAGGAGTTGCGAGCAACCTCTCCCTGGCGAGCAGCATGAAGCTCAGCAGCTTTCTGAGTATCCGTGGCTCTCTGCCTCTCTGTTTGGATCATAGAGTCCCGATGTGCGATTTGTTGCTGCAATTCAAGGATCTGTGCGTTCAGGTCGGAACGAGCGCGTAGTAGCTCATTGTTGGCATCCGTCAGAACGGTGATACGATCCCACCCTTGCTGAAAGTGACTCGCAGCTTGTTGTTGGGCGAGAGCACATCGGATTGCGATTGGGTCGTCCGCCGTCACGGTTGGCACCTGAGGTGAAGTAGACTGTTGTTGCACCGGTCGGACTGGAGATTGCTGCTGATGGAGTGCAGGTCGCATCGGGACGGTCGGTGTGACTGACGACGGCGCGACGAAATTTTGTTGTACTGGCTGCAGTGGCTGCGGCTGAGAAGTGACAGGGGGTGGTCGCACAACATGTTGAGGTCGGACGTTGCTGGCGTTGACATTGTTCGCGATGCGATTTTGCGGAGGTGGCCTTTGTTGACCAGGAACACCGGGTTGGTTCGACACGGCCAGCCGTCGACCATTAGCGACGAATGCTTGCAGAAGGACCGGGATGCGTGGGGCGTATTTTGACGCCAGCTCCTGAGCCCTCTGAGGGTGCGCGCGCAAGATATGCTTGTCCTGAGCTTCAACATTCGCAAACAGGAATTCGAGCCATTGAGGCCTATCCGTGTCCGCGATGAGCGAAGAATCGAGGGCGGGAAGCAGTCTGACAAAGGCGACGAGGCCGTCTGGAGTCTCGTTCGGACTCGCGGGCTTCCGAGGTGCGCTCAACGTACGAGGCGCTTGTCGCGGAATGGTGTCAAAGCCCACTGCGTTCTGCCGGGCGATTTGACCCACGAAAGGCAAGGCAGCCTGGACCGCGGCGCGAGCGGTGAATTGTTGGCGCTGCGCGGCACCGATAGCCTGTCGCTGGGGATTGACATTACCGGCAATGTGGCTGCCGAAGCTATGCTGCACATCGCGAGGTCGGGCGGCAACCAGCGAGTACGCGGGTGGAGGGGTCTCGGCGTCGATTGGCGGAGAAGTCTGTCGGCGAACAGCCGGTACGTTCGAGGCATTAGTCGCGGCTGGAACGGGTGCAGTTTGGCCATTCGCGTTGACACTGCCGGTGATTGTTGCTGTCGCAGGCGAAGCAGCGGTATTGACGGTCTGGCCTGCTGTCTGATTCACCGCTGGGGCTGCGTCTGTGGACGGCGCTGCGGGGCCTCGATGAGCTGGCGATGTGTAGCCCTCTAGCGCCTCGGAGAGCAGTCGGGTTGCCGTGGCCAGAGACCTCGGCGAGACGTTCGCCGTGACTGGACGTCCAGGTGTGGTCGGTGCAGCAGCGGGTATTGCCTCTTGGGCGGGTGCACCTGCTGAATCGGCGGGCGGTCTGACATATCAGTGCTGTTCTTCGGTCGCGGCTCTCAATACAGGCTGGCTGACGAGAGATGGCCGAGAAAGGAGAGGCTGGAAACAAACCACACTCACCTTGAGTTGTCACCATTGGCGGGGGTGCCGTCTTCTCCTGCAGTGTTGTTGGCAGCCTCGCCAGGCATTGTCGCTGATAGAGGGGTGTCCGTTGCATTTAAGGCCGCGGGCCCGTTATCTGTGACCCAGGTCGGCGGCATGAGGTGCGCCGGCCAGATAAGTGTTGTCTACGTATGAGCCGCATGCTCTGCGACGCAAACGCGTCAGGCGGCGTTGTGCATGTCGCATACAATGGAGGAGAAGGCGAGCGTATAATGGAAAGAGAAGAAATCAAAAGAGTAGCTTACCTCTTGGCGCGACAATTTATTTCGTCACTAGGTCCGGGTCCGAAGCCGGACACAATATGTGTATGATCGCCGCCGCCGATGACGGCAACGACGACGACAACGGCTACAACTACAACGATGATCTCAGGTCAGCGTGCACATGCAGCATACACGGGGTCTACTACGGCGCAATTGCGAGATGGATGAAGGTATAAGCGTCTATGGGAGTCTCAGTTTAGGGCACTGCTGTGGGTGGCAAAAGATGAAGAGTTGAATGAGAAGGGGAATCTGGATGGGAAAAGTAGCGGTTTATATAGTCTGCAAAGGGCCACGTCAAATTGGACGTCGACCTGGCTCGTTGGCCACTCGTCGGTCTTTTGTTTCCTAATAGAGTAATTCTGGTCAAGGACAGCCAACTCTTCTCGGTGAGCTCTCTTGCATTGGCCAATGGCAGAAATGCCTCAACTGCCGCCCTCAGAGCAGTCAGCCAATCAGAAAAATGCCTCATTGGACCCTGCAAAGTCAGGCTGACACTTGTGACATGAGAGAGAGACAGGGATACTTGATGAATGTCAGGCTGGCCTCAGCATTGGCCATCAGCACTGAGCAAGTAGAAGAGAGACAAGTGACAGCGAGAACCGATGTGCTGGCATCGACGCGTACAAGCATGCATGCGAGACGTGCATTGGCATGTAAGATGACGCTCAGAACCGCTTGTGCGGTGGAAGGCGCTCTCGGTAAAGTCGTCGGAACAGATTCATGTGTGGACATTTGATCTCCTTTCCTCCTCCTCGCAGCGTCGTCTCCTCGTCATATAGTATTGGCAGCGAGAACACTTCGGACGATGGATAGATAGCGCCTTACAGCCTCGCACCCGTGTGCGTGCAGCGTGGCCTTAAGAGAGCGCAAGACTGCGACAATGTCGTTCACGTTTCCGTCATGGTCAACAGCGTTCTCGCCCGGCTTCATCGAAGATGCCAAGGCCATGCTCGAGGGGGCGCTCAACAAGGGCAACAAGCCGCCAGTCATACAAGGCAGGATCGAGGTGGTGGACATGAGCATGGGCAAAGAGGTTTGCACTCCCGTAGGGGAAGGAGCTTCAGCTAAATTGTCTAGCCGCCGACGTTGACGCTATTGGAGATCGGCGACCTGTCTTTGGACCGCTTCAGAGGGATTCTGCGGTTGGGCTATCAAGGAGATGCCTGGATAGAGGTCCGCTGTCGGGTACAGGTATGTTAAGAGGAGCAGCTCGCTAGGCATTGTTGCTCACCGTGCAGGCCAATCCGCTTTCGCACAACCCAAATCTTTTGCCGATGTCTACGCTGCCCCTCTCGACACCGCTGCTCGCCTCACAGCCCCTGCTGGTCCCCATGACTCTCCGCCTCTCGCGCCTTCACCTGCGCGCCATCCTCATTTTGGTCGTCTCTGCCTCCAAAGGCATCACGCTGGTGTTTAAGAACGATCCGCTGCAGAATGTGGATGTCTCCTCGACGTTTGACTCGGTCGAAGTCATCCGTGGCTATCTGCAGCAGGAGATTGAAGGTCAGCTGCGCGAGATGTTTCGCGAGGACCTGCCTGGCATTATCCACAGGCTCAGTCAAAGGTGGTTCACAGGTACTGGGACAGGCGGTAAAGTGGAGCTTGCGTATCGGGACGGTGTCGAGAGCAGTACGAGCACGCCGAGCAAACAGCGAGATGACGAGGAAGATGAGCTGGACCCGAACGATCCGTACGCGGAGAAACCGATCTTCCCGCCGCACACGCCCACGCCTTCGGTTGTCGGCTTGACAGCTGACAAGCTCACTCCTCGCCGACGTTCCTTGCAACAGTTTGCCCGAGCCCGACGCCTTTCGACTGCCGCATCCGATTCGCCTACTTCCTACACGATCTTCCCCGATATAGAGGATTATGACCCGACCTATGGCCTGCGTCCAGAAGGTGTACCGACGCACAGTGGCTATGAGGCTTTCGGACGGTTGTGGGAGAAGGCTCGGGGAGGGGAGGGCCTGGGCGGGCTGATGAGACCCTCGACTCTCAGTGAGGTGGACGAGGATCGTGGGGACGTTGACGATGCCTGGGATGATGACGATGACGCAGACGAGGGCAGGAGTTTCGACATGGTCGAAATGGAGGAATCGCTCAGATCCTTGGCTCGCCCCGGTCCGTCCAGGCGACATTCGAAGGTGTTTTCGGCGCGTACATCGCAGTACGGCGACGCCGAGGAGGAAGTCGTCGAATGGGAGACATTCCCTGCCGTCGGCGGGGGGACCATCACTCGGCCTAGAGTCTACCATTCCCAGTCACAGATACGGGCGCCTTCTGAAGCAGGTGGAGCAGTGCCCAGTCCCGGCGGGACGGCTACAAATGGCAGCGTAACAGCGCGTGCGAGCTCCATCGGCGGAGCATCGTCAACGGTCGGCGTGAGTCCAGACCCAGAGCTCAACGGTATTGTTGCTGACGAGTACAGAGTCTCCGCATGCATCCGGTCGCTCGACCCACAACGCCTGGACCTCGCCACATGCACATGTTTGCCGCCACAGGCGGGCCTGGTCCCTCTTCCTTGCGTCGCATGACCACGTCTCGGTCAGACGTCTTCTTGGCATCTTCCCGCACGATACCACGATCAGAAACGATGCCCTCTTCCCTCTCAAGAGTCCCGATGAACCGCACAGCTCCGGCCCGACGACAGTCCGGGACCAACACTTCATCTACGAACCGTCTTTCGGGTTCATCGTGGAGTACAGACAAGCCCACTCGATCAAACACCATGTCGACTCTAACTTCCTCGCAGCTCCCTTCTTCAAGACCCATTTCCATCGCGAGTAAGCCGAACCCGCCCACCAGAGAACGACAACCCTCTCTGTCGATGTCCACCTCCCCCGGCACCTCTTTCCCACCCAGGAATCTTGGCTTGGGCGGAATCACCCTGCTCAACAGCTCTGTATCTCAACTCGCCAACCTTTCCAATTCCGCTCAAACACTGTCGCCGTATGCGCGAGCGCACGAACATATAGCTGTTCGCTCATTCCCTCATCTAGGAAAGAGCACAAGTACAGCTGCGACAACGCCCGCCGTAGATCATGGCGGGAACGTGAAAGCACGCCGGAAGCGTATCTACCGCTTGTCATCGAAGAAGAACGATGGCCAGGCAGTAAGCGGGTCATCTACTCCGCTGTCGCCGGACCTCGACGACTCGCCTCCACCGGCCTCTACCAGGGTGTTTTCCGAGCCGACGCCATCGAGGAAGCCCTCGTCTAGCAGCGGCGGATGGTCGGGCCCGACACCGACTACAGGTTCTGGCCTTGGCATTGCTCCGCCACCCTATGCCGCTCACAGACCGTATCAAGCCGCCTCTTTGACGGGAATGGCGCAAAAGGTGATGCGTCCGAACATCGGAAGGTCTCCAGATTCCAGGACCTCGTATGGGTTCCCAGCTACTCGGGTTGGGAGGATCGCCGAGTGATGGATCATCTACTTCACAAGGCTCACATCGCTTGCTTTATGACCTGATGACTGTGCATGCAACTTTCCACCCTGATGTCAAAGAGCTCTGCGTAAAGTAAAAGCAAAATGTCTGGCCACGTGGACGCGACGCGATTGAGAAAGAAGTCCGTGCGTCGCCGCTGTATACCCATTGTCTTATGCTCTGTCGCTGTTCATCTCGTCTTTGCCCTCGCCACGTCTCATCATACTCGGTACATCTACGCTCCCAACATTCTCGCTGAACTCTACTGAACCGATCGCGCAACGTCGCTTGTGGACTATCCTTTGAAGGCCTCGCCTGCCGCAGGTTCTTCCATCGATTCAATTGACAGCTCGGTGCCCCGGCCGCCAGTAGCGCTGCTTAGCAGTAGCAATGGGCCAGTCGGCCTCGACGTCCCTCCCATCCTCACTGCCCGAACTTGCACTTCACTGCCTGCGCGTCGCCGACGCCTCGCCCTCGTCGGGCCTCATCGAGCCGTACTTTGACTACCTCATCGGAGTCGAGGCCGACCCTTCGTCCACGCCACTGCTGGGCGGCCCGAATGGGCTGGACGAGCTGAGCGCGGGGATCCGCGGACTGAGCCCGGTGGACCTGGGGCGCGTGCTGGACAGCCATGAAGGCCGGAGAATAGGGCTGAAAGTGTACAACGCAAAGAGCCAGCGAATACGAGGTGGGCCTCCCGGCCTACAGCTCAGTGGCGGGCGAGGCTGATGTGCCAGACGTGTCGCTTGTGCCTAGTCGCGAGTGGGCAGTGGCGGGCCTGAAGCAGAACGGCCAGCATACGGACGATGTGAAGCCATCATTGCTCGGGCTCAGCTTGCGGGTATGCAACCCTGCGCACGCTCTCGAATCGGTGTATCACGTCCTCGATGTGCTGGAGGGCAGTCCGGCAGAGGTGAGCAACGCCACGCAGCGCTATTGGCATGGCGGTCTCTCTGAAACGCAGATGGCCGGTCTTGTTCCATGGGGCGACTTTGTGCTGGCCTGGTCGGGCGGGCCCCTACACTCCGAAACAGATTTCTACAACCTCATCGAGTCGCACGTCGACAAACCCCTCCGCCTCTTCGTCTACAACTCGGATCTAGAGTACGCCAGCTAACCAAGAGTGATAGCGTAGCTGACGTGTAGTAACCTGCGCGAGGTCATACTGTACCCGACACGTCAGTGGGGCGGCGACGGGCTGATCGGTTGTGGGATCGGGTACGGCCTGCTGCATCGGATACCCCGGCCGCCGACGCCGCCAGAGACGGTGTTCGCTGCCGATGGTTACTTTGCAGAGGAGGTGCAGCCGCCAAATATCGGCGGCGGGTTCTTGCCGGGTGTCGAGCCGGTGTTGAGCCCCAGTCAGGTCGAGTTGCGCGTCCCGGCACATCCGGCCGATGCATGAGCATAACGATATCATCTGACACTTCTGACCTGCGAACGCAGAGAGGCCGGACTGGCATTGCTGACTACTTGACATGGTGCTATGCATATGCACTGTGCATTGTGTAAGAAGCTCTTTCAACCTCATGCTATTGACTCCTCGTTAAACCTGCCTCGCTTCAAGCGGCCAGCTTCTCAGCGCGCCAGACTTTTGGGTCAGCTTCTGGCTATAATACCAACGAGGAGTACTTACACGACGCGTACATGTTGACCCGATCGATGGCTCTGCCATCCTCGCGAATATCAATAGGCTCGACTATGCCGTCAGCTCCACTCTCCACACGGGCCAGAGACCCGGCGCACCCTTGAACCCAGCCAGCTCAAAGCGCTGCCTGTACCAAGGCCGCTTGGCCGCACTGCGCCAAACGGCGTGCCCGCCAACACGCAGCACACGCCTCATCTCGAGTATCTCAAAGTCCAGCTCGGAGCGCAGGTGCTCAAGGGCCGCCTCGGGCGTGTGGTCGAGCTCGTCCAGCGCCCGAGCGCCCGTGGGCGGAAGAGGAGTCGAAGCTGGGATAGGGTCGAACCAGTCCATCGAGTCCATGACGATGACCTTGGTCAGAGTCTCGTCTGGTAGTCCTCGCAAGACGCTGGGATGTCAGCTTTCTCCCAAGCTTGGCCAGCAGCTAACTTGAGGATCGTGTCTGTGTGCAGCTTGAATGCGTTGTTGATCCGCGCATTCTTCAGCGCTTGGAAGCCCTCTGGTTTGAGGTAGGCGGGGCACGACGAACGCGTGTATCGGCCGTTCAGGCACAGGAAGAAGAAGTAGTTGTCGTCCTGAACATTTCAGCTCGCGACTCTCGTGTGTGGATCAGCTCACGCGGAGGGTAGCGAGCTTCGGGACGGGGTCGAGGGTGGCGACGATGAAGTCCTCTACTGATCCGTCTTCGAGGAAACAATTCATCTGGTTCTTCGGCACACCTAGCGCATGCCAGTTGAAGAAGCTGCCATCAGCCTCAGTGTTTCCGAGCACCAACAAGCTGGGCCAGTAAGAGAGACCCACGAGTTGCCCAGGAATCCGCGTACCATCACGCGGTTCAACAGGATGGGCCGGAGCTTCTTCGTCCATATCCGGTTCTGCTCCGCCGTGGTCGTGGCATTGCACAACTTCTTGACGTCTTTTCGGACGCCTGCAAGGAAGAAGGCGATCTGGGCCAGCCGAAGCGCCCAGCCAGAGTACCCGCGGAAATAAAAATTGCGGGAGAATTGAGAAGCGTGCGTCTTCCAGTAGGCATAGGCGTGCCTGACCTAAGCTTCATTTCTCAGAGAGTTGAGAGAACTCACGACGAGAGGAACGGCGAGAGTTTGGAGGTGAGAAGACGGTCAAAGTCGGGGTGACGACCCTCGCCGAACATCATCCAGAAGTCTTGATAGTCAAGAGCATGGATCGCCGCGAGCTTGAGCTCGAGGATGTGACCCTGACAGGGGTTCATGTCTGATGATCAGAACATTGCGCTTGCTCAACATGTCAGGACGTGCCTACGGCGTGGATCCGAGCACACTGAGCGGCCAGCGCATAGTGAAGAACATTGTCTCCCGCACTGGTAATAGCAAGGACGTGGTCGTCCTTGTTGATTCCGAGTTTACGCACATCCACCTCGGGGTCTTCCCACGTCTATGGACGTCAGCCCTTCCGACCCGAGTATCAAAGCCTGACTGCCTTACCCAGCCGTAGATGTGCGTTCTGAACTGCTCATGGATCTTCTCCTCGAGGTACGGCACCCTCCAGGCCTTGCGCAACTGGTAGTGGAACGGGCTGAGCGGCGCACCCGCCTCGTAAATGGTCTGCTCATAACCCGGAGGATTCTTTTCCAGGTGTCCCAGTTGTCCCAGCGCACTTGGTCCAAGGACAAAGTCCGGAATAGACTTGAGCTCCGGCGAGCCGGGCCCCCAAGGGTGTGCATTGAACGGTGAAGTTGGGGTGATGAGGCCGCCTTGGGACAGGCCAACCCGGTTGCCCGCTTCGACCTCGAATGCTTTGGCTGCCACGGTCGCGTCTCGTGCTCGTGAACACCCCAGGAAGACATAGCTGAGACTTGTCAGCTCACTCATGTTCAGGTGCATATAAGCTGACTAGGGGATCTGAATGAACCACGAGTTGAGAAAGTTGTTGCGCCCATTGTACGTTTTGATCGTGCCCATCTTGTATTCGAGGTAGTCTCCTCGTCAGACTTTCAATTCACGAGCGAGTGAGGAGACGAAGCTCACCTCGCCTGGAACCGTGCAGGTGCACGTTGTCCAACTCAAACCAGCACTCCCAGAACCATTTGGAGAACCACGACACGCGCTTGCTGGCCGTCCCAATTGCCTACGGCATCAGCTTGATCAACAGTCTCAGCGGATCAGCTGACCCTCTCCCTCTGCGTACCGGCGTCGCGAGAGGTGTAAAAGTCCACCACGCCAATCAAGCCCCGCTGGGGGTCCAAGACCTGGTCGCACCGGTCGAGCAATTGGTAGAATGTGGGAATCTGCCATGAGCCGGGTCGCCAGTACGCATGGCAAGCATACCATGGACAACGAGTAGCTGAGAGTGACCGCCGTCAGACTCCCCCGCGGGTCAATTTCGCCCGACTCCCATTCCGGCAGAACGAAGCGACTCGCGTCCTGACACAGCACATGGACGTTCTTCCATCCTTTGGCGGCAAACCGCGCACGGGCGACGTCTAGGAGGGGCTCGCACAGATCAACAAGGTAGATGGAGTCGAAGTACGTGATGGGGAGGTACTCGTCCCTACTCATCAGCAGCGCACTTCACAAGACCGCAGCTCCACAGCTTTGCTCACATCTTTTCAATGTTCCAGCCGGTCCCACCGCCAATATCCACCCAGATCTTCTTGCGGCCGCTGCGTCCGGGACTGGCCAGAATAGGCTGCGCCTTCAAGTGAGCAGCAAGGAGCTGCAACATCGTCTCGCGGCCTTTGAGCAGATGCGAGCGCGTCGTGTCGTACACGTCGGCCTGGCCAGAGTAGAACGCGTCCAGCCGATCTTTCTGCCCGTTGTCGGAGGCCGAGTGGGTGAACGGCTTGAAGAAGCAGTTCCAGATGAAGCGCAGCGGCGTGCGAAACGACGCGGCGGCCGCACAGAGCAGGAGGGCGATGGATACTGCCGAGAGGGAGTAGCCGAGCATTGGAGAGGGAAGGTCGGTGTAGCTCCCTACGAACGACTTGAGGGGTCTGACGTGAGCTACGCAGATCTGATACCGACTGTCATGGTCAGTCTTAGGCAGAACACTCACTGGAGGCTCGCCATGATAGCGAGTGCAGAAGCAATGAGCACGACCTGGGTCGTGCGCACGACAAGGGCGCCTGACGGGGCGTCTGCGTTCTTCCGAACGGGCGTTGAAGCCATTTTGCGAGCCGACAAAAGGAACGAGCGCGCCAGCTGCGTCGAGTTTCACAAGCTGCAAGCAAGCTTGAAGCAGGTCTTGCAGATCTTGCGCCTGTTTCAAGAAGATGCCAGTTGTGCAATGTATAAGAACAAGTTAGAGGCAGCTGGCGAGCTTACAGTCAGGAGGGCGCGTGAGCTCGTAGCCCACCTAGCGTGAGCGATCAGGCATCTCTTCCGACCGACCGTGGCACGCGCCCGAGCTCAGCAGCACGTAGTCTAGTCTGTGAGCCAATGATCGGCCTGATCGGAGGTCGAGCTGCACGAGACATTTGGCTCGTAGAGCAAGTGGGCCGTCTGAAATGAATGAACGTGCTTGAATGAAGTGCGAACGTGGGTGACAATTCCGACTGATCTTACTCTGAATCTCCCGGTAATTCGGCTCTCCGGTTGGTCCACCTCCGAAGTACCGTCGTGAGAGATGAGACGCGATGCGATGGCATGCAATGCGATGCTTAGGATACTAGATATACAAACAACAAGGAAAGCTAGGTGTCGCTATGATGGCTAGTGTCGTGAACATGGGACAGATCAAGGGGAACTATGCAGCGACGCCCAACAGCCTGTTCAGCTCTATCTCATCAGGCTTCGCTGTGGTTCGCACCGGCTCCGGCACTGGTGCCAATGGCATGGGGGACGCTATCGTCGTCGAATCCGTCTCCTTGACCGGTTCCAGCTGTACTGGAGGTGTCGACGGCGAGACCAACATCGCGCTGTCTGTCTCCTCATTCCACAGGACCTCGCCGGGTCTCCCCATCCAAATCCACTTCTTCGCACCGGGGTTGACCTGCATGTTTGTCTCGATTAGGACATTCCGCTCGACCAATGCGATTAGGATACGGCCGATATTGGTGGCATCCTAAGGCCTCAGCTATGTTCTCAAGGGCGAAACGACAGCGTACTGCTATGCCGGAATGCTGCCTGCCCTCGAATTGCAAACCGAGCTTTTCAAGCTGACCAGTGATGGTGAAGTAGAATGCGCCATCTGCTCTCGAAGCTCTACGTCCGGTGGTGATCCGGCTCGTCTGTCGCGGTCCGCCGTGCTTTCCGGGATTAGCGAGGGCGTAGGCTGTCCGACGCTTTGTTTCGGCAAGATAGGTGTGCATCCCTTCTTTGAGATTGACGAAGGACCCGGTGAGATAGGCTGGATAGCGGTGAGGGGTTAAAGGGGCAATGTGCAGCTGCTTGGGTATCTGCGAGTGTCAGCTCGGCTCAAAGATGGCTGAGGATCTGGCTTACGAAGTCGCTGTAGACAGAAGACATATAGTATCAGCACATGTCTCGCGCGCCGCGGCGAACTCACCGAATGTCCCAGGGCTTGTGGTCAGCTTTGGCAGGAAACTTAGACGAGGCAACTGACCCCGTCCGTAACCCATACTGCGTCCTTCAACCCATCATCTTGCCTGAGGTCCCACTTATCTAGCCATGCTTCGAAGAGCTTGATTGCCTCTGGCCAAGTGGGCGCTGCATCGACTGTCGACTGCACCTCAGCTTTGCACAACGGGCAGACGCAGAGCTGACCTGCTGTATGCCCGTGAGATTGACACAGAAGTCTGTCAATGTAGGCCGCCATGTTGGCCGGACATAGGTCTGAAATGTATCGACAACTTGGAGAGTCTTGTCCACCGCCCAGGTTGACGGTTCCGGCTTGCCGCCCGACCGTCGCGGGGACGATGGACCCGCGTCTCGCTCGATTGACGAGCTTGGACTAATGGGCGACGGTTGAGTTGAGGAGTTGGCAGGAGCGTCTTTCACCCATCGAAGCAGGACAACGGGAAATTCCTACTCTTGAGCTACTGTAACACTTCCTCCTAGGGCAGCTCACGATGATCTCATTGGGATAGTCATACTCCCTACCTCCTCTACAGGTAGCCTCCACGTCAAAGCAGAGATAGTTGCCGTAGATCTGACGCCCGTTCCTTGGCTTTGAGGGCGAGTTCATCCCATTTGCAGGTGTCCGAGCTGGGACTATAGGCGCGGGGGTCTCGTCAATGGACGCTGCATCGGCTGATCTAGTCTGGCCACTTTGAGATATCTCTGCTTTCTCAGGATTCTCATCGACGTCCTCGGGACTGGGTGTCGAGCGCTTGAAGAAGTTCAGCAAGCGGCTAGTCATCAGCTCGAGCTGGGGTGTCGTCCAGTGAGCTGATGTAGATCGGACGGATATTCACCGAAACAAAGTGACCTTCTTGCCTTTGCTGTCCAAGCCGACCTGCTCCAAGCCCTTCTGCAGCTCCGCCATGGTCGTCTTCTTGGTGGGTCTCGTGAGGGGAGGCCGATCAGCGTCAGAGGCGATTCGGGGAGGGGATCGAGAGATTGAGAGACGGCGCAGGGCGGACATAGCCACCCCTCAAGGAGTGACAACTCTCAAGCTGAGAGTAGCAAGAACGAGCGGCCAGCCCAAGAATATCTCCAAGCGAGTTGCAGACTTGTCAAACTGTCCAAGAAGAATGATGATGTACGAGCGAAGACAATTCTGAAACGCTTGGACTAACCGGTATCACTCGGTCCGGGCGGCAAAAGCGGAGTGCGCCGGGCGTAGTGCACACTCGACGCCCCGGAGCGAGACGAGTGAGAACGGTTCGTCATGAGTCTAGCATGCTACGAATACATCTCGCCCTCGAGAGCGAAGTATGATAAAAGGAAGAGAGCCCTACACAAAACCAGAGATGTGCCCATTCGAGCGATCTGAAAGAAATCGCACTGAACAGGGGTATGTTGAATGATATCTATGCGCAGCACTTTGAGCCTTGTTTGGCGCCTCCGTCATCGGCAGTTGGGGCCACAAGGATGGTCTCGCCACCAGAAGGCTTGATGACATCGCCGGACGATTCGAGCGACTTTGAGGAAACAATGCGGTAAATGTCTATGCGATCAGCTGATGGTAGACTTGACCTGGTTTGACTCGCCAGTGAGGATGTTTTGGAAGGCGGACTCGACATTGGAAGCGTCAAGCGCCGATGTCTCAATGAAGGAAAGGCTGTTCTCGGCTGCAATGGTCAGCGTTAGTCCTGGCATACCTGCGCGGGAAGGAGGCGCCCAAGTGGGTCATGCGAGATCGGTGCGGGAGTGCTGAGATAGTTGTTCAGTCAGACTCACTGGCGAATGCCTTTGCCTCGTCCGTCGGTACTGCACGCAGGTGCTTCAAATCGCTCTTGTTCCCAACAAGCATGATGACGATGTTCTGATCGGCGTGGTCACGCAGCTCCTTCAACCACCGTGTAACATTCTCGTATGTAGCGTGCTTGGCGATATCATAGACGAGGAGAGCGCCGACGGCTCCGCGGTAGTAGGCCGAGGTGATTGCTCGGTATCTCTCTTGGCCGGCTGAACGATTAGCCCGATCACACCTTCCGCCGTTCAAACCGATAAAGCAGAGAAAGGGCGAGCGTGGGAAGGAAAGACCTGATACTGACCAGTATCCCAGATCTGTGCTTTGACGGTCTTGCCATCCACATTGATGCTCCGTGTCGCAAACTCGACACCGATGGTCGACTTGGACTCGAGGTTGAACTCGTTACGGGTGAAACGAGAAAGCACTGACTCGTGAGCTTTGGCTGCGAGCGGGCTTGAGGTGAAGGCTTACAGTTGCTGTTTGGTGAAAGCAAATGAGAAGACAAGGACGTGGTCAGCTGACATTCCTCAAACCTCACTGACAGACACACGACTTGCCGACACCCGAGTCACCAATGAGCACCACCTGAGGTGTCAGCCAATGCACCACTCTAGCGCTCAGCGATGCTGACCTTGAAGAGGTAGTCGTAGTTGCTTCCTTCGGCCATGATGGGGTCTGTGTGGGGCTTTGAGGTTTACAGGAGCTGATGTATCAAGATGCCCTTCGCTTGACGTGGAGGATAGGAGCCGCGAAGATCGGTCAACGATTCCGGTCGCGTCTTGGTCGAGGACCGAGATACAGGGACAGTGGTCTGTGCGTCCGGCTGCTGCGCTTGAGATCGTTTGCGGTAGGCCGTGGCTGAGGTCGGGAGAGAAGAGAAAGGCAAGCGTTGTATGTGTGACTATCCAAAGTGAACCTCGGCTGACCCCTTTGTCTGTCTGTATCGAGGCGCGCCTCTCTGGCTGGTGGGATGGCTCGAGGCGTGGCTCAGCGCGTGCACAGTCGCCACCCTGGCTTGGACGGAGTTTTCGAATGTGGCACACCTACGCTTGATGGGTGGCGAGGTACAAGGCACGCCCTAAGTGGGCCGGAGTTGTGACGTCGATCATTGCAACCAGAACGAAGAGCAGCAATCGTCTGTCTCATTCCTGGTCATGTTGTCTATCTCTGCGAAAGCATCGGCTCGGAGAGCCTAAGCAGAGCAGCTGTCAGCTTGCTAATATTCGTCGACATCCGAGAGCGATATCCACTTCCAACACCATGCCTTCCGTCAAGTCGATCAGATCCACGGCATCCTCGCCGCCAGCTTCAGCTGCGCCCGGTTCACCGAGACAAGACGAGGTGACCTCGCTCCTCCCTCCGTCTCGACCAAGAACTCCCAGAAACTATGCTCAGCCCCTACCGAAAGGCAAGCACCAGGCGCGTAAGGCTTCTGTGGGAGGCAGGAGTGTCAGTGGGAGGAGCATATTGAGTGGGTTTGGGGGTTACGGTGCGACCGACAACGAAAATCCAATGACGATGCCGGCAAGAGTGACCAAGGAGGGTCAAAAGGTAGTCCATGCTGTATAATAGCGACGAGGAAAGCGCTGACGTAGCAGAGGGTGTTGACGACGGCACCCATATTGCTCGCCTTTTGGTTTCTGGTCATCAGCAGTTTTGTCTCGGTGGTCATGACACTCTTGCTGCTCATCGACGTCGTAGTGGAGGCAGATGTGCCCAAACTCCCATCGAGGTTAGCTATACCTTGCCAAGCTCGGAGTAGAGCTCACTTTGACAGAAGTAGTGGCTTTCTCGAGTTTTGGGTCTCCGCTATTGGCTCGTGGATTGGCCTCGGCGGCTTGTTGTTCGTGAGGCTTCTCCTAGGGACTGGGGTGAAGAGCCCACTGACGGGTAGTTCTCGCATCCATCCAAGATCTTCTTCATTACATCGCTCATCGCCTTCCTATTGCACATTCCGCTCACAATGCTATTGCTTCTTTCCCCGCCTTTGCGAGCGACACACTGGCCGTTCATACTTTTGCCTCTGATACCGACAGCCCTCACAGTCTTTTTTTCCTTACTAGCAAACTACCTTGTCCGTCGGGCAAAGTGGCTGGAAAGCATGAGGATATATCGAATGCTTCCCGCACATGGGAACAAAGACAACTGGGCGCAAGCGGTCTATGGTCTTCGGGAAAAAGGCTTTTGGCATGGTCTGGCGCGAATAGTGCGAGGAATCATTGGTTTGCTTTCGGGACTTGCTGCTGCGCTCGTGGTTTCAGTAAGCTCCAGATCCCGCTCGTAGAAATGAGCTGATCCTTAGCTCCTACTTATCGACCTTTCGATCACCGCTTATGATCATGGCACAGACCTCCCGAGCAAATTCTCGCGAATGCTCGTAGTCCACCCTGTCGGATCCGCATCTTCGACAGCGATTCATCTTGCCTGCGTAGACCCCGCAAATACGATAAGCATTGGACCAGTCAATACCTTCAAGAAGGCCTTGCCGACTGTTCTGTACGAGCCACCTTCTGGCGTGCCAGGCTCTCTGGCTCTTCTCGAAGAGTCGTTCAGGTTCAAGGATGCCCCATATCCCGGTCGATGGATCTTCGATATGCAGGCAAAGGGGGAAGTTGGCAAGGTGTGCGTGTGGGATCGTCCGGGGTATGGGTTCTCTCAGATCATCTCCAGCTCGGATCTGGGCCTGGTCGCGGACGCTCTTTGGGACGCATTGGAGCAAGCAGGAGAGACGAAGGCATCCAGGTTCCTCCTCGCTTCCGAGGGTTATGGCGGGTGAGTAAATGGACACAAGCCGGGACTATGGCTGATCTTTCCAGACTCGTCTCCCGAGTCTTTGCCGGACGTCATCCTTCTTCAGTCCATTCTTACCTGCACATCGACGCGCAGACTTCCTTGACATATTTCTCCGAGCCACCGTCCGATCTGGCATATCTAAAGCTCCAAGCTCATCGCCTCACCACTCGTCTCTTCCCGACGCTGATCACTCCGCTCTCGCTTGTGCGACTACCATCGGTACTATTCAAGCAATCGTCGTCCTTGTCCCGGATACTCGCCTCGAGGTACACACGAACGGCACACTTGAATGAGAATCTCCGAAAGGCTTTACTCCAAGAGACCTTCTCATCACATACCCATCAATCGGCAAGCTTCGCTGCGCTGGTCAAGAGCGGCGACACTTACCCTGTCCGTCCCGCCGTGGTACTGAGCAGCGCAGAGCGGATGGAGAAGGATGAGAATTGGGCAGAAGGGCAGCGCGTGTTGGCGGAGGACGTGAGCCAGAGCGGACTGATCAAGTGGGCAAAGGTGCCGGATGTGGGCCACTACGTGTGCCAAGGGATGGGACTGGGGACCTGCAAGGAGGCGCTGAGAGTGCTTCTTGCCAGCTAATTGCTTACTTTATCGTGTAGTGATCTTTGACGACTTTGTCACGACTAGATGTAATGCCATTTTATCTGCCACAATTTGCCACTGGCCGGATTGCCACTCGAGCCTCCACTGACCGGCTGAAAGGTGGTCACCACTTCAGCGTTTCGTGTGTTACAACATCTATCTTCTGCTGGCTTGTTGGCGCCTGGCGCCGTCAGCGACGGCCCATCATGCAGGGCTTCAACAGGTCGGCCCGTACATGGTCAGCAAGACACAAGAGCTGACGGCCAGATACATCCCAGCGGACTTTGATCCGAGAAACACCTCGACACTCAATGCGCATCAGGGGAAGAAACATGCGCTGGGCAAGCGGGCCAAGGATATCGACAAGGGCATCCTGATCGTGCGGTGAGTCCACCATACCCCCTCTGCTGCTGCGCCAGGAAAATCCGGCTGATGACTCAGGTTCGAGCTGCCCTTCAATATCTGGTGCGGGACGTGCAACGCGCATATCGGCGCGGGGGTACGGTACAACGCCCAGAAGAAGAAGGTGGGGAATTACTACTCGACCCCCATTTACGGCTTCCGGTGCAAGTGTCACCTTTGCGACGGGTGGTTTGAGATCCGCACCGACCCAAAGGTTCGTCTTCACCCCCGACCTCCTCCCCCGGGACTTGAAAGCGCAATAGGCCAGGGCTGATGGCAGAACGCCGCGTATGTCGTACACGAGGGCGCGCGGAAGAAAGACGAGGACTGGGACCCAGCGGAGAACGGCGGCTACGCGATCCACGACACCGACGCCCCGTCGGCGTCGCAGCCGCCCGCCGACCCGTTCGGCCACGTCGAGAAGACGATCGACCAGCAACAATGGGCGAAGAAGAATACCTCCCGCCTGACCGAGCTGTACCACGCGTCCACCCGCCTCAATGCGGATCCGTATGTCGTTTCTTCGGCCCTGCGCCGGCGGTTCAGGGAGGAGAAGAAGGTCATGCTGGAGAAACAGGGCAGGGACGATGGGCTCAAGGAGCGGTATGGCCTCTCTGAAGATGTCGAGTTGGGGGATGAGGCGGTCGAGCGGGGCAGGGAGATGTGGGAGGCGGGAAGGGAGCGTGCGGGACTGCCGATTGAGCCCAGTGGGGATGACGACGGCGCGGAGGAGGGCTCGGAGAGCGTGACCGCTCTCAGTGGGACGCCGACATCTACGAAGGCTGGCGGAAGTGGGAGCGGGAGGAATACCGCTACGCCTGACTTGGGCAGTCTGCTGCGGAAGACGACGGCACGGCGGTATGACCCATTTGCTAGTGCCGCAGATGGTCTCTTCGGCGGGACGTCCACGACGATCAAGGCGAAACCAAGGATCAAGGAACCGCCGCCAGTCGTAGACCCTCCAGCCAGACAGCCAGAGGACCAAGCACCAGCTCTTGGGGGACTCGCAGTCCTCGCCGGCTACGACAGCGACTAGCATTTTTCGCATCTGCATCAGCATCATCGCATGAGTTTGGAGCATTGTTGTTGTATGCATGTTCATAGCACCATCGAGTCACCGGAGCCGACGACCACTGAGTCCCGACTCATGCCCCGGCTCTCGGGACGTATGTCATGGTGATGTTGTGAGTCAAGCGCCGCTCGTTCGCCAGTTTTCTGATCTGCCTTCGGCCTCTTCGATGGAAATGTTCACCTGCCCCTTGCACGCCTAGTAGACGCCCGGGAACATGATCCATCGTTTTCCGGGGTATTCTTTCGAGTTGAACTCTTTCTTGTACCGAGCGTACTTCTGCCCGCCCCAGCGCTGCATGAAGTAGATGGCGATGGTGTTGTAGACGATCGCTGCCAGTCAGCGCTCTGCCCGGCAAGTTGACTTCTCCGAGCGTACTGCCAAAATCGAACGCTGTCATGAAGATGAGTGGGAGCACAGCGAGCGTCTCGAAAAAGTAGTTGGCGCAGACGATCGAGCCGAACCCGAAACCCGTGGGATACTTGCGTGGTTGACCTTTTGGCTGGCGCAGGGAAGCGAGGTGGATGTGGGCATTGAAGTTGAGAACCTCGTTGATCTGCGTTCGTTGTCAGACGGGCCGGGCCTCAGACCAGGAATGGAATACATACGAGGATGAACGAGCTCCAAAACCAGATCCACTCTTCGCTATTCAAGAACGCCCATTTGCCCGTCAGACCAGCCACGCCGTTCTGGGGCCGGAAGAAGGTGAGAGGGATAAGCAGACCACACACGCCCCAGTAATACAGGCAGCTAAGCTATTAGTGGGGGCGCGCAGGGGGAGGAGGGAGACATACTTTCGGAAGACGTAGCTGAGCGGCAGGGTAGCTCGTGAAAAGGTGTGGAGGAAGTAGGATTCGAGCCATCGCTTCGAGAAGTGGAGGACGAGGATCCACTGAATGGCCCTAACGAGTTAGCCTAGGGGATGTCGACGACGAGACTTACGTCTGCAAAGACGATCGCTCGTAGTCGCCCCATAGGAGATGCGAGTATCTGTACCACAGCGGCGCGAGGAAGATAGGACCAGGCTACCGTCAGGCTTGAAGTTAAGCGAGCAAGCAGTGGACACTCACGTATTCCCACAGATACAGGTATTTGTAACCAACCTGCTTGCCCAGATCCTTCATGCGCAGAGTCGCGCCGTCCGGTACGCCGTACGACCCGAGCGTCTTGGCTTCGTCGACAAGCGGGGTAGGCTTGGCTGCCGCTGACGTGCCGTATGTCAAGCGCTGACGATTTGGCACGTACTGCAATGGTCAGCCACGGCGTGACAGGCGTGACAGTGCTGACGATAGGATACCTCGCTTGGACCGCCCTCTTGACGTCGAGCACCGTTGTTGTGGGGGCGGTCTTGCCGTCGAGCTGCACCTCAACCGGCTTCTTGCCCTTGACAGTCACGGTGAACGATACCATCGTGAAGCGGGCGACCTCCGAAAGCAAGAAAGAGAGGCAGATGAACGATGGGCAGACGTATGGCTGTCACTTTGGCTGAAGTTGAGATGGGTCGCGCCGGAAATTCAGGAACTCGAGATTTCGGAGAAACTCAGCACGATCTCGAATTTCCGGGAAATCTCAGAGCTGATCATGGCCGGGGGACAATTTCGACGTTGGAACAGCACTTGACTTGGACCTCGACTGCGTTATTGACCAGCCGGTGACCATGTCGGCACTGGCCAGAAGTGCGGCGCAGGCAGCTCGAGCATCGAGACTGCCAACCGCCTCGGCTTCGACTTCGCGGCCGTTGCGGCGCTATGCGACCGAGACAATGCTACCCTCCAGCTCCACGGGTGTGAGCCAGGCGGACGTTGTCCTCGCCCGGCCGCAGACGAGCAGGGCCGAGCAACGAGACGGGACAATCATGAAAAAGTACACTGGCAAGGGCTTCCCGATGATTCCTGTGAGGCGAAACAACGTCTTGCCATGACGGGATCGTTGACAGACAGGGTCTGCGACACCTCGTACATCCTCACCACGCCCACCTTCATGCGGGCCCACCCTTGCGCGAACTCACAGTACCACTGAGACGGAAAGGCGGCCGTAATCACACAGGTCAGGTGGTCAATCGATTCGTTGGCGGCGGTCACAAGCGCCGCTTGCGCATCGTTGACTTCTACCGGCTCGAATCGGGCATCCACGATGTCGTACGTATCGAGTACGACCCCGGGCGGTCCGCGCATATCGCCCTCATCAAGCGGCGCGGGGACTCCATCGAGGTCGACGCGGACGAAGGGGCTCGGCTGGCCGAGATGCAGTCAGAGACAGGAGGAGTGGACACGCCCGAGCAGCTGAAGGAGAGGGATGAAGTCAAAGGTGGCTGGAGCTACATTCTCGCCCCCGAGGGGCTGCGGGCAGGAGGCACCGTCGTATCGTACCGCTCTGGCTTCCCGCGCGGCCTAGTAGAAGGCTGGGGCGAGCGGTCCGCATCCACGGCGTTCTCGACCGATCCCGAAGTGCCGCAGTCGGTTTCGCCCCCGGTGCCAGAGGAGGCGGACACGACCAACGACTCGCGCTCGCTCGGTCTGCTGCGGACGCTGACCGTCAAGCCGGGCAACGTACTCCCGCTGTACATCCTGCCGGCCGGTACGGTCGTGCACAACCTGTCGCTGAGCACTGGCGGGCGCATGCAGCTGTGCCGCTCGGCCGGCTCGTGGGCGCAGGTCATTGCGCACCACGGGCCCAAGGGCGAGGCGCTCGGCGGTGTGGATATCCTCAAGATGGGCGGCGGCGTGGACGCGAGCGGAAGGCGCGAGAAGAAGATGGGCAGCGTGCTTGTCAAGCTGCAGAGCGGCGAGGTGCGCCGCTTTGAGCCGGGGTGCGTGGCGACCGTAGGGACAGTCAGCAAGTGCGTTGCCCCTCTCTTTTCTTGCTTCGGCTCAGAGCTGACGATGGTAGCAAAGAGCACCACTCGCGTCAGATCGGCAAGGCTGGTCGGTCACGCTGGCTGGGTCAGAAGCCTCGGGTGCGAGGTGTAGCCATGAACGCGTGTGACCACCCGCACGGAGGTTAGCTTCCGTCTCTCTCAGTCAAGGTCATTTTGTCTGATACGCAGGTGGTCGAGGCAAGTCCAAGGGTAACAAACACCCGCGGTCGGTCTTTGGCTGGCTCACGAGGGGAAAGCGGACACGTCGATCCAAGGACAGGGACGGGAACAAGGCGTGAGTGCTCCTCCTTTTCAGTAAGGCATTGGCTGACGAGGCAGCGTCGTCAGCGAGCGGCCGAGAGGCAAGGACAAGCAGTGATCAGCACATACATCAGCATGTACAGCACGATTCGCACATTTCATGGCGTGCGCCATTCTACTCTATGCACATCTACGACCCGACCATGTCCATTCGGAGCCGATCCGAGATGAGGCTCATTGTGATGCTATTTCACAGATCGCTATTAGATTCTTTGCGCCCATGACGGCGATGCAGGGGGAGCTGCTTGTGGTTCTTGAATGACGCCGGACTGGGCGTCTCGCCCAGCCTTGGTACGGGCTTGATGGGCGGCGTGATGACTGTCTCTGCGGGCTTGTCTGGCTCGCGTGTCGGCGCAAACGAGTACATGATCGTGCCGCCTGGCGTGATCAGCTTCCGCACCGCGAACGTTATCGGGCTCACCGAGCACCATCAGCCCGCCGATGACCAGCCCTGGAGTGATGCCTGATCCGTAGTACCATACGCTGATGGCGAGACTGGCAGCTTTGCGGACAGTCAGGACCAGGTTGACTGTCGTCGAGGTGACTCGCTGCTTGTCAGCCCTGACTTGCGCGTTTCGTACCGCTCGGTCAACTCACCGCAGTGAGGCGGTTGACGCCGCGGATACATATAGATTGCGTGAGGACATTGACACCCAGGGCACCAAATGCGCTCGGGACGACGAGCGGGAAAGCGCTGAAGCGCTTGAACCACGACGAAGAAGTTTTCAAGGAGAAAGGATCTGTCGAAGGGGAGAAAGCGTAGAGGGCCATCGGGGGCGATTGGGTGTAAGCGGAAAAGGTGGATACGATGGATGGAGCCATCGGGGCAAAGAAGGGCAAAGAGAGGGTGTGCTATTTGATCAGCTTGATACGGCCGCACTGCAAGAAGCTGACACAGTAGAACAGGCCCTCGCGCCATTGCTTGCCGTACCGCCTGTACGTCTCCTCTTGCCATAGCCCCAGCCAAGCCCCAAGGAAGAGCGCGGTCGAGAGGAGGGCGACGCCAGCAAAGTACTGCGCGCTGTCGGACAGCCACTCGTTGTGGCCTCTCAGGTTTGAAGAGCTAGTCGTACTTGTCGAAGCCGTCTCGGACGACCGTGCTCGGCGCGGGGCTGCCAGTGTCGCGAGCACGATCCCTACTGTGATGATGATCCCGGATACCTAGGAATCAGCTCCCTTCCTGCGGGTTCGAGGGAACTCACGACTTGACCAAGAGAGTAGCGCTTGCCGCCGAACATGTAGCCAACAAGCATAGATACGCATAGACCTGACATTCAGCAGTGCCCAATAAGCTGGCAAGGGAGACTCACCTCCTGACCTGAAGATGATGTGCACGACCATGGGTATCTGAAGGTCAGCGTTGAGGGTCTGACGGCAAACATGGACGTGGACAAACTTTAAGGCCGAAGGCATAGTTGTTCACTGGCATCAGCACACCTCTCGCAAGCGGGAACATATACCCACTCAAGCTGACGAGGAGGAAGAAGGCCGTCTGGATGACCCATCTCGACAAGGGCACTTTACGCTTCTTGAGCCGGGCCCGTGGAAATCGCAATCCCTTGCCTGACTCTGGGGGCCAGTAGAGCTGCACCTGGCTGGGTAGAGTGCCGAGGGCCACATAGACAAACTGGGAGAAGGTCAGGAAGGTGCCTGTCCGTCAATTCTTGGCGCAACTGGCTATTGAGGGTGTCGACGAACCGGACTGAGGATGCTGCTTGAGGATCGACTCGAGCGCCCAGACATTACTGCATATGAGCGCGAGCAGATGGGAGTGGTGAGAACATACGAGCAGCAACCCCCGAAGACAAAGGTGACGATGCGGACCCATTCGTACGCCGAGCTCTCGAGGATGCTTCCAAGAACCGATTCGCCCATGGCTGGAAGAAGTTGTCCAGCTGGCCGAGGCGAGAATGGCCGAGTAGACACTGTTGCTGCTAGATATGCGCTATGAGACCCGCCTCATAATGTCCAGGCGGCCTGGCTATGACGAGAGTGACAGTCTAGAAGCAACGAGGCGGCTCTTCGACATCCCATTGACACGTTGAAATAGAGTTTACACAGTACCGGCGGCGTCTCGGCGCGGCAACTACTCGTACAACGCACAACATACATTGGCTCGGTCATGGATGGATAGAGGATCAAAGCATAGCCTTCTCCATATCCCTCCCTTCCTCCCACATGGTCCGCCCACTACATGCGCACACGGTCTTCTCGTTGCCCCACGCGCCGGCACTACGCGCAACCACGCCAGCGAATATCTTGCCAATGGTTGATCTGGGTGCTGTGGCCTGAGCCGCTGGCGGCTCGGTCGCAGAGGCCGCCTGGACGATACACCCGCGTCCGATCCACTCCCACAGCTCGCCATCCACCTCTTTGAACATATCTCCGTAGCCGTCCTTGTCCAACCCGATACCGCCGAGCCGGACGAATGGCTTGCCCGTGGTCTCGGGCGGATTGACCATGTTGCCCGTGCTCGAGATGTACACGTCGTACTTCTCACTCTGGGCCAGGCCGACGCGAGAAGGCGGCGGAAGACGGACAGTCAGGTCCATGAGCACGGTCTTCGGGGCGATCTGGACGAAGCGGCAGATCCCAAAGACCTTTTGGGTGTACTCGGCCTCGTTCATTCCCGGCAGCGGCTTGTCGCCGGCGAGCGCGAGGTCTGTCGTCGATGCCACGGATGATGACAGCGGTAAGGGGGACTCGAGGATGGATACGGCGGCTTGTGAAGGAAGGGTGGGCGAGGTGGACGATGAGCCGCGCACGATTACTTGGCGGTGGGTCGACTTGAGCGCCGAGAGGAGATGTGATGGTGGGGTCTTGCCGACGATCGTCACTCGCTTCTTGTCGAGCTCAATATCGTACCGCTCGATGCCTGGCACATCTCGAAGAGCGTCCCCGACCGCATTGACGCACTGCGGGTCAGGTTCTGCGGCGCCGACGTGCTTAGTCAGAGACTGACTCACGTTTTGGCAGGTCATGTCGACCGCAAATTCGGTCTTGTAGTCGTCAGCGATGAGCTCAAAGGTCATTCTGCAGGACCGTTGGAGTGTAAGAGACAGATTAAGGCAAGCAAGCGATGTGCTACGCTTATGTACCCAGTATGCGAGACAAGGAGGGACCTCAGCGGTCGGGACAACGCACCTTGAAAGCGACCGTTGCTAACGTCATTGTGTCACGACGTTTCTTTGTCGGCTGTTCAGAGAGACTCTTGCTGGGCTCCGTTGTCCTCTTGGCTCGTGTCGTTGTTATTGACGCATGTAGTAGAGGCAGATGTCTGGACGAGGCAATTGACATGGACTGGACTGGCTTAGACATCTTGCCAGAGCCATTTCTCGGTTTCCGCCGGCTCAGTGCTGATCCGGGGCTCCGCACCGACTGAGGTTCTGACGAAACATGCGACTATGCATGCACTGATTCTCCAAAGAGCTCTCAACGACAGTCCGGGACGAACGATTCGCCGGTACGAGGTCCTTGAGCCATGACCGACATCACGGAGAAGTTTCAGCAAGCATGTCAAGGTGAGCTATGGCAACGTGACGTAGCTCACATGTAGCCCTACCGACTACTCATGTAGTCAAGCACCCCCAGTCCAGCTACCTCGACATCATGAATGCTCTGCAGGTGAGCCATCTCACCATCGCGCTGACTGTGTTAGCTCATACTGACTATGAAGACTTTTCATCCCCGAACTGACACTGGCTTGGACCGATCAGATCTGGGGCTACCGGCATATGACCCCTCGCCCGACCTGACCGCTGTCGAGGTGTGTGCAGTGATTGACCGTCTCTCAGCGCTGGAGGTGAGCGGCTCGAACATCTGATTGGAACTCTCGCTCAACGTCAGATGGCATGGTACACCGGCTCTTCACTGTGTCAGAGCATCTATACCTGCCTGCACTACTTTCATCCCGAGAACCTGGGCGACTCGCCCTCACCATGCGTTTGCCTGGGTCTGCGAGCCTACATCGCTGCTACGGCCAAGTGCGTGGAGATCGCATGGAAAGAATTCATGAAGCGTCATGTATACGACATGGAGGATGTGTGGCTCGATCACTATGGGCTATCAACGAGCATGACGGATGAAGTGGACGAGATTCTCCACTTCTGCGGAGGGACTCTCGAGGTCATGGAGCGGCTGAACGAGGAGACCGAGGGCTTGATCTCCCGCTTGAGAATTCGAATTGTGGGTCGCAGGACGCGATACATCAGGGCGACGCTGAACAGCGGGCCTGGCTTGAGTACCTCCACCTGCACATTACTCGCGAAGATCCGCGAGGGCCGCTAAGAGATCTCGAGCGGCTGCTGAACGGTCCGCTAGAGGTATACGAAGAGTATCCACCAGATGGATTCGACGACAATATGGCGGCCTCTCTGCGTCAGAGCATTCCCCTCCTGCCGGTCGATATACCCAGAGCCGCCGAAGCAAAGACAGTATTCCGAGAGATGGTAGACGATCTCGTGCGCTTGCACAGCATACCTGATTCCGGCGACGCGCTCTGGCAAGCAATGAGCCAACTCAACTTCAGCCGGAGGCCGAATGCCCTGGTGCTTTCCATATACAAGGTGAGATATCTTGGACTCTGAGCGTCAAATGTCCTTTGCCTTCGCTGAGAGTAGTCGACCGTCCTCGACAAGGTCGATCCTGATCTTCTGATCGGTGACTTGATCGAACGAGAGACCGGACTTCCAAATGCAATCCTTCACATGCTCGAGACCGGACCAGAGCAAGCGAGAAGCCTGGTCATGTGGCGGGACTTGATACGAGGCGTAAGTGGTGGCACATGTGTCTTCCGCGTGCCACTCAGAGCCAGTGTGCAATATCCACACTCACTGTACCTATCCTGAACCAGGGTCGACAGCGGAGAGACTACTCCGCCCTGTCCTTCAAATGGTACGAGCGTGCCGCGGTTGCTGAAAGCCTCGGCACCGATTCAAGATTCGAAACCCTCGCTAGGTTCTGCCACGCGCAGAGGCTAGACTGTCTGCTGGGTGCTGCGCTTGCAGCTTGGGACACAGAGCTGGTCATTCCTGGGGAAGAACATCAGGCATGGTGGTGGGTCGAGCAAGTGACAAATGCGCGGCTTGCACTGGGCATGCGCGATACGTGGCGGACGGCGTGGGCACGCGTATGGCTGAACGTTGCGTCGGCGATGCGGACGGTAAGCGCTATCAGGACCGCGCAAGAATTTTTTGAACTGACGGAAGATGCTCAGCGTTGTTCCCCTTGGCAAAGGGAAGCCACCTAGTGTCGAAGAGTTTAAGTTGAGACACAAGTGGGCGCGCAAGCGGCCAAAGTCAGCCTCCGGGGAAACGATTGGCAGAGGGTTGTTCCCTAGCTACACTGAGTGGAAGCGGACGTCTCTGCTCGCAACATCGAGCGTCAGTGCATCTATCGTATACGAACTCTGCTCACAAGAAGGACGAGGCGATCGCCGAGGCAAAAGAGTCGTTACGTGAAGCATCAGATGCGCTCGATCACTTCTATGAGTTGGCTCCGGACCTTGGATCCTCAGTGAGTATGCTTGTCAACTCCGCGTCATGAACGCTGATTGTAGTCCGCAATTCAAGCCCTGAGGCGTGATCTATCGCATAATGCTACAACACTAGAAGGGGGCGTGATACAGTGGGCCGCTGGCAGCCGGAATCGATGGATCCCGCTTCTACAACGATGAAGATGCTGGTCTATGCTGTCACGCCCGTGCGGGCAGCCACTGGCGCCTGCCCGTTGAGCGCCGCTTCCTCGTCGTCCTCCATCGCTGCTGCAACGTCTGGTGCAGCTGGAACGGCCACAATGCCATCGAGGAGTCTGGCAGCCTCGCCATTCGCCAGAGGCTTCGCCTGTCCGACGCCGACTTCGAAGCCGTTCACGGCAGACTCTTCCTCCTCTTCCACAATTGGCTCATCGACCACTCTGCCCTCCTTCTCCGCCTCAGCCCTCTTATGCCATACATCCCAATCACCCCTCTCCTCGATCTTCTTGCTGACAATCGCCATCACCTCCTTGCCCTTGCCAACCTCAATTCCGAGTTTGCCCGCAGCATCGGCGATCGACTTGCACTGTGCGACCGCCTGGCTGGCATCTTTGCGCTCCTGCTTGCTCATGGAGGAAATAGGCGCTGGAGAAGGTTTGAACTGGGCCAAGAGGAACTTTGTGTTGCCCCACGGATTGTCGATGTATTCCGCAATGTTGAGTAGCTTGGGTATGACCTCTTCGACCGTGCCCCGCGGGCCCTCCGGCAGGAATACGGACGGGTTACGCTCGGCCGCACGAGCCAGCATGACAGAGTCTGCGCCGGTCTCGGAGCGTATGCGCTCCCAATTTGACCAGCCCTCACCGTCGCCATTACAGATGACCGACACGCCCCTTCGTTTCCCGAGCTTGACGATATCGCCCAGGCGCTCCCACATGGCCCGCTCGGTCGAGCGCATGTCTCTCGTCCTGCAGTGCACGGTGAGATTACGGATGCCCGTCCGGAGGATCTTGGCGGCGAGGACGAGGGTGGACGGCTGCGTGGGGAGCAAGCGGATCTTGCACGAGATGGGCAGGTCGATCTGCTCCAGCAGGGCGCGGAGGATGCTGAGCAGGAGGTCCGGGGTCGAGAGCAGGGCGGCGCCCATCCCTGCGTGCGTAGAGAAGGGCTTGGGGCAGCCGCAGTTCAGGTCGACGCCAGAGACGTCCTGCTGGACCGTCTTGGCTGCTTGTACCGCGAGCGCGGGGTCGGACGAGCCGACCTGGAATATCACTGCGTATCAGTTCCACTCCTGCAGTGCAGGACAAGCAGACAAAAGACCCACGGTAGGGCTTTTCGATGGGGTGCGTCGAGAAAATCGGCCCTTGGCCTTTGGTATATGTTATAACGCCCGTATGTGCTGCTCGTCAGCTCAACTCGCTCCGTCCGGGGGCGGACGGACGGTCGACCACTCGTTGTGCTCCGATGATAGCTTTGTCCACTACTTCAGGAGACCAGACCAGCCCAGCACCATAGTACAGAGCGAGCAGTCTCTAGAGAATCAGCAAGCATCCCTCATCCTCGCATGCTATGCTGACCATCGGCACTGCCCGTCAGCTACCGCAACTCATAGCCCGGAAAGGTGACCCACACGTCCCACTGCGCACCATCGGGGCAAGCACCAGCTTATTCCGATAATCCAGCTCATGGTAGTACGGCCCCTTGGTATAATCTAGGGGCTTGGCCATGATGGACTCGACGAGCGCAGCTTCGTCCGCTGCAGACAACACTTCTGCTGTCGAGCTCGAAGACGGCTCGGACATCTTGACCCGCTTGGCCGGCCTATCGTCAACGTCTTCAAGGAGAGGCGAGGGCGATCGAGGCGGCGCGGCCATACTGCGCAGACGGAAGATGGATGTGAGCGATGTCGACAGGCCGGGCAACAAGCGCTGCACCAAGCTCATCAAGTCCGCTGACAGACGATAGAACAATCGGAAAATCCAGATCTCGGAGCTGACTTTGCTGGATTTTTTTGGCCAGTGGCAAGTGGAGGGCCCGTTTTGCTTCCGCTTTCTTGTGCTAATGAAGAGGAGATGCATGCATACAACAGCGAGACAGGGCGAGCAAGTGCAGGTGCAGATGTAGACAGAGCAGACGAGCAAGGAAGGAGACGAGCAAGCAACAAGGTCAGAAATCCATCGACTCCTCTTTGACCTTTTTCGACATTCTTGCGTCGCGCAAGACCGCCGCCACATACTTTTCAAACATGTCGACATACGGCGCCAACGAGGTGTGCTCGTAGTCTGCACGGTCAGCTCAATGAGGCGTCCTTTGGAGCTGAGCCTCACCCTCCGTCTTGCGGCCTTTCTGATCTTCGCTGTCAGAGGCCGGGACCTGGCCGAGCTCGTTGAGGAGATCCCCAACGGTGGGCACCTTGGCAGGATCAAAAGCGTCCACCTCCTCTGGCCGCACTGGCACGCATACACGTCCTGCGCAGTGTCAGCTTGTGCGCGTACAGGGGCTCATCGAAAATCGAAGCTGACCTGTACCGGGATGGACACAGAATGGAGACTTGAGCAAGTGATTCCGGTGCTTAGAGACCTCTGCGTCGATGCGGGGGTACGTGTACTGCAGAATGACGTCCTGCATCGCCCGCTCGAATTTTTTCTGCTCGGCATCAGCTCTCACAGCCTACATCAGGAACGGAAAGCTGACTCCTTGCGGCAGACCCTTCTCGCGAAGGGGTTTGGTGGCCGCCCTCAGATCGTTCCACTTGGCCTCGCTCGACCGCCCGGGGTCTGCCTGCCACTGGCGCCGAAGTTCATTTACCAGGGCTGGACAGTCAGTGTACTTGCCACTACAGCAACTAGTAGGAGACACACGATCCGAGGGCAACAGCGCCAGCAGTGTCTCCCAGCCGCGTTCCGAGCGAAAACAGTCCTGATCTTCCAATATCAGAGTCACAAAGTCTTTCTTGAGCGTCTCGAGCGCCTCGTCCAATACCGGATGCAAATCTCCGTCGTTCTTCGGTCCTCGAACATTCACCTTCTTCGTCTGTTCTTTGCTCCCCTTGATCACCTCGAGAAAGGTGACGAGGGCTTTCCGCTGGTCATCGTTGAGGTCGAGCGCGGCAGGGTCTGATATCCAACAGTGGATACCACGTCGGCCCGAGTACACCCAGAGGAGGTGCTTGAAGCCGAAGGATTCTGCGGTGAGCCGTTGGGCCATCGGGAGAGGAGGGGTTACTCACCCCTCAGCGCATGGTCGAGGACCTTGACCGCCGCCGCGATATAGCCCCAACACCGCTTGCAGATCTTCTTGTCCGTACAGCAGGTCCGGATCTCATCGTAGTCCGTCATGTCAATATCAAAGACGAGCTCGCGGCGCTGAGGCTGCAAAGCCCCCGCCGCCAGCGTCTTGCGGTCCCGAGGCTGGGCGTCAGCCCCTCCACTTATCACCCCTGAGGAGGTCGTCGTCCCTCGAATGGCTCACCCTAGCCGAGTACTGCGGGCCAATCTCGAAACGCGACGGCGTAAGACGGACGAGCTCCTTCTTGAAGTCGTCTGAGCTATGGAACGAGTTGTACCGGATATACACGTCGCCTTGGAGGGTGAACGCAAACTCGCGATGCGTGAACAGCTTAGAAGGGGCTGTGACTCAGCTGTGGCCTGACTGGCGTCCAGCTGCGGCTGTGCGATGCTCACCGTGGTCCTGGTTCAGCCACAGGAAGAATGGTCTGTACGGGAAGAGACGCCTATAAAAGGCGTTCATCACCTGCGGCGAGCTTGGACTGAAGGGTCAGCGACTCGTCCTCGCTTCGAGCACACTGTGCATACTCGTAGTCCATTCTGCTTGTCAGCTCTATCGTCACTCGGCTGCGAGAGCTCACGTAGCGGTCATCGTGTCTGAAATTCAGGTCGACGTCAAAGTCATTCGCGAATTCATTACAGACGCGTCGCGTCAGCCGGCCCTCCACTTTGCCTGTCTGGACGAATCGAATTGCTTCCGTCTCTACCTGATCAACTGCACCTTCAACCCATGCATACAGTGTATGTGCAAGTCTACAACACCAGATGCGCGCCTCATGCAGCCCCTCGTCTATCCAGTCGCCTGTTGATGCCTCCCAATAGAGTCTTGATGATCAGAGCAGCGGTCATCTCCCGCCCGTCATACGGCACAGTGTCGACCATATCTCTCACTCCGTGCGCCGCGGCCAAGCCATCATCTAGCTCTTGCAACGCTTCCCTAGCCTGACGCGGCGTTAGCAATCCCTCTAACAATCTGACCACTCCCTCACTTCGATGTCATCACCGATTTGCAAGAACTGCACGCCCACTTGGCTGAGCGGAAAGTCTCCCTTGTCGAGCTTGCTGATTAGCGTTTGTCACCCCCAGTGATCCAGACTCACCCTCTTTGCACAAGCAATGAGCACGCTCTCGGGATCATCGGTGGGAGCTGAATCGACAAGAAAAGTACGATCAAGAGTAGGGTCATGGACAAGTGAGTGCAGGCGATGGACGACAGGACGGGAGAAGACTGCGTCAGCTCAGCGATACACGACTGCCTCGGCATGTCCGGCTCACCGCCATCAGTGACGACGATCAAGTTCATCGGCTTGACGTGATCTCCGCCTTGCCCGGGAATCTCTTGAATGGGAGAGGCTAGGACAGACCGCTCTAAGCGTATCATGTATTCTCGCAAGATCGCATCCAGGCGCATACCGGTGCTGGCTATTAGAGCCCGGATACCGGTAAATCACATGAACTCACGGTGTCGCGCCTCTCGGCTGCAGCCCAGCAAATAAATCTTCGACGTCACTCGCCGTCTGCACTCATCAGCCAGAGAATGTTGAGCACCAAAACAACTCGCCTTGAGCTCCTTGCCCACTCTCTTCGAATTGACAAAGTACACATCCACACCCGTCTCGTCATACCGCGCAGCTTGCTCGGCAACGCCAATCAGGGCTTGTTGCGCCTGCGCCCATCGCTCGCCACCCATGGAGGTGGAGTCGTCCACTGCCAGTCAGCATCCATGCAGTGATATGAGACGCAGACCGACCCAGGAAGACCGTGTCAAAGTCGCGAAGCATCTCAAGCGGATCTTCTCCGTTTGGGAGCGGTGGCAACGGGGACGACGGAACTCTTGCCATGGGCATGCCAACATGCGGTACCGGAGCCGAAAATCCCTGCTCTGGCTGTGTGCTGATTGATGTCGCGCTCGAGGCGACCTCGTTTACAGTGGTGGGCGACAGCATGCCATTGCCTACGAAGCTCGCCGGACGACTACTGAGCGCCGACGCAAGTGTACCAGATCTGGGAGGTAACGGCGGAGGAGCTGCCTGGATATGAGTGGGTGGCCTGGCGCCCTCGGGCGTGGGCAGAGTGTCGGGCCAGACCGTAGCAGGGGGAGTGACGATCCGCAGATGAGCCGGCGGTGGACCTTCAGGCGGCGCATATTGTTCTACATGCTGTGACGGCGGACGGGGGAGAGGCTTGCGGTCTGAGCTCGGGGTCCGTGGCGCAGGTGTGAAGCTCTGCAGGGTGTATCCTGACCCGGGCTGGTCTCTCATGGAGGCCGATGATGAGTGGCGGGGCCGGGCAGGTGAAGTGGGGTGCAAGAGGCCAAGATCTGTGGGGTATTGCGGTTGACTTGGCGGAGTGGCGATGTAAGACGACTCTGCAGCTTGTGCTTCGTCATGCTGCGCCTGCTCGCGTTCGGCAGAGGACAAGAACGGGTTGTTGCTGCCTAGCTGGCCGCCAGTCTTGCTGGGCACCAGAGGCTCCTGAGCACCAGGCTGGTCCATGTCGTCCTGAATGTCCATGAGATCGTGCTCCCAAGACCCGGGAATCCGCATGTTGCTCATACCCTGCTCGAGGCCGGAAGAGGAGGAAGAGACAGGCTGATGAGTCTCCTCCAGTAGCGGCGGCATGCGGCTCGGCGTACTCGGTCCCGCTTGAGCATTTGACGTTTCTCCGACGGTAAGACCCGCAGCCTCAGCCTCGGCGAGGCTGAGCCGCATGGCCTCTTCGAGCTCCTGCTGTTCCTGCATGGCCGCGAGACTGGCTCGTTTCGCCTCGTCAAATTGGCTCTCCTCCCACACCTGGCGCATCTCCTGCTCTCTCGGAGGTGTATCCGGACGGTCGTACTGACTCGGTCGCCTCTGATGCGATGGGCCGGCTGTACTGGGTCCGGCACTGCTGCTTCCCTCAACCGAGCGGCGAGGGGAGGGACGAGGAGAGGGTGTGGTGTCTGCCGGCAGACGGGCCGCAGCTTCAGCAGCGAGGCGCTCTTCGAGCATACGGGTCGATTCTGGCTCGGGGTCTTGCCGCGTGTACGGCGGCGGCGGCGGATCATCCTCGTCACCTGCTGCGGCAGCAGCACCCGTGGCTGCCGCCGTCCCACTCGCGCTGCGCCCCTGGCGCGCAGAGGCAGACCGAGGGGTCGAGTCTGGCGTAGCGATGGTGTTGACCCTGTTGATGGCTCCTCCCAGCGACGGCACGCCGCCATACCGCCCAGACGACACCGAGGCAGATGCCGAGGCCGTCCGCCCCAGTGCCGGTTGCGGTGAGCGGAAATTCGACTCGTAGCCGTACGCCATGGCGCGGTTGGCCGGCTGCGTCGGCCCGAGCTTGTACTTGCGCCTGACGGCGACGAACTCTTGGGCGAAATGCGGGAGCTCCTGCTCGAGGAGGGTGAGCTTGTAGCTGATTTGCCCTTTGGGCCGGCCCTTGGCGAGCTTGCCGTTGACGTAGGACGAGAGGACGGCCTGGACGTATTCTGGATCGCGGGCGTTGGGGCTCTGGAGCGCATAGTGCGCCATGGTGTTGTCGTCGATGGGTCCGACGTGCCGGCCCTGCAGGTGAGCTCGCCGCGGACAGCGAGTAGGCTGTTGGCCGTTGTAGGCCAAAGGAGTTACAGTGAGGGAGGGAGACTGACCTTATACATGCTGGGCGACTGACCGGGCTGGGCAAGAGAGAGACGGCTGATGAAGATAGAAGAGAAGCAGGTGCCAAGCGGCGCTTGGCTCGAAGGTGAGAGGCAAACGAGATAATGCAACTGCGGTGCTGTCTGCCAAGTGCTGACTAGGTAGATCGTGCAGGAAAGTGCGCGATAGGGCGTAGCTCGTTATTTCAATTCTTTTTTAGCTCTGAATTTCTAATCAGGTATTCAAGTTATTGGTTCTCAGGCAATTTGGAAAACCTAATGCAATTCCTTGTTCTTTGGTTCCGTTAGACATGGGGGGGTGGGACACCCCCCCAAGACCCCCCCTTGCGCCTAGCGGCGCAGCCATCGCAGCCCTTACGGGTCAAGCATCCGGCAAAGCCGGATGTACTGTAGAACATTGATTAGTTGCAAGCTAAAGCACTTCATCAAGAGATGCGCAAGTGCTTGTTGGGCATGCTAGGCTGATCAGATGATCATAGGCATGCCAAGCTGGTCACAGGGGCTATGTCACAGCTGCCACCTGGCAAGCCTATTGCAGTCTTGTCAGACTTGCGCTATTGTAACCATTTTGGTGCAATGATAGGGCAGGGTATGGCAGTAGCTATGTAGGCGATTGGTTCTGCTACAGAGATCATTCCATGCATCAGCCTCATGCATAGATCTTTATTCTCTGATGAAAGGCAATTTGGCAAGGACACAATGCATATTAGGATTGTGCTGATGAAATCAGAATGGCCGGAATTTTCTTATTTAATTCCCCCATTTACCGTTTTCGTTCCAGGGACACCCGCAGAAATTCGCCCCGTAAGAGCTACGCTGATGATGTAGGAGGAATTCAGGTACGGCCTACTCCGAGGCGGCGGCGGTGCGGTCTCGCCCGTTGCCCTTGCCAGTTGTCTTCGCCACCGGATACAGTATAGTATATTGCAAGTCTGCATGACGAGCTGGCAAGCATATGATCAACAGATATCTGATATCTACCGACAGTCGTCTATAATATATGTACGTGTGAGTGACCGGGAGAGTGTCCATCAGCGAGAGCGCTGGGGTTGACTACTGGCAAAAGTAAATTGCCCGTGACAGTGTCGTGTTGTTGGTAGGTGGTAAGACAGGTGACCTGTGACAGGTATGGCTATGATACAGTGTCCTCGATCCGTCGCCATGCGGATGAAATCTATGCTGCTTCGAAATCTCGAGTCGAGGGTCATGCCTCGACCACGTCCTCGCCGTCCATGACGACCTGGCCGTTGGCGAACGCCGTGACGGGCGTCGCGGGCGTGACCGAGCCTTTCTTGACGCAGGTTTGCCGGTCTGGCGAGACGACGTATCCGTCATAGCACGAGTAGACGATGCACAAGGACGACTCGCAGCCTGTCGCGCGGGCATTGGCAATGAGCGAGCAGTCTTGTCTGTCGAGTCAGCCTCTATTCAAATACCTGCTAGATGGAAACTCACCCCGCGCCTAGTGCCAAACAGCCACCGCACGAGTTGAGCTCCGACTCGAGCTCGATGCACTCAAAGCCGACCTTGAACCAGTCTGCCAGACTGTTCAAGCTGCCCTCGAGTGTCGATATGGACGCCGGGGTGATGTCCTCGAGGTACGGCGGGGGGATGGGGCAGGCGACGGAGCCGCCCGGGCAGAGGAAAGACGAGTAGTCCTTCTTGGTGTTCTCTGCCTTCTTCGAACGCCGCTGTCCCATCCGCCGCGAGGGCTGGGGTGCACGGGGCTGGAGTTTGTCGGGCGAGGCGAGGTTGGCGACGCCAGCGACGGGTGCCGGCGCTGCTGCCGCGAAGGAGAACACGGGGGAGGCGAGGAGGAAGAAGCACACGAGGCGCGTGGCCGCGGGGGGCAGGCGGCCGAACATCTCGCGAGAGACAAGAGGACGTGCGTGTCAGAGGTGTGGTGTAATGTCGTGGACGGTGCAGATGACAGTGAGCGAATGCGGTAGGTTGCGAATGTTTGGTGTGAGACAAAGACAAGATGTTGCAGGAATCGTCGGTGTCCGAGTACGGCAGGCAGAGTGGTGTCTATGGGTGTTTGCGTTTTGCGTCCGTCTGGCAGGACTGTTGGTTCCAGAGTCTGATCCACTACGATCGCCGACGTTCACTCTTGTGTCCTGTCGGGTGGACGTGCACAGCGGTCTAGTGACGTTGGTCGGAGAAGTGGAGAGCAGCGACGAGCGTCAACACGGAGAAAGAGGTGGTGGGTGGTGAATCGACGACGGCGACGGTCGAACAGAAGAGATGTGAAGTGCGGCAATCGACCAGATGGTCCTCCTTGGCACTCTGTCAAATCCCAACCGGTCGAACACGTCCCGCCAGCCTTCTGCCGATAGAGTCGCGGTCGTGTGGGTGTGCGCTGCGAAACGTCGTGTCGTGCGCAGACAGGGAAGTGTTGACTGGATCGATTATATGGACCGTGGGATGGGCAATGTCGAGCGAGGTCGATGGTCGAGGTGAATGAGAAGCTTATATTGGGGAGCGGTCTGTCGGATGGGCGGTGGGAAGTCTCGTCGGGCTGCAGTCGTGGACGGGCGCTAGTGAGAGGGATAAGGGGGGATAGGGAGCTGCTCTGTCGTGGGCGCGTCACGAGAGCCCAAGGAGAAACTTTTGCTCTGGCCGGCGCCGCGAGGTTTCTTGGGAGGGACGAGGTCCGTTGCCGCACGGCCCTTGCTTGGCCAGGACGGATGACCGAGAAGGCCGTAATGCCCCTTGAACGGCGACGGCAGGCTACGGCAGTCCACGACGACCCGACTTGCTTGATAGCAGCATCGCTCCGCTCTGTCCATCCCGCGCTGGACAACAAAATGTTTGCCGCTGGCCGCGCGAAAAAGGGCCAAGGGGAATCCTCAGAGGCTCCGGGAGACGCGGCATGCTCGCCGTGGGTGTGTGCAAGTACGTAGTCGAAAAGTATCCGACGACATAGGAACCATCAGGCGAAAGAACGGGGAAGGAGGGGAAGATCGGAGATAAAAGCGAGATAGGGATTTAGGGAAACGCCCCCCCTTTTTGTGTTTCTATCGAGAAGGCGCGTCGCCTGCGGGGACCTTGACCTTGCCCTGGCCTGAGGCAAACTCACAAGCTGATAGAATTTCGAACAGACACCCTCGTTCAGTGGCCTGGCTGCTCTAGTAGAGCTGCCAGGCGCTAACCGATACCGGTCAAAGAGCACAGCTGGCAATGACGAGCAATGTGGCACCATCAGTCGGCCACAGGGGCATGGCGGTGCTCCATCAATGCAATTATTGGGGTCCAAGTTCCGTGGACGAGTGGATCACCAGTCAGCGATGACGCGGGGCGGTGCTACTCCACCACTCTCAATGAGCCGAGCGGCGATGAGGGAGACTAGAAGCGTGAGAAAGCCCGCCAGTCTATGTCCATCCTCGTGCGCTTCGAAGAAAGACACGACAAGATCCAGGACGGACGAATGGCGCAAGACGGAGACCGTGTCTCGTCCAGGGCAGCCTAATCGGAACCGACCGAGACCACATGCCTCCTACCGCAGCAGTGCAACCGCCTAACTTCCTTGCGGCCATGATGGTGGCAGTTCTCGCATCTCCCCAGGACGACGCGGCTCATGATTCGCCATCTTTACCTTGTCGATGCAGACATGTACTCGCTCACACGATGCGAGTGTGTACGTGAAGACCAACGACCACACTGCCTGCCGGATGTTTCGGACGCGTCAGCAGACAACGAGAGATGGCTGCTTGATGGCGGATGGCGCAAGAGTGGCGGTGTCCCGAGACAGAGCAATCGTCCGCGCGGCCGTAGATGAAGATGTTACGTAAGCTGTTGCCATTGCGACGACGGGTGCTTGACGAGCTGCGTTGCGCTGCGATGGCCATTTAGCAACGTCAGAGTGACAAGACATCTCGTCAGAGGTGAAGATACGATGTGACGACTGGGGTCGTCAGTCAGTCCGAACGGCCATGGTCATGAGTGACGTCTTGGCTGGAGCGTCGCAGCCTGGCAGCATAGCGCGTGGTGATACTGTCGACGACGCGTATGCGTCTCGCCCGACTGCTTAGCTGCCAAGCACTCGCGCACGCGCTCCTGGTAAAGACGGCGAGATGAAAAGCTCGACGCACTTCTTCATGGTTGTCATTCGCCCATCATCGACGCACGTGGGCTCGGATCTTCAGGAACGTCTCTCTCCGGAATACCTCCACTTCCGGCAGTCCACCTACAGAAAGCATGTCTGTACTTTTTTTCGTTTCCTCGTCACAAGTACAAGTACAAGTCAACTTCCAGGTCGCACGACCACCTCTCACTTCGCAACACGTCAAAGAAGGTGTCTTCCATCAAGATGTCCGGCAAGACCAAGGCAGTGGGCGCTGGCGCCGGCGCAGAAGAGACGATCCGGGCCTACGAGCCGCGCGACGGCAAGATGGTCAAGATGCTCATCGGCCAAGGAGTCATGGAGGGCCTCGCGCGATCCAACCAGCGCTGTGCGTCCTCTCGAGTCTGTCCGCCGGGCAGGCCATGATCGCGGCTGACGCTGACCATGCAGTCTACACCCACCCGCTCACGCTGGTAGTATGGCTCGCTATCGGCGCCGCCGTCGACTGGTACGCGTCGTACCTCCCCGAAAAGGGCGTCTGGCTCTCGTACCTCTCCCCCTTAATCGGATTTGCGCTCGCCGCCCTGCCCATCCTGTTCGTGGCCGAGTACGCGCACCGGCCGACCTTCACCGCGCTCATGCGCTCCACGCTGGGCGCCCCGGACCTCGTGGCGCTCGACAAGTACTACGCCGGATCGGGGTCGGGGACGCCCTCGGGCGTATGGGTTTTCCAGCACAAAGGCGAGGTGGTGGGCGTTGTGGCGCTCGACGCGCGCCGCGCCGGCAGAGAGCTCGGCAGTGTGCTCGGCGAGGATGAGGGCGAGATGGGCCAGGAGGGCGTGGTGGATGGTCTGTTGGATCGTAGTACCGCCAGTGGTAACGCGAAGGGGAAAGGCAGAGAAGGGCTGAGGAAACGGACGGCCGCTGCTGCTTCCACCGACAAGGACAAGAGTGGAGAGAAGGGCACGGCGCAGCTGCGCCACCTCGTCGTCGATATCCCTGTCAGGCGACACCGCGTCGGCCTGGAACTCCTGGTGCACGCCCTCGACAGGGCGTTCGGGTTCGCCGAGGGTGCGCAGTCGACACGCAGTACCGGTATCGAGCGCGTGGTGGTACTCACGAACCCATTTACGCCTGGTGGAGAACGCATTCTCGCCAAGTGTGGCTTTAGCCCACTTGGGCCTGAGGCGGTGGGCGGATGGCCGACACCTCCGAAGCTGGGATTGCTGGGATGGCAAGGACGGTGGATGGGCGTGAGCAGAGAGACATGGGCCGACAGACGCGCAGGGATCTTCGACAGGAAGAAGTGATCCGGGTAATTTCCTTAGTCATGCATTGGTATTGCATACATTCGCCTAGGGCCAGTCGTATATGACGCATACAACCGGGACGATGACAACGATACTGAAAAGTCCAAACGAGGAGTCTTTGCATCTCACCAGACCTGACCAGGCTAGATTGGCTTGGACAAGATCGGCGGCAAGACAGTCTTGAGCATCTCCTTGTGCTCCACGTCGGCAGCGGACCGGGCAAAAGGCGGCGCCACAAACGAGGTCGACGTGCTTGGGGCGGAATATGATCCGCCTAAAGCGGGTGATTCAAGAGGCGGCAGGGCAGGTGGTTCTGCCACCAGGAGGTTGGACAGCCGAGGAGGCATGAAGTTGCCCGACGGCAGGGGCAGCCGGGGTATGCCGTCGTCGCCTCCCAGCATGAGGCGACCGACTGGTGGGGCGTCAAACGCCTCGGGATGCACAGAGGACAGAATGGACGAAGTCCTTGTTGAGGAGGTCGAAGGGACAAGGGAGAAGGGCGCAGCAGAGCGACCCGAAGGGGGCGTGGATGAGGACGACGAAGGTGGGGAGTGGCCGTACGAGGCAGACCGGGATGCGAGTAGATGAGGCGATCGGCCGGCTAGATGAGGAGTGGATAGGGAGAACTGGGAAAGATCCGAGGATGGCGACGTGGCTGAACGTCAACTCTGGTCTTTGAGAAGAGTCAGCTGACTCACATGTGAGATCGAAGCGACTGGTAATCTCCCTCAGTGATGGGATGCTTCCATCATCGCCCGCTAGACGCATGCGCTTGCCCGGGCCGCCATACTCATTGGGCGAACCTGTCCTCGAGCCAGAAGCCGATGTGGACGCGGAGCCGCCGCTGAAGTACCGTTCAGACCCGTAGCTTGTACCGAGGTCGGGCGAGATATGGGGCGAGCTACGCCAAACCAAAGAACTGGTCGTTCGTAAAGCAGGAGACGGTGCAGGCGGCAATCGAGGAGGGGGTTGAGGCAGGGTGGGATGGTGATGATGAGAGGAGCTGGATCGGGACCGCGAGGCAGCTGTCGCAGATCCAACGCTGAAGTCTGATGAAGACAGAGGGGACGAAAGAGAGCCCGAATGTGCAAGAGTCGTTGAGCTAGTTGACTTTTGGCCAGCTGCACCCGCACCGGACGCCCTACGGCGTGATTCGGATCTGTGATGTCAGCCGTAACCTCGGCATTCAGGGTCTCTCGGTTCCCAGCCCACGCGCGATGGATCATAGAGCTTGCATGAAGTGCACTTACTGTCGACCGACGGACGTGTCTGTCCTAAGCTTGACTTTGAGGCCTTGAGCTGCCAAATGACGCGTCAGGGACGTGGACTCTCGCATGCCCTTGAAAAGCTTCGGAGAGAAGACTTCGAATGGGTCCGAGATAATGTACGCCACTTCGCAGATGCCGTTCCTGCAGCGTCAGCGCGGGACTATTCCAGTCGCAGCCTCGCCTCTTGTGAGCGGAGGCATACTCACTCGCTCGTCTCGAACAGAGTAAACTTGAGGCGGAAGACGCCCGGGACTCTGACAGAAAGCTTGGCGAAGATGCACAGCGACGCAGGATGGCCATCCATGCCCTTGAGCTTCTCCGGGGTCTGGATGACCTCGCCAGCGGTGGCATCGGCGCCGGTGGTGGTGCGTACAGGAGCGAATATGGGCGAAGCAGGCTCGCCGTCGTTGCTCGGGACAGCTTGCACAATTGAGACGCGGACGAAAAGAGACGACGAATCGTAGATGGCTTGACTGCAGGATGTCAGTCCAAGTCGTATAGAGTCATTGTACACACCTGAACCCATCAAGACTTCGCACCTCGACAACTGGAGGAGGGTCGACGGGACGTCTGTCGACTGTCGGTCAGCTGGAGCTCGATCTGATGATGTGTGCAACAACGCACTTGTCTCGTTCTCCTCCTTATAAGAGCACAGACGTGCCCTCTCCGGCTGCTGCCAGATGTTCATCACAAATGTCCGGCTGGAATCAGCATTCCATCGGATCCAGCAAAGTATATCTCACCTAGGCTTGGCTTTCCGCTTCTTCACGTCGGAGTCATCCCACCCGACCACACCTGCGCCGCCACCGTCATCCCTGCACTGAAGGTCGGGCTCCTGCTTCCATCCAGCGGGATTGAGGTGGATGGCAGGCGGGCTGGCTTGGGCGCGGTCGAACATCGACACGGGCTGCGTGAGAAGGACGGCGCTCATCGCTCGACTAGACTCGGATGCTATGCACAGACGACGTGGGCGTCTCGGTCGGTGGGTCTGGGGGCTAAACACAGGTGAGAGCGGGAATCAAGGGCTGATATGCACAAAAGGTCGGGGTGGCAAGACGAAGTACATGACTTCCTTGTGCGTCCGGTCGGTCAGGCGAGGTGCGTCCCCCGAGCGGGTGGGGCTAGAGTCGCACGGCGACTCGGGCAGGACGGAGAGCGAGACGTCGCTCCTTTGATCGACGGGACGCAGACGAAACGGGAACCACGCTCGCGAGCGCGCTGGAACAAAGGAAGGAGGACGGAGGCAGGGGGGGTCGGTGGACGCTCGACCGAGCCGAGGGAAGGAATGCGAGTCGAGCAGGGTGCCGAGTGGCGGCGGGGGCTGTACTGCGATGCGATGCGATGTCAGAGGGGACAGTGGAGTCGAGACGATGCTATGCCGCGTGGAATGGATGAGAGGCGATGTCAACGATGGATGAGGTGTCGGACTCGGAATCTGCCAGCTGGACTATGTGATGTGTCCGTCCGTAAGTTCGTCCGGGACTAAATGTTGAGCGTGTCCCCCTCGGCAATTCCGCCTAAGCAGTCAAGGAGAACACGGCGATGTCAAGGGGTTCAGATCTGGCACCTGATTCTTGACTCTGTGCACCTGCTCCGTCTCTCGTCCGCCGAGCGGGCAACAGAATGACACGGCAAGAAGAAGAACAACAGGAGGGCACAAGGAGAGGAACGAAACGACGAGGGACAACCTTGTCCTCGCGTTCTCAAATGACGTGACGGAGACTCCGGTCAGCCGATCAGCATCATCGTCACATAGCAAAGAAGCATGCATAGCCCCCAGCCTCGCGCTGCTCATTCTCTGTCCAAGATGATGCACAGCGAGGCAGAGGGCCAATGGATCAACCCTAGTCGCGTGCAGGCAGGGGGGAGAGAAGCTCTTCCGCGGTTCCTCCGAGATCTGGCTGACCACTTTTTCTCGTCACTACCGCTTGCTGGAACGGTGACTGACCCTCGGCTGTACTCGAGGGGGGATGACGTGAGGTTCCAGTGACCCATAACAGAGACGCAGAGCTCATAGGCTGCTCCTTATCGCTAGCTGAAGGGCCGAACAGGTGATATGGTGACTAGCTCATGCTTTAGCGCAATCAACGGAGGTCGTAACTCCGCCGACAAGGTCTCATCGATCGCCGCCAGCATTACTCGGCATGAAAACCGTGCGAAGAGCCTCTTCGCGATAGATACACTGTACTCTGTTGCATGTCTCATCGCACCTTCCAGCTCTGTACAGACATAAGAGCGCCTGCCGGGATGGCAGCACCGTCCGACGCAGGGTGTAAAGTGTAATGTATTTCGACGTCCAGCTCACGAGAGTTGGTGGCTGATTTTTGACACGAAAATGTCCCACTGATCCGCTCGTCTGCGATGTCAGTTGCCAGCTGGAGCACTGATGAATGCACTGACTGGGCTGAAGGGTCAAAGGCTCTCTCAACAAGAATGCCACTTGCTTCCAGTGCGTGTCCTTCCCACGCGGCCCGGTGGTAAAGCTGACTTCCACCCCGTCCTCCGACTCGATCCCGGCGATTGGCTGAGCGATGTCGGCACGGTCAAACCTCTCGAGCTGAACTGCGTGATCTGGTCCAAGATGTGACGCCTCGCCAGACAGCGGCGAGAAGAAGGTATCAAAGTGTGTCAGAAGCGCACGGACGGTGACTGATTGTGACGTCGTTGCAGCGATACTGAAGGTCGAGCGGAAGTCGAGTGAAGCAATGGTGGCGGTGTGCGAGTTGACGTCCTGATCGAATGAGCGTAATATCCTAGCCAAACGGTCTGTACTCACGGCAACAATGCATTCGTCGCTGACAATCTCTGTCGGGTCGACAAACTCAGTCAGGCCCTCCTGGAAGTATGTCTGGTTCATCGTCGACATGTCGAAGCCTGGAGAATCAGCGTTATGACACGTTGTCCTAGATAGATTGCGCACCGTATACGGACCGCCAGAAGTCGATCTGATCACGATACAGCCTCTCACCAATGATGGCTGTGATGGCTAAGCGGGTTTGAGAAGGCGCCATTAGACCATTCGGCCTGAGGAAGCGGTCACGCGCACTGTCTCGTCAGCAGCAAGGCAACGCTCGAGAAGTGTTTGGCTCACTGCAGGACCGAGTCTAGCATCGACTCGTACAGAAGCATATAGCCCTTGGTATCAGCAATCCGCCATTACCCGGCAGGAATGACTGACCATCCATTCGCTGATTATCACGTCGACTTTGACGTCGAGTGAGATATTCTCCACTTTCCCTTGCACCACGCTTCAAGTCAGTACACGCTTCGACTTCTCATCTCACTCGTGCAGGTACATACGTGATGACATCCTCAAAGCCGTTCTTGCGGATGTTCTCTCGGGCCTTGTCAGCAAGAGCGGATGCCTCGATGGCGTAGACCTTGGCCGCGCCAGCCCGTGCTGCAAACACTGCTGGTCAGCAAAGTTCCAGCTTGAGTTGAAGGACGGACTTGAGAGGATGCCTGTGCCGCATCCGACGTCCATGACGGTGGCACCTCGGAAGACCTTGGGGTTGGACAGGATGAATTTGGCATAGGACATGGTCCGGACGGTGTCTTTAAGCATGATCTCATGAATGTCTGCGTGGTCAGCACTGCACTGCCTTTTGCAAACCCTCGACATGCCATTGTGTGAGTACGAGTCAAAGTAGTGTGTGTCGTCGTCTCGCTCTTCCGCCTTGCCTTTGCCTTTTGCCTGACTCGATATAGGCGATCTCTCAGAGTCGGACCCGTCGTCCATAGTGGTCTTCAGCAGAGTCTGCATCCGGGCCAGCTCCTTGCGAGCTTGCTCGAGCTCTGCCTCGAGTTTCAGTGGTCGCGAGCTGGTCTCGGAAGTCGTCCCAGCGGCAGCTCGCGGCTGGGCCGGCTCAAGCTCGTCCTCCGACCAGTCCTCGTCAAGGTCCAGTTCTGCCTATCAGCCACGTTTCGGGAGCTGGGAAGTTCCTTACGAAGGAAAGGGTCGTCTGTGATAGCAGGAATGAGGTATCTGTCATCCGATAGCCCCGCAGTATCCGATTTCATTGCTCGTGCCGTTCCAGGGCTCAGTCTCTGCCTTGAGTCAGACACTTCACTCCAAGAGGAATGGAATGAGCGCACCTCGGTCCTGATGAAGTTGACAAGACGCATCTTGCCATAGAAATCCAGCTGGAGCCTGGAGATCTCCGCTTTCAAATCGTACGAGTGGACGCTGGCATCATGCGCCAAAGCCAGCTCCGGGCTATCGAAGACCTGATCGTCGAAGAGAGATTTGGTGTGGGCCGCTTCGCCCAGCTCGGACACCCAGTCGGACGCCCGGTCATCGTCGTCAGAGTCGGATGAGTCGGAGAGACGCGGGCGTGATGAGCCTGTCTCTACGCTCTGACCCTCTGGTAGGCGATACGACATGTTGCTCGAGCTGCAAACCGGTGTTCTAAGCTCAACGTATAGACCAGCTTGCAGGTGCGTAAAATTCCAGGTTGGTTGCGGGACCCCATAGACACACGGAGATCCGCCCATCTCCGTTCAGTCCACAAAGGGGGCTCAGCTGTTGGAACCTGCTTCAAAAGTGCACTTCATTCGAACACCATGTCCCAAGCGCAATGACCACGATGGACCAGGCCGCGTGGGTATGGGACGCCGCACAGGGCGTGTACTACCATGCGCCTTCGAACACGTACGCTATTCCCGATCCCGCCACCGGTCAATGGTCGTACATGCCTGCCGGGTCCTTCGCATCGTCGTCCGCGCAAGTGCACGGCGTGACCGCTCGCGGCCCGCACAACAGCAACGGGTCGAAAGAGGAAGGCGAGATCGAGGACGATGTCGGCTGGGGTGGCTTGATGGAGCCCGCGCAAGTGGCCAAGGTGGTCGATGCTCAGGCCAAGATCGCACCGAAGAAGAATCCCGTCTACGCCAGCAGGTCGCGACCTGCCCAGGATGCAACTGCACCCCCCGCTTCTGCTTCTGGCGGCAGGCATCCCGCTTATGCCTCCAAAGTGGACTACAACGATCCGAATCTGTACGCGTACTCGCGCGACCCTCCACGTCGGCCCGATGCGGACGAGGAGAAGAAAGATACGCCGGCGCATATTCTGCGGCTGGTGGTCCAGAAGTCAGAGTGCCTAGAGGTGGGCCAGATCGCTGTGATTGACGCAAGAGAAGGGGGTGTGCAGCTGGGACGAGATCGAGTGGAGAGGGGCGGGACGGCTCGAGTGAGGCTGCGGGAGATGGCGGCGAGCAAGGCGCACGCTCTCATCTACTGGCGTAAAGTGGGCAACGAGGCGGACGAAGGGGAAGAAGGAGAAGGCTGGTGGGTGGTAGACATGGGTTTGTCGTACGCCACAGTAGTTGGAGTGGTTCTGATGATCCAGGATCTACGCACGGAACGTTCGTGGCGCCAAGCGCAGAGGAGCGAGAACCAGGTGGACACGCAAACGGGTCGCCAGTCCCGAAAGCAGCGTTTGATCGGCTGTCGGACCCAAAGACAGCCTCCAAGCCTGCCAAGCTGTCCCATATGTGTCGCCTCAAAGCGGGATCCACGACTTTCAGCTGCCACATCCACCCTCAGTGGCCATGCGACGCATGCCAGCTCCGTGGCGACAACGAGATCCGCCTTGACGACGGGCAGGCTCCTTCACCACCGCCATCCGCAAAGGCGGAGGAGACGTCAGCAGTACTGGGTCCCGGCGGCGTGCCGTGGGCCATGAACTCCGCGCAGAGGAGGGAGAACAGGGAGGTCAAGCGCAAGCGCGAGATGGCGAGTCTGCGAGAGGTCCTCCTGCAGAAAGGCCCGGGCGGGGGCGCCAAGGGCAGCGGCAAGAAGGAATCAAGCGAGCCGAGTAGAGAGTATATCGACCGCTCGGCCATCCGTAGGAAGATGCACCCGTCCGCCTCGCCACTGAGGGAGACGGCCACGCCCCCAGATCGCAACAACAGCAATACTCCGCCTATCATTGTCAGCGCCAAACCCGAGGGCCCGAGCAAGTTCTCGCAGGCAATGATGGCTGCGCAGGGCTGGACGCCAGGCTCAGGCCTGGGCAAGGACGCGACGGGCAGAAGTGCGCCCATAGAGGTGGAGCTGAGAAACGAGAAGCGCGGGCTCGGGGCCAAGGGTGCGACGCAGCCGCCTCCGAGCGAGCAGAATGGTGGGAGTAATGGGGATTGGCGCTCGCAGGCCCGGCAGAGGCGCTACGAAGATTTGCGCAACTCGGGTCACATCTAGTGTCTCTCTCATCCATGTCGACGTGGACATATTGCATCGAGCCGCTGGCTCTTGTTGTACAATGCAGAGTGTTGTGCCATGCGACAATGTCCTCGATGGAAGCCCAAGACTCTTTTGAACTTCCCCTGACTATTCTTCGTAGTCGGCGCCCAGGCCAGACTCTTTGAATCGGTCGATCAGGCCTTTCATACGCTCGTACACCTACACGTCAGCAAGAGCCACGCACAGAGAATAGCGGCATGACTGACGGTAAAGACGATCGCTTGGCCGGGTGCGACACGCAACACTCGGGGTGTGATGCCTTTGTAGAACGCGCTCACTCCCTCATTCTTGAACAGCTCGCCCGTCACCCGTGTAAAGCATTTCAAGGAAGATTCGCCCTCGATCTTGGACGCTTTCTGTATCCGCCTGACTCATCAGCGTTGCTCTCTCCGGAAACTGTGAGGAAGTACGTACGTTTTGATGGTATCAATGGGGGCATTGGAAAACGGGCCCATGGCGCCCGAGACGAGTCCGATCAGCATGGTCTGCCAACTGGGCAGCTCGCCCGTGGCGGCGTATTGGGGCTGGTATTGCAATGCAAGCTTTTTGAATTGTTGATATGCGGTAAAGTTGACACCTGACGTTCAGACGGTGCTGTGTAGAGAAGGGCAAGGCTCACCCTGATTGGTCGCTTGACGCAGGGCGGTGAGCGTGACACCTCTGTAGAGCGTCATGATGCCCTCTTCGCGGACGATGGTGAATGCCGCATGGGCCGCATTGCGGTATCTCGGTATATCGAGCGGGTCGGCGAGCGAATCTGAGAGTCAGTACTGTGAAGGCGACTGCGAGGGCGGAAGGACTGACGTTGTTGTGCCTGTAGACGGATCTTGATCACCTCCATGGGGGTGACGACCGCCACTGCTTCTGTCGCGCCGGCGCCCAGACCAGCAAGGAACGTGCCGCTCGGGGAGATCTTGCCGTCGCTCCCTGTCATCCAGCCCTTGTAGGCTGCGATCAGCCCTCCAAAACAGACAAAACTGTGGAAGGGGGAAGACGCACTCTCGAAAGATGCAAAGCGAATAGCCATCTTCGGCACAATACCCGAGATGACCGCCCCAAGCCCCTTGTACAGACCGAGGGGCGTTTCGCGGGCAGCGATCTGTCGACCTGTGGCGAAGAATCCAAGCGGTTTGAGCTACGGCGTCAGCTGCGGTGGCTCTTGCAAGGGGGTATAGCTCAGCTCACCCCTCTGGCTTTCCGAGAACGGGACAGCTGCATTCGCACTTTAATCGTGTCGAGGGGGTGACTGACATCAGCCATGATCTACTCTGGACCACTCGAGCGGCTCACCATGCTAGAGCCTCGGCGAGACCAGCGACGCCGCCAGCGATGAGGTGCGTGCTGAGAGGGACCTTCTCCTTGGCTCCCTTGGGGGGCGGAGCTATCCTGTCGCCTGTGCGCCCGCCGCCGAAAGGTTTGCTGGTGGTGCTGGACATCGTGTACAGGTAGTGAGCACGAAAAGGGAAGATGGGGGCTCAGATTGTAGCGAATATTGGTAGCGCGATCGTGTAGACGCGTGTGGCGGAAGACCAAATTGGGTAAAGGTGAGGTGGTCGGAGCTCAAGTTGCCACGAGCGGTCTTCCTATCAACACGCGATGGGTGTTTGGTAGTTTGAGGAGCGGGGGAGGTGGTATATGTAGCATGGCATGGGGCTTGCATTGCCGCGTCCGAGTCGAGAGACGAGTGAAGTCATTGGCAGGCAGGCAGAGAGTTACACCCAAAGAGGCGAGCGAAAGAAAGAGGTGATCAGCCCGGTTAACCTCCCTAACCGGTCAAGGTCCGACTAAAACCGACCAACTCGTAGCGATGGTCGTCAGTGGGTCACGGAGCATACAAGCAGGTGAGCTGGCATTATAGGAGCATACCGCGCCGAGACGTACATTATATACAACACCCCTGCACCAACAGCAAAGAACACAGACCTCAGCAGCTGCACCGGTTCCCTCCCACCATCTCGCGAAGGCTCACACTGTCTCTCCGCCGTCTTTTGCCTGTTCGTCCGAATGCCATGCTGAGACGCGAACTGCTCCCGACTGCGCGCAGCTGGCGCTCGCCGTAGCTGATGCCTGTGCCGGGTGATTCGGGATCGAGAGCGCCCGAGTCGATGGAGGCGAGAATCTCTCGTGCAGCCAATAGGAACGGCGTTGTGACGTTCTCCCCGGTCAACGAGGAAACCTCGACAAACAGCAGGCCTATCTGTCAGCACACTGCGTGCTACTACCTCGCTGCGTCATCTCTTGCTCAAGGCTCGCCTAGCCCATGGAGGACGAGGGGGGCGGCCACCGCAGTATGGTCGAGGGAGTTTGAAAATTGCCACACACCATTCTCTTGGGCCCACCGCGACCCTTCGATGTACTCCACTTCTCGTTCCTCCTCCTTGTCCAGCTTGTTGCCAACAAGTACCGCGACAAGATGAGGCGAAGCCAAAGCACGACAGTCGGTGAGCCACTTGTTCAGGTTGACGAAAGACTGCCGTCTGAACATGAGCTTCGGTACGGTGCAGATTCAAGAAGCTCACGAGGTGATGTCGTAGACAATGATAGCCCCCGCAGCGCCACCTTACTTCGTCAGAACAGCTTGCCATGATGGAACTGAATACGAACGGTAATACGACCGAGTCACCGATCTAAAGCGTTCTTGACCCGCCGTGTCCCACAGCTGCTCTCAGCTACTTGCTAGAGAAGTCTTGAACAGCTCAACCTGTAATTTGATGTTCCTATCTCCTATTCTCAGCGTCCGACTGGAAAACTCGACCCCTATCGTGTGTGCGGAATGCTCTTTGACTGAAGATCAGCTATGGTTTCCCACGACGGACGAGCTGACATGTCTCATGTATGCAGTGGTACAACAAGCAAGACTTCCCCGTCCCTGCCTCACCTAGCAGTGAGCTGTGTCTTGTCTCAGGATGTGGACAGCTCACCTACGACGATGAACTTGAAGAGGTAATCTGGAAGGAGGTCAGAAAATGTGCTTCCTCGACGCGAGATCCTCACCATAAGCCTCGACCAGCTCTGTGCCTCCATCGTCCATCTTGCTGCCCAAGCATGGATGCTGTCTAGATGGGCCGGATACGATGAGATGTCATTCATCAAAAGGAGGGGTCTGTGAAGTGTGAGACGAGTTGTGACGCAGTGGCTGGGCGGACATCGCCGCTCTGCCGAACAAGCGACATTCAGACCTCTGCGCACGACGAGCTCCCCCTTGGCGTCGACTGTAGCTGTTGAAGCGGGGCGAATGGCCCAACATGGTCGCCATGGCGCCACGGACACTGCTCAAAAAGAGACTGAGCTGAACATGAACCATGACCCATCTCTTGACGCAAAGCCGGCGGAGGTGAGCTAAAGACCCTCCGCAGACTGCTCACTCAGTAGCCGCAGATCTTGCTCATCCTGGTCGGTCTGCCCGGCTCGGGGAAGTCGACCTTCTGCGAGGGGCTACTGAGCTCCAACTCTGGACTGCATGCAAGCGATCCAGTACGAGGCTGCACCGGAACCGATGCCACCGCTCACTCCGTGGCGCTGCCGCGCCGCCGATGGGTCCGTGCATCGCAGGACGACGCACCTTCTCGCCGACGACAAGAGTGCGAAGAAGTAGTTCGCCAAGCTCTACGAGAAGGGCACAGCGTCGTGGTCGACCGTTGCAACTTTGACCCGGCGTGCGTCCACTCCTTGCCGCAATGCTCTGCCCTTACTCGACCGCTGGCTATGCCGTGTGCTGACCGGCCAACAGGCAACGCGCGCACTTTATCAGGATCGCCTATGGACACTCGCCTCGGCCGCAAATATGGGCTCTGACGCTATTCGTACCGCTCGACTCGCTCGAGCGGCGTATAAACCTCCGGACGTCCCATCCTACCATTCCGGACCTCGAGACGGGCCGCCGCGTGCTCGAGCAGATGAGCCGGCAGATGAGGCCGCCTATGCCTGATGGGGGCGAAGGGTTTGACAGGCTGTTTGGGCTGTATGAGAATCAGCAGCCGGTGGTTTGGACCCCACAGGCTATTGGGGCGATCTTGAGGGATATAGAGGTGTATGGGATGCGACCTTCTCCACCGAGAAGGGATGGATGGGGTGGGCGGCCGGGCTATGTATCGCGTCAGCTTGAAAGTGCTCATTTGGAACATGGGCATGCATGATCTTCCACAACTTGCCTTTCACAGAAGGCACACTGCTTGAGGCGATATTCAGAACCGCCACGCCGACCGGGCCGAAGCGATGCGATACGTGGACGCGGATCGCTCGCGTCTATATTGCCTTCAATAGAGTTGCTCTCGCTCCATCTCTATCACCTCACATAATGTCCTCCCTTCGCTCGCTGCTCTTTGCCCTCCTCGCCTGCGTGGCCCTAGTGCTGGCCGTCAAAGACAGCTCGAAGCTGCAAATCGGCGTCAAGTACAAGCCCGACGAATGCCCACTCAAGACGCAAAAGGGGGACAAGCTCAGCATGCAGTGCGTCTGTTATAGGTTTAGCACGCCGAGCTGATTTTAGCTATACAGGGATCCTCGCCAGTGACGGGAGCAAGTTTGATTCGTCTCTCGACCGCAATCAGCCATTCGAGTTCACTCGTGCGTGCCGATCCCGGAAGCGATGAGGATCAGGCTGATGCGCAGTCGGTGCGGGACAGGTGATCAAAGGCTGGGACCAGGGACTGCAGGACATGTGTGTTGGCGAGAAGCGCAAGCTGACCATTCCTCCCGATATGGGCTATGGTATGTCCCCTTTCCGACAAAGCAGCATCTAAATTTGCAGGTGTGCGAGGCCACCCGCCTGTCATTCCCCCTTCGTCGACGCTCATTTTTGAGGTCGAGTTGCTCGGCATCAAGAACAGGTTCGTCGACGAGCTGTAGCCTCTAGCAAGAGTGAAGAGGGACAAGCACGATGGTATGCAACAGAATTCAAACACCAAAACACTGTATCACACGAAAATTCATTGAGGCGCCGGATGCGAGTCCACCTCGCCGCCTTCTGGGAAGCGCGACACCTATCGTGTCAGCTCGTTCCAGCCATGAGCTGAGCGGACCCACCATCCACTTCAAGAAACTTGGCACGTCTTCCGAGATGCTGTTCGGCAACGAGGAGTTGGTCATGAAGCGTGGGATATTCCCGCCGGCATCGGAGCTCGTCGCCATCTTCCACTCGACCTTCATGCCGTTGTCCAGCTCTCTCACGCGCTCCGCAGAAACGTATTTGCCGCGTACTCTCGCCTTCTCGGCTCCTTGCTTTGCGGGGCATTTGGGGTGCTCGAAGGGTATGGAGACTGCGATCAGCTTGCTTCGCCCAGGTCTAGCCGGACAACATACTGTTCATGAACTCCCTCTGACCTTTCGGATCGGTTCTCAGCTCCCGCGACAGCAGCAGCACGACGAATGTTCTCGGGTTGGTCGGCGGCGGTGTCTTGTAGGTCAAACGCCAGACCTCGGCTACGTGCGGTTGGAAGGTCTCCAGACACTCTGTCTCCCGACATGCTTCGATGTATTCCCGCTCATTCTGCGGGTCAGCCACCACGCTAGGTCAAGTAAGGAGATCACTCGCCTCAGAGTGGTACTCGAGTAGTCCTCTTCGGAATCGCTCGTACAACCCGTGCGGATCCTGCTTCATGACCTTTGCCTGTCTGGCCACCTCGTCCTCTTCTCCTCCATCGCCAGCATGTACCGGTACTGGCGCCACTATCTCCTCGTGTTCTTCATGCGCGTCGCCATTGACATGGCCGTTCGGTTTGTTGCGCCGACCAGACCCTTCGGGCGGTCCGGGCGATGTGGCCGCAGCGGGCGTGTCATGTATATACCGCGAGACGGTCCTGACGAGGTTCATGGGGTTGTAGACCGAGCCGCGGTGGGATATCGAGCGTCTGAGGGGTACATCGGTGGTATGGATCGATGATCGGCCGCACCAGTACTCTTTCAGTCCCAACTCTTTCTTTGCCTGGGCGTCAGCGTAGAGCTGATAGAGCCAGAGACCGCCTCACCTCGTTGCATCCAGCCGAGTTGGCGAGGTTGATGATCTGCACCGTGCCGTTGACTTTGACACTGTGTTTCTTCCATTTCCTGCTCTGTCAGACGACCCCTCATCCAGAAAATGGCAAATCTCACGACATGGAGTCTATCAGTCGCTCGCCATAGTCAAAGTGCTCGTCGAGAAAGTCGGAGAATGCCTGCGACTCTGGATCGGGTATGTCCTTGGACTCAGCTTATCGCCTGAGACGGGTAAGGGTGCTCACCGAAAGTGTCAGAGGGTGAAGATCGAGTAACGGTGTCTTGCCCATGGTGATATCAGTTGGCCTCGGCGACCGGTACGAGTCCGGCTCTGTAGGATGGTCGAGCTATGCACAAAGAGAGGAGAATCGACAGAAAAAGGAGAGGTCGAGTGGCCTCGTGGAGTCGTGTCTGAGCTGTCTGACGACCTTTTTCTGTTGCGATGCAATGATACGACTCTGTGTCGACGACGGGGTGTCCGAGGTCATCCCAACGTCGAGCCACAGACACCGTTCCCCGTCCCGTCCGGATGGATGGCTCGTCATCGTCGCGTGGTCAACACGGCGATCGCCGATCAGCGTTGCGGCGTTTCAGCATGGGGTTACGTAACTACTGCGTCGCGTGTTGCTTTAGGCGAGGGCAGTGCAAGCTGCCCGCAGTCTTGTCCATGGCCTGATCTTCCAGTACATCTCTCTTGCGCTCCCAACAGTGAAGATCACATCGCTGGACTCTCAGCAGCATGGCGCACTACAACCAGCAGGACTACTCGGCGCACTACGCGGACCCGTACCAGTCCCAGGCGTACCCTGCGCAGAGCAACCAGCCATACTACCACTCGTCCGACCCGTCCTTCGACCAAGCACCGCGATATCCGGACGAGACCGAGCAGGGATACCAGCCCGAGGCGTCGACGGAGAAGATAAACGCTACGAATCCCAGCGATGATCCCTACGAGCCGCCAGCGACGGCGCGGGCTGTGCCCGGTCGACAGGGTCTGCGCGGCCCGGCGGGCAACACAAAGAGTTGGGCCGAGATGGGTCCGCCCCCTCGCTCGACGGGCATCCTTAGAATGTGGAGAAAGGATGAAAGGGGCAAGCAATGGGGCAAGGTGGGCATCGTGTGAGGTAGTCGAAGAGGGGTGCTGACCGTCAGGGCGGAGGCTTAAGGACGTCGTTGCGATTCTGCTTTTGCGTGCCTACGATCGCCATCCTCATCATCATCAGTGTCATTCTGGCCATAGCACTGGTGAGCTGAAGTTCACCGCCTGGTCCATAGCTCTGATTTCCAGTATGTCCGGCCGCCAAGCGTCACTGTCAACAACATTGTCGTATCCGATGACTCGGTGTCCCTCACAACGGATGGCCTCAGCGTCAGCTTCAGCCTGAACCTCTCGTATGTCGGTTTTGACCGAGACTCTGTACCCGCTGATGCGCAGCGTGGCAAATCCTAACTGGTTCAATGTCGACTTCAAAGAGATCTCCGCCACTGTACACTACCCGGGGTACTCGAACGTCTCCCTTGGCGGTGGCACCCAGTACAACCTCGACTTCAAGGGGTACACCGACTCGACTTTCCAGTTCCCCTTCACGTTCAAGTGAGTCTGGGGGTGTAGGTTGGAGTGGTATCTGATACAAAGCTACACCACATCAGAAGACCCCAACGAGGCGATCTTGAAAGATCTGTACAGCAAGTGCGGCGGGGATGGGTCCACAGAGGATATTACGATCGACTATGACCTGTACCTGAAGTTGAAGGTCGTGGGCATTACCGTCGACCCGACCATCAGCAGCAGTGCATCATTCGACTGCCCCATCTCGGCATCGGACATTGAAGTGGGTCCGGATCAAGCAGAGGGATCCTTACTGATTTGCAGAAAATCCTGGGCGGTTCTCTGTAACGCCAGTCTGTGGGTGGACCGAGTCAGATCCACATGTTGTACGGACATTGACGTGGATGCATATTTGACTCTTATCTGGTCATGCCGATGATCACCTTCTCTATTGTCTATTCTTCACTACACTACTTCTGACGGCTTGGCTCGTCTGACTTTGATAGATCTCTTCCCTCCTTCCTCGACTTCATGTTGATTTATTATCGGGTGCTACACCTGATGAACCTGTGCCGTCCTACTACCCAATCAGCCCACCTCAGACCTGTGTATGTTCTTCGCTCACGCATTCGCAAAGCCCCTCTGCTCCAAGACGTCCATCGTGCTACTGCCCACACTGCCCATACTCATACTGGCCGACGCCCCCGGGCCCTCGACGCAGATCTTCGGCACGCCCCCCTCCCGCCCCTCGCGCATCTTCTCCCACCCCTCCCTCGCCGGCACATCAGCGCGGGAATCGCCGCCCCGCGCGGCCGCCCGCCGGCGCCAGTACTGCCTGAGGCAGCACCACGCCCCTATACCCGCCACGAGCAGGAAGAGGACGACGAACGTCAGGACGAGCCCGAGGAGCTCTTTGCCCGTGAGCGTATTGGTGTATGCCATCTCGCCGTGGGCGGTGGCGTTGCTGTTGTTGGGGATAGGGGAGGCGTAGGGGGAGAACGAGTCGGTCGTGTTCGATAACGGGTGCCAGCCGTCTTGTTTGTCGCTCATGGGCCCTGCGTAGGCTGCGGGCAATGGGCCGGCCAATGCCGGAGTCAGGGTGGACAGGACGAGCAGGAGGGCGGGGACGATGGTGGAGTGTTGCGAACGCATGTTGCAGGTGTGCGACGGCTTTCAGTCTTCACTGTATCTTGTGAATATGGGAGACGATCCGGACTGTGCAGCTCGGCCTTGTCATATACTGCCTGCACCTTGCCTCGCAGAAAATTCTGAGACAGGTCGTGTTGACTCCCTCACGACACGCGACGAGCTAACGACGTGCGTCAGTATCGACCTCCCAAAGCGTCGATGGTGACATCATGTCGCGCACATGACACCGATATCTCAGTCAGGACCGTCGGTCTGCACAAACAACCGACCGGATCCGTCAGACGATTGTCAGTCACCCACAAAGACCCCATCGGATCGCACACTTTCATTCACACTACCGAATTAGAAAAGGCGGAGACGGTGGCAGATCGATGATGGACTCGTTGGCAAGTGGGAAAAAGGGGAAAAGTAATTGAACGAGGTTCCGAGGCAAGGACGAGATGAAAATGCCTAGTACTGGCCACCGTAGCCACCGCCCTGGTTGCCTGCTTATCAGCATCGACCGTGTCAATTTGCCACGCCCGGAGTATACACAGATGACAGCGAAGAAAATGGAAACGACAAGCACCACCGTAGCCACCAGAATTGTAATCGTAGCCTTGCTGGCTGCTCGACTGCGCAGCATAGCCCGCAGATTCCCCGTAGCCTGAGACTTGAAACCATAGAAGACGAGAGATTTTGCCACACGCAACACGGAATTTGCCACGAGTCAAGGGGTCGCACGTTGCCCGATGCCAGTTGATCGCGCCCGCGACACAGAGCCGAACACAGGGATGGAGAGAGGAAGAAGGACAAGAAGTAGTAGGGAGAGGAAGCCGTATCAGACGCGACGACTCCGAGTAAACCGATCAATCACTCACCGCCCTGTTCGCCGCCTTGTTGGGCACCACCGTCTGCTCGTCAGTCCTACTCATGATGAGACATGGGAAAACGTACAGCCACCGCCGTAGCCACCTTGTTGGCCACCGCCATAGCCGCCCTGGCCACCGCTGTAACCACCCTGGCCGCCGCCGTAGCCGCCCTGGGCACCACCGCCGTCTGCTCTGTCAGCTCATGTTTAGTGGACCTAGGATGACTCACAGCCGCCACCGCCGTAGCCACCCTGGCCACCACCGTAGCCGCCCTGACCACCACCGTAGCCGCCCTGGCCACCGCCGTAACCGCCTTGGCCGCCACCGTAGCCACCCTGACCGCCGCCGTAGCCGCCCTGGCCACCGCCGTATCCTCCTTGGCCACCGCCGTAGCCGCCCTGGCCGCCGTCTTCGAGTCAGCAAATGAAGACTATATCCCTCCTCCCCAACTCACAACCACCGCCGCCGTAGTTGCCGCCCCCGTCTACAACTCAGTCAGGGATTGAGATGGGAGAGAAATGCGCGTACAACCAGAGCCGTAACCACCACCACCGTAGCCACCACCACCGCCAGCAGGCTTAGAGTTGGCGAGGTTGACCTGACATCTTTAAGCCGAGTAGCGTGGAATATGGCATGGCACTTACGCGAACACGACGACCGTCGAGCTCCTGCTCGTTCATGCCGCTGATGGCAGCATCGGCCTCGGCCTGGCTGGAGAAGGTCTACGGATCAATCATCGGATTGCGATCATGAGAAAGAGACCAACGACGAAACCGAAACCCCTGGATCGGCCAGTCTCACGGTCCTTCATGACGATGCACTAGCACTCAGTAAATGAGACGCCGGACACGGAAAGAAACTGACGTCGACGACCTGACCGTACGCGGAGAAGGTCTGCTCAGGTAAATCCCACATATCGATATGAAACCCGAGAAGCGTATCAGCAGACGCAAAGCGAGCGCAACGACGACCAGATCCATTCCGAAGCGAGCCAGCGATCGATGCACAAGTATGAGGGCCATCGAACGGACAGACGAGTCATTTGCAAGACGACAGCGAGAGCGGATGCCAGCGGAGCAGAGCGAGATGCAACAAAGCACACGAAGAGAGTGCGAGCGAGCGACCAGAGCGGAGCAGCGAGAGCATGACGAGACGAGAAGACGAGACGAGATGAGACACGCGATAAGCTAACCAAACGAACGAGAACAAGAAAACAAGCGGACCTGGTGCAAAACCTCGTCCGTGGTGTTCCACGAGAGATTGCCTAGAAACGAGTCAGGCCACTCGCTCTTCAAAGACCCGTTACCTGGAACCACGATGCCATGCATCTTGCCCCGGCCCCTCCCAGTTTGAATACCAACGTACCGACGTAGACTTTTGCGCTTGCCATCTTGTAGGATGTTTCGATATTGGAGAGTCGAAACAGTCGAAACAAAGGGGATTAAGAGGCAAAGGAAAGGGTAGAAGGGGGGGGGGGGGGGATGGTCTGATGATGCCCACGCACCGCACCGTCACCATCGGTTATCATTTCACCGAATCGCCGATGCTCCCAAGAGCGATGTGGCATCTTGGCGCGCGCTGCATGGGGTGGAGGTGCTTCACCTTGAGATGCTCTATTGCCACTGCGTCGAGCAGCGCAGGGCGAACAATGGCAGGCCCTTCCCACATCTCACAAGGTACTCTACTCGACCTCAAGGCGATCACAGCCGAGCATGTGGATAAATTCTCCAAAGAAGGCCGATCAGCGACGAAAGGAGCGAGGCGGGCCAAGGCAGCGACTCTTTCCAAAGATCCATTCGACCGCCCGTCGCCAGGGCTGATCAAGCGGCTTGCGGCAGAAGCGAGGAACGACGCAAAGAGGAGACATTTTCAAGAAGATCCCAATGGTCCCAGCGCAGATGAGCGTCGGGCCATACTCGAGGCGAAAGCCAAGAAGTACGAGCAGATGAGTCGAGGGGACTACTCTGGACTGACAGAGAAAGAGCTGGCAGAAGCCGTCATTGATGTGAGCTTCCTTCGTGGACGGACTGCAGACGACTCATGTCAGTTCGACCGGAAAGCAGAGGAAGAGAGCGAGGAGGAGTCGGACGAAGACGAATCGGCACTGCCAGCGCGTCGAACATGGGAAGATGTCGGTCGGCAGCATCAATCTGCCTCTCTCGCCACTCACTCTCAGGATAGAGACGAGGTACACGATGATCTAGAGCGGATAGAATATGTCGACGAGATGGGACGCAGTCGAGTTGGAACGCGAAAGGAAGCCATGGAAGCAGAGATGGCCAAGCGGAAATCGTCAAAGAACAGCCCGGCTCCACCTCCTGTTGCTAACTCCTCGTACGCAGAGGTGCTGTGAGTCGTCCTTGCTGTTGTCTTGGCCAGACTGACAGACTCAGGCAGTCCAACGTCATACGTGAGCCCGTCGGTCCGCCGTTTGGGTCTGTGCTTACGTTTAGATGGCGAGCAGAACATCTTTCCCGTCTATCAACCAGATCCAGAAGCGATTCGGGCAAAATACCGGGCTGCAGAGGAAGAGGCTCGAGCGCATCACTACGACTCCACCAAAGAAGGTGGATATCACACTTATCGTCTAGTGCCAAGCTGAGCAACAGTACGCACTCGCGGCGCAGGGGCATATCAGTTCTCCCTGGACGAAGAGAAACGCGCGGAAGAGATGGCATCGCTGAAGGAGCAACGGAAAGAGACGGAAAGAGCCAGAGTGGAGACAGAGCAGAGGAGAGGTATGAGTGCTGCTCAGGAGATGCGGAAACGAAAGTTGGACGAGCGGAGGGTCTTAGTCGAGGCCAAGCGAGCAAAGATGCTGGGAGGACCTGAGGCGGTGGAGAGACTCCGGGCGGAAAAGCGTGCGAAGGAGGCGGATACATTCCTGGAGGGGCTGGAGGCCGAGATGAAGAGGGAAGGGAGCAAGGACAGTTAAAGACGCATTGTAGCCACCAGACTGTTGTTGTAAATGCATTCAACTAGCAGAGGAGCGCCGCTCCGCGGCGCGAAAGATTGACGGCCTTCTCCCACCCCCCCCTTTATGGGCGACATGGAAGCCAATTTTGCGCATTTCTGTTGTAGTCAACTGCACTTTACTCAACAAGACTTTATTGCACCCTTCAGACTACTGTTGATGCATTCAGGTGCCCTTGACAACCCTGTCAACTTGAGAAGGATCGCGTGCAGAGTTGGCCACTTGTTGTCGCTGCTGCTTTGGTTCATTTGTGGAACTCAATGCCTCTTAGTCAAGTTGTAACATGTTGTGAGAGCGCAGCAGTGTTCCTCCATCACTCACTTTTTGAGTGTGCGTCAAGGGGTCTATTATAGCTCGGCGGTGAGCATGGCAAGTACACTGAGTGTCAAAGAGCTTTCCATGCATGTCAAGGGCCATTGTGACAACAAGATATTTTTGTCACAAGGCCAGACTGCTCGTTGACTGATGGTCCCTCTCACATGTGCTCTCTGCTGATATGTTTCTGTTCTCCACAAGAACATGTGCCCTGCAGCCTCTCGTGCATTTACATCATGGCTGCATCATTAATCTCTATCCATGGGACTCAAGACCATGGTGCTAAGGACGGTCTGCGGGCATGAGCTTGAATATATCACCCCATATCCTCCTCTGCAGCCCCTTGGGCTTTCTCTGCAAAACACCGCCTCTAGAGTTGTCGACACTACTTGAGCCTTGTCAAAGGCACTCAAGCATCAACAATGTTCTCACGTGCATGACAGGTGTGCTGGGCTGAGGCTTAGGCGTGCGCTGGTGATCATGGAGGCATGACCAACGTGACAGAATTGTTGATAGTGTTGTCCTTTGGGACAATGGATGCAGAACGTTTGCAAGTGCTGACATGTTGTTGAGTTGCGTGCCTGCGGTGCAAGTCTTGGTGCTGCATTGGAGATTTTGTCCCATTGGTGACATGCGTACTGGGCTGGAAGCTGAGCACAGGATGCTATGTTTGGAACATTGAACCTTATTGTCATGGCGGGCCGTGATAGTGTACCACAAACTGCAAGTCTTGGTCAGACTCGGCTTATTGTGAGCCTTTACGTGTAGTGGGAACAACCACGCAGTGCTATTGCTGTTTGGTAGAGGCCAATGCAGCCATTGTTACAGGCTATGCTATGCATGAGGGCACTTGCTATGCATGAACGCGCTTGCTATGCATGAAAGCGCTTGCTATGCATGAAAGGGCTTTCGAAATGAGAGCCCTTCATAAATGGGGGGCATGCATAAAAGGTGAACGCTCAGGGCAAGCTCAGGGCGGTCATTTGACACGTGGCTTGTCTGCACCGATTACACATGTAAGCTGTATTAATATTATAGAAGCCTCTACGAGCAAGTGGTCGGATTTAAATCGACCCGGCGTTGTCGGACATAAGAAATACCTTCTATCGCCGAAGCTGGTTCGGCGGTATACCCCCATTTCCCGATGTGGCACTTGCCTATCCCACTCCCCTGCCGCGACCTCGAATTGGGTGAATCCGACTACAAGGGGTTGATCTCTATCCATCAAGCACTCGAACGACAGCAACGTACGCCATTGCGATTGTCAAAAGCGGGAAGGAAGGCTCATAGGATACAGGATGCGTGTCGACCGTTGCGACTTTTCAGGCTACAAAGTCTACCCTTCCAAGGGAAAGACCTACGTCCGGGGTGACTCGAAGGTGGGTTTACAAAGCGTTGCTAGTGCCATGGGTGGGAAGGTCATCGAGGGAACGAGGCATGCGATCTCGAGTACGATCTACTGGTTCTGCATGGAGAGAGTTGCGGAAGGGGAATAGAGGAGACCGACCCCGGCGCTTGAGACTGAGGATGCCTTCGGGGTTTGAACTAACATCGCAGACCTTCCGCTTCGCCAATGCGAAGAACGAGTCTCTCTTCTTGCAACGCAAGAACCCGCGGAAGATCGCCTGGACCCAGGTGTACCGCCGGATGCACAAGAAGGGCATCACCGAGGAGGTTGCCAAGAAGCGCAGCAGGAAGAACGTGAAGGTTCAGGTGGGTTGCACATTCCTTAGCAGCGACTCGGGCGCATCTTGAGGAGAAGGAGCAACGAGGATTGAGAGCACCACTGACGCTCAGCGTGGTGTCGTCGGCGCCGACCTCGCCTCGATCCTCGCCAAGCGAACTGCCAAACCCGAGGTCCGGGCCGCCGCCCGACAGGCCGCCATCACAAAGGCCAAGACTGAGAAGAAGGAGAAGGAGGCCAAGAAGGTCAAGCCCGCCGGCGGTGCCGCCAACGCACCCAAGGTGTCCAAGCAGAGCATGAAGGGCGGCGCCGGCAAGGGCGGACGCTAGACGACGGTTCTTTGCGGGCTCTTCTCTCTGCACGGCATGTATGATTTGCGCGACGACCGGCTGGTCTTCTCTCACGCGAGAAGACGATACCGAGGATACATACAACATCGGGGCCAGGGAGGCATATGGTCTATTCGGCCCGGGGTCGCTTGGTGGGCTTGAACGGCCTGCTCTTCTTCTCCTGCTGGGCGGTCTTCTTCCTCTTCTTCTCCATGGCCTTCTTGACCGCCGTCTTGCCACCCTGCGCCTCCAGCGCATCGAAGCGTGACTTGAGCAACAGGTCCCGCTTCTCCCCTTTCTTCATATACCACGCTCCCTTGCCCGCTGCCCGCTTCTCCTTTTCCTCCTTCTTGACCTTGGACAACACCTCCCTCTCGCGCGCCTCGCGCTTCGTTCGGTCGAGCCGCGTGCGCACTTTGCCCAGCTGCTGTTCCAGCCGTTCCCTCTCAGCTGTCCTCGCCCCCTTTTCTGCCCAAGAGCATGTGCGCTCCGCCTTGACCGCAGTGGCGAGCGCGAGCTTCAGCCCAGACAGCTCGTCCTGCAGCAAGGTCGGCAGGAAATCGTATGACTGGGAATGGAGATGCGGGTTGACCGCGCCAGCTGATACGGATGAGAATCGAGGATCACGACGGTCCTGCTTGTCAGCTCCTCCCACTGAACTTTTTGCGCACGCACAGTCTTCCCAATCTCGACGACCTGGCGGTGACGCGAGACCTGCCGCTTGCTGCTCATGGCGGATGGCCTGCTCTTCAGCTCTGAATCGCCTCGGTGATCCACGGACGTACGCGTGCTTGTTGTCTCGCTTCTCTCTCCGGCCTTTCGACGTGAACTCTGTCTCGGGCTCATCGTCTGAGTCCCCCTCTTCACCGCTGAGATCACCCTGCTGTATGGGGCTGACATGCGCTGCTTTGCCCTTGCGCTGTTGCATCGAAGCCAGCTTCGCCTTCATCATTGCTAGTCGGCGCTCTTTCGTCATGGACGGTCCGGCTTTGGCATTCTTGGGCGCGGGGTCGGAGACTCGTTTGAGCGCCCGGCGAGCCTTGATGACAGAGTCGAAGGGCAGGCTCGTCAGGTCTGAGAGTTGTCAGCCATAGATTGTGAAGCCGTACGAAGCCTCGCACCATTCTGCAGCCTCGCCTGGAGCAATCAGCTTTTCGCCCAGCACAGGACAGAAGGCGTCTCACCATCTCCCCCGTGTCGTCGTCCTCACTCGCAGAGCTCTGCGCTTCGTCTGCGCTTGCCTCATCCTCTGACACACTGCCCTCAGATCCAGACTCTCCCTCTCCGTCCCAATCATCCGGCTGCCACTGCCCTCGACCACCATGTTCCTCGTCCTCCTGGTCGTCCTCGGGGTCGGAACCGGCGACATCATCGTCCGACTCGTTTTGCGGGTTCCTTTCAGCGGCGAACTCGTCCTCTTCCGAGTCGGTATCAAGAACACTGTCGTCCGGCGACGGCAGGCGCTTGCTATGCTTGGCGAATTTGGCCATCTCGCTCGTTGCTGAAGAGGTCTGCTCGCCGTCGCCACAGGTGGACCTTGATCGTCCAACTTCTCTGGATAAAATCGGGAAATACTCAGGCACAATTCTTCCCTTTACGGCTAGGCTAGAGAGCGCGACTGACCGTTGATATCTCGTCTCTATTCATCCTAGTTGAGCATACCGGACCTCTTTGCAGGTCGGCACGAGGTCCGAGAGCGCATCGATACGCCCGAGAGATCGATGTCACGATGGCCACACCCTTACAGCCCGTCGCGGGGCCGTCGCATGCGCCACAACCTAGCAACGCCTTCTCGCAGCACCCTCAATCGTCCGATCTGAAACGGCGTCCAGAGGCGGACCCAGACCAAGTACGGCGCGTGTGAGTGTCGCAACTTGACTTTGAGGTGTACTTCCCGGATGTCAGCTACATCAAGCGAGGGTTCGAAGCTCCCAGAGCCGATGCTAAACAGCAGCAAACATCCCCGTCCGCCTCTTCCCCCGCCTCATGTCCTCAAATCACTGGTCCCCGACTCGGTAGTATTTGACGAGCTACTCAAAGTCGAGTCGAAGCTGGATTGGACGCTCATGCGCAAAAAGGCGGAGCTGAATGACGCGCTCGGCCGGCCAGTCAAGGTGAAACGTGCTCTAAGGGTGTTCATCTCGAATACGGCACATGATCAAGCGTGGCAGAAGGAGAAGGATGCGCAAGCCGCTGCAGCAGCGGCAGGGGCCAAAGATGGGGCAGACGTTGTCATGGGAGAAGGAGGCGAGGTTAAGCCGGCTGGCGCACCTCCCGTCAATCCTGCGATCGACTCATCAGTGGATGTCAATACGGGCAAAGGAGTGCCGGGCTGGAATCTGCGCATAGAAGGGAGGTTGCTGGATTCTGGCAACGTGAGACTCGACAGGACGAAGCGCAAGTTCTCGACATTCCTCAAGCGTGTTGTCGTGGAATTTGATCAGCGCGAGGCCCCGACTTACCCAGAGGGTAATATTGTCGAGGTGCGCCTCTTTCCTCCACCGGCTAAGGCTATCTGACCAGTAGTGGACCCCTCAAACTCAGCACGCACCGACGGATGGTTTCGAAATCATGCGGAGAGGCGATGTCAATGTCAATTGCCGAGTCATCCTGGACGTGGCACACTTTCCCGAGCGGTTCAAGATCAACAATCCCTTGGCCGACCTCATTGCGATGAAAGAAGGGACACGGTCAGAGATCATGGCAGCTGTGTGGAAGTTGATCAAGTTGTCGGGTGCGCAGGACAAGGAGGATTCGACTGTGGTCCGGCCTGTGGGCGGTATGCAAAAGGTTCATCCCACTCGCTTTAGCAGCGTTCCGGGCTGACCATCCAGCTCATGGCTCCCGGGCAAGATGGTATGGCCTTTCACGAGATCCCTCAGATTGTGGCGCGTTTTTTGTCGCATCCCGATCCCATCATCATCCCATATACTGTTCAGGTGGACCAGGACTTCAAATTCCACGAGAAATGCTTCGACATTCCCATAGAGATGGACGATCCGCTCAAGTCCAAGATGGCGGACATTGTACGCAAACTCGAGGGGGAGGAAGGCAAGGAAATCATGGCGTTGGAGGACAAAGTGGGGGAGCTGGCGTACTTTGCACGGGACGTGAAACAAAAGCGGGACTTCCTCGAAGCTTTTGCGTGCGTGCGACGCCCACAAAGTATAGTCTCAGCTGACGACCAGGGCCAACCCGCAAGCCTTCATCCAGAACTGGCTGGCGGTGCAGGCTCGGGATCTGGATCAAATGCTCGGATATCAGATCGGCACGGCGGCCATGAACGGCGGCAATGTAAGAGAGGAGGACCTGCGGCGAAGCGACCTGTTCATGCTGCCTTGGGTAGACGAGGCGATCAACGTCCACGAGGCAGGGAGAATGGAGCAGGAGCGGCGACAGGCACGCGCGGCGCAGATGCAGGCCCAGCAGGGCCAGCCAGGTCAGGCCCGGTGAAGGGGTGCTTTGTGCTCATGACATGCATCGTTGTGTGGATAGTGTCGTCGCCTGCGCGTTGATCTGCACAGCGTGTGTCGTCAGATGATGAGTGGTGGGTCATACTTTGAACCTCCGCCCTCCACGGGAGAAGAAGGTTTTCAGGATCCACACTTGTAATCTGGCCATCAGCTCCGTTTCAACTTGCATGAGGCGGCGCACAGTGAGCTGGCGACAATGACGAGGCTCTCAAGGACGGTGAACCAGAATATCCGGCTCTGGGTAGAGAGCACAGTGGAGAAATTACGATGGTGCCGTGTATGGTAGCTGCGAGGCTCAGCTGGTGTCGCCAAACATGACGACCGAAAAGACGCACTGCTTCTGTGTCCGTGCTATCGAGCTCAGCAGGCCGTTCAGCTTGTACGTGCTCTCTTCCAGTGCGCTTGTATGTTCCTTCAGCGGTGCTTGCTGGGACGACAGCGCCCGCCGCGGCTCGCTCTCCACCATGATGCTGCGGGTCAACTCGACCCGTGGAAGGCGAGAGGGGAAGGCTCACTCCAAGTCGAGCATCTTTTCCGCCAAGTTGGCCTCGTTTTCAAAACAGAATGTGTACTCGCCAATCTTCCCTCGTCAGCATCGTCCGACCCACCCCTGATGTAAGAGGAGCGGCGCACCTTGTTCGCCGTGAATATGTAGTCCCCTTGCCTCTCGCCACTCCCCTCAAGCAGCACCTTGTCGTCCGGGTCCATCACCACGTAGTCCACCTCGAACGTCCCGCCCGACTGGACGGCAAAGTAAAACCCTAGCTGTCAGCTGTTGCTCTCGTACCCTGTACAGCTCAGCCGACTGACCGACTTTTTCCCCGACCCCGTCGACGTCGGCGTAGTAGCACGACCGCTCGTTGGCCGCGAGCATCGTCGTGAGCGCCGTGGCGGATGCCATGGAGGCCCACAGGATCGCGCAGAGCCATATGGGCGGGCGTAGGCGCGGCATCTCAACGAGTGACCTTTGTTCAGACGTCGAATTCGGACCAAGTTCGTCACTGCTTGTCGTGTCGCGTGGAGGCCCTCTTCGATGGTTTATCCGCGCCGCCCACTTACGCCCAATGGTCCAGCACCTCCATGGCTGCGTTCTGACAGCGCGTAGCATACCTCGATAGATAGAAAGAAGATGTCCGCCTCGACCTCGTGGGATAATGCACGGCGGCACGCACGCGCACTCGAGACGGCGCTCGACGCCAAATTATCCACCTACTCGCGTGTAGCAGCCAACATCTCGCGCTCGTCCTCCGGTGGCGGCGGCGGCGGGAGCAGCAGCCGGGACGCACTGGCCGACGAGGGGGAGGGGGGATACAAGCTCGTGGAGGAGGAGATCGAGGAGCTGCTGTCCAAGCTCGAGCAGGCCATTGACGACCTCACGACGCTGATCAACTCGCCGAGCCAGCCGCCGAGCGCGAGCATGCAGCATGCTGCTCAGCGGCATCGGGATAATCTGGACGACTACCGGCGGGACTTTCTTCGCGCGAGAGTATGTGTGATCAGCTGCATTGTGAGCGGGGCGGAAGCTGATGGGTAGAATAATGTCGAGGCTGCCGTGGCGCGGTCTAACCTCCTCGGCTCGGTACGGAAAGACATCAGGTCAGCTAGATTACCGCCGGGATTGAGAAGCTGACGGGCAGCGACTACAAGTCGTCCCTGCCATCACAGACAGATGCCCTGCTGCAAGATCGTGGCCGGATAGACTCGTCACATCGCATGATGGACGACACGCTGAAGTGAGTCACCGCGCACCGCCCGGAGTCGCAGCTGATGAGTAGCCAAGCATATGCGACCCGGGAAGACTTTGCACAACAACGCACGCTCCTCGCACAGATCGACTCGCGCATGGGGCGCGTGCTGTCCCAGATGCCAGGCATCAACTCGCTCATCTCCATGATCCACTCGCGCCGACGGAGAGATGGCATCATCGTCGCGTGCGTGGTGGCGTTTTGCGTCTTGCTCCTCTTGGGATACATGTTTGGCTTCTAGCCCCGCCCCCGCAGCGGGCATCTCGACGACTATCACGACCATGCATGACGAGGTGATGTGCAGTGCGAGTACAAGACATTGGCGGGGGATCTTAGTGATACAGTGGTGTGGCGTAAAGGTCAAGCTAGTAGTCATCTCCTCTCGAGACGACCTCTTTGCAGGTCGGCCGCAAGAGGATGGTGTGCTCGAATTGGGCGGTCATCGCTCCCGGTTGCGGGTCGACGAGCGGAGGGTAATCTGCCACGAGCCCTTGTTTGACAAGCGTGTTGAGCTGGGATCAGGCTGAGGTGTACTGTGTGAGATGAGCGCTCACCGCCAAGAGGTAATTTTTCTCGCCGGCGTGGTCGAGATATCTCCTGCAGAAAGGCAGTGTCCCAAAGTTCTTCTTGATGGAACCCAACAACGCTTTCGCGGATTGATGACTTCACTCAGCTTCTGCTTGGCATGAAGGGCGTGACTCACTGCAAGGTGTACTTTTCCGGCATCCTTGGCGACAAGGCATAGTGTGAACATGTCCCAGTCTCATCCACCCTTCCTCGCCCAGTCGAACCGAAAGTCTCAATGGCAAAGTACTCGCCCTCCTCCATGCGTCGCTCGTCCCGTTCCCTCCCAAACTGCTTGACGATCGGCACACTCTTGCCGCGCGGACCGCCGTGAATCGAGTAGGGCGTGATGGAGTGCCCGTTCAGGTTCGAAATACTCTTGACAGGGTACACCTTGCCGCCCACTTCGACCTCGTAAGACTCCATGACCTCCTGGACCGCCTCGCCAATATCACACATCCTCACGTCAATGCCTGCCTCTCGCACACCCGTGTTTGTTGCGTCTTTGACAGCCTCAAGGAGGCGGTCCCAGGTGTGCTCAAACGACATGGTGAACGCAGAATCGAGGATACGGCCATTAACATGGACGCCAAAGTCGACCTTCATCACATCGCTCGCTTGTAGCACTGCGCCTCAGCCTTTGGATCTCGCGTTGGCGCAAGACATACCCTTCGTGTCGCCCGCATTGGGTGTGTAGTGCGCTGCGACCTCGTTCACGCTCAGACCGGTGGGAAAGCCGATACCCGCCTCAAGACCGTTCTCCTCCACGAGCGCCCGTGTGCCATTCTCAATGAGGTCGGCGATCTCAATCATGGTCATACCGGGCTTGATCGTCTTCTGGGCGTATGCTCTGACCTGACGGTGGACCTCGGCGGCTTTTCGGATGTTCTGATACGTGTCGGTCGGATCCTCCTGCGCAAGCCTCTCGCGCTCGCGCATCTCGGCCGCGGTCATGCGGGTGGTACCACTGAACTCAGTCACTGCCTCTACGCAGACAGGTGGAGGCTCACTCGACCTTATACTCGACTTCCTCTCCGACGGGGTAGACGCCATTTTTGAAGATCTTGCTCAGGCCAACCCGCGGGGGCTCGCTCTGCACCGCCGTCGTCTTCTTCTTCTTGGCTGCCGGTCAGCTCTGGAGACACATGGATGCGAAAGCTGACGCTTCTTCTTTTTCTTCTTCTTCTTTGCGCCCCCTTCTACAGCCGCATCAGGCGCATCGCCCTCGTCGTCCACCTCGTCCTCGTCCCCATCTTCATCCACCTCGTCCTCGTGCTTCTCCTTCTTCGGCGCCGACTCGAGGCTGAGGTCCTCGATGGGCGGTACGGCCACAGGTGCCATCCTGTTGTGCTGAAGCGTCAGCTTCATCTGCAGGGCCGGGCAAGAAGGCAGAGCGAAGAAGAGGGAGGGTCAATCAGGGTCAAAGGTTGTTCTCGACTGTGGTCCGAGGACCTGCCGAAGTCTAACATATCGTGTATGACGAGCATCATTTGGGAATGGCTGGAGGTGCACGTAGGCTGATGGAACTCACTGTTATGGTGTCGTGGATGCACAAAGGCAATCAGATATCTGGGTCGAGAGGGGAAATTTGGCTGGGCCGTCCCCGCACCCCGCTCGGCCAGTTCGGATCCGAACCCATCCAGCATCCAGATGAAGACCGAGACTAAGACCGTAGCTGCTTCTGCATTCACCACGCACAAAATGGCCCAGATCAGCATAACCTATGCCATAAACCCACCCGACAGCCTCAACCCAGGCGATGTACCGCTCCCGCGATCCGCAAAGCTCAGCCACGCCCTGCCAGCAGCGAGTGCCGAGTCGTCCGCCTCGCCCACAGCGGCATTCTACGCCGCTGCCTCGATTGCCGTCAGAGCCGCCCAGAAAGACCTGAACGAGCGCTTGACGGTGTGGAAGGAGGCAGTGGGGGACCGAGAGAAGGACAAGGAGAATGTGGGCAAGGTGGCCTGGGGTCAAGGCAGGGGAGCGCGGATGAGCGTCAAGGACGTTTCGGGCACGGGAACGCCGACGCCGACCGAGGGAGACAGCGACAGCAGCGGCGGGGAGGCTTGAGACCTCAACATCGACCCTCGCCAGCATCCTCAGACCTCAAGCTTACGGCAATCGTCAAGTCAAGCCGCTACAGGCCGATCGCAGCGCCCTGAGACTCGCCGATGAAGCGCTCGAACCGCCTTCTGAGACGACGTCGTTGGCAGACGCACTTGCATTCCGCAGATCCATCATGTACCACTGCATTTCGCGCTCTCATACAACATCAACCACCAATGTAATAGAAATACGCCAACAAGCACACAAGCCCGCTCATGACCACGGTCGATCCGATAGGGTACCTGACAAATGGGCTTCGCAAACCAGAAGTAAACGGTCGCAAGAGGATGTACTGAACAGCAACAAAGATGCCAAAGAAGCTGCGGACAAGCGGCGCGGCCACACTTCTCGCCGCTCCATCGTACAGTCGGTCTTTGAAGCGGCCCATACGAGCACGAGACCCCCTGGCTTGTCTTCGCAGGGACTCTAGTCGCGAAACGAGATTGCGGTTCTTTTCGAGCACCTCTTTCGTCCAGGCTCTGACATTGTCGCGCTGTCGATTGAGCGCATCAATCTGGTTGATGTAGCCATGCAGAGTGGCGAGAGCACGATGACGCTCTTGGACCATCTGCCTTTGTATGTAGGCGGCAGTCTCGATCGCGGATTCAAGGCGGTCAAAGGCAGAGTGAGACGACCGAGTCCAGGTGTTGACGGTCGAGGGCTGGTACAACGCTGGCAGGGCAGTGGAAAGGGTGTTCTTGCGCCTCGGACGCTGTCGGAGGGTAGAACGATCGGCCGACTCCGAGTCACGTAGCGGTGACAGGACATCTTGCGATTCGCCATAGCCCTCGCTGATTGTTCGTCTACGAACGTAGACGGCTCGGAGAGACTCTAGCTGTGGCCAGGTGGTCTCGACACCCGCGACGTTGCGTGTTCCTTCGCGCAATCGCTCGGCCTGATTTATATAGTGGGTCATGGCGTCGTTGACATCGCCCAGCGCTCCATCGGTGTTTGCAAGGCGCTCCTTTGCCGCTTGAACATGCCTGACATTAGCCAAGATCCCAGAAGGATTGTACAACTTACGCTCGCCTCGCCGCGTATATCTCCGTCTCAACCTGATCGATCCGAGCTTGAGTCTCTACCTCTAGCTCCGTTTGGATCCTCGCCCGTTCTGCCTGGCGTTTTCTGAAGGTGGTCTCTCTCTGCAGTCTGGCATCGAGCTCTTGCAGCATCGCCTGTTTGCTATCGGGGGGCGGGACCGATATTGACCGTTCTCGGTCATCTCTGGCGGCTCCCTTAACAAACAATCGACGGATGTTGAAATTGGAAGGGTGCTCGTCGTCTGTGAGAGACATCTGGGATTGGTGGGTCCGGCGAAGGATGTCTTTGGCATTTTGGACAGTGGAGCTGGTGGGAAAAAACGATCTCTGCGGTTGACTCGCCTTCGTGCGGAAAGAATGGTCGTCGCGCAGGTCTTGATGGTCCACAGGAGCAGGAGAAGTGCGTTGGCGTCTGTTGATCATGTCAAGAGGGGCACGCAACGCCTGGCCGATCGAGCCGGTGCCGACGGTCCCTAGACTCTGGTGCGACCGGTGCGTGCGATGGTCCCTTCTTTGCGCGTGGTCGATGGATGTGGATCGGGAGAGTGGGGAGTTGCTGATATGACTCAAATGATCGTCAATGAGCGACACGTCTGAGGGCGATCCGATCCGCACTTCAGTCCGCGGGCCTTTCTTAGACGAACTGGCGTGACTGCTCTCGTCGGGCCGCGAGCTCTTCTCAGAAGCCGCCTCGTCTTGGATAAGAATAGTCGGGCGAGGCGGAATGAAGTAATTGACCACTCCATCGGCTTCCTTGTAAGCCTCAATGTCCTCGACCGTATATCGCCACGCTTGAGCCGCTTGATGCTCTACATCTTGTCGCGACTTGGAATTCATCGGGGAGGCGCGCAGAGACGATTCAAAGGACGTATGGGGAGCCGATTCGAACGATTCGCGGTTTCCTCGTGAGAGGGAATCGACGCTGACTGGGCTGGAATGGACCGCTCCCGAGTAGATTTGTCTCGAAGGCGAACTGGCGTGTTTCTTTTGCTGGGCTTCCCACTTCTCTTTGGCCTCCCGCTGAGCTGTAGACCTCTCTTTCCATCGGAGCACCGCAAGAGGGTTGAGTCTGGGAGGATCCTCTAATCCGTCGTAGACATGATTATAGTAGGCTCGCAGATGTGATCCAGTCTTGTATGCCATACGCTCAGCCCCAGGGTGCGCGGCCACCTGAGTCAGAGCCTTGAATCGGCGCTCTGAGGGTCAGCCTTGACCTGTCTGAGCGACGCACCTTGGGCGATCTCTGCTTCTCGCCGTTCCCGCTCCCGGCGGCGCATCTCCTCTTCACGCTCCTTTACAGCCTGGTCTTTGATGTGATTCTCTTCGAAACGCAGATGTCCAGTATCTGGCGGTTTTGAAGGCGGAGCGGGACTCTTTTTGCGCTTGAGGCCGAACAAGCTGCCCAGACGGCTCTTCTTTTCGGGAGTTGCTGTCGCAGTCTTGACGGTCATCGAGCCGGACCGTTGGATGGTACCATTCTCCACCGGGACCGAGGCGTTGTCCTCCATTGACTCTGATCCGTCGCTCATTTCGTCTTCCACCGCGATGGGCGCTGGAAGATGATGCGTGAAGGGCAAGTGACCTTCTTCAGGCTCCAGACCTGCAGCCGAACTCATCCTTCGCCTGCGCTCTGCATTGGTCTCTTTAAAGCTGCCTCTCGCCGTACGCGGGGTAAGTTGTGGGCCATTGCTGCTGCTGACGCTGATTGTACGGTCCCTCCGATGATCTTGCTCTGTCAGGGGAGGTGGAGCCGAAACGATGTATGGCTCGGGTCGAGGCGTGGAGGTGGGCGTCGTGGAGCGGGGTCGGGAAGTCGAAGTGGAAAAGGAGGAAGACGGTCGCCCGAGAGCTGGCCTAAGTGTGGCCACAATGTTGTTCGAGTTGATCATGCGGACAGCCGATGCGAGATCAGTGTCGTTTAGCAGATCGTGAATTTGGTCTGATGTCAACTACGTCCATGTATGAGCACTCACCTAAGCTCAACGTCAAGTCTTTCGACTCGGGATTGAGACCTAGGCTTGCAGCAAGACCACCCTTCCGCTCTTCCGGTGCTTTCTGCTTGCCCTTGTCCGGGGTCGGGGGACGTTGCCTCTCTGCTTCCCGTACACGGGAGGAAGCTGATCGACTTGGGCCGGATTCTTCCTTGATACGCGTGGACGGATGGCGACTGGAGGCAGCGGATATCCCCTCGGCTCTGGGAAAAGGTAAACGGTGAGATTGAGAAGGAGCGCGAGAGGCGTGGCCACTTCGAGGTGATCGTGTCGCATTGGAAGGATTGCGGGAGACGTGGGGAGAGCCTAGAGGTGATTTGGGCATCCCGTTCATCCTGCGTAGATCTGATCCGCTTCCCTCTCGACTTGGGGTTTGACTACCTGACAGGGTAGGCGACATGAGGCTCTGGGCACGTTTCCTGCCCTGATCGATACCCAAGCCTTGTATTCCGAGCGGATGTGATTGTGATGTAGGAAGTTGGAATTGTCGATCATCATAGTCACTGTCGCTGCTCGACTCGTAGCCGCCCGTGATGGCGGTCGGTCGGACACTGCGTGTCGGGAGGGACATGCGATGCTGCAGGAAGACACCCTCCGACCTCACTCGCCTATCCTGCGTGGATAGGCGATGGCTAGGTCGTGGCCGAGGGCTGCCGTTGAGCCGCTCAGCTTGGCGAGCACGCGGCGAGACATTCTCGTGTAGACTCGAGGTGGAAGGCGGAGACGATCCGAGCACTGGAGTCGAGCGCGTCTTGTGTGGCGACAGAGGTTTGCCCTCGTCGATTGTGGGTTGGATACCGCGTTGAGAGCGGAGTGAGGAGATGGACGGTCGGTGTTTGGGGTCTTTGGCAAAGTGGACGCTGGATATGGAGGCGGAATGAGGACGTGTATGAGGAGTCGAAGCGTCGGTGCTATCTGTCTGGGTGTAGGACCCTTGTCTGACGATCAGAAGGGGCGGCCCCAGGGTGGACGGTCCCGCTTGCGGCGGGTCGTCCTGCGGACCCGGCACGAGGCCATTTTGTGGTGGATCTGGGGTCGACGAGTCCAGTGTGGTCGCTGTGGCGGGTTCTGCGGCTGGGTCGTGTCAAGGCGAGGTATCTCGCATCATTCCTGGCAACGTGGACAAGGGAGACAAGGGTGAATAGAGGGAATAGGAATAGGAACTAGGTAAATCGGCGGTGGCGCGTCGCCGATGGGGCGTAGCTCTGACTCCGGAAAATTTTGGACTTTTCATCTCTCATCTGTACATCTACATCAGAATGGCTTTCCAGTCAGCTTTGTTCAAAAAAGCACTCAGGCAGCACCAGAGAGAGCAAAAAAAGCGACATCCCAACCCTCATGATGAGCACAAGCATTCCTGCTCTCAACAAAGCCGCCCACAGCCAGTCAGACACTCTCCCTATCACCCACCCCAGCAACAATCCTACCTGCCTCCTGGGTCAGGCAAAGTCAATGGAGAGAAGAAGCCATGGGTGCCCAAAAGACCTGTTGTGAAGTCCTTGTGAGTCAGGCTCTCTCTTGGCATGACACAAAGCTGACTTGTAGCTTCAATGGTCCAGTCACCAATCCCCAGACCTTCAGATTGCCCTTGTGGAAAAGTAGGATGCTGGATTGGCTGAGGAAGATGAGAACACTCAGAGGAGGAGAAAGCCCACCTGGAACTCCTCTCTTCACTCCTCCCCCCACCCCTGAGCCTCCTACCTGGTCAGATCCCCCAACTCCTGCTGCTGATGATCCTGTGTGGGATGATTACAGACAGGAGATGGAGGCAGATAGAGGTAGTGTTAGTAGCTAGAGAGAGCACAATGACATGCATACACCCCATGAACTTGAGATTCAGCTGATGCATCAAACACTCAGAGTCATGCTTGATCAACTTTTATTCAGTCTACCTATGCATTGTCATTCATCTTTTTCTCTATACATTTATTCTGTCATCTGAAGCATCTGACGTCTAGACGCATCCCTTGCTGCCAATACACGTCCTGATACTCCCCCCCTTCTACTCTCTGTGTTCAAGCTGTTCAATCTTGCCCAATCAAAGCCTGGCTTGAAAGCAAGGCCCTCCAGAGATCTTGCTCTTGAGATTGCCACAAATGTCAATCCCGTTGAGAAGTCGGCTGAACCAAGATCAATCACTGCCTTGTCCAGCGTCATACCCTGTGATTTGTGTATGGTGATAGCAAATGCAAGCTGCAGTGGCAGCTGGCGTCGAGAGCACCGCTGCCCGTTTGTTGTCTCCCATCTGGCTGTATGGGGCACAATGGGAACCAGTGGTATGTTGTCTGTGGTGTGCCAGGGTGTTGGTCCAGTGTAGGATGGGAAGGCGACCATGACCACAGAAGGAACAGATTGATGAGGAGGCTCAGATGGTGAGAGCCCAATCTGATATACTGTGCCCCTGGTGCCATTGACCAATCCCTGCTCGATCCAGAGGTTGCGAGAAAGCATGACTTGAGCACCAATCATGAGGAAGACAGCAGGAGCAAGCCCCTGTGCCTGTTCCTCTGAAGCCTGGGCTGCTCCTACCCCTGTGTGCTGAGCCAGAGAGCGCAGTACAGGCTGTCCAGAGCGAGCCAAAGTGTGTAGGTTGATCTCGGAGACACTCTGCTTTGTTGCACAAAGACATACAGCATCTTGAAAGGCCTGCTGAGATGCCGGGGAAAGGTTCCCCCAGAAGCGAGAGGACAGAAGGGTGTAGTCCTCCTGTTGAGGTGTCCCGGTGTGCAGGCGAGCAAGGGTTGCTTTGAAGGCAGTGGTGGTAGGGTCGGAGCCTTCCTGCCTCATAACAGCATCAAGCTGAACGCTCTCAGTGAAAGCAAGGTAGATATCTCGGCCAATGTTGCTGAGCCTGCCTAGATAGGAGGTTTTTGTCGAGCGTGCAGTGTTGTACAGTGGAGTGTCTCCCACAGGGGGCAGTTGACCAAAGTCGCCAATGAGCAGGACAGACAGACCGGCAAAGGGCAAGTACGCTGTCGACGGAAAGATTTGACCAAGAGCAAGGTTGATTCTCCCCAAGGCCGCCCTTCCAACCATGCTTTTCTCATCAATGATGAGGTATCGTGTCCCATGCCACTCTTCCTGGAGGCTGGCAAGCTTTCCCTCTCCAAGCTTGTCATGACTTTCCTCTATTGAGCCTCCAAGACCAAGGGCAGCATGGTATGTTGAACCAGCAATGTTGAATGCCGCCACACCCGTGGGGGCAAGCCGGCGGACAATGGGATTTGTGCTGAAGTCGAGATTGTTGTGCTGCCCAGATTGGAGCCCTTGAAGAGCTTGGGATATGGCGTCAATGAGGAAGGATTTGCCTGTTCCTGCTGTCCCATCGATGTTGAGGAGTATTTGAGGGACTGACTCTCCAGAGAGCAGACGGTTGGCATGGCGCAAGACCTTGTCAAAGATGAGGCGCTGTGTGGTGTTGAGTAGTTGGGGATCGACAGTGTTGCGAGCTACAGAAGGCTGAGACTGCTTGGTCAGCTCACAGTATGCAGTGGATTGTAGGCCACTGCTCACCTTCTTGCGTTCGGTTTCTAAGTAGCTTGCCCTCTCTCCTATACCATCTGATCCCCACTCCCTCCCCACTGCTTCCCAATCGTGGGAAGTATCAATATCACGTGCTCCAAGCAGTGGCCCATTCCACCCATCTTCATCAAACTGAGGGCCCATTCCAGCCAGAACTTGCCAGTCATCAAGCTCGTGGTCATTGACTTCTTCACCCTCAGAAAACTCTGAGTCACTGTCGTTTTCATTGTCACCCTGTTGTTGACGGATGGGTCGCTTGGGCAATGTGTCTTGGTGCCCCTCTGGGTGGTCCTCAGTACAGCGAGAAAAAGCTTCTGTCCAGGATTCGTCATCAAGCTTGAGCTCTGAAGGGTGTCGATGAGGATGGTGGAGTAGTAACTTTGCCCGGCACCAGTTTTGGTGATCCTCAGACTGAGGGTCTGATGGATAATACAGCGGCCAGAGAATGATGATCTTTGGGTGCTTCCTTCGAGTGGCGTTGCGACCTTGTTTCCGGTAGAATTGAAACCATTCGTACAGGCTGATGCCCTCATGCTCTGGCTGGCGTGCCAAGTAGGCATCGTGCCAGTCTTGCTCCTCCACACCTTGGTCCAGTCCCTCATCTTCCTGCCTCTGCCTCAGGCGTCTCTGTCTCTTTTCCAGTATGCAGAGTGTGCCAAACTCTCGTGATGCAGACATCATATGTCGACCAAAGAGCTGATGACAGACTTCCTGAGCACTGTAATCCCTCTCGGTGACAATGCGGCTGAGCATCTTCTGGAAGACAATTCGTGAAGATGTTTCTTGCTCCAGGCGGGTTGAGATAGCCTGCATTATCTCGCCAAAGTTGTTGGATGGTTTTTCGCATTTTGAAGCATACTTGGAGATGTAGGAGGCAACTGCACGGGGATCTGTGCATGGACTGATGTCGGAGTTGGCTCGCCATCCCAGTGCAGTGACTGCATTGTAACTGTTGAGGTGGGTGTCGTTGCGTGGTGTGATGAGTTGCTTGTTTCTGTTGGGATTGACAACCAGTCGGAGTTCTGTCTCCAGCTCCTTGGGGAACTTGAAGCGACAGACAAGCGGACTGTTGGGAGGAGATCCTTTTGGGCGGCGAAGACAATAGGCAGTGCACCTCGTGTGCCTCTGGACACGGTTGAGCATCTGTGCCAGATCTTTGAAGCGAAAGATGATTTCGTCGCTACTGTGGGCAGAGGGGTGCTTTGGATGAGGCGGAATGTCCTCTCCAGGATTGATGGTTGACACTCTGGTGGACCAGAAGTCAAGGAATTCCTGGACACTGTCCGGATTGTTGATATCAAGGGTGTCTGGGGATGGCGCCCCCTTGAGCCAAACCAGTCCATGGACATGGCTGGAGCCTCGATTTTGCCATTCAAAGCGATACCACCAGTCCTCTATTCCAAGCAGGGGTTTGAGGACCTTGGCCAAGAACAGCTCAAATCTTCGATAGAACCAGCAAGCTGCAATTGCTGGGTTCTCATTGACGTTCTTGGCATTGATGCGTTGTCGATCAGGTTCGCTCATAGTTGGTAGCGCTTGGTCCGGCATGTGGACGTGGAGATCTGGCCACTGAAGATCCGCAGCTGAGAATGTGATGAAAGCATGTGGAGTGCCCAGTTGACGGATCATTGCAGCAAGATTGCGACTCTGCTGTGCCCAGTAGGGTGGTGTTCCGGTTAAGGTGGCTGCTGATCGTCGCACTCGAGATGCCAGCTGCTTGGCTGGGTCGGACACCATGGCAGCAATGTCTGCAGCAGAGAGGGCTCGGTCCTCTTCATTCCGGCTGACATAGAAGCAGGAGAGCCGTTTTGCTCGCCACCTCATGATGCAGTTGAAGGCATAATAGCTGACTGTCAGCTTGGCTTAATGCTGAGAGATGCACTCACCGGAATCGAGGGTGTTTTGCAAACCTTCCATCCTGATAGTAGAGCAGGTGACGGAAGTAGTCTGAATCACGTATTGTGGTAGGCCGTTGTTGATGCAGATCCCCCTGGCCGGTGGGGAAGAGGAAGGGGAAGGCCTTGGTGAGGAATGGGTTGCTGATGTCGTGCTCATTGATTGGAGTGGAATGCAGCACAGGTCCAGTGAGGAGCAGGGGTGCTGGTGGTCCTCCATCCACCACCTGTTCCAGTGCTTCCCGGATCTCCTCCACAATATTGTTGCCTTCTCCAAGGTTTGGTATAGCCAGCTCTGGCAAGCTTGTCTCCTCTGCTGACTCCTGCTCAACTGGCCCAGTGTCAGGCTCAGGTGCGCTGTACTGCACCTCCTCCAAGTTGACAGACCGCAGCTGATGGAAGACAGAACCGTTTTCAGGAAGGGAATTGATTGCTTCCCAGTTGATCTCGACATTCTGAAAGGCTGGATGGAAGTGTTGTAGTGCTTGCAGGTTTGCGAGAATGCGTGACCGCTGGACTTGGAACTCTGGTCGGCGTGCAAAATCCTCTGAGGGATTGGCAGCGTTGGCGGGGGCTTGGGCATTTGTCGGCTTGATGATGAGAACATCAAGGTCGGTGACGGTGAGGGGAAGTCGAGAGAGGAATCTGCCACTGTCATGGGCATAGAGACAGGTGTGGCCTCCGTATTTGGTTTGTCCACCACCAACGCGCCATGTTTGAAGCAGCACATGGTAGGGAGAGAGGAGCATCTCTTCCACCTGTGAGGGCAAGTCAGGGACTGCTCTGCCAGCTGCACGGCACAGTTCCTGCAGAGAAGGACCTGTGAAGTCAGTCATGAGAAGCACATACAATCCTGGACACTGACCTGGATCCATACAGTTGGCAGATGTCCATTTCTCCCCATCAATTTGACAACGTGAACATTTACCCTGTTGGACCTTGAGTCCAAACCATTTCTCATTGCAGTTCTCGCAAGTCTCCATCGTCTCAGCTGCCATTGCTGAGTGGAAGTCCCCAATACACCCAATGGCAGCTTCAGAGAGGCAGATGTCGTCAAGATCGTTGGGTGTTGCAGGAATGGGCAGGAAGGCATTGCCCAGCATGTCGACTGAGAGGGATGACTGAGTTGACTGTTGTCGACGATGATAGGCTGCTCTGGAGGATTCGCGACAGGTGCTGCAAGTCTTGAAGCGGCGAGAGGCTGTCCCTGCTTGGAGAAACTCGGAATGTTCTTTCCAGGTCTTGCACTTGAAGCAGCGTGACTGTCCAGCATGGCGATCCAGGCGTGGTGGTGGGGCTGGTGGCTGTTCTGTGACTCGGTGTGCAGCACCTTGAGGCGGGCTGGGCGGAGTGGCGTAGGGCAGTTGAGGTGCACGTCTGGTTCGTGTGGGGCGGCCAAGCTCTACAGGATGTAGATCCTGGTTGCGACGTGGTGTTGGTGAGGTGACCTCATGGCGCGGGCGTGGAAGACCTCTCTGTGTACCAGGCGTAGGCTGAGAGCCTGGGGTGACTGGTGGCAATGGCCGGGTTGTGCGAGTGGGTGTGCCTGGCGCTGATTGGGAGTGATGCTGCTCCAAGCAAGATTGGCATGTGTTGCGTGGGCGACCTCGATTGTCTCGAAATCGAGGAGTGGCAAAGGTGAAGCCACATTTGATGCACTCAGCATGACCATGCCGTGACCGGGGTGTTGCAAGTGGGACTGGCGGTTGTTTGCGACAGAAGGAGCATGTTTTGAAGAAGTCGCTGCTGCCCCGCCCTGAAGAAGCCTTCCGAAAGTGATCACCATTGAGAGTTGTGTGCTGACCCAAACAGCGTTGGCCTCGAGAGCAGTGCATTGCTGCAATATCTGGGACTTTCTGCATCAGTATGTGCATGCATCGCTTGAAGGCAAAGCTCACATTGATGTTATGGACAAGCCAACACTTGATCATGCATCAACTTGCAAGAAGTTCAGCTGTACTCATCAGCCCATGCATGCATGACAGAAGAATGGGCGACTTACAGTGGGTCCAAAGTTAGGCATGCAATAGGAAGTGAGAAGATTAGGTGTGCAAGGCAAGCCAGGCAGCCTGAAATCTCTAAGTGCTCCGGAATTTCTTTATTTGATCCCCCCACATAAACAGTCAAACTGCCAGGGCTTCGCCAGATTTGAGTAGAGAGGGGGATGAGGATGAAAATTCAAAGTCCCCTCCACCCTTATACCCAGCCTGCCGGAAAATTTTTATTTGGCCCCCCCACTTACCGTTTTCGTTCCAGGGACACCCGCAGAATTCAGCACCGTAAGAGCTACGCTGATAACTTTAGCGGACTGATGTCAGAACTAGCAAAGTCGACCGCCGCGAGGCGGCGGGCCGCCGACCGGTCCACGGTCACCCCCGTTAAACATTCGAGCCTTGTAGATGCATTTCTGGGCATGCATGCAGTCTGAAAATTGGCAGGACTGTCGAAGCCTAGTGTCCCAACCAGCCCTGTGAATTTCAGATGCTTAAGTGTATGAAATGCATGAGCTATGGGCCATAGAAGCAAAACTGCCAAAAACACCTATTTCGAACCGGACGATTCGTCGGCCAAAATCCCCCCAAAATCTGGGCTACGGTGGCAAACCATTTTTTTTTTCGTGGCTGTCCGGTTTTTGCTTGTACGGAAATTTTGAGAGACATGTTTTGGCCCAGGGCCCTCCCTGCCACCTATGAGGGCGAGAGACGACCTCCGACCTCACCTCACCCGACCGACCGACCATCCACCCAATTAGTAAGTTGCATTAGTTTTCATGCATAGGAAAAAGACTAATCAATGCATAGACAACGCCCCACCACCCAACAACCAGCCGACCAGCCGACCAGCCAACACCTGCATGCATCGTAAGTCTTATTAGCTTTTGTGCATGCATAGAGATTACTAATGCATAGACAACAACAATAGCAATCTCGCCAAACTATATCAACGCAACTCAATTAGTAAGTTGAAGTATATAGCTGTCGAAGGAGTCTAATGTTCAGGCGGGTATCCCATCCCGGGAGTCCCGAGACTTTCGGACATAAGGCTTGCCCCGATGCAACGTGAGTTGCGTTGTTGTCAGGCTCATCTCTCTTGCTCACTTCAGAACCATTGCCGTCCATGTCTTCTCTCGATGTCGAACCCGCGGGAAGGGGGGATGAGTCCAGTGAATTCCCGGTTCTCCCCCTGGATGGCAGTGCCTCTGGCCTCACCCGCCATGCATTGAGCAAGATCGACCAGTCCGCATCAAGAAAGCTCAAGTACCCGAAGCGACACCGACCTGATGATCATCCCGACTTCATCCACTCCGAGTGAGTCAACCGCTCTACCCCTTTCCCGTCCATCCCGCATGCATTCCCCTCCGTTGCCCCTTGCAGGGCCAGTGGAAGCTATGGCCAAAATGCGCGATGGGCAATATGCTGACATTGACTTAGGCGACAGCGGCAACCAGAGTGCCCCTACCGTGATCAACTTTCCGTCCAACACCCGTTGGATGTCGACACTTTCACCGAGCCAGCCGATCCCATACGCCTCGAACTCCTTCACCGCTTCCTCAATCCGAGCGTCCCACGGTCAGACTTGCAAGTGGCCATGCTTCAGCAAGAGCTGCGCATCGCATATCCCGAATCACCCCGACTCCTTGCAGGTCCAGGCAATCAAGGGATCCGCTCGTCTTACCCAGGCCTGCCGTTCCATGTGGTCCGACTCGAGGGCATCATTGGCCGAAAGGCCCGAAAGGAAATCCTTGCAGCGTTCCGACAGTTCGACAGGCTGAAGCCTTTCAAGCACGTGCCGAAGACTCAGAAACGAACAACCCTTGATTCCGAACGTCACTTCCATCCGTATCACATGGCCATTGTCAAGCGAATGGGGAACGAGCTCGGTGCAAGTAAGGACGCCAATCAATGTCCTCGAAGTCGAATCAGCAATCCGAATTCGAGGCAAATACAACGACAAAACGCCGCCTACCACCTGACCGACCTGCTTGACGAGCTTGTTGCAACTCCCATTCGTCGTTACTATCAGAAACTCGACCCTACCACCACGGAATACGCCTTTCATCTCAACCACCACGCCAATCGCGCCGCCGAGTGGAACAGCTCAAAGCCATCCAGCAAACGAATGCGTCTGGGTGGTCTCGCAGGCGGTGTGGCCTTCGGATATGGTGAAGCACGGCACCCTCATCTCGATGTCAACGACTCACATGGGGTCCCTTCACTCATTGTGCAGCTGCTTGGGCCACCCGGGATCACTCATTTCCCACAGCTCAACCTGGATGTACGGCTTGCGGCAGGCGATGCGATCATAGCGCCCACATCGGCTTTGCTACATCACGGCACTGGAGTCGGTAGTGTGGACGAGAGAAGGGTCACTGCTGTCTTCTACACATGTCAACACATGGAGAACCTAGTGGGGAATCTGGTAGAAGGTACATATGAAGGAGGAGCTTTTGAGGGGTTGATGGAGGACGACATAGAGATATTGTAGTAAAGAAGCTCTGAACTTAATATATATACCCATGTTTATGAATACTTAGAGCGGCGGTAGAACTGAGCCCGGCGAATGAAAGACCTCCCCTTCCACGGTAGTCACGGTGGGTCTTGAGCGCGTGGTCGGTTTCCTCTTAGGTGACGGAGTGGCCGGGGCAGCAACTGATGCCGACCGCTTACCACCTGTGGGCAAGCTAATGTCGGTGAGATCAATGATGAATAATCCCCTTGGGTCACGGCGATTGATCTCTCCATCGACCATTATGACCTGGCCACGGGCTGGGAAGGGGAGGTTTGCCCAGCGCGGATTGTCAGGGATCCAGACCTTGAAGCGGAACGTGTTGTTTCGGCCATTCTGACCTTTTCAGCTGCTTTAATACCAACAATGGCCTCGTCCACTCACGCCATAAATGAGCCCGGCAATTGTGAACATACGGTCCACCACGTCGGTCTCAAGAGCTCCTTGCAGAGTCACGTGGAGCCTTTTCTCGTAGGGAACATTATCGAGGTAGTGCTCATCTGAACATCAGTATTATTGCTCTTCATCAATATGTCGGACTCTGACCGTTGATCTCTGCCCATGGAAACTGCTCGACCTTGTTCACAAAAAGCTCAAGGGGTGCTGCCATAGACCCATCATGAGCGACCGACCCACGGAACTCGACCATTTCATTGACCGCTGGCGGAGTGACCGTGTAATAGTGACAATGAACAACATGGGCTTCACCGGAATCTGGGAGTGTCATCCGACAGGTGAGCCTGTACTGGCGAGATTTGGCTGGGTCGGGGACCTCGACGTTGGAGACCACAAGTGGCCCACATGCCTTGGCATAATGGTGAGGAGCGGGAGCCGCCGACATGGCAGTGTCGGTTAAAGTCAGTTGGAAGAGAGAGATGCTGTCAAGCAAGAATGGTGGACGGGCTTGGGCTCACTCGCAGGTTTTGTACTTGACCGCATCTCCGTCCTGCCCGAGCAACATTACAAGCCATCTCAAGACTATCACACTAATTCATGTCCGTCCCCGTCTCATGCCGCAACGGGAAAAGTGTCTACAGCATTATATCCCAATCCGGCGGCTCCAAGCACCTCGCCGTAGACAACGTTTGGGGTCTGACAAGCGGGATATCCGTCCGGCGGAAGTAGAACTTTGACTGCATCCGGAGATGTTGCTCTTGATAGCCCAACATAGAGCTGCCCGTGGGCAAAACATGGCAACGTCAGGTCCAGCCCGGCATGGGAGAGCGATTGGCCTTGGGCCTTGTTGATGGTCATGGCAAATGCAAGGCGAATGGGGAATTGGGTCCGGTGCAGAGTGAACGGTAGCTCCGTGCTTGGATTGGCGGTCAAACGGATACGAGGTAAGAGAACGCTTGTTCCCTTGCCAGGCCCGCTAAGAACCAGGCATCGTAGCACACGTTGACCGATGTGAACCACCAGCAGCCGTGTTCCGTTGCACAACCCCGCTCCCGGTGCCAAATTGCGAAGTAGGACGACCGGACAGCCAACTTTGAGCTCGAGATGATGCAATGGAAAACCTGCTGGGTCAAGTGTATTGAGTAACTCCACCGGAACATTTGACGGCTGACCGTTGTCATTGACTGCAGTGTCTGCTGACCACATAGGGTGCACGGGACCTTGTATGGTGTGTAGGACAAGGCTGTTGACCTGGTCGACCGATTTGTTGTGGGGGGCTAGGATCACGCGCTGGTCAAAGAAATTTGCAAGGGCAGAGAGATCGCCGGGGGTATGCGACGCAATGTTTGGGTAGACATGATTGATGAGATCCTGTCGGCTTGATCCTGCGGGAAGAAGGGTGTTGTGTGGGAGAGTGACGGTACCGTTGGGAGAGATTGATGTGCCATTGCCAACCGTCAGCAGCCAGGAGGCAAAGGCTCGTGACGCCCTTGGGTCTGCCGAGGAGACAAGGCGCATGTTGTGCTGCAGGCGTAAAACTTGCACGTCCGCCCAGAATGCCGCATTTGTGAGAGTTGCCAAGATGATAGCGGTTGGGGTGGCTTTGGGGATCACAGGCAGGCATTGTCGTAGGTCACCTTTGATGAGCCCAATGTACCGGTCATCTGTGCTCAAGGCTCACCGGCAAACAGCATGACAATCCCTCCAAATGGCTGCACGTTCCCCCTGACGTCTCGCAGCATCCTGTCCACGGCAGCAAAGCAATCCACATGCTGCATGACAGCTTCATCCCACACAATCAGCTCAGCCTCTCGGAACAGCTGAGCCAGGGGGCTCTGACTGCTGACCGCGCACATTGAGTCGGGGCTTGCGTGGACGGGGATCTTGAAACGTGAATGGGCGGTACGACCTCCAGGGAGTAAGAGGGAGGCAACACCGGAAGAAGCCACCGCAAGCGCAATCCCCTTCCGGACACGTACAGTGGCAAGGCAGAGCTTTTCCACAAACGTCTTTCCCGTCCCGCCTGGGCCATCGAGGAAGAACAGCCCTCCCCCCTTGCGGGCTACCGCTCTGCTGACTGCGGTCAGAGCATCAAGTTGATCTGAATTTGCAGTCTGTCGCCCCACCAGCAGGTCGTGCTCGAGCTCCACCACATCATAGGCTCTCTCCTCCGCCAGCAACGTTGATTCCAACAGTGCCCGAGCTGTCTCTGTAGGCTCGGGCAGCCCGAGCTCTACCATCGTGCGCCCTTGCTGCTGCACAAGCGTCGCAAGCTCAAGAAGGCCGTGAGCAGCGATCTGGTCATCTGTAGGGCAGGGAATACTGTAAGGTGGCTGTCGGAGGCGATGGTCACAGTCGTCATACAGATCAGATTTGTGCTTCTCGAGCAAGAGTAATGGATCGGTGGGTGAAGAGTGTAGGATGATGGTGACAAAGAGGATACGCAGCGCATGCGCGGTCTTGAAGGTGGCAGCCTCATCGAGGCATTGATGGTGCTCTTCGTCCCCGGCAAGGAGCCCCCTCCTGCTGCAGGCTTCCTTGTATGTCTCGCATACTGCCCCGTCCACCGTCCTGAGGTCTTGAAACGAGGTGGGTCCAGGAACGTGATAGAGCAGAAGTCGAAGATAGAAACGCTCTGATTCAGCCACAAATCTGACTGCGAGGAGTGAGGGACACCTACTGGACCGGAGCTGGGGGGAACAAACAGTACACGTCCAACGCAGCGTCCTGCATTGCGCTTCCGTAGCTCCCACGACGCGGTCTTGTCATGCCACGTAAGCATCATGGGGCAATCGGGATACAAAAGCGTTGCAGATCTTGCTGGATTCCTTGCGCAAAAGGTGAAAAAGGCCTCAAGCTTTGAGGGCTTGATCATGCGTAGTGTCGCCCTTGCTTCCGATGTGGGCCTGAATAGCACAGTCTTCTCCCCAGGAAGGTGCACTGGAAGTCGGATGACGGCAGGGCCATGTTCACTGATATCATATGACAGCAGACGATAGCAGGCCTCGGCGGCCGAGATGTAGCGTCCGTCAAGATAGTCGCGGATCTCGTCCACATGCTCATCAGGACCGTGCAAAACAAACGCAGATCGATCATTGCCTTTGTAGACATATTTGAAGAGATATTTGACCGAGCTGATTGCGGATGCGATCTCCACATTGATGTGACAGTCGTATTTGAGACAAAGCAGCGGGCTGTATGGGACCACCCACTGGTTGGTGAACGGGAACCCGTCACGCATGAACACCCTCCCATTGTTTCGACGGCGATAGACGGGGTAGGAATCCGAGTCGATGGTCGTGGTCTCTTGGAAAGGACGGGGATACCGGGACTTGCAGCGATTGTTGATCATGCATGGGCACTGTGGATGGCTTGTCCCGCAGGGTCCATGTAGCATGCAACTGGTGACCGTCGCCCACAGATCTGGTTGTGATACGGGATCAGGTAGCTCAGCGCATACCAGATTGTCGACGTCGGCCCCATGGCGTGGGCAGCTGGCAGGTTCAAGAATGAGGAGAATATGTGCGTGAGGGAGACCTCGCTTCTGATACTCGACCACCCATGTGTATCCGATCACTTTGCCAAATATTGCCCGGGTGCGAAGGTCATCCAGCAAAGCGACAAGCTTGCCGTGAAAAACGCGTGCAACCAGGTCCGGACGATCGTGCACGGCCTGACCCGGAGCCAGCTGCTCCCGTATTTCTCGCCAGTTCGTGTTGCTTGTCATTGTGATGAAGAGTGACGGCTTGCCACATTGTCGGACAATGGCCATGCAGTCCTGATAGGTCTGCTGCATGTAGCGAGGGCCGCCAACATGATTTGCGGGCAGCACCGTCCTTTGGCCAATCCTGTGCAATGGGACTCCATCCTCAAGAGCTTCTCGCAAACCGGCATGGGTTTCAATCCGTAGCTCATGCTGGTTGTCCCGATACCAATCAAGCTCCTTCTGCTCGACCGAAGCCCACGCATCAACGACCCATTCCTGCAACAGAGTGCAAGCTCGGTGCAAAGTCGAGAGCGGGTGATGCAGGCGAGTGAATAGGTGATATGCGTGCCATTGCCGCATTGAGATGAATGCGGCAGCTGCATGCTCAGCTAGGACCGGCAATTTGCATCAAGATACACACTGCGTGGCTCGACAATGTTCTGACCAAAGCCATGGAAGAGACCCTGAACCATTTCAGGCGACCACCCCATTGTACCTAGCGGCAACAGCAGAACGAACCGTAGCGGTAGGTAATGCGGATTTGACTCGTTAATCTTGACAAGACGCTGACCATGACGAGCTTGCAATACAATCTCTCGTTGTGACGAGTGCATGTGCCTGGGCTGGTCCATCACAATGGCTCCTATCTCCTTTGACCGCGGCAAATTGTATCGTCGGGGGTCTTTGGACCAAGGCTGAACTGTCGAAAGGCATACAGAGACCAATCTCTGTTCTTGGACCGACATGCCTCGCAAGCGTTCGCCCGCATTCATGAACAATCTTGCAAAGGGGTTGTAGTTGAGCATGAGCTCAGACAGAGTAGCAAGTAAGTCTGCTCGGGTCCCGAAATGTGTCGTTGAGATGTGACGGCGTTCGGCCTGACCAATGGCCGTGTTGTCGCTTATATAGACTTGCAGGAATTGCGACGGCGACCCATCCGGGGGCACAAGTGCCCCAATATGGTGGCACAGCTGACCTTGTATCTTGAAGACTGGAACGCCTGGGGTGCGACCGATGGGGTCCACAGACACACCCAGTGACGCAAAAGCCAAGGCATTGTTGTACGTTCGGATGTTCTCGCGGAAGTGACGCGAGACGCTGTCTGGTATGTTAGCAAGCTGTATTTGGAGGTTTACACCCTACCCTGTTTTGATAGCAGGTCATCAATCAAGGGCGGTGGTCGGGGCAGCGGTTGTAAGTCGATGCGTCCAAATTTGCAGCATGTGCGGAAAGGGCTGAAAGTGCCCGGCGGCGTTTGCGTTGACATCTCCGTACGCCAATGCAATGCTTGGCAGCACGGACACACTTGGTCCATGGGACCTAAGTAGTGGCGATGTGAGATATTTGGCAGTAGTGGTTGTGTGCCCCATGGCAGATGCGCGAGCGGGACAGGAACTTGCGTGCCACTCACGTCGGTTCGACCTCTTGCGTGCCTTTGGGCCGCGGCCTCTCTTGCGGCCCATGTAGCAGGCTCAAGTTCAACAATTGGGTGCTGATTTGCTTCCTGACGCGCCCGCGCACGACGTCTGCGCTGAGCCTGTTGACGACGCTGCGTTGAGCTGCCAGGTGGAGCCTCTGGCTCGGGGGTGTATGCCTGCGGCCGTCTCCGCCGTCGTGAGGATGTGCGACTGGCAACAAGTGCCGGCATTGGCAAGCGCAAAACGTCAACAGTTGACCAGGTCAAAGAAGTGTGCTACATGCATCTGGGCCGGACACAGCGGTCTGGCAGAGACATGCAGGCAAACCGTTGGTGGAAGAACAAAGAGCCTCAGCACGGGCTTTGATTACTGAATGCGGCTTGGGACGGAGAGGGAGACGGGGATGGACAACGGTCAGCCGTACAACACATCATGCACGTGCCAACCACATGGTTTGTCATGCACCGATTACTTTACTGAACGGATATATATTATAGATAACTCGAGGCAGTGGCGAGATTCAGGGATGCCGAGATCTCTGTGGGACCCCTCTCGACCGGTTAGTCGCATAGAAGCAGCTGAATCGGAGTCACATGCATGCACGATGGGTAGTCTGAGCGGTCATGTCTATACGAAGCGGGGCATCAGGCCTTTCCTCTGCCCCATACATCCAGGCAGCGTTGTTCGAACGCCTCGACCATCTTTTCCGACACTTTAGGGAGGACCGCCTGACTGGCTATCCGGTGGAGGGGGTTGACAAAGGCAAAAGCTAGGTCGATGGTGAGAAGAGTCGGGCCAGTGTGGGGGTCGGTGTTTGACGAGTTTGGCGGGCGGTCAGAGTTCTCGGATGGCGGCAGGGGTGACGCTGACGAGTGTGGCGATAGCTCGGATGCAGGTGAGAATGACCCTGTCGTCAGTTAGGCAGATTCGGTGTGGGCTCACAAGTTGTGACAAGGCTCTTGAACATGGGCGACTTTTTCGCTGCAGTCGCCTGCGATGAGCACTCCTCTATGACCATACCACAGACTCACGGTGACGCTCTCAAATGGCCTGCCCTCCACCCTCGAGATGAACCTCTCCTCCATTCCTCCAAAGCCGACCACTAGCTCTGCATCGACATCGAATGGCCGGTCGTCTGATTGCCACTTGCCCTCTTGTCTCCGCCCGTCTCTCCTACTGACAATGGTCGAAGCAGTGCAAAAGGGGATGAACGAAGAATACGATGGGACGTTTGCGACTATCGAGTAGAGTTGAGCTTGAGAGTAGGGCAGGATTTTTCGCGAATGAAATCGCTGCAGATCGCGATCTGAATCGAGCGTCTCGCCTTCTTCCGCCGAAGCGAGATTGGCCAGCTTGGTGATATCTGGTAGGCTGAAGAGTGTCCTGCGTGGGAGTCTCGGGGTGGCAACTCTGCTCGGTGGGGGCCGTAGAGATGGTCGGGCGGGAAGAAGCAATTTTGTGCGCGGCGCTTGACGGGCTGGTCGGAGGACCGCCCGTGATGTCGAGGCATTCATTCTGGACAGGATCGCTCTTCTGCAGCGGGCCTACTCTCCTAGATGCGATGACTGGTAGTGAATGGGTGAGAGAGCAACGCCGAGTGGTTCTTTGGGAGCCTTGATTCGGGCGCTGCCGGTCAAAAGTGTCCGCCAGGAACGAGTCCAACAAATTTCAATGTCCACCGCGACCACTTTTGACATCACTCTTCACTTGACACCTGGTGCAGCAGTCGACAGGATGTCACACGACTTTATCGGGACTATAGACTCGGACGATGAGGTTTCAAACTATGGCGAGTCGTCCCGACCCCGCTCGAGGGCCCAGTCGCAGGCTCCGGCGGACGATCTCGACCCGGGTTTCAGCTTTGACATCGGTGCGGATGGCCAGGCGCTGGACGCGTGGGGCGGGGACGAGATTCATGCTGTCAAGGACAACAAGGTGGGTCGGGAAGCGTGGGCCAAGTTGTCAAGCTGATGTCAGCCGCTGAGCGTGGACGACATTATTGCGCGGCGGACAGGCAAGCCGGTCGAGGCATACAGGGAGAGAAAACGGCGGCGAGCCGAGGAGCAGGAGTCGGACGGGTCGGACGAAGGCGAGCCGAATGCAAGCGAGGTCTCGGATGAACAGGAAGAGGATGAAAGCGGTGATGAGAGCGAGGAGGACGACAGTGACGACGAAAATGATGATGACGCGATGGAAGAGGACGATGCGGAAGATGAGGATGCCATGGACATCTCGGAAGATGAGGACGCCGGCGCTGCGTCCGGTGCCGATGAGGAGAGCGACAGCAGTGACGACGAAGAAGACGCCGCGGAGATTGCAAAGAAAGACGCCTTTTTCGCGCAAGACCCGACTGCCGACCCCACTCTTCCCTCTTCGTTCGCCTCGATGAACCTCTCCCGCCCCCTACTCAGAGCCTTGACAGCTTTGCAGTTCACAAAACCCACACCAATCCAGGCAAGAGCGGTCCCCCTTGCCCTCCTTGGCCGCGACATCCTCGGGTCCGCCGTCACAGGTTCAGGAAAGACCGCAGCATTCATGATCCCCATACTCGAGCGGCTGTGCTACCGGGATAGGGGCAGAGGCGGTCAAGCCTGTCGAGTACTAGTCCTCTGTCCCACGCGAGAGCTGGCGGTGCAGTGCGAGGCTGTCGGTCGTGCTCTTGCCAGCAAAGGGGGCATGGACGTCCGATTTGCTCTGCTCGTCGGCGGTCTATCGCTCAACGCCCAAGCGCACACCTTGCGCACTCTTCCGGACATCCTCATCGCGACACCTGGCCGACTGATTGACCACCTCACCAACACGCCGTCATTCACCCTGTCCGCATTGGATATTTTGGTCATTGACGAGGCGGACCGGATGCTCGAAGCTGGTTTCACGGATGAGTTGGAGGAAATTGTCAAGGCCTGCCCTCGATCTCGCCAGACCATGCTCTTCTCCGCTACGATGACCGACAGCGTGGACGAGTTGGTCAAGCTCTCGCTCGATCGGCCCATTCGAGTCTTTGTCGACCCGAAACGCAACACGGCGCAGGGGCTTACGCAGGAGTTTGTGCGTATTCGCTCTGACGACACGCGATCACCGAGCTTGTTGGCGTTGTGCAAGCGGACAGTCCGGGAGCGCTGCATCATCTTTTTCCGGAGCAAGGCGCTGGCGCATCAGATGAAAGTGGTGTTCGGTCTGAACGGCTTGAAAGCGGCCGAATTGCACGGTAACCTGACGCAGGAGCAACGTCTGCAGGCTCTCAACGAATTCAAGAGCGGCAAGGTGGACTATCTCCTCGCGACTGATCTCGCCTCGCGTGGTCTCGACATCAAAGGTGTAGAGACGGTGATCAACTATGACATGCCGGGGCAGCTGGCTCAGTATACCCATCGTGTGGGCCGAACAGCTCGTGCAGGACGGCGCGGACGATCGATCACCCTTGTGGGCGAGGCCGACCGGAAAATGCTCAAAGCGGTGATCAAGCAGTCTAAGGAGGACGAGATCCGACACCGAATTATCCCTGCCGAAGCGGTGATGTCGATGTCGGAGACGCTGGAGGGGATGAAGGACGACATACAAGAGATCCTGAAAGAGGAAAAGGAGGAGCGAGCGGTGAGTCGATCAAGTGTGACGGCGCTGACGGCAGATGCGCCAAGCAGACATGGAGTTGAAGAAGGGTCAGAACATGGTCGAGCATGAAGAAGAGATCTTCTCTCGACCTGCCCGGACGTGGTTCCAGTCTGAAAAGGAAAAGCAGGCCGCAAAGAGTGAGTGAACGTGCTCAGCAACGCTGAGGGACGCTGACAGTAGATGCGGGCAAAGTCGCCTACACATTGAGCTTCCCGGAAGCACCAGCACCCTCTGAGAAGTCAAAGGTCAAGCACGGCAAGTATGACGGTCTGTCGCGGCGGACCAAGCGCAGACGCATGGCGATCGAGGCCGACGAGGCGGACAACTCGGTGCACTCGAATGCCGCGGCCATCCGTGCCGCGAAGAAGGGGGCCAAGCCAAAGAAGATCTCGGAGCCGCTTGCTCCTCGCACAAAGCCCGGAAAGAAGGTTGGCGGGAAGAAGAACAAGGGCAGTGCGTTCGAAGAGGAGCGGGGCGGGCGCAAGCACGAGGGGATGCGGGCGAAGCGAGTCAAGGTGAGCTTGGGGAAGAAGGGCAAGCCTGGGAAGGGCAAGGGTAAGGGGAAGAAGTAGTGTGGCAGCTATAATGCATGTGGAGTCCTACAGGTCGCAAGGAGATGGAGTATCTGTTGCCTTTAGCAGCTGTTCTGTGCAAACAAGGCGGGTAGGTGAGAATAGCACGTCGAGCGGATATCCATGAATGGCGGACAATGAGCTTCACTAAGCAGTTGAGTGCTTGCTGAAGGACCATTGCCAGCAGGGGCCACAAGAATGAGTGGACGAGTCGATGGTCTCAAGGAGACAGAGCCGCAGACTGTACGACACATAGTTGTCGAAGCCAAGACTTCTTACGGCTTTTGCCCTTCCGGGAGATGACTCCGGCGAGGGCCAACGTGAAAAGTACAGTAGTGGACGTCCGGGATACATAGCCACTACTCCATCGTCGAGTCCAAAATTGTACAGGTCAAAGGGGACCACAGCAGCGCGGTTGCAAGAAGGGACACATGTGTCAAGTACGGCGATGAGGTGTCAGCGACACTCCTAGCGGCCGCCGCTCAAAAGAGCGGCACAAGCCTAGTCAGCATGTGAGTGGGTGTATGCTATACCGAGCTGCAGAGCGAGACCTCTTGCATGTCCTGCTGTACTAGCTGTACTAGTGGTAGTATCAGTATTAGGAGCAAGTGCCGGCGGTGACTTGCCTCTCGGTAACATTATCACCATCATCAATCGGTGTTGAGACGCCGGAAAGAGCAGGACTGTTAGACATCTCGATGGTACTGTATGTAGCCGCTTAATGGTTCTGGGGCTGCCCACGCTGGCGTGATCAGAGGTGAGGGACAGAGCCGTGACCTCTGGCTTGGTCACGGAACGCCTGCACGGGGCCATGGTCAGAAAAACAACGCAGTCAGAACCAATGCATCGCCATTTCGCATCAGAAGGGATGGTGAGAAGGCCTAACTGCCCATGCAGGAAGTCAGAGGGATCGACTTTGCTTGATGGTCAGTCATCATATCAGTAACAGTCAGGGTAGGTGAAATGCATCGGGTTCGCATATGCATTGATGGCGAGACTTGGTCGATGGGAAGGACAGATTCGAAAAGGGGGGGAATGGACAGGCTCCAACGGCACAGCTGCTCGTGGCAGGCTACTCTTTCGCGTCTCCCAATCAGCAAGGGTACAGGGATCATATAGCAGCCCCGACTCACTCTCGTCTTCCTCCTTGAGGACGGGGATCCCTCGACCGGCAAGAGAGCCCCCGAGGACTTGAGAGTACGCAGTCGGCCACTCGGCGGGCGCATTGTCGTCGGCGAGACCCGCCTTGCGCGAGGTGTGCAATTGCGAGCCCTGCTCGAAGTGGTAGTGGCGGCCCTGTAGGTCGGTCGGCTCTTGCAGCTTGTCACTGCCGACGGTCAGCCAACCCAATAATGTGCTGCATTGCGCTGCACTCACTCGAGGTTCTTCAGGTCGGCGCGGAACTTTCTCCTGCCAGTCAGCTCGGACAAAGTCCAGGAGAGGACGTACTCGTAGCTAGGTGCAATCCTGTTCCCATTCCTATCCTGGCCCTGGGGCTGGTCGCCGAGCAGCAGGTTATTGGCGATACGATTACTGATACGCTCCATGCTGCTGGGGGTGTTACCGGGGGTGGCGGCGTGGGCGAGACTGGGCGTGGGGGCGATCCCAATCCCGATTCCCCGGCCGCGCATCGCAGACGCAGCATTAAGCGGGGCGACGCGCCCAGCCGGCGACGAGGGCAGCACGGCGCCAGCGGCGGGCCTGAGCGACTTGGGTGGGGGACGGTCAACAGGCGTGTTGAACGGCGTGTCGCCTGGCTCGTAAAAGGTCCGCCCGTTGGGCGCGAGGATGCGGCTGGTCTTGGCGCCGGGCGCCTCGCCGGGTGCGTTGTGGTGCAGCAGCTTGGGCTTAGGTGGGGTCACGGATGACATGGTCAATCAGGTGGGTCTTTTGGTGTACGGCGACGACGACTGGAACAGGGAACTGGGGTGTCTATCTATGCAGAGATGAGAGGCGGATGGAGAGGGGCCTTCGGAGTCGTCTCTGTACATGTCGCAGGCGGCTGGAGCGCTCTCCTTGACACGTCCTTTGTGCGCCGGGGAGAAAGGACGGGTCGTGCTAGTGGCATCGAGAAAGAAAGCGAAAATGACACGCGCAGTGCGTCAAGCTCTTGTTTGCTTTTAGGTGATCAGCGCAGTCGATAAGCGATGTATGAGCTATGTTAGAGGTCTTGCCATTATGTGTCAATGTCTCAGGTCCGTCAGAAAGAGTCACGCGGTCAGTGACAGCGGCAGTAAGCATACAGTGATGATTCCGGTTGACCCATGCCTCGCTGTCTGCATCTTCAGTGGGCTCTGTAGACGTCTGAGAACAGCCTACGCCTCGGAGCACGGACCTCGTGTGTGCGTGGCGACTTCGCCACTGTGGCACTTCCGTCTTGCACCCTCCCACAACATCCCACACACCATTCCTCTCGTTCAACTTGCTCGCAACAGGACGCTTGTGCATGATCAAAAGCTCGCCGCCGGTAAACTAGGCCCGTAAACAGACCGACCCTGAGATTCGGAGCAAAATCACCCACCCTCCCTTTTCCTCCCTTCCTTCCCTCCCAGCCGGCCGTCGCTTGCAAAATCGCTGTTCTTTCGCCCCAGACACCGCGGCGAGGTTCAGGCGGGCTCTGTCGACCAGCAGGAGCCGAATCCGTGCCTCCCCAGCCTGTCTCCCGCCACATTTCCGGAAAATCCCTCCCGACCCTTCCCCGACTCCACAGACCTCCCAGCAAGCTCCTGGAGGTCCCCCCAGAGCGCTAGACCCGATATAAGCCTCCGGAGAGGCTTTTTGGCCAAGCTCCTATGGCAGAATGGCTATCGCACCTCACTAGTATTAAGCTAGGCGTCGCGCGCACCTCATGAGGAGATTCTTGGTTCGATTCCAAGTGGGAGCACAGGAGCGCCTCCAGGCGCTTCTCTTTTCTTTTCCTGACCATCCTGATGTGTTCTCCTTCTGTTGTAGACCTTCGTGGCCGATGTGGACAAGTGTTCGAGGTGTAGGAGGAGGTCGGGGGTCGAGTAAGGTCGAGGAGGGTCGGAAGGGGGTGATGACGGAGGGAAGTCGTGGCAGTGAGGCGGAGGATGTCCGGCAGGGGCATGGGTCCGAGTGTGGACAATGTTAGGACGATTGGGCAAGTGTGGGGCGTATGGGTGAGGGATGAGTCGCATGTCGATGGTGAGGGATGGGTGTGAATAGAGTGGCGAGGATGGAAGGCGGTGTGGCGTGGACAAGTCGGTGGCAGAGCGTCGAGCGAGTGAGGGGGGTTCGTATTGGTCGGTATTGCGGATGCGAAGCACAGTATCAGCTCTGTTCTTCCACGCAGAGTAGTGCTGTCAGAGTAGGGGACCGGAGGAGTAGGAAGGGAGCAGCGAGGGAAGGGATCGCTGGGGTTGAGTGACCCCGAGGCAGAGCACGAATCATGCTCACGATGGCTAGGGCTCTCTGTCTCTGCCTGTTGCTGCTCGTTTCTGCAAGTGCATGAAGAGAGTGGCGAAGAGACTGTCGTGTCGAATGAAAAGAGGCTGACGAGAGTGGCACTGAACGCACGGGAGAGGGGCGATCGGGGGATGCGTGCGTTTGACTGGATTTAGTCCGCCTTACTGCGGCGACGTTGCACGAAGATGTCCACCGATTCGAACGCAAAATGAACGACAAGAATTCGACAAGAGTAGAGAAGTGATAGAGAAGAGAAAGAGGAGGAGGGTGGAAAAGTGCGGGAGAGGGTGTCACGTCGAGTCGCCACGCGTGCCGACTTTGAGAGGGGGGTCCAAGCGTTGGAGAGTGAGACCCGTGAAGAGCCGAAAAGTGGTATTGGAGGGACAAGTCGCGATGACGACGAGCACGAGGGTGACAAAGATCGACGAGGCACATATGACCATCAGTAGCGGGTAAGTGTATGGGTGGGGGAGCCGGATAGCATCCGAGCGCAGTGAGCAAACGAGTGGAAGAGATGAAGATAGCATGCATCACTCGTCTGCTACGAGGGCGCCGTAGTATGCTGTGACTGCTTTGACCTTGTCGCCGACCCATTCTTCTTCCACCTCGACCCATTCCCGCTCAGCTTCGGTCTGTTTCGCGAGCCCACCGAGCTCGCCGACGTCGATGTTGCGCGGGAGGTAGTACGCAATGTTGGGCGTGAGCGTAGAGGTGAGGTGAAACAGGTCCCGCCCGTGAATTGGCTGAACAGCGGACAGGGGATAGATGTCGGACGACAGGTAGTCGGGACCGCCTAGAGTTAGCCTTGACGGGCGGGGCGGACTCACCCCAAGGTGGACTGAGAAAGACGACGTCGATGCTGTGTGTGGGCGGCCCCTTTGCCCATGTCACAAAGTCGGCGAGGATGAAGTCTATCCGGTCTGCGACGCCGAGATGAAGAGCGTTGTGTCGTGCAAGTCGTAGCCGTACATGGTCGTTGTCGATGGCGATGACTATAATCAGCATGATCCAGGCTCGAGAACCCACCCCTCTCGCACGTCTTGGCAAACTCAATGGCATTCCCGCCAACGCCGCAGAATGCATCCACAATGACATCGCATCGACATCGCTCGGCGATGTGTGCGGCTATGGGTTGCGGCGTGATGGAGAACCATCCCGTCGTATCGAGAAGGAGGGGAAGCTCGTCGTAGAGCGGAAGGAGAAAATGTCGTTGATGCCAGTCTAGCATGAGCCGGGCTCCCATCGAGATATGGTCTCACATTTCACCAGATCTTTCGGCACCTGATCCGCACTGGTGTAGCGCTGCACCAGACCCGTGCAATCCCACGGATGCCCCTCGTAGTCGTCTCGCGCCTTTCCTTTTCGAGAGATCACCCTGCGCCTCTTCGTCGGAGGTTCGGGAGCGTGGTTCAACTTTGATGGACCAGGCTCGGGGCTCAACACCCGCTGCACTTCAGGCGTCGACGCTTCGGCCGTTGGGGCCGCCACGATCTCATCAGGCTGGGTCGACAAGAAGCGACCGCTGACCTCTGCCAAGATGGCCTCGGACTTGGCCTGCACAGACGAGAAATCTCCATCGAGTGGCAGCAGAGGTTGAGCGCGGATGGAGACGCGTAGCTCTTGTGGTAGCGATGCGAAGATGGACTTTGACGTCCCCGGTCGTCTTGGCATGGTGTACGTCTTTGAACATGAAGAATCGACCTTTTGGCTGGGACCTGATTGAAGCCGACACGTGACTGATTTCCTTAACAAGGGGCGTTTCAGATTACCATCCAGTGCTCGGATCCCTTTGACGCGATCGTCTTTTCCTCTGATTCATCCTCTTCTCACATGACAGTCCGCATTCGGTAGCTCTCACGAGGTGGCAGAGCTCCTCTTTCCTCCAGAGTCGTCTTGCATCTATCTCTTGCAGCGCCATGGTGAGCACGAAGGCTGAAGGCCCGGCTGATCCCAGTCCACCTACGCCACCTCACGACCGAGCCCCCATGCTGATCCGGAGCTCTACTATGTCAAGCAGAAGAGAATAGGTCAGTTGAAGTTCAAGTTGTACGTCAGTACCAGGCTCATCTACAGGGAAGGGCAGCTTCGGAGAGGTCTACAAGGGGTCACTTGTTCATTGCGACCGCGACTCAGCTGACGCCAAGATATGAGATCAAAACATCCCGACCGGTCGCCATCAAGATTATCGACCTCGAGAGCGCCGAGGATGAGATTGAAGACATACAGCAGGAGATCCAAATACTGGGTCAGATGGACAGCGAATTTGTCATTAGGTGAGCATCAAACGCATTGCGCCGCTGATGACAGGTATCATGGCTCGTTCCTGAAAGGCTCGAACCTGTGGATCATCATGGAGTATTGCGAGGGCGGGTCTTGCGCGGATCTTGTAAGTCTACTCACTTCGATATGGCTGACAACAGATGAAAGCCGGGGTCTTTCGTGAAGAGTACATCGCTATACTTTGCCGAGAACTGTTGCGGGGACTGGAATACCTACACGGCGAGAACAAGCTGCATCGCGATATCAAGGCCGCCAACATCCTTCTTACTTCGACTGGAGAGGTCAAATTGGCCGACTTTGGTGTCTCGGGGCAGCTCACGGCGACAATGACGAAAAAGGTGAGCATCCTTGGCCGCTCACGCTGAGGTGCAGAATACGTTTGTTGGAACACCTTACTGGATGTCGCCAGAAGTCATCAAGCAATCCGGGTATGATCACAAAGCGGACATTTGGAGCCTTGGCATCACTGCGATTGAAATGGCGATGGGCGAGCCCCCTTATGCGGATCTCCATCCGATGAAAGTCCTCTTTCTCATTCCCAAGAACCCGCCTCCGCAGCTCGATGAGACCAAATTCTCCAAGCCGTTCCGGGAATTTGTGTCGCTATGTCTAAAGAGAGACCCGCGGGAGGTGAGTCGACATATGAGATATCGCTCACCGCAGCGTCCCTCCGCGCGAGAACTTCTCAAGCACAAATTTGTCAAAACCGCACGGAAGGCATCGTATCTCACCGAGCTCATCGAGCGATTCGAAAAGTTCAAATCCGAGTCCGGCGAGGAGAAGCCACAGGCGACTGATGCGGCTCAGTACGCGTGCGTTGATCTTTCACCTGTGACGGTCGGTCTGACGAGCAGCACACGATACGGCCCAGCCGCTGACAACCTCTGGGACTGTGCGTTACTTGCAATCTGTCAGCACGTGCTGACGGCCAGTCGGAACAGTCCGCAATGCGGTTCCAGCAGGGCCTGCGACCGTGTCGAAAGCCCGTCCACTGCCCGGCGCCCCGCTTGACATACCGGCTGAGAGAGCGTCGCTTGAAACGCCGACAGACAACACCCCAACGCCTACCAAGGCCGATCCGCGAGCGAGCGCTTCGCAATCCTTTGCAACGGTCCGCCACGCGCCTAATGCAGTGCAGGCTCCGTCTCCGCGCCAACCGCTACAGGCTTCCCGACCTGCCCCCGCTCCACCGGCGCCACAACCTGAACCCCAAGCCGATGAGACCACAGAAGCAGGCGTTTTCGAATACATTCTTGAGCCCAGCTTCAAATCGGTATGGCTCCGGACTTAGGAGCCTCCCTCGTGCTGACGGCAGATCGTCGCACGCGCGCCGGCAAATGCGAAGACTGTCATTGATCAATTGAGGCAGATGTTCGACGAGGCAGAAGACGCTGTACCAGGCTTGTCAGAGGCCTTTGTGCGAGAAATACTGGCAAGGGTGGACCAGGAAGAGGCCCATTAGGCCTGATGCTGTACGATTTGTATTGCTGCACGCACTCCTTTGTATTTTGTACCGGCTCTCTAATTAGGACGGCGTCCGGTCATTAACAACGCCCACGTGGCCAGAAACCCTCACTTGTCGCCACTCCACCAGTCGTTGTTGCGTCCAACTCTTTATTCGTGTGCATATCCGGCAACATGGGCGCTCTGCTATCCATCCCGCTGCTCACAGGAGGTCTCGGGACCATCGGAGGGTCACTGCTCTCGGGATGTATGGTGTGCATGGGTGCGCAGAGGTTACGCCTGGCGCTTCTCAGCTGACCCGACAGGCGGCACCGCCGCATCTGCCTTTTGCAAGTCGTGCAATTGCAACTCGTCCATTGCGACTCGAGTCGGCTTTGGGGTGAACAAGACCACAGGGAAAAGACTCCAAGCTGACTCTATAGCTCATATTCGCGCTGTCGTCGATGCTCGCGTACCTCTCGCGCACGGATATTGCCATACGGGCTATCGAGAAGCTCAGCTGGGATTGGATCAAGATGGACTGTTCGGGCGGGAAATGCTATGGTCTCCTCGCCGTGCACCGCTTCTGCTTTGCCCTGTCGATGTTCCACCTCATCCTCTCTGCGTTGCTCATTGGAGTAAGAACGACCAAAACCAAGCGAGCGGCTGTCCAGAATGGGTATGCATTCTCAAGAGTTTGGCGGTAGCTGATCTGCAGATGGTGGGGTCCTAAACTCCTCGCCTACTTCCTGCTGTCTTTCCTCTCGTTCTTGATACCCAACGAGTTCTTTATGGCGTACGGATCGTACATCGCTCCCATCGGCGCGTTCCTCTTCATCCTCATCGGACTGGTTTTATTGGTCGACTTTGCCCATACCTGGTCCGAAACGTGCCTCGACAACTGGGAGCAGAACAACTCGAATCTTTGGCAGTTCATCTTGATCGGATCGACCTTTGGCATGTTTGCGGCCTCGATCACTCTGACCATCCTGCTTTACATCTTCTTCGCCGGATCTGGCTGCGGTCTGAACACATTCTTCGTGACGTTCAACCTGATTCTCTCGGCAATCTCCACGGTTCTGGCCATCGCACCCCCAGTGCAAGAGGCAAATCCCAAATCGGGACTCACGCAGGCGTCCATGGTAGCCGCGTACTGCACCTACCTTACCGCTTCCGCCGTGGCCAACCATTCCGACGACGGACACTGCAACCCCCTCCACGCCAGCGGCGGCACAAAGACCACCACTGTCATTATCGGCGCGCTGTTCACCTTCCTTGCCATCGCCTACTCGACCTCACGAGCGGCCACACAGAGCAAAGCCTTGGTCGGTAAAGGCCATCGAGCGGGCGCCGGCGCAATCCAGCTGCCGGCGGAAGCAGAGGAAGACGGCGAGGTGAGACTCGTGACGAACCAGCCGAAAGGTCGGCGAGACGAGATGCGTTACCAAGCGATCCTGGCTGCTGTCAACGCTGGCAGTCTCCCCGCGTCGGTACTGGACGAGCCGGAGGATGATGACGATGAGATCGAGGCGACAATCGGAGAAGAGCGGGACGACGAGAGGGGTGGAACCAAGTACAACGTGACTTTCAGTGCTGGTCATTCTTTGCATTTGCTGACGCCCAGTACTCCTGGTTCCACATCATTTTCGTCATGGCGTCCATGTATGTCGCGGGACTCCTTACCGACTGGTGAGCTGTCGCCTCGAATTCAGTCAAGCTCACGCCGCAGGGCCATCATCTCGACCTCTCCAGTCGCGCATCCAACTGAGCCCCTGCCGATCACGCCAGACCTGGCGGCTATGGCCGAGCCTGACGTGTATATTGGACGATCCGAGGCCACCATGTGGATGAGAGTGATCAGCAGCTGGCTCTGCTATGCCCTGTATTCGTGGAGCCTGTCAGTCTAAATCTGCGACGCCGCGTTGTCGATGCTGATACTCAGGTTGGGACCCGTCGTTCTGCCGGACCGGTTTGACGGTGCATAAAATCCCATCATGATCCTGCCAAAGATGTCGTCTCAAAATCTTGTACTACCTAGACCGAAATGCAGCGTGCATGCAAGCGAGTGTTTCATGGGCAGTGTAAATGTGTATGTCACAGAAGTTGACCAGGTCGTGTCGACTGGTAGATCTTCTGGCGCAATCCTCAAGCGAAAGCAGCCACCCCAGTGATGGCTTTGCCGAGAATCAAAGCTATCTATCAGTTTTGATGGTGTATTAACCATGTACCCACCGTGTATATCCTGTGAGTGAGCCGTGTCCCTCGAGCGAGGAGAAGCTTACATGAGTGCCCTCGTAAGTATTGGCCACTTGCAGGTTGGCTACGTGGCGACCAATGTGATATCTGTGATCAATGGGGGTGCGAGGCCGCCGGATCGATGACCCACTCGTCACTGCAAGCGTTCCCGCCGAGTATGTCCAAGAGCACACGGCTGTGCTTGAGAGCCTCGCTGCAGTTGTTGCGCTTCATCATGGACACCATATCTGGCGCCCACTCGCCTTTATCTTTCAACCTGCCCAGCTGGAGCGATCCAAGGAGACCCAAAGTAGCCGAACTCGAGGCATCGGCGAGCTTCTTCTGGACGAGCTGGAACGAGGCGAGTGGTCGGTCGAATTGTTTCCTAAACGTCAGGTTTTGTGAGGGCCGCGTGTCGTCCGACCCACCTCTCTAGAGCATATTCTCGCGCGCGGGAGATGCAGTCCTCGAGCGCGCCCATGACGCCCCAGCTTATACCATAACGGGCATTGTTCAGACATGAGAAAGGGGACCCGAGACCGCCTGATCTGGGTAGCAGCGCGTCTGCCGGGACTTTGACATCCTCCAAGAACACCGATCCTGTGATGGAAGCTCGAAGGGCAAGCTTATTCTTGATAGCTGGTGCGGTGATCCCGGGAACCTCCTATCGGTCAGCGCATGATCCTTGAGCTGTGAGACACACCTTCTCTATCAAGAAGCCTCGGACCTTGCCCTTCTCGCCGTTCTCCACGACTCGCGCCCAGATGACAAAGAGATCTGCGACAGGCGCATTGGAGATCCACGTCTTGCTCCCGTTCAATGTCCATCCCTCCTTCGTCCGGGTCGCAGTGGTTTCCATCGAAGATGGGTCTGAGCCATGGTTGGGCTCTGTCAGTCCCTGAGTTGTCAGCCGAGAGTCGCACCGCTACAGAAGACGACAACGGACGAAGCATCCGACGATCTCTCCCTTAGCCAGCCGCGGAAGATACTTTTCTTTCTGCTCCTCACTCCCAAACTGGTTATCAGCTTGATCGGTTCGACGCACGAGCCCACCTCGTTGATCGGATGCATGACGACTGCGGTTCAGTAGTGGTCGTCATTGCTGATACTTACGGGACGACTGCACGCTCATAGCAGATCGGTAGCCGGAATCAACCCTTTCCACCTCCCTGGCGATCAAGCCGTACGCAACCGAGCTGACGCCGGCACAGCCATAGCCCTGTATAGTGCTGCCTAGGAGTCCAAGCTCCCCCATCTCTCGCAATATCGCCGGGTCAAAGTTCTCCTGCGATGTGAGCTGGCGCCCGGGAAACTGCCGGACAGCTTAACGTGTCGATAGGCATCGATGACTCTCGATGCCAATGATGTCTGGCAGTATGATTGAGCTGTCTCCCTGATCATCAGCTGGCCAACTCGTCATCGCCATGCACCTGACTGTATGGCAAGCTCTTCGTCCGTCAAGAGTGAGGCCACGTTGAGAGGATCCTTCCAGATCAGCGTAAGCTCGGGAGACGGCAGACACGATTGAGATCAGTAAGGATTTGGCCATGAGGGACACGGCACAAAGCGGCTTAAGATCTTGCTTGTGATACAGATGAGACGCATACGTAGCCAGCGGAGTGCGAAAGCTCGACAGAGACCATGCTTGTAGCAGGCGGGAGACACTGCGCTCACCTGCCAATCGAACTTGGCGAATTCTACCGATCAGCACGTCAGTCATGACGAGCCAGTCACATACTCGTCGCCATGCCTCGGACGGCCACATATGTCGGCCCTGCTCTTCGCTGACGAGCCACTGCCCTCAACATCTGCTTGCGCAACATTCTAGATTCGATCGTCTTGGATTCAGAGTAGAAAGATGGACGTGAATACAGCAGGGCGTGACTGTCAATCGCTTAACCGCGGCCGTAACCGGGTGCCACGTGGGAGAACCGGCCGGACCATGACCGGAAGCCGGGCAAAATGTCCATCTCGAAGCCCAAAAACGTATGTCTTTGTATGTAGTGTCCATTGCACGCGCCCCTCACGTCCCAGCCAGGTCTCAGAAGCTCCAACGCCACTCCTGTAGCATCTCTCTGCCTGCTCGTCCAGCTTACCCGACCGGGGCGAGGACGTATTGAAGGAGGTATGGGGTCTGACCCGAGATGCCACTGCCAAAGTCGGCCAGGTGGATCGCGGCACCGAACATGTCGACCTGGGAGCTGACCCAGGTACTGGTAAAGTAGTAGAAGGGCGGACTCTGTGTGGTGCCGTCATACGAGTAGTAGGTCATGGCGACGGTGCCGGGGTAAGAGTTTGGCAGCGTCCAGATAGGCAGCTGATTGGCGGCGCCGACAGCAGCGGCGGTCGTCTGGGTCCCTGTACAGGCCCCAAAGTATACGGAGCTGTTCGTGAGTATGTGACGACAAATGACAGAATGACCTACGTTCCAGCAGCCCCGTTGTTGTACATGATCTGCAAGTCAACACCGATGGTTGGCGCAGATGTAGCGGCTCACTCGGGCATTCGTCCCGCGGTCATAGTAGTCCATGGAGCAGAGGCTGTAAGTGGTGGAACCAGACACAAAAGTAAGCGTCTGGCCGGTACCAGTCGACCCTGCGGCCACAGTGAAGCGTGTAGCCGATGACTCATCGGCGGTCTACTTGTCAGCCCACCTACCACCAGCGCGAGCATGTCGCTTACAAAGCGGAAAGCATTCGCTGACGTCGAGTCGTAGAACAGGTAGGACACCTCGTCGTAGATGGGGTCGGAGCGCTTTCGGCGCACTTGAGGCGAAGGCGATGCTTGGATCAAAATGGTCTGAGCGGCGTTTGATCGTCGAGAGATGGGCGCTGGAATGAGCTGCTATCCGTCATGTTCGGGCTCGCTTACAAGTAGTGCCAGTGGCGTTGAACCGCTTCAGAGGCGACTTGGGCGGGAGCCCACGCCGGAAACGCTCGCCGTTGGAGAGCGTGTCCATGGGCGCGGCCAAGCAGGCCATGGCTCCAATGGTGAGGGCGATGAGGCTCCGGACGAACATGTTGGAAGGAAGTTGGGGGATCGAAAGCGGGCCAGTGGGCGAGCGTCAGCATTATATGCTCGAGCAGCTTGTTGATCGCTCTGTTGCCTCGACATGTTTGTGTCTGGAGAGCTGGGTCTGTGGAAGCGCCATAGCGTCGACTCCATCGCCACATTCCATTACGTACGCGCCAAGGACCATGCAACGGCCTCTCGGCGTTGGTAAGCTTCTGAAGTTTGTTCATTCGGCAGGTCAGCAGTTCCGAGAGTTTCCTCTCATCGGACCGACCGCGAGTCTGTCAGATGATCCATGTCAACAGCGATCCATTCCCGTAGAAGCCCCCAGGGACGATTCGAGATGTTTGCTCGGCTCCGAGTCTGAGTTTGAACAGCTTAGTGGGTGTTGCCAAGACTCAGAGTCAAGCGTCGTAATTGACCAGACCCCAAAGTGTTGATTGACCAGCCCATGGTGCGGATGTACGAAGTCGAGACTGCCTGATGGCCGCTGGGCAAGTCATATCGTGCCTCAGGTCCCGGCGTCGAGGCGAACGCAATTGAGACAGCCCTGCACTGTCAAGCCATGTATTCTCGTGGCCCACATTCCATCAGGCGACCCCACCCGTCTTTACGCACAGCTGCTACCGAGAAGCTCGATGGAGAGCAATTCATTCGTCGCGTGGCGCGTGGCGCGTGAGGTGAAATTTGATCCCGCTCCCTAGACTAGGTAAGTAAATGTAACGTCGCTGACACGCCGTCTTACGGGCGTCGCACTTGACTTGACCTCGGATGCCTATCCTTTGGATTGCCTCGCAAGCCTACCACCTCCTTGCTTTCACGCCAGGCACGCTGTCAGTTCGACCCCCCTCTCACCGTTAACCGTGCTTCGCCCGGAATCAGCATCCTTCTCGCGTATGCTTCTCATCTATGTATCTCAAACAAGATGTCGCGTGCGATGGAGGAGGCGCGCAAGGATATCATCCTAGCGAAGCAGAGAGAGAAAGAGGCGGTATGTCCTCGTCCACCCCGCTACCGACATGAACTCCTCGATGATGGCGGAGAAGCTAATGGCCAAGCGGCGAGCAGGCAGAGCACCAACGTCAACGTGAAGCCATTCTAAGAGTGCGTCTGCTTATCTGTCAATGTCGTAGCCGACATGTCTAGGATGCCAACAAAGACCACACAGCCGACCGATTCGTCGGTGTCACCGAAAACCTCGATGAGACCTTGAAAAAGTCGACAATCGGCCTGGTGACCTTGTCCGACTTTCAAAAGACCAAAGAAGAGCTCATCGAGCGCTCTCAGCAGGCTGCCGCCAAGACTCTCAAAGACAAGGCGTTGGTCACTCCGCTTATACACGAACGTGCTGACGGAAAAGCGAACGGGAAGCGCGAGAGGCCAAGGAGAGGAAGAAGGGCAAACGGAAGGAAAAGGTCAAGCTGTCATTTGAGGACGAAGAGGGTGAACCTTCGGCTGGACCTTCAACGTCCAACGTGTCATCTGAGAACGGAGAGTCGGCTGGTCAGTCCAATGAAGGCCACACAATCAGCAAGCTCAACCGCAGCTCCCGCCAAGAAACGCAAGTTTACCAAAAATCCTGATGTCGACACGTCTTTCCTGCCAGACCGCGAGCGCGAAGAGAGGGAACGGATAGAAAGGGACGAGCTGCGCAAGCAGTGGCTGGCGGAGCAGGAGCGGATCAAACAGGAGCCAATCGAGATCACGTACTCCTTCTGGGACGGAAGCGGGCACCGCAAGGTGGTCGAGGTGAGCCTCTCTCTTATCGATTGATAGCACCAGGCTCATGGCCAGGTCAAGAAAGGTGACGATGTAGGCCACTTTCTTGGCAAATGTCGGCAGCAATTCCCAGAGCTGCGAGGGACAACGGTGGAGAACTTGATGTACATCAAGGTCGGTCTAACTGCTCGTCGTTGCAAGCATCAGCTGACAAGCAGGAGGATTTGATCATTCCTCATGTACGTGTTGAGCGATGTCCGAATCCCGCTGATGCGCAGCATTACACCTTCTACGACTTTCTCATCAACAAAGCTCGAGGCAAATCGGGTCCATTGTTCAATTTTGACGTACACGACGACGTGCGGGTTCTTGCCGATGCAGCAAAGGAGAAGGACGAGGTGAGCCGACTGCACCGGGTCGGACAAAGCTGATCAATCCGTCGCATGCAGGAAAAGTCGTGGAGCGGAGTTGGTACAATCGCTTCAAGCATGTGAATGGGCCCTCTCCTCTCGTAAGCAGCGCTGACACCCAGATATTCCCTGCATCCCGCTGGGAAATATACGATCCTGACAAAGACTATGGATCGTATGTGAGTGTAAAGGCCTTTGTGTGGACGCCACTCATCTTCAGAAAATCAAATGAACAATCCGTATTCAATGATTCCCCAATTGTGATTCCACATGTACATCTCCGCTTTCCCCGATCCTGGTGCCTGGTCGTGGCGCACGCACTGATGCAGCACCTCCGTCCGCCACCTGTGCCTGCTCCGCGTGCTGGCTTCTGACGCCTGGATCTCCCAAATGTTGCACCGCTCGTCGCCGACGCCGTCCCGGTCAACACGGTCCACAGATCGAGCTGAGAGCTCGGGCCCATCGGCATCGCTCACACGACCACCGCAGTCGACTGCGCATTCCAGACGAGCAGGCCCAAGTGAGAGCCAGACTGACATCTGTCGCCGCGAGATTGACTCAAGATTCCGGTCTACTGCACACAAACAAGATTATGATTCCTGTCTCACGCTCATGCTTATTGTTCAGACGAAGATGACACGTGTCAATAAGCCACGGGGGCAGGGCCAGAAATATCGCGCCTTTGGTCCAGATGGTCAAAGGTACACCAAGTTTCATCACGCCTTGGCGACCAACTATCCGTGCGCCAATCAGCTCGGGCCATCTACTAACTCCCAATCCATCATTCAGAAGGAACCACCTCCTCGCCCTCCTTCCCCCTCGTCGTCGTCCTTCCATCCGGACGTTGTCAAGCAAAGAGGCGTCGCAGCCGCAGATCGAGGACCCCCTAAATGCCCGAGCCCCAGAGTCGGGATTGGACTGGACTCGATCGCATCCAGCAAGGACACCCCATCCGCCTCCCACGACGAGATGTGCCTCTCTCGCCTGCCCTGCGACGCTCGCCTCTCGCCTCTCGTCATCTGCCGATGGTCATTCGCTGCGGCCCAACGACCATTTATCGTTTCACACCACACAAACGGGGGCTAGTCATCACCTTTCGACCCTGTCTCGTTGGCGGATTGCCCGCCGGGCTTCCTTCGGGCACACTCTGAGCCCAATCACGGCGAGTATATATCTTCGTGCGCGGTGGGCCAACCTCGCAACCGCAACCCAACTTGCCTTCCCTCGCTCACCATGGAACTCCTTGACAGGGTCAGACACTATCGGTACACGCCTGAAGATGCTCGCATGCTCAGCATCGTCGGCGCAGCGGCTTGTCTTGTCATGTGGCTGATGCGATACGTCAACGTCTGGATGGTGGGTCTACTCAAGGCATGAGCACTGGCTGACACTGTCAGCAAGTCCGCGGTCTGAAAACATACTGGTCAATCGTCGACATTGTCACCTCGCCACTCCGTGCCAACTTTCCGAACATCCCTGTCATTCTGCCTTCGGGTCAGTGGAACAACAACAAGGAGCACCCGTGGAAGAGTAGGTCGTCTTTGTAGATATCTGCGGGCGGGACGCTGAGCCCAGAATTCGCCGACAGCAAGACCGATCTGATCGCCTGCACGACCGCCCTGTCCAGCCAGCCGACATATGTCGTCGGCTCGCCCAAGACCTTTGCCTACATGGCTGCCAGGCCGCAGCAGTACGGCAAGCCCATCGACAACATGCGTTACGCCCTCATCAACATTTACGGCATGAACATCGTCTCGCTCCAGAACGGCCCGGAGCACCGCCGCCACAAGGCGGTCGTAAAGGGCAGCTTTGGCGAGGACATCCTCGTCGCTGTGTGGGACCACGCGGTCGACACGTACCGATTGATGGTTCAGGAAGAGGGCGTTGTCACTGGCGGCACCCTGCCCAAATTCCGGGAGCTGATGACGAAGGCAAGCCCACTTGACTTGCTTTGCACGCGTTGCTGATCATCAGTTCACCCAGGTCGTCTTTGGTATTGCGGGCTTCGGTCAGCGTGTCCCGTGGCAGATGGCCAAGGAGACTTACGAGGGCTACAGTGAGTGCACAATATGTCGAGCAAGGTTTCGCTGACCTCCCAGTGGAGTTCCCCGAAGCAATGGCTGTGTTTGAGGAGACCGTGGTCCAGCAGCTCGCTCTTCCCGTCTGGCTCATGGATGCCATCCCCCTCGCGTCGGTCAAACGCATGGCCCGCGCGGCCAAGTCGATGAAATACCAAATGGAGAAGCTCATCAGCGACAAGCGCGTTGAGATCGAGCACAAAAAGTCGATCCTTGGCGACGGGGAAAAGCTCGAAGCTCAGCGAGACCTGCTTGGCGCCATCGTCAACTCTCAGATCGACTTTGAGCACGAGACCGGGACCAAGATGGCCGGACTGCGGGCGGAAGAGGTCTTGGCCAATGTCTGTGAGTATTCCTGAAGACTAACTCGATGGAGTCTTACTGATCATCAGTCGTTTTCATGATTGCGGGCCACGAGACCACCGCGCACACGCTCGGCTTTACCATTGGCTACCTCGCTGCGTTCCCTGAGTGGCAGGACAAGCTGTACGAGGAGCTCACCTCTGTCTGCGGCGTCGAAGAGCCCGGTGAGTATGCGCCCCCTTAGCTCATCAAAGCTGACCCTCAGCCTACCGCGACATCAGCCGCCTGCCCACCTTCCTCGCCTGCTGCCAGGAGGCCCTCCGCATGCGCGACCTCTCGGTGTACATCCCCAAGATGGCGCTCGAAGACACCGTGCTGCCGTACACGACCTGGGACGACGCCGGCAACGTCACGCAGCACCAGCACCACGTCAAAAAGGGCTGCGGCGTCGTCCTGGACGCCGCGGCTATCGGCCTCTCGCCGCAGAGCTGGCGCGACCCCGACACGTTCAACCCGTCGCGCTGGCTCGGCGACGAGGGCGTGCAGAGCCGCGCGCACCAGTCGGGCTTCTCGTTTGGCAACCGCATGTGCATCGGCAAGCGCTTTGCCGAGGTCGAGATGGTCTCCCTGCTCAGCCATATGGTCAGGGACTACCGCTTCGTCATGGTGCCCAGGGGCGGCGAGTCGCCCGAGGACATGCGCAAGCGGTACCAGTATGGCAGCCTCGAGCTGAGCTTCTCGCCTGGCGACTGGGACCTCGGCTTGGAGAAGCGGCTGTGAGTACTGCAGCACTTCAGTATGAGAAACGACCATTACGACTGTGACGATGTTGACGAGGTGAACACGAGATGAGGAGTGATGGGCCGTACTGTTAGATAGACGCGATGCATGTCATGACCTTGCGTCGGTATGTCGGGCAGGCGGTGTGCGCCATATGCGCCATGTGGGCAGAGTTGAATCGATCAGCCCGCTTCTGGGATTGCTCCAGGATTTTGGGACCGGCGTGGAGCAATGCGATGCGAAGCGATGCCGACGTAAGCATAAAGCGACTAGTCAGGACTGCTGTCCTTTGGGGAGCGCCGTTAGTTCAAAAGGACACAGACAGGTCGTGATGCAGCAATAGTGAGAAATCTCGCTGGACCGATTGGTCTGATGGATTGTGGATTGCAGCGACCTCGGAGACGAGGTGCAGCAGCCGGCCGTTGAGCTATAAAAGCACGATGGGGGATTTCCACCTGGGATCACCGAGCCCGCAATGTGCGTCGTGTCCAGGTTCTTGCTGGACTTGTCGCGACGCGCGCGCAACCTCGAGACTCGTGATGCGTGGATTGCTGGTCTCGTCATCCCGCTCACCACCTACCTCCTGCACTGGCTTTGGAGCTACACGCGCGTGCGCCTTGTAAGTCTCGCCCCACTGATGCATATCGTTGCTCACCAGCAAGCAAGTCCGGGGGCTCAAGACGATCCATTCGGTCTTCGAATTCTTCGAATCAGGCGCCAGGACCAAGTTGCCGCACGTACCGGTCATTCTGCCCAGAAATGACTTTACGCTGGACGACCCGTGGAAGAGTGAGTCAACCCCTGCTGCTGTTGGCAGGGGCTCATGGCAGAATACGCCAAGGCGAAGAGCGACCTGATCGCCGCCACGCAGCTGACCACACCTTCTTATGCGGTCTACATCGTCTCGTCACCCGTCACAGCCGCGTCCATCTTCGCGCGCGGCGCGGTATTCGGCAAGCCGACCGAGATGACGCGGTACAAGGTGATCAACATCTTCGGCGGGCAGATCACGTCGCAGCAGAACGGCGCAGACCACCGGCGCCACAAGGGCGTGGTGAAGGGCTGTTTTGGCGAGGCGGTCATGATGAAGGGCTGGGAGAATACGGCGAACGAGTTCTGGGCCATGTGCCGCGAAGAAGGCTTTGAGCACGGAGGCGAAATGCGAGATGTGCGCGATGTGCTGATCAAGGTGTGCAAGACGCTGGACTGGGGTGTGGCTGACGCGCAGTTGACGCTGAATATCATTGGCATGAGCGGTTTCGGTGTCCAGTTCCCCTGGCACATCCCGGAGACGCACGGCGAGATACGTGAGTGAGGTGAGCGAAGAGGAGCGGGGCTGAAGACAGTGCCCTTCCCCGAGGCTCTCCATACTGTCGAGTTGTCCATGATCACCCAGTTGATGATTCCGCTCTGGGCGCTGGATCATTTTCCAGCGGCGGGCGTGCGCCGGCTCGGCAAGGCACAGCGGTCTTTGGTACATCACTTGAAGACGATGATCGCCAATAAGCGCGAAGAGTTGGAGACGATCGAAGCTGGTCTACCGGCCGGGGAGAAAATGAAGGCCCCAACAGACCTTCTGGGAGCCATCGTCGCGAGTCAGATGAAGGTGGAGGAAGAGGCAAAGGCGCAGACCGGCAATAAGGTTGCGGGCTTGACTGCCGAAGAGACGGTCGGGAGCGTCTGTGAGTATACGCATGAGCTCAGTACATCAGCTGATCAACAGGGATCTTCATCTTGGCGGGTCACGAAACGACGGGCCATACGCTCACCTTCACCCTCGCTTACCTCGCGCTGCATCCCGAGTGGCAAGAGGCCATCCACAAGGAGATTATCGAGGCGTGCGGAGACACCGCATACCCTAGTCAGTCGCCCTCAGGCCATCAGCACCGCTGACAGTTAGGCTACCACCACGTCAATGCACTCCGCTTGACGCTCGCGTGTGCTCTAGAAGCACTGCGCCTGCGAGACCTCGTCATGACCCTCCCCAAGCTCGCGATGGAGGATACGACCATCCCCTACACGACATGGGACGATGAGGGCAACGTCACGCAGCACGTTTGTCCCATCAAAAAAGGCTCGCATGTCATCATCGACAATCCCGCCGTCTCGCGCAACCCCTTCCACTGGCCCGACGTGCTCACCTACAACCCGGCGCGCTTTCTCGGCGACGAAGGCGCGCACAACAGGGAGCAGTTCACGGGGTTCAGTGGGGGCTCGAGGCAGTGCATCGGCAAGCGCTTCGCCGAGGTGGAGATGGCGTGCGTGCTCAGCCACCTGTGCAAGACGTTCAAGTTCAAGCCCAAGATGTTGCCCGGGGAGACATTTGACGAGGTGAAGCAGCGGTTCCTGGAGGCCAAGGAGGAGTTGACTTTGCTACCTGTTCACCCGTTCGACTTGGTCATGGAGAGGCGCTGACTGTCCTTTGCCCACTTGCAGATTGGTCGTAGACGAATGGAGAGATGCGACATGTTGTGTCGATGCCGTATGCCGTCTTCTCGGTCCAGTGCTGCCCCCGTGGGACCTCCACACACCGAGCCCCGAGAAGGTAAACGAATAGAGATCCCCGTCTGCCAACCCCGCTTCTATCCCCTCTTCGCCATTGCACGAGATCCCCACCTCTTACTCATCGCCATAGCGTCCCTCAAGGACAGAGACACTTCCCAGCAGCCCCCAGTGACACCTACGACCCCAGAGAGCGGTCTCAGAATGGCCGAGGCCGGGCCCTCCTCCCTACGCAGCCCGTCCGACACCTCGCTCTCGCAAGGCGCATCGGGGTCCATCCTCCTCAACCCCCTCCCCGCATCTCCAGCACGCCCAGGCCGTCGCCCCTCCATACCGCCCACATCCTATACCGAGCCCGGGAGCATAAGGCGGTCCTCGTCGGTCGCAGCAGGGAGCAAGATCAAGTTTGCCCCGCTGCCCGAACGCCCGCCCGAGCTGCAGCGGCGCTCGTCCATCACGCTCGGGGTGCTGGCGCGCAAGAACCTCCTCAGCGAGCAAAGCAACGGGACGGGCGGTACCAAAGGCGGCGGCGTCCTGTACATGACGGACTCGGAGTGGGACACGTACAAGAAGCAGTACGAGGCCAAGCACAAGTGAGTCTTTCTCCCAGCAAAGCGGCCCGTGCTGAGTGCAGCGATGTGGTCGACCTGGGCCAGCTGGCCAAAGAATCGGCGTCCAAGATCTGGAATCGCTTTCGCTCCTCCTCCTCTGCTGCGTCCACAGCCTCGTCCGCGTCCGCCGCGACGGCCAGTGCGAATGGCGCCTCTCAGTCTACGTTCTCGCCGCGCATCTTCCGCCGCAGGGCGTCTGAGCCCTCGTCCGAGGTCATATCCGAAACGTCCGAGCCGTCGCCCAGCTCGCCAGGCCTCGACGTGGTAGAGGAAGAGCCAACCCCTGCCATGGGCGGGTTCAGCATCTCCCCCCGCGCAGGCTCGCCCCCTCCGAGACAAGACAGCGCCGATTCGTCTGCATCTGCCTCGGCGTCCGACACGGCCTCGACAGCCCCGTCCGAGCTTGGCTCTTCTCTGTCCTCGACAGGCAGCTCAGTCCTGTCACGTTCGGCAGAAGAAAAGGAAGAGAGTCCGACAGCCACGCTGAACACCTCGCTGGAGAATCTGGACGGCCTCAAGCATTATGCCTGGGCGCATCATAGCCCGCGCGGCAGCGTGGACGAGTCGGCCACTCCGCGGCGGCTGCACTCGCCGCCTCACCATCACGCCAGGCTGCTGCACGATGACGATGACGGCGGTGAAGGAGCGAGGACGCCAGTGCTGAGGAGAAGAGGATCGCAGGAAGAGTTTGATAGGTTGAGAGATCACCACGAGGCCGACGTACTCGGCTTTGAACAGAGCAAATTCCTCGGTCCGACTGCTAGATAGATGTTGCAGCGGCGCATGTATCCGTAAACAGCCAATGAGCCACGCGCTCGCCGATCGATGAGTGATGAGTGCATCAATGCCGTGCTCGCCTCTCCCTGGCCGCCTCTACCCTCTGCCGCTTCGCCTGCTCCCTCGTCAATGTCGCGCTCTGCGCCGGGCTCGGCTGCTCGCTCTCCATGAAACTCTCGCTCTTCACAACCGCGTCGGAGCTCTTGCTCTCGCCGGCGCCTCCCTCCTTGACCCGATCCACAAACAGTGCCTGTCCCTTCTTCAACCTCCTCTGTCTCTCCATCTGCTCGAGCTGCATCTGCGCGGCGTTCTCCCTCGTCTTAGCCCACGTGTCGGTGAAGTGCTTCTTGATCGCGAGTATTGTGTCTAACCAGGATGGATCGGCCGGCTTGACGTCTGGCGATGCTGCCACTTTTGGCGGCGCAGGTATACGCAGCAGCGACTTGACCGTGCTGGATCGAAGCGTGAGAGCCTGCAGGAGCGTGAAAGCATTTGTGAATGTCCAGTAGAACAGCACGGCCTGCGGGTCAGCTACCGATCCCTCTGCTGTAGCGCTACTCACGGCTGGCATGCGGCCTAGCAGAGGTATGGCGACTATCGACGCCATACCAATGAAATTGCGCACATGGCGCATATCCATCCCATTCGGACTCGAGGAAGTGGCGCCGGTACCATCTGCGCCAAACTACGTGTCAGCTGATCACAGCTTCGAAAGCTGAGTCACCCACGCGGAAGACGAGGTTGGTCAGGAGCATGCTCGTCGCTGGAAGAATGTAGTATGGGTCAGACATTGTAAGGTCTGTCACCCAGCCAAACCCGCCCTCCTTCAACTGCGGCAGAGGAGTCGTCGCGAGCTTTTCGAGGCCCCAGAACATCGACAAGAAGAAAGGCGCCTGGATGAGCGGCAGAGCAAGGGAGCGGAAGGGCGAAACGTTGTGCTCCTTCATCAGGCCCGCGAGGGACATGCCGACCGTCTGCGTAGCCGCCACGTCGTTGGCCTTTTTCGCCTCCGCCAAACGCTTGAACAAGGCCGTCATTTGAGGTTGGACCGCTTGCATGCGGACGTTGTGTTTCTGATTCCGCACGATCAGAGGGAACAGACACAGTCGAAGGCAGATGGTCAACGCGGCGATGGATCCCCACCTCAAATAAGCATACACGATGTAGAAACGGGAAGACGCTCACCATGGCAGCCCTGTCAGAGTATGCATCGAAACGAGAGCGTCTCGTGCCCAGCCGGACAAGCCGAAGAACCCATGCTCGAGGCCGATGAGTTTGAGATCTGAGAGCTTGACAGCGGCATGCACGGCTTCCGGCGAGTTCAAGATGTCGGATAGAGGAACTGTAGCATTCGTCACTAGTTCTTCGAGGGACGGCACATTGGGCAGAGCAGGGGACTGAGGGAAGAGTGAAGGATCGGTGATGCCAGCTGTGGGCAATTGAGAGACTGCTTCGGACGCTTGGGTAACTGGTTCTACCGGCGTATTACTCTCGACCGATACTGGGCTTGAAGCTGCGCCTGCCTGTTGCAGATCCGGGTGGGATTGAGTGAGGATCGGTTCGTGGGCGGTCGCGCTCGCTGCTTCAGTCGAGAGTGTGTCGACAAGCGAAGGTTCTGCCGGCGTATTTGTCCTCCAAGGAGTGAAGGAGAAGCTCCGGCTGAGGGCAGGGGACACTGCTGAGAGGTGCGGCCCATATACTGCTGGTCGCTTGCCGAGCGCAATGACCGAAGGACCGTTCGCAGGTAGACGAGCCAAGGGGCTAGGCGAGGCCCTGCCAGGTCAGCAGAGCACTGGGTCTCTGAGCACGCGCCCTACCGTACTATGGGGCGATATGCGCCTCTGGCCACTTGCCGGACCAACATGGCTTGTTCAGAAAGACACAATGCTGAATGCAATGCTTGATTTCGAACTTTTCTGCCAGGCTGCCGAGACGGCTAGAGTGTCCTCGGAGCCGAAGGGGTCTTGGAAGGAGTGCCACTGAGCGGCAATTCGGCGAATGCCGCCCCTAGTCATCGGCTGGGTTTAAACGGCAGAGCATCGATTGGCTGAAGATCCCGACCACGGCATCGACGAGGCCAAGATCGATATCGTCAACGACCTCTTTCTTTGTTTCATTCCTTTCATTTTTCGACGTGTGAATAACGAGCAAGATGGCGAGCATGATCAGCACCGGCTTGCGTTCTGGTAAGCTGTACTTCATGTTGATTTGTGCGTCAGCTGAGGTAAAGGCGCGTTCGCCAAAGCCTCCAGCTCCTCCCTCCGACCCTCTCTGGCCATCGGTATATCATCTCGCCACTTTTACTTTAGTCAGCCTGACTGATGAAAAGCACGACCCCTCCACAACACCGCCATCGTTCCCCGTCAGCTCCCTTCGGCATCGATGCACCAGGAAGATGCCTCGCCCTCCCTCACAACTCCCGTGACCGCCCTCGCCCAGCGCGGAAGCAATCAATTGTCCCTTGAGACACCGCGAAATGGCGCAGAATATGTATTGTCGACCATGGATAAGATTGTCAACTGGGCGAGGCAGGGCTCGATGTGGCCCATGACGTTCGGATTGGCCTGCTGTGCCGTCGAGATGATGCACATGGCCGCGGCGCGATACGACCAAGATCGACTGGGTGTTGTCTTCCGAGCGAGTCCGAGGCAGAGCGATATCATGATCGTAGCTGGAACTTTGACCAACAAGATGGCACCTGCTTTGCGGAAAGGTATGTCGCTCGTTGTTGGCTTGTTGTGGGCTGACAAGAAGTGTACGACCAGATGCCCGAGCCAAGATGGGTCATTTCGATGGGGTCGTGTGCGAACGGGTTAGTGACCTTTTTAACGTGTCTCTTCCTGCTAGGATCGCCGCTGACACCTCAGTGGTGGGTACTACCACTACTCGTACTCGGTGGTTCGAGGATGCGACCGTATCGTTCCCGTTGACATTTACGTGCCAGGCTGGTGAGTAGATCCACTGTCGAGGTGTTACATCTTTACTGACGATCAGCCCGCCAACCGCCGAGGCCCTACTATACGGAATGCTGCAATTGATGAGGAAGATGCGCCGCAACCGCGCTGGCGTCCGGTGGTACCGGAAGTAAGGGAGGGCGACCTGCATCTTCCAACCTTTCTTCCATGCATACCTTCCACCTATACTCGTAGCGGACTGATTTGTGCGACCGTACATCTCCCATGCATAGCCTGCAACGACATTGCAGGTCCACGTTTCATCAGCCAGTCTTTGGTAGTAGGCGGTCGGACCTCTCCGCCTAGCCCTGAGATTTCGCCTCGGTGCACGAACTTTCGGACGGATCGTCTCTGTCTCTGTTCAGAAAGAACCATTCAACCCTCTGCCTCATTGTCTGCACGCTCTCTCATCATCAAGCATTGCATCGCAAGTCGCCTGTCCTATTCAAGTAGTCGTCCGGCATATACTACCGTCCTGGCATTGGCATAGCGGTGGCGTGAAGACAAGTACTTCAACGCCACCGCACATTCAGCATGAGCTCTTCCCCTCACCTCGCCCAAATCCCAGAAGCAGTCCGCATTGCCGCCAGTGTTGATCCATCGCTTGATCCTGCCCTCAAGGAGCAGGCCTTGAGCTACCTCAGCAAGGTCAAGGAACTCTGCGAGTCGACATGGCAGGTCAGTGCATTCTCCTCTGCAACGCTGCCGCTGCTCGCGTGAGCTGGCGGCAACCGTGATGGGGATCAACGTGCAAGAAGCTGATGGGTCAGGATTGCCTGTCGCTCTACCTTCAGGGTGCAGGGGCCGCCGAGTCATCGAGCGCGGGTAAAGATGGCAAGCAGAAGCTGGACCAACAATTGCGGATATACTGCGAGCAGGTCGTGGACACGGTCCTCATCTCAAAGTGGGTCGCGCCGCGTGTCCGTCATGCGATAGCTTACCCTTCTAGAGCAGAGGTCATTGGTCCAGAAGCTCAGCTCGCCATGTACAACGCTCTCATGGAATTTGTCCAGACAGAATGGGTGAACGGGTCGTGCGAGCAGGGTCAATCCTGTATGTGTCGTTGATCTAGTCGAGTCGCAGCTGATTTCAGTCTTCCGCAACAAGCTCGCCTGCACCCTTGCCTACCTGTTCCTCGCCGCTTACCCTTCCCCGGTCCCCCAGTTTCTTCACCCCTTCATCAACTTTCTCTCCCCTTCGGATCCATCCTCCAGCTCCAACCCACATCCCCGCCTCCTCGCCATCCGTTTGCTCAGCGAGATCGCGCTCGAAGTGCATGACATTGCAATCAGGAGTGCTCGTCCCCACTCTGAGGCTCGTATCAAGCATGATGGCCAAATACGAGATACGATCCGGTCATCCGGAGATGAAAAGCTAGCGGTCAACGCCCTTCTCGCTGTGGCTGAACACGGTTTGGACATTATCGAGTGCGGGCAGGATCAGCAGCGCTGGGCGGAGACTACGGAGCTGGCGCTCAAGACGCTGGCTGCATGGACTCGTAGGTCTCATCATTGATGGGAGACTGCGCTCACCTGTAGCTTGGGTGGACATTTCTGTCTCCATCACACCCAGCTCCCTGCAGTTCTTCCGCCGCACCCTACAAACCTCGATCAACCCTGTCCGTATATCTTCGGCAAACATCTTTCGCACATTGGCAGCAAAGGGCATGCAGAATCCGCAGGACAAGTTGCAGGTCTTGAAAGTGCTTGATGTGCTGGCCATTGTCGATCCCCTTGAATCTACCACCCGAGCTGCCAACGACGAAGAGACTGCCGCTTTCAGGGCCGCTCTTGGCGCGATACTCTCGGCGTATGAGTCTGATCTACTGGATCTTGTTGAAGACGTTAGTATCTGCTGCCAAAAGAATGTCGAGCTCACGCATAGCCCGAAGTACCGGACGCCGTGCGCGGAGAGGCAGAGTCGATGATGAAAGCCGGGATGCCAATTGTCCTGCGCTTCCTAAGCGATCGACAACACGATGTACCTCTCTCCGTCTCGCCTTTCATCTCCGAATACTTGAGAATCAACAAGAAGACATATGTGCCGAAGAACCCGCCTCAACCGCCGAAAGGCACGATGGCACCCCCTCCTCCCCCTGTCCCGCAACTACCGCAGGACAAACGGGACTTCCTTGCGTCCGTTCTCGACATTCTCATCCGGCAGCTGGCCTGGCCGGATGACGCGGAATGGGAGACACCAGACTGCGAGGCGGATCCTGATGATGAGCTGGCTAACTTCCGCTTGTTGCGCACGGTGAGTTAGATCTGCCGTAGACCACAGTGGCGCTGATTTCAGACCTGCCGTAGCCACATCGAATCTATTGCCGCCATCGACCGGACCTTGCATACCGAGATCGTGGCTAATATCGCATTCAGCACCCTTGAGCAAATCCGAACCAACGGTCCTTCGGCAGTAAAGTGGCAGAACGCCGAGCTAGCCCTTCATCTCGTCTTTTCCTTTGGCGAGTTGACAAAGAGTGAGTCGAGGAACTCTGACCTGCACGTGGCTTACAGCGCAGCTAACACGCGCGCTGCATTCTACGACCTGCCGCCCGATGTGGCTGCCAAATCTGCCCGACCTTCCCGCAAGCTCAGCTTCACTAACGCCGCCGACGCCATGTCTGTATCAAGCGGCTCGAGCACGCCAACGCACGCCAACGGGTCTGCTGTAGATGTCTCCTCGATAAACGGAGGTCACTTTGGGGAGCGTATCGACTATACCCAGTACCCTCTCACTCCTCTCGGACAACTTCTTGCGCTCTGCATGACGTCCGGAGTGGCCACATTCCCTCATCCGAGTGTGACAACGCAGTACTTCGAGATCGCCGTCCGCTACGTCGAATTCTGGAAGTCCAAGCCGGAAACGCTTGCACCGATGCTTGAAGCTATGCTTGACGCTCGAGGCATTCATCACCCGATCGAAGGCGTCAGAAAGCGATGCTTCTATCTGCTCAGCAAGTTCATACGGGAATGCCGTCGTGATCTGATACTCGAACTCGTCGAGCCAATCCTTCAGGGCATGCAGGTGTGCCAAAAAAAACTTCGTCTTATGCGCGATCTGACATGCAGGATCTCTTGATTGTCAAGGCCGAGTTGCCCGAGCCGACCGACACCGACGAGGATCTGCTGCAGAAAGCAACGGCCAGCAAGAGCTATTTCTCGGACCAGTGCTACCTTTTCGAGACTGCCGGACATCTCGTTGCCATTTGTCGCGAGGATCCGGTCAAACAGATTCCGTTGCTTGAGGCGATCGCCGGGTCTCTCATGAACGGTCTCACGACTAGCGTCCAGACGTACGGCGCGAGCCCGCAAGACAAGCAAGCGGTTCTTTCGGTCCATCATCACCTCATGGCTCTTGGTCACTTTGCCAAAGGGTTCCCAATGACGATGGCGTCAAACCCGACACCGCAGCCCTATCAGGAGCCTTTCAAGCAGATGACCCAGGTGCTCCTCCAAGCGCTGCGGGCCATGAAAACGGAACGCATTGTCAGGGATTCGGTGGGTCGCCCTACCTCTGCAAGGCGTGATGCTGATAATCAGGCCCGCTTCTCCTTCTCCCAATTCGTTTCCGCCATCGGACAGAGCGTTGCTGAGCTTGTTCCTCAGTTCGTCTCCGAGGTAGCAACCGAATTCGAACCCTCTGAATTGGTTGACTTCATGATCTTCCTCAATCTCCTTATGCATCGACTCAAGGTGAGAATGTCCTGTTCAATAGAGGAAAAAGCTGACTCGGTAGGACAAGGCATTCGAGACGATGGACATGCTCCTGCTGCCCTTGCTTTCGCGTATCTTCGCAGTCCTGAGCAAACCCGCCACTGGGACAGACGAAGTTGTCATCCACCGACGGCTGTCCGAGACGTTCATCAGCTTCTCAAACTCTCTCATGAACGCAAACTTGGATGGAGTTTTCATCACCGAGCGCAACAAGCCCGAATTCGAAAACGTACTCCAGGCGTTATTGAGCATGACCTCGGACTTTTCGGACCAGCAAACTCAACGACTGGCGTTCGCCTTCTTTGCCAAGAGTGTCATTGCTTGGGGTACTTCTGAAGAAGCTGCTGCTGCCCCTTCGGTCTTTGCCGAGAGTGCTCTCAGTCAGCTCAGCAGGTCGGTCGCCAATGGCCAGCAGGCGGCCACGAATCAGCATGCGATTCCAAAGACGCAACGAGCATCTCAAGCGTTGCCTGGCTACCAGACATTCATCTATGGCCGTTTGCTGCCTGCGTGCTTCGAGGTGCCCGCGAACGAAAAGTTTGTGGCAAAGTCGGGTCAGCCGGTGAGTCTCCACAAGCGATATGCAAGGATGAGAACTGACATGCAGCTCCTGCACGACATTGCCATGCTCCTTCGCAATACCCTCCAAGCTCGCGGGCAAGAAGCGATCGATTTTCTTCTGAACGACTTGCTGCCGAAGTTGCAGTGCCCGCCGCATATCGCCACCCAGTTGATCGACAACCTGCGGACACAGCAAGCAAAAGACTTCCGTCGCACCTTTGCAGACTTCATCAAGGCAATGAAGTCGTGATCCCAAAAACAGATTTCCGAATGTTCGTCATGGACAGAGAGACACACTGTGCGCATCCGTCATCATACACATCATAATCAGCACCATCACAACCTGCATTTGTCACATATACTGCATCGACCCTCTCGCGTATTACACTCATGACTCTCATGTCAACATGCATAGCTACGCATCAGCGGAAAGCACCTCGCCGCGATGAGGCTGACTGTTTGAATGAGTACGTGATCACCCGCCTTTGGGTCCGGCGCCACCTTCGGTCGTCTGCTTCGGCTCTTCTCCGACCTTCTTCGTCTCCCTCAACTCCTGGGCATCCACCTGACTCCCCCCGCTCCCTTGCTGGCCACCGGCATTGCCCACAGCGCCGCCCTTGGTCCGAGGCGCATTGCCGCTCGCCTTGGCCGCGCGCGCCGTCTCGGGGTCCGTCGTGCCCTTATCAGCGCTCTGCGCGCCGCTCTTCGATGCCGAAGAAGGTTTGGCCGCCTGAGGCGTGGGGGTCTTGTTCTCAATCTTCTCGTCTTGCGGGTCGCCGTACCCCGCCGTCGTGCGCCGGAGGGCGGTGCTGCTCAGCCCGCGGGTGCTGCGTGTGAGGCGCAGGGAGGCTCGAAGCCGCAGGAGAGACATGCTGATTGTGATTCTTTGGTTCAGTCAGGAGGAAGACCGAGAATGCACGAGCTGGCTGGATTATATAGCGTCACTACTAGCCGGCTAGGTATTGCGGCTCTGGCAATGGCTCTTTGCTATAGCGTCATGGTCGATCGCTACATCGGTAACTCAGCACGGATCGAATGTAACCGGGACCCCGCCTCCACTTGTGCACTTCACCGGCCGATCGTCACGCTGCATCGACCCACAACCTGCTTTTTATCTGATAGCTCGTCCACCAGCCTGCTCCTCAGCCCCCGGCAACTCAGCAGGATGTCGACCTCGCGGGTACTGCCTCGCCCGGGATGCTCGAGATGCTCTTCGCATATCCGGCCTCCTCAAGTTTGCCCACTCCCACGGCCTCGACCTGCGAAGCTATCGCAGCCACACGCCCGAGTCCAACATGTTCGCGCGATCGCGAGCACTTCCCGACAGTTGGCCAAGGCTGCGGCCGAGCGCTCTATCACACGAGAGAACTCCCACGTCGACTCAGCAGGCCTGCCGGTCAGTTACGATCTGCTCGACACGTACCGAGGCTATGTCGCCACGGGCCGACTCAAATGGGACGAAGAGCAAGTGCGGTGTGTGATGCGGGTGAGTCTGAGTTCGTCTTCATAATACAAAGTTCCCACTGAATGACCAGCTGCGGCATCTCCTGGAAGAGCTCACCGACTACGCTCCCCCTATAGAGCTGCTCGCGCGGCTGCCCGACTTTCCCCTGACGCGGTCGAAAGCATGGTGGAAAGGCAAGTCGGCCGACATGTCAAGCGCCGCCGGCCAGACAGAGGAAGAGCGAGCAATCGTGCGGATACTCAGCGGAGAAGAAGAGCTCGCTGCGCTCACCACACCAAAGGTGCGTATCGCTTCGCGTTGAGGTACGAGCTAAGCGTAGGGAATCCTCCTCACCGGTCCCCCTGGTACTGGCAAATCGCTCCTCCTGTCAATGCTGTTCGACGCGCTACCCACCCCGCACAAGAAACGGTGGCACTACCACGCATTCACCCTGTGGCTGTACCGCCAGGTGTTTGTCGAGATGCAGCGGCGGCGAGAGGGCCTGAATGCCGAGGTGCACGGGAAGAGGATGGACCTTGCTGCGCGCAGAGGGTGGAAGGCGGTCTTTGCGGGTGGGAGATGGGAGAATGAGGGCGAGGGAGAGGGTCAGGTGCAGGAGGAGACGATCCCATTTGCGAGTGAATCCCAGCCTCCCGATTCACCTCAGATAAGGGCTGATAAGAAGTTGCGAGGAGTATGATCATGGAGTATCACATCCTCTAGTACGTCCCGTATCCCATTGAGGGGTCACTGCTCACGCTCAGCTTTGACGAGTTGCAGCTTTTGGATGCTTCGGCTGCTGCGTTGCTGAGGGATGTTCTCTCGTGGTACTGGCGACTTGGCGGCGTGGTCGTCTCTTGCTCGGTGAGTACTCGCTACCTTCCCTAGTCAAAGCTAAGAGCAGAACCGAGTCCCCGATGACCTGTACCACCATGGCGTGCAGAAAGAACGCATGGCAGGCTTCCTGGACGCCCTCAAGACCCGTTGCGAGGTATACGAGCTCGATGGCGGAAGAGACTGGCGCACGCTAGGCGAAGCCGGTGTCTCGCCGAGCTGGTTCAACTTGACCGAGCGTTCGTTCGATGATGCTTGGGAAGCAATAGTTGGCCAGGGCCATGCGGAGCCAGCAGAGCTGTCGGTCTACTCTAGACGACTCCGGGTCCCCCTGTCGACTCCGACTGCGTGCCGCTTTACCTTTGAGGATCTCTGCGAGGCGGTGAGCCAGTCAGTCTCGGCACCAAGTACAGGTCGCTCATCGAGTACAGACGCTCGGTCCTGCCGACTACATCACTCTCTCCGCGAGATACCCCGCCATCTTCATCGACGAAGTCCCGTCGCTCCCTCTGAAAAAGAAAAATGAAGCGAGACGATTTATCAACCTCGTCGATGCCTTGTGTGAGTCCACTCCAAACGATATCTCGATGTAGACTCATCGCAGACGAGGCGCGATGTCAAGTATTCGTGCGTGCTTCAGCCCCTCCTGAAGAACTCTTCTTTCCCGACGCGCTCGACCCCTCTCCTGCCTCTATGTCAGGGAAACCCGACACCTCTGACCCACTTACTGCCGAGTCCCTCTCCGAGACTCTCCATGCGCCTTACCGGCCCAACATCTCGGTGTACAATCCACTCTCTTCAACGCAACGGGAGAAAATGGTCAAAGAGGCCGAGAAACGCGCCACGAGCTTCTCCGTCCTCAGCATCTTCACAGGCGAGGACGAGCGATTCGCATATGCGCGTCTCTCACGTTTTGAGGTGTGTGTAGCTGATGACAGAAACGCGCCGTGTCGCGATTGGTAGAGATGACGCGGAGTCCTGCCTATCGTAAAGAAGCTTGGCTGCCACTGACCCCTGAAGGCAGGACGTGGGAAGCGTTCGTGCCCCCGCCGTCTCTCGCAGCTGGCACGAGCGCATCTCCCTCGAACAGACTAGCAGGTCGGCCAGGCGAAGCCGGCTTGCAGCAGACCCACGACGATTTTGCTGTCGAGGCGGGGTACTCGCGGCCGGCTCATATGGGCGAAGGCGGTCCTCGGGAAGACGCGCCCGTCATTCGCTCGCAGCACGTATGGGGCGTCGAGGACACCTGGGGACCCAAGGCAGGTAGATGGGGCAAAGGCGCTTCAGCATTCCAGGGACAGGGTCGGGATCCTTCCTCTGACGACTCGAAGCGATGAGGAAGCAGCAATGAAGCACCATGCATAGTTTTGGATGTATACACCTTCTCTCGGTCCCCATCTCATGGCTGATGGACCCTTTGTCCCCTTGCTCTACCTCATTCCTGGACGATCAGACTGCCGCCCCGATACCTATGTTCAAAGAATGTTTACCTCGCTGGCGGGAAGGTCAGACACGAGGTCAGGCCATGCCGAAATGCTGGACGTCAGCATAGAATTGATTATCCTAGCAGGGAACGTACGTCTTCTTGAAGCTCTCTCGTTCGAGCCATGTCTTCCAGAACGTCCGCAGCTTCTCGCCAATCTTCCCATTGATAGCAGCCTCCAGCTTCTCGTAATCGTTCGGCTCCACCTTGCCACCTGCAATACCGATCAGACGAGCGAGCCAGGCGATCATGTGCAGGTCGGCCAGGCACTATCATCAGACGAGATCAATACTTCAACCCCAAGGGTACGCACGACCTGGTCCCCTAGAGCGAAGGGGCCTTTGATGATGGTCTCCATCTTGCCCAAGACTTCTGGCAAGGCCTGAGTCCACCCCCGGATGCTTGCGTCAAAGAACGCCTTCTCCTCTTCGGGTCCAACATTTTCGCTGTAGACCTCGTAGACGATCTGGTTTGACGAGTACTTCTCCTCGAGGAACGCGACAACCTTCTGCTCGTACGTCAAAGCTTTGCCGTTCGTGCTCGAGCCCCCGCCGCTGGCCTCCTGCGCAATCTTTTCCGCTTCTTTGATGTACTTCTCCAGTGCTGCCCTGCGCTGTCTCACAATAGTCCCCTGGGCGCCCTTGGCTTTCTCCTTGAGCTCCTCCTTACTTCGGCAAGCCATGGCCAGGAAGTTTGGGTCAACGGAAGGCTCGTGGCAAAGCGCGATGAGCTGATCGCTGGTCGCTTTGCCTGTCCTCAATCAGCGAGAATGTCCGACTACCTGAAAACAGGATCCAACCCTCGATGGTAGCTGGTGCCAGAGTCGGAGCCGGCCGATGTGATGTCGTGTTGTGGGTGTTGGGGTTTCGGGCGGAATCGAGAAAGTCACAAATGGTCTGCGAATCAGTGATGCCCATTTATCCGCGAGAGGGACGCACAATCGTGTCCCGGAGAGACCTGTACCGACTGTCTACATCTGATGTGGTGGTCTCTAGCATCGGCACTACCAGTGTGGGAATCGTGCCATTCATATTGATTCTGCCTGTCAGCATGGATGGGGAGTTCATCGGCAACGGACTTCAAGTAGGCGGGAGAGAAGTTCTACAAGAGGTCAGCATTCTCCATTCGAGGGTATGATCGGACATAGCGTACCTCTCCCTTAGCTGCAGAGTCAGCGCATCTCCTTGACATCGATGCCATTACTCACTGATGTCCACCTGCCTCGTCACATACTCGTCCTCTGAGTATCCCTTCTCGTGCAAGCAGAGCAGTGGCACCGTACCCCACACCGAGGTATGCCATCTGCCATCAGCCCCTGCGTCTGATCTGCAGGGCTCATAGACCGTATGTCACATGCCCCGTCACGCGAGCTCGCCGGATGCTCACGAGTAGATTATGGCCTTGGGAACTTCAGCTGTCATGTTGAGTGATGGGATCGATGTGCGAGTGGGCCGTCTCTGGCTCAATAGGATATCACGGGCTTCCTGCTGTCTCCTTTCCAGAGATATGCGGATATGAGAGCTAGAGAGAAGGAGAGAGACGAATGCAAGAGGTGCCCCAGTTGGTCGGTTAATGGGACGGAGTGGATTCGTCCCAATCCGGAATGACGTAACACACGCTCAATGATAGATATACTCCCGGGCAGTCACCCCTGAGTTTAGGGGCACGTGGTTCCAAGATCAGCCGAGTCGCATTCGGATCCGAGCGAACAGGAAGTGGACTCGCATGGGTCATGTGAGCGCTTTTGTACAGAGGAAATCTTAACAACCCACTCCTCTGTCTTGCTGTCCTTCACTGGTGTCTGGAGCAGCTCGCGATTTCACAGGCAGTGCGCAGCAGGCGATCGGAAGTCACGTACAAAAGAAGCCAACGGGAGGATCTCACCGTCCCAATAATCGGTCCTTTCAGACTGTCCATGCCCACACAAGGGTCAACTCTCATGATCACCGAGTTGGGCCCAGCTTCGTCTCACAACTTGCCTTCGATTCCCACCATCTCGCAGGTCATATGACTCTCAGGTCTTGACACCGACCCGTGCTCAATCTGCTCTCGCCCGGCCACGGACCGATCCTCACAGCGCCAGCATGTCCGACTACGTTCACACCCTGGCCACAGCGCTCATCCCGGCCACAACCATCTTCACCTTTACCGTCTACCTGAGCTCTCACCCCGCTTCACCTGTACGCCGGCTGCTTAAAAACCAGTCTATCGCACTGCCTACCTCTCGCAATGAGGGCCTAGATGGACAAGTCGCGGGAGAGAAGGACCCGTTCGATCTTACAGATCCGGTGGTCGAGCACGATGGAGACCCGGTCGATGGTGCACGTTTCTGGGCGAGCATGTGGAGACGGAAACTCGCCCTTCTTGTCACCCTCTTGGCACCATTCGCCTGCAATATCGCCTTGCTAGTCCTGACTGCCACCGCCGACACAACTGGCGAGGCTCGCAGCCGAGCGCTGGCGATACCGGCAATGCTTATTCCCGCCCACCTCGTCATCTTCATCCTTGGTATCTGGCATCTGTCGCAGCACGATGTACGGACCCACTGGCCTACTGCCATCTCCCAATCCATCAACATTTTTGCCGCATTCCTCGTCCTATCTCTGCTGGCGCTACTCCCTTCTACCCCTCTACCGTCGGAGCCCTCGAGCCTTCTTGCTTTGTTCGCCAGGATCGACGTGTTCCGTCTACCACCTTTGACCCCCAAGTTTGTTCTGTCATCACTCTTGCCCATCCTGCACATCCCTCCTCTTGCGATCATCTGCTTCATCCGCCGAGGTCCACCGCTATATTTGCCACTCGAAGCCATCTACCCTCAGAAAGTGGTCGAAGCCGTTCCACCGCTCAACGAGTCCCTCGACCCTGCGAAATCCAATGTCTCCGAGGAGGCACAATGCACCGTTCCGGAATGGCTCTTATTCAGCTACGCCACCAATCTCGTCAAAAAGGGATACTACGCCGAGACCATGGACGTGTGGGACTTGCCCATTCTCACAGCCGATATGCGTAAGTAGCCGCGACAAGGACTTGCTCTCTGACAACTAGGCGCATTGCCCAATTATCAAAAGATGCGCAAAGCGTACGGTTCTCAGAGGCGTCGCATCAGCTGGGAAGGGTACAACCTCTTGTGGCAACTCGCCAAAATCAACAAAGCACCATTCGCAGCTCGTTCGTTAACAGGCCCTCAGGTTGCCATGAGCTGATAGCAGAAACGACCCTTGCCGCTGTAACAGCTGTATTCTACTATCTGCCCCACTACGTTCTCAAGCTCTTCATCACGTACCTGGAAAATGACCCATCTCGATCCAATCCGATATGGGGCTGGTTCCTCGCCTTTTGCCTCTTTGTATCGAATGCTGTGATCTATCTAGCATCGGGAGTGCTGTGGTCGCTATCTTCTGTCATTCTCGAAGGTCGGATCAAATTGCAGCTCAACGCCATGCTGTTCAAGAAGACTCTGGTCAAGAAGGACGTATCCTCAACGGGCGGCGACAACACCAAGAGCAAGGAAGCCAAGAAAGAGTTGGACAAGGACAAGAAACAAGTCAAAGGCAAAGACGAGGACGACAGCGACGACGAAGGGGATGATGAAGAGGACGAGGGCGTCAACTCGAAATCACAGATCATGGTGAGTGTAGATCAGTACGAACATGGCCCGCGGCTGATTTCAGACCTTGTTCACAGTCGATGTTGACAGGGTAACGGAATTTGTCTTTCATGGTAAGACGACGTCCTCTGTCGCTAGGCGCATCTCATGCTTTAGAATTCAGTTTGATCGACTCGCCTATAGAGATCATTGTGTGAGTGGTCACCTTACGGATCGAGGTACTGCTTCTCACTCCTAGCGCTACTTTCTTCTTGATCAATCTGATCGGAACTTCGGCTATTTGGGGACTTTTGACTGTGTTACGTGAGTACGGTCACGCTTAGCTGGAGTCAAGTTCAAGTGCAGTCTGTCTCCCTCTGAACCACCTCGCTTCAAAGATCGTCGTCCGGGCGCAGGACAATCTGATGAAAACGCGAGACCAACGTACTTCGCTCATGAACGAGGTCTTGCAAGGCATCAGGATGCTCAAGTCAGTTGCTGTTGCACGCCCACGAGTCTGACGACCAGATTCATGGCATGGGAGCGCTCCTTCGAAAAACGGATCACAGACATCCGGAAGCAAGAGCTTCACTGGCAGGCCAGGAATTACCAGATTGAGGTCGCTTTCAACTGCATCTGGGCTCTGACTCCGGTCCTCGTCACCGTCGTTTCGTTCTTGGTGAGTTCATGTGGTCCTCCGCAAGCCACACACAACTCATCTTCAGCATTTCACGCTTGTAGGCGGACACCGGCTCACACCCTCCATCGCCTTTACCGCAATCGCTGTTTTCGCCGAGCTTGAGTATGCCCTGAATGCGCTTCCGGAGACCTTCATTCAGGCCCTACAAGGCTTCGTCTCGTGCAAGCGTATCGAGAAGTACCTCACCAGAGACGAGGTTGCCCCCGTCATAGAAAGGCCGGACGCAGGAGACATCGTACTCACCAATGCTACCTTTACCTGGCCAGTGGACGATTCTGACGTCGTGCCGCAACAGTCGAACGGAAAGACTATCCGGTCTGTACCGGCCACGCCAAAGCATGCGTTCACGCTTGCGGACCTTTCGCTGCGGTTCCCTGCAGGCCAACTCTCGCTCATTTGTGGTCGTCTTGGTGTGTCGCAAGCATCTGTATGCAGAGCAAGGCTGATCCGCAGGGTCTGGCAAATCTCTTTTGCTCAACGGTCTTCTTGGCGAGGCGGATCTGGTCGTCGGTCAAGTCGTCTGTCCTCGATCGCATCCCAACGCCATGTCGGGCGTACAGGAGAGTGTGTCCGACTCGAACTGGATTGTTTCGGATATGGTTGCATACGTGCCGCAACAAGCCTGGCTGCAGAATGCTTCGATCAGAGACAACATCATCTTCTCGTCCCCATGGAATGAGTCGAGGTATCAGAAAGTGCTCGATGCCTGCTCCCTTCTGCCGGATCTGGAGATCCTGGAGGATGGCGACGAGACGTGCGTTTCTCCTCCACCTGAAATTATCCACTGACGTTCAGTGAAATTGGCGAAAAGGGTCTCAATCTCAGTGGCGGCCAAAAGGCTCGAGTCTCCCTTGCTCGGGCCGTTTACAGTCGTGCTTCAGTCCTGTATCTGGACGATGGTATGTCGTGGGCGGCTCTCTTTACTTTGCTAATTGTGCAGTCCTCAGCGCCGTCGACGCCCACACCGCACACGCGATCATGTCAAACTGCCTCAGTGGCGACATCATCGCTGGTCGCACCGTCTTGATGGTCTCACATCACACCGCCCTTGTTGCACCCTCTGCTGCTTATATTGTTGCGCTCGAGAATGGTGACGTCAAGTTCTCGGGCACTCGTGACGAGTTCATTGCTTGTGGTCTCATGAGCGAGCTGGACAAGGAAGATGCCAAGTCTCCGACGGTGGAGAAGAAGGAGGAGCAAGCACTCGAGGAGAAGTTCAAGCCTGGTCACAAGAGCATCATCAGCCTCAGCCAAGCTGGCATGTCGGAGCCAAATTCCGAGACAAGCTCGATCGCGCCTGAGGATGAAACTCTGGTCTCTTCCGGTGACTCGATCCATTCGGACACGAAACAAAAGACCCCGAGAAAGCTCATCGAGGACGAGAAGCGAGCTACCGGACGTATCGCATGGCCTGTCTGGAAGCTTTATCTGACATCGCTGGGAGGGCCGTTCTGGTGGTGTCTTTTCGTGTTTGGCGTTGCTGCAGCCATGGTGGTTCCAGTGGCAGAGCGAGGATGGGTCGAGTGAGTGTTCTCTCCCATCCACAGGACTGCACTCATAGCAGGTACTGGACCGGCTCCCCCGACGCGGCTGAACGTGCTCATTTCTACGTCCTTGGCTACGCGGCGATCACGCTTATCGGTGTGTTCATGAAGAACATCCAATACGCGGTCACATATTACGGATCTCTCAAGGCGAGCAAAACACTGCACAACGCGATGCTGGAAGCAGTACTGTTCGCGAAACTGCGCTTCCACGATACTACCAGCCGAGGCCGATTGCTCAATCGCTTCGGTAAAGATGTCGAGGGCTTGGACTCAAAGATGGCCGACAATTGTAACTTTGCGATGCCGATCATGGAACAAGGCTGACTGTCAGTCGTCCGCAGTATCTCGTACGGTCTCAGTGCGGCAGTCACCTTTGCCTCTATAGCTTATGTGGGCGGCCTGCCTTTCATCGTTGCCGGCGCAGTCGTGACCATTATCTACTACCAAGTCGGCTCCATTTACGGCCAAACATCTCGAGACATGCGAAGACTGGACTCGGTCACCCGCTCACCCCTCTACTCGTTGTTTGGCGAGACTGTGTCAGGTGTGGCGGTCATCCGAGCATTCGGTGCAAGCACTATCGCCCTCAAGCACATGCTGCAGCTCTCGGACGTCAATCTGCTCGCCTTTTTCTGGACCTGGACCGTCAATCGATGGCTGTCCGCGAGATTTAACGTCACCTCATCCTTTGTGGTCGGCCTGACCGCCGTGGCCATCCTTATCGCACCGGGTACGACTGCTGCGATGGCCGGATTCGCTCTTGCATTCGCAAACACCATCACACACGACTTGTTGTTTGTGGTCCGCCGCTTTGTACAGCTCGAGCAGAGCATGGTGGCGTTGGAACGAATCAAAGAGCATGTTTGCGATCAAATGTCAAGGTTCTCGACGGCTGACCGGCAGATACTCGGAGCTGTCGCAAGAAGCAGCAGAATTCACAGAGAAGCGCCCTTCAGCCTCATGGCCAGAATACGGCGCCATCACAGTGGAGAACCTTGTGATCCGGTATGCTGTGAGTTAGAGCGCGCATGCCACGAGCTCCACTGATGACAGCCTGATCTCCCGAACGTTCTCCACGGTATCTCGTTCGACGTGGCTCCGCGAGAGAAGATTGGCATTGTCGGCTCGACTGGTTGTGGCAAGTCTACCCTGGCTCTCTCGTTCTTCCGGTTCGTCGAAGCACATGAGGGCAGAATCACCATTGATGGCATCGGTATGTCTGAGACCCCTTGAATGATTTTAGCTGATCGGTAGACATCGCCAAGATCGGCCTGACAGACCTTCGGACTCGCGTGACGATCATCCCGCAAGATCCCACCATCTTGTCGGGAACCCTGCGTTCCACGCTGGACGTCTTTGACGAGTACGATGATGCCGACATCTATGCTGCTCTGCGGCGCGTCCACCTGCTCCGTGACGAGCCGGAAGGCCAGGAGGAAGACGAAGAGACGAGAAACAAGAACGTGTTCCGCGACCTGTCCAACCCCGTCAGCGAGGGCGGCGACAACTTCTCCAGCGGCGAGAAGCAGCTCATCTGTATGGCCCGTGCAATCCTGCGGCGGAATCGGGTGTTGTTCATGGACGAAGCGACGGCTTCGATCGACTACGAGACGGACGAGTTGATCAGCAAGACCATCAGGGAAGAATTTAGTGACTCGACCATCCTTACCATCGCGCATCGCATCCACACTATAGTGCGTTGTGCGCTACCCAGATCGTAATGAGGCTGATGGCAGATCGACTTTGACAAGGTGCTCGTCATGGACAAAGGACGCATCGCAGAGTTCGCCTCGCCCGCCGAGCTGCTGCGGGATCCAAAGTCCCGCTTCTACGCGCTGTGCAAGGCGACAGGTCGAACCGAGTTTAAGAACCTCAAACTTATGGCTGCGCTGGCGGAGAAAGAGCGGACGTCCAGCCCCAAAAAGTAGACCGATAGTCGATCAGACCTGTATCAGTTACATCCATGCATAACTGCCAATCGTGCAATCCCTTGCTGTGCGGATTACCGACGATGCATGTGCAATACGTCAATCGTCGATACGAGCCGCAAATGAGGTCGCTCCTGGCGCACCACCTCTGCCTCTCCCTCGACCACGACCACCTGGGGGTCCACCACGGGCCGCTTCCGAATTCTGCTGTAAGATTTGTACCACTGCTCCGTGCGCCGAACGACCTCGCTCGGCACCTCCACCTCTTCCGCTTGCGCCGCCTCGCCGTCGGCCCCTACCAGCATCCCCGTGCGCATCGGGCGTTGCACTCGCAGCACCTGCAACGGTAGCAGCTATCGAAGCCGAAGAGCCCGACACGCCATCCGGCGCTTTCTTCTTCCCAGAACCCTTCTTCTTCCCTCCAGTGGCCCCGACTGCCTCAGGTCCTCCGCCAGCTGTGTCAGTTGCCGGTGCCGCCGCAGCTGAAGGAGCGACCGTAGTCTCCCTGCCTCGACCCGCAACGAGGATGGGACCGGTATCTGCACCCGTCTGCCTCGCCGCCGTGGCTGCCGAGACACTCGCCAGCGCCGCCTGCTTGCGCGCGTCAGTCGTCCCGCCGCTATTGTCGGCTCTGCCGCCGAGACTGGTCCCAGAGAGTGGCTTGACCTTTGGCTGCTTCGGCTGTTTTGGCTCTTTAGGCGGTTTAGATGTCTTCGACCCTTTTGGAGCTTTATCCCCCCTGCCTCCCTGGGCGCCTGATCGTTGTCCTGCCGGGTCGGACGCGATAGACGCGGCGGACGCTGCTTTCTTCGCAGCCTTCTTCGCTTCTTTCTTCTCCCTGATCGCGTCGATAATGGGCGTAGAGCCCTCTGCTGCCAGTGCTACAGGAGGCGCCGGTGCGGCGGAAGCAGCCTGAGGCTTGGGCACCAGCGTGCCATGTTCGAGGAAATGCTTGTAGTCGGGATCTGTACGTCAGCTCGAGTCGTGACCTTCGTAGCTGGCTCGCCATCATCTATTGTGCCCAGGTGCTTGTCTGGCCGTTTCTTGCCCTTCGCGGGCACCTTCTGCAGTGGTGCAGGCTCGATCAGCACCTGGAACTCGTCGCCTTTCCATCAGCTCTCTCATCATTACCAGAATTTCAGAGCTGCTGACCCGCTTTGGACCGGTACACGTGTCCGTGAAAGGAAGTGCGAAATGCCGTCGCCTCGTCCGGCATCAACGAGCAGTATGCGCGAGAGAAGCGCGCCCGCTCCGCTCTGCCATTCAGCCACGCGGAACGCTGTCGAGCCTTACGGGTACTCACCCTTCGGCAGCCCGACCCCTGATGTATCGCTTCCATTGACACGCCGGCGTCACCCACGTCGAGACGGACGTCCAGAAGATGTCTTCCGGTAGCGTAGGGGGCAATCGCCGGACAACGAGCTTTACCCGACTCGTCGGCCCGGTCTGCTGGGCGGCGGATGTTGACGCTTCGCCCTGGCCATCCCCCTCGACCATGTCTGTCGTCGACATACTCTGCACGCCGATACGAGTCGTTGAACACGCTTCTTGTGCTCTGACGTCGGTTCGTTCGCCACTCGTGTGGACTTCGGAGAAAATGATAAAAATCGCGAAATTAAAATTGACCCGTTGGTTGATCTCGCAGAGCCACCTTGCACCAGCAAAGACACGGTTCACATTCTCTTACTCTTCACACTTTTTCTGACCTCGCAAAAGACTCGGCTTGTATACCTTGTCTCTCTCTCTTTCTCGCCGCGCACGACAGATTCGGAAAACGACCTAGAGACGACCATCAAAATGTCCGAGCAGCCTTCCGCGACTTTTAAAATGGTGCTGTGTGGCGACGGTGGTACCGTGAGTTCTCTCATCTCTGACTATTGCAAGCGGCCGGCTGATCGTGCTCAGGGTATGTAGGAGCAAGGCAAAGACAAGGGACTGGGTGCTAACGCCTTTCTTTCCTTCTCGCCACCAGGCAAAGTCAGCTCCCCGTCATTTGTTATGCTGACCACGAGCTGACAGTGCGCAGACCACCTTTGTCAAGCGCCACTTGACTGGTACGCGACCCTATTCCACTCCTTGTGATTTACCGCTGACTTGCAGGTGAATTCGAGAAGAAGTACATTGGTATGTGATCTGACAACTGTCGCCACCGCCAACGCCGCATGCGGACTGACATCAAGCCACCCTCGGTGTCGAGGTCCACCCACTCACCTTCCACACCAACTTCGGTACCATCTGCTTCAACGTCTGGGACACGGCCGGCCAGGAGAAGTTTGGTGGTCTCCGAGACGGCTACTACATCCAGGGTCAATGCGGTATCATCATGTTCGACGTCACTTCTCGCATCACCTACAAGAACGTGCCGAACTGGCACCGTGACTTGGAGCGCGTGTGCGAGAACATCCCCATCGTTCTGTGCGGCAACAAGGTCGACGTAAAAGTGCGCCTAGGCGTTACATATGCTCTCAGAGACTAGCTGATGTGCTAGGAGCGTAAAGTCAAGACCGGCAACGTCACCTTCCACCGCAAGAGTGCGTCTGATCTGCACGGACCCCATGCATCAGCTGACGGAATCAGAGAACTTGCAATACTTTGAGATCTCGGCAAAGTCCAACGTGCGCTGGGTCCTTCGCTGAGCGGTGATTTGTCTGACCCGCAGTACAACTTCGAGAAGCCGTTCCTGTGGCTCGCGAGGAAGCTCGTTGGTAACCCCACCCTTGAGTTTGTCGCCGCCCCTGCTCTTCTCCCTCCGGAAGTCGTCATCGACGACGCCACCCGCGCGAAGATCGAGCAAGACTTCGCCGCCGCTGCTGCCGCCCCTCTTCCCGATGAGGTGAGTGTCCTGCGAAATGTGCCAAAGCAGTGTGCTGACGCCGTTAGGACGACGCCGACCTGTAATCGACTCATCGACAACCTTGCACCCCTGCGAAACCTCATCCGCCTTGACGCACTTCCCACCCGGCTGTTGACGACCCCCTCGTATGTGTTGGTAGATGGATGAGATGTGCATGAATCGTTACAAATGCTTGGCAGGGGCCCTGCTCGTCGCTGTGCTATGCTAAGCTGCTCGTAAGGACATTATGATGGGTCATTTGTTGTGCTGCTGGCGGTTCCCGGTGGATCTTCTCCCCTCTTCTTCAGATTGGAGATGTGCCGATGTGGGAATCGCTCCTGGATCAGGCGCATCTGCTGCAGCTCTTTTGCTCTAGCTCGCGTACACAGCTCCCTGCCGCTCAGCTGAGACTGCGAGCGGTCCAGAAAAGGAGCTCACCACTGCATGATGGAAATCACCACGAATCCCGCCATGGCCCAATTTGCAGCCAGCCCAGGCCGTCTCGAGCCGAGGTAGCGTATCGCGCCCACTCCACTCCCGCCGGCGATACCATACAGCAAGCTCGTCCGTGCACAAGGTATAGAGCCAATATTCTCGAAATCGTGCACCACGTCTATCCGCTGCGATACCGTCAGCTCCTCCCTTCCTCTCTCTCCTGCCTTCATACGACCACGACCACAGTGCAGGCTCGGGCTAGGCAGGAGAATGGACGGAGCGAACCCACCGATACGGCCGTCTTGAGGTCTTTGACGGTATCCCCCGTCCGCCGTTCGTCTGGCGGGACCTCGGGCGATGGATCGGGCGAGATGGGCGAGTTGCCAGATGGGATATTGAGCGGTGGGCGTTCGGCGCGGGTCATCTTGGGTGTTCACAAGGTGTATATGAGCGAAGCGAGGCAAGGAGGATGTCCGACTTTTTGGCGGTGGTCAAAGGTGGCGACTACCATCCAGGTACCAAGTGGCGGATTTTCGTAATTATCTGCTTCTGTCGTTGCCTCCTAAAAATGCAAAGGCGTGTCTGGCTGCCCCATGCATCGAGCATCGCCTCACGTTGCTTGGTGACCTGCGCGCCGGCAAAAACCACAGCACCCAGGATTCCCACCTGGTCCCCCACGGTGGTACTGACTAGGCGATACACGATTTGGCTTCCCAGAGCAGACGGGATGGGGCATTTTTCGCGTTCTATGGCCGTGGATGAGAGGGGGGCGGGGCTAAAAAGCATTATATCCTCGATAAGGTGTGTCCATTATCTGTATGGAAAGCAACACTACCGGCAGAATCATACAACAAGACTGTCCATGAATCCATCATGGCGCTGGCGAACTGAACCTCGCCGAAAGACGGCTGAAGCGGTCATCAAGGTCCTGCGAATCAGCGATCGCTACGTGACGCACTGAAGCTACTGACCTTTAGACTCGATTCAAGGTTTTCGTGCCACTGTTCCAAATCAGAGAGATTTGTCACGTCCGACAGCGGCCTGGATGCCTGAGGTGGCGATTCGAGCAGCATTGTGGATTGACGCGAAAGAGGTCTCTGTAGTCGGGTGGCCGGGGTGGGAGTCGGCATGACGACTCGCGCCTGACGAGGGAAGGGCGAATCTCCAACGCTCGGTCGTTTCACGGATGCGCGTTTCTTCGCGCTTGATTGTACACATTCGAGCAGCTCTGCGAATGCCCTTCGTTCCGATATCGGTCGAGTGCGGGCGGCTGAGCCGGGAATTGGCGTGGCGTACAACGTGGGCCTGCTGCTGGGGCGCACCGGTGTAACATGCGACGGAGTTTCACGGCGGGATATCGACACGAGGGGGATATCGAAGTCGGGAGGATCTTCGAATACTGACGGCGGCGGGTGCCAAGTCCAGCCGACCCATCGGTGCCAGTCCCCTCGATATTCGTGACCTGATATGCCATCGCTGGGCTCTGAGCGCGAATCTGCGGTGATGATCGAAGATTGTTGGAAGAAGTGCGAGAAGGTCAATTCTCCAAATGATCCCGTTCCTGCTAACGTGAGATCGAGCTTGGATTTCGGATCTGCCAGTTCTCGAATAGGAGGAGGGGAGATCCCTTTCATCAAGGCTGCGACTGTCAGCTTGAATGGTTCCATGGATTTTGGAAGAGTAATGTCACCCTCTGGAGTGCCGTGTAAGTCGAAGAAAAGATGGCTCGAGACTGCCGCTGCGGCGTCACGGCCCAATCGGTCACTAGCAGGTTGTAGCAAACTATCAAGTCAGCTAGGAGGTTGCCAATACCAACCCACCTCTGCAGCAGAGATCGCAAGTCAGCCGGCACAGACGCTGGAAAGTGCAGATGAGCCTGTTCTCAGCAAAATGTTTGTGGCTTGTGATGCTTCCTCCACCTGGTGATTGGAAATCTTGCGATAAGTTTGCTCCACGGTCCGTGCCCAGAAAGGCGCTTGTCCCGTCGCCATCTCGAACAATGTTGAACCCAAACTCCACCAGTCCACTCCCCAGTCGTAGCCTTCACGGTTGTGCTGTGCAGCTGAGGCCTTGACGGTCTGGTCAGGATCATCTTCGCCGCCCATGAATGCCTCGAGTGCGGCATCTTCCGCCATTTGCAATACTTCGGGCGAGACGTAGTCGGGCGTACCTGCAGCTAGAGCGCAATGATCTTTATGAATCGCCCCAGGTCGAAACTTGATATGAGGGTGCGTGGTGGAGAGAAGAGGGCATGCAGACCCAAAATCTGTGAGAAGAATCCGATATGGAGGCGTGATGAGAAAGTTGTGAGGCTTAATATCACTGCTGCATCAGCAATGGTTTCCGTCTGGTTGGGAGCTTACCGATGCGCAAAGCCTGCCGAGTGGACCCAAGCAATTGCTTGGACCATCTGAGACCCGCACCACCGCAGCTCCTCGATGGGTAGGGGCCGTATTGTCTCCGTGTCGCTCATCGAGACGTTATTCGTGAGGCTTGCTGGGTCACTGCACAACCTGTCCCACAGCGTCCCACAGGGCGCATAGTCGAGCACGGCACAAAACGTTTCCTCGTCTTGGAAGGCAGCGATCAGGCGTGGAGCCGGGACTTCTTTGCCTTGGCTGGTCTGTACCGTAGCTAAGATGTGGAGGTGCCGTTCGTGCGCTAATGCCAGTTGCTGTTTTTTAGAGAGGAGCAATTGCACGAGGATCTGGCGCACTGGCCCTGCTCGCACAGCAGCAATCTTAGATATCGTCTTGATAGCATATATCCCATTGTTGATGGAACACCTGGCTGCATCTACCTGGACAAATGAGCAAGATTGGCTTCACCGCCGCCACCCACCGTCCCGAATTGACCATCTCCAGCTCGTCCGATGATCGAGAAATCAGTGGTTTGCAGGCGGAGGTGGTTGATGCCGTCAAGGGCTGAGATCAGCTTTGTTCCATCGCGACCGAGTAGACCTACCGTGCTCTCCCGGCGATCTTTCGTTCTTCCGACCTGTCCAACTCTGCAGAAGAAGCTCGTCCAGCTGGGCGTCTTTGCGAGCAGACTCGGATCCGTCTGTCCGCCCTGCGACTTGGAAAGCGCTTTGGGCGTGGCCTGAGGGTGCCGTGCTGAGACACTGGTGAAGTCTGCGCCGACGCTGGGCGTAGCTCGGTGGGTTCATGGCATCATGGGATATGTTGAAAAGGAGGACGAGCTCAGTGCTGTTCCAAAGACAGACGCGTCGAGAGATATTCGTTTTGATTTTGCATTTTCTCCGGAGAGGTCCAAGCGCTATGGCTGGCAAGGCCACACGAGAGTGGTCTTGTATCCTCACTGCGACGGGGGCGAGTTCAACGGATGATGACTACAGCAGAGCTGGAGAAGTTCAAGCTTCCTGAGCTCAAGAAGCGATGCAAGGAGGTGGGCTGGGTTCGACAGTGAGACCGCACAGCCGCTGAACAGTCGCAGCTGAAGATCACCGGTTACTCCAAGTTGTCGAAAGCGGATCTGATCAGTCGCATACTGGCCGCATCGGGTACTCCGATTGCACAAGCTGATCAACGCTCACCATCTGTCTCGTCTACGAGGGTTCTGCCGACTTCTGATGCTCAAGTTACATCCACACATCCCTCACGAGCGCAAGATACAGCGGACAGTCTGCAGACCAAGAAGAGAAAAGTCGTGGCCGAGCCGAGAGAGGCCACATCGACAGCAGTCCTCTCGACAACCTCGCTGTCCGACTCTGCCAAAAAGCGGCCCCCAGCCCTGACTGATCCTCGCGCAGGTCGATCCGCAAACGTGGCACCGTGTACTCCCGCGTCGGGACTGCAGCTCAAACGGTCTCCTCTGCCAGAGTCCACCGCAGGCTCGACTATCGCTCTCACCCCCGCCGAACACACAGCAATCGTCAAACGTCAGGTTCAGAAGCAGACAAAAGCAGCTCGAATCGTCTCAAATGCACCCGAAAAAGCTACAGGCGTCCTGCGAGCTCGTTTCGTGCCGCCGCCTCAGGTCACGGCCAAGCCATCACCGCAACCCGCATCGGTTGCAGCACTAACACGCCCCGATGCAATCAAGCTCAATACGCCTGCAGAAAGAACGGCCTACATGCGGTCGCATTTCCTCAATGAGATGTTCAAGCACTTGAACGCATCACGCTCTGCACCGCGACCCTCAGTAGACCCATCGGACCTGTCATCGCTTGCTTTCGACGGTTTTGACCTCAAGTTGTATTCTGTTAATTGTCCCGAGGGTTTCATGGTAGCCATACGCTTCTGGATCACCCGCTTACACACCAACATGCAGCTTGGCTGCGGTCAACATCAGACGGCCGAAGGCGATGATCCAGGAATCTTGGGATCAGATCTCACAACCTGGCCCAAGGTCACGAACGTCGATCAGATTTCAGCAGACCTGTGGCGGGTAGTGACGACCACGCAATCACTCACGCACCCTAAACACGACTCGAACGCCTCATCGATACCGCTTTTAGGCTCTCTCGTCATCGGACAGACCGGAGAGCTTATCGCATCTTCCCCACAGCTAGCAGTCTTACCCCTCGCTCCCGAACGACTTGAAAAAGCGAATGTGCGTCAAGATTGGCAAGCATTCATCAAAGAGCAAAGTAAGCCTTCGGGGGTACCCAGATTGATCGATCGCCTTCGGACGAAGAACTCTTCTGATTCGCCCGGTGGAATCTCAAAACGATGGGCACAGAGTATATCAGACCTTGCGGACGGCTCGGACTTGTTAGCTGTAGCAAGGCGTGCTGTATATACCGCATGCGCCTCAAATAGGTCAGTGAAGCTCAGGCGAAGACGAGGGACAGCTGAAAATCAGCTTCTCGGGGTCACAGATGGCTGCTTGGCAGATTGAAGCCGAGTTAGCAGGACGAGGCGCGCCATCCTCGGAAGCGGCGCCGAACAAGCTTCCTGAACTGTATCTGCCGGAGTGCGCGCAATTGACTATTCACGGGCCGGGAAGCTGACAAACAGGTCAGAACAAGTCGACTCGGTTCATTTCCCTCCAGCACCAACCCACGACGCGGTAGCGTACGTTCATCGCTCGAGCGGCCATACAGACATTGTATTGCGTGAGACGGGACAAGTGATTGGAGAGGAGGATGGCGGTGTTGTACCGCTCTGGCAAGGCCTGCTAGGATGCGACGAACGAGGTAGAAGAGATCCGAAAATTTGCGTAGACTTCTTCGCCGGCTGGGAGGAGAGGCTTCAGGTCAATAACGATTGAGGTGCTTCGGCACCGCGGTTGCCACCATGCATATGCTCGTCAAGCACCGCATAAGGAAAGAGACTACTTCTTCTTGATCTCCTTGAGCTTGATGGTTTCGTCGCCAACGAAAATACCCTGTTCAGTCAGTCAAGGGTCCCTTGTAACTCTCCATCATAGCAGCAACGACGCTCACCTTGCCTCTATACGGTTCCGGCTTCCTCCATCGCCTGATCTTGGCCGCGAACAGCCCCAGCTTCTGCTTGTCGCTTCCCTTCAATACAACCTTTGTCGGCTGAGGTGTCTCGACGGTGATGCCTGCCGGTATATCCACCAGTACAGGATGAGCATATCCAAGCTTCAGGTTCAATCGATCTTTCGGCAGAGGCGGTAGGACGTATGGTGGAGCACCGGGCTTAGCGGGTCGAGCTACGCGCGGCATCTGAGCTTGTAGCGCGAGGAAGACTGGCGGAATCGGCTCGACTGCGGCCCTATAACCCACACCGACCAGCCGCAGCTCCAGAGAGTACCCCTCAGATACGCCTTTGATAGCGTTGTGGATGAGCGAGCGCGTCAGACCCCAGAGCGAGCGCTGCTTCTTGTTGGACGCATCGTGAATCGTCAGCGACAGGGTCGGTTGTGTGCTGGATGATGTTGAGGCAGACGGGTCGGAGAGGATGATGGGCGGCGTCACTGGTACTGTTTGCGAGCCTAGTGGACCTGATATGGTAATGAAGCGCTGTGCTGACGGCGAGGCGAGCGGCAGGGAAGGCGAGATGGATGAGGTGGGGAGGGTGACGGTCACAGTGGGTGGTATGGGGATGGGCAACGAGCCGATGTGGGATCGCCGTGCTGAGCTTGTGTGAAGGGATCTCGAAGCCTGACGGAGGCCCAAGGCGAGCCTCAGTGCGTGTCTTGCCGACGACTCCATGTTACTGGTCGAGCTCAAAGACGTTGTTCGACGCCATCCGAGGCTCGATGCTCACCGGTCCTCGACATTTCGGGAGAAAATAGGGAAAATGTCTCCCATATATATTTCCCCGGCACTTGACCGGTCTGTAATGGCTACAGAATTCGAGGTGAACGACACCTTGACGGACGAGAACAGCCAACAGAATGGGCAAGAAGAAGCGTACCCAAGTATTTGTGAGTAGCTGTCAAGCCTGAGCTGTAGCGTCCTAATGACACGCAGGTGCTCAAGCCGTGGTGCTGGTACTGCGAGCGAGAGTTTGAAGATGAGAAAGGTATGTCTCGGCTGATTCATCTGAAGTCGGAGTGCAGTCACGGATGGGACATGAAGTTGGAGTGCAGTCACGGTCGAGAGGATATCATGGCCAAGGGCTGACAGGCAGTTTTGCTGCAACATCAAAAGTCGAAGCACTTCAAATGTACCCTGTGTCCACGAAAGCTCAACACCGCCGGTGGTCTCATGGTCCACTCGCAACAGGTGCACAAGTGCGAGCCAGAACCGTTAGCTCTCTACCGCATCCGTCATCGAGCTAACAGGCTAGCCTGACCAACACACTTCCAGGGAGAGATGGCTATGACATTGAGATCTTTGGGATGGAGGGTGTGCCAGGAAATGCGCAGGCAGAATGGAAAGCGAGGAAGGAAGCAGAGTTCGGTACCGCCGCCTTGGCAGCTGCAGCTGCGGCGAAACGACCTCGAATATCGTACAATGTCATTCCGGAAGCCGACTTGATGGCTGCTCTGGCGCAACACAAGATCCTCATGGCATCGCGAAACAAGAAAGGCGGTCCTGGAGCTCTCCCACCTGGCGTAGCGCCGATGTCCATGCCGCCCAACGGGGCACCGATTCCCTTCCCGATGTCGTGAGCTGACACGTGTTACTCGCCTGTGTTAGCTGACTATCAGATTACCACCCGGAATGCCCCCACCTACATTGCCTGTACAAGGCATGCCTGGCTTTCCTCCGTGAGCCATAGCTGAAATGATGGATCACGGTCTGACAAACAGTCCTCCGGGCTTCATGCCGCCCTTCCCCGCCACTAGACCGCCGGGTTTCGACCCCTCAGCCTCGCCCTTCCCTCCAGGTGCGACCCCGCCCGGAGTCGGCGGCTTTGCCTCCCCTTCGCCAGCCCCACCTATACGGCCACCACCCTCATTCGTCGCCGAAAGCAAACCCTCGCTCGGTATTTCGCCCGCTCCCGCAGCTATCACAGGTGAAGCAAAAGTACAGCCTCCCAAAGACGGTGTCATGTGGCCAGATGCCGAGGCATCGCCGGTGAGTTGCTGTGCATGCTCACTAGTCGAGAAGCTCATGAGCAGGCCGAGAAGAGAGCCTTGCAGGGCAGATATCGCTACACATCTCCGTCCCCAGACGGTGATGCGATTGCAGCGGGCATCAAGCGGAAAGCAGCAGCCGACTTTATATAGGTCATTGTGATACTAGCATGCATGTATACACAGAGAGAACGTTGCGAGCTTTGCCCGCGATGCCCAAATGCCAGTGATCACTGATCACTGATAGTGACGGATCTGTCGGCGATCACCGCTAGATTGGCCACCGCGAAGCATGTCCGGATCAGCAATTGACCTCTTCACATTGCTTCTTCCGCAAGGGCGAACGGGTTCCGCGTCATGTCAGAGGAGCCGTTCGCCCCGAACCGGGGGTTCCATCTGTGAGCTCCCTCACATTCGAAGAACGGGACTGATCCGCCAGGATTCACCAAAAGGTCGTACTGGACATTGACTTCTCGGGTGTCCTTCGAGTCAGCTGCTCACCGACGTATCACCTTCTGGCTGACCCGTAGGGCACGGCGTATCTGACCATCCGCCCCACGAATGTCGCTTTAAGGACTATATATCTCAATGCATCGCCTCTCCTCGACGTCTCGGCCGTCACGCTTTCCTCGCCGACGGACAAGGACCCGTTGTTGCCCACGACCGCGACGTACGCTCTGTGTGATACGTTTCAACCCTTGCCCGTCCGAGAACCACCGGTGGATATAACATCGCATCCCGAGATCAAGCGGAAGACATGGGCATCAACTGGAGAAGCGGATCAAGGAGAGCTGGCGATATCCTGTACGGGAGGGTGGATTCGCATTTTGCAAACGGAGACACATCAGGAATTGGCGCCTATCGACATTCGGGTGGACTATAGCCTGACCTTGGGTGGGAAGATCACCGAGGGCATCGTTTTTGAGCGCGAGAATGTGAGAGTCAATGTGGTCGACTGCTCAAGAAGCTCAATCTAGGTACCGCACATGTTTCTCTCACCAACTACATACGATGCGGCGCGGATCTGGACGCCATGTGTTGACAATCTTTGGGAGAGATCCACATGGGAGTTCGAGTTCATCGTCCCGTCTTTCCTAGAAGGGGGAGAAGACGTACCTGTCATGGTCGTCAGCAGCGGCGAATTGCAAGAGCAGGTAAAGCGGGTAGAATGATCCGAGATGACGGGCTCACGAGCAGGTGACACATCCGAACAATCCGCACAAGACTATTTTCCATTACCTGCAGACCAACCCTTGCTCTGTTCAGCAGATATCATTCGCCGCAGGTCCTTTCGAAGTTGAGACCATCGTGACAGGCCAACGACCCATCCTCGGTTTCTGCTTACCCGGAGATACGGAACTCATGCTCAATTCCACTGACTTCATGTCACGGGCAATGACGTTCTACACCTCCGAGTTCGGAACATATCCGCTGTCGGACTTCAAGCTCGTCTTCGTCAATGGCGCTCGCTCGGAGTGCAGCACAGCAGCGACCATAGCGATAGCATCGTCGGACTTGCTCTACCCGCCTGAGGTGATCGACCAGGCCATCACGACTCGGGAGGTCTTGTCACTAGCCCTCATACAGCAGTGGGTCGGCATCAACATTATCCCCAAGACTCTATCGGATACCTGGCTCATCAACGGGTTGGCCCTGTACCTACGAGGTTTGTTTTTGCGTCATTTGCTCGGAAACAACGAGTATCGATATCGTCTGAAAAAGGACATTGACAAATGCGCCAAGCTTGATCAGGGAGACTACTGGCCGCTTTGCGTCCCGGGAGCCCTCGAGCTATACGACATCTCTTTCATCAACCTCAAAGCCCCTTTGGTCTTGCACATCTTGGACCGCAACCTGGTCAAGGCCGGCACTTCTGTTGGCTTGACACGTGTTATACCTCGGATCTTCCTCAATGCTTTCTCCGATGATCTGCCAGGCAATATGCTTTCGACATCGCTCTTCTTCCGCACATGCCGGAAGGTGGCCGGCATTGATCTGCAGCTATTTCAGGACCAATGGGTCTATGGGAGTGGCTGCCCTCACTTCACCCTGCGAACCAACTTCATACGCAAGAAATTCCTCGTGGAACTCACCGTCAATCAGATACACTCTGCGGCTACGTCGACGCGCAAACTCGAGAAGCGGGCGGTCCAGCTCTTCGATGGCAGCCTTGCCGTCAGAATCCATGAGGCGGACGGCGCACCGTTTGAACATCTCGTCGACATCAAGACGGCTTCAAAGACATTCAACCTGCCTTTCAACACTAAATATAAGCGGACACGACGATCTGGTCATATCGCCGCTCGATTTCGGAATCTTCGAGAAGATCTGGCGGCAGACAGCGCTGAGCCCGATGCGGACGAAGCTCATCTGAGGGATGTAGACCGGGCCGAGGTGTTTGCTTATCCTCCTTGGGACGACGAGACGGAGCGCGAGCGATGGAGAGTGTCCGAGTGGACGGACGACGAGGTCGAGGCGATGATGGGCGAGGGTGGCGGGTACGAGTGGATTCGGATCGACCCAGAGTGCGAGTGGATCGCTTCATTCGACTTCTCCGAGAAGCCGTGGTATTGGATCTCCCAGCTGCAAGGAGACCGGGATGTGGTCGCACAGATCCAGGCGATACAGCATATGGTCAACTACCCGTCTCCCGTCGTTGCGAACGAGCTTGCTAGAACCGTGTTGGTCAAGAACTACTTTTACCGCGTGAGAATGGAGGCAGCCAAAGAGCTCTTCAGAGTGAGCATCCTTTTCATGAACTCGGAAAAAGCTGATCTCAGTTCAATACGGCGGACTGCGATTATATTGGGCATTTCTTGCTTGTCAAACTCTATCAAACGCTCTTCTGCGTGGAGCAAACTGCCGACAACCCTTCGCCGAAGCCTAATGACTTCAGCTCCCTTGCTGAGTACATGGTCCAAAAGGTGAGTTGGACAACGCCAGTGACGTCTCTGACCCGCAGGCTATTGTTGGAGGGATGGCCGATCTTCGCGACCCTGGGACGCGAAACACCTGGAAAGACGTCAGAAGGCTATTGCTGGACATATTCAAATTCAATGATAACACCTCCAACCAGGTTCGTTCCAATTTCCTTATCGTGACACTGCAGCTGACCGCAGTTCGATGACTCAATGTACAAAGCCACGATACTGGGTGCCATCGGGAATGCGTTTAGTCTGCCTTCCTGGCAGCCAGACGAGACTGATCGGGCTATGTTCGAGGAGGCCATTCAAGCGCTCGACCGAGCGGTGACCATGGATCGACTCGTGCCGAGTTTCCATAACTCAGTCACCGTGGCGGGATTGCTGGTGGGCTGAAGATCCAAGCGGAAGCTGCAGCTGACGTTTAGACACATGCCAAACTCGTTCTTGGAGGCAGGCGGTTCAACGATTCGCGGACATTTCTCAGTTACACGAGGTCAGTTCACGATCTTCCCGTCAAATGTCCTAACGGTTCAGAGAGGGAAATTACGAAGGTGTGCGACTAGCTGCATTCGACTGCCTACTTCTGTGTAAACCCCCTGGTCGAAGCGTAGCTGTCTTTGACTATCTCATCAAAGTCATTCGAACGGATCCGTCTTTGACAGTACGGCGGCATGTGGCCCGCAGCCTATCCGAGTCCATTGTCATGTCGCTCGCTCTCGGCGACATCAAACCTCGAGGCGACTTTCAAGCGGGAATCATCGAGATGAACGGTGATCATGTCAGAGAACAGAGTAACGATAAAGCGGACAAATCGCTGGTTGAGGCTATCCGCAACGAATATGCATCCCGGGACGACATCAAGGGCAGGATACGGGAGGTACTGGTGTAAGTGGTCTCTGCTCTCAACATGTTTTCTTTCGATGACTGACCCGCAGGGGCGATTTCGCCAGTCTTGATCAGAACATGCGGTTCGCCCTACTCAAGCTATCGGAGGTCATTGCCACAAGCGTCAAGGAGCGCCCGCCAGGCCCGACGCTAGTCATACATACTCCGATTGTGGAGACTCCTGCAGTTAGCACGCCTCGAATCCGCCTGAGCCTTGGTGGCCAAACGCAGGAACCCAAAGCGGAAGGTCCGTTATTGTCCCGCCTTTTGCCCATAAGTTGTTGACTGAGCTCAGATTACTTCTCAAGAGCTGTCGTGCCGATTCCCGCGCCTCCTATACAGCCGCCGAAAAAGAAGAAGGACAAGCCTGTCCAGAAGTCTCAGCGAGCAGGCCTGCCGGATGTTGATCTCAAGGCAATCCAAAATGCTCTGCAGAAGCTTGTAAGTGGTCTTTCGCAATGATTCCGCCGGTGCTGACACCTAGCTTGCCCACAGGTCAAGCTATCTTTTCCGTCAGCCAGTCGATCCAATCCGAGACAATGCTCCAGAGCAAGTGTCCTGCATCAGCCTGTTCACTTCTGACCACACAGCTATCCTGTCATCATCAAACATCCGATGGATTTGCAGACGATCGGCGCAAGGATCGACAATGGGCATTACTCTAGTCGCCAGGAGTTCGTCGACGATGTTCGACTGATTGTCACCAATTGCTATACATTTAATGGGCGCGACAGTCAGATTGGGAGAGTTGGAGCTGATTTCGAGAGCTATTTCGAGAAATGTAAGTTCATGGAGGCGGAAGCGTAGTGTTTGCTGAGCTCCTCAGTGTGGTCGAAGACCGAAGCTACCCTATCTGCCGCCAGCAAGGCTACCGCTGGCCCGTCTGCTCCTCTGCCACTGCCTTCCCGCTTCATCGAACCAGCGGCCACGCCTCCTGCACCAGCTCGACCGAATCCGATCAAATTTACGATTGCTCCGTCTAGACCAGCCGACGTGCCAAAGACTCCAATCGTCCCGCCAATGGCCCCTCCTCCTGTGCCACCAAAGAAGCGAGCGTCTTTTGCAGAGAGTCCTCCGATCAAAATCGAGAAGCCTTCTGCCAGCACCTCCAGCGCAAAGGCGCGAGCGAATTCACTCTCAAATGAGGTCGATGATCTGCTGGGTGAAGAGGTGGATGCCATCGGCGCGGCCCAATCGCATCCGAAGAAACCGACCTTCTGGGCAATGCCAAAGGCCGATGAGCCGAAAGCGAAGAAGCCGAAAGTGGTGTCAAGACTGTCTCCTGAGAAGGTTGTCGCAAAAAGCTCGCCCAGCACAGCAAGTAGCGGTCGGACGCCACCAATCCCCGCGGCACCTGTCGTTCCCAACGTCACATTCACCCCACCGCCTCCAGCATTGGAGCCTCTTCAGTACAGTCTGACTCGCGCAAAGCCGCCACAGAATTTGCCACCGACGGGAAGCAACCCTATGCCGTTCCGGACGCGACGAGCCAAAGTCGTTCTTGCCACGCTCAGGAAGCTGCCGGGAGCGGGCATTTTCCTGCGTCCTGTCGATCCAGTTGCCGATGGCTGTCCCACCTACTTGGATGAGATTAAGGAGCCAATGGATCTCGGCACCATCGGGAAGAAGATGGAGCTTAAGCGATATTCAACAATGGGCGCATTCGCTCATGATGTGGAGCTAGTGGTCAGTAACTGCTGGGCTTTCAACCCTCCCGGCCCCATCACAGCTTGTGCGGACTCCCTTGAGAAGGTCTTCTGGCAAGAATGGCCAAAGGCTGTCAGTCCAAAGATGACGCCGGAGGAAAGAAAGATAGTTTCGGGGATCCTCAGCCGGAGCCTCAAGGAAGCCGTTGGCTTCTTGTTTCGCGAGCCGGGTGAGTCAAGGGCATATCAAGGCGACGCAGCTGATGTGAAGTCGATCCCGTTGCCCTAAATATTCCTCAATATTTCGAGATCATCCCCCAGGAGGATGCGCGAGACTTGTCGCTCATCAAGTCCAAGCTAGACAAGGGGCAATATAGCTCGGTTGACGATGTCAATACGGATATCGAGCTCATGTTGGACAACGCGAGAATGTTCAATGGTCCGGGCTATGTGACGGACGAGGCGAACAAGTTTGCGGACTGGTGGGAGGCGCAGCGCGCCAAGGCCGACGTGTGAAGATGAGTCGATTCATGCATGGCATGCTGTTGTTCACTTTCCTTACAATGTTTTCCAACTCGGGCGTTGTGGCCGCAGCACCCTCATTCATTAGGCGGTGATTCCCTAAGCGTACTAGCGACAAGTCAGCAAGGCTTATCGACCCGGAGGGCGGACCTCACCATGCTCCAGCCGCCATCGACAGTCAAGCTGGCACCGTTGAGGTAGGCCCCCGCAGGCGTGGTCATCATCATGACCGGTCCGGCGATCTCAGCCCAAGTCCCGGCTCGCCTCAGCGGGATCTCCGTCTTGATGGCTTTCTGCTGGGGCGGCCAGAACTCGCCCGAGTCGTCTTTGAGGCCGGTCGTGAGCTGCGTAGGGAAGAGTCCGGGCACGACGGCGTTGACGCGGATCTTAAAGGGGCCCAGGGCGACAGCCATGAGCCTCGTGAGGTGTTGCTCTGCACATCAGATCGCATTCGGGCTGCCTCCCGTTCTGAAGGCCTCACCGGCCGCTTTGGACTGGGCGTACGAGTATTCGAGCACTTCTCTGTATTGTTAGCACCCCAAAGTCTCGCTGCTGCGCCGGGAGGCTAGACTCACTTGTTGAGGAAGAATGCGCCGAGCGAGGTGATGTTGACTATGACTGGATCGGTGGATTTCTGAAAGAGCGGGATGAACTTGACGCCCATGAAGTAGGGCCCGCTGACGTGCACGGCGGTCATATTGGCAAAGTCGATACTGAGAGTCAGGCCCCGCCTCACGTTCCTACATGGAGATGAGGATGTACTCTTCGATGGACCACAGCTTGGCTGGCGCCTGGGCGGGGTCGTCCTGCTGTGAAAACTGTAGCAACGTCACTGTGTGTGAAACATACCAAGTCGCCGTCGACTTTCCAGTTGGACGAAAAGCCAGCATTGTTGACAAGCAGGTCCACCTGCGCTTAGCTTGTCTGCATAATGGGGCAGAAGTAGGTTTACCTTATCCACGACCTTCGACACGGCATCGTAGAGCTTCTCGACACCCGCCTTGGTCGCCACGTCCCCCTGGATAGCGATCACCTCCCCTCCCTGCCCGTTGGCGGAACATGCGGCATTGATCTCGAGCGCGGTAGCCTCGATGACCTCGAATCTGCGGCCAGTGATGATGACTCTGGCGCCGTTCAGTGCGAGGGCGACGGCCATACCCTTGCCGATCCCGGTCCCGCCGCCGGTGACGATGGCGACTTTGCCCTTGACCGAGAAGAGGTTGGCATTTTCAAAATCCTTGAACGACATGGCTGATCCGGCAGTCAGAAGCTAGATGGTCAAGCGAGATAAGAGGGGACCGGCCTCTGGGTACGGCTTAAGTATCCATGGAGACGGAGACGCGCATCGGTATCAGCGGCGACTAGCCGTGTGCACTCATGGATGAGGACGGTGATGGATGGAGATGGGATTGATTGATCAGCCTAGCGCCGGCCCTCATCTCTCAACTCCGGCTGTCGTCAAGACGATCGGATCGTTGCGTATGTCTTCTTGCTTCTTTGGCCCTCGCGCGCCGACATGTCGACACGGGGGAACGATTGGTCAGCATTCTCATTTCTGGAGCGGGGCTAGCTGCCCTGGGACGTCAGGCATTCAGGGCGTCAGCTGCGCTGGCCGTCAGCCCAAAGCGAGCGTCGCGACAAAGGCAGTCATGGCGGCGAGGGCTGGGGTTGTGATGGCGTCTCTATGCCTTGATCGTTTGAACGGAGGGTGGCGTGCATTGATCGTGTTGAAAGACACCAACTATCATCTGCCATCACCATGGCTGATCGGTGAATGCCGGGATAAATTGGAAAAAGATACAGGTAGTCGGATATTCCCCCCTACGATGCAGGATGGATAGCTCGTAACACAGTGTATTCACTCACCTACCAATCTCTAGACATGTCAGCAGCAGTAGCGGCTCCCCCGGCAGAAGCGGGCCCATCGACGCCCTCGACTCTACCTCCACTGGCCGACCTGGTCAAGCGGTCTGTCAAGCGGACACGAGCGATCTACACGGCCGACATACCCTCGGTGGACGATGGACTCGCTCGCGCTCACAAGATCAAGCTCGCCACTAAGCTTGCGGCAGAGTACAAGGACGTCCAGACACTGCCGCCAGTACTGCAGAGCCAGCAAGCAGGTCCAGCAGGCCCGAAACGGCCTGCTCAGGGAAACGGCGGGCCGACAGTGGGAGGCGCAGGACCAGGTGTCAAATTGATAGGAGGCCCAGAGGCACCTTCAGCTTCTACGTCAGCTTCCATGCCGTTGTCGGCCTTCATAGCTGAGTTTATAGAAATGGAACATCCGCGGCAGAGGCTGTGCCTCGGAGTCTTGTCAAGTATCGGCACCAGCAAGGATTCGCCGCCGAGGGAGGGCAGGCCGCATCGCGATTATCCCAGGCGCTCATGCGGAAGAAAGAGGCAAGGGAGGTCAAGCCAGAATACCACCCGCAATGTGCGTATCGGCTTGCATCTGAGAGATTCCACTGACGTCCAGGGAAACTCACTCGGGTCGTTTCTGGTCACATGGGCTGGGTACGGGCGATCACTGTGGATCCCGGAAATCAGTGGTTTGCGACGGGTGCGGGCGATCGAGTGATCAAAATCTGGGACTTGGCATCTGGCGAACTCAAGCTCTCTCTGACTGGTCATATTTCGACTATTCGGGGCTTGGCAGTGTCCGATCGGCACCCATATCTGTTCTCGTGTGCGGAGGACAAGGTGAGCTACCGAACCGACGGACAGGACTAGCTCATCCTGCAGATGGTCAAGTGCTGGGATCTAGAGGTGAACAAGGTCATTCGCCATTATCACGGCCACTTCTCCGGCGTCTACACCTTGTCGTTCGTCTAATCCATTTCTGAAGTGAGTCGAGTTGACGAAAAGGGTGCACCCCACCTTGGATATCCTCTGCACTGGTGGACGTGATGCCGCCGTACGCGTGTGGGACATGCGAACACGTGCGAATATTTTCACCTTGACCGGCCATCAGAGCACAGTAGCAGACGTCAAGACCCAGGACTCGGACCCGCAGATTATCTCAGGCAGCATGGACAGCACTGTTCGGTCCGTCCAGCTGTATCTTCGCGAAGTAAGCTGATGGTCAGTCTATGGGATCTCGCTGCGGGCAAGTGCATGACGACTTTGACGCATCACAAAAAGTCGGTACGGGCGTTGGCTATCCACCCTACCGAGTACTCGTTCGCTTCCGCCTCTGCTGGCGGGAACAACATCAAAAAGTGGAAGTGCCCCGAAGGGACATTCGTTCACAACTTTGTCGGACACGAGGCGATCATCAACACGCTCTCGGTCAACCAGGAGGGTGTCATGTTCTCGGGAGGTCAGTTCTTGATCAGGATCGAAAGAGTTATCGTTGATGGACAGCGGACAACGGTACCCTGACCATGTGGGACTATGCAACCGGCCTGCCTTTCCAGCATCTCAAAGATATCCCCCAACCCGGATCGCTCGACGCGGAGGCCGGCGTTTTCTGCTCGGCGTTCGACAAGACCGGCACGAGACTGATCACTGGCGGCGCGGACAAGACCGTCAAGGTGTACTCTGAGCAGAGCTAAGATGTCTATATGCATACGACATACACCGGTTATATTGGCAGATGAATCGGATAAGATCTAAACACTGAGTTCGGCCGTCTTGACGTCCTTGAGGTCGTCCTTATACTTGCTCAGCGCGGGCGTGACCCAGTCGCGCACGAACCCGTCGACCTGCTCGGGCGCCCGGCCGACAAACGTGCTGGGCTCGAGGAGCTCGTCCAGCTGGCCCCAGATCGGCCTGAAGTACTCGTCCGCCTTGACGCGGTCGATCAGGTCGTTCTCGCCGCCTTGCTCCTTGACGACCGCGCCCGCCTGGTGCGACAGCACCCTGATCTTCTCGTGGCACTCTTGTCGGTCCCCGCCCGCCTTGACCATGGCCATGATGATGTTCTCCGTTGCCATGAACGGCAGCTCCTGGCCGATACGCCGGGCGATGACGCGCGGGTACACCACCAGGCCCTCGGAGATGTTCTGCAGTGTCGTGAGGAGGATGTCGGCAGTGAGGAACGCCTCGGGCAGCGTGACGCGGCGGTTGGCGGAGTCGTCGAGCGTGCGTTCGAGCCATTGGACCGAAGATGTCATCAGGGTGTTTTGGTAGATTGCCATCAGGTGTCGGGAGAGGGAACATGCGCGCTCGCATCGCATGGGGTTGCGCTGGGGTCAGCCCCTTCTCTGGCACTACCCAGTTTGGCAATGGATGACTTACCTTGTAGGCCATGGCCGACGATCCGATCTGGTCCTTCTCGAATGGCTCCTCGAGCTCTTTCAGATTCGCCAGCAGCCGGATGTCCGTGCAGATCTTGTGCACCGACGCGCCAAAGCTGCTCAGCGGGCCAAGTACATCAATGTCGATTTTCCGCGAGTAGGTCTGGCCGGTGACGGGGTAGGCGTAGGGGAAGCCGAACAGCTCGGTCACACGCTTGTCGAGCGCTTCGACCTGGTCTCAGCACACCTCACACGATGATCAGATTCGTATGGCTTGACGCACTTTGGAGTGGTCCCCGTCGAAGAGAGCGAGGAAGCTCGCCTGCGTCCCGGTCGTACCCTTCACCCCGCGGAAGCCCAAGTCGTCCCGAGCGCGCTCGAGGTTGCGTAGATCCCAAAGCAGCTCTTGGATCCAGAGCGTGGCGCGCTTGCCAACGGTCGTTAGTTGTGCCGGCTGGAAGTGCGTGAAGCCCAGTGCGGGCAGATCGCGGTACTTCTCTGCGAAGGCGGACAGGCGGGAGATGACGATGGCGAGTTTGGGCAGGAGGATGGACAGGCCTTGGCGGAGGAAGATGAGGTCGGCGTTGCTGTCTGTCAGCTCGACCAGGCGACAATAAGTGAGCTCGCTCACTCGGTCACGTAGCACGAGGTGGCGCCGAGGCTGCGGTCAGTTTTGGTTCTGCTCGTCTAAGGGCAAGCGTACTGGATAATGCCCGCTGCTTCGGGCGCGACGACGCCAAAGGTGTGCACGTGAGCCATGACATCGTCTGCTATCAGCGCCGCACCGTGATACGCTGGTGAGCGCTCCGACTCACGCCTGCGCTTCTTCTCCTCTTCCACAGCGATGCGCATCTGGTGCTCGTCCAGCTCGAGGTGCGCCTTCATCTGCTCGATAGCCGTGTCCGAGATGGGCAGTCCGAGCTCTTTCTCGGCAATGGCGAGGTTGAGCCAGAGCTGTCTCCAAGTGCCAAACCGAGTCTGCTCATCAGCTGTCACCTCGAGCCAAAGGGGAGCGAGGACGAACGGCATTGGAGAATAGCTTGGACATCTCCTTGGACGCATATCGCCTGGGATGTCAGCTTCCACGCCCCAGCTGTAATCAAGTCGTGTAGGCTGACGAGGCGAGGGGAGTCTGGTACGTGTCCATGTTGGCTTGTAGACGTGTCGACCGTTTTAATGTCGTCACTAGCAGCGACAGCTACGACTGGAGCTGGAAAATTACCATTCACCTTCGCCGAACATAGCGGTGATCGCCGCCTATCGTACCGACCCAAACGATAGAGCTATAGAGTAGCCGTATAACCGGTGCCCCGATGTCCGCCCCCACATCCCACGCTCAGACCCCCTTTCCCTTTGCAACCAATTAGCCGACGTTGATTCACAGTCGAGTAACACCGACGTCTGCGTAGACTCTACCTCTACATCTCTTGTCGTCTCGTACCTCGAAACATCCAAACATCATCGTACGTCCCACCCATTCAGTACACGCTCCGAGCTGACGGCGAGAAAATGGTCAAGGCCGTCGTCTGTGGTGCCGCCGGTGAGCCCGAGCGCCTTCCCCACTGACCCGACGAGACACAGAGAGCTGACTCGGCGTGCAGGTGGGATTGGCCAGCCTCTCTCCCTGCTTCTCAAGCTCAACCCCCTCATCACCGAGCTCTCCCTCTACGATGTGGTCAACGCGCTTGGTGTGAGTGTTCCCCCCTCCTCCCAATGACCCAATGAATCCCTTTGTCAACGCTTATCCCCGCCCGCGGAATTTGCTGCTCGCGCTATGTTTGTGGGGGGCTCACTGGCAGGTCGCCGCCGATCTCTCGCACATCGCCTCCCCTGCCCAGGTCACCGGCTTCCTGCCGCCTGACAACGGCGCCGAGAGGGCCTTGAAGGATGCCGACATTGTCATCATTCCTGCCGGTGTCCCCCGCAAGCCCGGCATGACCCGCGACGACCTCTTCGTGGGTTCTCCTCAAAACGCGTCAATCTCATGCTGATCTGTGCTTTCTCTGGTATATATGTACTGCCCCACTTGCATTCCACACTCAGAAAGTGAGTCCCTTTCACTCGTCGACTCGCACGCGTCTGACTTCAGATCAACGCTGGCATCTGTGCAACCCTCGCCCAGTCCATCGCCAACGCATGCCCCAAGGCGTTCATTCTTGTGATATCCAACCCCGTCAACTCGACCGTCCCGGTCTTTGCCGAGGTGCTCAAGAAGGCTGGCGTCTTTGACCCCAAGAAGTGCGCCCTGCCTCAGGGCGTGCTCGACTCCCGGCTGACAATGATAGGTTGTTCGGTGTCACCCACCTCGACATTGTCCGCGCCTCGACCTTTGTTGCAGGTGTCGTCGGCAAGCCGACCGAGGCGTCCAAGTACAGCATCCCGGTCATTGGCGGTCACGCTGGTGTGACCATCCTGCCTGTCCTCAGCCAGAGCAAGCCTTCCATCGTGAGCTGCAGTCGCATTCATGATACAGCAGCTTATGAGCAGCCCGCGGAGATCCTCGGCGACAAGGAGAAACGGGATGCTCTCGTCAACCGCATCCAATTCGGCGGTGATGAAGTTGTCAAGGCCAAGGGTCAGTAGGCAAAGCCTTGGATCTCGTGGATGCTGATTGGAAGACGGTGCCGGATCTGCCACCCTCTCGATGGCTCAGGGTACGTCCAGGTACTGTCGCTGGTAGCATGACTGACCAGCAGCCGGTGCCGAGTTCGCTACATTCGTCTTGGAGGCCGCTTTCGGTGGCAAGAAGGGCAAGGTCGTCCAGTCTTACATCTACCTCGGCGGCAGCTCCGAGGGCCAGGCCATCCAGAAGGAGATTGGTGCCGACCTCGACTACTTCTCGGTCAACGTGGAGCTCGGAGTAGGTTGACGAGGATGTGTGAGATCTGTTCGCTGACTTGTAGCCATCTGGTATCGAGAAGGTCCTTCCCCTCGGCAACCTGGACGACTACGAGAAGGGCTTGTTGTCTGCGGCTGTCAAGGAGCTCGGGCCCAGCATTGAGAAGGGTGCGACCTTCCAGCCTGCTCCCCCAAAGCTGTAGGGCAGTCAAGTGCGGCGTGAGATGTGCATGGGGATCCGACAAGGAGAGAGATATGCGAGATAGAAAGATCGGTTGACTGTGCATATGGTGATGCATGAGCTGCAGTGACACACTTGTCCCGACGGACCGGCCGAAACGGCCGTATAAAATGCCAAGTGTGAAAGTGGAAAGTGGCATTCCAGAGGTGACGTGACGCCGGGTGATGGGGTGACTGATTGATAAGCCTTGGTCGTGAATCTCTGTTCCTCCAGCGCATTCTCGACTGCATACACAGCCCTCTGTACAGACACCGAAGTGTGAGTCAGCCAGCTCCCACTCGAAGCATAGCGAGGGGTATATATGCGCGTCGAAGCGGCGAGTGGTCTTGTTGCCATTCATCAACGATCGACTAGACAACCTCCGCTTGCGCATCGTGCCAATCGAAAGGTATCTCCGCTGAAACGCCTAGCGCAGCCCATTCTACTTACCTCGCCACAGAAACCAGCAGTCACAATGGTCAAGACCATCGAGTCCATCGACGAGTTCCAAGCCCTCGTGAGTCGCCTGCCTTTTATAGTAAATAGGAGGACGAGGCTGATGTGGGGCAGATCAACGGCTCCGAGCCGGTCGTCGTGGATTACTGGGCCACATGGTGTGGGCCTTGTAAGGTCATCGGCCCAGTGTTTTCCAAGCTCGAGCCCAAATTCCCTGGTGTCGTATTTGCCAAGGTCGACGTGGATGCTCTTGCCGTGGGTCCTTCCTCGTCTGACACCACTTTCCCCAACCTACTTTCCCACCCGACATGTCTTGCTCTCAACCTGCATTGCGTGATGTCTGTGGGGTGGGTGACGCTGACAGACAGGACGTCGCAAAGGAGCAGGACATCCGCGCGATGCCCACGTTCAAGGCGTACCAGAACGGCAAGGAGCTTGGCGTCGTGACCGGCGCCATCCCCGCGAAACTCGAGGCCCTCGTCAAGGAGGCCCACGCCAAGGTCGAGGGTGGCGACGCCGCACCGGCCGCATAGCCGCATAGACGATACGAGACGATGCACCCTTGCCCCAGTTGCAAAGACTTGATACTGATCGGAACAGGAACGCCTCGACCCCGTTCTTCTTGCCCCTTCCCCTGACACCCCACATGTGACGTTTCATCCTTCTCCTTGCCTCATCTTTACCTCATACGTCTAGACTCGCCCTTGCCCTCTCCCCCCTCCTTTACCCCGCCGGCACGCGGCACTGGACACTGCGAACAGGTACACCGAGGGGATCCCGAGGCAGATCGCTCCTTGGCCAAATCACACGTTTCGTCTTTCACGATTACAGCTCAGATCGATCACTGTTCGCTGACTTTCGACTGCACCTTATCATTCTCTCGTCATCTGTCACGCTCACTGCTCACTCGTGATCAGCCTCTGCTCGAGGTCTGACTGCTGACTGCTGCTCGTTAGAGTTGTACTGACTCCTGCATCATCACTTACAGCTACGTTCCGACAACTTACGGGTGCCTCTGCGCTCGGACCGTCTCTCCTCCCCCCTGCTCTAGGCGCACCGCGAGCCGAGCGTCCGCTAGTACTGAATCAGCATCAGCATCAGGACCACCCCCATCACGATCACGATCACGACGCCGCCGCATATGGAATGTTCCTCACACTCGCTCCGTCTACTCGAACGCCAACACGCCGCACCACGCTCGTACCCCCGCCCTCGAGCCTCGGTCGATGTCAATCCCGCCGCCTGCCCCGTGCCCCTGGTCCCTCGCCCCGTGCTCCATCCTATCCATCCTTAGGTCCGTCCGTCTCGTCCGTCGTCAGCACATGGTCAAAGCCGCGCCGCGACCGGAGCAGCGGACTGGCAGATGACGAGAGATCTCCCTCGTTCGCTCTTATAACCCCCCTCTCCCAGACCCGACTCCCTCCATCCTCCATCTCCTCGCGACACCTCTGCTTCAGCTCTACTTCACACCTGACAACGATCCCCCCTTGCCCCCAGCCACCCGGGCTAAACCTTGCTCACTCCTCGCCTCCGCTACCTGCCGCCTGCTGCCGGCTCCCTCCTCTCGTCAGCCCCACCCCAGTAGCTCGCGCTCGTCTCCCGGCGCCGTCGACGATCCCACGCCTCGAACGCGACGACTCGACTGTCGTCTCATACGGTGAGCCACCCCACCATCTCACCATCGCTCATATCACCTTGATGACACCCCGCTGACAACGTTTCTTCTCCCTCGCAGAGATACACCCTATCATCTCTGCACCTACCAGGAGGATCCAGGAGACCCTCGTTCAAGTCCATCCATCCAGTCGCTTTGCAGCCTCATCACCTGTAAGCCGTCACCATGATGGCTGACTCGTTCGACCAACTGGGCTTCTCATTCGCCGACCCCTCTTCGACGTCGCGCACGAGCCCCCTCGGCGAGCACCCGCCCGCTGTTGACGGTGGTCTTCCCACAGAGCATGACCTCGCTGCGTCGTGGGCCTCCTCGTTGACCAACGACAACTCGTCTGGGCTGCCGTCTTTCTCCCCACGGGATTTTGAGGCTTTTAATACTACGGGGACTGGTAAGCCTCCCTCTTATACCCTTTTCTGGTCTGATCCCCAGGCTCCCCCGACAATGCCCACCTGCAGCCCGCTTTCCAGACCGGCGTCTTTGACGCCAACGCCCACACCCACCCGTCTATGCTGTCACATGTCTCGTCTACATCCTCCCTGAACTCCCTCTCGTCTTTCTCGGCTACTGGCCCCGCCTCGTCTGGATTGCTCGTCCATTCTTACCCACCGGAGCAATTTACTCTCCCCCTCAGCCAACCCGCAGGACACTCCCACTCTCGGACCTCATCCTTTTCCTCTCTCCAGGAATTTGATACGAAGTACCCCCTCCCAACATCTACCTTCAATGCCATGCCCACTTACAATGCTCAAGGGTATGACACCTCTGCCGGCTCTTTCACCATGACACAGCCAAATTTCCAATCTTACGGCGAAAATACCACCCCCTTCCGCTATGTGGCACCAAAGCTCGAGGTCGACACCCAGGGGCTTGGCCGGGCCATTAGTCGGACACGCAGCGCAAGCCGAGTGATGCCCTACCAGCGCGGCCGATCCGTCTCGGTGTCCGTCAAGTCAGTTTGCCCTTCTCTCTTGATATGTAGCTCATTTTTAGGTCCGAGGACGAAGACCTCGCCGATCTGGTATCGGCCTCAACCTCGTACAGTACCCAGCCGACCCCGTGGTCCACCTCGCAGGCTCTTACTGGCGGCTTCAACCGCATGTCGCTGCATCACCGCCGAACTTCCTCAAACGCATCCACTCTATCTCGTTTCCAGGCCAGTCCCGCCCCACGACCAATGCTGTCTCGTGCGCGACGCAGCTCGACCATGAGTCTCAAAAAGCACGCTTCGTTCGACATGCTCGCCTCGGGATCGGTCAAACTGCATGGCACCGCTGCCGAGCGCCAGGAGACCGTCCGCAAAGAGCTCACGGCCCAAGCTGAGCAGGTCAACTCAATCCAGACCACCAATCAGCAGGATAAGGCGCGGGCGGCTTGGGTGAGGAGATGGTCCGTGCTGAGTCCTTCTCAGTGACTGCTTGCTGATGAGCAGGCTCCAAATGAGTTATACTCTAGCCACTGGGTACAGCGTTCCACGGCAAGGTCTGTACCACTCGTACACGCTCTCGTGCGAAGAGTATCACATCAAGCCGATCAACGCGGCGTCGTTTGGAAAGGCCGTCCGTTCGGCTTTTCCAGGAATCAAGACGCGTCGGTTGGGTGTCCGAGGAAATAGGTGCGCAAAGCTACTCCTGATGCTATCTACAATGCTGATAGGCAGCAAGTACCACTACACCGCCCTGCGTCCAGCTATCAAGATCGAGGCTGAGCGTCTTAACTCATATGGAGACTCGAGCGGGTCAGCTTGTCGTCTCTCTTCCTTGACTCGCAGCTGACCTTTAGACAATGGCACGTCGCTCCGGAGGACGGAACTATGGCCTACACCGCTGCCGGGGGCGTTGATGAGGATATGGACGGGGAGGATGTCGAGGACTCGGACGACGAAGGGGACATGTTCACGTCAGTCAGGCTCGAGTCGATGCGGAACAAGCTGATATGAGATAGACCAAATCGCTCGCCGCCCGCCTCCGACATGTCCGGCAGTTTCTGGGCCTCCCGCACCACACGACCGACCTCGCTGGAGGTCTCGCAGCAGCAGAAACCCCGCGCCGCCTTCCAGCGCCGACACACGACCTCCGCCGTGGGCAGCTTCGGGGCGTCTGGGGACAATGCAACGTCACATGCGCCCGTCTACTCCCTGCCTGGGTTCCCGGTGCTGCAAGAGGTCGCCACGCTGGCGCAGTGCACGTCGTACGAGAACGTGCAGACGTTCTGGAACGCCTTCTGCCATCACCTCGATATTCTCGTCGGCTGTGTGCGAGGGCTGCACTTCGACCGGTATGAGTTGAATGTGAGTCAAGTTCATCGAGCAAGCCCGACCCGAGCTGAAGAACAGTGCCGCACGTTCTGGACTGCGCTGCCAGCGCCGAGCATCGAGGCCGCACAGGATCCGGCGGTTTCAGGCTGCATTACCTCTGGCTTCGCTGTCGCGTATGACGTGAGCCTCAGCGTTAGCGGCCAGTCATACAGCTCGCTGATGAAAAGCACATGGTGTCCATCCTGCTTGACCGGCTTCTCAGTCCGCTGGTGGCCAGTGCCCAGGTGTCCCTGCGCCAACTGTCGCTAAACCTCGAGAGCATCATGGAGGAGGCCTTCCGCAATCTCCCGCGAGACCTCTGCGGAGACAAGCTGGAGCTGACCGTCCGCGCCGCCCACCTATTCAGTGCGTCTCTGGTCTATGCCACGGGTTCGCAGCTGATCCTCAAGTCCGCTTCATTGACTTGCATCAGCTGACTACGGCCCTCGCGCCGATCCTGTCCGACCAAGGCAAGGTGCGGTCAATGCTCGGTGCATGGGATCGCCTGGACCTCCCAGTCATCGCCGATCAATGCGCGCTCTCTGCCAATTGCCAGCAGGGCGTCCTGGAGGCCGTACTGCTCGACTTTCACCGTTGGCTCGACGAGACGGAGGGTGCGCCGAACCGCGGTGGGAAAGCTGTCCAGCGGCTCGGGCAGTGGGTCGATTGCCTCATGCATGACCTGCAGCAGGATGGAGAGACCGGTCCAGGCATCCCTCTGCGCGCGTAAGCTCTGCCCTTCACCTTGACAGTCAAGATTGTCTGGGCTGATCAGCAGGCTGTCAATCCGGTCGGGCTTCATCACCTCGCAGATCATGCGGGACTTCGTTAGCTGATTCATGCTTTCTGAGAGAGAAGCTGACGCTCAGACGCTGAAGTCTGACCCGTCATTTGGGCTGTTCCAGCTTGTCAAGACGTGGATCGACGACTGGATCACCATCGCCGTCCTCCGCCAAACGGCGCTTTCCATGTCGTCGGTGCAACAACCAGTCCCGCAGCCGCAACTTCAAGCGGGGATGAGCGTTATGATACCTCCGCAGGCCGCGCCCGAGTTCACCATCACCGATCTCAACACGGCCGTCCCAACTTTCGCCCAGCAGAGCCAGTCGCAGGGGCCAGCACAGCCAGCATCTCAAGCGGCGACAACGACGATTTTCGATGGCGGGGCGCAGTTTCTGACCCTGCCAAACATGACCGGTGACGGGGCTGCCATTACTCCCCGAGCGATGTTTGGCGTCCAGCAGCAGCAGCAGCAGCAGCAACAGCAGCCTCAGCAGACACAACCAATACAAGAAGGGCACGAGATGTGAGGCGCATATGGACATTGGAAATTGTCAATTGTACTCGTACTGTACATAGTGTGTGGCTATCGGCTGGATCTGTGGTGGTTTATCGTCAAAAGAGATCTGGCCAGATCTCAGGGTGTCTTCTCGTCCTCTCTCCCCTTTCCGTGTAGTTTGGGCGTCCAAGATGCAATGTCAGCGGGTATGACAGCGAACAAGGGATGCAGCTCATACACATAACATGGAATGCAATGAAATGGCGGATCGATGATATATATACGCTTGCAGCGGTCGCGATACGATACAGCTATGTCACATACAACACTGTCACTCGACCAGTCTCCACCGGGTGTCTCGGCGTGTGTGAAGGTATATCTCGGCCCTACCAGGTCTGGGTACGCTCCAATCGCCATTTCGACCAGGCATGATGTTCGTGATCCGCCACGTCAGCTCAGATCGCAGCGATCCAATGAGCTCACCAAATACCGTCCACCCTCTTGCAGGACCCCGTCGAGAGCCTTGGCCTCCCACACATTCACCATACCCGCCCTCGCCCGCTCCTTTCTGCCTTCTCTTGCATCGACCACGCGGGCCATTCGGAAATCTCTGATCTGTCGCGCAGGGACGAGATCGTTGAGCTGGGAGGTCATTTCGACCTGGGCATCCTGCATCTCTTGGCCTAATCGCAGCTGAGCTTCGCGTGCGAGGTGAGGAATGTGGCCGGAAGGCACACTCCTGAGTGCCAAAGAAGGGTTGTGGGCTCGGAGTAGGGTATCGACGCTGCTCTCAATGTCATCTGGCGGAGAGTCTGTGCGCGTCAGCTCATGCCTCATGAGGGTTTCACTCACCGTCGTATGGCCCCTCCGCTTCTTCTGCTGCGGCCGCAAGGGTCGCAACCAGATCCTCGTATGGCTCAATTCGTTTGCGTATTTCGTCTTGAAGTCTCGTCGCCTCCCCTTCCCGCCTACTGCTCCACTCATCGGCCCGCCTAGCCTCTTCTTCCTCATTCCACGGCGGTTCTCGATTACTCTTGTCGGCGTACATGAACGCGAGCGGGAAGAGCTTTTCGATGACCACATCCACCAGAGGGATGACGCCACCGTCAACTGACAAGCTTGATAACCCAGCAATGAAAGGCGTATCTTGCAGACCCAAAGTCGCGTCCCATCGAGCGAGCGATGTGCCGTTTCCGGATAGAAGTAGACGAGACTTGTCAAGGCCCTCCAAGGCCTCGCTTCCTTCGCCGCTTGACTCCAGCTACTAATTAGGATACGTATACGCAGCAGTCTTGTCACTCACCTTGGCACCCATAATGGCCAGCTTTCTTCCCACTGCAATCCGCCCCTTTCTGGCTGCTCGCGTGAGGCACTGGTCCAATTCTGCTCGGATACGATACCACCCGTCACTGAGCTCGAGGGACGCGCGTGATGCCGATGCTCGATCAGCCTCATCTTGATCGCCCGCTGCGTAGTGTATAGCAGTCACAACCAATATTATCGGCAGACCTGCAGGCGAATCGTGCTCGTGTATGCGTCGGACTACAGGTCGCTGAGCTCGATTGTACTCTCGCTCATAGCTGAAAGGGTCAGCCCCATACACGATGCGAATCTGCTATTGACCGATATCTGAGCTGGTTCAGGATCTCCGTAGATGTCCATTTATCAGTGAGAAGCTCTGGTCGAGCCTGAATCTGTCCAGCCAACTTCCAGACGATGTGGGCCCAATGGTTTTGGACCCATTTTGCAGTAACTAAATGGCAGCCATCCCGCTTCAATATTGGAACAGCTTGGGAAGCCGAGCTGGTACCACGTTCAGGCTCGACGAAATGGTAAATTGCAGCCTTGTCGAGGGTCATTTGCAATATTGCGGATGGGCTGTGCTGTCAGCCATGATTCGAGTCCCGGAATGTTTGTACTCACATGCTCATCTCTGTCAATTCGGCATGCGAGTAATATTGGGGCTTCAGAAAGGCCTCTCGCATGGTTCTGCGCCGAGACGGGCCTGGATCGAGATCAAATATCGGTGGGTATATTTGCGTCACGGTCTCTTTGACCAGGAGACGAGGTACTGCACCAGCGATTGGCACGCGGGTCGCAGGGGTATGAGAAGGTTGTGCAGTCACGCATGATGGCGCTTTGAATGGTGTGACGTATGGCCTCTTTGGGCGTCCAGCTACGACAGGGGTTCCACCCATACCGATGCGCCGAACCGGTGCTGACGGCGTATGAATCTGTATTGGCTGCACGGGTTTGGCTGGTGTCGGTGTCACTTCCACACGATTCGCAAATGTATTTGTTGTCGTTCGTAAAGGGGTCCTAGAGGGCGTGGCGAAAGATGCAGAAGCCGTAGGTTGAATCTCCTTCGGCCATTGATGATGGGCAGGAGCAGATCCCTCACTAGACAGATTGCCCGTCCGCAACATCGGTGATACGAAAGCCGACGATTTCGACACATGCGAAGTCGCGCTCGTAAGACCTAGTGCAGGGCCGCCGGCGACATTCACTGGAAAGAACGTGTCATCATCATTGTCATTGAGGATGGCCTTGGCACGCGCGAGACTGGCCGCACTGACGGCAGGAGTTGCTTTGCCCGCGGCGGTGGTAAAGGACGGCATGGCCGACCCTATCGACTCCGAGGCTAGGAACGGGGCTTCATCGAACAAGCTCATGGCCTTGCTCTTAGCTTCAGCTGACAGAGAGGGGCCCTGTGCGCCACTGGCTGTCTTGAAAGGCGAGGTGAAAGCCGGAACGGTTCGTGATGCTGAAGCACCGTCCATTCCTGTTTGGGAACTTGGGAACTCGTCGAAGATTGCTGAGATTCTGTTGAGAACAGTCGCTGATGGTGGCGGAATAGATTTATCGCTGGCTGTCTTGAACATTGATATCGACGGCAAAGGGGGGACGGGGTGTATGCCAGAGAAAGACGATGACGAGTCATTAAATTTGGGCCGCTTGCTCGATCCAGGCGATACAGTGGATGATGGCCCATCTTCTGTTGCGATCGCATCGTCTTCGAACAGCTTTCTGACCCGGGCTAGGGAGGCGGACGAGGGTGGCGGCAAGTTCTTCATGCGCCCAGTCGTGAAACCTCCTAATGGCTCTGGATGGATCAGCTGGGGAATCAATCCACTCTGTAAGCAGCTGACTCACGTTGCACAGCTTCAGGTATGAGACCATCTCCAAAGTCATCCAGTCCATCAAAGTCGTTCAGGTCATCGGCATCGAGACCGAAGAGCAGATCATCGATGCCATCGTTAGGCAAGGCGGGCGGATCAACTGGCTGGACTTCGCTTGGTGGCGGCGGGTCCGCCATTGTCGCTGCTGGCCGTACTGGAGGTCAATCATGATCAATCAACTGGAATGGGTGCTACGCACCTATCTTGTTCGAATCTCCTCGCTCATACTCTCGTCGTACTCGATGTGCGAGACAAAGATGACGATGTTCAGCGAAAAGCCAGTCGCGTCCAACGTATCTTTCGGGCGTCACGTGGGAAGACTTACGTAAAGCATATGATCACCTGGCTAGAATTTCAGTCGTCATGCCTGCTTTGTAACTATCTACCCGACCGCCAAGCCAGAAATAGAGGGCAGCAGCGCGAGGATGGCCGCCCAGCAGACGCCTGCCGAGTCTTCACTCCCTCTGAGCCTCACACAGGCCATATCATTGCTACGCACATCCGTCAGAGCACTGCAAACATCGGCCCCCTCGAGCTCGACCTCCGACTCCGTCATACCTCCTCTCCTACCCGGTCTACCGGAGATCGTTGCGCAACTCAGCGCGACCTTGAAGCAGACCACCACCTCGCTGGCCTTATCATTCAAGCCGCCCATCACCACCGATGCGGCTGTCGTGCAGCTCGACAAGCTGTCTGACCAGGTCGGGCGGCTCATCGCGTGCGTGATTGCTGCCGCTGCTGGGGGACCGTGGGACCGCTCGGCGCTGGTTGAAGAATGGCGCGAGGGCGTGCTGGGACTCTCGACCGAGCTGGAGAAGCTGCTGGTCACGTTGCAGAAGGCTGCCTCCGCTGCGTCACCCGATGAGGTGGAAGAAGCGAAGGGCGAAGGGGAGGGAGCGTACCTCGTGCACACTGGCTTGGTCTGGGATGCAGCGGATCGCATGACGGATGGCATGTCGACGGACGAGGTCGGGGCAGTGGTCAAGGTGTGGAAGAAGCACGGCGAGGTGGTGCGGGACGCTTGGGACGAGTTCAAGGAGTTCCTCGAGGACGCTCAAGACGGGGATGAAGAAGGGGAGGGCGGGCTGAATCTTGGTGACGACGATGCGGAATGGGGAGATCTGGAGAAAGGTCTCGGTGGGAGCAAGGTGTCTCCTGAAGAAAGAGCGAGAGCGGAAGCTGTACCTACCCTCATTCGTCAACTGCCTGCAATCGCTGACTTCAGGCCAAACCTCTCCTAGGGTTGCATCACATCCTACATGCGACCGTACCGCGACACATCCCCTTACTTTCCTCGCAACCTCAACGATCGTTCCGCCCATTACTAGATACCTCGTCCGACTTCCTGGCCGCTTTCGACACGGCCGTGTCAGCCTTATACCCCGAGCAAGACGTGGCAGAGGTCGACACTGGCCTGGCGGAACTGGCTAAGCGGTCCAGCGCTATGGTCGAGGAGCTGATCAGGCGGCTAGACGAGGTAGAGATGAGCAGCTCGGACAGCGGGAGTGGAGGGAAATGCCAGGCATTCCGCCAATCACTGGATAAGTGGACGGCGCGGCTAGAGGCAGAGACGACCAAGTGGAACGAGAGAAAGCTGGACCTATCATCATTATCATCAGCATTGTAGCATCTGATTACCTAGCATAAAGCTGAACGACATGGCAGTGGAGTGGAGTGATGCATGTCATATATGTGGCAAAGAATGACAGATGCGGTATTCCGAGTCCATGCAAAGATACATACCACCTACACGTAGACTTCCGAGACAATACCCGTTCCGATGGTCTTGCCGCCCTCACGCAGGGTGAAGCGCGATCCGGGCTCCATGGCGATGTCGTGGACGAGCTCGCCGATCATCTCGACGTTGTCGCCGGGCATGACGAGGCGCTCGTGAGGGTTCTCAGTGCCCTCAGGGAAGGTGAGGGCGACGGTCACGTCGGTGGTGCGGATGAAGAGTTGCGGGCGGTAGTTGGACATGAAGGGGGTGTATCGGCCGCCTTCATCTTTGGTCAAAACCTACTTGTCAGCTCTGAGACTGAGGAGGATGCACAAGCTGACGTAGATCTGGGCCTTGAACTTCTTGACGCTCTTGATGGATCCCGGGGCGACGAGCACCTGTCCTCGGCGGACCTGCTCGCGCTTGACACCACGAAGGAGAGCGCCCATGTTGTCTCCGGCCTCGCCACGCTCGAGCTCCTTGTGGAACATCTCTAATGAGTCAGTCCGTGTCGCGTGCCAAACCGAGTGAGACTGACCGATACCAGTCAGGGTGGTCTTGATGGGCGCACCCATACCGACGATCTCAATTTCGGCACCCTTGGTGATGGTACCACGCTCGACCTTGCCGGTGGCGACGGTACCACGACCTGAGATGGAGAAGACGTCCTCGACATACATCAAGAATGGTTTGTCGAGGTCACCTGCGAATCAGCTACACACGCTGCAGAGGCCGGATGGCAACGCACGCGAAGGCACATCCAGCCACTCATCGGCGGCCTGCATGAGCTCCTGGATCTTCTTGGCACCTCGTTCAGGATCTCGGCCTTCAAGCGCAGCCAGCGCAGTGCCCATGACGATCGGGGTCTGCTCTCCATCGAACCCGTACTGGCCCAACAGCTCGCGCATCTCCATCTCGACCAGCTCGAGCATCTCGGGGTCGTCGACCTGGTCGACCTTGTTGATGAACACCACGAGCTTCTTGATGCCGACCTGACGGGCAAGGAGCAGGTGCTCGCGGGTCTGCGGCATTTGACCGTCGGTCGCAGAGACAACGATGATGGCCCCGTCGAGCTGCGCGGCACCCGTGATCATGTTCTTGATGTAATCCGCGTGACCGGGACAGTCGATGTGTGCATAGTGGCGGTTGGGGGTCTCGTACTCGACGTGGGCAGTGGAGATGGTGATACCGCGGGCCTTCTCTTCGGGCGCCTTGTCGATCTGCGAGTAGTCCATGAACTTGCCACCGCCCTGCTCTGACATGAGCTTGGTGATGGCAGCCGTTAAGGTGGTTTTGCCGTGGTCGACATGCTACTGATCAGCTCCGCTCCCTTAAACACCCTCGCTTGTCGCTTACGCCGATGGTGCCGATGCTACAGATGTCAGCGTGACTTCGAATGATGCGCAAAGGGGCTCACTTGAAGTGCGGCTTGCTTCTGCTGAATTTGCCGCCCGCCTCGGCTGCATAGCCTCGCGCGAAGAGCAGCGAGCGAGGTGAAAGTGCCGACCGAGGGGTCCTGAAGGCACCAGGAAGGGTTTTGGACGAGAAAGACCGCTGGGCGTTCAAGGTCGAAGGGCCGGCAAGAGGACGCAAAGGTGCTATGGTCATCAGCTGGACAACTCCGGTACGATGGGAGCGGCGCACCCCTCGCGACGCCCTCAGAGCCTCGTACGGCCGACAAGACGCGGTTCGATACTCTTGTCCTGATCATCTCGACCGCTGTTTTGGATGTTGCTAGCAGATGCAACGAGAGCAAGCAAGCAGTACCCGGCACAATCCGTTCCACAGACCAGGAAAACCGAAATTCACAGGCGGCCATCACCGCCAATCACGTGGCAGCGAGGCATCGCTGGTGAGTCACTCTCAAGATGACTCTCATCGTTGCATGCTTTCGTTTGTCGTGCGTCATTATATACCAAAACAACAGGTAGTCACCATCTAAAGAGCGTGCGGCGAATTCTCCAATGCAAATTGCGGGCTCCTCATCCTGTCGACGACCCTGGCCCTTCAGCTACACCCGGAAAGACAAGGATATGCCGACTCACTCAATCACGATCTTGCCCACCTCCCGCTCTTGCTGCGGTTGGTACCCGAAAGCCATGGGGTCTGACCTTCGCTTATCTCTCGGCATCTTCTCCAAGATTCTGATCACGGTGACCTCTCCTGAGTTTTTCAATGGAGGTACACCCCAGAGCTCGAGCTCCCGTGCGTCGAAGTGCAGCCAGCTCGGCAAGGCCCCGCCGCCTTCTACCTCGGCACGGTAGGTGGATGGCGGGTTAGAAGACCAGGTGGCGGCAGAGAGAGAGACGGTAGGTGGTGGGTGGATTGGCGGGTGAATCGAGAACGTCTCATTGGCACAGGCCAGTATCCGGCCGTCTGTCGAGACCGGTCTCGAGGGCTGGGAGTGGTTCCGGCGATGTCGGACGAACGATCCTACCTGGGGCAAGGGCGGTGATAGGGGAGTCTCGTGTGCTGGGATGGCGCGTATGGTGGATGTCCTGTTTCCTGGCTGAACGGAAGACCGTGCGTCAGTATTGGGCGAACCGAAGATGATTTCCGAAGCTGGATATCCCAGAGCGGAAGCGTCGCTGTATGCGGTGTACGTTGATCGGCGTGCTTCCTCCGCATCGTCAAAGGCTCCTTCGGCGGCGAAGGATCTTCTCGAGCCGTATTGACGACCACCTTCGGGCGAGGCTATCTTCTCTGCACTGGGCCGTAGTCGGGGCGTGGAAGTGGTCTGGGGTTGACGTGTTTCAAACGATTGTCGTTCGGCCATGGCGACAACCGCATCCTCACCGGAAGTCTCATCCTCCTCGTCGATCGAGTGGAATCCAGATTCGCCGAATCGGCTGGTGGCTGGTCCGTGCATACTGGAAAACGATCCAGACTGAAAGTGTGAGCCGTCTTCTTCGCTCGAATGGAATTCCGAGAACTCCGGCGAACCCAACGTGTGCTGTGAGGTGAGTTGCGCAAGCTTGCTCGGCGAGTTGTTTCGAGGATATCTCGGCGTGAAATCGGGTCGTGGGCGCGGGATGCTCGGTGCAGCAGACAGGCGATTTGTGTCGTCCTCCATTGACCATTGGAAAGATTCTCGGCTCTCCCAGCTGGCTCGCGAGCCAGAGGTGAATGATTGTGTGAACGACGACGCGTCCTGCGACGGTCTTTCGACCGGGTCATTCACCCCAATAACATCGCCCGATCCGCGGAAAGAGCTGTCATTCTCTTCTTCCTCGACGGGCTTCTTCTCTTCTTCCCTCTCCTGGCCGTTCCACCCGAAGATTCCTTTCAATCCCTCCATACGTGACGGCCTTTCTGGCGACCTCGGCTCGTTGGTATTGCCCATGTTGAACATCGAAATCTTCGAGATCTCACCGAGCAGATTCCGTGGCGGCTCGAGCCCCGCACTGCGTCGGAATGGGTCGACGGGCGAGCGCGGCGAGGCGGCTACGAAGCTAGCATCGTCCTTGTCGTCCACGTCCTTGTCCTCATCGTGACGAGCCCTTCGTCTGCGCACGCAGCAAAATAGCAGCAACAGGAGCAAGATCAATCCCAGCAGCCCAAAGACAACGCCTAGTGCAATCTTGGCAGCTTTCGAAAGACCGTGATGCGAGGCGGAAGCAGCACTTGCACTGCTTGATCCGGTCGACCCTGCTCCGGTGGTGGTGGCACCCTCCGTGGCTAGCAACAAAGTGGCTGTGGCTGTCTGTCCGCCTGCAACAGCGGAGAAAGTGACATCGGTCGACTCCTTGAAGGAGCTGGGCACATCGCCACTGAGCGTCGTGCCGGCGTAAGACAACCAGGTAGACCCGGACGGGATGGTCGCGGAGACTGTAGCTGTCTTGTTGGCAATATATGGGGCAACATCAAAGCTGAAGCTCTTCCCTGGAGTGACAGTTGCTGTCGGAAGGGAGAAGGTGTTGAAGAAGTACGGGCTGATGTCGATGGAGATGTAGGTTGTAAGCTCGAGCGTGCTTGAAGTGTTGGTCGAGGCGATTGTGAGGGGAAGAGAGAGTGGTGAAACGGTGCCATTGATGTATGTGTCGGGTGTGGTGCCGCTGATTGTCCTCGACGAGCTGCCGTCAGTATCTTGGCGATGACATCGCGACGCTAGCTCACCTGTCAACCGACAACCAAGGGAAGTTGGTATTGTCGATTGTCAGAACCACATCTTCCGCGGGCTCGCCACCGACCAGCAATCCCGTAAGATCCACTTTGTAGCTGACGGCAGCTCTCGACATTGTCTCAATGTCGGTGAAGTTGTATCCCTTGACCAGCTCTATCCCCTCTCCCGTCCCAATCTCAATGATAAAGCTGCTCTGAGCAGCTGTATATCCCCAGAAATCAGTCCCCGTTGCCACGATATTGAAAGTTCCTTCTGCCGGAGCGACACCCGTGAATGTCATCGAGGTGTTGTCAAAGGTGAGCCAGCTCGGGAGAGACGTGTTGCCCCTCTGTCGTGCTTCAAAGAAGAGTCGTCCGTTGTTGTTATCGTCCCTCGAGGTGCGGAAAGTGTCGTACTGGAAGCCTAGGGAGAACGACCAGTACGGTGGGATGGCGACACCGGTGGCATTGGACAGGGTCGTCGCGGACGCGATTTTGGCCAGCTTTGTATCGGCCAGCTGGGTGGTGAAGCCGTAATGCACGCTGGGGGAGGAGTAGTTGGTGGTGATGAGCGTCCAAGTGTCCGACTGAGCGCCCGACGAGTCGGTGGCGGTGAGAGTCACACTCTGCTCTCCCTCATCCGCCGCTGTCGGTGTTCCGTAGAACGTCTGGACGCCTTCGTTGAAGCTCAACCAAGAGGGCAGGGAGCTCGTGCTGTAGGTGATATTGGAAGTCGTGGAGAATGTGCCAGGGAAGAGGTCGAATATGAATTCTTTGCCGACCCGCGCGACGGGTGGCTCTTGGCTCATCAACGGGTAGACGAGTTGCGGTGCCGCCCAGGCCGAGGCAGCTGTCGCCGCTAGGGCGAACAGTGCTGTGGGCGACATCGCTCCAGCGACTGCGCTGTTTCTAATCCAGTTTTGCAGAGTCGCACGCTCGCGCTGTCGATGTGCAGACGCTGGCGGCTGTTCAACAGCCGACGCTGGCGCTCTCTGAGCGCTTTATCGTGAAATGTCGTCTCGTCGAGTCGTCTAGCGACCGCCGGACCGAACAGAGAGAAAAAAACGAATGTCCCAAACGAAAGTGAACGAAAGAGTGACAGAAACGAGAAGCGTGACAGTGAGCAGTGAGCAGCGAGAGCGGTGCGGCGAGTGACGGCCAAGCACGCACGCCCTGCCGGAAACCTTTGACGAGCACGCTCTCAGAGATACGCTATACACTCGTGCCGGTTGCCTGACCTGCAGGTGAGCTTGTCCGTGGCCCTGATGTGTTGCGAGACGAGGCGCATCTCACAACAACCTGCAAGGGACGTCATGGGGTCCTCGCGGACATTGACATAGGGGTTAGTCGCGTACATACGCCTCACATTGTGCACCTTGTCACATAAAGAGGTTAATCGACGCGACTGGGCAATCCGAAAAAAAACCAAGACGCGTCGCGGCGCAAGGTGGTTCATTGCCCTTTCGGGCAATTTCAGCTCGTTTCGGAGATGACCCCTGAGGTCACATGTCATCGCTGCGACTACAGACCAGTGTCTCCTCCCGACTTCGACACGATGGCCGCTCACTGACGGAGCTACTACCCGAGATCTGGGACATCATGCTGTGCGCCTCAGCACCGGCAAACCGGCGGCTAACGAGCGTGGGACGCCAAGCATGCAAGATATGCCTTTGAGGCGCTGTGAGAGCCAGGAGCAACGAGTGTGTCAAAGGATCATAGGCGATGACTCACTCCTTCCCACCATGATGGGCTGTGCTCCTGGCCGGCTCATGACAATGACAAAGTACTCACGCCATCTCAGCTGGACTCCGACATCTGACATCTCCTTTTCTTCCCTCCACTCAGCATGCGCAAAGCCATTGCTCTCGCTGCTCTCGGTCTGGTCGGTGGCACTCGTGCTGTCGAGTTTACCAATGTGAGTCACAGCCCTATGAGCATCTTCGGCTGACAGGAAGCCGATCAAGTGAGGCGCCAAGGCAGCTGATGAAAGGAGTACTTGGACTGACTACGCAGGGCTTCGGCAGGTGCAGACCCGTTCATAGGTGAGCAGCTGGGTTTATTCGAGAGACAGAGCTGAGATGAAGTATGGGACCATCCCACCTCGTAACATCTCGAATTATGGTTGAATGATGACTGACATGAAGTGCTTACTACTTCATGACCACGATGGCCAATCAGCTGCAAGTCTCCACCGCCACGACAATTGAGTCAGCCGTCTCACTAAACACTGTACTGACAGCTGTTGACGTACAAGGGGATTACGAGTAGACCCGAAAAGAGAGTGAGCGAAGGATCCATACATGACGCGCTCATCGCTGATCGATAGGACCGTTTACCAGAACCAGACAATGATCGATCATCCTACCGTCTGGGCTCCCGGTCAGCTCAAAACTTCGGTTGGCCACATAGCTGACATGAAGAGCTCCACAATCTCGGGGGGTCGTGGTACATCTACTACGCGCATGACGCCCGTCCGTACGTAGTCAAGGGCGGCGCGACGCCGTTGGATACGTATTCCGATCCCGTCCAGCTGTACGATGGTTATGGGTATGTCACTGTGCACAGGGTCATAAGATCGTGGCGTTGACGACAAGTGTCGATGGCACTGTGCTCATCGTCAACAACAACAACTACTTCGTTTGGTCATGCCGGCGGAACTTGGCTTCGAAAGACCAGGTCGTTCAGTCAATCTGCATAGCCCGGATGTCGAGCCCTACCAAGCTGGACACGAGCGTAATCGGTATTCTGAGCCAGCCAGACCAGCCCTGGGAACTATCGGGGATCAACGAGCAAGTCTCCAATATTCCTGCGAGGTCCAGGAGAACTGTGCTGAAATAACAGGGGCCCGCAGCCGCTGTATTGGAAAGACGACATCTTTTTGACCTACTCTGCCTGCTTTTGTGGCAGTCCAAATTGTCTTGTCATCCGCTTTTATCGTTATCTGACGCTCACAGGCAGACTCGCTCGGCCTGCTGACTTTCCTTGGGGGCGATCCCCTCGATGTGTCCAACTGGAAGAAGCACACAGCTGGCCCCGTCTTGTCCTCAGGCAACGGGGAATACGGAACAGGACACAACGGGTAATTGGGTGATGCTATAGTCGACCGTGCGCTGACCGTCACAGCATCTTCAAAAGTCCTGATGGGACGGAGATCTGGAATGCCTATCATGCTGTCCGTAATCCCAGTGGGGCCTGGTCTGTCTTTGTATGAGGAACAATCCGTCGCCCTACTGATGATCAGCGATCAGACCCGTGCGACGTTCGTGAAAAAGGTCGATATGTCCGAAGTGGACACTCAAGGCCCGCAATTTGGTCAGCCGGCAGCGTACGTCCATTGCAAGCAGGGAGCCGGGCGTGGCGCTCACGTATCAGCTTCAACTCGACTTTCCCGGGGCCTTCGGGTGAGCAAGGCGATACAACGACATCCAGGGTATCAACGGTGACCAGCTCATCTGCTGGACCCGCATCATCCACTAAGGTGGCCGCGACCTCAACCAAGCAGTCTGCAACGAGCTCGAGCCATGCAGACTTGGCGGACAAAACTCAGGATCTTATCGTATCAAGCCAGTCTGCTACCCCGACTGCAGTCCCTCATTGTCGTCGGCGGTCGTGAGAACAGCAGTGACAGACACGGGGTGCAGCGGGCAACAAGGACATTGGCAGGAGTACGTATATGCATACATGGTGAAGCATGACACATGGCCTAGTGGCGTCAAGACATACAGTCACTGGCAGCTATCGGGCGAGGCGATGGGCGAGACGCTCAGTACATGCCGCCGTTGCCACCGGCGTTGCCCTTGGGGCTGATGACCTTGGCCCAGTTCTTCTCAAACTTGGTCAAGAGCCCGCCGTAGGTGAAAAGCAAGGACCGGATGTAGGTACGCATGAGACAGTGGTCGAATCGGTCGTTGGCGGCGAGCGAGGCGGGGTAGTCCTGGGATCAGCTCCACTCCCAATTCAGACCGCCCATTCGTTCTCTGCGTTTCGCGCAGATCCACTCATTCTGCGACACTCACCAGCATGTTTGGGAACTTGGCCCATTCCTGTGCGATGCGAACGCGGTCGTTAAAGTGCGCACGACACCCGTTCTGCATCGCGTTGGTCTTCTTGTACGTCGCTTCGAGATCGCGTATGAGTGAGGCCTGAACATCGGCGCCTGGAGATCAGCTCTGCAGCACTCGCCCGGCTGCGAAGCAGGACCGACCAAACGAGTTGCCGTCTTCAATGATGGGGATCTCGAGGTCCAGCCACACTTTCAGGTCCTGCGCCATCAAGTTGAGGTCTTCCTGCTCTCTGCGCGCCGGCGTCAGCCTGCCGCGTGGAGACTCGGGGCACAAGGGGTGACTCACCGGATGACCAGCTGGCACAGCTCGCGCTGGATATCGTTTCCGACGAGAACCTCGTACCAGTGCATGCCGTTGCGCAGGCCCTTGACGGCGACCCCAACTTCACCCGCGACCTCATTGGGCTTGCACCCATTGGGCCCGCTGGCGCAGCAGCCGCCACACCCACTAGCGTCCGAGGCGGCATCGTCGACGCCGACGACGCCGCCCATACCGTGCAGGACATCGGCGGGCCGGACGAGCGGCCCGACGTTCAGCTGCTGGAGCTCGGGCGCGTTGGGCTGGTACAGCTTGGGCTTGTAGGCGTCCGTGTCGAGATGGCCGACCCACAGGCAGGAGGAGGGGTCGTTCTCCCCCTCGAGGAGCTTGGTCAGGTGGGTGATCTTGCCGGGCATGTCGACCTGGAGGATGTCCCTTGCTCGGGCGCGCGACCTGGCGAGCAGGTCCTGTAAGTCAGACGATGGAATGACGGACGGATAACGCTATGGGACACACGGTGAGCACCTCTGGGGAGGGATGCGTCTTGAAAACGTCCGCCATGTTGGGCATCGAGTCGCCGTTGGGGTTGGCAAAGCTAGGCATGGCGCTGGTGGTCGTCAAAAAGTGGGTCGAGATGCAAGTGGTTGGAGCTTGAAGCTTGGGAGCGCGCTGGGAGCCATTTGTACTGTGTCGCGCTGGACGCGGTCCTCCCGAGAACAACGGATCAGTCAAAACCAACGGAAGGCGTTCGACAAAGGAGGTCAGCTGTGTCAGCGATGCGATGATGCACGTCAGATGATCAGCCAGACGAGGCTCGGAATCTGAAAGCAGCGGTAACATACGATACAACGAAAAACAGTCCTGGAAACGTCTAGCCCAATCTCTTCACTTCCTTTCTCCGCCCGATCCCTCGCGCGGTCAACCTCGTATTTTTGACCATAGGACGATAATGATCAGGATGACAAGGACGGCGATAATGGCGGCAGATAGGAACTTTTGTTGATACATCCTATCGTCTGCATCAGAATCGTGTCGCAGCGACAGTGGCAACTCACTTGAATATCATCTTCTTGAGTGTTCCCGCAGCGCGGTCGATGGAGGAGTCGGCCTGTACCAGCTAGTGATCAGCTCGGATGCTCGTCAGAGCAAAGGGGCAGCTAACAGTGTCTCTTGTGTGCTCAATCTGCTCGCGCTGGCCTCGCAGATTCCGCAGGATGTCTGCACCGACATCCTCGGTTTCAAGAGCAATGCGGTGGGCATTCTCCAAGCGGTTCGTCCCATCTGCCAGTCGCTCTGTTCCTGCCAAAAGTCGTGTTCGGGTCGAATAGCTTTCCGGCTCATCCGAGTAAGGATCGTCAGGATTCGGGAATCCCTCCAGTAGCTCGCTACGCTGGCCCTCCTCCCGTACCTCCCGCTGCGCGTTAGCACGATGTGCGCAGCGATCAAGAACGTGCACCGACCAATGACTTTTTGACCTTGGCCAAGCCCTGCTTGGACGTCTGGAGACGCTGTTGATATGTTTGCCGGATAGACACAGGCATGGATGGCAACTCCACTTCCATTTGAGCGATCTATAGGCTCAGTCGTCACATGTGGACCGATGAGGGATCTCACGATCTCTTCGGCTTCATCCAACTCGTCCGACACCTTTTTCAATGCCGACTTTTTCTGCTCTAAGTCTGTCAGCTGTGCCTCTCTGAGCGGTTCTCAGCTACTGACCGCCCTTGAGCTGCTTCACGTCGCCGTCCAGCTTGCCCTTGAGGCTTGCCAGAAGCTGCTTGAAGTCCTCATCGTAATTCTCGAATAGGGCTCTGGAATGCGCAGCATGGGGAACAGAAGAGCGTTTGAAGCAAGAAACACAGCGTCAGCTACTCGATACGACTCTCCGGGCCATCTGTACTCACGTCGGTGAGTTGTCCATGCTGCTCGTCGTTTGATGCTCGGCGCAGTCAAGATGCAACGCTGAGCACTGCAGCTTCGTCGTCAAAGGGAATCCGATTTACGTAACGGTACCCTGAATATCCGGACTCTGTTGTATCGCGGACGAGCTGGGAAGAGAGAATTCATCGTACTATCTCTATGAGTGGTGGCTATATGTAGTTTCGTCTATCTACGGTAATTCCTATAACCCCGCAGTGGCGGCTAACCTTCAACACTCCCCTTTAGACGTCACTGCCCATCCAAGCATGCGTGCACGCCGTCGGAGTAGCCTTGCTCACTGTGCCACATTTGCCACCCATCTCATAATCCCTCATAACTCCAGTCCCTGACTGGCGTCAACACGCACGACTGCTCGTTGCCGCCGCTCTCTCTTTCTCCTCTCTACCGTCCAGTGATCCCGGGGTGAGTCCAGTGAACTCCCGGTTCCCCCGGGTGAGGAGCAGTGTCCTAGGCCTCACCCGCCGGCCTGCAATGGTCTTTCGGAGGCGGGATCCTATCGGTCGGGACCTTGGTTGCGTGCGGGTCAGCACCCGGGGCGAACGCGGCGGTTTCAGAGTCTTCAACAGATTCCCGCTTAGCGACGAAGTACACGCTTGACGCAATCGGGGATCTCTCGACTCGATGTTTCCTGCCATTGTCCGGAGTATGGATCATGCGTGAGTCGTCCTTTCTTGCTCCGCCATCCACTACTCCCAATCCCTCTCGGTGTCGCTGATGCGCCGGTCCCGCCAAACCCTTTGTGAAGATGTCGGCCAGTTGATCGTCTGTTCTGACGTATTCCAGATCATATTTGCCGCTCTTCTTGACGTCTCGGATCTGATGCCAGTATATGGCGATGTGCTTGGTTGAACGATGGTGAGCCGGATTCTCTACCAGGGCAATGGTGTCACGCCTGCGGGTAGTCTGCGGTAGCGAGAGGTCTGCCTTGGGTACTGAAGGGGTTTAGTCTCTGGCTCGTAGAGCTTGATGACTGCCTTAGGTACTGAGGTGACTGAAGTGTTGGGTTAAGACCAACTGAGTGACTTTGTGTGAAGAGAAGACACAAGATCCATTGCTGAAGAAGAAGGGGGGAAGGGCCAGATGAGGCCTCCTTTTATACCCTTCACATCTAAAAGGTAGGACTAATTAAAGAGGTGTCGTGAGGGATTTACTGACCAATCAGATAAATGCCTCACTTAGACCACCGTGGGAAACTACAAGCTAGCCAATAGGAAAAATGCCTCAGAGGTGGAGGCTTACTAAGCAAGGTGGAGGCTGACTAATCAACTGATAAATGTTCTCCAAATAACACATCATTCCATGAGTCATGTTTTCTCCTTTTCCTTATCACGAGTCATGACAAATGGCCGACTGGTTGTCGCACCATATCATCACCCTTTCCGTGCTCTCCACTCCGTACTCCATCAACGCCTTCTTCACCCATTCCACGTCCTTCCAGGTCTCCGTGAGGGCGTAATACTCGGCTTCTGCTGTTGATAGCGCTCGACTCTTCTGCTTTTGTGTCGCCCAGCTGACAGTAGATCCTCGGAACTTGACAATGAAGCCACTTGTTGACTTTCTGTCGGACAAGTCCCCAGCGTGGTCGGCATCGCTCCAGGCTTCCAGCACGGGCATTCTCCGTTTGCCGCCAAGCATCAATCCTAAGGTGCGTGTACCCTTCAAGTACTTCAACGCCCTTTTCCCCATCTCCCAGTGCTCTTGTGTCGGAGCTGAGCAATGTCTTGCCAGTGCGCTGACCGTGAAGGTTATGTCCGGTCGCGTCGCCATTGCTGCCCACATTAAGCTCCCGACAAGCTGCTGGTATCTTGCCACGCCCTCGTGACACGGCTCTCCGTGTGGTTGGAGGTGGACACCCGCTACCCATGGGGTAGTGACAGGCTTGGCGTTTGTCATATTGAATCGGTCAAGGATGGTGTCGATGTAAGCCGTTTGACTGAGATGGATGGTGCGCTCCTCCGTGTCTCGGCTGACCTTCAGTCCGAGCATGAACGTCACCTCTCCGGCATCCGTCATCTCCCACCGCCTCGCTAATTCCCTCTTGATCTCATCAACCGTTGCCTTGTCCTTTGCTGCTACCAGCATGTCGTCCACGTACACCACCAGGTACGCCGTCTTGCCTCCTTTTCTCACGTACACTCCCCAGTCCTGTGCACACCGCTTGAACCCGAGCTTTGCCAGTTGCTTATCCAAAGCCTCCCACCAGGTCCGACCTGCTTGCTTCAATCCGTAAAGGGCCTTGAGCAGTTTCACGCAGTTTGCCTTCCTGTTGGTCGCTTGATAGCCAAGGGGTATCTCCATGTAGATCGGTGTCGTGAGTTCTCCATTGAGAAATGCTGAAATGACATCAACCTGACCTGTTGCTAGGCCATCTGTCGCCACAATGGTGAAGAATATTCGAAGTGATGTGAGGCGTGCAACCGGTGAGTAGGTCTCCTCGAAGTCTTGTCCGGGGACCTGCGAGTATCCTTTGGCAACAATCCGAGCCTTGTGCTTGATGATTGCTCCGTCCTGATCTCGCTTTGTCTTGAATACCCACTTGCACCCCACTATCCTTCTGCCCTCGGGCAACACTGCTTCTTCCCATGTCCCAGCTTTCTCAATCACGCGCAGCTCTGCGCTCACCGCCTCTTCCCATTGTTTCTTGAGGGGTGACGCCATGGCCTGCTCATACGTCTTTGGGTCGTTGTCCAATGCTGCCGTTGCTGACAGCATCCAGCCAAATATCTCGTCGTTGCTTGCAATGTTGACCTCGCCATCGGCAATCATTACTCGTGGCGCCCGGACTCTTTCACTGCGTCGAGGTTGGAATGGTACTGGCTCCGCAGGCACCGGTGCAGGTTGGTCTGCCTGAGCATCCTCTTGCCCGGCTCCCCGTTCCTCTGCTACCGCCTCGGGCTCTGCCCTCTCTTCCACCTCCTCGGTGACTTGCTCCCCTGAGCTTGGCTGATCGTCCAAAGATTCTATCGGTACCGGCACTTGCTCGACTTGCTCGGTTACCTCTTCTCTTGCAGGTGGATTGACGTCGGCTTGACTTGTTGTCCTGAAAGTAACGTCCCGGCTGAAGATCACCTTTTGCGTGAGTGGAAGCCATATTGCCCATCCACTTGTGCCCGCTGGCAGTCCCACCAGTCGTCCCTTCTCCGCTCTCGCCTGTGTCATATCCCCTTTCTCTCTGTTGGCATCTGGGATCCTTACCCATGCCTCGCACCCAAAAGGATGTACGTCCTCCATGCTTGGTTTGCGCTTCCACAGCACTTCCCAGGGCATCTTCCCGTCCGAGCCTACTCTTGTCCTCATGAGCATGGCTTCCGTCCACTTCATTGCAAACACCCAATGTTCTCCTCCCATCTTTGCTCCGATGAGATTTGCAGCTATCATCTCCTTCACCGTCCTGTTCATCCTCTCTGCTACTCCGTTGAGCTGAGGCGTGTACGCCGGGGTGATCTGGTGTACCAGACCTTTCTCCTGCGTCCACCTATCCCACCTCTCTCCCGAGTACTCCCCTCCGCCATCAGTCCTGATGACTTTGATTGTGGTGCTGAGAGCGTTCTCGAGGAGGGCGATGCACTTCTGCAAGTGCCCAAGTACCTCGCTCTTCTTCTCCATTGCTCGGAGCAGAGTGATCTGGGTGAAGTCGTCTATGATCGTAACATAGTACCGCATGCCGCTTGTGCTTGGCCTCACTGGACCAGCGACGTCGGAGTGAACAATCTCCAATGGTGTTTTGCCTCTGATGGACACGTCGTTGAACGTGAGTCGGGTCGCTTTGCTGATTTGGCAGCTCTCGCAGTCGCTTGTCTTGAACTCGAGGCCTCCCGTGATGGTGAGTCCAATTACTCTCTCATCCCGTGCCAAATCCTTGATGGTGGTCACTCCCAAGTGCCCCAGCGCCTCATGCCACTCCTTCAACGTTCTTCCTCTCGTTGCTGCCATCACCAGTCCTCTCGTACTTTCTCCTTGCTGACTCCCTTTAGCTCCCCTGCCCCGCGGTAGCTCTATCGTCCACAAGCCTCCCCTATGGGTGAACTCGACAGTGACACCATGCTCGATGTGTGTCATCCCGGCTCGACTTGCTTCAATGTTGAACTTCCAGCCCCGCTTAGCCAAAGTTGGCATTGAGAGTAGGTTGAGTCGTCCATTCGGTAGATAGTACACCTCTTTGAGAGTGAATGGTACCCTTTTGTTGATGGTCGTGACGAAGGAACCTGACTGTCACGTCGGCCACGCCTCCATGATCACCAAAGCACGCCTACGAGCCTCGTTCCAGCCCAGCACGCCTGTCAAACACGTGAGCCTATCGTCGATCCTCGAGTAGCCTCGACGACGCTCGAGTAGCCTCGACGACTTTAGAGCTCGAGCCTCGTCGATGGTGTTTCAAGGAGAAAGCCCAAGGCGGTGCAGAGGAGGGCACGGGTGATATATATACAAGTCCTCACCCGTAGACCGTCCTTAGCACCGTGGTATTGAGTCCCATGGATAGAAGGTAACGGCGCAGCCGTGTTGTCGACGCACGAGAGGCTGTAGGACACACCTTCTCGTGGAGGACAGAGACAGATCAACAGATAGCACGTGTGAGAGGGCCTATCAGTCGACGACCGGCCTGGCCCCGTGACAGTATACCACGGTGCAGCTACCTCTCACACGACTAGTTCATGGCACCATCGACTCGACGAACCACGTCGACAGATCCTGAGCATCAGCACATTGCTCTACCCACAAACCTACGACTACCGGTGGACACTCGACTGAGAGCCGCCGCGACCAACATGGCCCAACCATTGGGTGATCAGCCGTCTGTGCAGCAGTTGCTCGCGCAGATCGTGCAGCTTCAGGCGGCCCTCGTCGAGCAGCAGGCGCAGCAACGACAGGGCTCGCCAGGCGTTGGGAACCCGTCCGAGCCGAAGGCGAACCCGCCTGACACGTTTAACGGCAAGGACCCAGCCGCTTTGGAGCGGTTCATCATGCAGTGCGAGACGGTCTTCAAGCTGCAGCCGTCGAAGTTCTCTGGCGACACGCACAAGGTCATGTATGTGATCTCGTTCCTCAGGGGATTCGTGCTCGACGCGATTCAGCCCTTGGCGACAGGGCGAGACAGCGATTTGAACGAGAACGGAGAGCATGTCGAGGCTGGCGACTACCTCGACGAGAAAATTCGGACTTACGCTGGGCTTCGTCGCTACCTGCGCGAGAACTTTGGGGATCCCGACGCGAAGGGGACTGCTCGACGCAAGTACTTCTCGCTGCGGCAGACGGGATCGGCAGCCGAATACTTCGCCAAGATTCGGGAGTACACGTCAGTCCTCTCATGGGAGCTCGACGAGCAAGCAACGGCTCGTGCCAAGGAAGGGCTCTCCGACGTGCTTCAGGACGAGGTGGCCAGGCACCCCAAAGAGTTCGAGACCTTTGCCGAGCTGCAGGCGTTTGTGGTCCGCCTCGACAACAGTCTGCGAGCAAGGGAGGCAGAGAAGAACAAGGCGGAGAACAGGCGAGAGAAGAAGAAGACTGTCCTGGGCGGCAACAACGGCGGATCTACAGCGGTTACGTCAGAGGTTGGAGCGGCGGCGACGAACCCCAGACCCTCACCTGGCCCGACAACCTCGTCGAGCCTCAACTCCGCTGCAGCCCCTCGACGAGTCTACCCTCCTCGCCCTAGGCTCACTCCGGACGAGCACGAGAGGCGAGGCAGCCAGGGCCTTTGCTTCAAGTGCGGAAACGCTGGGCATCTTGCGCGCGACTGCCCAGGCTCGTTCAACCCCGGCCAACGCGTGAAGCAGGAGCCGCAGGGGGAAGCCTGAGGGGTCCCGAGCTACAAGGAGAAACTCGAGGCCCCGCTCCATACACACTCTCCGCCCTCACGCCTCCTGAACAACCGACTTCACCTCTCAAATCCTCTAATCCGACGCCCACTCACCCACCGACGGGGTCCGCTTCCCTCGTCGAGGAAGATCAACATGAAGAAGAAGCAGAGGACCTGGAGTCCGAGAAGGAGTCTGTACAGAGTGCTAGTGATGCCGAGGAATGCATGAGCGGTGAGGCTTGCAGGCTGGGAAGGCATCAAGCTGTCGTAGCAGGAAAAGTGGACGGGACGGCCGCTTGCATACTGTTAGATACAGGCGCAGGCGGGACCTTCATTGATCAGGACTACGCCGAAGGCCAGGGCTTGACCCAACAGAAGTTGGAGCGACCCAGGAATGTCCTCCTGTTCGACGGCGAACCGTCATCCGCGGGCGAAATCACCCACGAAGTGGTGGCCCCGGTGGAGACGCTTGGGGAAACAAGTGAAGAACGGCTAGCGGTTACGCGGCTCGCAGGTGCAGACGTCGTGCTAGGGTACGACTGGATGCAAGAGAAGAGAGTAGTCATGGACATGGGAGCTATGGAAGTCACCCGTGGAGAAGAAAAGGTGGCCTCGTCGACGGTCGTCGAGGCTGCTTCAAGTGATCTGGCCATTTTGGCTACCAGAGCAAGAAGAGAGAGAGGAAAACACGCGGGGCAGTCCCGTAGGAGCTCCCCGAACCATATCCCCTTGCGGATCAATCGGTGGGAGCAGAACAGGCTCGCCGCAGAGCGGCTGCGAGGGACTGTCACCGACGAGCTCGAGGAAGTGGTGGGGCGTTTGGACGGGCATCTTGGGTTTGACGAGTACACTCTGTCAGAGGAGGAGTCCCAGGCGGTGCGAAGGATCGTTCCGGAGTACTACCATGAGTTCCTCGATGTGTTCCACCCTCGTCGACCCGCCGACACGCTTCCGCCGAGTAGAGAATACGACCTGCGGATCAGACTGAAGGAGGGCGCAGAACTACGGGTCGCACCGCTTTACCAACTGTCGCCGGATCAAATGAAAGCACTCAGGGAGCTCCTCGCCAAAGAGCAAGCAGCGGGCAAGATCAGGCCATCGAACGCGGCGTATGGGTCGCCGAGCTTTTTCGTCCCTAAGAAGGTTGCCGGCGAATGGCGAATGGTGGTCGATTACCGGAAGCTCAACGAGGCAACAGTGTCGGACGCGTACCCCTTGCCGTTGATTTCCCAAGTCACGGCTGATCTGGCGGAGTCAGAGTGGTACACCAAGTTCGACCTACCGGGAGCCTACCAGCTTCTTCGCATGGCGCCAGGACACGAAGCCTATACCGCCTTTAGGACGCCTCTGGGGATGTTCGAGTCCCTGGTAGTGCGAGATGGCTTGAAGAACGCGCCAGCAGTCTTCCAGCACTTCCTCAACGAGGTGCTCAGAGAGTTCGTTGGGCGGGGAGTGGTGATCTACATCGACGACATTTTGGTCCACGCCAAGAGCCTCGACGAGCTTCGTTCCCTCACAAAGGCGGTACTCGAGGCGTTGCGGAAGGCGGGACTGTATGTGAAAGCGTCGAAATCCGAGTTCGAGAAGAGGAAGGTCGACTTTCTGGGCTTTGTCATCTCCCGAGAAGGCGTGGAAGCGAATCCGGAGTACGTGAAAGGCGTCGTCGACTTCCCAGCACCAAGCAACCTCCTCGAAGTACGCCGGTTCTTGGGTCTGGCAAACTATTACCGCCGCTTCGTACCCAACTTTGCCAAGTTAGCGCTCCCCCTAGTGTTGCTGACAAAGAAGGGAGTCCCGTTTGGTTGGGGAGACGCGCAGGCAAGAGCCTTCGAAGAGATCAAGAGGCGAATGAGCGAGCCCCCTGTATTAGCCCATTTCGACCCTGCATTCGAGACCATCGTGCAGACCGACGCTTCGCTCTACGGGTGGGGATTTGTGATATCACAGATTAACCCCTCGACGAGCCTCGAGCACCCGGTGGCCATAGAGTCTGGGTCGTTTTCGGGGGCAGAGCTGAACTGGACGACTACAGAGAAGGAGTTCCTGGCGATAGTGATGGCGTTCAAGCGGAAGCGACATCTCCTTCTGCAAGTAAGCTGCACGGTCCTCACGGATCACCACAACCTCAGCTATTGGATGGAGCCGAGGAAACTGAGTGGGCGGGTTGCGCGATGGGTCGACGCCCTGGCAGGATTCTCCTTCCGAATCGTGTATCGTCCCGGGCTCAAAGCGGCTTACCCAGACGCTCTGTCGAGGAGGCCCGACTACAAGCCTGATGGATTGGACCTGGAGGAGCAACGAGTGCAGGCCTTACCTGGGTTTGACCAAGAAAGCAAGGTCGAGACGTCGCTGGGGTACATGCTTCGGGCACTCATCGAGGAGCCTCGACGAGGCTCGTCGAGTCCAGATCCAGAGGCAAGAGAGGATCCGCAGACGGGTACTCGGAGCACCTGGGAGGAGGATGAGGAGTTCGAGCACGCTGGAGAAGAGTTGGAGAGGATCAAGAAGGAGGAGAACGGAGTGGTGATTGATGCGGCGGGATTCCCCAAGCTGTTTGGGTTGGTTCAAAGGATGGGCCTCGACGAGCCCACACGAGCCAAGGTAGAGCCTGGCGGGGCCCTGCGACTCAATGGGCGGCTATACCTCACTGGCAAGGGCGATGGGCGGCTCCGAGCCATGAGGGATCGACATGAGGGGATCCTAGCGGGACATCCGGGAATCACCAAGATGTTGGAGTTGCTCAGGAGGGACGTCTGTTGGCTGGGGCTGCGGCGCGATGTTGAGGCCTACGTACAGGGTTGTGCCATCTGCCAGAGGACAAAGACAAGCAGGCAGCGCCCTCATGGTCTCCTCCAGAGTCTCGAAGTCCCGGAAGGCCCGTGGCAAGCAATTTCCATGGACTTCATCGAGGAGCTCCCCGGCAGCCAGGGCTTCAACTCCATCCTCGTCGTGGTAGACCGCCTGACGAAGTGGGCTATCTTCGTGCCGACAACGACTCGCCTCACAACGGCGGGACTCGTCGACCTCATCATCGACAATGTCGTGGCGCAGCATGGGTTGCCAAGATCCATCGTATCTGATCGAGGGAGCAAGTTCACTAGTCGACTATGGGGAGCACTGTGTGGGGCCCTGGGGATCAAGATCAGCCTGTCGACAGCCTTCCATCCCCAAACCGACGGGCAGACAGAGCGAGTCAATCAGGTCCTCGAGCAGTACCTACGGGTATTCTGCGATCACAGACAAGACAATTGGTCGAGTCTGCTGCAGAGAGCAGCCTTCGCCTATAACAATACCCAGCACTCGGCGATCAAGATGAGCCCGTTCGAGGCGAACTTTGGGTACTCGCCGCGATGGACTGATGACTTGAGAGAGAGCGCCGAGCGAGCGGAGATACCGTCGGTCAAGGAAAAGCTTGGGTCCCTCGACGAGGTGCACCGATCTTGCCAACAAGCCATACAGCAAGCCAATGAGCGGTACGCCAAGTATTACGATGCAAGGAGAAGGGATGCGCCAGTGTTGAAGGTGGATGATATGGTCATGCTGTCGATGGAGAACATCAAGACTCGTCGACCCTCGAAGAAGCTCGACATCAAATGGGGGGGACCATACAAAATCCTCGCTAAGACGGGTCCATCAACGTACAAGCTGGAGCTGCCGGCGACGATGAGGGTGAGCCCGGTCTTCAACGTCCTCCGTCTTAAGCCATACCACCCGCCGAGGATCCCTGGACAGACCTACGACCCTCCGCCACCAGTGGAGGTCGACGACGAGGGCCCTAGCTATGAGGTGAAGAACGTCGTCGACTCGAGGAAAAGGGGCAGAAAGGTGGAGTACCTCGTCGAGTGGGTGGGGTACGAAGGAACAGATGAGGAGACGACCTGGGAACCAGTGGAGAACATTACTGGTGCTCTCGAAAGCGTCGAGAGCTTCCACAAAAGGAACCCAGGGAAACCAAGAGGAATATAACGCATGGACTACTGGCGGTGACGATGATCTGGATCGAGATTCGTCACCCAAGCTGAGTCCTATCCCTGCATCCCCTGTACAACATGAACAACACGGCATATGAACATGAGCTAAGAAAGAACTATGTACACTATCTACATTCACGACCCCGAACCACTCGCCTCCGCCACGTCGTCGAACATGGGCCCGACCATCGCCCTAAGGTCCAGCCCCAGGAGCCTCGCGTGCCGCCTCGCCTCCTCGACGTGGTACGCCCTGTCCGCCGGGATGGACTGGGCCAGCGTGACATGGTGCTGAAGGACACCGATGTCGAGCCTCGTCGAGGGAGTCCACGACAAGGGAGCTGGCGCGGATGGGCGGGCAGGAGTCGACACCGGAGGCGGCGTCGGAGGCGGCACGGGAGCCGGCACGGGTTGACGAACCGACCGGCGAAGTCGGTCGGTGAAGGCGGCCGGGCCGACAACAGGCGTGGGGGCGGGAGTCGGCGAAGGCGGGTCGACATCCGCGAAGCTCACAGCCCGGCGAGCTCTGGGTGTCGAGGACGAGCTGGCGGGTCGTCGAGGAGTCGGGCTGGAGTTGAACGAGCAACCTGAGGCTGTGCCACAGGTGTAGCACTTCAACTTCGGCCCGCCTCCATCTAGGACCCTACACGGCAAGTTGTCCGAACGACACCGCTGGCATCGCTGGCGGCCGTTGAGCGTGCGGAGAGGTCGCCCTTTTGCCTGAGCCTGCAAGATCAGCGTGAGAGGCTGGAGAGTAGAAGACAACAACGCACCAGGGCCCATGGGAGGGTCCTATTCGATCCCCGGCCGAACGTCGGGTAGAATGGCCCTGGGAATGAGCGGGGACCTCAACAGATGGCGGACGTACCGAAAAAGGCGCGGTCCAGCGCATTCCTACACCGGACTCGAGGGCCAGCCTCGAGTAGCCTCGACGACGCCTCGCTTCCCTCCCCATCGGATCCTCCACTGCCCGCTTCGGATTCCCCAACGGATCCTTCGCTGCCCGCTTCGGATCCGTCTCCCGTCGAGATGCTCCCCTCCACGACGTCTTCTCCTACACCTGCGTTGTCCACGGCGGCCGGGAGAGCATCGGCTACCTCAGACACCCCAAGATACCGGGTTGAGGCTGAACGCAGGCGAGAGGAGTACATGCCGCCAACAGGCGACACGCGACGACGCTTTGGGGTTGGGGAGAGGGGAGGCGGTATCGTTGGCAGGGGAGTGTTGCCTGGGGAACCGGGCGACTCGACTCGACGCCGGCGGCGTGGGTTGATTGCCGGAGTCGGAGAGCGGGATGGCGGAGGCATAGAAGGCGGGGGAAGGAGAAGGATAGGCGAGCCGAGGGGGACGAGGGGATAGGGCGGTATGATGGGGGATCCGGTCCCACCACCAATGTAGGGGCGAAGAGGCCGAGGCGAGGGCGGCTCGAACGGCAAGGAGTGGGCTTCTCGATAGCGACTCTCGCCAGCGAAAGCCGCGTCGGAAGCCTGGGAAGACGGGGGCGAGGCGTCTGAGTAGCCGCTGGACGTAGAGGAGGTAGCACAGCTACTCTCCCTAGCGGCTCTGACGGTCCCCTGGTGCCGACGGATCTCGGCGTGTATGTCTGCTAGCGAGCGCAGAATCGCTGTACGCCCTGGGCATCAATACAAGCAGTAGGGTGGCTCAACAATCACTCACCGCTTGGCGCAGCACTGGCCGCATCCGACCAGTCGAGCTCATCGACGAGCTCGTCGATCTCCTCGACCGGTGTGGGCTCCGGAGTTCGAGGACGGACCGCCCATCGAGGGAACAGTCGAGGAGGGGGAGCGTCGACAGCCGACTCGGGGGAGGATGGCGGCGTCGTGGGGCTGGGGGAAGGGGTTTTGGTCATCGTGACCAGGCGTAGAGGTCGTCCTCGGAGGACGATTTTGAGGGAGGGATCGGTGGCGTTGGAGAACATATGATGCGTTGGAGTGGAGAGTTTGGAATGGACGGGACGAGTAGCCTCGTCGAGAGGGGGTTTATACCTTTTGGAGGGGACATGGCGGGGACGAGGAACGAGAGGGCACTTGACGACGAGAGCAGGCAACACGACTTTTCACGACAGTTTGGCGACTTGTTGCCTAGCAACGAGCAACATGATCGACAGAAGGGCGTAGCGCGGAGCGGCAATCACCGGTTATCTCGCGGCGACTGCCGCATTGGGCAATCTGACCCCGGCCTCGTGGCCGAGGTCGACTCGAGGTCGACTTACATACGCGCAAATTCCAGCATGAGACGCCTATAGCTCAGCAACGGGCGGGCTATCCAGCACAGGGATCACCCTCGACACCACGCGCGTCGGGACACATGCGGGCTGCACACTACCTGTGCCCGTTAGTCACTCCACGACGGCAACACAGCCTACGCCCCGACTAGCGCCTAGAAAGATAGCACCAGCTGCGCGAGACCTCGAGCGACCAAGAAGGACGGACCGTCGACGAGACCAGGCCCTGCTTACACACCCACAGACCCTCGGGATCAGCCCTGCGAGGAATGACCAAAAGATACGGCTTAGCGCGAGGCGGGAGCAAAGGCTCAGGCCATACAAGCTGCCCCGCCTCGCCCGCCATCTCGCAGGAGCTCGATTTCAGAGGGGGGCAGAGTGTCACGTCGGCCACGCCTCCATGATCACCAAAGCACGCCTACGAGCCTCGTTCCAGCCCAGCACGCCTGTCAAACACGTGAGCCTATCGTCGATCCTCGAGTAGCCTCGACGACGCTCGAGTAGCCTCGACGACTTTAGAGCTCGAGCCTCGTCGATGGTGTTTCAAGGAGAAAGCCCAAGGCGGTGCAGAGGAGGGCACGGGTGATATATATACAAGTCCTCACCCGTAGACCGTCCTTAGCACCGTGGTATTGAGTCCCATGGATAGAAGGTAACGGCGCAGCCGTGTTGTCGACGCACGAGAGGCTGTAGGACACACCTTCTCGTGGAGGACAGAGACAGATCAACAGATAGCACGTGTGAGAGGGCCTATCAGTCGACGACCGGCCTGGCCCCGTGACACTGACTGATCGGCAGTCATCACAGTATCTTTGTTGGCTGCCCCAAACCGACGTGGGGTTGTGAGGTTGGTCATGTCGGAGAGTAGGCTTTGGTCGTGAGTGAGGTGATGAGTAGCGCCAGAGTCGAGGATCCAGAGTGCATGGCCGTTCTCAGCAGCAGCTCCTACAGCGGGTTGCCCCACATGCAGTGCTGGTGCTACTCCAGCCAATCCCTCGTACTCCCTGCTCACTCCCACCATCTTCTCCGCCGCATTTGCTTCTCCTTTCTTCTCTCCGTCCTTCTTTGACCAACAGTCCTCAGCCTTGTGCCCTTGCTTCCCGCAAGCAAAGCACTTTCCAGGGAACTTTCCTTTAGTTCTCTCGCCATCTCCTCTAGAGTTGGGTTGACGTCTGCCGCCACCCTGAGGGCCTCCTTGTTGGCCTCTCCCAAAGCGTCGACCTCGTTCCCTGCCATTGCCTCTGTAGGGCTGGCCCCCAACAGCCAGTGCCATAGCCTCTGCTGTTGCTGAACGGGTGTCGGATATTGCTTTTCTCTTTTCTTCGATGAGGTAGATGCGTCGCAGGGATGTAAAACGTTGCTGATTCTCCGGGAGACTGAAAAACTGTGAGCGAATTGGGTGTAGGTGATAGGGAAGGGTCTCGATGAATGCCGCACACCGGGACTTGTCGTCCTTGAGTTCTGGTATGCCGGCTGCTGCCCCTCGTTCTGCTATCCCTCCGAACTTCTCCAAATGCTCCTTCATGTCTCCTTCCTCAGTCAGGAAGAGCGTCCCAAGCTCTCTCCTAATCTCCTGCTTGTTTTCTGCCGACTCCAGTGGGTGAATCTCAATTAAGAGCTCCCACATCTCGAACGCTGTCGTGCAGTCAAGGAGATCCAGTCGATAAGTCGTACTGACAAACCGTCGGATCTGCCCCATGGCGCGCTGATTCTTGGATCGCCAATCCAGGAGTTCTCTCCTCTTCTGGTCTGCCCCTATCCCCAAGGCTGGCTTCAATTCTGTGCCGCTCGTAGTCGTAGTCCTCATACTACTGACGTCAGGGGTGGGTTCTCGTGCTTCGTCCACTGGCTCTGGCAGGTAGCCCAATGCTACGTCGTAACAACCGACCAAGTTGAACCAGTCAATCATGGCATTGCGCCACTCGAAGTAGTTGCCTAACCCCTTCAAGATAGGGATGCTCATGGCAGTGCTGTTGATGGTGGTCTCGGTGGTCGACATGATGGTGGTTGTTGTGCTCAGAGTTGCCTCTTTAGATATATCTGATTCCAAATCTGTTGTATCGCGGACGAGCTGGGAAGAGAGAATTCATCGTACTATCTCTATGAGTGGTGGCTATATGTAGTTTCGTCTATCTACGGTAATTCCTATAACCCCGCAGTGGCGGCTAACCTTCAACAGACTCGCCACCCGGAGCGAGCGGGGAGGCGCGTGGAGACGAGGGACGGTTGCGTATCAGAATATCAACTCTGAAACGCCGCTTTGAGCTTCATCCTACATTGCCCATGACTTGTTCTCAAAGTACTATCACTTAGCTATCCAGGACCCGACGTATCATCCCACAATACTGGCAAAGTCTCCTGTCGCGGCAGCTCGAGGTGTGGCACGTAACCCTCTTTGCAGCAGTGACGGTGACGTCCCTTTCGCCCAACTCGTACTTCATCTGCCAACATGAACTTTTTCAGCCGGCAGAAGACCAGAACACCCGGGGAGACCGTCAAGAGTCTGAAGGAGAGCATCGCGCGAATTGACCAGGGGTCTCCCGAGACCAAGAAGCGGGCGAGTCTATTAGTCGCAGCTCCTGGCAGCGTCGGGGGCTGAGCATCAGAATAACGAGGAGATCTCTCGGACATTGGCCAGTGTCAAAACGCTCATATCGGGAGACGAGGTGAACGAGCCCTCACCCGATGTCATTGCACAAGTAGCCAACGAGGTGTATGCACAGGACCTTTTGAGCTTGATGGTAATACATCTGGCCAAATTCGAGTTTGAGGTGAGCTTCACTTCCTCTCTTCATTGCGAAGCTGATCAAGGAGGCAAAGAAGGACGTGTGTCATATCTACAACACCCTCTTGCGGAGACAGATCGGCTCTCGGTCACCTACGGTAGAATACATATCGAGCCGGCCAGACATTATCTTCAATACCTTGAAGGGGTCGGTCCCCATTTCCTGCCTGCGACATGACTGACGGATCAGTTATGGCAATCCTGAGGTGGCCTTGAACACTGGCGTGATCTTGAAAGAGATGCTTCGGCACGAGTCTCTCGCTCGAGTCCTTCTCTACTCAGATCAGTGAATGGTCTCGCGTCATTCCGTCACCTGTTCTTACAATCAGATTCTACACTTTTCCCAATTACATTGAAAATACCACCTTCGGCATTTCCTGCGACGCATTTGCCAATATGAAGGAATGCTTGACACGACATAAGGGCATGGTGGCTCAATACCTCAATGCCAATTATGATCGAGTGAGTCCACCTCATGGGGTGGAATGCAGCTCAACCCCAGTTTTTCAACATGTACTCTGGCCTCATTCTATCTACCAACTACGTTACGAAGCGCCAATCCTTAAAGCTGTTGGGCGAAATCCTGCTTGACCGCGCCAACTATACGATCATGACCCGATACATCAGCAACGCAGCGAATCTGAAGATGATGATGAACTTCCTGCGGGACAAGAGTCGGAACATTCAGTTCGAGGCATTCCATGTGTTCAAGGTGAGTGGCAGCGATATGAATCGATCCCTCCCCTGCTAATGACGAGGTATTCGTCGCCAATCCGCACAAGCCACACCAGGTCGAGGTGATTCTGAGTCGAAACAAGACGAAGCTATTGTCGTTCCTCAAGGAGTTCCATAATGACAAAGATGACGAGCAATTCAACGTGGGTTGGGACGAGAGAAGAGGGACACACACTGACGTCTAGGACGAGAAGCAGTTTCTCATCGTGCAGAGTGAGTTCGACATCAAGGCATCATGCAGACGCTCATATGCAGTCGAAAAGCTGCCTGACGAACGCGACGAACGACCTAATCCGAATTGACACTCCAGGCATTCACCTTTCCCCTTCCGCTACTCATTGCTTCCCGTGCTGTCCCTGATGTTGTATTGGCTCTGTATGCGATTGTGTGCATAGCGCCGAATCACGAGAGCCTGACGTCGTTTCCGGATATCCTGTCACTGTTCTCAAGGCTTGCAGTAATGCCTCGGAACTTTGCCGCTCGACATTGAACGACATGGCCTGATGGTCAACGCTGCCAAGTCGCTTGCGGGCGTCGGTCTCTTCCTCAGGGGACGACCCATGAGAAGGGGTCCTCTGTCCCTCGGCGCACAAGGTTCTGGAACTAGCGGTGCTTGTCTCCCAATCGGGGGCTTCAACCGACTGGCTCTTGTCGTATAGAGACAATGTTGCTTCTGTCAAACCCCGTGAAATGGCGCGGTACTTGTGGTCAGAGGGCGTCGGCTCTGCGCCGTGCTGCTCTCGACCAGAATTGCGTGTGCAGCTTCTGATGGTATCGGTGGCTCCCACCCTGTGGAGTGTGGTCTTTGACAGCGGTCTGCTGTGTATATTCGTGGCTGGCGATAAGGTCAGTCGGTCCAGCCTTATCTGCAGGCTCATCCTGCTGTGTTACTTGTCGGTGTGATCGGCGTTGTTGTTAGTGCGCGGAATGTCTCAGTACTTGGACTGGTTCAATATGGTAAGAGACCAAGTGCAAATCAGTACTGACACAAGTGGCCAGCTGCCCACAGCAGCTCGTCCTGCCTAACTCCTTTCATTATCTTGGCCGGCCGTGAGAAGTTCCCACACATGCTTGACACCGGCGAGACACGTAAGAGATGAATGCAGGAGGCCTTACAACGTACAATAGCGTGGTCGGTAAATACACCCCACGAAGCGCAAAGTCGGCTGAGAGGTATCAGCTAAGCGAGACCACGCCCCGTGCGACGGTCAAGTCGGCCGCCTTGCCGCCTCCGACCATCTTTTTGTGACTCGCCAGTTGACGCTTACGCTCGTCGGCGAACGTCTTCTGATGATTGCGCTTCTCTACTCTCCGCGCAGCGCGTTCCGCCTTGACAGCGTTCTTGCGGGCTCTGCGGTCTTCCGTCGACTCGCCCTTGGGCCGCGCAACGGTCCGACGTGCCTCGGTCTCAGTCTCGGATCCGCTGCTCTCCTCTTCATCCTCCTCTTCCTCCTCTCCGGCACCGCCATTGGCGGGTGGTACACTGCCGGAAGGTCGGGAAAGCTCGGCTTGTTCCCGCTGTACTCGTCGTTCTGCGGCACGCTGGATGTCGGCCGGTCGTCTCGAGCGGATCATACCGGGATGATTCTCTGTGTTCGTATATGTCGCTGGGCGTCAGCTGTAAGCTTGAGGCACGTATCAGGAAGCTGACTGATGATGGTCTCTGCATCCCACTTGTCTTCGTCCCCCTTGCCTACCACGTCCCGCATAGGCAGCTTCTCCCGCTCTTCTTTCCGCCTCAACCCAGTTCGGCCGAGCCGCTCAATTTCCAGAATCCTCCGTCGATTCTCTTCTTTCCCGATACCATCCTCTTCGGCCTCGACGGCGTCCCGGAGCACTTTGAGCTTTTCGGTCCCGCTCAGTCGAGTCGTTCCAAGCGTCTGGCGCATATGCCGCCCGACCACTTCGTAGTTGTCCAGAAAGTCGTCCAGTATAGCATCGAAGTCCTCCCGTGACACCTCGGGCGGTGCGACCGACGTCGCGTTGGAGAAGAGTGACATGCGAGACGAGGTGGACATCACTGACGAGGCCATTGACATATCGTCTGGGAAGTCGGCGTATTCGTCCTCATCCTCCTCGATGTCGTAGTCCCGTTCGATCTGTGATCAGATTAAACTGACCACCAAGTGAGACATCTAGTTACCTTGTCGAAGCGCTCGTCCAGCTGTCTCAACCCCTCATTCCTGAACATGCTCGAGCTGCTCATACTCATACCCGTTGCGTCCGAAGGACCCCGCTTGCCCCGGCGCTTCTTGCCGCCAATGACCATCATGTCCCCAAGATTGCTTGCCAGCGAACCAACGGTGTCCGCCATCTCCGACTGGACCTCTTCGTCCGACCCTGCGTCCTTGCTCGCCTGCTTGAACGCTTTGAATCTGTCCTCCCATGTCTCTTCCGCCTGTGGTCTCGATGGTGGCTCCGGTTGCCGGTCCCCTTGCCCATCTACGCCCCATTCGGCGAACTCGAAGTCTTCTCTCTCGCCATCCTGCGCTTCGCCCCCTTTGACCAGCTCGTCAAACCATCCCTCTTCGTCTCCTTCATCGTCCACGAACGCGTCGTCGTCCAGGGCCTCTAACACCTGCCGTAGATGCGGGTCCATGTCCGGCTGCAGTCCTTGTAATTCGCGTGGAATGGCTTCCTGCTTCGCCCATACTTCCTCTTGCGTGCGCTCTTCCTTGCTAGCCAGCACCCCCTCGGGTAAAAGATTGAGCAGATCCTCTGCCTTGGCTTTGCCCTTCCCTTTCCCTTGCGACTTCATGCCGGAGGCCACTGCCGACCCCCGAGGGCCGGCAATGAGGACGGATTCGATCGCCCCAGAGCTCCCGACAGGCTTGAGGTGCGCCATGTAGTCGTAGGAAGAGTCATCGTAGGTGATGCCGTATAGCGCCGCTTCGCCTTCGTTGGCGCGGGCTGCACTGCTCTCGGTGGCCTCGAGATCCGCGAGGGTCGTGCCCGTCTATCCGTCAGCTCTCCTCGTCGAGTCAGTAGTGCATACAACTGACCTTCCTCTCGTTGGGTCGCCCGACCGGCTTGAGCACACGCTGCGATGCGTCGGGATCATCGGCCAGCGGATCTCGGAGAGATCTGTGGACGAGCTGGAAGTGCTGCGCACCAGCCTGTCGGAAAACGCTCTTCGGCGCCATCTTGTTCGTGTGTGATGGCGATGTATGCTATGCGTGCAACACGAAGTAGCCTGGACATGCTGGACACCGGTTCTTTCAACTTTTGTGAGCGGTGGCGGCGATCGCCGATCTATCGAAAATTCAGGTGGCGACGACCACTTTGCCGGCGTCGAGGTTGCATCTAGGCATCTCTGTGACTCCCAAACTCGATCTCATATCGCATATCGACTTCCTTACTGAGGAACATCGCCAGGACCTGTCAGCAAGATGTCATCTCTCTTCGGAAGCGGGAGCAGCTCGTCAGGTCAGTCCCGCCCAACTCCACTTTCCATGCCCTTCCTCGCAGCACGGATCGCATCGTGCTGATTCGCAGACATGAACGCTCGAAAAGAGCAGATGAAGCAGCAGATCCAGCAGGAGCTGACCATCGCCAATGCCCAGCAGCTGATCAACAAGATCAACGAGAACGTGAGTCGCGCTCTTTCTGGGCGAGCGCTCGGAAGTCCAGGAGAGAAAGGTTTCTCTTTGATATCTTGGATGAGAACCTAGGCGTGAGGTAGGGCGCTGATCAGTAGTGCTTCGCCAAATGTGTCCGCCCTTCTACCTCTCTCACATCATCCGAGGAGGTGCGCTGGCCGTCCCTCGTCAGTACAGTCCAGCTGACGTACGCAGCGCTGCCTCTCGCAATGCATGAACCTCTACATGAGCGCATTCGACCAGGTCTCGCGGAGCTACGTATCGCGGATAACCAAAGAGCGGGGCGTCGGTGGCGCCGGCGGCCTCCCAATTGGCCCCGAGGGTCCGCTATAGGTTGAAGAAGAGAGAAGGGCACAATTCGCATGTAGCATCACAAACCGCAATGCATCATCACTCAACATCACTAGTCCTCCTCCTCGTCATCGTCATCATCGCCCCCTTCTTCCCTGTAGACCAAGTATATTCTCCGCCTGTTCGCCTCGACCGCCTTCTCCGCCGAGGCAGCGTTAAACATGGCTTTGAGCAGTCCGGCCTTCAGCCTCTGCGGACTACTCCTTTCGTCCTCGCCCTTCGGGTCGGCCGTAGAGTGCATGATGACATGTGCGAAAACCGGCTCTTGCGTTTCTCGCTTTTGTCGCTTCCGCGAGGGCCCGTCTGCAGGGTCCGAGGTCGCAAGAGACGTAGACGGCGAGGCGTGATTGAGGGCGGAAATCAAAGGTTGGAAGAGTGCTGTCATAAGGCGTTTGTGCACGTTCGGAACAGGTGTATGAGCGAGCAGTGTGATATGCGGTTGCAAAACGAAAGTCAGCGGACAAGAAGGCTGCTAGTCAGCCTCGACCGTCCGTGATCGTTGAAGCAACGGTCTGCGCACCTGACTGGTGACCTCGGGTAGGGCGAGCACTTTGTCCAGTTCTTCCAGGTAAATGTCCGCCAGGTGATTTGCCAGAGCCGTAGGTACTGAAGGATCTCTCCAGCTGAACAGTCAGCTGGGATCATCCAGAATCCAAGGTAACTGACGATAAGGGTCCCCTCCCGCCTCCGAGAATCTCATTCACCCTCGACAGTGCATCCTCCGACCACCTCTCACGCGCCAACAGGCGGAAAGTCGCGTTGACGTATTTCCTAAGTAGAGCGTAGAACTTGTCAATCCTGTCCTTCAGCCCCATGTCTTCTCTGAGTACGCCCGTCGCTCACCTCAAGCGATCTATGCCTGCCCATTCTCGCACCATAGCCTCCCAAAAGCCGCGCAAAAATGCCAACGCAGCATCCAGCCTTCGCGCCTCGAAGTCCTCCTCACTCGAATGGTCTTGAGGTGGCGATATACGAAGGAGGAGCTCGGAAAGATCAGTCGCTAGGGCCTGCTGAACCAGCGGTTTGTCCGACATCCAATAGCCTGCACATATGAGCTGGCTACGACTCCAGACCAGGCAGCTCACAGTAGAACAAGCCTTTCCACAATTTTGTCATCTCCTTCGCCTCCAGTGTGGAGCCGCCGGCTGACAAGAATCCAACAAGAGATTGTATCGCTCGATCTCGCACCTTCTTGTCTGGATATCAAAAACCTGTCCACCGTTCCTTCCCTTGCGAATTCCGCTTGAAGGGGAAGGACTAACCAGTGTGGGCGAGCTGCTTCCCAAGCGGAACCATCGCTTCTGCCTCTTCCTCCACCACAGCTCTCCCTTTGCCTTTACCCTTGGACATTCTGCTAGCAGCTGTCGACATGTGCACCTGAGCGCTTTGGAGTACGAGAGAGACAAGACTCAGACCGTTCATCACCGTGAAAGCAACCTCCAACTTTTTGCTTCCGTTGGCGAACCTCCACTTGGCAACAACTTATAACGGCTTTTCATGCGTCTCTGACATCCACGGCCATAGAACATGAAAAACGCCCCATCCCGTCCGCTCTGGGCAGCTAAATCATGTATCGCTCAGTCAGTACCATCGTGGGGGACCAGATGGGAATCCTGGGTGCTGTGGTTTTGCTACCTTTTTGCCTAGTCCCCGAGCCCTGCACGACTCCCTGACCAGGGACTGACTGGGGGAAGCTGGGACTACGTCGAGCTCTCGCGGGAGAACAACTTGATACATTGTTATTTGTGGTTATCGAATCTATCAAATGCACTTGAGCTTCTCTCCTGACTACTCCTGCATCCTGCGGAAGGTCTCTTGGATCTCGGTGTATAGTTGGTCGAATTTGCCCTGGATGTCCTCCTCGCTCTGCGTATTCGGCGACTCGAACTTCATTTGAGACAGCTTGAACATGACATCGGACGAAGCATCACGGATCTGTCGGTGTCAGCTAGGCATTTCACAAGCGGATGATTGCTGACCTTGGCAAAGGTCGTGTCAGACGTTTCGACCGCTCGCTGAGCGAGATCGTTGAAAGTCACAAAGTTTCGCAACATGCCAGCAGTCTTGTAGAAGGGGCAGTATCGGTCGTACTCTGAGATACCGTTCTGCTGCAAGAAGTCATCCTGGGCTCGTCAGCATGGCTAAGGTTGTGAGTGATCTCGTTTACCTTGAGCATACGAGCGACCTCAAGCGTAATCTTGTCGCTTTCGCCCAGCGCACTTTTGCCGACCAACTGCACGATCTCGGCCAAATCCTGCTCCTTCTGCAAGATCTCCTTGGCCCGTGTCCGAAGCTCGATAAACCCTGGATTATGCTTCTCGTAATGCGGGTCCAAGATCTTGAGGTACTTCGAGTACGACACATTCCAGTCGACCGAGGGGAAATGTTTCCGCTGAGCAAGGGCTTTCGACAGACCCCAGAAGACCTGTACGATACCGAGGGTAGCCGAAGTCACAGGGTCGGAGAAGTCACCGCCGGGAGGGGACACACTGATATGAGCACTAGCCATAGCCTCGCAGCTGTAAAACTCACGCGCCAACAATAGACACAGTACCGTTCCGCTCCGGGCTACCCAGACAAGTCACTTTACCGGCTCGCTCGTAAAAGCCTGCAAGTTTGGCACCAAGGTACGCCGGGTAGCCAGAGTCTGCGGGCATCTCAGCCAAACGACCAGAGATTTCACGCAACGCCTCGGCCCATCGCGAGGTCGAATCGGCCATCATGGAGACGTTCTGTCCTTGGTCTCGGAAGTATTCGGAAAGGGTGATACCCGTGTAGATGGAAGCCTCTCGGGCTGCCACAGGCATGTTGGAAGTGTTGGCGACGAGGGCGGTGCGCTTCATGATTGGCTCTTCACGGCCATCGCGTTCGAGAGTCAGCTCGGGGAACTGGATTAATCAGCTTTGCCTTTGAAGATCGTTCCGCGGATTGCTCACGTCTGCCAACACCTCAGCCATCTCATTGCCTCTTTCACCACATCCAACGTAAATGATGATGTCCGAGTTTGAGAATTTCGACAGTGCTTGACTCTGCATGATTAGCTGACTCTTGCTTCTAGGGCAGGTGTTAAGCTAACAATGACAGTCTTGCCACTGGCATGTCAGCATCGCATGCCTCTCGCTGTGCGAAAGAGCATACCATCCGAAAGCACCAGGAATGGCTGTTGTACCGCCCTGTACCGATGGGAACAGGGCGTCCAGGACACGTTGACCTGTGAAGAGAGGGTAGGTTGCGGACTCCTTCTGCGCTACCGGTCGAGGCGCTCGCACAGGCCAAAGCTGCAACATGGTGTGTTGCGTCTTCTTCCCCTGGAATTCCGTCTCCAACACGATGTCCTGCTATGAGCGCCAAAGTCAATAGGAGACAATCAAGCCCGTACGTCTACAGTGTACGCGCCTTTCTCGGCAATGCTAGTGATGGTACCCATAGCTCTCGGGGGAAGCATGATCTTGTGGTTGTCCACCAGCGAGTTCTCGTAGACTGAACCGAAAATATCACCTCCAGCGATGTGGTCTCCGACGCGGAACTTGGCGGGATTGAAGTCCCATTTGATCTCGCGGGAGAGGGACTGGGTGTTGATACCTCGAGGAATGTAGATCGACTGAGACTTCTCCTGGATCGACTTCAGAGGTCGCTGAATACCACTACGACGTTAGCGAGGCACGCAAAAGCTGAAGCAGCTGACTCGTAGATGTTGGTCATGAGACCGGGTCCAAGCTCCACCGATAGCGGCTTCCCTGTTCGCAACACGGGGTCTCCGACAGTCACACCAGAGGTCTCCTCGTACACCTGGATGGTCGCGCGGTCGGCCTCTATTCTGATGACCTCTGAAGACGATCAGCTTCAGGTCTCTTGCCAGGAATGATAGTCACCTCCGACCAGTTCATCGTGCCCAACCCGTACCAACTCGTACATCGCACATCCTCGCATGTTCTCTCCGATCACGACCGGTCCGGAGACGCTTCATGTCAGCTTGTCACGGGCTGCCAGGAGCTGCGCTCACGAGAATACCGAACCAAGCATTTTCTCTCGCTCCTCATCCCGGATCTGAACAAAGGATGTCAGCCGCACGTTCGTATACATCTCGCCATCCGACGATACATCCGGGACAGACGTTGCTGCTAGCCTTGAGAGTATGTGAGTGGGCTACCACGCACCTTTGGGAGATCCCGCTTGGCCCTCTCCATTGCGCCCGCCTGAGCATCAGCAGGAGACATTTCGGAAGCTGATCGGTCGCACCATCTTGCCTGGCTGTTATGTGCCACGATTCCTCCGTGGAAGACTGCCGCGACCGATTGTCCTCGCTCTACGCTACGGCTGAGCTCTGTGGAGTCGAGCGCCGGCAGGGAAAATAGGACAGTGAGAACGACAAGCAGATGTCAGTGACGATGGACGCTGGATGGGGTGATAGCCGACCTGCTCCGTCCAGCCAAGCCCGAGCGGTAATTCGACACGTCATGTGGCACTTGTCTCGAGGAACTGTCATCGAGACGTGAACTACCCCAATGCATGTGTATACATTCTAGTTGTACTGTGCATACAACGCCGTACTGGAGAACTTGGTCCCTTGTCTGATGACCTTCTCGACAGCATCCAAGAAATCTCTCTCAGTGGCGACCTTCCGTCGAGCTCGGATGGCGAACATGCCCGCCTCTGTCGCCACGGATTTGAGCTCAGCTCCGGTTGCATTGGGGCACAATCGGGCGATGAGGTCGAACCTGATATCGCGTTCGACAGACATGCTACACAGTCAGCGAGAAGAGCATGGCGAGGCGTCTCAGACGTACCTCTTCCCGTGGATCTTCAAAATGTGAGCACGGCCATCGTTGTCAGGCAGGCTGAATTCGATCTTCCTGTCCAGACGTCCTGGTCGCAGCAGAGCAGGGTCCAAGGTATCCGGTCGGTTGGTGGCCATGATAACTTTGATGTTGCCCCGAGCATCGAAACCGTCTAGTTGGTTGATAAGCTCCAACATGGTACGCTGCACCTCATTGTCGCCACCAGCGCCATCGTCGAAACGAGCGCCGCCGATGGCATCCACTTCGTCGAAAAAGATGATGCAGGCTTTCTTGCTTCGCGCCATCTCGAACAACTCCCGGACCATTCGTGCTCCCTCTCCGATGTATTTCTGAACCAGCTCTGACCCGATAACGCGAATGAATGTACAGTCCGTCCGATTGGCGACGGCTCGGGCGCACAGTGTCTTGCCGGTACCAGGCGGACCATACAGCAACACGCCCTTTGGTGGCTCAATACCAAGGTTCGCAAACCGTTCGGGCTGTAGCGTGAGCTGAAATCCTACATTTAGCTCAGACTCGACGGACCTCCAACAATGGCAGCTCGACAACCTCTCGCAACTTCTCGATCTGCTCCTTGCAGCCACCAACATCGGCGTAGGTAACTGACGGCCGTTCTTCTACCTGCATCATGGTGACTGATGGATCGATCTTCGGTGGTAGGGGAATAAGGATTTTGTAGTTGGTTCGATCAACCCTGCTAAGTCAGTAATATTCAGTGGCAAATGAGAGAACTCTGACCCGACTCGCATGCCCTCTTCCACGTCTGTTGGCGACACTCTGTCACCCAAGCCGACGACAAACTTTGCCACCTGCTTGATCGAAATCACGTAGCGGTCACCTTCGGGGTTACCTGCGCCCGCGCCGTCCTGAGGGTTGAGAGGTTGGTCTGAAGGAGGCGGATTTGCTGCCTGTGAGCGCCGCCAATCGAAGGATAGCGTATGCAACTCACCGGCTCGAATAATAGTCTGACATCGTGCCACCTGAAGCGGGTGCTGCCCTTGTCTTTGCCTGTCTGCTGCAATGTCCCACAAGTTGGCTGATGCCAACCCGGTGTCCGATTCCCGGACCCCCATCTTCTCGTTCACCCTCTTCTGAATATCCTTGAGCTCATTCTCGATCTTCTTCAAGGCGATGCCATAAGGTCCTTGACCCTGTAAGCATTAGCATGAGCTTCTGTCATTCCTCAGCCATAGTCGCCCACATAGGTCTTCAAGATCTGAATGTCGGATTCATCGAGAGCTATTTGATCAGTCAGCGTCTCTACGGACCCAAGCGAGCGGCCTCACCAACAATCTTCTCCTCTTTCTCGTCCCCAACCTTCTTGTCGTCTGTTCGTCAGTTCCGCTTTGCATCGGTCCGATTCTACCTACACTTCTCCCAATCCCTGACCTTGTCAGCGCAATTCCTCGTGCGAGGCATAAGACTCACTCTTTGGGAGGCATGGCGCGGGCCTGTCAATCACTTGCGATAGAGTCGATAGGTTTCGTTCCGTCCTCCCTGATCAGTGAAAGGTTGTCCGAATTGAGGAATGATATGCAGTGTCCGGGTCTAGACGCGCGAAGTGTTGTTCAGCATCAAAGGCTGATGCGTCGTTGTCGTCAGTCGCGAGCCACGGGTGGAGGGTAGATCGCGTGCCTAACCAACGACCATTGAAGTAAGCCACGGGGTATAGGCACGCGGTCTTCTCTACCTTGGTGGAGGACGTCCAGGTCTTTTGATTTCAGGCTACTATCGCAACATGTCTGTAGCTGGACAGCTCAGATGCTGGGTATGATCGGAGAAAGGCATGACGGCGCTCGTCACGACCTATCCCTTGGGCGGAATCGCAAAGCCTGAGGGACGAGGACTCTTCAGTCGCCCCGACGATGATGGTGACGGAGAGGGCCTCCGGGTATGGGTTGATGCTGCATTGCGTGGACGTACAGCCCTCATAGGAGCTCTTCAGGTGGGACCGCGCATATACATACCATCGATGACTGCTGATGGTGTACAGGACGAGGGTGCTACCATCAGTGCGCGACACGAGGATGCGCAAACGCAACTGCTCATCCTCGCTCCTGGTAGCTTGCCTGTGTTTGACCTGTACTGTCATCCCGAATGGCTGGGTACAAGACTGAGGCGATGGTACTACTCGATGAAAGCCAAGGGAAAGCTATCTGGGGAAGAAAGCTGGCGATCCAAATTGATCCTGCGTGAGGAGTGGGTAGCAAAGTGCATCGCGGCCGGGAAGTTCCTGGTTGGTCATTCTGATTCTTGGCTACACTATCTGATGATCAGGGTGCTGCAGATGACTGGGGCGCTTGTCGGGTCGGAGGGTAGGATCTCCACACACGCGGTTGCTACCTTCTCATTTCCAGTCCGCCTCGAAACCTCGCCGAGAATGTAATTACTGCCTCTGTGCCGCTTTCTACGTCTCTACCTCCGCCGAGATCAGCGCCCTTCCAGCGTGACTCTGCTGTCACGTCACCGGCCGCTCCGTCCTTGGGTGAGCCATTTCCGCCGAAGATGGCGGCAGAACAGCCCATAAAGGCTCCCGCCGAGGCAGCGGAAGAAACCAGTGCCGCTGAGCCGAGTGGAGACCCCGAGTCGTCTACGGCATCCGCGGCGCCTGAGCGATCTGAGCAGCAGAGCCCTGCCCGCACACCAGACTTTGAAGACGTTCTTATGGAAGCTCTTGCCACAAGCCCCGTAGAATCACCCGGCTCCAAGGTCTCGGAACCACTGCATGAGCTGGGCCAGGAGGAAACTGCAGACGAAGGCGGTCCCTCGCCTGACCTCGAAGCAAAAGTGGGCCCACGTGAGCAATCGCCGACTTCCATTGCGGTTCCGCCACATCATCAACCTTCGCCTGATTCTTCTTCGTCAGAGATTGTCGAGCCATTGGAGGAGTTGCCTCCTCTGCCGCTCAGAATGAGTCCAGAAGCCCGAATATACGCAGATGCAGCGGAGGAAGCAAGACCGCTCTCGAAATCCACGACCGATCCATCTGCAATTTTCGCTGGCCTGAGATTCTGGGTGGATCTGAAGAGACCGAATCGGAAAGATCTGATTACGCGGATAAAGGTTAGTCGGCATTTTTCGCAAGACATCATTACTGACCAGCCCCAGCAAGCCGGAGGCGGGATAGCTGCCGTATACACAGACGCCACCCATGTGTTGATCCATCAGTACAAAGCCGCCGATTGGGCGTCCCTGGTCCGCCTCTACGTCCAAGAGGGGATCTGGTTCATGCACATTGCTTGGGCCGTAAAGTGCCTCGAACAAGGTGTCAGGCTGCCTGAATTGGGAGAGCATGTCCCCGGAGGAGCACCAGTGCTATTGGATACTGAGAAACCGGACATCTCAGCCGAGAATCGCGAGTCGAGATTCCGGGGAGAAAGCTATATGCCAACCGAGACGATAGCCGAGCTGTTGACGGAAGCAGCAACGGGCATCGCAGCCGGGCAAACAAGAACAGACGCCATGTATGCGCTCGAGCGCAAGGTGAAATTCCTCGATTCCTCAAGACAGCCAAAGAGCGCGCTGATGTAAGCAGAACGGTACTTACACTGTGTCTTCCTGGCGGAACTTGTTCGATAGCTGGCGACTTGGTACCGGTCGCTTCGCCAAATTGGAAAACAACACGTACGCCAGCTCAGCGCTTGGCGAAAACAATGTCATTGTTCCCTTAGACGAAGATACCTCGGATTTGAAGGATACGAAGCCAGATAATATTGTCAGCCAAGGTCGGCTTCCGCACAAAGTCCTCGATCGAATAATGCGTTCGGTTTACCGAAAGATAGTCAAAGGGAAGCCATTGATAGCCATAAGTGAGAGGCTTGCTCAGAAGGTAGGCTACAATGTGAACTACGATTTCACTGATTCGCAGCATGGGGTGTATACTCCCAAAGAGTGGCGGAAGATCTACCATGAGCGCAACAGTCGTACTGGACGTTTCAAAGATTGGCCCCGATTGTCCGACGTAGCGAATGACAACGAGACTTCGCCCAACAAGAATGTACGCGAGTCGATCTCGCCTGCCAAGCCGCGGGTTCCGCAAGTGACCAAGCCCCCGTCGGCCTCCCAGTCAAAGACGAGCGTAGTGGCAGACAACTCGAAGCCGGCTCGTCTATCCGTCGAAGAGATGGATCAATTGTTCCGAGAAAGTGCTCATCCAGGAAGTTCGAGCAGAGATATCGCCGAAAAACTGTTCAACGAGGTGTGTTCGGGTCCTCACGTGTGAGCGCAATTGATGTGATGCAGAGAGCTACATATACCACCGGTACATGGACAAACTATGTCAACGAGTGGCGAAACGGCGAAGGTCGTTTCGCAGCCCGCCCTGGGACGAAAGTCGAGGCAAAAGCCTCGGCCACTCCGACACCGCCCGAGAAGCCATTCAGCCGAAAACGCGCTGCGTCCACGTCGTCCTCGCTGGAGATCCCGCCCAGCAAGAAACGCACGATATACCCAGGCGCCTACACCGAAGAAGAGGAGCGAGCAATGGCGGCTTACATTGTGGACCGGCTGCCCGATGCAACAAAAGTTACTCCGCGAGACTGGGTGGCTTTCCAAACCAAGGTCTGTTTCTGCTTCATCACTACTTGAGATTACTAACGCTCAGCATCCCAAGAGATCGGCAGCAGCGTATTGCGAGCGATACCGTGGGCAGCGGGCTCGAATCGAGGAGTACGCCAGACAGTATGCCGACACAATAGGGCTACGGGAGCAATTGGATGGGGTCTTGGACGGATCCGCCAGATCGCAGTCCCAAAAGTCTAGCGAAGTGGACGTCATGAACGAGGTTATTGATATTCGATCAGACTCGGAAGACGCAGACTATGTGGATCAAGTTGTTGCAGAGGATTGATGTAGGTAGTTGGCATGTAAAATCAGTCGCGAGTGAATGGACGTCATTTGGGTGAGTTTCAGGCACATCCGAAATAAAAAGTTGGGAGTTCCCGGTCCAACGATCACGCCATCGCATCTGTTCTACTACGAATCAACGTCAGTCATAGCGTCAGCCAGACAGCATGCGTCGAATTCATCAAGCTAGCATCTCACAGCTCACCTTTGTCATCCTGACACACTCGTTCTGGAATTCATAGGCAGACTGGCGGATCGGTCGGCACGGCCAGTCAGTTCTGCGACCGACCCTACAACATGCCGCCCCGGGCCAACCTGCGGGCACTCCATCTGCCCTCTGCCAAACCCAAGCCTGTTCAGCCCGTCCGCACACCGCCAAAACCGCACTTGAAGCACTTCCACCTCGAGCCCACCCCCTCGCCCTCGGCATTCGCCCCACCGCCCTTCCTGCCGCCCACCTCGCCCCAGCTCCCGCCGCGCCGCAGGCCCGCGTACAACCCTGGCGGGTTCGGACTGACCAACCACTCGGCGCACCCGAGCAGCAGTACCGGCGCCGGGGGCAGGAAGGGGAAAGGGCGCCAGCAGCAGCAGCAGCAGGTGGACATACCCGCCGCGCTGCAAGCCGAGGTGGATGGCGGCAAGGAAGAGGCGGAGGCGTGCTATGTGGTGAGTGGAAATATCATGAGACTGAGTTGGGTGAGCTGATCGCAGCCGCCCCCAGCGACGCTCCACTACCATGCGCTCGACCCGCTGCCCCTGCTCTACTCTCCCCAGCCGCTCCCGCCCTACTCTATCGCCTACGAGACGTGGGGCACACTGGACGCCACGGCGAGCAACGCCATCCTCCTGCACACGGGCCTGTCCGCCTCGTCGCACGTCGCGTCGCGCGGCAACGGCGTGGCAGCAGCCACGAGCGGCAAGCCCGGGTGGTGGGAGGAGTTCGTGGGACCGGGCAAGTCGATCGACACGGACAAGTTCTTCGTCATCTGCACCAACGTGCTGGGGGGGTGCTTCGGGTCGACCGGGCCGTCGTCGCCGTATCCGCTCGGCGAGCCGGACGTGCGGTGGGCCACGCGCTTCCCCCTGCTGAGCATACACGACATGATGCGCGCGCAGCTGAGCCTGCTCGACCACCTCGGCATCGACAGGCTGTACGCGAGCATCGGCAGCTCGATGGGCGGCATGCAGAGCCTCAGCCTCGCGTACCTTGCCCCGGAGCGCGTGGGGCGCGTCGCGAGCATCAGCGCCAGCGGCCGCAGCGGCCTCGGGGGCGTCGGCATGCGCTATGCCCAGCGCAGCGTGCTGATGGCCGACCCGAATTGGAACAGGGGCTTCTACTACGACGGCGTGCCGCCGCATAATGGCATGAAGCTCGCGCGCCAGATTGCCACGATCACCTATCGGTCTGGACCGGAGTGGGAGCAGCGATTCGGGCGGCGGATGCTGTCTGAGCGCGAAGTGGATGGGGATGGCGATCCGGCCGTCCCGAAACTCTCGCCAGACTTTCTCATCGAAACGTACCTCGATCACCAGGGAGAGCGCTTCTGCCTGACATACGACGCCAACTCGATGATCTACCTCTCGAAAGCGATGGATCTGTTCGATATGACCGCCCCGGCGCTCAACGCCCTCTCGAAGAAGTTCAACAAGGCTTACCCCGACCTCCCGCCCTTCCCGGCGCCGCATGACCCTGCCGGCGTCATATCGGCCAGCAAGCCTCCGCCGCCGAAGGGCGAATGGCCCGCTGCGGTCGCCGAGCCAGAGAAGAACGAGCGCTTCATCCCGACTAGCAAGAGCCCACACTTGCAGGAGCTTGCAGCGGGCCTGCAGCGGCTCAAGGATATCCCCACATTGGTCCTTGGGGTCCAGAGCGACGTCCTCTTCCCCGTCGAACAGCAAAGGGAGCTTGCCGATGCCCTCAAGCTCGCAGGCAACAAGGAAGTTACGTATTACGAGCTAGGCGGCGTATGGGGGCATGACACGTTCTTGCTGGATTTGCAGAATGTCGGCGGCGCCATTAGAGGATTCCTGCATTGAGCAGCATCTCGGCAAGGACGAGCGAGAGCGAAGTTAGGTGGACGAGCCAAACCTCACCGTCAGTAGACCATCAAACATGTAGCAAACCACGTCATATCACGAAACGACATGTCATTATTCTGCACAACAGCTTCCTGTGTCTACATCTCGTTCGCATCCTCCACTGCCAACAATCTGCGGTATCAGCTAGAAATCTCCTCTGCGAGATCCTTCCAACTGACGGGAACTCCTTGATCAACGAACACTCCCCTCCGTTCTCCAGATCGATTGTATACGCTTGGAATAGGCCATCGGCAGTGATGACCATGACCTGCGGTACGGTCCTGCATGATCAGCGTGCCTCAGAATTCGTGGGACCGACTCACCCGCTCATAGCCACTACCGTCTTACCGCCGCCTCCAGCGCTGTGTAGCTTGATGTACGCAAAGTCTCTTTGCGGCTCCCACATCTCGCTGACTGACCGCGGCATATAACCAGCCGCACCGCTGATGAGACCTTTTCCGATATGATAGCTCCGCCTCTTCAAGCTGCTCGTCGCGCTGTGCCCAGCGGGGGGTTGCAGCGGCGGGAGGCTCGACGAAGGAGTCTCGGAGGGCGTTGGACTTCTCCCTTCATCCCCATCTTGCTCCCCGGCGCCTCCGCTTGCCTGCTTGCCTGCGAGCCGGTAGATGTGGACGGTGGACGAGTCAGAGGAGACCGCGAGCAGGGTTGACATGGAATTGAAGTTGATGGAAAAGATCCGGGCTGTCGAAGTTCCTCGACGGAACTGCCAGAGCTTCTTCGCTTCGGGGATGGAGAATACGCGCACGACTGTGCCCTTGTCTGAGGCGGTCGCGAGCATCGTTCCAGTCGAGTTGAGCGCCAAAGCGGCCACTGGGGCTTTGTGAGCCTGTATGACATTGACCGCCGAGAGAGAGATCGTGTCGAAGAGGTACACATCGCCTGTCGAGGGCGCTGGCGGGGGCGGGGCGGTGGAAGCAGAAAGAGGGGTGCTCGTGGCCGTGGTTGCTGCGGCAGGATATGCGAGATATGAGCGCTCCGAGTCCGATGATAGGGCGCAGACGGCTGACGGTAAGCACAACGCTGGACCATCCTCTGTAGCACTGACCGTTCGGATTCGGACCCGTCTCGATGGTATGCAGCAGCTTCATGGTCGAGATGTCATAGATGTAGATCTCGGATTCGAGCACGACAATCAACCTCTTTCGGTTCATCTTGACTGCCAGCACAGATGTCGGGAAGGTCAGTTCGCAGATAGTCGATTGCCGCTGTCTCATCAGCTTGGAGAGATCACCTCGGAGAGCTGACTGACCTTGGTGTTAACAATAAGGAGCTTTCTGGGACTAGGGGGCGTTGATGATGTCGGGTCAGGGGCACCGACGAGGGCTACCAGTGAGGTACAGAAGAGCATCTCGACGATGCCCGTCGGGCCTTGCGCTGCAGGTCAGCGAACCCAAAAGCGTGCAGAGCCGAGGGTGAATGCGGGACGAAGCAGCGGACGGTGGCAAGGAAGCGACGACGCTCACTCTTCTGGTGTACTTTGCCAAACGGGTCGCAGTTGAGAATGGTGTATCCCTTCTTGTGGCCCACGGCGATGCATGAGAAGTCCTGATTGAAGTTGCAGCACTGAATGATGAGCTCACGATGCAGCCTTATGTATGCATAGCTCACTAGTAGGTCTGGATGCCGCTTGACGTTGGGACGCGACATGGCGGTGGTGTGCTCGGACCGCAGCTGGTCTCTGTGTCGCCCTTCGGCCGAGCCCTTCCCGGCTGTCTCGCTGAGGAGATGCTCTGCAGGACACCAGCTGGCTCTTGCCCGAGGCGAGGTTGCTGCACCAAGAAAGAGGAGAGATGAAAGTACAAGCGAAAGAGAGAGAACGAACACAAGGGTCGTGACGTGTGTGATGGATGGTCCGGGTACCGGGTCGATAGGGGGCAGCCTCGCTAATCTAACTACCTATGCCCGCGTCAGCCGGGTGGCACACGTCCCGTATCCCCGTCTCCCGTTCAGTCACTGATCAGTCATCAAAGGCAGTCGATGCATGCAAGGAGGAGACACGACGAGCCAATGGCCATCACCACCATCCCTTCTTCTTGTTCTCGCCTGCCCAGCCGATCTGGGCTTGAGAATCTGTGCTCTTTGCACCCTGGTCAGGTTGGAAGTAGGGATAGGGGTTGTTGCCAATGAATTGCTGTTGATGCTGATGCGAGGGGTGAATGAAGTGTGCGGGGTTTATACCGCCATGCTGAGGGCCTATTGGATCGTGGCGGGTTCGTGAGCGCAAGTTGAACAATGCAGAATTCGTAAGAATCATCAAGAAGGACAAGGTGACGAGTGAGAAGCCCTGCCTGTTCAGCCCATACCGCCGGCGTCGGAGAGCACTCAGGCGCACCATCGTCTTCCAGCTTATCGGGTCGACAAACGAGTTGATCACGCCGGCAAAGGTCTCGGCAACTACATTCGTTCGACCAACGATGGTTGAGTCACGATTCATGCATGCCTCCCAGGCTTTGCAAGCAGCATGCCTGGGAATGAGCAACATCCTTTCCGCCATCAATTACTGACATGGCGGGCACCCGAACGGACGGGTCGCATCGATTGGTGAGGTAGAGGTGGGAACATTCGGCAATCTCCTGCAGGATCTCTGCTGCATCAGTAAGAGCCGATGGGAGATATGGATGACTCGCCGACAGAGTATTCCTGCATCCTATCTTGGACGTCACGCCGGACAGTCAAGACGAATTGCACCGCAAGGTAGAGGCAAAACGCCACCACAGCAGCATTGACGAAGAACTGCAAGTACCCGCCAGATCAGCTACATCCAGTGACATGCAAGGCAGCACAGCCCACCCAAGTAGCAGATGAGGGATCTCTGAATGGCGCATGGCTGGGGCAGGCATGTGGAAAGAGTAGTGATGTTCCGACTTTGATGGGCCTCGATCACGGTCCACATCTCTTCGAGGTGGTCCCGCTTCCGACTGACTTTCAGCTTGCGGTTGCACGGACCTGGGAGCAGCTGACCTCGCCCGCGCTCTCGCTGCCTCTTCTCCTCCTGCGCCACTCGTTTTGCCGCTTCTTTCTCGTCCGCGTCACAGCCCCGGTAGCTATGGGCCGCTCCTCCCCAGACTCTGTCCCAACCGTACCCTTGACGGGCTCGGCAGTGGGCCGCGCAGGACTGTCTCCGGCATTCATATCCACGTCCTCCAGCCCCTTCCTGGGCGTCCCTGCTGACGCAGACGGACCCGCGTCAAAGCCAAACGTCGTGCTGGCCCATTCGGCGGGGTTGTACCGCTTGAAGCTCGGGGTCGGAGGCAAGGGCGGGGCCTTGCTCAGCTCGAAGAGGAATGGCACGTTCGAGCCGAAATGCATGGGCGGGCGAGAGGAGGACGGGTCGAGCTGAAATGGACGCGTAGGAGACGCGATTTCGCTATGTGGTCCTAAGTCGTCAGTGGTAAGGGCTTTGGGCGGGCAACGTTGACTGACGTTTTCGCAGAGGACCCTCTTCTTCCACGGGCAAAGCGAATTGCGCGAGGCGGTACGTGGGGTCCGGGTCATCGACCTGCATCGGCCCAGACTTGTCGCGGACCTCCTGCACGCCGTACATGGTGCTGCGACAAGGTTCACATGTAGGCGAAAGTGAACACCCATGACCTAGCGTACGCGAGGGCAATCGCCAACCGTATATATACGAGTTAAAATCATAAATTTTAGGAGCCTTATATCAGTTGGTTAGATAGTCTGATTCCAACCATAAGGTTGTATCAGGACGTCATCCGTTCAAATCGGGTAGGCTTCAGTTTTTCGCCTTTTTCTCAACAACTACGATAGCTATGCATGATCTGCTGGTTGCAATGACTTTTGGCACCCTCTATGCGTGTCCTGTCAAGATCTGAGCTCCTAAGACGCCGAATTCCATGAGATATCGCATGTCGAATGCAGGGGGGTTATCTCGGCGCGTTGCTTTTCTGACTGCCTACAAGATCGTTTTCCGGTTGGTTACATCACTTCACCCACCTTTGAGGAAGATGTCGGCTGGTGAGTGTCCCGCGTGATTGGGAGAGTGTCAGGACTGATCCGGGAGACCTGTCATTACAGCCGCCGTCGGACGGCATCTCGGCCCTTGCCTGGTCCGCCGATTCGTCACGGCTGCTCGTAGCCAGTTGGGATGGTGTGGGTCGCTGTTCTCGGGTCGGGGAGCTGTTCTGATAAGCAGACGATCCAGCTCCACCACCTAGTAGCTCCGCCGCAGCCACCAGCAGTGTGAGTAGAGCGCTCGAGCTGAGGCGGCCCCCAGTGTGGTCATGTTGCAAGTTCCAGCTCGGGCTGACCGGCAGATTCTCCCACCCCGCCGCTGTCCTGTGTATCGCATTCGGCTCATCGCCCACCGTGGCCTTCTCTGGCGGCCTGGACAAGCGCGTGAGACAGTGGGACTTTGAGACCGGCCAATGCCGCGTGCTGGGCAAACACGACGACGCCGTGTCGGCCATGGTGTGGTGCGCCAAGTTGGGCGTGCTCGTCACGGGCTCATGGGACCACACGCTCAAAGTCTGGGAACCGTCCGTCCCCCTTCTCCAAGCGGTAGGAACTTGCGCTGATGGGCAGGGGAGCGGAGCAGCCATTGAGATCGTACCACAACCTGCCTGAACGGGTGTACAACCTGTCGTACGCCGCACCGACGGACCACCTGCTCGTGTCCATGGCACATCGGCATGTGTACGTGTACATCGGCGCCGAGCTGGCCGCTGCGCAGGAGGGGCAGGAGCTGCAGCCCGCGCAGACGCGGGAGAGCGCGTTGAAGTTCCTCACGCGCAGCGTGGCATGTATGGCAGATGGCAAGGGTGCGTTGTCTCCCTCCCTGTCCTGCCCTCCTGCAGCGATCATCTGCGTCATGTTATTTGACATGGAGCTGAGAGCAGGCTGGGCGTCCGGATCCATCGAGGGCCGAATCGCCGTCGAGTACTTCGACCCCGACCCTTCTTCCCAGTCCCAGAAATACGCATTCCGCGCACACCGGCAAAATGTCGACGGAGTCGACTGCGTCTACCCGATCAACGCGCTGGCCTACCACCCCATACACAACACGTTCGCGTCGGGCGGTTCGGACTCGTTCATCTCCATCTGGGACCACACGGCGAAGAAGCGCATGAAGCTGTACTCCAAGTACCCAACGGCCATCTCGGCACTCCAGTTCTCGCCGGACGGCACGAAACTTGCCATCGGCGCAAGTTACGAGCACGACAATGCTCTTTCGGCAGACGAGCAGGGGCGGGTCATGTTGCTGGTCAAAGACGGTGTAATGGACGATTGCAAGGTAAGCGGCACTGTCTCTCTTAAAACAAAGTCTGTGTTGACGCCCAGCCAAAAAGCAAAGCATGATGAGAGATGCAGATCTGTCTCCGTCACGCCCCATGTCTAGGGAATCTACGAATCCCCTCCGAACCCTCCCCAATCGCCTCCCCCGCCAAACCACCCGCCGCCAGTTTCTTCCCCGTCGTTCTGCGCCCACGGGTCCTCCAGCACATCTCCCTCATCTCCCCAGCCTGACTGCTCATCGTACCCTTCCATGCCTTCCTGTTGCGGAGGGTACGCATCGTCTCGGGCAGCCGGCTGGCGGTCGGGCTGCCGACCGTAAATCTGCTCATCCTCGCTCATGCCTGCCGCTGTGCCCGCTGCCGCACCACCAGCTGCTCCTGCTGCACCTGCATCGCTTGGGCCTACTGGAGGCTGTGCCTCGCCTTGACCGCCGCGTTGCGCTTCAGAAGACCCGTCAGAGCCCCAGAAGAAGAACGGGAAACCGAGACCGCTACTCATCAACTGGAGATCTGGTGATCAGACCGCAGCTCACCCGCTACCTGAATGTCTGCTGAAATAGTCAAAGTCAACTGATAGTCAGCATGACCAGCACTTGGCCTTTCCTGACGCACTTGACACAGCTGTGGCTAGGGTCTGTCAAGTCAGCTGGATATCAAGACAACCCCCGACGGCTGACCATTGCCCTCTGATCCAAAGTCAGACCCCCTTCTCGCCCACTGGGCAGAATCAGACTCTGCCCCTGCACATTCACCTCGCTACCCGCTGGCATGTCGAGCTCCGTGCCTGCCGAGTCGAATCGAATCACGTATTGACCGGTGTCGGTGAACATCTCTCTCCCCAGGCCGCGAAAGTTACGGTTAATCGAAGCGACCAGGCCTACCATTCAGCTTCAGAACCTTCTTATCAGACAATGAAGCCTACGATCGTCCCGATCTTTCAGCCAGAAGTCCCAAGCGAGGAAACCAGAATCGACGCGGGCAAACTGTTTGAAGTTGTCCTCGTGTCGACTGCAATGTCAGCTTGGGCGAAGAAGCTGTCCCTGACGTACGCTTGAAAGATGCTGTACTTCCTTCGCCAAGGATGCCATTCCCTGTCAATGAGCTCGACATTCAACAAAGAGCATGACGTACTGCTGCGCTTCTCCTACGAGCTTGCCATCTTTCTCTTCCGATGCATGAACGAAGATGCGCGAGTTTATGAAAGCGAACGGTCTTCGTATCTGCCAGTCAGCTACAGGCCAAAAGTCGAGAGCTGACATGCCCATAAGACAGGGGCGCCGGTCCGATCCATGACCACGGCTCGGAAAGGCCGATGTGTTCTCAATGCCTGACGAGTCATGGTGGACACAAAGGACTGTTCTTCCTCGGCAAGGCTGGGCGTCAGCTTCTGGCGTATCAGTATTTCCTGGAAGCTCACAAGCCAACAAGCTCTCCCTAATGGTCAGCTAATGCTCTACACGAAGCAAGAAGCCCACCTCTGGCGTTTGGATAGCATACCGGTTCGCCTGCTCGAAGCCCATGAACACATTCAGCATCTCCAGCTGCCTATCTATCAGCGCGGACATACAAAGCCACATGCATTGCGTACCGCACAATGACAAGCGTATCATGGGCCAGCAACTCCCTGGCCGCATGCGAATCTTGCAGGACACCATCCGGATCTGGCGGGACATAGGTCGGTCTGAGATGCACAACAGGTCCGGCCCCTAAGTAGGGGTCGAAGGGCTCTGCTTCGAAGTCCTGTGCCGCAGTAGCCGGCCGCAAGACACGCCGTGTGGGCCGCACATGGCCATGAGGGACTGAGAGAATCAGCCCACGTACAACTGGGCGGGCTGACGGAACTCACGTCGGTCTGCTTGACGGAGAGCTGGAGGTAGCGTACGCAATGCACGCCTTGCAACAGGCCTGGAGACGATCGGGAGGCGACTGGAGCTGGCTCTCAGCGCGGACGATGCGCCTGCTCGCATCATCACGGCGCAGGCACGTTGTGATGGGAAACAAAGATGGATCAGAGCCAACGTCGGAGAACAATTGGATGCTATGACGGGGGTGGCAAGCCTCCACCGGGCAATCCAAACGGCGCATCCTAGTACCACAATGTAACACAGCGTTGGCCGAACGCAATAACAATTGCGCTCGCACAAGAGGGAAGGTCATGATGTCACATGGTGAGCATGCTGCTGAAAATGAAGGTATGAGACCCAAGTACATCGTCGTCCCTGCTCCCCAGAACCCCGAACATCCCGCCCGGAGTAGTGATCTAGTTCTTTCTGCGGAAAGAGCAGCCTGAAAGTCAGTATATGACGGGAATGCAGGAACTGACGACCCACCCTCGGTCAACTTGGCCTTTCCTCCCGAAGGTTGGCAAAGGACGGTGGCGCAGGATCCGCACTGAACGACGGTGGATGCGTGGGAGAAGACAACGCTAGAGGTCAGCCACAGTTCATTGTGCACTCCGATGTGGACGATTGCGTTGACGTCCCGCATGACGTCTGGAAGATGGCACAGCCATCGACCCGGAACGCAAGCGCCAGTATCGGACGACAAAGGACAAGCGATGAGATGAAGCGGAGATGTGGCCGGATGGAGGAGAATCTCGACTCACGTAATTTGGAAGCAGCCTGGGCACTTGACGTCCATGAAGAACGAGTTGGGTTCCGGCACAATCTTCTTGAGCTTGTGGGTGCGGGCGTAAACGTCGGCGGGGCGGTTGAGAAGGTCAACGGCGAGGGCAGTCTGTTGAGTCAGCAAGTCCATATGAGATTGCGATTTCTCCCGCATGTCTTCAAGGGGGACTCTTCGAGACTGGGTCTGAGATTGTCTGGGCACGCAGCCCGACCAGTGTGTCCCTCTTACTCCCTACAAGAGGGAAGATCATAGGTCCGCTTGCCGCACGCGACCAGAGGACCGTCTGTAGAGCCAGATCCCACCCTTGCCCCACTAAACGCCGCCCAATCCTGGCATGGCATGCTCTCCATCATGGCATGCTCTCCATTCTCCCGCTGTTCTCAGACGCCCCTCCATCACCAGCAACCATCCGTGTCCAACACGATCCGCCAGATCGAAGCCTGTGAAAGATTTACACCATCCCGACTCACCATCTTGTCGCGATATGAGTTGCTATTGAAGCTTTCGAGATCGGGTGCTTTTCTTTTCGTGTGCTAGTTGTGCTGACTCGTACGGGAGTCAGACAGACTTGCTTTGTGTCGTTTGATAGGTCGGAAGATGAGAGAAGTGAGAAGGATGAAGGTGGCAATGGGTCGAGCTCTGGTGGAATCGAGGCCTTCGATGGCGAGAGAGCGAGGGCGAGGCAGGGTCTAGCGGAGAAAAGTTAAACCTTGGTCGGCGGTATGAGCGTGGCGTATCGAAATAAAAGAGGTGATGGGCTTAACGCCGATTCCCCTTTGGTCGGCCGCTATTATATCCGAATCCATCGATTTCGCCGGGAAGCCGGTCCACCTTCGAGACAGACGCTCTACTCGAGTACAACAGGTCTTGCATATCCTTCTATCAGAGCAATCTAATGGAAAAAAATTGTAGTTCACACCTCATTATACGATGAGATACCCGGAACGACACCCTCAAACTCCTCAAGACACTCGCGCCAGAGATTGTCCCCACACTTCTTACCCTCGGCCGAGTCAAGCCAATCCTTCTTCAAGGTATACGGCACGCAATCCTGCACGAACTGCCAGTCAACCTCACAGTATCCACATCGTCTGTCACTTAGAAGTGCCACTCACATCGGTTGACTTGGGAAGGGTCAAAAGCGCCGCTGAGAGATTACGCGCGCCAACCTCAGGGGTGCGGCCAAGGATCGAGGCCATCTTGCGGGTGGGAAAGTCGGCGGATTTGAAGAAGGGCGTATTGACCAGACCCGGCGCAGCGGCATTGATCACTACTGATGGGTTGAGGGCAGTGAGCTTGCGCGTCAAGAGGTGGAGCAAAACCTTTCCGTCAGCTTCAGAGGCGCTCGGAAGATCGAGTGGATCAACTGACTTTGCTCTCCATGTATCGCCGGGTCTGCTTGTGATTCTTCTTATCGTCCATCCCTTGCGTGGGATGGTTCACATCGATCGCCTTGGTGTCGCACACCTCGAGCAAGATGGTGGAGGTGAACACCATCCGGGGGACAAACGGATCCGGCAGGCCCCGCAGGGACAACGGGGTAGTTCGTCGCAGGACAGGCAAGAGCAGTAGCGCAAGCAAGATCGGGGACAGTGTGTTGATCTGGAACCTGATCGATCAGCGTCTTATCCAATGTGAGTCTATTTCACGTAGACGCTTACACCTCCTCGTGCCCGTGCTTGGAGTATTTGCACTCCGGACCATCGATGATACCCGCGTTGAGCGCCACGCCGTCCAGCCGGTCCAGCCCCGCGCACCGCTCGCCAAAAGCCTTGATGCTGGCATAATCCGACACATCGACCTGCCAAATTTCGATGTCAACAGGCTTGGACAATTTTGCCAGGACGGCCTGTTTGGCCGTCTCGCCGCTGGAGACGTTGCGGACGGCGAAGATGAGCTTGCTAGGGCTGCGAGCGGCTAGGTGGTGCGCCACCTCCAAACCGAGACCTATCTCGTCAGCCCTTCGTCAAAGAGCGTCCATAGTCCCGGCAGATAGTAGTGCATTCCAAGAAGAGCGGAGTGTGGCACTTACCACTATTGGCCCCAGTGATGATCCACGTTGTGCCACTGAGGTCGCACTGCGGTAAGGGAGGCAGGGTCCGCATCTGACTAGCGATGAAGCGGGTGATGAACGGCATCTTGGCTCTTGACAGACCTCGTCAACTCGTGTGTAGCGAACAGACATGTTCCCGCTGCTGTTGCATAGCGGTATAACATAGCTGGGCGGCACGGACCAGTGACTACCTCCACCTCGGCGAAGCGACGCCACATCTCGGCGAGTGTGACATCTCGAGGTCGGCCGAGCTGGGACGCTTCTGAGAAGCTTCTGAGTAGCTGCATCGTTGCAGTTGATGCCGCTGCGAGCTGTGCGACGCCTCGGAGACAGCAACAGGCCACGCCAGCGACCGTGGAAGGAAAGGTAATCACATCCTCGGCGCAAGGATCGGTGAGAGACAACTGCACGGGCAACTTTGGCTAGCCAAGTGATCATGGGGATTGTGTCATAGATAGGATGAATGAGTATAGATGTGCAGGGTATCAATGCTCTTTGCCTTCCCTCTCGCGGACCTTGAACTGACCCCGCTTCCTCACTTCGTTGACCTGCTCCAAGGCCCACACGCGGCACTGACGCTTCTCTTGCGCGCTCGTGGTCCATCGCTTGCGTGCTGCTCATCAGCGTGATGACTGAGCGAAACACATCTAGTTGACATACCGACGATGCCCCAGCCTTTCGTCGATGGCACGCGCAGACCCTCCTTCTCCCACTCCCATCCGCACATCAGGCCGACCCAGCCAAGCCACATCAAATACGCCTTGTATCGACTGTTGCCGCTTTCGAGACCCGCATCGAAGCCGCCCACGGGTGAGTGTTGATGTTCTGGCGGATTGAAGATGAGATGCGTGAAAGCGTCGTCCCAGGTATGCAGGCAGCATGGGAGGGATAGGAACGGGATGGGCTGAGCTGGAATGAGCGACAGGAGGGGTAGCCATGGCTGAATCATAAGCAGCTTGCTCTCTGTGACGGCAGCCCGACTGACCGTGAGCTCGTCGGCATGGTTGCCGATGAGAAATGCACCATCTTTGATGGCGCAGGCCTCTCGTCCCTCCCAGGATCCGGACTCCCACTCATCCACAGTAGACGGGAACCACCCAGGCAGGTCAATGGGTAGCTCGATGAGTGCTTCTCTCGTTGTTGGCGGGTACAGTGGCCATGTACGCCGGGCGCGCAGCTCGTACCCCCTTCCGTGATACCCTTCAGATGTCAAGACATGCACCAGCAAGCCATTGCCCTGCATCATCAGATCGTTAGGTGAAAGTCGCACGTGAAGCTCACGCATCCGAGATCGATGAAGCCTCCTGGCGGGCGACCCCAGCTATCCCATTCTTTCTCCTCTGCGTCTGCTGCAGGGAGAGTGCTTCTCTCGGGATACATGTCCTTCCATAGTAGCATAAGGAATGCAGCGACTGCAACGTCCTGTTCGCCCCAAGTAGACAAGTCGGTGATAGACGTGGGATGGAAAGGCGCGAGGGAGGAGTCAGGTAAGCCCAGGTCCTCCTACTTATTGGCACCGTTCTGTGCGGATGCGCTGCGCATATATCGCCAGCTCACCTTGAACACATGCCGCTTGACGTCTTCTACCTTGGTTGATCCTGGCTTAGGAGCACGAGAATCGAGATGCCGGTGACGCTCTTTCAGCTCGAGGTAGAGATCTTGGAACTTCTCCCGCTGAATCACCACCTGCCCGATCAGCTGGGTGGGAATTCGCTGGGAGCTGGAGGCATCTCACATCGTGGTGCTTGCGTTTCACATATCCCACCGTCGAGCCAAAGCCGTGCTTGTATATTCGTTCCAAGAGCGCGAGCATGGTCCGCTGTAGTCTTTCCGGACCCACGGGCGTGCGTGGTCTGTGTTCCGGAGCCGGCCCGCCATCCTCATCGAGGACCTCGGCCGCTTGTGAGCCCACAGGAGCAAGAGGCGAGCGTTTTCGAGGAGCAGCACGTCTAGGTATGGGCACGAAGGGTGAATGCACTGGCGGTTGCGCTGCGACGCCGCTCGTTTCGGGTGGGTAGGGGAGATAGGCGACCGAGATACGTCCTCTAACTGGCGGGGCTTCCGAGTCGTCGACCTGATCGGGCGGGGCCGGGGGTGCTGTCCACGATGTCCAGCGATATGCGAGCTGCTTGACAGGAGGGTGGAAGTACGGGATATCCGCGACGTCCTTGACTTCAGGAGTCATGAGCACGAGCGCCTCTTCGCCTTCGTCCGCTTCCACGTCTTCCTCCGGTCCGAGCTGCGCCTCGTGCGCCTGCTCCTTCGTGAGGGATGGACGCCGCCTCTTTCTCCCTCGCGAGCGGTAGAATTGGACAGTCTCGTCGAGCCGTCCGTCCCGCTTGACCATCTTGGGCATCAACCTCACCCGAATCTCCTCCACCAGCTCCATTCCATCCAGGCTGAGTCCTTGCATCCTCCGAGCGAGCTCGTCATCGTCTTTGGGGGCACGTGGCGGCAAGGAGTCAGCTCGCAGGATAAGCGTGCTGTTACGCTCTGGGTGAAGCGTGAGCTCCTTCGTGATGGATAGAAAGGTGTGGAGGGTGAAGTGGCATGGTGCCGTGAGAGGCTCGAGCCAGTCGCTTCCAAGTGACGTGAAAGGCGAGGGCGATTGCGCTGAATGGTGCGTTGGAGTAAAAGGCGGTCTGGAAGGCCCGGCGGCTCCAGAGGGGATGTTCTGACTCATCGAGGGCTCGGAGACATGCTGCCAGACGGGGGGGAAAGTTATGGTACAGTGCCAAAATAAATGGACATGCTCGGTCTTCTAAATACCGGTCTGCCCTGGGCGGAACAGTGACAGCAAGGATTGCATGGGTCACGAATAGTACGAAAGTGTTCATCATTGTCCGTTATAACATCATGTGTACGTGGCGTTATAGACTCGACCCACCATGCGGGTTTTATACGCTGCTGGAGCGAGCCGCTTAGCAGATGGTCGCCACGAGCGCGACCACGGCGAGAAGACCGCCAGCAGCAGGGGCGGCCATCGAGGTGATGCCACCGCTAGACTTGGACGACGTGGACTATACATAAGCATCGCACCCAGATAAGTCACTTCCTTCGAGACTCACGGCGTTGGGGATACCACCTGAGGCGTCACCACTGGACGAGTTGGACGAGCCGCTAGTCGAAGTGACCGTCACAGCCGAGCCGGCAGTGCTAGTCTTGCTGAGCGTGGTGGGTGTGTTGGTGCTGGCGCTGGTGGTGGAGGAGCCCGAGCTGGTGGTGGAGACAGACCCAGTGCTGGAGATGTTGAACTGGCCAGACTGAGCGAGGATACCGGCATTCGAGCTGGTCGACATGAAGTTGATCTGGAAGCCGGAGCCAGTGGGCCAGGTGCCCGAGGGGTAAGTGACAGTGGCCGAGACCTGGGTGTTGGCGGACCCGCGGTCCTGCGACGAGATGAGCGTGACGGGCGAGTTGGTCAGGTATCCAGCCTGCGGGTCAGTATGGGCAGAGAGGCGTCAAATAGGGCGGAGGACTCGCCTGGTTGACGAGCTGCACCTCGAAACTGGATGGGTCCGTGTCCACCGCCTCCCAGGTGATGGTCTGCGAGGCGGTCCCAGAGCCCCACATGTCACCGGTTGCCGGCGAGAGGATCTGGATGGCGAGCGCCAAGGGCAAGGCGAGAAGAGCGACTGCGGCGTACATAGTGATGGTGATGGTTCCTGTGTATGTGTGTGTGTGTTGGAGACGCTTGATGCTGAGCGATGAAGAAGTTTAGAGAGAGAGAGGGAGCGAGCAGGAGAGGTGTTGTGTCTGGTTCGACGGAAAGAGCGGAGGTCGAAATGAGATGTTTCGAGTGGTGAGACAGAGATTGATGAAAAGAGAGTGCCGCTGTTGGCTGTTGGCGTGTTGCCGATGAGAAGTCCGCTTTGACCTTCTCTGTGTGTGCATTGCGCCAAGAAGGACACGGACCTCCTCCCTCGGTCAGGGACGAGGAACGCGTCAACAGACCCCGACGAGGGGAAAAAGTAAAAAGAAATCAAGACGCGTCGGTTGGGTCTCGGCTCTCTCCAGAAACCCTGTCACCGTCTCATGCATAAACGTCTCTTCACATGGACCATGTGTATTGTATGAGCACTGGGCACCGTGAGGCTGCAAGTGCGCCATGGCCTTGTATGAAATGGACACCCGAATCCTGTAGATCGCTGCATCGAACCGAGCTCGATTAGACGGCGCAGCTCGGCGCGGATATCGACATAGGGACACGACCGAAATGACCAGGCCAGAAGACACGTTCCGGCTTCAACTCGATGTCATGCTGTGTATTCACACCGGGCAGGCCGCAGTGCTCGCGTCAGCTCCAGACACAGTGCACCGCGGGAAACTATCGATGACAGTCCATTTTCAATGATCGCATAGATAGCATGGAGCATCGGCAGCCTCGCATAGCAGGTGTATGCTCGGGGCTCAATCCTCTCGCAATGTCGAGACACAGCCACCCGTCCAAGTGCGACAAAGGGAAGTCCTCGTGATCGGCGGGCCATGGGTATACGTGGCGGCTGCGCAAAGCAACACTCTCCGGAACAGGTATAGATGACAAGGCAAAGAATCTTAGGGTGTGAAGGAATCGCCTGGGACTTCTACAGTACGACGATGCGAAATCGGCCTTTGGGAAGGCATCATTCCTACAAGACCAATATGACGCGCCCCTCGGTCGACCGGAAGTCATCGGATCATCTGGTCCGATGCTCAGTGCGGGGAAGACGCCAAGACATCTGCACCGTCATCGCTTCTGTCCGACCGTTCTGAAACCTCCGGTCTCACACATTCGGGTCTCTGAGAAGGGGGTTTGACACAGGCTCTTCTCCCTCTCTTCCGCGGGTACATCTCAGATTGCTTGAATGACGGTGATCGGCTGTCGGCCCACTACTTCTCTCAAAGGCGTTCAATTAAAGAGACTTGATCATCACGGCCGGACGCACAGCATCGCGGTCGTCCCATCCCGATTCTCGATTTAGACTGACCCGGTGTGTCAATTCACTTCCTTGACCCTGGTCACGATGACTATGACCGGCAGTGAGCTGTCGAGCAACTGCCTGACTTGAGGGACACTGCCAGGGGATTGTATGGCCAAACGCCGGAGGTCCGTGCGATATCCGCGCGACCGTTTGGTTTGCTCTCGATTCGTCCCTTGAGACTACTGGTGTTGCGCTACAGCTGCGCAGCTGTGAGTGGCACAAGGCTGGGGAATCAAACTCACTTCAGTAGCTACGAGATGTTTTGCATGCAGTACGACACCGCATTTAGTCCCTGCACCGGTTTAGCACCGCATGTTTCTGCTTTGCCAGGAAGAGGGTCAAGGGCAATATCTGGACGTGTACAGCGCTTCTTGTGCCAATACCTACCTTCGCCCTGCACGGGTTGGCAGACTCGAGTGGCAAGACTTCTGATTGGACAGCAAAGCCATATCCTTTGCTTCTGAGAAGCCTTCTTGATTCTGCCACTCGCCTTCCGGGGCCAGAACCCTTCAACAAGACACGGATAGGCATAAAGGATTGGGAAACGGGGTGTCCGTCGTCCATCGTCAGCTCTACACCATAGGACACCTTCTTTCTGTGCGCACTCCAGTCTAATGTTAACTACAGCCATTCTCATCATTTGCTCACCGTCAACACAGCACCGCGGTCCAGAAGAATGACCAACCCTTAACATCGGTATCAGGTCAGTCAAGATCGTCGTCTGGACAAAGATTGCCCGCTCCCGACATGTCGCTTTCAGCGGCAAACTCACTAGGTGCACAGGCAGGCCCGCAGCATCGCAATATGACGGAATCGCGCAGCATGCATTCAGCATCTAGAGAATCGAACATGGACGGCGCCTGGGATCCCTTACAGATAATAAACCAAGTGCTAAACGATGTTGACCCACTTATAGGGTCCTTGCTTGGTTTGAGAGCTCCTTCTCACGTTCATGCGCCCTTTTCTCAACGCCCGTTCGGAAATACACAAGTGAGCGTCAATACCTATGGCGACATAAGGCACAACGGGTCAAAATATGTGTGTGTCTCGTCGCGCGCATCCTCTTCATACGGCGTACCACGAAGACGTAGAGGGCCAACATTTAACGAAGCCCGCTCGGGGCATGATGATTCTCAGGACTGTAGCCCTGATAATCCCAGGACCGTCACAGAAATAAATGACCATGAGGATCGTGACGGCGACACAGAGATGACCGATGTCTTTCAGGCATCGTCATGCCTACCTACTGGGTGTTACCAGCCCCAGAGGCCTCTACCGCTCTGCCCGCCTTACTCGAGCTTACGTCTGTCACCGAAGGCTTAAGTTGTGATCATGTGAATGTACATTATGTCATGCTTCGATGCATCATCCAACCCGGATGCAGAGTTCCGATATTTCAAGTTTAGTGTCCATTGCGTTCACCCAGCTGTCCGCATTGATCGAAGGCTTCTCCCCTCCTGGGAAGGTAAGTCCAGTCAAAGCGCGACTATGGCGTCTCTCATGAGGGCAGCATCACGCCGAAGCCGCGCACGAAGCACCTCACTCCTTCTCGCACCCGGAAGATCCCCGCAGACATGAAGCACTCAGAAGCTGTGGTCCATGCGAGGGTCTAGCTTGTGAAAAGAGGCTGGGACAATGTCTTGTGTAATATGGGCGAGCCGTTGCGCCGCTTGAAGTGTGAATAATCCCACTGCTCAATGGCTCAAGTCATAAGCGGCATGACTCGGCCTAGATATGCCACCGGTCCCGTACTTCTTCTCATGGCAGGAAGCATAGACTCTCAGCAAGTCCTCGGTCATACCAGAAAAGAAAGGAGCTGCTGCGGTCATGATCAGCCACAACAATTGTCCCCAGCCGTGCCCCGGCCTCGCGTAGGGTCGCGGCTTTCGTAGAAGCACCGATTGTAAGTAGCTTGACCGTATGGGGTTCAACTCTCCCTGGGAACCCCATTAGCACCTCCTCACACATCGAGCCCTCTTCAAAAGATTCATGAGCTTTTTTCTCTTCGTAGTGTATGGAACGCAACGTGCATCGACACACTAATCCTAGCTCGACTCCGCGGATTTGCTATACGTTATTTCCAATGACAGCGGTTGTTCGTCCTGAGCATTTGTATTTTGAATGGACGAAAAAGGACGCACTCAGCGGACAGTGTCATCATCGAGAGAAGCTTTCATCGTTTGCATCGGACGACCTTTGTGGGGAGCACCTTTCAAACTGGCTTCCCTATAAGAAGCATGCACGCTGGAGCGCAACCGCCCTCTTGCCACTCGGATATATCCGTCCTCACAAACACTATGTCAAGTCGTCCCCGTCAGTCGAGTAAGCCTCGCCGTCAATCTTCAGGAGGCAGCACCTCTCGTGTAGGTCTCAAGAAGATCAAGAAGAGCAGGAAGCATCGAAGGTCTGGGAAGACAGCTACTGAGGAAGACCCATCCGACTCTGAGGACTATGAAAGTAGTGTCGAGAGCGTTGACCGGGGGGAGATTCCTCGCACCGCCGCAGAGCTTGTGGAGGACAGCGCGACCACCGAGGCTTCCGAGGCCACAGTGCCTTCTTCGGATATTGTCCCGGTCGCGCAAGAGTTGACGGAGGTGGTAACAGCGGCACACATCTCTGACTCCCAGCCAACAAACAAAGCTCCTAGTGACGCCGGGTCAACAGATGGAGAGCTGCCGACCCCTGCTGGCGAGACCAGAACTGACCCACTTGTGCAAGAGCCCCAGCTTGAAGAAGCAGAACCTACTACTGGGACCAAGGCTGCACTGCTGTTCGTGAAGCCCGGAGCGGTAGCGCTTCCGCCATTGACACCCATTCACGGGGTAACCGGCTTAGCGGGCCAGAGCCCATCCATTAACGATGACGGAACGTCCATGTCATGGAAGCCGGATGAGCAGAAGGACTTGTCCAGCGAGATGTCTTGGAAGCCCGATGGAGTCTCAGACCGTATGGGGCCTCCCGATCTCATGTCTGTGGACGGTGTGAGCTACTTCGGGGACACCACTCGTGCTGGGCACGGGGACCCTGATGAAGCTACAATGTTCGACAGCAGCCAACCTCTCGCCTCAGTAGCATTCGCGGGAGCGGGCGGTCCTGAACAGCTCACCGCCGTCGACCAACAGACGCATGAGCAGTTTGACAAAGAGCGTCTGCCTTATTAACCCGAGATGCTCCGCCATGTCTGCTTTGCGATTTTCGTACATACTTTCACGTCATCAAGACGCATGCACATCTTTCACATAAGCTTCTGTTCAGGCGTGTTTCAATGAAACCTCATCGCTCTTCCGTCATGGCCATCCGGGGCACCCCAGATCCTCCCGGAGAAAGTGCAATAGCGCGCCCAGTCTCTCAAAGTGAACGGGCTGCATGCGAATTCACTTGTCTGGATCTGAGCGCGCGCGTACAGTATGCCGTGGACCCCTGCCACGTCCAGGCGAGCATTCAAGACTATGAAGCCTACCCCGGCTTTGCTGTCAATCCGGAGCATCTCGACCCCGCTGACCATAGCTATCGAGACCGTATAGTGGCAATCCGAGTTGGAAATGCGTCAATCCCAGACAGGCACCACTCACAGAATCCTTCCCGCTCGTCTACGACGATCGAGTTTGAAAACCGCGAGCAACGGCGCGCATTCGCTCTAGTCGCTGAGATTTGATATTTTTCGATGGGAATTTGATAGCGGCGGGGTCTGCGAAAGCTTCTGACCATGAGAGTTATCACCGTAAGACTCCACGACAATTGAAAGGACAGGCAGGAGCCGTTGGCAAAATGCTGTTAGCAGACATGTATGGACCTTTCCCCTTTTCTTTGGTCACCTTCTCGACGGAGAAGCGACTCGATCCCTTCTATGCGTATTGCAAATCACCTCACGCTATGCAATCGGCTCGTTGTCTCAAAAGGGCTGCATGGCTGCCAAGCATCTCCTCGCATTCAGCGACTTTCTTGCCGCTAGAAGCCAGTCACATTATGTCTCCTTCGAACAATTCTGAAGATCGTCATACCACCTCCTCAGCTACTATGGGTAGGACGATACCCTCTCCGTCCACCGGCCAGTCGCACGTGGTAGATCCGCACACCGGCGGCTCGCAGCAAGGTAGCCCAGGTGGCACGCCGGGTGCTGGTCGAGCTGGGGCCCGGTCCACTCGTGCCACTCAGACGGGCTTCACAGTAACAAACAACGCAGACAACATCGCGGGAGCTGAGAACAGCGACATCGTGATTGTCCCAGGTCTCGCTGCACCAGGTGGGTCTGATTTCACGATGACGCTTCAATCCGCGCCAGAACAAGAAGCACCAGCGTCACATATCCCCAACACCGGAACGGCTTCCCAGACACCGTCAGCCCCGACCAAGAGCGACACAAACAGGGGTGGGGAGTGATTCGGTACCGTACTGTGACTTTCATATTTCCCCCACTCTAGTCTTCCAGCATGTACTTTCCCTCCTGATTGTGTTCATGACAGGGCTACAGAACAATGAATAACATACCGTATAAGCAGCTTTTAGAGCGTCAGGCACTCGTCGACGAATGCCCATTGAAGTCGGAGAGCGGTAGGTAATCATGATGGTCGGAAGGGCTGGCTCCGCTTCCTCGTATGTCGGTCCAGAGGCAGAGACCCTTCTATGTCCTCGAAGGCGTCACGGAAGCCTTGAACTTTGCTTATGCTTTGCTTAGACAAGCTTCGCGTCCAGGCTCGATCGGAACTGACTGAAGCACCGGCCGTAAGAAGCATGAACTGTCATTCGGTTGAGCACCTACAGGAGAAACCTTATCGCGCTGCTTTGTCGGTTGGAGCAATCACACGCGAAGGCCCGCCCCCATCTTCAACACGCGTTTCGGGTACAAGCGCAGGAAATCGAGGGTGGGGTGCGCGGGCGCTTCAAGCTCACCAAGCATTTCGAGACAAGAGCGCCAGCTGGACTGCGCACGGACAGAGCCGAAAATGCGAAAGGTGTTTGAGAATCGGTCCCATCAACGGAGAACCGAAGGCGGTCAGCCACATCCTACAGCCCATTCACCTTAGACTCCGTCATATTCGATATCTGCCAGCCAAGAAAGACAACTGCGAGCTGGTCTCCCTTGACTCAGGCAAGTCGGATGGGGTCAACGCGCTACTTGAGACCTGAGGAGATTTACTCTTTGGACGGCGATCATCACATACAACTCTCTCCTATTTCCTGCTGTCAAGAAGATGGACCAGTCAGATGTCCAAACAGGAACCTCTAGACGTCCTCAGACTATGGATGGCTGCGTATCCACCCTACCGGAGGTTCTAGTCTCCACTACGCCTACGGCGAACGCAGACCCAATCCAGCAGGACGACAACGGCCCATTTGACGGGATTATTCTCGAAGCTGCCGTGCTGCTGGAGACGACAACGGATCCAGACAGCAAGCCAGACACAATCATCTCAATGGCAGAGGATAACGGCGATGTTGAGGTTGTCGATGCTCCGGCCGAGCCAACTACAACCAGCGGTGACGTGGACATGCCCGATGCCGATCCAGATACCGAGATGAGTGGGGTCTGAGTCCGTGCATGTGCGCGCGACACAGCTTAGCCGGTGAGCACCGTATTTTGCTTTTCGGTCTCTAAAGATAGGCTGCACATGCGGCAGCCTCGATTGCCACGCTGTGCAATCATATGTAATAGCTGTATCCTCGTCCCACTGTATCTTGCTCCTGGAGCGTTTGTGCTGTGCTGCAGACCCGCTTTCATCCTTTCTCGACTTGTGCCGTCAGATTCGTCAGTGAACGCATGTTACCTGCAGATTCGTCATACGGCTCACAATGCCCTTCTTTGCCCCTTCACCTCAGTGGCGTCCTCGGGACTCATCTCGGGATGTCATGGGGCTCCTTAGAAGACGTTCTGAGGACATGCAAGAAGGGATATCGAGGGAGTGGTGTAGTTCGACTGTCTGAGAGAGCCTCACGGTTTTGAAGGGCTGCTTCCAACATGTACCGTACAGTACATCATGTCTGACGTGTAGCGGAACTCTGGGCTTTTCGCCTCTCATCACTCTAGGAAGGCTCTTGTGGAAAGTTGCAGATTTTGGAGGCCCTCCTTCCATGGTGGGCAGGCCTTTCACTTCCAGCTCGGCCAGATCCAACAACTGACACGTCAGACAGAGGTGATGGATCCATTCACGCTGACTGACCTGTATGGTCCCCGTAGGCTTATGAAATCAGGATGTGCGGGCCGCTTCGCACCCTCAAGAGGCGATTTACAGGGAACCAACACAATCGGAAGAGATGTCTCAAAGTAGTGGCGCAAGATTAAGGCGAAGCAGCGAGCCAACGAGCGTCATCACAACGCCAGGAAGCAGGAGCCCAGCTATATCATTTTGCACTTCGTCCACCGCAAGGCCCCCGCTTGGGCCGACCAGCCGCCGCAGTTCTGACCCGACCGAGGTCTCTACTGCGTCCGCTGGGGCTGCGTCAAATACGACTGTTGTCCCGACCGGACCTCCCGTCTCCAGCGGACCTCCCGACTACGAGTACTTTCCCGGCTCGCCAATGTCCATCACAGGTCCGGATGCCAACACCACCGTCGCGCCACCCACTATGACCCAGGCCATTGCGAGCCCTTGTTCCCCCATCGACACCGACATGCCCGACGCCGGATCGTGTCCTGCATCACCCCAAGATACGCGGATGTCCGGCACTTGAGACAATGCCTGGTCCTTGTTCAAGCGAGAGCACAGGCGCTCATAATCGGGACTGTGTTTCATGTGAGCGCGTTCGATTTTGTACGTTAATCGCACCCGATTATTTTACGATGGTACATGCAATGCTTTTTCGTTCGTTCTGCGATGCTTGGCAACTGCCATGCCCCGGAATGCGAGCAAGGGCCCCTTCCGAAAGGGGAGCATCGGTAGTGAGCTGCAACTCAACGAGACTGCAGGATGTAGTACGAGCGCTCGAAGCCTTCCACATCAGTTCTGTCCCACCCACGTTCTTAGACCCTCTCAAGAAGATGTGTGCGTAGCTGAGCGGAGCCCGCATGTGTAAAAGTACGAACAGAGTCGTCACACGAGCAGTGCAGCTCGTCATTGGTATGGGAAGACCATCGAATGACGACAGACCATTTTTGCATTCTGCGTTCTCTCCTTTCGTGTCTCACAGCGAAGTGGAGCAGAAACAGCGCTCAGACAAATGGGCGTCTCTTTATACTTGGCCACTACTACTGTACCTTCCTTCGCTAGCCTCGGTTTTCGTCATAATACACCACATACAGTCGCATTTCTCAATCGCGGGCCATGCCGTACCAGCAGGACATGAAATTTAGGAGACTCGATATTTTGAATCGTGGCATACCCACAACGGGCCGGCCGATGAGCAAGACGCAGATGAGCCTTCCTGCAAGTCCAACGCGGCAGACGATCAGCAGTAGGAGTGCCAGCTCAGCCATTTTGCCTTCGCCGCCGACTGCCGCGGCGGAGACTAGCTTCGCTTTCGGCAGTACTGGTAATCAAATCCCCAGTGTAACTTGTCGTGGTCCTTCCGACGTTCCCGTCACCGTCACCCATGTCACGAGCATGATCTCGGCTTCAACTGCAATGCGGACTGGGGATGCACGTACGCCAATGAGTCAAACAGCAGTAGAGCATGACAATCAGACGCCTCGGACGAGGACTGGCGGACCGGCGTCAGAACGCCGTCGTAGGACTTCTCAGGACTTACCGATGACGGACGCCCCGTGATCAGACAACAGCTTACCTGGAGGTTCTGGCTTGTTGATCACTCTCCTGTCTGTCGGCTCCTGTGTCTCTCAAGGTTTTCGTTCACGGTCGATCCGATAATTCCCTGCAACCTATGTCAATCTCACCAACTCCACTGTCATTCTCGCATGTCCTTCCTATGCATGCCTTGTCCTATCTGGGGGTACACCGATGATGCTATCAGATCGGCGACTTAGGCCTTGTTGACGAACTCTTCACCCTTCTTGATGTTCTTCTTCAGGCTGTCATGTTAGCTTACCCTCAAAATCCTCACGACTGTGACTCACTCCGGCAAGCAGGCCTTGAGGAGCTCCTCCTCCTCGGCGGACAGCTGACCAACGGGGTTGATCTTCTTGACACCCTCAGTGCCCAATTCGACGTTCGAGGCGAACCAGTCAACACCCTCGGACGCATACAGGGGCGACTTGACGAAAGTAGGCTCAACAACACCCGACTCGCCGTTCAAGGCACGGATGAGGGAGTTGGCGAAACGTGCACCGGCTGGGACATGAGTCAATGACGACACGAATCAAGAATCCGTGCTCACCGAAACCCATGGAAAGAGTGGCAGAGCCGGTACCGGCCTTAGCCTGCACAACCTCTGGTCCATCAGCGTTGCCTCAACATTAGAGTGAGAACCGACCGTCACCACCGAACTGGATGCGCTTCACCAAGGCCTTGTAAGCCTCGCCTGAGACGTCCTTGCCCTGAGCGGTCTGGGACAGCAGGGGGACAATGGTGACACCGGAGTGACCGCCCACAACAGTCACCTTGACGTCCTTCGGGTCGACGTTCTTGATCTCGGCCAAGAAGCGGGATGCACGAACGACGTCGAGAGTGGTAACACCGAAGAGCCTTCCATAAGCGCACGCTCGGCGTTGGGTATTCTCGAACGTACCTCTTCTCGTCAAAGACGCCCTTCTTCTTGTACACCTCGGCCCAGATGGGCACTGTCGAGTTGACCGGGTTGGAGATGATGCAGATGTATGCCTTGGGGCAGTGCTCCGCGCAAGCCTCGGCAAGGGTCTGAACGATAGAGGCGTTGGTGTTCTGGCATGTCAGATCGGGCGCATGTCGAAAAAGGGGCTCAGCATACGAAAAGGTCGTCACGGGTCATGCCGGGCTTTCGGGGGACACCGGCAGGGATGATGACAACCTCGGCGCCCTTGAGAGCGGCACCGATGCTGCGACGTGTCAGCGCTGTCACAGTTGCTCCTCTGACAGCGGACTCTGAACTCACTCGGCCTGCTCGTAGCCCTTGACTTCGGAGTGAGTGTTGACGTGGCTGATGTCGGCAGCGACACCGGGGGCACCACGGACATCGTAGAGAGCAAGCGAGGTGACAAGCGGGTCCTGCTTGAGGAGAAGGGACATGGGCTGACCGATGCCACCTGACTGATCAGCTCACTTCCCCGCATCTGCCGGTAGTCCGACACACCGCCGGCACCGAGAACAGCCACCTTGCGCTCAGCGCGGGCGGAAGAGGCAAAGCCCCTGGCGAGGGCGGACGAGCGCCTGGCGACCTGACGAGAGAACATGATAAGTTGCTTTGATGTTGTTTTCGGATCTAGCGATCTAAAGACAAGACGAGGAATGATATATAGAGGGGCTTTTGGGCGGGGGATGGAGGATGTCGCCGGAACCCGGAGTTCGGGGGTCAGTTTGGGGTTTGTGGCACTTCGGCCGAGTGGCTATCCGGCCGTTCGTTTCGATAATATTCACGACACTGACAACGGGTATATGATGAACTCGTCGAGAAGAGGACGGCACTATGCCGACTGATCCCGTATAATCGCTGGAGTGCATGCTTTGCTTGTTGCACAAGGGGATCTCAATGCGATTCCGTCAAATCCCGTGCGCTCGACGAGGATATCCAGCTCGCCGCCAGTCGATGCGGTCACTTGCAGGCGTCCTTGTTGTTTTTTCAGACGGCTCCCCTGGGTCGCAGTCCGACTTTGTAGTCGTTCAAGCAATCTGAGATTCGAAGGACGAAAGCCATACCACGGAAGTGCCCTTTCGCACTTGAAGCAGTCATATTACGTAAAGTCTTGCTCGTCCTACGTCATTTCGATCGCTCCCCGGTGGTGACTGACCAAGTTTCCACCGTGTTTTCAGACGCGAGCAAGGAAGATTCAAAGATGTTTTGCATCCAGCACAGAGCGCTTTATCTAGTAGACGGACGGGGCACTTGATGCCCTCTCGCTTTGTAGCCATATCAGCACTCTCGCGCATCCTTCGATTCTCAAGGCCTCATCCTCCCCTTTCCGCCACCTTCGGATCGAGCATCGACCGAAATCTCGGCGTGATGCCCCGTCGACCGAGGGCATCCAACCGAGCCTTGGAGACAGCAGCGTCCATAACTACAGCAGTGGACACCTCACCAGGAGCCTCTTCGGGGCCGACTCTGGTACATGCGCTTGATCACATACCTCCCAAGAACGCCCCGCTGAGCGACGACGATTTGACGCCCCCACCCCCAGTCGAGATAGCAGTAGACGCAGCGGTCGAACAGGTGCTCGAGCAATCGAACAAACGTCGACGTATCAGCAAAAAAGCTGCCGAGGACATAGCCGAAGCTATTGGAGAATCTCCAGCTAAGCAGCGGGCACCTCGCAGGGCGGCGCAGAAAGTCAAGCAGGCCGCCTCAGCAGGAGTAGGGGAGGAATCGGAAGAGGTCGAGGAGCGCGAAGAGCCGCCGAGTAAACCCAAGCGTACTCCAAAGAAAGCTAAAGCGGAAGATGAAGCTTTCGAGGACGATGAGCCCATGACGACAACTCCCTCCAAGAAGAAAACACCCAAGAAGAAGACAGCGCCAACCGACGAGGATGAGGGGAATGGTGAAGGATCTGTCAAGAAGAAAACGCCCAAGAAGTCTCGGATAGCCAAAGATGAGCCTGAATATGACTCCGAAGGCAATGAGATCGTCAAGAAGAAGCGGAAACCTAAGGTCTATCCGAAGATCGAGTACGATATCCCGCCAGTAGAGACGAAGGAAACGACTTTTCGAGGTAAGCGTGGAAACGATATGCTGAGCTCTCCTCTGATTGATCAGGTCGCCTGGGGTATGCATGCCTCAACACTGTTTTACGGAAAACGAAACCTGACAGCATCTTCTGCTCCCGAACTTGCAGGATCGCCAGCATAGAGGAAGAGGGCATGGAGTTGCCTAAAGGCCTGGCTTTGATGAATTTGCGAGATCTGAAGACGATGGTTCAGTGGAACGAAGATAACAAGTGAGTTTCCAACGAGGAGATCCAGGACTAATTGCCTAGGATCCGTTTCATGCGCCTCTCCTCAGAGATGTTTCCTTTCGCTTCACACGAGAAGTACGGGTACGATCTATCCTTTGCGGCGAAAGAATTGAAGGAGATCGGCGACTTGGCGAAGAGCTATGGTCACCGCTTGACCATGCATCCAGGACAGGTGAGGTGTTGTTGACGGGAGGATTCCCTCGACTCTAACCTGTATAGTTCACGCAGATCGGATCACCGAAGGAGAAAGTGGTGGAAGCCAGTGTGCGGGAACTCAACTATCAGTGTGAGATCATGGACCGCATGGATCTGGACCAAGATGGTGTCATGATGTGAGTCCAGTCGCTTGCGAGAAATATGATCTCACCTCCAGTATCCATATGGGCGGGATCTATGACGACAAACCGGGCACTTTGGAGCGCTTCAAAAACAACTACACGACCAAACTGTCAGACACCGTCAAACGTCGGCTCGTGCTCGAAAATGACGAGTTGTGCTATAATGTCGATGACCTGCTGCCTCTCTGCAATGAGCTGGAAATACCGATCATCTTTGACTATGTAGGCGTCACACATGACTGCCCGACTATAGGCTGACGGTCAGCACCATGATTGGATCTATCCCTCATCGAAGCCGCCCTCAGAGCTCATTCCTCTTATTGCCGAGACGTGGAAGAAGAAGGGTATCAGGATGAAGCAACATCTCTCGGAGCCGAGGCCGGGTGCCGAAACCGTCATGGAGAAGCGGGCTCATGCCGATCGCTGCAAAGCTCTTCCACCCGACTTACCGGATGATGTCGACCTGATGATTGAGGTGAGCTGTCGCGATGTGTATCGGGACTCGCTCACTCGACAGGCAAAGGACAAGGAGCAAGCGGTCTTTGAGCTGTATCGTATCTAGTGAGTGCTCAGGGGAGCCAGTGAGGCATGCTGACCTCTAAGCGGTCTCGAGGATGTTGTATGGGACAACCTGCGTCCTCCTGATCCGGAGCCCGGGCTTCGTACAAACGGCCGCAAATCCAGCGTCAAGAAGAAGCAGAAGGACACCGGTGCGGTCGATGAAGACGGCAATCCGATCATGCTGGAAGAGTTCGAGAAGGAGGGCGATGGAGATGTCGGAGACGAGGGCTTGGTTGATCCTCGAATCGACGAGCCGACCGAGGAGATCAAAGCGGAGGTGAGGGAGACCAAGACACCTGCGAAGAGAGGTAGAAAGCGTGCGTCTGGCACCGCAGCAAACGCTGATACCGACGTAAAAGTGGAGGTTGCGCCGACCGCGTCTGCGAAAGAAACTGTGGTTGTGCAGGTGCCTGCCGAAGTGGAAGAGACGCTGGTCAACGGTGTAGACCAGGAGGTGGCCGAATCACTAGAGGCGCCTCAGAAGAAGCGGGGGAGGGCGAAAAAAGCCATTGCTGCTTGACCGAACTAATTTGGCCATGATCATGCAACGCTCCCGACACTACGCGTCTCGCGTCCTCTGCGCTTGCTAACGAGGTTTCCCAAATCTAGTGAACCACTTCTCTGTTCTTCGGCAGTGGCCTTCCCTCAATCCTGATCAGTGGAGCAGACCTACAGTGAGGTTCACGAATCACTGAATGCTTGCCACAGGTCCCGAATCTCGCACCGGCTAGCAGAAGAGACACCGGCGCTTTGGAAACCGAGAAGTCAAAGGGCAGAAAGTCCCTACTGGTACAGCATCGGGAAGCGGAATGCGGGGCTGGAGATGACCTCAAGCAAAGTCAATAGCGAGCGGAGACCGTTTGAACTAGGCTTGGCACCGGAAGGGGTGAAGCGGTCAAGCGAGAAGCGTGCATGTACATATAGTTTGCTGAGAAGAATGCAACTGGGACTGATGTGCGGATGCTGAATTTACTGCAAGAGTTGAGGTACTGGGCGCTCTGTGAAGCTAGCCTGAAGCCCCCCACCTGCTACGTCTTTCCACGTTCTTCGTGCTCCTTGCAGATGTTCTGGAACGTGATGCTCCTCTCCATCGCCGTCAAGGGGGGCAACAGTAAGCGGATGCCGTCCTCGCTCAGCGTACAAGATGTTCCAAGACGCTTAGCCTCCCACTCTACATCATCCCTCAGCAAGACTTCCCACTCCTCGCCTGTCACGTCCCACATTCCGCTTGGGTCCTCGCACGGGTCCGTCCCATTGTGGTATTTTCTGTGTGCGTCCCGGAGTCGGGCCTCAGTCACGACTTTCAGCAACTCGTCCCTGGTCCACCCTTCGGTCATCTTGCACTGACACATGAGTTCTGAGAAGGGCTTATGGGGGGCCCCTTGAAGCAAAGACTCGTCAATGAAACGAACGAGGTACGCGTCGTGTTCTACCTTCGTTATAGGGACCTCTCTGCCGAGGGAACTGCCTTCGGAAGCTTTAGCTAGAGCCGTCAATCTTGAGTCTGTCGTTTCGTCGCTCGAGGTATACTTCTGAAATTGATGTACTCCACGCTCGTCCTCGAGGGACTTGCCGGAATCGTCCTTGTTTCGGTCTGCCATCATGGAGCCAGCGACAAGGGAGGCTGGACTGGAAGAGCCTCTCTTAGACACCGTGAGCATTTCAGAAACACCGGTAGCCGAAGCGCTCACGGGAAAAGCAGCAGCCCTATTGTGGCGAGCATCACATTCGGCTCCAGTACAATTACTGGTGGTATTCCTGAAGCGATGAGAAAGTGCAGTCATATCTAGTTGAGCGGCTTCGGATGAGAGATTGTCTAGACATCAATCACGGGATGTCCAGACTTATGAGGTCTATTCTGACGCTCCAAACCGGTCTCGTCTCTGAAAGGAGGCTCTCGAACAGTGCAATGCTGTGTCATATTGCAAAGGCTCACAGAAACACGCTCACCCGTGCTAGCTCGCCTGACGTTCGAAGTGGTCTTCGGAGCGCTTTCTCTGCGTTTGACCGTTGCAATATGTATCATTGTCAATATTTCAAATGCCTCCCCGAATTTGAGTTCCGCCTTGCGGCCAGCCCGGGGAGGTAAGATCTAGGGCGTCTATCACAGGCTTCATCGTGGACCTACAGTAGCGCTCAGAGAGGATTGCATGCACAGGGATAGACTAGTTCACATCACCCGGGCCCAAATCGGAGCCCGGATAGTAACCCGTGAAATCCAGCTCCGCCTGCTTTCGACTCGTCTGCATCTTGCTGGTATCCGCGAGCCGCCATGCGACACCAGCTGGCATTCTCGCGAGCTTATCGTATGGCCCTTCGTCCAGCTGACGAACGGCTTCAGTCTGGTTACTGAGCTGATCAGAAAGAACAGCCCCAACGAGCCAGGGATCAGTTCCGTTAGCTCCCACTTTGTAAAGGGCTGTCGACTCGGCCAGAAGGTCATCTATTTCTACTTCCGTCAAGCCCTGGGTTTCCCTGCACAACTCGGCGTATTGGTCTTCGCCGACCGTTGGAGGGTCCTCTGTGTATAGGTCCCAATCCGCAGAGGGGTCGTGCTCTTTGAACTTCTGCCTCTGCTCGAGCCGGTATGCCAGTTGCTCGTCTTTGTCCAGGAATCGCTTGTGAGCTAGCGAGGCCTGGTCTCCTCTGGCGTCAGTAATTGTCGCCGGACTCTGGTGTTGTTTGAAGGACAGGTTGCAGTCAGTGGCCTGGACGGTCCTCGACTGAGTTGAAACGACGCGCGAGGTGGCCTGTGACAGGCTCGGCCTCACCTGTTGTGGTGTAGTGACATGAGAGGTCAGATTAGCGGTCTGTCGAAGACTCTTTGACAGTCGCGACATGCTGTTTTTGAAGCAATATCTGTGACCAGGCAGGGAGAGCGAGTTGTCTTTGGCAGATGGGAAATTTTTCTGGAAGCGCTATGTGTGGATCAGGTCAGGCGGGGATCCGTCGTCTCGTTTATAGCTGCACGGGCAAACTTGCATGCAAGGGCCTAATCCGGTTTCAGAGCCCGTCCAGCATAAAGGACTGACGGGGCTTTTGAGGGACCACTTCCATCTGCGGAGATAATATGTCGCAATCGCAGCTCGTGAGATGCGACGGATTCGTGAAGGATGCGATGTTTCACGATCATGACGTGCGCATGACGTGACTGATGCATGTCACTACAGGTCTTGTCGGAACGGTCTAGTGTTCCTGCTCTGTCTCCAGTTTGGTCGATCAGGGATCGTCCGTGCGCGAAGGAAAGGGCATCCCTGTCTTCATTTTGGCCCCCTCTGCGGCCATACGCCACGGCACGACCAAATGAGATCCTTGTGAGTATTCCCGCATAAAATTGGGGCAGCAGGTGATCAAGCACGCTCTACGTGTCCGTACGGTGGCAGAGCCGGGCTTAATCGCATATGCGTCGTAAGAAATGCACGTAAAAGTCTGTCGGGAGCCCGCATCCGAGCCCGAGGAAAAGATCGCTGACTGCACATCATACTTCTTCTGACAATTGGTGAAATGCATAATCCACAGTGAATCAGATTGGTGTTCACAATACGAAGTAAGCAGAAATGTGTCCGGCCCCGAATGCGGGCGCTGACGCACGGAAACAACCCGTTATCCCGTTATCAACGAAAGGCTGTACAGTAAGACTGGCACACTTCACCTGGATCAATCAGTCTGATATCCCTCTCAACGTTGCCTCCAGACGGAAGTTTTACTCCATGCATTGTCTTCATAATGAACACGATGCCCGCCGGAGTCAGAGGTCTCGATCTCAGCTCTGTCGCCTTGTCCTGGATGCAAGACTTGAGATCTTTCTCGAATCCATCACTTCTTGGCGCTGCATGAGCTTTACATTCCGCAAGCATCATTATCAAGTCATCGAGGGTCCACCCGGGCGCCGTGTATTTTGTTGAGCTGGCTGTCGGGGGGGCCTCCATAACTACCGTATCTTCAAGCCGGTCCGCGAGCGCGGTGTCAGCATCTGTTTCAGGAGCTCCGCCATCAGCGATGGTGGCCTGCGGAGCTGGACAACTATCTGTCTCGTGGGTAGAGTTGCTGATAGGGTTAATAGACACTCCGCTCATGTTGACTGCCGATAGAGCTGGATCTATGGTCCGGGCGCAATGGTAGGGAATTCAGGTGGGTGGCGATAAGTATAGCTGCGCGGCGACGTTTGCAGTGACTACAGACCTGAACCTTTGTTCCCTGGACGCTGCTAGGTTCTTCGCTTGCTTGCTATCTGGTCGACGAGCCGTGTATCCATTCTTCAAGCGATAAGTGAAAGATTCTTGAATGTGATATGCTGTCTCTATTGTCTCACGCCCCCTCTCCCCGAGACGGGCAGATGACGGCGGGAGACCGAGCGCGCCGCTCTGTGACTCCCAGAAGCCAAGCGCCGGCCATGATCCAATCGTATGTTCTCGGGCGGTCAAAATAGGTATCATCGTAAATTGTATGTAACGCAGTATTGACATGAAACAAGGTAGAGAATGGAGTGTAGGCCCACTCTCGATACTTCTAGCAACGGTCGACCTGACTTTCCTGCCCACCTGAGCCCGCCTGCTCATGCCTTTGGCTGATGCTCTTAAAGGCATCACTTCTCGTGTATGCAAAGCCGGGCGGCATGAAGTATCTGATGCCATCTTCAGAGAGTAGCGTGCCGCGGAACCATTCCCGCTGGTCTTCCAATACCCCTCGAAGATAGTACGCGTACTCCCCAGCTGAAAGGTCCTGGGCCTCGGAAGTCCAGCCGAGATCCTCGAGGTCGCGGATGGCCTTGCCTTCGACGATGAGATCGCCTAATTCGTCCCTTGTCCAGCCTTCAGTTGCCTTACACAGCTCGGCAAATCTCTCGGGGGAGCAGAATTCAACACCCCATGTCGACTTCAGGTTGTCGTACCGTTCCTTGTATGGCTCGGGCTTCTGACTCGTCAGTGCATTCCACTTGAGCGAACCTTGTTCGAGGTTGAGCACCATATAAGCAGCCTGCTGGCTTTCGGTGCGAGTCGTGTTGGCGGTCCTGGGTTCTCTGTCGCCCGCTGTGAGTGATGTACGGTCGTCTTGGAATGAGATGGGGTCGTCTTCCGCATCGTTTTCGACGTAAAGGTAGCTCTCTTCGAGAGCGTCTTCGTCGACTTCGTCTTCCCTTTCCGACGGGCGCTCTCCCACAGGCTCTCTGGAGCCCCATGCCGTAGGAGCAGCAGCGTCGCGCTCGAAGATCGGTCCAGCTTTGACGAAGCGGTGGGTCAAGTGAGAAGAGTTACACGACATTGCGGGAAAAAGCCACTGAGAACGTAGAACTACTTGTAGCTGTTTGTATCGGAGCTAGTCTACGGGCTGTAGTGGAGAGTGACCACGGGGCCCAGGGTGGCTTATTATAACCCGACTGCGAAAACATATGGTGTGCTCTGTGGCGATCTAGACGATCCGTTGTTGTGACTACTTGCGCAACGTCTCGACTAATCCTTTGCGCACGCTTGGAGGACTCATCGAGGGCTGTGTTAGGAGGACTGCTGAGCTGAAACAGGGGATTTGGGCAGACGCAAGGATGGTTAATACAAAGGAGTGCAAAAGGGCAATGTGCGATGTCTACGTTGCAGCGAGCCAAGAGTCAACACAGTCATATGAGCTGGCATCATCCGCGCCAATCTCATTGTGACATGTTCCGGGTCGTACCCCTAATAATCACTGAATCACTCGAAGCCCAGACCGTTCCGCATTGCCGGTGCTCCGTGCGGACCCCCGCCTTTGAGCTCGATCCACCCCATTATCATCTCGAGATCCTCGAAACCCATGCTGACGTACATGCCCTGCGGGCCAAGGTCGACGTGATCCCCCTCAATCGGTGTATTGGCGTTCGCACCCATAGGTCTCGCCTCTTGCCGGTCACTGGGGTGAAGCTGAGCCACCAGGCTGTGCGTCAGCGATAGCGCGTTCCGATCAAGCCTACCCACATCATGGGGCCAACCCATCTTCTGCGGACCCTCTCTACATCATCCCACTCAGCCATCTTTGTGCTCTCGCCCCAGCTGCTCATACTCGGTGACCATGGCGTGCCGTCGTATACGTCCTCGACTTCGTTGTAAAGAGCCCTTCTATCAACCAGACGAGGGACCATCTTGCCTTCCTCTGCTTCTGGATCGAGATCTCTAGCGGGCCGAGTCGTTCCTCCTTCAAGTGACGTGAAATTAGGATAACACGAAAAAGCTCGAGCAGGCTGAGGTTTACGAAGGGAGGGGTACGGTAGTTGATGGTGCGTGATCAAAGGGGGCGTCTTGGGAGGAGTCGGAGGAATTAAGGAGGCTGATAGATGGGGGTCGAAGCGTTCGGGCGCGAACTCCTGCAATGTAGGCATTGTCGGAGTCAAGGAGTCATGAGCCCTGGCCTGGGGTGAGGGGATCAGAGGTTGCTGCACATCTTGTCGCAGCATTATTTGACCCGTGGCAGAAGCCGACCTGGCCCGCCCAAACACCCATGATCGTCGACGGCCTTGTCCGTCTTCCGTATCACTGTCTCGACTGCGAACGAGAGTGAGAGGGTTATAATCGGTGCTTGAACTTCCCGAGCGCCTGACACGTGGCATGACTCGAGAGATACTGGATCGAAATGAGCTGGCACCTTCAGGTACGCCCAGAGAGGAGGATGGCATAGGCCCTTCCGTCAAACCATAGCTCGTATTTCTCGGACTTGTCGGGGACAAGGACCTGGCCAGAGGATAGTATGCTTCGTTCGAATTTGCGGAAGGACTGACACCGGCTACGGGCTTCTTAATAGGAATGGCAGCAGAAGCCTTCACACTCGTAGCTGTCGGTCCACCATCCCAAGCTTTGCTTTCGAGATTGCGGAGTAGTGGCGGATGTAGCAAGAGATGGGCATTCGGATTCACGAATAAGGAAGGCTTTGACAGCAGTACTCCAAGGGCGATGATCCGGATGTCTTGCAAATGTAGAATCACGCGCACTTGGGTTGGCTCGTCAGCAAAATTGTTCTGATGTCTGAGCATCAGCACAGCTCGCACTCTTGAGCCGTGGTCCCACTTGAGCTCGTTGTATATTTCGAAAGGATCGAAAGTGCGAGAGTAATATCGGTTGATGCTGCTTGCTCCATTCCTGTGAAGCGTGACCCAGCGCTGCTGCGTGAGCTACTTTCTCCTCAACACTCAGCTGCTCACCGTCCAAGATTCTTCGTGGGTGCACCCAAGATTGCGGTGCTCAAGCCGACCTAGTACTCTGCATGTCAGCCTGAGCACTATGCTCAGGAGTCTTCGCACCTCAAGAAGACGGCTCTCCATGAATCTCCCTCGCGCTTGTACCCTCTCCAACTAGGCAAAAATCGGCGCTCATAAGCCTCCTGCCAAAGGGTGTCCTTCCACCTTCCGTGCTCCAATCGTTCCAATATCCACTTTGGTCGAGCTCGCACCAGGACATCGAGGAACATGTAGCCGCCATCATCCGGCAAGAAAAGTCGAAGTGATGGGAGAACAGCAAGTAAAGGAGGATATGGCGAGCCAGCATCCAGCAATGACCTAACGACACCAGGCAGTGGCGAATGATGACTTTTCGTTAGGGCGAGCAAGATGGGATGCAGCGCGAGAAAGGGTAAGACATCCTCAGCCGGGAGATACCTGATCCGTGAGCACAGCGCCCGGTTCTTCCACTCACGAGGCTATATGACTTAGAACTTCGTCGGGAAGGTCAAGGAACAAGCTCGGAGCCCGAGCCTTTCCGCGAGCTGGCATAGCGGCCGTCCTTGTGACCGCGATAGTTTCCAAGCTCGCTCGCTCGCCCAGCCTCCCAGGTCGTCTTCCGATTTGTTGTTCCTCAGCTATGCAAGGCCCTTGAGGAAGGGAGAGATGTCGATGAGCGGGAAGGAGACGTCTGCTTCGGCCGCGAGGAATCGTCGTTGCATGGAGCCCCGCAATGCTTGGCCTGGGTGTGTGGAGGTGCCACATTGACAGCTGCTCCAGAACGTCGCATGACATCAATTGTTCCGTGAATGCTCTCCCTTTCTCCTCTTTGTCTCCCTATTTCGCAACGAAGACTGTCAAACACCATCGGAATCAGCTCGCTCATCCACCAGACCGTGTCCAAACGCTGCACATGGCGTCCTTGATCATTGCGGGATCCGCGCGATCCGCAACATCGCGAACTCTCCTTCGTCCTCCCGTCCGACCTATCTCAAGGGCATTTTTCTCCACATCTCCATCCTCGCGAGCTCCGTCATCGAGTAGTGCGGTTGATGTGCCTCCATCAAGCACCGCGACTGCGGGAGCATTGCCACTCTCATGGCCCGAGTATCTTTCCTTGCGGCGACAGAGGAGGTTGTGGTCGACATTGACCACTGTGCCAACTACTTTTGCGGGACTCACTTTCGGCGGAGGCTACTTTGCGAGCCTGGAAGCCGATCCGGCGCAGCTCATCATGGGAATAGAGCCGATGTGAGTCATATCTTGCCCTGCGCAAAGCCCTGCTGACCCCAAGGTATGTTTATATCGGGGCAACGTGAGCATTGCAGATATCTTATTGGTGCGCCGGGAGCTGATGCTTCTTCCCCATTTAGCTGTGGCTGCATGCGTGCGTGAAGATATCCTCCACAGTATGCGCGGCTGACGTGAGCAGTTCTTGGCTACCTCCTTGGTCCGACTGTCGGGTCATCGTTGTTCTCCCTAACGCATCCCGCTCTTTCTCGTGGCAAGCCCGCTCCTCTTGAGGTCATGGATCGCGAGTTCTACCATCGTATACAGAGGAAAAGGGTCGACCCCAGCTTTCAAAGCGTGAACAATCCCGCTCCAGACTTTTACGGGGAGAAGGTGTGTCAGGAACGCTTGACTCTTATTGTATTGCTGAAACGATAGATCGTCTCCCTGTCAACGTACCGCCGGTGGCTACGAGACCAAGCCGCCTACCAGCGGAAAGCTCTGCACGGAGTTCCAGGAGAAAAACTGGCGTAAATCATCTCGATATTCTGTTCTCATCTCCTGCTGGGTCTATCGTCATGCATCATTCATCGTGTGCTCGTAACGAGTTGCTTCGTCACGTGAGGGTTCTGGAATGGGCGGCGATCTCCGCTGTTGTTGCTCTCAGTGCACCTCAGCTCAGAAATCCCGTCGACGTGATTGGGTCCCGAGGGTTCCATTCCCGGCTTATTCCGGCGTCCCCCCACTTTAGACCCCCTGTTCCCGATCACACCCGCCGCCCTCTCACATCCATCCTGTTCGTCACCATCGGGCTCCATTGAGATCTATCTTATACTCTGTACTCCTGGACACCAGCTATCTTCTCGAATCGACCTGTGACGACTTCTTGAACGATGATTCGCACTACCGCTTTCAGGTCTCTCGCGTCGACCTCATCGGCAGCTCGACCCGCGGCCTCGTCTGCCATCGCGGGAGCGAGGACTATCCATGCGAGCGCCAGCCAGCGCTTCGCAGAGCCGGTAGATGGACCCAGCGGCAAGCAAGGACCGCTGAAGGAGATCAAGATCTATCGATGGGTGCGTCTCACCTCTTCATCCCAAGTTGCATTGTACAGACTACCGCTATCGATGGCAATGGGGAAAGTTTCATTCGCTGACGATCTAGAACCCGGATACCCCCGCCGAGAAGCCCAAACTGCAAAGCTACCAGATCGACTTGTCGCAATGCGGTCCTATGATGCTCGATGCTCTGGTGAGTGACTGTGGAGACTATTACAGACAACGTCATGGCCCGATCTTCAGCCGTACGCATGCTCACGGACGCAGATCAAAATCAAAAACGAGGTCGACCCCACACTCACATTCCGCCGATCGTGCCGAGAGGGCATTTGTGGTTCGTGTGCGATGAACATTGACGGTGTCAACACACTCGCATGCTTGTGCCGAATCGACAAAGACACATCGAAGCAAAGCAAGATCTACCCCCTACCCCACAGTAAGTCACTGCATTGAATGCCGGAAACTCGTCTGACATGCCAGTGTATATCGTCAAAGACCTCGTCCCCGATCTTACCCTCTTCTAGTGAGCCGGCTTCCTCGTTGCCCAGATCGAGCTGATTGTCCAGCAAACAGTACAAGTCCATTGAGCCATTCCTGAAAAACGACACCGTGCCGGAAAAGGGAGAATATCTGCAATCGCCTGAGGACCGAAAGAAGCTTGACGGCATGTACGAGTGTATCTTGTGTGCTTGCTGCTCCACGTCTTGCCCATCAGTGAGTAATTCTTCCTGGCCTATATCATCGCTGACATCGCAGTATTGGTGGAACCAGGATCAGTACCTGGGTCCAGCAGTATTGATGCAGGCGTACCGATGGATGGCGGACTCGAGAGTGAGCCCGACGCAGCGTTATTAGTCAGAAATCACTGACATCCAGGATTCATACGGCGCTCAGCGAAAGGAGAAGATGCAGAACTCGATGTCCCTCTACCGTTGCCACACAATTTTCAACGTGAGACTGGGTTGGAGCACCAGCAGTCGGGTCGCTAATCATGCAGTGCGCCCGAACATGCCCGAAAGGTCTCAACCCCGCAATGGCGATTGCCAAGATGAAGCTCGAAATGGCGACGGAGCAATAGTCCTCGTACAACGTTCACGTTCGGCCGCTGTCAATCCAGGAGTCTGCGCTTTCACAGGAGGATGTTTGTATGCATATGTCGCAAGCACTCCGAATGGATCGATGGGGCTCTACAAGTCAACCTGAGAAGGCGAGTAGAGACCGAGCGGACGCCCCGCCGTCAATGCTCGTCAATGATCCTCATCATTGTACGAGTCCGAGGAATCACCTTCATCATCAGTCTCGTATTGCTCCAACAACTCCGTCTGTGCGGCACGCCACGCCTCTGCGAAGTCGCGCTGGCTCTCCTGCGGCAGCCTGCTGAACGTACTCAATTGAATGTAAGCCACGCGGCCCAGATTGTACTGCAGGGCGAGCGACATGGCGTCGCGATCTCTGAAGAGCTCGTACCCGGAAATTTGGGCAGTTTGGGCACTAGAATCATCTCGCAAGCTGGCGGATATGTATGTGGCCATATGCTCAGCTAGGCCGTCGCACATGAGGTCTCGCACCGATCCACGACGTATCTGCAGCATCTCTGGTGAGAACTTGGATTTGAGCCGATCGATTGTTCGTTCAATTTCGGCTCGTGCATGTTCCAGCACTTGCGTCTGAGGCTCATCTAAGGCAGAGAGGACTTTTGATCAGCCAAATGGGCATTCTGGACGACAGAGAAGTGATTAGCAATGCTCACTCTCTGGCATGGAGACGTCTCCGCGTTTGATGCTCATGAGCAGCAATTGCGCGTACGGCTCTTGTAGCCAATTCGCGCCATACGTCGATGTCAAAGCCTGCTCCTGACGGGACGCCGCGCTCTCGGTCAAATCACTCCTCCCTGTCGCGGCAACGCTTGATTCAGTGTTTGTGAGAGGAGATTGGTAAGGGCCTGCTTGGGTCATGATCACAATGACCTTTGATTTGTCTTCATCGCACGGCGTCCTAGTGACGGACTCGGCTGGGACCCAAGAGAGAGTGTCGCCAATCAGCCTCACGACGTCTGGTTCCGCCGCGGTTTGCGTTTGCATGATGTGGGCAGGTGTTCTTGGCAGGTGTGCGTTGCGTGAAGAATGCTTCAGTACGTGGAAGAGTCGAGGTGGGAGGATGTCTGTGTTCAACGATGGAGCGGTAGACGTTCATGTCGCTTGGCCTTCTGCCCCAAGCGTGGGATCGAACCTGCTGGCCAAAACATCTTGCGCGTTACAGCGGACGGTCCTTTTGACCGGCGCCCCATCATTGCAAGTCCAGCTTCTCACCCTTAAGCAGGTTGGGAATGAGATCCACATGATAATTCACATGACCTACCGGGACCAGTGGGCGTCGACGAGCTGAAGATGTAACTGACGGTACTAGGTCACCTGAAAGCCGACCCATCATAGTTGAGCCGTTGCATGGGATCGACCATGCAGCGTTGAGGTGGGCTGACCTGTAGCATCGAAACTCCCCTAGTGCGACTCAGGAGATCTGCAGATTTTGGTTCCCACCAGCGGCAAAGGCGCAAACAAGAGTGCTACAAAATGCGATCCAGACGAGATCGGGACCATCAGATCCTCGGAGCTCGGCTGCGCTGGACGTCTTGGGAGCTGAGTAGCGATCAAATCAGTGAAGGAGATACATAGGTATATATGAATCCAGTCATTTATGTCACAAGACGGATGCCAGCCTTGTGGCATACTTGAGTTTCCCCACCTGGACGAATGCAGAGTCCTGAGTAGCGACCTTGAGATCTCCGCTGGTTGCTTCCATCGCAGAGGCACTGCCCAGGTCATCTGTAGCATCCTGTTGCCTGTCGTCCTCACTTGGAATCAGTACAAAGGCAGACTGAGGGACCTTCAGCTGGTGCCATTGAAGCTTTAAGTACCGTGCTTGAAATTCGCTTATGGAGGAAAGGGCGTGGTCCAAGCTCTCGGCGATTGTCTCGTGATCGTTGCTGTCAATGTGCGTGTCACCCGTGGGGACTTTGCTGACCGCTTGTGCAGAGTCAAGATAGGCAGCGAGGCACTCTGCGAACGACTCGAGTTGCTCACGGTTCACACCGTTGGACTTGAAGCCATCGAAGATGGCGGGGAAATCTGCGCTGGAGGGATTTGTGCTCATTCTGACTTCAAAAGGTAGATTGTGCACACTTGACAAAATCTTCTCAGACTGCTCACGAGCGCTTTGTAGACGTCCAACAACTTCGCGCCAAGGATGCCTTGTCATACCCTTGCTGAGCGGATCAGTGAGTTCCCGGAAGACATCCAGGGCTCTGAAGGTGTTCCGCAATGGGTGTTCGTATGGGCCGGGCTGAGGCGTCGCCTCGCCCTCGGGCGACTCTGGGCTGTTGGGCATGATGGAGCTTGCGTAATCCGATATACAGCTAAGTTGCGCGAGTCTGACACGGTGTCTCCAGTCGAGGTCCATGTTGCTGGAGAAAAAAGGGGTGGTTGTGCGCGGACAAGCCAAAATTGAGCGTGAGAAGGGTGGCAAAACGGTGAGGTCAAGGGCGCTTCAGTATCCCCTTTTATACTTACTCGATACTCTAGACTTTTGATTGGTCGCTCTTTTCGCCTCGCCTCCCCTTTCCTCCTGTCAACAAAGGGAGAGAACCGCCAGCGATGCCCTTAGAGGCTCTCTTATGCAGTCGAAGGCATGCGCGCAAATCCTGGTTGGCAAGAGATGCGATGATCGATTCAGCACTTCGCCTGCGCGCTCAAGACAATAAGGAGCGAATGTCAGGTCGGCAAGAACGGCTAACGCGCGAAGCTGGCCATTGCAGCGAGGGTTCCAGATCGAGAAGCCATGCAATGAATGCAGTTGTTCAGAAGGCCGCACAAACGTGAACCGTAAGAATGCGAGCGCGCCACGTTCGGCGATATATCTCCTCGACCGAAATTGCCGATCCCTCATCTCGAATTCGAGGTCGCTGCTAGCTATGAGCGCGAGCTGACCTCGAAACGACACTATCCCAGACCAGGTGCGTACGCTCCTTCATCCTACACCCATCGGCATCAGCGAGCTTCGTGAGACCGATCTGCAGAAGTGCTGACAAGCGCAGAACTATCGGGAAATTCAGTCAAGATGGCCAAGTCAAAGAATCACACCAAGTGCGTTTCGGCATGTGCGAAACACAGGACAATGCGCTGACCCGTCTAGCCACAACCAGAACAAGAAGGGTCAGTTTGGAGCAGTGGTGCAGGATTGAGGAGGACAGTACTGACTGCCCAGCCCACAAGAACGGTATCACCCGTATCCCGACCAACAAATACGCCTCGAAGAAGGGTGTCGACCCCAAGGTGAGTTCGAGAGCAACGGAAGCAGAGGAGCACGAGCTGACGGGACAGTTCCGCAGGAACGCTCGATGGGCTGCTCGGGGATCTGCCAAGGCCGTGGCTGAGCAACGGGCAGCGAAGAAGGCCGCCGCATGAGGGATGATGAGGTCGGGATGGGCGTAGACACTGTAACAACACCGATGGCATCCAGCATGCGCATGGCTATCGACTTGGTCCTACTAATTCGAATGAAGGCAGCTTGGGACACGCTCTCACGATTGAGAGGCACGATGAGTCGGAATGGGACAAGGATCATCGAATCAGAGTCGAAACATGGAGTCAGGAGGTGCATCATCAAGTCTTCGCTTGCAGCAGCGCATCGATTTTGCCCCTGACTCTGGCGTAGCCCCGCCAGTATCTCGCCCATTCTTCTCTACCAGTACCTCCCGACTCCTCCTTCCCCTCCTGCGAGGTGAGCGACATGGCTCGCTCGAAGCACTCTGCAGACAGTTCGAGTTGGTCGGCTTCTTTGCTCTTTTCCAGCAGCAAACCTCTCGTGTAAGCAGCCTCAGCGGCTAGAGCGATCGCATCCTTCTGCAATTGCTTGGCTGGGGGTCCGAGCGGAGAGCTGCGAATGGCGAAGGAGGGCGGCAGTGGTGTCAGAGCAGCGAGAACCAGCTCGGCCTGCGAAGATGCTGAGGTTGTCCCCTCCAGTGCTGCCTGACCCATGGCGTGCAAGACCGTAGCTCGGTGAAGAGATAAGAGGGCGGTCCTATGTCGTGTCCAGGTCTCTTGCAGCTGCGCCGAGGGAGACGATGTATCCTGCTTTGACCAGGAAAGCAGCGCAAGGGCCTGAGACTGCACCTGCTCCGCCTGTGCGAGCTGTCGTTCAGTCGCGAAACGGGCGGCGGTCGATGTGAGGATCGCGATAGTGGCTCTGAAGACCGGCGGCGGCAACACGGGTGAGGAAGACACGGGAAGAGCTTGTGCTGGCTTTGCGGAGGAGAACCACCCTTTCTTGCTGACTTCAGCTGGCGCAGGCAGATCGATTGCGGCCCGCTTCAGGCCCCATTTCCACCACTCCATTGCCTCTGCACCGTCTCCAAGTCGAGCACTCAGATCGCCGATTTTGCTGGCCAGACGAATGAATCGTGCTTGGGTTGCGGCACCCTCGTGTCCCGCACCAGTCGTGACGGGCAAGACTTGCTCATACAGCTCTCTCGCTTGAGAGAGGGCAGTCGGCGTGCCCATTCTCTCAAGCACGCCCGCCTTGAGCAACAGAAGATCCGTTGCCGCGGGATCTCCTGCGACGCCATTGATTTCACTCGGTGGTCCAAGAGGCCGTGTGAAGGAGAGATTCGGTGGGAACACTAGCCCTCGTCTCCTTGCCTCGGCGATGGCGAGATCGATATACTCTTCCGCGAGCTCGTAGCCTCGGTCCACTGGGTTCACTCGACCGCCGATCATCCCCCTCGTTGCAGCCATATCAGGGTGCAGCCCATCTTTGCTGATGGACGTTGGTGCACTCCCAGCTCCCCACTCCTGGCATATCCAAGCGCCGCGAAGAGCATGCCGTGCCTTCCAGCCAAGTCGTGGATCTGTCCCGCCCTTCGGTCCACCTGTCCAGCCTTGATTTTCCTCCTGCCAGCCGTACCCATCCTCAACGGCCGGGGTCCGGGATGGAGTCGCCATGCAGACGTGCTCGATGTACATATGCAACCCCTCAAATGTGGCGAAGGAAGCACCGCCGATCGCGATGGCGCCGTAAAGCAGCAGTCGCAATATACGGGAGAGGTAGCTGAGCGTGTACATGGCAGGAGCGGCATAGTCCTCTCGCGGCATGTCTGGGGGCATGGGAAGCGGCGCCTGTCTCGATGAAGCGGGTGGTTGAGCATTCTGTCTCGTCGAGGTGACAATCGGGCGCCGCCAAGGACTGGATAGGATTTGACGGGAGAAAGCGGGGGTGCCACCGCCCGCCAAGCGTTGGGCTGCAAGACGCCGCGAAGGGCCTGCTGCGATGCTGGCGCTCAGCATGATTGTGATCGCATCGTGACAGTTCGTCAAATGAGAGTTGGCATGCGGTTTCATCTTGGACGAGCGTGGCGGTCGTTCATGTGGCGGTTTTGCCAAAACGGCCTCAGTTTCTCCCTTCTGCGGCGACAACGGGCGGACGGCGACATTCCTTTCATCTGGGAGTCTCGAGGAGCATTCGCTACCATCTAACGTTCACTCTTATAGAACTTCATCCTGGTCATATCCGAGGCAATTCACATCAGAACCAAGTAAGCCCAAGACCTGTTCGTGCAGAACCCCACATCATATTCCTGTGCCTGTTGCCCTCCTTCGACAGCGTATCTGATCAGAGGCCCCCGCATACATACCATGAGCAACTCGTCTAGAGAGTTACTTAATGTGAACCATCCAGTAAGGACCTCATTCTCCGACACGAGGGCATTTACGAAAACCCTCATCGAGAAGTTGGAAAGGTCACGATTTGCGGTCATTGACGCGAAATCCCTCGATTTGTGGAACATCCAAGCTGGGCCCGCGAATGTAGATGCCTGGATCAAGCATCCATCATTCCCTCCGACCACCAAGGGTCGTGCTACTTCAGAGGTAGCAAGTCTCCCTCTAATCAGCACCACCAGATCTGCGGACAAGACAGAGGAAGCGTCAATCAAGCATGAATTAGTCGCCTCCATCCAGCTGCACACAATGCAAGAGGCACAAGCACCTCAACAGCTCTTCGACTATTGTCAAAATCTCATACCGAATTGGGACCCGGTCTTGACACCTAGATGTTCGACCTTCGCGATCAAGGAAGACGACGGCAACGGACCACTCATATCGGGGCCGCTGAGAGAGCCAGTCTTGCTGACAGTACTGAGTCGCGAAGGGACAAAGATGCGCTGGACGTGGTCCCGCCCATTCTCGGTCAACGTGGAGGGACACATATTCGGTCCGTTCGAAATCAAGAAGAAGGCGACTGGCTGCATCACGATAAGCGGGGAAACTGAGATTCCGGAGCCCATTCGGACGCTGACGAGCACAGTCATGCCTTCCATGCCTCCTCCCGCATCACCATTGAAGAACGTAGAAGACGCGGGGGACTCTGGCCCTCCTTGGGAGCCTGAAGATTGCGACTATGAAGACTATGATGGCGTGCCTCTGTTCTGAGTCGATTTCCGCAATGAAGGCAGTGCAGCGACTCCCAGGCTGCATGGCCAGCAGCAACTCTGCCAGGTGCATGCAAGCTCCTCCCTCTCATATCTACCGTACCCATGCTTGCGTGGTAAATATCTTCTTTCAGTCTCTGATATATGTATATACCGGCACTACTCAGCCTTCCTCGTCCCCCGGAAAACACAGTTCCACTCAGATGCATGGTATACGCCGTTCGTACACAGTAGTCTCGTATTTCTTACGGCATCCCCGACGGCTGGACATTGTGCTGCGTATCAGGCTCCAGAAAGGCATCGAAGTCGAAGTCGTCCCGAAACTCCCCGTACTCGCCTATTCCAGGAGGGTCTTCTTCCCACCCCAAGTCCATGTCTTGAGCTGGCGTGAATGACGGTCCAGAGGGATCCAAGACTTGGCTCGGCCAATCCAGCTGATTTGAGGCAAGCGAGGGCGTTTCATTATACCAGGGTGCCTGTCGACTCGGCTGCGCGGACGATCCCATCTGATCAAGGCTACCGCAGATGACCTGTCTACGCAGATCGCTTGGCTTGTGGGAACGAGCTGTTCTCGAATCGGCATTCGTGGTAGCCTTGCTTGCTTTCTTAGGGCGTAGGACATCGTCGACGCTGCCTACATGTTTTTGGCAAGAATATTTCTGGGTACCAGTGCGCGTATCCGTCGCAGTCCACGTGGGGAATAGGGGCCCACAATCGCGCCACTCATGCATGCACCGCAGGCGCCGTTGCTTGACTGCCTCTGACTCTTCTTGCGTCATCACCGTCCACTTCCAGGTAGATACCTCATTCGTCGAAGGTCGCGTCGCCATGGTGGATCTTGCCTCTCTGCTTATCTCGCGCTTGAGATCGCCTATCGAGGGCATCGGACGTCGCTTCCCGTCCGCTTTATGACAGCGGGAATGGCCGGTGCTATGTCGGTATGTAACATGTTTGAAGTCCTTTGGGGGCTGGAAGCAGAATGGAGACTTGCAGCGGACATTCATATCCATGCCATATATCCAAAACCGCGGTAATTTCGTCAAACGAGTCGCAGCTCCTGCTGGGAAAGGGGTGGCCAAGGAAACGGTCAGCTCGCAATCCCTCCTCGATATGCGCTGGGTGACTCGCCTGTCGGTATTTCCGAGCAGGGAGGGCTATGGTACAGCTTCTTCAAGGTTCAGCACACTCCTGTAGGGAACAGACGGAGCTCGACTCTGCGAGGATGCCCAACAAGGGCCCCCAGACCATTGGCTTTCTCTCGGAGGGCGATTGAAGGCCTCCTCTCTTGTCCTGCTAGGAGGATCGATTGGATGGAGGTTATGCTCGTCCACCCGGACCACAAAGACCAGACCCTCAGCGACTTCTCGTTTTACACGCTGACGAGAAGCTGCTCCTTTATGTGAAGTTTGCAAAGCAACAAGAAGCTCACTTTGGCTCCTTTTTTCAGTGACAGAAGCATCCTGCAACATGGGTGCCTCTTCAGTCTCCCTTAACTCCATACCTGCAATCAGCTCTTATAGACGCAGCTCATTGTGAGACAAGCGGATTGAAGGTCATCACCACCTACAGTACATCCCCGCACACATTCTTTCCGCTCTTCGCAGGGATGTCGCAGTCCGAAAGGCTTGCATCCGAACATGCGCACACTGGCAAGGTGCTTCCACGCGCACCCTATTACGAAAACAGCACTGTAACTGGATTCTTCCGCCACTCAGAGGTTATGAACAAGGAGGACACCAAGCAATACAATCCGATGACCAAGTTTTTGGGCCTGAAGACCGAGACCGATACGGCCTCGGTCGAGCTCATGAAGTTGGTTGACTCTCATAGTCAACTCTTTGATAATCTGACAGTCAGCCGGGTGGACGAGACCGACCGTACCTCTGGGGACTTTGAGAAGTATATGGTCCTTGAGCTGGTCCGTCATGGGAAAGGCTACCACAATGAGGCGGTTAGCAGATACGGCAAGCCGGATTATATCGCGACCAAGGGAAGTATACACGATGACGACACCATCACATGGGTGTACGTAGCCCTTGAACCCCAGACGCCGGGAAGCTGACGGTAGGGTCCAGACGCAAGTCGGACGGAAGAAGGCGAGCATCAAGTCGAGAAAACCCGACAGATTCTAGACGAAGCGTACGATGTTGGCGCGCCCAGACCGCGGGTTTGCAGAGTGTCTCCTCTGCAGCGCGCCATGCAGACCGCCAATATACTTCACCGAGGCTCCCAGGGAGTGTCTACAGTCGTGAGAGCCTCGTGAATTCTTGAAAGAGCCTGACACATAGGTACGGGAGGATCTACGTGAGAAGAAGGGGGTCTTCACAGCTGAGTCTCGTAGCCCAAAGTTTATGATCCTCAAGCTGATCCGTGCGTACAAGGAAGAAGCGGGGGGGGGGGGGGGGGGGGGGGGGGGGGGGGGGGGGGGCCTCGGCTGAGTGGGAAGTCGATCCGACGATGCAGGAGACAGACACATCGAGTAAAACTGAGCGAGAAGATTGGACGGACGTACTGAGGCGCATGCGCACGGAACTGGATCACCTCGCTACAACCTGCTCGGATAGCGTCGCGATGATCATTTATCACGGCTATATGCTCAGCGCGACTTTCGAGACGATCAGGCACCCCAAGATTCGCCTCGAAGAAGCCTGGGTCCTACCAGTCGTGGTGAGCGTGCGCCTCTTCGTGTCCTCAAAACTAGCGGCAGGTCAAAATGAGCGTTCCGGAGGACTTTTGCCTTTTGAGGAATCCAGTCACGAGCAGACGCCAGGGCAGCGCACAGAGGCTGGACGAGCTTTCCGAAAGGTCTTTGTCAATTGCTGCTGGACACTCATCCAAGCTGTCTGATTCAGCATTGTGCTCTTTGTACTGTTCATACGCGCAATAAAACTATTTTTGCAGCTCTTGTGATTTATATTTCAGGCAACGGGCCTATACGATATCAGACTCGTCCTCGACCTGGTGTGGCAAAAGACGGTCCTTGGCCTTCATGCATCGCGAGAGAGTGATTCTCGTGGCTGTTGCGCCTACACGAGGGTGAAGTAAAGAAGAGTCATCGGTGAATGGTACTGTACATATGCCTACGCATGGACGTACGCAGAGGTGCTGCGTAAAATGTTTCAATTGCCCGGCCGGTTTTCCTCTGGTCCAGAGCCCCACCAACAAAGTCCCGCCGCAGGACAAACCCCTTGTCCCCAAGAGTGTGTTGGACGATGGAACAACGCCTCCCCACCTTGAGAAGCTATTCTGTCCTCCTACACAGTTAGCCATCTAGAATCTCTTCTCATTCCTCCGGTCACAGAATATGGAGTCTGAGTCCAGAGACGTAGTCGACATCGAGCCAGGCGAGGATCCTGCGAATGATACAATAGATGCCATCTCCGTCTTGGGAAAAATTGCCCGAGGAGGCCCAATGGACGACGAGAGATCCCGAAGCCGTTACATTCCTCTCGAATCTTCCTGAATCGGCCATCGATTACGTGCGCAAAATCACACAGGCCTGACCAATCCTACGGGCTGGGGCGCTCAAAGGTTTCTCATCTGTCGTGGTTTTCAGAGACGTGCCCTTTGTCTCCCAGGTGGGAAACACTCAGGTACTGGCGAAGGCCGATGTACAAATCCGGCCAAGCGACTATGACACCTTGTACACGAATCCTGATCTCGACCCTCTCGAGCACACTGTCACGACGGACGATGTGAAACGCAATGAATTTGAAGTCGAAATGCAAAGGCCTGCCGACTCGATTCTGTATTCAGCTCTACTCAAGTTGGATCGGCGTGATCTCAAACTCAACCAACCGGATTGCACAACACTGTCAATTCACGCCTCCGTCCTCATTGCTCAGGTAGGAGAGCTCACGATCACAGTCTAGCAACCACCTCATTTGTTGCAGTTAATTTTGATTATTACCATTCAGTTTCCGTATGTCATCGAATGCATGCTGTATATATCGCAACAATGTTGGTGAAGTGTTCGGATGTCCATGCTCACAGCTCGATGCGTCCCGCCCATGAGCCTTGCCCCAGACTCCGTACCCATGCCTTGATTACGTCCAAAGCATCGCGAAGCGGGCTTTTCTCCAACTGCTGCCAACATACCTCCAGGCAGCCCTGACAACTCCGTCTGAACCATTCGATTACGGAGACGAGCACACCGAGTATGGTAGAGACGGATAGGGCATAACCCGAATCGTCATTGGAGGACGACGGTCGCCGTCGCGAACCGTCTCTTCTCGGTGAGGTGGGCAGGGAATCGATCGCGGTTGCCGGGGGCAATGGGCGTTCTCGCTGTGTTTCGGCATATATTTGACGGAACTGTTCGACCGCTGCAAGGGATTCGGAGATACGGTGTAAGGTGTTGAACAGAGCGACGACTTCTGATCGTTGTAGGAGATCTGGGTTGATTTTTGGGCTATAACGTCAGAAATGGATCCTTCCCAAATGCATTAACTGACTCCAGGGCTTTTTCGTCAAGCTCGAACAGGATCTTCAAGGCTGTCCCGAGACCGGAGACCTGCAATTTTCCCCACAGACGGCACTTGTCGCATCCAACACAGTCCATGATCCGAGAGACATTTCGGAAATGGGTCTTGAATTGCTCTTTCAGGATCTGTATATCAGTAAATTTCAGGCAACATACATCACCACTCACGACCGCATCTTCCCCAGCGAAGAAGTCGCCCTCGTCGAAGCCATGTGCGACGCCTTCCGAGCCAGCGAGCTTGAGCACCTGAGAAAGTGTCTCCTTGGCTCGTCGATCCTCGTCCCGCTTAGCAAGCCCAGCTGCATCGAGACGGCCTATCGGTGCAGTACCGATGTCGTAAGCTTTGAGGTATGGCGCAGCTCGTGCCACTGCCCTCAACAAGAGCACAGCGTTGAAGTACACATTCGAGAGTCGTTCCGGGTGAGACGCCAAGCGGGAGATGAAGCATTGCAGATTCGGTGCCCATTCTCCGGTAGTCTGGTCGAGGTATTCTTGGCAGATATGGATCGATATGCTGGCGTGCAGACCCGAAATGACGCGGTAATACACCTTCTTCTCCTCGCAAGTCCCCTCGTTCGAGCCAGGCGACTTGACCATCTCTGTGCCCCACCCTTCGGACAGTTTGGAAAAGCCCCATCCGCCTGCCGGGCCTGTCGAAGGAAGAGAAGACGCGGCGCCAACTACAGCCGAGGCAAGCGACGCTTTCTTGGCGCCGCTCGCAGAAGAAAGCTCGAGCGAGGCTTCTGACAGGCCGAAGCAGTTCTCCTCGTATATCGCTCGCCAGACCTGCTGAGCAGAATCGCCCGCATAACCTGTGAACCGCTCCGGATTGAGGGCAAGGTCGACATACTGGCCACCTGCGGTGTTCAGCTCGTTCGGGCGATCAAGGGACAGCTGTACGCACTGTCTGTAGCATCGTCCTCGATATAGCAGAAGTCCTGCTCGCGGAAGTAGCACCCAGAGACACCGTCCTCATCGTCCTCGTCGTCCGACATTCTCACGCGTCCAAGCGCCTTGGCACGCCACTTCTCCGGTATATCCCGCTCGTCCGCCTCTTCGACGCCGCAATCTCGGTTCATGCAAAAGGCGTTCTCGTACCAGAAGGGGCACTCGCGGTAGAGGTCAACCTTGTAATGTCGGAAGAAAGGATAGTTGACGAGGCTGTGTATTGCTGGGAATAGATCATGATTCAGGCTCTCTACGGTCTCGTAGGCGCAATGAGTCGATTCTATGGGTCCGGACGGCTGAGTGAGTAAGCTCCCATGCGTGCAGAGCGAAAAGAGCGATGAGAGGGAATGAGGGGGTGACGTACCGAGCAGTATCCCTCGGCTTTGCCCTCGAGCACATTCCTGGCCGCTTTGCTGTCCAATCCGGTGGGGTTGAGGATCGCCTGGGCCGCGATGGTGCCCAGTAGAACTGATAGGGCAGAAAGAAGCATAACCATGGTCGATGACAAAGCCGGTTGCAAAAGTCCGGATGAGGATGTCGCTGACCGCTGGGACTGGTGGTCAATGCAGCAGCGATGTCTACGCTCTAGAAGAAGGATGCTCTCTCCATGCTCCAGCAGTTGCCGAGAGTACCCGATTCTTGTGTATATATGTCATGTACAAGTTGAGTTGTAGTTGCGACCTTTGTGAACACGGACTCGGCCAGTGACGTGGAGCAATCGTGGAAACGCGTCGTCTTTTCGACCGGGGGTGGCAAAAATCAATTACTTCACATGCTGCCAGCACAGCATGGGCCACACGACTAAAGACAGATGCATACACAAGTCAGACCCCACTGGACGTCCTCTATGCACATCTAGTACACCTCCAACACGTATCGCTCCTCCTCCTTCAGCTCTTCGATGTACTCCTCCGCCCGCTTGCGGTCCATCTCCCCTTCCTCGGTCAGCGAGCTGACAAGCGCCTCGTACACATCGGGTACGGGCCACGTCGGTCCACACAGGTAGAAGTACGCAGCATGGTCGCCCTCTCCTTGAAGAAGCTTGGCGAGCATCTTCTTGTCCTGCTTCATCTTGTGCTGGATGTAGACCTTGTCCTTGCCGTCACGCGAGAACGCCAGTCCGGCGTGCGAGATGATCCCAGACGCAATGTATGCCTCGATCTCCTCTCCGTACAGGTATTCCTGGGAGCGGTATCGAGAACCAAAGTAGTAGATAAGGGGCCCGACCTCAAGTCCTTGCGAGCGCTGCCATGCGCGGTGCTGCATGAAGGCTCGGAATGGGGCAGCACCGGTACCGAGACCGGACATGATGATGGGCTGAAGGTCGGAAGGAGGCAATTTCATGACGGAAGGTTTAATGGACACAGTGACTTGCGCGCCAGGCTTGAGATCGGCCAGGTATCGTGTGCATTGACCGAATCGAGGAGAGCCTGGACATCAGCGTACAATGGGCATGAGACTAAGTGACACTCACCCTTGGAGTTGATCCAGTCCACAGTCACAATGAGAAGCTCAACCTTGTCCCCAACAGCCTTGTTACTGCTAGCAATCGAGTAGTGTCGGGGCTTGATCTCAGGAATGAGACCAACGAGCTCCTCGATACCAGGACGAGCGGTCTTGAATCGCTGGAGTACATCGGCGAAGGTGACAGTCTCATTCTCGGCCATACGCTTGAATAGCTCAGCACCCTCGGGAACCGAGATGAACTTGAGGGTCATGGCATCCGCCTTGCTCGTAGCAAGCTTGGCGAGAGCAGCGTAGAACGCCTTGCCCGGTCGGCCGAAGAGATCGATGTTCTGCTGCAAGAGCTGGAAGACAGTGCGGCTCTCGGTCGTGCCGACCTTGTACGGGCAAGGGAATGAGACGACCGCGTCCGGTTCGAGCCCGTACCACTCGCAGAAGTCCAAGACCTCGGCAGTATCGTTCCAACCGTGGATACCGATCGCCTCGCCAATCTCGTACGTAAGACCTGTACCGCCCGTGTCGAGCTCGAGGTGGAAGACGTTGCGGTCATAGGTGGCCGGAGTGAGTCGGCGGTTCTCAGCGACTTTGACGATGAAGGTCTCGTCTGACATCGAGGGGCGCAGCGCCGACAAACTGCCACCTGGCAGAGCCGCATCCGAAGGCGTATCGGCAGCGGCGACCTTTGGCGCGTCGGGTACGGCGAAGGCCTCTCTGAATAGAAGATGGCGGGCTGCCACATCCCAGGAGCCGGTCTGAGGGCGCTCATCCTCGAGGAAGTCGACCACTCCCGCGGCGCCAGGGACGGCGTCCCACTCCCATTTGAACTTGAATTTGTCGGTCTTGCCCTCTTCCAGATCAGGCACAACCCAATTGGCGGTACTGATTTCCTCCAAACCCGCCTGAGCAGCTTCAACGGAGTCGCGGTCCAACTGGCCAGAGTAGAAGGCGTCCAGGACCTTCCACACGCTCCTCGGCAGAGCTTGTTTCCCGGTGTACAACAAAAGGAAGGCGACCTGTTCGCGCATCTGGTTGAGCGGATGCGACGACTCGAGATCCAAGAGGAAGACCCGGATGTTCTTCTCTTTGATCTTGATGAGATCAGGTCGAGAGAGCTTGACAGGGATCTCATTTGGCAGCCAAGGTAGTTCGAGAACGAGTATGCCTCCCTCGGAAATGTTGTCCAAGACCTCCGTGTTCTTGATGATGTTGGGATCGGACACCCAAACGACCTGGCTCTTCTGATCAACAGCCAATGGCCGAGCGTTGGAGCCAGCGGGTGCCAACGAGAGAACCGATTTGACGCCACGACCCGCTGAGCTACCGTACTGAGCCAGGCGGGTATGCAAGGAAGGGGAAGCGAGGAAAAGGTGTGCCGAGAGTTGTGGCAAAGGGCAAAGGGGAGGAGTGAAGAAGGAGATGATTTTAGCCTCTTCGACCTCGGAAGAGACAGACACCAAGTCGGACACGGACGTAGCAATGGCGACCTTGACGGCGGGAAGGACAGCCTTGCTTGAGCCAGAGGCAGCGTACAGCGAGGAGAGGACGACTGCCTTCAAGGCTTCGGCGTCGCCTTTCGAGGCGCCAATGAACGACACACTCTTCTTGGTCTCGCCTGCCAGCATCGAGTGAAGCTCCTCGGGTGCAGGATAAAGTGTGTTCAGGACAAGGAGGCCGGTCGACGATGGCAGCGAACGCGCCAGAGCCGTGGTGAGGTGGGAAGCAGGGGCTATCAGAATCTCCTGTGCCTCGCGGTTGATCAGACTGAAGTCCGCCGCGCTCGCTGTCGATGGGGCAGGGAAGGAGTAAGACGTTGTCTCTCGGCCCGAGAAGGTGGACTCGACCACGTGAACAGTTTTGCGAGCATCACTGCCATAGATGCGAGAGGCGTTGGCGACGACATCGGCGCCGGTGCCGGAGAAGATGACATCCCAACCGTCTGGGAGGGATGCAAGGGCTTTGAGGGTTCCGGGCAGTGCTAGCGCATCCGCGAATGCCAAATCGGCATCGGTGACGGTGGTGCCAAGGTTGATGACAACCTCACCTGATAGTCGAGCGAGATTGGGTAGGAGGAAGGACAAGCTGTTGGTGGTGGCGAATACGCTGGTCTTGCCTGCCGTCTTGGCGGCAAACCCAGCAAGCTCGAGACCGGCACCTTCCCTGGTCTGCACGGGGTGGACTTTGCTGTTGCCGAAGCCAAGAGCTCTTGACCCGAAGCCCACTTGAGATGCGTCGTCGTAGACCCACACACTAGAGGATTGCTGCACCGCAAATGCCTCGAGCACCTCGGTGGCCGACCCGTATACCGTCTCGCCGGCTTTGCTCTGCACGTGAGGCTTTGAATTTTCGAGAAGCGCCTCAAACGAGGAGCGACCGCCCAATGTGGGCAACGCAGGAAGAGCAGCTTCGAGAATCTCGGCCTTCAACGGCGAGGAGGCGAGCTTGGGCGCGTCGCTGCCGTATTCTGACACGGCGGTCGAGGTCGCCGAATAAGGTGTAGATGCGCCGTCAGAGTCCATGTTGAGTCCAGCGTCCTTGTTGATGGATGCGATTCCCGACTTTTTGGTGGGAGCTCCCGGAGGAGAGGTGAGGGAAGTGGTGATGGCGACGGGAGCCATGTTGTCTATGAGGTCTACAAAAGAGAGAGGGAGACGAGACAGGAAACAAGCATTGATTGGGGGATCATCCTGCGATTCCAGTTCGACTTTTCATGAATTGCGCCATCGTCAATTGGGAATGCGGGGCCTAGGACAATGGACAGCTGTCGCCACCGGATCGTGCCTGGAAAGGGAAATCCGAATAACGGAGATTGGGAGCTTCTCCGAGTTCAGCAGAACCGTGGGAGAGTATCGTCAACCGCGAGTGACTTTGTGACGCGCCTCGGATCAACTTATATTACAGAAATCAAGTCTTGCCGAGTAGACGAGGATCTGGGCAGCGAGATGGACGTAGATGAGTCCAGCTCGCTGCGGTACCCTCTCGTCAACGGGTATCGCGTCGGAGAGGAGATCGGAGGTGGGGGTTTCTCAAAGTGCGTAGTGCACAACGGTTCGCTCAGAAACATGGACTCACGGTGTCTAGGGTGTTCCGAGCTATCCACGACGCAGAGTCTCGGATAGCTGCCTGCAAGGTGGTCAACCTGTTTATATCCCCTTCTCTCGGCTACGGTACACCCAACGTCAAAGAATTGCAAAAGGAAGTTCAAGTGCATAAGAGCCTGAAGAACGAGTACATTCTTGGTTTCCTGCATAGCGAGGTGGTAGACAAGGACAAGGAGAGGGAAGGATGGGTGCCTGGACTTTACATGCTGTTGGAACTCGCGGTGGGGGGAGATCTCTTCGACAAAATCGGTCATTGCGCCTGCCCTTCACAGCCTCTCTCACTGACGATCAGTGCCTGATGTCGGAGTCCCGGAAGACCTAGCCAAATTCTACTTCGCTCAACTAGCATCGGGAATGGTAAGCTCACTTATGACTTGATATGCTGGCTAAATAAGAGGACTTCATACACTCTAAAGGCATCGCTCATCGGGATCTCAAGCCGGAAAACTTGCTTCTGGCGGCGAACGGAAATCTGAAGATCTCCGACTTTGGGCTGTGCGCAGTCTTCAGACATAAGGGCAAAGAAAGGCTCTTGAGCGGACGGTGCGGATCCCTGCCTTATGTGGCTCCCGAGGTAGGCTCACGGTGACTTCGGACGACATGAGCTCATGAAAAGCTGGGTGGACCGGCAGGATCAGGTTATGCTGCAGAACCGGTGGACATCTGGGGGATGGGTGTTGTTCTATACACCCTTTTGGTAGGAAGTATGCTTGACTTTCTGTACAAGAGTAGTACCCTCTGACAACAAGACACGCCCTGGGACGAGCCATCTAGCAACAGCCCGGAGTTCAACGCATATTTGACAGGAGAGCTGCTCGAGTATGATCCATGGACGCGGATCAGAGGCGAAACGAGAGGTGAATATCCTGGCCCGCGAGTGTGCTGATATGCAGCAATGTTGCTTGCCATGCTGACTGTCGATCCCCATCAACGGATCACTATGGCTGGAATCAAATCTCATCCTTGGTCTATGACGTGAGCGCAGCGATCTGAACGGTCTCACTTAAACTTCAGGCCATCGCAACTCAGCCGAGAACAAATTCCGGAGGCCTTGACGCAAGGCATGCAGCGATCAGGTATGATGGCGATTGCGAATCCTACTTTCGCAAGTCAGGCCTCTCAAGCATATACGTTTGCGTAAGTTCCGAAAACCAATTCGCACATGGTGCTGACATACCAGTCGCTCGCAGCGCATGATGGGGGAAAGTCAGTGGCAGAGCTCCTTGCGGCCGCAAGAGTCACAATTTCTACGGGGCACCGGTAACATCGTGAGCATTCGGAATGAACCGTTCTGCATGGACCTAACGCGTAGACATCTGGTGGAGACTTCAACAGCAACACTACCCGATTCTGGCTGGCATTGTCTCCTCCAGACGCCTTCCGTCTGTTACACCCAGTGCTGCAAGTCGAACTCGAATATCGGAATGTCCAGGCCAACCGAGAACAGAACTCTATCCGCGTTCTCAAAGCCGCCGGACAGAAGTCTGTGGAAGGCGTATTCTATCTCAAGGCTAGCGATTCACTTGCAGCTGAAGGTCACACCCTGGTTAACATGATGCGGTCAAAGGGACGTCGCTAAAGGCTGCGATCCCGGACTCGAGCTGATAATTAGGGATCCATACTTCACTGGCGAGCTTTCTGGTGGTCCATTGTTCGACATAGGCAAATCGAGCCATACGTTGTGAAGGGAGACTCGTGAGAATTCCGGGAGATCTCAATGGGATCCACAGTGGCTCCCTAGTCACTATTGAGCTCGAAACACCGTCACAGTCCTGCCTGGCTGCGTCTCAGCGACCCTGGACATTTGAATGCCAAGCCAAGGGTTCTTGGCTACAATTTTCCGCTGTACTGGGCGTCCCTTGGGTGCCCATCCGAGATAGGCCTCAAAATGCAGGGGACAGCGAACTCGTTCGCACCTGTTGACTGTGGCCTTCCATTCTCATCTTCGGATTCGCATGGCGCTCCTCGATCTGCAGCGCTCTCAAGTCCCGCCCGACAGCATATCTTCTCCGCTTCTCCGAAAGCAGCTGGGCATCTCGTGACGGACTGATACTCCACCTGATGACTGAAAAATCTATTCCCATCGCTTTCCGCAATGGGGACTAATTATTTGCCGGGCGACGATGTTATAGTCCAGGCTTCCGCAGTCAATGTGTAAGATGACGATCAAAGTCTGAATTCCTGATCGTGTTCCACTCGCCGAGACATCAAGACGAGCCAACGTTTTCGTCGAACAGAGGCGCGTTGATCACAAGCGAAGACTTGGCAAGAAGACGAATGCAAGGTCAATGGCTTGTGCGAGCTTGAGACCATGCGAACAGAGGGAAATTTCGGCCCGATGGCGAGGACGCCGCTAGGGAGCGGTCTCACGCCGTTGCCTAGTCCGCCACTCCGACTTGACGAAAATGCGGGGGTTCTGCCGAGTCCTTTGTCACTAATGTTGCCTTGAGAAACCCGTGCGGATAGAGACCGCCAGATAAAATAGGTCCTCGGCGCGGCAACTGCTGTTAATAATTTCCCGTTCCATACCACTCATCGCCAACGCGCCCAGCGCCCAGCGTTCAGCATAATGAGCAGCACCATTTTCCCCGTTACCCTGAGAGAAGAGGCCTCCGCCATCTATGAACGTCAATCTCAGTTACTGTCTCGTTCAGTCACAGTGCGATCACGTCAGGCCATCGAGGGCATGCAAGCAGACGCGACTGCATTCGGCCAGTGGGCTGTTGTCGATACGACTCCATCGCGTCTGAGGGTCAAAGTGGCTGGTCCGCCGTCACCCGAAGAGGTGCCGTCGTCATCACAAGCCCCCTCGCCGGCACTATCGAGGTCCTCCACATCGAGCAGTCTTGCCCGAGCCAAATCATCGTTATCGACACTTGTGCGCCGTGCCAATAATATCTCTTTGAGTGACTTCAGTCCCGGTTCGTCGAGTCCCGACGCGCCGCGTTCTGCCTCACCTGACTTATTGGATGGATCACCGCTAGAATTCGAAGTTCTGACATGCGTCGATCCCCAGGCTTGTGTGCCCGAAGACATATGGAGGTCAATCAAGAAGGCGTGGGGCGAAGAGACGCTGATGGGGCTGCAATTCACTTTTTGGCCCAACGACTCGAGGTTCATGTCGACGCATGCGATCGAGGCAGAAGGTCAGTATATGCCGCAGATGAGGGTGGAAATGGAACAGGGTGACACTGGATGGTCGTGGCCGATCCTGATGCTCAAGCGCGACGGACTTCTGACCATGCAAGTTCCTGAAGAGCTTTGCGATGACACAGTGGGCGTCGAGTTGACAAAGAAGTCAAAGTCAAAAAAGTCAAAGCGAGTCCGTTTGTCCAAGACCGAACATCTGCAGTCACTGGCAGAGACCTTGGGAGCCTCACCTCCGAAGGCGACTGCGTGGTCGTTGGTGAGACTGCGCAAGTGTGACGAGAACACAGAAGGTACGAACCTTAGCGACTTCAGGGATGAGAGCACAGGATTGCTCATCGAGTCCCGCTTGCCTACGGCGGAGGACATCGCGACGCTGTTCTCTCAGAAGGAGGATTATGAAGCCCGCGAAGCCGCGCGCAAGGCGGCGAGCCAGCGAAAAGAAAGAAGACCGTCTATCTACTCCATTCACAGTCAGCGAGCAGCTCACGACCGCAGCAGACGAGCCTATGACGCTCGCCCAGACACTTGGAGTTCCAGTAGCTTCAGGGAAAGAAGCGGGACTTTGAGAGACGGCGCATGGTGATGCGTAGCTCACATATTCGTTCGAGTGATTGAAGTCGGTCATGCAGTTGCAGTTGAGCGTACATAACAGCAGCAGCTTGATATACTGTCCAGGCGAACTCAGGTCGCGTGGCTGTCGACCTGCATGATTGACCCGTGACCTACCCACTCTTCCTCTGATGCGATCTAGCATTGAGCGATTCTTACCCTCTGCCAAGTCGCTTGCAGTGTAGAGCGCTTTCGAGCACAATGGGCCCTATTCGTTGGGACTGTGTGGCTGTGCTCTTCCAACTGAAGTTGTCGTCTCCTGCCATTGAGCATTACCCGTCAATGGTTCAAGAGCCCTCATCGAGTGTATCGTACATATCGATGGTCTTTGCAATCCGATGTATACGACGGACTCTGTATTCGCACGGAACAAAAGGCTCGTTCTCAGTCCGCAACGGATGTCGCCATATGAGTCGCCACGTCATTCTCGTGCCGCAAACATGGGCTCAGATTCCGTTTCAGCATATTGCGGTCCCGGTGACATTATGCGGCTCGGTCAACAATAAAAGTGGTAATGAGGACTTGGTGTGAGGGATATATAAAGGATCTTGCACTTACATGAGGCGTTTCGGGTGAGAATTGCAAGGTCACCACCAATCTGCAGATAGGGTAGCAACACTCCGCTCAGCGTGGTTGGGTAATAAAGAGCGTTGCTCCGCAAAGTCCGTCAATAGAGGGGCATCAGATGCCGCCCGCCTCCTTGGTACCCCTGCCAACCGCTTGGCACCAGACTATAGTGAGTGCCTCGTCATTAAGCGATATATCATCGGCTTTCCAGACAACGCCTCCTCAAGCCCCTTGCAGGCCAAAAAAAAGACTCAAGTGCACTATAACGGCTTACACGAGTATGAGCACTATTTTCCCCATCACCCTGGCATCCAATGCCCGGACAATCCTTGCAAACCAAGAAATGTTACTGTCTCGGCCGGTCACGTTCCGATCGCGCGAGGCATACTCACACTTGCAATCGGAACCGTCGTGTGGAATGGCAGAATGGGCCGTAGTAGACACAACACCATCTTGCCTCGCGATCATACTACCTACGCCGCCTTCGCCGACTGAGACATCACCTTCTGAGACGCCCCCGCCCCTCTCTCGGTCCTCGACAACAAGCAGTCTCGCGCGATCGATGTCATCATTCTCGACCCTCGTGCGACGCAGTACGAGCACTTCCTTGAGTAAGATGAGAATCGGCAACGAGAGTATCAGCCAGGGGCCGTCTTATGCCACTCCTGATATGCTCGATGGCGCGCCACTCGTATTCGAAATTCTCAGTTGCATCGACCCGCGCGAATACGTCCCTGAAGAGATCGTGAATTCGATCAGAGATGTATGGGGACCGGGGATGCTCACCAGGCTGGAATACGATTTCTTGCCCGAAGATAATGGGTTCATGGCAGTGCAAGCCAGATTAGCCGAGGACAAATGTAGAAGTGAACTCACTGTGACTCTGACCGAGGGGGATTCGGGGTGGACGCTGCCCATCGTGGTAGCCGTTCGGCCGGGACGCTTGGAAATGCGCATCCCTGAAGAACTCCGCGACGATACCGAAGGTGCCATGTTTACTCTTGGCTCAGAATCAATCTGGCTTTCCAAAACCGAGCATCTGGAAACGGCGGCAACTGCGTTCAACAATACGCAGACAGACGTAAATGTCGTGTCATTTTTGCGCTTGCGCAAGACTGATGCAACTCAAGACAGTCAGCGTGTGAGCATAGTGGAGGACGAGGAGTCGGGCTTGGCCGTCGAGTCGCGGTGGCCAACGCCAGGAGACTTGCTGAGCTTTGAAAGCTACCCGAAGCGCAAAGAGTCCATCTATTCGAAACAGGCTCAGCGAGATGCTCACGACCGTAGCAGATACAATTACGACACCGTCGAAGATAATTGGAGATCCAGTAGTTTCAAGGAAAGACGACCAAGCCTACAAGCGGGGGCATGGTAACCCATAGCGCGATTTTGAAATATTTTCCCAGATTTTATGCAATCGAATGTTCGACGAGTCCAGTGTTGATTGATCCGGCCAGCCAGCCGGCTAGCACCAGCGCCGTCGTCTCCCATGGTCGTGTCGGCAAGACCACTCGTAGACCGAATCCTGACGACATGCCACCTAGTAGACGAGTGCCTGCCCAGATGCGATCTGAGTTGCACCACAGCATTTGTATGTCGGCCTGTGCTGATTTGACAACGACTCGAAGACCTGCCGGGAGAAGATTTTGTATGGCAGCGGGCAGCGAGTCGAATATCGGCATGTCCCTCAAAGTCGGGAGAGCTTCGTGGTGAGCCGCCGATGGAGCGTACCATATCGACAAGACAAGCTGAAGCAGCAATGGCAGTATCGAAGCATACAACAGTGTGAGCGGAATGAGACTCGGGCTGTTTCCACTGTCAGAGGAGGGTATTCGGAGAGATGTCGACCCACAGGAAGTCCTTCTGTCGACCATCTGGCCTCTGCTTCGGGCTGTACTGACGAGCGGGATACCAATTACGGGTCCTCAACAACGCAAGGGCCAGGGCGAGAGTGGCAAGGTGTTGAGTGCCGAGCTCAACAAAAGCACCCGTGGCGGCCTGAAGCAGGTGACGGGGACCAATCATTTGAGTCTTTGGGACTCGCAGGGCCGTCTCGGCGGCCGTCGCAATGGCCGCCAGTCGTATCAAATCCCGCTGCACCGACTGACCTCGGGCGGTCTCTCGCTCCGCCAGCTCGTGTGCCTCTGCCTCTTTCGAGATCTCAGCATCGTGAGGCGTGGTTCCCCTGTTGTATAGGAGATGCAGATACACTCTTGGCTTTAGCAACACGAGGTCCAGCAGTATGATCAGCGGTGGGTGCTCGATGAGCGGGTCGACGAATTGATCGCATCGTTCCTGCGCATTGGTCACGTTGCAAGCCAAGAGGGAGCGACCGCTCACGCAGATGGACAGCCGGATGTTCGACTTGGTCTTGTAGGTGGTATAGACATGCCTGGCGGGGTGCGCGCAGTGCACGCAGACCGGCATGTCCTCCTCTTGGACGAAACACAACGCTGGGAAGCCGCCGGGGCTGTGGACGCCAAGACGAGCGATCTCGGAGACGGATTACCCGACGACGGCCCACTGCAGTCCATCTCCGATTCCCGCCTTTCTCTCTTTCCACATCTATACTCGTACTCTCATCACACGTGCTGTCCTCAAGCGACGCTGTGAGGGACACGGTCTCGTGCGCGCAAGACACGTATATCGATAGCCAGGAAGTTGACACCTTCGACCGTACTCCCAACTGCGCTACGATCCGCATCTCGGCGAAGATATGTCTGCGATGCGACCTGCCTTGCGGAAACACAACTCGTCGCCTTCGGGCTCGGGCCTGCTACCGACATCCTCGGCACTCTCACCAGCGGGCACGCCGCTGCTCACACCCACACCACCCCAGCTCACCTCGTCCCTCTCGTCTTCTCGCGTCTCCGTAGTTCTCCCGGACAAGTCAAAGTACCTTGACTCCCCGTCCCAGTCCGGGACGCTCACGCCAATGAGCGGAGGCATCGGCCTGCCCCGCACTAGGAGTGGTAGTAGTGGACAAGGGGCAATAGAGGGGAAGTACAGGAAGAAGGTCGGCTTCGAGGCATTTGAGGCTGGTCCGACGACCTTGTTTGCCTACACATGTCAGGTGGGTGATCAGAAAGGACCCAGATGGGACTCAGGCTGACACACCAGGCAAAGAGTGAGGGCTACAAGAGGTCGAGAAATACGAGAGTGTTTGCGGTGGCTGTGTCTGCAGACGAGGCAGGAGACGAGGCGCTGGATTGGTTGATGTCGGAGCTGGTGGAGGACGGCGATGAGGTCGTGGCTATTCGCGTCATAGAGCTCGACGAAGGAGGCGAGTCTTGGCACGATCTTAAGAAATGTGTAAGAGCTGACGGAGTAGAACGAACGAACGCTGCCAATCAAGACGAGTTCCGTGAAGATGCCCATCAACTGCTCGCGACTGTACTGGACAAGAACAATGAAGCAGAGAATCGCCGGGTGAGTCACCCCATTCTTCGCTCTGGATCTCTACATCATGCATACTATAGGGCTCGCGCTGACTTCAGATATCCGTGATCGTCGAGTTTGTCGCTGGGCGCGTCACCGAGATGCTCATGAAGATGATTGCTCTTTACCGACCAGACTGCAAGTCACCCCGCTCCTTTGTTCTCATTACTGACGGTACAGCTCTCATTGTGGGTACAAAAGGTACCCGGTCTAGGTTACAATCATGGGGCAAGGTACTGGGAGGTGAGACTACAGCGGCCTATAGGTCAACGTAACTGACTTCAGCACCCGGCATGGGCTCAGTGTCGCGCTTCGCAGTCTCTCATTCGCCTGTACCGGTGATTGTTGTCCGGCCAGAAAGAAAGGTGCAAAAGACTCTGGCCAAACGACAGAATGATCCGAAGCGCGGACAGTACGCTGCGTTAGTAGGAGCCGAGGGTCTATCACTATCGAGAAGTCGCAGTCGAGGCAGTGTAGGCGGACGGGACGATGATTGAGAGCATGGAGGACATTGGCAGCAAGTGATACATGCGGTACCTGTCATGTCCTACAAACAAATCCCCAATCTAAGGAGTGCTCTCAACTAGTTGTACATGTATTGTCTTTACTTCTCCTGCCCGTTTTTGCACTTTTCTATTGTTTCCTCGCAGCGGACTGTTTCAATAACGGTCCATCGGGGATACTTCGCGCTTCACCCCGTGCCACAGACCTCGGGGCTCGTGCTCATACACGGGAGCAGGCTGCTGAGGGCGGCCCCAGAACACCTGCTCCAAGTGAGAGTAGGGACCAGGGAGACCACCCCGTTTGACGGGATCCTGGTCTTCGAACATGGGCAAACCCCGCGCATAGGACGGGCCCATGGTCGACGAAGCTGATTGAGCTTCGGCACGTTGCAACGCAGACTGATGTTCGACCTTGACTGCGCGCCGACGGTTCTGGAACTGACAATTAGAGTCGGAGCAAGTGAAAGAGAGACAGACATACCCAAATCTGCACGGAACGAGAAGTCATGCCCAGCTTGCGAGCCAGCTGTTCCCTTTCCTCAGTGCTGGGGTAAGAAGTACGCTCAAATGTCTCCAGGAGGATCGCAAGCTGGTTGTCGTCGGCTTTTTTATCAGCTCACGTTCGCCCACGTCGTGGTAAGAACAAACCACGCTTTCTGGGAGCTTTGAAGCCAGGGCCGGAGCTGATAGCACTCGCCGGACTACAGCCCCTGCCCTCGGGCCCAGGTAAGCCAGGGCCAAAGAGACCAGCTTGCAGCTGAGGCCGGATTGCGCAAGCCGAGTAAAAGCGCGCGTCATGATGCACAGGTTGGGGTTGTGGTCCCGCATACGGATGAATCGACAGTCGCGGTCTCGCCAACAGCGGCGTAAGGTGGGTTTGCTGAGGGTGGCGATACGGCTCAACATGCGTGGGCTTGGGCGGAGACCAGTACCTCGTAGCGCTCCCAGCGAGGGAGTCGTTGCTACGCGCCGGTGTCGGATAGGCGGAGATGGACGAGTGCGAGACGTCCCGGCGATGTCGCTTGGGGGGCGATGACAGTACAAAATCCCCGTTGATGCGCTTGTGCTCGCCGGTCACTTCGACCGCTACGCCCTGAACGGTCTGGGTGGGGGAGGCGAGCGGATCGGCGGTCTGAATGCGGGGCAGTACGGGTGGTGAGCGATAGACCGTCGGAGGGGGTATCATGCCGGAGTGTAACTCGGCAGTGGGCGGAGAGCGGCGGGACGAGCCACAGACCGAACCAGAGGAAGAAGAAGATCCCGCGCGCAAAGTCAACGCATGAGATGCCGGGGAAGATGACCACCGCTGAGTGTTCGGGAGGGGCAGCTCGCGCGACATACCCATGCCCAAAGTTGGCGTGCGGGGTGACTTTTCATCAGGCGAGACAGACCCGAAAGGTGAAGCAGACATGGTGTGCGGGGTTGAGCGCAGATGGTGAGAAAAGCAATGTATACTTGGGGGGCGAGATCAATCGTAAGGCCCACACCCACGGTCTTATCGAACGAAACGAAGGAGTAAGAATAAAGCAGTCACCACGGGAAGAAAAGGCGGACCAGAGGCGTGGAGCACGCGCCTGCCGATCAGCCCGCCTTCCATTCATGGTGCCCCCCTCGACGGTACGGCGTTCTCACGGTCCCGTTGACCTTGCTGCTCCTGCTCCAACCAGTCCGCCCCCTCCTCCCACGCCCCTGGACCCACCCGGCTCTTGGCGCGATGAAAGGGAGTGACACCTCCATGAGTCTCCTTTGTTAGTGGGGTCAGGTGAGTGATGCCTTTGATTGATCTGTGGGAGAGTGTCACTCCTCTGTAAGGAGGTGGCTCTCAACCGAGGGGCTTGACCGTGCAAGGGGTGGGAACCAGATGCAGATCCGTAAGATCCGACCCCTCACGGCCGGGGTAGGTGACCATTGCCCCCGATTCCGAAGGAGTGTCTGAAGTCATCGACGTAGGCAAAGGGACAGATAGTAGCAAGGCGGTTGAGAGCAGAAGATTGCGTCCTAAGTCGGTTCGTACTCATCGCTGTAAATCGGTTATCCGCCAAAGACCGGCAAATGTAAGCGATTGTCAACGGCTGCCTGCTCATGCCGTTGACTGTGCGCATGAACCCGCTATCAGTATGCTCGCTGTTGTCTCTGCATACGAATGTTGCAACAGATTCTATGACGAATAAAGCCGACTCGCCTCACGTGGGAGTCGCGGTGATTGGTGGGGTCGAACAAAGGTTTCAACATATCGATTGCTGAGGTGCCGTTGATGGGATACAGGTATACAAGCATTGTGGTATACAGAAACGTGCGGGGCTTGACAAGGTTGGATTGATCGATACAGGGTCGAAGCGGTCGACTTTGAGAATTGAACGTTACACCTTGGCGAGAAGCTCCCTTATCGGGACTTCGTCGATTCGTGGTCTGGCCCGGTCCAGCGGTTGAGGCAACGGTTCTTGCTTCTCGACAATCATCATCTTCTCGAGGATAAATCGTCCCTCTTTGTACTTCTGATCGTGCTCATAGGCAAAGTCCTGCGCATTAGAGCGTCTTCCTCATGGGGCGGCCTGGAGTGTGGGTGGCAAATGCCCGGACGACATACGTATTTCCACCCAAGGAGGGTATGACAAACTTTGCAGAAGAGGTCGCGCACAGTGTGCTTCCCTGTACGCATCTCTCGCTCCTCAGCTTCCCCGGTGTACACATTGACCCTGTCGATGAGCTTCCCGAAACATTCCGCGACTCGGACTCACACCTGCTGTACGAGCATCGCCCGGCCGTGCTGGCCTGTGAATTGCTTATACAGTCAGCGGAAGCCACAGCCTGGCAGTAGACCCACAGTGGACATGACGCTCTCTTTCACTGCCAGATGGTTCCCGCACTGTCTACAGAGAAAGGTCGCTTCACCAGCAAGGTAGATCCGGAAGGTGCGACCCATGGTGGGAGATGGGGCGATGAAGGGGCCACGTCAGTCCTTTAGTCGAGTAGGTTCGCAGGAGACAAGATTGCAGCTCAAGGTGCGCGCTGCGTATGCGCTTGACGAGGAGTCATCTATTCCCGAGAGAACTGAAGGTGTGGAAGTAGCATGGGAAGCGGGCCTTTATACCTCGACTGTCCCATCCGTCTCCGGGTTGCCCGACGCCGGAGAGATCGGCTGAACTACGGCGGCGATAGCCGGGAAAGGCTTTCTCACGGTACTCATGTCACTATGGCTGGCAGTTGCCTCCCTAGTGAACAATGTTTTCCTCGTTCATCGTCTCACTAGCAAACAGTCCATACAGAAAAGGGGCTCGCGAGACTGCTGCAGACTCGTTCCGCCAAAGTTCAGAAGCGTGGGAGGAAGCTGACCGAATGCTCGGGCTGTCAAAGGGAGATGCCGTGGCGGATGATGCCTTTGAATGCTAACCCCTGGCTGCAAGGCAGCAATACTGATTTGCCCCTGCCTGTCAAACGACCACTTCTTGCCAGGGTCAAATGGGCACACGGCGGTGCAGCTCAAGACAAGGGTATCGATGGGCCCGCAAGCCTTTCAACCTCTCCTCGGTAGCCATATCTCTCTGTATCTCGTTTTCAGCTCTTTCTTTCGTACTTTCTCGTTGGGCTAATTAGGCGGTGGAACGCCCCTCACATTCCTTGTTTGCAAGCCAATTCTACTCTGATCAAGCCTATTGCCCCACATTCGAGGAATCGGGCACCATGTCAAGCGTGGGCATGCTCTGGAGGCACTTGCTCCCCCTTCTTCCCATCCTACTGGCTTTCGGAGTCAAAGCCGATGGCTCGGGGTCATGGACGATGACTGCCTCGAGTGGCTGTGTCATCCTTGCCGAGATCGACAACACCACCAGCCCGCAAAGTATCACTGCGATGGTACCAATCTGCACAGGCGGCACGTCGACGGTCAACTGGCCGTTCTCCTCGGCCGGTCTGGGCTTGAAGAGCAACATGGCGATATACGCCGGTCTCACTGCCTCGGGCGGTGGCTCGGCTCCGGGGTGCTACATGTCATTGGAGAACATGCAGGTGGAGTACCTATTGAGCAGAGACTTGAAGTGGGATACCAGCGTCAACGAGCTATGGGATAATACCGCCGGCGGTTATTTGCTCGACCCGACCACCTACGCCGTCCTCGGCTGGTAAGTCATGTGCATCGCATTGCTACACAGCGCTGATAGGAGTAGCTCCAGTGGTGCTCTGCTTCCATCTGGTCTTGTACTGCCAGATGCATCGACAGCTGCAAGCAGCTCGGTCTGGGACCAGACGATCTCCTTGGGCGCGAATGCCAAGGCCAAGGGCTTGCAGACTACGACTACCACAACTCCCGCTGTGCCGAAGACCACGAGCACCCCTCCGCCAGTCACAGTGACGGTGACCCCCACGACAAGCAAGACGACCGACCCTCCCAAGACCTCGTCCAGCGTCGTAGTAGTCGTTCAAACCTCGACGTCGGTCGTTGTGCAGACGTCCTCGACAACTACATCGCACTCGACGAGCTCGAGCAATACAGATACCGATTCCGACACTTCAGTCATTGCCATACAGACCTCTGAGAAGTCTACGGCGGCGACAACCTCCTCGTCTTCGACCTCGGTCACTGCTTCGTCCAGCACCCCTTCCTCCTCCTCTTCCTCTTCGAGTTCTGACGGCACCACTGTTACAGCTGGAGACGAGACATCAACAAGCACTCGCTCAACTACGAGCTCTTCGTCTGCAGTAGCTATCCAGACCTCCGAGAGTCCCAGATCTACTGCGTCGACGCCAAGCACGACAAGCCCTACGACCTCGACTTCCTCAAGCACCACGACTTCGACTATCAGCTACACCCCATTCACACTTCCGTCTTCGTCCTCGTCATCAACGACCTCTTCCTCGTCTTCGTCTTCGTCCACAACGACAGCATCGTCAAGCACAACGACCGCGACTAATCCCTTCTCAGATCCCGTATTTACCATGCCCGACCCAACAACCTCAAGCTCCAGCACAAACAACGGGCCAATATTCACAATTGGGTCTTCAACCATCGGGCAGTTCACCCAGGCGCCCACCGGATCATCAGACCTCGCGGTCGGAGGTGGGACGGACCTCCTGGCTGATTCCTCGAAATCGAATTCGAGCGATCCATCCGGCGAAGGCAGCAACGATGGAGGGTCTGGTGAAGGGTCTTCTCGAAAACCCTCTGACAAGACCATTTCTGGCGAAGACAAGAAGGCGAGCAAGACCTCTTCACACAGTGGGCATAGCCATGGCGCCGGTCATCATGGCGATGAGGAGGTGAAGACGGGGGCCACCTCGGATGGCAACTCCGCAAAGGAGACCGGGAAAGCCCACTCCTCGAGTGACGATGGCGGGTTTGCAAGGCCTACAGGCAGCGAGCTGCTTGCGGAAACTTTGGTAGCTGCTCCTGGGGACGATGATGGCGACTGCGATGACGATGATGGCGGAGGCAAGAACACCACGATAGCGTTAGCCACCAATCCGACAGAGACCACCAACGATGACGACTGTGACGAAGAACCGGAAGATTCGAAAGGGACTACTCTTGTTACCACCTCAGGGAGTGACGATGACGACGATTGCGATGACGGAACAGACGGGTCCGATAAGACCACTCTTGTCGAAACGTCGGGTGAAGGCGATGATGATGACTGTGACGTCCCCGACGACACGGACGAGAAAGCGGTCGCCGTCACAACGACAGAGGATGATCACATGACCACAGTGACAGTGACCGAGACGGTGACAGCGTCCTCGGAAAGCTCGTCCGCTGGTGGCAAGCAACTTCTGGCTGGAACCAAGATGACTAGTGTGAGCTCGGCGACTTGGGCAGCGGGGGAGAGCGGAGTGGCATCAGCCGTGATTGCAGCGTTCGCAGAAGCGACTGCGGGCGTGAATAAAGAGAGGCGAACAATGCGCAGGCCCCGGACAAAACCTCACTTGGGACAACAGCGAAGAGGAGTCGGACGTTGGTGGACGGCACAACCTCAACTGGACATTGATTGAATCTGACTCTGTGGCGGACTTGACGTTCCGTGCGACCCAGCCCTGTACATACTCCACATACGAGTGACTCTGATGAACAATCGGTGTTGATCCAAAGACAGTATGCGCCGTTCGGATCCATTGCTGAGGGATCGCGCCGCTCCCCGTCGCGGATCATACCTCCTTTATATCATCCATTGGCCGTGACGCGTTGCAGTGTCCAGAAATGAAAGGTGGCGCCGCAGGGGGAGGTGACAGGGATAAGAGCGGACACCTGTACATGGCGGCCATGACAGCGTCTGAGTCTCCTCGACACCGTTTCTCGTCTTCACAGCGCCGCCCTGTCTAAGGTCTAGTGAGAGGTGCGGAGACGAAGATGTCTGCCCTTCCCACTACATTGGCGTCGACGAGCTCGCAAGCGCTGGTCGCTGCGAGTAGTACCCCCGTCGATAACGCTCCAGTGGTCGACATGGAGACTGAGACCGTCCTGCTCACTTCGACTGTAGTGGTTGATGGCGAGAGTATGAGCCAGACGCAAACCCTGGAGGAGACGAGCACGTTCGTTCGACCGGTCTCGACAGTGCAATCCGCCTCCAATGTCTCGACCTCAGCGGCATCGTCGTCATCTCTCCCCTTGCCAGTTGCGTCTGTGACGGTGCCGTCACTGTCTGTGTCCGAAGTCACTTCAACGTCACCTGACAGGTCAGTTCGCAAGCAGTGACGAGGTGCATTGCTTATGCGTCAGTACCACTGAAGTAGGAGGTGCAGTATCCTCATCCGCCCCACTGTTGGCCAGCAGCAAGACGAGCTCGTCCTCGGTGACTTCCGGGGTATCCACCTCGACATTTGGCCACTTCCTCCTGCCGAGCGATCAAGATATCACCTCATCTGCCAAAGCGCTGACCGTCACGTCCTCCACGCCCGCAAAGAGTTCGACCACACCAATCACCCAAGCCCACTCGTCCAGCCGACCCGTGACAAGCAGTAGCACCAAGGCTGTTGGCTTCACAGACGTGGCCTCTTCGATAACAGCCACTTCGTCCTTCACCAGCGTCACTGTCACAGGGGGTATGTCGGGAGAACCTCGAGTGATCGCCTGCTGATGAGCTAGGACTTGATGCCGCGACCACCTCATCGACCTCCTTGGTCTCGACGACCTACGTTTCCGGCTCCGTCACACTGACCGGCACTGCTGCTCTCGCAGCGCTATCGGCAGCGTCAGCCGAGGATGCTACGACTTCGACTCAGGCCGCAGGCAAATCGGGCTTAAGCTCCTTTGCCATCGTTGGTAAGCATATCCCACGCAATGTCCATTGATGAATGCTCATCGGCAAGGTATCGTCGTAGCCATCTTGGTCACCTTGATCATACTCTATGTCTTGTGGTTCAACTGGGTCAGTTGTCTTGTTTTCTCGTTCGTGGTTGGAGTGAATCTGATCGTCAGAAACGCAAGCGTGATCGCAAAGCTTTGGGCCAGACAATCGATGAAGATCAGCCAGATTCCAATGGCGAGAAGGAAGAGAGAGCGTCCGGTCAACAAGCACACACACGGTCCGCCAGCGGTCGACGATCGCGCTTGCGCGGCAGCAGGGAGCGGCATGAGAGGCGGAGTGGTGGCCGGCGTGAGAATGAAAACCCATTCGAGGAAGACAGAGACCAGGGTGATTGGTATGCCGACCCGTACGACGATGCGTACGAGGAGGCGCATCCAGGCGACCAGATTCGAGAAATAGCGGATGAGGCGCACGACCACGGTGAAGGCCAAGACTATGGCATTGACGACGGCTTTGTCACTGCGTATGCCGAGGAGGTGGATCCGCACGAGCAAGTCTATCAGTATAGCGGGCAGCCCCAAGACCCCTTCCGATCGCAATACAACCACGATGAGGCATCACCGTACGCCCCGACGTCGAGGACCGAGGCTCCACTGAGCAGAGGCGCATCTTTCACGCGTCCTCGGCCGGCGCCGGCGCCTCCTTCAGAGCCAATGCGAGCAGAGCGTGCGCAGTCTTTCCAGTCGACACAGCAGCCCCGCCATTCGATGGCATACACTGCCTCGCGGCCAACGTCAGACACCTTCTCCGAGGTGGTCCAGCAAACACCGGCCACCGCGTCGCTCCTGCCCTGGCTCACTCGCAATTCGGTCGCGGTGCCGCCGGTGCCAGATCTTCCCCAGGCTCCGCCTCAAGCGATTCAAAGAAGCGTAAGACCGCCTCAGAGAAGTTTCACGGGTGCTGGCGCTGCTGGACGTGGAGCGGGAGGTGGAGGAGTACATCGCGGCGCGCCAGCACCAATGATGGCCAGGCAGCCATCGTACCAAGGTGGCGGATATGACGGTGTCATACCAGGCTTCCGATGACAATGTTCATCTGTACGTAGCTCTGCTGGTCATGAGCGGTTGCTTCCCACTCTAATCGATGTTTGTGGTCATACTGTGATGATGGATGTGATGGTAAAGAACGAGAAACCCCATCGTCGTCACCGTTCGTCCCCTGGTCGTTGGAGGGAGAGCTTGGCGGCATCTTCCGCCTCCACCGGTCAACTTGGAATTTTAGGTCCACCCGGTCCATCTTGCCACTCTACCATACAACCATCAGCATGTCCGCCGACCATCGCCCAAGCCCGACCGAGGAAGACATCGAGGAGTTCCTGCTGTCATGCAGGTACGGCGAGCTCGAAGAAGTGCGGGTCTTTGCCGAGCTCTACGGCTGGCCGGCGGTGATCGCAGCGAGGGACGAGCGAGGGAACACTGCACTACACATGGTGTGCGGCAACGGACACCAGGGTGAGAGGCATCGCAACCGTACGCAGGAGCGTTGACTGATGTCAGAAATACTGCAGTATCTCTTGCCGCACCTCCCGCCAGACTTTTTGACGGTGACGAACGAGGCGGGCACCCCGGCGCTGCATTTCGCCATCATCAATAACCAGGTGGACGTGGTGCAGATTCTGTCAAATCTGTCTGAGGAGAAGGGCGGTGGCTTGTCGCTGCTGAAAGTGGGTCCAGGGAGCTTGATCCGGAATGCAGGAGCTGATGGCCAGCAAAAGAACGCTTCTGGACGGGATGCGCTGGCCGCTGCCGTCTTTGCCGGTGAAGGCAAGGAGCAAGTAGCGGGCTGGATCGAAGGTTTCGTGTGGAAGGCGGAGGGTGGGGACGAGGAGGAATACGAGAGCCAGGTGCAGGCCGAGGTGGGGGATGTCGAGGAGGACGTCAAGGTGGAGGAATCGGCGGACGGGCAAGATGGAGTGGAAGAAGTGGCCAAACGATTACCGGAGATCAATCTGGGTGAGCCGGACATACTTGGTCACACCTTGAGTGAATAGGCTGACTCTAGACCCCGAGCAGCAGTCATGAGCAATGATATCGCATGCGGGCATGCAATCTATAATCTAGACGAGTGATCCAGTGGCGCTGCGACCGGCTGTAGCGCAGCTTTTTCGAACTCCTCGCTGTGCTATGATGCTTCCAGTGCCGACCAGCACTGGCAGACATCGCCGGTGACGCGCGTTCATCGACAAGATTGGCTCACATGGCTTCAGATGCAGCTGTGAGGTATGCCCTGGCCACCAAGCTTTCAAGCTTTGGCTTTGACGGGCTCGACCTCGGCAACCGCTTCGTCGACATCCTCCTTGCCGACGGTGGTGTCCGAAAGCTGGGCCTGCCACAATCGTTGATAGACACCGCCATCGATGTCCACCAACTCCTCGTGCGATCCCTGTTCCACAACCTGCCCGTCTTGGAGCACAATGATGAGATCAGCATCTGAGATCGTTCTCAATCTGACACCTGGTCAGCAGCGGTTCTCCTCTTCATGTCTGATGTGCTCACTTGTGCGCAATGAACACGCTTGTCTTGCCACCGCCGATGAGGGTGCTGTTAATGTTTCTCATCAACTCTGCCTCGGTGTACGTGTCCAGTGCACTGGTCGCCTCGTCGAAGAACAGAATTGGCGGGTCTTTGAGCAGCAATCGCGCAACTGCAAGTCTCTGCTTCTCGCCGCCGGAGATCATGAGACCCCGCTCGCCAACTTTGGTCTTGTATTTGTCGGGGAGTCGCTGAATTGTAGCATCCACCTGAGCCTTTTTGGCAGCTTCGATGACTTGCTCATCGGTTGCATCGAGATTGCCGTACCGGACGTTGTGCAGGATGTCGGCGTGGAACAAGGGAGTGTCTTGAGGTACAACACCGATCGCCTTGCGCAACGAAGACAGCTCAACATCCTTGATATCCTGACCATCGATCAAAATTCGGCCCGAATTCGAATCGTAAAAGCGGAAAAGAAGGCGAAAGACGGTGGATTTGCCGCAACCAGAGGGACCGACAATAGCGACTTTCCGTCCAGCCGGGATGGTCATGCTAAGATTCTTGAAGATTGGTCTTTCGGGATGGTATCCAAATGACACATTCTCAAACTTGATTTCGCCTCCGCGTAGCTGCAGCGGTTTCGATGTAGGTTTGTCCTGAATATCAGTCAAGACCGAGGTAACAGCGTGCACCGACTTTGATGTTTGCGTCCACGGACTGCAGGTTGAACATCACCTCCATGTCGATAAGAGATTGCCGCAACTCTCGATAGACGGTGCCGAGGAAGTTGAGCGGCAGCGACAGTTGAAACACCAATTGGTTGACCATCACCAGGTCACCGACGGTCATGGTACCTGCGCGTCAGATTGCATTCGCACAAACGGCCCTCTTGGCTCGCCTTTGACAACGCCTTGGGCTGCCAACAGCATCATCATTGTCAAAGCGCTCGAGAAGATGAGGTTTTGACCCGAATTCAGAGCAGCAAGTGATGTCGCGATCTTAACTGAGGCCTTCTCGTAGGTCTTGAGCGTCGCGTCATACTGTCCCACCTCATACTTCTCGTTGTTGAACGCCTGACAGATCAACTTCTATCCGTCAGGTCACGAGCAGACGCACTTTCACAGCCTCGAAATTGATCAAGGAGTCTACCGCCACGGTAGCACCCTTGTTGTCCGCGGCATTGGCCTCCTTCCTGAACTTGGTCCTCCACGCAGTAGTCTGAACGGTGAACCAGGTATAGAGGCCCATTGTCGTGGCGGTGACAGCAGCAAAGTCCCAGCCAAATTTCCAAGACTTCCCATCAGTGAACGCGTCGAAATGTACGACGGACGGACCAGAATGCCGCAGACCATCGTGATCTCGAGCGCAGTAGGAATGACGTGAAAGACAATGGATGAGAGGATGAAGGAGATACCCCTGGGCGTAAGCGCGATGCACGAGCCTCTCGGGGTGACTCACTTAGTGCCTCGATCGATTGCACGAGTCAAACCTCCAGTTTGCCGTTCCAGATGAAACTTCATGTCCATGTTCAGTAGATGCTCGAATGTCTCCCGGGCGACTTTACGGATGGCGCCTTGGGACACCGATGCGAAAATGGCATTTCGTAGCTCGCCGAACAATGTTGTCAGGATTCGCGCGATGCCGTCTGAGAGGTCAGCGCATCCTCTTCATTGGAGGCACGCATGGGTACTCACATCCCGCTATGCTGGCACCAGCCAAGACCCAGACCGTTGTACTTTCCGTGATCGGTACATTGAGGCTGTCGACAATCTGCTTGAAGAAGAACGGAACTTGGACGTTGAGGACCTTGGCGCCGACCAGGAGAGCGAGTGCGCCAACAACCCGAGTTTTGACAGAGAATGACCCAGGTCCTTTTGGCCAGATGTTCTCAGCAAGCTTGAGGATGATCGTCCAGTCCGTCTTGGCCTGCGATTTTTCTGAGACAGGACCCGAGGGCTTATCTGGGTCGACCTGAGGCGCGATGGTCGATTCCGGCGCTTTGGCGGCATTCCTGACGCTGGCAGGTGTTGTCGTAGATGGAGGCGGCACTCGTCGCCATGCAGAAGTGGCAAACGGCCGCGCTGCAGCGGCGACACGCGCGGGCTGGACAGTGACTCGCGGCCAGCTCGGCGTGGCGGACTTGCCATACGCTCTGGCCAAGTTGTGAACGGCCGCTCGTGCTTCTGCCCTGCGAAGACCGCCGCTTGCTAAGCTGGCTGAGGTGTGCAGCCGAGAACAGCTGGCCATCCCGAGCAGAGGTGCGACTGACCGAAGCCTCGATGGGCCCGCCAGCCAGCTCATGCCGCGTCCTTCTGCGCCTCTGCAGCTGAGTCAAACGGTGGTCGAAAGGTGCTGTGACAGTACCGGTCAGTCCTCATCATCATGACACCTTTGCTCGTCATCGCCCGACTCGCCCGAGATCTGCAATTTGATTCCGTACACATCGTTCACGTGCCTGAAGCGTTTCAGCAATCGGAGTCGCTCATGCCGAAATTTCATCGATGCTCAAACTCACTGTGCAGCCCTTGGCGACGCTCAGACGCTTATGCGAGGAGCACTGCGTCCTGCCAGCCACTATTTCTCATCACTCACACTTGTCAGACGCGCTTTCAGCTCGATCATGACCGCCCACACGATCAACGCCGAGGCCGGCCCCTCGCGGCCAGGCCCCCTGGCAGCTCCGTCTTTGAGAAACATAAAGCCCCCTTCGCTCAAGGGCATGCAGTCGCTGGATCGTTCCGCCTTCACAGTCCGGATACCAGTCATATCTGCGAAGATACCAGCTGCGCGTGTTGGAGCTGTCAGGAATCACCCAGAGGTCAAAAGGCGGGTCGAACAACCGTGAGGAGGAGCTAAAGCTGATCCATCAGACAAGTGTTGGATATACCTCGTATACGCAGCGTAGAGACAGTGGCAGATGATGATACTGTCAGACTACTGCGTATGCGGGTGGCCACAGCAGGCAAGTCACTCAGTGGCACGGAATAGCACAGCTTATGAGCAGAGGAGCTACCGGAAGGATCTCAGAGGGTACTGGCCGCCGAAGGGGCCTTGATGGTGCCCGACACCGTCACTATCGGATACGATCACTGGACCCCATGTGAGACGACATCCTTGATGCTGAGAATGATTGGGCTTAAGTCACAGCCGAGGTGCTGCATTCGATCTTGCCGACGGACCAGTCAGAAGACATTCCTACAGCCGTGACTATGACAGGACATATCGGTCGGTACACGATGCCGCACGCCTGGTGAGACTGACGTATAGGGCACGTGAACCTACTGGAGGAATGGTTGCCATACAAACACCTCATCGGGCAGGTCCTGCTCGACGCGAGTTCTTTCAAAGCCTATGGAATGCTCTAGCTGACATGCCGATAGAAAAACAAGAATCTCCGGACCATCGTCAACAAGCTCGGCACGATCCACGAGCAGTACCGCTACTTTGATATGGAGGTCCTGGCTGGCGACGCGGACTACATTACCACCGTCAATGAGAGCGGCTGTCTCTTCACATTCGACTTTTCCAAGGTCTACTGGAACTCGCGCCTCGGTACAGAACACGCCCGCCTTATCGGATCATGGAGGGCGGGAGAGGTCGTGGCGGACGTAATGGCAGGCGTCGGCCCGTTCGCCGTTCCGGCGGCCAAGAAGGGGGTCTACGTGCTGGGGAACGACCTGAACCCCGAGAGCGTCAAGTGGATGCGGCATAATCGGGTGCAGAACAAGGTCGAACAGACGCTGCGTGTGACAGAGTTGGACGGGCGAAAGTTTATCAAGCGGGTCGCGCAGTCCGTATGGGAGGAGCCATTCGATGAGTGGGTGTCGCCGGCCGGGAAGCGGAAGGCAGGCAGAGATGCACGAAGGGAGAGAGAGGCAGCCATGGTCGGTGCGGAGGAAGCGGCGTCAGCGAAGGGTGACGTGACGGATTCTCTGGCAAACCTGGCGATCACGGGAGAGAAGCGTGGTCCGCCAGTACCGAAGAAGCTCTCGCCTCAGCTGGTCGACCATTTCGTCATGAACCTCCCGGATTCGGCACTCGAGTTTCTCGACGCTTTCCAGGGATGTTTCGCGTCTCTACCCTCGCTCGACGCATGGAAGGCACGGTACACGATCGACAACTGCCCCATGCCGATGGTCCACGTGTACTGCTTCACACGGGAGATGGAGCGACTCGGTGCCGAGGTAGACATTTGCAAGGTTAGTAACCTGTATTGGCCCAGGTAAACCCTGACGCAGCAGCGCGCGAGCGAGCATCTCGGCCACCCCGTACGACCTGGTATCGAGGGTTATCATCTCCACCTGGTTCGGTCAGTAGCACCGCTCAAGGAGATGTACTGTCTCTCTTTCCGCCTTCCACGTGAGGTCGCCTTTGCATCCTCCGACCGGCAGTGACCTGCACACTATTGATATGCATTATTCTGCATCTTTTGGTCTCCTAAATTGGTGAGATAACCGAGTGAAAGCGAATCCGTAGCGATACATTGAACAAGAGAACCGACTCTGCTTCCCAAAGATAATATTTCAGCGGTATTGACCTCATGACGGGGATTGAGCACGACTTTGTACACGGCTGGCAGCTCTGCTGTGCGCAGGTGTATGTTGAGCGGGAGTTCTACAGGTGAGCAAAGCCTCTCATGAGCGCTGTCAAATGGCGAGACTCACATGATGCCACTGCCATACTGCGAATGCAACAAACCACCGGAAAGCGTTATTTGCCCTCTGCCAAATCCTGGGAGCAACATGGATCCATCCCAACCGTCAAAGCCGTCAGAGCTCATGAACGTCGGCAGGTATTCAGCCCAGCCTGATCCCTGTCCTGGGGCGCTACCCGGACCCCCACCTCCATAGCTTGGCGCGCTGGCAGCAGCGAAGGAGGCCGAGGGAGAATTTTGCAGTGATTGCGAAGGACCAGCAGCGGACGGCAGGATCCTGTTCGTCAGCTGCGAATTCGAGACTGAAGGAGCCTTCGACTGACATCATGTCTCCACCCTGTTGGATAAACTGAAATTGAGGTCCTTCTAGTATATCGCTCCCAGGCCATTGCTGATCCATCAATTGGGGATCGTATACTTGACCATTGGTCGCCTCTGCGCCAGCATGCGACGCAGTCACTGGCGAGGAAATGCGGCTGGGCATGTTGCTCGGGCCACCACGGCGAGACTCTCGCGTTTTGCGGACGATCTCCCGGATGAATGCCGCGTAAATGGCTGGCTGGTGCGAAGGATCGACGGCGCAGGACTCCAGAATGGTCTCAACCTCGCTGTAGAGAATCAGCAAGGAAGGCATACTTAGGGACAAGGACTCACGAGACGAGCTTGAAGATCGCTTCCTCGGAATCATGATACGGTTGGAGTTCAGGTTTGAGGAGTTTGAGCAGGGACAAGAGAGCGTAACTGCACATAACGAAGTTCGTGTCCGGGAGATAGGGCAGGTAGCTGTTTGAGGAAAATTCGTCCTTAACGACTACGCAAACACGCGTCGCCGCCTCGTATACGTTGGTGAGGAAGAAGGAGATGTCGGTCTTTGCCCGTTCCAATGCGTTCTCTAACCCAAACGAGTAGAGCACAAGAGAGCAGTAGGCATAGTAGAACTGCGCTCGAGAGTCGTACTCGAAGTTCGCTTCGCCATTAGTGGCAAAACTGGATTATCATTAGCAAGGCTTGCGAAACTCAGTGCTCACTTACTTTTCTGGTCGGTTCCATTCTGTGAGCCAACGCCGGAGCTCCTCGTGTGCTGAGCGCACAATCAACAAATCTTGTATATCAGTTGTGCCCATCGCGCAAACAGTACGACTGACAGTCGCAGTCTTGCCTCAGTCCAGAAACGGTCGTCGTAGACGAGTAGATCGAGTCGATCACCCGCGACATGATCTGTTGTAGCACGACATATGCAGCAAGAGCCCTGTCGGACGGCAAGGAGAACCGTTGCTGGTGCCAAGATGCTTCGCAAGCGTTCCGGATGATGTAGTCCTCTCTCAAGGTGTAAGGCTTTCCCATTTGAGCCGAGATTGAGCGGTCGAGTATGAAGCACAATAGCCAGGTACGTTCCCGGTTGATGATCTCCAAATCGCGTGCGCGTCCCTCCTCCGTATCAAGTCCCGATGTCAAGCTCTTGCGATGCAAGTTGAGGTCCGTTGCCATGCGGATTGCCATGCCAAGCATAAGCCATGTGCGGTCCTGCTCAAATCTTGATAATCAGGGTGGGCCTTCGCGTCGCATCCCGTACTCACGTCTTTTCCGGCCCGAGCGTCCATACAGACAGCAGCAAGTATGCCTGACAGACCTCGACACTTTTGTACCTATCTGGTCAGGTCTGTTGGCGTTGATAGTACTAAGGGTCTCACCCTCTTGACGGTACTTCAAATGCTAGGCGTTTGGCGTACGTCGAGAGGCGAGTGTGCAGCTCGGGATTCTTGCTGTAGTGTCGTGCTGAGATGGCGCAAACGACAGTACACAGGAACTGGCTCCGTTGGAGGACAAGGTCGGCAGTGTGAAAATCGCGGTACAAGAGGGGGACATGCGGCGCCACTGATGATTAGCCAGGCGAGCGGCGATGTGAAGGGTGTCTGACTGTGTTCGAAGAAGATCTCAAAAAGCTCGCCTATCTCTTCTCTCGAAACGATCGTCAAGAGTTCCGGCACGCGATCATCCCCGATGTTCATTGCGGCAACAATGCCGGGCCGGAAGTAGTTCTGAGAGGCTACACCTCCCCTATCCTCGGGATGCTCGTCCTCATCACCGTTTCCTCCTCTGACACTGCTCGTTGCCATTCGATACCCACTGCCTGTTCGGACCATTGTCGTTCCATTTCTGCCCGTTGAGCGGGAATCGCTGATGCTCAAGGGCGACGGTCGATGAGTCGATTTCTGACCTGAGAAGCCGGTTCGACCATGTCGCTTGTCGGTGTTTTGCAAGCTGGCTTCCGCCAGTAGACCCAAAGGTGAGAGCACGTTGTCGGGCAAAGAGTGCAGGCGCGGGGAAAGAGGCGGTTGGGCAGGATGAGCTGAGTTCTCCCCGCGAATCTGGGTATGACTCTCGTAAGCACCTGGATACGCATCTTGAGTACCGCCATAAGTCGGCCTGCTCATCGCGACGGCTAAAGTAGGTACTGCAGAGGGCGAAGTATGCGATGTGATGATCTGGATGATCTCTGGGTCAGAGGTAACAGAGTGCAGAGCTGTTGAGAAGGAGTTGAGAGAAGTTTGGTCGAGGTTGCTTAGTGTCTGCGTAGATGAGTCACATCCTGTCAGGATGCGAAAGTACCGACTGCTCCTATGCGCTGAAGAGCGGCTTCCATCTTTCCCACTTTCGCTGCCAGTGCTTCGTTTTTCCGTGTGCTCCGTTTCCCTCGATTGGATTCTTCGAAAATACACTCATGTCCTCCGACCTTGCAACGCTTATATTGTCAGCTACGGGCTCATCAGGTTTGTGTCACACTCACACGGCATGGGCCACCGGGGCCCGAACTCTCGTCCGGCACACACCTCATCTTGATTTTGCGACAAGCGATACAAGCTCTGTTCGAGGTCAGACGGAAGCCTGCAGTCCATTGAATGGTTCTGACCTTGATCCTCTGGTCAACTTGACCTTCTTCCCATCATTCGCCTTGCCCTTCTTTCGATTCGCCGGGGTACCCTTCCCACTCCCGTCGTGCCCGTCCTCCTCTTCATCGTCATCGTCATCATCGTCATCCCCTTCGCTCTCCTCCTGATGCATGCTCAGATCCGGCGCATCCGACATTCGTGCCTTCTTGTCTGACAGATGTGACTGTACAGACGCTGCACCGGCCGAGTTTGCATAGATTTGAGGATCGTATGAAGCTCCACCATTCATGGCGTTTTGCAGGGTCTGCGGGGTGAAGGGATTCGACATGGCTGAATAGGCTGACGCGTAAGGATGCGAAGCCATCTGAGCCCACATCGTGTCGTCCTGCTGCTCTGCCTGAGGTTGTGCTGGATAGGCGTCTGCCGAGTCCCAAGGACGCTTCATACTTCGAGATGGCCTGGGCTTGTCGAAGAGAGAAGAGAGAAGAGGCTGGTCCGGAATGAGCCGATCGCCACCGGACCGATGTGCCCGAGGGGACAGTTGCGGGCGCTATGCTTCGCTGAGAAGGCAGACGTCGAGGTCGAAGTGAAGGTGAGCGTGAGTCTTCCTGAACGATCTGGGGACGCTGGATACAAATTTCGCAACGAGTGAAAGCTTGACCAAGGTGGTGGTCAAGTGTGGACTTGTCGGCAAAAGAGAACACCGACCGGGGACAGGGGAGGGAAGAAAGAGACAGCCTCCCTCTTTACCGAACCGAGCCGGACAAAACGGGCCCCCTCGTTTTATTGGTTCCGGCATACGTAAGTCCGAACGAGTGTGGCAGTGTGGCACCCCTCCTTTCTCAGACATAGATCACATCGAGAAAAAGCAAAAGACTACACAATGAAGGAACACTAGCCTGTAAGATTCAGGTGCCCCTCACAATGGTGATCTTGTTGAAAAGTTCGAGTTCGTGACTGCTATAATGACTGCACTGTGTCCACTTCAGCTTCGACTCTCTCATCGCGTCTACAAACATAGCCGTATCGTCATACGATGATGGCTGTAACGAGACCGGGTTGTCGTCCCAATCCCAGTTGCTGTGTGGTCGTCGGTGTAATGCGTCGTCGGTGACCGCGAACACGATGATCTCACAGTCGTGTGGGTCGGTCTCATGCGATATCGGTGACCTGGACGCTTGCGCTTTGACAAAGCACAGGGGACCTGTAAACTGGTGAAGTGGCTGAAGCTCGAGGAGAGCGAGAGAGGTCGTTCCCAGAGCTTTGGACGAGTAACGTGAACGAACGGGCTGATCTTGTAGATGAATTCTGAGATGGCTAGTTCCGCCGACGTCCAAGTCACTATATACTGGACGTGCAGAGTAGTCTATAACCACGGCAGCATGGACATGGTAAGAAGTCTTTCCAGCATTTGACCAGCCTTGTCTCTTTCCAAGGTGGATCTCAGAGTAGAGGAGATTGTCGTGATATACTTCTGCCGGCAAAGGCCGAGATTCAAGGGCGATAGACAGCGTTTTGATAGGATTCTGGCAGAACTGGTCCTCGGGATCCAGCTGGAGCCTAAGATTGATCTTTGACGGTCGGGCAGCCGGGTTTGAGGTGGTGGGTGGCGGTGAGCGCTTTCCCAAGACGCTATCTACTAATTTAGACAGGCTCATTCTGTTTGTAATCTAGGCTTTAAGACAATTTCTCGAAGCCGGACGCAACGCGGATGGTTTCAGTGAGTAGAGATGAGTCTGTGAGGACTTCGAGGCGTCGACTGGCTTCGCAAGTCGACCTCAGTAAGGCGTCAGTCTTGACCGTTTGAATGACCGGCGTGGGTCTATATCGAATGCTGAGGTTTTCTTTGAAATCGCCCTTTTCGATTCGAGGTTTGGCTTTTGTAGCGAATGTGAGATGACCGGCGGTGCTTCACGAAGATGTATAATTGAGCATGTGTCATGTGAAAGATGTGTCATGTGAGAGTGTTGGAAGCCTTCGAATCTTCGTTGGCCCCAGCGCTCTCAGCATGAGTCTACACGAGCGTTATGTGCACAAAAGATACTGACCATAGGACCGCCTAGATCTCGTGCTGCAGGACGCTGCACATCACCAGCGTGTCATCAAGGTTGCGGTGTCAACGAAATTCGGGTCCGAGGGGACCCAAAAGCACGCAGAAGCGAAGTATGTGCATGGTAACTCATTGTGTCTAGGCCGGGAACGCGAACGGCAAAGTGAAGGCAACGCTGATATCAGACGGAGACGACAGAGGTACTGTATGTATAGTACTTCGCCAAGACACCTACCTAGGTGCGCGGTCACATTCAGCACCGCAAGTAGATTCCCTGGGGAAAGTTACTAATGGCGCCATATCTCTTTGTAGCCCCAGCAGTACGATCTGTTTCCCTCGACCCCTCGAACGTGGCCCACTGGCACAGGCGGGCGTCCTGGTCGGTGTATTGACAACTCTCCCACTGCTCGAGTCTTGGCAGAGGCGTGCCGGAATCGCAACACGGAGAAGATTCCACCTGTTCTGTCATCATGCTCTCGTCCGGCGTTTCGACACCGGGAAGGTAGGCGGTGCTTGGGCTGTCGATCTGGGCAAACACCAGGATATCCGCAGGGTGATCCCTAAGCTGAAGCTCCGGTTCCTTGCTCCGATCAATCGCACGAGTCCGCCTGACGGTTGCTTTGAGGTAAATTATTGGGCCGGTGATACGTTCGCCCGGCCGGGGCTCGCACAGCGGAAGACCGTCCGATTTCAGTTCCTCACGGGTGACACACGACCGGATGAGTTCGTTGTTGAGTGTGACCCTGTGCTCGCACGGTTGTTTCCAGGGCACATCGGGGCAACAATCGCATGCTATCTCCAAACCCCAGCGTTTGCGGTCAGTAGGAGCGTCCAAGATCGAGGCCTTGAGTGTGTAGTAAACGCTGTCGTCCCCAATTGTGCCCTTGCCCCTCCCCAGATCCACTGTTCTATACAGCTGGATGCGGCTTAAGGACCGCTCCAGCGGGAACACCTTGGACTGAAGGGCCCTAACGAGTGTTCGGCCCGGGTGCGTGACGAATGGATCGGTAGGATCCAGGCGGAGCATATCGTTAGCAATCTCTTCAGAGGAGACCACTGGCAGAGTCCCGACATTATCATCGCTTGCTGTCGTGCTGTTCGCACGTCTGTAGTCCTTCAGGTGTGATTGTTGGTATGGAATGTGGCCAAGGGCGAAGAGGATAGGGTCGCATTAGACGAGATTGGAGCACCCGGGTGTAAAGAGGGACTTGAAGCAATAGTAACAAAGCAAGGAAGAGGAAGGCTGTAGGGAGAGATCTCGAGTATGATTCCAAATCTTTGCCAAAAAAGGGTGCATCGCATTCTCAAGCCTTTGACGCTACAGAAGGCAGAGGCTTGGGGACTAAGTGCGCCGTTCGCGTCTACCCGCATTCCTGTCGGCAGTTGCATAACCATTATTGGCATGCCCACTCGCATGCCCTCATGCCGGCGTTGGCGTCTCTGCCACGCCGCTCGTAGGCTCATCCACGGGTATCGACAGGTCCTCCGGCACTGCCGCAACCTTGTCTTCGGATCCCTCATTCGTGTCGCTGGCTTGTTGCAGGGACACCGGCGGTTCGACAGCGGTTTTTGGTCCGTCCTCGCCTTCATCGTCGGTTGCTGCGTCCGCCGTGTCCGCTGTTATATGCACAGGGACAGAGCGATCCTGTGTGCCTTGGATAGCATCGACCAGTACATTGACATTCCGGGCTTTGGTCAATGCAGCGAAGTGGCGAAGGTCAGTCCGCGAAGCCAACCGTAATGCCCGCCAGGTGAGATTGGTCTTGCGCTACGAATGAGCGATATCCAGCAAAAAATCCGTTAAAACGTCACCTCTTTCGTCGCCGCTGCATCTTCTGCGGACGGTTCTCTCCCCATGGCCTTGTCGTCTTCTTCGTCCACCTCAATTGTGCGGATCTCCTCGTGAAGGCTAGCGAGTGAAGCATTCCTGACGATATCAGCATATTCAAGCAACGAGCTCTTCCTTCCGATTGACCTCTTCCAGCCTTTCAGTTGGTCAATGCTGGTGTACCCCCTCAACCACAGTCTGGACAACGATCTTGACCCAAGCTTGAACGGGTATGCCGCCGGCGTCGCCATCCTCTTCCTCCAAGCTTCAACAGCTGGCAGGGCGGCGGACTTCTCAAGCGGCGGTATCTCAAAGATATTCTCGGGACATCCATCGTTCTTCCATTGAGCCTGCGCATCAGATGTGATCCTCTGCGATGCTCCCGGGCTCACGTAGTACCGCTCCCTGGTAATGATCGAGATGACCGTCTCCTCAAATGTCGGCCCGTCTGGTACCATTCGACGCAGTTCGTCTTTGATTGCCGAGATCTTGGATTTGACCCACGTCTCATCTTCCTCCTTGATGACGAAGGACTTTGGCATGCCGCCGGTGAAGGCTTGCTTGGCCGCGGTGCTTGGGGTGAGGTTGAGGAGGAACTGGAACAGTATGAAGTATTGAACGAGGATTTGACGGCGGAAAGACGAGTCTGCCAGTTCGTGGTCGAGGAGCTTCTTCCCTGTAAGGTATCGGGGATGGAAAAATTTGCCCCGCTCCCCTTCTGGCGAGGCATTTCCGCCTCGCTTCCGCTTCTTTCCCACCATCTCCGCGTCCTTTCCAAGTAATTCCTTCTCCTTTTGAGTCTGTTCGAAGAGCATGGGGAGGATGATGTCGGTTTTGGCTCTAAATGTCTCGAATGGTGTTCGAGGGATTGCGTCTGCCGTGTCCTTCGTGGCCGGACCGTCAAGCGCCGGCGGCGATGCGAAGTATTGCTGCAGTGACCAAAGGGTTGGATACAGTTCGAGCTCGGTCTCCGCCTTGGAGTCTTCGACCGCTTCCTCTGTATCCTGTACATCTTTCTCCTCGCTCGTCTCTGCGCTCATCTCCACGTCCCCGTCCTCCCCCTTGGAGGTTTCATCCGCAAGCGGTATTTGTGGCTCATCCCAAATGGTCTTGATGTCATTATAGTCTCCTCTCAAATTGACTGCACTCTTGTCGGCAACACTGATGACCGAGCTGGCGAACTGGTGCACCCGTCCTCGAAAGACGAGGTCTTCCGGAGTACGAGGCAGGAAACGAAGAAGGGAATTGATGATTCGAAGTAGGGGGAGGGCTTTCCCCTTTGAAGCCGGCATGTCCTGACCTGTCAGCTCGAAGGGCTAGTAGGGGAGTCGGCGGTCTCACCTTGGTAAAACGTCGGCCTCGTGTCTCGAAATAGTTCCAAAAGACTCTCCATGATTCCGAAGGGATCAGTTCGACAAGCTCCTCCAAAAGAGGGATGAAGAGAGCTCCGGGTTCCAAGATGTGGACTTCTAGAAGGTCAGCGAGGAGCAGACACAGCGGGATAGCTGACCAGAGTTCGATGCAAAGACAGTCTCGAACAAGGTCAAGATGATGTCCAGGCGGTCCTGCAGTGCAGTATTGAACCGGCCTTGCTCGGCGTCGGTAGTGCTGTCCAGCAGATCAAGCTCGCCAGATAGAATGGGTGCGATCACAATGTCTTTGCCAACGAGTTCAAGCGCGGTTCTCAGTAGGTCCACGTGTTTTGAGCTTGAAGCGTTCTGAGCGTCGATGTTGGCAGAGCAAGTCTGCCAGAGAGGCGTGATGCGACTTGCGAGTTCGGCCGGGGCAAGCGGTGACAACGAGGCTTGTGCGCCATACTGGACCTCCCGCTCTTGCTCGACGGCCTTGACAATATCGGTCGCCCCGCTCTTCAGCGAGGCGTAGACGGTCGTCATCCTAACAGGTGTGAGGATGTATGCAGACAGAGAACAGATGAGCCATTGGACCAACTACGAACCGAACGAGCGGAACCAAATAGAGCCTTCGAATCTCGGATCAGTGGCAGGTGGCGGCTATGCCAAGCCTGCCCGGAAGCGGTCTGTACGCCACACTCTGCTTATAGTTGCCCTTCAAAAGGGAAAGACAGAAACGTCTACTAAGTGACCAAGAAGAATCACTACAATCATTTGCGCACAACCCTAGCAGCTGCCCTGGTTTATGAAATCGATCGCCATCCAGTCAGACAAAAGCCCGGTCGCGGGCTTTTGTTTTTTTGCCATCTGACGAGAACTGTGTGAGGTTCAATTGGGTGTGCACTGAGGTGTCGAAGCTTGGCAGTAGGAGGACGCCGCTAACAGGGCTACGACAATTGGCCAATTCCAGATTGATCCGACCCCCCCCCCCCCCCCCCCGCAATCTGCTGTTAATTCGATACCTCGAGCGCCGTACTGTCACACGAGATACGAGACACATGGGTGGTATATTGAGAATCCTTTGTCAATATCAAACATGTCACCGTTCTAAAAAGGAAGGCTTATAAAGGCCGAGTCCGCAGGTCAGGAGACACATTCCGCCCGGCTCCGCGTCCACAAATACCATCGTCAGCATCCTGTGCATTACCGCTCGCATTTCACAATCGCATCACTGGAGTGCCTCACTTACGACATTCGATTTTCAGCATGCCATCCAAGGCGGACGAAGATAGAAGACTAATGCCGCCCCCGTCTTGGAAGCCTCCGAGGCGGGGACGCACCCAGACCCATACTCTGTCTGGAAACTCCTTCACCTCGGAGATCCACGGGCAGCAAAAGGCGCATCAAGTAGTGCTTTCCGATTGGTCCAGTCCAGAAGTGGCACAAATGACGCTCGAGGAGCCCGCGGTTTTCGATTACGTCCGAGAGCTTCCGCTCAGTTTCTACAGTCGAGTGAACATGGAGAGTAATGGCGTGGAGCTGCATACGCGAGCAAGTCAGAGTAATAATTACAGATTGTACAGCTGGAAATTCCGTCAAGTGTCAGCCGAGTTTAGCGGTAGGCTGCCCACGGGGCCCACGCCATTTGTGGTCACAGTCGAGGGGAGGTTTCAACCGGTCGATCTTACGCAACAAGCCAAGCTTCTTGAGATTCACGAAGGTACGAATGACTGGCGGCTCTACAGCTCAGCCGATCCAACCGCTCCTGATCTGTCACAGTACCGTTCTCTTCTTGATCCGAACTCAAACAATGTTGAGATGATGCGTCGCGCAGAGGACTTCTCCTTCTCTTGCGGCCCGTGGTCGTATGGCTCGGTCACACTGCAAGGCTTTGATGACGATGGCACCCCAACGGTGCAGGTAGATTCCATTCCGGCAACGTTCACGATCGAAGAGATGCCTCAGAGTCTGTTCTGAAGGAGTTGAGAGGAGGTGTACGTCGTCAAATCTCGTAGAGCACGGCATGCGACCTCTCGTTACGAACACCTGGTCAGAAGTTGCCATCGTTGCAAGTATGTGTCACGGAATCCGGGAGCCCCATCAGCGGTTCTTGATCTCCCCCGTATTGTCGTTGTCCTGCTGTTTTTTGGCCATTTGGCTGGCAGCACGCGATCTGGGCGAATCCTTACGACGGGGCGCTGGCTGTCGCCACAGTAGTCGCGTCAGACGCCATAAAGGATACACCCGGGGGCGCAAATGATCTGGCTGTGATTCGGCCTGAGACCCGGGACACTTGATGAACCTGGATACAGCCTGTTGCGACTGATGGGGAGGCGAGCTGCCCTTGCATGCCCCTCGATCCCCTTTGATATCACTCCTTGTGTCACGTCGGACTTTCCATTTGGGCCGGCCCAGACAAGAGTCGAGGCGCGTGTATCTCGGGCACAATCAGCTTACAATCTGGACTGGACCTTTTGTCCCCCTATCCCAGCCCCAGAACGGAGTGGGCAGTACCGTTTCCATCGCCGCATATGCGCTCACAGAGGCTCTTCCCCAAGGGGAACGACAGGTCGGGCCTCATGCGAGGTACATCATTTGCCACCATCAGACACTTTCCACTCACGGCCTGAACTCCAAGACACTTCGATATCTTGACATGAATCTCAACTCGGGGCAAGGAAGTCAATCGATACTCCCCGCAACCTGGGAACCCAGCGGCGGGGGCTTGGCATATCAGTCCAGCCCAGCTTCTTCCACTACTCCTGCTACAGTTTCGTCTACCTCCTCCCAGACAGACTCGCCAGCGTCTCCAGACTGGTCAGAGGAGGACGAGGACGACTGTGACCTCTCGGCATGCGTCTTCGCCAGTTTGAAGCCGACCCATGGCACTGTCTTCAAATGGCTTCGAGACATTCCCGGCAGCCTTTATGGTAAACTCAACAAAACCCCATATGACATCAAGGTGACCTCCCCCATGCGCCCGAAGACTTCTGACAGGCTTCATCCTTGGACTATTGAATGGCATAGCGCTCCTTTCCGTGGCACCCTCTTTTTCCCGGACGGCTCTGCCTCGAGTAGTAGGTTCATGGTCAAAGTGGATGCAAGCTTCATTCCGGACACCCTGCAGCAGCAATATGGTCTATTCGGTGTCCGTGATGGGTCCCGCCTCTGGAAGTTATCCGAGTTCGAACGCCCGACAGAGTTGGACCTCGAGGTATACTATGAGACACAAAGACCCGACAAACGGACGGTTGTTGTTGTCAAAGGCTCAGAAGGGGTCTTTCACAGCGGCGCTTGGACATTTGGCAGCCTGCGTTTGTCTGGCTACTATAGTCAGAGTAGTTTGGCAGTGCAGACTCAACCATTTGACGCCACCTTTAGCATAGTCGAATGCTCGTAACGTCGATCGTCAACCACAAACTGGTCAGAGGTGTCACCCCGGAGACGGATGCGTAGCTCATAGCGTACATATCCAGGGCAGAGTGTAGAAAAGGAAGATCGAGTCAGGGTGGTCTTTGACGTCGCCTTTACGGGATGCATGGCTAATACGGAGCGATGTAGAGGACACGAACTTCGAACGAAACTCAGGCTGGATCCAGGCAATCTCCTGAAGGCCCCAGGAACCGCTCTCAGGCCGACTTATTCCTTCTCAGAAGCGACTTATTCGGCTGCCTGTCCCATTAAAAGGCCTGTGCTCGTCTCTCGAGTTGTGTCTGGTTTCAAATGTCTGATAGCAGGGCCAATGGAAGGACGGGCGGAGTGATGATGTTGCGACACCCATGAATGCGTTATATTTGATCGAAAAGGCGTGCTCGTTCAGTAAAATGGACGTCTGTCATGAAAGGATTATCAGGACCTCCGATCTCAATGCCCGTATGAAGTGCTTAGTGGGGCGCTTGATTGACGGTGTCGGCATCATCGAGTGTCGTAAAAGAGAGCTCTGAGCCACCCGACTCGATACTTCCGCAAGCACTCGCGCACACAGTATCATGTCGAGCACTGAAGACTCAGCCTCCCGACTGATGGCCCCACCTACTTGGACTGTGTCACGGGAAGATCAGAGCGACACCGGCGGTCCGTCGGCTACCCCACTAGACTCGATCGCCTCGGGTGTCTTGCACCAGTCGGCCGATATGGAGCCATGGGGGGCAAGGACGATCGAATATCTGAAGCATCAGCCTCGAGGCTTGCACAAAGCTTTGGATAATGGGACCATTGACATCGAGGTCGAGCCGCCATCTCTCGACGAAGGGGATGTAGATTACTGGTCTGCCACTGGTGTGCATCGGAAGATGTTCGATGGGACGCTTCATTATCCTGACGGGACCTGTGCCACCAGCAACTTCCACCTGACCATCCAGGCCAACTTTCGGCTCAGCAGTGAGCTCTCGGAAGCGGTGCTCCTTCAGAAGGCTGCAGAAACGACTCTTTGGCGGATGTCCTCAAGCGGTTTGCCACCGAAGGAGGCTCTAGCGCCATACCTTCAAGACTTCCCCAAAGGCTCAAACGATATAACGATGTATCGCACCACGTCAGGCACCTATAACAGCGGCCCATGGCCTTTTGGAAGACTCACCTTGCACGGCTATGCAGTGGACGGTAAGCCGACGCTCTCGATGGAGCAGCCCATCAGCGCCTTCTTCTCCATCGAGGAGAATCCAAGCGCAGCAGTATATTGGCGGAACGTCGCACCCCAAAGCGATTTGGGGTGATGTAGAGGGTCGTAGTCGCAGATTGCCCGTGAACAGCAAGCACAGTGGTGACTTTATGACACTGATTCACGCGAGACCTCTACGGAAGGTGATGCAGTTATATGTCTGGACCGTTCCCGAAGTGGCTCACTATAAGCACGCAAGACCATTTTCTGAAGTTCCGATTATCGTTGTCACCGTGTCCAGCATTTGGGAGGACATTGCACTGCGGTGGCCGTCCGCTCGCTGAGGCTGAGGTAGATGAGCGTAATTTCTCAAAGAGACTAAGCGGATCATTCCCGATGCCAAGCGACATGTATACACGCCGCTGAACCTGTCTGCTATGGTCTGACAAGTGATCGTTTGTCAGACCCCGCCTGTAAGGAATGGGGAAATTCGTTTCGGTGCCACTCTGCCACTTTGCCACTTGCCAATCCGGCTTGCCACTCAGTCACCTATCCTTGCGAAAGGCCCATGTGTTCAGCTCAATACTTTCCAATCGGGTCGTCAAAGTAAACATGTCTTACCGGGACCGGCCAGAAGGACGCGGCGGGGAGCCTAGGTCACGAGAATACGACCGTGACCGAACAGAGCGGTATGATCGCGAGCGCGATCATCGAGGCGGCCGGGAGTATCGGGATGACAGGCGAGGTGGGGACCGAGAAAGGAGTAGAAGCCCTAGTAGACGAGACAATGGCGAGTACGGCAGAGAGTGGGATGCACGCAGAGGTGGCTACGAAGGGAGAGATAGAGGTGAGCGCTTAGTTGCGACTACCTCGCGAGCACCAGCTGACGAGATAGAGTACGAACGGCGTCGAGATGAAGGTCGACCGCAGTCCCGCGAGCCGGAGAGAGTTCGTGTGAAAGAGGAGCCGCGAGATGGACGGTCGAGAGACGGACCCGGAAGATCATACGACCCTAATCCTAACAACGAGCCGTACCGCCCCTCACCAAGGCCGGATGGACAACCCGGTGGACGGGGATACGGGCCTGCTGGGCCGAGAGGAGGTGGACCTTATCATCCCCGAGGCAGGGATGGCGACTACGACCGCCCCCTCGACCGCCGAGCTATCGAGGAAGGGCGCCGTAGGAGAGAAGAGGAGCGTGCAAGGGGCGTGGTGTACGGTGAGGAAGGAGCCTCGAGCAGTCGTGAGTCAAGCTTAAGAGAATCGCACTTGCCCGTTTCTTTAGCTGATGCAATCTCAGAAACAGCGTCCGGCGCTGTATCTGCAACAGCATCTCCCCGACCGGACCGTGCGGACTCTCAAGGCCGAGATGGGCAGGCCGATGAGGGAGAGGCCGAGGAAGGGGAAATGGACCCGGCAATGGCTGCCATGATGGGTTTCGGGGGGTTCGGAACGACCAAGGTGAGCTTCTCGGTGACTATACTGGATAGGTGTTCATGCTTATTGTCAGGGCGTCGGTATCGGTCAAAACGCAGAAGGCGGGGTCAAGGTCAACAAGCAACGGACATGGAGACAGTACATGAACAGGAGAGGAGGGTTCAACAGGCCGCTTGACAAGATCAAATAGCGGCGTTTCGCACCACGGCAGCTCGCTTTCCAATTTATGGATGGCATGCTAAGTGTACATGTGAATGCTATGTCACATTGTTTTGACCAATGCTTCTTACCCAGATCTTCTTCGCGCTAATCCCCTTCGCCTATCCCACACATATCGTCTCCAAACAGGCTGACCCATTCTCACTGCATGATCTCCGGCTGACTGCTATTCGCAAAGCGAGTCAGGAGGAAGTTCAGGAACTGCGTGTCGTCATCCATAATTCCATCGTTCGGGCTCCTGTTGATCAGCTTCGCTTTTGACATTCAGCGAGGATGGCTTACCCTTCGGCGGTCGTTTGGACCAATGCAAAGGGGTTGAAATGTCCTCCGTTGCCCTGGCTGATAGGCAGATCGGGTACCTCGATGCCCAAGTCTCCAAAATCGAAAGCCTCAACTTCAAATGGCGGCGGGGGAGGTGGAGCCTGGTCGCCAAAGATGGGATCCATCCCCTGTCCCTGTTGTGGCTGTAGTGGCGGTTGCGGCTGCGGCGGAAACGGCATATTGATAGGAGACACTGAGGGCCGCATCTCCGCTTGAGGCGAGTATTCATGCTGATGACGCGGGAACTCCGGTCCATCGTACGGTACGTCCACCCACATGCTTGTTCCATCTGCTCTTTTGGGGGGCGGAGGCTGCAGCGGTCTGGGAGGACGCCTGAAGCCATTGGCAGCGAAAGGTTGTTGGACATTGAGACCGGGCATCTGCGGGGCTTCGTAGCCCCAAGGAGAAATCTGAGGGCCGTTCGAGCCTGCGCCCATCTGCCGTTGTCGTTGCTCTTGCGCTTCCCGTAGCTGCTGCAGCCGCAATTGTCGCTTTTCCTCCTCGATGGCCCTTCGACCTGACCGAGTCTTGGCCAATCCGAGCAACAGGTCGACCGGAGTCTGATCGTCCCCCTCGCCCGGACCCCTCCCTGCAGTAGGCCGAGAAGTTGCTGTCTTGCCGGAGCCCTTCGCTGTGAGAAACTCTACGATAGCGAGCTCTTCCTTGACCAGTGGCTCCGATGTGTGCCCCTGGGCATCTGGAGCCTTGCCAGAGACTACATTCAGCAGATTTCGTAGTTCGTCGGCTTGCGGGGAGTCTGGCTCGACTGAAGGTCAGTTATAACGCCGATAAGGTCAAAGCACACACTCACGCTTGATCGTAACACCAAGCACCATGTAGGAATTCAAACTACCCAAGTCAGATCAGCCTCGGGAGAGCAACGCAATACTGACACTCGGTAACCGCCGCTATTAACGACCAAGTCGCCTTTGCCCATCATGAAAGCTCGACGATTGAGCAGGTCCGCAGTGGCCGATTCGATGGCAGCTGTCTTCGAGTAGGCGTATCGGCTGTCAGAATCCTTGCGCCGGAGCAAGTAAGGTCTGGACAATCAGCTAGACTCGTGCGAGTCCTTGGGTACTCACCGATTAAGAGTAATTCGAGCATAGTACCACTCGCACGCCAATAGATGTCTCTGAACGAAGAGATATGGATGCTCTTTGTCGTGACTCGTGTCCGGATGAGTCATAGCAAAATATCCGGGTAGAGTCTCCCTCCAGCTCAACAGCTCCCGATCCAAATCCATGACTAATTGATACTTGGGCAGCTGGATTGCAAATGTATGGAAGGCAATCCGGCCCATGATCTCTGCCAGACGATGCCTGCAGTGTGAGTCCACGATGCCGTCCGCTCATCTGACTGACAAACTGACCTCAAAATGACATAGGTATATAAAGTCGGCTTCGTCATGGGATGACCAGCAGGATCGAAATCTCCATCCAGCTCCTCGTCGTCGAGATTTGCCGGTATGCGCGTATCGGTGTGGGCATCAGAGATCGCAGCTGGCCGTCCGACAAGCAATGCAATTGTGCGGTCGAGATGGTACAGTTGCGCCCAAACTCGACGTCGGATCTCGATCTCCTTTTTGTCCGGGATATTGAGAACTGTACCGTCGCGATAAAGACCGAGCTGAAAGGCGCAAGTGAGCGGTGTCGAGCCTTCAGCTGGTCGCCGGGTCAACAGCATGTAACGCGAAGCTAGCAGTCCACCGAACAGCACGTCGAGATTGTCCCGCTGTAGCGCTTTGGCGTACTCCAAACCACTGCGAGCCGATCCGTAGAAGCGACGTGACCAGGCAGTCTGATCCTCTCCCCGGACGACGTCATTGGGCGCAGAAAGGACCGCGATCGCAAGCTGCGCATTAATGCTAGATCCATCGACGTCTGGAGACCTGCTCACCACGATAAACATCAACCCTAGCCATTTCAGAGTGTCCTTGTCGATCTTTGGATTGCTCGGGTTCCGGTTGATGGAATCGAAAAACAGATTATATCGTCGCATGAATGATGCCCGATTCATCTTGTAGCGTGTCCAGCTGCCCTATCAGCTGCTTCTTGAAAGATGCAGAAGGCCCACTCGATGTCCTTGAAATACAGCTCGACCAGACTGTCGGCCATTCTTCTTCCTGGTACCCCAGCAATCAGCCACTCGAGATGTCCCTTCGTGATACCGCTCTCTTTGAGTGTTTGCAAGATGTCCTGCAGCTCGGCATTCTCTTCGGGCAGCAAGTTGATCAGACGACCCTCCCTCAGCCCCCATCCGAATCCAGTCCTACTCGATGGGGTCGTGTGGGACAGATTGCTTGGGAACAAGCCGGAAGGTGGTGGCTTGTTAGGGAATGAAGGGCGAAGGCCAGCTGGAGGGGTCGATCGAGGATGGAAGATCTCCTCGCCAGATGGTTTCAGAGATGAGATATCGGGTACCGGTAACGAAGGGTCGATGGAGACTGGAGCCGGCAGTGCTGACGGTATCGGCGCAGTTGATTGGGCAATGAGTCTGTTCAGGAGTGTCTCGATGGTCGTCAAGCGACCAACAACTTCGCTACCGCTGCGAGTATCAGCAACATTGGCACGAGATGCGGTCAAGACTTACGAGGCTGGGTCCTCTACCCCGTTCAGGAATGGCCGGCAGAGATGAGGTACTTTCCGTGCCACACATTGCGAACATGGCTCTTTCCTGTCGCATTTCTGCTTCCTCCGATGACACTCGACGCATGAGAAATGTACTCTCGTCCTCTTGTTCTCTCTGGGAGCACGACCAGTGACGGATGCGCCATCATCATCGGTCGAAGGATCGACACCGATGGACGATTTCCGGTCTTTCGGACCGGTGGGCAACGAAGGAGAGGCCTTGCGTTTTCTCGAATCGGGACCATGAGATCCATTCGACCCTTGCATTGAGGAAATTGATCTGTTGAGATCCCCAGGCGGGAATGATTGACCTAGACCTGGTGGTGGTGTCTGCGTACCAGACGAGCTGACCGAGTGCAGTGTCGGGGGGAAGGAAGAGGAGGACATGACCGCCGAATTAGCCGGGGTTCCCCATCCAATGATCGATGCAACCACTTCCTCCTGACGAGCTTGGACTCCTCTCGGAAGCGCAGTGAGGCGCCGTGCTGGGTTTTCTCGTCGTGTAAGATATGTACAATGCTGCGTCGTCGTCGCTCTTGGAGGAGGCGAGCGGGAATGTCGGAATGGACCGAACAGCGTCGAGCCAATCCTCCCCAACGGCTTTGATGGCTGCCAATGTAGTCACGTGATCACTTTGGGACCTCCACTTCGGGCTCCTCGCACCCGGTTCCCCTCTCCCCTTCCCATCTATAGCATCATCGAAAGACGGACTCATCGAAATCACCTCTCCTGTGTCAGATTCCACTCGAGAGGAGGACCGAGGCAAGGAGAGCTCGTCATCATGCTCTATATCGCCTCGGTAAGTGTGACGAGCGGCCGCAAAAAAGTATAAATGCAGGCTGCATCTTGCTGACCTCCACTCAGGCCCTGGCACCCACGCCAGTCCTACATTCGCTGGTGATCGACGACTTCACCGCCAAGGGGTCGTCCTCGCTCATCACTGCTCGTCCAGACAGGATCGAGGTGTGGGACATAACACCTGATGGTCTCGTGCCGCGCGGTGAACTGAAGATTTGGGGCAGTGTCGCAGGAATCGCCAAGGCTGTGGTCAAGGCAAATCAGATATCCCGGTGCGGGGCGAAACTGACTCGCAGGACGCTGCACCTCACCTGCTGATATTGACAGCGCCACCGAGTGCACGACTCCTCCTTGTTGCCTTCAGTCCAACACCGTCTCCAAGTCTTGTGGTCACCAGCTCGAATGAATTGCGGCCCCCGACACCCTCGCTTCGGTTGGCCGAGTTCTTTACCGGCGTGATCAGCAGAGACACAGCGGTCATCGTCAGCCTTTGGGTCGGCGTTCTGTCTTGTATAGAAATCGAGATCGAGAAAGACAAGGACGTCAAGAAAAGGCGCGCAAGCAATGTCGCTGTAGCGGACCCAGAGGGGGTCACTCGGTTGCAGATCAAGACAAACTTCAACATCAAGTAAGATCTTACTATCAGACAGTATTCTAAGCTGACCGACAAGCATACGAGAGCACAATCTCCTTCACCTTGCGTTTGCCCCCGAGAGCGCGCCGAGCGGTGAACACATCTTAGCGTTCCTGTATCAGACCTCAACGTCGGACCTCCTCTTGCAAGCCCGCACGCTCTCAGCGTCACGAGCCTTTGCGGATCTCTCGGCACCAGTCAATGTCATGCTGCCAAGAAGCACCGGAGTGACTCTCGATGACTCGACCGACTTCCAAGAATTGCCATTCTCGTGTCCGGCAGCACGACGTGTGGTGCCAATACCCTCTCCAGTTGGCCTCCGGACATTCCTCGTCATCGGTGACGAGTATAGTGTTTTGTGGCAGCTAAACGATCGACCTCCAACGCGACCACGTCGTACCTCAGCGTCTTCAGGACCAGCTACGAGCCCTCGTGCAAGCAACACGCGCAGAAGCCCTCAAGCGGAGATGACGGGCAGCATCGGGAAACGCCGAAAGTCGAGCATGACGGGTTCGGTCAGCGAAAATGACCAGAGATGGACGCTGAGTCCCCTCTGGCGTGTGCGGCAAGGATTCGGCACTGTTCTTGCGTACGCTTGGATCTGGTCGTCGAGATGATGCTGATCCCCCTAGATCCGCCGTGCTGGATGCACATGCAGACGGCGCTACAGCTCTCTTTGGCGATGAAAGTGGCCGACTGACTCGGGTTATCTGGGAGACAGTCCGCGCCGATCCCTCGTTCTCGCCATCGTTCTCGACTACCGTGGTAAAGACAGATCTTGGCATTGTGAGTCCAGACAAATCGGTCGAGTGAATCTCATTCTCAGTGCGCTCCGCCCTCATCTCTTACCCCACTCGGTGGCGCACACCTTTTTCTCGCATCCGCGTGTGGCGACTCTGCTGTCTTGCGGCTGCCCGACTACTCATCATTGTTGGATCCAGCATCTTCGATGTGCTCCTCCCCGACTCGATCGACTCCTAGGGCGATACCCGGATCGGCGAGAAAAGGCAAAGGTCGATCCCGCATTGATGATGCAGACGGTGTTAATGTGGAAAGAGTAGAAGAAGAAGATTTCGCTATGGAAATCAGAGAGCGATGGATGAATTTGGCGCCCGTGAAGGACCTTTGCATCGTGGAAGAAGAGGGGGGTGGTCTGGTGAGCTTCACATGAAGAGCCCAGACGATGTTGCCGGTGCTTCCGCTAATAATGTAGTCTCATTTGGTCGTGGCGTCGGGGGCTTCCTGCAGCAATTCTCTCCGAGCGATTCGAAGCGGTGTAGGCATAGAGACCATTCTGGAAGTTTCAGGATTGGATGGCGTGGAACGTATGTGGCAGATCGATCAGCCGGAGGGGTGAGATTCCTCTCAGATTGGGCACAAGAATTAGCTCAATGAAGCAGGCCAGCGCTTTTACTTTCGACGGCGAGCTCGACTGTCCTGCTGCATATCCACCCCCGTATGGAAATCGCTCCCATCCCCGATGAGATCGCGCAATCGCCTACGCTAGCTGCGTGCAGTCTACCCAACGCGTTGACCCTCGTCACCCCACGCGGAGTGTTCTCCATGAATAGCCTAGGCGAGACTTCTGTCTCGAGTTGGACATGCGCACAAGGTCGCCAAATCAATGCTGGCGCGGTGACGGGGTCACTCGTTGTGCTAGCCGTTCCCGGTAACGAGCTTGTGATTCTCGAGGCTGACCCGACGGGAGTCCGACAGCTCGTGTCAGTTCATATCTCATCTTCGAGCCTCACTGACTGGGAGCAGCTCCTATCGTGCGCCGGCCGAAATTGCTTCCCTCAACGTATACGCTGGAGAGAATGTGCCCTCGCCAATCATCGCAGTCGCGACATGGACGAGGAAGATCCTTCTATACACGCTCAGTAATCTTGGCTCAACCGATATACTGGCGACAACGATCTCGGAACAAGCCTTCTCTTCCTCTCTACACCTACGAAGATCCCTAGGCGCCTCAGTGCAAACCAGTAGCGTTCAACTCATCGCTGGATTGAGTGATGGCTCAATGATCTCGTATAGACTGGATCAGGCAGAAGAAGGTGGTGGATTGGTGGTCTCCGATCGCAAAGCATCTTCGCTGGGTGTCCGGCCGCTACGAGTCCAGGCAGTTGCAGGCTTGAAGGATGGTGACGACGACATCTTTGCTGTGGGTCTGACTGAGCGTATGTCGGTTGTGTTCGAGTCCAGAGGCCGCGTCGAATTCTCCTCGGTTGCAAAAAGGGTCTGTCTCGCCGACATCGTTCACTCGGAGCTGATCAACAGGGGGTGACAGCCGCTTGCTCAGTATCCGTACCGTCTCTCGGCACTTGCCTGGCTATGGCGTCCGCAAGTGGCCTTTCCTTTACCAAAATCACCAGTCTCAAGAAGCTTCATGTTCAGACTCTGGACCTAGGAAATCGCTCCGCTGCCAAAGTTGTCAACCTGCCGGAGGCGAACGCCCTTGCTGTGGGCGCAGCTGAGCGCAAGTTAGACCGGAGTACCGGTGACATTCGACAAACCAGCTTTTTGGAATTGCGCGAACGCTCGTCGTTCGACCTTCTCACCGAGATCAAGTTGCAACAGCGCGAGATCGTCAGCTCGCTCAGTCATGTGGTTCTGGAAGGGCGACCGTACCTGTGTGTCGGTATTGCCCTCCTTTCCGAGGCAGATGAGGGCATGGATGATCTGGCGGATCAGGCATTGATCTCTGCGCAATCTGGCAGAATTGCGTTGTACGCGGCAACACCCAGCGCCACGGGTGAAATGGAGTTGCGTTGGGTCGCACAGGTCCTCACTGACGGTGCGGTCCATGACAGCAAAGTCATTTTCGGCTTCTTGGCCGTGGCCGCCGGCAGCAAGGTATGTCTGCACCCGCATAGGGGCTTGTCGCCTAAAGGCAGGTCACTCTGTATCGCTTCGATCCTCGTGGAGGCAAGCTTGTTGTGGCCTCCACATTCTCTTCGGCCTTTGTGGCCCGGTCCCTCTTCGTGGCCTCGGCTTCAAAGCTGCATGCCGATAAGAGGCTGATCATCGGTGATGGAATGAGGAGTCTTCTGTCGCTCGAGATTGACCCAGATACGGGAGAGATAAACGGCGACCGCCGAGACATGGCGACACACTGTATCGTCGCGATGGAGGGCATCAAGGATGGTGGACAAGCTGTGGTGGTTGCAGACGTACGTCTTGCATCACGACACTCGTGACTCCATGCTGACGCTTCAGGCTCATTCAAATATCCTTACATTCCGACTACAGGAGCGACCGGAACAAGCAGCCGTATTTGGCTTGCATGAGGACGTTGCCCAGTTTGCCCAGGGGTCTCTGGCACCAGCCTCCTCTGCCCCAGAGCTCATCGCACCTGATGTGCTCTTCGCCACTCTCGACGGCCGAATAGGAATTATTGGCGAGCTCACTCCGTTTGCGGCCAAGACCCTGGACGGCTTGCAGAGAAACATGGACAAGTTGCACAAGGGTCCGGGCAGGATCGGCTGGAGAATCTGGCGACAAGGCGGCAAGCAGCTCGCCAAGCTCGATACTGCCGGCTTCATCGATGGCGACTTTGTCGAGCAATTCCTGGACAGCGATGTGATTTCGGACGAGGAGGCCGAGGCAATCTTAGCCGGCGGCAGCGCACCCGAGAGGATTATGAAGATCAATCAGGCTGGTGGGATAGAGCCTGCGACCCGAAGAGAGGTCACTCGCATATTGGAAGGCGTGAGCGGCCTTCACTGATTGCGTGTTTGCCATGTAGCGAGTGTCTTTATGACAGACGGCAACGATGCTATTCCTCATGATCATGTCTCAGGCTGGATAGATCGGCACACAGGTCGTTCCATGCAAGGTGCTCGGGCTCAAGGCCTTGCTGTACAGTATGGCTCCTGTCGATTGCAACCCATGCGAATTGGTAGTCGTCCAGCCATCCCGATGACCAGATCCAATTCTGGTGCAGCATGTTTGTCCCGTCGACCTCGATGCTTTCGACTAGACAGTCGGTTTTGACATGCACATCGATTCTTTGAAGGCCGAAAGTGACACCTGCTCCTAAAGCTTTGACGTAGGCCTCTTTTGCTGCCCACATCATGGCCAGCATCTTGCCCCTGACGGATAAGGCGGATGACTGCAGGGCTCGCCGCTCAGTGGGCGATAGCTAAACTCGCATCAGTTCCACTCATACGGGAGCCCTTCCGCTGACTGCTTCTTGTAATGCCTCTTCCAAGTCAGGATACTCGTCTTCGGAGGGGACGGCGGCGACGTCCACGCCCACTGAGGCGCCACCAGTATCGGTGACCCCAAACAGGACGAATGGGCCATGGTGCGACACGTTGTACTGGAGCTTCCGGCCTTCATACATGATCTTCTTCTCAGCTTGCCTTCGGGAAGTCCTAAAAGCTGACAAAGGGCTTGCCATGAGGCCCTACCCCGTGCTGGAGAGAGCAGGACACATTGAGATGAGTACGGAGATACCATATCGGTAGCAGCCGTCCGACTGTACTGCCTGGCTCGCGTGAGGGGGATCTGATGAGGCAGAGCGCGACGTACGGATTGCATCTTCGCGCAGAAGAAATCGGCTGACCCTGTCCTGGCTCTCCTTGTCGAGGTGAAGAAGAAGCTCGGCGAAAACCTGGATCATGAGCTTGAGCCGGGAAGCTAGCGCGAAAGCTCACTTGGTCGGTCACCTCGTCGAAGGGGATCTTGACGATGAAGAGGCGCATATTGGCCGAACCCCTGACAGGCGACACAACACAGCCGGATCGGTTCCTGTCATCTGCTGGATCGCGGTGTCACAGCTGCAGCATCGTATTTGACGGCAGCCGAGGAAAGATACAATTCATGGTGAAAGTATGGTCGTCGACTGGACTTGCCGGCGGTACGAGTTGCCGAAGGTCCGAGCTCAGACCGAGGACACGCCAATTCCACGCAATATTGTACATTTCCTTCATCATCCCTCCATCACACTCGCAGGCGCGGACCGTGTTCTGCGCGGGGAGAAGCAAGATGGACGAGGAAGTAGACTGGTCGCCGGAGAAGGAGAACGAATATGGTGGGTCCTTCCAGATCCTCGAGTCGGTGGGCACTCAGCTGACGCCCGCAGCTGCCTTACCAGCACCGGAGGAGGTTGGCCGATGCCCTGCAACTTCCTGGGTAGAGCTGATGAGCAGGACGACAAGATGGAGGGCTCGTCGTCGTCTGTGACTGCGGGAGCTGGTCGAGCGCCCAGTCCGGTCCTCCCGTCTGTAGCGGAGGTCCGGCTGAGCATGCGGCTCGAGCAGGTCGAGCGAGAGCGTGATGCTGCAGTGGTGCGTCCACAGGCATCACTGATCGGGACTGCTGGCTGACATAAGGCTGAGCTGCAACTGCTCAAGTCTCGACAGGACGCACCGCCGCCGACGCAGATCGAAGGGCGCATCGTCATCCCGCAGGAGCTGTTGCCGACTCTGAACATCCTCCAGACCCACATAGCCGAGCTCACTCGAGACAACGAGGCACTACGATACACCTTCATCGGGCCAGCTACCTCTTCCGCGCCCGCCTCAGCCTCGGCGACCGCAGGGCAGAAGCCGCCGAACGGGCTGCTGTCTCCCACGTCTGCGAGCACCGCAGGTGTCACAGAATCTGGCCCAATGCCCTCCTCGGCCCTGCCGAGCAAGGTCGACCTGGCCGGGGTCGTAGAGCGCTTCAAGGGTCTCTTGAAGGAGAACGAAGAGCTGGGGGAGATGGTATTTGAGCTGGGGCGCACGAGCCCGGAGGCGTGGCAGCAGGCGTTGGACGAGTCGAAAGCAGTGATTAGCTCGTTGGAGTGAGTCATACCCAATGCCACACAGGTCTAGGCTAGGTTGAGCAGAGCAGCACTGATGGACAGCTCCGACTTGACGCACCATCTGGGTGTCATCGAGTCCCTTCGCGCCGAGCTGGAAGGGTATCGCACGCGATATGGTGCGCTGGACGGGAAAGAGCCCCCGGCTCGAGGGCCTGCATCGACCGCGATACCCAGCACGTCCAGCCAGACATCCAGGGCCGAGACCACGTCCGGCAGACGCGAGTCCGACGCGCGACATCGTTCCCACAGGCCAGACGACTCGAGGCGGCACGACGGTCGGAGCGATACTCGCGATCGGGAACGGGACAGAGATAGAGATCGGGACAGAGACAAAGACAGAAATCGGGACAGGGATAGAAACAGTGAGCGGGACAGGGACAAGTACCATCGAGACCGTAATCGAGATGGGCAGCCGCGCGACAGACCGAAAGAGAAAGAGAAGGAGAAGGAGCAGGGGCAGGGGAGCGGACCGAAAGGCCCCGGACCCAATGGCTTGTCGATCATGGGTCATGCGCACTCGCATTCGAGAGATGATGCGAGGGACCGGGATCCCAAGCGCCGGAAATGAAGCACGACGTATGACACCAGCCCAGGAAGAGCAAGGACGCTTCGCGTAACGATCTACACCAATGAATGCCATGCCCATGAATCAATTGGCGGTCTGACTTTCACTGACTTTCACTGACATGCGGCTGACAAAATGTAATGACAACCTCATTCGCACATTTCAAGTTTCATTCATAGAGTCTGCTGATACTTTGCCTATGAGCTGAGGATGGTAGGGGGGGGGGGGGGGGGGGGGGTGGGAGGAGAGGGGAAGGGAGTGATAGTCGTGGATAGGAATCACTACAAGGTAGTGGGCGGGGGTGTCGTGTGACGGATCGGCAAATGCCAGGGTGATTTCGATAACTGCGAGGACCATTCGGGATCTTGTGGGGTCGGGTACTGTCGTTTCGGGTTCGTTATGGTTGACGGGCGTGTGCGCAGGTCGGAGACTCGCTACCAGCCGCGTGCGGCGAGCTGTCCCGCCATGGCGGAATAGAAAGCGTCGATCCCCACGGGCAGCTGTGCGCTAGCCGCTACTGATTTGGTGCTGGGGTACAAAATAGTGATCGCGTACGGATTTACAACACAGGCGAATTTATGTGGTGGGATACAATGACGACAACGTAGCGACAAGTTTAGGCGGACAAGATGAATTTAGGCGAATATATCGAAGAGACGTTGTCGGCGACGTTCCTCTCGACTTGCTGAGGACTCACGACGGCGCGCCTAGGTTGACCGACACCCACCACGAGTCGACCTTCTTCTCCTCTCCTTTCTTCTCTTCCTCCATATTGGCATAATATCCGGTGCGCGAAAAGGGGTAGAATTGGGGCATGGGCGTGATGGATGACCTGAGGGTGTGAGCGCACGGATAGACCCGCTGGACGGCACAGCGTCCATCTCGTTAAAAGTGGTAAAAGAGTACAACGGGACTCCTCTCAATTGAACGAACTGTCCACGTATAGAGTAACACTGAACGGAAAGAAGAAAAGAGATAGAGACAAAGGCTTATATACAGTTTTGGTAGGAGAGAGGAGGAGGGAAACAAATGGGGTCAGCCCGTCTTGGGCCAACCGTATACGGGATAAGTGACGGCAACTGGAACTGCGACCCACGGATTCCACCCTGCCGGTGCTTTACTGGCCCACTCTACCTGCGCCTGAGCCGAGACCCCCGGTGCCATCTGGACGTACGGGTACGGCCAGCCCGCCCATCCGGCCGCGGCGAGCGAGGGTCCCCGATACGGGTCGTTGGCCCACAGGCCGCCCCACATGGCCGCGATCGCCTCTTGCTTCTTCTTGGCCTCCTCCTCCTCTTTTTTCTTCTCGGCCTCTTTGACCTTGCCGGCCAGCGGCTTGGCGAGCTTTTTCAGCTCCTCGTGACCCTGTACGGTGGGAGCGGCCTCGGCGAGTTTGTTCAGGTCGTCTTTCAGACCCATGAGGTCGGCGGGACCAGCGAGTTCGAGCAGGTCGAGTGCTTTGTAGTTGTATGGCCAACCTTGGCCGAGTCGTTCTTTGAGAACAGCGAGGATGATTTTCTTTTGGTCGTCGTTGCCGAGCATCATTTTGATAATGCCCTTTTGGGACTCGTCGCACATGGATCGCAGATCACCGTTCGTGTACATCGAGATGGCATCGCGCACGGCACCATCGGGGTTGATGCTGAAAGCGCTGCGGCGTCAGCACAAATCTGAGGGAGCGACGTGTGGGGGCGCTGCATATCCGGGGGAGGTATCAGCAGTAGAGGGCCTCACCTGGAGCTGGGGATCGCGGGGATTGCATACATCTGGGGCATGCCGCCAGGCCACATGGCGTACGGGTAGGCCATTGCGGCAAGGTATTGCTGGAATGTAGTGGCGGGGCTATGGAGTGTCGCCACAGCGGGCACGAGGTGACGAGACTGGATGTGGGTGGCAAAGTCTTGAGGGCGCTAAGCGGCGAGATGACGGGGCGGCAGATGTTCTGCGAGCAAGCTTGAGGCGATGATCTGATTATGAGGCTGTAGACGGGAAACGTCAGAGCGACACGGCAAGTGAGAAGACGAGAAAGTAAGTGAGAGCGGGGCGAGAGAGATGTGGAAGAAGGTGAGACTCTGGCCAAAGGGGTCGATACTTATACCCTCACCTATCGTCCCTGAAAATTCAATTGAGCTCCTGTCGCCACCCGATCGATACGCGAAGGGGTGATACGACTCTCGTCTCACTGGTCGTCGAGTCGAGGGCAAATCTGGGCTGGGCTGGGTTGGACGGAGCCGGGGAGGGAGAGAGGGAGGGAGGGTGGAGACAGACGGATCAAGCGGCAGAGCCGTGTTTGGGATCGGGATGGGGCTGTGGTGTGTCGGACATTGTCAGCAGTGTAAGCGTCTGCGTGGAATGTTCTGCCGTGCTGCCCCGTGGTCGGCGGGCGGATTGGGGGTGACGTCCGAGACTACCCAAGCGAGGTGCGGAGGGTGACGTGCGTTCGGCGCGGTAAACACGAGGCTAGCACAGTGATGGCACAGCTACAGGTGGCGATGAAGCTGCTGATGTTGGCGGTGATGAGGTCAAATCAGATGTTCCTCGCCGAGTGACCGTAAGTGGCATCAGTACGAGTACGAGTACATGGCAAACTCAGGGACACAAAAGGCGGTCCGTGACGTGACGCGTGAGTGTGTATGTGTGTGTCTATGAGGTACGTCTGTGCGGCGTGAGTGCTTCACAGGGGTGGCAGTGGCAAATGGTAATGCTGCTGATGATGGTGATGATACACTGGGCGTTCAGAAAGCGGTGACTACTTTTTGTCATTGCCTCCAATGATGGGGATCTCTCCCACCTGGACATCAGCACCACCAGCACCGACGCCCTCGCTGCTCGGGCGGAGAGCCGACTCACCATGCCTTCCGGCCGCATGTCGCGCCCTTCCGAAGCGCCCATTGCGATATGCGCCAAGACACCGGCTCCGAGCCCAACACTCGCCCCACCCAGCACGAGGACGGGTAGTCGCGCTCTGCGAAGCAGGAGGGCGGGAGTGATGACAGCTCCAAGCGAGGCGCCGATGAAGGAGTAGTCGTCAGACTGGATCTGCGACACGTTGTACCTCTACCGCATGTCAAAAGACTTCATAAAGACGAAATGTAGTCACTCACTAGCCGTTCTGCCCTGTCAATGATGGCTTCCTCCGACTCGTTGTACAGTCGACCATAGCCTAATGCCGTGCCGACCACTGCGCCTGCGACGACATTGCGCATCGTCACACGTAGATAGCGAGATATTGTGGCTGGCCGTTTCTGAACCAATACGCCGAAGAGGAAGAAGGCGGGTGTAAGTATGCTTGTTGCTTGGGCGGTCTTGAGAGTGACATGTGCTACGACTTGCGTGCGGGGTGACTGTCTGGCAAAAACGGGATAGGACGATGTGGCCATGGCGTTGACTTAAACGTCTGTGATTGGTTTTTCGATGCTAGGTCGAATGGTGGTGGTGGTTGCTTGTCACCGTCTTGTTGCCTGTTATGTGGGCGCCCTCGTTGTATCTTTCGTGTCGGCGACGGGACGTCATCGTTCCGGACACGGCGGCTCTGGTCAGGCACACGACGACAGCGAATGAGAGTGGAAGAGAAGATCAGCCAAATGTGGCGCGCCTATTCGACCAAGTCGGCTCTCGTTTAGAAATTCCAAGTTCACCTCGCTGCACACTCTGCTCATAAACGAACTTGACGAACGACTTGGATTCTCGCTTGCACGCCAGCATGCCGCCCCTCCCACAAGTCCCGCCTGTGGCCTCGTCATCCAAATCCATCCCGCACATCCTATCATCCCTCCGGTCCAGCATCTTCCAAACGGCGCACAACCCAGAGGGCGCTCGACTCGGCACAAAGTACCTCCGGCGCTCTCTTCGCGGGCCTCGTGTGGTCGAGTACTACCCGCGCAAGCCGAATCTGAAGCACCTCAATGCAGAAGCGCCGTGGAACCCATATGCGCTGTGGCGCAGCGGTGTCGCGCCAAAACCCGCGATCGGCGAGGGCGAGGGCGCCGAGGCGGAGGCGAAGGGGTACAACGGGCAGTGGAAGGCCAAGCAGCTGAGCTTGAGAGAACGCATACTCGGTGCTGGACGTCTGGGCGGGGGCGAGGCGGCGGCTGGGGAGGAAGGTGCGGCGGGCGTGATGCGGATGGTCGAGGTGGCGCGTATTCCGGGTGCGGGGTGGTTGGATGATGCGGCCGAGCGGACGAGGATGGACGAGGTGGACTTGAGAAGGAAGCTGAAGAAGGGTCCGCCGACAAAGGGTCAGCTTTGCGATGTAGACACGGCGAGCTGAGCTAACGACCAGGTCAAGGCAAGCGGTCCCAGATGAAGAAGCGATAACTCAAGTCGTATCACATGCCTCCCGGAACAGCCCAGCATATGCAGAGAGATGCTTCCCGGGTCATGACCTTTACCCAACACCCAAGACGATGCAGCTGATCCAATCATTCCTAGTCGATCCACGGGTCTACCCATCTTGTCTCCTCCCAGACATTCGCGCTGAGCCCATTGACTTCGGGCCACGGATGACATCTGACTTTTGCCGGTGGACTGTCATCAGCTCACTACAAAGTGCCGACAAGAGACCAAGTGCTCACCCGTCCGGCCACGTCACCGTCGTATCGTACGCCTTTGGCGGAACTCCTTCCGTCCATCCCAACCCTTCCTGCTGCCCTTGCAAAGTATCCCAAATGTCCAACGCAACATCCCGCCAATACGTCAATTGCACACTCGGCACAATCTGCACCCTCCCGAAGCCCTTCTTCCAATAATCACTCGCGAGCTGAGAGCACTCTGCGCCCGGACATTCTCCCTTTTCCAGGTCGCCGCGCCTGAGCCGGACACCCGCTAGTAGTGGAACAGGAGAGAGAACGACCATGCCGTTCCACGCGGAAAAGGCAGGGAACGGCTCCAGATTCCGATATGCCGCGAGAGACGAGGAAGAATTATGGAACAGATCGACCGAGGGCGACCACCACGGATGATCGATTGGGTAGAAGAGATCTCCCGTGTCCCACTAGAACGTCAGCGCGATCCTGACCAAGACGAGTAAGCTGGATTTACCGTGCGAGCGACCCAGATATCGTAAAAGTACTCCGGGTACCGCTTGTAATAATCCATGGCTGCCGTAATGCCAGTCTCCAGCCCACTTCGCGTACCAGCAACGATGTGCTGATGCAGCACCTCGAGGATATCCGACGCCTTGAGAAAGACGTCGTTATAGAAAACCACGGCAATCGTATCTTCCATGCCCTCGTCATAGAGCGGCTCCAGGGCCCGGTTTCTCAGCTCCGCCAGCGCCTCTATCCGATTCCGGCCAGAAAAGTCGACCTTGGGCTCGCGAGTCTGGAAGCTGATCTTCGAAGCAGGCACCCCCATGTCGACCAGCGCAGGATGCAGCACCTTCTCCAGCACATCGGGTGTGCAGTCGCCCGACGGCCCCTCGAGGATACTGAAAGCCACTCTGTCCGCCCCGAGGAACGCTGTAACCAGAACGAGCGCATTCAGCAGGTCCGGCAGCTGCGCCTGTACGTCCCGCGTAAGCGTGGTGAAGAGGTATCGCCCCTTCGCGGCATCGCGCTTGGGTATGCGCGGGTGGCGCAGGTGGTCGTATCGCTTCCGCTGGGCGGTGGTCAGGTCCGGGGACGGGTAGATGGGCTCGTATGGCTCGGCGGGGCAGTGGTGGTGGAAAGCGTCGGAGAGCGATTGGAGCAGTGCTGTTGTCTGCCGGGACGACGCTGCGATGGGCGGATATTGAGATGGTAGCAGCGACGGCAGGCGGAGCGTACCGTGGTGCCCGCCGTTCAGTAGGGGCAGGAGGAGCAGGACGACCAAGGTGAGCAGGAGCAGGAGGATGGGCACTCGTTGCGGGTGGTGCTGGATGCGGACCAGTAATGGCAGAGTCCGGCTGCGAGCGGGATGAGGCCGGGCCATGCCGAGTGGACCTTTTCACAGAGTTGGTGTTCGGCTTGATGAGGGTGGTCGCATATTCGACGCCGAGAAAGGCGACGTTGGCGGTCCGAGGTGTGACTCTTGGCGTTTCAAGAGGAAGACTGCGACTGGAGTCTTTCATCGCTTTCTGATCTCGGTGAATCGCCTGTATTACGTAAGGTGCATTGGCAGATGACCTAGTTGCAATTGGCCTTGGTGTGTAGCAGGATCCTCATGCATACGGGTCTGGTCTGCTTCGCCCTCGTCTGACCAGCATGTACACAGCTATGCTAGTCGTACATGATCACAAACACCACATGAAAGACCACACGCCAAGAGCCGCGCTTCTCCGCGTTATCTCAGGCACCGCGCGAGATTGAGACCACCCGAGTCGACAAGCGCCTACAGCTTATATCTAGGCAGCGACAACCCACCCTCCCCACTCAGCATCACACCATCTCCTTCAGCTTGTGCCAGAATGGGCAAGCCAGCTCCATCACTGGACATCCGCGTCGTCCGTGCGGAAGACACGATCCCCCTACGCAAACTCGTCCTCTGGCCGGGTCTCCCTCTCGAAGACCAACTGAGACCATACGACCACTTCCCCTCCACGGTGCATATCGGCGCATTCCTCCCTGCCAGCGACATAGCATCAAATGGTGCTGCGCCATTACAGCTGCCCACTCCGCCCGTCACACCGCTCGCGACGCCCCCTTCGAGGTCCGACGGAGGAGAGGGAGAGGAGATGGTATCATGTCTCAGCCTCGTGTTCGAGCCTTACCTTGGGGCGCGCGACCTGCCGGCCGAGCCAAAGACCGAAATACAGCTGCACAAGTTTGCCGTGCGTCCTAATTTGCAGGGACTAGGCGTGGGACGGGCGATGGTGGCTTTCGTCATGCGCTTGTTGGGGGATACGGCGACCGGACCGAAAGCATCCCCACCGGCGGGCTTCGAGCGCTTCGCCGAATTGGAACGACCTATTCTTTTGCACCTGGACAGCCGTTACCTCCAGCGAGGCTTCTATTCGGCCATCGGCCTTGGGGTGTTGGACGAGAAGACGTGGCAGTTTAGAGGCATTCACGGGGATCAGCCGCCGAAGGAGTATATCCGAATGGGCAAGCTTATAGAATGACCCTGCGACACATCTGCACACCTAGTTGTACAACATAGACCTATGCCTAGAACTCTAGTACCTCTGCCCTGGCCTTCAGTCGGGAAGTCAGAGTTGACTCGCCCTGCTCGATCAGCACCTGCATGATCGTGCTCAGCGATTGCTCACCTGCACAGAGATGATGCGCTCTCCGTCAATCAGCAGGACGTCTGCGTTGTTCGGCCGCGTCACCATCATATACGGTAGCTTGCTACCAGTGATGATGGCCCCAGTCAATGGCTCGCACTGCTCAATCACCGTCTCGGATGTCACAAGCTCGATGCCGTCGCGATCGCCATCGTAAGGGTGGGCATCCTCGTCGAGACTTTGATTGGAGCGAGTCGTGCTGGCAGATTGATTCGTCCGGTCACACAATTCCTTCCGCACTCGCAAAGGGTCAAAGTCGTACAACTGTAACAAGGACGGCTCGCGGTCGCTCGGAGTGGCTCGAGCAGGGATAACATAGCGGTTCCCATAAACATAGCAGACCCATGCTGAAAATCAGCGTCATCCCCATCAACCCAACACAGCAATCATGGGACTCACACGAGGGAAGCATGTCTGGACCGAACATCCTTACACTTGGCGCAAACCGTCTCCACTCGATGACAGGCGCGGGTCGCGGGAACGCTGAGCGCAGTAGAGGACTGGTCGGCGCAGGCAGATACTGTATCAAAGTTTTCTTCAAAAGGGCGATCACAAAGTGCGGGTCACGCTCGTCCGGCTCGTCTAGAGGTACCTGGCAATGAACTTCCATGATGATGATGCCCGATTCAGGTTCGGGTGCAAACGCCGGAGGAGCGTGCTCCGGATGGGAGGGGAACGTATGGCGAGGAGGCGGATCGGTGCGTATGGACAAGCGTGGCGGTGGGATATTGGCGAAGATGTCGATATGGAAGACAGGCAGGTCAAGAATCGCCACAGAGACTGCCGTGTGTGGCGGGGGATGTGGGTCGCCAGGATTAAGAGGTGTTGTGGCGAGGGGCGGGAATGCGTAGATATGCAGGTGATGAGTCCAAGACAGATCAGCGGGATTGTCAAGCTCATCGCCGATATCTTGAGCAGCATCGAGGTGTGTGATGATGACCGGAATGACGAACGACGAAGGTGTGAGCAGTACAAAGTTCTCAAAAGACATGGTCGGATTGGCTCGCAGTGTCTACCTCATTAGCTTTGCGCGCATCGATAACACGGCGGTAGAATAGACTGACAACTGCCAACCTTCCCGTAGTCCACTGCCACCCGCAAAGCTGGTCATGCGGTCCGCGCGGGTTGTTGTGGTGCAGGACAAATAGCCCATCATCGCAAATTTGGAAGCCAAGCGAGACCCGATGTCTACCGAGCGGCATAGGCCAAGTCAAGATCGGGTGTTCGGCGCGAGGATGCGGTTCGAACGTAGACAAAGTCAGCAGGTGGAAATTCATGCTGTACGTCCTTGGCACCGAAGACCTTGTCCTGTCGATCAGGCACTAAACAGTACAGCTCAGAAGGAACTGACCTGATCTCCACGAGCACCAATAAATCTGAACCGGGATCGACGGCAAACTCTGCGATCTCAAAGTTGAACCGCTTGGTCCTCCGGACTTCTCCCTGAGTCTCGTTGCTTTCGTCCACCTCTTCCACCTCCTCCGTTGCCGCCCTCCCGCGGCCAGTGGGCAATGGTGACGATGCAGAGCCGGTTGTTGGTGTTGGAACATCTTCCCACTCGCCCAATTTGTCGAGATCATAGACTGCCAGCTCATGCGGGAGAAGCCTGCTCCCTCCCACACCTCGGAGCAGGGTTCCTTCAAGATACTCGTACAGGCGTCCCTCTGGCTCGCTGAACTCGAGCATGTGCCGGTCCTTTGGCGTCAAGTTCCGGAAACGTGTCAAGCGTTCCCTCAAGGTGTTCAGCAGGAGGGCCGAGCTGGGCGGCGCTTGCGTGAATTTGGCGTTGGGTCGAAGAGCGTTTGGGTTGACCATGAGAGAATTGCACATCAACAGGTGGTGCAGCGCGATGGCCGAATTGGTACAAAGTAGCTCATTGAGGGGTTTGCACAGCTGCGTCTCAGATCGGCGAGGAGCTCAAGCTATATGACCCACAGAAAGACATCGCGTCAAGCTTGTACGGTCCAGCTGTGTGAAGATACGAGCTAGGATCTCGTCGGGAAGTCTCAAAAGGTGGCAGGCGCCAGTGGGGCATGGCACTTCATACGGCAACGGACCACTCGACTTGGGCGGAAACATGGACATGCGATCGGAAGGCGATGAGCCTGTCTTTGGCGGCGACGCAGGAGCATGCGGGTCAGGCATGGTCGCAGAGGGTGCTGTTGCGGATGAGCGCCGGCCCAAGAGTCGATCGAGCATCGTGCGCGTATAGCACTGAGCGTTTCGAATGAGCAAGCTGACAAGGGTGAATCGCGAAGTCCATCAATGGGCGTGGCGATGGCAGCAGTCACTTACGTAAACGCTCGGGCCACGTCCGCCGAATTGCTTCACGAGCCAATCACTCCATTTCTCCATAACTCAATTACCTCTCTTCTCTCAGCCCTTCCACAGTCATATTCTTGTCAGACCTCGATGACCACGAAGCCGACGATGCGACGATCGCCTATCACACTTCCTACCATCTACCACACACTGCCGGTTCTCGATATAACTCGCCTCGTCTTGGTCGAGATGATCCCACTCCCACTTTCATCGCTATCATGACACTCGCACGTGCGCCTATCTGTTGCTGGCGGGATCGCACCTGGCGCCTCGGCCTCTCCGATGCTTGCCGGTCTCGGCCGCCGCTCGCCATCAATTGCGTCATCATCGTGTCCTGCTCCGTCCCGGTCGAATACAGTTTGATGGTGGCGGTCCGTGGTCGACCAGTCCGTGTGACATGTCCGTGTGGTGATCCGTGTCACCCATTCCCATCAATCGTGAGTATCTCATCGTATGTTTGCTTGATTTTGCTGACACTTTCAGACTGCGATTGTCAACGTCTTGTAAGAGGGAAGCGCAACTTTTTCAATGCTTATAAGGGCAACGGACGAGCGCGATTCCAGCAGTATGCTCAATTCTTCTGTAGTCCAGTGGTTAGGATACCCGCCTTTCACGTGACTTTCACGTTCATCTGCTCTTACGTAACGCGGGCGACCCGGGTTCGATCCCCGGCAGGAGAATTTTTACGTAAACTGGGCTCTGTTCGCGCTCTGTCTCCTCTTTTTAGCCCTCTGAGCATGTAATCTGAACATCCTGGGTCGTTCCGAGCTTCCCAGTTCGACAGAGGGCGTCTGAGATGGTCTTCGTGGCTTGAAATGAGTATCCGCTGGGGAAGCGGCCCCCTAATTCTGGTTCGATTCCGGCACGGGGCAAGCCATTTTGCCCTCAACACCCAGGGGCAAAAAGCTGTTCGATTCCTCGACGTGCCACTGTTTGATGTTCGTGAATGGTCATGCATCAATCGTGTCTAAGGTCAACACCCAAGCTGAACTCATCATTGCGTCTTTCGCTCGTCAGACCAGCAGTCCTTCAGTCGAGAGACTGCCGCCTTCGCCCGGGAAGCACTCATGGCGGCCAGCAGCTGTTCCAGCCATACCAGAAGGACGAGCATGATCCAGCGGACGTACTGCCACACCGGCTCCAGTTCTCTCCGGGTGACATCCAGTGTAGTCACGATTGCGCGAGCCGCTTTGACTCCTGCTGTGGTCTCGGTAATCTTTCGCTGAGCGGGCTGCCACTCAAATGGTGGTCGAGCATTGAACGGAGCGGATGAGACCAGTTTGAAAGCTGAGGAAAAGCCGTCTTCGTGGAAGCCGTACTTCGTCCATGCACCAACGTAGCTGATCCCGCGAGTGTTCTGTATGCTCGGTAGGAGGTCTTGGGCGGCGACCGAGCGCTGTGTCATCATCGGGTGATCGTAGGACCATCGGCCGATCACCTTGCTGGGGTCTGGCTCGAAGGGGGCGTTCAGGGTGACCAAGACGGGTCCGTGCTTTTCTTCGGGAATGTGTTGTAGGATGTTCATATCGTATGTTCTACCGATCAGATCAGCCGAGTGTGTCAAGAGCGACGTACAGAGATACTGTATCGACCGCACTGGCTGAGGTGGATCTGGGACGTGTGTGTGGCGCGAAAGAGGATGTCAGGTAGTTCCAGGCTGGGTGGTCAGCCTGAATCGGATCAATCAATTCCTGTGCTCACCGGAATAAGCCCGTCTTCGTATTGGCATGAGCTGCCCGTGAGCCTGGGATACAGACAAATTGCATCACTCACCCGTTCGTCCCAATGCAGAATCGCCTCATTCTTGCTCCACTGCCAAGGATTGAGAGCCTTCTCCTCTTCGATCGAGACCCCTCCTCCTTTGCGTAGCATAGCCAGCGTAGTGTCGGAGTGTGTTGCAAGAATGACGTGGTCATAGATATGTCTTGCGCCGCCCGCCTCGACGAGCTCCACACCATCAGGATGTGATGCAACGCTGACGATGTCGGTATTGAGATGCAGGTTTTCTGGTGGTAGCTTTCCGAGCACTGCATTGACGTATCGCTTTCTATATGGTCAGCAGAGGCGTGCCATTAAGGCTTGATGCTCACGATCCGCCCTTGACCGTCAGCCACTTGGGCTTACCCGTCAGTTGCAAGATATGGTGATTCCAAAAGAAACGGATCAAGGTGGAGGCGGGGAAATCCAAAGCCGCCTGGTCAGCTGGGGTAGACCATATAGCAGCTGTCATCGGCTGCTCGTCAGCTTGCGAGGCTCTCACGAGCAGCAAAGACCTGCCAAGAGGTAGTCCTCGCGGAAGGCCTGGCCGTATCCCTCTTTATCCAGATACTCTCCTATGCTGATCTCCCTACCACTCGCATCGGTGCTCTTTGTCCGCAACAGGTCGAGGGAAAAGAGGTTGAAGCGGATGATGTCAAACACCATGCGGTACAAGCGCGGATTGAACCTGATCTCAGCTTCACCGCACAGTCAACTCTCCTGGCTCACAGGTTTGTCAGCTGGCAGAAGAGTGCTCCGGGTCCATCACCCGCCCATTCGAACACGCCCCGATCTCTTGACACCGAGAAGGTCATCTCGGTCTTGAGCAGTGGGATCTTGAGTAGCCGGAGGAATTTGAGGAAGTTGGGATATGTGGGTGGGTTGAGCACGATGAACCCGCTGTCTATCAGTCCCCGGCAGCTAGCCGCGCAGATGTGTACAGACGTGTCCACCTCACAGCTCGGCTTGCCATCACCTGTCCGTCAGACCCGCCCTTACGCCGCTTGGCATGCCAGTTACAGGCTCAGCCTTGTCATACTCACGATTGAAGGTCACTGTGTGAGTATGACCACCGGGGTAGTCGGCTTTCTCATAGATGTTCACCTCGTGATCCGAGTACTCGTTCAATAGCTGTCCGTCAACTTGGTTTCTCTCCGAGCACATCGCTCCTCGAGGTTCATCGATGTGTAGGCTCACCCATAGCGCTGACAGGCCCGACACGCCCGAGCCGACAATCGCGACCCTCATTCTGTCAGACTGCACTGCTCTTTGGAGCTGCTGCACTGGTCGACACCTTGGCGAGAAGTCAGTGAGACCATGTCGACGTTTCAATGCCAGGAACGTGGACGAACGAACATAACGTCACTCGGATCTCGATCGAGAAAGCAGTCACGTGGATCGGCTCGTTCATGATACATTCCGTGCTGATACTAGATGCTACAAGAATGTTATGGTACAATACGAGCTACCACTGAAGCGTCAGCTAGGCCTCAGAGATCGGCGCCAAGCTCACATAAGTCTCATCCCGGTACTCGACCACCGATGGTAGGTTCTTCTCCCTCCTCTTCGACTTCTCCGCCAACCATTTTTCAAACCACTTTTTCATCTTGGCCCTGCTCTTCTCGTTGCCAACATTGACTGTGGCGATCATCTTGAGTTCGGGACCAGGTAAACTGAGAGCGAAACAAGTGAGCTCGAAGAAACTTGAGTGCTCGGAGTATGGCACGCCTGTTCAATTAGTCCGCCACCCTCATTCCCAGACGCGAAGATCGCTCACCGTACATCATGTACTGCCTGCAGGAGCCTCGCATCGGCTTCAAGCCGGCATCGGTGAAGCCTCTTGCTTGATCCCGCCTTATCACAGTATTGACATCTGGCAGCAGGTCAGTTCCCGCTGGTGGCGAATATGACCACCCGGTTGGACGAAATCCAAGAACTCGATCGAAGTGTGGTTGCAGGCGCCCCAGATAGTCCTGCAGCCGATCAAGCTGAATATTGCCCAAAGGTAAGAGGTGCACCATAGACTGTCATATAAGCTTGACACACGACCAACAAGTCGTGACGCTTACAGCTATCGGGTCGGACGATAACATGGCGTGAAGTTCAGGATCTGTCTCGCACAGCAAAATGCCCTTCTTTCGAGGATCACAATAGATCGTGGTCCCCAGAGCCTTGGCAACACCTGTCCAAGTCAGCCAAAAGTATCAGAAGTCGTGGCTTATCGAACAGCGGACCTTTGACGATTCTCTCTTTGCCAATAGAATATGTTCCCATGACGATCAACGTCCGCCCCTTCGGCTTCTCAATTTCAGGCTTGAGCTCGACCAGCTCCTCCTTCACGTCCATCCCTTCCTCCCGCTTCACCAGCCAGTCTTGCATCATGGCCTTGCTCTTTTCCTCGTGCAAGGCCGCATCCGCGTAGATGTCCATTTGTGCATTGAGCAGGGGCTTCGTGTCTGGCTTTACGTCTGGCTTGAGGTCTGGCAATGGAGGTGCGGTTTCCGGGAGACCTTTCGCCAATTTCCGCGCCAGAGTCGCACACGCTTCGATGACTAGCGGTTGCGGCGGAAAGCAGTACTTAGGGTTGAGATATGTCGTGTCAAGGTAGCAAGTATCGATGCGCGCTCGCGCGATGGCCGGATGTAGAACCATCTTTGGACAAGCCCGAAAGTCGCCGCAATGGAGATACCGAAAGACACGTTTGCTACCAACGTATGGGCTTTTGAAACCAGAGTCACCGGCATTAGAAGTCTGCGGGCCTTCGAAGAGGAAGATGCTCGACCCCGGACAATGATTCGCTTCGATGCAAGTCACTGTAACGCCACCTGTATTCGGCATCTCGAACGGTACGTCATTCTTAAGACCATGCACCCATTGAGGCTCGACGCCGAGCATGTGCACGATCAGGTTGCCGGTGGTTTCCGAGCAGTATATGGGACCATGATTCCATGATTTGGACAGATTCGTATAGTGATCGGAGTGAGCGTGCGTGAGCAGATAGGCGGTGACCTTTGGGATGGCACCGTATCGGAAAGCGTCGACAGCGACGGGCATGCCGGTCAGGACCTGAGCAGTCAGCTTTCCGCTCAAGTACACAATTGTATGTATTTGACTCTCACCTTGTAGAATGGTGCTTTCCGACGACCATAGAAGCGTTTCCCATCCCTCCTGAGATCATCCTCCGCGTCTTTCCACTGCTCTCGCTCCTTGTGTCCGCTCATCAAGACCGAAAATGCATTCGGTCCTTTCACTGGCGCTTCAGGTTCAGGGGAGGGCGAGGACGGGGCAGGCGAAAATGAGTGAGCCATCGAGGTGATAGGACGATTCTTCTGCGAAGAGTCGAGACAAGTGTTGACATGATGCGAGGAAACCTATCGTCAGAGTCGCCTAATGAGATTGACAGGCAACTAACGGTATTCGGCTTGCCCTTCAAGGATTTGCCGCAAACCGGGCACTCCTGCAGCTTGTCTGTCTTCCGCGTCGCTGATTTCGCCTGAGAGAGCTTAGCTTGAGCTTGCTCTGCCACTTCGTCCTCGTCCTCCTCCATTCCCATGCCTTCATCATCGCCTTCACTCCACTCCATGCTCAGGTCCACGGTGGTGCTTCCGGATACAGCTAAAGGCGGCAGAGATTCAGGGGCGACACCAGGAGGCTCTGGGCTCCCAGAAGGCTCAACGACCGGTTCTTCATCCACCTCCATGACATCCATGTCGAGGCCGGAGTCGTCCAGAGCCGGGTCATCGTAATCGTCACCAGGGTCCTGTGTGCCCTTGGAATCGTCCGTCTCGTTGCCGTCAATCTCGTCCTCAGTACCGTTTGCTCCCACATTGATGATTTCGGGCCACGACTTTGGCGTCTGGAAGCCTGGTTGTGAGGCAATGGGACTCCTCTTCGCTGCGCTGCTTTCTTTGACTGACACGGCTGGCAGACGTGACGGTCCTGCTCCGGGAGAAGTAGGAAGGCGAGTGACCTCGTCCTCCACCGCAGGTGGCGTCTTGCGCTTTGTGAACGTAGGCGATGGCGGGAGATCTTCATCATCGCTGATGACGACCGGGTCGACTGCAGATCCTGCCGACTGTTCAGATACTGCCTCTCTGCTTTTCAGGCTCGGCCGGGACAAGGTCGTTTTGACATCCTCCCCCGCGGTAATCGAAGCTCTTGATGGCGTCTTCTTGAAGAAGCTCGATATGTCTGGCCCCCCTCCTGGACCAACCGTCGCCTTCTTCTTGACGGCTCGCGCCATCTTGCCTCTACGTGACCGCCTTGCTTCCCATCAGCGGTTCAGGAGTGAACGACGAGTACTGAAGATCTCGCGACTCTCGATGACGGTCTAGTCACCTCAGGGCGGCGACGGAAGCAAATTCGTTGCGGGGCTCCCGAATGTAGATGAATGGAAACGATGGTGAAAGCCAGTCCATTCCTTTGTAAAGTGCATCTCAAGCTATACATATGGGGCGCAGGCATCGAACACTCCCTACGCTGCTCATGGGACATGGCAACTATCGCTCTTGACGAAAAAGATGCTGCCGCCGACCTCGCTGACGACCTAAAAGGGGTCGAGCTGCTCAGCGACCTGAGCGAGCACGATGCCCCGAATGACGCCGGCGCCGAAACGACGGGGGTCGTGACGTCGGGAACCAAGAAGAAGAAAAAGAAGAAGAAGTCCAAGCCCAAGCCCAAGGCGGCAAGCGACACTGTGCGCGAATGTTGGCACGCAGATCCAGCAGCTGATATTCAGGTGAAAAGGCGACCGCTCAGTGACGTGCCGCCAGAAAGACCGCCGCCGCCGCCAGAGACTGCAGAGGAGGCAGCGAGGTGGAGCGACTTCTTCAGGCGCCCCGGGAAACTGCTGCGTATACCTCAGTACAACACTCTGGACGAGGCCCACCGTCCTGCGCTGGAAACTCTCCTAACTCCTGGCTGTCGAGATGTGATACTAGAGACGCCTCGACTGCGCCTTCGACCGGTAGAGAGGGGAGATCTGACCGGCATCAGGAGGATCAAGATGGAGCCGATAGTCCAAAAGACTCAATTGTGCGTCATTGTCAACAAAACTGTCATGTGACGAGCTGAGATCACAGATACGGTGCCCCAGTCCTCGCCCATATGAAGGATATCTTCTTGCAGCGATACATCGTTTCGTGCATACCCAAAATCAAGGTGTCAGATCAAGGGACCTGTCGAAGCGAATATATCTTTGCCATAACCGCCAAAGACCCAGCGGCCATCACCATCCAGCCCAACGCCGATCTTCGGCTCGCCAACAGGCTAACATCCGCCGAGGGGTACCTGGGCAACATCGCCATTCAGCTCAACACGAATCAGACCAGGCTTCTCCCACAAGCTGGCGCCGTCGCAAGGCACCCGACCAGCGAGCAATGTGCTCAGGCCGGCCTGCATGCGACTATGTTCTACGAGATCCATCCGCAGCTATGGGGTCGAGGCCTCATGACAGAGGCGTTCACGGAGGTCTTAAGGTTTGCAATGGAAGAAGTGGGATGCACAAAGGTCATGGTGCGCACTGGATATGGCGCTGTTTGTCTGGGGCTGAGCAGTATAGTCTGATCCGACAAGTGGAAACGACGCCTCAATTAAGCTTTGCACCTCGTCGGGCATGCGCTTCGTCAAGGAACAGATACACTTCTACTACAAGAAACCGCAGTTGATCCATGAGATCACGAGAGACGAATGGTATGCCTTGAATCGACCAGATCAGCGACCGCCAACGGATCAATGGGGTGGCAAGGAAGTTTGCAGATGGTGACTTGCCTTCTGCCCTGACGAGATCGTGAGCTAACGGCCAGGTGTCTGAACTTCCGTCTGGCACCCCCGACCGTCAAATGCGATGGGTGCACCTTTGCACACTATTGCTCGAGAGCCTGTCAGAAGGCAGACTGGCTCTGGGCCAACAGTAATCACCAAACGGAGTGTCAGCATCGCAAGTCGCCATGACACTGCTGGATATTGTCTGGAAGTATACCCAGCACATGTCATACCTGCATCTCATGAATACCCAGAACAAGTGATTCCAGCATCTAGGGCGCATCTATCGGACGGAATGTTTATTGCAGCTTCGCAATCAGGTCTCGCTGCCTGTTCAGCGCCACCATCTGGCGGGACAAGCACTTACCAGGATGGGCGCAACCTGTTTCCGTGTACTCTTCGCGTTGCCCTGCTGCCACACCCTCCCAGACCTGCCGTCCCCGCGTTCTAACTCAGCGATGCTTTCGAGCCAATTCGCTTTCTTCTTTTTGGACATCACCCCTTTCAGACCCTTCTTCTTGCCCCACGGCTTGAGATCCAGGATCTCACCGCTCGCCTCGAGACCCTCAGACAATTCGTCTAGTATGATCTGCGCTTGTCCTGCAGGTATCGCGCCGCCCTCTTTGACAGCCAGCAGCAGTTCCCGCTTCGACTTGCCCTTGTTGGACTTAAAAGTCGTCAACACACCTTCGATGTCGAGGGCCTTCTCTGCCATGTAATCATCCAGTGCGGAGAGGTATGAAGTCCAGCCTGCCGATTCTTTCCCCAGCCAGTTGGCCAAACCTACGGGCACCGTCGAGAGCCCCATGCGTAATGTGGGGTACGAGCTAGATGCGGTCGGCAGGACATACTCCTTGTAATCTCGCAGGAGCAGTTGCGGCGTCGTCAAGGCCGAAACGTCGTATTTCGTCGAGATAAGCTCTGTCGCGGCAGAAGACATGGCTTTGGGCGGATCAAGCTGAAGTGACGAGGCTGTAACGCTGCTCGCCCCTGCTTGACCATCTGGGCTCGGGGCAAGGGCGGTTTCCCCTTCGGCAAGAGTCGAGATGGGGTACAAAAACCCGGCAGACTCCAGGTCGGTCGAGACGGCCTTTCCGCCCTTCTTCAAACCGGCGGTGTCGATGAGAATCGCGCTGAGAAGCAGCGTCGCCAGCTCGCCAGAGACCTGGCTGGGTCCAGGCCGCTTTGCCGCTGCCTCCCATTGCGGTCGAAAATGCTGAGTGACCAAACTCGCACAGCTGCCGGTCGGCACCTGGATCAGGCGCTCGGCATCCGCGTGCGCCTGCTCGTCCTCGTGATGGTCGATGATCGCGCGCACGTGTCCTTCACCAAACTGCGGCAAGAGGCGATTGTGATCTACAAGAGCGTAGGACACGCCTTGTGCGGTGAGATCAGCCAGTGGGACCGAGAGATTCTCGGGGTGTAGCAGGGATTCGATGGGTATTTGCGATAGCTGGAACGCCAGTAGGTTCTCGGGTCGGAGATTCATGTGTCTCGACGGAGTGAGGCAGAGGGGGACGGTCCGTTCGGCTTTCAGCGTAGACGAAAGATATGCGAATGCTACCGAAGAGGCGAGAGTGTCGAGATCTGCAGATCAACCTCATTGAGACTCCCCAATCGCGAATGAGGACATACCCCCTGCTTCATTGCCCACAGAGACCGTCCAGCCCTTGCCCTTGCCGGCCTGAAGATCCGCCAAGAACAGCTCGCGCTGACTGACCAAAAAGTCACCGAGGATGCTCCCAGTGCTCCCTGTACTTCCGGTCGCCTGGTTCCCGCTTGCAGTTGACATAGCTAGATTTCGGTAAGGCGATTGGCAACTCCACGCTCGATGCGCAGATGATGATATACGATGCAATGAGAAGGGAAGGCAGACCCGCATACGCCCCTCCTCGACGTGTATCAGGAGGAACCCAAGTGCGAGTGACAGTGAAGTCAGGAAAAAGACTAGAGCAGGAAGAGGTCGGAGGGGCAGCCGGAATCTAGAGCGACGGTAAGAATGTCGAGGGCTCGGAGACGAAGATGTAGGTAAAGGCTCGTAGGCTACTGCGGATGCGCTGCTGACCATCAATGTCGTTGGAGCATTCTTGAGACCTGGTGAGAAACCAATCCAGTTGGGTAGAATGTCAAACGTTGGTCTCCGTTTCAGTCACCCCGATGACGTCTGAGAGGTGGCGGCTCCGAAAGTCAACAAGAATCCACATGCATACGCTCACGTCTGGCATACAAGATCCAACTGCACGAGATGCAAAGCCATGCACAGGCACCATCACGGCGGCTTCTAAATGATCACAGCCGTCTTAACCCTTTCGACTTCTTTGCACTCTTCTCGTCGCCCGACTCGTTGCTCCGCTTGCTACCGCTACTGGGCGCGAATAGCATGCCCCGTCGGACGGGCAATTCCTCATCCTCTTCTTCCACAAATTCTTCCTGGACGCCGACAAAGGGCTTTCTGCGGGAAGTGACGGGCGTCCGCATGATCTCGCTGGGAGGAGAAGACGCTTGGGACTCTCGGGTCGCAGGAGGGGATGGTGCAGATGGCCATAATAGCTTGGGCGCAGGACCGGGATGTGCGTCGTATTCCGGATGCTCGGTGCCCAGCTCAGCAGGCATGTAGCGCTGGTCGGCTGGATAGAACGGATTTCCGAAGACTTTTTTGGCTCCTCGGAAAACATAGGTCACGTACGGTCGGGATTCGTCCACGCCTTCTTCTCGATTTGGGCGAATGATCTCGCCAGGCCGTGCGAGAAACGGGTTGTCGTCCTCGTCCATCATTCGCTTGATGTCCTGTTGTCGCTTCTTCTCTCGCTCGCTTGCTTCTTGCTGTTGTCGAGAAGGACCAGGGGTCTTGAACTGCAACACACGTGCCGCTTGTTGCGTGGGCGGCGGAGTGACGAGATTCGAAACGCGTCGCTGTAGGGGAGACGCCTCAGTCATATTATGATCTCCATCTTCAACTGCATCGAGTGTCGCGCGAGGCAAATGTCCTGTTGTGTAGCCAGGTGAAGCCAAGGGAAGCTTGAGTGAAGTGCGACCAGGCTCGCTTGACAGGAAAGGGTTCTCTTCCTCGACATGTATCGGCTCGTCTAGAAGTGGCCCAGCGACATGATCGGTTTTGAGATGATCCCGTGCGCGGCTACCGCCCATCCCAACGCCCAGACCCGATCGACCGCCGGATGTTGCTGCGCCAGACGTCGAAGGTCCGGCCTGAGATTGAACAAGACCCATCTGCTGAGCAAAGGTAAGACCAGGACGACGGCGAATGACATGGTCGTATTTGGGGGCAGTCGATGACGAAGAAAGGAAGAACGTCGTGTGCCCACTTGGCGATGGCGGCTGTTGCTGGCTGTCCACAGCGTGCTCCAGTGACTGCTGACGTCCATGTCTAGGGAGAGTCTGAGGTGTGGGAAGAGCTGGTGGTTGAGTGGACGATGCGGCAGGCTTTGCAACAGGTTTTCGAGGTTGTCGAATCGTTTCAGGCGTCGGCAAATATGTGACCTCTCGAGATCTTGGAGGAGTCGGGAGACTGGTTGTCAGAATGTTGTATGTTTGCAGAGATGAGCAACGCACATGCTCATCACATCAACGTTTCGCCCCCTTCTCTTCCTCTCAATCGTCCTGGGAGCTTCCATTGCTCCGCGTGGGCTTGGACCGGACCAGCCAGTGTACTGGACAGGCGACTCCATCGCCCGTAAGAGATTTAGGTCGAGCTGAAGAATAACTGGGTGACTATCGATAATCGCAGTGCCAGACTGCTCCGATGCCGATGGTTGCTATGATACGGATCTTGATGCCGCACCTTCCACTAGCTCCGACAAGAGACCGGCTCTTGCCTCGTCCTCGAAATGTAGGACAGGATCGAAACGCGCGTACAAGAAGACAAGAGAGAAGAGACGACGTGCGACCAAGATGCTTCTCAGGCTGAGCTGACTGCAAGAGTGAGATGGTCCATCCGACGCGTCACTTTGGAAATGAGAATGCGGTGGCTGATGGCTCAACCCGCGGAAAGGCAGGCACGTCCTTCTGCCCAATCGGGTCATTAGATTTGGCCGGGATTTCCTAATGACCCGTGTCTTCGATGCACTCTCCTAATGGGAAGTTAGTAATGGCCGGTGGGTGTCGGTGGAGTGGAGGATGTCCGGGCGCGTGTCGACCTCCCAGTGACATCCATTAGTCGACCAAAAGAGCTCGACGACTTTTGCGACGACCGGGCTGGACCCTGCGCGGTTGCATTCGGTTCGCGCAGATCCTATCCATGCCGAGATGACAACGGTAAGACACTAGCTCGCGGTGTGTTCGAAACTCAATGACAGGAGCCTGGCGACGAGGGCGACATCCCCATCTCGGACGATGTGCTGGACAGTCCGCCTATCGCGGACATTGTGCAGGCCACCGAGGCTATAGATCTGGGAGCATCTAGGACCGACGAAGGACCAACTACGGATATGGCCTCGTCCATCCAGCCGCAGAACGGAGCGCATGCTGAGCACAACGCAGACGAGATTCCTCCAGAAGATGACACCGGAGATATTGGAGTCACCGAGACTAAACGATCATCTGATCAGGCCTCGAGCGGCAATATCCTCACGACGCATGAGCAGGAGTCTCCAGAAGAGTTCGCTCTTCCTCAGACCCCTACTGTGCGGAGGGAAGAAAGCCCATTGGAGAGCGTCGAAACGGAGGAAAACACTGGTCAAAGTCCTACGGCCACGCCTAGTAACTCGTCCGGGCAGTCTCGACGGTCTTCCAGCTCCGTTCGCGGCATTCGGCCCACCCGATCATCATCACGCTCTCCACCAAGCTCGCCGATGCCAGACGAGCCTGAGTTCGTGTCAACGAAGCCGAGAATCCCTCGATCAATGTCCATCAACGTGAACGGCGAAGAACCGGATGAATCGGCACCATTCGAATCGATACAGCTTGAGAACACACCACCACCGATGTCTCCCGTCCCTCTGCCGACCTCGCCCAGTCTCGTCCCACCGGACCCCAAGGGCAGTAAGCGAAAATCGTGGAATGGTCTGGGAATGACCAAAGGTGGCGAGCGATCCGCATATACTCCCCAGTCGCCGAGTCCGAACGGCGTCTCCGACGGAGTTGACAGTCGACGGTCATCCGCAGCCTCGCCCACGAAGGCGTCGAGCTCGAGTACACCAACTCGTCAAGCGCCACCAGCGCATCCTCATCCCTTTCCTCTCCCCTCTGCTACATCCCCGCCACCCGTGAACTCAGCTGGGCCATCTCGACAGCCACACCCTACAGGTCTCGGGGTCAAGGGGGGAACGAGCACCGAGGACGTCATCTCCCGAACAAGACCTAATTGGCTGCCGCCAAAAGACAAGGTGGAGGATGAAGTCCACCTTCATCAGTGGGAGGAGATGATGACCCATTCTCGGGAGCACGAGAAAGAGCTTCGAAAGGTGCGCGAGGCGCAGAAGAAGGCAAAAGACCACAAGATGGCCCTGGCGACTCCGCGGTGGGAGGCTCTACTTGGCTCGCCAGACTTCAGCGCAGCGAAAGTCAGGAATAGCGTGGAGCTCAGGCATATGTGGTTTGAGGGTATACCCAGTCATCTTCGAGGCAGAGCCTGGGCCGCCGCAATAGGCAACCCTTTGGCACTATCGAAAGGTGAGTCTGTCCTGTGTTCTGGCCCCTCCGCTTATGAGCAGATGCGTACAACTCCTATTCCTCGAGAGCGAGGAAGAGTCTTGCCGATGGGCGCTTTCCGAGCGATGTACTGAGTCGAATGGAGGCCGACCTGGACGAAACGCTCGTCACCCTGCGGCTGTTTGGTCGAGGCAGTCCAGTGCGCGACGAACTCAAAGAGCTTTTATGTGCATGGGTAGTGTACCGATCCGATGAAGGCAGGGGCTATGTGGGCTTTCTGACTGAGTGATTCAAAGCAACTGATGCGTAGGCGCCGTACATCAACCTACTCGGTGCCACTTTTCTCCTGAATTCGCCGCCACCAGAGGCTTTCCTGTCTCTTATCAACTTCTTGTCACGACCTTGCCTACATGCTTTCTACACCGAAACACAGGATGAGATAGACGCATTCTATCGAGTATTCGAAAATCTACAAGCAGACACTTTTCCAAAAATCTTCGCCAATTGCAAGAATCTCGGCCTCAAGCTTCCTGAAAGCTACTTCCGAAGCGTGCTGGTCGAACAGGTCCCATTTGAGGCGTGTTGTAGGCTCTGGGATCAGATCGTTCTCGATGGAGATGGGTTCATATTCCGAGCAGCCTTGGCGATATTTGGCTTCCTCGAGCCAAGGTGACCCCTCGGTATCAATACGACTGACTTTGCTGACTTTCAGGATGTATTATCCCGATCGGGAGGAGATCTTGTCTGTCCTTGAGGGTCGGAACAAAGCCACGTTGGCTATCACCGAGAGAGAGAGGGAACGAGCCAAGCTCAAGGGCGAGGCATTCCAAGAAGGCTTGGACGGGAAGTTGAGCGTGTTTGGCCTGAATGAGGAGGCGATATTTGACTGGTTGGCAAATGACGGGTGGAAGGAGGCCCGATTCGAGCGATTGGTCACGAGGGAGATGCCAGATTAGCGACACACGCTTTTGCTGTATGACACATCATCGACGCTCCTTTGGCGGCAGGACATCCACCTTGTGCAAATCTCGGTGTGGTTCCGGGCGTGCGGCAACTGGTGCAACGCGTAAGCCAGCTGCCTGGACCAACTTGACAAACGAATATGATTTTCGCAACGACCACATGATAGACAACGGATGCCTTCCAGCAAGACTCTTCAAACTGTCTGAAGCAGTGCGAAGAACAGCCTGTTGGCAATCAGCATTGTTATGAAAGGACAACGAGGCAGTCTTCGCCTTTTCATGCAGAATAGACATCTCAACTGCGGCGCGCTCGCATACATATACCGTCACTCGCCATTTGCACGCTGGGCTTTCTGCCAATACCCTCTCATCGCTCAACACTTTGTCTTCACGAGAGAAACATCACACCCTTCGAGATCGGCAAGAGCATATCTGTAAACAGACATGACATCTGTTTGAGATGTATTGGAGCAATGTTAAATCTCACATGTGATATTCGTACCTTTGGGATTGGCGAATCAAATGACTGAAAGGGTCCAGCAATGCGAGGGAAGGTGCAGTACAGGCCGCTGTCTTTCTTGGATTCATCTTCCTATCTGCAGTCCTGCCGCGGCCTGACGTCCTGGACCTCAGTAGAGTATGCCCGTGGCCACCCCAGAAGTGCCTTCCGACCACATGAGCGAAGACGTCGACTCCTTAATCTGGTCGCCAGTCACAAATGTTGGGGAAAATATCCACACCGCAGACACTGAGAGCACGAGCCATTTGCTGGGCGTGGAAGGGCCGCATGACAAACCTCATCGGCCCTCGTCGTTCAAGACAATGGGGCGCCGGGCCAAGGCGTTAACGAGTACTCTGTGGAATTCCCGCGATGAAGCGCTCTGCGTTCTCGGTGTGTTCGCCTACACGCTAGACCAAGCGCTCCACCACGGTGCGGTTACTGGAACGGTCAAAGGGTTGGATCTCGTTGTGGGAACGTGGATGACTTCGTATGCGTGTACTGTAATAAGCGAGGACAGAGACGCAAAGCACTCGATAGGTGGTCAGGGCGATGCAACGGCGTCGAATCCTCCCCGTCCGACAACGGTTGCCGACTGGCTCAAATGGAATCCGATCTACCCATTTTCCGTTGCTGTCATAGATCAGATGGGTTGGGCGGGTTCGTTTCCAGCACTTAGCGTGACTAGCCCTTACATCCTTGCCACAGCTGGGTTCCACATGTTTCGCGACAGTTGCGCTCAATACAAGGCGAACAAGCGATTCTTCGCCCGCCAGGATGCACGCAATCGAGCCTCGGGCCCCTCAACATTGAGGACAAAGACGTGGATCCGCAAGAACGTGCGACCCACGGTAAGTGAAGACAGCAGTACACAAGGCTCCGAGATGCCTGCTGAGACTGTTTCTGTCACGGAAAGCTCCGGTCAGGCGCCGCAGAAGCGGACACCGCGCAAGAAAAGGCGTTGAACGGCCGTTCACCAGGCTTGATGTTCGACGGCTGCAAGCCTTTTCGTGTGGCCATCTCACTGTGCGTACTGTGACTGTCTTGTTGGCTGCTAGAAAGCATACCAGCACGATTGAGTATCTGTCTTGCACTGTCGTTTGGCTTTCCCCGTTGGCCGAGTCTGGCGAGCCTCGACGAACTATCCATTGCTCTTCTGATGAATTTGTAAACATACACTATGTCAATTGGCGGAACGAGACTTGCTGCTGACATGTCGGGGCATGTTACGATGGTGCAGTCTTGTCAGGACCGGACGTAGGATAGTCCGCGTCGAGCTGGGAAGTCGAGGTTGCCTCGCAGGGAGTATGCAATCGAGTAGGGTTACTAGAAGTAGACTGAGAGTACAAGAGATACATTCGACTAGAGATCTTCTCTACTCGAATGTCTACTATATGTATTCGAAAACCGTTCAACTATACTAGACAGTCCGAGTGCCGCATTTAGCAGTTCGGCTACTTCACCCGGATGAGGCAAGTGGGCGGTTGGCTGAGTCAGGCCGTGTGGCACTTGGCCTTGTCTCATTCCGCCACAGTCTCAGTGCCACAGTCCTGACAGTCGCCCCCCTCTTCTTTGATGTCGACCCGACATCCTCGGTTGTTGACATCCTTTATTCGATGTTGCGTCCTTTGGCACTGTGTGTTCGGTTCGTTGAGGTAGATGCCACGCCCGTAAGCCCGAGAGACGCCGTTGTTTACCCTTTCATGCAAGTTGTTGTTCTGGTTGTTGTGTCCGGACTTCGTCTTCCTTGAGTCGTCTTTCGTACTGTTCTCATCATGGTCGACGACGAGCTGGCCGGATTCAATGTTGAGCAGGGCATACAAGATGCCTACGATGAGGCGTACCTCGGTACGGCCTCGGCGGACGACTATCGAATTCAACTCCAGGCCGCTCGAGAGAACCTCGAAGCGCAGCCCGAAAATGCCATTTTCAAGTTTGAGGTCGACAAGCTGGTTGCTGCGGGGAAGGCGGCTTTACGTCGAGAAAGGGATAAATCCGTGAGTCGAATGCCAGTAGACGGACTTCAAGTTAAGCTGTTAGGGTTCCTCTCCCGTAAAGTCGACTCCTGCTCGTGCTGAGTCGGTATTCCCGCCTATTCAATTGCCTTTCAAGGCTCCCCTTGCTCCCATCGGTCGTCTCTCACCCAAGAAACACATCTTGGATCCCTCTCCTATCTCTCGTCAACCACCCTTCGGCTCGAGCAGCATTCCCGAGACACCGGCTAGTCAAAAGGGTCATGCTCATCGCCCTTTGGGCTTCCCTAAGGCCGCATCTCCGCCTGCCAAAGTCGTGTCTTCGGCTACTGAGGTCGGTCTGAGCGACTTGTTCGGCTCGGCCCCCGACTCGAGCCCGGGTCAGCCGATCCCTACTCCTTCGCCGACCAAGGCAGGTCGAACTCCTAGTGGGGTGTTCCCGAGGGTTGAAGGCGAAGAGTTGGTGGTCAAGCGTCTGAATCGCGTGTATCGGTACCCGCTGAAAGAACCGGAGGTCGTTGGACACGACGACTCGAGGATCGAGTCCTTCTACTCGTGGATCGAGTCGTACATTTCGACTCGTACTGGCGACACCGCGGATACCGGGTCGAACATCCTCGAAGCGCTTGACTCCGGCTCGTGGGGCGTCCTGATGGGGGCGGAGCGTTGTGCAGCCTGTGTGTCCCATAATCGCCCTCCCATGTCGGGCTACTCGGGTCTACTCTGCGTCTGCCCGGTTGTGGAGGTCGATGGTAGGCGGTATGTTGTCACGATGCTGCGCTCTCCCGTTGGCAGAGGCCCTCTCGCACAATATCAGAGTCAAGAATAAAGGATAAAGGGGTAGAAACGAGGATGTCGAGGTAGGATCCTCGTCGAGGTTGGATCCTCGTCGAGGTTACAAGGTCGTCGAGGTAACAAGGTCGTCGAGGATACAGCGTGAGTGCGACTCAGCCACGCTGCGTGCCACGGAGAGAGTGAGATCGTCAATGGTGATCCATGAGACTCAATCAGAGAGTGCTGAAGAACTACGACGGGCGCCCGGGGCATCCTATATGACTCTGCGCCTGCTTCCCGTCGTCGCGCGTTCATCCAACGTCTACTCCCTCGTCGAGGTTCTCCAGCCCGAGGTAGGTCACGTGTCGGCCACGTGAGAGGTGTCGGTCACGTGCGTAGGTCGTCGAGGGCGTGGCCGTCGTGACATATGTGGCGCAGAAGTATGTTTTCGACTTACCGTACTCAATTTTCGCTGACGTATAGGTGTCTTGGGTGTATGCTCAAGTCGAAACACTGCACCCTTTCGCCCAACACCGCTCTTGGGCCCCGAGCTCAACTCGTCCTCCCTGCCGACGAGGTCGTCCGTCGTAAGGGTGTTATCGCAGGAATTCACCGCCAGGCGGCAGCTCTACTTGCAGACGCGAAACCCGGTCTGGCCCGTAATGCTATCTTGGAGATCTATAGAATCAATTACTCCGAATATCAGGTAAGTGTAGTCGGATTTCGTCTTGGTCTTGTCGAGATCTGACTTGCAGCATTTGAACCGGACTGCATTCCGCGGCGAGTCTCAAGTCGCTCTGCTAGACTCGGGTGATCCTCCGTTGGTGTCTACACTCGACTGGAGCTCTTTGGACGACGCGATGGCCGAAGGCGCTGAGGAGGGGGTTGCGGGTCCCTCGGTGGTCGGTGGGGGTGGTTTGAAGCGGCTATTGGAGGACTCGCCCGCGCCCTCCATTCACTCGTCTCCCGACCGGCACCACTCGGTTACTCGACTTCTGTCTGCCCGAGCTGAGTCCCTCGAGTCGGAATCCGACATCCCGCACCGCACGACCCGACTGCAGACCAAGGAGAAGACTGCCAGTGAGGCGAAGGCGCCACAGCGCGCCGCGCTTGGCGCCCTCAAGACGAAGCGCGGCCGCCGCAAGTGATTGTAGTCCAGGTTGTATTTTATGCAGAGACCTCATGCCGACTCCGTTCTCCAGCGCGGGGCGCGCCTTATGCGTTTTGCATCGGATACTAGGGATTCGACTTGGCTGTCCTCGATGCCCTTCATCCACGACTCGAACCGCGGGTCCCTCTTTAGAGAGTCTGTTGGTTGCCAGGTCGGTTGTTGGTACCCCTTCCATTTCACAAGGACCTGGTCCTCGAGTTGTCTTGCCTTACCCCGGGATCGTCGAGCTCGTTTCAGTACCCCTTCGACTTCGTAAAGCTCCTCCTCGCTAGTGTGTGGGGCTGGTGGCGGAGCGACCAGCGCGGGTTGCGCTTCGACTCGAGCCCCACGAACGTGCGACAAGAGCTCTACGTTGAAGACTGGGTGAACTCGATTGGCGACCAATTCCGGAGGCAGGTCCAGTTTATATGCGTTCTCGTTTATCCTTTCTAGTATGGAGTACGGTCCTACGTGACGGTGGTCGAATTTCCTAGTCGGACGGAGCGTGCGCAAGTTCTTGCCATTTAGCCAGACTTTGTCCCCTACTTGGAAGTCCGGTGTACGTCGACGCTTATCATATTGCTTCTTCCACCCTTCTTGGGCTCTGAGCAAGTTCCCTCGTATTCGATGGTGCAGCTGTTCTAGCTGCTGAACCCGGTCGGCGGCTGCTGGAACTTGCAGGTCGGACAGGTCTCCTGGCGGATCGACTAGGGTCGTACGATATGCTCTCCCGGTGTAGGCCTCCAGGGGGCTCATACCCAGCGAGGCGTGGTGCGTGCTATTGTAGCAGAACTCCGCGTGCGGCAGTAGGGGCACCCAATTGTCTTGTTCGAGGTTCACATAGTTGCGTAGGTACTGTTCCAGCCACTGGTTCGTTCTCTCGGTTTGTCCGTCTGTTTGTGGGTGGTATGCTGTCGAGTAGCGCAGGTTGGTTCCTAGGCCTTGGCAGAAGGCTTTCCAGAATTTGGATACGAACAGACTCCCACGATCCGACACTATGCTGTCGGGTATGCCGAAACGAGTATATACTCTATCCGTGAAGATTTCGGACATTCCTTTAGCGGTGATCGACTTGTGACAGGGCGCGAATACTGCCATCTTCGAGAAGCGATCCACGACAACCATGATGGAGTCGTAGGTATTCGAGGTGGGCAGGTCGACTATGAAGTCCACAGACAGGTCTGCCCATGGTCGTAGTGGCGGTTCGAGCGGTCGAAGGAGGCCGTACGGTTTCTGTCTCGAGGGCTTGTTTCTTTGGCACTTCTCGCACTCCGCCGCAGATTTCTCTACATCCGTCTTGATGTTCGGCCACCACCAGTGTTGCCTAATTGCCTGATAAGTCTTTCGGGGTCCAGGGTGACCGGCCGAGACTATATCGTGATGTGCCTCGATGACCTCTGTCCGAGACTTCGAGGGACAGTAGTATGCTTTCGAGTGTCTATAGTATCCTTGCGTGTCTTGGGTTACTTTTCCGTCCGCAATCAATGATCCTAGCTCGTCGTCCCCTTCGTACAAGTCGGACGGCGTCTTGCCCAGCAGCTGTACTTGTAGGGAGAGTAGCAACTGTTCTGAGGACAGGAGCGGTCGGAAATTGTGTCCGTTGAGTTCCTGAGACAGGCTCGTGGCTGTCGAGTCGGTGGGGAGGTAATCCGGTCTTCGACTGAGGGCGTCCGGTTTAGTACTTTGCTTCCCCGAACGATAGGAGATCTCGAAGTTGAAGTCTGCCATCATCTCTGCCCATCGTGCCTGTCGTCGGGTCAGTTGCTTGGTTGACAAGAAGGTTTCCAGGCTGCGGTGGTCGGTGAGCACTTGTGTCCGGTGTCGGGCACCTTTCAGGTAGTGTCGCCATTCCTTGAAAGCGTACACGATTGCCAAGAATTCCTTGTCGTGTATCGGGTAGTTCAACTCGGCTGGCGACATGACTCGACTCGAATATGCGACTGGGCGCAGCCCATTCTCCCCGTCTTTCTGGGATATGACTGCCCCGATCGCGAAATCGGACGCGTCGGTCTCTACCACGCATTCCTGGTCTGGGTCATAGTGTTTCAGGACGGGTCCGGTCGTCATTTTCGTCTTGAGCAGGTCGAACGCCGCCTGGTGCGGTTCCGACCAGGAGAACGGGGTCGACTTCCGAGTGAGTTCGTGCAGTGGCTTAGCTACCTTGGCGAACCCTGCTATGAACCTTCGATAGAAGTTTGCAAAACCCAGGAAGGATTGGACTTCCTTGACGTTCCGAGGTGCTGGCCATGCCGACACCGCTCGCACCTTGTTCGGGTCCATCGATACGCCCTTCGGGTCGATGATGTAGCCCAGGAACTCTACGGAGTCGGTATGGAACTGGCACTTGTCGTGTTTTGCGAACAGTTCGAATTTCCGCAGTCGTTGTAGGACTTCTTTGACGTGCCTCTCGTGCTCGCTCCGTGACTTCGAGAAGATAAGTATGTTGTCCAGATAGACTATGACGAAAATGTCCAGCACATCGCGGAATATGTGGTTCATCAAGTGTTGGAATGAGGCTGGGGCATTCGTGAGGCCGAATGGCATCACTCGGTACTCGAACAGCCCGAACCGAGTTCTGAATGCGGTTTTCCATTCTTCCCCGGCGGCGATCCGGAGGAGGTTGTACGCGCCACGTAGGTCTATTTTTGAGTAGATAGTGGCCGCACGGAGTTGGTCTAGTAGATCTCCGATCAACGGTAGGGGATAACGGTTCTTGACGGTTATGTTATTCAACTTGCGGTAGTCCACGCAGAGGCGTAAGGATCCGTCTTTCTTCTTTACGAATAAAATTGGCGAGGCCGCTGGCGACTCCGAAGGTACGATAAAGCCTTTCTTGAGGTTCGTATCCAAGTAGTCTCGGAGGGCCTCCTGTTCGGTCACGGACAGCGAGTAGATCGGGCCGAATGTCGGCTCAGCGCCGTCGAGTAGCGGGATGCGGTGGTCGAAAGGCCTATGAGGAGGTAGCTTGGTGGCCTCCGACTCCGAGAAGACATCCAGGAACTCGTGGTATTCCGTAGGTACCACTTCCTCCATCCGAGGTGGGTCCACGGAGATGGCTCGTAGGTAGATCGCCCCCTTGGGTTCGTCCGTAATCTGTTCGAATGTGTCACGATGCTGCGCTCTCCCGTTGGCAGAGGCCCTCTCGCACAATATCAGAGTCAAGAATAAAGGATAAAGGGGTAGAAACGAGGATGTCGAGGTAGGATCCTCGTCGAGGTTGGATCCTCGTCGAGGTTACAAGGTCGTCGAGGTAACAAGGTCGTCGAGGATACAGCGTGAGTGCGACTCAGCCACGCTGCGTGCCACGGAGAGAGTGAGATCGTCAATGGTGATCCATGAGACTCAATCAGAGAGTGCTGAAGAACTACGACGGGCGCCCGGGGCATCCTATATGACTCTGCGCCTGCCTCCCGTCGTCGCGCGTTCATCCAACGTCTACTCCCTCGTCGAGGTTCTCCAGCCCGAGGTAGGTCACGTGTCGGCCACGTGAGAGGTGTCGGTCACGTGCGTAGGTCGTCGAGGGCGTGGCCGTCGTGACACTCTGCCCACCTTTGAAGTCGAGCTCCTGCGAGACACGCGCTATCTCCATCCACTCCAGCCTTCATCCTCGTCCTCGTCCTCGTCGAGCACACCCGCATTGCCGATCCATGAGTCGAGATAGCAGTCGAATGACGTCGCTTGTAACGGGAGCGAAACTCTGGCGACAAGTCGTCGAGCGGTCGTCAAGGAAACGGTGAAAGGACTGCCAATCCGTCGTCGAGGTAGCCTCGTGTTGCTCGAGGGCGTCGCCATGTCGCGGGATGCTCGAAAACGACATAAACAGAGGGGGGAGAGGGCGTCAGCGCTCTCATCCCCACCATCAACCTCAACTCACGCCTTATGCCCTGGCTACACCTCTCGAGACCAAGAACACTCGACGCATCCACCTTCACCACAAGCTCGCCCCCTCCATCTCCCTACATCCTCTTCGACAGCAGTTCTCTAGACAACGCGCTGTCCTATCCTTCTCCTACAACCCCTACGGCAACTATAGACGAGGCATCTTCTGACTCAGACGGGTCAGTAACACTCTGCACAGAAACCGATTCTCGATTTGAGACTGTCAGTGTCGACTCGATGTCCAACCCATCCCCATCTCGTGCCGGCACCGCCCAACCCGAAGGCACCCCCTTCCCATCCCCCACGCAAGCCGCCTCGACTGCCGACATCCCAACAGTCGACGAGGCTGTTCCACTCCCCGCCGTCGGAGCCATCCCACCGCCCGACGAACAAGCTGCGGAGCTACTCAGCGATGCGCCTGCCGCGGCTGTCCCACAGGAAGAGGGGGAGGAGGAGTTGGATGTAGAGGCTGATGTGGACGAGCTAGCGCCCGACACTCCGGCATCGTCGAGCTTGTCCGAGGAGGAGATTTCTCCTAGCCGGCGATTTGACCCGCGAAATGCCTCCGAGGAGGCATACTATGTGAAGAAGGGATGGGGACTGCCGGTCCCGGAGTCAGAGCCATTGGACCGTTCATTCTTTGGTGAGTAAAGTCTGCAAGCTTCGCCCAAACTGATCAGTAGGCTCCCACTACCCCGACCGAGGACAGCGGGGATACAACAGATCTCTGACATGGGCCCGGGTGAGTATTGTTAGCTACTTGGTATCCTCTGACATTCAGCAACAAGCGGGTTCACGGCCGATCCGAGTCCTGGAGGGAGATGAGCGATGCGAGGCATGTGTCGCGGACGACCTCCCGTGTCGCATCGTCGAGGAAGGCAAGAAAGTGAAGTGCTTAACGTGCGGCACCCTGGCCTGCTCGTTCGGCACGGTAACTCCTGGCCCCTCGTCATCGGCACGGCGCCGTCAGGTGTCCTTCGCCCGCGGCACGTCTCCCTCGCCCGTCACGCCCGGCGCCCGACGCTCCGGCCGACTCGCTGCAGCCCGGTCCACGTCGACGACCTTGGCTGCTGGCCTCGCCAACATCGACCTAGCGGGCACGGTCAAGGCTTCTGGGAAGAAAGGGAAGGGAAAGGGAAGAGGGAAACGTCGGGCTCGCTCTTCGTCCTCGCCCATTTCGTCACCGTTGTCACACAAGAGGCTCCGCTCGGGGCATCCTACCTCGACGAGTAGGCTGAGCCCGCTCCCTCCCCCTGCTCCGGAACCGATGGATGACGCTGGCACGGGTTGGCTAGGGGATGGCGGACTCGATCCTGTACCTCAAGCCGGACCATCAAGGACTTCTCACTGGTCTCCACCCCCTCCCATGATGCAGCTACCGCCGCCAACACCACCACCACCCGCTCCAATGACCTCGACCTCTGCCCCAGACCGCCGGTGGCAAGAGTTATTTCAATTGAGTCACTTCGCTCGCCGAGAGACTCAAGCACCGATGCGTACCTACTTTATCTCACGGGCGCGAGACATCGCAGGTGACTTGGGTGTTAACTTCGACGAGTTGACACTTGGGGAGTTTCTCGAGGGAACATCTTGACCGTAGCTTGTCTTGTCTCTTACTTCTTGCTTCTTGCTTTTGCCGTCTTGACTCTTGTATCTTGCCGCATGTATGTCTCTCACCGCTCACTGCTTCTCAGCCTATGCTCTGTCGCTGCTTCACTTAGGCCCTGGTTGCTGCTTGGCCTCCTGGCTTCTCCGGGTTCTCCTTGTGGAACTTCTCAATGCTCGCCCAGGCTCCATCAATGTTCCCTGCCGGTTCCCATGTCGTCGCCTCATCCGTTCCCTCATACCCGAGCCACTCCACCTTGTACTCCAATCGCCCTCTCCTTTTCCTCGAGTCGATGATCCTCTTCACCTCGAATGATTCCCCTTCCTCGTCGACTTCCACAGGCCCTGGCGGATCGTATGTTTGTCCTGGGAGCGTCGGTGGCTCGAATACCTTGAGTCGGTCCACCGAAAAGACTGGATTGACCTTCATTGTGTCGGGCAGCTCAAGCTTGTACGCGCTGCCCGCCTTTGCGATGATCCTGTAGGGTCCACACCATTTCAAGTCGAGCTTCTTCGAGGGTCGTCGAGTTTGTATGTTTTCCATCGACAGCATCACTTGGTCCCCTACCTTCATCTCGGGGGCCTCCTGATGCTTGGCATTATACCCTCTAGCGTATGCTTCATTGGCGAGCTCGATGTTCTTCTTGCACAACGCGTGCACCTCCTCGAGCGAAGCAAACTTCTCGACGACTGATGGGATCTCTCGAGCCTCTCCCTCGACGACGATGGATTCTGCCCACCTTGGGGCGTAGCCGAAATTTGCTTCAAACGGCGTCATCATGATTGCCGAATGCATTGAGTTGTTGTACGCGAACGCCGCCCGCTGGAGAAGGGTAGCCCAGTTGTCTTGCTTGTAGTCGCAGAAGATCCTCAGGTATTGCTCGAGAGCTTGATTTGTCCTCTCTGTCTGCCCATCCGTCTGAGGGTGGAAGGCCGTCGAGAGGCTGACCTTGATGCCGAGGGTGTTGCACATTGCCCCCCACAGCTTGCTGGTGAACTTGCTTCCTCTATCCGAGATGATGCTCGTGGGTAGCCCATGCTGCGCTACCACATTGTCGAGGACAAGGTCGACCAGGCCTGCCGTGTTGAGCCGAGTTGTCGTAGGGATGAAGATAGCCCATTTGGTGAGCCGGTCGACGACGACAAGGATCGAGTTGAAGCCCGAGCTGGCGGGAAGCTCCTCGATGAAGTCCATGGATATCGAGGACCATGGCCTGTCAGCAATCTCCAGGCTGTGTAACAGTCCATGGGGACGCTGACGCACCGGTTTGCACCGCTGACACACTGCACACCCTCTCACATACTTCTCCACATCCCGTCTTAGTCCCAACCAACAGTACTCCCTCCTAACCAGCTCCAGCATCTTCGCAACTCCAGGATGTCCAGCCAATTGCCCCTCGTGGTGATCCCGCATGACCTTTACTCTTGCCTGTTTGATGTCCGGGATGTAGAGTCGCCCGTTGATCCTGAGCAGGCCATCCTCGTCGAACTTGAACTTGCTTGCCTCGTCGAGGCCCAGTCTTTTTGCCAATGACCATGCCCTTGGGTTCTCCTCCTTCGTAATCCTCTTCTCCCCTCTTAACTCCCCAAGCTCCTCCAATGTATCCTTCAAGTCCTCATCTCCGCCCTGCCCTTCCTTTAATTCTCCTCGAGACAATCCCCTCAATTCTCCTTCCTCGTCTTCTTCTCCTTCTTCGTCTTCTCCTCCTTCTTCGTCTTCCACCAGCGCTCGCAACATGTAGCCCAGACTGGACGTGGCCGTACTCTCCTTGTCGAAGCTTGGCAGGGCTTGGACTAGCTCTGGTTCTGCGTTCTTGCCCTGTGGAATATAGTCGGCTCTCCTCGATAATGCATCCGGGTAGGCTGCCTTGGTTCCTGGTCGGTAGACGATCTTGTATGAGAAGCCAGCTAGGGTATCCACCCATCTCGCAACTCGAGGGCTGAGTTTCTGTGGCTCCATCCAGTATGTGAGGTTGAGATGGTCGGTCAAGATCGTCGAGGTAACCTGCAGAAGGAGATGCCGACGCCGCTTGAAGGCCATGACGATCGCGAGGAACTCTTTCTCCGTGGTGGTGTAGTTGAGCTCCGCTCCTGAGAAGGCACCCGACTCGACTGCAACAGGGTGTTCTTGTCCTGTCGAGGAGTTCACCTGCGAGATGATGAACCCCCATCCGTAGACCGAGGCGTCTGTCTGGATGATAGTCTCGAACGTCGGGTTGAAGTGAGCGATCACTGGTGCTTCGCTCATTCGCCTCTTGATCTCCTCGAACGCCCACTGCTGTCCATCTCCCCAATGGAAGTCGATATCCTTCCTTGTGAGGTGCGAGAGAGGCCCAGCGAGCTTGGAGAATTGCGGTACGAAGCGTCGGTAATAGCTCGCAAGACCGAGGAACCGTCGAGTTTCGTGTAGGTTTCGAGGGGTAGGGAAATTGCGAACACCCTCGACATACCCACTGTCAGCCTCGACGCCCTCGTGCGAGATGATGAAGCCCAAGAACTTCACCTTAGTCTGCTCGAACTCCGACTTAGACGCCTTCACAAACAGTCCAGCCTTCCGCAACGCCTCCAGCACCGCCTTAGTCAATCTCCTAAGTTCCTCGAGGTTCTCCGCATGGATGAGAATGTCGTCGATGTAGATGATGACCCCTTTTCCCAGGAATTCGTGCAGGACTTCGTTCAAGAAGTGTTGGAACACGCTCGGCGCGTTCCGAAGTCCGTCTCGCACCACCAGTGACTCGAACATTCCTCGAGGGGTACGGAATGCTGTGAACTTCTCATGTCCAGGAGCCATCCGGAGCAGCTGGTATGCTCCCGGCAAGTCGAGCTTCGTGTAGTATCTCGACTTGGCTAGGTCGTCGGTCACTTGGGATATCAGGGGTAGCGGATACGCGTCTGGCACCGTCATCTCGTTGAGCTTGCGATAGTCGACAACCATTCTCAGTTCTCCTTGGGCCTTCTTTGGTACGAAGAAGCTTGGTGACCCATAGGGCGAGTTCGAGGGTCGAATCCTTCCAGCCTTTCTCTCTCGATCCAGCAACTTGTCGAGCGCATCCATCTGATCTGGGTTCAGGCTATACAGCGGGGCCACTCGTAGGTCGGCTCCAGGTTTAAGCGTGATGCGTAGGTCGTATTCTCTACTTGGAGCAAGCGTCTCTACCCCTCGTCGAGGATGGAAGACCTCGAGGTATTCGTGATATCGCTCCGGGACAAGATGTTGCACGGCTGCTTCCTCTTCTGGGCTGAGTTCGTACTCGTCATAGTCGGGTAGGACGTCGATATATGCCTCCTTCTCGCTCAACTCCTCGGTCACTGTGCCGCATAGCTCGACTGTATTTCCCTGGTTCTGCTCCCATCGGTTGAATGGGAGCTCAATGCTGTTCGCCTTCGATCGCCTGCTCCTTCGTCTACCTTGTCGCCTTTCCGCCTTGGTCTCCAATGTTCCTGATAGTCGAGAGACCTCGTCGAGGTTCTGTGGTCCGTTCTCCTGGTTCGTCTCTTTCCCGCCTGTCCTCTTCCTTGTCGCCTTCTTCCTTCCAGCATCCAATATCACACCGTTCTCCTTCATCCAGTCATATCCCAACACCACGTCCGCTCCTGCCAATGTTGTCACACCTAACTCTTCCTTTCCTTCACCGCCTAGGACTTTTACTGTTCCCGTCACTCCCTTTTCTACTTGTCCTGCTGAGCTTGGTTTGCCGTCAAAGAGGAGGAGTTGCCGGGGTCGAGGGAGTGGGTAACAGGGGATGTGATGCCGTTCAACGAACACAGAGTCGACGAAGTTACCAGTGGCCCCGGTGTCGAGCAGCACCTTCACCCCGTCGACTTGATTGACGCTTCCTGACACGACAGCCTGCTCTCTGCCTAAACAGCAAACCTCACCACGAATGCATGCCTCCTCATCACTAGCTATTCCGTCCGTGGCAACCAGTGCCCTCTCATCTTTCGCTTCTTCGTCGAGGTTCGGGATTAAAGGTGATTGTGATACAGGGGGGTTGGGAGGTGAATGGGGAGGGGAGGTGGCCGAGAGGATGTCTTGATGGGGCCGCTGGACCTCTCGTATGTTCTCAGCGTCCCTCAAGCTTTTGGGTCCTCCTGCTTGACGATAGGTCGGCCGGGTGCAGGGCTGCCTCGAGGAACGGGAGGTCGTTGCCCGGGAACACAGGCGTTGGCGAAATGACCGACTCCGCCGCATTGGAAACAGAGGCGCTGCTCGTTCCTCCTCTGACGTTCGGCAGGGTCGAGACCTCCAGGAGGCGTTGACCTGAAACCAGGCGGGCCACTAGGGGCTGGCGATGGACGCGTCGACGGGATCGGCGGGAGAGGTCGGTAGGTCGACGAGGCAGGGAGAGCAGCTTGCTGCTGGGTAGTCGGGGCTGGTCGTCGTCGAGCTTCTTCGTACCGCTTGACCTCTGCCTTCTTCTCAGCCTCCCTTGCCCTGAGCCTGTTGTCCAACTTGATGACATAGGACTGAAGCTCTCCGAAGGTCTCCAGCTCCACTGTGGTCCGAGCAACCTCGTCTCGAAGATTGTCTGAGAGGCCCTCGAGCGCCCTAGCTCTAGCTTGCTCGTTGGCTTCCCATCCCAAGACCGCCAGGTACTCCCTAAGCTTCGCGAAGTACTCTGCCGCTGATCCGGTCTGCTTCAAGTCGAAGTATCGCCTCTGAGCGGTCCCCTTGATGTCGGGGTCTCCGAAGTTGTCCCTCAAGTATTTCGACAGCCTCTGGAAGCTACTGATCTTCTCGTCGAGCTCGTCTCCCGACGCGAGAGGTTGGATAGCGTCCTGAACGAATCCTCTGAGAAAGGAGATGGCGTAAATGACCTTGGACTCCTCTGTGAACTTCGAAGGCTGTAGCCGAAAGACGATGTTACATTGCATGAGGAATCCTTCGAGTTTCTCCGGCTTTGAGCCATCGAAAGTGTCGGGCGGGTTGGCCTTTGGCTCGCTCGATGATGCGTTGGTCGAGGGAGCGGGGGAGTTGGCTCGTCGAGCCTCGATGGCAACGAGCTGTTGCAGGATCTGAGCGAGGGAAGCCTGATCCGCCATGTTGTTGGGTGTGCTAGACCGGCTAGCAGGAGGAAGACGAAGGGACTGTGGTAAAGCTTGGTGCTCGTGGTTCGGGTTGAGTGATGTCGAACGTCGAGTCTCGATGGGCATATGCCCCGGGTGTGCGTGGTTGTGCGAAGAGGTAATAGCACTCTCTGATACTGTCACGATGCTGCGCTCTCCCGTTGGCAGAGGCCCTCTCGCACAATATCAGAGTCAAGAATAAAGGATAAAGGGGTAGAAACGAGGATGTCGAGGTAGGATCCTCGTCGAGGTTGGATCCTCGTCGAGGTTACAAGGTCGTCGAGGTAACAAGGTCGTCGAGGATACAGCGTGAGTGCGACTCAGCCACGCTGCGTGCCACGGAGAGAGTGAGATCGTCAATGGTGATCCATGAGACTCAATCAGAGAGTGCTGAAGAACTACGACGGGCGCCCGGGGCATCCTATATGACTCTGCGCCTGCCTCCCGTCGTCGCGCGTTCATCCAACGTCTACTCCCTCGTCGAGGTTCTCCAGCCCGAGGTAGGTCACGTGTCGGCCACGTGAGAGGTGTCGGTCACGTGCGTAGGTCGTCGAGGGCGTGGCCGTCGTGACAGAATGCCTCGGCCGAGATGAGGGAGATTGCTTTTAGTTTTCCCGACTTGCCCTGGTGTGATCTCGAGGGAGGAGGTTGAATGGCCAGGTTATCCCAGTCGAGCGTTGGCTTGACTTCTTTAAAGAATGGCGCCCCAAGGATGATGGGGCCCACATCTAGTCTGGCGACCAGAAATGTAGCTGTGTAAGGCTGGAACCCTTCCCCTAGCAAGAGGGTGAGGGTAACCTCTTGTTCGATAGCGCTGCGGGAGCCATCCGCTAATCGTAGGGTCTGTTTGATTCTAGAAGGGCGCAATTCGAGTTTCGACTCGATGGCGTAGGTTTTCTCTATAAAGTTCCGGGAGGCCCCGGTGTCGAGCAGCGCTCGGGAGACTAGTGATTGTTTGTTTGCGATCGCGACAGGTATATGGAAAAGGTCTGGGGTATCAGGAATAGCTGGCGTCGAGATTGGGAGTGCGGCGAAGGTGGCGGTCACGCTGAGGCGTACCTCGCCGCCGCGGGGCTGGGGTACGCCAACTTGTTTTCCGAATCGTCTTTGTCGAATTTCGTATGATCGAGGTTGGCGTTCGCGTTCGGTGATTCGTGTCTAATACCATTGAGGCGGACTGCGTTCGCCCCCGATGCGGGGCTGTTTCGAGGAGCTCGCGTTTTCGGGGCCGTGGGGCAGTTGGCTACAATGTGATCCGGGCTCTCACAGTATAGACACAGGTTTTTGTCCATCCGTCGCTGTCTTTCGCTGGGCGAGATCCTACCCCTCGAGTGTCCGTCGTCCTTCCGATATCTCTGGTTGGTCGGGGGTCGAGAGGGCGGATTCGGGGATCGAACGTAGTCCCTCGAAGGTCTGTCGGCGCGGTCGCGAGAGTGAGTTGTCGCCGGCGCCTCGCCGAACCTTTTCGAGGTAGCTCGCTCCGGCTTGCGCTGCAGCAAGTTGTTGCGGACACTGTCCTGCTGTACATTGAGACGAATCGCTATGTCCGCCAGCTCTTTTAGGGATCTGGGCTCGTGCTCGCGATTCGCTATGGCCAGGCGGATCTCGGGTCGCAGACCCGACTCGAACATGTCTCGTAGGCTACGGTCCTCATACTCCACATCGGCTGAGATCGCCAGGAATCGTGCATAGTATTCCGAGACCGTGCGGGTTTGCGACAGTTTCTTGAGTCGCTGCACCGCAATTCGGTGTCTATCCGGGTCGCCGAACATGTCCTGTAACTCGGAAATGAAATGGTCCAAGTCGGAGCAAAAAAGGGGTTGTTCGATTTTCGGCCTGTTGAAGTACGGTTCCCACCAACGAAGGGCATTTCCCCGTAGGTAGGATGCCGCCCAAATGACTTGCCTCCGCGAGTCCAGGCCACCGCCTTGCATGCTAAGGTACATTCGTACCTGGGTAATGTATTGCGGTAGCTTATCGCGGTCACCGTGATATTCATCTGGGGGGTTCACCTTGAAGGATCTCGTCGCGTTCGAAATCCTCTGAGCGGACTCGAGCGGCGAGTGGTCGTGGTCGAGATCCGTGTCCGTGATCTCTTCCAGGGGTGTACCTTGCGCGGCTCCCGTGTGATGAGTGGTTGCCGGGGTGGCCCGTTCGGCCAATGCGAGACGGGCGGCCGCTAGGGCCGAGTCGCTCTGCTCCTTGGCTTGGCGAAGCTCGAGTATCTGACGTCGGAGTTCCTCAACCTCCGTAGGAGTGTCGAGGTCCTCCGAGTCCGGGTCGACATGCGACCGTAGTTGGCGAGTGGAAGCACTCATGTTCCTCGACTTGCAATACTCAGTGCGAGTATAGTCGAATGTATCTAATGTCAGGACCGGACGTAGGATAGTCCGCGTCGAGCTGGGAAGTCGAGGTTGCCTCGCAGGGAGTATGCAATCGAGTAGGGTTACTAGAAGTAGACTGAGAGTACAAGAGATACATTCGACTAGAGATCTTCTCTACTCGAATGTCTACTATATGTATTCGAAAACCGTTCAACTATACTAGACAGTCCGAGTGCCGCATTTAGCAGTTCGGCTACTTCACCCGGATGAGGCAAGTGGGCGGTTGGCTGAGTCAGGCCGTGTGGCACTTGGCCTTGTCTCATTCCGCCACAGTCTCAGTGCCACAGTCCTGACAAGTCTGTCAATCGTGCGACGGTTGATGCAGGCGCTGTTCACTGCTTTTGCTTCACGTCGATCCCCTCATATGTCTTTTCCCATGAAGCGATGTTCTTTCCCCATATCACGTAGCTCGGCGGGGGCACGTCTTTGACCTCGAACAAGCCTGAGGCTAAGCAGTCGTTGAGAGTCAGCTAGAACAGGTTCCCTTACCGATTTTAACGTAGAAGTTTTCCGGCTGATCGACCGTGGAGTGCGTGTAGATTGGTCTGAAGGGTCGGCTTCAGTCTGTTGAGGAGAAGGCGATTCTTACGAATGACATCGCGGACATGAGTATCTTAAGACCTCGCCACCGGATTCGCCACGCTCAGCATATACATCCAGGTCGGGTCCGCTGATATCGCATTGCTCTGACGGACAGCCCCAATCACCGGTGTGTCTATGATCAGCTCAGCTCCTCTGATATTTCGATACACTCACGTGTAGCCGTAAGCCTTGCGACACGACATACACCCTACACCTCAGTAAGTAGCACGGCAGTCCGCAGGTCATGCGCACAGCAATTAGACCATTTGAGCCCGGTGGGAATGGTCACTTTGATGTCCCCGCACAGGCAGCTGCCGTTCAGGCGCGACATGAGGCAGTATGATCAATTGCTTCCAAGTCAAACAACGCTTCTTGCTACTTGTTGCGTCCACATTGAAAGCAAGGATGACTGGACTTCTGGCTTAATGACGTACGTGCAGCCACGTGGTCCACCAATGGCTCTCTTCCTCGACGCGATCTTTGAGTCGTTCGACCTGGTCTGAATCAGTCTGGACTGCCTGCAGGGCTCTGTGGATGTTGGGACACCGGCAGGAGCTTGCGCGTCAGGTCACCTTTCTGATCGAGACATTCGCAGAGAGTCGCCTGGGGCTCGATTTTTATCGGTCCGGTTCTCGCGCCGAGACGACCGCTGCATTCCGTTGCGTACGTGAACGCATTCAGTGAATATGTCTTCAAGCATTGAGCCCCCAGCAAAGTCCGGCTATCCGAGCAAGTATCCGAACCACATGACAATGCAGGTGCTGACGGCGATGCAGACCGCTGGGAAGAGCGATGGCTAGTTACACGCGCACGCTGCACGCATGGTGACTAATGCTCAGGCAGGAAAAGAACACGAAGTGGGATCAGGGACATGCACATCCGGCACTCATACGCTTGCTTCGAGAGCAAGGAGAGGCATTGGGTATACCAACGGCGGGCAGGGCGCTTGTGCCCGGCTGTGGTTCCGTAGGATCGAAGCTCCGGTCATGCTTATCGGCACTGATCTGCCAGGGCTACGATGTCCTTCTCTTTGCCCAGCGGGGCTTGCACTCGACGGGTCTTGACATCGCGCCGACTGGAGTGCAAGCCGCTCGCTCGTGGCTGAAAGAGCACGGTTCGGCCGAAGATAAATGGGAGATTGTTCAGACGGACTTCTTCGCATATTCGCCAAAGCATGGCTTCGATCTGATCGTCGATTACACGCAAGCTAGCCTTTACTGTATGTTAATCACAGCGCTGACGAGCAGGTTTCTTTGTGCTCTCCCGCTCGAACTTCGCAAAGACTGGAGTGAGGCCGTCACGCGATTGGCGGCCAAGTCAGACACAACCCGACTCATCACAATCATGTATCCCCTCGGTAGACCGAAGGACGAGCGAGGGCCTCCATGGCCGCTCGAGGAACAGACGTATCACGAGCTGCTCGATGTCAATTGGAGACTGATTCATGTCGAGGAGCTCAGAGATGGTGAACAAAGAAAGATAGGAGCTCCCGGAGGCGAGAAAGTGGGCGTCTGGCGACTTCGGGACGTTTAGCACCTGTTTGTGTAAATGAGCCCTCCACTTTCCTGTGCCTGTTGTAATCACGTGCCAACTTCGGGGCGGCCATCCATCCAGAATTTTGAAGTCCACCTTGCTCTGGCTGTACATTGCGACCGGACAAAATGCCTAGAATCAGGAAGAGTGAGCTACATGCGCAACAGAAACGATGGCAGATTAATCTTCACAGAGACGTCCAACCGTGGGACCACCCGGCATCGTGCCAAAGTCACCAAGAAAGCGGCCGAGCAGAGGAAGAAGAACAAGAAGCAGGCCAAGCGTGACCCGACATGGAAGTCCAGTCAGTCATCCTCTTCTCAAGACGTACATGACTCTGACAATCCAGAGAAGAAGAAGGATCTCGGCGTCCCAAACTCCTTTCCCTTCAAAGATCAGATCTTGGCCGAGCTCGCCGAGGAAAAGCGTCAATCTGAAGAAGCGAGATTGGCCAAGAAAACTGCTGCAAAGGCTTCAGCAGTTGTCGAGGAAGAGGAAGACACGCCGGGGATTCAGTCGCTCAGCTCGACCAAAGCCATCTCTGCGCCTCTCACGGGCTCGCTCAAGGCCCCCAAACAAATCCCGATCGAGGCCGATGTTCCTGATCTCGTCGACACCCAGCTCGCGACTCTGCAAGACGTGCTGGACAAAGCCGATGTTGTGCTCGAAGTTGTCGACGCCCGAGACATTCTGGGCGGTAGGAGCAAATTTATCGAGAACCTGGTCAAGGAGGCGGGGAGCAAAGTCGCTCTTCTTGTCAACAAGATCGGTTAGTGGGAAGGCGGCATGAGGGGCAATGCTAAAGGGTAGATCTTGTCCCTTGCGAAACGCTAGAGGCATGGTTGAACCACCTTGATCTGCCAACCTTCTTATTCAAATCCCCCTACGCTGAGCCCGTTGCCTCAAGCTCGAAGACACCTGTCTCGTCCACCATCGAGCCGAACGCCATCATTGGCAAAAATGAGCTGTTCTCTGCTTTCAATGCTTGGGCGCACGAGAAGTCGGACAAGTCATCCGAGGGTCTTGTTGTTGCTCTTATGGGCCTTCCAAGCGTTGGCAAGACATCTGTGTTGAATGCCTTGATCCGAGGGAAGCGGGCTTTCGATGTGGCTGCCCCGCAACCCAGCATGGCATCTGCCAAACACCCGGCTCCTACGACCAGTGCGCCGGTGGAGGTTGAGGTTGACGCTGGAGAGGAGAAGATCAGGGTTATCGACACTCCGGGATGGGAGTTCGCCGATGAAGAGGAAGACGATGATGACGAGACTGAGGAAGCGGCCGATGAAGAAGTCGAGCCTGACATGGCCAAGTGGGACGCGATGGAGGAGCGCGTTGCAGGAGATCTGCTTCGAAGGAATCTTGGCAGAGTTGACCGAGTCAAGGACGTCTTTCCTTTGGGTATGTCTACCGTTCCATGTCCAAAATTCATGTTCTGATTACAGTCAACTACATCTTTAAGCGATCAAACCAACAAGATCTCATGATCCACTACAACATCCCTGCTTTCAAGGAGGGTGACGTTGACGCATTCTTGACCTCGCTTGCACGAGCGAATGGTCGGTTGAAGAAGGTGCGTACCCTCCTACCTCTCATATGTCGGGTACTGATCAAGCAGCACGGCGAGCCCAATCTCGAGGCATCGGCTCGCATACTCTTGCGAGACTGGGCTTTCAACACCCTATACCAATATGCCACACCGCCGAAAGCAGTCCAATCTTACGCAAGCAGCGATCGACCAGATATGGCCAGCGTACTCTCCAAATGTGCTCACAAGAGAGACTTGAAACGGGCCCGGCCATTGGTGCGCTTCCGTGGAGGAGAGGTCGATGACCGTGAGGTAAGGCTGTCCTTCTTCTCATGATCAAGCTGACAGATAGGTGATACTGGATGATGACTTCACTGCCATCCATGCTGCCGAAAGCGAGGAAGACGATGAAGATGAGGACGACGATGCCGAGGATGATGAAGTGGACGGTCCGGATGACGAGGATGATGAAGGGGAGGAAGAGGACGAGCTACACATCGGTACGGACGACGGGGAAGAGCTCGAGCTAGAAGATGGCCCGGAGCCTTCCTCTGGTTCATCGCTCCCCTCCGATGGTGAGGACGAAGATGAGGAGGCAGAAGAAGAGGAAGAAGAGGAGGAGGAGGAGGAAGAGGAAGAGGATGAGCCGCTTCCACAAAAGGGTAAACGAAAAGCTCTCGCCTCTCCTCAAAGCAGACAGTCCGTCAAGAAAGCAAAGCGGGTCTCATTCGGTCGTCACGTTGAGCCAGCAAGGCCTATCAAGGGCATCTTGAAGATCCCCAGCTCCACTCCGGCTCATGCCAATGGCCACGGCAAGGGCAAACCCAAGCCGACATCTGTGCCGGCCGCCAAGAGCGCAAAAGCGGGGGAGAAACGAAAGCGATAGACGCCTTCGACTGTAGGGCCTTGATTCTCCTTGTATTTGTACGACACTTGCATTTGCTATGGTTTTGTGACTGATGGTGGCCTACACTAACCTGGTATCGCACCGGACTGCGTTGACATTCGGCTGGTAGTCTTGTTCACGCTGCCTTAGACTGGTCCTCCTCCACTCGGAAGTCACGATGACATCACCCCAAATGATCCACTCGTCCGACATGTCAGTCTCGCTCCTTTCTCCTCGCCCCTTTGTCTGCACCAAAGGCAACGCCTTCGCACCGCAGGACCACCCTCCTCAGCCAGTGGGCTGACGGCGAATCACACGACAGAGCCTGCATCTCATTGTCGAGCCTCGATCTCTCGACTTTGGCAACAATCCTTGCTGATATAATGAACCAAGACCAAGCTGAACCCCGAACCAACGCCTCGGGCGGAACGACATTGTCCGACGCAGCGACAGCCGGGTGGCTACAGGCTCGAGGCTTCATACTGTGTGATGCTTATGCCTTCACCATCCGAGCGCCTTCGAATGTTTCTGTTCACAAGTGCCCGGATCCTCAGCAACCAACATGTGTGAGCTGCGGTCGTAGTGTCATGGGTATGCACTGGCATCGATCAACGCAGGGGTCGACGCCGCTGAGCATGCTCTGGCATGACACGGCAGAGAAGACGGTCCTCTGCTACCCTACCTGTGGACCGAGTAATACTTCGGCAGACTCCATGAGGGGCAGGACAGCAGCTGGTGCAACCTGGGCAAGCGGGGCGTTGACACCGCCGGCGGAAGCAGAGCAGCAGCCCACCCAGTAGGCTCGGGCAGGTCAGGCTCGACGAGGTATGACTACTTTCGTACATCATTCGTCTTCTGAGAGCAGTGTCTGCTTCTCATCAGTCTAAGCACTCTGTGCGTGGCGATTGTCATGCAACCCCGTTTTTACACGCAGCCTTCGGTGGCTACTTTGGCGGTACTGTAAGCTGTCAGGCTAGGGCATTGTTCCTGCAGTAGCGAGATTGGCAGAGGCAAGAATACGACATACGAGGTGAAAAGAGATGCCGCCCCGCCTCATGACCGGCCCATTTCGGCAGCAGGGCGCACGGACTGCGTTTCGTCATTCCCTTGTCTACGATCCCCAGTGGTTCTTCCGAGACCTGAGCCGGTCTAGCGGCGCTGAGGGCGTTCGGTCTGTTTCATACCCCGTCATGACTCAAGTAGCAGAGAAGCTGTCGCATTGTCTGCCCACCAAGGGCGATGCCACGATCCCAATGGGACGTCACTCTTACTCCGACGGTGTACAAAGGACGTTTCCCCCTTCACTCTCTGACCGTCAGTAAGGACTCCTGGTAGCGCGTGTCAAGGAGTGCTGATTGACCGAGACAGACATACATTGGGATGGCGAGGCTCATACACCTCTTCGTACATTTACATCTATAGCGTCCAGAGGGAGTCCGAATTCGCTTTCCTTGGAAGACAGCCTACCCAAAATATATCTGAGGAGCCGGCATCGAAGAGCACCATGCAGCAAACTGACCAACCCACCACACACGTTCCAACTGCTTGGAGCATCGCGCAGGCGAGCTGGCTTGTCCAAACGGGCTTCAACCTCTGCGACACGCCCGCCACGGCCCATCAAACCGGAGTCAAGTCGTGCACGTTATCGCCGCCTTGGTGTGAGGCATGCGATACCCAACTTGAGAGCCTGCACTGGCACGCCGACCGGGAGACAGGAGCTCTGTGCACGAGACAGAGGTGCATAGATACGTATACCCTGGGGGCCACGGACAACGATGGCACGGTTGGCCCCACCCGGATGAGCCGAGCCCTCACTCCCCCCGAGGAGGACCCGAACCAGCAAGGACAGTAGCCTGTCAGCCTATTCTGTCGTCGGCGATCGATGATATGCACCTCGTCCACAAATTATACATCACAACATTGACATGACATTATGAAGTACACGACGTGCTGCGCTACCGAGAATGCTTGCTGCCGAATCTGAGAGGTGGTCGGCCACCCTCAAAACCGTTCAGAGCAGGGTCGACCCAGAAAGTCCCTTTCCATGCCTTCCACACTGTCATACCCATAACGTACATCCAGTTGAAGACGACTTGCAGGCTGACGACCGTGCCGATGATCTTGAACGCCATCGAGTCCAGCTCGGTGGCGAGTATGATACTGGCACTTGCCCAGACGCCGACGGGGAAGGTGATGGCGGTAAAGCCGACAGAGAAGTTTTGTGTGCCGAAAAACGTCCGATCGCGGACTGTCTGCTCGATGATGAGGATGTGTGCCAGGATGTACCAAACAAGTCCGAGTCCCCAGATGATCAGGGAGGTGACGAGACAGACGGCGTACACCCCGTCGCCGATTCTCTTGGCCGATTCGGCTTCAAGGGCAATCGCGAAGGAAATGCCATTTTGGTAGGCTAAGTCGCGAGCAACACGGCCCATGAGGGCGATCCCGTAGGCTCCTTGACCGCATGGTCCAAGGGGCAGAAACGTCGAAGTGAGAGCCACAGCGGGCGGCGGCCCATACATGGTCAGACGCGAAATCCAAAGAGCGATGACCATGAGTGCTATGGGAACGCCAGTACCCCACGTAACGAATGCGACGAGAAGTGTCGATCGAGCAAGTTGGGGCGCGAACGGTGTGATGGTTTGCGCCACAAGTGCCGTCGTCGATGCCACGACGACGCAGGTGACGATAGGAAGCAGCCAGATGGCCGCGACAGATTCTGGGGTATGATTGTGTCGGGTGAACCTGTCTGTCAGCCTCGTCGCCGCAGCACTGGCGAAGGGGACTTGCATGATCCACAGCATGCCGATGTTCACAATGACACTCAACACTAGATCGATCCACATCAGACCCAGAGCAAGTTGAGCGCCATGCCATCCCCAAGACGGTACACAGGCGAGACAGATCATATTCTTTTGCTCAGCATCACCGTCTTATATGTTTGGCCAGGCTCACAACAATGGTAACAAACCCCATGGGCAACGTCCCCCAAAACATGCTCGACACGAGGTGGTGCAGCACAGCGGTGAAAAGACCTTTGTACCTGACATATCGGATGACGTTGCCGATAGCGAGCAGAACGAACAGGACCACATTGAACACGAAGACGACGATGGATAGGCGTTTCAGCCACTCGGCATTATACGGCAGTTGATGTAAAAGGATCGACACGATGCCGGTTCCCATGTTGAGCGAGAAAAAGCTTGGCGCGAGATTGAGGACAGCAAAGTCGAGAGAACCGACGAAGCTGGCCCAAGCACTCGAAGGGGACGTCTGGGCACGCCTGCTCGACACGTCGCCCGCCGAGGATGAGGGCAGCCGCCTCCTGGAGTTGCTGAACGAGTGGTCTGCGGCGACCGCACGATCATCCTCGTCAAGGTTCTGCGCGAGCTCAATGTCGTTGTGAGCGGGCATGCTGAGCTTATCAGACACGAGTGTCGAGGTCGAGTCCATCGACTGTCAGTTTGCCGCTCGGCGTAGGAAGATGGGGTCAAGAGAGAGGTAAGATCCCCTCGAGTCGAGCTTTACATAGTCTTCGAGGCAACTGACAAGAGTCCGAACATCCCGAGTTCAAAGGTAGAGTTGTTCGGAAACGCGAGGTCATGTTCGTAGAAGGAGCAGCGCACGCAAGCATCGCTATTCCTATTCCTACTACGAATAAAGAGATGATTTCAGATGAGTCCAGTTGGGAATTCCGAAGACTCGGGGTGACTCGGTGCCTGAGTCTGAATCATCTCTGACGGCGATCGCCGATACGATTTTGACGAAGTGGTCGGTTGTCATGACGTCCAAGGTCATCTTGGTCGCCTGGAAGGACCTCATCATGGCGGCGGACGCAGTATAGCATTCGGCTATATATCCAAGGGCGACTCCAGAGATGTGGTCGCGGTTTGCGGCGAGCTCTCCTGGTCCACTGAGCAGCCTGCGGAATCCATGCTCGACCTTGCTGGGCCCGCGAATTTGTGCCAGTTGCAGTGTTCGTCCATTCGTCGCGACAGCCGGGGCTTCGTTTCGTACCAGACCAGCTCAACCGACTCGCAGCCACAGAAGCGTCAGAGAACGGCCTCCGCACCTGCCTTTTCATGACATTGAATTGGAGACGGCCATCAAGCCAGCCGATCCTCTCGATTCGGATGACCCCGGCAGGGTGAAAGATGAGGATGTTGAAGGTCAGCTCATTCACCTTTCGATATCTGAGACTGCAAGACTGAAGGACCAGAGGCTCTGGACAGCAGCTCGTCGACAGAGGACGCAGATGTCAACGATGTCCAGTCTCTGGCTCAAGGCACTTTGCGCCCCCAGGCCATCTACATACCTGGTGCGCTCGTCCAGTCTATTCTTTGCTTGCGAAGCTGATAGATAGAGGTCAAACCTGATCGTGAAATGCACATAGCTACGTTGAGGCCCGATCTTTCTCGCGTGCTGTTCAGGTGATATGTGCCCGTCTCGGCAAAGCGGTCGATTGACAGTGCAGTCACGGTGTCCAAGTCGTGCAAGATCCTCGCACGGGCGTTCTCAACTTTTCCGCCCACTACACCAACATTCCCAAACCCTCTATGTTCGCTTTCGATCGTCTGCCCCAGTACATCAAGCCATCCCAAGATGAAGTGTGTTTACACTGATTCTGATTGCGCCCGGGCTCACCAAGCAGGAGCTTCAGGGCATGGCCGTCTCGAACGAATGCGCATTCATCGGATCCACGTCAACCTTGACACAAGCTCTTAGCCAGATCTACTTTGCCTTGAGCTCTGGTAGAGGTGTCGACACTTCGCATCTCAGTCGGGAGTTTGCAGATAGCGTCAGTCATGTCACACGGCGCGCGAGTCCGGCAGCTGAGGCGATAGCCGAGCGGCTTCACCCCCGGGGCCGAGCTCCCCGCTTCTCTGATCATCAGCCAATCCTCAAATGGAGTGTACACGATCGACAGCGACAAGAGATGGGACAGCGAGAACGTATTGAGCGATTACGTGCGTGCTTGCGTGCCTTTGTGAACATCGCACTGAATGGACAGGGCCGCATACTCGAAAACCAGCTCATCCGAAGCCGCAAAGACCTGGCTCGGTTCCTGAAGTCTGCTCCTGCGAGCGCCGTGCCAGAAGAAGAGAGGACAGCTCGAGAAGCGTATCGCTACAGGAAGGCACGTTGGGCTTTTGGACCTCTGCTTGCGGCTGACCATCAGTTCGGCAAATTGCTCATGCGATCTCAGTTGGACTGTCACGATTCTCGCTTACCGGGAAATGGTGTCTTTGACATCAAGACGCGAGCCTGTGCGCCGATCCGACATGACAGGGCAAATTTTGCCGTGCGTATGATTACCCATAACTTGCCGGGAGCTCACAACAGGCGAATAGCGCATACGATGTCTACCTCGAGCGGGGTTGGTGGGAGTCATACGAGCGAGAGTCAGCATCCCGTCTGAAATCGTTCTTTGAGCTCATCGCGAAGGCTGTACGATCTGTCTCGAGCTGGCATGTTGAAGTTCTCGATGCAGGTCCGTATCGGTGACATGGACGGCATCTTCCTCGCATATCACAATACTTCCCGGATCTACGGTTTCCAGTATCTGCCTCTAGAGGAGATCGACCGAAAGCTCTTCGGCTCGAGAGCAATGGCCGAGTCAGCTTTCCGAATCTGTGTGGCCCTGTGGGAACTGGTTGTGCAGCGGATAGTCGAGTGCTTCCCCGGCCAGGTGGGCTACTACTCATCGATGATGATTCCTGCTGAAATTCAGGACGTCGAGGTGACTGTTCATCGCAAGCGTGCCGCCCAAAGCGTCGTGTTCCTGGTTCAGCCTCGCCACTGGGATGAGACGCAAGGCGAGCGGCCCATCCGCGCCCTACGACTGAAAATTCGCAACCAGCTCGACGGCGTGCCTGTGCAAGGTCCCGTCGAGTGGCTGCCGGGAGACAATGATGACGGCACGCTCCCCCCGTGTAAGCCTTTGGAATCGTTTGCGATGCCGTCTACAGTCGCTGACACATAGGGTCGGTCCACTACACGCTCACTTCGGCGGACGGGGAGAGCGTCGAGACCGCTCGCAAGGAGCTAGAGGCCGCGTACAAGCTCCTCGAGGGGATGCAGAATCTTTCCGTCCCCAGCGACTCTTCGCCCACCGAAATGACCAACCGGGACAAACAGCTGCGCGAGAGCCGCGAACGGTCGGTAGTACAGGGGACGTCTGCACAGGACACGCCGGCAGAGGCGAGCGACCCGAATACCGCTGTGGCGCATGAAGGTCCAGTGCAAGGGCTCGTGCCGACGAAATGGGTCTGGCCGACCAAGCGAGTCATGGAGATGCGTAGAGCCGCCTTGGAGAGCGGCGAGGGGCGAAAGAGACGGATGAAGAGTTGGAGGAAGAAGCCGGGATTCAGCTTTCCCATCAGACCACCACACCATTCACACACTTAGTTAGACACCATCGCATCAGCCATCTGTTGTACGCATTTTTGGTTTTGACGGGAATCACAATGCATGAGAACCTAGCATCATTAATGCTGCTTCGTGCTGATCTCTTCACCCAGACTACTAATCTACATCATATATATGCACAAGTCGCCGCGCCCGACGACTGCTCCTTCTCGCCTGCGCTGTGCGCCTAGTCGACCTCCTCCATCGAGCCGCCGACCTCTTCGGCCGGTGCGGCGGCCTCGGTGGCCTCGGCAGCGGCGGGTTCCGGCTCCGAGTCGATGCTGAGACCAAGGGCGATCATGCGGTTGATGCGCGATGCAAAGTCCTGCGGGGAAGAGAGGGTGAAGCCCGAGGTGAGAAGGGCGGTCTCGAAGAGGAGGTAGGTGAGGTCGCGAACGGTCTTGTCGGACTTGTCCTCGGCCACACGGCTCTTGAGCTCCTTGATGATCGGGTGCTGGGGGTTGAGCTCCATGGTCTTCTTCGAAGCCATGTACGAAGACATTGACGAGTCGCGAAGGGCCTGGGCCTTCATGATGCGCTCCATGTTGGACGACCAGCCGAACTGGCCAGTGACGAGGACGCAGGGCGAGTCGGTGATACGGTTCGAGACGATCACCTTCTCGACCTTGTCGCCGAGGTTCTCCTTGATGGCCGAGCAGAGACCCTCGAACTCCTTGACGTCCTTCTCACGCGCCTCCTTCTCCTCGGGAGTCTCCTCGAGCTCGAGACCCTCCTTGGACACACAGACGAGCTTCTTGCCGTCGAACTCCTTGAGCTGGGTGACAGCGTACTCGTCGATGGGGTCGACGAGGAGAAGGACCTCGAAGCCCTTCTTCTTGAGCACCTCGAGGAAGGGAGAGTCCTTGACGGCCTCGAGTGACTCGCCAGTGAGGTAGTAGATCGACTTCTGGACCTCGGGCATGCGGGTGATGTAGTCCTTGAACGAGGTCATCTCGTCGACAGACTTGGTCGAGTGGAAGCGCAGGAACTCGGCAATCTTCGATCGGTTGTTGGAGTCCTCGTGGATACCAAGCTTCAAGTTCTTCGAGAAGGCAGTGTAGAACTTGTCGAAGTTCTCCTTGTCCTCGGCGATTTCGGAAATGAGCTCAAGAGTCTTCTTAACCAAGTTCTTGCGGATGACCTTCAAGATCTTGTTCTGTTGGAGGGTTTCACGGGAGATGTTGAGCGGGAGGTCCTCGGAGTCGACGACACCAACGACGAAGTTGAGGTATTCGGGCATGAGCTCCTCGTTGTCTTCGGTGATGAAGACACGTCGGACGTAGAGCTTGATGTTGTGGCGCTTCTTCTTGGTTTCGAAGAGGTCGAACGGTGCCCGCTTCGGGATGTAGAGCATGGCCTTGAACTCGAGCTGACCTTCAACCGAGAAGTGCTTCACGGCAAGGTGGTCCTCCCAGTCGTTGGAGATCGACTTGTAGAACGATCCGTACTCGTCGGCGGTCACGTCTGAGGGGTTACTGCTAGTCAGTACAGCCTCAATTACCTTCGTCGTCACTCACCGGGTCCAGATGGGTTTTTGCTTGTTGAGCTCCTCGTTCTCGGTAGTGGTCTCCTTGACCTTCTTGGTCTTCTTTGTCTTCTTGGCCGAGTCCTCGTCTTCTACCTCCTCAATCTTGGACTCGCCCTCCTTGACCTCCTCCTCCTCGTCCTCGACCTCCTTCTCGGTCTCCTTGGTGACGACGAGCTGGATGGGGTACGAGATGAACTCGGACTAGAGGGTCAGCTCGTACTCGTCAACTACAATGAGGCGTGCTCACGTGCTTCTTCACAATCTCCTTGATGCGCTTCTCCTCGAGGTACTCCTTGAGGTCTTCCTTGATGAAGAGCTTCATCGAGGTACCACGGCCGAGTCTAGGGCCCTCGGTGTCCTCAGTGATGGTGAAGGTGCCGCCAGCGGCAGACTCCCAGATGTACTGCTCATCGTCGTTGTGCTTGGTGGTGACCTGTACACGCTCGGCGACAAGGTACGACGAGTAGAAACCGACACCGAACTGACCTGGTGCTGTCAGCCTCCTTTACACGCGACCTGTGTGGGCGACTCACCGATCATGGAAATGTCAGCTCCGGAGGAGAGAGCCTCCATGAAGGCTTTTGTTCCGGACTTTGCGATGGTACCGAGGTTGTTGACCAAGTCGGCCTTGGTCATACCGATACCGGTGTCGCGGATGGTGAGGGTGCCCTCCTCCTTGTTGGGGGTGATGCGGATGTAGAGGTCCTTCTCTGTCTCGAGTTGTGAAGGGTCGGTGAGGGCCTGGTAGCGGATTTTGTCGAGGGCATCGGAACAGTTGGAGATGAGTTCACGCAGGAAGATCTCCTTGTTGGAGTAGAAGGTGTTGATGATGAGGTCGAGAAGCTGAGAGATCTCGGCCTGGAAGCCGAATGTCTCGGTAGACATTTTGAATTGCGGATGTCTGTCGGGAAGAGGTCAGCTCTGAGTCTCTGGATCAAAGGATGACCAGCGCGAATGAACAAGAAAGGTTGTACTCACGTGTGCGTTAAGTGTGGGTGGATGAGAATGGAGCGATGCTATTGACGATGCGAGAGATGTGTCTGATGACTTTGAAAAGGAGAGAGATGGTGAGAAGAAATAGGTGGACGTTGAGGGATATCCCGTTTCCTCGTGTCGCACAGAGAGAACCACAGAGATCCAGAATGTTCCTCCACTGCCCAAGTGGAGGTCCATGATTGGGCTACACGTGGGTTACTTGGGAGGTGCGGTGCCAAATCTATCACGCTTACGACACTTCGTGGACCAGCTTTGTCCGTCGGATCCGCATGGCCGAGATAATCGAGTAAGATGGCCGAGTTACGAACCTCGGTCGTGGAAGGGTGATGCACACCTCATCTTTCCGGCGGCGAGGGAGCCTACACCCTCCTTCAGAATCGACTCACACCCATCTCCCTGTTGTACATTGTGTCGCCCAAGCATCTGTTCCTCTGTCGTTTCAATCCATAGGAGAATCGGCCCATGTCAGAGGAACTGCTCGAGGGGCAGAAGCCTCTGGCCCGGAACTCTGCCTGCCATCAGTGCCGGTCAGTCCTTCCCTGTGCAACCCCGTTGATGTGTCAAAGATTCTGACAAATACCACAGGAAGCGCAAGCTGGTTAGTTGCCCCCGTGTTCTATCCGACGCGACGCTATGCATGGTGCATGAACGATGCAGTGAGCTCACGTCTAGAAATGCGATGCCGTCCGCCCCGTATGCACGAATTGCGCAAAGCCAAGAGTACGAGGTGCGGCTATATTAGGAACCGAGAAAGAGGCATGTACCTGGGACGAGGTCAAAGAGGTCTCGGTGAGGACGAAAAAGCGGCGAGAGACAGAAGAGCGACAGCGTGGAGACAGCAATGACTCGGACGTCGGAGAGGGCACAGCCAAGAAATCCAAGATTGAGGAGCTGGAGCGCAAGATTGGTGCGCGAGAGGCCCTCGGGGTTCTGGCAGCTGCTGACGTGGCCAGCGGAATTCGAGCAAACGATCAAGCTGCAGCAGGCGACAGCGTCCACCTCCAAACCAGCTTCTTCGTCCCAATATGCCATGTCCCAGTGGCCTGGGGTACATTCTACCATGTATGGGCAAGCTCCAGTGGCGTTTGCAGGCGCAGGACGGCACATGGCTTCGTTTCCCCAGATCGAGACCGTCAAGGCCCCGCAGGTCTCTTCGATCGACTTCCTCTCAGGCGTCGACCCCGCTCCTCCGATCAAGAATGTCAATACGATGGAGGGATTCTTTGGTATCGAGCCAGGAGGCGTGCACGCAACCAAGCCCGAGCCTGACTCTTTGGGTGCCAGTCCGTTCGAGATGATCTGGCCCGAGTGAGTCTCACGTGGCTCGCCATGCAGGAGTAAAGAAGCTGATCGCGCAGCTGGCCCCCGTCGTTGCCTATGCTATCGGTCGTCGAGGTTCGCCTTTAGCACCATGCGCTGTATGGAGCTGACGGTCAGCACATGGTCAACACGTTCTTCGACAGGATACCGACCCTGCCAAAAATGATCCACAAGGCAACGTTCATGCCTTCCTTGCAACTACCACCGTCTCATCCTCACTTTCCTGTCAGTATCTTTGCACGTGGCTGAACGAGTCTGACATGTTAGAACCTTGGTCTCCTCCACGCCATCATCGCGGTCACCTCATTCCATATCCCTATCGACATGCTCGCATCGAGGGCGTACTTCCCCACTGGCGCACCTTCCGATGCGATCGTCCACCCCATACACGAGCAAGCACCGGAATCCATTTCCAGATACCTTCGAACGGGCACGATACATTGGAACTCGGCAAAGAGTACGGAAGAGGGAGACCCTCGAGCTCGCTTCCAGCTCTGGCACAGACGGAAAGCGCACGAGAGCATCACTCATCACTTTGATCGCGGCGAAAAGTTCCTACAGAGCTTGCAGGCTCATCTGATCGTGTCGGCTGTCGATTCGTTCAATGCTTGGTGCGTTTTATGTCTAGCGCGCGACTTGGCAGCTGACCGCAAGGTGGGTTGATCTGTGGATGCTGGCGGGTGGTTCCGTCCGTATGGCAATACCAATGCTGCTCAATGAGTCGCCCAGTGAGTCTGCAGCGCACGTACCACACAAGAGTCAGCCTGACAGCAGAAAATCCGCCGGACTCTTTACAGCAATTCGGCAAGATCATCGTCGCACCTGCTGCGAATGCTTTGGAGCAGGCAGAGCGGGATCGAACCTGGTGGTACGTAAGATCGCACCGGGCTGCCGAGACTCGCTCACGCCCTAGGATGACGTATGTCTTCGAGTCCTGTGCAGTCTGCTCGACGAACTGGGCGACTGTAAGCACTTGATTTTGGCGAGGTCGTTGCTCACTGCAGTGCCTCAACGACTCTGAAATCACCGTCGAGCTTCCGGTCCTGCAAGACAACTATGATCGTGGTATAGGCGAGCTGGACGGCGTGCAGACCTTACAGTGAGCCATCCATCATTGTCTGTCGACCGACTTACTGACTCGTGGCAGGTCTGCAGACTTGTATTCCCATCGTGCGTCCTGTTTACCTCGTGCAGGATGATTCACTGACCATTGTAGATCCGCCTCGTCATCTTGACGTGAGTTTGAACTACGGCACTTGAACTGAGAGCTCATATATGTAGAGCTTCTGCCTGTTTATCAAGGCCGTCAAGCTGTACATCGATATCGGTACTTTCTTCCGCTCATATGGCCGTGGAAGTCACACCCTTGTGTCAGTTCGCCTGGATTGATCGCTGCACTAGCACTTACATTCAGAAAATACGCCACAGATCCCACCGTTCGCATACTGCTGTCCAAGCTCAATGCATTCCGGATGAGCCTTCCGGCCCATATGCGCCGCCCAACTCAAGCCGAGAAGCTGGATCCAGATCTGTTCGCTACCGTCTGCACGCTTCATGGGTATGTGACGTCGACATTTAGCGGATCGTGACTGATCTTCAGTGCCGTCATTGTCCTCGGCGAGCCTCTGATTACCAAAGAGACGTGGACTCAGGAATTGGGCAGACTTTCGCTGTCTGCCATTCGGGCAATGCTGTCGCTCATCTACGATTGTGAGTCCGGACTAACTCGGCCCATCACTCAAGCTGACGTTCAAGTGACCGCCACGTCATACGATAGTGAGCTGGTCTGCAATTGACATGGACACTGAGCTGACCGAGACAGTCACTCTGCTCCCTGCCACATGCTCGTATCACTGGTTTGTCTGCTGCCGCGCTTTGATGAGGTTCATGGATGCGGCCGTCAGCAGTGGCGATAGCGTTTCTGCAACCGTCTTCCGATCCGAGGTGGATGTCTTCAGGTGGGTCTCATTGACCTGGTCACCGGATTGATCTCACCAGCAGGATGTCTATTCAGCAATATGGAGAGCGATACCCGCTCGGTCTTCGACACCTCGACATGGTGAACGAAGCTTTGGCGGAACGTGACGTGCTCGGATCGCTTCCCGAGGATCACTTCCGCATGATGGACAACAAGCAGATCTTCGACATCAACTACATTCCTAATGAGCAGCACAGGTCGTCAGCAACCCCTTCTGCTGGCGCCTCTTCGCGCACACCGGGTTCGTCCACCGCAGGGTCATCCAACCTCCCTGCCAGCATCGGCCAGGTCACCCCTGGGACCTCACCGGGCACGGGGACAGGTTCTCTCACCGGCGATATGGGCTTCACAAAGGACGCCGGGTGGACCGGCGGGGGCGGCTGGGACGCGTCGAGCTTTTCGTTTGACCCGGACGTGATCGCCCAATTCCTCGGACCAGACTTGACGTTCAACCCTTCCGACTTTGCATTCAATGTATAGAGTCTTTTCGTTCATAGTGTAGTACATAGGCAATCATTCGGCACTGTCATAGACCCCACTCTTTTTTGGCATTACTGAGTATCATGAGTTATGAGTTATGGGATATCGGGGTATCAGGCACGGTGCCAAACTCTGCGAAATCAACCTCACTTGCCGTGATCGGATCGAACCCTCTGATTCTCGGACCAGACGGACGCGACGGACACTTTTGACCGGGGTCGCCGTCATCGCCTACCAAGTTGAATTCCTCTTATTGCCATTGATCACATCAGAGGTCGGGTGAGCGACGTCGAGGTCATCGTGGAGGCAGGCGTCCAAGAGATAGGTCCCATCGGATACAAGGCCAAGGCAGCGCAAGAAAGAAAGACGATTCCGTGCACAAGCACGGTCCGCTCACAATACACAAAGAGGATAATCATTCAACCCGCCAAATCGCTCAACCTCACGCGGCTCGCTTTTCCATACGCATACACAGTCACTCCCCCTCGCCTTGCCATCGCGCGCCCTGCGACGACAGCGACCGAGCTGCACGACGCGTCGCGGTGCCTGTGTCTCTGGACGACTTTGAGCACAGCACTTCCGGGCAACGGAGCGTCTGGAAAGTTCAGAGCTGCAGCTGCTCGGTCACGATCATTGATCATTCCTCCCGCTGCCCGCTGACGACGGGGTTCACGACGGGCGACGATCACGGTCACTACGCCCAAAAAGTACGGTCGCTGTCACTGCCCATACACCTCTGTCCATACACCCCTTCCCCTCCACTCGCGCAGCACACCATGTCGATGTCGATGTCTCTCCAACACCCGCCCGCCCATAAGTGACCCCGCCCCCTCACACCATGGCCGCCTACCAGCCGTACGCATACACGGCGACAGCGTACGAGCACCACCGTGGGCACTCGGCACCTGTCGCCTCTCACCCCTCCTCGCCGTCGTCCGATGCCGGCCCGTCGACGTATAATCGCCACCACCCGCGCTCGGCACACGAGGCGCGCCCGCCAGCATCTGCAGCTACAGCTGCAGCTACGCCCGCCACACCGGGCTCGCCGGCCCCGCTGGGCCTGGGACTGGTACAGGCCATTCACGATTTCGACCCGGCCGTCGTGCCCTCTACGCTGCCCGACGATGGGCACACGTACCTCCGCTTCCGCGCGGGCGAGGTCATTCGGGTATACCGCAAGGCCAAGACGGGCTGGTGGGACGGGGAGCTGATCAGCGAGCGGACGCCCGGGGATGGGAGGAGCCAGGGGCCCAGGAGAGGCTGGTTCCCGTCCAACTATGCGCGGCATATCGCCGAGGTGAGCCTCTGCGCCGTGGAAGATGCGCTGACTCTGCAGACCAGTCCCGTGGTGGACAGGCGCGACTCGGCAGCGACCAACGCGTCCGCCGTCTCGGCCATCTCAGAGTCGAGCGCCTCGGTGCACTCGCGCCAGACGTCCAACACGTCTCACCGCTCGCACACCTCCCAGGCCTCTCAGGCATCCAACACCTCGTCCCCCTCGCGACACCTCCTTCCGCCCTCCTACCGGTCCCTGCTCGAGCCCAATGCGCGCACGCTGGCCCTCCTCGAGGAGAGCATACACACCAACAAGCGCGCCCACCTCCAGCCGTCCACGGGCTACATCATCTCCGAGGTCCGCCTCACGCTCCTCCAGCTCGACTCGCTCAACCGCGACTCGCCCACACTCAGGACGTACCCCGCGCTCGGCGCGGTGCGCAAGGTCGTCCTTGTTGAACTCTCCAAGCTCGTCTCTACCGCTCGCGAGTCGAGCGAGCGGCAGGACGCCTTTGGCTCGGCCGAAGATCGCAGAGAGCTCGAGGCCATGTTGCGCTCTGCCCGCGCTGTCCTGGCTTATCTCCGCAAGTTCCTCGTTCTCGCGGCGGATATCGGCATCGAGCCTATCCCCCGGTCCAGCCTTACGCGTGATGAGATGCTGCCTGCTCCAGACGCCTCAGGACATTCGGCATCTGCAGCCGCCAACGATCCAAATCTGACCGGCCAGTCAAGAATACGAGAAGCGTTTCGAAATCGTGCTCGGAGTGTTGGCGATCTTAGAGATGCCCGACGAAAGGCGTCAGACCCGGCTGATCGACCGCCTCTACCTACTGCGCCACTTGATTCGGCCAGCTCGTCCAACTCTGGCTCAGCGTCTAGTTCGGGACCTGGACGACCGAGGACTCCGTCCAGCGCAACGCCCATGTCCGCCACTCCTTCGTTCCAGTCCGGCCGAGTGTCTGCCATGTCTTCGAGATCGATGCGACGAGCGCAAGGCAGTATCGATGCCAATAGCCTGGCGTCATCTGACGGTCATGGCATGAACTCTTCTTGGGAGGATACAACGCCGGTCCCGACGCCGCCGCCCCAATGGTCGAATGCAGCCCACTCGAGAGACTTCGACCGCGTCGCCGATGTTCTCGATGCCATTGGCAGTGCCGAGGATGCCCTTCTCTCCATCATCGCAGCCTTCATTGGCCATATCCATTCGCACCATATCAGCTCGCACCCGTCTTCGCACGCCAATTTGATCGAAATGACCAGAGAGACAGTCGACAATGTCCGCCGTCTCCTCATGGTTGTCGAGGCTGTGGGGCGTAATCCTGGGATCCGCCTCGCCCGCCCGAGAGAGGTGGAGACGCTTCGGATCGCCAAGGACAACCTTTATGACATTGCCTCAAGGCTCGTACAGGGTGTCGAGGCCGTCGCCAATGCCCCCTTCGAGGAGACCGGTGAGGAGCTGTATGATTTGGAGAAGTCCAGGCTGCTGCAGAGCGCGACGGGCACTCTTCGAGCGGGCACAGACTGCATCAGGCTCGTCAAGAACTGTTTACCCGAAGACGAAGCCATGTCGCTCTCCGCCCTCTCGCGCGCCGATGCGCGCAGCACGACCGATTCCCCTAGGCCCATGCAGGCGGCCGCGATCGTCCTCCGCCCTCAGCCGGTCGGTGCGAGGGGCGTACATACCCTCAGTGGCCTCCATCGCAAGGCCACGAGTCTCAGCCATTTGCGCGCCAAGTTCCAGATGGACGGTCAGATGGTCCAGCACACACCTGTCGAGCTGGACGACGAGGACGAGGAAGTCGTCCAGGACAGCGAGGACCTGACCGTTCGGGCCGGATCCAGCTTTCCTGCTGTTGGTCAGTCCGATCTGGCTGGGATCATCGATGTCGACCAGGGCGCTGCGGCTGCGTCGACGTCGATAGGCAGCAGGTTCCTCCAGCCCAGTGCGATGCCTCTGCATGCTGGGCCATCCACCCGTCCTGGTCTCAGTCGTAGTCTTACCGATGCGCCCTCGCCCCAACTGCACACCCGATCGCGCTCCACCTCCCTCTCTTCACCCGTGCCACCTCGCGCGCAACGGCGCTCGCCTTCGCGCTCTGCCGATCTGGACAAGTACACAGCGAATGACTATGATATCCATCTTGGACCACGTACGCCTATCTCGCGGACTTCGGCGGGGACTCTGCAGTCCATCATAACGACCGACACCACTTCGAGCGACAATTTGGCCGCTTTGCCCCGTACGCCAGTCGACGAGACGCCGCAGCCACCATCGGTCGCAAAGGACGGGCTCCTGCCGACTTTGTCTGATCTGGCCTTGTCGGATGACACGCCTCGCAGACCCGCGACTGCCCGTAGTCAGACCGCCCCTCTGCCGAATGCCAATACCGATGTCCGATTCTGGGTCGTCGCGCACGACTATGACCCGCGCGAAATCACGTTCAACTCGGAAGGTAGCGTCATTGGCGCGTCGCTCAAAGTTTTAGTAGAGAAGATGACGCCGCACGATGGCCCAGCCGAGCCGACATTCTTCACCACATTCTTCTACACCTTCAGGCTGTTCACCACTCCTCTTCAGCTCTTTGAGGCCATGAGAGAGCGGTACGACCTGCATCCGCCCGCTTCTACCATACTTGGCGAGCGCGAAAAGGCGTTTTGGCAGGATAAGAAGGTCGTACCCGTTCGAATCCGGGTGTACAACTTTCTCAAAGTGTGGCTCGACTCGAATTGGCGCCCGGAAGAGGACAATGTCGTGCTCGACCCTCTCATGGACTTTGCCCGGGAGAAGGTCACGCGGACTCTGCCTGGCATGGCTCCTCGTCTGCTAGACAGCATCTCGAAGCGCCAGACCCAGTCGATGTCGGCCGCGAAAACGCCCAACAGCCTTGATGTCAAGGCATCAGTGGACAGCTTGAGAGTGCGGACCAACATTTCGTCTGGACCAGCTACAGGTGGACTCCCTCCCACACCTGTCATTTCCAAGTCGCTGCACAACTTGTTGCAAAAGGCGACGGGCGGTTCGGCCAACTTGCTCAAAGTCCCCATCACCGACTTTGACACGCTCGAGCTCGCGCGCCAGTTGACGATCATGGAGTCGCAGCTCTTTGCGGCCGTCTCGCCCGAAGATCTCCTTCAGACGGCCGGTCGCGCCAAAGCCGTGTCTCGGAACAAGGGCAAAGCGGGCATGGGAAGGCCAGAGTCGCTCAAGGCGCTCAGCACGCTCAGCAACCAGATCACGGGATGGGTGGCGGACAATATTCTCGATGAGATGGATCCTAAACGCCGGGCGAGCCTGCTCAAGTTCTACATCAAGCTGGCGGACGTGAGTATTGTAAGCTGGTAAGAAGGTCAGAACTGATGATGGGAGAAATGCCTCTTGCTCAACAACTTTTCCACCATGTTTGCTGTCCTGGCGGGCCTGAACAGCTCGACTATCCTCCGGCTGAAGAAGACGTGGGACGTCCTCTCTGCCAAGTACCGAGTCACGATGGAGCGCCTGCGAGGGGTCATCGAGCACACGAAGAACCACCAGGCGTACCGCGCGCGACTACGGGAAGCCGTCGGGCCTTGCCTGCCGTTTCTTGGCCTCATCCTCACCGAGTGAGCAGGCACCCGTTTCTGCGGGAAAGGAAGAAACGCCACCTGACGCCCAGTATCACGTTTACCGCCGAGGGCAATCCCGACACGCGGCCGTCCGTCCTCGCTCCCGACCTCGTGCTCATCAACCAGGACAAGTATGCAAAGCTCGGCAAGATCGCCAACGACTTTAAGCGCTACCAGGAGCCGTTCAACTTTCACGAGCTCGAGACGGTCCAGGTCTTCCTCAAGCGGGTGTTGGCGGAGCGCGGCAGCTCGTCCCTCGACGCGCTGTACCGCAAGTCTCGTGAGTCTTTGCTTGTCAATTGCTGCTGAACGGCCGAGTAGAGCTGATGGGTGCAGTCATGCTGGAGCCCAGGGCGGGCGGGGAGAAGCTTGCGAGCGGAGTGGAGAAGCCCGGATGGTTGAAGATCTGAACTCGTCTTTCGCCCTGAGTGCGGCCGGACTAACCAACGGACGGGTGTCGCTTGTTGATCGCTGCATGTTATGCTCATGCACCATGCACAACATGACATGTCATGACCGCCTGGCTTATCTCGCGTGACGGCTAAAAGGTGAAACGGATGAAACGGGGTCGTTAGCGTGGTTTGGGTGAGAGGGTGTGATGTGCAAGGAGGGGAGGGCGAGGGTGATGCACTAGTCAGGCCGAGAACCGTCGCCGCGGCACGCAGCTAGCGGCCTGCCAGTTCAGAGAAGAGAACAGCAGAGAGGAGAGGAGCGGAGATGCAGTGAGCATGGCTGTGCTGAGCCTCGCTTGTGAGTGTTGTCTAATTACATCAGTGGCATCTGCTCTGCGCACCAGTCTTCGCCTCAGCTCGCAGATCTTTTCTCTTCTCTTCTTCTTCTTCTGGGGTGGCGTGGGCGTTTCAGCCGAGCAGAGGGGGAGAGTGTTTCGGGGGATTTAAAGGGGCAAAGGGGGGTATGACGCTCGCCCTGAGTCACACTAGTCCGCCCCGGATGCCGCGCACGAGAAGGCAGGGAGGGAGAAGAGGAGAGGAGCGGAAACAGATCCCTTACCCCGTGTATGCCGTGGGATGATTATTGACTTTTGTGTCCGTCGCCTCCTCGTGCTCCTCTTTCTCCGCCGCCGCAGTCAACTTTCTCGGGTGGATGCTTGAATTTTAACTGCTGCCGACGATAATAACAACATCTGCCTCACACTCGTTCTCCCTCTCACACTCGCTCATTCATCTGGACTGGACCACACTACATGTCAGACGACAGAGTCAGGCGACACGACTATGTGCGTCCCCCCTCCACTCCACCACTCCACCCTCCACGCTCCGCTCGTCAGCGCAGTCGCGTTGCGTTTCACACCCGCGCTACTGGGCAGTAGCACCAGCAGCACGGCACTGGCACTGAGCTCACGCACAGATGTCCGCCGCACCCACGACGCCAGGCGCGCCAGCTCTCCCCCCTTCCGGCGGGGACCACACCTCGCTGGGCTACCTCGGGCCACAAGTACACGAGGGCCATTTCCGGTACGTCTGTCTTGGGCACTCACTCACTTCTTGTAGGCTGTGAGCTGAGGCGCAGGACCGACTCGGTGGACGTGGTGGACGAAGGGTACGACCTGGACCACATCAACGCCAGCAACTCGCGCACGCCCCTCACGCCCGAGACGGGTGACCGTGAGTCCAGTCCAGCTTTTCGAGCTCCCACTGACAATCAGGCTACCCGCCCTCCCGCCCCTCCCCCTCCGCATACCCCCAGACGCCCCAGCCGGCACCGACGACCGGCCTCAACGCGTCGGGCAATCGCGTGCACTACCCGCCCTCGCCGTACATGGCCACTGCGCAACAACAATACTCGACCGTCCCGCTCAACGACCAGCCCGTGACCCCGCAAAACGAGTACGACGCCTCGGGGCGCTCGACGCCCATCGGCACGGGCACCGGCGGCAAGAAGAAGGCGTGGAGCTTCCTGCCGATGCACTCGAACGCGTCGTCCCTCGAGCAGGGGCACGGCGGCATGAGCGAGAAGCCAAAGAAGCGCCCGAAGAGCAGCAGGAACAACAGCTGGGACCTGTTGGGTGACAGGGCCGAGTGGGAGGATTATAATCCCGCCCAGGCGAGCGTCGAGAATCTGCGCTTTGCAGAGGGCGATGTGGGCACCACCAAGGTCAGTCGACGAGACTACCAGTGCGGGGGTGGCGCTGACGTTCAGCTGAGCAGGCTGTATTACTGGGCGCTCAACCGCGGCATCGTCGTGCGATGGGCCATCTACATCATCCCCGTCCTCTGTCTCCTCTGGATCCCTGGGATCGTCGGCGTCACCGGTGTCAAAGATGCCAAAGTGTGGAATGTCAAACTTGTCAGTCACTCCTCCCCCAGGGAGGCCTTGCTCACGGCCAGATATGGTGGTCCATCTGGCTCACCATCTTCTGGGTAGGCTTCTGGGCCACCACGGCCGTCTTCATGGTCCTGCCCACCTTCTGGTCACAGACTATCGGCTCCATCATCCCCTCGGCCAAGCAGTACACCGACATCATCCGTAATCTCGGCTACTATGCCAAGCTCATCGTCTGGACAGTCGTCCTTTGGATCGCGTGGCCACCGCTCCTTATCAATCACTACACCGGCGACCAGAGCGCCAGCGCCCGCAGTGATCTCGGAACGGTCTCCAATATCCTATTCGGCCTCTTCCTCTGCACAATCGTGCTCGCCGTCGAGAAATTCCTCGTCCAGCTCATCGCCCTGCAGTTCCACCGCGACTCGTACGAGGATCGCCTCAAGGAGCAGAAGCTCAACGTCAAGTGTCTCACCACGCTCTACATCAACTCGCACGATATCCCCGGTCGCACAGACACCCTCACCGACAAGGACAGCGCGAGCCGCAAGACAAAAACCAGCCAGATCCCTCAGGTTGCGATCCGCAAAGCTCTCCGAGGCCTCAAGACCGCTGCCCAGAACACCACGACTGCACTTGGCAACGTCGCCAGTGAGATGGCAGGGCAGAGTGTCCTGCAGACCAACTCGCCCGCCAACAAGGTCACTGCTGCCCTCACGTCCGCCAACAAGAGCCGCGCGCTTGCTCGCAGGATCTATTACTCTTTCCGCCAGCCCGGCGTCGATCATCTGCAGATTGCCGATGTCGCTCGCTTCTTCCCCGATCTTGAGACCGCCCAGGCGGCTTTCGCTGTCTTTGACAAGGACGGGAATGGCGATGCGACCCGCGATGAGATTGACAGTGCCGTTCTGAGCATGCACCGGGAGAGGCTCAGTCTCGAGGCGAGCATGCGGGATCTCGACGGTGCTGTGCGGCGGTGAGCCAGATCATATCCCGCTACAGGGCTTTTTTGACTGATGCTCAGACTCGATGACATTTGCATGGTTATTGTCATCGCAATCTGCGTCCTGATCATGTCTGCCATGGTCGTGAGTATCTGTCATTCAGACAAGACTTGTGCTGAGACTAGACCACCAAACTCACCACCCTGGTCACCTCTGCCAGCACCTTCATCCTCAGTTTGTCCTGGCTCATCGGTACGACCATGCAGGAGATCCTCGGCGCGTGCATCTTCCTCTTCGTCAAGCACCCGTACGACGTCGGAGACCGCGTCGATATCGATGACAAGGCCTACACTGTGACCAAGATGAACCTCATGTCCACCTCGTTCAAGCGCACCGACGGCAAGTTTGTCTGGATCGGCCACAATGTCCTCGCGACCAAGGTCATCGAGAACGTCCGCCGATCCGGCGCCACCTCGGAAACTTTCACCTTTGAAGTCGCTTTCGATACGTCCTTCGAGGCGCTCCAGGCCCTCCGCGCCAAGATGCTCAAGTTCTGCCGGGACAACTCGCGCGATTTCCTCCCTGTCTTCGATGTCATCGTGGACGACTTGCCCGCACAGGGCAAACTCGTCCTCAAGGCCGATATCAAGTACAAGTCGAACTGGCAGCAGGGCGCGTTGAAGGTGCAGCGGCGCAACAAGTGGATCTGCGCGCTCAAGATGGTGTATGTCTTTTCCTTTAGCTCGGGCAGAAACATCGGCTGATTCGTACAGACTTGCCGAGCTCAAGATCTTCGGTCCGGCAGGCGCAGGCGACCCCGCCCCTCCCCCCGCCGAACCCACCCAGTACACCCTCGTCCCATGGGAATCCCTCAACCGCCCCACTCCCGTCTCCGCCTCATCCTCCGGCTCCACGCGCAAACCCGACACCCCGCCGCCCACATTCCAAACTGCCACCGCCGCCTCCAACGCCATGTCCCTCACGGACCAGAGAGAGGTCGTCAACGACACATCGCTCGATATCTGGGACGAGGCGGACGAGCTGGGCCCGGGAGCCCCCTCGAGACCCGCCACGCCCGGTATGAACACGCCCATCGCGCAGTACCCTGGGGATGCGCACCAGGCGCGTCAGCGGCTTCTTTATGGCCAGAATCCCGATGTGGAGGGGACCGAGGTGATTTCGCAGCCGGTAGCGAGGCGGTAGATCTTTACTTGTTTTACTTGTTAAGTAGGAGCCGCTGGACGGCGGTTATCAGAAGTAGGACGAAAGTAGATATACAATCTAGAATGATCAATTACATTCATCGGTCAACTAGACTCTCCTCCAAGTCCATGCGTAGAGTGTCCAAGGCGTCAAGCTGCATATTGCGTGCACAAAGTCATATTGTCATTACTGGTCGTGTCTTCTGCAATACACCGTGCAGCAAGTACGAGCACCTTGCAAGCTCCGGCTGCGACTATAATGTGACCGACAGGCCAGCGCGCTAAAAGTCCAGGTCGGCAGTCTGCAGCAACTCGTCCCACTTTTCGTCGTCCGCTTGTTCCGCCTCGATCGGCGCGGCCCACTCGATGACTCTGCGGTGCGCCATGACTCTGCCGGCTGTCAGCGGAATCACCCTGGGATATCCAAGTGAGGGGCTCACTTGCTGGCCGAGAAATTCCGGATTTCAAGATTATCAAGCGAGACCGCTCGGGAAATTGCGACGTACGTCTGGCCTGTGAGTCAGCCAATTGGTCTCTTCAGCAACGCGAGGTTGAATCACCCTCGACGAATATCCGTGCAAGGTCGATCTTGACTCGCTCGATCGTCTGACCTTGGCTCTTGTGTATAGTCAGCGCCCTACTATCAGCTCGTTCATCTCATGCAAGAGGCCCCCTCACCAGGCGAGGATGAGCGGCACCTGGTGTCTCTCTGCTTCTTTCTGTCCTTGGGCATTGATGACGTCGACCGACATGGACGGGATCAGAGTACGAGGTGCGATCTTCGTTGCGGCGTGTTTGGACGGGATGAACTCGATCACCGGCCACTGGACTCGATCATCTGGACGACTGTAACCGCCTCGTTGGGCAATGTAGACGTGTTGGGCGGTCGCCTGGGAGACGGTCATAAAGTCGACCACCTTGCCTGGTTCATCAGCCCAAATCCGATGGAGAAACGCGATGAGACTCGCCGGTAGATCCGTTGACCAGAGCACCATCCTATTTATCAGCTCGTCCCGACGAAGTTGTGGTCTGCTCACCCCTAGATTCTGCAGCATTAGTGATGGTCACGCCGCCTAGCGATGGGACTTACAGTGACAAGCATCACTAATGCCCCTACCTTCAAAGCCAACTGTTTCGGCCAGATAGTGTTCCGGTCGAGCAGCATCGTAGCCTCTTGAGGTGACAGAGGGAATCCTCTCGAGTTGACACCGGGCTCATCATACGCGGTGAACTCGCACAGCGGCGACTGCAACGCGGCCAACCGTTTGTTGTTGATGTTTTCGACTTCAGCCTTCGATGGATATCTCTTTATCAGCTATGAACTTTCAATGTTAGTATGACTGACAGGCCAACAGCCTCGACTCCGTCGGGGTAAGGCACAGCCCTCTCGCACTTGCGGAGCCTAGCTACATCGGCTTGCGACACAAAGCCTTTCCTCATGCCCTCCAACAAGCGGACAAAATCGTCTTCCTTCTGTCGAAAGACTCTGGTCAGAGCTGACATGTTCTCGCGAGGGAAACATCGGGACCACGCTTTGGCCTCAAAGGCAAACTTGAAGGGTGGACCGTTGTGTTTTGCGACAGGCGGAAGCTGATAGAAATCCCCAGACACGATAAGCTGTCTGTCAACGCCACATGCAAGATGAAGGAGTGATAAAATACCTGCAGGCCGCCGAACGGTTTCATGGATTTTCGAACCCGCCGAGCAATTTGCTCCAATTTGTCAAACAGGTCGCCATCAATCATCGAGACTGGAAGTAGTCAGATGCGAGTGTAAATCATCTCGAATCACCCACCCTCGTCAATAATCAAAGCCCCTGTACTTTCCCATCGAGCGCGAGTGACGTTGTTCGCCTTGATGTTGGTTACAAGCTGATCAACGGGTTTCTCGCCCAGGCCGATACCCGCCCATGAATGCACTGTTGTGCCGCCGATGTTGCTGAGGTCAGCTGCGGAGAGAATCCGGGCTGAGAATAACTCACACAGCGGCCATTCCAGTGCTTGCACAAACGCCAAGCTTCCATCGATCCACATTTGCACCAGGCTTGCCTTTTCCCTGGACGTAATCCGCCCATTTGGCATCGAGCAACTCTTCGCGCGTCTGGCCGGCGGTCGCGTCTCGACTCCGGAACTCCTTCATGATAGCTCTCAACAGGACTGATTTGCCAGTGCCTGCGGAACCTGTGAAGAAGTAGTTTTCGCCCGCAATGATTCGGTCGAGAATCTCGCGCTGTTGGGTAGATAGTTCGGGCTCTTTCGCTGGACCAGGATCGGCCGGCGGCGGAGGCAGCTCCACCTGAGGAGCACTTGCGGGCGAATTCGAAGCAGATTTCGAGCTCTCTCCCAGTTTCTCGCTTGTGCTGGGTTTGCGGTCGAGCATCGGTTCAATCTCCTCTTCGGAGTCGTTTAGTTCGACGAGGGTGCGACCGCTCGACTTGCTCCGCACAATTGGTGTCGGGAGCTTGCCAACGAATTTCTGACGCTAAGCCGGCTGAAGACATATGCATCATATAGAACTCACAGCTGCCAGGCCGTAGTTAGGGAATGACTCGTGAAGTGCGCCTGGGTACCCCTTGACCTGGGATCGTCAACCGGACGCAGAGATCACATTCCCGAGCTCACCTGGGCTTCTGCCTCCTCCCATGTCGAGTATACACCCGGAATACGACCCCGCTTGACCCCATAGTATTTCTGCGCCTTACCCAACTTTGGCTTCTTTGACGGTCGATAATTGTCGGCCAAGGACGCACGAGCGCCGAAGGAGGACTGGCCTTTGCTGGACGACGGACCCAGCTGATACAGAGTCATCTCGCTGGGTCCCGGGACAGCGGTCTAACAGCTGGTCCTGTCCGTTGGCCTCGTGCCTCCTCGGTCCGACGAGTTGCTGGTAATAATATGGGATGAAGAGGTTCGACACGACGGCGAAATCATTCGCGTCGAAATGAGCTGACTGGATCTCGTAATCGGATTAATCTGGATTCAGGGTCTGATTAGGGAAATGCAATCCTAATGCCCCGCTTCCGACGATCAGGAGAGCAAACCCTTTGGTGGCAAAACGCGAGGAGAGTATGACGTTTTCGGCGCCGCCGTTAATCACCTCCCCCTCACCCCACTCAATGCTCTCCTTCTCATGCTTTGTTCAACACCACCTTCGGATGATGCCTTTGTAGGCTTGACTCGACTGCCGTTTAGACGTTGGCGCTGTCTGCTGCTGAAGTAGCACATAGTCCTCCTCGGACGGCATCAACGATCGCGCGACCGAACCTCGAGGGTTTACATCACGAGGCTCAATGGCCGACCTTGCGCAGCACACAAACTACACCGGAGAGTATTCCGGTCTGCTTGACAACTTATGGCTCACATTGGCAATTGCAGGCGTCTGCGTGCTCGGCTATGAGCTCGAGGTGCATATGCCCCGGAGGCGGGGCAAAGATGGGACGTTTCGACGAGTGCCTGTGAGGGCAGTGGTTGCACTGAAGGAGCAGTGGATGAGCTGGAGAGCACGGGGGAGGAGCAGAGCTGCATCGGACGCGATCCAGATTGTGGTGGAGGAGCAGGATACGACTCCTCCGACGAAAGAAGAGTTCGATAGAGCTCGACTCGGTTCGAGAGAAGCATGGGAGTTCGGCTAGTGAGCCGTCATGCAAGTGAGATGCTTCTTCAGCTCATGGCCCAGCATTTTCCAGCCTAAGGCATGGGCAGTCAACCCGGCTCCCCCCGTACCGTAGGTCTCTGCTCCACCCTCACTGTGACCGTGCTGATCTGTGCTAGAATATGGCCTCTCGCTTGGATAGGGTCATCACTGGCTGTCCGAGAACGAGACATGCCAGACAAGTGTGGACTCGATCACACCTTGCATGCGAGATTCTTGCGCGCTTGCTGTATGTGTGATGTCTGCGTCATGGCGAATGAGCTCACAACCCCAGTCTTCTACACCTTGCTCCAGGCCTGTGTGGTTTTGCCGTCAGTACTACGAATATACTTGCTCCGCCCGTTTTCTGACCGCTTAGCATTCTCCTTCCCTTGCATGTTTTATACTCGCCGGACAGCGTAGCGAAGAGCTCAATGGTCAAGGCAGGCATATCGTCTCTGGTCGAATCGTCGGGTTCAAAGTGGTTATGGGTACATGCGGTGCTCATCTGGTGGGTCACCTTGACCTGGTTGGCAACGACACTCTGGATCGCTTTTGGGGGTCTCGGATACCGTCGGCGGCAGATAAGGCAGCTTCGTGGACGCATAGAAAGGGAGCGTTTGACTGTCATGCGGCAACAAGAAACCGGCAGCGCTCAGCAAGTCACTCCCGCGGTGGAAGAGCCCGTAGGTCTGAAACGCTTTCGAACCATAATGGTCACCAACATACCTCCAGACAGTAAGTCCCGGCGCAGCTTTCACTGAGGATGTTGATGAATCAGTGCGCAACGGGGACCATCTTCGGGATTACTTTGAGCATTACCTACATAGATACAGGCTACACTTTGGTCAAGCGACTCTTTTGTCAAAGATCGATCGTTCTACAGCCAAGACGAGGGAGAAAGCAGGCAAGATCATCCGCAAGGGGGCGTTCTTCCGCAAATCGAGAGGCGGCAAAGAAGTACAGGGTGTTGAGGCCGGGACGTCACAGGAGACCGTCGTCGACGACGATCTTTCCTCAGATGAGGGTGACAGTCAACCAGCTGGAGAAGTGAACGAGGTTATTTTCGTGCGAAAGCTCGGAGCTTTGGCCAGTCTTCGGCAGCGGCGGATGGCCGTGGTACGGCAGCTGGAAGTGGTGAGAGCTTGTTCTATATATGTCGGACGGCTGCTAACCTGTCAGGCTCATGTGAAGCTCGCAAACCGCGTCTTATCCGCTGTCTTGCGTCATAAACTCAGTCACAACTACCAGCCCAAGTTGACACGCGTCCTACCCGAGGATATCGTTGTTCCCGAAAAGATGACAAAAACCCAGCGACTGGATCTGCTCACGGATGCTTTGGGAGACTTTGTTGGAGATACTCCCAGTCAAAAGGGACAGTCAGATGACACAGTGTGGGACGTGGGTGTCGAGCTCCGCATAGAGACAGCTAGCTGACTGGACAGGTCCTCCATGCGCTTCCTCGTGAACTGCTTGATCCGTATCAAGCTTTGACGCACCTGACATCATTCATGAGGAAAGAGAATGCGCCGCTCATCGACTTCCTCACGACCAAGCTCAATTACCTTACTATCTTGCTTGAAGAGGCAAAGTCGAAATCAATCGATTGCTACGCCCCGTCGTCGACGGCCTTTGTGACATTCAAAGATGCCGAGACGGCTCGCGCCGCCCTTGCATACCTCGAAAGCCATCCCAAGCGGACACTCGCATGCCATACTACCCCTGCACCTGACTGGACGGATTTGCTTTGGCCAAGAGTGTCGAAGAGCGCGTATCGGTCCAACTACGTACGCAGCTGGGTCGTATTCCTCGGGGTATGGGCATTCACGATCGTTTGGGTGAGCATCCGTTTCCAGTCCGCAGAGTTTGGAGCTGATAAGATCGTAGATCTTTCCCGTCTCATTCTTCTGCGCCCTGACATCTTTGACCAACATTGCTGGCTTCATCAAACCCCTCAAAGACTGGCTTGATGCCAACCCGAAAGCCTCTTCTGCTATCACATCGCTTGCTCCCGTCATACTTGTCGCATTGCTCACCTTGTGCATCTGTCCCATCTTGCTTCTCATCAGCAATCGGGCCGAGACGGTTTTGACCAGATATGGCATACATCAAGCAGTCATGGAGAGATTCTGGAAGTTCCGTGAGTAAACATCGTCAGCACCTGCATATGCTGAGAACAGTCATGGTCAACGGTGTTGTCTTCTTTGCGGTGAGTATTTTGCATACATACAGAAGAACCCGTCTGACATCCAGATCGGGCAATCGGCTATCGAGGCGTACTTGACTGCATTCCAGACGCACGACTTTGATCCGCTCCCCATTGTTGCTTCCGCCTTCGTGAGTTACCAAGCGAGTCCCAAATCGTTTCGCTGATGTCATAGCCAACCGCGGCTCCCTACTTCGCTTCATATATCCTTCTACAGGTCGCTATACAGCCTTTCTTCGAGATTTTCCGATTCGGAGTGCTTACCAGTTTCCACGGAACGTGTCTTCAGCTGAACTGCAGCTCCCGACTATCGTGTATGTTTTCGGCACTCGGAGATCCAAGATTCCTAGACAGCGGGGTTCGCGGACAGAGTAGTGAGTAGACTCATCCAAGTGATGAAGTGCTGAACGATAGCCCGACATTCAGTCATTTCTCGCAAGTACCGCAGCAGCGTAAGATCTCTGTGAGCCGTCTCATCGAATCAACGCTCACATAACAGTCCTGGGTGGCGCCATCATGCACCTCTTTATGCTATTGAAGTGAGTCTGGCGGCTTTGGGAAGGAACAAGCTGACATTTCACAGTCCTCTGGTCATTCCATTCGGTTAGTTCCTGGGATTCCTGGTAGGCAACACTGACGGTGAAGCTTTGGTCTACTACGGCGCTTGTTATGGTTTGTCTTCGCCTTCTCTTCCCGAAGTAGGAAAGCTGATTCCTCCAGTCGTATGGAAGAGACAATTTACCTACGTGTATGGCAGACTCTACGAGACCGGTGGTCGGCGCACAGCTATACGAGCCATGCGATATAGCATCGACGCATTAGCTCGTGAGTATCCAGTTGTGTGGTGCATTGATTTCGCTAACCGACAGTCGGTCAAGTGGGTGATGATATGCTGCAAAGCCTTGGCTGACCCTTAGTTTGCCCTTTTCGCGTTCTTCATCCTGAGTGCGTAATCATTGTCGACTCCAATCGGCCCGTGCTCATCTTCAGACAAGGCCAAAGGGCATGCGATAGCGACAGGAGTTCTGTTCTTCCTGACCCTGATTGCAAAGCTTGTGTAGGTCTCAGAGGCAATATAGGCGGACGGCTGATATCGAAGCTTCACCCGTGCTATTCGTCGTCGCTTTGACGCGTAAGTGTCTTCATGATCGCACAGGTCTAACAATAGTGACAATCAGACTTGATGTGGAGGAGGCCGATCTGCTCTGTCCTCCGGTGCCGTACACTGGAGCTGATGAGGAGGCAGACCAGCAACTCGCTGCCCCAAACGAGGCCGTCACACCAGACCCGCATATCATCGATCAGCATCTAGGACTCATGCCGTCGCTGAACCGCTGGGCAGAGAAATGGAAGTATGCCGCCAATTCCATTCACAGTCAAACCCCGGCGGGGTACCGCCGGCCAATCCCGTTTGATGACGCTCTATTCGGTGCTCTGGATCGTCGGTTCACATTCCCGGACCACGAAGAGCAGGCAGTCACAGGGGAGAAAGCAGAGCGTCCTATAACGGATCATGATGAACCGAAAGCAGGTGCTGAGACGACTGACGTCAACCTCGTCACGGTGCATCGTCCGTTGTCCGCCTGGGAAGACATCCCACCCTATACTCGCTCGAGAGGATACGATGATCAGCCGGCCTACTCGGATGACTATGACGACTACCTTTGGCTCCCACGAGATCCGCTATCAACCTTGGACCTCGATGACACGATCGAGCTCCGCCTGTCGCTGACCTCCTCCGCTGGGGGAAATGGGAAGTTTGGCAAGTGGCCGCCCGAGGAGACGAGAGTGACAGACACTTTAGGAAGCGTGCCGATGGTCGTGTCAGATACGCCAGATCCACGGCAGTCCCCTACCGAGACACTTGGGGCACGAACATTCGTCTCTCTCACGCCGAGCGTGTCAAACGACCAACAAAATTTGATTGATCATCTTGATATCCCAGCGGAGATCGGGTCTGAAGTTGACGACGAAGGCATCACGAAAGACCTCTCCCGACAAACAGCCAGGCGTGTTGGGCGCATAGCGATGCTCCTTCGGACGCCGAGTCGCTCCAACCAGCTTGATCAACCCATACCGTTGGAAAGGTTGTCCGAGGAAGGCACTCCTGCTCCCACCACTCCTGCAATGGTCGCTGCGGGCCTCCCGGGCGACGCCATCGAGCAACTGGTCGATGACGACCCGCTAGCTGAGCGTCGCCCTGGCACTCGGCGAGAAGAGTCAGGTACCTCCTCTATCATCTTGCCTGCAACACACACAGCTACGCCGCAGCGAATGTCATGGACCCGACAGGAATCGCATCCTAGCATCACGATTACGGTCCCGCCCCATGATGAGACTGGCATGACGCATCAACATGAGATGGAAGGGTCCGGTTCAAGAGCAGGCTCTGTCGGTCCGTCCTCTGCAAGTATACTCGGTCGCAGTCCTTCGGGTAGGCGACCCAGCAGGCTTCGTCGAGATTCACATGGTGGCTCTCAAACACCCATGCGCTCCGGCTCGGTCATGTCGCATGACCGCTTCGCATCCATCCGGTCTGGCTCATCGTCTGCTGCTCAGCAAGCGCTGCTACGGGAGGTCATGGAGGAGGAGCGCAGGGTCAGCCAGAGTCTGGAGGAACAGGCTGAGATAGAAAGGCAGAAAGAGCACGCCGAGTTGCAGAAGGAGCAGCAGCAGCAACAACGGCAATCACAGCAACAGCAGCAGCAGCAAGGGAGTAGACAAAGTCAGGCGTCACCCAGTCCGGCTGGTGGAGGGGAGCTTCCTCTACCAGTGATCACGCCCAGGAGGACCAGCGTCTCGTCGTGAACACAGGAACGAGGGATTTGAGCATTATAAGTACATTTGCATAGCATTCGACAACAATCCCCCCGGCTAATTTCGCCGAACGATCGTGGAGCTGCGCTTCCGGTTTTACCGGCTTGCTGGAATGCGACCTTGTGCTCCCAACGTCAGCGGCTGTTGTTAGTCCGTGTTGACGCCGCTTTCACCGACCGCCGGCTGCTCTCCACATGCCGACCAATCCTGTAGAGCTGCAGGGCAAGAGGAGGGCAGGAGGGCAATGAAGCTAGGAGGGGTGTGTCGGCCCGACTGGCTCTACCCTGGAGTGTAAGCATCATTTTCGATCACCCGCATGTGCCCTCCGCATGCTCCATCGATTTCGACGTGACCGATGCTGCCCACACGCCTAAGAAGTGTTTGTTCCTGCTCAGAGGCCCCAGATGGGGCGGTCACCGAGGCCCTCATGCTCCCGTGGGGTCGAGCGATACACTCCTGAGAAACAGGCAGCGTTAGCGTCAAAGTGTCGGTCGCAGTGGGTCCGCGATTCACCTGATCCAGCGAGCAGTCGCCGACAACCCTTTTGTTTCTTGCGGGGACGACCCACGGGGCTCGTGTAGGAAGCGAGAGGCTACAAGCTTTCACCTTCGGCGGATTGGGGTCGCGGCACCGCTACTGACCGACGGAATGGGGTACTGAATGCGTCTCACTTGCGCTCGATGCGCAGTCCCGTCTCCGTCTGCTCGATCGCACATATGCGACATATATATATAGAGAGAGAGAGTCGCCAAGTGATTCGACACCGACCCCGTTGACTCTCACCTTGACACCTGCACACACAGGAGGACCGTGCGCCCAGGATGAACGCCGCCAATGTCGAGCGCAAGCCCGAGCTGGAGATGGTCGAGGACATGGAGCGGCACGACGACGCCGCCACGCAGGTGGGGCGCGACGACGTGATCCACAACAAAGAGCTGCTTGAAGAGGCATTCGCCGCCGAAACGCACGAGCACTCGATGACCGTGTGGCAGGCCGCCAAATCCTATCCCGCGGCGTGCATTTGGGCCTTTATCATGGCCTTTACCATCGTTCGTCTCCCCTTTTCTCAGCCACGCATGCATGCATGCTTGTATGCACTCTAGGCTGCAGGCCGCACGCTGACAGAGCAGGTGATGGAGAGCTTTGACATGTTTTTGATCGGCAACTTTGTCGCCCTTCCCGCGTTCTACAACAAGTACGGCGTCGATCAGGGGGACGGCAAGGGCTTCGTCATCCCTACCCGCTGGCAGACTTCTCTGTCACAGGCCGGCCAGATCGGCGCGTTCCTGGGCGTATTCCTCGCGCCGCCCATCACCAATCGCCTCGGCTACCGCTGGACCGCTCTCATCGGCCTCATGTTGATGAATGCCACCATCTTCATTTCTTTCTTTGCGGATTCCCTTCCAGTCTTTCTCGTCGGCCAACTCTTCGAAGGAATCCCTTGGGGATTCTTCATTTCCATGTCGCCTGCGTACTGGTGGGCACCGCAGAATGATGCATAGAAAAACGCTGACAAAAAGCTCTGAAATCGTACCAATTCCTCTCCGGGGAGCGGTGACCGCCACACTCCAGATGTCTTGGGCGATTGGCAGTATTATCGTTGGAGCTGCAACTTACGTCTTGAACCAGCGTACGGACGAGTGGGCGTATCGCATCCCGCTTGCCATCCAGTGGATCTTCCCAACACCGCTCATGGTCCTCATCTGGTTCGCCCCCGAGTCACCTTGGTGGCTCGTCCGCCACGGTCGTCCTGAGGAGGCACTCAAGTCGATCACGAGGCTCGGTCGCAGGTCAAAAATTCAGGATCCAAAGGATACACTCGCCATGATGGCGCGCACGGTCGAGATTGAGGCTCACCTTAGTGGCACTCCCACCTACCTCGACCTTGTGAAGGGGAGCGACTTTAGGAGGACCGCGATCACCTGTCTCGTGTACGCTAGCCAAAACTTTGTTGGCAATTTAATTGCGAATCAGGCTGTGTACTTCTTCGAACGTGAGCCGTCTCAAGAAAGAAAGAGAGGAAGGAGAAAAAACACTCACTTCGTAGAGGCTGGAATGACCACGGACTTTGCGTTTGCGCTCGGACTCATCACCTCGTGCCTGCAACTTTTTGGCGTGGCATGCTCCTGGTTCCTGAGCGCGTGGTTTGGCCGGCGCACTATCTACCTCCTCGGCGCCGCCATCAACATGGCGCTCCTGTTCTCGCTCGGTATCGCCGCGTCGGTTCACTCGAACCAGGCGTCCAACTACGCCCAGGCGTGTTTGGGCGTTATCATCTCGTTTGTCTTCGCCCTGACCCTCGGCCCGATCTCGTATACCATCATCTCGGAGACTTCGACTCTGCGCCTGCGCCCGTTGACCACCGGCGTCGGTCGAGCGGCCTACTATGTTGGTGAGTGTGACCCTCCAGGCTCGTGTTTAGTGCACGTGCTGACGGTCCAGCCGAGGTTCCTCTTATCTGGCGTGCGTCTCTCTAATGCGAAACTGTGCAAGGAGAACCTGTGCTGATGTCCAGTCTCCTCGCAGATGCTGAACCCGACCGGCTGGAATTTGCAAGGCAAATGCGGATACATCTGGGGCGGCACGACCACAGTGTGCTTCATCATTGCTTTCTTCGGCCTCCCGGAGATGAAGGGCAAGTCATACCGCGAGATTGACATTCTGTATAAGCGCCGTGTACCGGCTAGGAAGTTCAAGTCGACCGTCATTGACATCCATGATAACGAGTAGGCCGGTAAAATACAGAATGAAGTGGTTGTTCAGTCAGAAGACAAGTCGTGTCATGGAGATGCATTGAGATCTAGCCTCATCATTTTGTCCACGAAGCAAGGCGTTCGCTGTGATCTTGTACAAGCGCCGGGTACCGGCTTGGAAGTTCAAGTCGACCGTCATCGACAACCATGACAACGAGTAGGTGGGCAAGATACAGAATGAAGTGGTTGTCAGGAGATAAACAAGTCGTGTCGTGGAGCTGTATTGAGATTCGGCCTCATAAGCGTGTCCACGAAACAAGGCGCTCGTTGTGAACACCGCGGAGCGCGGGAGAAAAAGGGCCGAACATTCAGTCTCGTGAGCCGCAGGACATGTTCGTCTAGACTACATGCTGCATCGTGGTCGTCATAGGTACAAGAATCATGCAAAGTACTGTCACATCAGCCGTTGCAATAACGGTGATGAGCCGACTCACATGGTGCTCCTTAGCCTTCCGCGCCTGGACCTCCAGAATACCCCTGCTCGTCAGCGACCTGCACATGATCCATCAAACTATCCTACCCGTGGAAATGCTCATGTGTCAACTGCGAAGCCCCTGACCGCAAAGCAAGCTAGTGGTCAGCCGGTGCTCCATCATCTGTGTTGAGACTTGCCATGCCCGCCTCAACACAGACAGCCTTTAGCTGGGCTCCGTTCATGTCTTCGGTTGATCTTGCAAGCTCCTCGAAACTACAACATTAGTCTGAAGCATGCCCCATGTTGCACAACAATGCTCACTTCACGCCGTGATGGTTGAGCTTTCGCGAGTGAATCTGCAGAATCCGTTCGCGAGCGCTCTCGTTGGGTAGGGGAAATTCGATTTTGCGGTCGAGACGGCCGGATCGAAGAAGTGCCGGGTCTAGGATATCGATACGGTTCGTTGCAGCGATGACCTGAGATGAGATAGATGCTCGTAGATTCGGTGCAACTCACTTTGATCCGGGCATCGCTGGAGAAACCATCCAATTGATTCAACAACTCGAGCATGGTTCTTTGAACTTCACGGTCTCCCGATTTGTCCGAATCGAAACGTTTTGTCCCAATCGCATCCAGCTCGTCGATGAAAATGATCGCAGGTGCTTTCTCTTTGGCCAATTCGAAAGCATCTCTGACCAACTTTGCACCATCTCCGATGTACATCTGGACCAGAGACGGTCCGGCCAGCTTGAGGTAGCAAGCATTGGTCTGTGCTGCGCAAGCTCGAGCGAGAAGTGTTTTCCCTGTACCTGTTTGCGATGAGCGATGTGTCTCCTAGGATGCCTCTCCTGACGTACCAGGAGGGCCGTACATCAGACACCCTTTCGGCGGTGTGATGCCAAGGGTTTTGAATTTGTCTGCCTGTTGCATAGGCAGAACGCTGTAGGTCAGACAGGCAGCGGACGACAGGCGGGAGTACGCACATAGCCTCCACAAGCTCTTCAATCTGCTTATCCAGACCACCAATGTCCGTATATGTTTCAGTCGGCCTCTCATCCACTTCCATCGCCTTCACTCGTGCATCGTACTCGGCCGGTAGCTTGTCCAAGATGAGATACGAGTCTTTGTTGACACCGATCAGATCTCCGGGTCGCAGCTCATTATATGGCACGAGACCGATGATGGGCAAGAAAACGGTCTGTAGCTCAATTTGCGGCCTTGCGTATATATCTGAGTCCCTACCTGACGAGTCGACGTCTTGATGACAGCGCATTTCGACTTCTTCGCATTCTGCTCATTGTGTGTTGCGCCCTCTTGAATCTCGGCATCGACATCGAGAAGCTATCATGAGCGTTTGATCACCGTCATTCGATCCGAGATACCCACCTCAACCACTTTTGACACAAGGTACGGCAACACCTTGTTCTGTTTGATCTTCGTCGTGTTGTCCGCTATTCTATCCACCATCTGCTCCCTCTCATGTACCAAACGAATGTTATCTTGTCTCATCATCTTGACCTCGTTGTCGATCAACCTCGTCTGCATGCGGATTTCCTGAACATCCCCCTTTATTATCAGCATCCCTCAAGCGTACTCGCCTTGAGGCCCTCACATTCCGAACATGATCCGGCACATCCTCCAAGGTGTCTTCGACGGGTTTGACCTCCTCCATCTTCACATCCTCAGTCGGTTGATCAGCCAGGAGTGGCGTCTGCTCATCTGCGCCCGATTCTGAGACGGCGGACGACTCGGGCTTCGGAGCGCCGTTGTTGTCGCCAGCGGGCGGTGGGACGGGCGGGTCTGACGCTGGGGCAGACATGTCGGACAGCGAACCAGCTAAGCAGAGAGGAAACTTTGAGAATGAACAGTCTCGACTTCGACGTCGCGACGCCTCCGTAAGCTGGCGATTGGGTGTCCACGTGGTTTGTGAAGCACCGTGGGAAACCGTTTCCTGGTATGACGAACGATGATCGGACCGTCGTAGCCAGAGGACATGACGATGAGCAGAAGCAGCATACCAATTCTGACCGGCCTTACAGCAAGCTGACAGGCAAGGCGATGTCTTTCTCAACTCGCAACGCATACTACCTCCGAGTGTCGAACTACCGGGTCATTCCCCTCTTTCTCTACCTGGACGAGCGACATGTGAGCCACTGGCCATCCGACCCGCATATGCCCAGATTAATGACAGGTCGATTGGATGACAGATCGAGTGCTTCAGCTCGTGATTGGGAGTTTGCAAGCCAAGTGGGTCTCAGAACTGCAGGTGACTTTCTCCCTAACCCCGCAGGATTTACGATCTGCTCCAAACTGCTCGCGCTCAGAAGAAGCACAAGGTATACGTTGAACGTGGAGGTGCGACCTCGTACAGACCCGCATAGGCAGCAGCTGATGGACAGAGGGGTACCAGTTCTGCTACTTCTTGCGCAGTACAACTCGGACAGAGGTTGTTCTACTCAAGGTGTGCTGAAAGCCCTTTTCATGAATGATAGCTTAAAAGCAGCAAAAGACGTACTCATTGCGAGCGCCGACGCCTGAACCAGAACCGCAGCCTGTCCTCACCGGACGGAATGCCAAGACGCCCAGAATGACGCCGTCACCACGACGTCCTGCATCTCGGGCTCGAACTTCCACCAGGGGCAGGTCGGAAACACCGCTTCAACAGTTCGAGGATGCGCCTGTGCAGCAGTTGCCCACTGAGGCAGAAGATACCGAGGAGAAAGAGGTCAACATCAAGGATTGGAAACCTTCAGTAGACGTGACTTATAAAGGCGAGCTGCCTCCCAGCTTCCTAGCGCAGCTGACAGGCAGGCTTTGGCACTTCATCTCTGCAGCTGGTCCTCATCATCGAGCCGTATCCGCCATTGCCGCCGTCACAATATGCACCACCGTCTTCCCGGCTCTCCTCACGTTCATCGTCCATCGTCTCGTCCTACTCGCGCTCTCGGACCAAAGGCACTGGCGCACGGACCGGGACCGGCGCTGGCGGCCGATACTCATCGGTGTCCCTATCACTTAACGAGCCTTCCGCTCCAATCCAACCGGAGCGAAATATGCGTAATGCATCACGATCCGTCTCGACCACTCCGGTCCCAAATTCGCGAAACGGTGGATCAGTGACACCATTTGGACGAGAGGGCACGGCGGACTCGTCCGCGTATGGGTTGGGTCGTCGACGGCAGTCCGGAACACCTCTGTTCATGGCTCGGGACACGCCCTTCGGAGACGAAGAAGAGGATGAAGAAGAACACGAAGCATACGAAGCTGCTCTACGAGAAGGTCGCTTGCGTTTACCCAGCGTGACGAGGCCGGCCAGCGAGGAGCTCCAGAAACGGAAGAAGCGTCATCGCGATCTAGCGGAGGAGGAAGAAGACGATGAAGATATACCGGATAGCATGCGGAGAATTGGCGAGCGCCTGGTGAGGAGCAGTGAGATTGAAGAGGGTGTGCTGCGGATACAGGCCGGATGGGAGGAGCGTCTGGCCGGAGAAGAGAGCGCCGTGCTGGGCAAGGAGGAACCCGGTGATTGAGGCGATAGGGGCGTCATGGTCCCACATGGGGTGTTGTAACTATGCATGTTCCCCTCGCAGAGATATGGTCACACCCACGAGAGACGACCGGGCCCGGAGGTCTCGGAGGGAATAAGCTATGTCGAGCTGTTGCCCTGAAATGAACAGGCACATCGTCTCGGATTCCAGCACGCCCAATGGCCACATCCGGTCATCGCATCTACTCTCTGAACACCTTCGCGCCTCCAGTCAGGTATGCAAGCAGGGCGCTCAGAGCTGCATGCCATGGCCCCAGTCGATCCTCTTCTGAGCCGCTCATCGACATGAGCCCTCCGGCGAGCCACTGTCTGATACTCCCCGACGGTCAGGATGTCTCATCCGACGCGACAAGCTTGCGGCATCAGTGGGCTGGACATGATGGCGCCTACAAAAGACATGTCTCTGTGGTCGGTCGACCTAGGGGTATTCAAGCAACGGAGACAGATCGTCGATCGGTCCTCCGAGACTTGATCGAGGGGCCCTGCCCTTGCTTGCCTGCTGGATCTTTGACCAGAGGAGCATATCTTACGCCACCTTTGAAGATGGGCGGTGGCCGAGCCTGACTTTGAAGTTGGTTGTTGCAAGGGGCGCATGCAGTGTCTGACGTTCTGGGATGTGTGATGACACTTTGCTTTTCAACGTCGGTGCTCAGAAAAACGATTGACTAATTGGTTGTTGTCGACAAGACGTTCAACTTGTATGAACAGACGACACTGGTCAACAAAACGAGCGAACTCTTCGTTGCCCACCCAGCATGTCGGTCGATGGAGCGGTTCCGCTGGCGATCCGAACAACATATCAATATGGAGGTAACTCATACACATTGTTCGACATCGTCAGTCTGGGCCGCTCCAACGTGTGATGGTGGACTGACGAAAAGTACGGGCCGGTCAGCATTGGGAATTGCCTGAGCTTCTTCTTCTACGGAATCCTTTGCGTGAGTGTCGGTCAGGTACATCGTCTGAGCCGGAGCTGATGTCCAGGTGATGGTCAGTCTCTGCAGCTTAGAGTGGTCAATCATTCGGGAACTGAAGAGCAGATTGTGATGTACTGGGACCACATCAGGGCCGACAAGTGGTACAATCAAGCAGTTGTGGGGGTGAGCCTGAACGATTTGCATGAGAGCTGGACTGACACAAACAGGCATTGGTCATCCTGACGACAATTGACACTGTCCTCAACGCCATCAGAACGCTCCTGATCACCGCCGTCTATCCAGGCGACATAGTCTATGTGTGTGCCACTACTGAGCGTAGACGAATGTCTGACACTGACAGTTCCTGCTGGTGGGCAATCGATGGGAGGACTGGGCCGGTATATTCGTGTCGGATCTGGGCATCGTCTTGGCGCAAGGCTTCCTGGCGTTCCGAGTGATCCGCTTCGCGCGCGCCATGCGCGATTCGTATGGCAAGAAGATGGCGATTGCTGTCTGGATCACCGCAGTGGTGTTGTTCCTTGGGATCTTGCTTTCGTTGGGTTCAGGTTTTGCGGCGCCCCTGTATCTCAGGACCATCAAGACTTAGTAAGCTACCCCGCTTGCGTCTGATATGATTGGCTGATAGGTCAGCTTGCAAGTGCAGAGACAGTCGAATGCGACTTTTGCGATGCTGTCGACGCTGCAGATCGGCTCTTTCCTTGTATGTCTTGGTCACTTGCCACTGGTGTCATTGAAAGCGCAGAGCTAACGCAAAGGGGGTGGACATCATCATTACCGTGATCATGACAGCAGAAATGGTCATGGCCAAGGTTAGTCTAGCCACAGTCTCGCGGCATCGGCTTTGCTCATATGGCAGACCGGTTTCGCCGCCTCAAACCGTGTGCTCGACGTGATCATCAAGCTCGTACTGCGCAACTGCTTCATCGTCTCGGTGCTGCAGACCGTACAGCTCATAGCATTCTGGAAGACGTGAGTCTCAGTGACCGAACGAGAAATTCAACACCAGCTAACATCGTCAGAGAGACCACCTGGTCCGAGTTCCCACCGATGTTCCTGGCCAAAGTATACGCCATAACGGTCGTGAGCATCCTGTGCGAGCCGCGCGTCGCCCATCGCGCCCACCAAAATCGTCTAGATGAGGAAGCACTTCGAGATCCATCAGAGGAAAAGTCTGGCGGGCATTCATCGTCGTATCAAGCCGGACTGGGATCCGGGTCGGGGCAGATCGTGCCCAGTACGCCCTTGGGCGTATCGTCGGTCGGTTCTCGCTGCCGGTCTTGCGGGGCCGTCACGACTTCGATGACCATGAGTCGTCCGCCATCGGTCAAGCTGGGGCCTGGAACACCGCGAGACCTCGGCGTAACCGTATTGCGCAAAGCCGGCCTCCCTGATAGGGAGGAAGGTGCGATCGGCTTTAAAGCTGCTCTTTTGGGCGTGCTCGAGGACGACGACTCGATCGAGACGCCCGGCTTGAACATCGTTGTCGATCCTCTCGGCGCCCGCATGACGGACGTCGGGTACGATGATGCCGCTTCGGCGGAAGAAGACATCCAGGCAGAGGAGGCGGACATGAACAGGATCACCGAGCACACGGCCTCTGCGGTGCACGATGCGGAGGAAGTCAGCGATGAGGATCTGCCGGAACAGCTGAGGCGGCTTGAAGGCGGAGACGATGCGGTCAGTCTTTCCGAGATCTTGGGCATGACGCAATACACCTATGTTCTGTGACAGAACGGACACTTGTCAGTTGTTCATCTTGTACCAGTAGGTCTTGTTGTTTGTATCAGCAGTTGCATGTTGTGCATACGATCACTCGACCAGCACCCAGCGCGTACCTTCGCGCTTCTGGATCTTCTTGACCGGCGGCAGGTCCACCCCGAGTCCGCGCAGATGAGGTACAACGACCACCTGCCGCTCGTTCGGGTTCCCATCCCCGCCTCTGCCTACCACCTTGCCTCTGACCTCCTCAGGCTTGGACCAGGTACACATCGCAGGCGCGAGCGCCGCGATCCACGCGGCATTGATCTTGGTCACTCCCCGCACAGCGACCTTCTCGCTCGCCTGACTCCTGATGACCTCACCATAGACAATCCATTCTGGTGGAGGCTTGTGAAACAGGGCTGACGAGGGGTGGATGTACACCTCACCCTGGACGCCCATGGCTTTATATGGGACATTTCGGCAGGACGTGAAGGACCTATTTTGCTTGAGAGAGATGTCTTGACGAACGGCGATGTTGTCGGTGAAGGAGGATAGGAGAATTTGTCGAATGACCTTGAGTTGCGTATCCGAGGGTGGGGAGAGACGGGCGACAGATATCGGCTGGACAAGAAGGTTGGATATCTGAGACCGCAGTTGCTGGATCTCTTGCATCGCCTACTGGTCAGCGAGGTACCAGTCAAGTCATATGAGATGCACCTTTGGACGAAGGAAATGTTTGACACAGAACGCAGACGTTGGGTCGTACTCATAGGCACCGATGGCTGCCAGCAGCTTGAAGGTGTCGCTTTGGCCACTTCCCAGAGCCATGAATGCCTTGTACTGTCAGTGGTGTATGCCAATGTGCTTAAGACATACGGTCTGAGCTTTCCAGTACCGCCCTCGCAGTGCTTTCCTTTCTTCCTTTGCCTTCAACTCCTCACTCTTGATATGTGAAAGTTCCGCTCTCAATTCTGAATCCACCTCCTCATCATCCTGCTCCCATCCGAGCGTGTTTTCGTGTACGAACGGATCGCCGACGCTTAGGCCTGCCACGATGGCCACAATGTACGGAAGGCAGGCATGTTGACTCCCTATGGCCAGCATCTTCGCAAACCTAGGTGACACAGGATAGCCAGCCATTGACCTCCCGAGATCAGTGATGGATCCTCCAGCACTGCCTTGCTGTTGCACTCCATTAATGAGTCTGCCCATCACTGGCAGCGACAGCGCCCCCAGGCTCGTGAGGAGATCTTCGGCTTTTTTGAGCGCATGTCGATCGGGTGGCGTCGGGAATGGGAAGTTGACGACGTTGTCGATATTCATGCTCTTCATCTGCAGCACGACACCCTCAATCGGCATCCGCATGATCTCCGGTTCGGCAAACTTCGCGAAGTGATCCTCGAATAGAGCCGAAGAGTACAGGCGATAGCAATGACCGGGGCCCGTTCGGCCTGCTCGACCTGCGCGTTGAGACGCAGACGCCTTGGAGATCCACGATACCTGGAAGGTTTGAACGCCTGAGACTGGATCGTACTGTCGCTCCTTGGACCGACCAGAGTCTACCACGTATCGGATGCCGGGTATAGTGAGGGAAGTCTCCGCGACGTTGGTGGCGATGATGACCATGCGAGTCCCAAGTGGTGCCGGTTTGAAGACCTTCATCTGCTGCTCATTCGCAAGTAACGAGTAGAGCGGGAGGATGTGCATCGGCACTGTATTCTTGAGCAGGTTCTTAAGTCATATGAAAGACCACATACTATCTGAGGGCTCGTCAACATCGAGTCCCGCGATGTCGGTCTCATCCTCCGTATCCAATGCCTCGGGATCGCTTTCGGCATCGCCGTCATCGATGTCGGCGGCTAGGTCATCCCGCCCGCCCAAGTCCACATCCTCCGCCTCGATTTCTGTCCTTTCAGCCTGCTGTCTATAATGTCCAAGAGTGACTAACCTGCATCTTGGTTCGGCTTCACAAAGTGCGGCTTTGCATCGGTGCCCGCGTCTACTGATGTCGCCTCCTTCTTGACATACTTCTTTTCGAGTTTTCGACACAGGGTCTGTATCTCGCCTTGGCCCGTCATGAAGACCAAGATCCCCCCGGATGGCAAACGCGAATGGATCTTGCAAACTTTCTTGTACGCCTCAGTCACGTAGTCTCCGACCGTGCGCCTGTTGAAGTGTATGGTGACCGGATGTTGGCGGGCAGATATGTGAATGACCGGGGGTGGCGTAGAAAATAAACGCTCATTTGAGGCGAAGTCGTCGATGCGCAATGTCGCGGACATGATCACGATTCTCAGTGGCTTGATCGTCTGGTCCTTTCGCTCTCTCCAAACCTTCTCTCGGAGCTTGGCCACTCGAGATAGCACTCCTATCAAGACGTCGGTGTTTACGCCTCGTTCGTGCGCTTCGTCCACCACGATAACTGAGTATTTCGAAAGGAGGAAGTCTCCGGCGAGCTCGCGAAGGAGCACGCCGTCTGTCATGAACTTGATGGCGGTTTCGGGCGAAGTAGTCGAAGAGTATCGAATTTGGTGTGCGACCGTCGAGGAGCGCGGCGGGAGGTTCAGTTCCGATTTGACTCGCGCAGCCAGCGATACGGCGGCAACCCTTCGTGGCTGGGTGATAGCGATCATTCCAGGATTGTCGCCTTTTTTGAAACCAAAGCCAGCTTCGTAGAGCATTTGTGGTACCTGCGTCGTTTTACCGCTGCCCGTTTCACCAGCAATGATGACAACAGGATTCATCAGAATTGCCTCGACGATGGCTTGTTCTTCTGCCAGGATAGGGAGGTCCAGTCGGGCTTCTGATACTGAAGACCGCCTGTCGACCTTTGGTCGAGCATCAGATGACGATGCCGGGAGCGTTAATCCGTCTGGCGAGGTAAGGAGGGATGTCGATGGAATTGTGAAATTAGCTCCGAGTGGACCGACGAAGGCGTCCGAGTTGGGAGCGCTGGGGGTCTTTAAAGAAGGCTTCTGCTTGATTGGAGGTTGAGAGATGGGATGCTCAGCCGACACACTCTGACCCATCTGTGCCATGGCCCAGGACTTGAAGCCCGATGCGCGCTGTTTCGGCTGAAGTGGAGAGCTATTCGAAGGCCGTACGGTCTGCGAATCCTGCTCCTCAGGTTGTTCTTCTCCAGAAGCCTCTTCCTCGTCCTCCGAGACTTCACTAGCCAGTGACTCGTCCTCACTATCGTCTTGGTCCTCCCCACTTTCAGAGGATCCAGATGAGCTTGAATCGCTTGCCGATTCTGAACCTTCCATCTGCTCGTATGAACGAGCCTTCGAGATCAGCTGGCTCAACAGACCGACTTGAGACTGACCCATGTTGGTTTACGTCTCACTACCACACGAGGCTGCAGCGTCGCGCCCTGTCTCAGCGCGCTACCAAGGGAGGTCCCAGCCACTATCGGCTTTTCGTTGGAAAATGTAGGTCCTGACTGGGGCCGAATAACCGAGGACGCTACTGGCGACACAGACCTAGGTTGCGATGGTCCAGCTTCAGGCGCCGTTTCGGCCTCGGATTCGGAAGAGTCGAACTCGGAAGCAGAAGAATCGGGTTGAGTGGAGAGCAGCTGAGGATTCCAGCTGGCCTATCTTATTAGTAGCTCCCCAATCTGCATTTTACGACCGACGCCGACCTTCTTGCCTCTGGGCATCTTTTGTCTGGGTACATCCACAAGTCCCTTTGCCAATGCTTTCCGCTCCGCCTTAGTAGGAACGGTGGAGGTCTTGACACCTTCCTCGACGGGCGTCTTTCCATCCTCGACAACCTCCACGGGACCGCTGAGTTGCCCCACGCGGGTCTCGCCGTCACTCCCCTCGCTCTCGCTACTGCCTCCAAGCTGATCCGCCCGTTTTGCAATTCGATCAATGCCTCGCCGGACTAGCCGATCTTCGCGCTTGTCATTGCGTTCCTTTGCACTTGTGGGAGCAGTCGGATGCTGACCGAGGGAGGAGGACGAGAGCAGAGACGCCGAGGTCGATGTCGCAGGCGCCAGTGAGGCCAGAAGCTGCAAGGTCTTGGCTCTTTCCTCATTTTTGAGCTTCTTTGCCTGGATTGTTAGCACGAGACGATTCGGCGCACCACGAAGGCGGTCCTCACAATGTAAGAGTCAAGCCTCTTGCGCTTCTTGGAAGACATGCCCCGTCTGTCGATCTCATCTCGCTCCTGCTCGTTGGTGACCAGGTGGGAGTCGGCATCATCCTCCTGTTGAGGTTGGGGTCTGCGTTTCCGTTTCTTATGTGTGCTTTCCCCGGCTTTCGAGCCACGAGCTTTCGAGTTGTACCTCTGAAATGTCGGGGGAGGCATCCTGCGCCGAAGTGGTCGAGCCTCAGATCAAAGGCTTCGTCGCTATGGAGACGTTCTTCGAATCATATCAACTTTGTGGGTCACGTGATGAGATTCCTACTTTCCGTCGGATCTAGCGAGTCGAGCTCGTCATGGACGAATGCTTTCTATATCTATAATATTAATACAGCTTACATGTGTAATCGGTGCAGACAAGCCACGTGTCAAATGACCGCCCTGAGCTTGCCCTGAGCGTTCACCTTTTATGCATGCCCCCCATTTATGAAGGGCTCTCATTTCGAAAGCCCTTTCATGCATAGCAAGTGCCCTCATGCATAGCATAGCCTGTAACAATGGCTGCATTGGCCTCTACCAAACAGCAATAGCACTGCGTGGTTGTTCCCACTACACGTAAAGGCTCACAATAAGCCGAGTCTGACCAAGACTTGCAGTTTGTGGTACACTATCACGGCCCGCCATGACAATAAGGTTCAATGTTCCAAACATAGCATCCTGTGCTCAGCTTCCAGCCCAGTACGCATGTCACCAATGGGACAAAATCTCCAATGCAGCACCAAGACTTGTGTCAGAACAGACTTATGTAAGCGGTCATAAGAGAGCCTGCAGTGCATTCACACTGTACCAAAAGGTATGTTAACGGATCCTTACCCTAAGGAATCCGCACCGCTTATATTAGACTCGTGTCAGTTTCCTGACACTCGACCCTCCTTGGGCAAGTTCAGTCCCTGAACTTATCGAGTCCAACCACACCGAAACACTTGACGTCATTTGGGTTCTATTTCTCACTATTCGTTACTAATTGCAACGAATTGTATCGATCAATCTCCGATTGCATCGACTCATTTCAAATTGTCCATAACAGGCACAATTGAACCCTGATAGTCCCCCTGGGACCCTGCCCGCATGACGTGGCATTTCCAAGTTGGTGCAAATAGCTGATGCCCGGCCCACACCGGTATTTGAACACACAACCCGTTAAGGATCCGTTATCTGTCAGAACAGACTTATGTAAGCGGTCATAAGAGAGCCTGCAGTGCATTCACACTGTACCAAAAGGTATGTTAACGGATCCTTACCCTAAGGAATCCGCACCGCTTATATTAGACTCGTGTCAGTTTCCTGACAACTTGCACCGCAGGCACGCAACTCAACAACATGTCAGCACTTGCAAACGTTCTGCATCCATTGTCCCAAAGGACAACACTATCAACAATTCTGTCACGTTGGTCATGCCTCCATGATCACCAGCGCACGCCTAAGCCTCAGTCCAGCACACCTGTCATGCACGTGAGAACATTGTTGATGCTTGAGTGCCTTTGACAAGGCTCAAGTAGTGTCGACAACTCTAGAGGCGGTGTTTTGCAGAGAAAGCCCAAGGGGCTGCAGAGGAGGATATGGGGTGATATATTCAAGCTCATGCCCGCAGACCGTCCTTAGCACCATGGTCTTGAGTCCCATGGATAGAGATTAATGATGCAGCCATGATGTAAATGCACGAGAGGCTGCAGGGCACATGTTCTTGTGGAGAACAGAAACATATCAGCAGAGAGCACATGTGAGAGGGACCATCAGTCAACGAGCAGTCTGGCCTTGTGACAAAAATATCTTGTTGTCACAATGGCCCTTGACATGCATGGAAAGCTCTTTGACACTCAGTGTACTTGCCATGCTCACCGCCGAGCTATAATAGACCCCTTGACGCACACTCAAAAAGTGAGTGATGGAGGAACACTGCTGCGCTCTCACAACATGTTACAACTTGACTAAGAGGCATTGAGTTCCACAAATGAACCAAAGCAGCAGCGACAACAAGTGGCCAACTCTGCACGCGATCCTTCTCAAGTTGACAGGGTTGTCAAGGGCACCTGAATGCATCAACAGTAGTCTGAAGGGTGTGATAAAGTCTTGTTGAGTAAAGTGCAGTTGACTACAACAGAAATGCGCAAAATTGGCTTCCATGTCGCCCATAAAGGGGGGGGTGGGAGAAGGCCGTCAATCTTTCGCGCCGCGGAGCGGCGCTCCTCTGCTAGTCCTTCTGAACACTTGTGAGGAAACTCGATCAAGACTGAATCCAGTGCGGCGCCATGAGCAGAGAGCGTCAAAAAGTCGCATTGGTCATTGGCGGAGGGCCCGTCGGAGCGCTAGCGGCCCTCAGTCTGCATCGCCGAGGATGGGATGTCGAGTTGTGGGAAGCGAGAGAAGGTGAGTGTGGCCACTGGGCGGCGCAGTGAGTAGGTGACTGAAATGACCAGACCCTCGAGGGCAAGATGCTGAGAAGATGACCAACTTGCGCTCCATCAACCTCAATATCTCTGCGAGGGGGCTAGAAGCTCTGCGCAGCGTAGATCCATCATTAGGTCCGTATGACGATCCTCAAGGGAACACACATTGACAAGCAGCCGAGATTATGCTCAATGAGTCTATACCGATGAAATCGCGCATGATACATCACAACGACGGGAGAACTGAGGCTCAAGTCTATGATCCGATCCACGGCTGGGTACGTGCTGATGAGAGCACAGGGCAATGAGCTGACTTTGAGGTGACCAACTCGCTCAGTCGGCCAGTTCTCAATCAACGCTTGATCGAGGCGCTTCCACCAGATATAACGCTGCAATTCAACACCAAATTAGCTCGAGTCGACTTCCAGACCAGAAAAGCATATCGTGTGACCAGGGAGAAGTCTGCCGCTGCAGTACCTGGCGAAGAGACGGAGGCGGCATTCCGGACACGGACAGGAGAGATGCGTGCCGAGAAGGGCGAGAAGGAGATTGAGAAGCCCTTCGATCTAATCGTGGGCTGTGATGGGACGTGGTCGAAAGTTCGAGCAGAGATCATGCGTGTGGAGAGGTGAGTAGCCTAGTGGGGGAGTGTAAGACAACTGACGGTCAGGGTGAACTTTTCGCAAGACTTCATATCGCATGCGTACATCGAGCTACATATGCCCCCTGACCCAACAAAACCGGGAGGCTTTGCTATGGAGGCAAATCATCTCCACATCTGGCCAAGGCATTCCTTCATGCTTATCGCCTTGCCAAACAAAGTCAGACATCGCCTCAAAGGGTTCACTTCTACGCTAACTTCCAGAACGGCTCTTTCACCATGACCCTATTCGTACCCTTCGCCGACCTCGACAAGCTAGCGACGCCTGAGAGTGCCCTTGCTTTCTTTAAGCATCACTTTCCCTCGGCTGTGAACCTCATGGGCGAGAAACGTATCATGGACGATGTGACGCAGAATCCAAGGGGAAATCTTGTCACCATGCATGTGAGAGACCAAGATTGAACTGGCCCTACGCATGCTGATGTTACAGGTCAACCCTACTGTCTGGAAGTCACATGCGGTTCTACTAGGCGATGCGGCTCACAGCATGGTCCCGTGAGTCTTGACCATCTCAACCTCGCCGATGCTGATGACGCCGTAGCTTTTACGGGCAAGGCTTGAATTGTGGCCTGGAAGATGTCCGGGTACTCAACTCGTACCTCGAGAATCATGCCATCCGACCGACGACACAGCTCGCACCAGGAGAGACAGATCATCAGCTGGAGAAAGCCCTCACCACGTACTCACAAGATCGTGATGCCGACTTGCAGGCCATTTGCCAGCTGGCGCTCCGGAACTAGTGAGTATTGCAAGGATCTCTTTTGGATCATAGCTGATTTGGAAGCACGGAGATGCGGTCCCACGTATTGTCTCCGCTATACCTACTTCGACGCTGGATCGATCACTCTTTGACTATGATCTTTCCCTCGAGACCAGGGGGCAGTCTGTCTTTGACGAATCCTTTCCCCACACGGCAGGTCCGCGGATGGACCAGTCTATACGAGATGGTAACCTTCCGTGCCGATATAGCATACGCAGAGGCCCTGCGGAGAGAAACCTGGCAGAAGGAAGCTGTTGGCTGGGCAGTGCGTATCGTGGGCCTGGGGCTGACCGGGGGTATCGCGGCTGGAATATGGATCGGCAGGCATAGATTACTGTCACGAGCGCGATGATAGCATGTCACCGCCACAAAGCCACATCTTGACTATTTGCCATTTCATCTTGCGGCGATATCGGCGAATTCTCCCAAGCCCTCTCTGCACGTTTCCAACTTTTCCAGCTCCAGCATGGAATCCAGGTAGATTCTATCATATCCTTCAACATCGTCGCCATGTCTTTCCCAACTGCCGCCGAGCTCGAGAAGCACCTCGCCACCAAGGCCTACATTGACGGGTGCGTTGATCCACCTGTGTGGATTAAAACCTTTCACTCTCATCCTTCCCCCCTTCCTACCTTTCCTGATGAACTTTTGTTTTGGTCCGTGTTTCCGAGTTGCGGCTAGACACCGCGCTTTGCATTGAAGACAACCCTTTTCCAAACTATCTGATCCTCACTCGAAATTTACCCGCTTGCTTTTGGACTTGAGTTGGGCTGATTCAACAGCTACCAGCCGACTTCTGCCGATGTCGAGGTTTTCGTTGCGCTGAAGGGCCGTGAGTTTGTTGCTCTCTAGCCTCGGGATCGAGTCTGACCCTTCAGAGGCCCCCAACGCCGCCGAGTTCCCCCACTCTGCCCGGTGGTACAAGCACATTGCCTCGTACGAGTCGGAGCACTCTTCCCTGCCCAAGGGCACCTCCCCCTTCGCCGCCTCTTCCTCCACCGCCGCCCCAGCCGCCGCTGCCGAGGAGGAGGAAGACGATGACGAGATTGACCTCTTCGGTGAGGACGAGGAAGAGGATGCCGAGGCCGAGCGCATCAAGGCTGAGCGTGTCGCCAAGTACAACGAGGCCAAGGCCGCCAAGACCGCGGAGAAGCTCGCCGCTGGCAAGACCCTCGAGGTCGCCAAGTCGGTCGTGACACTCCAGGTCAAGCCTTGGGATGACGAGACGGACATGGTCGCGCTTGAGAAGGAGGTCCGTGCCATCGAGAAGGACGGTCTTGTCTGGGGCGCCTCGAAACTTGTCCCCGTTGGTTACGGTATCCGCATGCTCCAGATCACCTTGGTCATTGAGGACGCCAAGATCTCGCTCGACGAGCTCCAGGAGGAGATTGCCGAGATCGAGGATCACGTCCAGTCGTCGGACGTTGCCGGTAAGCCGCTCGCTTGCGGGAATTCGGGCGGTACTGATGAGACCAGCCATGCAGAAGCTGTAGATGGATATCTCATATTCAAGAGGGTATGCACTTGGCATGAGAGCAGTGGATTCGCATGTGTCGCAAGCTCCTGCCTATCGAGGAGGCCCTCCTTCTCTTCAGGTAATCCTGAGATTGTCGATTCTGCGAGAAATCTTGCCACTCCCGCTGGCAACACTCCTATGCGGGTCCAATTGCAATGTCTGCGAAATTTCGGTTGAACGCTCGAGATCGAACAATTTCTCCTGCAAGGTTCCTCATTTATCGTCTCGGTAAACCTCTCACAGGAGCTCCATTGATACGCGTCGACCTTTGGCACGAACGTTCAAGAAGCTTATAAACTTGAGGAAGCGTGCAGACAAGCAGAAGCGAACAGATTTAGGAGCTTGTTTCGAACTTCTTTCTCGCTTGCCAACAGGCGACAGGACAAGACAGATTCGACTTTCTTGAGACCAATGTCATGAGCAATCAGGATGTGTTATGCTTCCTTTCAAGGAGGTTGCCTTTGCACATACAAGATGTAACCTCCATTCACCATGCGCCTTCTCATCGACCAGATGTTATCGATCCTAGACATATAAAAAGGCCGCTGCAGGATCATAGCGCCTGCAAGTCGTTATCCTCTTGACCTTCCTTCCCTACAGATTGCTGAACCTTCATTGTTTCGCTAACGCAGGACCGAAGTATCATTCACAGTGTGACACCAGTATGACTGCCATCAATGGGAGCACAGACTCTACTGCCAAAGGGCCATCCTCTGGAAATCAGCATGACTCTTCCCGCGGGCATGAAGGCCAATTCTCCACAGATCATGCCTTCCCTGGTCACACTTTCAATGTCCGGGCTCCGATGTATGGTGTGGTCACCACTGGGGACAACAATCTCATTGGCGTCTCTATCAGCGATCCCTTGGCACGAGTTCACTCAGTCAACAACACCATAACAAAAGATACCGGTCCAGGGCAAGGGAGTGCTCCCGGACCATGTACCACTCCTGCGGCTGCAGAGCCTCCGGATGGCAGCAGTGTGGCCGAGGATGGGGATGCCTTGACTGAAGATATAGTGCCAGGCTCAGCAACCCACTCTAATGCCGATGTGGCATCGTGCGAGTCCGGTGAAACGGATCGTCAAGGCCCTGCTACTATTGCGGCCTCACCTCTCAGCAGGTCGGACAGACTGGAGAAACTGCTCCGTGCGGCCGACCGTGAAGCCCGCCGCGAAGCCCGCCGTAAAGAGGCGCATACGCCACCCAGTAGTGCGAGCGATACTGATCAGGCCTCGGGATGCCGTAGCTCCATTTCTTTCGAGGGAATCTATACTCCAGGGAGTGGCGAGACAATCGTGCCTTCCGAAGCGGACCAAAAGCGCTCGGGAATCACGCACCGCAACGGAGGGACGATCACTGTTTCTATCAACGACCCCTGATGACGATACACATACCCGAATCACGGACTGGACGTCTAAGTCAGCGACACAGGCCGTACTGTACATTCATGAGGCAACTCAGTGATCCGTGCAACTTGAATATTCAGGGCTAATTCACAATCTGGCAAACCTTTGTCTGTTCATGACTTCTCGCTCTTCCCTTCCTGTCCATGGTGGTCTCCGCCGACCGCTTATGCTTGGTCCCCTCAGCTGTAACCCAACGCCTGCCTACAGCCATAGGATGACTACCCGTATCTGACACATGTGGACACACAGCCTGTTTCGTACTGATCCCTTTTCCACCACTCCCGCTCCACAGATGCATGTAGCCCTTGCGAATGTCTGCGGGTTTTTTCCTTTCTCTCTTGCATTCATCTTTGGGCGTCTTAGCGTGACAAGTATTCACTGATGCCCTGGCAAACATTGATCGCCTGGTGTACATTCCTGGCTGTATCGCGTGCGTCTACGAATGTTGGCACTAAATGTGTTCGCTTGGGCAACGGGCTGTCCAATCAATGCCAGCATACAGACGCACCGCATTAAATTGAACATGCTTTGGGCCCTGTCAGACCGTGCATGATGCAAGAAGACTGAATCATGCAGTCTTGCTTGGACGCTTGGACGGCCCTCCGAGACCGCCAATCGCCCATGCGGTCTCTACCAGCTTCCTGAGCCCCCATAACCAAATCAAGCCCAGAATACCTCGACTCAGGAGCATATTGGCAGTGAACAGGACGTTCGGCAACAACGACCAGAGAGAGGAGAAGGCATCGAGGATATGCCACAAAAGCATCAGTCCAAGCGATACCTATGCCATCAGCCTGTGTTGTTGTTGCAAGAGAATGACGTACAAAGGTGAACGCCCGACCAATGCTAGACTCGATGGCAAAGGGAGAGTATCCGATCAGAACCGTCCACAAAAACTGCATTGCAACAGCCGGGATCGCCTGGCCAGCCAGCTGTAGCTGTGGCCACATGCTTCACATCAGTTTGAAGATGTGCAACTCCCGGAAACCACTCACCCAAAAATGGCCGCATGAGCTGCAAGAACGCCAAGCTGCCACGTCTCCTCTTCAGTGCCGGTCGACTCTTTGCCGCCCCGCAGAGCCATCATGAGCGTCAAGGGTAGTAGACTCGGGATGACCGTGCGGTCGGATTCGCTGCTGGCGAACAGAGAGAAGGGAATTGAGGCGGTGAATAGGGATAGAGGAAGTAGCCGGGCAGTGGGAGGTGGGGACGTGGGAGGTTTGGCACGGCCTCCTGTGAAGAGTCTCGTCGACCAGCTGCTGTAAAGCATGACGACAACTGTCGGAGACAGAAAAGCCGAGATGGCAAAAGTACTGATACTTGGAATGCCTATCTTGCTACTCCACCGAGTCCAGCGAATGGCGGTGTGGGGCAAGTCGTCGAAAGACAAGCTTGGGGGAATACGGGCAAGAACGGACAATTTGCCGAGTACTGGCTGAAGACCCAACGATGCCTCTCCGGAGCGGCTCATCACGATGATGAACAAAGATACGATTGTAGGCGCCGCAGCGGCGACGAGCAAGCGGATGAAGAGACGGATCCTGCGCTATCAGCAAGTCAGTAGACAGTCTGAGAATCGCGCACCCAGGGAGTCCGCCGAGCCAGATACATTTCCCGAACAGGTATGCCGCAAATGCAATGGCGAAGCCGTAAATGCTCGCGGTCGATAAGGCCAAGCCCATTGCAAATGCAGCAAGGACATCTTGGCCTGTTCCTATGCTGCAAAGTGCGAACGTTCCGGCAATGAGTGACAGGCGGCTTTGAATCAGCCTCAGCGCTGGTCTATACGGCTAACGTACTCGGTATTACTGGTGATACAAGGCAGCAATAAGGACGGTTGAAGTAGCACAGTCAATATACCTGTCACCTGAAAAGATCAGTGACACCGCACTGGAATTGGATAAGACTCACCTGCGTACGCCAACTCCGGTTGCTTTTGTTTCCTTCTCTGGTCAAGTAGATGCCAACGATGGCCCACCATGCCAGAATGACGAGAGCAGGCGCAACATAAGTCATCCGAAGTAAGTGAATGAGATTGTGTCCACCTGGCAGAGCCTTCGCGGTATGGCCCAAGCGCCGAACGAGAAGCCCGAGGGGCCGACTATACTGCGGTTTAACAAGCAGTTTACGGCCGGAGGCAGAAGCCTCAGCCCGCAGGACTACCTCCAGCAGACCCACGCCCGCCAGGCCCAGCAGTAGTGTCCAGCGTCCGAGACCTTTCCTCGCGCACCACCTGATCCACCTTCTCAAAGGCGAGTCGTACTTGTCCGCCAGCAGCGTACTTCTCGCCGCCCGGGCCGCACGTCTCTGCTCCCTTCGCGCATGCCGTTCCGCGCGGTCTTTCTCCCTAGCTGCATGACCAGCATCGTGCAGTGCCGAGCCGAGAAAAGATGGGCCAGCGCCATTGGAACCAGTCGGGCCGGGTGAGAAGGAACGCTGGGTATGGCTTGACAGTGTACGCGGCCGAAGGCTCGAGCCCTGCGCCGATGTCGCGCGATGTGGAGTAGGGTGTATCAATGGGGAGAGGTTGGAGTAGTGTGAAGAGGACGATTGGTACGTGGAGAACGAGGCGAGTGAGTCGAGGTCGGTCTCGCTCCTAGGCGTTGTGAGCGGTTTGTCAGGTTGAAGGACGTCCCGGGCTCACTCAATCAAGCTGCCGGCGCGCTGTCTTTGAGCCAGCTTGCCAAGGCGGTACTGCTCATATGATCGTCGTGACATGATCTTGTTGTCGGATTCTGAAGCGTCTACGGAGATGTCATATCTGAAGAAGAGCTGGGAAAGACTGGTGAGATAGAAGACAATCGCGATGGAAAAGGTGGACCGGGCTGAGCTGATAACCGAAGTCATGTCGTCTCCAGTTCCAACTCTCCGCATAGTCAGGCATGGACCATCAAATGCATATCGAAACAACCCCAGAACACTGCGCTCTAACTCGCACGTCTAGACGAGCAATGGTCCCAGAGATGCAGTGCCCGATTGCAGAATCGACTTGACCTTCAACCCATCAAACGCCGTGCCCCCTCCCTCCTGCCACAAGCGTAGCATGAGCTGTTCAGCCGCCGACCTGTCCGTTGATCCCGATGTGAGCATGCCACGCAATTGTTCGTACACACTCCTGTATGTCGAGCCCTCCCCGAGACCGGCGATGAGAGCCCCGCTCAGCTCGTCAATCTGGGCCAGAGATTGCGAGCTGTCCTCAACGTTTTGACCGGTGAACATCGAGTAGACGAATGAGCTGCAGGCCAGAGCGACCTGCGAGGCGTTCAGTGCGTTGGCAGGAACCGACCCTTGGCGGCTCAGCTCGCTGAATAGGCGGATCGATGCTCTGGCAGACTCGCCAAGCTTCGAAAGGCTTTCGGCAGAGGGCACGGGTATCACTCTCGACGGGCGGTAGAGCGAGCACAGAGCAAGGTTGTATTGTAGTTCGAGGAGCGGCTTGTACATCGGAGTGTCTTGTGTCGCAGACGAGGAGGAGGACAGCCATGCTTGCAGCTTGGTTTGTAGGTCGGAGAGGACCGCCTGTTGGGCATCGGATTGGACTGTAGACGTATTGTAGAAGGCGGTCTGAATGCGACCGACCAGGCGGCGGTATGCAACAGTGTATGCGAACATGTTGGCATTCGTTTGACCGACTACTGTTGGCGGTGACTAGCGGTTAGCGAGAACATGAGCAAACAGGAGACCAACGAACCTCGACGGTAATTGCAGCCTCTTCGAGCGCGAAAGGTCGACAAAGAGTAGTAGCGACCAGTCGTTCCAGATTGTACACCGACCAGAATAGCCTCACGCTGCTGGCACTGTTCGACGTGCTCGGACCCCCATTGACTTGAGCGTGAGGGGTTTGATGAAGGCCAATCGCCGTGCACACCCGCATGGCCTGTCCGACGGTCTGCCAAAGAGACAATCCGGCTGACTCGAAGGTAGCCCACATTGCCAGTAACAAGAGGGCCTTGACTGACATCTCGGCACATGAGCTCAATCAGTGTGCGCATGCAGCACTCACAAGGCTTTCATCGCTGACCGCGACGGCTAGATATCCGGTGGTCCGTTTCGCAAGTTTCCAAGCAGTTGCACGGTCCTCTCTCACAAGACCTAACGCTACCACCAAGAAGACGATGAAGGATCGCTTCTTGCCCTCGTCATGCTGCTCGGTTCCTTGAGCTGTCCAAGTCTGAACGAGGTCCTGCTGAATCTCATTTTTGTCGAGGAATGGATAGATGGGGTCATAGCACGCGAAGAAGTTGTCCACTGCTCGGCGAGCGTCATCGTACGGCGGGAGCGCTTCCGTATTCACTGCTGTGTCGGATGCGGATGGCAAGGAACCGACAGAGAGGATCGTTTGCGCAAGCACAGACAGATCCGCGGGAGCATCAAAGGTCGATGGATGCGCCGCGGTCGGTCGGTCGCCTCGTTCATAGGCTGCGATGATCGACTCGAGGTGATGTATTCTCTCATTTGCCTGAGCGATCTGACTAGACAAGCCCAGCGTATCTGCCTTCAAGTACAGCACAAATCTGACAGGAGTCAGCCTAACGGCAGGCCGCAGAACACGCAGACTTACGCCGAAGTAGCGGGAGTGAGCTCGAAGACACATGGCACATCGGCCTTGGTGCATCCTGCACAGCGTGGTTTACCCGTGTCGCACTTTCGCTTTATCCTATGGCATCTGACGCATGCCTGGGCAGCATTCGGACCCGGATGCACAAAGACTGGTCCCAATTTTGGGTCTTGACTGGGGTGCATGTACTCGAGTTCGCCTTCTGGAAGATCAGGCTCACCAGCGTGCGACTGCCTCGGCTTCGTCCTCTTCTTCTTCGAGGGTGGCTGTCCATTCTCCGTGACAGGAGCGACGACTTCCGGCTCTGGCTGCACGACTGCATCGGCGAGATGTTGTGATTGAGTCTGATCGGAAGGACCCGCGGCGTACTCGGTCGCCCATAGCAAGCTGGAATCTTGAAAATCCTCAGCCGTCGCATCTAGTTGCGGCGAGCCAGACGCTTTACGCTTGGCAGGAGGTTGACCAGCTTCGCGCAAGAGATCGGGCTCAATGTCTGCGCCGTACTCGTTGACAAGCGCCTGGAGAGTAGCGGGCTCGAGCTCGGCATCTGTGGGGAAGGTGTCATCGGCCGCCGTGGACGACTGTGGAAGGACCGATGCATCGTTGACTTGACTCATGTTTGCCGGTGCTTTGCCCGTATCCTTGGGGTCTTGCGTTGCGGTAGTCACCGACTGGTCTTGATTGTGGATGGCGGCGAGCCCCGTTGTGGTGATGTTTGAAGAACAACAGGCGGTGAAGACCGTTTCTTCACGGGGCGACCCCTTTCCCTTCTTCTTTAAAGTGCGGGTGACAATTAAGGCTTGAGGCCCCGGATAGGTGTTTACCCCAACACGCGACTGCTTTTCCCTTTCAACCCCTTTTCATATCGACATCTCGAGAGCGAGCCAAGACGCTCACGACTATAGACTGGCCGAGTGAGGATGGCAGCTGTGGCTTCGGCACCCGGATGGCACACCGACGAGCTTGGGGAAGAATGGGTCGAAACGTCTCAGCTCGTATCCCCACCGTTGGGTTCCGCCGACTTGCCCGAGCCCGTGACCCAACGAGCGGATCCAGCGTCCATTCGAGCGAAACGCGGCTCGTTGCGAATGCTGGGTCACGCTGCCGCGAGGGGCTTTCCTTCGAGAGCGCCCAGTGCTGAGGGCACTCGAACCTACAAATCCACCGGCAAACGCGCTGTGAGCAGTGCGTCAGTCATCTCGGAGCACGGGCTACCTTCACCTCCCGAATCTCGGACCTCGTCGGGGTCGGGTGGCGAGCATGAAGAGGTCATGGCGGGGACATTTGTGGTCAAAGAGGGAGTCGAGGATGACAGGGGCAAGAATCTGGCGAGAAAGCCGTTCATGGCTGGCAAAGGAGGCAAAGACATTTTCGGTCCATCCCCCTTGGAACGGATGTTTGAACCACCCTCGCCGCCGCAAGCTCCAGCAACCGAAGATGGCCCACAACAGCCCTTGCCTCGAGAACCCACCCAAACTCGACGTGCCTCACATCAATACGCACCTGCAAACCCATCTCGTCTGAGCAAGTCCATCACACCCTCGAATGTCTCATCCCTGTCCATCCACCCCTCGGAGCTTCCGTCTCTCGACCAGATACAACCTGTGCACGATGACGGTTCTGTATTTGTTGATCAGAGATCGGTCGAGAACGTCCCGGAACCTCAAGCCGAGCAGAGCACTGGGCGTCTTGGGGAGATGACACTCAAGTCGGGAGAAGTTGAGACCGACCTCTCCCCGTTTGCCAAACCGGGTCCTTCCAACTATCCCTTTACCTTCAATGCTCCTGTGCGGGTCACCTCGACATCGAGCGCTACTGGAACAGGCACAGGTAGCGGATCCGCAACTATCAGGGGAGGCTCGACTCGCTCTCGGGGAATCTTTGAACCACCACTTGGCCCATTCGATGACGGCGAGCCATCCCATTCTACTATCCATGAACGTCCGCCGGCTAGACGATCTGCGATTCCTGCCCAGTTGTCCCGATCAACGACCAGCCAGAATCCTGCCCTTAGACTCTTCCGCTCGACTTACGACACTTACACTCGCGAACACCTCTCGGCGATCGTTGACTCAATAGCCATCGAGCCATCACCATCTCCACCATCCCTGGCGAATGCCCATGACATTCGGGACTGGTCTCCGCCCGCATCCAATTCCGTTTCTCCCGGTTTCGGCTCGCCTCCGGACTCGGGCTCTGGATCGAGTCTATCCGAACTGCGGTCCAGCAAGAGACTTCGTCTGTCGCCGATCTATCCAAAAAGACAGCCAAGGGCATTACGTGACTGGGGAGCTCAAGGCAGAGCCATGATGGATCGGATAAAGGATCTGGCAGAAGACAGCACCACGAGCGCAAGCCACAGTCGCAGCCATACCGCAACCTCTTCCGAACAGCATGATGGTGAGTCCTGAGGTGTCCAGGTAAACGTCGAACTGACACGACAGGTCCAGAGCCGTACGAAGACTTTGTCATACTTCCGCCTTCTCCACCTCTTATTACTCGGTCAAGACCGCAAGAGAGCAAAGTCAACCATCGGTCGAACCCCTCTACGGCATCTTCAGGATACCTGCGAGCTGCAGAAGACCTCATGGCACGAATCAAAAGCCGAGTCGTCTCGGACTCGACCGGAATCGAGACAAGCCCTGCCAATGGGCGCCGAGCGCTCTCCGAGACAACAGAACAGGCAGCGACGACATCACATAGTGAAGCAGAACGCCGTCTCTTGGCAGTCGACAAAGGCAAGGGGAGAGCAAAAGTTGCACCGAGCCCGCGAAGAATGCTTCGTCGTCTTTCTGCCTCAGAAGAAGTCCGAAAGGCGGCCGCGGACGAGAGCGAGGAGGATGTCCAACTCGACGCAAAGAAAGGCTCACTTCGCGGTCGATTGCAAGAGGAACGTCGACCGACTTCGGCAGGTTCGAACCCCACCTCTGGATCTGGTCCGCAAGCCAATTTCAATCGGGACGACCTCAACCGCTTCATGTCCTCATCGACAGTCGCAACTGGCACCACCATCTCGACATCATTCGTCAAGCATCGCGGGCCGCGCGTCGCTGCTAGCATGCGTGTCATTCGACCCGACGATGTTCAGGATGTCCTCCAGGGGCAAGTTGGGAAAATGAGGTACGACAAGGCCACCATGCGTTGGGTTAGGGAGTTGCCCATGGTCGATGAGGCCGGAGAGAGTCGGGCCGGCGGCAGTGAGGAGAGCGTGGACGTATTCGCAGGAATCGACAGCTGGCGAGACGGTTCGACACCTCCCGAGTCAGCGGTTCTCCAACAGCCAAGCGACACGTCCGACGACGAGATCCGTGTGCAATCGCCAGTGCAGCTGCCAGAAGCCGATGTGCATAGCGATACATCAGATTCTGATGACGACCTCGCGTCCAATCAACATACGCTTCCCGAGACGCACACTGCCCCACGCCCCCCAATACATCATGCCGACTCAGCTCCCCCGGCCCTACAAACTCCTGCGCCTGGAACTGGTCCAAAGCCGATACGTTCTGCATTACGCAATCCGAATTCTCTCACGCCAGGGCCCAAGAAGCGCGCAGGGTGGCACGACGACCTCACCCCAGCCAACAAGCCCGATCTGGCAACAACTCTCAAGCGAAGTGTCAGCTTTTCAGAGGGGAAACCGTCCTCAAGACCTACAATGGTACCGAGTCAGCCCCAAGCAGATGTAAACGAAGGGAAAAGCTTCCAGCCCAGCACAAGAACCAAGCGGATCCAGGAGATGCTGGAAGATATGCAAGAATTGAGTGCGTGTTTTCCATTGTTTCCTGGGGTCATATTGATCGTCAGGCATGGAAGAAGACCCTAGTCCTTCCAAGACTGCAAGAGAGCCGCGGCCGATTCTGCAGCCTCACGACCTCGACTCTGAAGCGACAATTCCAGCGCTCTCCTTCAAGCAAAGAGCGGCAGCGAACGCCACATTCCTCACGGAATGCTCATTCGGCGTGGCACACGATCGTCTCGTGCAGCTGATCACGGACGTCGAACCCTTCGAGCCTTACTGGGAGGAACTGAAGGAGATTGATCTGTCAAACAAGGCCACCGACAGCGTTGCAAGGCTCAAGGAGTTCCTCCCTGCCCTTGAACACATCAGATTGGACGACAACCTTCTCACGTATCTCAGCGGTATACCCGGTGGGGTGAAGGAGCTGTGGGTGGCAGGCAACCGGTTGACGAGCTTGACCAGCGTCAATCATTTGAAGAATTTGAGATTCCTGGATATCTCACGAAACCAGCTAGACAGTTTAAATCGTGAGGACCGAATTTGGCGAGGCGAGCAAGGCTGACATATCAGAATTAAGCTGTCTGTCACATCTGCGGGAACTCCGAGCCGAGGGAAACAAAATACGGGACATCAGCGGCATCGCCGGTATCGAGACATTGCGGTCCATCAGTCTTGCGGGTAACAAGATAACTTCCATCGAGTTCCCACAAGCGACATGGAGCAAGCTCGTTGAGCTCGACCTGTCAGCCAACGCTCTCACCTCGCTGAGCGGACTGCATTTTCTTTCCGGCTTGACCACTATCAATCTTGGTCAGCAAGACGCTTGTGGCAAGACTTTAGCTGATCATTCAGGCAACAATGCCCTACGTGCCCTCCGATTAGATGAGGAAATGCCAAGGCTGCAAACACTCAAGATCAGCGACAATTCGATCACCTCGTTGGATATCTCTCTGTTGCCGGCACTCCAACATCTTCACGCCGATGGCAACAAATTGTCCCATCTGTCCCGTACATCCACGGATCAGGCCTGCTACATCGACTCTTTGTCGCTGCGTAGCCAACGTTTAGGGGCGGCAGTTCGCTTACATCTGTCCGGACATGACTTGCAGAGTGTTCGGCACCTCTATGTCTCTGGGAATGACCTGTCTCATGACTTCTTCCCTTTGGCGCCGCTCGAAAACCTTGTCTACCTCGAAATGGCCGCGTGCAGACTCTCTTCTTGGCCAAAGCGCTTTGCAAGACGCTTACCGAATCTCGAGGTCATCAACGCCAACTACAACTTTTTCGAGGATCTTTCCGGTCTGGAATGCTTGACAGCTCTGCGAAAAGCCTCGGCTGTCGGTTGTCGACTCGGGGGCAGCGCCAAAGGCGCGGTCAAGGCACTTCGCGGTCTCTCCAAGCTGGAGCATGTTGATCTAAGGTAAGTCGAGCCGCTGAGCGCCATCCCGCTGTGCTAAGATATAGGATGAACCCCTCTACGCTTGGGTTCTACCTCCCACTCATGCTCAGCACTGCGGAAGCCGAGCCTCTTGCGGCCAAGAGCAGACCCGTACCAAACGCCACGGCGGTTCTGATTGGCCAACCCGCCAACAAATCTCTGGCAATGTCTATGTCGAGCCAGGAGAAAGCGGAGGACTGGGCCCAGCGCGACATAGCGTTCAGGCGCAATCTGCCCGACGAGTGGTACGGTCGGCGGTTGGTTTACCGGGGCCTGGTCATGGCTGCCTTGCCCCAGCTGCAATCATTGGACGGACTGAAAATCGAAGACGGAGAAAAGCGAAAAGCGAGAGAGCTGATCGCGCGGGCGGCCGCGAAGGCATAAGGGGGACAAACATCTGGTTTTATTCGAATTTGGCAACTTCTCTGTTTGTAAGGGATACTTTTCACAAAAGATGCTTGTACGGCTAGGTGCATGCGTACTGTACTCCTGGCTGGAACGTCGGTACAATAATCACAGCTCACGTAGACTGCCTGGAGTCCGGCAGTGGCAAGACACAACAAATACCCCTCTTCTAATTCGTCTCTAGTCAATAAACACATCGGCTTTGCCGCGTTGCAAACACAATCTGACAGTCAGCTGCGTCACAAAGAATCGGTCCGTCGACTCGCCTGCGGTAGTCGCGTTTCATGATGGGCAGCTCCTTGGGCAGACCATAGTCGCTCGTATGACCGCCCACGGCGCCGTCCATAAAGGTCATCGCGCTCCCGGCGATACTGCGGCCGTCGTCGTAGTACTCGCACGGCCCGACGCCCGTGACGCTCGGCGCGGCGTACGGACTGTACGTCGCCGGCCGTTCATGGTGCATCGAGTACGCCCTGCGCCTGCCACCCTCGCTCGGGGGGACGAGCAAACTCCCGGGCGCCGCATAGCCCGGCGACGGGGCGCGGGCATCGTACATCGACATGGGGGGCGGCACCGGTACACCCTCCTGTATGATCGAGTGCGAGTAGTGCCTCGAGCGCGGGGCGCGCTCGCCGTAGTGATGATGCGCATGCTGCGGCGAGTAGGCGTTGCGCGACGAGATGGCGTCCTCGGGGGTGAGGTAGACGTCCGACATGGGCGCCGGGGCGGTCGCGGGCGGCGGGACGGGCGAGAGATGCGACAGCTTCCTTCCGCGCGGGATGGGAATGTGCTCCGGCGACGCTTCGGGCGAATTGCGCGATACCTTTCTCTGGCGGACGTTGTCGGCCGCCATGGACGGCCGCTGGCTGTGCACGCTGGACGAGCGGCGCACGCGCGCGGGATCGTCGCCCCGCCCTTCGGCTTCCTTCTTCTTGTCTCTGTCCTTTTCGTGCTCGGACGCATGGTGGTGCGTGTGCCCGGCGCCTTTCTCCGCAGATGACGAGAGCTTGGGATAATGACTGCACCCTACGTCGCCGTTCGGGGACCGCATGGGACTGGGGCATCCGCGGGCTTCGAGCGCGAGCGGACTCGACGCGCCAGGCGAGTATGCGTGGCCTTGCGCACCAAGCATGGGCGAGCGCGGGTGCACCATGGATGCCGCGCGCCTGTGGACGGGCTCGCGCGGGGTAGAAGGCTCCGACTGCGACCCACCCGGGTTGGCCGAGGTGGCTCGACGGGGCAGCTTCGGTCTGGCATAGTAGGAGGCGTCGGTACCAGCCTCGCTGGCTCGCTCGACCTTGTCGTAGTTGTCCGACTTGTCCCCATGGTGATGGTGGTGATGATGGTGGTGGTGGTGGTGCTCCTTTGGCGGGGCGGGCTCCTCAGCGGCGAGCGTGCCGTTGATCCCCACAGAGGGGTGAGGGATACCGCAGCGCGGGGCGGGCAACGAGCTCGGCCCCCACGCCATAGACCCGCCGTCAGAGTCCGAGATGATCGTGGAGAGCGGGATGGGCGGCGCAAGTCGAGGCGAGGCCGCTGCCACTCCCGCATACACGGGCGCCCCACCGTACACGCTGCCTGCAGGGCTCCCTCGCCCTGCCCAGCCTTGCAAGCCCGACCCAAGGGCAGTGGGCGGGACGGCCAGGCTGGCCGGGCGGAGGTTCGGCGCGGTATACCCCACGTCGGGCAGGGCTGGAATCGCATGATGGGGGCCTGGACAGTCAGCATCCTTTCAAGGAACCCACATCGCCCACGAGAGAGTGGGTGAGACTGACCAGCGATGCCGCCGGGGTTGGGGGGAATGACGGTACTGGCGTCTTGTCCAGCGTTGCCGTACAGCGTCGGAGAGCTCATGCCTGACCCGCCGCTGGGCTTGGTGGCAAGGAACTCGGGAGAGTAGGGAAGGAAGTTCTGCTTGAAGCCGTAGGGCGTGACTAGCCTGTCAGCGCCTCCCGTGGGGCCCGAAGGCGAATGGTAGCTCACCTTCGATGGGCATCTTCTGGTCAGTATCGTCCTTGGTGTCGTCGTTGCGGTTGCGCTTTCCGTTAGGGGAAAGCTCGCTGGCAGAGGTCGTTGAACATAGATCGCGGTCGTTCAGACGCGCAACTCACCCGCACCGCTCTCGCTTAAATGCTTCGAGAACCAAGTGCTGGAACGTCAGAAACAAGTGATGACGTCTTTATCACCTGCAACGGTCTCTTGGGGTATATGGATCAGGCCAGGACGAGGAGAAGCCCAAACCAGTTCCAGTCCAAATGGGCTCCACTCTATGAGCCCCTCGCCGGTGATTAGTAGGTCAGACAAGACGAACGTGAGCCGCCCACCCCCAAGCGAGCGTTGCCACCCCTTCATCAGCCCACTCCCTCCTTCCCTTCTGCGCACGGCGTCCGTCTCTCGCCACCCCACACGCGACCAGCGCTGCCCCACCGTTGTCGTCCAGCCCCTTCGACCGCGTCGTCCATGACGACTGGGGCGAGAAGGGATTGGGATTGTGAGAAACAAAGGATACTGACATCCTTTGTCTCCGCCATTCCCCAGGTTTTCGAATCCCTCGCATCGGAAGCCTTCGCCACGCCAGAAGGGTGCAGAAAGTCCTCCGAGGGCTCGTGGATCGCCCAATACATTACACTGTGGGCGATCAGCGAGACTGGCAAGTGGAACATCATCTGGCGGCGAGGCAGGATGAGGGATTTGCCCTTCGTGACTCGCTCAAAGGGGTTGTCGCCCGTGAATTGCCCAGTGACGAAGCGACCAGGAAGGGTGGCATCACCGAAATGGAAGGGACTGCGCGGGACGAAGGCGAGAAGCCCCAGTCATGTGCATCGGCTGATCCGACAAGCATCGGAGATGGTCCGGCCGGGTGGACTCCAGTCCACGCATCATCGTTCGTTATCATTGCCGCGCTATACATCGATATGCATCCCATGACGATCCGAGATGCGATTCCCTACGAAGTGAAAGCCTGTTTCGCTTCGGCCAGGGTGTCGGCTGGCGACCAGTGATTGGGCGTCGGCAGCCAGCTGCGAGCCCTGAGAGCCTGTTCCGCAAACGAATACGGGAGATAGCGCAACCCGAAGACCGCGGCTACGGCTAGAAGCGTGCTCTGGAATACCACCCAGAAGACAGCCCAGCCTTCTCCCGTCAATCAGGCAGACTTCGGTCGACTAGCGCTCACCTATCTCAAGGCCCTTCCGTCTTGGAATGTCGTCGGCCTTCGCTCGCTGGAACGTCATGAATATACGTGAATCGAGATTTGACTGCTTACCCGAAGTTTAGGGTCATGTTTGATTGCCCACCATCTGACGAACTCGGTGATGTCGGAGCTGATCTCCACATTATACCGGATCCCGTCGAGGACCACGTCCCAGATCGCGTACAAAGCGCTGAGCTCGCCCATGAAGAGAACCAGGAAGCGAAGAGCGATAGAATCCGCAAAGTACCAAGCGAGGCTAAGCATGACCAAGAAGCAAAGCGAAACGCCCATGAGACTGGCCATCAGTTCTGCACTCAGCTGTCTGAGATGAGATATGCACATATCCAGAGAAACCAATGCCGCTTTGCCCATGGTCTCTTTTCTATCGGACTTCCACCTCGCCAAGGCATTGGCTTTGCGTTCCGCCGAACCGAAGCCAGAAAGCTTCCATTGGACCCAGTCGTGAGAGAATACGCAGACGATCAAGGTCACAGCCAAGAGAAGTCCAATGGCCAGTGCAGCGTACTTCGAACTTTGGCGTGAGAACTTGCTCGGGTCAATGAAGAGCAAGGTGAGCTCACTAAAGAGTGTCGAAGCCGCAGAAGAACATGAGACAGCCCGCAATGCAGCTGACACTGAGGCATTAGCGTCGGAGACAGGCTGTCCAGAACGAGCTGACGTGTAACCCGCCATAAGAGTCAACAGTTGCGACCAGTCATTTGGCCATTCTTTCCCAAAACCAGTCTCGCCGCCTTCCCACGCTGAGGTGTCAGCTACACAGGTCTCGCTAGGCAAACAACCCACCATCTACGTGAATGTAGGTGACTCTTTGGCGGAAACCACTGTGGCTTGTCAGCCAATTTTTCGGAAAGAGGGCAGCACATACGAGAAGATGAGTCCAGTGAAAGCATGACCCATCTAACGCGTCTCAGCTTGATTTACCAAATCCGCAGGTAGCTCTCACCTCATGAATCAGCACGGTCAAGATTTTGAATGGCCAGAGTATCGGACAGTAGGACACCCATGAGCTTGGCCGCCATCCTCGATCAACCAGTCTCCGCAACCCGAAAAGGCCATTCCTGAGCGGTAAGTGCAGCTCTGTTGGTTGCACGGGACCGCTGACCAGAAAGCGAATATGGCAATGAAATAGCCGATGATACAATAAATAGACGCTCGCTGGGCGTCACTGAGCCGAGACCAGAGAAGTGAAGGGCTCGTTTGGCCTTGCAGCCAGTCTTCGAGGCCGCGACGCTCAAACATGCTGTTTGAGCCGGACTAGCACTCGCCAGTTCTCCACCGCTCGCTCGATCATTGACGAGGCGGGGCGAAACGAGCTCGGCGGTAGCACCGTCAGGAGATTGAGCCTGAAAGGACAAGCAAAGGAGGTTACGCCACCCGTCGGCGGCTTGCGAACCTCAACGGAGACAACCTCATCCATTGCTTGCTTGCTCCATGGGGAACATGCCGTTCATGACCTGAGACATGAGTCGGCCGACATAGATGTTGTCTTTCGGCTCACCTCGTCAATCATGGAAAGCATCAGATGCTGATTGAGTCGCTGATCTTGGAGCGCCCCAAAGACGCGGCGAGATGCGCGTCTAGCATTCGATCGGCCGATCATGCTCGCTGCAACATCTGACTCTCAACCTCTGGCTCAGGGTCACGTCACCTGGAGCTCACCTGGCATAAGGAGGGCGAGCTTGCGGCTAGCCCGATGTCGGGTCTCCTCCTTCTCGGACTCGGATCGCGGGACGGATGGGGCTCGTCGTACTCCGCCAGGCCATAGGCTCTCTTGCAGAGAGGCAAGAGCACGCTCGACGGTGTCGGCAGACAGTAATGACGAAATTGTGTCGCGAATCTTACTATTCTCGTTAATCCCAATCATATAGGTCTGGCACTGCTTACCGCTCAATTGTGCTTCCCAAGAACTGCTGGATGATGATCACGATTGCCTGCCTTCTGAGCCAATTGTTCTCCTTGAGATCGAAAAGCTCGATGAAGAGGTCGCAAATGGCAGCGCTGAAGGAAGTCATGGCAGGGTCGGGCCCGATGGAATGATCAGATGTCAAAAGCGCAGCTGAAGGTGAGAGAGTGGCTGTGGGTGGGAGGCTCAAGCCCCGCACAGGCCCTGGGCTTTTCAGCCACGAGGACATGCTCTCCGGTAAAAGAGCATGTGGACGGAGTGCGTTGCCGATTGAGGCCAATTCTTCTGGCCGGAAACCGGTCACCGAGCCAATACCGCCCGCCACATCATTGAGCTGGCGACTGAGAGTCGTATACATAAGATCAAGCATGCTTGGACCGAGCATTGCATCATCCAAGGAGGTCGCCATGGTCTTGTACAGGGATTTGACGATATTGTGCGGGGCGAGCGCGGTCGGTCCGCTGGCTCCCGCCGTTGCAGAGTCGAGTTGCACCGATGAACGAGACAGAAACGATCGCAAGGCGTGACTCTCGCACATTACCGATGAGGTGAGTAGAGACTGACATCAGCTCCTCATTGGTGGTCCATCATCTCGAGCAGCTCACCTGAAGATATGCTTCCAATCCAAGGCGGCGAGAGTCGATAAAGCTCGCGGACATGTTCGTGACCAACTTCTTCCCGGGCAGCTCCTTCATGCTAGACCTGAAATGCTCGAGAACGGTGTGATCTCCAGACGTTGCTGCCCATTCGCGCAGAGCCCTGTCCAGCTCGAAGAACTGGTTGTAGCGCCTCGCGACCATCCAGCTCAGAGCGACAGTGCCATCGTCATTGACTTGTGTAACCTCCACTGTATATCTCACTACCTGTTTACCGTGATCGCCGTCCTCAGCAGTTATCACAGAAGACGGGATGATCACGCGAGTGCGGCCAGGTTGAAGTCGATTTTCTTCCTCCTGGTGTTCGAATTGGGCCTTCTGCAAAATAGCGGTGCGCTGCTCCCGTCTGACCGAAGATTGAGATCGGTGAAGGATGCGCAACTCGGCTTGACTTCCAGTCAATTCAGCCTGTCGAATCAGGTTGTCGAGGAGATGATCTTGCTGAACCAGATCTTGGATCTTGTCTTGCAGCCTAGCTATCTCCACCGATAGCTGAAGGTCACCCGGAGCAGCCAGCTGCACGACATCTTGCACATCTGCCTCCTGCGCCGCAAAGTCGCTGATCTCGTCGTCGGCAAGGATGTCCTCTTGAAAGAGGCCCCGCTGATGCATCGTCGAGTCCTTTGTCGACAAGAGTTGGTCCGTTTCCATATAATTCTGAGGGGCCGACGGCACCTGAGAACGAGAAGACGACGCAAACGTCTGTGTAGACAAAGGGCGGATGTTTTTCAGATCCTCCAGGCTGCGGGAGGAGATTTTTTCCTGGGGCGTCTTAGGTCGCGGGATGACAAGGGAGGAAGACATGCTGGCACCGACGCCATCGTCAAACTTCGAGTTCGAAACTGCTTCCCGTGCAGCCACGTCGTCGGATGCGATGATGTCATTCAGCGCTGCTTGTATCGCATCCATCCTGTTGATTTCGGTGAGATCATCCGCTTCTTTCGTTGCCAAGGGATGCGATATCGTGTTCTCGTCCTCGTCGAAGAGCTTCCGCCCAAAGGTGAAAGGCTCGTCTCCATTTGTCGGTGACATCAATGCTTCCAGATGACTGGACCTTCTAGTCAGAGAAACCGGGGTAGCGAGAACGTCCGGACCACTGTTCGCAACAGCGACTATGCCGTTCGACGTTCTGGCAGCTAGTGGTGTTGGCGAGACTGGCTCTACCGTCCGAACCGGATTGCTGAATTGCCGTCTGGGCTTGACAGGCCCTGGTGCCGTCAGAGTAGGGCCCTCAGAAACCGCCCTTGTGGTGCGAGGGAGGTACGCCGCCGTCGGGACCTTGCGCAAATCTGCCACTGTCTTTATGTATAAGTCGCTGCTGAGGAACGAAGGCCAATCGTCGTCACGCATCTGCTCAACGACCGCGTGCTGGGATGCTAGAAGAGCTTGTGCGACAACCCGATGATCCATGTTACCCGGATTGGCTGTCGCCGTTTCGATAGCGGCTAGGTATCGAGCAGGAATATCGAGTCTCGGATTGTCGTCCCGCATGTATGCCTCGAACAGGAAACTCAGGTCCGTAGCTCCGATGTTGATAGAGACATCACTCGAGGAACCGCTCAGGGGGTCGGATACGGTCTCTTGCACAACAAGTGGGGTCTTGAAACTCTCAACCGCCAACCAAAATTGCACGAGCTTCGATCTGTTTCGCCTTTCCATGAACTCCAGCCAGTATGCCAATGACGATGGGTCGCTCAGGACTTCGACGAGGTATATCGGCGTCCCTTGCACGTCATGCACCGGACCAGACTGTGACGAGTGCATCTCCTGAGGCGAACCGCTCAGAAATGATATCCGGAGGTCCACCTGATATTTTGCCCTATCCAGTCGTTGCACATACTTCGCCGACCGTCTACGCTGCTTGTCCTGGTCACCATGGACGGGTGCATTTGCGCGGCTATGAGCAAGTCGCAGCTCCCGCTCGATATCAGACCGCAGTCTTCTGGCTTCTCCAAGCGATTTGAGTTTCGAGATAGACCGAATAAAGGCATCAAAATGTTGGGAGGTGGACTCAGCAGAAATGGTCGAGGCGTGTGTCAACTGCGATGACTTCCGTGAGACAGGGGATTCTACTTTCCCGGCCGGCGGTAGAGTTGAGAGGGCAAGCAGGAATTTGTTGACCTGTTTCCTACATGCTGTAAGCGCAAACCTCTCGGATGACCTGAGTAATCACTGTTCGTGAAGATAGCGACCTCCTCGTTCGTCGATCTGGCGATTCCAGAAATCTCCATCGCAGAGCATATCGAACACAGGAACCAGGATTGTTCCCACGATGATCTCGCGCACCAACACCTTTATCACCATCGAATCGTTCTCAAGTGACAGCATTGACTTCACGACGCGGTCCGCGATCTGTCTGAGATGATCTTCGATGTTAGGTGACGCAGATACCGAGTCCGCTTCCGCAGACTCTCGGAGTGCAGGGTGTGAATGGCGTGGAAGCGGCAAAGGCAGTGTGTCTGGCTTGTTGCTTGATGCCTGAACAGCGAGATGCTCGACGGTGCGATAGTGGTGTAGATGCTCGCTGAGTAGCGGTACGACTTTGGTAGCTAGGATCGGCGCCCAGTCAACCGCTTGCGCTCGGGTACCAAAATCTACCAGGACTCTTCGCAACAGCCTCTCAAGCGCCACTGGAAAGGCCGCTGATGGGGAGATGCGACCATACCAGGAGAGCACAAAGCTCTGCTTGACGAGTTCGAGCACATTGTCGAGCCGATCACCCAGTTTCGACTGAGACTCTTTGGCCGTAGACTTCTGCAGATTCGGCGAGGGGGCGTCTTCCCAAAGAGCCCGGGTCAGCACCACGGACCAGGCTGACTCGGTTGTAAACGATAATTGCTTGACGAAGCTGATTCGCCGTCGCTCGCCATTTAAGCCCGTTGCCTCCCTCCTGAGAAGCACATGACAAGCTGCCGCTATTACAAGTATCAAGACTAGGGCAGCAAATGCTGGGGCGAGGAGTATCGATTGCAGGATCGAAAGGCCGGGCACAACGAAGGCAAATAGGAGGCCGCCTAGCCCGATGGCCGCTGTCGAGACGTGCATGTCGGCTCGACCAATCTAGGCGCAGCAGCTCTGCTCACCGGCGGATCAGGCCGGGGCTGCTGCGCCCTGTTGACCTCAGTAATATACGAGCCTCATACAAGGCGCTTGATAGTGACCGTTGAGTACATACAGTATAGAGTAGCTGCGCGCTTTGGCCACCCCAGTACAGTCACGTGATTGGCTTGGACAACCGAATGATCGCACAGACCTACTTGGAATATCATTCTTAGGCCAACCTGTCTGACAGCCGGCGACGAGCAAGCTTCCTGGAGACCCAGAGATGGCGACAAGGGCTATTCGGAACTTGACTCATGTTGCCGGCTCCCACCTGAGTCTGCCGGCGCAAGACCACCCTCAGCTGGTCGGGGAGGATGGGTTCGAAGTTGATGAGGTGACATATTTTGGAACGCGTACGGCCCCTCAACTCGATGCCGCAGAGGGCGCCCCGACTCATGGCGAAGAGCCTGCCGACATTGTGATTTCAGTCAGTGAAGACGATAATGAGCCTCGCGCAGACGACTCCATTGCCCCCGAAGGACCATCGCTTCTTTCTATCGCCGACAGCCTGATCGCCTCTTACTCCTTGACCCAGAGTAGGATCCACCACATCAATCACCTCTTGCCGCATATTTTCTCTCATCCGCCCATCCCTTCGCACAGTAGACCGCGGACCCGCCTACCTCCCCGATCCACATTTCAATTCCCCACCCCGCCACCACCCATCCACCCCCTGCCAAACCCAGAGTACCATGGCCCGACCGCTAGTGGCAGCTCAAGCGCCACTGCGACCAACAACCCTCCTGATGAATCCGCCGGCCAGGCTGTCAAATTCGGATCAAGTAAGGGGAAAGGGAAGGAGAAGGAGAACCAGCCCCCGGCACACGAGATCGATTGCATCGCCAGAGTCACTTTAAGCATCGGTCCCATGGTTTTCCCGGACACGGAGCTATGGGTCGGACGGTTCGTAGAACCTCGTTCAGCAGGGTCGAAAGTGCAGAGGATCAAATCGGACTACAAGGAGAAGAGGAAGTCGGATATGGACGCTGCGACCAATAAGAAGCCTCGGTTGAGCAATACCACTGTCCGGCCTGCGGGGCCTCTGCCTCAACGCCCACCTCCTATGCCGCGACCGAATGCCCCGTCATCCGGATCTTGGTCAGATCGGCCTCCTATCCGCCCACCAGGTCGGCAAGAAGTCGTAAGTGAGAGTCGGCTTGGCAGACGAGGCTGATCGGTCTCTCAGGATCCAGTCCTCATTCAAAGGGTCAATCGAGCAGCTGCCAAGAACCCCTGGCTCGCTGTCTTGATCCACAAAGCAGCGCGCCAACAGGCTTCCAAGGAGGAGTTGAGCCAGCTGGGCCGAGCTGTGGCAAAGCTTGGACGAGGGGAAGATGTTGGACCGACGCCTGACCCTCCATCCACATCCGTTTCGGGACCAACGCCGTCGGGTCCGTCTTCATCGACTACTGCTCGGCCCGCTGCTCCGCGTCCTCCGCCTCCCCCAGTCGTGACGCCTTCTCGTTCGTCGGCGCCCCCGGTTCCAGAACCTGCCCCCGTCAACCAAGCATCGAAAGCTTCAGCGACTGATTCTGATGACGACAGCGATGTAGACATGAAAGGGCCCCCGCAGGAGGGCGGCGGGCCTATACCTGCTTCTACAGCGCACGAACCCCGAGTCACCAACACTCAACCTCAGACTGCAGAACATGCGGACAGATCGGATGTCGCGTCGGTAGCGCCTCTTCAATCACCGCTTTCAGCTCCAACGATCGACCCTGTTGCCAGTATCGATTCCGGCACCAATGCGAATGTATTGCCCATGCCACCGCCCACGACGCAAGTCCGTACAGACGCCGCCGTACAGATGCCGCCGCCCATTCCACCGAGCCAGGCAGCAGGCTCCGTCCCGCAGATGCCACCGATCATGAGGCTACATCCGCCACCTCCACCACCTCCAAAACCAGTTTACCCTATCCCGCCACCTTTTCTGCTCGTGGCCTTCCGCGAATTGCCAACGGAAAAATATCTCCTTCCACTCGGCCACAACTCTTTCGTCTCACGTGTAGGCGGGGACTGGGTGACCGCGTCGCCTCCCACCCAGACGCCATCTGCCCCAGCTCCTGCTTCGCAACAATCAGGACAGCCCATCAAGGAGGCGATTCCGGAGCGGATAGGTGACTCACTTGCAACACCTCTTGCTGTTGAGCCGGCTTCTGTCAGCGGCAGGACACGAGCGCGTCAATCCATTGGCAAGCCCGTCAAGGCTGCTAGCCCGCCGCCTCCGAAGGATCCGACCCCACCTCCGGTCGAGCCAGCGGTGGAACTGCCCCCTTCTTCGGGACTCGAACTTCTGCCCGGGATGAAGCCCGAACCGGGCACTGTACTTCTTTCGACTCTGATACCGCCAAGTTGGCTGCAACCTGACTGGACCGAATTAGGGAAAAGCATACCTTTCGGCAATCCAGCTTTTCAGCTGGGCATAGCCCGACATCCGGTGGCTGTTGAGGTCAAGAAGGAGATATTGGAGAACGTAGAGGCACTCAAGCCCCCGCCCGTCCCGCCACATGCGGCTGGTCGGTCGCCTCATTTTCCGTCTTTGCTCAATCTCGGAGCGAGAGATTTTGTACCTCCCGACGCGCCCTTGCAACCCGTCACCATACGGCTCTCTGGCATCGACGACAAGGTGTGGCATCAAATGAAGTCCATCATCAATGTGGTGGAGCAAGCCGAGGTGCATACCATAGCTTTACAAGAATCACCCTCATCCTTCTCGAGAACAGATCCGACACCGACCACCGCTCCACCAGTCTCTGTAGTGATGCCCAAGGCTCGCGAGACATGGCGAGAACGCCGGAAGACACGATTCCGGGACCTGCTTCGCCGCGTGCCGAGCCGCAAATTCCTGCGCATGCGAGTGGAAACTGCACCTTCTGACATACTCGAGGCGATATCCGACCGGTTTGCCCTGCGTCCGTATCCGATATCCACCAAGGCATTATATTCGGCTTCGCCACCTCCTGACGATGTTGTGGGCATAGCCACAACGCTCTCGCCCGAACTCTCGGCAACGAAACGTAAAGGTCCAGAGCCGGCAATCACTTTCGAGATGCCCGTTTCCCTGGACTATCTCGATGAGCGGGTCGAGCAGGGCGCGAAAGGCCTCACCAAGAAGGTCGGCCAAAAAGGAGAGGCTCTGAAGGCCGACGGGACACCCGACCTGCGAAAGAGAGGATTGAAGAGGGGCGTGGCAGGCAGGATCTGTGAGGGTTGTGCGAGGGAGGGTTTGAAGGTATGGCGCATGGGACCGGGAGGCCCGTCGACACGTGAGCCTTTTCGTCGCCGTCATTGTACAGACAAATTCTGATGATTCAGTCTGCAACGAGTGTGGAAACAAGTTCAACAACGGCACCCTGGGCGAACTCAAGGCTCCCGGAAGCGCCAAGGTCGAAGAAGAAGCTAAGGAGGGATCGGCGGCGGCTGACCAGTCCGAGCACAAACCTGCAGGTCCCGACTCTGTCCCCATGTCGGCCGATGCTCCCGTTGCTGCGCCCAGCGTCGAGCCAAGTGCAGATCAAGCAGGGAGGCAAGCCGTCGTGCCGTCAGCACCTGTAGCCGAGGTCGCGGAAGTCCGTGATCATTCGACGCAGGCAGATGACCCGCTGGCAACACGGTCGCAAGCAGAAGAGCCAGTCACTGAACCAGCCGCTACGACCGAGACCCCTGTCATGGCGAAATCGGATGAGCCGGAGTCGTCTGAGGTTTCCGTTGCCCCAGAGCACCCCGAAGCGACCCAGAAGGAGGGCACGGCTGCTTTCGCCACTGAAGCTGGACCTGAGAATAGCGATCCACCAGCTGCCAACGTCGAAATGGAGCCGGAGAAGGGCGACGAAGGGGTAGAAAAGAATAGCATGGAGGTCGACTAAGCTACAGGTATGGTATATACAACAAATCCGCCTTCCATTGCATGTCTGCAGCATCAAGCGAAGAAGCCCTTTCGATCTTCCTTCCTCTGCAAGTATCAGCCGATTCCTCCTCTGGGTCACGATGCTACTGACCGCCCTCATACCGTGGGATGCGGCAAGGTACAACTTGAACAGTCTCGAGCACCCATCATCGTCAGAGAATGGGTACTTGGCGCCAAGCCGATACGCAGCGGCGAAGCCGGATGTCACTGCCAGCTCGTGCATGTTGAGAATTGTCCATGCGCCCGCGAAATGAGTGTGGTTCTTCCCATTGAGGAACATCATCCACGGTACGACTTTGTAGTAGTGCTGCGCGCGATGAGACTGTTGCTTCCACCACTTTTCGTAGATGCGCTTGTCCGACCGGATCTCCTTGTCCGTCCAGAGTTGTCTCGAGCCGTCTTTGTCGAGGAAGATGGTCTGGAACACATGGTCTTGCATCTCGGGCTCCGCCTTGCCTTCTGGATCCGATCCGGTCCGGGCTTCTTCACCTGTCTTGGCGTGTTCTTTCGAAGACGGATCGGGTGAAACGGCCGTAGAGTCTGACGAGGTGGAAGCGCGCGTAGAGGTCTCGACCGGACCGGCGGGGGGTGTCCCGCGGAATTGAGGTTGATAACTGGTCGTCAGCTGCCCTGCAGTAACTGATACGGAGGACTGACTGAGTGAGGTCGAAAGACATCTCAATCTTGCTTTTGTCCTCCTCGTATTCCTTGATGTAATACAACGGCCTGAAATTCTTCTCGGCAAACTCGAATGCCTCATCGTCGTCTTTGCCCTGACTCTTTGCATTGAGCTCCGGGTTATATGCTGTCTCGTAATGCTTCTGCATGTAGTCGAGGTCATTGTGAGTAACGGTTACATCGTACCTGTTCATGAGTAAGACAGTAGGTGTCTGACTGCTGACGCACAGGTAGAGTACATTGCCCAGTACCTTGCGCTCGCGCCAGGTCGCGGTCTTGCCCAGGATGCGCAGAGCACTGTCGGCATCTTTTGATTATCAGCTTCCCCCTTGACCAGCTCGAGTGCACCTCACCGACAGCAAGAATGAGCTCATCGAATTCGCGGGTGGTCTCTGAGGCCCCAGCTTCGCGGTATTGCACGATGAGCTTGCCCTTCGAGCGCTCAATGATCTGCGTGATTTCATGGCCGAGCTTGTACGTGACATTCCCACCGGATTCGCATTTCTCTTTCCATGCCTTATATGTATCGTGGAGCTGCGAATTAGACCAAGTCATCACCGCCGTGAAAGACCTACATTCGGAAAGCCGTACATAGTTGGAATGCTTGCCAAGAGGGACTTGTCGTCAAACTCGAATAGCTTCATGGAAGGGTCAAGGAAGATACGCTCGAGGATAGCGGAGGAGACATAAGGCGTCTGCTGGCCGGTACCTGTCTCATCAGGCCTTCTCGCGACCATTGATGCCAAGCCCACCCCTGCCGAATCAGCCAGATCTTTCGATCCGTCAATAAGCCTACATAAACAAAGCTATGAGCGGCATGACCATCAGGTCACCGAAATCTTTGGAAAAGTTGAACAGCTTGAGCAGCAGCCACACAGGGACCATTGCGAAGATGACTTCAAAGGTTCTGCCCGGGTCAGACTTAGGCCACCGCTGATATCCCAGACTCACTTGACGATCTTGAGTACTCGTCCAAACTTCTTGATATCTTTGGCAAAGCTCCTCGACAGCTGAGTGGGGTAGACGTTCGACCAGTACTTGTCGCCCTTGCCAAAAGACACCTGCATGCCAACGGGAGTGGGCCTGGCTTCAGCTGGTGGCATCGGGGGACAGTTTCGAAGCTTTACTTGAATCCCAAGATGTCAAACATCCTAATGGTGTTATAGCTGGGTTTTGGTCATGACTCGGTACTGTGCGCAAAAGACATTGCTCACAACTGCGGGCTGCAGCCCTGAACTCCGTCGTTGATGTATCCTGCCCCATACTTCTTGGCATCTATCGGGATCTGTGACATCAGCCTGATAGGCAGACCTAGCACACGGCTTGACCAACCGATGTCGCCATGCCGCCGGCATCGGTCTCCTTGTCAAATACGGTCACCTCGAATTTGTCTGGCTGTTGGGACAGAGCATACGCTGCTGACATGCCCGAAGCGCCCGCTCCGACGATGCAGACCCTCTTTCGCTGTACCTGCGGCGTCATATTGCACTGGCAGTGGTTGTTGGTGTCAAGGTCGAAGTAACAAGTGCAGCGATGTCGATCGTCTTCGGCGTGAGTGAGTGACACTCCGACGTCATTAGACTCCGATGGGAATGCCTCAAAGTCAGGAACCGGTATCGGATCAAATCCAGGGACAAAGGTGTTTACAGTAGATTAGGTTATTCTCTCCCGGGGCCCGAACAGGAACACGGCCACACGGCCATTAGTCAAAGTCCATCGATGCCCGCGTTGGTCAAAAGCTGAGGTCGCATCGTACCACACTCATTGATTTACATTGTGTTGTATCAGGAAGAGCTTGACTCCATCTGTGAATCATCCGCTCGGTAGGCAGCTTTGAGTGTGCAGTCATCGACTTCACCACTGCGACGATACCACCATCGATCGGATACATCGTCGCCGAGAACACGCTCGACTCCCTCAAACATGCGAAACGCATTGCTTTCTGGACTCGCTCTCGCTACATTGGCACAGGCAGCGAGAGATTATACCTGTCCCACCGATCCATACGTGAGTCGACAGGCTTCCTCATATCTCTTGAGCCGCTGACATGTGCAGGCCGACCCCTCCACCGACACATGTAACCCATTTCGATATATCCCCAGCAAACCCATCAACATTCTTGCGCTCGTGTTATACTTTCTGGTTGCAGTGCTCTTGACATGGCGTGAGCTCTACCCTAGATGTGTTTGTGTGATCCCTGGATGGTGCTGACATGCAGGGGCGATCAAGTGGAGGGCAAACTACTTCCTGGCATTGGTGATCGGTTCATACTTCGAAGGTCTTGGCATCGCGTTGAGGCTGGCGTTGCGCACAAACTTGCATTCGTCAGGTCTCTACACGGTGATGTACCTCTTTGTGGTCCTATCCGTATGTGACCTTGGTCCCTATTCATCTCATGCTGACTCCACAGCCTTGCGCCTTCTTGGCAGGCGATTACATTCTGCTCGGTCGGATTGTCGGCCACTTGGATGCTGCCCGTCACCTGCGTCCTCTCAAGCCCCAATACGTCTCGTGGACATTCATCGTCTCCGACAGTAGGCCCAATTCCTCATGCACACCGCGTCCTGACCATCAGTCATCACCTTTCTGATACAAGCCGCAGGCGGCGGGTTGTCCACGTCACATAATGTGAAACAAGCCGAGACAGGAGGCCACATCTTCCTGGCCGGTATCGCAGCACAGATGGCGTCATTCACATTCTTCATGTTCATGTGGCTTTTGTACTTCTGGCGGTTGTGAGTCGCCAGCCATCGTGCATTGCCAGGCTGACATGGCAGGCGAAGACGGGATCCGGAACTGTACAACCGCCCTCACTGGAAACCCCTGTTCTTCGCTTTGGGCTTCTCAGCGATATGCTTTGAGATCCGTTCCGTATACCGTACGGTTGAACTCAGCCAAGGGTGAGTGCTCAATTGTCCCTTTCGTATAGACCCTTTTGACCGTTCGCAGATACATCGGCTACCTTGCGACTCACGAGCGGTACTTCTTCGGGCTGGACACCCTTCCGCTGTGGCTCGGAATCTCAGTCTACGTCTTAATCTGGCCTGGAGCTTGGCTCACGCCCGAAACTCGAGTTGCGCCTGCGACAGACGGCATCGAGGCGGTCGCGGGCGATCAGACGGCAGTTCCTAGCGCTACAGATCTACCCGGAGAGCCGAAAGAGACACCTCGAGTTACATGATATGGGATAGCGTAGGATCTCACTTTCTAGACGTGTCTCGACTAGACACTCAGACCGGCTTCAGACTGATATGCATGTAGAGTCTCATCATGAGCCAAGCCTATGATGTCGCGTCTGGTCAATAATCACATGTTCAAGTGAGAGGGGTTTGCAGGATCATTCCTCCGCCTCGTCGAAGCTCTCCTCCGCCCAGTCCTCGGCAGCATCATATCCCGGGGCTGCAGCAGAGTCTGTGCATTGGGTTGGAAATCGGGGATACTGACTTTCCGCATAGCTCGGAAAGTGCCGGCCAGTCGGCTGTGCATCAGTCCTTACGGTCGACGCAGGGCCATTGGTGAATGTTGTCGCTGCCGGGGGACCCCTCGATGGAAACGAAGAGCCTGGGAGTGGATAGGTTCGCAGCGCCGATGCTCGAGCGGTCGAATCCTGGGATTGGGCTTGAAAGGCGGCTTGAGCCAAAGCTGCTGCAAGTCGTGGGTCTTGCCGAGGGTCCTCCGTGGGCGCGCTGGGCACAGCCGGACCGTGGGAGGGGTGCACTTGCCCCGGGTTGCTGCCCGATGGCAACGCATTGACCTTGCTATGATGCTGTTTGGATGGCTTTGTCGACTTGCTGGACTGCTCATCCGTACGTTTGCGATCGCCTTTGCGACCGCTATGGCCATGGCGATGATGACTCTTCCGAGACTTGGCCGTGTCTTGGAGGTGATAGGTAGCTAAAACATTGAAGAAGGACCCGTTGCCCCAGTCGCCGTGCCTCGCCCCTTCCTCGATGTCCTGCATGTACCAGTCTTTGCACCCTTCCATCTTTGAAGTAGCACAGAGGTTTACCGAGGGATGATAGAAAGAGACACCGGTCTCTATATATGCCGGCCCCCGAGCTGTCATCTGGGCCATGCAGGTAGGTGTCTTCGATTCTCACGACGACCCTCCGATAATCTGGAGCGTTTCTGCGTCAAGCTGGGAAAAGAGTGGGCTTCATCGTGACTGTGTGACTCCAGGGAACACGAGAGCCCCGTAACCGCCTTCTTCGTCTCAAAGGATAAGCACGAACACGCTTGGGGAATGTCTTCACAATGACTGGGAACGAGACGTGTCTCGAGTGACTGCATCCCACGTCTACAGGTCCGTGTGAAATATTCTCATGCCTACATGATGACTGGCGCCTTTGTGCTGATAGCAGCGGGAAATGTGCAGAACAGATGTCAAGCCCCATCTGGCAGGTTGGGCGCGACTCTGGAGGCCCGGGAGCTTGGCTCATCATAGAGGGTCAATCCCGCGGTTCGTGTCACAGGCTTCCCCGTGTTAGAGCGCGGAAACCCTGGCATAGGAGGACCGGCATTCGTGGATGAACGAGCAGTCATGAAGGGCATCTCCGTGTTGCGGCGTGTTTGCGAGAACCCCGATGGCGCATTCGTGTCAGTTGGGATCTCCGAGCGCCGGGCGGAGGAGTACTGAGTAGGTGACCTCGACTCCTGGGAGACCGGTGCTGTGGTCGACTCGCCGTGAGATCGGTGGTGGGAATGATGTTGATGGCGTTGCTTGTGGTGTCCGGAGGACGCGCGAGAATCGCCACTCAATCTTGGGAAAACCAAGTCCGTAAAGGCGGATAAGAGATGGGATTTCTGCCACTCTTTGATACGTGCTTCTTGTGTGCCGTGTAACATTTCTTGAAAGCCGAGGGGAGCTGAGCGAGTCGACTGGTGAGACTTGCCACTGCGATGAGAGGTGTGTGACATGGTGCTCGATCAGGAGCTGCCGGTTGCAAGGCCCAGGGGGGCACTGACTTCGGTCCGTGCGTGAACACGGGCAAGAGGGAATCTGGCGTGAAGAGCGAAGTGCTGGCCTAATATCTGGGGTTTTCTGAGCCATGGGGGGATACCTTGTCAAGGCTACTATACAGCTCACATGATGGCATTACGAGATGCGTGCGCGGAATGAAACATGTGGCAGTGATTCTATTCAAGTCGTACTGTAGTAATGGCCGGGCCCCGAGGCCAGAGTGGGCGCACGAGTGGAAGCATAAAGGAGTCAGTCAAATCAGGAGCTGGCAGTGAGTGGAAGGCCAGAGAATTACTGCGGCTTATGGCTCCCCCTACTGTAACACGTCTGATCAGCGATGACACGTCAAGGCATGAGATGAAAGCTCTGGCACTGAGTGCATGCGTACTGTATGTACTGTACATATCTATTCTCGCCCCGACAATCTCTCATTCGGCTGCTCAGTGCACTTGTGATAATGGACAACTTTCATTCAGCCAGTAAAGCACGCCAGAATGATTTGTGCCAACATGAGGAGTAGATACGGGGATTTTCTTGCCCAGACAAACGAAGTTGGTCACGGGGGGGGGGGGGGGGGGGTTTCATTACATGTACAGTACGAGTAAACACAGGAAGCAATGAGTGGTTCCGGACGAAGTGACATGCCCGACCGACCTCCCACAAGGCACAAGCACGGGCGAATCAGGCATCACGCGGGCTACGGGTCCTCGTAGACCACTATCATCCGCGAATCTACGTACTAAGCTGGAGCCAGTGTGTGAGGAGGATCACGGACCGGCCTCTGCGTCTCCATCATCGCTATAATCTTCCTCGTACTGCTCTCGAGGGGGCATTGCGAACGGCATACTTCCGGCACCCATCGGGGGAGGACCCATTGGGGGCGGACCCATGCCGCTACTTGGGCGCATACTACGACGAGAGGAGTACGGCATCGTAAATGTCTGACCCCCAGGCCCCGCGACGAATGTGGGCATAGTGGTAGTGCCGGCAGTCTGAGTTGGCCGACTGGGTCGTCCAGACGTTCTGGTCGGCCGAGCGGTGGTTGCACGGAACATTTCGGGCGGAACACTGCTCATGTCCGGCGGGGGCGGCATGCTTGACCTGTTGGTCGTTGAGCGCATTTGACTCGGGACAGACGGCCTGCCCGCGCTAGGCGGGGGTACCGCTTCAGTGTCAAAGGTCTGAGTATTCCTCCTAGAAGACTTTGTGTGGGTCCGGACGGAACTCTTCTGGCTCTGCGCAGCACGTTCTTTCAACATCCGCTTTCTCTCTTTCCGCGACTTCTCTAGTTCAGGGCAGAACTCTTGGCTCAAGGTGTGTAGGACTGGCCCTGGTTCCCGCCAGTCTTGGGAAGCCATGTCGAAGCTTTTGTTGATCCATTTATTGAACGCCATAGTAAATCGATAGTACTTGCAGAGCGTACGTCAGCTGAACCGTGGCAAAGATGGAGAGGAACGGGGAGGCAGAGCGCGAGTGATTTGTAGCCGCCGTTCCGCATGGTCCTGTCATGTCATCGATGCACATCTCATGTGAGACCCGGACCCCGACCCCGCCGACTCGGTAATTGGCAGGAACGCCTCTGAAGGGTGGACACAGTGAATCAGGTTTCGAGCTCCCGCTTTCTGCCGGGCGGATGGCACTCCTTTGCTTCGCCACACAGGGCGGGCAGCTGGTCTGGGACATTTGGCGAAGACCAGGGGCAATCTTCTCGTTTGAGATACGAAACGTGCATCGAGGCTGCCCTGTAATGATCGCGGGGATGCTACTCGCTTTATGCGCTTCAGGAACCTCTCTATCGCACACATTACCGGCCGGATCTTGCGGGACGGCTCGTCATCCGTGCGCACATGAAGCGATAGCCGTCCACATACTGTAGCCACGTCAGACCCCGGGCCAATTTGCGAAATGACCTCGTTCTATGGTAAAGCTGGGGTCGGCCTTGACGCAAATGAGTCGTTCGAGCGTTCGAGCAGGGAATTATGCACTCGTGAGGCCGCGGCTTTTGTTTGACAAGTCCCCGCTCGAAAGCCCGAGGGCTTCCTCGAGCCCGCTTGTTAACTACGACTTCTCTCGGACACCCCACTCGGGCTACTGATTGCATATGTGCCGTGCGATTTCACGCCAGTCACTCCAGTGACCTCCAGTACGCCTACAATTTCTAACCAGAATGCCCAAATGCTATCTTTACATCTTTACGCACAAGCCAGGGGAGGACAGGAAGAGTACCATCTGTGCAGGGGCTTTCGGACTAGACCCCTGGGCGTCCTTTTTCGTCTTTAGGGCTGCTCTTGTCTCGGGCGTCAGCCGAAATCATCCTCTTTCCAGCGGCCTCACCTGTCGCTGTTTCAGAAGTGCTCCTGTTTGCGTTCTGAGCTGTTTCCGCCAGTTTTTTCGCTCGATTGGCCGCTTCTCTCTCCACCGCGTCTGCCTCTGCAGCAGGATACAGGATGGGGCAATGTTCGTTTGCGAGAGTAGAGGCTTCGGAGACTGGCGATTTTATAGCATATTCGTCAATAGCATCTTCAATCTTTACGCTCGGTGGCTTTGTTCGCACCGACGACTTGTGTTTAGGTCTCCCATCGGCCTGAGAGTCGGTTGCATACGCCTCAGAGCTGGCTCTTCTTTCCCGCGAGCGGCTTGAGTGATCCGATCCGGTGTTGGAGCGGGATCGCGACCTATGCTTAGACGTGCGCCTGTAACTGCGATGTGAAGTGCCCGATTCTGAGTGAGTGTCCGGGTTACTGAGTATCATGTTTGGCCCCTTTGCGTTGTTCTCAGCCGTTTTGATCCTCTTGTCCAGATCGGTTTCTGATTCCGAATCTAGGGCGTCTCGTCTATACGCTCTATGAGGACGGTCTTCCCGTCTCGACCCTCTTTTAGTCGTTCGCGTCGGCTCATAACTCGCCGTCTGACTTCTCTCGTGCTTCATCCTATCCCTCTCATCCTCCAGTCGTTTGCGCCGACTCTCATCTCTTTGCCAGCGATGTTCCCTATCCTCTTGTCGGTCGGTTGGCAGTCTGACCTCCTCGCCTCTACCGCCGGGCTGTGGCCTATTCTCATCTGTAACGGGCCCGCGTCGTCGCTGGCTGATGTTCACGTCGCTGCGAGGCAGGCCACTGTGGTGTCTGTGGCTGTGTTGTCCTCGATCTTCGTCTATGTTGCTGCGAATCCGCCGAGTGTCTTCTGTAACGCTGTCAGACCATTTGGGTTCGAGCACGGTCCGACTCCGAACTGATTGTCCGCTAGGCTCAGGGATGTGGTCCCGCTTCGAGCCGCTTGTCCTCTTGTCCCCGTGCTTTCGCTCCCCGTGCTTTCGCTCAGGATGTCTGGAGTGCGGATTTCTGTCGGTTCTTGTTGCGTCGTCCGATCTTTTCCCCTTGCTATTATTACTGAGGTATATGATGCCGCCGACAGCGCCGGCAACGCCGAGGGCGGTCACCATTGCCGAACCGGAAGTTGTTGCCGACCGTCGAGACTCCTCTCTGGGAGGTCGGACAGCCTCCCGCGGAGGTCGGACCTCCTCCTTTAGGTAAGTGACGTCCTCACTCAAATAGGTGTCTGACAGGTTGATGAGTCGATTGGTCGAAACGCTCCGAGTCTCCGTGCGTGAGCGATTGGGGCCGTGGGACCGTGACCTCGTACGACCTTCACGCTCGTGATCGTCACGATCTGCCGGGCGGCTGGGATCTCGCCGTTTGTTGCGGTGGTGTGATCTGTGACGGGGCGTCCTCGACCTCGCCACTTCCATGTAGGCCGACTCGTCTCGGTCGTAGTCGTCCCGAACCTCTCTTCGCCCGCGCGGCGATGACTCTCGCACAACTGCCAAGGAATTTCTTTCATGCTTCCAGGACTTGCGGCGTGGAACCGTTCGGGGCTCCCTCCGCGAGTCGCTCGAATGGGTGTATGGGGGACGTGGGGCATACCCTACTTCTTGTTCATACTGATCCAAGTATGAAATTTCGCTGGATGATGTGCTGAATGGAGACGAAACCTCCCTGTTCCGGAAATCGCCGTTGGCTTGGTGGTGCCGAGTCTCGGTAAAGACACGAGCTCTACCTTCGGGATGATGGCCCTCACGGGCCACAAAAGCTCCAGCCCGGGCTCGTTGGTGAGTCGGAGTCCTCGGCTGTCTTGTGTCATGGCGCGTTGACGATGGTATCTTGCGATCCTCTGAGCTTCGTCGCGGATAATACCTGCTCCTGGCATCGTCAGCACGGTAGTATGACACAAAGCTCACGTGGTGTAGGGGTCCGAAACATCAAGTATGACATCGCCCGCTGGATAGAGCGGAGCCGGCTGTTGTGCATAGGAAGTCTTGATCATGGACAGTTCCGACTCCAACTCATGCGACTTGCGGTAATCGTGTAGTGATGTGTCTGCGAATGCTGTTCCGGTGGCCGTGACTGCATCATGGCTGCTGGTCAGGACACGTCAGGAGCATTTGCAGACTTGGACTCACCTCCGATGTTCCAGGCTGTAGCTTCGAGGCGCATAGGTGCGCGGAGGGGATGATGGTGTTATGGGTGACCTTACCGCCACCGAGCCAGTACCGTGGCTGGATTGCGTCAACTCAGGGAGGGTGTCTCTTCCCGAAGGACTTCTGGGAGGGGCAGAGCCCGATGTTGTGTAGATCATCTCAATGTGGGGGTCAGGCGCGGCAGGGACGCGCACGGAGCTCCCGCCACGAGGGCTCGACTTCAAGCTGTAGCGGCGGGTCAAAACAGTCGTGTGGGTTCCCGAACCGCCTGAATTCGATCCGGACGTGGTATGAATTTGTGGCGGGGCAAGCCACTTGTGCGAATTGCTCGACTCCCGCTCCGTCACTTCAATGACATTGTCCGGAATTGCTCGCCCCATGACTGCTGGTTTCGTAACGGTCGAGGCGGTTTTGTGGAAAGAGAGGTGGAAGCCAGATGCTAACGGGAAGATCAATGGGGCTCAGCGGGGGGCGATTATGTATGCGGTGGCGAAAAGGCAGAGCCTTCGTCCGTCCAACTCAAACGCTTGCAGTTCACGCGCGTCAGCGCACGACAGTGGAAGAGGCAAGGTACTGCAGTGCAGAGAGGAAGCGCTAAGCGAAAGTGACTGGGGCGGGGGGAGAGGGGAGGGCGTGGGCTCGCCCGTCGTCCGCATCGACCCGAGGCAAGAAGGCTCGATGAGCGGGCGTTGGAGCGAAACGTACAGAATGGCCAGGTGAGCTCAAAAGAGCGGTTGATTGATTTTCGAATTCGGTACTTCAAGGCGAGACGCTTGCTGGAGCGGCTCCCCAGAGTTCCCTTGTGTTTCGACTGCGCACAGCATGCTTCGAAGAAGCCCAATCATCGCTCGGACAGAAAGGTCGGTGAGGAATTGAGCGCTTCGCCCGATGCGCCGAGGCTATCTGATATCGTAGCGAGTCGTCCATAAGTCCTGGCTCCCTGGAGGGGAAGACCACCGGCACGCTTCCGTGTACCGTAGCAGTAGCATATGACGGATTGGTGCATGATGGCTGACAGGGTATATACAGGAGCGAGTGTACTAACAAATTGTATCTGCAAGACGGAGCCGAGAGCCAAGTAACTTCGAGAGCTGGTCGATGACTTCAGTAACCTGGGTCACGGGGCGAGTCATACGAAGACGGCTCAGTGCGCCCTGCCGCCTTCGACGGATAAGTCGATTGGCGCCGACTACTAACCAAGGTCTTGCCCTCAAGGGACTCTGAAGAGTAGCACGAGTATCCGTCGTCCCCCGAACTATCATCACTCCTCGCCGAATCATGCTCCTCGCGTTGTTTCTTCCGTAGCAATTCCTCAGAAAGTTTGTAAGACTGTAGAGGCTGCTCGGAGCCCCTGGCTGTCGCCGAGCTGCGTCCGCGGTGTCCGGACGCTCGAGGATTGACTGGATCCTTCGTTTGCTTGGCAGTCGGGTAAGGATCGTATTCGTGTGGTTCCATCGGTTCTGGAGAGCTGTGTAGCGATTGGTCGGTGAATTGTCGAACACGAGTCCTATCCATCTTCCTGCCTGCCTGTGTAGATGGATGCCATGTGTTATTTCGGTTGAGAGTCGGGGGTTGCCTATCAGCTCTGCTATGGGGGGCCTGCCTGTATTCCTCGTCTTCCCCAGAAGATCCCCCAGTATATTTTCCAACGGGAACCGAGGAGATTCCATAATAGGCAGCCGAGTCGGGTTCTCGACTCATGCGAGATGGGCGGTCAGGTCGAGTTCGGCCATGATGCTCCTGCGAGGATTGGCTGTCTGACGACCCCTTACTGGCAAGATGAGGCGCCAGCCTCCTGCTCGTTTCCTCAGCCGTCTCGTCAACCCGGTCGATCCGCGATCGATGCGCTTTCCAGTGACTTTCACGAGTCTCAGGACGAGCTGGGGCGGGGTCGGCATTGGGCGGGTCGAACACGCCGCCAAGACGTGCTCGAGACAGTCCTCCTGCCTTGCCACGGCGTTCGAAAGACGCATTTGGACTGGAGGGGAGCTGATTATGGCGCCTTTGAGACAAGGAACTGGGATCAGAGACCATAGAACCCTTGTCGACTCGGCATGGGTCGTTGGCAGCCAGATACACTTTAGGCTCGAACAAGGGTAACGACACTGTCGGCCGGTTTTTCCGGTAATCGACCCTTCCTTGAGCACTTGCCATGTCTGAATTATGTTCCCTTTTCTGTGCGAGATCTTCTTCCATTGCCTTGTGATTCAAGGCCGCCAACTCATTGCTAGACATGCTGGGCATGCCACCTAGCATTGATGGCTCCAAGGGCATACTCTGCTGACTGTAATCCATGAAAGGAGCAGAATTTCCCATAGGCTGAGAGTAGTACCCGCCTCCTATATAGGTGGATGGGCCCCCAGCGTACATCGTACCAGGATAGGTCTGCGAGTACTGAGAGGGATGACACGATTGGGAATTATATCCGTGGAAATTTGGAGGTTGTCCGCCGCCTGCGGGCCAGGGAGGCGGTGCAGCCCACGCAGTATGATTGTTGTGGAACATCGAGGGGTCCGAATGCGCATGTGCTGTTGGAAGGATACCGTAGTATGTTGGATCGCTGTTGTTCAGTCGCACTACCACCGTGCATAGAGAAGAGCGACTTACTCGTGATGGTGTGGAACCCTGGAAGACGGGCGCACGCTGGAAGCTGACGGAACCCGAGGCACGCGGGGCGGTTTTTCGCGATTGTCTCTGCTTTTGCTTTTGCCTTTGCTTTTCATGGGAGGCCCCAATTGGATGGATGCATCGGAAGCTGTGTCCTGCGACTGCGCCCTCGGGCAAGTCACCATGGTAGTCTCATTCGTGTAAGGGACCATGAGATTGTAGTCGTCCCGGACTTCGTGATCGTTGTCACTGTCGCTCATTGCACGATGGCTCGTCCGCTTTGTTCTGATTATTGGTTGCGGAGAGCTTGAAGCTGGAGCCTGGGACTCTGAGACGTCCGTCAGATCGTCCTTATATGGGAGGGGTCGTCGGTAGACATTTGCAAAGTCTAGAAGTAAGAATGGAAGTGGATTAAAGGAGTATCAGAAACAAGGCCGCGGCTCATCCGCCTGCCGGAAGGCGAATGCTTCGTGTGTCGTCAGGCGTGTCAGAGGCGCAAGGACTAACGCATTATTGGAAAAGCCGAACTCGGTGTTTCATCCCCGCTTGCCGACCACGGCGACTAGGGCCTCTCTTTTCAGGCTCACTCCCCAGCTGTCACGCCTATCGAAGCTGACAGAAACGAAGCCTTCTATCTCGCGAACCAAGTCCCACTCGTTCCCTGGCGACTCCACGAATGGGCGCGCTTCTTGCGAATTTAAAACGAGATAATCCAGGCCTGCGACTCCCGCTCCGCTCGGAGTGAGGAGGCGCGGGTCTTCGTCTTTCGAGTATGTCCATGTTGGCGACAAACGAGGCGGACTCACGCCCTCAGAAGGAGAATGCAGGAAGGTGAAGAGGCTTGCTCCTGTCTGGAGAGGATACGAGGAAAAATGTATTGTGCCTTTGATAAGCTCGCCTGCATTACACATTCAACCGCCACTCACTATTTCCCGGGATGTCGAGGGTTTCGAGTGTGGCCCAGACGTCACCTCCTGGATAGTTCATGCCGCTCGTCAAGGTCATCCCGAGCGACGCTACGATATTCAGGATCAGTAGTCCAGCCAGCCCCAGTCGCGCCAAGGCTTGCAAACGTTGAACGGGGAAGTCCCATCTGCCATCAGTCGACGTCACCTGCTTCTATCACTCACATGTACGCAGCAGTAATGGCTGCTAGTATGTTGAAAGTTGGCACAACATACACGATGAATCTCCACTCCTGATCGTCAACGGGGTCCCCAGATTGTTCCACGAACCTTGTGCCCAAGGAGGCTCATTCCCGCAATCATAGCGATCGCAGCGGGGCCGAAGAGAGCCATGATCTCCGTCCAGGCAGCTGCCGCGATTCTTGTTTCTCGAGCTCTGCCTGAGAAGAGCTTTGCAAACGCCCACGTCCCCGATCCATAGAGCAGAAGAGCCGCGCTTGCTCCCAAGAGCTTCGGAAGGGAATTGGTGAGGTAGTAGTGCCAGGACATGATTCCCCAGTTTTCGGCACCACCTTCGATGACGTTATACACCATAGAAGACGCTTCCGGCCATACGATCTGCCAGGTCGAGTTGAATGTCGGTAGGGTCGGGTGAGGCAATACGCGGTTCCACAAGTAGTAGTCAAGCGGCGCAGCAAGGACTACGAGTGAGTGGGGAGTGATTCGGACGTGAGGAGGCTACTCACACAGTCCACGGAAGCCCCCGACAGCTCCCGCCTTTACAGCCTTCGACAGTGATAGCCGCCCGCTGGCCACTAAACTGAGTGTCAAGGGAAATAGGAAGAGCGCCAGTTCCAGACGTATCACCGTAGCTGCCGCAGTGAGAGTTGTGATGGCGGCAGCGAATCGACGCTGTTTGACGACCAGAGGACATGCTGTCGTGGCCCGGATGATCAGCGCCATGGCGACGTATACTGAGAGTCAGTGTTGCAGACGCTATAGGCCAGCGCATACCGAGAGGGGTGGTGAGGAAGTTGGGCAGAGTACGCCCGGCATAATAGGGAAAGTGGAAGGCTGAGAGGGACAGCAGGATGAAGAAGGTTCGCGTCTGTGCCCCATAGCGTGCGCGAACACTGAGCGCCAGCTGAGCGAAGGTGCTCGCGTTGAGGAAAGCAAGAACACATCGGACTGATACATGAGCGTTTTCAGACGGTCTGCGGTGGACAGCAAGGCATACCGAGCACTTGCAATCCCAACTTCGTGCGAATCAGTCCCAGGGATGTGAAGACGTATGCAAAGGGGTATGTGAGCATGCCCAAGGCAACAGGTGGGAGAAATGAGCGCGGTACTGCGCCGGGGAACTGGAGGTGGTCCCACTGGTTGCATCAGTACGCTTGATGCGCAGCCATGCCCAAGCAGGAGCTGACCTTGTGCAAGTTGGCGGGCCTCAGGCCGTATGCGAGGAAGTCATGCACCGCATGAAGCTCAAAGCTCTCTTCGACCTTGGTGTAGGGCGAGTACAGGACATGTGCGATGGTGACTGATAGAGTGAACAGCCAAGGAGCGGCCTGAAGCAGCTTGCGCCGGCCCCTTGTGGGCGAATGGGCGACCATCTCGTTGGCCCTCAAGAGCTGCTCGTCGTCCTCATCGACGCTTGAGGGAGAAGAAGAGGAGGAGACGTGTTTGCTAGTGGCCATCGTCGTGTGCTAGATCGGCCATGCGGTGGTCAATCTGGACGTCGGCCGACGCAATGACGAAGAAGTAAAGGCATTCTCGCTCGGGCTCGGCACAGGCAACCCGCCTCAGTCTCGGCCGGGCCATTTTAGCCGGTTGATCATTGCATTAGAGGGGCATCTGGCAGAGAAGAATAAACTATGCTACAGCCCAGACAAGAAATAATGCAGTGGGTGATGCTTGATCGTGATGATGTCTGTTGTACATATGTGCTCTGTGCTCTGCGCCTGAATCCAGTCGACGAGTCTCGATCTCAGGAGCCTCATACAGCCTCTTCCTCCTCGTCCTCGGCCTCGGCAAATAGCTTGTCGCCATGTGAGCGACGGTCGACATAGCTGAACACGGCGAATTGAGCAATGACGAACAGGTCCAAGCCCACCGTGAGAAGCGATCCCGCCAGCCAGGACAGATTGGCGAGAACGTATCTCGGTTCTGTCGACCTGCTGAGAATGGAGATACCGTAAGTCACGTCTGCTGATCAGCCACGACCTGATACCAGATGAAGAAGTCTGACTGCCGCTGATCGAGAAGAAGAACATGGCCAGGCTCAAACCCGCGCATCGCGTCTTGCTGTTCATGAGCATCTCGGAGTAGCACCCACTCATCGAAACTGACAAGTTATGCGCGATTTGCGGGATGCGACTGCCCAGATAGAGTACAGCCGAGATATATCCCAATGTTTGAGATTTCCACTCGAGCTCCACGTTCCCGCCCTTGCCCGGTTCCTCTGGGATTCCCACATCGTCTGATCGATCTGAGAGGAACCATGCGAAAGCTCCAGCTCCTAGCACGAATGTAAGAAGCAGAGGGTACTCAAGCACCGGAGGGAGAAGGGGTTTCGGTTGCGGCGGGGGAAGAGCGCGTGTCGCAGAGGACGGCGAGGAAGGCGCCAGCAGGGGCGAGGCCTCCGAGGCATGGGTCGCGTGGGTTTGCTTGCTTGAACGGCGGTAGTAGAAGACCTGGAACAACAGGATAATGTCGCACAGCGTGTACTGGCACTGAGCAAAGACACAGCGCGGCCAATGTTCGCTCACGTATGTCGCCAGAAGGATCATCGTTGGCAATACGTGTGCCATGATACCCCCGAGAAGATTCGTGATGTCCCCCAAAAGCCAGAGACTAATGAAGGCCACGGACAGCCCTTCACCACTTGCCATTACCCAATTCTCGTATATTTGAGGGGTGCTGAAGTTATCAGGACTCGATACCCAGATGTGTGATGGAAGCGACGCGTGCTAGGCATTCCACTCACTAGACCACGATCCAACAAGCAATCGACATCCATCCTGTCTGGGGAGTCAGCGAGAGATGGAGGAAGTACGTGCTGGACATACTATGCTGGATATCTCGTTTGCGGTCAGTACGTAGGGCATGATGCCGAAAACTCTCTACCAATGTCCGAGTGGTATAGACAGTCAAAAGAAGAGAAAGAGCCTCGTCGTCTTGATCCTGGCTCCCCCGTCGACTGGCAAAGGACTAGGTAAATCGGCGGTGGCGCGTCGCCGATGGGGCGTAGCTCTGACTCCGGAAAATTTTGGACTTTTCATCTCTCATCTGTACATCTACATCAGAATGGCTTTCCAGTCAGCTTTGTTCAAAAAAGCACTCAGGCAGCACCAGAGAGAGCAAAAAAAGCGACATCCCAACCCTCATGATGAGCACAAGCATTCCTGCTCTCAACAAAGCCGCCCACAGCCAGTCAGACACTCTCCCTATCACCCACCCCAGCAACAATCCTACCTGCCTCCTGGGTCAGGCAAAGTCAATGGAGAGAAGAAGCCATGGGTGCCCAAAAGACCTGTTGTGAAGTCCTTGTGAGTCAGGCTCTCTCTTGGCATGACACAAAGCTGACTTGTAGCTTCAATGGTCCAGTCACCAATCCCCAGACCTTCAGATTGCCCTTGTGGAAAAGTAGGATGCTGGATTGGCTGAGGAAGATGAGAACACTCAGAGGAGGAGAAAGCCCACCTGGAACTCCTCTCTTCACTCCTCCCCCCACCCCTGAGCCTCCTACCTGGTCAGATCCCCCAACTCCTGCTGCTGATGATCCTGTGTGGGATGATTACAGACAGGAGATGGAGGCAGATAGAGGTAGTGTTAGTAGCTAGAGAGAGCACAATGACATGCATACACCCCATGAACTTGAGATTCAGCTGATGCATCAAACACTCAGAGTCATGCTTGATCAACTTTTATTCAGTCTACCTATGCATTGTCATTCATCTTTTTCTCTATACATTTATTCTGTCATCTGAAGCATCTGACGTCTAGACGCATCCCTTGCTGCCAATACACGTCCTGATACTCCCCCCCTTCTACTCTCTGTGTTCAAGCTGTTCAATCTTGCCCAATCAAAGCCTGGCTTGAAAGCAAGGCCCTCCAGAGATCTTGCTCTTGAGATTGCCACAAATGTCAATCCCGTTGAGAAGTCGGCTGAACCAAGATCAATCACTGCCTTGTCCAGCGTCATACCCTGTGATTTGTGTATGGTGATAGCAAATGCAAGCTGCAGTGGCAGCTGGCGTCGAGAGCACCGCTGCCCGTTTGTTGTCTCCCATCTGGCTGTATGGGGCACAATGGGAACCAGTGGTATGTTGTCTGTGGTGTGCCAGGGTGTTGGTCCAGTGTAGGATGGGAAGGCGACCATGACCACAGAAGGAACAGATTGATGAGGAGGCTCAGATGGTGAGAGCCCAATCTGATATACTGTGCCCCTGGTGCCATTGACCAATCCCTGCTCGATCCAGAGGTTGCGAGAAAGCATGACTTGAGCACCAATCATGAGGAAGACAGCAGGAGCAAGCCCCTGTGCCTGTTCCTCTGAAGCCTGGGCTGCTCCTACCCCTGTGTGCTGAGCCAGAGAGCGCAGTACAGGCTGTCCAGAGCGAGCCAAAGTGTGTAGGTTGATCTCGGAGACACTCTGCTTTGTTGCACAAAGACATACAGCATCTTGAAAGGCCTGCTGAGATGCCGGGGAAAGGTTCCCCCAGAAGCGAGAGGACAGAAGGGTGTAGTCCTCCTGTTGAGGTGTCCCGGTGTGCAGGCGAGCAAGGGTTGCTTTGAAGGCAGTGGTGGTAGGGTCGGAGCCTTCCTGCCTCATAACAGCATCAAGCTGAACGCTCTCAGTGAAAGCAAGGTAGATATCTCGGCCAATGTTGCTGAGCCTGCCTAGATAGGAGGTTTTTGTCGAGCGTGCAGTGTTGTACAGTGGAGTGTCTCCCACAGGGGGCAGTTGACCAAAGTCGCCAATGAGCAGGACAGACAGACCGGCAAAGGGCAAGTACGCTGTCGACGGAAAGATTTGACCAAGAGCAAGGTTGATTCTCCCCAAGGCCGCCCTTCCAACCATGCTTTTCTCATCAATGATGAGGTATCGTGTCCCATGCCACTCTTCCTGGAGGCTGGCAAGCTTTCCCTCTCCAAGCTTGTCATGACTTTCCTCTATTGAGCCTCCAAGACCAAGGGCAGCATGGTATGTTGAACCAGCAATGTTGAATGCCGCCACACCCGTGGGGGCAAGCCGGCGGACAATGGGATTTGTGCTGAAGTCGAGATTGTTGTGCTGCCCAGATTGGAGCCCTTGAAGAGCTTGGGATATGGCGTCAATGAGGAAGGATTTGCCTGTTCCTGCTGTCCCATCGATGTTGAGGAGTATTTGAGGGACTGACTCTCCAGAGAGCAGACGGTTGGCATGGCGCAAGACCTTGTCAAAGATGAGGCGCTGTGTGGTGTTGAGTAGTTGGGGATCGACAGTGTTGCGAGCTACAGAAGGCTGAGACTGCTTGGTCAGCTCACAGTATGCAGTGGATTGTAGGCCACTGCTCACCTTCTTGCGTTCGGTTTCTAAGTAGCTTGCCCTCTCTCCTATACCATCTGATCCCCACTCCCTCCCCACTGCTTCCCAATCGTGGGAAGTATCAATATCACGTGCTCCAAGCAGTGGCCCATTCCACCCATCTTCATCAAACTGAGGGCCCATTCCAGCCAGAACTTGCCAGTCATCAAGCTCGTGGTCATTGACTTCTTCACCCTCAGAAAACTCTGAGTCACTGTCGTTTTCATTGTCACCCTGTTGTTGACGGATGGGTCGCTTGGGCAATGTGTCTTGGTGCCCCTCTGGGTGGTCCTCAGTACAGCGAGAAAAAGCTTCTGTCCAGGATTCGTCATCAAGCTTGAGCTCTGAAGGGTGTCGATGAGGATGGTGGAGTAGTAACTTTGCCCGGCACCAGTTTTGGTGATCCTCAGACTGAGGGTCTGATGGATAATACAGCGGCCAGAGAATGATGATCTTTGGGTGCTTCCTTCGAGTGGCGTTGCGACCTTGTTTCCGGTAGAATTGAAACCATTCGTACAGGCTGATGCCCTCATGCTCTGGCTGGCGTGCCAAGTAGGCATCGTGCCAGTCTTGCTCCTCCACACCTTGGTCCAGTCCCTCATCTTCCTGCCTCTGCCTCAGGCGTCTCTGTCTCTTTTCCAGTATGCAGAGTGTGCCAAACTCTCGTGATGCAGACATCATATGTCGACCAAAGAGCTGATGACAGACTTCCTGAGCACTGTAATCCCTCTCGGTGACAATGCGGCTGAGCATCTTCTGGAAGACAATTCGTGAAGATGTTTCTTGCTCCAGGCGGGTTGAGATAGCCTGCATTATCTCGCCAAAGTTGTTGGATGGTTTTTCGCATTTTGAAGCATACTTGGAGATGTAGGAGGCAACTGCACGGGGATCTGTGCATGGACTGATGTCGGAGTTGGCTCGCCATCCCAGTGCAGTGACTGCATTGTAACTGTTGAGGTGGGTGTCGTTGCGTGGTGTGATGAGTTGCTTGTTTCTGTTGGGATTGACAACCAGTCGGAGTTCTGTCTCCAGCTCCTTGGGGAACTTGAAGCGACAGACAAGCGGACTGTTGGGAGGAGATCCTTTTGGGCGGCGAAGACAATAGGCAGTGCACCTCGTGTGCCTCTGGACACGGTTGAGCATCTGTGCCAGATCTTTGAAGCGAAAGATGATTTCGTCGCTACTGTGGGCAGAGGGGTGCTTTGGATGAGGCGGAATGTCCTCTCCAGGATTGATGGTTGACACTCTGGTGGACCAGAAGTCAAGGAATTCCTGGACACTGTCCGGATTGTTGATATCAAGGGTGTCTGGGGATGGCGCCCCCTTGAGCCAAACCAGTCCATGGACATGGCTGGAGCCTCGATTTTGCCATTCAAAGCGATACCACCAGTCCTCTATTCCAAGCAGGGGTTTGAGGACCTTGGCCAAGAACAGCTCAAATCTTCGATAGAACCAGCAAGCTGCAATTGCTGGGTTCTCATTGACGTTCTTGGCATTGATGCGTTGTCGATCAGGTTCGCTCATAGTTGGTAGCGCTTGGTCCGGCATGTGGACGTGGAGATCTGGCCACTGAAGATCCGCAGCTGAGAATGTGATGAAAGCATGTGGAGTGCCCAGTTGACGGATCATTGCAGCAAGATTGCGACTCTGCTGTGCCCAGTAGGGTGGTGTTCCGGTTAAGGTGGCTGCTGATCGTCGCACTCGAGATGCCAGCTGCTTGGCTGGGTCGGACACCATGGCAGCAATGTCTGCAGCAGAGAGGGCTCGGTCCTCTTCATTCCGGCTGACATAGAAGCAGGAGAGCCGTTTTGCTCGCCACCTCATGATGCAGTTGAAGGCATAATAGCTGACTGTCAGCTTGGCTTAATGCTGAGAGATGCACTCACCGGAATCGAGGGTGTTTTGCAAACCTTCCATCCTGATAGTAGAGCAGGTGACGGAAGTAGTCTGAATCACGTATTGTGGTAGGCCGTTGTTGATGCAGATCCCCCTGGCCGGTGGGGAAGAGGAAGGGGAAGGCCTTGGTGAGGAATGGGTTGCTGATGTCGTGCTCATTGATTGGAGTGGAATGCAGCACAGGTCCAGTGAGGAGCAGGGGTGCTGGTGGTCCTCCATCCACCACCTGTTCCAGTGCTTCCCGGATCTCCTCCACAATATTGTTGCCTTCTCCAAGGTTTGGTATAGCCAGCTCTGGCAAGCTTGTCTCCTCTGCTGACTCCTGCTCAACTGGCCCAGTGTCAGGCTCAGGTGCGCTGTACTGCACCTCCTCCAAGTTGACAGACCGCAGCTGATGGAAGACAGAACCGTTTTCAGGAAGGGAATTGATTGCTTCCCAGTTGATCTCGACATTCTGAAAGGCTGGATGGAAGTGTTGTAGTGCTTGCAGGTTTGCGAGAATGCGTGACCGCTGGACTTGGAACTCTGGTCGGCGTGCAAAATCCTCTGAGGGATTGGCAGCGTTGGCGGGGGCTTGGGCATTTGTCGGCTTGATGATGAGAACATCAAGGTCGGTGACGGTGAGGGGAAGTCGAGAGAGGAATCTGCCACTGTCATGGGCATAGAGACAGGTGTGGCCTCCGTATTTGGTTTGTCCACCACCAACGCGCCATGTTTGAAGCAGCACATGGTAGGGAGAGAGGAGCATCTCTTCCACCTGTGAGGGCAAGTCAGGGACTGCTCTGCCAGCTGCACGGCACAGTTCCTGCAGAGAAGGACCTGTGAAGTCAGTCATGAGAAGCACATACAATCCTGGACACTGACCTGGATCCATACAGTTGGCAGATGTCCATTTCTCCCCATCAATTTGACAACGTGAACATTTACCCTGTTGGACCTTGAGTCCAAACCATTTCTCATTGCAGTTCTCGCAAGTCTCCATCGTCTCAGCTGCCATTGCTGAGTGGAAGTCCCCAATACACCCAATGGCAGCTTCAGAGAGGCAGATGTCGTCAAGATCGTTGGGTGTTGCAGGAATGGGCAGGAAGGCATTGCCCAGCATGTCGACTGAGAGGGATGACTGAGTTGACTGTTGTCGACGATGATAGGCTGCTCTGGAGGATTCGCGACAGGTGCTGCAAGTCTTGAAGCGGCGAGAGGCTGTCCCTGCTTGGAGAAACTCGGAATGTTCTTTCCAGGTCTTGCACTTGAAGCAGCGTGACTGTCCAGCATGGCGATCCAGGCGTGGTGGTGGGGCTGGTGGCTGTTCTGTGACTCGGTGTGCAGCACCTTGAGGCGGGCTGGGCGGAGTGGCGTAGGGCAGTTGAGGTGCACGTCTGGTTCGTGTGGGGCGGCCAAGCTCTACAGGATGTAGATCCTGGTTGCGACGTGGTGTTGGTGAGGTGACCTCATGGCGCGGGCGTGGAAGACCTCTCTGTGTACCAGGCGTAGGCTGAGAGCCTGGGGTGACTGGTGGCAATGGCCGGGTTGTGCGAGTGGGTGTGCCTGGCGCTGATTGGGAGTGATGCTGCTCCAAGCAAGATTGGCATGTGTTGCGTGGGCGACCTCGATTGTCTCGAAATCGAGGAGTGGCAAAGGTGAAGCCACATTTGATGCACTCAGCATGACCATGCCGTGACCGGGGTGTTGCAAGTGGGACTGGCGGTTGTTTGCGACAGAAGGAGCATGTTTTGAAGAAGTCGCTGCTGCCCCGCCCTGAAGAAGCCTTCCGAAAGTGATCACCATTGAGAGTTGTGTGCTGACCCAAACAGCGTTGGCCTCGAGAGCAGTGCATTGCTGCAATATCTGGGACTTTCTGCATCAGTATGTGCATGCATCGCTTGAAGGCAAAGCTCACATTGATGTTATGGACAAGCCAACACTTGATCATGCATCAACTTGCAAGAAGTTCAGCTGTACTCATCAGCCCATGCATGCATGACAGAAGAATGGGCGACTTACAGTGGGTCCAAAGTTAGGCATGCAATAGGAAGTGAGAAGATTAGGTGTGCAAGGCAAGCCAGGCAGCCTGAAATCTCTAAGTGCTCCGGAATTTCTTTATTTGATCCCCCCACATAAACAGTCAAACTGCCAGGGCTTCGCCAGATTTGAGTAGAGAGGGGGATGAGGATGAAAATTCAAAGTCCCCTCCACCCTTATACCCAGCCTGCCGGAAAATTTTTATTTGGCCCCCCCACTTACCGTTTTCGTTCCAGGGACACCCGCAGAATTCAGCACCGTAAGAGCTACGCTGAAAAGTGGCCACTCGGTCTGATCGGCGCTCAAGGTAGGCACGAGGCGCCTGTTTCTCTCCCCCGGCTGGACTTTGTCCAAAAATAGGCGCCTGCATCGGCTGGGCGGCCAGCTAAGCGGTGCTGCATTCACGTCGCTCAACCTCGAATACACGTCTGTCTCCTTGACCTTGTCCATCTCAGATCACCTCGGCACGATGGACAACGCTCCAAATCCCTTTTCAAGCTCGCCTTCTCCCGCAGCGACCCCGTCCTCTCGTCCGACATCACCATCACCGGCCCTCCCTCCGCCAACCATCAGCTCACCGACACCTTCAGCCAGTGCCTTTCCGCGCAAATCATCCTCCCTCATCTCGGCGGCATCAGGCTCGCCTCCCCCGACACACCGCGCCAGCTTTCCGGACCCTTCGAAAGAGCCTCGTCAGGCATCAAAGCTGAGCAGTCTATTCACCGGCCCCAAAGCCAAAGAAGGATTCTGCTGCGATCGCGACCGGGATATCCACAAGGGCGAGGAGATCAGCATTGTCGATGCGTTCAAGACCACAGAAGGGGGAAAGGCTAGCTATATCACCTATGTGATACGACTTGGAGCGAGTTGGCTTGTCTGCGGCAGCGCCAAAGGGCTGACGCACAGTCTCATACCACGCGTCGCCGATATTCCGCCTTTCTGCAATTGCATCAGGCCCTGGCGGGCCTGTACCCGGTACTGATCATCCCGCCAATACCGAGCAAGCAATCTTTGACCGACTATGCGGTCAAAGGCCAGTCGAAAGCCAAGGAGGACGCGACTGTCATCGCCCGCCGAAAGCGCATGCTCGAGGACTTTTTGCGCAGATTGGTCCGTCATCCTATCTTGGGCGGCGAACACGTCTTCCATCGCTTTTTAGAGGACGGCGTCAGCTGGTCTGAGGTCATGCACTCACCGCCGATATCACAACTGCCGAAGAATCCTCTTCACACACCCTCCCATAATCCCACATTTCAACCTTCATCTCCGACATCGCCGACCGATGACGGACAGAACTCCTCTTACATCGCACATCACCTTTTGCCAACCCCTTCGCCTAATCACCCACTCAAAGCTCCAGACCAGCGATTCATCGATAGCGAGGTCTTTACGGAGAAGTTCCAGAATCACTTTCAAGGCCAAATGGAAAAGGTCAACAGGCGGGTCGTGAAGCGCTGGGGGGAGAGGGCAGGAGACATGTCTGAGCTAGGAGCGGTGTGGAACGGCTTCAGTCTTGTCGAGCAAGAGACGCTCGGGACGGCGATCGAGAAAGTGGGACAGGCTGTTGATGCGGAGTACCTATCTACCGCAGCCTTGGTAGGTTATCGTGGATTCGCATACCCAGTACTCACGGCCAGCTACAAGCATGGGAGAGGACGACAACTGAACCCCTGCATGTATATTCCCAGTTCGCTACTCTCATACGCCAACGCTTGTCGTTCCGGCATCAAAAGCATGTCCAGTATGAGCTCGTACAAGAAGCTTTGGACGCGCAGAAAGACAAACTTGCCATGCTCGAGAGTGCGGAGAAGGAGGCTCGCCGACTCGACGAGGCTTTGGAACGAGGAGGATCGATGCATCAATCAACGAACCCCGACGACGAGCCTCAGGAGACGTATCAGGACCGACGTGAACGAGAGCAAGAAGCCCGTGAGCGGGCCAGTCGCAGAGGCAATCAGGCATTCGGTCTGCTATCTGCGGTCCGACACAGTCTGAGCGGGATGATGGATGTGGACCCGGAAGCCACGCGACGTGCGAACATCGGCAAGACCAGGGACAATATCTCCCAAGTGAGCAATTCGATCCGGCTTTCAACACCGCTGACTCGCAGCTCGAAGACTCGCTGCAGGCATCTGCTCAGGACCTCAAGTATGCATCGATGACACTGCAGGCGGATCTCGATCGCTTCCAAAGACAGAAGGTGGCCGATTTGCGGCAGCTCGCGATCCAGCTTGCAAAGGTGCATAGGGAATGGTGCAGGCAGGTGAGCTCCATTGAAATGTATCCTACTAGCTGGCTGACGGGGGAGAACCTTGAGGCATGGCAAGCAGCTCAAGCGGCCATCAAGCAGATTGAGCCTCACCCCAATCAACCCCCACCAGAAGCAGCTCCTCCGTCCCTCGAGAGGCTAGATGATGGTCCGAATCTGGGAAGCTTGCGAGCGCAGATCGACAGAATCGACGCCGCCAACGTCCCTCTTCCGTTGCCCGACAATGTAGAAGGAGAATATGATGTGAAGGGCAAGGGTAAAGCCAAAGCCAGCGACCTATTGGGTCCATTGTAAACGTTGTATATACAGTATGACTCTCGGTGCATTTTGCCTATGGACGAATGGTTGCGAGGAATATTTTTGGGTTTTGATTTTTGATTTTCTCCCGAATTGGTCGTCCCCTCTCAAGTCAGTCACGTCGCAAACAACCAACTGTGTCATTCAACGAGAATCGTATCTTCATTCTCTGACTTCTTCTCTCGCTCTCTCTCCTCTACATTGCGTGCAACAACACAGGAGTAGATTCGAACTGCTCTGATCCAACCTGTTAAGATTGTGGCAAAGCCGTCTTGTGGACACGGTGGTCTCGCGGGATCTGAGCGACCATGGCGCTTTCCCGAGTGAACCCCATACCTTTCTCCCATGCCGATCTCGAGCGACGACAACTAGAATATACACTCGACAACGACCTTGCCTCCATCTCCCTCGGTACTCTCACCTCCATCTCCACTGCCACTGCTACTGCCCGACCGCAAACGTTGCCCGACCTGTCTTCTCTCGGCTCGGTAGAGTATCCCCGAGGGGAAGGACGAAGCATCTCGCTCGACGCTGCCGCACACCATTTTGCCGGTTCAGGCCCGCACGGCACACCCAGAGCTGGTGCGGCTCAACGCCCCACCCATGCCAAAGGCACGTACGGCGAGTCGCCGGTGTCAACAGCGGGACATCATGTGTCGGCGGTCACCCTGGCCGATGGGATCTTCCGGCGGCACAGAGAGGAAGATGACGATAGCGAGTTTGACCCTGAACGTAGTCTGGGAAGGCTTGTTGGTGAGCTCGGAAGGGTTATGAGCGGAGTACATCCCCCTTGTATGCACTCGGCTCCGCTTGTTAACAATTAGCGCATCTCGCCTAGACCCACCTCACCATTCTCGCCGCCGCGCAGCCCTCGATCTCCGTCCCCCTTGACTACGTCGGCACATAACCTCTCCTTCACCTTGAACCGCTCGACCGCACTGCCTTCCCCTCCGACGTCCCGCTCGAGCTCGGAAGAACCCACCTCAGGATTCACTGCAGCGGCCCAGAAGCTGGAGAAGGAGCTGCGGGCTAAATCGGCCCCAAGGCGAGCTCTCAGCGAGACAACGGCTCATAATATCGTCACACCTGCCCCGCGACGCGCAAAAGGGAGAATAGAGGGGCTCAAGGAGAATGTCCGTCCCAAGTCTGCCCCCCTCCCGGCTGGCGGCGATATCACAGGGATGACGGGATTGTTGGAGACTCCGGCCAAAGGGGCAGAGTATGGCACTCTTGGCAGGAACGCAGATATCGGAGGCGATCCAGCCGGTAAGTTATCTGCTTGAGGGCGGATTTGGCGTGGGCTGATAGTTCTAGGCACTGTCCCACATACCCTGGCGACGCTGCAAGCTAGACTTCGAGCGCTGGAGACTGAGAACAGCTTGTCGCGCAGGAGGGTCAGGGAGTTGGAGCATGAACTGGAGAGAGCGAAAGGGGAAGTTGACACTGCGCGGCACGGCGGTGATCGTCGCCTGAGAGATGTGATAGGCGAGAAGACAGGTAAGATGACCGGTAGCTCATGGAGCTCTGCGCTCATTTTCAGCACTGGAGGATCTCGTCAATTCTCTGCGCTCACACCTCGCCCGTCTCACGGTCGAACTAGAGCAGAACAAGGCTCTTGTCGCGGAACTTCGCAATGCTCAGACAGGCGCATCCGCAGCGGCCTCTACTCGAGCAACTCACGATGCAGATGTAAAAGCCGAGCTGTCTGAGCTTCGGCGAGCGGTTGAACGATTGAGTAAGGAGATACAGCGACTGAGCGGGATCGTCGAAGAAGGTCTGGAAACGCGCAAAAAGGCAAGAGGGGAGAAGACTCTCCGCTTAGAGGCGGAGGAGGCAGAGAGATTGGCACGGGAACTCGATCTACAACGGGCAAAGCAAGACGTCGAGCGTCGTCAGCAGGCTCTTGATGTCGAAGTCGAGACGAATGCGGCTCCGTCCAAGTTTCGGGAAGGACTGCGCGTTGCTGCGGCTCCCAAACCTTCCATGCGACCCATCGGAAAGGCACCAACAGCCAAGCGCGTCGATTTGCAGGAAATGCGTTCCCCAACTCCGCCTTCTCGAACCTCCTCCCGCCGCAGGTCGCGCGTAGCAGAGGGACCGGCATCACCGTTTCCTTCGATCCGGGAAGACGACGAGCCGGAATTCTTCGCCCTCCGACCTGACCCTGCAACTGACCTGCCGGCCACTCGCCTGCCGTCTTGTCCAAACCTGATCGATATCGCGGGGCCTTCTTCGGGCGAGCCGGTAGTGCCTCAGTCGAGGAAATTCAATCTACCTGAGAGCGTCCGGAACATGGTGGAGAGGAAAGGCGAGGTGCCGCCACAGACAGTCCTGACCAGAGTCGTACGAGAACTTGAGGCTGATTTCGCGCACTACCGAGCGTGAGTCATGCGCGTGCACGAGACGAGCGTAGCTGACATTCAGAATCTATTCCGAGCTGGCCGATCAGTACAAAATTCTCGACCCTGCAAGTCATGTAGCCAAGCGGCATGTCCTGGCCGAGCATCTGAAAGAGGTCATCGACACATTGGAGCAAAAGGTTAGACTATTTACACGAGATTGAGGCCCAGCTGAATTCCAGGCCGATCAGATCGCTGCGCTTTACGACTTGCTGTCTTTCCAAGATAGGCCATCATCGACAGTTTCTGGTGAGGGAAGTCCGGTGCGCAAGTCTGTGCCGGACATCATGCGGATGGTGAGGGAGTCGCTAGGTGAGGAGGGCCTCAAACGGTTGGAGAAAGATGGTGTGAGAATTCCGTCTCCTATGCCCTTGTTGTAAAAGAGCGAGTATCTTGGACATTGCATTAAAGCATACCGCACGCTTGATTAGATCAGGTGTATGCACATAATTCCCATCTATAGGTCCAGCACTCAGTCTAATGACAATGACCCGGTCTCAGTAAGGCGCAATGTGAAGCACAGAGGACGTCTCAGACCTTCATCTCCTCGACCACATCGTACCCCTCTCCGTCCCCGTCCGCTATTTTCACAAAGTCGCTCAAGTCGATATCGATCTCGTCCGTGGGCGTGTCCACCGGCGTGAACACGTCCTTCGCCAAGCCCTCCAGCTTGACCTCGTGATGCGGGTGCTGATCGCCTTGAATGAGCAAGCGCGAGGGTGTCGCCAGGCGGCGCAGAGTACCAGGATAAAGTCCTGCATGTAAGCTTTGTATACTGTGTTCTGCCGGTATGATGGACTCGCTCGAGGCTGCCGCGTCGTCGCAGATTACCGTGACGGCAGAATGCTTCTGCAGGAGAGAGCACGGCCACTACGTACGATACGATTCAGCTTAACACGAAAGGTGGTTGCACGAGGAACGGCTGACCTGGCTGACCACTTCGCCCTCCAAGAGCGCTTCCACCGCCTCTGCCCGCTCTTGCCCTATGGCAAGCAGCACGACCTGTCGAGCGGCCATGATTGTCGCTAAACCAATGGATAGCGCATGCGTCGGGACTTTCTCAAAAGAGGGAAAGTCCCCTGCCTGTCTCTCAGCTCTGATCCGTGCGTGCCCCAAGTGAAAGGTGACGCACCATCGCCACCCTCGCTTCGATGGGCAGGATAACCATCCTCGTGCCCACCGTTGGCGACGAGCCGGGTCCCACCAGCCCAAGCGCCCCATTTGGTTCTAAGTACAGCAAGACGAGGTCGAGCCCGCCTGCACGGGCGATGGCGGCGTCGTAGGATCTGCACGTGTCGATCTGGTTGGTGGTCTTACCGAAGGGGCTGTACATCTTGGCGGGGCCGACGCCAACTGCGAGTCAGCGGGTAGTCTTTTCCCAGAGTGTGAAAATGGAGCACCTTGCGAGTATACTGCAAGTCAGCAGGGCCCCACGACCGTGGAGTAATGACTTACGGTGCTGCATCAGGAGCCGCGCGCGGCTCTGCGGGTCGGTTGCGTGCAGCCCAACAAGCTCGTCTGTGTTGAAGAAAACAACATTCTGTCTTTCAGCCCAGGTGTCGCCGGGCAGCAACATACGACGCACCTGGAAGTCCGCCTCTCCGGCTCGGTGGCGGGAGGCCAACTCGGCATACACGGGCTGAGTGGCATGGTCCGCCGACAAGCCCAAGACGGGCCTGTGACCTTGTTCCGTGCGACGTTGGACGGCGCCGATGATGACTTGAGCGACGACCTTGGCCGCGTGAGCAGTATCGCTGCTGTCAGCACTCTCCACCCTTATTCGCGTTGGGCGAGAAGGCGCTAAAATGGGAGGATTGCGGGCTGATCCAGAGCCCACCTTACTACGAGCTTGGTCTGTGGGTTACACGCTGGCATCGCTGATGGCTTGCGTCACTATGGTATTCTGGGAATATGGACCGCAACGGCTGTAGGATCCTTGTGCAAATGTCAGAAGAGTCCATGACGCGCTCCGCTCCACTGCGCCACATGTCTGACGAGCAGGAAGAGGAGGAACGGGCTCTCCGTGCGTCATGATACAAAAGAGCACATGTCAAAGGAGTGCGGCGCTTTCTAGAATGTTGCCAGGCGTCAGTGTCTCAGTGGGCAAAGGTCAGCCACATCGCAGTGAGCTCAGATCCGGGCGCCAAGTTGATCCTTGGTCAGCCAGAACATGGGGGGCCGGGGATGGTCTGACCCAAGAGTGGGGCATGCAACGATGCGACTGTATGCTGTGCTGGGTGTAAAATGCGTCTGATCGACCTCGCCATCCCTGTCCATCCCGTGTGTCTCAACCCGTGGCCGCCTTCTTCTCCGGCTCTTCCTCCTCGGCCACTGGCTCCGTCCTTGCCCCCAAGTCACCTTGCGGCGGCCGGTCGTCATTCGAGGAGGCGCTATCGTCAACGCCGTCGGTACCTGTACGAAGAACACACCTGTCAACACATGCCCTTTCTGACGCTCACCAGAAGAGGCTCATTTCTTCTCCTCCTTGCCGCCGAGCATCCGCTCCACCCAGCCGATCGCACCGCCGACGGCCGATGCCACGGACTCGCCGAGCCCATGAGGCTTGGACGATGCATCGGAGGGCGAGTGCGTGTCTCGTGACTCGGAGGGAGGAGGGGCGGATGGGTCAGAGGACCTACCTTGTGGTGGATCAGATGCAGGCGGTGGAGATGACACGTTCTCCGGCGGGTCGAAGTGAATATTAGTCGGCCGGCCCTCGACGTCGTCCGCGAAAGCTTGCAGGATTCGTTTTTGCGTGGGTGATAGAGATCTGCGTCAATCAGTCTGTGGCATCTCCACTTTCACCAAGTCAACGTACCGAGGTATTTGGATTTTCCATCCAACGACCAAATCTCCACGCTCTCGTCCTCGTCCGTACACCGTTCTGACGCCACGTCCCTTCAAGACTGCTTCTTCACCATTCTGTGTCCCTTCGCGCACCCGGACCTCCACGTCGCCCTCCAACGTCGGTATTCTCACCCGCCCTCCCAGCAGAGCGGTGTGTAGCGGAACTTTGGCATCGTGGTAGAGATTCGCTCCTTGCCGCCTAAACACTGCCGATGGCTTGACGTTGACGCGGACGAGGAGACTTCCAGGCGGTCCGCTGGCACCTATTGGCATGTCGCCCACTCCAGGCACCCGGACTGTCATGCCGTCCTCGACGCCAGCCGGGATGTCGACTTCCACCTCTCTCTTCTCCTTGACTCGTCCAACGCCGTCACACTCGCCACACTTAGCTCCTCGAGGTATCGTCGACCCTTGACCGCCGCATGTTTGACATGTCGAGGCCATGTACATGCCGGAGACCTGGAATGTCTGTTGGCCTGTCCCCTTGCAAGTCGCACACTGAGTTCTCTTCTGGCCCGGTTTGAGGCCTGATCCGGTACACGGCTTGCAATCGACTACAGGGGTGATCGTGATTTTCCGTTTGACACCGTTGCAAGCTTCGAGGAAAGACAGGTTGATCACCGTCTCGAGGTCGTCGCCCTGAACAGGTCCTCTAGGACGTCCTCCTGCGCCAAACGGACTGCCGCCTCCACCGAAAGCCCCTCCGAACAATGAAGAGAACAAGTCGCCTGCGTTGCCAGCCCGTCCTCCAAATGCTGATCCGAAGTCCTGGAATCCACCAAAGCCGCCAGCGCCTCCACGTGCAAAAGCGTCTGGGTCGAATCCTTCTTGGGTTGAAGCAGAGCCATAGCGGTCATATGCCTGGCGTTTGTTGTCGTCCGAAAGTATCTTCTTGTCAGCTTTGCTCGACTGGTCTGGGACCCGCATACATCGTAGGCGGCTTGGATCTCATGGAACTTTTCGCTGGCGTTCTTCTCCTTACTAGAGTCGGGATGCCACTTCTTTGCGAGCTGCGAATCAGCCAAAACTCAGGATACACATACTAAGCTTTACTTGATAATAGGCTTTCTTGATGTCTGACGCACTAGAATCCTTCTTCACCCCGAGCACGTCATACGGGTCTTTGGCAGAGGCATTCCGGGGGGAAGAAGAATGCAGTGACCGCTAGCTCATTAGCACATTGCATGGGCTTCCAGTGGTTGAAATCCCACCTTGCCGGCTGGCGGTGACAAGTGCCACGGGTTTCGCCGTCTCGAGGCGCTGGGCCGGGCTGAGCATCCCGCGTGCAGACCTCGTTGTGGTACTGATGCGGGTCGTGGAGGAGGTGGACAGGAAGAGCTGGAAGCGGCGCTCGGAGCAACGGGAAGGGCCGAAAGGGCTCTGGTGGGGATTCGAGGAGGCATCCCTATCGTCTGGTGCTACCGTGGGTGCGTCGAGAGGCTATGACTGCATGAGGCAGTCGAGGACAATGGTTGAGATGTTGTGGATGAAGAAATTTGAGACTGAATGCATGTCATTTGTGGAAGCGACGAGAGAATTCCCGGCCCGTTGCCACCCGACCGAAATTTGGTTCCGCTCACCAAAGCTGAGCGGCGCTCGCCGTATGGTTGCCCAGGTCTCTCGACAGAACAACGAACACCTCTATCCGTTTCGCGACACCTCAGCTTGAGGTCCAAAGGTCTCGGCAGGCAAAGCTCTTGGTTCTGACTTCAAGAGACTCCCATGAGAGCGGTTCCTTGTGACATGGCGAGACTGAACTCTCACCCTTGTGGCATCGTCTGCGCGCCTCAACGACGAGCATAAATCACTCAGCTGTGAACGCACAGCTGAAAGTATGCACCGCATGACTCAAAAGAGAGCAGTTGCAGCGCCATGCGAAGGTAGTAGAGCATGTCACACGCGTGCTGTGAGCTTCTCAGATCTGGGGCATGTTCGCGCGAACCCACGCCATGCCTCCGCCACACTGCCACATTGCAACGCTCGACTGTGGGATCACATCTGCCTTTCGTGTTACCATCTGTCAATGACTACAAATGGATAGATAGAACGTAGAGAGAGGGAGTCGTTTCAGACCAGGAGGATGTCCTCGCCGGGACAGTACATTCAATTCCTGTCGGCGTCATTCGCGTCAGGATCGCCAGACCAGGTCGGCGGGGCTCTCGCGCCTTTACTGTCAGGTCATGGTCTGTCCTCTGCCCAAGCGGCCCTCTCGCCAGTAAGTCCCGCTCCAACTCGTCTCAACCCAGGTCTGATCGGCAGATCCCCTTGCAAGCCTTCACAGCAGCAGGCGTGGCACCGTATATCGGTCAGATCAGCCCAGATAGTCGAGATGGGTTTACGGCTTTCATTGTTGCCCTTCTTGGATACGTCAAACAGGCGCCTCCGTCGTCAACAGGCGACTTTGAGCAGTCTCACGGGCACTTTAGTCGCCTCGTTGGCCTCTATAAGTGAGGTTCGCCCTTGTTCTCAGCGTCGTCGCTGAGATGCAGTGAAGCGAACAAGCTGTACGGCACTACTTCTGGGGACGGACGCTATGTCAATGCCCATCTGATCCCCGTCATTCTGGCATTGGCTAAGGAGCTAGTCCGAGTGTCTCAATATGTGAGCTGCATACAGCACAAGACCTCTCCCGCTGACGTACAGACTGCGAGCCTCTCCACCCTGCCGCCTCGCGACAGTCGGTCTCCTCGCTCCATTCGAGACACCACGCGGCAGACTATCGAGCGGAGTATGCAGATTGCTTCGACCTCCTTTCCCGATGCAGAGTGGTACGCGCAGAGCTCTCAGCCTGCGGTAGTGGGAGATCTGATCTGGCCTCTGGCCAACATACTGTGGAGGATATATGCGGCTGTGAGCCAAGCTCTCTCTTTGCCAGGCTGGGCGTTATCTTACTGGGCAGAGGAAACTCCATACACAAGCTGCCGAGCTCATCAAAACCTTCTCGAGCCTCACGCCCGCGGAAGACAAGCGTCTCAGCAGCCGCTCGCGCGCTGTGAAGACTACTGAGGTCTGTCAGAGCTACTACTGGCGCGGTCGGTTGGGAGTCGTTCTACTTGAGATGCGGAATGCGAGGTACTGGCTCGATAAGGCATGGAGAACTTGTCCGCAGCAGTCATACCAGCAGAACAGGTGAGTTCTATAGTCAGTCGAGTTAATTTAAGCTGATTCTGTAGGGCCATTCTTCTTCGCCTAATCCCTATCAACCTCCTACTCGGCATTCTCCCCTCCACTAGCATGCTACGAGCGTACAACCTCGTTCAATTCTTCCCACTCTTACAGGCTTTCCGAACCGGAAATATCGCGGCCTGGCGCAAAGAGCTGGAGCAACAGAGGGAATGGTACCGCCGACGATCTATATGGCTCATCCTCTATGAGAGGGGAGAGATCCTGGTATGGCGAACTCTTTTCCGGAATAGGTCAGTCATTACAGCCTGACCCGGCTCTTAGCTGAAGACCAGTTTGAGAGCGTACTATTTGTCTCATCCAGAAGCTCCCAGAGGGCGGTGTCCGACCTGGGTGTTCTTGCAGGCAACCCAGCTGGCATTCGCCGGGACAGGAGAAGCGGAGGATGGGGACATCGTGTTGGAGGATATCATCTGCGTGTTGTCCAGCCTGATTGATCAGGTCGGTCCAGGTTTGTTAACAGCGCGAGGAAGTTGACACCGTCAGAGTCTGGTCCTCGGCCATTTGAGCTATTCTCAGCAGTTTCTGGTGATGAAGCCCAGCCCCGACGGAATGGGCGGTTTCCCAAAGGTGTCAACTGTCGTCCCGAGGCGTGTCGAGGCGGTGTCATGAGCACGATGCATGGCATGCGAAACGGCAGATACAGTGAGGTTTGCGGTCTATATGCAACGATTGAGCACTGATGTATGCAGGTGACACAGGACAACCTAGTTGTTCTCTTTTGGACCACCCTTGACTCTCCAACTCCCTCGCACTGACTGTCAGCTTTGTCGAGGTATCAGTGCGCCCGCAACCCACGCAGATGATGGGCAGCAGCTTGGGGAGAATAGAGACCTTCCGATTTCCAATCTTTCCATCCGGACGGATGGAATGCCGTGATGGGCAGCACCAGGACATCACCTATTCGCAATGGGTGATTGAGACCTCTGAGGCGATGCCAAGTGACATTGTACCTTGTCTGAAGATACCTGTTTGGTCAAACACCTGTGCCTGCTGCTGATCGGGAGATACTCACGCCATGACGCTATCTGACCACATGCCTGGCCCCGTCCACTGCATGACGCTGACTTTGTCTTCCCGCTGCATCCCGCTCAACTCCCTGACCTTGTCTTTCCACCCCGGTTTGCGCAGAAGCTGGAGCCGCTCCGTCTCGGCGATCCGCCACTTTTCCCACTCCTCGACAATCTTCGTGGCTTCGACCACACGACGGACTGCGTCGAGCAGGATTGGGTGATTCGGCGCCGCGGCAAAGGTCCACTGGGCGACGCCGAGAGCCCGCGGAATGCTCCGACCCCATTTCTTGTCCCGGTGAACGTCGCTTTCGAAGCCTACAATCAGCGCTGGGTGGCTGGAAAGATGGTCCATCCAATCAGGACCGTCCGTGAGGGAGATGTCGAGGTATTCGACGTGGTTCTGACCCCAGTGTTCCACCGGGCGGATCGGCTGGGTCTAGCATGTCAGCCCCTCTAATCCATCTGTGGCAGACGGGAGACTCACATCGATGTCGGTGTACACTCCGCCAGTGTGCAGGATCTTGAGGTACCGCCACAAATCTGCCCGCAAGACAGGACGGTGCATGAATTCCCACGTCCACTCGACGTCGCTTCCGGCCCAGTGGTCCTTCATCCACCGATAGCTGTCGCTATCGTCGGAGAACTCGACACGCCACCCGTCAGCGGCGTTCATGCGCAGCCACAGGTCCATATTGCGGGTCGAGTCGGCCGCGAGCGGCGTTGCGTCGGTCATGTGGATCGTCTTGTACGCCACCATTTGCGGCGGCTGCGAGCGGTCCGGACGTCCGTGCTGCTCGTGTCTTCGCGTCGGCAAGTAGGGCGGGTTCTTCCGCAGGCGCGGAGGCAGGTGCGACTCGAGGGATTGTAATAGTGCTGCGTGCATGGCGGATGGCAGGCCGTTGGCGAATTGGACCAGTCTGTCGAAATACCTGCAAGGCGAATCAGTCTCTCCACCAGCGCATAGTCAGGCAAATAGGTAGGAAAGAGGCGGACGTACTGGACGACGCCCTCTTCGCCGGGGAGGATATCCAACTTCCACCTGTCCTCTGCCTCCTGCCCCAGATCTGCCAGGCCAAGGGCGGGGCTCGCCACCCAGCCCTGCAGCTCGTGCCGCCCCCACATCTCCGCCCCGGCAGCCGCCGCCTCGCCCACGGGCAAAGAGGCATACCACTGGTCAAACGGGTCATTGTTGCTCAGTTTCAGCGCTGTCCACTGCAAGTACGGCGAGGTGGGTGTCTTTGGCCAGAAGAGGAAGAGGAAGAGCACGACGATGGCGAGGCCGAGGGGCACGAGGCGCTGAGGTGTCATGTGCGAGTATGGCTTCTGGCTTTGGACGTTCTGGAAGACCCGCAAGAGCGGTGAGGTGGTCGTCATGCTCGTTCGTGGCCACCTCTGGAGGCGCGGCCGACGAAGACGAGGGTGATGGTGGAAGAGGTCATGCTGCTGTCAGGATTGGCGTGTGAGAAGACATGCTAGTGAGCGAGAGAGGCGCAGACGACAAAGGGAGGTCGGGCGCTAGTGACGGTCCCCACTTGTAGTCGAAGACGATCAAAGGAGGGTCAGAGAAGCGGTCGATGCGGCAATGGCACATACACATCGTGCAAACCGGTAGACCGAGCATGCATGAAACAGGACACTCTACGCCTACTGCTTGGACTTGACCAGCTGCTCGGCCTTTCTGCGCCGAGCTTCCGTTCTGAGCAGCTGAGCTTCGGCGGCCTCGGCATCGTAAGTGGCCCCGGCACTGTCGCTAAGAGACCCTGTGGCGCTCAGGCCATCACCGTCGTCGTCAGATTCCAGCGAGACTAGACTGAACGCCGGTGAGCCGAGAGGGGCAGGAGAACGCGAACGAGACTGATTCAAGCTCTCTGACCGAGCATAGATGGGGGAATTCCGGGTCGAATCGTCTGAAAGCGTCAGCAGAAAATTCGCGCTCCAAGCTTGAGACCCACCACATCGCACATTGGCCCAATCGTGCTCTGGAGCCCCGGCCAAGATCCTGCACACTTGGGGGGGAAGTTGATGGCCGCACCGTATCCACACATCATCACCCATCTCCTGCCGCGTGTTCACCTCGATCTCGAACAGTCTGACATTCTCGTTGACCAACCCGCCGCCGTTGCCATCACCACCGACCAATCGCTCTTCTTCATACTGGGCGAGGGTCAGGGCCTGTATCTGGCCCGGAGTGAGAGTAGAAGGTGGGGATTGTCCGTGAAGGAGGGCGAGTGCTTGGACTTGAGCTAAGGCTTGCTGGATCGGGTTGACGACCTGATTATCCTCGGCCTCTCGGCGACGACGGCGAGCCCTAGCAGCCTCTTTAGTCCCTTGGAAGACCCCTAGCGCATGACACGCCCTAGGCAGCTGAACCCTGATATGCGGAACAGAAATGCTTGGCCAGAAGTCGAGTTGAGGGGATCGGATGATGAGCGTGGAGAGCGGATCGTGTGTTACTATCGAGAGCGCCTGCAGTCCCGGCAACCAGTGCTCGAGCAGATTATGAAGCTGCTCTCTGACACGGTGGGCGAGTGGGTGCGACGTCAAGCCAGTATCGTGGGCGGGCAGGGATGATCGCTCGCTGCTGTCGGCACTGATAGCAGCCAAGGGACGGGCGATGGCCGATGTGACCTCGGACACTCTTCGCCGAAGTCTGGAATGCTCAGCGGCGGATCTCGGCGACTGAGGCCGAGGTGGTGGAACTGAAGCTGGTGACTGGCTGTCTTGTACAGTGCTAGACTCATCGACCCGAGACCGATGAGTCGGCGTCCTTGGCACAAAGTTGCCGCGCGAGGATCCCCGCCCTGCTCGACGTTGGGGAGCAGAGTTGCCGACCTGACTACGCTGCGCGACCGACGGATTGGCAACGGCTTCAGCAATGCTCTCTCTGGAGTTCTGCTCCTCCGATCCGGAGATGGCCATCGTATCGAGAGCACTCTGGGATAGCCTTTGTACCGGACTATCAGGGATACTCTCGTGCGAAGAGCCGTCATCTTCATCAGACATCAGCTCGATAGCCGTCCGTGTCGCAGACATATCAGGCGCAGGATTCGGTTGAGGGACAGGGGGCCGATGCGCATTTCGCCCTATGCCTCGTGTCCGCCAATCGTGAACTGACCCGCGGTGTGCGGACCGTTGGGATCTATCGTCGACGTTTCCCCTGGGGGTTCCTCCACGCCCAGATGGGGCAGTATTCGAATGGCGCGGCATGGAGGGCCGATTCGTTGGCGGCGGTGGTATTGGAAGTGGAAGATGCCCCGCAGCCACCGCGTTCCCATGTGCAGGGGGCTGTCCGGCAGCTCCGTTCCCGTTGTTGTTATCTCCTGGTCCCTCCAACCACCATGTTGGCGCTTCAAACTCGGTGCCCTTGAGAAGTGCATCCCTCCAGGCTTCCAACAGCGGCTGCCGGAATGTGTCATGAGTGGCGCGAGCAGTCCGATCCACTGCGGATGTGTCTGGACGCCGGCGCGCGTAGCGATTGAGGGTGAAATAGGAGCTTGCACCTGTCATGGACAGCAATTCCTCCCCGATAGACGAGTCGTTGAGGTCCCACATACGGAACTCCAATCGAGCCTTCTTTGGGGCGATAACACTCAAGGCGGCGAATAAGACGGAGGCATCGGGCTGGTGCAGTATCATGGCTTCCTTCAGTGTGAAGGACTGCAGCTCGCGGAACGGCGATAGGGCGTCCTTCAGCCGGAGATGAATGGTGTACAATGTCGCTTGACGAGGAGGTGAGACTGCAGGTGTCTTTTGAGACGACACGGCAGATGGAACGACAGGAGAAGGCCGAATGGTCAGATGGCGGACGAGGTAGGACTTCGGAAAATCCCCATTCAGGTACAGGCTGGGTTCGCTCACCGCCCGCGCAAAGGCCGGGATCGTTTCGTAGCTGACCACCGGGTGAACATACAGAATGGGGAGGGCCACGCGATAGAGGTCGGGGCCGATGAGAAGGGGTGTCAGACCCATTCGAAGCCGGTCGGTATGCTGCCATTCTGCGTGATCAGCCGCGGCTGACATACACCGCCCCCCAAGGACCTGAGAGCCAAAGGACCGCCCTGTGGGTTCTGGTGGCTCGTTACGACGGGCATGACAAAGAGCTCACCATCGACAACATCGCTGTAGTGAATCTGGAAGATCCGGCGCCATACCTCCTCTGGGAGATCGGGAACATATGTAGCCTTGGCTCTGCCCTTGCCCTTGTCTCGCTTCTTTGGTGGATATGTGTGCTCTTCTGGACCCCCGCCCGTTACACTGTCTGCCGTCGCCAAAGCTGTCGCACCACTGCAGCCTGCGCTGTCTTGCATGTCGAGCTCTATGGAACGGCGCACAACTTTGGAGAAGCGCTGAGAAGCAACTGAAGAGGAAGTGCCGCGTTTGAGGTGAGACGAGGAAGGCGAGGATTGGGTAGACGCAGGGTACTCCCGATCGGTGTCTGCCATGGGCGGTAAATACGGCCAGCGGCGTGTAGCGCCACACGTTGCCACCTCGTGAAACTGGCTTACCCCGTGCTGACGAGCGAACACAGTATCGACGAGCGAACACAGGCCACCTGAACATACAAGAATGTGTTAGACGCTCTGAAATGCGTCTGAGAGTCTTAGACCGGCACACAGCGGTCATCTCCGCTCGAAATGCGGGGCATTGTGGCAGTGGCAGTGTGGCGCAGTCAAGGAGGCTCCTTTGAGCCGACACCTCCTGACGTCTCCTCTGTCTCGCCCGGACAACAGTATAAGCCCGCTGTCTATACAACTCTAGCGACTTGGTAGTCCAGGGTGCTTTGGCGCCTTTCACACCCACCTTCGCGAGGCCGATCGGGAGATCCAGGGAGCCATAACGCCAACATGTCAAAGCCCGCCCTGCCTCCAGGTATCGGGATGGGTCGGCCCGTCCACCCGTTCGCGGTGACCGTCGAGGACCAGATACCGGTGAGTCTGTCAATCAGGTGGGCTCGAAGCCCTATAGAAAATCGGCACTCGCTAGGAGACTGCTGATATACAGAATGCCTTAGTCCCGGATGGATATGGAATCAAATATCACGCGTATCACACGATGTAAGTCCGGACTGTACTTGGAGGGCAGACACTGATCCGACAGAACGGAAGGAGTTTTGTGAGTGTTCAGGTATGCTTGTGCGGTAAAGAGGGCTGAGCATCAGCCTCCCAGCGGGGACATCACTCCCTGGTGGAGCGGTGTTACCTATGTCCAGCGTGGCCGACTTTCCTATGTACCTGCCGCAAGGGAGTAAACTACCCGGCGGGGTAATGGTTCCAGTAAGCCTTGTCACTTCCATCAACACCAATGGAGTCTTAATGACAGATCACGATGCAGAAGAAGCCAGCCAAAGGATCTGCGGCGGCAGCAGCTCTGGAACCAGTATGCAGCATCCAGTGACGGCGGCGAGTTCCGGAATCCTTGTCGCTACTTATGTAGTATCGCAGGAAGAAAGATGCAGAGGTCGGGCTTCGTGTGAAGGGGATTTTACATCGGAAACCAATGCCGAACACTCCTCATGATGTCAGACCACCCCGTGACAGCGAGAGCTAGCGTTTGGCCTTCCCTTTGCCTTTGGACTTGCTGTGATGACTTTGTCCCGAACGAGACCCCTGGCCGCTCGTAGACCCAGCTGGTTCTGCTTCCTCCTCACTGTGGCTGAGCCTTCTATTTCGCTCTGTTCTTATCTCTCCTTGTTTTACGAGCCCCTCCCAAGTCCTCGCGGACATGGTACCTACATGACATTGGCAATCCCTGAACTTTCTCAACGCTCTCGCATGCATTTGATGGAGATGGCCCACTATCGTGAAAGCGTATGCACTGTCCTCATTCGAGAGCGGAGCCTGACTCTGCGCAGTGTTCCCCTCCTCGATTGTTGGAAGAACGGCCCAAGTCGGTTCACCACCGCCTGGCAACTGACCCTCCTGTGGTGACAAGGGTCCATCCTTGTCGGTCATTCTGTGCACAGCCTCTATTGCTGAGGGGTAATTCCCGTGATAGTGCGCATTCCATATAATCCAATCCGAGGCTGCTTTCTGAGTGCGCTCGTTTAGAGATTGCAATTTCTCCGTTTCGCTATTCAACTTTCGCAGCTCGCGGTTCAGTTTCTGATTACACCTGTACCATTGGCGCATCCTATACCACAAGTGCGTCCGGGAGGACTCATCTTGGAGATGGCTGAGATCCGATGGTGACCATTTCTGATCCCGGAGGAGCCAGATTTCGTCTGTTTCCAGCAAGGCTGGGTCGTTCATCAGACGGTAGACGGCGTCTTTTGCCTGCATACGCCTAAACTCCTCCTCTTTCAAGAAACGCGCTTCCTCTTCACGAAGAATATCTTCATAGCTGTAAGGCTCCTCGAGAGGGTGATAGCCAGGAGGGATTTCGGCATCTAAGTCACTGGGCAATTGCGTGCCTGCGGTCGGTCCGGCTTCGAGGATATTCTCGGGGAAGAAACCATCCGAAGCTGGCTGGCCACGTGAACTGGACACGGGCGAATGATAGGCCGACACACCATCAAACTCAGATGGAACGTGAGAGCGGAGACCTTCGGGATAGGCTGGTACTTCGCCGGCCGTCTGCAGCTCAAGCCATTCGTGGAGGACGGATCTTCCCTCCCCAGGCAGAGACCATACTTGTGCCGGCTCCTCGTCAAAGTCGTTGCCCCTCTGTGAGGCCGGTCCTACTCCGGTTGTCGGTCCGGCCGCTCTGACGGTGTCGTTGTCATCGGACTCATAGTCGATATGCAGCTGTGCGGGGTTGATTGCGGCGAGATGTCCCGAACCCGGCTGATGCGCACTCGGAGCCGCCGGCTGGGACGTGGCTTGGTGGTGTTGAGACCTGTGCGAGCCGCCTGCGGAGCGTTGAGAGCCGGCCCGGACCCCCTCAGCTCCCCGAGAGGAGTGACGGTGGGATCTTGACTTACTTGACCTTTGCGATCTCGAAGGCGGCGGCTGAGCCTCTCCCACAAGCGTTGAGGGGCCGGCCAAGCCCGTAGTCTGCTCGGGAAAATCGATGGCGGGCGGCCAATGATGCGAATGCTGTGAGCTTGACGAAGCAGGCGCACCAACCCAAGCGTCAAAGAAGTAGCCTTCTTGATCCGGTAGTCCGGCATGGCTTGCATGTCCTTCAGATCGTTGCGGTCGATGGCTCCCGCGACTTGAGGTGCTGTCCCGCTGTTGGGATCCAGCCATGATAAGGGTCAATGAGTCAGTAGCTTGACGACAGTGAAAAGCCAAACGATTGTGCGCCAGCCATATTCAGTCCTGGGGGGAGTCGGAGTCTGCGTTGTAAGTATCGCCCCTCCATTGACCTCTTTCGCTTCGCAGTGCGCCTTCTCTGATGCAAAACGCGTAGACGGCTGTGACGCGGCAGACGGGCACCCTATGGTACACGAAAGGATGGTTGAACTGAGGGCAGCAGAGGAGAGCATAGCCACACTTGTCATGGCCGCCTCCCATGCCGCTCAGTTTGCTTCTTTCACCTCGACCGTACTGAGAAGGCGAGTGGCTGCGCTCTCCAGCACCTTTGATGTTCTTGCGGTTCAAAAGGGGGCACGGCCGCTCTTCTGAAGAGCACCGAAGGCGGATGGCGCTGCTTGCTCGTGGCACAGAAACGGTTGCACCCTTCTGCGCGCTGACTGAAAACGACTCAACTCAGTAGAAACGGTGAATGGGGGCTTGTTGGACAGCGCCGCTGCTTCTGTGGCGCATACGCAGACGCAGACGCAGTCGAACAAGCCCTCTTCACTCAAGAGCACGAGTGTCACCTTGAGAGTCGAATCAACAAAACATGTCCAGAGCAGCCACATGGAAGTGGCTGTCGGAACACCAGACACGGCTGTCCGTCCACAACAGTGCGCTCCTTCTCGAGAGCTCGTATGCCGCCGCCGGCTGGCAGCCCAGAAATAGTGAAGCGGCGAAGACCTTGGAAGCTGACCTGAGGGAGTGGATCGCAGAGGAAAGTAAGGACAAGCACACCAGATTCACCAAGAAGCTTGTAGCAAAGGTTCTCAGTTAGTACTCATCACTATCATCACTATCAGGGCCCCCCGCTGACGAGCCGGCAGGCCTGGTTGAACCTAATCCAAATGGAACGACCATGGTAGATCTGACCGCCGAACACGTGCCAGATATACAGGCCGTTGTGGACGCCCTTCCTGCATACCTGAACTCTCCTAGGTACGCGCCGCCTTTGCAAAAATTGTTCACCTGCTGCCAGGACATGTTATACGCGTTGAGCGACGCCCAAGCGCCGGTGGCAACTCCCTCCTTTCCCACCTACACGTTGCCAGACCGGACGGCGAGCTCGTCGAGAGGGATAAATGCTGTCTCCGGGCGCGGCTCAAGCGCCTCCTCCCAGAAATGGCGAAAGAATTGAGCAGTGTCTGAAATGCATCTTGCTCTTTTATCTTTGACTACATCTACTTTCTCATCGTATCACAACACCCTCCTATCGCGAAATAGATAGCTACATCGTTGCCTGAAGAGGCAACCACCCGTTTGTAGGGGGTCAGACGGGCGAGTTTTCCACATGCTGCACCTCCCCGTCCTTGCCGCCATCCTTGTGGAGGGCGTGGGCCTTGGAGCGAAGCTGGTCGGCCGCGAGCCGGCGGTCGCCCTTGCGGCCGGTCTCGAAGATGAAGCCGATCTCCTCGACGGTTAGACCCTTGGTTTCTGAAAGCGGTTAGCGGATGCCACATATTCAAAGACCCAGTTTGACGTACCAGGGAAGTAGAAGTAGATGATGATGATGAGAAGGATGAGAATGCCCAAGAAGACGCCGTAACTGGCAATCAGCATTTGCTTGAGATGGTCGACAAGGCTAGTACTCACTACTTCCAACCGATGTTGGCGAGCGCGACCGAGTTGGCCATGTTGTTGGCGAAAAGGGCGAGGTTCTGTACGATGATGTATGCCGAGACGGCCTTGGCACGGATCTCGAAGGGCATGATCTCGATAGGGTACGAGTAGGTCAGGGGAGTCCAGGCGATGTCGTAGAAGCCGAAGAAGATCTGAGATGGTCAGCCGCTGCTCAGCGCCCCGTCAGAAGTCACTCACAAAGAGGAAGGGAATGACCGCGGTGCCGATGTGCTGCGTACCAGTGTTGGCAAAGCCGGCGCTGAGGCCCATGACGATGCTCATGGAGAAGAGCATGCCGACGGTGGAGATGAGCCAGAGGGGTCGGCGACCAATGCGCTCACACCAGATGGCGGCGCCGGTAGAGAGGATCAAATTCCAAATCTGAAGACCGCAGTTGATCAACTCGGTCTGGATGGACTTGGTAATACCGAGCGACTTCAAGACGGGGGTGAGGTAGTACGAAATGACACCGTTTCCGACCCAGTTGGTGCCGACAGCGACGGTCCAAGCGACGGCGATACGGCGCCTGTTGGGGCCGTTGTTGAAGAGGTCCCAGTATCCCTTCTTGGGCATCTCGCTCTCCTCCTTGATGGCAGCCTCGATCTCCTCGCACTCGAGGTTGACAAGCGGGTCGTTCTCGTCGCCGTTGGCGTGGGCCTTGGCGAGGATGGTACGGGCCTGGTCGAGACGGCCCTTGCTGACGAGCCATCGGGGCGACTCGGCAATGGTGGCGGTGAGGAGGAGGATGCAGGAGGGGCCGAGGATCTGGAAGTAACAGGGAATGCGCCAGGACTTGTTGCCCGTCAGGTGCAGGGTTCCGAAGCACATCCACGAAGACAGGATGCCGGCTGTGTACTGGCAAGAGGTGAACATGCCGGCAATCTGCGCTGTCAGTCTGGCTCTCCAGCGGCGGCTGTGGACTGACCTTGGCGCGGTATCGGGGGTGGGCGAGCTCCTGGAGCAGAATGGGTCCGGCGACCGTTGCACAGGAGGTTCCAAAGCCCAAGAGAACACGGCCAGCGATCCACATACCAAAGTTCTTCGAAGCGGCATTTACCACAGCACCGGCAATGGTGATGAGGGCACCGATTCGGAGAGCCGGGCGACGACCGAAGCGAGAGCAGACGATTTCGATGAGCGGGGTAGCGATGATGGCGGGGGCGAAGATGGTGGCGTTCATGAGACCAAGACGGGTGCCCTCGGGATTGCCGAAGAAGTCAAGCCAGGCCGGGATGGACTGTACACCGTTGAAGAGCGAGCCGTCGTAGCCCTGCATCCAAGATGCGGCGCAAAGACCGATACAGTGCATGACGTTGATACGGAGACCTAGGTGTCAGCTCTCGTACGTGCTACACCTACCACAGGGGCTCGCAACGGGTGGCGATGCGTGTCCGAGTGGGAGGGGGCCGCCTCACATGGATCTTTGAACCACGTCGGGTTGGTGTTGTTGGGTACCGCCTCATAGGTGGTGTGACCAGAGGTCGCGATGAAACCACCACCGGCCATGGTGCTCAAGTGCTGTGCTTGCTTGCTGGGCGGTCGCTGTGAGGTGAGGAAGGGATGGGGACCCCGATACCCCAGCTCAGGTCTTATATACGTGCGTCTGGGGTGCAGCTCAGGTAAGCGCAGTGTGTTTTTTTATCGGGGTTGCATGCGCTCGTACTCGCGGTGGTCCGACTCTGCCGCCAGATTGACTGCACTGGCACAGCGCAGGTACGGACGGACAGCGATCCGGGGCGTCCGACAGCCCCGCAATTTCTCCAGGTCAAGAAGCAACGCCTCTTCCCCGAACTTGCTCCACCGATACAGGCAGCAGGACGCAGGCGGCTCAGGCAGCTCAGCCGGTCGTTTCGCCAGTGAGCAAGGCTAAACCTACGTCATGCTAGCGCTCTAACCCCATTTGGAACCACGTCATTTGGGGTCCCGTCGCGCCGCGTCGCCTGCTTTGACAGCATCGGCCCGTATGCGGGGTTGCGCAGAGGGAGGGGATGGTGTTATCGGTCCGGTTCGGCAAGGGTCCCGAATGTTCACGACATTCCATCTTCTCCCTGGGTCGTGCCCATGGTGCCCCCGCATCCCCTCGGCGGCCCCGACATCCTCAAGAGTAGCACTGTGCATCCTTTGAGTGGTAGAACCGTGCGCCATTGCCAGAAAACACAGCACGCTCTGCTCATTCTGCTACAATGGATAACAGCTGCGCTTTCCATCCTCCCCGAATATCGGCTGTTGCGAACATTCGGGCCAACATCCGGTCCCAGTTTACTCTCATCTGTTCCTGGGCGTCCTCTCATCTTCGCCGCGGGGTTTTCCCTGTAATTCCGCCGACGCCACTGCTGTCATACTCCCAACGGTCGAGACCACGAGGGATTGCAGCCTCCTGCGGTCCTGCATGCATACATGCCGCTCTTCCGCAGAATATCCGTGCATCGCCGCGGGAATACTCCGTGCAATCGAAGCCCGAACCGTTGCGGCTCGTGGGAATCGGAAGTCGGCCGAAGTGTGGCGGCAGTCGCTTCTGTGGCAAGGGCAACACTTCCTGAGGTGGCTAGGACAGTGAGACAGCCATGACGCGCGGTAGCGGAGATGGCCATGGGATGACGTCGGGCACAGTCGAGTCGACACCCATCCGCACGTTGTCCATCGTCGGGGTCAAGGACGGTCAGCCGCCAAATGCGCGAAGAGGCCCGTCTTCTCAGTGCACGGAATGCGTGGAAGTGGTCACGATAGTCACGGCTGGGAGATTACTCGGGACAGACACGGTCACTACCCATATATTCTCCTGGCTTTCGTCGTGACCCCGGCACCGTAGGACCCGGACAATGTCCGGGTGCGATGAACACTTGTTGCGGATGCCAAGCAAAACTCTCGGAAGCTTGATCTGGCTGGGGCATGGTATTGGTTACATAGATAGTGTGAGGCTGCATGCGCGCAGTGGGTGTCTCGGATACTATACACATCATGTCGATAGAACGAACGTCACCCTCAGCGTCGAGACCGAGATATTTCTGTGTGGCACAGACAGGTCGAAGTCGCTCGCTGCCTTATTCGAGGTCCACCCAGTCGACGCTGTAGTGGACCGCCCCTCTGACGCTCTGCCTGTCCCCTACATGACTAGGAGAAAGCCCTACGGCCTCTGCCTTTGCCCCTCAGCCGACATTCAATCCGACATCAACCGACATAACCACGACTACACCCGACGCCGTATCCGATCCACCACCCTCAGGCTTGATGCCCAAACCACAGCCTGGCTCACCTCGGACCCATCTACAATACAATACGACCTTACCCGACACACCATCCGACCTAGGATCCTCAGCTCTCATGCCTGATCCTGCACCATTTGACAATCGTGCTCCACTTACACTAATACGGCTGATGTCTGGACAATCCGTAGCAGACCCTTAAGCCACGCCCGTTTCCTCCCCGTGTCTCCCGTAGAATAGTTTCCTCTTGTAGTAGATTCTCCTTCCGTACTTCTCAGCCGCGCCACGATATCGTACGTACACCGTACGTACTCCGTAGATTCCTCAGCCTGACTTTCATGTATATAAACCAGGCCTGAGAGAGAGAACCCATCATCACCTCCTCTTCTCCTACTTCTCTCACTCCCGACTCCCCACTCTTCTTCACTCCTCTCTCTCTCTCTCAGAGTCTGGGCTCTGCCCTCTACTTTTCCTAACTGACTTACTTACTAGTGTTGCTCTGTGTGACATTGACTATCGCGAAGGAGCCCAACACAGCTATCAGTCTTACAGACAGAGGCTGACATTATTATATGTGAGGAGAAGGTAGGCTGTCTCTCTACACAGCTGACCTGAACCTTTACATCTGGGGTCCGCTCTGGGGATTTTCTTTGCCTTAGCCATTAGTCATACACCAACACCATACAGTACAGTCGGATCACACTCTTTACATCACCACACTCTTTACACCACCACACTCTTTAATCGACACTCTTTTACTCTTCACACTGTTTCAACAACCCTCAACAACCTTCAACAATCTTCGACCATCCTCAACAACCTTCGACAATCCTCGACACCCTTCAACACCCAACTATTCCGACTCTCTTGCTTCAACTGCTGGCCAGTTTGAACCAGATCCGACCCACATAGACACAGGACATTAGGACACTTTGACAAAAAGCCTTAGGGATAAGGCAAAAACAACAAACAACCAAAAATACTCGAGTACCCAACACAACACAATCTGGTCAGACTAGCTACCTGACCTTCATCAACTTTGCCTACTTCGACTATCTCTCTTACTTCGACTTCTCTCTCTCTGGTTGGCCAACCACTTACCCATATCAGTTTGCGCAACTAGGTAAGCTATCCCCTCAGACTCCGGTGGAACTCTGGGAAGACCTACTGCAGAAGGTGAGCTATAGGCTCCTCCGTGCCCCTGTGCACATCTCTCCTCTATCTCTTCTGGTTACTAGCTGCATTGCGCTTTGACCATCTGTGCCCCAGTGCACTCCTCTCTTTACTCCTACTACTTCTAGGGCTGCAGTGCGCCCTCATCTCTCTTCAACCCTACTACAGCACACCACCACCTTTCTCTTTGGCATTGAGGATACTCTTATCCCAAAAGCCAAAACATCACCAACATGTCTATCAGACCTGCCACCCGCCGGCACCCTTACCCGACTTCAGTCCCTTCAGCACCTACTGCTGAGGACCCAACCACTCCTATTCCTAACCGCCAAAACAACACTGGAAACGACTCAATCCTCACCCCCTTGGCCATGGAGACCATCAACAACACCAATAGGACCATCAACAACGACAACAACACCGACGACAACAACAACAACACTGTCTCCAACTCTTTCACCACACCAGCCCTGATTCATGAAAATGACAACCACAACACCAGTCATGATGGACAACAGCAAAGTATCACTGACTTGCAAGCTCAGATCACCTTGCTCCAACAGCAGCTCCATGATGCCAACCAGCAACTTCAACAGGCTAGGCATGACACTCGTGCTACAGAGCAAGAGCATGCTACCCAGCTGCAGGACATCCTCACAGCAGCAAAGCAAGGTGAAGAAGCGCATCAGCAGGCACTGGAAGACTTACAGTCAGCCACTAGATACCGCAGTACCACTTATACTGATGAAGCTGGTGTCAGTAATCACCCTAAGCTAAAGGCTTCCGACTTGCCCAAATTTGGAGGCAAGGATGATGAAGATGTTGACCAATGGATAGAAAAGGTCTCTGCTATCTTTGAGTACTCTGGCACTTCTGACAGGGCGCTTCTCCAGCAGTTGCCTTTGATCCTGGTCAGCAAAGCTTCCACTTGGTTTACCCAGCTTGGCTCAGCACGCCGTGCACAGCTCAGCACCTGGGCTACTTGGAAAGATGCTTTACGCAATGCTTTCTACATGCCTAATCACAAGGTTACTCTGCGCAGGCAATGTTTGTACCGCACTCTGCGTGCAAATGAGACCTTCACAGATTATTTCCAGGACAAAACTAAGCTGCAGCGCTATGTCTATCCTCAAAGCACTTCTGATGCAGAGTTGATTGAGGACTTGCTGACAGGAATACCTGTAAGCATGCACCCCTTGATCAAAGCAGGCATCACACCACTTATGACTCTTGAGGACTTCAGAAGACACTTGATGGATGTTGAGCCTGGCCTCAGAGGCAACTTTGACTCACACCAAGGTCCCACCATCACAGACAGAAGTGAAATTGTGCCTCTGCCTGGAGACACTAGTAGCATCCACCTTAGCTGGACTAAAGGCTTGATGAACCAGCCTAGCATCCCAAAGACTCCTTGTACCTGTTGTGAATACCACTGGAGAAGGGATTGCCCACATTGACAAGGCTATGGATCTTCAACAAACCGATCCTACCCAAGCAATCAACCTTCCCCCACACAATCTTTCCAAGGATCAGCTGTGACTGTACCTCAACAACATTTGGATCATCCCACATTCATGCCCCCTATCAACTCAGTCAACTCTACAGGCAACAATGATGGCAAACAGTGGCGACCTAACTCAAACTAGGACTGTCAGTGCCAGCCATGGCTTCTCTACCACCGACCGATTATCCAACCAACTATCCGACCAAATATCCGATCCAACCGACTATCCGACCGACTATTCAACCAACTATCCGACCAACTATCCGACCAAATATCCAACCGACTATCCAACCAACGGCTATCTGCAACTATCCAACCGACTATCAACCCTTCAATTCCCCAAACAATTTCTCCAACAAGGTAACCAACAATATGCCAGTCAAACAAGGAGTTATTGAGGAATCTGATTCACCGTGGACTCACCCTCTATTTTGGTACAACAGAAAGGGAAGGAACAACTTTGCATTGATTTCAGAAAAATCAATAATGTTAACAAAGCTGATCAAAATCCACTTCCCCAAATCAATGACCAGCTTGCAGGACAAGTACCTTGGATTTTGTCGATGGTTCGACCACACACCCAAGGGTCAACAAAATTACTCTACTGGACCATTCATCCCAAGCAAAGACACATCATGACTTGCTGTCTTTCATCGCTTCTTGGGCAAACTACCAAGGTGCTACAATGGGCAAACGGTGCTGTAATACATTGACATCATGTCACCTTCAGCCACACGTTCAACCAATACACTTTCGACCGACACTGTACCAACACCGACAACTTTTTCAAGCTTATCACCTGGAGTCAAACTTCATCCAACTGGCTTGTCAAAACCGCAAACATCTGGATACCGATTCAACAAGAGCAACAAGGAGACCGCATATCACACGAAACAGATTGCCTGAGGCTACAACATGGGCACAAGCAACATGACAACATTTGGGGGAACAACAAGGAGATCTGTGTACATGCTACACAGGACAATCAGCAAGGCTCAGCATGAGGCATCTCACATTGGCAAATGAGCTTGGCAGGCTCACACACATTCACCAACTGGCTCACACACTTTCACCAACTCTACAGCTCTCTCAACAATCCACCAACTTATCAACACACTATCGACTTTTCTTGCCTACTCAATGGCCCTCTCTTGGACTCAATCACACCCGTCACCCATCAACTCCTGCCAAAATCACAGTGCCAATTATCCCCAACTGCCAGTCAATACTTGCTTGAAGCCAACTGTATCAACCCCTGCCAGTGCTTGACACCACACAATCCATACCCCTTCAAATACACACAAGCTTGGGGACCAAGCTTCTCTGCCGCCCGGGGTGATGTAGTGGACCGCCCCTCTGACGCTCTGCCTGTCCCCTACATGACTAGGAGAAAGCCCTACGGCCTCTGCCTTTGCCCCTCAGCCGACATTCAATCCGACATCAACCGACATAACCACGACTACACCCGACGCCGTATCCGATCCACCACCCTCAGGCTTGATGCCCAAACCACAGCCTGGCTCACCTCGGACCCATCTACAATACAATACGACCTTACCCGACACACCATCCGACCTAGGATCCTCAGCTCTCATGCCTGATCCTGCACCATTTGACAATCGTGCTCCACTTACACTAATACGGCTGATGTCTGGACAATCCGTAGCAGACCCTTAAGCCACGCCCGTTTCCTCCCCGTGTCTCCCGTAGAATAGTTTCCTCTTGTAGTAGATTCTCCTTCCGTACTTCTCAGCCGCGCCACGATATCGTACGTACACCGTACGTACTCCGTAGATTCCTCAGCCTGACTTTCATGTATATAAACCAGGCCTGAGAGAGAGAACCCATCATCACCTCCTCTTCTCCTACTTCTCTCACTCCCGACTCCCCACTCTTCTTCACTCCTCTCTCTCTCTCTCAGAGTCTGGGCTCTGCCCTCTACTTTTCCTAACTGACTTACTTACTAGTGTTGCTCTGTGTGACATTGACTATCGCGAAGGAGCCCAACACAGCTATCAGTCTTACAGACAGAGGCTGACATTATTATATGTGAGGAGAAGGTAGGCTGTCTCTCTACACAGCTGACCTGAACCTTTACAGACGCCCTCCCACTGGGCCGCTCGAAACTGCTCCTTGACATCCTAGAGATCAGGGAAGTCCCGCGCAAATGTCACTCACCTCAGAGAGGACGATCAGTCTGCCCGTCGCCAAGTCCTCTCGCACTGTCCTCCAACGCAACCTGATTTTACGACCGGTGCGGTCGGCCTCGTCGAAGGCCGCCAGATAGTCTGAAGGCCAGGAGCCGACTGCAGGCCGCATGAACCGCGCCATCCGGGTTGACGCCGGCATCTTCTGCGCCAGATAGCGTATCTGTCTGAATATGGGGGAAGGCGGAGTGAGGAAAACTCGGGGCACCTGGTTCGTTCCCCGCATCGCGCTTGGGGACGTTGGCGGCGATGTCGCTCCGCAAGTCGAGACAGCGGAGTAGTAGACGCTGGGACTTGAAGAGCTTTCGTTGTCTGATTGGCAAATGCAGGCTTCTCGACCGTCGTCTGCCGAGGGTGCCTCCAGCGGTTCGGCTGTTGACGCTTCGACGAGGTAGTTCTTCGGATAGAAGCATACCACCCTCTGGAAGAGTCTGAGAAGCGTTGCCAACAGCCGATACAATATCGCAGCGGACCAGAGGAGACCAGCCGAGCCGCCGAGCATGACCAGGCGCTCCGTCAAGAGCTGCGCCTCGTGAGGCGTGATTGTGAAAGCGGCCGCAAGCTTGAGTCGCCACAGAAGGGGCGTCGCATGGCAGATGGTGAGAAGGGCCCGGTCGAGCTTCTCTGTGACTTCGGATATGACTGTATACGCCGTGAAGCAGAACGATATCGCCACAGCCGTCAAATGCGCCTGATACTTTGCCGTCATGCCCGCAATGTCTACCAAAAAGGGGCGCTTTACAGCCGGTGACGAGGCCATATCGAGGTGGCCGAGCCACACATCATGATGCAGGTGAATGGTCGAGTTTGGGTAAGCGGACAAAGCCTGCATCTGAGATCATGTTGGCGGAGAGATTGGCCTGGTCTCACCTGAAAGGCATGCTTGATCATCGCAGTGTCGAAGACGCAGCAGGATGCCTCTAAGACGATCTGCACGTAGGATGATCGGACGTAGGAGGCAGTGAGATGAAGAGAGAAGTCAAGATGAAAAGCAGTCGCAGTGAGAGAAAGGTGCACACAGCGCTTGGACCCCTCAACGCCCTGTGACGCACAGACCTCACTTTTTGCCACCCGGTGCGTCACTGCTAGTGGAGACAAGTCAGCAGCAATCGATGCGCGATGCTATGCATGTCAGATGCCTGCAATGTCTACCTCTCCTCGACATGCCTCTAGTCGTCGTCCCAATGACCCTGCTGCTTGGGCGGTGCGATTCCCGCTTGTTTGCTGACGATGATGCTGTCCACCCGAAGAACGCTGATGGCCGCTTCTGTAGCCAGCTTGATCGCCCAGTCTTTAGCAGCATAGCTGTCGAGACATCCTCCCAGGACCGCGTTGAATACGCCGTCCCCCGTGCTCTCGATGTCTACACCAGCTTGGACCTCTCCGTCCGCATGTGCCTTGTAGAGCGAGGACACGACATCTTCTGCGTTGAGACCGGCATTCTCTGCGAGGGTGCGAGGAACGACTTCGCAAGATTCGGCCCAACGCCGGATAGCATGTTGCGCGAGTCCGGCGGTCGTGCCTCCGTACGCTGCTACGCGTCGTGCAAGCTCGATCTCAGACGCTCCTGCTCCAGGTACCAAACGCCCATCTCTCACAAGGATGCGGACAGTGTTGATGGCGTCATCGAGAGATCGCTCAAGGTCGTCAAGGTAATTGGCGGTGGCACCTCGCAGAACAATGGTCGATGTCCGGGTCCGCTCGCCCTCCTCTTGCCGAAGTACAGTCACGCGGTCACCTCCAATCTCGACGGTCTCGAATACATCTACCATGCCTGCCTCTTCTGCTGTTGGTGCGCCCAGTCGAGCCAAAGGCGTCGCGCCAACAACTCGGCATAGCCGTCGGAGGTCGAACTTCGAAAGCACCTTAATGACACCAATGTTCATTCGATTGAGGTAGTGTAGAGCAAGATCACCAATGCCGGACCCAGCGATGATCAGCTTCACGCCAGAGTCGGCGATCTCCTTGAAGTACTGGATCTCAGTGCAATTCCGAAAGGGATCCGCATGCTTACTCCTTCAAGTTGTTTCTCCTCTCCTCTTGTGAAGTTTAGCAGGTCATCCGCCTTCTTCAACAGGACTGTGCCCTTCGTCTCTGTTTGGGAGATGTCCAAGCCGCAGGTGTACACAGCAACTTTGGCCTTGGTTGCCTTCTTAACGACGCCTAAAGGTCAGTACCGTCTGAATGAAGGGGTCGATCAATCTTACCTTCTGGCTCCCTGCCGAACACCATCCCGCGCACTACCCGACTGGCATCCAGACCGCCTCCAAGCACTTTGACCACCCTGACGGAGTCGACGTTGAAGTCTTTGGCAATCTTTGGCATGACAGCAAGGGAAGCTTCGGCGACCAGTGACGCCAAGAATGCCTCTGAACTGGGCTGTTTCGAAGCGAGTGAGGGTGCAACCGCTTTTGCAAGCTCGGCGGCAGTCGGCAACACGGTCGTGTCAATGGTCGAGGATACCAGTGCTGCGCATCAACTAGCGCCTTCGAGGCCGAGCGGACACGCTCACTCTCTAGCTCTTTGCGCCCCTTCTCCAGTGCCATCTCGTATCCCTGTATCACGTCGCTGGGATGCAGACCCATCGTCAAAAGCTGTTCCGAGCGTTTGAGCAGCTCTCCTGCGAAGATCAATACCAAATTTGTGGCGTCGCCCATCTGTTCGTCAGCACGATGTAGCTCGAATGTGAAGGGCGCACCTCTGTCTCCTGGGATGACGAGGCCATGACCAACAGCTTGGCGGCGGGATGTGCCACCTCGATCTCTCGAATGATCGTCGCCGCATCGCTCGTCACGAACAGTCGACCGAGGTGATTGATGATGAGCTTATTCCGGCCTGCCAGTATCAGCAACTAGCTCAAGCAATGGAGGAGGCCCGAGCGCACCATTTGGTCCAAACGACGTTCGCACGATCTCGGTGAGCTCTCCCACAGCAGCGATATTCCTCAATACTGCCTCTTCCAAGCCGGACATGTACTGCACGTGAGTTCAAGTCTTGCTGCTTGTGCGGGTGACCAACTTTGTAGCCCGACTTGAACAGGTCTGGGCCCCCGGCTTTGGGGACTTTGAGTGCCATTTTGGCGATGGGATGTCAAGACAGTCGACGCAGAAAGTTACAATCGCCACCGCAGATCGCCCTTCCGTTGCTCGAAGCTGTCGCTACTTGCCTTGACGCTGTCTTAAAAGTCGCGTTGAGACGTTGAGACCGCTGACGAGCGTCCGAGAGGGAAATCTCCTGCCACGTGGACGGACATTCTTCATGTGGCGGTGGAGGTTAGACATCATTGCTTCCGAGGTAGAGATGAGCTATTTCTGCATGAGCGAGCCGTTGTGCCTTCACGTCGCTCTTGGTCAATGAGAACTGCTCGTCAAAGCTCTGCAATTCAAAATCAGGCGGCAGCCCAGTGCTGGCATATTGGGGACTCTCGGCTTCCGCTGGGGCGGCCTGAAGCGGGAAGACGTTTCCTAAGCCCATCATTCGTCAAACTTCAGAGTGACGCGACGCCCTCACCACGCCATCACTGACTGCATCGCCTCGGCGCTCCCCTCCCCTCGATGCTGACGGTCCAAGAGGACCTCGTGTCATAACGGTGTAGGAGACGACTTGTTCCTCTACCTCTGGCCTATATGTATCTATCCATATCCGCAGGGCATGGGGATTTTCAGGGCCATCAATCATAAACGATCGGCAGTTGCGACGCGTCTAAACACACGCGATCTCTCTCGTCCATATCGGTCATGAAACTGCTACTGCCAACCTCATACAACATGCTCTCCGCCACTGACAGTCCATGCATTGCGTCTGACAGCAAATTGAATGCATATAAGGTTGGCAGATCGCGGCAAGGTGTGCTGTGAAATTGAGACGCCGGACATGGCTTGTTCCTGAATTTCCAGAGTTGTCACCTGCTCCCCTGTCAAGCTCATTCATCTATTTTCATAGCTCCAATATCTATCGTCTACCTACGTCAAAGACCAGCTTCTTCGTTGCGGCCATGACTGTTGCTCCTTGACCCGACACGAGCCGCCGAACGCCCGACGACCATGCCCCGCATTCCTATTCCCAAACGCTCAATCCGGTCCATTGTCATCCTCTCAGCACTTGTTCTTGGTCCTTACCTCCTCGTCAGGCATCTAAGCAGCATCGACTCGGACTCACCCTATGCCACCCCTAGCTTTGGTTTCGGGTCTGGATCTTCGCAGCGCAAGTACCGTAATATTGACGACCCCTCTCCAGGCGAGGCGCCATCTGGTTCTTCGTGGCGAGATGTGCTGGCGAACCCCGTCAAGGCCATCGGTCTGTCCGGGAGAGACACGGACCTCAACTTGCAGGAGGAAGAGATCGATATCTTCTTGCCAGAGGAGGAGGAGCATGAGGCGCGTGTGAGACAGAGGAAAGGGAAGGGCAAGGATGGAGCGCACGGCAAGGGAAAGCAAATGCCGCAACATACCTACATGCCAAACGGCCTGCTCAAGGTCAATGTAGAAGGACGGCATCCGATCTATGACTTGATAGAGCGAGGGCAGAAGGAGTGGGACCAGAAGATGAGGTCGTCGAGCAAGACGCTGGGACAGGCGGTGGACGAGTACAGGCGGAGATACGGCCGACCACCGCCTAAAGGCTTTGATAGATGGTTTGTCTACCTCTTTCACAAAAGCCTCAAGCTGATCTTCAGGTGGACATATGTGGAGGAGAACGATGTGCAGCTTCCCGACGAGTACGACCAAATCGTTGGTGATTTCGAGCGATAAGGAGTTGCACTTATATCCAGCACATTGACCTCGAACCGTTCAATGCATTCACTCCATCCGAGCTGCAGAAGATTCGAAAGAAGTCCAAGACCATGTCTGGGATGTACATCATCAAATGCGATGGCCAAGCCCCCAGCCGAAAGTCCAAGTCGCGCTGCTCGTACACTGTGGTCGAGCAGGGCTTGAATTCGGAGGGTCGTCGGGTGGCACATGAGCGCGCCAAAGCGCAATTGAGCCTGATCCACGAGATAGAAGGCGAGTTGGAGGACATCGAAGCAGTCTTCTATTCTCACGATGGACCATGGCAATTTGTTGGTCATGAATATGTAAGTCGGTACCCGACGAGGTTCCGCATAACTGATCACTAAGAAAAGTGCCCTTGAGGATTCGGCACAGATAGGGGAATGTAAGGCTCACAATCGAGAATGTGCAGGATGTGGCTGACATATAGACTACGACAGCAAGGAACATGCTGTAAGCCAATCCTGAGGCATCACACCAAACTCGTGGCTGATATTAGTTCGACATGGCATATTTGGGGTGGGCTTCGGCGTGTGCCCCGCATAAGCCTCTGCGGGAATCCTTCGACCTGCAAGCCATTCCGAGTCTTGACGAGATATGGGACGTGGAGAAGACCTTTGTCTGGGACCACAAAGCGTTTGTCTCTCGACTGTCCGGTCATCCTGACAACTGACTTCAAGCACGATGGACCCATGCGAGCACCCATCGTTGGCCCATTCCCAAGGATATCTCGCTGGACACCATGGTGGTCCTGGGCCTAGCAAGGAGCTCTTCCCGGTTATGGCCATGTGCAAAACCATGTTGCATTCTGATGTCCTCGGTGTGAGCTTACATCAGCTCGGTCGTCATGCGCCACTAACAGTCGCAGGTGTCGATGGAGGCTTGGACTGAGGATGTTGGAGACGATCCAGAATGGGAAGACAAGCAAGACGACCGTTTGCTCTGGCGAGGTAGCACGACTGGCATCCTCTTTAAGCCCGACAACCCTTGGAGTTGGTTGCGTCACAGCTAGCTAACGCAGCTGACACCCAGACATCTCGCAACGGATAAATCTCGTCGCCAAGGGAGATCAGGCTTCGGGCTCACTTGCTGTGTTCAATGTCCATCCAGATTCCAAGGCCGTCGGCAAGCCGTCAATGACTTCGATGCGGAAATTGAATGAAGACCTCATCGATGTAGCTTTCACTGGCCGGCCTATCCAGTGTGACGAGCCGACCTGCTCGGAACTTGCAGACAATTATCGTTTTGGCGAGAGACTCGACTGGTCGGGATCTAATCAGTACAAATACATGCTCGACATCGACGGAAACGGATGGTCGGCCAGGTTCAAGCGTCTCATGACTACAAACTCGGCCATCCTCAAGTCAACGATCTTCCCTGAATGGTATACCGATCGCGTCCAGCCTTGTAGGTATCGCTGATATCAAAGAACATCTTGTGTGCTGACTTGCATAGGGGTCCACTACATCCCCGTCAAGCCGGACTTGACGGATATGTACGACATTATGACCTTTTTCCGAACTCACGACAACATGGCCAAGGATATAGCCATGGCGGGCAAGGAGTGGAGCACGACGTTCTGGCGGCATGAAGACATGGTGGCGTACCAATTCAGGTGAGCGATCTTGGCCTCGTTGTGAGCTATGCTGACTGTCAGATTGCTCCTAGAATATTCTCGCCTGTTTGCGCCAGACCGCGACGCGGCGTCGTATCATGTAAAGGGCAGTGAGTTGGATGCGGATCTTGAGGTGGATAAGGAGGCGGTTGGCATATGAGACATACCTCAGAAACGAGGGGCGAACGAACAAAACATAGACTTGCATCATAGACATCCATTCATCACGACGCGATACGAGACATTGCACAGAAATTGTAAAAGGCGACCTATCGGTCCAGCCAGTCAAGCGTGCGCGCGCGTCGTTCGGGAGGGTAGTCGGGTGGGTCGAAATCATCAGGGTAAGATGGCTCTTGCGCAGCGCTGATGACTATTCGTTCCCGCTGTGTTTGTCCTTGGAAGTCTATCTGCAGGCTACCACCTGGCTCCAGATACCAGACGGACCCCACAGGCTCAAATGCATCGCAGGAACAGTCACAGCTCGGGCACTGTTCGGGCTTCATGATGCACTGCTCCTGTATCCACCCCACCTCGACCTTTAGAGGGCTGCTGTCTCTGGGCTGTATCGTGATCGGGTGGTCTCGCGAGAGACTATGTGTCAACTCCATCGGGTCGAATGGCTTATCAGTCGCGGTGATGTTCAGCTTGGTATTGTCTCGGCCCCGAAGCGAGATTCTTCCTGCCCTTTCATCTTGATCGTCCTTGAGCGGATGGAGTAGATACACTACAGGGGCTTCAAACTTGGACCTCGAGACCCCACTTCGCCCAGTGACGGGTCGGCAATAGGGTCCGTACATCAAGATGTCGGTGCTGTAGTGCACAATGCTCGCAGTCGGGCATAGGTGAGAAGGCGGACAAGTGCTCCACATGTCGTGGCCGTACAGTCGCCTACCAAAATTCACGGAACGGCAAATTGCCGCGTTTGGCTGTGAATTTCGCTGGGAGGGATTTTGCTTGACTTTGAAGCGGTCATGCGGCATGCATATTGGTGATTGAACCTCAGGATGCTCACAGGAGATGGTAAATTGAGTGACCTCTCAATAAAGCCTCTCATGTCCATGCATCGCCAAGTGGAACTAAAGCTAAAGAGTGCTGAAGAGGAGAGCCAGATGGCCCTTTTGCTCTGAGGACCAAAAAGTCGCCCGAATCCAATGCTCTTCAGGAGCTTGTTGTGGATTCTGTACTTATTCGACTTCCACGAGATGTATGCTCGGGTGACCCCAAGACCTGTGCCTTTTGTATGCTACCGGCTAGAACCATGCATACATTGTTCTCCAGGGGCCTCATGGTTCTAAAGTGAAGGCAAATCCCTCCCAGCCAAATTCACAGCCAAACGCGGCAATTTGCCGTTCCGTGAATTTTGGTAGGCGACTGTATACCCCTTGGTGTTCGGGATAACGGATACGCTGTGCTTGTCAAATGCCCGAGTTGGGGCCCAGGGTCAGACTGACCGTTCCGGGTTGGTGTGTAGTGGCGCTGTAGCTTTCCAGTCAGCATATCTCCTAAAGCAGATCTGATAGTAGGGCTTACATCCTCCCTGAGAGGGCTGTCTCTTGGGGCCGTTCCGTCGTCTGGGTCTCGGTACCGACGTACCGGGTCTGAGAGCTAGGAACGCGCCTTGTTGGGGTCATTGTGGAGGCTGCCGGTTTGTCTGGAAGCAGTTGTGCAGGAAGAGGACGGGTGGATGGGGGATCGCAAGCGCCCAGCCGAGCTCTGATCACTGCCTATCACCATCGAAAGCAAGTGAAGGTACCGCGTGTGAATGGACGCCAGGCGCTTCGCACGATCAAGACATTCACCAAAGTGAGACATGTTGAGTGGCTTCCCACGCCTCGGAGCAAGTCCGATGGAAGGAGCAACATCTGCAAGCTGCATGTTCCATGAAAGGGGCTTTGTTCTGCTGTGCTACTCGTCCAAAATCGGCAAGGCCTTGGGAATGCTCATGGAGGAAGGACCGTCTGTTTTTCCCAGGACTGTGGAGAATGCGGCGGTGTGTGCAGTCGAATCAGGAGTCCGTGCGTAATGAGCTTCGCTGCAACACCAATTCTGAGGGGAGAAAAAACGCGACATGAGACCTTGACCGAGATGATCCTCGCAACATGATGAGTAGCGCAAATGCTTGATGATGGTTAGCCAACGGTTACAATCAAATGGCATCCTGCCTATGCTTGAATGTCGCTACCGAGCAAGTAGGCTTGCCCGTCAGATGAAAACACCTCTTCAGGAGCACGGTGAGCAAGTTCCCGGTGCGACGAGCGCCTTTTGAGCACTGGTCCCCACGTAGATTCCAAATAAACAGTAGCATTACAGTACTTGAGTCAGTCAATCGGGACGGTACAGTGCGATCAGTCCTGCCAAGCCAACAGCCTTCGTCCTCGATGTCGACTGGGCAGCCCCGGTTGCCTTCTGAACGCCCATGTCGGATCATCGGCCGCTTGGACAACAAAGCTCGCGTTTTGAGCCTGACTCGCCACTTCTATGAGGACGACGCTGCCTGGCTTGAGGTACCACGCATTCGGCGAATCGTCGTCGAAACAAGTACAGCCACACGACGGACAGTCGCGAGATGGGAGAAGGTCGTGGGCGGGAGGCTCTCCCACCTGAATCGAAATTGGCCCCGTACCATATGGTGTTATTGTCAGATGATTGTCGCCCGACAGGATGTTGGGTGCCGCTGTTGGCCAATATGGGCGGTCTCGAGCAGTGATGCTGAAATCCCAACCTTCCTCCAAGACGAAATTCACGGACCCTCGCGTCTCCTCGTCGTCAGTCCCCAGCCGCATAAGCCAATAAGACACGTTCTCCGCTCCTGAGGCAATCGCCACTCCAGGCATGCCAGGGGTATGGGTGTAGGTCATGTGCGACTCACTGGCCGATGGCGCCGAGGAGTAGCTCACCACCTTGGCTGTGGGACACTGGTGCACAGGGGGACAGACATGACCTGAGGGGTGCTCTTGTGAGCGGTTGGTGTGAATCCGTTGTGCTTGCGAGATCGTCGAGTTGGGCCCCAGAGTGAAGCGGATCTGCTTTACAGTCAAGAGCTCTGTGGGCTCACTGCACGAGCCGAGTGAGCGAGGTGCGATGTGGGTTTCGAGTGGCAACTCACCTCGGCTCGGACGATTGTCGTCCATCTTCCCATCTTGATAGGGCAAGACTCGTCTCCGGGTATGCGCTCGGGAAACACGACGTGGTGGTCATTACTGACTGTCAGTACGGGGAAGGACACGTGTGTGTAGGGGAATGAGTGGTAGAGGGACGATGACGGTCCCAGCTTTCGCGTTATATGAGCACATGAAGGCAACGGATAGTCTCGTCATCGCTTCGCACGGTTCAGACGGGAAAGGACCTCCACGGAGTTTCAAGGCACACGCTGTTCCCTGATGAATGTGTGGCGGGCATATCTGACGAGTCGCATGAGCGAATAAATGAGGCTCCTTTATACGTATACCGTGCGCTGATCGTCTGCAATGTGCTGTTGCAGCCGGCAGTGAACGTCTGGTGTACGGGAAAGTCTCATCGTGGGAGAGCGGGAAACGGGACATTTCGTGTTTGATGCACAACGACGATGTCAAGCCTGGAAAGCAATATTACCAAAGTAGGAAGCGCTCGCGAATCTCCCTGGTGCTGTACAACGACATGACACAATCCGTTTCAGCGCCGTCATCAGCCACGCTTCGGTTTCTGTCTGTGCTGTCGAGCCAGGCGCGCGCAGAAACAATATTCTCCGTCATGATCGAGCAGTGCTGACAGGGGCGACACCTGACACGGCCGATCAGCACTATGTCTTGCATATTATCAACTCTCGTCACAAAAGCCTGGCTATCATCTCACTAGATGTCATGATTGAAAGACGGCTATTGTAAGGGCGGGATATAGTCGCTTATGACAAGATCAGGGTCGGGATGAGCAAACACGACGTGGTTGTCGAGCCGCTTGCCTGTCCAGCTATAGGCATCTATCTGCAGTATACTGCCCGGGGTGATGCACCACCTGTGATCATAGGGTTGCTGTCTCTCACATCGGCAGCCGCAGGACAGACACCACGAAGTGGACCTCAGGTCCTGTTTGGACGGAGATCCGACCTGAAACTCGAGGGGACCGCTGTCTTTCAGATCGACCCGGCATGACTGCTCGCTCCATAGGTGCAAATCGTTTCCTGATGTGGCTGGAAAGCCATCGCAGGCGGTAAGCTCAAGGAGCCGGCCATCAAGCAGGGTGTAAGGAAACGTGGGCGCTGAGCGATTTCGCGACTGAGCCGGCGTCGGCAGCCCATATCTGCCTAGCCGATCATTGTAGGATCTGAGGACACCGGGCACCAGGTCATAGGATTCCCACCACCCTCGGGGAGCCCTTCACTTGTGAAGAATGTGGAAATCCTAGGTTTCGGACAATCGTGTCGAGGAGGGCATCCTCCATTGCGAGAATGCGGACGATTAGAAGCTCCGGTGGGTCGGCGCGCTTCTGAGACGCATGATTGGGAAAAGAGTGTGAAGTTCACAATCGTATCTTCACGAACAATACTGCAAAGAGCTCGTCAGCCCTACCTCGTGGCGAGATCCAGAAAATCTTACCTTGGGGTTTTGGAGACTTGTAGACCGTCGGAACCTATCGTCACGCTGGCGGAGAGAGGTGAAAGCTACTCATGATGTGGTGAACATGAAAGGTTAGGCGCTACAATATGCGTCTGACGAATGAATTGGGTCCAACCCTTTCGAGTTCACACATACTGTACGAGGTCGGAGGGGGAGACGATGATCACGAACAACCAATGATTTGACATCCCGATTCTTCTCCGGGGCAAATGTTCCCGAGCTCACATGGCAGCGACAAGGAAGATCAACTGCGATAGGGAGCTTGGGAAATAGCGGTCGGAAGTGGTGCAGCGATGCGTGCGAACGGTCTGGGAAGGCGGGAAGAGTAGCAGAGCGCCTTGGACATGCTCCCCTTGCGGGTCGCACAATGATCTGACGCAGGAAGGCACACGCTGAATGGAGAAGTTGATCATAACGATGAATATACATATGACGAAGACGCTGGTGGCGAGACTCCAAATGAGGTTCAGCTCTCCGGAGCAGGCGCGAGCCTGACATGGCTGTTCACCAGGGCAATCCACGCTGGGTATGTTCCTCAGCAGGGTATGCACTCGTGAACACACGCTGCTTGATGATCCCCTCGCGTTCGACCTCGATCCTAACGACGCTACCAGGCTCGAGGAAGAAGTGGGTTTCCCCCGTAGATCCTTCACAAGTACACTTGCAGCGCGGACACTGAGAGAACTCATAGTCCTTCTCGGTGGGTTTACCATTTACCAAGTTCACCTTACCACAGCAGGTGTTCACGATCCGAGCCAAGGTCCCGGTTGCGAGAGGGAACACTTCTCGTTCGTATTTAAGGCTTGGATCACAAGTGATTTCAAGCTTCCACTCGCCGCACAAGTATTGCGAGATGAGTCCGTTGACTTCCTCACCACCTCGAGATGGGAGAACGCACATGTCGCAGAGGTCGTCGGAGCGCCACGCTCGTTGCCCCAAGCTGTGATAGGTGGGGTCCCAACGGTTCGTACTGTACGTGCGGAGGCGCGCCTCTGCACAACGGTGCTTTGGGGGACACCCGCCATCATTTCCATGTCTGTATCCACCTCTGCCCAGTGCATAGATCTCAGAGACAATTGAGCCCGGTTCGAGTGATATTCGTATGCTGTTTGGCGTTTCAGCGTGTAACGTGCTGTGGGTCAAAGGGTCACCGAAAATCGTCGTCCCACTGGACTCTGGGCCATCCGTGATCAACGAAGCCTCGTCGCGAATAGTCCCAAGAACATGTCGAGAACCGGGCTGAGGGCGAGTACGCTGGACCTGGCGGTTGGGCAAGTCTCGGCTGTCCCTAGATTCCCAAGACATCGATATCAAGGCTTGGCGGTGATTCGTCCAGGTTGAGATTATAGTGCGATGCAATTTCGTGATGAGTTTGACGGTGCAGAGAGGATCGTTGACAGAGTTGGTGTCTTCGTGTTATAACGCTCTCAGATTATGGAAGGAGCAGCACGTGAGCACGGACAAATGAAACGATCTGGGAGCTCTACGCTCAGAAAGTGGTCGCTTGCCCTGCGTTCGTCAAACGCCTCTTTGCTACGAGTGTCAGCCGTGGTGCGAGCTCGTGTTACACGAGACGCTGACCGTTCAGCCCCGAGCACTTTTGACACGTTGCAACACGTCAGAGAGAGGCGTTGTAGCTCCTTTCTATGCGGCCAAAGTCGTCCAGACACAATGGGCCGTGTTCAGAGGTAGACCCCATCAGTGAGCCTCCCTCAATCTCCACGACACAGAGTGCGAGACGAAATGTCAGAGAGCGGCGCATTGGTATGTCCTTCACGCGGGCGAGCGCAGAAGACCATGGTCCTACTCGACGTCGATGAGCGCAGATGCAAAGAGTAGACTTGGACTATCTGACATGACCGATCCCTCTTCGGCAATTTCGGCGTCGGCCGAATGCGAGTGCAGACGCCATCCCCGCCGGTCGCCTGATTCTCTGTCTTCATCAGCCCTTTCCTCTTCAAGATTGCTCATCCACCTCATGACCACAACTTATCCTCGCTGCCAGCCATCATGGCCGCTCAGCCTGCATCTCCGACGCGATTACCCAGGCCCTCGCCCTCGCGATCCGTGACTCCTTCGCACATCACGACTAGGTCGACACGGGCCCGTTCCAACTTGCCGCTTCCAAAGGTGCTGCCTTTCCCGGATCAAGTCCGCTCATTCAAGCGTCCTTCAACCCCTCTCACGCCTGCCGAGAACTCTGCCATCGTATCAGCCATGCTCGGCGGGTATCCTGGGACCGCCAGTCGACCTATGAGCAGGAGGTCTTCAAGTGGTCGCGCGACCCCGGTCATCACCTCGGCCTCGCCTCCGTCTGCTGCATTCGCTTCTGCGGGGCCGTCAACACCGACTCTCCAGTCGCCAAATGCCTCATATGTCCACCTGGCACTCCCAATGAGCGCGTCGAGCAGCAGAGGACGTTCTCAGACGTCTCCTGAACCGCTTAGACCCCGTGTCACAGCTTCTCCCTCGGGAGTAGACGCACGAACGTCGGTCCATGCCGGTTCGAGCTCGACCATACTCTCCCCTCCCGTGCCAACCCCGGCATCTCCACCATCTGGCATATTGAATGGTCCCATGTCACTGCCAGAGCCGTCCAATTTCACCTCAACATCGCCTTCGGTGAGAGGTCGCCCGACGACGAAGCGGTCTACAGATTCGCAACCCGTGGCATCTTCTGCGGCAAGTGCTTTATGCCAACCACCAGCAGCTCATGTGCTCGGCGAGCACCTGTACCAATCCTTCCTTACGGGGAAATGTGCCGACGTGCGATTGGTCGTCAGAAAATGGGGAGTTGGGTATCTTGCGCATCGTATGGTCCTCGTCCAGTCGGGTCAGTGCGTGGATTCGGCCCTTCGTAGCTGATAGTCGCAGGCTTCTTCCACTCTCTATTCCTATCTGGATTCTCGGAGGCTGGCCACGGCGCGTCCGGAAGGCTTGATAGGAAAGGCAAACGACGGGCAATCGGTGCCGAGACGGGATGGGTTGTGGAAGATATTGAGCTGCAGTTCGACGACCCGAATATCAGCAGGGCTGCTTTTGAGTGCGTCTGGACTGCCCCGAGTGTTTTTTGCTGTACTTGAGTACTAACTGCCAGAATCTGCCTCTCTCGCCTGTACTCAAGCTACCCTCGCCTTCATTTCCCTGTCGATTTGCTTCCAACACCGGCTTACCCTCTATCGATCGTGTTTGATCAGCCTCAGCGGCCTCGGGCTTCGCTCCACTCGCTCCACGTCTCAATGGAGAAAGGTGTCCATCTTGTCACGCCACGATTGCTGCTCTCCCTCCTTGCCACGACTATTTACCTGGGGGACAACAACCTGATGAAGGAGGTTCTGAGCATGATATTGCGGACCATCTCTCCCGTGACTGTTGCGCGTTATCTCGCCTTCTCCACGGGAGCGGGCGTAGGAGATGAGGAATGGTCGTCGCAGGACGAGGAAGCAGCACGAGGTCTCGAGAGCATCGGTCGCACCATACCCGATCTCGAAACCGCCAACGCCATGTCTGGCGTTCCAGACTTCTGTGACCTCGATACATCAGGGAGGTCTGAACATAGCAAGGCAATGGACGAGTCGGAGAAAGGGAAAGTCACCGATACGTCGACCCCGCGTAAACCAATTCGGCAATCTTCTGGTCATTCGACTGATACCGTCCGGGGGAGGATGCTGTCTCTTGCCGTGGACGATTCCGATCCCGCGACTCTTTCCAGGTCAGGATCATCATCCATCAACATGGCAGACATGCCTCACTTCTACGGATTCGCATCGAACAAGATTGGCGAGGCTTGCGCATGCTGGCTCGCACGCTGGGGGCCTGATCTACTTGAAGTGGAATCCCACAGCAAGGGGGATGCTCTGTGCAAGGTCTGGAGTCACGGAGGAATTCCAGCATCATTTGCGAGGGCCGTTCTTAGCTCTGACTCCCTGTTTGTGAAGGACGAGATGGCCAGATACCGTCTGGCTAGGACGGCACTCGAGCTGCGGAGAAAGGCTTGGGACGCATGGGAGGAAGAGAGTGGGGACCTTTCGGTCCCGTCCATGGATCAAGACATGACCGCCTTGGAGGATGATGAATACGAGTTGCAGCAGGTCTTCGCGAAGGGCATTCGCTACTCCCATATGGTCAGTCCCTGTGTCGCACGCGTTGCGTCGGCTCATGACAGACCTTCGATGACCTGTCGATCATCTCGTCTGACATTGATGCCCACACGACGCTTCCGTATGCTCCGTTGCAAGTTCTGCAGGCCGCCCATTGGGCCGCTGCTGATCTTCGCTCTCGCATCAATGCCTACGATTCCGTCGAATTCTCCTCTGACGGACCACACGAGTTGGGCTTGACTGTCACGACTGCTGCCATCGCTTCTGCTTCGTCAAAGCCGAGAAAAAACGGTGGCTCCGCTCGCATGCCCTTTGGACGAGTTCCAAGCAGCGCATCGCATGGCGACAGCTCAAGCTCCATGTCGCGCTCGACGACTGATCCTATCGATCCTACCATCTATCATCCAGTGCCGACTGATGACACTCATCGTGTGGGAGCAGGCGGCCTGCTTTTCCTCTCGGCTTCGCCGCTGTCAGACGGCGCAGCTGGAACCGGTATTCTGCCCGATCTCGGTCCTCAGGATGAAGTCCACAACATCATCGCTGGAAGTTCGACTGCCAGGAAGCGGGTTGTCCCGGAGGGAGAGAGCACTTACTTCGGCTTGCTGCCACCCTCGCGCACTGCCGCTGAAATCATCGCTGCGTTCAATCTCGACGATCTTCCGAGCGAGCTTCGATGGACGAAGGTGGAGCCCTTCCGCTTCTCGGTCGAGTTCTGGGGAGCCGAGTTATTGGGCGAGCGAGAGCGATCGTACTCTACGACTCATTTCTATGCCGGCTCGTGGTTCAATGTTTACGTTCAAACGATCAAGAAGAAAGAGAAAGGCACACAGCTTGGGATCTACCTCCATCGTCAGAATCCCTTAGAACCGTTGCCGACACCCTCTATGCCTCCTGATATAGATGGTAGCTCCCGCCGCAGTTCTGCACAGAGCAAGGAGGCCGGTGAAGACGAAGCTTCGGCGCTGAGGTCACCCATCAGTATGAACCACACGGTCGGCAGCCCCCCTCCTACCCCGTCTGCGATGTCTCCCACTATGAGCCGCAGTCCATCCGAGCCCGCAAACATGGCATCTCAAGGCAAAGACGTCTACCGTGATCCAAGAGGCCTTACAAGGGTGAGCCTATATTGTACCTGCCAATGGTTTGGTGCTGATGCTCAAGGCATACTTCTCAATCGCGTGTGCCTCAGCCCTGGGAACGGCGATGATTCGTTTCTCTTCGTCTCCCGACGACTTCAAACTGTCGCAGTCATGGGGTTGGAAGTCTTCCGCTCTGCGTTCCGAGGAATATCTGCCGCTGCCTTCGACGACAACCACCAGCGCCCCAATTGACCAGCTGGATAAAGGTGTTTTGGGCTGGACCGGCGATATCCCACATGGTAATGAAGGCACCAAGCGGGTGCATAGCCTGCGGGCGACCGTGATAGTCGGTGTGGTCTAGGTGCAAGATGTGTGCTCTTGCCCGGACGTCACCCATTTGTACGCACACTAGCTTCTGGCGAGTGCATGCATTTGCAGGACATTGTGCTGGAATACCGGAGTGGGCCGCATCGGATGAAAGCCGAGTCACGTCATTGGTCGAGGGTCCAAGTGGAGGTCGGCCATCCCATTACAACCCCCCGCTCTGGATGACATAGTCAAGCCTGGGATAGCATAAACGGTACAGGCTCTACCTGGAGATCGGCAGACGCTTTGCTAACATCGGAACCCGCGCTCTTCTCATCGTCATTGTCATAGTCCCGACGCAGGTTGATGCGCCTGTGCACCTTGAGACTACCCCGGCACATTACACGATCTTCGGCTATTCTACAACCATCGCACCACATCACAGGTATCAGAACAATGGCGTCTGAAGCGAGTGACATCAAGACGCTCGAGGTCCTAGATGCGAGCGCGCTGCAAGATGGGGAGAAGTGAGCACACCCCTTCATCGCCCGTGCAGTGTGAGCCGTGCTGATGAAGCAGGAAGGCAGTTGACTTTGGAGAGGGCAAGGTCCTGGTGTCCAAGATCAAGGGCCAGCTGGTGGGTGGAGCAATCCTGAGATATCAACGCAGACTGACCAGGATAGTATGCGACGTCGGCCTTCTGCACGCATGTGAGTAGGCTCACCACTCGCCAAAACCAGCGCTGACAGCCAGTATGGCGCTCCGCTCGAGAGTACGTGCTAACAGCAAGCAGGAATCAGTCCGATTCTGATTGCCAGAGGGTATTCTGTCCCATGACGGGCGCATCGTATGCCCATGGCACGGCGCTTGCTTCAATGTGTGCACCTCCGACGTGGAGGACGCACCCGGTCTCGACTCGCTTTGGAACTTCAAGGCGTTCGAGAAGGACGGCAAGATCCATGTGTCCGCATCGGAAAAGGAAGTGAACAGCAAGATCGGGAGAATCGTCGCGAAAGCCAAGACCAAGGAGGTGCAGCCTCAGAAGGAGAAGGTTGTCATTGTCGGCGGCGGCAGTGGCGGTATCAACACCATCGAGAGCTTGCGCATGGTACGTGAGCTCCTCCAGTCTAGGCATTGAGGCTTATCTGTAGAATGGATTTGGAGGCGACATCACTCTCATCTCCGCTGAACCGTATGCGCCGATTGACAGGTGCGTCCATGTCACCTAGAGCTGGGGCCGCGCTGATCTGCAGGACAAAGATGTCCAAGGCGTTGCTAGACGATGTGGACAAGCTGCAGTGGCGATCTCCCGCAGAGCTCAAAGACGACTTTGGCGTGTCTTTCATGCCTGGCACCGTCAGTGCCCTTCGTATTCAGTTGCAGTTTGACTGACTGGCAGAGCGTGACGAAAGTCGACACCTCTGCACAGGAGGTCACTGTGAGCTCCGGGCAATCGTTCCCCTACGACCACCTCGTTTTGGCGCCAGGCGGCAAGGCGAAGAAGATCCCAATTGATGGAGCGGACTTGGATGGCGTCCTGACTTTGCGGACACAAGTCGATACGAAAGCCATCAACAGTGCCATTAGCAAAGAGACGGACGTCGTTATTATCGGGACGAGCTGGATTGGCATGGAGGCTGCGTCGGCGATCGCGAAGAAAGAACCGCAGAGTGTGACTTTGGTGGGGATGGACGAGATCCCCTTCGAAGCACTCCTGGGTAAGGAAATCGGTACCGCTATCATGGAGGTCAGTCAGCGCGTGCTGACTGGGGATATCCGCTGAGGCGCAGACCATGAAGAAGCAAGGGATCGTGTTCAAGATGAAGGCGGGTGTCGAAAGGATCACTCCGAGTGAGCCGCTGCTGGAGTCACTTTGCGCCTCAGCTCACAACGCAGAAGAGGGTTCCAAGAAGGTCGGGGCGGTTCATCTCAAGGGGCAAGACCCGGTGCCGGCCGATGTGATCCTCATGGCTACTGGTGTGGGACCGGCCACCGACTTCCTGAAAGAGTCCGGTTTCAACCTCGAGAATGACGGCGGCGTGGCTGTTGACGAGAACCTTCGTGTCAAGGGTCTGAAGAACGTCTATGCCATCGGAGACATCGCACACTATTTGCAGTTCCCGGACAAATTCCAAAGACGGGTAGAGCACTGGAATGTCGCCGGCAACATGGTGAGCAGATGGTCGCCCCAAATAGCTTAGCTCATGTACAAGGGACGAGCGGTTGGACACAATATTGCCAAACCGAAAGATCAAATCCAATACGAGAAGGTGCCCGTCTTCTGGTCATCTGTTGGCAAGGGCTTGAGGTATATCGGCACTGGCGCCGGCTTCGACGAGATCCACACGACTGGCAACGTCGATGAGCTCAAAGTGAGTCGGACCCAGGATCTCCGACGGTGCTGACAATACTCCAGTTCGCGTCTTACCAGGCGAAGAATGGCAAGATCACAGCGGTCACCACGATGCAAACCGACCCGCTTGTGGCCAAGGCATCGGAGTTGTTGCGCTTGAATCTCATGCCGAGCTTGGAGGAGATCAAAAATGGCAAGGTCAGTCTTTCATTCGACCCGTTTTTCCCATCACGCTGATCAGACAGAACATTCTCGAGGTGGACTTGGTTGGTGCTTGATTTCGCGTCTCTATTGCTGTATCTACCTAGTCACTATGCATCTCTGCGGTTCCGTAGTTTATCGTCAATGGTTGAGCGATTTACGTAAAGCATCTTCGACGCGAGCCAACCGAGATGCCATTCACGTCCATCGTCAAACAGATTTTAACGCGATACCTCGAGCGAGGGGGCCAGTTTGGCTTTCTCGACATGAGTTCCAGTCGCGGGAACACCATGTCACGCGACTACATCAATCAAGGCGCGAGGGAGATGAAGGAGGGCCGGTACGAAGAGGCCCTCTCCTCTTTCAACCGAGTACGTCGGACGAGCCTCGCGTTGCCTTCCTTATCGGAAGTCTGATACGCAGGCGATTGACCTGGGGGATAAGAGCCTGCTCGCGATGGACGCAAAGGCGTGGGCGATGTCCAAGCTCCCCGTGTGGGTCGAGCACGCCCTCGAGAGGGCAGAGCAGATGTGTCAGAAGTGGCCTAAAGACTTCAGGGTGCGTTCGTGCTGCACCGACAGCGGACGACTGGCTCACCATTGCAGCCTTGGTATCGCAAGGCCGACATCCTTCGAGAGCGCCGGCAGTATGCTTCTGCCCTCGCCTGCGCGAAGACAGCCATGTCACTCGTCCCGCTCGTCAAGGAAGGCACGCAGCAGGGCAAGGTCGAAAGGCTCATCGAGGCCATTCAGCGCGAAGGACGGGCGGCCAAGCGGGCCGAAGAAGCCAAGGCCAAAGAAGACGCGGCGATCATGCAGCGGCTGGTGGACCTTCGCAGGCGGAAAGCGAAAGAGACGGTCGACTTCACGCATCTCCTCAGCCCGGACATTCTAGTCATGATCGCTCAGGTGGCGCAGGAGACGCACCCGGATGTCGCGTCGAGAATGGAGCGGGTGTGCCGGCGATGGAGGGCGGTCGTCGGATCGGAACCGGCGCTGTGGAAGACCCTTGTCTTTGGCGTCGATAGTGGGCGTGATGGCACAATCAGACCCGTCAGCAAAGCGGCGCTGTGGGTCAAGAGAAGCGGCGGGCGGCTGCGGAAGGTGCATTTCAAGAAGAAATGGGACTACGACAAATTGGCGGATGTACTCGACGCGATTGGCGATTCCTGGTCTGGCTTACAGGAGCTGTGTGTCGACAATCAGAAAGCACACGCCATTCTACGATACCTCCCCCGCTGTCGAAGTCTGCGGCGACTCGAGGTGCTCGAGGGCGAAACTCATGCGACCATAGCCAGAGATCCGCGAGCATTTCTCTCTGGCCTCGACTTGCAGCTTGAGCTACGCAACGTGCCTGCGCTTGAAAGCCTGATGATTAAAGGGCGCAGTTTTCTCTTTGCCGAGGATCTGTTCAAAGACACTAAGTCCGATCCACGAAACAAGGATACTTTGCTCGCCAACCTGAAAGAATTACACCTTGCCGATGCGACATTCTTTGGGCTCTCAGCCGGATGGGCGCTATTCGCCAGCGCCCACAACGCGCAGAAGATACATCTACACCAAGTCAATATCGCTGGGCCTATGCCGATCCCCGGAAGGCGGACGGGCTCGGACGACGAGCAAGAGCTTTTCGAGATGCCAAATCTGAGATCCTACGCCCAAACAAAGATGGCGGATGGTCTGCGCTTCGAGGATTTCTCTGCGCCAAACCTGGTTCACTTGGATCTATGGTCGAGTCGACCATGGCGATCGGGATCAACTATTCTCGATACCGTTCTCGCACCTGGACTGGCAGAAGCTTTACCAAACTTGCAATCTCTCGATATCGGTAAGACAACGGTATACCTTGCTCAGCTGGTGGACGCCTTGGGGCACTTGCCGTCCTTGCGGTTCCTCAATGTCTCCGCCTGTGGTCTAGGGAATGATTTTCTCGAGAAGCTAAAACGGAAAGACAATGGTACTGAGCCGCTCCTCCCCAAGCTGGAAGCCTTGTCCATTGCAAGCAGTGAGATCACGTCTGCTCCTCTGCAAGAGGTGGTAGCGAGCAGATCTGGTGTACGCAAGACTACTTCATCGCAACGATCCTCGCAGCCAACAGCGACTCAGCGCTCGGCGTTCAAGCCTTCTTCCCGGCAAACGCAGGACACGAAAGATGCAAATTTGCCTGCCGCCGACATACTTTTGCCGTCCTCGATTGGCTCGTCGTCCCTATCCTTCCCGACAGCGTCCTCTCAGCCTCGCCTAGCAGTCCTTCGCTGGCTTTGTGTTGATCACTGCGAGCAGCTGGACCCAAAAATTGCCAAGCATCTGGGCGAGCACCTCCGCTTCTGCTCCCATTGGCTCGGTCCACCCAACGAAGATCGCATCCGCGGTAAGGGACGCTTTGCGTGGGACGCGGACTGGCGAGATCAGTGTAATAGAGTCGGGGACGACCCGTGTCATCTACGTCAGATCCCAGGTAAAGCGGATTCAGATCCGACAGCTGCAAGTGCTGATCGCAGGTTCCGATGATAGGTGGTATGTCTACCACGCATGTCAGGAGACGGTCGAGGAAGAAGACGAAGCGGATCTCGACTCCGCGGTCGAGGTCGCCAACATGCGGGATCATGTTCCGATCCCTCTCAAGGCCTTGGTTTCGTCGACAGCGAATCCGTCGAGTAGCACGGCGGCCAAGCCCATTGTTCCGGCAAAGCGTAGAGATGGGGATGCGGTGGCGGTCAAGACGAAAAAGCAAAAGTCAGTACTCGCATACTTTCCGGAGTCCGCTGACGTCGCAGAGGCATTATAGATGTATTCGCGCTGTAGCGGTAGAGAGCTAGATTCCGAGGGCTGTTGTAGGCATTATAACCGGATCATTATGCATGTGAGCCGCCGCACGCTGCTCCTTTCTGAGATGACCCCGCGAGCATCCTTTCACCTCCTCCGCACCGACGAGCCAAGCTGGAATGTGCTCATTGTACTGAGATGATGAGAGGGCGAGGCGACTTCGTCAGGCCTGACGTTGTCCTACTCACAGCTCGTGACCTCGATGGAAGCGCCCAAAGGGTGGAACTGGGAGAATGGCGAAGGACCAATCTATCCCTTCGGCGAAGCACCTCCATCCCCCGACGTACGCTTTCACGCGATGAAGTCCAATCGCTGACGGGATAGGCCAAAGCGGACGAGATACCCGGGTACATCAAGCGCTTTGGCGCCTACGTAAGTATCTGAGCCACAGTTCCCCGGACTGACCTCGCAGCACACGCTGGTCGAAGGCGTCTTCTTGCCCGCCGGGACACTCCTGCCGAAAGGCGCCAATTTCGCCATGCAGTCCACGATGGACTTCGGGATGCACTTCCCGGTATGTGACTCCCCGGTCTGGTCGACGCTGATGATTGGCAGAAAGGCTCGAAGGTGCCGGGCGGGTTCCTCCTCCCGGTATCGGTCAAGAAGAAGCCTCCTGCGAAACCCCCGACGACCTTTGAGGACAACCCGCTGTGCTTGATCCAATGAGCTGACTGTAAGGTCGGGAGGGAGCGGTAGACGTATAGGATGCATGTTTGGTCTCACAACAGGACAGGTCGCCAAAGCCCCTCGTATCTGATCATCGGTGTGTTATCATAATTCCTCGCTTCCGCCTTCCCTCAAGTCTAGACGAGCATGGCGGCCACTGCTCCGACGCCCACAGCTAAAGCCGACAGGCTCAGCCGAGGGCTTGACAATGCCCCGCTCGCCAAATACCCGTCCGACCTGCCGTCAGCCCTGCCCTGTCCTGCCTTGCGAATAAGGAGATGCACTGGAAGTACGTCCCGTTGATCGAGTCCATGTATGCCTGCGGCAGCGTGATGGTCACATCCACACCGCCTTTCTTGCAGAACCGCTGTCCCCATTCTTGTCCGTACGCCACGTCTGCGGGCGAACTGCATTGCTGGACGAGGCACGCCGCCATATAGTCTGCCCAGACCTGATATAAGCACAGGACGCTTCGGACTGAGTGCCCGTGAGAGTCCAGAGTCAACTCACTGGGTTGGCGCAGTTGATCGAGATGAACGTCGCCGAGTTGTACCCTCCATCAGGCCGGGTGATCGTGTTGCACACCTCTTCGTGGCACGTCATGAAGCATACTGCTCTTCAGCTGATTCTCCTCCTCTAGCTAGCTGACATCAGCGTACCTGAGGTGTCTGTGTCGAGACTCAGATGGTACTGCCCCGCCGCCGTCGCTAGTGCCAGCGGCAGGAATGAGAACAGCGACGAGAGGACGATGGTGAGGCGCGTCGAGTACATGCTGAAGAGCCTTTCGAGCTGTCAGCGAGAGAAAATGTGAGAAGGTGATGAGCCAGAGGGAGAGCGTGGGTGGACGGTGCATCGTATATGAGTCTCTGCTGTTCCACGGACGGACAATACGAGCGAGCAGAGAAGCTCTTGAACAATAAGACATCTGGTCAACAACAATAGGGTCATCGGCCGAGTTGCCTGATCGGGCAAATCCGTCTCTTCCAGGCTCCGAATGACGTGTAATAAACCTCTCTGGCCGATGTTCCTTTCCGTATCAAACGCGGTGGAGGTGGACCAGACTCTACGAGGCATCGATAGGCAGAGCTCTTTTCAGCATCATCTGCAGCATGACGACCGCTGCTGTACCGACGCGCGCCCAGTTGGCACAATGGGACGCTGAGGATGCGCTCAACTGGACTCGAGCGGAATTTGAGATTCCCACTACCAAGGCGTGTGGCGGTTCGGCAGGTCAATCGCCGCAACCACCAAAGACGAGTGGCTGATGAGTCAGAGGGCGAAGCTATCTATTTCTGCGGCAACAGTCTGGGACTCTTGGCCAAGAAAGCAAGACAGCACATGATAGAAGAGCTCGATGTGTGGTCATCCAGGTGAGTAGATGATTTCTTCATTCAACACCGCAGCTGACGTGCAGCGCTGTCACAGGCCACTTCTCCCACCCCCACAAACGGCCATGGAAGCATGTCGACGAACCCCTGACGCCCAAGCTGGCCAAGCTTCTTGGTGCACAAGAAGAAGAGATAGCACATACCTCCACGTTGACCAGCAACCTGCATAATCTCTTCACGAGCTTCTACCGGCCCACGAGCAAACGGTGGAAGATTGTCATCGAGCAAGGTAGCTTTCCCAGCGATTGGGTAGGTTGATTGAACTGTGTACTTGTATCATTGCTCACGATCGGTACGCCGTACATTCGCATCCTCGACTGCACGACGCCGTCTTGAGCGAGGAGCAGATACGCGAGGCTATCATACCGCTTGTGCCCAGAGACGGAGAGGAGACCTTGCGGACAGACAACATCCTTGAGACCTTGACGAAGCACGGAGATGAGGTCAGTTCTCTGATGGTGGCTTTCTTCTGAGCTGAATCTCAGATTGCTGTGGTCTGGCTGCCACTCGTCCAATACTATACTGGTCAGCTTTTTGACATCCCGCCAATATCGAAGAAGACGCATGAGATCGGGGCACTGCTTGGCCTCGATCTTGCACATGGATCAGGGAATGTCGATGTCAAGTTGGACGAATGGGAAGTCGACTTTGCCGTTTGGTGCACCTACAAGTTGGTCATCCGAATCTGATTGCGCTTCGTCTGATAATCAGATACTTGAATGCTGGTCCTGCAGCGATAGGAGGCATGTTCATCCGGACAGGACTCGACGACGCGGGGAGAAGGTCAGTCACATTCGCCAGGCGCTTATCAGAGCTGAGGAACAGACTCGCAGGGTGGTGGGGCAATGATCCGGTCTCTCGCTTTCAGATGCGTCCGACGTTCCAACCCACTCCCGGTGCGAAGGGGTATCAACATTCGTGCACACCAGTGTTCTCTTCGATACCTTTGCTGGCGACTTTGGAGTTGATCGAGAAGGCAGGATTTAGCAACATGAGACGTAAGGGCATACGTCTAACCGACACTCTGGAGACTTTGCTTCAATCGAGCAAATACTACATCCCACCCGGTAAGGCCGACAACAAAGTGGGCTTCAAGATCATTTCGCCCGCAGCCCCGTGGCGGGGCACACAGCTGTCCTTGTTCATCACGCCTGAAGGAGCGATGGAGAGAGTATTTGCACGCATGCTGGATATGGGCTTGGTAGGAGATGAGAGACGGCCAAGCGTGATCCGCCTCAGTCCCGTTGTCTTGTACAATACGTTCTCGGAAGTCGGGCGCGCTGTCGAGATCGTGGAGGAGGCGCTCCGGCAGGAGGAGAAATTGCAACAGAGTCAGTCATCTGGTGCTACTATAGTCGAGAGAGATCTGCTCGGACCCGAGCCATAAATGCATGACTTTGGCAACGCGTCTAATCGTCATCTCAACCTCCACCTTCTGCTTCTCGATCTTGGCTTTCTTTCGTCGTTTTACTCTTAAACACGTTCGATATGGGACGCGAGTCGTTCCACGACTTCCTCAATGTGGGAGGGCCGAGAGGAAGGGGACGAGGTGGTAGAGGGGCCAGAGGGGCTGCCAGAGGTACGCCTCCGCGAGGCGGTGGGCGTGGACGAGGTGGTCCGCCTGGAGGCGGTGGCGGCAGAAAGGCAGACTATTCGAATGTGCCATTCGACTACGCCGCGGTGAACAAACAGGGCTACTCAAAGATGGAGGGTCAGTCAGATTACTCAGCATTCGTACCAAAGAGCTGAGGTTCAGGCTTCAACGTGGCTCCTTTTGGCCCGGATCGACCTGAGCAGCCTGGGACACCGTCCGATGCAGCGCGAGGTCGAGGTCGTGGGGCGTTCACGCCGCGAGGCACAGGCAGAGGCCGTGGTCGTTTCCAGGGGCTTGGTGCTCGCTTGGGAGATGCCCAGCTTCCTTCGGCGGGGCCATCGGGTTCGGCCACGCCCGTTACTGGTCTAGGCTTTCACGGTAATCCTCGACACCGGCTTCAGACCGACGGTGATACTTATGGGGGAAGGAAGGGGGCGCCCTTGTTCGTCAAAGCAGGAGAGCTTTTCAAGGATGGTGAGGTGGACGATAGGAAGCCAGAGAGTGAGTCTGGGACGGGTGATCTGCCAAACTCAGCTAACGAGTCAGTCGAGGAGCTGCACTTGGCTGTTGGAAAGGAGAATACTCAGCCCGTCGAGGAGGCGGAAACTACGGAGACGATGGTGGATACGGCTGCGACCCTTGTTGAGACCGTGCCAGTAGCGCAGAAGTCGCCGGGTCGTGTCACCTCAATGGAAGACGAGGCCCCAGCGATTATCATTGGCCGCTTTGACTTCACAAAGACAGGTCTGTCCGCTTCTCAACCCGCAATGGATGACGAGGCGCCGCCTGCCGCCATCGAAGACCTCTTCTACATCGACACCACTCCATCGGAACCCGTGGCAGGGCCTTCATATACAGCCTTGCCGTCCATGCCGCTCGGGTCACACTCGCCCGTAATCTCATCGGATGACGATGAATTCATCTATCAGCCGCGGTCTTACCCTCAGCCGCAACCGATTTCTCTTCCCGCTTTCGAGAAGCGCGCGGCCTCGCCAATCCTGATGCCGCCACCGCTATCTGAAGGGACCCGGCAAGAGCCACACACTCTCAGCAGAAAGCAGCGGAAAGCGCAGAAGCGAGAGAAGCGGAAAACCAAGAACGCTCAACAACGCCAGCCGGCAGGGATCGATTATGGCTCAGATATCGACTGGGGAAGCGACGGTCCCCCGCAGAAGGTCATCGAGATGAATATGGGCATGGACGAGGATCCCGAGCTGGATGTGGAGGTGTTGCGAGACTACTTGGCCGGAACATTGCTCAATGCCCAAGATAGTGAGAGCAGCGACGGCGTTCTTAACCATCTGAATGAAAGCGAGGAAAGTGAGGAGGGAGAAGAAATCGAGGATGTCAGGCTCGACGTGAAGGCCCTTGCAATCGCTGCCGAACGCGACGTAGGCGTCAACGAGGAATCCGAGGACACTGTGGATGAAGATCAGGATGCTTTCGGGTCGGGATCTGAGTCCTCGTCGGCCTTAGGCCAGCTCGACCTGGACGCTTTCAACGACATGCCATTGGAGCAGATCTCGAGCAGTGATGACGATGACGAAGACGATGGCGGGTGGAAGGTCACCGACGAAGACTGGTTCATCCGCAATATGCAAGATGCCTTGGAGACCAGTGGGATAGGATTCAAACAACGCAAATCACGCAACGCATTGTTCACCTCCATTGAGACAGGCGACTTTGGGGATGATGGATGGGGTCTCGGTAGGCCCGTCGCTTGGTCTGAATGTTTTTGACTGATGTGTTTTTAGCACCAGCCAAAAAGAACAAGGACAAGGGAAAGCATCTCGCACCAGAACTCGCCGCTCAGTGGGAGAAAGACCGCCAAAAGAAAGCTGCTCGGCGTGAGCAGCGCGCGCTAGAGCGCATGATGCTTGAAGTCGACCCATATCCCAGCTCGCGCAAACGGAGGGGCAAGGGCATGCTTCATCAGGTCGATGTCGCACATCTCATCCCCGCTTCAGCCACAGAGATTGCCGAAATGTTCGATGAGTCCGACGACGACGCTGATGGGCCCGGTGGCAAGTACGGCAGCATGGGCGGCAAGGATCTGCACTTATCGTCATTGGACGAAAGTATCCGCGCTTTTCTCGCCGACGTGGGCAAGACCACTTTCAGCCTCCCTCCCATGGACAAAGAAGGGCGGATGAAGGTGCACATGATCGCCGAGTGCTATGATCTGAAATCTAAGTCTCGCGGCTCGGGCAAACAGCGATTTACGTGAGTCTCCCACCAGACTGCTTGTTTGGCATGTTCATGATTCAGAATACTGATGAAGACCGCTCGTTCTGGGCGAGATGTAGACGAGAGGAGACTTGAAAAGCTATTGCATGCCAGCAACTTCAGTGGTGGCCTTTTCTACAAAACCCTCTACAGTAGGGGCGGCAAGCTAGGCAAAGTAGGGAAGAAAGCCAAGACGGGTTCACCACGGGATGCGGGTTCCAGCGTGCGCCACCGAGAAGGAGATCTAGTGGGGGAGGGCGCGGACCGGATCGGTATGGACAATATTGGCCATAAACTGCTCAGCAAGATGGGGTGAGCTGCCTCGACAGAGCCGACCGGTTCGATGCTGACATAAAGCTGGGCCGAGGGCGCACGGATCGGACGAACGGAAGGAGGTCTCGATGTCCCGTCAGTCATTCGCGCAAGGATGGGGCCGCAGGTAGCTGATTGCCAGGATCGTCGCCGTCGTGAAGAATACCAAGACTGGCCTGGGAGCATATGCCGCGTACACATCACGATGAAGCACAAGGTGGACTGAGCATAGCCTTCTGACATGAAGCAATCCATCACTTCGAACTTCACGTCTGAGATTCACGTCGTATCTGCCTCTAACTGGCAAGCGCTCACTGCATCCGACACTCTGCGGGACAATCCCGAGTGGAATCTAATCAAACGGGCCAGGACCCCATCGCGAACACAGGCTTACAGTAATCGCCACCTGTGGCTCTTCAAGGCCAAGACTGATGCTTCGAGTGCTTAACAGTATCAGTGGATGGCGAATTCGGGGGCTGGGACGGGTCCGGGGAATATGTCTACCTTTGCCGACGAGCAGACGGACGGGATCGAGTCGAATTTCACCATACGCGTTGACAAAGTGAATTGCCTCGTTCTGCTGTCGGGCAAAGGCATTGCTGCTCCTTCCACGATCAGCAGCGTGTCGGGCCCAAGCTTGCAGCCTGTCACTGCACCCGGTAGCCGCAGAATTGCACAAGGCGAACGGTTTAAGGAGCGCCTCTCAGGCGCACGGTCCGGTGCACCGTCTGGTATACATACCACCACGAAAAGGCAGCCGCCGAAGTCTTCCGTCTGGGAGTGAAACTCCCTCGCGGTGATTGTGATTCACACAGAGCTTCCACCCTTGGCATTCATACTCGCCAGGGTTTGGTCTGATAAAGTCTGTTTCCGACAAGGGTGGCCAGTCTCCCGCAAGAGCTCTAGGACATTTAGCTGGAGGTATTCTCGCTTTTTCCACATCACTTCGTACCCTCAATACACCCCTGATAGACGCCCCATTAGGCGTACTCTGTATATCGATTTCCCCACCCGACGTATACATCCTTTAGCTTCCTTTAGCTTGGCGAAAACAGGTATACCTGTGCCTCACGGACCAGTCTGTCTGCTGGAGGTCTTCATCAGCCCATGTCATGCGAAGTGCTCCGTTGCTATTTGAGACACGCTGGACCGCGCATCCAATGGCATCCGTACCTCGCTTTACCCAATCAAAGCTCCTCTGCTATATCTAACATCACCGCTTGCTCAGTCTCTTCACAGTTGAAAGGACCGTATCAATGTCCAGCTTTCAGCGGTGGAATGTCTCAGCGCACGGACCGCAAAGTAGATGGTCCCCGCGGTTGAAACACATTACAGATCAGTCAAGGCTTCAACCCCGCTCCTTGAAGAGGCCGGCGAAGGCTGGTCTCTCGGGCAGACGGACCGGGGGGAGTGGAGTGCCAAATAACCCTGACTGTGGTCTCCGACATCCCCTTCCTCAATCAGGACGAGAAGGAATATGGAGTGGGTTGAGAGAAGGCCGTCGATTTATTTGGAATCGTTCCTCGACTTCATCCTTGCGACGTCAGAGGCTCTTACTTCATGACACGGCTTCGTCGACTCCTCGGTCTTCTTCGATCTCTGCTGCCATACAAGCAGAAGCATGAAGGACCAGCAGGTCTCCCTTGAGAGTTCCAGGGGTAGAGGTGTAAGGACTGCATAGGTTCATGTAAGAGGGCTTCAAGTATATGATGAGGGCGAGGTGGCGGTCCCCAAGTCAATCATTTCCGGGCTTTCTGAAGCTGTTCTTGCCACTCGCTTTTCTCTGGCAGATCACAATGAGTGCAGTTCCAACTGACCAGCCGTTTGAAGACTGGAAAAGTAAGCTAAGTGCACTGCACTTCTCCGACGAACGAACAGTCAAGCGTCAATATTTTCTCAACATGCATCGCCTCGTACCGATAAGGGACAACTTCAGGCCAGGGGAGGACGTCGCGTGTCAAGCCGACGTTCATTACAACTTGGCTTGTTTTGAGCAAAATGGTGGCTATGACTCCAGAGTTCAGGATGCCTCCTTCATCAAAAAAACCGTTGAAGCCTTTTTCACAAACCGTCGGATAGATTCAGACCACCCCCAAGAGCTCCGTGAAATGATCGGCGACGACCTTACGCAGTTCTGCATGTCTGCTCTCAAGAAAAAGTACCGAAACACTTCGTTTATCGTTTTATCCCATTCAGAGTTCGAAGATGTTCGGCAGATCTCAAGTCAGCTGCAGCAGCACGGATGGACTTTCGTAGGAGGACCTGCTGGTTGGGGTCTTAAAACGCTAACACCTGCAACTCCTCATTCTAGGGCTCAGAGCTCACCGTCTATCACCAATATGTCCTCGGCGGTTGATGAGCTCTCGGATAAACCCTCCGATAGCTCGAATTTTCAACCGCAAGCTGACTCTCAGCTGAGTCAATGCAAAGAGGTCTATCAATACCTCGTCGTGTCAGTCACTCCTGGGCGCTACTACGTGAACCCAAATCGCCATCGCGATGGGGTCAGCGGGGGGGCCTCCGCGCGCTCGAGATAGTCAGTCCCCTACTTCTAGTCGAGCTCTCTATCTTCTCGGGGGGACCGCTGTTTGGCGCAATGGGGCGAGTGCGAAGATGGTTGTACTGTACATATGCATGCCCTGTTCGCTGTGCTCTTGCTATAGTGTGCATTCCGCCCGCCTTCGCTGAAGACGACTCCAATACTAAACACGCCCGTACACATCTTTTTATGTGTTCGCACAAGATGTGTACTGCTGTTTTCACTCAAGAGTGCAGGTCTACCTGAAAATGTGGCCCCGGCAAGTGTCTTCGTACTGTTGGATTTCAATGGATGCGGGCATTATTGAGGTTGGTCATTCTCTCAGCTGCAGGGTAATGCGTCGCAGGAGAAGGTCGCAGCGATGTCATGCTGTTATGCTGGAGATCGGCTTCCGCAGCGGCGGAAAAAGAGGGGCGGAAGTGGGGGGACAAAAGGCTCAGAAGCCCTGAGGACAGGAAGGAGGGGAGCACATATACTCTCGTTGATCACTCCGAAAGAACAGCTTGAGATGCCCACCGAGTGCGAAAGACTGCATTTGCGAGCTATTCTAAGTACTCATTCCGACATTCTCCGCGCAGAGTCCGACGCTCTGCAGCTGTGCTCTCGTCTCCAGTGGCAATCGCGCACAGAGGAGGCTCGCCAAGAAGCGAAGAGGAGGTTGAGCGCAGAGTCGCAAGGAATGCAAAGGAGTGGTCAGTGGCCTTTCCCGGTAACAATGGAGCTGCGATCTGGCTGGCCATTTCTCTTACGCTTCGTAGGTCCAAGCCTTAAAATGGCGCTGCTTTTTCTCCACTCCTCCCATCCTCCCTCTTCCAGTACTCCCACATTCCACGAAGTACCCCATCCCTCCGCCACGGGAATCCCTCCGAGCGGGTCACTACGTGAATATGGACCAGTCAGTCAAGAATGCGACGAAGACGGTCACCAACGACCATCCCAAGGACACTGACAAGCATTGGCATTCTGTTCTGCACATTGGATTTACCAAAGTGAGCGACGAAGGCGACGAGGAAGGAGGAGAAGACGTGTGTATTGCTCCGACGTTGAGCGTGGCATTCTTCAAGAGGATTGGTCCAAATGCACAACGTCTAGGGGGAGCGCAGCAGCAGGTCGAAGATGCGTTCCGCACGGTTCTCAAGCAGGTCCGAGATTCTCGATCGAGGACAGACTTTTCCTCTGCCACTGCCACTGAGGGAATAAAAGAGAAACTGCAGACGGATCTGTATCGGCGATTTCCAAGGCAAGACAAGACATCGAGTTTTCGGTTGTTTCTGATGTCAAATGGAAACGGCTAGTTACAGACCCAACGCAAGAAGAGTCAAGTGAATGGCGACTGCAAGGAACTTTTCCCGATGCCGAGAAGGTTCAGACGATGAGTGAGGACCTCCAAAAGGCTCTCAGCGGCCCTGGTGCTTATTCCGTCTGCATCCCTGAGTTTCGATTCGCGGAATCTACCTCTGCCTCTCGAAAGGGGAAGGGAGGGAAGGAGCAGACCTTACAGAGCGCATCGCCCGGCACAAGGGCTGTATCCAGCACGCGTTCTGCTAAAAGGGGGCCCGGTACAGGAGGTAATCCTTCCAGCCCCCATGGCTCGAAGCGATCCCGTGGTCCCCGTGGCTCCGGCTAAGCTCAATTATATCTTGACCATACTGTACGTACAGCAAGTCTCGAAGCTCCAGGGGTAGCCTCACATTCTACTGTTTGTCCATTCAAGATGGCCGCCCTGTGTCTATACATACCTTGCAATGCGAATTCACCTCGAATGGATTTGACTGTTCGTACGACTTCTTTTACATGCACATATATATGTACACACCTGTATTGCCCGCTATGGGCGTCGTCAGGAACTCACCCTCAACTCACGAAGCAAATGACGAAGCCAGCTTTGTCGAGTACGGTGGCAAGGAGTCCGCCACAACGGATGAAAGTCTCGAGTTGGGATCATCCCAGAAGTGTCTCCGTGCCTTCCGACACACCCTGTGAGTGAGTGCAGTCTCATAAATATCAATCTGCGCAGATGGATCGCATGCCCCGCCATGCCACAAGCAGGCTCGTGTACCTCGCCATCATGTGCGAGATGCGCCCGACTCCCCTGAAATCATTCACAGCGCGCCAGAAGTCCTATTTTTTGGAAGCCCTCTTTTACATTGTACAGCTCGTGTGTGGAAGTCCTGAAATACAGCCGTCTTTTGCTGTGTCCTCTCGTGTAGTACAGGGCAGGTAATTGGGGAGAGGCAGGGAGAGAGCAAATGATTTTGCGCAGATCAAGCTATTCGGGAATCGCAAAGCAGTAATATCACAAACAGCGGAAGGGGCTCCGGACACCTCAAGCGGCTAGATTGAGAGAGAAGACTTGCCGCGTCCTAAGTACTGAGAGGCGTTGGCGACTCAGACTATCCTCTTGCAAAGGTCTGACTATCAAAATTAAAGTTACTGCGCTCCTGATGACACTCCTGAAAGGTCCACAGACACAAGAGCGCGAACACGCGACCATGGCAGCCGACCCTGCCCTGACCTGGCATTTTGTGGTCACCTTCGACTTCCGCAAGGTATTGGAGCATCGAACCTCGAGTCGAGGAGCGCTACTTGGAATATTTGCCCACGCCAATATGTGTAGAGAGCAACATAGCCCAACACCGGCGGCGAGGTCTGCCCCACCGCTCACACAAGTCAGCGACAAGGTCCATCAACAACTCGCTGCAGCACTTTTTCGAGAGGGGGTTTTCATGAAGGAAGCCTATCGCTTGTACCATGGGGTTCCGCACAGAGCCTCGGTGCTGATCATGCTCAGGTCTCGACGGCAGGCCTCTCTCGAGCAGTCCTGTGCAAGTATACACGAATTCGCTCTGTGCAAGTCCCGATCCTCGCATCGAGCTGGTGGTGGAATCCGGTGCAACATTGAGTGTCCGGCGATGCAACGTCAATCTTTTAACAAAGTTCACGGATGTTGAAGTCCCGACATTGTTGAATGCTGGGAGCGCGTGAGCCATTGAGTGTCTCTCGACCAGCCTTTTGTCATACAACCGTCATCGCTGACCGACCAATTGCATCGTTGACCGTACAGGTGCGAACGGGCATTTGCATAGTTTTCCGCCAGATTGATCTGTCAACTGGACACCTCTGTTTGAAGATTCTCTAATAGGCGGAGTTGGCGCCAACCCACGTCGGTTGACACGAAGTACCCCAGGCCATCAGCAGCCAACGGAGTTGACAGAAGAAAAGTACAAGCACCAGAGATTACATTATTTTGGTCAGCCCGAGCCAAGATGCCTTGGAGTCGCCTCTGATGAATGGAGACGACCCGAAGAGAAACATGCAGTGGTCAAGCGACACGGTTCCAGAACTTGCGGGCTCGAGGCGAGAAAGCTCCTTGCATCGCACCGGTGGGACACGGATGAGCAATGCGGCACAAGGGGGGATTTTGGTCTGGCAGTTCGCAGGATGGGAGTCTTCTGTGAAGCTCTCGGCCAAATGCACATGACAAATCGGATTTGGAGAAGCATAGCCTCCTTGACGAGAACTGGTCGATATACGTAAACGTGTGAGAGTGACGACCAGACTCATGGCATTTGTATGCCTGAACTTCTCAGTCGCCTAGGCTCGCCAACACGGCGCAAGCGAAACGCGAAGGTGAACGCAGAAAGTCTAGGCCCTCACGATCACACCTTAGCTCTTGGCTTCTCTCAGAGCCGAAACCGCTCTGACGTCCTATGACAATGGTCTGTGCAAGGCCTGAGTCTTAGGTTAGGAGCGCGAATTCGTCCTTCTCTTCGTCCGGTCAGTCTATACTGGCAAAAAGGAAATATGCTCCGCTTGAATATGGGGAGCAGGTAGGGTGGGGAAAGAACGCGCAAGCGAAGTATAAAGAGGCCATCCTGACCAGCCTAGTCCTCTGTTCTCCAAGCTTGAGACACACTCGTACTGTGACACCCAATGTCTTCACACCATAGCCCACTCGACGAAGAGCCTACTGAGGAGGAGGAGAAGGAGGAGAAGGTGGAGGAGGTAGTCAGCCGCCCGTCCCCCAAGCATCCGACGGACCCCGCGGTCGAGTGGCACCTTGTGGTCTCGTTTGACTTGGACGTCGCCACCAACCTCACCGATGAGGACCGGGAGCTCTTCAGGTCCAATTCTGTCATCCCAATACGTGCGGCCAGCAAAATAGCCCAGTATCACCGAGTTGCGAGCCAAGAAACCGAGAACAAAGGAGCCGCACGAGCCGTTCACCGCAGCCTCAAGACGTTCTTTGATCAGCATATACAATCAGCGACTTGTAGGCTGTTGTGTCAGGAGCGTCTCGATGAACTTTTGCGTGAAGTGGAGAGGACGATTCAGACGACAGGAGATCCCGCTTTGGGAGCGACTACACATGTGTCCGTATCCAACTGGTGGGACTGGCGAAGCTTTCTGCGAGAAGCCGATGATCCTCAGTCTGGGTGGACCCTAGCTAAGCGACAGCCTGACCCAACGGGCGGATGGCCATCTCTTGGGCATTGCCAACGCTTCTTGGGATCGCAGACGGGCAGAGGATCCTCTTATGGCCTTCGTGGGAAAGCACGCTCGTTGAGAAACACTCCACGTGGGGCCTCAGCGAGCGATAGCGCCGACGGCGCACAGCCAGCAGTCTATTACGGCCAGATATGGCATTATCACAGGTCGACTTCGAGGGTGGTGCCTAGCACAACCCTCCCCGGGACAAGCTCGACACCTCAACGCTCTGGCACGTTTGTACCCACGGAATACACATTTAGGGCGGAGGTGATGGATTCATCACAGCTAGGATTCGGGACATACAATCCCTGACCACCCCAAGCTTGTTATGTACATACGTCGCGCTTCTGCGGTGTCTCCTCGATTGGCTTCGATGGTCTTCCAACGAGCCTTGCGCTTTTTTTTTCTATATGCATATGTTCATTTCTTTCATCTGTGGCCGCGATTCAACGGCAGGCAGCAGGTTTCCGTCTCTCCCCTCTGCCTTGGGCCCCCGTCCCGGGTTCTTCTTTCGCCTCGAGATTTCCGGCGCTGAACGATGCTCTCCCTGTCATCCTTTGTTCGTGTAGCCCCTTTCGCTCTATCTCCTTATCAGCACAACCCTTCACAGTCCACAAAGGTCCGTTCGCCACTCCAAGCCCTCCTCCCCACGCCGCGCAGCGACCATGAAAGGTCTCGTACAAAGTCGGGGCGGGCCTCAAAGGTCAAGCCACAACAAAGACTGGCGGGCTCACCTCGCTACGCGTCAGAGAGATCATATAGAAAAGAGCCCGCCCCGCGAGACGCATGACTCTACTCCGTGTACGCATCCTGACAACTGCTCACTGTACGACAAACTCAGTACAGCCTCTGACGCCCGGCGTGTCAGATTTGAATTGCCGCTGCTGGAAAGCCAAACCGCCACACTCAAGTGCCACACTCGTCCGCCCACCAAAAAAGATGGGCGCTCTCACCCGTTTCTTCTTCCACCCCGTACTATCTCAGCCCGGCATCTCGCTCGGTCTCACAGCGCTGAGCTTGCTCCTGCTCGTACTTGTGCTCCTTTCGGTCCCGGGACCAATCAAGAGCCTGTACTGGTTCAGCGTCGATGGGACTGACGGGCCATTCACTGCCGGCGTGACCGGCTGGTGCAGTATGTCACACAGACTCAGCTTGGATGCGGACATGGCTGACGAGCAGTGACCGACACGTCAAACTGCACGTACGCTCCCCTGTCCGACAACAGCTACTTGAACAGCATGATCAACACGGGCGAAGCATTGACCGTGCGCATCATGCTGCCTCTCGGTCCGTCCCGTGCGTCTCCCCAAGATCGGTCCGCTGACTTGCAGCTTGTTACTGGTCGATCGTCACGCTGGTTTTCTGGATCCTCCTGACGGTGACCACGCCGATGGGTTACCAGATTGTCGACCTGGATTCCATCTCCCGCCACCTTCGCTTCGCAGTGGTCGAAGCCTGCGTGCTTTGCGTGTCGCTCTTCGGCAACGTGCTATGCTGGATGGCATTCGGGTTTGGCAGGCAGGCGTACATGAGCGTAAGCGCCGGCGGTGGGCACCCGAAGTCTGGCCATGCGATGGAGACGCAAGTCAGCTTTTCGGACTGAGGCGCAACTGACCAGCAGGACCGCCGTCGCTGCCATGATCTCCCTCTTCGCCCTCTTCACTGCCGGCTGGGGCCTACATCTCCGTCTCCGCCAAGCCCAGGGCAACTGGAAAGAAGAGGCCGTCATGGTCCGACGCCGATCGATGGCCATGCTTGCCAACGCCAAGTCGAATGCGGCAACATCGTCAACGGCTGTAGGCGGTTCGGAGGCTAGCGAGACGGTGCCAGGCTACAAGCGAGGCAGCATGTTGAAGGACCCCGAGTTCGGCTACCAGGCTGACAACGCTCCCACCGAGGAGCTGGACGAGAAGGCGGCCGTCCGCGAGCATGGAGTTCGGCGGGTCTCGTGAGTGCTGTCCGGTCTCGAATGAAGCCGTGCAGTCGCCTGACTAGCAGGCGGATGCTGCCTCCACCACCCCCAGCTGCCCATAGCGAGGCCAATACCCAATGAATCGCGTCGAGTAGACGAGCCAGGAGGAGGCAAGTAGCCAAGAACGATGCACGTAGACCGTGCAATGATGAGTGCTACCTATGCGAGCTGCGTCGAGTTAGCTTGGAGGGCCTGAAGATTAGCTAAGATGTTTCGATAGCCTATGCACGTTGAAGATGCGCCAGTATTGTCACGATCGGGTGACGCGCTTCGCCATGAGTACTTAGCAGTGTGAGCATGGTATGATGGCATGACGTCCCATCTCCCGCATCCGCTGTCCACAATCAAGGTGTCTACACCCCCTACCTTGCCGCCTGCAACGTCTGATAGTTGCCACCGGCGGCCCCCATGATGCTACTCATGAGACTTCCTGTCCCGCTCGCCACACTCCCGTTCGGGCTCCGTGCCGCGTCCCGCTTCACAGTCTCCTCTATCACGGTAGCTGCCGGTCTTGTGATCTCCAGCAAATTGGCGTCGATCAGGAAAGTTTCGTCGGTCGTGGTGTTCCGCATTGTGTTCGGGTCGTGGACCTGGAAAGGCCCGGCAACCAGATTCGGATGGGACTTGTCGAGAGTATGCAGGTTGATCTGGCATAGTTGGTCCGAGTTGAACCACAGGCCGTGCTCCATGTGATACCGGTAATTCCTGTTGAGATACAGTTCGGCGGCGACTTCGAGTTGGACAACGTCTTGTGGTTGAGAGTAGAAGATGTAGAAGAGCGTTTCTTCTGCGAGGTCGGACAGTTTCGTCTCGATTGGCTTGGCTTGAACGTGATAGCAAGCGGGCGTATGCCATGCTTCTTCGATTCGAGGTGGACGGGCATTTGGATCTCGCGGCTCCGTCCAAGGTGCGACTAGTGATGGATACAACGGTGCGCTGCGAGTCAGCGATGAATGCGCAACTCCCTGCTCAATTTCGCTCACTTTGACTCCACATCCACGCCCAAGTCGCTCAGGTCCACGCCGAACATCAAATCTCCCTTGTCGCCGTTATTCAGATATGCCTGTATATTCAACAACAAGGATTTGAGATCCCAGTTGTCAACGGGCGATTGCAAGATCTGCTGCACCGGCCGCACTATGGGTTCTTGCGGGACATGTTGACGAGGAGAGTGTCGTGTCCATGACGAGTCTGTTGTGGACGATGGACCACCTGTAGGTGCTTGTCTCAATGGGGCGTTGGCGGAAGTCGTGGCATCCGTATGTCCTAATCCATTAGGAAGAGTCTGTGGTGACGTCGGTTGGTTGCTCGGTGCTGCCCGCAAGAAGTTTCCCATCTTCCTCCATCAGCACACTGCCACGCCCCCTCTCGCACCGCTCACTCGATCCTCCCCTTTGCCTGGCGGTCCTCCACCTCCACCGGTAGCATTTGCTCCCAATGCTGGGAAATCCTCCCCTCTGAGAGATTGATTGGGTGGGAGACCGTTCGGTTGACCTGCTGCACCTGGTGAGGGACCTGCGATCCCTGGCGGTGGTGCCAATGTACTCTGTTGGAGGAACATCTGCTGTTGCAAATGAGGATGTTGGTTTGACGGCGCTGCCTGATGTGTTGGCTGTGCTTGGGCCGCATAGCTCGATGTGCTCGGATGCGCGGGTTGAGTACCGAGAGCAGGGAAATCATTCGGATCTTCCTGGTCAGCCCTGCCTCACGAACCTCATCTTTGCATCCCAGCGGCCTTCAAGCCTTCATCCGGGCGCAAGGCTCACCTGCAGCTCTTCCTGCAAAGCCCGGTGGCCCCGCTCTCCCAAGAGCCCCTGCGGTTTGAGGAAACCCCTGAGCCCCTAAAACGGCTCTTTGCGGTTGCGCCTGCGGTGCTCCCTGCGTTGCTTGTTGCCCAGCTGTCGCGTAGAACATAGCTCCTTGCCCTCCTGCCTGCTGCTGTTCCGGTGTTGAGCCAAACTCAGGTAATGTGTGCGATGAACGGGTTGATGATGCTGCTTCACCTCCATCAGCCCCATCGTCTGCCTCACACGGGTGTACGGACCCGTCGATCTGCTCATGCCACGCCCTCCTGAGGTCTCTGGAAGAAATCAGGGGTCTGTATTCGGCGAAAAGGCGCGAGAATGTGTTTGTAGATGGACGCAGAAAGCGAAGCAACCGTGTCAGCCGAGCTCGATATATGGCCTTTTTGGGCGCAAAGAGCCTCACGGGTGGTTGTTCGGTTACTCTGACGTCTGTCTGAGCGCGCCTTGAGTCGTCGAGCTATGTAGCAGAGCTCTTCGCAGCGGTATGAAGGAGGAGACTAGCATCCATTGTAGCTGCAAAGGCCTTGGCTCTGTCAACCGGCGAGGGGTCCCAGAGCTCAACCCGGAGATCTTCGGTGATATAGCGGGTGGCAATTCTGGAAATCGCCCCTCTTCGACGTCGTCGACGGTGATGAGTATGCTCTTCTTACCTACACCCGACTCCCATACGGTCTGACGTGAGAGCTCGGCACGGAAGCGTACAGTATGGTGAGCCTACTTGACGCATTTGATGGTGTGTACCGACTAAGATTACAGGCCGAATTGCGATATACCCTCAACACGCAATTGGAGCAACGTGAGTGACTAACTCTGGTTGTGTCCAAGGAAGGGCAAAGCATGTGATCGGGACAGGCCTCAGGTCGGGGCATGTGGGGCAAAGATCAGACGTGGATGCTGGGGCAAAATTGTGTCGTCTCAATGGTCGCAACAGAGCGCAAACCGCGGAAGACACATAGGCAACTGCTTACTTCAAGTCCACGCTCGGTATACTGGCACGGGACATGCAGACACCACAAAATAGTGAATCACTCGCTCAATATCTCAACAGCGTCAGCGTCTGACACAATAGCGAGTGGCTCACCCATCAACACCGAGACACTGCAGCGGCTATCATTGGCCACCCACCCCTGCTGGCCTATATCGCAATAGCCGACGGCGAGTGTCAAGCGAGAGAGAAGTTCGAGTTGATGGAGGTGAGCTGGCAGGGATGTTCAGCCTCTGCATGGGATGCTGACGTTGCAGCGAATGCTGCAGCCGTGTGGTAAACCGCCGGGCAAGACGGACGATTAGACACGTAGACGACGCGGAGCCTGATTGTGTGGCGATCGAGCAGCGAGTCATGTACGATGACGGGGACACGTCAATTGTTGTATAATGCATGCAGCCCATCTACGTGATCGTGCGCTCTAGTCGTGCTTGCTCTTGTGACCACCCTTCTGCCTCATGTCCACATAGCAGTCGCCCCCGCGCCACGTGGTTTCATGACTTCAGGCGCGGGCGCGCTTTGACCTCGCTGCCAGCGCTACTTCTTCAACGCTCAGATCATCTTTCTTCACTCTTTTGTCTCTCTCTACACGCGTCGTGTCTGCTTCTCTCGTACTCGACTATCACTCCAAGAGGGGAGACACTGTCTTCGAATCAAGTCCGGCCCTGCGACAGCTCACAGAATCCTCCAACATGTCGGGCATTGGCATTGCAAAGTGAGCATTCCTTTGCGCCCTTGTCATGTGCAGTCACTAACGTTCAGCTTGCCGAATCAGGTGCGCAATCTTTACCATATTCGAGCTCAGCGTGGAATGTGAGGGTTCGATGTGTGCTCATGGGACAGCGGCACAAGATTGTCAACCAAAGGGGCGGTCATTTCACCGTTATGGTAGTCGGTGGGTGCGCGCAGCTACGACGCCCCCCCGTAGCTGAACGTCAGGCGAGTCAGGTTTAGGCAAGACGACTTTGATCAACACCCTCTTCGCGACCGAGATATGTGCTCCACGGAATTACCAGCAAAGGTCAGTCTGTTGTCCCCTGTCACGACATGCAGTTCGAGCTTCGCGCAAACAGAGGTCCGAGCTCACATTAAGACACGCTAAGCAGATGGACAAGACGACCGAGGTGGAGATCCTCAAAGCTCAGCTGGAAGAAAGGGGATTCAGCATCAAGGTGAAAACCTCATGCTGTGATCAGGAGAAGCTCATGCTTTCAGCTCACTGTTATTGACACTCCTGGCTTTGGCGACTATGTGAACAACAAAGAGAGGTCAGCCGGGAGCACCGCGTTACCCCGGGGTATGGCTGAGAATCAGCTGGGCTCCTATTGTCGAGTTCATCGACGACCAGCACGAGTCCTTCATGCGTCAGGAGCAGCAGCCTCATAGGAGCGAAAAGCAAGACCTGCGAGTGCACGCGTGTTTGTACTTCATTCGACCCACCGGACACACGTCAGCTGCTTTGGCAATTCATCTGTCCGAAGCTGATGTCAGGCTCAAACCACTCGACGTCGAGATCATGAAACGCCTCGGAACTCGTGTCAACCTCATTCCTGTCATTGCCAAAGCGGACACAATGACCCCGGACGAGATTCACAACGCCAAGATGATCGTGAGTTTGTGCTTCCCTTTACGTTTCGTTGCTGACCAGCGAGATTCGGGAAGTCATTGCCGCTCAGGGTATCAAAGTGTACACACCTCCTATCGATCCTGAGGATGAGAATGTTGCCGAATACGCCAGGGTCATGCAGTCTTTCATGCCCTTCTCCATCATCGGAAGCACCGACGATGTTACTACACCGGATGGACGTGTAGTGAAAGGCCGGGAATACCTTTGGGGTGTTGCGGAGGGTCAGCTTCCTCTGCATTGTAACACCAAAGCTGACAATGTAGTTGAGAACGACGAACATTGCGACTTCAAACGACTGAGATCACTGCTCATCCGAACGTATATGCTCGACCTCATCACGACTACCGAGGAGAACCACTACGAGTCTTACCGCCTCGCGCAGATGGAGACGAGGAAGTTTGGCGAACCCAAAGTCAAGAAGCTGGACAACCCAAAGTACCGCGAAGAGGAGGAGCTTCTCAGGAAGAGGTTCACCGAGCAGGTCAAGGTGGAGGAGGCAAGGTTCAGGCAATGGGAGCAGCACGTCAGTTTTGGAGCCTACTTATCGGTCATATGCTGATTCTGTTTAGCTCATTGCCGAACGGGATCGCCTCAACAAAGATCTCGAATCGGCGCACTCTTCGATCAAAGCCTTGGAGGCGAGTGCTGCTGCATACAGAGGCGTCCCCATCGCTGATTGACCAGTCCGAGCTTGAGCAGATCGCGGCGTACCACCGCCAGGGATCTACCGTTGGTCGTCGATAGTGCCCGCCAGCGTATTCTGATTCGAAATCCGCCCTGTTGACCTGGGACACTTCCTACCTGTTTATGACCCTTCATGCCTTGACGATTCTGTGCACTGAACGTATGCCTAGCTGGTAGTAATGATGCATGTTGCATCTACAGAAGCGAAGACAGCACGTCTGGAGGTCACGGTCGGACCGGCCGAAAAGTAAAAATGTTCCGGACAACCGGGATGGATGGATTATTTTGTGGTTTCACCTCGTCCATCTTGTACCCCTTTCCTCGAATCAAACGATCAATCAAGGTAGACAACTCGCACAGCCCCTCGCACGCCCTGCCTTTGTAGTGTCAGGCCCCTGGTCCTGAGCGTCGTCTTGCAAGGGAATACGCGGACTCCCATTCGCCAATTTTCGCTGGTATCACCTTGGAAACCGACCATCTCGATCAAGGACTTTCTTCTCGCTCGACATTTTCTTGTCCTTGCAACCAGCCCTGCGTACGAGTGCCATGTCCGTCCCGACCTCCTGCCCCGTCTTGCCCAACCCACGCTCGCCCACGAGCCCACTCCCTCCCCTACACCCGGCTGTCCCGGGCTATCCCGCCGCGCCATCGACCAGTTTCGTCCTCGGTACCCGCCGATCCCAGCTCGCACTGGTCCAGACCAACCTCGTCGCCGACGCCCTTCGCGCTCTGCACCCACAATGGACGTTCGTCGTGGAAGCGATGACCACCGCTGGTGACCGCAACCAGACGACACCGCTGCACCTCCTCTCGCCGTACTCTTCTTCCCAGCCGGCGAAGAGCTTGTGGACCGACGAGCTCGAGGCCAAGCTCACCGCGGGCGAGCTGGACATGCTGGTTCACTCGCTCAAGGACGTGCCGACGGTGTTGAAGGACGGGTGTGAGCTTGCGTGCATGTTGGAAAGGGAAGATCCGCGGGATGCGCTCGTGATGCGCAATGGGAGGCCCGAGGGTAGTTTGGCAGAGCTAGCGCCTGGGAGTGTGGTGGGCACGGGCAGCGTGCGGCGTGTCGCGCAGCTCAAGCGAGCACACCCGCAGCTCGTCTTCCAGGACATGGTACGTTGCATGTCGTTGCACATATACCAATTCCATTGACTCTTCAGAGGGGCAATCTCAACACCCGTTTCCGCAAGCTGGACGACCCCGAATCGCCCTTCGCAGCCCTCATTCTCGCCTTGTCCGGTCTGACTCGCGTCAACATGCACCATCGAGCTACTGCGCCTCTCTCTTCGCCTGAATTGTTCCACGCTGTCGGCCAAGGCGCACTGGGTGTTGAAATTCGGACATCTGACGACCGCGTACGGCAAGCGTTGCGAGGTGCCGGGCACTGGCCAACAGAATGGCGTTGTGGGGCCGAGCGGGGCTGCCTGCGGGTATTGGAAGGCGGCTGCTCGGTACCCGTCGGCATCGAGTCGGAGCTGGAAGAGGTCTCCGAAGCCCCAGAAGGGCTGGAGGAAGAGCCCTTGACCGCCAACTCGCCGACACTGCACTTCTCCGGCCTGCTCGACAGAGACGCATCGTATCCGAAAGCAGCGGGAGAGAAGCCGGGTCTACGGAAACGATACGCGCGCATGAAGTTGCGGGGATGCGTCACTTCGCTTGACGGGCAAAGGCAGGTGGTCCGGGCTGCCGAGCGGGTCGTGGGCAGCTACAGGCAGGCCGAGAAGTTCGGCGAGGACCTTGCGCGGATGTTGAAGGCGGAAGGCGCCGGCGAGATCCTAGACGAGATCAACGCGCAGCGGAGAGAGCGGGAGAGGAAGGATCTGGAAAAAGCGCTCGAAGCGAGCAGACAAGCGGCGGCTTCGTCTGGCGCCAAAGCGTCCGGCCCCTCTGGGGCTGAGGAGCAGGGCGGTGAGAGCACCGAGGGCAGTGAGGGCCGGAGCGAGGCGGGGGAGGACAAGCACAAGCCCGAGACGGAACCGGGCACACCGGTCGAGGTGCTGCTTCGGTGATTCATCTTCACATGCATCGCTCTCATTGTCTTGCTGTCTCTTCTCTTTCTATTCATCCTCTTCAAGCTTTGTATCACTGATCCACTGATCACGCTCTTCACCACGTCTTGCCGAACTCGTCCATGCCCATCGTCCCCATCGTCCCCGCACTACTGCGCCTGCTGTGCTCTGGCGTGTTGCTCGACTTGCTCGCGCGCCGAGCGCGCTCCTCGCCCTCGGCATCTTCCGACACCCGCGCTTGAGCGGCCGACCACGGGAACTCCAGCCGGCCGGTCGAAGTGCCGGCCGCTGCCGTTGCAAGACGATTGTCCTGGCCCCAGCTGGTCGGGCGTGACGCGGGCCGCGAATGGCCGTCAGAGCTGAGGCTCGGGTACTGCTCTTCCACCGGCGAGTGGACGCTCTCTCTCCCTACGCGGGAGAGGATGGTGTCCATCGACAGGCGCTTTGCGCGCCTCGGGTCATCGTTCGAGGGCGTCTGTGAGGGGGCGCGCGAGAGCGTGTATGCGCCTTGGGGCGTGTAGTATCTCGGCCGGGAGAAGTTGGGTGTGCCCTGCGTCGAGCCGGAATGGGCGGATGACATGCTGTGGCTGGTCGCCATAGGTTGAGGGAACGCCGGGCGTTCGGGGTGGAAATCGTCGGGAGTGGGTGAGGACTCCGGAGACAGAGGCAGCGGGACACGCCGGGGGGAAGGGGGGACCTGCTCGAGGGGCGATAGCTCGATGGGCGACTTGTGGTCATGGTCGTGGTCGTGCGACTGCAAAGTGTCCGGGACGATATGTGAGGGATAAGGCGGGTTCAAGTCGTGCCCTCGATGCTGCGAGCCGAGAGTGGTGAACGGGCTGGCGGACTGTCGGCGGCTGTGCTTCCCGTGCCGTCTGTTCGACCACGGGAAGCCGAACTGCGTAGCTGCGGCGGGCGAAGTGGGCGAGGAGACGGTAGACATCTGAAACGATGCAGTAGACGAGGTGGGCTTGTGCTTTGCCAAGGCTTTGTAGGTCTCGAGTGTCGACTGAGACATTCGGGGCGGGCCTGGGCTTCTTCGGGAGGAGCCAACACGCGCGCCGATCGTGTACGTCACGTACGAGCCCCATCTGCTGCATCAGCTCTGAGGGGTGTCACAGCAGGGAGAGCTCACAGCTGAGTGAGCAGCAGACCTATTGCGATGACCCAAAGAAGCACTGTCCAGACGGTATCGATCGCCCGGTACGAGTGGCGCTGATTGAAGCCCCAGTACACGAGCAGCGCAATAGCAGAAGCAGACTCGTCGTCAGCTCCGCTTCCGCGATCACAGATCTCCATTGCTCACCTTGGTGATCAAGCTTTGTATTGCCGCGAATTTGAGCAGACCGGATACAAATCCAGGCCGCCACTCCATCCGATCTGTTGGTAAGGATGACTTGTATGATCCAGCGTACAAGGGAGACTCACAGCCCAGGAGACCGAGGAATGTCATCTGCTCAGTGGTCGCTTGGAACAACCTGACATGAGCCACCTGACAGTCCGTGCGATGACAGCAAACTGACCAGATTATTGCCGATACAAAGAACGTCATTGATTGGGTGTACTCGAACACGGTCACGGTGAATGAGATCGCTGCAATCGTCAAGAAATGATGCAATATCCTGTTTCTCAGCTTGAACAAAGCGACATATCACAGCGCAAGCTCACATCGGGATGCGCATCGTGAGTCGGTAGATGAGCTCGAAGCAGTAGATCGACGACACGATCACGCCCGCGGTGCGCAAGCAGTAGAGACCCCAAAGCGTGTATGTTCCCGCAATAGCTGGCGTCGAGGCGAGCTGCAGAGCCAGTGCAATGGCAGTGAAGCCGACGTTCATGGTATCTTGGGATCAGCTGGGATATTTTGTCAAAGTGGGTAGGAACGTACAGACGATGACGTTCTTCTGGTGGTCTAGAGGTAGTTGGGGGAACACCTGAGACGCACGGAAATACGTGCTGTACTGTGAGCAAGGTAATACAAACCATATCAGGCCGGACTCACAACCAGAGGACCTTGGCCACGACATAGTAGAAGAGCAAGTATCCTGAACATTCAGTTTGTATCAAAGAGAGCAGAAGACACTGACCGAACAATGCTGTCGCATACAGGGTCGGGTCCCAAGAATGCTCGTCTTGCGCCGATAATGATATTTCTGCTCTGTAAGCCTCATTCCTGAGTAACATGAAGACCGCTCGCCAAGCAAACTACTCAGAGCCGAGCCATTGGTCGCCGAAAATCCTCCCACCAACGCCTTGTTCTCAGGTGTTACGTATTTCGGCGCCAAGAACCCCTCTGGGAAGTGCGATTCGAGAACCACCTGGGAGTAGTCCCTACTCTGTCAGCGTCAGGCCCTGGGATGTTTCCATCCCCCACCTTGGAATACACATATCTCCTCCCGTCGGCCCGATGTGCGGGCAATGTACGGACGGACGCAGAGGTACCATGCCCACGTGCAGATGCCGACAGGACAAGTTATCCTCTCCCATGCGGTAGAACTGTCCTATAGGGATGGATCTGAGGAAGGTCATGCAGTCGTCGTGCGAGTCGTACTGCTGATTGTCCCCTGTGCAGTACGTAGTGCTGGCGTTGCACACTTTCTGCGCCAGGTACTCCTGGAGGATCTCGGTGCTGTTGGTTACGTTGCTCCCCAGACCTGCGCGCACCGCCATGTGGGGGATGAGCATGGGGACGATGATGTCAGACGCCCATGCCCACCGCCGGAACGCGGCGTCGTACTGCTCGATCTGCCGCTGCTCGTTGATGTAGAACCACGCGTCGACTTGTATGGGGAACGACATGTCCAACGCCGCATAGTAGAACTCGAACTTGACCGAAGCGGCGACCGTGTTATGCTCGACGGCGAGCGCAGTGACCTGTTGTCAGCGACGGCAGCCGATGCGGAAGGCATCTCACATTATATGAGATGGGGTCACCCAGCGGCGACGGGTCCATTGAATCTTTGGCGACATTGGCAAACAGCCCAAACAGATATTCCGTCGATAGCTCTCTTCCGTCAAAGTCCGCCGACAGGTCCACCGTCCCCGTCACGTCCTCTGCGAAGAGCGTGCTGTTGATGGTCGATGAGATTTCGGCATTATGGGGTGACAAAAAGCTGTCGGCGAAGACCTTGACCACCTCGACATAGTCATACGCAGAGAGCGCCCGAGCCGAGGCCGCGAGCAGGAGCGAAGCAACGCTCAGAAGCCTCATCCTGCAGGTCCGCGCTTTCCGCTGCGGACGAGCAGCACTGGGTGTGCGGACAGTGCTGGGCGGAGCAAGTCGAGTGCAGCGCACGCCCTCAAAGTATCAACAGTGTCGAATGCGGGCTATAGCCAGCCGGAGACCCGCTCCATCTAACTTCCGCGCGTCCCACGTCGGATTGCTTGCACAATTGCAGCAGCGGAGCGCGCCGACGAGGAGTGGTCGTTGGTGTCCGCTGCTGCGATGATGCTGATGCCCTGATGGGAGCTTAGTATGGTTGCCGCTCGTCGCGGCGCGACCAAGGCCTTTGGGTGCGAGGAAGATAGCTAGCGACGACGCGTGAGAAAGGTGCTTGTGCTTGTTGCTAGCTCAAAGCGTGTGAGAGAAGCAACAGCATCCTTCGCCATATGAATAAATGCCTTTGATGGCGGGTGCAGGGTGAGTCAGACTGGGCTGGGCGATATGATGGGATGCGGTGCGGTGTCGAGCAGGCGTCCGAAGCTCCCGTTCACATCGGCAAGCGATCCGTCCGTCCCTCCGTATATCCTTCTGCCCGTCTGTTTGACTGCACTGAATGTCTTTGCGCTCTCGCTTTGGGTCATCCGGCGACTGGGACGAGCTCGGTCCCTGGTCGGAGTTATGTCCGTTCATTACACACTTCCCATCGTCTGCCTGCGTAGTCAAGACTGAGAATAGAAGGTCAGAGGTCAGAGACCAGAGGTCATGGCGGGCGCTAGTCGCGGCCAGGGGGGTTTCGCACGGCGAGGCGGTGATGGCCCTGGGAAGCCCCACGCCATCAGTAGCAACGGCATTTCCGAAGAATCAGTGGCGGCGTGGCGACTTTTGATCATCAGCATCTCTCGGTGCGACAGTGACGATGTCTCGGAGACTGCGTCGCCAACGACTGAGCTTGAGTGAAAGGTGTTTATGTGTGACTTAGTCAACAACGCTACGCCGAATGCCAGAACCGAGAAACGCAACTTGTTCTCGGCGAGGAAGGATCGGCGGGCCTGGCCGAACAAGCAAGGACGGATGTGGCGGTGTCGGTGTGGCAGCTCCCTGAGGCGTCTCCGCCAGTGCATAGATTATATTCTCAAGGTTTGCACAGCTCAGAAGGCATTATATCACTACATGCCCAATACGCCCCGCTGCACATGCACGTTTTATGTGGTCTCACTCGGACGAGGCGACCTCGACGGAAGTCTGAGCTCAGCTCGGATCCAAATCCCTCTCGAGGCAACTCACGTCCCCAAGGCAACCCTCGCCAGGGAGCAGAATGTCCGAGGCGTAGACGTCCAACGCGTAATATTGGATCGTGTGGATGCTCTTGATACTCTGAGTAGCCTGTTATTCAGTCTCGACGATCTTCGACTTCAAGTTATCGGAAACACGTTTACTCCGTGCGCGAGGTCGACGGCCTCATGAGCAGTGTCGACGACATCCGATAGACCACCGCCGCTAGTGATCGGCAAGTGGAGGAGGCGATGCATGAACCAGCTTCCATCGGTGGCTTCGCGTCAGATATAGAGGCTGAGCACAATAGGTGACTCACACTCGGATCCTTGGCTACTGATGGTGTCGCCACCCGTGCAGAGGTGGTCGAGGGGTTTCTTGGACAGGAAGTACGTCGGGCACACAACGGTCAGCCTATATTCCGTCAGCCACAAGCGCAGTCTCAGTTCTGACGTGAGGACTGACTCGGGGGTAGAAGGGCTGAAATAGCCCGGGATGATACCGTATTGGCCGTCGCATTCGTTGTCGATATCGTCACACGTGAACGACACGTTGCCCTTGTCGCCATCGATGATTCGGTCATACAATCCCTGGAGTGCGTTGGGGTTGTTGACGGTACCGAACCAGCGCTGGAAGCTTTGTGTTCAGCTCGTATACACAGTCCTAGGAGGCGGCTCACTAAGTGTCATTGCCGAATCGACGCAGGTGGGCGCGGGCATGTTCGACGAGCTTGATGGTCTCTGCCAGCCCGTCGCCGATGAGCTCGAGCTGCGTGGTGTTGCAGCTGTTTCCCCAGACTTGGAATCGGTCGTTTCCCCCAGCATACCACTGGGTGGTGTCCGGCTCGAACGAGGCGACTACTTCGGATGCATCTTCCCCGGTGTTCCCGTTAAAGTCGTTGCGAGCCTGAAGGGCGGGCGCCGCCACAGCGAGAGCCGGTAGGACGAGGAGTGCGAGGGAGGCGAGCATGATGAAAGAAGAGTCGGGATATGGAACGTTTGACTCCCAGCTTACCGTTCCGAGACTATTTGTACTTCACCATACTGTCTGGATTCATACAAATAGTACCCCAAAACGATCTGTTAGACCTTGCAGTCCTCATCTAGAATGACCCGGAGCGATATCGCCTTGCCAATGATCGACACTCGCAGAAGGCAATGCCAGAAGAGCTTTCTTTCGGCACGCTCAATCCGATGCCAAGACTTTTCATGCTTAGTGCAAAGACCCCATAATTTGGATCTACGTCCCGTCATTGGTCTCGCCCGACAACTCAAAGAGGACTACACGGTCACCAAGCAGCAGCTCGTCTGCCACACTGCCAAACCCACAGACAGGCTCGGAACCGGGATACGGATCCGTGCCTGACTACTCGCTGATTGAGCCAAGTCCTCATTTTCGAGACGGGTGGCCAATCGTACATCGTACATTGACCCGACCCGGGCGGCGGGAGGATCGATGGTGGTGGATCAAGAGGTTCTGAAGGAGTGCGAGAGGAGGCAGGAAGACGAGGTGCTGGCCCTGGAGGTTTGTTGCCTGCAGAACGGCTGAGATTGCGCTAATGCCTACAGTCGATCTATGGGGATGCCATCCACGTCCTCCCGAACCCGTCCAACAAACCTGGCCGTCTGCTCTCCCTCACTGTCCCAATCACCCTCGCTTCGCCCGCTTCGGTGATCTTGTGCACTCTGGCGGGCGAGCAGTCGGCCTCGCAGCCCCTCGAGATCTCTCATCTGCCCTCGCTCAGCCTGAGGGTGCTCTTACCTTCTGCCTACCCCGTACGAGAAGCCCCTCGGCCGATCTTGTGCAAAGCCGTACTGCCGAGTCACGCCGACCAGCATGCTGCATGGCTCAGTCGGAGAGTGTGCAACGCTGTCGCTGAGAGAATGGCTGGGTGGTGGAAGGAGGACGCAGCAGGAGGCGACGGAATGGAAGTCCTGTTCCGTTGGTGGGAATGGGTGGCAAGTGGAGATTTCCTCTCTGATCTGGGTCTCCTCAGTGATGGACAATTGAGGTAAGTTCCAGATCGCAAAAACCTATCTCAATTGACCTTAGGCTCACCGTTCCACCTCTGCTGCCGCCATCTACCTTCCACACCCTGCTCAAGAGCTATAATGCCCAGCAGCTGCACTCTGCCTTCCAGTCAACGGCATATGCCTGCTCGATCTGCTTCGAAAACCGCTCGGGAAAGAGCTGCCTCCGTCTTCCTTGTGAGTGTATCTTGTAAGTCATGCTTAACAACGAGGACTAGGCTAAAGCTCAGCTGCACACCATGCTTGCACGCCTGCTGGTCTCTGGCGATAGGCGAAGGCACATTGGAGAGTGTGTCATGTCCGAGTCCGAGCTGCGTCAAGACCAGGGCAACCTCCTCCACGGCGGCTCAACGTGACGAGATGGACCCCGAACTCGTTCGATCAGTAGTGGGAGAGGAGCTGTACGAGCGATGGCAAGATCTGAAAGAGAAACGGCGAGCCGAGATCGACCCAGAGTTCACGATCTGTCCCAGGCCGAGCTGCCAGGCCGCAGTCCCGCCCCCTCCTGAACCGCTTCAGACAGACCTAGAGGCCCAGGCAGCCATCTCTCGCCGGGCAATACGGCTTTCAGACATAGCCAAGGCACCGACCGTGGGCACGAAGACAACGACTGCTCAGCGCGAACCGCCTTCAGCTATCGCGGGTGCCTCTGAGGATCGCTGGGTTCGGTATCGGCAATGCCCCAAGTGCTCCTTCTCCTTTTGCCTCTACTGCGGATCTGGGTGGCACGGCGTACACATCCCATGCGCCTTTCCCAAAACATCCGAAATCGCTCTTGAATACCTGTCCTATCCCGAGGGCAGCGCCGAGCGAGCACGTATCGAGCAGCGTCGCGGCAAGGCGAATCTGGAGAAGATCGTGGCACGTTACCTCGAGGACGAGCAGAATAGACAGTGGCTCGAGTCGAGCACACGTGCGTGTGCGGGCTGTGGAGTGCGCGTGGAGAAGAGTCATGGCTGCAATCACATGACTTGTGGAAGGTGTCATGCGCATTTCTGCTACCGGTGTGGGGAGAGCGTGTCTCCGACCGACCCTTACGCGCATTATCGCAATCCGGCCAAGGCATGCTTCGAGAAGCTGTTTGACTTGGAGGAGATCCAGAGGTTCGATAGGGAGATGCGAGGTCAGCCTGAGGGCTTTGCGAATATGATCGGGGACGAGTGGGGTCCCGGGGGTGTGTGGGAATGGTGACATGCCGTCATGGACGAAATCGCATAACATTGTAGCTATATGAGCATACCGAGTTCGGCAATCCCCTCCGGATCAACACTTCATGTATCGTCTTTTCAAGAGATGCCGGCGAGCTTCCTGCACTCGACTCGACATTATCTGTCTGGATGTCTTCAACCTCGACAGAATCACGAGTCCGTGCGAAAAACGGGCGTTTCGCGTATCGTTTCCCGTTGGATCACACTGTGACCAGACTCAGTCAGGATGCCTATCCTATAGTCCAGACTCTTCGTACAGTCATGGCAGAACCAAGAAACCGGCGGACCGGCCGAAGTGACCCCGGAGTCTGGCAACAGCAGTGTGACGCCGCGCTTGATCTGGTCGATCCCAAGATCTCTCCAATCCCTATCGCACGACTGGCAAGCACTACAATGGGTAAAGTATTCTGGGGTAGCGAAGTATCCCCTTTTGATGCTTAGAGAGGGCGCCTTGGCCTCTTGTGCTTCAGCTTCAAGGATTGCCGTGTGCGAGGCGCACACGAACTCCCCGTTCCACAATGAGCCGCCTTCAGAGCGGGACGAGCAGGTGCCCATAGTTTTGCACGCTCGCCGTGGATATCGGATCTTGTAAGGGTACAGCCACACAGGGTTGGGCGGTTCCGGGGTGCTGGCCTGCCTTGTCCGGAATGGCGAGGAGGGGCGCTCTGTAGGAGTGCTTTGGCTCCTGCGAGCGCTGGCAATCGAGCCGGGCATGGTGTTGATGAATATCAACTTGAAGCATGAGAATAGGTGGACACACCCTCTATCTCACGTCTCCACCGTCCCCATGCACGGGCTTCCGCCCTCTGACATCTCGGAGGCTCATGACAAAAGATCACAATGTTTCGCTCTATGACTCATTAGATCATCGATTCCGTACAGTACAGTACGCCTCTGGTGAAACGCATTGTGGTCAATTGGCCGTCCACTCTTTTCATAGCATGTTTTCATCCTTCATATGAAGAGCAATATCTCAGAAGAACGCCCCGTGCATCTGCTCGGGCACACTGGGGATTCTGCGGGTCCACACCGTGCCGTTCTCCCGGTCGATCCTCTCGTAAAAGTGATTGGTCGGATCCAGCGTGACGTCGGTCCTGGGTCTGCTGATGGTATACCCGTTCATGCGCGTCCTCAAATAGCTCTCCAGCCATTCCCTACAGTCGCGCCGAGCGCAACACCACGCGTCGGGCTCTTCAGCAACCTCTCTTGCCGCAATCTCCTCCGTCCACCTGAACTGCGAAAGTGTGACGATCGTGCCCCTATCGAGGTCGAAAGTCGGACTGTCCCAATTCTGCCAACAAGAGATGCACGATGGCAGCTCGGTGAGAAACGGAAGAAGCAGTGCGCCCCGGATTGTCCTCACTCGCGCCCCGTCTTGTAACAGTGAGTTGTCGAGCTCGTCGGCGTGCTGGGTGCACATCAAGACGGGGTCGTCAAGCGCTGCGCCACGTCCAAGGGACACGCACGGGGTAGCTTCCTCACACCCGGTGGGGGGATAGGTGATACTGTATGTGCGGCAGGTGATAGTGTGATGGGGATCGTACGGAGTCTGGTCGTGCCTCAAGCGCCGTCGGGGCATTTTTATGTCTGCGGTTCGTACGATATGGGTATTCGCCCGCCCCTTGATCACCGTATTTATGCAGCTATGGCATGGTCGTCGTCGGAACTCTTTCCGAGGCCACCTTCCCGCGGACGAAACATCTGATCGTGTGACTTTGGGCGTAACAAAGGAGTATTGATGCTCATGCAAGGACATAATTGCAGCCGATCGGTGCTGGGAGGACCATTAACTCTGCCTCAGAGCCGCGGCAAGTCCGCTGAGTGTGCACTTATCAAGTACTCCGGCTCCTCATGAGCTATACTGTACTGTACAGCGTACCGTCACGCCAGCGAGACCTGGACAGGGAGGCGGCCTTCTCTCGTTCTCCCACTTCATTTCAGGCTCCGACGAGACTGCTGCCAAGCCACAATGCGGCGGGCCTTCTATCGGAATGTGCTCTTGGGCATCATCGACAAGAGGCATACAAAGCCCTTGCGAGGATTGCAGCATCGAGCTACGACCATCAGGTTTAGGGATTATGGAGATCGACTAGTTCTTCAAATGTACCTAACTTCGGGAGCTCATGAACCATGCATCCAGCGAAAGACATCTCCGCGCAAAAGTCAATAATCGGTCATGTGACACTCAACAAACTCTTCCGTGCGCAGCTCAAGAAGAGTCGCTGTCGTCCGACATCTCGAGCTCTGGAACAAAATACTCCTTGTCCAGGCGCAACTCCAGGTCATCCCCCTCTTCAACGCTATAATCCATGCCACGCAGCTGAGCGATGTGATAATCGCGGCTGGCGGTACAATCGCGACAAAACCATGAAACTGGTGGGAAACTGGTCGCGCCCGGATCAACTGCCAGCATCAGAGAGACACCTGGCTTGAACACACCGACACCCGGGTCGGACCAGTCCCTATCACAAGACTGGCACGCGCCCGATTTGTCAAAGTACGGCGGAGTCCGAAAATGTCCTCGAACGAGATCGAGGTCATGAAGCGTTGGCGGGGTCTCTTCTGCCTCCTGTGCCATCCGCGACCCGTCCGCCATGAGGGCGTCCGTGTGTACCGAGCACAGGAACCTTCCCTCGTACATCGTGGCTCCCAGAAGGCACGACGAGCAGGCCCCCTCCCATGGTTCCGTGCGGCATTTTGTTCGCGGTCCTCGGAGTCGGTAAGAATGGAGGAAGAAGCGTTTTGCGGCTGGGGCGATGAAGCTGCTTTCTCTTGTGAGAGTCCGGGATGGTTCATGGCCTGAGCGCCGTGCCTGACTTGTAGACGAGGCCGATGTGTCACGGGATCGCCGTGGTGTGGGCATTGAAAGACTTGTTCGCACCGCTCGCTATTGTCTAGAGAGGCGGCCGTACGAATTGATGGGTGTAGTACGACCAGGCAGGATGCAGTTGATGACTTCCCAGAGGATCGATCACCCGAGACAGGGCCACGCCGGACAAAGGATTCACATGTCTTATGGCGCCATGCATCATCAGCTGCAAAACGATACTGAAACACGCTTGTATATGCATGAGATACAGACAAAACGATGTCAAAGGCCTCAAAGAGCGCACGGAAATTGGGTGTCCCGTCCGACAGGACACCCCACTGTATTCTTCCGACCTCATGCCGCGCTCCGCTCTTCATTTATGATTGTCAACAAGTACAGGCAAGGATTCGCGCTGTGCCCGCTTGCCGATTAGATGATCCTACATACTTCAGACGTCCGAGATGCAAAACACCTGAACCGATTCTCGCACTCGGCACTGCACTTTGCTTCGGCGTGATCAGAGAACTAAAACCCGTGCGTTAAGCAGGATTAACCCCCATGCCTCCTCGTCATCGAGTGACCTCGACTCCGTGCGACGATCCTGGTCAATGTTTCTCATCAATCATTTAATGCATCGCACTCACGCCCGCCATGTCGCCACACCCTCACCGCGTACCACTGCTCACGACCTCACTGGCTCGCCGAAGCAGTGTCATCACCCGCCAACGACGGAGAAACATCACTCGCCGGAGCAGGCCACTCCTCGAAATCCTCCGGACGAAGCTGCACCTCCCTATGCGTCCGTCGGACGCTATACCCATTCCCGCACCGCGTCAAATACCCCTCCAAACTAGGCCCGCAATCGGCGCACCACCACGCATCCCACGTCTTCTCCTGCCCGGTGGCTGAAACTCCCCCAAGGCCGGGCGGGAGACTGACTGCACTGATACCTGTGCGCTCGACGTCGAGCGCCGGATCGTCCCACTGCCGATCGCACGACGCACACGCCTGCAGCGTCGCAAACGGCCGAGGGCACAGGTACCCACGGCGCGTGGCGGGCTGGCCGCTGTACGCCAAGGCTTTGTCCATCTCGTCCGCGTGGGCCGTGCAGAGGAGGAGGTCGCCGTCCTTCGCCGCGCAGTCTTTGAGGGTGCCGGAGCACGGACCCATATCGGTCCAGGAGGCGCAGTCGGCTGTGGGCCAGCTGATTGTGAATGTGCCGACGCGGATGGTGCGCTCTGAATCTTTTGCACTGGACTGAGAGGCGCGGCGACGAGGCATGCTGCGGATTGTTACGAAGGATATGGGTCATGGGTCGGGTCTCCTCCATCTACGGAGGGCAATATGACCACCTGCACCAGATGTCTGGGCCAGAGGCCGCCTGCCAATGACAAAGGTGAATCGCGCACCTGTGGCGAGCGTCCATTGTCAGTGTCTAATTGACTGCCTGCGAGCGTCCCAGCTCTCATATGCAGGTCAAACATGGGCGGGTACGGTACATCACATGCGAGGGGCTGCCAGAGGCAGGGGCACATGGTAGGGTGTGGCGTGTTACATACGCATGCCACAGCTTCTGTTGCGAGTACATGCATTGCACATCTAGAATATGGTCAAGTATGGTTATGATACAACGTGCGTCCTCGGCGGGCCGATACGGTCCAGCCCGCCAAGTCGCCGAAATGCAAAGATATCGAAAAATAGTCATGCAATGAAGTCACCAGAGTGAGGCGACATAATGTCCGTTGTGTGGTGCTTGGTCGTTTTCGTTTCGTAATCGTCGTGCCTCGTCCTCTCTCCAGCGACAGTCTAAATCAACTCCTCCGCAATATCCACAGCGCGCTCCTCGCCAGACTGGGTCGGGGCCCGGTCGACAAGGAGACGCTGGACGATCAGCTCGGCGACGGCCTTGCCGTTGAGCGGGATGTCGTTGCCTTGGAACCCTTCCGGGTAGGCGACCTGCGGCGTATCTGGGGCGGTAAAGATCTGGTCATCCCAGATACCGTAGTGCTTGATGCCGAGTGCGCGCGCGGTGAACTCGTAGTCTTCCGCAAAACCGCCGGGGAAGAAAAACTCGATGACAGTCGTCCGTGGGTTCTGGGCGTTCATCCACAATAGGTGGGTTAGACCGTTACCATGCACGCCCATCATGATCTGATCTCAGTACTTGACGAGGAATAAGCGTCGCGAGACCCACTGTTGTTCGCGCTGCTAGACGAATCTGCTCGTCTCGGGACAACTTGTCCATAGAGACAATGTTGACCTCCCATCCGTACTTCTTCTCGAGCTCCTGCAGTTCCCTTACGAGACTCTCGTGGCCCTGCTTCTGCAACATACGGCGGCCCCACTCTTGCCTGCTGACATAGGTGATGACCGGTTTGCCGCTCTTGGCCTGCTTTTTGCGACTGATCTCCTCCATCAACTCTTCCTTCTCCTCGTCCATTGCACCCTCTTCAGCCTCAAGGGCCTCGATATCAATCTCGTTCCGGTCGGAGCCGTCACCAACTTCGACACCGACACCAAGTATCTCCTGGTCGAGGTCGATATCATCACGTCCCCGGCCGACAAACTCGAGCAGGTTCTTGCGGATAGGTGTCCACCAGTATTTGCTCGTCTGAAGAGTAACAGCTTCGCTCGCTGTGCGCCAGGTCTTCTGGAAGTTGGGTCCGCGGAAAGCAGCCGCGCGGTCGGCAAAGACGACACGCTCAAACGCAAATGCGCGGGCAGTGTCTGCGCGGTCGAGAAAGTCGTCCTGGTATTCGTAAGACATGGAGGGGAAGATGGCGCGGGAGAGGAACGAGTTCATCTTGGCATAGTCGTTCCACCTGCCAGCGGGGACGTGGGGGAAGAGCATGCGCGAGGGCGAAGGGAGGTGTGTTACGCCCTGGGCGTTGATGGTGGGGTCGAGGGAGGCGTACGTCTTCCAGAGGCCGACGAGGAGCTCGGCGGCAAAATGGTAGTAGTGGTCCAGGAACTGATTGGGGTCGTTGACAAGCATCGAGGTGCCGGACACCCGAGATGCCGACTGTCCCCATAGCTTCTTTGCCTCCGAGGGGAAGATGATGCGCATGTCCTTTTCCGTGGGCTCACGGCCTTTGATGGACTCCTCGTCGTTCCAGATCTCCTTGCCGGTGGAAGTCATGAGGCGCAGCAGAGGAACGGTCGACGGGTTGTCGGTGACGATGAACCATGTGCCGTTGTACAGGTAGAGCTGGTCGAAGATGGTCCATCCTGCGAGCGTCAGCCCGAACGCATACCCTAGAAGTGAGTGAACTCACCAGGCGCATGAGCGAGAACCTCTGTCCGGGGTGCGCCCTCGTCGTCCCAGCGCAACTTGGCCTCTGCCATACCCGCAATCTGGTCGGCCGGGGCATACTTTACGCCCGTCTCGACATGCTCCAGCCACGTCTCCTTGCTCGAACCGTACCCCCTGTCCACCTCGTCCCACCCGTCCTGCCTGCTCCCACCCCCACTGCCGCTGCCGCTGCCGCGCCCAAAGCCGACTTTGAGGCCGAGGAGCGAGTCCTGGCCGGACGCGTCGTGGAAGCGCAGGGACATGTCAAACTGCATGAAGAGGCCCATGAGGAGGGTGAGGATGATGACGATCATGACCTCCCTCCGCGTGGGGTGGAAGGACGACATGGTCAGGCCTGAGCCCGAGGCTGCGCGGCTGCCGGGTAGGGAGGGGAGGGAGGGTTTGGGCAACACTTTGGCGGCGGCGGTGCACGCGACAGTGGGCCAGGGGGTATGATGCGCGTCGGCGTGAGCTGGGAGGTGTCTCTGGCCGCTGTGAGGGGTTGTTGTTGTTGTAATGTATGAGGTATAATGAGAACGAGTCAACAGTGGTGGTTCTAACAGACAAAGTCAAGTGGACAACTGGATGCCGCGGGAAGCAAAATACAAAGAAACGGAGCAAGGGGCAAAGGAGGAAAGCCCGAGGGATGAATGAATTGCCCTGAATCAGCTGACCCTGAACCGTCATCTGCTTCTGAATCACGGGAGAGACCAAGATCCTGTCTCGGGCTACTGCAACTGGCGTTCTTGGCTCGCATCGCATCGCTCCGCACCCTAGACCCCGCAGCACAACGACAACACATGTCCCACTAGCACCTCGATGGGCCTCGGCTCGCACTTGTTTGGCAGAAGGGACGTCGGGCGCCTCCATGTTTGCACAGGTGATATGGTCCAACAGGGGGGCTGGAGGGGAGCGGAGGTGAGCGGGAAGGCGTCGGCGATGTGACCGGGGCGGAGGAGATGCGTGCGGGAGGTGATCTGGATGGGTCATGGCCCATGGGATAGTCGGTCGGCAGCGTGTGACGACGGGCACGCGAGAGCAGAGATTCACACGCACACGCAAGAGGAAGAGACGATGTGATAAGACTGACTACTCACTTGTAGTGCTGAGCTGCTCGGTCACGACACAGGGGGCTCAAAATACAAGCTGGTCAGAAACTGCAGTCCCTCATAGAGTCGAGCGATAGAGCTTTGTACTGCACACACAACTAGTACTCGTCGGCGACATTGGTATGAATGTGGCACCCTTCCGGCGCTCTTGCTCACCCATCTTCTTCTGTCTATTATCGCTTGTTATGCATGCAATACATGAGCTAGGCTCATGAGACTTTGTACGGTCATGCATTGGGGTGTGATAATTGCATACCTGAGCTAGAATCGCGTGTGTCCGCCTTTAGCTGCAACGACAGCTTTCCTCCTCTCCTCCATCCCCCCAAGTACCCTATCAATTGTCCCTTGATCTAGCTCGCCCCAAACCATCTCTATCTGTTCCCAAAGCTTGTCGAGAGTCGAGGCAACAGGCCGAAGCTTCGATACGCGGCGTTTCACGATGCCCCAGAGCGGTTCGATGGCGTTTAGGTCTGGCGAGTTGGGGGGATGGAACAGTTGTCTGATGTGCAGTTCTTCTCTTGCTTGTTTTGCAAGATGGGATCGGTGCGGACCGGCCCCATCTTCCAGTGTCATGACGCCCATGATCCCTTCTCTCCTCAGCTCTGAGCAATACCCCGCCAGGCGCTCTTCCAGAACATGATTGACATAGGCAAAGCGGTCGATCTTTTTGGCAGGATCCTCTGAATTGACATTGTAAGGCGTGAGTCGAAGTAGAGGCCATTTGTGGCCAATCGCAACCGCCCCCCACACCATGAGGGTCTCCCGGTCCTGCTTGAATGTTGGGATCAGGTGTTTGATCATAAATTCTTCGCCAGCACGCCGGATTGTCCAGGTCGCTCCAATCTTCTCCCCTTTCTCAAAGATCACCTCATCCGTGAAGATCACATCCCCCCAGTTGCGTCCCACTGCTTCAGACGCCCACCTAAGTCGCTTGGCCATGTGCTCTGGCTTCAAGAATGGCTTGGCCCTCGCTTTCCTCTTGTGAAGGCCTTCGGTATGGGCTGCTCTTGCCACGGTTTTCCCACTGACTCCTTCTCTCTGCCCAAGATCGTCCCAAGACTGCTGAGGGTTCGTTTCAATGTCACTGAGCACTCGTCGACGTGCATGCTTATCGAGCTTCAGAGGTCGTTTGCCCCGCGGGCGTGAATCGGTGGAACCGGTCGCTTTCAAACGTCGCAGGGTGGTGGCCACAGAGCCTGAAGGGATGTCAAGTTTTCTGGCGATTTCGACTTGAGAACACCCAGCTTTCTGCATGCCAGTGATCTGACCGCGGACGTCACCACTCAGATCCTTCATATTGAGGCAATGCATGAAAAATTGAAAGAGCTAGAGCAATGTTTGTCCGGCTCATAGGGGATGAAACAGTTGAATGATGGTCCGAGCCACGGTGCCACATTGCCACATTCATACCAATGTCGCCGACGAGTATAGCCGAGACGAAATGCATTGGTACATGGATGCGATCCTCCGATCGATACTTGCTTCTATTCGTTCCCCTACTACATGTGCGCCTAGTCGACCTCCTCGACTGAGGGTCCGTCATCGTGAGCAGCGCCTCCGGGTGCACCGCCGGGCATGCCACCGCCGGGGAAGCCGCCAGGTGCGCCACCAGCACCACCGCCGCCGTAGAACTTGGTCATTATGGGGTTGGCGACGGCCTCGAGGTCCTTCTGCCATGACTCGATCTCGCTCTTGTCGGCGGCCTCGGAGCCCTCGAGGAGGGTGATGGTCTCGTCGACCTTCTTCTTGAGGGTCTCCTTGTCCTCTGGGGAGAACTTGTCGGCCTGGTCGCCCGAGAGGGTCTGGGAGAGCGAGTAGGCGTACGACTCGAGGCTGTTTCGTGCCTGCACCTTTTCGGCAACTGCCTGGTCCTCGGCCTGGAACTTCTCGGCCTCGGCAAGCATGCGCTCAATCTCCTCCTTGGACAGACGACCCTTGTCGTTGGTGATGGTGATCTTTGACGATTTACCGGTGGTCTTGTCCGAGGCGTTGACGTTGAGGATACCGTTGGCGTCGACGTCGAACGAGACCTCGATCTGGGGGACACCACGTGGGGCGGGGGGGATGCCGGCGAGCTCGAACTTGCCGAGGAGGTTGCAGTCCTTTGTCTTGGCACGCTCACCCTCGTAGACCTGGATGAGCACACCGGGCTGGTTGTCGGAGTAGGTGGAGAAGATTTCGGACTTCTTGGTGGGGACGGTGGTGTTGCGCTTGATGAGCGGGGTCATGATACCACCAGCGGTCTCGATACCCATGGACAGGGGCGCAACATCGAGGAGAAGAAGGTCTTGGGTGGCCTCGGAGGTGTCACCGGTGAGAATGGCGGCCTGGACGGCGGCACCGTAAGCGACGGCTTCGTCGGGGTTGATGGACCTGTTGGGCTCGCGGCCGGAGAACATGTCGGAAACCATCTTTTGGATTTTGGGGATACGGGTAGAACCACCGACGAGGACAATCTCGTTGACGGACGACTTGTCCATCTTGGAGTCGCGGAGGACCTTCTCGACGGGCTCCATGGTGGAGCGGAAGAGGTCCTGGCAGAGCTCCTCGAAACGGGCACGGGTGATGGAGGTGTAGAAGTCGATACCGTCAAAGAGCGAGTCGATCTCGATCGAGGTCTGGGCGGCCGAGGAGAGGGTACGCTTGGCACGCTCGCAAGCGGTGCGGAGACGACGGAGGGCACGGGCGTTGGTGGAGAGGTCCTTCTTGTTCTTGCGCTTGAACTCCTGGACAAAGTGGTTGACGAGACGGTTGTCAAAGTCCTCGCCACCCAAGTGGGTGTCACCGGCGGTGGCCTTGACCTCGAAGATGCCCTCCTCGATGGTCAGGAGCGAGACATCGAAAGTACCACCACCCAAGTCGAAGATGAGAACGTTCTTCTCGCCCTGGGTCTTCTTGTCGAGACCGTAGGCGATGGCGGCGGCTGTGGGCTCGTTGATGATACGGAGCACCTCGAGACCGGCGATGGTACCGGCGTCCTTGGTGGCCTGTCGTTGCGAGTCGTTGAAGTAGGCGGGGACGGTGACGACGGCCTTGGTGACGGTGCCACCGAGGTAGGCCTCTGCGGTCTCCTTCATCTTGATGAGAACCATGGACGAGATCTCTTCGGGCGACTGCGAGTCAGCATGCAGCTCATCGACAGTGGCGCAGCAGGAAAACTCACGAAAGTCTTCTCCTCGCCGCGGTACTCGACCTGAATGATGGGCTTGCCGCCCTTGTCGATGACCTTGAACGGCCAGTGCTTCATGTCGGCCTGCACCTCGGCGTCCGAGAACTTGCGGCCGATCAGTCGCTTGGCGTCGAAAACGGTGTTGTGGGGGTTCATCGCGACCTGATTCTTGGCGGCATCGCCGATCAGACGCTCAGAGTCGTTGAAGGCGACGTAGGAAGGGGTGGTTCGGTTGCCTTGGTCATTGGCTGGGAAGGTCAGCTTGCCATTCAATCGGGTAGCTGAGAGGGAACATACCGATGATTTCTACGCGCTCGGATTGCCACACGGCGACACACGAGTAGGTGGTACCCTGTTCATGTCAGCCAAGCTCTTGCACGTTGGAAGAAAGGAGTCCGAGAGGGGAAGACGAAGACTCACCAAGTCGATACCGATTGCCTTGACCATTGTTGCTATGGTGGTGTTTCGCTTAGTCTAGAGTGAAGTGAATGCGTGTGAGAGAGAGAAGGTGGCGTTGCGACTCTTCTGCAAGTGATGATGATGTTGAGAGAGAGAAAGGTGAATGCGATGTTTTATGCGGTAGCGGGGGGGGGGACAGCGTGATAGAGTGTGCCTTTGCCAGTTCTTGCCCGAATTTGGTGGAGGCTTCGACATGGAACGTCATGGACTTTCCAGCACCTTCTCCTCTCGAAAAAGGGGTGGTCGAAATACGGTCCCACGCGAGAACCACGTGCCAATCTCTGGGCCGGTAGAGGCAGGCAGGATGCTCAGAGCCTGTGCTACTGACCGAGCATGCAGAACACGAATCTGGTAGAACGCCGGCAGGTCGCAAACTCGAACGTATCCCCAGATATCTCTGTCTGGCCCTTCCATCCTGCCCGAACCAAGTTGCTGGCCGGCGAGAAGGTTGTGACACCCCATTGCAGTCACCCTTGTCGACTTGTTACGGTCCCACTTCCTCGCTCTTGCTTGACCGAGATTCGTGCGCTTAGCGAGGCTCGGCTCAGCCCTCGAGCAGTTCACGCTGTCGACGTGCTTTTTGTATCTATACTTGTATTTGGCATTGACGGAGCACGTAGCTGACCGGGAATGTGGACGCGGCGATGCCATATGAGTCTGGACCACCAGGGCGGTTGAGAAGAAGTCGCGGTTCTCGAATCGAGCACGAGCGATTGATGAATCGGTCAGAGGTCAGAGAATGAACCTTTCTCGCATTGCGACGCGTCCGAGCAGCTACATCTAGATCACGTCAGATCAAGCGAGCTGAAACTTGCTCACTCCTATGTGAATGAACAGGTCGGTGAAAGGAGAGGGAGCAGTGTCCAGGCCGATCACTCGTCGACGAGAACAGTGTTTGACCTGCACCCCTGCTGTGGCTCTTAAGACGCCGTCTTCTGACAACTATGGATGCCGCTCGAGCATCCGTGAACGGCCATAGTCACCAAATGCAGATAGACCATAGACAGAGATAAGCTATAATGGACACGAGTTGACACGATACGACACGACATACACTACACCCGCTCGTACTCTCCCTCCTTCTCCGACCAGCCGTCCTTGACGCGCTGGACGATCATGCTATGTAACGAAGCCATAGGCAGCCACTTGCCATAGTCGCCGGCTAGCAGCAAGCGCAGACTTTCAGCTTCTTCCGTCGCCATAGCCGCAGCTGGGATCTGGCCCGCAGCGGTGAGCCGACTGGCCTCTTTGTACAGGAATCGCGAGGCGAGGGACATGTCGAGCGCCACTATCATATCTACAAGTCAGCTCGCTCTTGTGACCGGGAAGAAGTGTTTCGCACCTAGGTGAATCCACGATTCTGGTCGGAGGCGCTGTGCGAGGCCGACCATCGCACGGGCGCATCCAACGGCGGTATCGTATGCCGTAGATCGGTGATGGGACATCTCTTTCCACATCAACATCTCGGCGGTAAGCAGGTTCATGTGACACTGGATCCACCACGGGTCCCCAGGACCGTCGTACAACGTCTCGCCCGACCCTTGCGAAGTCTGCGAGGGTTGAGGAGGGTTGGCGAAGACAGGCGGGATGCGAGACCTGAACAGCTGTAGAGCAGTCTCAACTTCCCGGATCGCGCCCAGCGACGGTATGTAGGTTGGCGCCACGTGCCCATCTGCGTGACGCACGGGATAGTTGGCGGATGGCAGGTCGAATAGACTAGGAATCAGCTTTGAGTTCCGTGCGAAAGCTGATTGTCTCACTGTGATGCACGATGTAGAAGAGCCATCGATTTGACAGCCAGCGTGTAAGTGGTGTCGGGATACGGCGAGCTGTGCATGGCCGAGCTGGGGTCGTAGAGATCCTGTATATAGAACGGCTCTTTGGGAGCGGGACCTTTGACCTGCATTATCAGTTTTAGTCAAGTCTACAGTGACAGTCAACCAGCCTCGGCACTGCCTCCGCTCCACGGCCACTGCGTCGTGCACTCGTCATCTGCCATGCTGATTGTCCAGCCCCACCCTGTCCCGGCTTGCCAGTCTTGCTGTTTGGCACTCCAGAACGTCATCGTCCTTTCGGCAAGGTCAATCTCGTCTCTCGGCGGCGGGATGATGACCGGTCGCATGCGTAGCGTGGGGAATGACTGCGCGGACGGCGAGGTGTACGGCCGAGTCGAGTGCGAGTGAAGGTAGTAGTGAGGCGGGGCGTACGGCTTGGGCAATACATCGGCCGGTCCTTGCCCTCCATCAGGGGGGACAGTGACACCAGTGAGCCTGTGCAGGCCACAAGAAATGACCAGTCGCGATACTGGGACATTCCAGCCTTCGATGAATCTGCCGTTGGCGAGAAGATGTCGGGCGATACCGATCGCCGCTCGGACAAGGTCGAAGGGCCGGTCGACGGTGCGAATGCCCTGGTCGAGCTCTTTCCTCGCTCGCTCGAGGAAAGCCAGGCCACACCCTTGGACATGTTGCAGGACCCAAGTAGTGTCTGCGGGGGGTTGAGGCATGACAGCGGCAAAGTAGGAGAACATGCCGGGCGGCGCCCGAGGGGGTTTTGGTGGCGGAATTTGCCTTGTGAGGATTTGCACAGCTTCGGCGTAGAGAATGTACAAGAATGCGGGGTGAGGACGATTGCGGTCATTGGCTGACAGAGACAGAGACGCGAGTAGACGCTGCGGATGTACAGGCATAAGGAGGTAGGGGGTATGGGGCAGGACGATCTGGATGAGCGCGAGCTCGAGCGGCGAGCCCGGGGAGACCTCGTGATGGAGCTGGTTTACCTGCGCGGTATTGCCATTCGAGTCTCGGTGCGGCAAGCTGTGCCGAGGGGGCTGATTGGTGATGTAGGGGTTTGAGATGGACGACGATCGCCGGGCTAAAGAGGCTGGTGAGTATTGTTCTGGCGTAAGGGGCTGTCCGGGGGAATGCTCGCCTCGCAAGCCGAGCATGGTTTCGAGCTCGGCTGAGATGTCAGCGCACGAAGCGATAGGCGTGGGCGTACTCACCGACTCTTTCTTCCAGCACAACAGCCCTGGGCTTCTTTCTTGGGATCTCCTCGTATCTACACTCGATACCTGCCTTGTTGCAGGTCTTGCACGGCTTGTCGCCCGTGCATTTTCTGTATATCAGCCTTGGGCTGACAGAGTCAACCAACTGACAGTTTACGATTTCGGCACGCCACACAGGCGCCGCCTCGTGCGAGGGTTATGCGGGGTTTCTTGACCCTTACGGGCCCGTCCTCCTGCCGATCGTGGCGCGATGTATCTGACGGGCTCCGAGAGCCAGCTTTGGCTCGCTGGTCCTCGTCGCTCTCCCCGTCGGCATCGACGTCGCCGTCGGCGAGCTGCTCAATGTCGAATGAGGTGTAGCTCATGTCGCTCGGCGTGGGGCCGGACATGTGGTGGGACGGTCCAGAAGGGCCCTGCTGGGTGTGCGCCAAGGACATTGAGGCGGAGATGGGAGTGACAGGGTAAGACAGGGAATGATATGGTTGATGAACCGGTGGGAGTTGCGGTTGTGATCCTGTGTTTGGCTGCATATTGTTCGTGAAAACGTTGGGGTCGGATTGTCGGGCGTAATGATTGGAAGACGCGGGAGCACGTTGAGCGATTTGACAGCGCGGGCCTTCTACCCTCGAAGAACCACGAAAAAAAGCGGTAGCGGTCCTTTAGCGAGCGATTGGATCGGGAGAGGCGAGGGTACCGGGACGAGGGAAGGGGCGGAAAGTGGTAGATGCGCTTGGCGTAGACGTCGACGAGGGTGATGGCGAGCTCGAAATGGTTAGACTCTGGCCGCGAGGACGCTGTAAAAAGGGACCGAGTTGCGAGTTACCAGTCACCTGTTTCTCGGGGACGAGGCTTTTGGGAGTTTCGTGCGTCCTTTTGCTCGCTTGGACGAGGGTTTTCGTGAGATTGTCGATAGCGACGAGGGGGAAGGTTCGGGCAGAAGATGCGCCAGTGAAGGACCTCTGACCTTTGGGAGACGATAGCGCTGCCGAAGTGACCTTTGAGCCGGCAGTGGGTTTGTTGGATCAAAGGAGGGCGATCGTAGATGGCTCGAGCGGGGGATGGGATGACGTGGGGTAGGGTGGTCAGGGGAGTGCAAGACCAAAAGGTGAATTCGAGCTCGAGGAATGTGGAATGCGTTGGCGGTGGTGAAGACTGGGTCGAGGCACGACGCAGAGGGAGACCAGCCGATCTGGGCACAGGCACAGAAGCAGGTGTTACAGGTGCAAGGTGTCGTACAGCTGGAAGTGACGGTGAAGACGGCTCGAGCGTCGTCAAAGGCGGTAGCAATGGTGGTGTTGTTGATGTTGATGGCGTTGGCGTTGATGCCGAGGGTGACAGCGACGAGTCGTGTCCTGGGTCGGAGATTGCGAGGGCCGGTGGCGTCAGCTAGTGCAGGACAGGGCTATCAGAAATAGGTAAAGCAAGTTGTGTCGGAGGAGGATGTCGTTGCTCCGCGGCTGCTGCTCGGCCTTTTTATCCTTTCGTCGCCGAAGGTGTCGCCGCCGACATGTGCGCGTGCATGACTTTTTTTTCTTCCTCCTGGTGCACGACCCGGCAAGTCGGTATGCACAGCCGGCGGGGCGCTGGAATGCGAGCGAGTGCAGAGCTCGGGTTCAAGATGACGGTCGAAGGCGCTGGTACATTGTAGATGCGATGATTGGGAGCTGGACCTGGGTTGATTAGGCGAGGAGGGTTGCTCGGACGAGGGGGTACGGCCGTCCGAGATGAAGCGGGGGATGGGTGATCTGATGCGGGGTGAGCGGCCGGGCAGCAGGTGAGTGATCAGTGAAGGAGTCAAGTGTCGAGCGGACAGAGGACGGGTCGTGGATGGGGAGAGGAGAGGGGAGGACTGACCAGGTGTCAGTAGCTGGTACCGTGGTAGAGGGAGGTAAGCGAGCCGCCGCTGGCTTTGTGCGTCATCCGTCCCTCCGATCCGAGCCAGCCCGCCTCGGTCCGAGATGAGATGCGAAATGTCAATGTCAATCCACGCCGCCTCCAATCTGCAAAGCTGCAGAGCTGCAAAGCAGTTGCTGCCAGATGCCAGAGACAAGGAGGTTAGTTACGAGATGATCGCCCGTCTTTTCCTCCGTCCCACCACCCGTTCGGGTATTTCTCGTCCCCGGATCTGATCCTGCACCGGTCATCCCATTCACCCACTCCCGACCCATGAATCCTTGTCGGCGGCCGCGGCACGGCACGGCGCTACGGTTCAAGGCACCGCAGAGCTTGTCTCTACTCTGTGCTGCATCGACTGCATACTGCAGATGGTAGATGGTCTTTGTGGAACATGCTCGTCGTATCGAGATACTACGAGCTACTGGTCTGGCGCGCAGTACGTCGTGCCATTCCCGCTCTGGCAACTACACATCAACGTCAGATCAGTGGCATTGGCCAGCGCGGTATACGGCGGGTGGTCAAAGATATCCAGAACAGACAACTGACTGCCGCCCGCGCCGCCAAGCAGCGCGCACTGGGGTCAGCCGGCGTTCTCAGTGAGACTCAGACTCAAGTGAATGAAGAATAACGATGGGGAGAGGAGGGGGAGGTGAGGACCCACCGCGCTGATCTGTATAGGAGAGTTGTTCCACAACTGCGTCGTGTCCAACCCCTCCGCGTAGATATTATACGAGAAGACAAAGTTGCCATCGCACGCAGACGGCAGCGTCTGGTACGTCGGGCCGTAATACACCGTCCCGCTCTGCCGCGTCAGCCCTCTCTCCCCCATCTACATCCAGTACACCGACTCACGGCGTTCAGAGCCGTGTTGGGCCCGATGGCAGCGAGAAAGTTGCCGTCCTTGCACGCGGCGTCGGCTCTGATGAAGGACAGGGTCGCGATGGCCACCAGGGCCGATGTGAACCGAAGCATGACGCGAAATATATGAGCAGTAGAGCGAGCACGCCGAGCCACACAGTTGGTGTACCCACTATTTATACCTGCTCGTGGACGCTCTAGCCCCTGCCCCTCTTGCCGGTGACACCCCGTGTCTATGCCCGCTTGCAGCGGGGCATTTGACAATGGTCCTCCCCGCCTCTGTATGGATGGAGCAACGTCCACCCGTTTTATTGGCACACGCACCCTTTCATCTGCGTCAGACTCCTTTACCTCCATGTCGGCCCGGTGAAAGGGTGCAGCGATGATCGTCGCATCCTCTCATCGTCTCAGACGGCCTTTGTCGTCGCGCTGACATGTGTAGTCTGGGCAGTCATGTGCATGTGTTTGGGAAGAGCAAAGTCCGTGCATTTCGGCATTTCGGCGCATCATTTGATACGGTAAAGAATCGTAAGGCTACTCTTTGTGGAATGTGAGACCGGTCACGTCAATTCTCGTCAGAACGCCATCGTCAAGCATCGTCATCGCCTGCTCGTTCCCGAACACCCTCCCTCGTCTCCACCTCACTTCTTATCTTCGCCTCTCTTCTCCTTTACGGCCCCTTACTCGCCTAATTGTGCGACGTCAAGCTCCAATTGTCAATGCTGACACTGGGCGGTGTAACGTAGGTGCTCGCGTCCATGCCGCTCCATTGAGGGTTGATGAGGACCTCGATGGAAAAGTCGCCGCCGACTGTGCTGTCTACCACCAAAACAGTCACGCCGTCATTGGTGACATAAGGTCCCGTCTCAGAGTCCTCGGAGCTGCCGGTAGGTGCAGGCGGGTCTTGAGACAGCCGAGTGGCGGACATGGTGCTGAAAGTGGCTCCGCTCGGTCCTGCGAGCAGCGAGACGGTAGCGGTTTGCGAGTTGAGAGTGAGAGTGGCGGCGGTACCGTTCGTGTCGATGGAGACGGACGCGTTGGTGTGTGCGCGCCACATCACGTCGGTGCCGGACGGGATGCCCGAAACGTCGTCCTGGACCAAGATTTGCTTTCGGCCGTTCAAGAAACGAATACCGCGCTTAACGGTGTAGTTGTATGCCGAGGTCAAGTCGGTAGTAAAGAAAGCCGTGTCGTCGGTCTCGAGCGTCAAGCTCGGAGCAAGACCTTGGGCTGTTCCGCTCGAGCCAAAGTTGGTCGAAGGAGCAGCGTCGACATTCTGGTTCTGATAGTCGATGTAGAGCGTGTTTTGACCATCGGTACGTTTGCGGTAGTACAGCCATCGTTCCGAGTTCTGAGCTTCGCTGCTGAAGTAACCGTCGGACAGGTATTGCCCGGAACCCAGCTCGCCGAACCATCGCTCGCCCAACGCGTCAACAACAAAGTCTCCCAAGTCGACATCTCCGTGAGTCTGATGACCGGTCAAGGCACCAGACTTCATTGCCCAATAGGTACCGCTCAGGTCGGTCCAGTCGGATCGAGCAGTCGCCCAATCATCCTTTGAGTCGCCAAAGTGGTGATCAATGGGGAGGTCGGCCCACCATGTACCGGACGCTGTTGGGTCGTACCAGAACATCGCGTAAGGTTCCGATGCATCGTACTGGTCTCGCTGGTAAAGAGCGTAACGAGGCTCGGAAAAGACATTGGCCCAGTAGATCAGTCCATTGGCGGTAGTCGAGTACTTGTTGGGTCCACAGTCACCGTAGTTGAACAAAGACGTCTTGCCCTGAACGTACATGTGAAAGAGCGAAGTGAGGTTGAAGCCAGGATTGGACGTCGCCAGACCACGATCGTCACCAAAGGCCGAGGCGAGAGCCGAAGACATCTCGGCCGCAGCGCACGTGCCGAAGTACCAGTAGTTGGCGGTCTCGGCCCAGGTTCCGTCTGAATGAGGACCTTGGAAGCAGTTGTTGAAAGCATTAGGTACTGTCAGGGCCAGTACTTCCTGGGCGACTCCGGTAGGATCCGAATCATAAATGGCCAGTGCGGCCAAGGTGAGGCCACCATTGCAGACGCAGTTCCAGTTGCCATTGACCTGAGTCGGTGAGCCGGTCCACCAAGAGTAGTCCGAAGCAGAAGAGTCGAGAGTCAACGCAGCGTGGCCAAAGGAGAGACCCAGGTTGATGATGGACCACATGATGGCGTTTCGTTGATCGTCCGTCCAAGCATCGTACAGCCAGTCGTAGCCGATCGCAAAGGCATTGCAGAATTCACCTAGATCAAGGAAATGATCGGGGTTCCATCGAGTACCATTGGCGCCGAAAGAGACGTCCGAGTTGTTACCGGCAGCAGTCTGATTTTCAGACATGACCCAGCGAGGGCTCTCTCAACTCACCTGAAGCTCTAGCCAGACACGGTCCACGAAGGCAGTGTTGTTTGTCATTCTGTAGGCATACGACCAGTTCTTAACCTTCATCTTGATCCTCCGGGCCACATCGAGTACCCCGGAACCTGAAAGACCGCCGTCCTCGACATAAGCCTCCGGGTCCTCACCCATCTGCGTAGTGGCATTTGCCACGATAGTCGCGTTCCAGTACTTGAGGTAAGGGTTGTTGGGGATCAGCGTCTGCAGCGCCGTCCACTTGTAGGAGGGTGCGATGAGGCGAGGGTGACTACGAATGGAGTCGTTGTTGGGGGGACTAGGGTCAGACGGCCAAGCCTCATCGGCGCTGCTAGACGATTGGAACGTGGGGGAGGCATAACCGGCAGTGTTGGTCTGGAAATGAGCCATGTACTGAGACCTCAGCAGTAGACTGACTCCGGTGGCATAGACAGGAAGCATCCACTGGCTGTTGGTCGCGATAGCGAGGTAAGACTCGCCGTTGGCTCCGGTTGAGGTGGCGCTCGGATTGGCCGACACACCCGACGGAACCGAGTTGCTGTCGCCTGAAGAGCTGCTCCCGCTACTGCTACTGCTGCTGCTGCTATTATTGTGCGCTCTCGAACCCAAGACACCGCCAAGAACAGCGCCTATGATGACGAGAATGATCAGGATGGGGATGCCGACCCAAAGCCACTTGTTGCGCTTCTTCTTCGGCTGATACCCGCCAGATGGCGAAGTCGCCGCATAAGGGTTGGTCGGGCCCATAGGATCTGGAGAGGATATTTGTTGATTGTAAGGATGGGTGCGATCGGTAAGAGGGATACGGTCGACAGAGGTAGAGTTGTCAGATGTACCGCGTCGGGTGGGAGCGGGGAGAGGCATTGTGTGGAGTATGCCCACGAGGATAGGAGGAACATGCGGGCGTTGAGGATGGATGTGAACCGAGTCATGGGTACGGTAGAGGAATGGGACAAAGGAAGCGTGGGCGGCGATGGGGACCAACCAAAGGAGAGATACGGCAGATCGGCAACGGAGTCAAGGTAAAAGTCGCGTCAGCTACTAAGCCATCGGTGCCGCAGGCAGTCACTCACAGCTGTCACCGCCACCACCACCTTGGGCATTCCTGCCGTAGCCACCGCTCGAGTAGCCAGGCTCGTCGCTGTAGCCTCCGTAATTATTTCCCCCGTTGTTACCGTACGAATTGCCATAGTCGTTGTCCCTGTAGCCCCCGGACGCCGGGCTGTCCGAGTAGGGCGCTTGTTGGTAGTGCGCCATGATGGTGAGAGGTGTGGCGATTGATGGTCGAGGTCAAGCGAAATACTATGAAAGGAGATTGACAAATGAGGGTCGTGTCGAGGCGCGTTGGCCTCGTGTGGGAATCGCAGCCGTTGTCGTCGCCCTCCTTGTCCCGTTTTGTTCTGTGCTGCTGCTCGACAGACAGCAGAGGAATGAGTTGGAGACGGGGGGGATGAGACAGTACAGATGTAAACAGGTGGGTCGATTGCGAAGAGTCAAGAGAGTGGACTTTGACGAGAATAGACGATCGTAGGTGGCGGTGCTGGACAAGGTGGCATGCGTGATCCTCTTTTTAAACAGGGAAACAGGGAAACAGGGACGTGACGTGAAATGCCGAAAGGGCATTGACGCTTTGACCTCCACCCCGTACCCCGCCGCGTCAACATGCTAAAGCAGAGCACAACCCTAAACACGGTCCCCCTCCCTGTGTTCCCCCTGTTCCCATTTCTGTAACCTTGGTCTCGGAATAGATGAAACCGCAACACACTCGTTTACTTATTGGTTCATCTCACTTGATCACGTGGCCGGGGAGATCGATTAGCAGACCGCCCGGAAGCAAAAGTTATCAGCGTCAGAGATTAAGCGAACCATGACGTTCTCATAGGTCCATCCCAAGCTGGGTTCCAAAAGAATTGAACTACATGGAATTTCGTTCGCGGTCGCAACATTCCCCAGGAAATCGGTCTCCTCTGTCGTTGAACAGAGGCCTGCTTCACCAGCATCATGCCGGGCTTTGAAAACGGCTCGGGGCGCTCAACGCCCGTTCCCATCCCTTCGCCGACACCAGGTCGATACCCGATGACACCGGACCAGCTGGAAGATGCGCCCGCACACGTTCATGCCTCCCCCTCTTTCGACTATCACGAGGAGCGCAGACTGCATCTGAAGGACGAAATATGGCTCTCTCATCACCTGCCTCGCATCCCGCCGGCCGCTATACCGGATTCTCAGCAGCCATCCCCCTCCGCAAGCACATCAGCCCGAGAAAGGACATCTTCATCGCCCAAGTCTCACAAGGATGGGCCGCAGCCAATCTCCACCGGTGATGTTTTGCGAGATCCCAGCCCATCCGCATTCCATCCAAAGGGAAAAGATGCAGGGGTGGACGTCGGGCCGAACGTCTCTCGCGGTGGAGCGGGCATGGGCATGGCCGAAGATGGCGAGGAAGAAGATGTGGAGCAGGGCGATGAGGAAGATCGTGCCCATGGCAGTCGTTCAATTCAGAATTACCCCGTGCGACCCTCGACGATGGACACTCATTCTGGACCAGCGGGCGGTGATCTTGACCCGCGGCCAACTTTGTTACATCGCGCCGAGGTCGACTCGCAGGAGCAGCTCGACCTGCAAGAGGAAGCCCAGGAGAGACTCCTAGAGGAGCAGACCGAGGCGCAAGGTCTGCAAGCGGCGTTCAGACTGCCCGCCACAAGCATCAGCAACAGTCAAGTCTTGCCCCAGCCCGGTGAGTCTTTACGCTCCACCTCAGCACCCCCCCCCCCCCCTCCTCCTCTTGCACCTGGTTTCCCCACTCCCCGATACATTCACGCCAAGCCTTCTCCCCAGCGTCATGGGCCGCAGCTGCGACACCAAGCGCAGTCCATCGCACATCCTAGGAGGGTCTCGTGTGGGCCCTCTGTCTCAGGCGATTCTCGTCGTTTGCCCCCCTCCAACGCATCCTTTGACGATAAGTCAAGTCTCTCCTTGGTCATATCGTTTGACAGCTCCTGCATTTGCGGAGCGCGCGTCTCATCGAATATCTGGAGAGATTACGAACGTGTGCCGAGGGAGGAGGTGCTCATGCCTCAAATACCCCACAGAGCCCGTCGTGTCGCCCGGCTGCTTCACATCAACACACCCTGATCTGCCTCGTGGTCTACACACTTTGCCCCAAATCGTCTCTTACCTAGAGACTTTACTGTCACACGACAACTTGCACTGCTGCCCATGACCATGATCGATCCTCATCTGTTCATTGCCCCTCTGACCCCGGCGACCTGCCCAACGTCTCCTATCGATGATACCAGTCCTGCTTCCCTATGGTCCCCGCTAGACAAGTCCATTGCACCTGATCAGCTGCTGATGCAGATTCAAATGGTTGCTTTTGCAGAACAAGGAATCGGATCAGAACTCGAAATGCTATAGTGAGTCTTCCAGATGCTGACATTCGACTGACGGTAGCGCGTCTTTCGCAAAATGCCTCGAACTTCGCGACAAGTACATGGAAGTCTCCAACCAACGCCTTGGCGACAATCCCCGTGACCACGATGGATCATTCAGAGGATTCTACCCTCGTGACTCTGGCGACATCTATGGCCTGAAGGCGGACATCCCGTCCGAGGACTGCGAGAACCCCGCCGCTTCCTCTTCCCAACAGCCTGCAGCGCCAGGCGAGCCAGACTTGCATTCCTGGAAGATCTACCCAGCTCCACCGCCGCCGCACTGGAAGTGGCGCCCGGCAGAAAACGGACCGTTACCCGAACAGACCGACTCGAGCGGAGCTCCAAAACTGTCTCCCAGCTCGGACGAGCATCGAGCAGACAGCGTCGCGTTCAAGTTTGACGAGTGCGAGATACCGGGGGATGACGTCAAGTGGGCCTTCGGTCTGAACAACGAAGGCGTATTCGAAGTCTTTGCAGGTGATAACGCCTTCGAGGAAGCAGCACCAGTCGACGGCACACCGAATGGGGCCATTAGTGGAGCGGCCCCGGTGGCAAACGACGCGATGGCCAATGGGGATAGGAAGGGCAAGCGTAAGCTGTTGTCGCGTATTCCGGACTTGCGGGAATACTTCAGCGACCTGGACTTCCTGTTGGGCGTCTGCTCGGATGGACCGGCAAAGAGCTTCGCCTTTAGGCGACTCAAGTATCTGGCAAGCAAGTGGAGCTTATACTGTCTCCTGAACGAGTATCAGGAGCTGGCAGACATGAAGGCCGTCCCTCATCGGTGAGTCGTGGTCCTATTCAGCCTGACCAAGCTTAGTATAGTGACTTCTACAATGTCCGAAAAGTCGATACCCACATTCACCATTCCGCCTCGATGAATCAAAAGCATCTGCTTCGTTTCATCAAGTCGAAGTTGAAGAAGAATCCGGACGAAATCGTGATTCACCGAGACGGCAAAGACCTCACCCTTGCCGAGGTATTCGAGTCGCTCAAGCTCACCGCATACGACCTGTCCATCGATACTCTCGACATGCACGCGCACCAAGAGTTTCACCGCTTCGACCGCTTCAACGACCGATACAACCCCACCGGTTCCTCGCGTCTACGAGAGATCTTCCTGAAGACCGACAACTTGCTGAAGGGGAAATACCTTGCCGAGCTGACTCACGAGCTCATCACGGACTTGGAGCAGTCAAAGTATCAGCACTCTGAGTGGCGACTTTCGATCTACGGCCGAAACATGAGCGAATGGGACAAACTTGCCAAATGGGTTGTTGGCAACAAGCTCATCTCGCACAACGTGCGCTGGCTCATCCAAGTCCCGCGGCTGTACGAGGTGTACAAAAACAGCGGGCTAGTGAACAACTTTGAGGATGTCGTCAAGAATGTCTTCCAGCCTCTGTTCGAGGTGACCAAAGACCCCACGACCCACCCAGAGCTGCACGTGTTCCTGCAGCGAGTCGTCGGCTTTGATTCGGTGGACGACGAGAGCAAGCCGGAGAGAAGGCTGTACCGCAAGTTCCCCACCGCGAGGATGTGGGACACGACGCAGAGCCCTCCGTACAGCTACTGGTGAGGGTCGTGATACAATGAGGATTTCAGCTGACGTCAAGGATCTACTACATGTTCGCCAACATGGCAAGCTTGAATGCCTTCAGGCGGCACCGCGGTTTCAGTGGGTCTGGAGGAAGACTGTGTAAATGTTTACTCACCGCAGACACGTTCGTGCTCCGGCCGCACTGCGGCGAGGCTGGCGATCCCGATCACCTGTCTTCAGCCTTCCTCACGGCGCACTCGATCTCGCACGGTATCCTCCTGCGCAAGGTGCCCGCCCTGCAGTACCTCTTCTACCTGAAACAAATTGGGCTGGCCATGTCGCCGCTGTCGAACAACGCCCTGTTCCTGACATACGAGCGCAACCCGTTCAAAGACTTCTTCCGCGTCGGGCTCAACGTGTCGCTGTCGACCGACGACCCGCTCCAGTTCCACTTTACCCAGTCGCACCTGCTCGAAGAGTACTCGTGCGCCGCGCAGATCTACAAACTCACCCCGGCGGACATGTGCGAGCTCGCGCGCAACTCGGTCCTGCAGAGCGGGTGGGAGATGGCCGTCAAGAAGCACTGGATCGGCCAGAAGTGGTACCTCCCCGGCAAAGAGGGCAACGATATACACAAGACCAACGTGCCCACCATTCGGCTCGCCTACCGCCACGCCACCCTCCTGGAAGAGCTGTGCGCCGTTTCCCCCCTCTTTCTGTGATCTCGCAGGCTGACCGCAGGACGCTCATCAAGCACGGCACCCACGCGCCGTCAGCCACGCCCACCCACCTCAAGCTCCAAAACCCCACTGTGCCATCGCACAACCCCCCCTCGCCCACAATGCCCTCGTCGGTCGCCTCCGCCATGGCTGCCACAGCCACGGCTGCGCAGCTTCGGCCGGACCACACCCCCGGCTCGAAGGACGCACGACCTACCCTGCCCAAGAGCGATTCCGAAGTCGCCGCCGCCGCGATGCACGGGACGAGCCTACCGTCCAGCCTCGGCGCGGCGGGCAACGCGCTGGCAGCCGTGATGGGCAGGTCGCCCGACCAGACTCAAGCGCAGGCGCGGCGGGACGAGCTGCACCGGTGACCTACCCACTACGATGGCATGGTCATGCATGTATATACATCCAACAACATTATGCACGATAGGATACGTGCGGCGCATGAACATGGCATACTCCTCTGCTCTTCACATCACTACACACCCGCATCCTTCACGGCGCTTTTCTCGCGACTGCGGAGAATCGGGCGATTGCGATTGTGACTGAGCGGCGTCGCGGCGCGTACGATCTCGCTGGCTGTTCTGGTAGATCATCTCCTGCAAGTGATGCGTCGTACCCGGCGTAGGCGGCGGGTAACCGGGAGCGCTGCCATGTCCCGGCAATCCGAGACCTTGCCCGCCGCCGCCCATACCATTGAGCGAGGCGACCCGGCCCTGAGAGAAGTATTCGTACTCGTTGCCCCTCATGCCTGACCCGGGGCCAGTCTGGCGCATGTTGCCCATCGACGGCTGGCGCGATACGGGCGGCGTCGGGTTTTTACGCAACACCGAGGGTTTGCGGGAGATGCCATGGCTGGCCTTGGTGGGCGAGGGTGCAGGGCGGGGAGTGGGATCCGGGTCCATGGACGAGAAAGGGGCTGGTGAGACGGGCGGTTCGTAAGATGGCGTATGGACCGAGTCGGAGACGCGCAAGGGAGTGCGCAGATCGCCAGATCGTTTGGGACGCAGGCGCTCGATGGACGTGGCGGCTCTGAGCGGGTTATCGGGGGACGGCTCGAACGTCGGGGAGAAGGCAGAGGCGTGTGAAGTGTTGAGCGGGTGGTCGTTGTCAAGAATCTCGGATGTGTAGTAGTCGTCAATATACGAACCGTCGGCCGACTGTACTGTGTGAGCCAACGCGCACCGTGACACAGTACCCACGCTTTCTCTCCCGGGTCTTTGCCTGTCTCCTGCGACCCGCTTCAGCCACCGTATGGCCCGCCCGTCCTTATCCCACTCGACGGCGAGGTCGCCCTCGTCGCCCTCGACCACAAACTCCTCTCCATCGCCTTTGAGTCCGAGCTTCTTCGCTACAGCCGGCAAGACCACCGTATCCCAATCTTGCCCCTTGGGCGGAGTGTAGGTACTCTGCGGCGGTATAAAGTGTGCTGCCACGCCCAGTCTGCTCCCTGTCGCAGTCTGGGACGAGGCGAGCATGTTGAGCGACGCAGAGCGCGCCGTAGACGAAGAGGACGCAAGAGGCGACGGCTGACCGTTGGGTATCTTGCTCTTGGCCCCGGTTGCTGATCTCGGCGTGCTCGTCTTCTGCCTTGGGTTACCCAAACCCAGAGCCTTTTGCGAATTGGGCCCTAGTCGCGGACCGAATTTGCCATCAGGTCCACCGCCAGAACTTCTCATGGACACTGCCCGCTTCCTCGTCGACACCTCGGCTTGGCTGGAACCGGAAGGGTAGGTGTCTATGCCGAGTCCTATACCTTCTATCTCTCTACGCTGAGCACCGTGAAAGTCGTCAAAGTCGTCCACCTCCCATGTGCGATCTTCCTCTTGATCTTCGTCGCGGAGATCATGGCCTCGTTCGGCTATGCGCATCGCTTCTCCGGCCTGCAGCTTGAAAGGCGGCAGCTCGTTCTTGATGAACCCCTCGCGGACATTGAGCTCCAGCTCGGGCGACTCTCGTCCTCCCTCCCTAGAAGAAGGGGAATGCGACCCAGGACTGGTCCCGGTCGCATTCCTGGATATTGGCGGCCGTGCATTGGGCAAGGCAGGATGGGATACCGGTAGGCTGGGCCGAGGCGCCAGTTGGGATTTGCTTCTGGGCCGAGTGGGTATCCTGGAGGGCGGCGCGGACGAAGTTGCAGGGGGCGTCGAGGGTCCAGACGAGGAAGCGTTGCGCTGGGCAATCGGACGTGGCAAACTTGGCGATTCATCATCGAACGCGGGTGATGTCGCCGAGGAGAAAGGAGTGGACTTTTGCCTGACGCGGGGGGAGTGGACACGAACGGGGATCTGGGATGGAGAACCTGTCTGTTGTGGCTCTCGAGAGGTATGAGGGGGAGGAGCGTGCGCTACAGGAGGGCTGATATTATAGTCGGCTTCAGCCAGCGATTTGGACGAGTACGACGAGAGACGATGAGAGATGTAGGCGGATTCCTGCTCGAGGCCTGCATGTCAGCCCTACAGAGCTCGAGCAGGACATGACAGGAGCTCCAGGATCCACACACATTAGAGTGAGAGAAGGCGGAAGGGAGAGAGAGGTGACTCACGCTTTCGCAAGGTCGGCACGATCTGATCTTCATACCCCATCATTACCCCCATTCCTCCTCGCGACGGTCCCGGGAACTGTGCCATGGCGACGGCAACAGTCATGACCGTCACCTGGCACACTGGGGCGTCGCAAGCGGAGGCCACGCAGCCACGCTCTCGCTCTCACGGCGCGGGGCGGGGCGTGGTGGGCGCTTCTCGTGCCCAGGTGATCTATTGCTTCATGGGTCGAGCTGTGTGTTGAACGAGCGTCCTCGCCGCGTGCCTCGTTGTGTATGGTCGAGTTGGAGTCAGTGCCGCTGACTGTCAGATGTGCGGCAGAGCAGTGTACGCAGCGGAGATCCGGGCTCGTGGACGTCACAGGAGACGATATGCGATATGAAACCGTGAACAGAGAGTCTAGTCGTGTCCGAGAAGGGCAGGCAGGGTGAGGTGGAGGTGGTCCGAGCGCGCGTCACACCGACGACGGTTCCCCGCATGCAGCCTGGGCGGGACAGATGGGACAGCCACTCGTAGATGGCATGCATGATGCTTGCTGTTGGCCTCATCGACGAAGATACTATTGAGCATCCGTCATACGTGCACGAAGAGACTGTCTCCGTCCGATGAGGGCGGCCACAGAATGATGGAATGGTGGACTTCTCTCACTCCCCTCTACTAGTCTCCCATCTGTCCGACGGCGAGCGGTGGGGGAAGGGCAGTCCTCGTGTGAAGATAGCGAGGCAAGGACCAGCATCGGGGTAGCTTCCACTCGAAGACAGTCACATCGTCGCAATTGGTAGCTGACATTCCATCCGCTGTATCACGACGCGTTCCAATCCCATTGCCCCATTCAATCTGAGTGCGTCCTCAGAGTATCTTGGAGCATGCAGATGCGGGTGACCGACCCCGCCTGGGATTATCATGGCAGACCTTCAACAGCTCTGAGCGAGATGTAATGATCAACAGCGGCAGTGCTCTCGTTGCTTGTCCATATGAAAGAAGCTACAGTCAGCTTCTCTTTGAGAACATGAGTCATTTGTTCCTGAGCGACGATCGGCGCATTCCAACTCTTTGTCTCTCTGCGCTTCCAAGCTCGGCCGCCAATTGCCGACAAGAGCCAGAGACAGAGAAGGGGCCACATGGGCGGTATGCTTGTTCACATGCAAGAGCATAACTCGTCTCTAACGCCACCACCACTCCAAGGGGTCAACTCGACCCTGTCCGCTCGTCCGCTCGGACCCTTTTGTCCGGAACCCTGCTTCTTGCTGCACCATAGCACACACTGCCTTTGACTCTCTCTCGCGCCCTCTTCAAACAGCTACTTATACATCTGATACACGCCTTCCTTTATTCTCCCCTCGCTCAACATCATTCTCCCCCTCGCCACCACCAACCCTTCCTATCTGACGCTTGACCACTGCACTTCGGCCATTACCCCACCCGATTCACTCGACATCACTAGACCGATAGCCCATCCTTTACCCTTCTCTCTCCCTCTCTACCCGAACAACCGACAGACAGACAGAGAGACGGGCTCGTCGACGTTGAGCTGCTCTACTCGCGGTCGATAACATACACGATATCGCCCACCATTCCGTCCTCAAGCAAACGTGGGAGCGTGGATCTGGACGTGGATACCCATACCCCTAATAGCAGCAATAGTGATCACAGCGGTGAGTCCATCATCCAATACTCCAGTATCCGAGAAGCGAGCGTGCCGGCAGCCCATCGAGGTTCCCAGGCTAGCCCGTATGAGCTGTTTAGAGGACATAGACACCGAGATCGAGCATTCAGTCTTGCTTCTCGGCTCGTCATCAACTCCTTCCCACCCCGCAATCACTGGCAGCATCGCCATACATCACCACGCTTTCCATCATCAACACAGCTCCACCCCGTCCTCGCAATCGCCCCGAGCACACACCCTCTCGCTCGCATGACCCCGCTCAAAGAGCGTCCAGCTAATCATCCAGCCGAGCCCAGTCCCCACCATCCCAAGCGCGCTCGCCTCAATTCCAACGCGTCCGTTCTTGCGACGACCATCCAGGATCTTGGCCTCACGACGCCTCCTCCCATCTCCGTCGCCGAGATGGCGGCGATAGCGCACGCCGGCTCTCCCAGGCTGGACCGGGAGGTCGGAGCGGACCCTTTCCAGACGTACTTGCTCGGCCTGCTCTCTCAGATTTCACAGCACCCATCGCCTTCGTTCCCCTTCCCAGACAAGGGGTCGAGGACGGCCTCGCCCGCCGATACTTCGGTTCTCACGCCTTTCTCGGGCCCCAAGTCTAATGCCGAGGAGGCGATCGAACGCGCCGTCAAACTCCTTGGACAGCGCGTATGGGATGCCGAGCGAGCTGCTTCGGCGGCCAAGCAGGAGCATGCGGCGCCCGCTCATCCTCCGCAAGGACCGGGCACTGAGCTCCCGACACCCGAATGGACACCGCCCATCTATAATGAGGATTACGCCGGCGGTGTTCACATCTGTCCTACCTGTGCCCAACCTATCTCGGATCTTACACCGACTGGTATGCGGTCGCATCCCCTAGCGATCTCACTGTCCACTCCTGCTTCTCAGCAGGGCGCTGCTAGCCTGATGGCAATCGGTCCTCACGCTGCCGGATGGCGAGGAGGCAGCGACACTGCGGGCATATCGGCTGAAAAGGAACTCGAATTGCTCAAAGCCCAAGTTCAGGATATCGCTCGAGTGTGCAAGGTGAATTATAAGCCTTCTTATCTTGGCACAGCTGACCGCAGGCCGTGGCCACCGGAGACTTGACGAAAAAGATCATCGTACCCGTCGAAGGACCCACCATGACTGAACTCAAGGACATCATCAACTCTATGGTGGACCGACTGAAGAACTTTGCAGTCGAGGTGGAACGTGTATCTCTTGAAGTCGGGACGCAAGGCAAACTCGGTGGCCAAGCCGTCGTTGACGGTGTCGAGGGAACATGGAAAGAGCTCACTGCTGTCGTCAACAAACTCGCTGCCAATCTTACAAACCAAGTGCGAAGCATCGCAAAAGTCACCACAGCAGTAGCCAAAGGAGATTTGAGTAAAACAATCGACGTCGAGGCATCCGGCGAGATTGCAGAGCTGAAAACAACGGTCAACGGAATGGTTAGTCTCTTTCCCACCATGCCGAGGCTGGACTGAGGGACAGGTGCTTTCTCTACGAACACTGGCGGACGAAGTCAGCAGAGTGTCTCTCGAAGTCGGTTCCTTGGGTAAACTCGGTGGTCAAGCGGAGGTGCCGGATGTCGAGGGTGTCTGGAAGGATCTCACGGTCAATGTGCGTTCGGTTTTGCCCGATTCTTTACAAGCTTATCCTAGGTCAACCGAATGTGTCAGTCTCTAACAATGCAAGTACGATCAATTGGACAAGTCACTACCGCCGTGGCACGGGCAAGTCAGCTGTTGTAAGACCGCATTCAGCTGACACTCAGGGCGATCTCAGCCAGATGATAGAAATAGAGGCAGAGGGAGAGATGGCTATTGTCAAGAACGTGAGCGTCCCTCTCATTTGAGGCACAGAGTTCATCTATAGACCGTCAATTCTATGATCAGGCAGCTTACCGTTTTCGCGAAGGAGGTCACGCGTGTTGCGCTGGAAGTCGGAACACAGGGCATTCTGGGTGGTCAGGCCGTCGTCGAGGGCGTGGAAGGTGTATGGGCAGATGTCACGACCAACGTGAACGTATGTCGCTTGATTTGCTTGAGGTTTTCGCTGACATTTGCCAGAAAATGGCCAGAAACCTCACGGAGCAAGTGCGAGAAATCGCTCAGGTGGTCAGTAATCTTTGCTGGACCCTGGAATTGGACCTGATTGAGTAGACCAAATCAGTAGCTCGAGGCGACCTCACCAAAACAATCAGCGCAGATGTCCAAGGAGAGATTCTGGATCTGAAGAACACGGTCAACGAGATGGTGGCCCAACTTACCGTCTTCGCCGCCGAGGTTACTCGTGTTTCGCTAGAAGTAGGAACGGAAGGCAAGCTTGGTGGTCAGGCGCTGGTGCCCAACGTCGAGGGGACTTGGATGATCTTGACGGATAATGTCAACGTGATGGCCTTGAACTTGACAACTCAGGTGCGATCGTTAGCTGAAGTGTAAGTGCTATTTTCGGGAGATGATGGGGTCAAGCTGAACATGTCAAGCACGACGGCCGTAGCCGCCGGGGACTTGAGTCGAAAGATCAACGTCGAAGCCTTTGGCGAGATCCTTGAGCTAAAGGTAGGCTCCCCATTTCTCGCTGCTCGTGACGGCTAAGCGATACAGTCTACCGTGAACGGCATGGTTGACAGTCTACGAAGCTTCTCGTCAGAGGTTACACGGTCAGTAGTCGTCAAATCGGTGAGCTGAACTCACCGTCAGTGTCGCTCGAGAGGTCGGTACCGATGGTCGGCTGGGTGGTCAAGCCCGTGTGCCCGGGGTCGCTGGAACATGGAAAGATCTTACCGATTGTGTCAACGTCATGGCTGCCAACCTTACGGAGCAAGTGCGAACCATCGCCCATGCTACAGTATGTCTCTTCACGGCATTGGCCTTGGTCTAGCTGATCACGCAGACTGCCGTCGCGCGCGGTGACCTGACTCAGAAAGTCGTCGGAGTCAAAGTCTCGGGGGAGATCCTCGACCTGGTGAACACTATCAACAATATGATTGACCAGCTCGCCATCTTCGCTGCTGAAGTGACTCGTGTGGCTCGAGAAGTGGGAACAGAAGGAAAGCTCGGTGTACAGGCTGAGGTTGCCAACATCGAGGGCACATGGCAGGAGATCACGTTCGTCAATTTCGATTGGTCGAGGCAATGCTGAATTCCAGCTCGAACGTCAACACCATGGCGTCCAACTTGACATCGCAGGTGCGAGCCTTCGCGCAGATCTCGGCTGCCGCCACGGACGGTGACTTCACTCGATTCATTACAGTCGAAGCTTCAGGAGAGATGGACTCGCTCAAGACCAAGATCAATCAGATGGTGTACAACCTTCGCGAGAGTATCGAGAAAAACACCAAGGCGAGGCAAGAAGCCGAAGGCGCAAACAAGAGTAAATCAGAGTTCCTGGCGAATATGTCGCATGAGATCAGGTCAGTTCTTTCCATTGTCTTGGCGATCTATATTAAACAGCAGGACTCCCATGAACGGGATTATCGGCATGACTGTCTTGACGCTTGAGACAGAATTGACGCGACAACAACGGGAGAACCTCATGATTGTCTCCAGCTTGGCAAGCTCGCTGCTTACTATCATTGATGATATCTTGGATATCTCGAAGAGTCAGTCCCCCAAGCACACCACTTCCCACCGCTGATATAGCTAGTCGAGGCCGGTCGAATGACCATGGAGACTATCGCGTTCTCCCTGCGACTGGCTATTTTCAGTGTGCTCAAAACACTCTGCGTCAAGGCATCGCAGAACAAGCTCGACCTGATATTCGACATTGATCCCACAATTCCCGATCAGCTGGTCGGCGATCCCCTTCGGCTCAGACAGGTCATCACGAACCTGATCGGGAACGCTGTAAAGTTCACGACTGAGGGTGCCGTGGGCCTGTCTTGCCGCCTGAAGGAGATGCGCGGGGAGGATATTGAGCTCGAATTTTGCATCGCCGACACTGGAATCGGTATCAAACAAGAAAAGCTTGATGTTATCTTTGACACCTTTGCCCAGGCCGATGGTTCGACCACCCGAAAATACGGCGGTACCGGTCTTGGCTTGACCATTTCGAAACGTCTGGTCAACCTGATGTCCGGTAAACTTTGGGTCGAATCCGTTTACGGAGAAGGCAGTCGATTCTACTTTACGACTCTAGCCCAAATGCTCAACGTCCCGATGGAGACAATCATCGAGCGGATGAGCCCGTGGAGCTCGCGCTACATCTTGATGGTGGACACGATGTACGACACGACCGGCGTGCGGGGCTTGATTTCGCAATTGGGTTTACAGCCTGTTGTCACACACACAGTGGAAGAGACAGAGCAGGTGGTCAGGCGCCCCGGATGCCCGCCATTTGACACGATGATCGTTGACGATTTGTCAATTGTGGGTAGGCTATGATTTTCGTCAGCAGACGCTGATGTCAGGCTGAGAAAGTGCGCACGATCGAAGGTCTGCGATACATCCCGATCGTTCTCATGGTGCCGAGCAAGATGAACAGACGGATCGGTGCTCAGCCGCTCATTGACATTGACGAGGATCGTCGGCGACTACTTGGTCTGCCGACACAGGCAGCCAATGTTCCATCGCCGATTCCGGTGCAGGCTTGCCTGGAGCTGGGCATCAACTCATACTTCAACGCGCCCCTCAACCTGCACGAGCTCTCAAACGCCCTGGTCCCGGCCCTCGAGTCTCACCAAATCCCGACCGGCGATAGTGTCAAAGACATTGTCCTGGACATCTTGCTTGCTGAAGACAACGTAGTGAATCAACGACTCGCCGTCAAGTTGCTCGAGACCGCTGGTCACAAGATTGACGTGGCGGACAACGGCGAGATTGCCATCGACATGTACACTCGTCGGCAGATCGCCAAACAGCCATACGATGTCATCCTGATGGACGTCTCGATGCCGGTCATGGGCGGCATGGAAGCCACTGGCCGGATCAGGACGTACGAGGAAGAAGAGAGAGTGCCTCGGACACCGATCATCGCTCTCACTGCCCATGCCATGATCGGTGACAAGGAGCGGTGTCTCGACGCAGGCATGAGCGACTATCTCACAAAGCCGCTCCGTCGTGGCGACCTGCTCGCGGCGATCGCGCGTGCGCATCCCAGCGCCGTCGGGGTCAACATGACCAGCTTGCAAGCTCGACCGGAAGGCGCGCTCACGCCGTACATGGGCGATCCCTCGGCTGCCGCGTCAACGATGAGCAGCGTCGAGCGTGCCGGAGCGAGCATCACGACTCTCGACCGCGCCGAGATCGGGGCTTTCCCGCTCGATATTGCTCAAGTCCTCGCCCAGGCCGGCTCGTCTTCGAACAATCAATAGCGCGCGAATCGCTGGGCATGTGTAGTCAGTCTCGTGGATCGACACTGCATATTCTTTCCCGCATTTGTACCAGTACCGATGGATACCACGCTTGGACCCACATTTCCCGCTTCCTCCTCCGCTGCAACTATATACCCGGCTCCAGCGACAGATAGTTTAGGACTCGAAGCGCTTTCCGTGTTTGTAGCCATGATGATCCGCTCGAGAATGGTTTGGAATAAAGAACAAGACATATGCATGGTACGAGTATAGGTCACGAGTGAGAGCCTGCGAGGTGATGTTATTCGGTAGCGAGGTGCAGGAGGACTTGGTTGGAAGTCGGCCACGGTGAGCGGATCGTCGACGGCCGTCAGCGGCCGCATCTCCACGCCTAGCGATCCCAGCCGCTCCGTCTCGTCGTAAAGTGCCGCGCAGTACCACCTCGACCTTGTCGACAGGACGGGCGCCTGTTGTACAACGACCACCGGGCCCGGCCACAGACACCGCCGTGGCGCAGTGACCACCGGGCGTGCCATGGCTTGCGACAGCTGTGGCATGCCGACGTGCCTGAACAGGAAGGAGGTTCGCTTGTACTCGTCAGAGATATACGAGCGCCGGTCAGTATTATCAGCAGACGGGTCAGCAGGTCGTATGGCAAGCGAAGGCCAGCGGGGCCCGCGAACCTCAACAGATATTCGGGTGGGCAATAGACCGAGTCTCGGGCGTGAGGGCGCAAGGCTCGCACTAGTTACATGGACCGCAATATGTAGAGTACTGACGGAGTATCCGGCCGGCCGGTCCTTTCACCCAGCGGATGACGCGTCGTCGTCGCCGACGAAGATGAAGCGCATCTACAACATCGACGCACGAAATGCCTCGGGAGACGGGGACGGGCAAGACGAGACAAGCCGCCCTCGGGTAGCAACGAGGTCCGCCGTCGCCTTCATAGCGCTCGTCGCTTCGGTGGCTCGTCGTCGCTCAGACCGGCTTGGGCATCTTCTTGACCGCCTCGAGGTTGTACGTCACATTGCGCGAGTAATTGGAGAAGAGCTGAGCGGCGACATGCGTGGACGTGGACGACTCAAGGAACTCCTACGACGAATCAGCGACCGCTGCCCACAGCTGGTGTCATCCGACCTTGATGCAGTGGTTCATCTCCAGGACGGCCTCGTTGCACTTGTCCTGCGCTCGTCAGCGCACACCAGGCGGTGACGATATGGCCGACTCACGACGTTCTTGATGATGCGCTCTAGCAGGACGGCCTGCTCGGCCTCGTGCGGGTTTTCCATGCCTGCGCCTGCGAAGGAACTAGGTAGATCGTGCAGGAAAGTGCGCGATAGGGCGTAGCTCGTTATTTCAATTCTTTTTTAGCTCTGAATTTCTAATCAGGTATTCAAGTTATTGGTTCTCAGGCAATTTGGAAAACCTAATGCAATTCCTTGTTCTTTGGTTCCGTTAGACATGGGGGGGTGGGACACCCCCCCAAGACCCCCCCTTGCGCCTAGCGGCGCAGCCATCGCAGCCCTTACGGGTCAAGCATCCGGCAAAGCCGGATGTACTGTAGAACATTGATTAGTTGCAAGCTAAAGCACTTCATCAAGAGATGCGCAAGTGCTTGTTGGGCATGCTAGGCTGATCAGATGATCATAGGCATGCCAAGCTGGTCACAGGGGCTATGTCACAGCTGCCACCTGGCAAGCCTATTGCAGTCTTGTCAGACTTGCGCTATTGTAACCATTTTGGTGCAATGATAGGGCAGGGTATGGCAGTAGCTATGTAGGCGATTGGTTCTGCTACAGAGATCATTCCATGCATCAGCCTCATGCATAGATCTTTATTCTCTGATGAAAGGCAATTTGGCAAGGACACAATGCATATTAGGATTGTGCTGATGAAATCAGAATGGCCGGAATTTTCTTATTTAATTCCCCCATTTACCGTTTTCGTTCCAGGGACACCCGCAGAAATTCGCCCCGTAAGAGCTACGCTGATCATGTAGGGGTCGACCTCCACTTTCGCGTTCGTTACTAATGGGCGATTAGAAATCCGCCTTCCATTAGCCGAGGGTGCTAATCGTTTGGATGTCATTACATGCACAAGCACTATAACCAGGTGGTAATCGATCGATGCAAGATATGTACCGTCTCTAAGATATGCACTCTCCCTCGCCAAGCACTCAGTCGTCCCTCTGCGCGTGGCTCTTGTTGTATGCCACCACGACCTTCCCGATGTTCTTGAAAAACCATTCCCTCCCCGTCTGCTCGTTAATTGGTAAGAAAGGCCCAGGTGTGCCGCCTCTCAGGATGAGAGCGATGCCCGTCTGCTCGAGTGAAAGCGACTGCAGCTCTTCGAAGGGCACCTGCCAGATGACCTTGAGCTTGCGCAGCTGAACGAATAGCAGCCGCTGATTCGATAGCATGGCGACCGCGTCATCGCCCGGCACATCGAGATGCGCCACATATGACTCGTGGAAATACGCGCCCGCATCGAGATCCTTCAACCAAGATTGACCGAGTGCTTCTCGGGCAGAGAAAGGCTGCCGAGTCAGAACAGGGTACATCGCGAAACGAGATGCTTACTCTGAGCACTCCGTCGGATGCTATGAACCTGGGCAACCGCACTCGATCCAGATCTTGCTGATCGAAAACGGTTGTCGTATTTCTGATGCCCTCGGTCGACGCCGAGACAAAGTCCATCACTCCGACGACGGGTTTGGTAAACAACCTTCGAGTCAGCAATTCGTCTCTGCGACCAAGGCTTGACCTACCCAACAAAGCCCTTGCCAACACCCTTTGCAAAGCCTGCAGCACCACCCTTCTCAGCTCCTTCCATTGGTTTCGACTGGGAGCATTAGAGAATTCGCACAATGAATACAGGACAATGCTCACCGCCACGCCCTCGAATGCGCTCGTCACACTGTCCGCAAAGGCACTGGCACCCGCCGCCACGCCGTACAAGGCATGCTTGGGCTTGTTGCGTCTTTGCGTCATCCGACGCTTGCTTTGGTACTCCGCGTCGAGCGTGGCTGCAGACAACCCTTTGCCGATACTACCGGTGAACTTGGACATGCTGTCGGAGATACCGAAGACTGTCTTCTTGGCAAAGCTGGTCGCTCCTCTAGCGATGCCGAGACCAATGTCCTTGTTCCCGTGCATCACCATACCCTGGTAGGGCTCGTAAAAGATGTCCGAAACCCCAGAACTGATGTTGTTGAACAGGCCAACGGGATTACCGAGGAAGTCTGCGGAGCCGAGGACACGATAGAGCTGGGCGACGACCTGCTCTTGGTAATGCAGCACGACCCGTTCTTGCAGGGCGGGAAGAGAAAGGCGAACATTTTCCAGGAACAAAGCCCGGAAGTTGACAGGCGCAGCGTTGACATTGCCCAAAGCCATAGTCAGAGCATTCAGACCGTAGTAGAACGGGTTGCGGGTCGAAACCCTGCGTGTCAGTGGGTACTTGGCAAATGACGAGAAACTGACTTTTCATCCACGTTGACTCGGTCTGTACGCATGAAGGAAAGCTCGAGCGAGACTGGCTGCAGTTGCAATGCCTCGAAGAACACATCCCCCGACGATGACGAAATGTCTGGTTCAGGTATCTCCTTTGGATGTTCGATCAGCACGTCTTGCGATTCTTCTCTCCACGAGGCATCCTTGAATTTGACGAAATCCAGCAACGCGAACAGGAAATCTTCGTCGAGTTCCACGGTCATTGCCTGCAGGAGAATGGTCGCATACTTTACGAAGAGGACACCGTGTGATCTGTCCTTGAGGATTGCAACGGATGTCTGCAGAGTCGGATGAGAGTCCAGCTCCTTGCCATCCTTTGGCACGACTGTCGGGTAGAGAATGATGGGGAAAATGCCGCCAAAGAGCTGGTTGTCAATTTGGATCCACTTGATGTCCAGCATCGCGTCGTAGTAGCCGGGGTAATCCACAAATCCGAGTTTGAGGCCGCGCAGCGACAGATAGATCAGCTCATCGGGCCGTTTGGTGATCACCGAAACACCAATTCCTTCAAACTCGATTGTAACACTCAGATTGGGACGTTCACTGATAGCCGTTGGCTCGAAGGATGTCGTGCTGATACTGTCTGTGCTGTCCGAACGACGGATAGCACCCATGCCCCGCTTTGTCGGTTTGTAGACGCTCGTCTCCTCCACATATGGCGAGACAATCAGGACCTGCGAGCCGCCTTCCGCTCGTATATCGAGTGAGATGGTGGTGGCACGCTTCCCAGCTTGCCGCGGCTGAACAATTAGCGGCTTGGTTTCCAAAGCATATATTGACCCACCGGTACTTTGACGGGAGGTTGCGAGCCGATAGCCATCATATCGATGGTCTTTGGTATAGGCACGCCGTCCAGAACCAGCTGGATCCCTTTGCCGGATGCCGCTGGCGCATCCCAAGAATAATCGACAGAAGCGTGAGCAGGTAAATCTCGAGGCACACAGCCTTCGGACGGCCCATTGTCACTGGTCTGCTGGAAACGAAGATCTAAGGCCGTATCGTTCCGTATCTTGAGAGGCCATGGTTCGGTTTCTCGCGAAACGTATAAGAAGATGGACGAGCCCTCGATATGGATCTCAACGCGCGACAGGTACTCTCGAGGGCCACGAGAGGTCTGTCGGATCATGCGTATATTCGTTCGACCGATTTCCGAAATGCTGAACGGAGCCGACCTAGTGATACTCAGCACAGCGGTGGGATTCCAGAAGCACCTCACCATTTCATGTTGGCATCATCAAAGGCGAGACTGAGCTGCGCAGGTGCTCCTCGTCGTAGCTCGTGGAGTGGAATGTGATCGTTAGGGGCGATCGTCAACGCCCTGTCGGTGTTCTGCTGTCGGACTTTGAGCGGATACGTCATATTGTTCTTGATGATGAAGCGGGGAGCGATCGTTATGACCTTGGTGAGCTTATACTGTATTGTCAGTCTTGAGTGCGTGGACCACGACGCTGACTCGCTTTTCCAAGACCCTCAGCGTATGATAAGCCGACGTAGATGTCACTGTCCTCCTCTTCACGCTGCATGTCGACTTGCATGTCCGCCCCCACCGTGTCAAAGGAAAGAGGCTAACGGTAAGCGCCTCTCACTTGCTTATGACATCACAATACACACCCTAGACCACTTGCAGTCATCCACGCGGAGGAACAACCTGTTGCGCCGATCTTCGTTCGGGAAGGCGAGCACTGAGCTATGTGAGCAGGCACCTCAAATAACACACCCAACGTACTGAACGGAGTTGGGGCTTCACGATTATGGTCATCTGGTATTTTAGCACGAGCCTGAATGAGAATCAGCCATGCTTACTTGCGAAAAGATCACGCCCAGCAACGGGCTTCTGCCCCCCCGTCCAAGTCTTGACGGCCAGATCGAAGGGAAGACCAGTCTTATTCATGAAGACGTATGGAGCGAACACCTGGACCTTGAAGGCACCGCCCGAATTAGGGAAAGTGCTACTTGGGTCAGCAACGGAGATCAATATAACGCGAGACTTGCAAGTAATGAAGTTTCAACATCAGCTTGAGGCCCTGCTCGTCCGTCAATTGGAAGTGATCCTCGATCGGCAATTCAGGATCATCCGTGTTGATTATGGCGTAGTCACTCTGTTTGAAGTCTATACCTGTCAGCTCGAGTCTTGAATAACATGCGGTACAGACTCGTGTCCTCTGGAGCTACACTCAGCAGCAAGAGGTGAGACAGCTCAACATCGTGAAGAGGACTCGAGCCGCCCTTGATCAGATAACTCTTCGAGCTCAGCCCGGTATTCTTGTCGTGGATGCGGTATTTGATGTCGAAGGGCAGCAGGTTCTCGATTTCTACCGGTGCCCGAAGCGTCAAGCTCATCCTTGGGTATATTCTGCCATGAGTGACGAACATCAAGAGCGAAACTCAGGCTCACCTCGCCGCCGGATCTTTCGCATTGAAGTTCGCCTGGGCTTGGAAGTAGAAGGCAGACTCTTTAGGATTCTGATTCTTACAGCTGATAGGGCGGATGGGCCGCGAGATGAGTTGACGCCAGTGCAGAGGCATCGACCAGCTAAAGTCGAAGCCGAAACCACGAAGCGGTCGTAGGCGGAAGCGCTTATCGTACGCAGCATCCAAGGGAAGAGGGCATGCCTGGCCAGGATCGATCCGCATGGCGCCTCCGGAGGCTTTGCCGTGAGAGTCCACCACAATCATCTCCACTGGCAAGCTCGTCTGATTCTCGATGTTCAAAGTCGAGCGGAAGGTGATGACCTTGATGTTGTTTTCCAATCTAATCTCGGCCATGATATGATGAGAAACTTTGTCGATGCGAGGACGAAGAGCAAGAACATGCTCGCCCTCTCGGTCGACTGAAATCCCTCTTAAAGACTCCCAAGGCGTGTCTTGCAGTTGAATACCTAGGGCGTTGTGCCGGAAAGCCGAAACATTTTCACGGGTATGTCTGCGGTCCTCAAAGCGCCAAGGGACATCGGCACCGTCATCAAGCCTTTTGACACCGGATATCGGCTTGTTCAGGTCATTGGACTCTGGCCATAAGAGCAAGGTCAGACCGGTCTTGTTGCGGACTCGGAAAGGCGCATTTTGACCCCGACCCTCGCGAGCCTTTGCCCCTTCTTTGCTCCACACTGTCAGGCTTGTGATAGCAAGCTCGATGAACGCGGAGGAGAGATTGAGCTCGAGACGCTGAGTAGCCGAAAGTTGGACGTTTATAGGACTACTGCCGGCCCCGGCAGAAGTCCTTGTAATTTTGAGGTCGAATTTCCACGGGTCCATCAAAGGCTCGAAATACGAATTTGTCAAGTTGAAGTATCGGATGGATGTTGTGACGGAAGTTGCCACCTTCATCTGATTTATCAGCTCAGCCCCACGGTCGGCGATGCACTCACATCCCCAGACCAGTCGTTGACCATGAGCGTGAACTCGTCCGTCGACAAGTGAACCATCGGCATTTCTTGTAAATCTCCCACAAGAACGAACTGGAAGCCGTTCATACGTGCTTTGAGCTGCTAGGTCAGATAGTCCAAGAGCATATAACAGGAACACAAACATTTTCCTTCGAGACCAAAACTCTGGACTTGGCCACTGAACCGCGTCGCCTGCTTACAGAAGATCGTCTAGCCGACACACTCTTGCCCGAAGAGGCATGAACCACCGCAGTGGAAGATACGTCGGTCCCCGATCGTGTCGTGAGACTTGGTCGTCGTTTTTCGTTCATGGAGGGCTGAGGGGGAGCAAGAGCCTTGTTCGCTGCATCTGCCGCTTTGTTGGCGATATCGGTGATAAGCATGATATCCGTATAAGATGCGCGGAAAATGACTGGATCAGGCAGCTCGAGTTCGATGCTCGTCATCTGCTGCGAGCCTCGTTGTCGATTATCAAGTGACAGGGCAATATTGACATCGTCGAGGAAGCGAACCCTTTCATTTGGTTTGTCCATTCGACCGAATGACATTCCGAGCTTCTCGACTTTCAATGCCATGACGCTTTGCTGCGAGAAGAGGATCTCTTTGATGGCAAGTTGAATACCTTGAGTCTTCGGGTCGGTGTCATCGGCGAGCACGATCACTGTCGAGTCTACAATCTCTACTCGCAGGGCCAATGAGCTCGACTTTGGGGCTGCAGAGTCCTCTTCAGGCGTTTCCTGTGGGGTCTCTTCACTGGCTTTATCCCCAACTTGTTTGAACGGGCTGACGGCGAACTCCAGAAGCGCAGTCAAAGGTCCAACCGCCAGGATAAAACGGGGGCTATCGATCGTTGCGATCAGCAATGAGGATGAATCCTTCCCGCCCGACTGGGTGTATTGTACCATACTGATGGTGAGTTACGCTTCGTGGCTGGGAATTCACATGACGCACAACTGCTTGCCATCGTGGGAGGCGGTGGGAATGATGTCGCGGAACATGCTCTTGCCCGCTTGCGTATTCGCAAAAGACATGGTCTTGAGCGAGACCTCGGCCTCGATGGCGCCATCCGAAAGACGCTTCATGCCGACGTGAGTGCCGACGAGAGCGATGCGAGCGATACTGTGCTGTTTGATATCGTTCTCGTGGAGGGCATCCACACCGTAAACCTCAAAGGTGATCGCGGAAACGGTGAATTCGAAGTCCATAGCGGTCCATAGGCGAGGAGTGTCACCGTCGTGAGTCTTGACGACTGATAATTCTGGCTCGAGATTGACTAGAGGCGTTTCCGGGCTGTCCTCGCTGATCGGTGTCGGGGGACCAGCGGTCGAGATTGGCGTGGGCGGAACCGATTCAGCGCTATCTGCTGCATCATTGATACCACTCAGGGCTCTTGGTATAGTTTCGAGAACGCGCATCAACAGAATGTATTGCCGTTGCGTGAGGGACAGGTTGACATCGGACATCTTCGTCGTGATCTGCCCGTGAGTTATGACCGGATTGACAAGGGGAGTCCGCACCTCCATGTCCGCATGTCCTTCTTGTTGCCTGTGAGCCTCGTCCCCTGTCTGCTTGATGGAGGCGTTGATGGCAACGTCATCCACCATCGGAAGAACAGCCTTCTTCTCGTCCACGTATATCTCGGAAGACACGCTGATACCACTTAGACTGGCCTGTATCGTGCTTGTATCGCTGGGGTCGCCCAAATATTCGTTCTTCGCCGTAATTTGCCCCAGACGTAGTACGAGGACATCTGCAGAGTTGAGACCGTCCCTCGGTAACAAAACGATTGGAGTCTTGACCACCACATCGTAGTGCATGCGCGTGACTTCCGATGCACGTTGCACAGCTGCTTGTGATGCCGCATCGTAAATTGCCTTCATACGAGCAAATTTGATTGCCCACGCATATAGATCGTGAATGGGTTGCTCCATGAAGGTGAACTTGAGCGATCCCGTCCGCAGATTGATGGAGGAGTTGTAGCCCGGGAAAGTCTCGCCGTCAGTCGGATCGAAGGTTTCGTAGCTGAAGTCTGCCAGTTCTTCCCCCTCGATTGAGAGCAGATCCTTGAAAGCCGGGACAGCGACATGGTCGTCGGAGAGATCTTTCAACGAGATGTTGCCAAGTCGAGCGACAATACGCATCGTCCCACTGCGTAAGAGAAGCGCGACGTCCGCGGAGGGCAAAGCTAAAAGGGCAAAGCTGAAGTTGTTGTTCTCTAGCGAGACTGCTCGTTAGAATTGGACCCCGAAGTACAAGGAGGCCTACCTTGAGCAGAAGTAAGCTTGACGCGGATCTTGATCTTGTCACTACTCGGGGCTCCAACCTCAGAAACTTGCGGCTCGTTCTCCTCTGCGTCTGCCTTGATCGCGGAAGTGTTTTTCTTCGAGCCCTCGTCATCCTTTGGCACGAACGTGGTCATGATGAAGTCGTAGAGAGATAGAATCGGCTCAGGTGCCACGGTGATCTTGAAGGCAGAAAGCTCGGTGTCAATACTCTGATCCACTCCCTCGTGTTTCGTCATGAATTCAGGAGACTCCTTCTGGACCCGCAGATAGCGTACGCGGACCAGCTTGGTATCCGGCGATCCATCATGATCATCGGCCGAAGACAGTATGCGCTGACGAGTTTGATCCTGGTTTATCATGGCGAGAATAACCGTTTGAAGATACAGGTCCACTGACATGTCGTATTGACGCAATGCGAAGGTCAGGCCAAACCCCTCTAACGAAGCGTCCGCGAGGTGCTTCTCCGAGGTTGGCGACACTGAGCGGAAAAGGGATGTTTGCAATCTGCCCACCGTGAACGAGAACTCGAAAGTGACTTGCTGCAACGCGCTGCGTTGTGCTTCGGTCGTATCGTCGCGAGCTTCGTAGAATCTTTCTCCTTTGTCGACCGAGGACCCGTCGTCAGTCTTGGCGTCCTCATCCTTGTGGTCGGTAGGATGGGAGATTATCGAGTGTGTGTCTTCCAAAACGTACTCCTCCACAGCTTTCTGACGGAAGGTAGGGCGCGGCTCCCGCTGCGCGGGTTCTGCAGGAGATTCCGATTGGCTGGAGGAGCCGTCATCAAATTTGGGGATGGCGACGTCGATGAATTTCATGAGGTTTTCTGCAAGGCGTCAGGTCAACATTCGTCTCTGCGGTGACTCTTACTATATTTGCGATCTGAGAAGTTCACCTGCAGCTCCGGCAAATCTCCAGCGATCTTGAAACGGGTGATGTTTGGCGCATTCACGATAGCGTTCTGGACCGTAAAAGACATGTTGATACGCTCCAGGATATGCAGTTCCGTCTCGTGACCGGTGGTAGTGGCCTCAATTGCTCGCATGCACTCGTCAATCTCGTCACCGATAAGCACCTGAAGTTCAGCCTCTGGACGGTGATCTTTCCCAGCATACCCACCTGCGTGGATTCCAATCGCAGGGAAAGACGGTCATACATCAGGTCCTCCAGCTGCTTGAAATCATCGTCGTTGTATTGACGCCCCCGTTTGCTTTGCACGTCTTGAAGCTGATTCTTGTCTGCCAATTTGCTTTCGATCGCAATATGACCAGCGTCCAGGACAAGGGTTTGACATTTGTGCACAGTGACGTCCATGGGAATGATGATGATGGGAGCATTCATGTCAACCTTGAGATCGATAGTCTTGTGTTGCTCGAGAGCGTATTCAAGCCCAGCCCTGGTCTCCTTTCTGATGCCATCCAGTGTCTGGCCGGCGGCATCTAGCAAGGCATTGATGGACTCGAGCTGACTTGCCGGCGGACGCAGGAACTTGACGACCGCTTCGACATATCCTCGGTGGTAAATGATCTCGAGATGGCGCATGCGCACGGTCAGGGCATTGTCTGCCCGCCCATCCAGTGGGTTCTGCTCCAGCTCCATCATGAAAAACGGGTCCTGTCCTTCCTCCCGTCCGCGACCAATGTCTTCCATTGCCTGTTGGGTACCCCCCACTTCCAGGCTATCTTGCCGTGACATTCTGTCGTTGTTGCTTTCGATGTCCTTTACTCGAACAATCTGAGGGTGTATTGAGTTGGGCGTGGTACCGTCGTAGACTCGGAAGCCACCCAGCGCAATCTTGCCTTTGAGAGAATCCGTCAACTGAGTGCCGTCCGCCGTGAAGGAGTCAAAGACGAGGGAGATGATATCGTTCGTCTTGCCGTGCGGATCGGTGCGTAGAACAAAAGATCCCTTGTTCAGTCTGGCAGACACTCGAGCGCGCATGAAGTCACGAGGAGTAGATCCCAGAGAAGCGTTGGCTGCAGCCGCGTCGTAGTCGATGATGTCGTCGATCTCCTTCTTCTCCTCCTCGGTCATGCCATCTTGGGAGTTCTGACCGCCGGTGCCCCAAAGCCACTCGCCCCAAGTCTGCCGCTGGGGAGCATTCTTACGTTTCTCAACCTCCAGCTTCCGCTTTGTGGCCGCATCCTCCTTGGCTTTTGCTCTTGCCACGGAACGGAAGAAGCGAATGTCCTCATAAGATAGCTTCTGCTCCATCTCCGCTAGGTCTGCCCCCTCCTGCTAGTCAGCCATGTGCGGTCTTATAGCAGAAAGGACGCCCACCTGTACAGGCAAGAGCTTGCCTTCCGGTAACGCAAGCTTCTTGATATAGATCTCGACATACTTCTTTCGCATGTCCCGCCGTTCCGCCAAGTACTCCCAAGTCCAGCGTCGATGTCGTTCATGCACCTCAGAGCTGATGGCAGTCATGGCGAACTTTAGCCGAGCCCGTGCCGGATTAGCCTTGAAATCTTCTTCTGTCGGACGGAATTTGTGGTATTGATGGGTACGTCGGTAGAAGTGGAAGACATCGATCACGGAAAGGGCATCGCGGTATTGATCCCGGTCAAAGACAACGCCAATCTCGTCGAAGATGACCTGTGCATCCACCTTGGGCGTCTCGCTCGACATGCTGTGGTTGAGAATCGCACGCGCTTCGCCTGTCACAGGCTTGAGGATATACTGGTGATTCGAAGAGCCAGCCAGCATCTCCTTCAACGCTGCAATAGTTCCCTGTCTGTCGTCCGGTCCCTTGTCGATGCTGCCGGTGTCCGTGTCGAAATAGACAGACAGGGCAGACAGCTTCACTAGCTTGTGCACGCCCTTCATGCTGTCCTGAATGAACGCCTCTACCCAGGTCTCATCGGTCGATACCGCTTTGAATTCGCTCAGGGTGATGCCCGCGGCAAATGGGTGCTGGTCATGAGCTGCGGCCCATTTGCCGATGTAGACCTACATCCGGGGTGTTCGTGCCATCTTCATAGCGGACATGAATGCCTTTGACATGGATCTGCACATTGTCGACCACCTTCGAAACAATGGCTCCGACATAGGTCTGCTTCGCTGGGGGTCCTTAGCCACAGTCCCGACCAGCGACATTCGAAACAGCTGCTCACTCTCATCGTTGCCTGGGGTGCCAACCTGACTGGCAGCGCTATCCACCGCCTCTGCACTCTTCAGCTTCTCCTGCTTCGTGGCCTGCTCGATCCGGGCGTCCTCCTCGGGGTCCACTTTTCCTTGAGGTCTCGCCCGAGCCAACACATAGACATCGTCGATGACGATCTTTACTGGCTGGGTCTTGAGCTGCGTCCACGGGATGGTGACCGATAGGTTGCCGATGTCTCCAGCTACAATCTCGACTGGAAGGCCGAAGCGTTCCAGCAGCGACTTCTTTAGGTGCAGACCATGGAATTGCAGATTGCCTGGTCGATGAGCAAAAGTATCGCAGGCAGAGAAGCCGGACGTACCTCCAAAGACGGACACGGACAGGTCTTGTGCGTTCAAGTTATCCACATATGGTGACACGTAAACGTTGAGAAGCCTCAAAGCGACATCCTTGAGCGCCTGCATGATACGTGTTCACACCGTCTTTCGCAGTATGCCGAACGGAAGAGTCGGCCGGTGGAGATAGAGCCACTAGGCGTATCGGGACCGCATGTGACTCGTCATGTGAAGGTCCACTGTATCGAGCGTGATCGACCTAAAGCCGAAGGATGAAATGTAGTCTGCCCCAGAGGTAAGAATGTGGTGGCAAGGTATGAATGAAATGGATCTTTGGTCTCGAGACGCCCGAAGCCAACAAAGCACGGCAATGACGTTGTGAGCGAGGTCAATTGACAGGTTACGTAAGATATCCATATCTCTCTCCGTGATATCGATGCACACGGCCTGCTCGGAAGGAGGAATCACCGTCTGCCACTCTTCTTCTTCTTCTTCCCATCGTCCGAGTCATCCCCATCCTTCTCCCGTCGCTTGTCATCGGCTCTTTTCGCTTTCGCCTCCAGCTCGTCCCAATCCTCGCCCTCGTCGTCTTCCTCATCGTAAGAGCCGCTTTCGTCCGAACCCCCGTCATCGACTGCATGTGAGCTTTCGTGCTGCCGGGATGACCCAGACGTACAGTCGGATCCTGACTCTGAGTCCGATGAAGACTCATCGAAAGCCTCGGACTCTGCCTCAAACTCTGACCCTTCTTCACTCTCATCCTCCTCAGAATCCTGTCAATCAGCGACCCGGCGGGTTACAACTCGTATTACAAGCTCACGTCTCCATCGCCGGTAACGAAGCTCCAGCCTCCAGAGTCGTAGAAGCCGTACGGATCGTCGTTGATGGTCTTCATGATTTGCGTCCAAGACAAGTTGACGCGACCCTCGGACAAAGGCACGTCACACGAACTGCAAAAGTTAGCTTTATTCTGCGACGCACACGTCCTACGAACTCTAGCCATTCCTTGACGTTATCGAGGTGTTCCATGGGAATCGTGTTGATATGGATAGGGGCTTTCTTGAAGTCATTGAGGATGAATACCATGTCGAAGTTCTTGAGGCCGAACTGAACTCTTTCCAGGTGCACGATTTCCACCTCATTTAGTGTGACCACGGTGAACGGTTGCTCGGACAATTGCACCAGACAGTTGGTCGTAGGCTGTAGTAGAACAGAAGATCGGAATGGCACACCGTTGAAGCCCAGCTCACGGAAGGGCACGTCCACTTCGAGCTCATATTGTTGCCGCTGAGCGGCATTCTCAATTTGCTTTGCGAACTCTTTGAATAATCGATCAAGCTCTGCTCTGCGACGTTTGTCTTCGGCTTCTTGCTCGATTTCGTCCTCGTCTCCATACCGTGCTCGGCGTTTCTTCCCGCCTGTCTCATCGAAAGCCATGTCGGTCACCTCACGAGCGAATTGTACATCCTGATTGTCAGTGTGTTATGTCTATACTTGATAAAGAAACCGACGAAAGTCTTCTTCTTCCCAATCATGATCGGCGTCTTCAAGTTGACATGGATCAGAACCTGGAGTTCCTTTTCACTTGGCTGGAAGAAAAGATGCTTCATGTTGCTGAAAAGAATGTCGATCCTCTGACTGGGGCCATCGGGTCTGTAACGTATACCGTTCTGATGTATTTCGAGATTCCCGTCAGTCTTTTTCGTATCGGCCTGAGGGCGGGCGACCACATTTTTCAAGATACGAGGATGGGAGCCTGAAAGTCAGCGCAGGCCAAAAGTGTATATCGAGCCCACCCTTGATCTCGATGAGCTTGCCTTGCTCTACAACATCGGCCATCTCACGGCGCTCGGCCTCCAGCTTAGTAGCGGTCTTCTTCAAATTGGTTATTTTGTCGAAAACGCTTAGCATGTGCCGCTGATCCTGAGAACGGAAAGACGCCGAGCGGACAAATGTGGCGTCAGGATCCTCGAAAGGCTGATCATCAGTCCAGCTCAGTCGCTCATGAGCAACTGACCATGTCTTCCTTTTTGCCAGCGATCTGCCCCGGAGATTGGAAATTGATGCGCAGAACCATGTAATCCGACTCTTCTGTCTTGGTGACGTTTTTGATGGTAGAGATGTGATACGGGACTGCAAAGCCGTAGATGGGGAGAATGACTGTCTGGCGGGCCTCATCAACGTAAATCTGCTTGTCAATGAAAGCCGCGAGAGACGGGGCCCGGCTCACACGACGATCCTCCGCCTGTCGAGGGATCTGTTCCTCCCGGCGGTAGCTCTCGTATTTCTTGATCTGTTTGTGCTGGCCATCCCGATTCGTGCCATCCCCTTTTGACCACTTCTCCAGGCCTTCTCTTTGTCGCTGGGCATGCAATCGATCCTGGTTCTCTTTGATTTTATCGGCAGTGGTCTGCTCAACCACGTCACGCTGACCGCCACGGGTTTTGGTAGAGATCGATCGACCGCCAGTAGCCACTGCTCGGGTCTTCGCAGGCGACTTGCCGTTCGCCACTCCATTACTCTTCTTCTTTTCCGGTACGGATTTCGGAGGTTCGTCTTCCCCTTCCAACTCCATGACGACATCGCGCATCTTTGTGCAACCTTCGGTGAGGGACACTGATCCCTCTTGGCCAACTTTGACAGTGTCCGAAAGAAGTAACGAATACCTGAAGGGTCAACCTGTGACCGTCAACTTCGAGACTTACGTTGTTTTCTTGTCGGTCAAATCAGCCAAGCCCAGGTTCAGATTCAAGACCTGATTCTCCTTTAGGGCCTTCTGATTCTTCGGGCCGAGCAGAAATGTGTTGTCTCTCCTTTCCATACCCATGCTCCACCCGATATTTTTCAGGAAATGATCGCCAAGAGCAGAGTCTTTCGACTTGACGAAGTTGAGAATCCGGTCATACACCTCTTTTACATTTGCACCAGCCTTGAGGTGCTTTAATGCTTCAGCCCGGGCGTCGAGCAGAACCCGGAAATCGGACTCCTGCTTCTGATGGCCCGTCAGCGAGTCTGCTCCTGATGCGGTTCTACTCCACGCACTTTCGAAGGGCTGATCAGGAAAGTCCGACCCATGACTCCGCAATAGCTTTTATACCGTATCGCAATGCTGGAGATTATGACTCCTGGTTTGAGGACTTTGTTGTTCGACTCCGCTGTGTAGCGCAAATCATAATCACCACCTGATTGAACGATAGGAAGCTGGGCCCACTCGACATTGCTCCATTCGATCTGGGAATCCGTCAGCTCCGGATCGGTGGACATCGGCAACTGACCTTTCCAAGATCTGGATTTTTACTCCAGAGTTTTTGATCGGGCTCTTTCTCTTCATTTCCCAATTTCTCCTCGATCATCCTTTTAATGTGAGCTGTGAGGACAGTGCCCACATATGAGCTTACGCAGCTAAAGTCTCGTGAGGAACCTTTGTCCCCCTATCGATGATTGACTCCATCTTCGGTTTGAAGTAGTGGTTCATAGCTGTCGACGACAATCTAGCTGCCGTCAAGACAGCTTTCTGTCAGATCAGCCAGTGATCGCTGAACTCGGTCGGATAACCATACCACCTCATCGCCGTCAAGGTCGGCCAGTATCGAAGACATAGCTCCAGTGACATCAGATGTCTGGACGCCGCCTTTCGAGGAGTTCACGCTACGACTTAGTAGCTGGACGACACTTGGCATGACGATTGTCAAGCATACTCACGCCTGATTCCACTCGTCCGCAAATTTACCCTTCACCGCGAGTTGGTCTTTCGAGATGATACCAGCCTTTACAGAATCTCCAAGCGAGAGGACCAGATCGGGCATGACCTCTGGCTCGATTAGATGGAAGAATCCAGCCGTTGAAAAAGGACTGACTAGTCGAAGCCTCATCCTTTCCCCTGGTCTTGAGATCGATTGCGATGCCCTTGGTGGTCTCAAGCTGCTTCAGGATGTTGACTGCTGTCAGAGCACGGTCAATTTCGTCATCATACATACTCTTGGAGGGACTCCCGACAAATGTGACCTTTCTTGGTGTCTTGTGGAAGAGTATTAGGGTGGAAGGGAATTCATAGCCTAGGAGCCATGTCTGCGAGTTCAGTCCGGACCAGCAGCATCTCAGAGGTTCACTGACCTGGATCGCGGCCGTCTTGACCGAGATTACGGCGTCTTTCGACTCGCCCATGAGGAATTGTAAAATGGAGACATCGCGAAGCTCGTTTGTGTCCTCATCCGGTCGCTGCTTGGTGGAAGGGCAAGTGGAGCAGGTGAACATAGTCGAGCAGCATCGGTAGAGCAGGTATCAGTGCCACTCATTGACGACGGATGCCTAGCTGATGTACTCACGTCCCAGGCTGTGAAGATCTTCTCGGCCCTCCTCTGGAAGGTGGCGACATCCAGCTCGACGTCCGCCATCTCGATCGGCGCGGGCACCGAAGCCGTGCGCAACAGTCGCGGATCTGACGAGCACTTGAGAGAGCAGTTGCGTCCGGGAACGGCACAGATCAGGCCTCGGCAGATTGGATAGAAAGGAAAATGGAAAGCAGAGACACCTTCTGTCGAAATGACGCCTAGAACGTTAACGCAGCGCGTACGAGAACGCGTCGGCGCTCGCCGCAGGGGAGATTCGGATCCGAAATTCCTCCACCTACGTCCATGACGATGGGCAGCAAAGACATCCATTTAGCCCATTCACTGAAATATGGCTCCAAACAAAGGGGTCTCTGCTTCCAAAGCTGCTTCAAAAGCGGCCAAGAAAGCGAAACAGGCAGATAAGGCCGCAAAGAAGGAGAGTCAGGCTCTCAAGTCGGTCGCGAAGAAGGGCAAGGGCAAGTTGGAAGATGAAGAGGATGATCTGGAAGCAATCCTGGCCAGATATCAGGCTGAGATGGCGGCTGTGAGTCGACCTGAAGTAGAGCGCCTTATGTAGCTGCTGACGCCATATAAGAACTCGACCGCGAGTGTTACGACCCTGGAAGCGCCTCCGCCCCCTCGTACTGGCGCATTGCTCGTCCCATCCCCCTCGACTGTCGCATCCGAGCCGGGCAGCAATCACCTTTACCTTCTCTTTGGCGAATATTTCGATGGCTCTCGAGCGACCTTTTATAATTCGACCCTTCGGTATGATATACAGAAAGACGAATGGCGAGAGTACAAGTCAGCCGAGATGCCTGCCCCGAGAAGCAGTGCGGCAGGGGTTTGTGCGCCAAACTTGGGCGAGGGAGGGGGAATCTTGATCTTCGGTTCGTAGATGTCAGGCTGTCTAGACTTCGCTAACTCTTCAGGAGGCGAGTACGCTAGTCCTACCCAAACTTCATTTCATCACTACAAAGACCTTGTGCGTGAGCGAGGTTTACCACAGGTTCTCGCTAAGCATCCAGTAGTGGCTGTTCAGTATAAAGACCCATCTCTGGTCAAGAATTGAGACCAAAAAGGGACCGTCTGCGCGTAGCGGGCATCGCATGGTCATGTGGAGACAGTACATCATCCTCTTCGGAGGCTTCGTGGATGTGGGAGTCAAAAGTGAGAACAAGTTTCCGATCGAGAGCAAGTCTCATCAGCAGCAAATTACCTATCTGATTTGTGGGTTTTCGATACCGAGCACTTCAAGTGGAAGCAAATCGACAATCTTGACAAGGACCGAGCACCAGGGTATGGCAATCCGCTCCGCGGACGCAATGAAGCTGACAGAGCAGACCACGTAGCGGTTTCTCATTTATACCTTGTCCAGAAGGAGCCATTCTGCATGGAGGATACCGGAAGGAGTACATAAAGGGTACCCGGCCTAAAGGCGTACCCCTTGACGATACTTGGCTCCTGCGAATGGACAACGACCTCACGAAGGTCAAGTGGGAGAAGCGGAAAAAGGTCGGATATGCGCCCTCGTTGCGCTCAGGCTGTTCGATGACTTACTGGGCCAATAAAGGGATGGGAGTCCTCTTTGGTGGTGTGCTCGACGAGGAGAAAGACGAAGAGAGCATGGAGAGCACGTTCTACAATGACCTGTGAGTGGCATCCCATGTGTCCACGGCTTGGCGGGATGGTAATGGTGTCAGATTTGCGTACAACCCTGCTGCAAACGGACGTTGGGTCAGCCTCAACCTCAAAAAGCGGAAGAAGCCCGGAGCGCGCCGACGAATCAAGAAGGATTTCGTCCGGGTGGCGGAGAGCCCAGAGATGGACGTGGACGGAGAGGATGATGAAGAGGCTGAGCAGACGATTCAAACAGTGACGGATACCCAAGACCACGACAAAGAGGCGCAAAATTCAACTAGGGATCCCACCGAAGCGTCCGAGGAGCTTGGAGATGATCCTGATGATCCTTCCAAGTCAGTCCCGCTCACGAGATACAATGCCATGCTAGCAATCGTAAAAAACACTCTCTTTATGTGGGCAAGGATTCTTCCTTGCGCGACGCTATCTGATCAGTCAGATATGGAGGTATCTACGAAACGACAGAGCCTGCGAGAGAGTACACACTGGACGACTTCGTCACCCTAAATCTCGAGAAATTGGATCGATTCATTCATATCCGAGGGACCGGTTTGGAAGAGCTTGAATGGCAGGGCAGCTCAGATGAAGACGGCGAGAGCGATTCAAGCGATGGTCAGGAGGACGATTCCGAAGATGAGGACGAGGAAGACGATCCCATGGGCGAGGAGGAAGAGGAGGGGGAAGATGCTAAAGAAGCCCGGCACGCGGCTCTGACTCAGGCCGAAAAGGTGGGATTCTTTGAAGATGGTGCAACCACTGATGTCTAGGACGTCTTGCGACAGACTGCCACTCGCTATATGGGCGTGGCGAAAGACACCACCCGCAGTGAAGAAGAGATCCTTTCAACGCCACTTCCAGGCGAGAAGTTGCGCAACTTTTTCGATCGTTCGCGTGAGTTTTGGGCGATGCGGGCATACCAGAGATCTGGAAGCAGAGGTAAAGCTCTGCGACGAGAAGGATTCGGTCGGTCACGTTCTCTAAAAAGAATCACCACGAACTGACTCTCAAGAGCTGGCGAGTGTCAAGTACGCGGAGTACAAGCCGGTGTTGGAGGAGATTGAGCGGATACAGAAGGAGGCCGAGGTTGAGGCTAGCACGACGAAGCGGGCGATGGGAACGGCCGGCGAGAGTGGGCGGAATAGACGTTGAATGTGCATGAGGATGCCCTCCGTGAGCGGACGATGCATGTCCGTCACACATCAGCAGTGGCCCGGGAAAACAGTCGCGGTTCGACCTCCACTTTCTCGGTGTGCATAGACGCGAGAGGATTGTGTAGCTGGAAACTAGTCTCGGTCTCGCTATTATACGTTGGTCTGAGCAGAGACTGGGGTCAGTGCGTGCAAACGCGAGCGGCCTGGGAGCCATGTCAAGATGACAAGCACTATCAAGCGTGAAGAGCCGGATGTTTTCGCCGCTTACAACACTGACGCTCAGCTATCGACCAGGCATCGATTCACCATCTACATTCCGGACAGGTCGTCCTTGATCTTCAAGGGTGTCTCAAAGAGCTGCTCGAGAATGCGTACGACTCAGGCGCGACTCAGGTGGACGTACGCATCCGTGACCATGGCTTGGAGGGCGTGGAGGTGAGCGACAACGGAAGCGGTATCAAGGAAGAGGATTGGGCATACATAGGTCAGCGACTGCTCTTCATTGGCTTGCCGTCGGGCAACGAGCGCTGAGGCCAAGGTCTCAAGCATCATACGTCGAAGCTGCCTGACCTGGATGCCTTGCCGCTGGTGCAGACATTTGGCTTTCGAGGCGAGGCCCTGTCGGCTCTATGTGCCTTGAGCGAGAGTGTGATAATCACGACCGCGACCAAGCAGACGGCGCCGATGGGAGCTATCATCAAGCTCAGTCGCGATGGGGCAGTCTTAGACTCTACCGGTCGCGTCGCGCGCCCAGTAAGCCATGCCTACCTGTCTGCACAGGGACCTGACCCGCAGAGAGGGACGACTGTCGCCATCACTGGCCTCTTCGAGCCATTGCCTGTACGCAGGAAGGAGTTTGAACGGACTGCCAAGCGCGAGTACACCAAGGCGCTATCTCTCCTCACGGCGTACGCCCTGGTACCCTCTGCAGCCTCCACACGGGATCGACCCGGAGTTCGGCTAAAGGTTGAACATCTGCAAGCGGGCAAGGCAAAGTGAGCCGGCTCGAGCCCAGCCATAACTTGTTTGACTCTGCAGCAAACGAAACACGGTCCTCATCACTGATGGACGCGGCTACCTACGAAGTGCCGTCACGAGTGTATGGGGTCCAAAGGCGCTAGAAGGGGTAATGGACGTCCAGTTGGATATCGACGTGGAGGTTGACCGGGTCATGGCGAAACGAGAGGGCCTGGGAGAGAGGTATGTTCCCTTCGAATGTCGGAGCTGCATTGAGTATCAGTACCCAAAGCGTTAGGGTTGCGGGCCTAGTGTCAACGGCTCAGTGGGGAAAAGGCAGATCCTCGCCCGACAGACAGTACTTCTACGTCAATGGCCGGCCATGTGATCTGCCAAAGGTATTTCACGTTGCTGTGCAGGGAATCCGTGGCTAAGCATCAGGTGGCCCGTGCCATCAACGAAGTCTACAGGTCTTTTAACACGCATCAACTCCCTGTTGTGGTCCTAGACTTCATCATTCCTCGCACAAGTGTGGACGTGAACGTCTCTCCTGACAAGCGGATCATTTTTCTGCATTCTGAGGGTCAACTTATCGAGTCCCTTCGGGTAAGCTACCGATCTGGAATACGTTGCAGAGCGGCTGATACCTCAGACGGCTCTCGAGGAGTTCTGGCAACCGAGTCGGTCTTCGTACGCTGTGTCCGGTGCTAGCCATTCTGTCAAGGCCATCAAGCAGTCTCTACTTGTTACCACTGCGAAACAAGCCTCGGACCTGGAAACGGATGTAGAGGTGGGAAGCGAAGACGATCTGAATGAGGATGATGACGGGGTCGACTCTGCTGTCCTCGTCCAAGAGACGAATACGAAGACACATGGTGTCTCCGTCAGCCCCGAGCCCGGTCAGAGCAGTCGCGCTCCGTCTGCGCAGCAGATCGTCCTTGATGAAGAAGAAGATGGCGAATCCGAGCTCAGTCAGCCTCCGACTCCCGCCAAGCGGACAAGTCCCCAGTCTTCAGGTGCCTCGCCTCCGTCGAAACGCGTTGTGCGCACGCTGCAGACTTCCCAGGCAGTCTGGTCACCGGATCGAAAGTCTAAGAGGGTTCAAGCTTTTGCGGGGCCGGGGCCACAAACGACAAGCTCTCGAGCGAAATTGCGCCAAAAACTGGCCGGTTATGCTAGTCAAGGGACCGCTGTGCCCGTTGACGACCTCGAGAGCGACGATGAGGTGGTCCAAGTGCAAGCATCGCAATCAGAGACGCCCGGCGATCAAGAAGATGGTCACGCTTCCGATGATGAGCCTATGTTCGTCGTTTCAGCCGGCTCCCATGGGGCGGATCAAAACCGCCAGATGTTGCATTCCTTGGACAACGGCTTGTCGAGAACGGGCAGGCACATTAGCGGGCCAATCTTCGCGGACGAGGGCAACGATGATACTGCAACCGAATCTGGACAAGAGGATTTGCCTGAACCCGCTCCGATCCCTGCGTCCAGCGAGCTCGGATCGGACGAGGGGCCAAGGACGGTACGAGCACCTATGCGTTCGTCCTCGAGTGGCTTTCGGTCAGAGATATCGTCCTCTGCTATATCTGGCGAAGTATCGCATACCTTCAAACTCTCTCGACTGCGCGCTCGTTACGTCGCTCGTAGAAAAAGGCTCTCACAAACGTCGAGCTCCACAGACGCTTTCACCACCCTACGCAACGGTAGCATCAGTTCGGCCGCCGGTTTCCAGAACCGGGATGCTGCGTCGGCGGAAGCGGCGCTCAATAGAGTCATCAGTAAAGTCGACTTTGATCAAATGGAAGTTCTCGGCCAATTCAACAAGGGTTTCATCATAGCTCGATTGCGCGTGCGACCGGGCGAATCGACATCATCTGACGATCTTTTTATCGTGGATCAGCATGCCTCGGATGAGAAGTTCAACTTTGAAACTCTGCAGAGAACGACTGTCATCAAGGCGCAGACATTGATCAAGTGAGTCTGCTCGCAGATCCGTCAGGTTTGCTGATAGTAGGCCGCGCCCTGTGCAGCTGACAGCTGGCGATGAGATTACGGCAATTGAGAATCTGGAGGTGCTTCGGTCAAATGGCTTCGAGGTCAAAGTCAACGATGATGCCTTGCCCGGCCGGGGTGAGCGTGTGCTCTTGACGGCCATGCCTGTCAGCAAGGAGACGACGTTCGACATTAAAGGTCTGTCTCGATATGCGATGTTTGGCTTGCAGCTAACAGCAGATCTGGAACAACTGCTGCATCTGCTTTCAGAAGGCGCGGGGCCATCTGCTCGGTGCACCAAAGCGCGAGCGATGTTCGCCATGCGCGCATGCCGCAAAAGCGTGATGATCGGCAAAGCGCTCAACAAGCCGCAGATGACCCAGCTGTTACGCAACATGGGCACCATCGACCAGCCATGGGTGGGTGTCGTCGTCCGGCTTAGATTCGTAAAGCTGATTCGGTAGAATTGTCCTCACGGCCGGCCGACCATGCGACACATGGTCAAAGTGGAGCCGACCAAGTCGAGCAAGGACGAAGCACGAATCGATTGGGCCAGCTGGTCGGCAGCACGTGTGGGGTGATATCGCGCCATCCTATTCTATCCTATGCATCTAGGTTGTTCTCTGCAGAGCTGACGAGCCGGGGAAGAACAGAGGACGGCGCTATCTTTTAGTCCGAGAATGAGATCCGCTATGGCGTCATAATCTTCTCCTTGTTCCCCGTTCGGGTCTTGGCGCGCCGCCCCTTGGCCTCTATCGCCACCTCTCAAGTATATAACCACCAGACCCTCTCTCGCCACCTCCTCTCTTCATCAGAACAACACTCACTGTCAATCATCGCGAGCACCAGACCACACACCAAAGATGTCCGCTCCTGCAGAGACCACCGCCCCCGCTCCGACCAACACGGCCGCTGCTGGCGACACGCTCGCCAACCCCGGCGCGGCGGGCGCGGCGGGCCAGACCACCGGCCAGCAGGACGCCCTTGGTGAGTGGAATGCAGATCACGAGGAATGGGTGGGCTGACGGGATAGACAAGGGCGTCGATCAGCTGCTTACCAAGGCGGGGCACAAGCAGTCGGGCTCGACCACCGAGAAGATCTCGGACGGGATCCGGAATGTGTTCAAAAAGGTGAGCCAGGTGCATTGTAACGGGGGACCGGGCGTCTGACTGCAGGTCACCGGCAAGGACGTCCCGATTCAAGACAAGCAGTAGATGCGGGCGACCATGCAGGATCCGATAGAGAGAAAAGCAGAAGCAGCAGCAGAGGGTGGCAGAAGGACAAAGAGTGCGAAGATACATTGTATGCAAGATGTTGATTGACCCATGCAATGGTACATTTCCACCCGTCCCAAAAGGCCCCAATGTTCCCAACTACGCTACCTGTACAGGCCCGACTTTTGGCTGCTCGACCGCCTTGGGCATCTTGACCTTGCCTGCGCTGCCCATCATTGTCTCCACCTCGGCTTTATTGAAGTAGTGCGGCGCCAGTTCGGACAACCACGTCCCCTCGATGGGCATACACTGCCGCATGTACTCTTTCGAAGTGAGGACGAGCTCGTAGTACAGAATGAATCGAGGAGGGGGTTGCATGCCAATGAGGCACGACGAGGGGTGGACATAGACTGTGTGGTTGTTCTTGGTCGTCCGATAGCCGCCGCCCTTGTCGATGCGAGCCTGCAGATCAGCTGAATGTCTCGTTGCTGAACGACCGAGACTTGCCGTATTATAGAAGTAGCCAGCGGTAATGGCCTTCTGTACGGGCACGACTTCGTTCGGCGCGCTCTCGATCACCACTTCCACCCGCTCGCACAGTCCAGCCAGCTGATCCCGGATATCCCTAACCCTCACCAGGCTCTTGTACTGGATAAAATTCTCGTAGCACCATTGCTGGGAGTAGTTTGCTTCCGCCCATTGCTCAAAAATGTTGAGAAGGGTAAAGTGATCACCACCTGGCTTGATGAAGTTCTTGTGCGCCTTGTCAGCGTGCATACGCTTGTCCTTCGGTCGGTACAAGAGCGAGCCCGACTCTTGCAGCATCGAAATGATAGTGAGGACTTCGTGGGTGCACTTGTAGTTCTCGGAATTGATGATGGCTTTGCTCAGCATCGGATCGACCGGGAACTCCGCCATCCTCCGTCCGAGCCTCGTCAATTCGCCCTTGTGGTTCAAAGCCCCAAGGGCGTAAAGCAGCTCGAATGATCGAATGATGGTTTCGGCAGGCGGTTTGTCGAGGAAGTCAAAGTTGAGAACATCGTTGATCCCCAACGACTTGAGCATAAGAACGACGTTGGCGAGGTTGGTCCGCTGAATCTCCGGAATAGTGTCTTGGAGCAGCTCATTTCTGAAAGCCCATTTGGTGTACAGTCTGAATGCCTTGCCGGGACCCACTCGACCAGCCCGACCTGCTCTTTGTTGCGCCGACGCTCGCGAGATAGGTTCGACCACCAAGGAAGACATGCCAGTCTTCGGATTGTAGTTGTTCTGCTTGACAAAGCCGGGATCGATAACGTACACAACACCATCAATGGTGATGGACGTCTCAGCGATATTGGTCGCCAAGACCACCTTGCGAGCACCCTCAGGTGTGGGCTCGAAGATCTTGGCCTGCATTTCGCTTGGGAGATTGGCATAGATTGGAGCGACGATGAGCTCTGGCACCTTGTCACCCAGTGTGTACATCGTCTCCTTAAGGTTTTCCTCTGTTGCCTCGATCTCGTCTTGACCAGTGAGGAAGAGCAGAATGTCTCCTTTCGGTTGTGTAGTGTGAATCTGAAGAATCGTGGTTACGGCTGCATGAATGTAGTTGGCCTCGGGTTGCTGCGTGTAAAACATGTCCACGGGGAACCGCCGACCTGGCACGTCGAAGATGGGGGCGTCGTCAAAGAATGCGGCAAACTTTTGCGCGTTCAGCGTCGCACTGGAAATCAGTAGCCGAAGTTCAGGACGGAATCGCGCGATATCTTTGACCAAGCCGAACAAGACGTCGGTGCTGAGAGTTCGCTCGTGTGCCTCGTCGATGATCAGAGCAGAGTATGTCGAAAGCTCCGGGTCGGTCAGAAACTCTCGCAAGAGCATACCGTCCGTCATGTACTTCAGAACAGTCTTGTCGCTGGTCATGTCCTCGAAACGAATCGAGTACCCAACTTCTTGTCCCAACCGGCATCCCATTTCGTCCGCGACACGAGCGGCCACAGACATGGCCGCAACTCGACGAGGCTGAGTGCATCCGACTTTCATCCCACCCTTCGTATATCCAGCTTCGTGCAGGTATTGGGGTAGCTGAGTCGTCTTTCCCGAACCCGTCTCGGCCACGACCACGAGGACCTGATGTTCGGCGATAGCTTCCAGCAGCTCGTCCCTGAATTCGTATATCGGTAATGACTGACGAGTCTGCTCGATGCTCATTTGCTTCTTCTCTGCTTCGGCGATTTGGTCAAGCATGGCTTGAGCCTCGGCCGTCAAGGTCCCGTCCAGCTTGCCCTCCTGGAGGAATTGAATGCCCTGGCTTTCGTCGAAAACATAATCGTACGCCTCTTCTGTGATTTCCTTGTCCATCGCACCAAGTCTGAGGTCCGTCCGATATCGTTGGCTCTCCTCCCATTGGTCGACATCGGTCGTGAACTGTCCCTCCACAGGCTTTCCTTCCTCGTATCGCTGATACAGTGCGTTCTGTTTCTTCTTCCTGTCCAGTCGACCCTGCTCAGTGATATAGTCATCCGGTAGCATATAACCGTCGGTACCATCGTCGATCCTCTGTCGCGCCTCCATGATCTTAATGAGCTCCTTCTTGCGCTCATAAGCCTCAACCTCGCGCTTGGACAGCTGTTGATTTCGGAACAATATCTTTTCATCCTCAATCTCCATTTTGAGCAGGTCCAATCTCTGCTGTTCTCGCTTCGTCAGATACTCCTGTCGTGATCGTAATCGTAAGTCGTCGATGACCGCTTCTCGAGCCTCTCTATCATCGGCGAGAGCAGCTCTTCGATTCGCCTCCAGTCCAGATTCTGTTTTGGATGATCTGTCTGTCACAAGCTTTTTCGTTCGATCCTGGTCTTTTGCCTTCATCCGCTCGGCAAATGCGTCTCTCTCTGCCAAATCCTCCAAACGTTCGCGTTCTGCCCTTTCCTCCTCGGTCTCTTCTGGCTCTGGGGGTAGACCATCCGGTCCATCTCGCCCGTTTGCGGGGGGCGAATCGAATCGAGCCCGCTTGATGTCCTGCTCTTCTTCCGGTGCATCATCCCAATTGCCTTCGGTATCTCTCTTCCTGGAGTGTCGGCTGAGTTTGACCGCGTTCACATCCCTGTCTCGCTCCTTCTCCTTGCCTTTTTTCTTCTTGTCTTTTTTTGAAGAGCTTGGCTCGTCGGCCTCCTCCAAAAGCAAAGCGAAGCGCTGAGAGCCCGCAGCTGCTGGGGCTGCTTTCGCCGGCTTTGTTTTTGATTTCCGGGGCACAAGAGAATGTACTTGTGCAGCGAAAGCCTGCGATTCGGGCGAGTCAGACAAGCCAGTGCCAAGCAAGGCGGCATACAGATCGTTGGGCGTTTTGGAGGAAAGGGCTGGAAGGCTAGTCAGCCGAGAGTTATTGCGACGAGCGTCCTGCTCACCGAGGGATTGCACATAGTCGACCGTTGCGCTATCGGAGGAGCCGAGGATCTGGCATACATTAGCTGTGTCACCCAGCATGCAAGTCTTGCCACCCACGCGCACGACATTGTCGCTAATGAAGGTCTTGAGGTCCATGGCGACAGGCGGTGCGTGCTGGGTCTTTGCGAGCAGCCACAATGTTGGCGCCTCACCCAAGCACACCGGCAATACCTTTGGCGCCTCTGCAAGGCTGTTGAGTATGTCGTGCAAGCAAAGCCGAAGTGACCGTTCGACATCGAGACAGGCCATTGCAACAGACGGCGGCGATGAATCACACGTGTTAATATTCAAGGGGCTCTGATAAGGAAAGGCCAGACGGACTTGCTTTTGCCAGTGTCAACGGTCTCCACAGCTCTGTACACTATACGCATCCCGAGCCGAGCATGTTTTTCTGCGCGAGTGAGTGGATTGGCTGAATTAACAAAGCGTGCTGATGAGCGTAGTCTCGGGCTCGACGCCGGTGGTCCCGGTCGTCTCAAAATCGGGAACTGTATACGAAAAAGCTCTCATTGAACGATACATTGGTGCGTTATCTCTCCGGCTCAACCTGAATAGATGCTGAGATGCTGTAGAGGAGAATGGAACCGACCCGATATCAGGAGAAGCTCTTACCAAGGAGGATCTGATCGACGTAAAAGCCAGTATGTCTTTTGCCCGTCCTGCCGCGCAATAGCTCAACCTGCTAGAACCCTCGACCCTTCCACCTCGTCCTGCAAACCAAACATCCATCCCAGCCTTGTTGACCGCTCTTCAGTCCGAATATGACTCTATCATGCTGGAGTCGCTGGAGATCAAAAAGTCGTACCAGAGCTCGCGACAGGAGTTGGCCAATGCCTTGTACCGGGAAGATGCCGCGACGAGGGTGATCGCCAGACTGATGAAGGAAAGAGATGAAGCGCGAGAGTAGGTCTGTTGTCTGCAAAGCTGATCTTCTGCTGATCTTCAAGTGCACTCGCTTCGATTCAGAAGACAATCGGGTTCGCGCCGCCCCCGGCGGCCGAGGTTGCGGAGGATGTAGAGATGCAGCCAGAAGGGACACTGCCAGCGGAAGTCGAAGCGAAGATTGTGGAGACGAACACTGCGTACGTGCATGAGTCCGCCCGCTGTGGCAGAGCTGACCAGTACAGCTTGTCATCTGTCCGCAGAAAGCGGAAGCCTCCTGCCGGCTACGCGAATGCCGAGCAGCTGAAATCCTACACTCAGATCAACCATGTCCCATCTCTCCACGCGACCAAGCCCGCCGGTATTTCCGCACTGGACTTGGCATCCGATGGGAACACGGTCATCACCGGCGGACCAGACAAGGTTGTGCAGGTGTTTGATGTCGAGGCGTCGAAAGTGGTCGGAACGCTCAAGGGTCACACCAAAGCGGTGACTCACGTGGCGTTCGTGGACGATGCTGTAGCGGTGTCCTCATCTGCGGACAGGACCGTACGGATCTGGGGAGCTTCGGAGGGCAAATGGTCGGCGTCGGCGTCTTTGACTGGACACAAAGGCGATATCACCGGCCTTGCAGTACACCCAACCAAAGCCTACGTCAGTGCCGCTTCGACTGATTCGACATGGTCGCTGTACGATCTCTCGACGGCCAAGTCGATTGCCACGTACTCGGCCCTTGAGGGCGTGGATGGGTCTTTCTCGTACACTTCCTTCGGATCTCATCCCGATGGAGTCCTATCGGGCGCGGGCACCAAAGACGGTCTGGTTCGAGTCTGGGACGTTCGGAATGCCTCTTCGCTCGCAGCAACCCTCACATCGCATTCGACAGAAGTCACGAGCTTGTCCTTCTCCGAAAACGGCTACTACCTCGCCACCGCATCATCGAGCGATCCGACCGTGAACATCATCGACCTTCGCAAGCTGTCGGTTCTCTCGAGCTGGAACCTACCTGCGGAGAACACCGTGTCGGAGGTCTACTTTGACCCGTCGGCGCAGTTCTTGGCTGTGGCCGGAACCGACTTGCGCGTCTACGCGAACAAGACCTGGGAGGAGCTCCTGAAGTTTGATGACAACGCCGGGGTCTTGACTGGCGTGCGGTTCGGCAAGCTGGGCAGCGAGGTAGTGTTGAGTGGGATGGACAGGACGCTGAGGGTCTTGGGAGCGAAGCCAGCATAAGTACATATGAGGGTACATGCAACATGATATTTCACCAAGCCATCAGAGAACATGGGCCACCTGCGTCTATCAGCTTCGACATCAAACCCTCATGCATAATGTGTAAGTCATTTTGTTTGTATGTGGTCTGCACAAGGTGTTACACTTCGCACCTGTCAGTCATCGCCCTCCGATCCCTTCTTACCAGTGTTCTTCCTCATGGTCAATCTATTCGTCCCCTCGTCATCAGGGTGAGGGAGGGGCACATCGTCTGTCCGAGGAGAACCGGTCCCAAGCTTTCCTGCCGACAAATCCGAGTAGCTTCTCAGTCCACGACGCTTATTCTTTGGCGACGAGGCTTCTGGTCGCCGTGTATCTATAATAGCCAGCACCTGAAGATCAGCATCGATGACTCAACTGTGCTTCCGACTCACATCGTCGTAATCGATGTCGGCCTCCTCTTCGTCTTCACTCTCTTCTGGGCTGCCAGGTGCCGTGCTGGGTTCGCTTCGGCTGCGGTCCATCCTTGTACCTCCCCATACTTGACCGACGCTCGCACTTCGTGACCACCCGAAGATTCGCTCGTCTAGCCAAGACATGGGATGCGAGAGGACAGACGAGTCGGCAGCTTGAGATTTGCGAACAAACATGCCGGGTGTGCGACCAGTCTGGGGAACAGAGGCAGATGGCAGTATCCGAGCTTGATCGAAGTTCTCATATAGTCTGGGACCGAATTCATCTGGACTTCGTCAGCACCCCTCGATACCCAGAAGTGGGGACTCACCAATCACATCCGATATATCGTTTGCCAGGGCTTCGCGCATGAGACGTAACTTGTCCACTTCTCGCTGATTACCTGGCCAGAGACTGAGGAACAACGGTCGCAGGGATCTGTAACATTAGCAACAGTGAGCTGCTACCGGAATGACTACCCACTTGAATACGTCCATGCCCGCCTCACCAAACTTTAACGCGGAATACCCTAGAGAAGGGAGGAAACACATCATGATGAGGGGTAGGTAACGTCGCCATTCTGGGAACAGGTCATGCCGATAAACGAAAACAGTGGCGGTGATGGTATAGATGATGTACAGAGTCGGGGTGACCGCGAGAGAAACGAGGACTTTCCACGTAGCCAGAACATCGCGACCCTGTATTTTGACGGTCGAGGCAGCCAAAGCTTCTGCACGACGTCAACATATGTCAATGAGGTAAGGAGAACTCACCTTTGGCTTTCTGATGACTGATGACTTTCGCCAGGATGAAAACTGGCGCGTGCAAAATCACTCCGGGCAGAGCTAGCATAGACCACCATAGCAGGAGACCTGTGCGATAGATGAGAAGCAGAAGGGATTTGAAGCTGCGATTCGAGGCGCGCTCGACTTGATGATCGGCAATACCCATGTCCCGAAGTAGACGATTGTATGCGATGACTCGTTGCCGCAACTCGATGATTCGGGGTTCGTCCTGGTAGTGCAGGTAGCCCTCCATGAACCGCTTGCTGAGCTCGACCACTTGACCCAGAGTCAGGTGCTGTCCTGGAATACGGTATAAACGACGGGCGGCTTGGATCACTTGCATGGTCTCCCAGTCCGGCCCTCGAAGCGTGACAGCCCGCAGACCATCATGCACTTGCTCAAGAAGCTTCCCGCAAGCTTCTCGCTTCTTGGGTCCGCCCTCTTTGTACATGGCCACGAATTCGGGGTCAACAGATATCGGAGGGCCAAACTCGATGACGGCTCGAGAGCGGAACTTATGAGGGTGAAAGTACGACAGGCCAACGGGGACAAGCTTGACGTCGAGGTCGGGATTGTTGGCGATAGCGCCGAGTGCCATGATAGAGAACCCGGCTTTCAGGGGAAGGAAGTCTGTTCGATCGTGTGAACCGCCTGAGAATTAGTGGTAATCCCAACTGTATGAACGGTTTCAGCTAACCCTCCGGGAATATACCAATAGCTCCTCCTTCATTGAGGCGCTGGAAGACAGCGCCATATGTGGCATCCTGCTCGACATGAGGCAGGACCTTATACTCGAGCCCCTCTTTAATTTCGGCCTCGGATCTGACACGGCCGGATGCCTTCACATTCGTACTGCCGTCCTTGCCTGGCACAGTAAACTCGGATTTGAGCTTGATCTCGGTGTCCGAAATGATTTCCTCGACCAAGGCTGAGGCATAGCCGGCAGATTTGGGTAGAACTAGCGAGCAGCGAGGTTTGACTTGCGAAGTGAACTTGGTGTTGAGACCAGTGACAATGAGGGGATCTTTGTCGGACAGGATGATGCGGCCTGCGCCAGCCTTTGCGTCGTCGGCTGCTCGCGCTACCGGTACTAGCGTTCAGTGGACTTCCTGAAAGATCTGCGGGTAGACATACTGCTGTCCATCAATCTGGCCACTGCTCCGATAAATTTCCTCTGCATACTCTGGAGCTTGTCAGGTCTCCCTACTACTCTTGCGAGCTTCACTTACCTTGGCAGCGGTCAGGACGGCCACTCTTCGATGTGCTTCCTTCCGCACCTCCGAGAAAAGGAGCAAGGGGTCGAGGAACTGGTTCGCATGGGGCCCGCAGATGAACAACACTGGCCCTTCGCGCGGGATATTGAACGCGCCCCGCGGTCTGCCATTGAGCGCTGCGCTGTTCAGACATGCATATACCAACCTGATCTCGCGGAAGAAGATGTTGATGATGATGCGCCAGAAGATGAGGACCAGATCATCTGAACGGGTCAGTCACCGTCATATATCTGTGGGTGGTCCATGGGAGAGACGTGGGGAGCAGGAGATAGTGGAGGAAACTCACAGGCAAGTCCCGCCGCCATGGTGCCGGTCGAGCTGTTCTCTACACCTCTCGCCGACAGATGCACGAGCTTGAAATGCTTCGCTCTGTGTTGACGCAAAGTATAGAGAAGGTGGGATCAGTGGCGAGGTGAAGACGAGATTGGCCGATTGCAGATGGAAGCAAGTCGCCTCCACGTTCCTTCCCCCACAGCCGTGTCTCCTTTTTTTGAGGTGTCGGAGGCTGAAACGGCGGTAGGTCGATCGCAGTTGCCGCTTGGAGAGCGAAGGCTACGCGTCGCTCGCCACCCGATGTAGATATCTTGTCACTGTCATCCACGTCGTTGTCGTTCTCCCCATATGTTGGCCGTCGCCGTTTGGGGGGAGGCGACGGCTACACGCTCACCCGGACAGCCATCGGCTTAGCTCGGCGACGGCGATCGCCGCTGCAGCATCCCGACCAAGACTTTTCTGAAGGGCACAGACAGCTGTAGTCGGCTAGCTGCATTGTCCATCTTGGCCATCATACGAGGAGCAAGGAGGAGCATCGAAAGATGTCGCTCACACCGCCTCTGCTACCGCCGATATACCTCCCGGGGCAAGAGCCGATGCCACCGGGAACGACCACCGAAGAGCGGGAGAACCTGCAAATGACGATGAAGTATTCACGGATGATGCAGTCGGCAATGGAGAGCTGCCCGATCAAGGTGGTTATGGCTGGCGGAGCTGGTCAGTGATTCATAGGCGCGCGGAGAGAGAGGATGGAGTAATGAGTAGGAACAGAGGCTGACGGCTGCAGGTTTCGCCATGGGTGGTTTCTTCTCCCTCATGTCCGCCACCTTCGCATACGAAGATCCGCTATCCCGAGCATCACGCGAATTAGTAGGGGCAAGAGCACAAACGGCATACGTGTTCAAAGAGATGGGACGAAATATGTGGAAGAGCGGGAAAGGGTTCGGCAAAGTCGGTGCATTGTACAGCGGTATCGAGTGCACAATAGAGGGAGTGAGTACCAGCTCTCATGCTCTTCCCGCGACCCTCTCGGCTTTGCAGGCGTGGTTGTATCGGGGGCTGACTGCCAGTACCGCGCCAAAAACGATATGACCAATGCCGTATCTGCTGGCTTCGTCGCCGGAGCAGTCCTGGCCCGCCATTCTGGCCCGACAGCGATGGTCGGGGGAGGAGCAGCCTTCGCCGCCTTCTCAGCTGTGATCGATTGGTGGTTGCGGCGCGCACCAGCAGAGGAAATATAGCACGATTCGCCGGGTAGACGCATCCCAACTCATTTAGCATCATCTTCCCAATTATGTTGTACACACAGCTCGCATGCATATCCGCTTCACTGCACTGCTGGACACATTCAGTGTGGTTGACCAGATCCAACTCATAAGATATGCCCCGCTGATTTCGTCCTCACAACTCCTTGAGATAGGTCGAAGGCACCAAACCTCTCCGTCCATTGCCATCCTCGCAGGTCCACCCTTGCTGTCAGCTCCGGTCTCTGGAGGAATACCCACAGTCTTCAGAGGTCCGCTCAATCAGGTTCACTATCTGATTCTTCTGTACCGGCAGATCTGACTCATCCTACGTAATCAGCTCTGCCTCCCACAAACAATCACTGCGACTCACCGAGCCGTTATAGTCGTATAGCGCTTGTGCTTGCCCCTCCGCCGTGATGACCTCTTCCTCTACTGCCACAACCTCAGCAACAGGAGCATTCCTTTTCGGAGGCGGCAATGCGTTGCTCTTTGACGCGGTTAAAGCAGGAGCTTGATGGTGCTCGACCGTCGGGGGTTTCACTATTGGCACGAGCCGTTTCAGCACGGACCTCAACGAGCGTAGAGAGAGGTGACTCACCCTTCTGAGGGTCCTTCCACATGGACTTGAACGCCGACATGCCAGAGCTCGTATCGACATGGCCAAAACTCTGCTGTGTGAGCCTCACGGGGCATCCGACCTGACCTGTGCCCACTTTACTGGAAACCAGACCGCTGACGCCACCCTTCTTGGGCGTCGGAGCTGCTGGAGGGGTGCCAGCTTCTGCCGCGACGCCTTCTTCCCCTTCAGCCGGCTGTTGATTACGCTTTTTATTGGGATTAAAGGTCTTGTCGACGCCTCGGACGATACCTCCCATTCCGGCATTATCCAAGTGCGCCATCGCGCCCTTGTTCTTGGCAACAAGCCCAAGCCCCGCTCGAGCGCCGGAGGATCCCGTTTTCAAGCCTGCAATGACCAGCCGCGTAGTGATATCTGGCTTGTCTGATGGTTCTGGCTTTCCCGTACGCGATGGCGGTTGTGGGGGAGGCGAGCGTGCAGAGGTGGAGGAGTTGGAGGAGGCTAGCGGCGGGGCTTGAGGCGGTAGAGAGCGGGCGGAGACCGGCGAGGCGGCGGGTGGGGAGATTGCAGCCCCATAAGAGGAGGATGAGCCGAGTAGATGAGGTCTCGATTCGAAGTACTCGTCCAGAAGGGAGAAGAATGCTTCCTATAATTGTCAGTCTATCGTTTCATCAGAGTAGCAAGGTTCACCTTGTCTGCGACTGTCAGCTATGCACGCCGAGGAGACTTTCACTCACCTTCGTACGTCAAATTGGCGAACATGGCGTAAGCTCCAGTTTTCTCGTCTTCAGCACAGCAGAGCGTCAGTGTCCAGGAGAACCACAGCAGCAATGAATATGAGTGAGGCCGAGGTTGTTGTCGGCTATCGGCGCCAGCGATGACGTCCTTCCGACCACGGGCCGTAACTTATCAGTTTCGTTCTTTGCCGCAAAACTTGTCGCAAGTTTCAGTGAAACGGTGCCCAAGGTGTCCTCGCCTCTGCACATGGGGCGATGCATGCCGTCTGGAGTATCAGTAAGCATGGCGAACAGCACGACGGAGAAGAAGGACCGCAGACGATGGAGGCCACAGGCATTCCCACCCAACGGGTCTCCCGAATAGTGGACCGCAGAACGATCCCCTCGGGGCGCAGAAGGACAACACTCACATCGCATGGGGATATGCAGCACTCGGCCAGAGATTCCTCCCAAACGCTGCCTCCTCTACAAAAGCATTAAACGGATGGAGGTGCGTACTCGCTTATCGTCTCCATAGTGGCAAATACCTCTCCGGCGACTTCACGGCGGTCCTGGGAATACGTACTCGTCCGAGACGGGACAACGTGGGGGATGACATCTGCTTCCAAGTCTGAGTAGACCCACAACGGTGTCACTGACAGAGGATCAAGTGATCTTGTGTAGGGCGCGCTGATCATGGAAAAGTTACGCGGATCTATCAGATAGGGCAGATCCACGTCCTGGTTGCCGGACCGCTCGTTCATAGTCGGCCCCTCGGGGTATTCGATCGCAGTACTGCCAGAGTCAAGCGGATTCAGCGATGATTGCCCCACGCAGTTACTATCCCAGTTCGAGCTATGTCGTTCTGCAGTCTCTGCAGACGCAGTGATTGTATTCTGGTTGTTCGATTGCCCAACGCAATGCTTATCAACAGGACAAGATCCGCTGAGTCTTAAGGGCAATTTCACCTTGCTCCGAGAGCCGTCAACTGACGCCGCGATCTCGGCTGTCAGCGGTGGGATCGCGGCAACTTCGCCCATCGCGTCGGCTGGGGGCGCTGAGTCTAGCCAATCTAAAAGGTCTTTGACCTCTCGGACGAACGACCCGACTTTGAACCGTCGAGGAGCAAGCCTTGTTCGGCACACGGTCCGCGTGATTGCCTTGATCCGCTGACAGCGACGGCCGGTCCAATAGCCGCTGAGGCGCCCGGTCAGATGGGTAAGGACAGTCTTGGTGGCATCTCGCAGAATTCGGGTCTCAGACTGGAGGAGACTGTTGCGACCATTGATATCGAGATCTTGGGTGATCGTCAAACGGCGCACTATCGACCGAAGGCTTGTTGGATATTCGTAGACGGGCCTCTTGGGCCCCATGGACCATTCAGCAACAAAACGGGCGGCCTGAGCCCGCGACATTTCGAAGCGTGGCTTTCTGGAGGTCATTTTTCTTTGTGAAAGAGCAGTGAGGAATAAAACAGAGAAATGGTGCTATGAGTCAAGTCGCAATTACAGTCAAACGCCCGACAGATAGGAACCTCTCCTGCTGCGGGGTGCTTAGGTGGCAAACTCCTTCGCAGACCCCCTTTGTCTAAGCTAGCTTCTGATCGAAGACCGAAAGGTTGAGGGAGGAAGACTCGCGTACGAATGGCGCATGAACGTGATGTCATGCAGGCTCAAGGCCCCAGGGAAGAGAATGCCCAAGTTCCCCGAGCTTCGATGCAGGTACGACTGCATCATGCCCGAGGGCTGTGTGAGTGTGTACGTCTATGCCTGCGCCTCTGTTGATGAAGCCCCACTTCACTCGAGCTCAAGCGCGCGTACTTGCCACTATGAACAGCTCAGCGTGTCGGAGATTATACTTGCCGAAACGAGAAGATGAACGTGCCCAAGCCAGAGCTCACGAAACGGATGGCGAGAGGCCGAGAGCATACCCCTCAGCGAGTCCGGTTCAGGAGCTTCATGTCGGACACATCGCCAGTGATGACTGGCAGTGAAACTTCGCATCGTCTCTGCAAGTCGCCCAGGGCCGGCCTGTCGCGCAGCTTGGCCGGATCAAAGATGGGGTGCCAGGCTGATCTTGAGGATATTCCGGAAGTACGCTCAAAAAGGGGCGTAAAGGCCTCATTGCAACAAGAAGCGGAGAACTCACGACAAAGATAGAGCTTGCTCAGGTCAATGAACGGAGCCCATACCAGTGCTGTTAGCTGCATGTCTACACTTATCAGTCACATCATGCGTATAGGGTGGTCAAAGCCCTCATATGCACACAATCAAAGAGGATGAACGATTAAGGTGTCATGAGTCCTCATCGGCGATCGCTAAGCGCACGGAACATTCGAAGCCATCCGTCAACCTATATTGACCCATTACCTAACCGGGCAAATCAGACTCGAGAGCCGGCGGATACTGGATCATGCCCAAGTCTGTGACAAGGGACGACCCGCCGAGTCTTGGCTTCAGATAAAGAACCTTGCAGCACTGAATCGCGGCTCACCCTGACGTAGATGAGTGAGTCCATGTCACAAGGGGACAAAAGCACATGCCGAGGGGCTGAGGATCATACACACAGTCAAGCTGCTGGCTCTGGGACCTCACTCCACTCGGTGAGACGTGTATACATGTCAACAATGGCTCAATAAACTTTCGATGATTTACAAAAGTGCTGATGACAGGGTGTTCCCCATGAATTTGATCATGACATGTGTAATAGCAAGAAAGCAAGGTATAACCAATCGCCCCCGAGGGGTGGGGGGAGGGGAAAGTGGGTCTGAGAGCGATATCCTTTCCCTATTGTGCGCATGGACCCGGCGATCCGTGTGCACCGTGAAAGAAGGGTTCAAGATCGGATAGTAGCCCAGTGCTGCCTCCATCCGATGGTGGAAGAAGAGCCGATAGGTCCTGAAAAGGACTGGGTCCCACCGTATACTTATCGGCCGTGTTGGTCTGAATGGGGTTGTTGACAGTGAAGGGGCCAGTAGGAGAACCGCTGTGCGACCATTTAACAGTCGGATCCGACATGTGGCCATGATGGTCGACAATAGCTTGAGGCATGAGATTCCTGGTATACGGCCAATTTAACGAACCTTGCGTCACTTGAGAGCCTTGTGGAGCAGCCCCTGACCGCCAGTCTGAACGATATGTCTGCTGACCGGGAGGGGCTGGAACCATAGAAACATCTTTTATTTCCCTCGGTCTAGCGGCATCGGGCAGCGCACGTTGAACGCAGGGGTCGGGTGTAGTTGCTATCTTCTCAAATTCGGGGGGATACGACCGATGTCTGCAGCTCGTCTTTGCCAGATTTCCCAGCTCGGGATGCCGCCTAAAGTATGCCGGAATCTTCAGAAGCAAAGTGGCTACTCGGGCATTCTTGTTTCTGTCTGCCTTTCGTATGATATCCGATTCCATCAAGTTTCGGTAACACTCCTCGCGAACTCTTTGACTGGCAGAGCGCCCTCGGGGATAGTGGAAAAAGTCCCGAGAGTGCAGTGCGAACCGTAAGACTGCTCGGGCCTCTGCCGTGCTCCACAGGTGAGGTTTATATCTACGACGGACAGCCATTGCAGAGTCGAAAGCAGTGACGTCCGGGAGGCTTTGCAGGTAGCTACGGATGCTGGCTGTCCCGCTGACGGAGAATACCGTGTCCAAAGCGATTTTCATTTCCTCAAGCGAGGGCTGCTCTTGTGGAAGATGGCTTTTGTGCTTTTGTCTCGGGATGAAACCAGTCTGCAGCCAATCTGAGAGGTCATCAAGACTGCTGATGAAATCGCGGATCGTCAGGTTCAGGACTGGGATCCCTGGCGCGATCGTTCCAAGCATACCTTTGACGAGGTTGGAGCAAGCCAGCGCTTCGGAGTCGGCAGCGGCGGAGCAGCACTTCGTTTCAAGGTCGCTGCGAGTCACCGCAGTAGCATGCAAAAGTATACTCGTCTCGTCCCAACTCAGAGCATTGTTGCCCCCTTTCCTCATGGAAGTAACCGCTTTGATGATTTGTGAAAAGTCGTCATATCGACCCTCGGTATCGGCAGCACTCACCCACACGCTGACGAGCTTGGTTGCTTGCGTTGCGTCCAGGGCGGAAGGCTTCGACGACATTGTTTGCAAGTCAGGGAGTTTGTGGATCTTCGCGCTGATTCGGCAGTCAATGAGGCTTTTGCAAGAGATGTGAGTAAGAGAAGGGCATCCACGACCGATGTTCCCTTGCCTTCCCCTCCTCGCTTGCCTTGCCTTCTCCCTTTCTCCCCTCTTTTCCCCAACCGGTCAAGATTGGCGCAAATACGATTTCAATTTCGCAATCAGTCTGTCACGAGCATGTGTAGAGCTAAAACCTATCGCTACTTGCAGCGCATGCTGACCGTAAGAAGATCGTTTGCTGTGGTCACAGCCCAAAGTACGCCGCATTCAACACTGACGCCACACGTCTCTCACACTCTCACTCTTCAAAGGCGAAAGCCCCGGCCCCGCCCATGCCTTCTTCTCGCCCAAGCATACCCCAGCCTTTGACTACTTCCATCTTCCGACTGTGCCACCCCACCCCACTGCTCACCCTGCCGTTGGCATCGCTCAGACTAGTAAGCCATCTTCGCCAGGGATCTGAACTCGGCAAATGTCTAACGAAGCGCCGTCCGTCGTCTAGTCGAGGGGTCGAAGCAGTAGGAGAGACAGGCGTGGGCGGCGCACCGTTGCTCGTGGCAAGCTGGGCCGGTTTGACCCATCCTGCCGAAGTGTCCACATACCATCCTCTTCCACCTTTAGACCGGATGACCTTCCACTCGGCATTGCCCACCTCCTCGATGGCTCGTCTGATCGGTGAAGACAATTCGATGACGCGTAATTTTGTAAGGCCAGGCGAGTAGTCCGGTCCGGATGACAGCCTTAGCGAGTTGAGAGAAAAGGGGAGCGTGGTGCAGGGGTTGATAAGTTTCGCGTGAAGTTCCAAGGTGGTGTGCAATGGCGGGGCCGATGCTCGAAGATTGGGATCGGCGGATCGGGTGAGAGTAAGGATTTCGACATTCGCGGCTTGATTGAGCAAAAAGTTTGCTATCGGGTCCAACGGAAGGAGAGGAAGGTGTGAGAGGCCCAAGCTGACGAGAGACGGCTGCGGCGGGAAGACATCAGGGGAGAAGTGTTCCGGTGTGAATTTGGCAGATGACAGGTCGAGATACCGCAGTCGACCAGACTTCAAGCACGGTGCTTTGGAAAGTAGTTCACGCAAATCGTCCGAGCGTAATGCGTTCCCCTGCGTCGGATTGACAAATAGATTAAGGTCGATGATATCTTGGGCAGCAGGCGAGTGGATGAGAAACTGCGACACGACATATGGATCGAGGCGCGGACAACGAGCAAGAGATAGCGAGACAAGGCGCATGCCTCGAGGTGCGCCTTCGGTCAGATGCGATAGTAAGGTAGGGGGAACGCGAGTCCCAGATAGGTCTAGATGTGTGAGATTTGGAAAGCATAGGACAAATGAGTGCAGGATTAGAGGGTCGAGGGATGTGCAGGCGCGAAGAGATAGCCGCTGCAAGGCGGTGAAGCGGGGAACACGCTGATTCCGGGTCGTTCGTTGACTGAGGACCACGGACATGGCTTCATCTTCCGTTTCTGTTTCGGTCATTGTATCGGTTCCTCCTCCGTAGTCGCCAGCGCGGTGCCTGCTTCGACCGCGACCTCGACCCCTGCCGCGGTCGCCTTCCTCGTCCAGGTCGGCAAGCCAAGTATCGTAAAAATCGGCCATCGCTTCGGTGAATGCTCGACTAACACAGCCTGTGAGGTCGAGAGCCTGTAACGGTGTGAAAACGCCTCGACGGCTCCACTTTTCGTCTTCCGTCTCTTCTTCGTACGGGACATAGGCCGGTCGAGGCGGGTCGAGCTGATTGCTGATGGTAGATGGAGGCGGGCCCACAGACTGCGATCTGACACGAGAAAGCGATAGGGATCGATTGACGCTGGACTGCCTGGGCTTTGCTGGGCGACGATAACCTCTGAAGAGGAGCTCCTCGACGACCGGATATGTGAGAGACGAGTCGACATACTCCGTCATGCACAACGAAAGCAAGTTTGGGCAGTTCTGCAAATATCAGCTCCGTCGCCAAGGATGCATGCGAGGTCACTGGCTTTGATGACCCCTTCCAGTCGCCCTGCAGTGACATATCGACCCCTCACCGCCTCGTCTTGCGTCCGCCGACTGCCAATGGTACGGAAGTTGGTGAAGCTGATATGTCGAATGTACGGGCCTGGAGGCGGCAAGAGATCCGAAGTAGCAGATGTGGGCTTCATCTCCTCGATCCGCGGACTTTTTGAAGATTTCAGACCGAGCTTGCCGCTCATCGGCGGAGAAGGTAGTGGCATGATCTCGTCTTCCTCCTCATCGTCCGTGGCATCGAAAGTGCGAGTACGGTGGAGACGCGTACTGGCATGGCGGGACCGAGACCGGTGACCTGACAAGCTCTTTGACCGCTCGCCCTCCAAGACTGATGCGATTGTGGGAGATGTCCCGCTGAGGCCTCTTCTGGGCGAGCGAGATCGGCCCCGGATTTTGGCACGGATAGTCGGGATGGAACTTGGGCCAGGAAGACCCGACGGTCCGGGATGGGGCGAGGTGCCGGGTTGAGGTGTACTAGTGGACGGCGTCGATACTTCCGACGGGAGACGACCGGCTGCAGATGGGTACGGCGAGATATCGCGCGACCTTGGCGGAGTGAGGATCATGCCCACGTTCGATGGCTGCGGTGGCGAATAGCTGAACCTCGGCGTGCTGCTGCTCGGGGCACCGGTCACGGCAGGAGGATACGTCTGGCTGGGTGGGATGCCGATATACCGCGCATATCCACCTGGGACAGTGACGGACTGCGGATGGGCATCAGGCGCCTGAGGGATCTCGGGGGAGAAAGGCGGCCGCTCGTCCCCTGGCGAACGAGGGGACTCGCGCCCGTCTAATCCCGGAAACTTGCCATCGAGGATTGGCCGCACCGACGTGGTTTCCTCGACCACCTCCTCCGTGAGCGCATCGACGATGGCCAGCCACCCGCGGCCCGAGCGCACGTCCACGTCTTCCCACAGCCATGGTCGGGCGCTCTCAAGAAACTTGACGCTGGTCCGACAGAGGGTGGCGAGTTCGTTGGCCGGCGTCCGCGCGGGCGGAGGCAGGGGATCGATTGGCGGAGGAAGCTGAGCCGAGATCGGTGATCGAGGCGAGGATGAGCGCTTATAGCGAGCTGAGGATGTCGAAGAAGTTGGGAGAGGATTCGGACCGGGGAAGAAAGGGGGTGGTATGAGGGCGGCGACATGGGACAGGACATCCATGGGCAGATCGGGGACCGCCATGTCTCCTCTCCCTCTGTCTGCCTATCGATGTCGACCCCGAGGGTACTGGCTGGCAATTCGTTCTTTTCGAGAGTGGATCAGATGCCCATGTGTGTTGGAAAATAAACGAGGGGAGATGGGTAGTGTGGGGAGGAGAGGGGACGGAGAAGGATCCGGCCGAAAGACGCGTGACTCTAGCCGGTGCCTCGCCGCTCGGAGTCCAAAGGAAGGCCTATGCTCACATCAAAAGGGATGCCTTTCGGTGGCTAATCCAGATGACATGCATACATATGCTCAATGCTTGCCATGCTATTCGTCCACATGCATTCGAAATGACAACATCATCGCGCCAGTAGGCTCCTGACATTGACCGGCAACAACCTCTCCGCGTCCTTTCGGTCCATCTTCTTGAGAGCAGCCAAGGGATAAAACTTGCTTAGAGCGACTAGCTCAAGTCTGAGCTCCCGCAATCCCTCCTCCCCATCGTCGGCCGGAACAGCTTTTGGGCCAGTCTTGGTTCTGGCCTCGTCAGGCGCGTCGGACAACGGCGATGAACCTCTAGAGTCGGCTTTGGCCTTCTTTGCGGCCTTGAGGGTTGTGGGACTCAGAGCTCCGCTCGGGCCCGTGCGCTTTCTCTTCCCTCGTCCTAGCTCTTCTTCCGGCGGAGGAGGTGGGAACTTGATCGCAATCTGTTTTTCGAGCTCTGATGCGACCCACTTGATTCCTTGAGCGATGCCGACTTTAGCACCAAGACCCTGGTAGCCGAAATCCTGAGGATCGCTGAGCATTGCGCCGATGTCCAGCGGACCCTGGGCAGCAAACAGGTCACGCATGTCGAGGCGTCGCTGGGCCGCTTTGACACTTTCGACCAGGGCAGTGGGTTTCATTCCCGAGTGTGACGGCATGTCGAGGAACGATGAGGAGAAAGCAAACTCGGATGGATCTCTCAGAGAGGATGACAATGCAGATAGGTCTTCAAGCGTTTTGCGGACAAGAGACGTTTCTGAGGATTGCAGAACGCCATCATGCCAGGTCCGCATGACGAGCGAGTCGAGATCAGAGTTGTCACTGCGATCGCTCTGGGGCGACCCGTTGAGGTATTTGCCTTGCGTCTCCGTTTGCGTCTGACGTCGTCTGCCTGCAATGGCTCCTTGAACAAATCGATCGACACTTGCGAGATATGCTTCTCCCCTCGGGTCGCCCGTGCACAGATCGCGAACAAAGTCTCCAGCCGGTCTCGGTTCGTAGATGTTGACGAAATTGGCTGGCATACCTCGGTATGCTTTTCCTCTTGCCGGCCGAAGATGCTCGGGCAAAAATGTCTCCTCCTCTTCAATCGATGCGGGAGGCGGTCTAGGTGCATTGGGAGTTGAGGGGACTGCAGCAGAGGCGGCAGCTGCAGCGCGCCTTCTGAGGATCCCTAGTTCCTCTGCGATTTCCGGATCTCTTCCCCACTCCATTCGATTGAGTTCCCGCATCCGCAATCGTTCTCGTTTCGGAAAGGGAGCAAACGCCACGGGGGGCTTTCCTTCCGGACCGCCATAGCCCTCAAAGTCCCACCAATCGCCATCTCGACGCATAGCGGGATAATCGACGATCTCACCCGGACCGGGGGCCTGAAAGCGTTCGAACACGCTATCGATCTCTTCCATTTCGGAGAGCTCCAGAGTCCCATCGAGGTCGAAGTGTCGCCATTTCCCATTGAACTTCTCCTTGCTCCTGATCATCCGTTTTGCCCAGACTCTCTTTCCCCCATTCAAATTCCACCCCACAGCAAGTGCCTCAGCGGAATTGGGTGGGTGCTCGAGCATCTGTGTTGGAATGATGTGCTCCGGAGGCAGCTCAACGTTTCTCGGATTGCCAAAATCGTCCGTCAATGCAGTCATCTCGCGCCCGGTGCCTGCGAACGAGGAACCTCGTTCCGGTGAGGGCGACGGGGTGCGTACAAGCGGCCGGAACTTGTCAATTTGCTTGAGGCCATGAGCGAGCATCTTGCCAGCTGAAACATGAGGTATGGTCCCTGTCGGATTGTACGTCTGTGCGGCTTCGACCAACATACGAAGATCGGCTTCAAGTCCATCCATCGTGCGATAGTCTCCATCGTCCACTTTCGCCTGCATGGTGGACAGATCCATCATCCTGTCTTCCCCACCGACGATGTCGAGGTAGTCGGGGTAGATTTCCAGGTTGACCGGTAGGGAGAAGAGGTCATAGTCGTCCTTCTTGCGAAGTTCGATGATTATCTTCCCCAGAAGCTCTTTGAGAGGTTTCTTTAGCCGAGCAAATTTATTGACAGACTTGCCCGTTGGCGGCGCAGTGTAGGGAGTAGGCGGGTTCGTCGATCCTTCTGCAGGCGTGGGTGCAGGTGAGATCTCGGCAGCAGAAGGAGAAAGAGGGAGGGAGAGGGGATCTGGTGAAGGGCGTTCAGGACTAAATCCATCGTGGTCGACAGGTTCCAGCTTGACTGGTGTGTCATATGAACCGGTAGAGGACGGTGTATCGAGAGGCGTATCTGGGAGCGAAGCGACAGGATTGCGCGGGGTAGAAGGGGTAGAAGAGAGGAGCCGAGCAGGGATAGCAGACGGTCTAGGCTGTCGAATAGCGGGGACGGACATAGCCGAGGACGGGGTCGCTGTCAGAGATGGCTTCTTCGGCTTGGGTTTAGGCTTGGGCTTTACTTTCGGCTTGATGGGTGATGGTCGCTGCGAGGCCAAAGGGGTTCTCTGCGGGATAAGCTTGACAGACGAGGGGATGGCTGAGCTTACTGACGGTCCCGCCTCTGCATTCTCATGCACGGCCACATTGCTCATATTTGCCACCCCGCCCAGAGGCCCGACATTGCCAGCGGGCAATGGAGACGTCGAAGGACCCTCCCCATTGGCGATTTTCGCGCCGAGCGACAGCTTGAGCTTGATCGGCCCCGGACCGCCCGAGGCCGCGCTCATGCTGCGCAGACTTGGGCGTCCCCTCTGTGCCCCTCTCGACCTGCTAAGAGGACCAGAGAGACGCGACGAGGTGGACTTGTTTGGTGGAGGTCACGAGGATACCAGGCGATGGGTCGTGTGGCAACTAGGTAGATCGTGCAGGAAAGTGCGCGATAGGGCGTAGCTCGTTATTTCAATTCTTTTTTAGCTCTGAATTTCTAATCAGGTATTCAAGTTATTGGTTCTCAGGCAATTTGGAAAACCTAATGCAATTCCTTGTTCTTTGGTTCCGTTAGACATGGGGGGGTGGGACACCCCCCCAAGACCCCCCCTTGCGCCTAGCGGCGCAGCCATCGCAGCCCTTACGGGTCAAGCATCCGGCAAAGCCGGATGTACTGTAGAACATTGATTAGTTGCAAGCTAAAGCACTTCATCAAGAGATGCGCAAGTGCTTGTTGGGCATGCTAGGCTGATCAGATGATCATAGGCATGCCAAGCTGGTCACAGGGGCTATGTCACAGCTGCCACCTGGCAAGCCTATTGCAGTCTTGTCAGACTTGCGCTATTGTAACCATTTTGGTGCAATGATAGGGCAGGGTATGGCAGTAGCTATGTAGGCGATTGGTTCTGCTACAGAGATCATTCCATGCATCAGCCTCATGCATAGATCTTTATTCTCTGATGAAAGGCAATTTGGCAAGGACACAATGCATATTAGGATTGTGCTGATGAAATCAGAATGGCCGGAATTTTCTTATTTAATTCCCCCATTTACCGTTTTCGTTCCAGGGACACCCGCAGAAATTCGCCCCGTAAGAGCTACGCTGACAAGACGGGTCCAACTAGGTAGATCGTGCAGGAAAGTGCGCGATAGGGCGTAGCTCGTTATTTCAATTCTTTTTTAGCTCTGAATTTCTAATCAGGTATTCAAGTTATTGGTTCTCAGGCAATTTGGAAAACCTAATGCAATTCCTTGTTCTTTGGTTCCGTTAGACATGGGGGGGTGGGACACCCCCCCAAGACCCCCCCTTGCGCCTAGCGGCGCAGCCATCGCAGCCCTTACGGGTCAAGCATCCGGCAAAGCCGGATGTACTGTAGAACATTGATTAGTTGCAAGCTAAAGCACTTCATCAAGAGATGCGCAAGTGCTTGTTGGGCATGCTAGGCTGATCAGATGATCATAGGCATGCCAAGCTGGTCACAGGGGCTATGTCACAGCTGCCACCTGGCAAGCCTATTGCAGTCTTGTCAGACTTGCGCTATTGTAACCATTTTGGTGCAATGATAGGGCAGGGTATGGCAGTAGCTATGTAGGCGATTGGTTCTGCTACAGAGATCATTCCATGCATCAGCCTCATGCATAGATCTTTATTCTCTGATGAAAGGCAATTTGGCAAGGACACAATGCATATTAGGATTGTGCTGATGAAATCAGAATGGCCGGAATTTTCTTATTTAATTCCCCCATTTACCGTTTTCGTTCCAGGGACACCCGCAGAAATTCGCCCCGTAAGAGCTACGCTGACAAGACGGGTCCAAAAAGAGGAACGACAAAAGTGAAATTCAATGATACTGAAAACTCCGAGACACAACATATTAACACGTGTGAAGAAGGTGCATTCATGCTTCTGGCTCTTCGTGCACCTCTCGCGCATGAGCCAAGACCTCCCGTATGAGCTTGACAGCTTCGGCCTCTCCCTGGTCCCCCTCCTCGTCTGTATTCTGAGTATCATGCTCCCCCTTCCCACCTATCTGGTCGTTGATCGCTCGTTCTAGCAGGTTCCAATGCTCTTTGTCATTATCGTGTTTTTGCACCCAAAGGACGTATTCCGTTTCGGTCCAGTTGTGTACTTCGTGTGGCAAACGTAACGGTGACAGTACGACGATGTGATGAAGTAGGATGAGTGTTGGTAGATGCACCGTTTCGACCGGGTTTGTGAGCGACGCTCGGGGAGAGAAGAGGATAGACCTGATGGTCAGTAAGGATATGTTAATTGAGAAGGTTGACGTACCGGAAACTTCGTAGAGCGAGATATTCGTCGCCGACTTTCTCGATCCGTAGACCGCCCCGCTGTCCTTGCACCTGACCCGTACTCAGAAGACTCGCGATGCCCATCTCCAACTCGGTCATGTCTCCGGTCAATTTTAGCTTTCCGCTTTCGCCCATCGGCCGAGCGATCGAGGCATGTAAGAGGAACGTCCGGATGATATATCTGCTGAGAGCCAGCAGCCTGACAATCAGTCCAATGACGCAGGGCATTCACTGTGATGTACCAATCGCGCATGTAGTCCCCCATAGACATCCGCCCAAGTATCTCGGTCTTGGCAAAGTTGAGCTTGTCAATTAGGTCCTGCATGTACGGACTGCCGCCTCTCGATCCCATCGACATCGGATCCACTGGCTTGGCAAAGTCCACCTTGTGTATACGTGAGATTATGACCCCGATTTCGCGTCGTAATGCAAGATCCAAAGCGTCCGTGACTTTGCGATACGATGTGGCGATGTCCTGCACTGTCAGACCCAGCAAAACTGTACCAAAGCCAGATATACATTGACAGCAGGGTTTAGTATGTCCCAGACTTTGCCTGAGAAGTCTTGCTCGATGAAGCTGAGGTTGTACCACAGTTGGTATAGGCAGCTAACAGCTTGCGTGTTGATGACCTGTGCAGGGGTCGCCGAAGGACCGATTAGTGAGTTTGCGGTAAAATCGCGAGCAATCTGTCATGGTCAGCGAGTGAGCGAAAGCCATTATCTCGACACGCGCCATATTATCAATGCGTGAAACGAAGTTGTTCAGTACCCTTGAGGCGTTTCGTGCGACCGTTCGAACTAGCAAAGGATCGAATTTTGCCGAATCAAGCTCGTTTGTGATGATTCTGGCCACCGTGACGCCATCGGAGGCACCAGGAGCTGTGCCTCTGGAGTTGGAGTACTGAGAGAGCGCTGAGTTGACCGCTTCTGTCATGCGCGAGGTCGAGCGAGACAGATATAGCGTTTCAAAGACCGAGACGGAACGCAAGACAAGTACGGCCTCGGGACTTTTGATTGGCATCGACCCTTGCAGGTGGATTCTTGGCTTACCTTTGATGTTCACGAGTGTATACCGTATCTGTATGCACGGCGATCTTGGCAAAGAAGTCGTGAAACAATCTCAGAAGCCGGGGGTAGCCCGAACTGAGTGCTTGTTGCATCCAGTGTGATGCTGACCGCATCAGCCACTAGTGCCGATAGGCGTTGGGCTCACACTTAGCAGCCTCCTTGGTCTGGGCCTCGAAAGCCTTGGCTGTAGTCGTCCAGAACATAAAGCTCGGCTTGTCGTCAAGGGTCTTCATCACCTCCTCCAAAAAGTCGATCTGGGTGTGTTGATCTCGTTTCATGCGAAGGACCTTCTCCATCGTATACACCTGTTGTCACTCTTCATCTCTCGCTCCATCCCTCACGTACTTTTATGCAACAATTTGCGATATCCTCGATAACCTTGGCCAGTCTCGACCAAAGCACATTGACCCATTGTTGTTGATTCGAGGAAGATGGTTCTGTCGCAGGCCGTGCGCGTGAGGCGAACTTGATAGCGCTTGATCCCCCACCATCTAGCATGTGAGCTGCACTCCGCCCTATGTGCTGTACGCACCTTTGCCGGCGACCTCCCTACCAATCGCCGCCGAGTCGAAAGCCCGTTGGACACGCAACAAGACTGCATCGTTCAGATCTGCCAGCAGATTCGATACCAGGTGGGGCAATAGTCTCAAGTTGTGGGCTGTCTGTAGGGACGAGGACAGCATCCCTTGATTCTGTCGTTTAGCTCAGCATGTCGAGTGAAGAACAAGATTACGAGATCCGCCAGTCCATTGACCACCATGGTCTCCATCTCTTGGATGATCGTATCTCGTGCACAGTCAACCACCGGCCGATATGCCTTGACGAAATCGAGCGAGTCCAGAGGTAGCGGCTCAGGCTCCACAGGTGCGCCATCCTCTGAAAGAGCCTCGGATGGTTTCAGCAGGGCATCTGTCATTCAGCTCCGCCCCGACATAACGAACTGCCTACCAAGCTCTGCCACGCTGAGAGCTGCCTTGGCAAGTTCTCGATCCCTCTGTCCCTCGCCCGTTCCTGCTGCGGCTGCCTTCATTCGCTTCATCTGAACATCCAGTCTTCTGGCCACGAGAACGAAACGTGCCGCCCGCCTGGACAAGTCTGACGCAAGGCCAAGGAGCTGCAAACGTCTGACCAGCAGTGCAAGCTGCTCATACGGCACGTGGATCTTGGTCTGCAGGCGGTCGAGAGAGGTCGATAGCGAAGACAGTGAGGAACGGATGGGCGCCAGGTGAGATGAGAGTGACAAGGAGGTCGTCAAATGAGCGAGAAGGAGTGGGTAGGAGTTGGCAATCTGATCATGAGCCTCTGCAGCCCAAGGAGCTCATTGAAAAGCACCTCTTGTCGAAGCTGCTTGGTCACATCTTCCTGCAAGTGTCAGTCCGGAGCAGGGGGCGCATCGTGACCACGCCTCACTATGCCATAGTTGAGCCTAGCCAGCTCAACGCCGACATCGCCTAGAGCTGCCTTCTCCTCGGGCTTCTGCTTCCCTGAGCCACTCCCGCTCGCCTTGTCATCGTCTGGTCTATACTGCCTACCAGAGAGGACGGCGTTCGCATAGTCGTTCACGTCGAACTTGTCCGAAAGGAACGGCTTGTGATCTGCGCTCTCATCGGCTTGTACTTGCTAGAAACACGAACTAGCTCACCTATGAATGTCTCAGAAGTCATGCCGCTTCCCACGTACACCTCGTCTGCCTTCAGTCTCGAGTTGCATGCAGTCAATGAGAGAGAAGTTGAACTGAAAGGGCCTCCACGCGATCAGCTGAGATAGGGACCGGCCCGGTTCCTGTCTCGGCTGTCGATGACACGTCCTGTCCTCTAGCTTTTATCGCTCTTTTCTGCTTCTGTCATCGACTATCGACCGGCCCTTGGCTCTGCTCTCCGAAGACGGCTGTCAAGGAGACAATGTCGTCTCTCGACTTGACACGAGAGTGGCTCAAGTCGGTCCTCAGGCCGTATGGCTCCCGCGACCGGATCCTTCCAGAGGTCATGGAGGTATTGGGGAACCGCAGATCGCTCAACGTCAAAACGGACGCTTTCAGTGAGTGTTTTCGCTCAGGGGCTCTGTCTCCATCTAGCAAGATTGTCACTGATTCACCTGCAGCATTCGACACCGGTCAGACTGCCTTGTTGCTCTTGTTGCACGGGACGATCCCTATCTCGTACCGAGGGGCGACATACCAGATTCCAGTACACATCTGGCTGCCCCAGGAGTATCCGAGAGCTCCTCCAATGGCCTACGTTGTACCTACGAAAGACATGGGTGTCAGGAAATCACGCGAGGTAGACCCTGGTGGTCGTGTGCGGGAGGAGGTGGTAGAAGCGTGGTGGCAAGGATGGGAGGTCAGTGGATCACTCTGGACTAGAGTCTTGCTGAACAGGCTAGGCGAAGACGCTGGAGGTGCTCATTGGACACTTGATTTCGCTCTTCTCTGCTGCTCCCCCTGTCTATGCGCGCCCTCCTGAATCGTCTGCAGCCAGAAGTCCCCCACCTACGACCTCTCCAGCTAGGCCCTCATCCTTTGTGGATAATCCTGTAGCTGGGCCATCATACTCGGTCAGCTGGTGTCCTGAGTGCTACGACGCAAGCTGACTGGTTCAGCAAGCGCAGCCACCACTCCCGCCTGCCGCGATACGAGAAGTATGTGCCACCGTAAACGAGAATCGGACTGACAACAGGCCCTCCCTCAGTACCGTCCGGCGCCCACACCACCTCCCCATCCCGTAGCCCCTCAGTCCCCAACCAGACAGTCATCTGGTGCGTTTGCGCCTCAGTCCAGGTCGCCGCAGTCGCCACCTATCCCGGATAGGCCGTATCATCGTGAAGGCAGCTTGCCGCACGAACAGGGTCCGACCATTCCCAATAGGCCGTATATGCCAAACGGTTTTCCACATGCTTCTTCATCTGGCTCGACATCCCCTCTGCGACCTTCTTTGCCTCAATACCCGCCCTCCGTGCAATCCGTTCAGGTTACTAATCCTGCCTATCACCATCAAATTGCATCACATCAACCTCCGGGCAACCCCGATCCATACCTTAAACATTATGCACCGACTGCATCGCCAGCTCAGGGTGCCGGTCTTTCATACCAGCAACAGCAGCCGCCAGTGCCCATGCAACAACCCCCAATCTTTCCTACGACTCAACCTCCTCTGCCGACGATACACCGTAGACCAATGACCGATCTGCTTTCGTCTCCTGAGGCGACCACATCTGCTCTGCCTCAAGATGCTCCCCAGCCCAACGGGGCTCCCCCTCCGTTGCCGCCCTCAAAACCCCCACCTCCATCCCTTCTGCATCTCCACTCAATCCTACTGCCCCATCTGACAGCGGCTCTACCGCCCCTGCTGCAGTCTCTCCAAACAAATCGAGCCCATTTGCTCGAGAGAAAAGAGGACTTAGTCTCGGGCGAGCCAGCAATCCGGGACGAGATGGCACGACTGGAGGCCGTCAAGAAAGTCTGCGACTCAACCGGGCGCAAGATGGCTGATGTGGTGGGCAGAGCAGAAGAACGGGTGGCTGAGCTGGAGGACAAAGGCGAAGTCAGCGTTGACGAGCTGGTCTGCGGAATCTCCATCGTACACAACCAGTGAGCCTTTCTCCCCCGTTGGTTCCTGCACTGATCGTCCAGATTGATCGATCTTGTCGCCGAGGACAACGCGATTGAGGATACGATCTATCACATGACGCGAGCACTGGATTCCGAACGGATTGACTTGGACCGGTTCCTTAAGGTGAGATGATTCAATGTGCGAGAGTCGGCAGCTGAGACCAGTCCATACGAACCCTTGCCCGGGAACAGTACATGAAGCGAGCACTGATCGAGCGTATACTGCAAGGCATGGGACAGACTCAAGGCTGGTAGTTCACGATGACTACCTGCGAGTGATGCAGCACACCATAGGTTTCGTGTCAAGTGCAACACTGCGCCCTGTTCGCCTTGAGACCGCAAGTGCCTGCGCTCACTCATTTCTTGAGTTTACTATACGATATGCCTCCCGCTGTTGATGAGTTGAATAGCGCTTTCCGGATGCGTAACTCACGGTAATAATAACGCTGATGAGCAAAGGTTGTGATGTGTACCCCCTGATTTTTGCCTTCAATCACCTTTTGTATGTGATTCGCGTCGTCATAACCACTCAGTTTTTCTGGTGCAGCCTTCGCCATCAAGGCCGCGCGTTTATTGAAGAACCACCAAATGCCCGCCTGTCCTTCAGGCGAATGTCCTATCAATGAAAGGCTGACCTACGATGGCAGCCACGGCCGCGAGAACCCCACCGACGATAGCTCCTGCATTTACTCCGCCCGAAGAGGTGGCACCTGACAAGCCCGAAGAAGTACCGGTGTCATTCGTACCCGTTGATCCACCCCCAATGCTACTACTGCCTCCCGAGCCAGGTGGGTATGCAGCACCTGGTGTGCCAGACACAGGCGTTCCGCCGGGACCACTGCTGCTCAGCTCAATCCAGCTGGTGACATCAGGCGACTCATTAAAAACCTACACCACCGCTCGGACCCCAGATGGTGAAGGCATCAATGACCAGACCTGATCCTGTCGACTCGATTCCCAGCGTGTGCTTCTTGGAGGTGTCAAGGTTCGTGCCAAAGTACAAGGGAACACCGTGGGCAACAACGTCCGCTGCTGCTGATAGTGAACCGACGAGAGTGGAGTCGAGGTAGATGTCAAAGTCGCCGAGGGCAGGCCCAACTGCCCCAATCAGCATGATTGACGCCGCTGCTTGTCAGCTTCTTGCTTCGCCCACGCAACGTTCCATCGTACCTTGGAACGTGACGTTTGCAGTCGCCCCGGCTGTCTGCGTCTCGCTCAGTGTTCCTTCAAAGTCGATACTGGAGTCGACCGGAATGACGGCTTGCGCTTGCGCCGCTGAGAACCCAGCATATTGCACTCCGCTCGAGGCGTCATCTAGGCTCATACTCTCCCCAGACGATCTGAGCGTTGGTGAGCGCAAGCTAGTGGCCCTGCTGCACTCACCCTTGGGGAAGGTAGTATGTCTCCACATACGCGCCCCGAAAGACGAAATCTTGCGCACAGCTACCGCTACATTGTATGTCCAGCTCGTACGTTTGCGACGCGAACCCTGTCTCGTTTGTGCTCTCTCCGCTTGACCATGTCTGCGAGGAGCCTGTCCCAACAACAAGCTGGACCGCGTAGTCTGCTACCGTGTCCCAGATTGGAGTGAATGCCGTTGCTGCTTTCAGCTGGTTTGCATCGAGTGGTCTCGTCACTTACAGTATATGACAGGCAGAAGGACGGCAGCAGGACCCCGCGCCGTTGCCACGCTGTCGTTGCCCGAAGCGCCAGTACCATCATTCACGGTGGTCCAATTGGAAGAATAGGCCGACCCCGCAAAGTAGATAGGCGAGGGGGAGTAGAAGAATAGTGGCGAGAGTGCAGGCAACCACAGCTGGCTAGTCATCTGAGACGCTCGTATTCTCTTTCGAGCTGTTCCCCGGCATCAAGCCTTATCGATGAGGGTCGCTTGATCGTACAGCCAAACTGTCGCCCCGACGAAAATGCACTCGCTGTCGCTAATGGGGCAGGATGGGTGTTGACCGAGCAAGGGGTGAGCTGTTAAAGGATAGGGAAGAAAGGATTGCCTTGCTCGATGAGTTACTCACCCGTCATCCTGCTCCAGCCGAGTTTGCTGACTGACTGGCTCGCCGAAGCCTCGTACCGCTCCTCTTCGCCTTCTTTCCGGGGAAACTCAAATCGCCACGCTCACCATGTGCCACACTTCATTCACCACCCTACGTCAACCCGGTGGAGGTTGGTCCAGTCAGCCGCGTCCTCGGCGAGCTTCGCGATGAAAGGACGAACAACCGACTTTGAGACCACCAAAGAGCTGCAGCATGCAGGCCCCGCGGTTGTGAGCTAATATGACACCGCGTGGCAGCCAGCTCACGTCGCAGCCGCTTCAACGAGCGGGAAGCAAACCCCAATCCGTATGACCACCTCTTTCAACGGACCTCGTGAGAGCTGATTGAGGAGATATATTGCGTTCCTCAGACCGCTGAAGGAGAAGAGGAATCATGCGGTAGGCTTCAGCAAGGTGAAATGGGGTGAATCTGACGGTCAGGACGCTGAGATGATATTGAAAGCAGTCGGTGGGTCGTCGTGGACCCATTCTGCCTCGCTTACGTCCAGCTGCCCAGGTGATCTGAGGGCCCAGTGCCGGTCGGCCGTTCTTGGTTGATGGGCAGATGAAGAAGATCATGAAGGATCGCTTCATGTTCGTTGGGACACTCGAGGAGGCTGAATTCAACCGTGTGGTGAGCTTGATCAGCCATGTAACAAGCTGGCACCGACGAAGGCAGTTTGCAGGTCGGAACTGGAATCATGGCCAGAGCATCGAGCTGGTGCTACGCAATTCTCGTGGACAGTTTCTACCGTGAGCGGGGCTCAGCACATACTTCCCGACGCTCAACCGCAGACTCTCCTATATCATATCTGTCATGTGCCATGAGGTCAGCACAAGAGAACGACCGTTTAGATGTCGCTGATGTATCTGACAGATGGCTCATATCGAGGTGTGTGCGCCGTGTACACTTCGACGCAAGCTGACACGCAGCAAATGAATCACGGCCCAAAGTTCCAGAAGGTAGAACGGTCCATGGTCTTGAGCCCGCCCTGACATCCAGCTGAACGCTGCTATCAAGGCGGACGTTCGCCAGATGCAAGCAAAGGGTAATTTTGGAGATGGTGAGCTGGAAAGTCCGTCTCTCGACCGGTGCTGACAATAGGCTTCTGGTCTGATGGGAAGCGACTACGAGACAGCGTGAGAACAGGCGGAGACAACCTGCGTCAGTCATCTTCTCAGTCATTATAATTATCGGGCCACATATTGACATAGCTAGAGGCTTCCGATTTCCCGGAATACATCTGCGGAGTCACAGCTTCGTGAGCTACAGCTTTCCGGCGTATCAGAATGCTCAACCATCAAGTGACTCGCGCAAAGCAAGGGGACAGGCGCGTGGGCCGCGCAGCTCTCAGACACCTGGTCTGGTGAAAGGCGAAGCGTCTCATCGGTCTGGCCGGCAAACGGAATACAACGTCAAGTCCGCGAGGCGGAATAATGTCGACATGGGATCCGAATCGACTAGGCTTGACGGAGGACGAGGTCAGACCTGCGTTTGTCGCGCAAAGTCTGGGCTGAAATATCAGAGGTCACGAAGGAGGATCGTGACCGACGAAAGACAGCCATCGACAGAGAATCAGAGCGCCTCACCAGAGCTGGAATGGCTCCAACAACAGCTAAGCGGAAAGCTGCCGAGCGCTGGGACGCAGAGAACCCCTGGTACAAAGCTGGGAGCACGCATGGGAAGACGTATGTCTTGGTTTCCATTCGGGTGACTTTGTCGCTGATCTTTCGCAGTGCCAAGTCCAAATCGTCAGTTTTGCGGTGTTGCTCGCACTGCACCAGCTCATTTGCCAGTGCTGCTGAAATGCGGGCTGAAGCAGCCGAGAAGAGGCTGAAGTCTTCGAATGGAGCGCCGATCAAATTAGAGCAGATCAAAGATGAGGACAGTCATCCGAGCATTAGGGGTGAACGCCCCGACCAGAAGCCCAATCTGGGTGATTCTGACGATGAGCAAGACGTGCCAGATCCCCACATTGGAGCCGAAGATCGCCAGAAAGAGATGGAAGACGAGATGTCGGACGACGAGAGAGTGAGATTGCGCGTGCGATGGGAGCAATACCTGGGGGATGGGCACCTGGTTCTCCTGCCTGAAGACAGTGACGAGGAGACAGGACCGTGCGGCGAGGACCCCCCTCTCACAGTCAAGAAAGAGGGTCAGGCCGATTCGACAAAGCCTTCAAATCCAGTTTGGTCCTGCCACGTCTGCACATTCATCAATAGCCAAGACCGAGGTCGATGCGGTATGTTTTTCTTATTTGGGTCTCCCAATACCAGCTGATCTGCAGAGATGTGCGAGTCCCAGAGAGACGATGTACCACGCGGCCGAGGCACATTCGTGATATAGCTATGGAAGTCCTGGCCTGTTTTGTGTACATGCAACGCTCTTGATGTCCTCCAGCAACCTATGTGATCTGCAGATCTCTTGCCGGTTAAACGCCGGGTAACTCCGTTCTACTAGCCAATGTGCCACTAAGCCCCTTTGATCTGCCACGCGCGTCGACCCTGACCCCGCCCGCCGAGGTTGAGGCGCGGGGGGGATACTGCGTGTGCCCGTCTATACATCTTCCTTCACACTACTTCTCAGAATCACTATCCAGCTCTTTCGACGCGAGGTTGTCGCGCATTGTGGCCCACATCTCTCGTCCTGCGCACAGTCGGAAGGGTTGTTCCCATAGATTACACGACAGGGACGAGCGTCAGAAGCACAGCACGCCGCTTCGACACCGCCTCTCGGAAGGGCTGCCTGACAACCCCGTCAAAGCTCGATCTGACGTCGCCCTGAAGTCTGAAAGGCTCAAAGTCGGCCTTGGCGTCTTTGGATCTTCCTCTTTTACTTGTTGGAGCGGCGCAAACAGCTCGTCAGCACGCGCCCAAGATGGTGTGTGGTCCTTGCCTGAGCTTCTCGGGGAATGACGCTGATGAGACGCAGCCGCCCCCTTCAGGAGACCCGAAGATCAACCAGCTCCTCGCGACGCTGCAGTCGGAGAAGCGCAATCTGGAGGGCGCCAAGGCCGTCATGCGCGCCGTCGAAGCGTCGAGTAGGAATGAGGCGGTCATCCAGCAGGCGCAGAACGAGGTGCGGAGCGCCCAGGCGTCGATCCGCTTCCTCGAGGACGAGCTGGCCAAGCTGCAGGTCGGCGGGCCGGGGTCTTCGCCCATGCGGGGTGGGGAAGGGAGCAGCTCAAGGCCGGGCTACGGGCCAGGCGGCTCGATGACGCCTTCGAGAAGCGGAGCGAGCACGGGTAGTGGCGTCTCACCCAGTCCTAGCTTTGACGCGAGAAACCGTCCGTTGCCCCCGCCACCCGGGGGCGAGGAAGGAGGGGCGGTATCCAAATCGGAACAGAAGAATTACACACAACTAGGTGAGGCAATCGAGCTAGGTCATCTGTCCGGCGATACTGATCTGCAGACCTCCTTAGATATGATGCGCCGCTCACCGGCGCCAAGATTACAAAGATGCTCAATCAATTGCAATTCAAACTGCAAGTAGAAGAACAATACAAGCTAGGGATAGAAAAGATGGCGCAGGCGTATCGAGCAGAAGGGGACAAGCGGCTGCGCAACGAGACAGAGTCGAAGAGGATCGAGAGTGACGGGAAGATCCAGCTTCTCAGAAAGGCAAAGAGGCGATATGAGACTCTAGCCAAATTCGGCGGGGCTGTAGAGGACGACGACGGTAAGTCCCGCAGTCTCGCAAGCTGCGTTCCGGGTCCTGACTTGTAGATCTGCCAGAGGATGGAAAGCGCAAAGAGGCCCTCCGAAAACCGATTTCCGGTAAACTTGTCATCTCTCTTCGATCAGCTCGCGACCTGAACCATCGCCCTCTACCTCGAAAGTCGTCGAAAGTGTTCAATGAGACCACAGTCGTCATCAAGATCGAAGGAAACGAACGCGCCGTATCCCATCCATCCCGGAATGACCGCTGGCTCGAAGACTTTGAGATTCCGGTGGAGAAGGCCAACGAAGTAGAATTGACAATCTATGATCAGGTAGCCCCAGGCGACTCCGCGCCAATCGGTATGCTGTGGCTCAGAGTGAGCGATCTCGTCGAGGCGTTGCGTCGGCAGAAAGTGGGCGCGGAAAGTCAAGGGGCGGGTTGGGTGACGGCCGCAACGGCCGCAAGCATGGGTCCGAAGCATGGAAATGCGCCGGACTCGGTGACGCTACATTCATCCGGGACGCTAAGAGCTCCGGGCCATGGAGCTGTCGACAGCCGACCGCCCGAGGCGATTGATGGCTGGTGGTCGGTTGAGCCCGCAGGTGCCATCTCGCTCCGTCTTGACTTTGGTGAGCCTTCCGTGATGCATACAATGTCCGAGCTGACAGTACAGTCAAGGACACCGTGGCTGGTGGCAGGAGACCCTATGAGGCTCTTGGACGTCAAGGCGCTGTGCGCAAGCGCAAGGGCGATGTGTTCGAGATGAACGGGCACAAATTCGTCCAACGACAGTTCTACCAACCTATCATGTGCGCGTTGTGTCAGGAGTTTCTCCTCACCGGGGAGGGCTACCAATGCGAGGACTGTCGATATGCCTGTCACAAGAAGTGCTACCCAAAGGTCGTCACGAAATGTATCAGCAAGTCGAACGCGGACGGCGAGGGCGACGAGGAGAAAATCAATCATCGCATTCCACATCGGTTCGCGCCATACACCAACATGTCTGCCAATTGGTGTTGTCACTGCGGCTACATGTTACCGTTCGGTCGGAAGAACTCCGTCAAATGTTCAGGTGGGTCATTGTGATTGTGCAACGCCTCGACATAGCTGACATAGCAGAATGTGCTCTCACTTGTCATCAAACTTGCTCGCATCTTGTGCCGGACTTCTGTGGAATGACTATGGAGATGGCCAATATTTTGTTGAAAAACTTGCGAGATATCAAAACAACCCAAGTTCGCAAGACTCCGTCTTCGACTTCGTCCGTATCCACGTTGCCTTTGTACCAGGTCTCGACACCACCTCAGAGTCAACAGCAATTGACAGTCCCGCCCGTGCAGCAGCATGCGCCCCCTCGGCCGCAGCCTCCTAGCGGCTACCCCGATGGCAGATTTGCAACCCCTCAACCTCCTCAACAGCAACAGCAGCAGCAGCAACAGCAGCCATATACTCGACCGCAGGAGGAATTCACCGCACCTCGGCCTGCTCCTCCCACCGGAGCTCGGCCGATGCCACAGCCGCCCTCACCACTCCCTCACAGGCCGAGCTACGAGCAACAGCGTCCCCAGGACGGCTACGCAGCCATGCCTTCGGTGGCTCCGGTCCAGACTCATCCCGTGGCTCCTCCGGTCGTTTCCCCGCCTCGTGGATATCCTCAGCAACAGCAGCAACCATCTCCTCCACAGCAAGTGATGCCTGTTGCCCGACCTCAGCAGCCAATTCGAAAGCGCAAGATCGGCCTTGACGACTTCAATTTCCTCGCCGTGCTCGGTAAGGGTAACTTCGGAAAGGTTATGTTGGCCGAGGAGAAGACGTCGAGCAACTTGTACGCTATCAAAGTGCTGAAAAAGGAGTTCATCATCGAGAACGATGAAGTGGAGAGGTAGGTTGCATTTCATTCCAGTCAAGAAGCTGGTTGACGTGAACAGCACGCAATCCGAGAAGCGGGTGTTCCTTGCTGCCGCTCAAGAACGTCACCCGTTCCTGCTCGGCTTGCACTCCTGTTTCCAGACTGAGACTCGAGTTTACTTCGTCATGGAGTACGTCTCGGGTGGTGACTTGATGTTGCACATCCAGAAGAAGCAGTTCACCCTCCGACAAGCCAAATTCTACGCATGCGAAGTCCTCCTCGCCCTTCAATACTTCCATTCCAAGGGCATCATCTATCGAGACTTGAAGTTGGACAACATCCTGTTGACTTTGGACGGGCACGTCAAGGTTGCCGACTACGGCTTGTGCAAGGAGGAGATGTGGTTCGGACAGACTACCAGCACATTCTGTGGGACGCCCGAGTTCATGGCGCCAGAAGTGAGCCATCGTACAGAGCAAGCGGTGTTCGTGCTGACCGATAGATCCTCCTCGAACAGCGATACGGTCGTGCTGTCGACTGGTGGGCGTTTGGTGTTTTGACTTACGAAATGCTTCTTGGCCAATCTCCCTTCCGCGGCGACGACGAAGACGAAATCTTCGACGCCATCCTCGAGGATGAGCCTTTGTACCCGATCACCATGCCTCGAGATGCGGTCTCTCTCCTTCAACGTCTCTTGACGCGTGACCCAACACGTCGTCTTGGGGCTGGTGAAGCCGATGCCGAAGACATCAAGAAGCACTTGTTCTTCAAAGACGTCAACTTTGACGATGTGTATCATAAGCGCATTCCTCCGCCTTACTTCCCCACCATTGCTGGAGCGACCGATACATCCAGTGAGTTTACCCCTCTGGCCTCCGCCCTTTCTCAATGCTGATTTTTCAGACTTTGACCAAGAGTTTACGCGCGAGCAGCCTACGCTCACACCGGTACACACCCAATTATCCGCTGCGGATCAGCAAGAGTTTGCCGGCTTCTCCTGGATTGCGCCGTGGGCAACGTGATACGATATACAGACACGAGATTTTGTGACAAGGCCGAGAGCCGGGCGAGTAGACACCTGAGATGGCAGCTGACATTGTTCGAATGGAAAAGTACAGTCCTTGCACGAAAGTAGAAAGACCTTAATGCCCATCATGCACCATACTGAATGTCATCCATCCTAGGCGGTGATTGCCGTAAGACATCAGCTGATGGACACCGGGTCCGTTCAGTGAATTTTCAGACGTTTCAACCCTGCTCTTCGCGACGCGTTCGACCATGTCACTATTACAATCACCTCCAATACCACGGGCAACGCTCTAGACGGCTCGGCGAGCGTCTAGCATAGCCTCCCACGAGCAGCATGTTCAATGCGGGCCGTGGACGGGGCCGAGGCAGAGGTGGCGCAGAGCCGCCGAGACGAAGAGAAGACCGCGATGCGCGGGACAGTCTCGTTGCTGCCAACCGCCGGCTGGAGCATGGCGGACTGCCTCCCACCGTCATTGCTGCTCGCCCTCCTCGCGGTCCGCGAGGTAGGGGCCGAGCAGGCTTCGGGCTGCCGCCTACCGTCCGGGGCCGCTCGGTTGCCACCGGTGCCAATGCCAGTGGAGGTCGGGGAGGAGGGTGGGCTGGGCGGGCTGCCGACACTTATCGCCCGCCTGCATCGCCCAGGGCAGAGCGCGAGAGGAATGGCGATCGCGAGCTGCCCAAGAGGGAGCCCGAGGATGATCGCATGCCGACTCTCGCCGCGGCAGCGCAGCCCGCCTCGGAGCAGCAGCCTGCGCGACACCAACGCTTCTCGCCCGAGCGCACGACTTCAGCGGCCCCTTCGTCTGTCCGCCCGCCTGCACCTCGACCAGTCGGCTTGACGCTGCCGCCGCAAATCCCGCGTGCGTATAGCCCTACGAGGCCGGTGGACATGTCGTATGGCGGCCCCTCATATCTCAGGCCGCAGCAACCAGAAGCTGGCCCGAGCCGCCCACCCGGCGGCGCACCTGTCCGGCCCCCGCTTTCATCTGTCACTTCTGGAGCCCCGTCCAGCGCTCCTCCCTCTGTGCGACCTCCGCCTCCAAAGCCTGCGCCTTCCGTCACCACAGCGCCGGGCCGCAGGCCGAACGGGGCGGGAGTCAAGGAAGAACCTCTCGCCCCGGAGGAACGGCCACCGATACAGAAGCTCAAATTCAAGCCCCGTGTGCTCGCAGTGAGGAAAGCCAGTAGCTCGACACCCGAGGTTTCCGACGCACCCGTCCGAGAAGATGAGAAGATGGATGGGGGCGGGGAGATTGACGAGCTGGAGGAGGAGACACTCGGCAATGGGACAGGATCTGGCGCGGAGGGCGTTCTTGCATTTAGGTGCGTGTCTCTATACTTCCATGCACTCTATACACATGTTGCGGACAACGCTTTGTTCAGTGGCGTGAGCTGATGCTCAGCCGAACTGAGCTACCGAAAGACCTGTGGTCCAAGAAAAGGTCGATCCTAAGCGACGCTCGAACCGCTTTTCGGAAACAACATATATCGAGGTTGTCGAAGGAGGGCAAGACTGTGACTCAGGTCTTCTGGCGAGATGATGGAGTAGCATTTCCATGGGTTCAGAAAGCGCAGAACCGCCCGACAAGAAGCCCATCCGACTCGCCCATACCACTCGACGAAGCATCGACAGCGAAGGCTTCGCCAAAGGCTCCGGCGTCGACGGTGATAGACATATTGTCGAGCTCTCCGACGCCGTTGCGACAGCTCAGCCCGCCAAGACCCCCAGCAACGCCGACGAAACCCAAACCACCGACCCCGAAGCCATCGCCCTCTGCCAAAGAGGACCGGCATTCCTTACCGCCGCGACCTTCGGTTACACCTCTCGCCAATGCTGCTGTCAACTCTCCCGCCGGTCCGTCAACCGACGATTCGAAGAAGCACTTCTTGAAGCGAATTTATGGCTCGTTAACACAACCCGGCGAGAAGTATCGTGGGCCATGGCCTTACAGAGTGTTTCTCAAGATTCCTGATCGTTGGGCAACCAAGCAAGGCAGGGCTTCCGACAGGAGCGGCTACGAGGATTGGGCTGTCGCCCAGGCACAGATTGCCCGCGCCAAGGACGCCCAGGGCCAGCCTACTCGGCATTTTCGACTCGATCATGTGCACAACGACGTTCTCCCTATTTCTTGGGCCCCAATGACGGCCGACTCCTCTCTTCTAACTCAGTTCCCGCTTGAGGCTCTCGCTAGTGAAGAGTCGGTCAATGGTCTGTTGGAAAATGAGGCCGCGCAAGCGGAACTTGAATTGGCGGAGAAAGCCAGATTGAAGAGGGAAAGGCGAGCGGCGAGGAAAGCAGCGACCAAGGCAGCAGCCAAGGAAGCAGCAGCCAAGGAAGCAGCAGCCAAGGAAGCAGCAGCCAAGGAAGCAGCAGCCAAGGAAGCAGCAGCCAAGGAAGCAGCAGCCAAGGAAGCAGCAGCCAAGGCAGCAACAGCTAAGGACGCAGCGGCACAGTCCGCTCCTGCTATGCCGCCCAAGCGGTCACGTTCCCAGTCCTCGTCCGAGGTCGAGGAGCCTTTGGAGGAGCCACGACCCGAGCCGCCGAAAAAGAAGAAGCAGAAGAAGGTTTCTCTCCTGCAAACGACTCCCCGCGCGTCTCGAGCACAGCAAGAGGAGGAATTGGCGCTCAATGATGGCAGGCCTCCCCCGCATCCCCCGCAAGCCTCGCAGGTTGCCCCGGCGGAGATTGGCAAGCCGACCATCGTCCCTCCGAAGCCGCCCCCGCCAGCCACGTCTGCGTTTTTGCAAGAACTTGAGCATCGGATCTTACAGAAGTTCGCCAGCATTGACCGGTGGACCCGCATGTTGGCCGAATACCCAGCGTCGGCCGAGACATTGAGGAAGCAGATCGATCGGATGCAGGAGGAGATCTTTGGGATTCAACAGGAAATCGACGCAGAGAAGACGCGACTCAAGAGTGCGCCGGCTTGAGGGGATCATCGCATACATACAGCCATTCCGACATTCCCCGCGCATAGATCAACATTCATACACTGTGCAGATCACAACACGACCGAATACATATTGCATGCTATGCATCACGCCAGAAAAGACTTCGTGACTCTGGTACAGACACGAGACCCCTTCCGTGTTTCAGGTTGAGCAATTTTTTTTGTCTCCTCGGTGGCACGGTTCTCCTGTCCGGTGGTCTTTGCTTGATGCCAGGCAAAGGATCACTTTGCACTCTCTTCTCTGTATGGTATTGCTTTTCTGGTCAAAGAGATCAAGAAAGGGTCCCTGTCATGTGCCCGGGATGGCGAACGGCACCGTTCAGAAGGAGAACTTGGGCTCCCCATCCAACCGCATATTGCCAAGATTCTTCGGAAGGCGATAGCGCCACCGTCCACAGTGCGCTCGCAGGGGTCAGCACAGCCACCCTGCCCTCTACCTCGAGCAACACTGATCGACCGCCTCAGCCTTCAACGACCCCGCCTGATCCGCCTCCTTCGCCTCCGCGCAAAAACCCATGCTATGTGCCTCGACAGCCTCGCCCTTCTACCCAGGCTCTTGACACACCCACCGCTCCGCCCGGACAGACCGATTGTTCTAAGAGCGAAGCAAAGCCAGATCCCAATAGCGAGTATTGTTTATTGTAGGGAGAGGCGCTGCTCACATCGCAGCTACACCTGCCAGGCCGATACCGACGAGTCTGCCTGCCCGTCCCAATTTTCAATGGCCACGCCCTCATTCCTCGGCGCCGTATGCCCTTCCGAGCTCGGACCCACGGGATCCCAACGGTAGCCACCAGCTGCGTCTGTCAGACAGCTGCAGGACGAGCGACGCTTCTGGCCCGACTGGGTATCCCACGCCGCCTCCATCTGCCCCTCGAGGTCCACGGGCTGAAGCACGGCCTGTCGCACCGACAGCCGTTACCCGTGGGCCAACGCTGCCGCAGCTCGAAACCCCGACTCGTGCTCCCGTTCCGCCTGTGCAGGAGCCCAGCGCTCAGAGTGAGCTACCTGTCAAGCAAGAGCATCACGGAAAGGAGATCATTGTTATCAGCGACGATGATAGCGATGATGACATGCCGGTCGACAGAGTACTGCGGCCAGGTATCACTGGTATGGAGCCAGATAACGGAGCGAATGGCGCTGCAGCGACCGTGGAGACCGCAGATGCGCGCTCTCATTCGAGAACTTCAACGGCCACTCTCACGAACGGCACCTCAGAGCACATTCCGGAGGGCAGGCCGTCGAGCAAGTCAGCGGAGCCGGCGAATATGGCATACGAGCAATTCGAGCACTGCTTCTGGGTCCCCGTGCCCGCCGCATACGACAGCATGACCGAAGACGCGAAAGAGGCGTGGACGTCAATGCAGTTGCAGATCGCCTCGGCCTGCGATGAAAGCGGCAAGCCAACTCGTCTTGTTCGGTGCGGAAAGGTGCCGCCCAAAGGCGCTCGCAAACTGTGGATATTTTCCACTCCGATCCCAAGCGAGGATGGGGTGCCAAAGCAATTGCCCTGCGAGCAGAACGAGTCTCGTCAGGCGGTGGCAAAGAGGCTGCGCTCTCCGAGCAACTCATCCCTATCCTCCTTATCCTCTCTCGACTACGTCGATTTGCTCGATCAGGATGATGACAGAGAGGTCGAGCGAATGGCCGACCGGCCGACTGCCAAGAACGCCCTGCCAGAATCTGAGAAGCGAACTTCGGGAAACAAGAGCAACAGCCCCTTTCCCTGGTATCGTGTGCCGAAAACACTCAGTGGGGCGATCAACACCCGGCTTGTCAGCCTGGACGACCTGCACAACGTTTCCCATTGCCCTGTGCCAGCTAGCATACTAGCTCATGCACATCCGAGCAAATCCCCCTTATACCGGCGTTGGGCAAGATCTGTGCGCGACCGCGCCGAGAGGAGAGATGAGTCGGGGAATGTTACCAGGGTGGTCAAGGTGACCGGCATTTTCAATGGCAAGATGACGATCCGCTGGGCGCCAATGAATCCAGACGACGATTTGGCCGATATGTTCATTGCCGATACCGAAACGTCGAGAAAGCGGAAATGCGGCGCAACGACTTCGCTGGAGAGAGAGTCAGCCTCAAGATTAGCAGAGAGGCCATCTGTTCCAGCGGATCAGCAAAGCGATGATGACTCCGATGTCCCTCTCGCTGTGAAGGCTGCTCGTGGCGGTAGACGCGCCACAGCGACATCGACGCACTGTATTGAAATCGAGAGCCGCGTCATCGTCAAGGATGCCACGCATCGGCAGACAGCTGTGCCCGACGACGATACTCCGGACAAGTCGCCAAGTACCAAGGCACTTCCAACCAGTATTGTCGACTCTGATGCGGCGCCGAGCGTTGTTGCAGGTCCGTCCGATGACCCGCCGGCCGACTCGACCCCCCGAAGCATGCTCGAGGCCGCCCTGCAAAATGCCTTCAACGACATCGACCGATGGACCGAGATGCTGAGACGGCATCCGGAGAGCAGCTTGATCATTAGAAAACAGCTCAAGCGGACGCAGGAGGAGGTCTTCTGCCTGGACGCTGAATTGACCAAAGCCACAGCATGATAAGCAAGATCCGGAATTCGGAACGGTCGGTCCGTTTCGAGTTGCCCCTTGTGTTTCAGATCCACGGACAATCTTTTTGTGTGTGTGTATGATGGAAAAACTGTACACGGGCCTTCTCGCCTCTGTGACTCCTCGCGACGATGCATGGAATGATTCTAGCTCAGCCTCGTCCTCATCTTGTCTTTTCTGACCTTCAAAGTCATCTTGACTTCTTGCCACCCTTGCGAGCTGCATGCACTCGCAGCTTGGATTCAGCTTGACGCCATGTCGGCCTTCGGCGCCAGGCTCCCGCATAGGCAAAGCTCGCCTCGTCCTCCCAACGGCGATCGATACATTCCTCAGTACGATGCTGCCCGTTTGACCCCGCCACGCACCTTGAGTGACCGCGTCGGACCGCCTGGCTTTCGCTCGCCCTCGGCCGTCTCCGTGAATCCATCCTCGATCAGCGATCAAGACAACAGGCCACCGCTCGTCCTCTCGCCAGTCGATGAACGTGCACCTCGACCAAAAGAAGTATCCCGCTCACCTTTGCCGACGCATCCTCCGCCACCCGTCGGTCCGCGAGGGGACGTCGTCAAGAGAGGCCCGCCCGAGCCGTACCACAGGTACAGGCGAGACGAAGACGAGGAGCGGAGTTGGGCTGCGTACCAACGCCGCCGCCGGCAGCAGTGGGATGACGATAATCGAGCTCGTCTCTCCTCTCCAGAAGACAGATATGAGCGAGACCGCGACTGGCGTGGAACGCGGGACGATCCCCGCCCGCGCTGGCCACCGAGGGATCGCAGCCCGCCCCGCCGTCCGCGCTCTCCCGCCCCGCGCTCGTTTCATACCTCCAAAGAGATCGACCGCTCGCCACCGTCTGACCACTCCACTCAGATCGAGAAACGTGCTCGTGAGAGAAGCAGGGAATCGGTCCGAATAGGGCAATCCCCAGTCACGCACTCTGTTCATCCGCCCACGCCTCCGCCGTCGGCACACGACGAAACGAGGCCGCATCGACCTGCGATACCGACCGGTCCACGGGAGCGTCACCCAGCCAACATTCCCACTCAGCCCCGGCAGGTGCATACTGAGAGGAGGATACGTTCTTCGCTGATCCTGCAGGCACAGCTTGATACCGACAGACCGGTGTATATCAAGCAGGAACTCAAGGAAGAGTATGAGGTCAAGATCGAGGAAGAGGTCATACAAGAGGCAGCCAGCCAGGGACCTAGAGCCGAGCCGCTTGCGCAGCCCGAAGCGATGCAGCCCGCCCCTCCTGAGACGCCGGAAAGTCAAGCGGCCAGGGCAGATCAAACCGATCGTTCCTCGTGTGGCGAACAATCCCTACTGGGGGAGGATGTACGTGCCGCTGCGTGTCCATCGCTCAATGCCCCCATCACCGACCCGGCTTCGGACGATCCGCCACCTCAGTCATCTCCCGAGGCGAGAGCGGAGTCTCATCCAGGTGATGTCGAACCGGGACAAGCTCTGTCCGGCGGAAACTATCTCGCATCCGTTGCCAAGCCGCGAACGCTGGTCGAAGAAGCGACACACATTCCCTATGAAAACTTCAAACACTTCTTCGACATCGTTGTCCCCGCAAACTACCCGGACATGAGTACACGGACCAAGAGGGCTTGGCGGCGGCTGCAGGTCGAAAACGCTGTCTGTCGTGACGCAATTGGGGAGCCGACTCGTCTGGTGCGGATCGGCAGGTTAGGCCGCAGAGGCGCCCGCAAATTACGCATTTATTGGACTGCTATCCGAAATGCAGGTGTCAGTTCAGGACGCGCGTTCCCCGACATTGCAACGAGGAAGGCTCCCGGACGTCGAGTCCGAAAGTCGGTCTCTTCAGGCACACCAGTAGCCGCTGAGGTGTCACACGATCCTTCGCCACTCCCCGGCGGCCCGAGTGCTCAGGCTCAAGGGACCAGCATTCAGCCGACACGAGAGCCAGCTTCCGGTCTAGCCCAGCAGAGCACGCCGATTCATGGGCCGCTTCCCAATCTGAAATTTACTGCAAGTGGCCAAATATCCATGAGGAGTATCCGCAAGGAAGATGTTCCGTATATTTCTTACATCCCCTTGCCCGAGGACTATCTTGCCTGCGAGACTCCCCGTACTATGACACTGCACAGAAAGTGGATCAAGGTTCAGAAGGCCAAGGCGGAAAGAAGGAACGCCAACGGACAAGCCACGCGGCTCATCAAAACTCTCGGTCGAGTCGAGGACGACTATGTCATTTTATGGCGCCCTTTGTACTTAGACGACGACATGATCGATGCTTTCTCGGGGCAGAAACACTCGACACGGCCTGGTGCACAACCTCGGGCGCCCAGGAAGCGGAAGCGTGGGCTTCACAGTCCGCCGTCGATCGTCGAATCCGCCTTCAACACCCACTATGATCTGGGTCGACAAGACCCCTCCCCGAGTCCTAGCTCGGAGATCACGGCACCAACGACAGAAGCTACGGAGCCGCCGATCAACTATGACGAGTCCGAGGAAGACGTACCCCTATGTGAGAGCCATGGACCGAAAGTTCGACGCAAACGTGTCATCGAGACGGATTCGCCCTCTCGCTCCCCGAGCACCGTGCCATCTGATCGCACTGTCACCGCAAATGATACCGCGCCTCTTCAGAATGCAGTCGCGGTTCCCGAGGTCAAGGTGCTACCTGCTGGGGACCTTCGCGATACTGAGCCGGCCCCGTTGCCAGAAGCATGCAACTCCGAGCCGGTCCTCGTCTCGGAAGTCAAAACGCTCCCGCAGGCCGAAGACAATGGAGCGTTGAGCAGGCTTCAATCCGCCCTTCTCGATGCGCTCAGTGATATTGACCGGTGGACCGAATTGCTAGAGCGGCGCCCCGAAAGCAGTTCGATCATTGGAAAACAGCTCAAGCGGACACAAGACGAGGTGTTCCGCTTGGATGCCGAAATTGAAATGTTTAAAGCTTCACCGCCAATTCGACCCGGTTCTTGATTCGCCTTTCTCTATACTATTTACGATACGATACGTTAGACATATGAGTATGAACGAATATGCACATGTGGCAGATTGAGCCTTGGGTGACGGCATGCGCGCGCGCACGATGCTCCTATTTCTCCGAGACTGAAGTCAGTACCGACGATTATATTGTTGGGGCAAGCTCAGAGCGCGTATCCAAGACTGCAATACAATACATCTTGCGAGCCTCGTACTTGACGCATACACAGCTCTACATGCGCTACGGTCGGGAGGAGTGACTTGCAGTCATCCCTCATAGATGCGCTCGCCGTGCTCACTGAAACGTCATAGCTCTCTCTTCTCGAATGTCATGATGGGGGTGGGCTGTGAACACAGCCAACATGAGTGCAAGGATTGGACCATATGCATCTCTTTTGCGCGCCTAGCCCTTCAATCGTTGTGAGCAAGGCATGACTACTGGATTTGCGACGGTGGCGCCATTAATTCCACTGGTGTTTCTCTCATGGCTCTCTCCTTGTCCCCTCCTTGTCCGCACTTCATACGCATCGTCTTCCGCCTAAAGCCTGAGGCCCAGGTGAAAACTCCTCTTCTCTGACCGGGGTCACACGAAGAAGGGTGAGTGTGAACCAGGAACCTCCACCGGTGATCACACATCACCCATCACACCATGCCCATTCCCTTCTTCAATACTGTCTTTCGCCTCTTCGACTCTCATCCACCCTCTCCGTCATTAGCGCTGCAGCATACGAGCATGCGCGCTACTGGCGACTGGCAGCAGCCTGATGCTGTCGAGGTAGATTCGCATGACTCGCCTCATGTCGAGCACACTCCTTGCCCCGTCCCTGCCGCGGCGAGTACGGAGCAAGGGCACATAGCACGTCGCTTGCCCGCGTCCCCAGGCGTCGTCGAAGAGCACTCCGCTTCGGCGCAGCAAGGCGACGTGATCGGAGCTAGGACTAGCGCATGCGACGTTGAAGCTGTACAGGCGACTCCCATCGCATCCGCCACCAGGGACGAGCGTTCCCTGGTGGCTGACGCGATGGGGATGGGAGCGTCGCAGGCTCTCCACATCGAGCCATCGGCTACGCCGACCACTCATTCGGAGCTCGAGAAAGTGCATACGCAGAGTATGAGTGGTTCGGCGGAGAGTACGAGCTCGACCGGCCGCGAGTCGGTCAACAGGGAGTATCGCGAAGCTCCTTCCCCTTCGCCTCAGGAGAGCTCTTCCGTGGTCACGGCGGACTCGACCCCGACTTTCGCTGAATTGTTCGCGGCCAAGAGGTTTCCCTACCATCACCTCTCTTGGCCGCCGCATGCACCGAAAGCCAGAGGTACGGACACGGTCGAGTCTCGCACGGGTCCAACGGCTACATTCCGCGGCTTCGGGTCGCAGAGGCGCCCGGAAGAGCTTGCTGAAGCTTTCAACGAAAGATGGAAGCACGACAAGTTCTTTGCCCTCTCTGCGCGCCCAGGGTTTGCAGAGAATGCAAACTTGGCGAATGGGGGACCCCTCCCTTCGCCTCCCACTGTGCCTCGGTCGCATGGCCCTGCTCTCGCCGTGACTGCTGGGAGAGGGAGCCAAGGAGTCGTGCACGTCGAGTACGTCCCTCCTAGGATTTGCCGAGCGACTCTGCTGTTCCTTGTGGTCAGAGCTGACGTGACAGTCGCAAAGAGCTACCCTCAGTCCTCTGGTCTGCCAACAAGAAAGAACGAGATGAAGCGCGAGCCAGAGTGCGCCAAGAGCTTCGCCGTCAACTGCGGACCCAAGGCAAACAGCCGGGCGAAGGAACTTGGACCGATCACGGTGTGCAATGGACATGGACAGCCCAAACACCAGGTCCTAACGAAGAGAGGGTGATCGCCCCGACAGCGGCCGCACCGCCAATCGAACCTACCTGTCCTAATAACCTACCTTTCAACTCCTTTCCGTTCCTCGTCTCATACCTCCTGCCTCAGAAATGGAGAGACAAGTCAGAGCGAAGCGCCGACTCGGGTCGGGACTTCAACAAGTTCTACCAAGACGTCATGCTGGCGGCCTTCCACCACGTACCCGAGACCGGAGAGAGAAGGAATATCGTGAGGATGGGCAAGATCGAGCTGAATCTCGTCATTCCCGTCTACATGAAGCCGATCGTCGAAGGTCGCGGATTCGTCAACCCTTTCCCGCAGTTCGAGCTACTCCATCGGCCGCGGGAAGGCTGGAACGTCCCCCGCACGATGGTTTCATCCGGTCCGGCTCGAGCTCTCGTTGGCACCGCAAGTGCCATCGCCGGTCAGAAGAGAGATGCTTCGGACAGTGCCCAGCCGATTCAAAAGGCGGGATCACCCCCAATTGTTCCAACATCGGATTCAAGGGGAGGGAAACGGCCCCGATTCGCATCGAGCTCGACGTCCGACCTTCGCGCAAGTCTAGCCGATAAGCTCAAATCCATCGACCGATGGACCACCATCTGTGAAGAGCTTCCGGAGAATCAGCAGCTGGCGAAGCGACAGATTGCAAGGATCGAGGACGAAATTTTCGATATCCAAGCACGGATGCGAGAGGAGAAGTGATTGCTGGTCTCAGGGAATCAGGCGCTTACCTTCGCAGGTCAGCGGCTGCCACTCATTTATGTTGAAACTTTCATGTCGCCTCTCCTTTTCAAATCAGCAGACGCAGATAGTCAAAGGATCGGGCAAAGCCTGCGCCCTCATGTCATGTGTAGTATTCGTCGAATCGCTGATGCTGGTGGACCGAGGGTAACGTTGACAAAAGACCACTTGACCAGGCACCATCGCGTTTCCCTGAAATGGTCCGTTGACCGAACGCCGACGCAAGGAAACGCATTAAAGAGCAAGACAAGACAACATTGATCAGCACATTCATCACTCTCATGCCGCAATCATGACCGACCTCTCAGCTCGCATCTCCCGTGCAGCGCCGGCCTCGACGGACGTGGCTGCTTTCTTCTCATCTGCGCGAGTCCAGAATCCCGGGACCACCACAGACCGGCTGTCCAGGGGGTTGTCAGCGCTTGGACACATCGCTGGGCTTGCAGCACCTTCTGATGCGCAGCTACAGAAAGTGAAGGAGAGCCGGCCGGATGTGTCAGTACCATTGGCGCAGCGGATCCAGCCAGATCTGCCACAACGGTCCTTGTGGAGCACGACCACGCCCGTCCATCATAGTAAGGCGGATATGGGTGATACTGGGGCATCAGCCAGCCTCTTGGCTCGTCTCGGACCTATCCCACGAGCAACACCTCCTCGGTCATTGCTCGCCTCGATACCTTCGAGTAGTCTACCAGAAAGACCGCCCCGAGCTCGCGAATATGACGAAGAGTGGGCAGACTACAATGAACGGCGCCAGGATCACCTTCCCAGTGGCAGTGTTCATCGTTCACCACCCGAAGCAGCTCAAGCGGCAACAAGCACGTCTTTGTCCCACCTCCTATCTTCAAGATCGCCCCGTCCAGCCACACCTCCGCCCCAACAAGCCTTGCCGGCGCAAGATTTCCGTCCTCCTTCGCCCGACTACCCTCCCCCCGATGATGAGGGTGTCCTACCCTCTATAGCATCTTCCGCTAATCTTCACTCTCCTCCCGCTCGCTCCCCGGTCTCCGATGGCCAGTCTCGAGAATCTGCTGGAGCTTTCGATCCCGCGGATTCGGCTGCGACCGTCGCATCGTACGACCCGGTCGAGGCGCAGCCTCTCAAACGCAAAGCAAGCAACGGCCTTATACCTTCCAAGTCCGCTTCGCCTTCGAAGAAGCCCGCATTAGCGACTTTGCCAAACCGCAAATACCCCGAGGACAGCGACGTCGGAACTCAGCCTCACACGGCTGACCGCGCTCATACAACAGACGTTGTGACCAGTTACTCGACCGGCAATCCTACGCCGCCATCCCCTGGACACGAGCCTCTCGACACTTCGCCAATTCACGCCCAGCATGTCTTTCTGCCTCCAGCCGACATGGTAGAGCAGCCTGGCGAGCCTCTCTCGTCCCTCGCCCTCGACGCTCCTACTTCGCCCACTACCTTGCCCCTGATTTTGCGACTGTCCACTCCGGAATTGGTCCACGAGATGCCCTCAGTCATCCGTGATGCAGAACCCAATGTCGACATGTTCCACAACCCGATATCAACCTCGTTCCCTTCCCCCAGCGATCAAGAGCATACACCTCCCAACGGACTTTCCTCGCCGCCGATCAACTCAAGCGATAACAGTGAAGGCGGAATCCATGAAAACCCGACCACTGCGGGTACGATATTAGTACCCCGAGCGAAGCTTCCCGACAACCTTTGGAGCGATGATGTCGCATCACGCACTGCTGCAAGGCTGCGCGTTCGCGAGGAGCTCGTGTCCGGCTGTCGCTCAAACAACAGGAGAGTCGAGAGAGTGTCTTGGAGTGACGAGGGAATGTCGTATAGCTGGACGCTTTCTGCCGAGCCAGAAGCCTCTGAGGCCGCGGAGACACCGATGGGGTTTAGTGAGCAGGCCGGCGCGACGGACACTTCGCCAGACGATCGCGAGGCAGCCCTCTTCTTGGAAGCTCAAGCCTTTTTGGACAACATGCGAATGAAGGAAACCCTGTCTGGGCGTACTGCCCACGCGCTCGCTGTCTCAGCGTCAGATAAATCAGAAGGAAAGGCCTCTTCCAGAATCGGTGATTCGAGTGGTCCATCGCCCGCGTCGCCCGCCAACAGCTCCCCTCGCCTTTCGCCACGAGACGCCGTCGTCGGAGGTAGAAATGATCGGACGTTCATTATCGAAATATCGCTCCCTGTCGCTTTTCAGACCAGTCACGACAGGTCAGGACCCAAATACATGGCATGGCAGAAGAGCCAGATCGAGGCCGCGCAAATGCGCGACGAACGTGGCGCGCGCACTTGCTGGGTCCAGCCCAAGAAGCTTCGTGACGGTGTGTTTCGCCTTTTGTGGGTTCCTCCGAAGACGATGTCCGTTCCCGTCAGTCCTATCCCAGGCGCCAAGCTCGCCTACATCACACCGCCTTCACAGGCAGACACTGGGGCCAGCGACTCCCACAGCATTATCCCACTCCCGCAGTCCTCACGGGAGTCCTCCAATCCGGCTGAACTGACGGGGACGGCGCCATCATCGACCCTGGCTCCAGGTCGAGATCACGCGCATATCGCTTCCGAGGCTCTACCAGAGACCAGCGACAAGCAGAATACCAGCACTCTGGCAATATCTCTTGAGCAAGACACCGATGCCACAAACAGCTATACCGTACCCCTTCCCGCCAAATGGGCAGACATACCGACCGCTGTTATCAAGGCGGACACTGAGTTTGCGCCGTGGCTAGCAGCGCAGCGCGCTCTGCTTCGCACACAACTCGGGGCCCAGCATGGTTCCGCGCCGGTCAGCATCCGATCTTTGAGAGCACAAGGCCAAATCATCTTCCGTTGGACGGTGGACCAGTCTGAAGCCCATCAAGAGGCAGATCCGATTCCGCCTACACCCTTGGCTTCAGACGCGGCCGAGCCGAAGGGCGACATGGACGGTGCAGATGTACCAGCTGCTCCGCGAACCTCTTCCACATCAGGACAAAGCTCTGTAATTCTCGACATCACGCATCCGCAGCGTGCCGAGAGGCCTGCATCGAATGAAGGGAACAAGCAGCCAATCGATATCACATTGACGAACAACCATCAAGTCCCTGCAGAATCGACAACGACTGATCGCGAGCTGCCAGCGACACAGAGTCAATCTGAATCCTCGCCTCAACCTCAGAGTCCCATGGCGGCCCTATCCGAATCGACATTTATCCCGGAAACTACGAGCATTACAAGCGGGTCGACATCTACGAGCTCGGGTGCCACATTCGCAACCGATGCCAGCCAAGCGGGGAGGGTACAGGACCTCAGACAAAGCATGGACGCCAAGCTGCGCGACCTCGAGAACTGGCTCAAGATCCAGGACAGCCACCCGCACAGGAAGCCGCTGCTGGACAAGCTCATCGACAAGGCGCAAAACGAGGTACTTCAGCTCCAGCAGGAAATCGACTTTGAGAGCGCAAGAGCATCGGACTAGTTGCTGCCGTTTCGTAGTTCTCTCATTCGCAATGGTTATATGATACTCCGATGTTGTGCTGTTGACGAGGGGAAAGGAAGCTGAAACGTCAAAGCGAGGAGCTCGGGCCTTCTGATGTCGAAACTTCAGCATCAGCAGTGACCCGAAGAAATCTTGTCTTTGCATCTGTAGTGTTGATCGTATCTGACATTTGGCCGACGATGGCCAAGTCTCACCCTGTCAAGCCTGCCGAGTCGGGCAAGACTGCTCGTAAGCCCAGCACTCACAGCAGCCCAACACCCAAGTCGAAATCGAAGCCGAAAGAACGACAACCCGTCAGCTCCAATCCGACTTCTCGCACATCCGTTCCCACAGCTCCGAACGCTCCTCGTCCCATGCACCCTCTACCTGCGCGACCTCCCAGCCACACCGTCCCGACAAAACCAGTCTTGAGTAGTGTCAACACGAACACACATGATGCTCAAACCCGCGCGAAGTCCTCGGCGGAAAGGAGTCCGGAAAAGCGGCAGCGTGACAGAGGGCGGACCCGTGACGATACATTAGACGCGCACGGAAGTCAGAGCAGTAAACGAGATCTCACGATCGCCAGTGGCACGACTCGAGAGTCTCACCGGTCAAGCAGAGTGTCCGGGTCGTCCGGGAAGGATCTGCCTCCCGTCACAAGTCGACGGTCCCGCTCTCCTCCACCTCGAAAGCACAGGCGAGATCCATCGCCCGAGAGATTCCCCGTCTCTAGCGGCTCGGGATCTGTGAACAAGCGGCACAAAGTCGAGGCTCGACCTCCCATTAAGACCAAGGATTCTACGCCGGCTCCTACCCCAGCCACCCGCCTTCCGCTTCCCACTCGTCCTGCTCAACACCGTCCGTGTGTGCCATCTCGAAGCCGTACGACGACCCCGCCGATAGTAGGCGAACCCAGGGATTCCCGACGTGCGACCCATTCGAACCCAGTTGCAAAGGGCGCGGCTCATGATTCTCTGTCCAGCAAGGGGAAGGTGGCCGTCGATAAAAGCGTTAATGATTGCAGCACTCCTGTCGTCGAATCCGCGAGGAAGAACAAAGTCAGTCCGGCTCCTTCACTCGCCGCATCACCAGACGCTTGCCTTCCCCAATCACGATCTGCCCCGACTCCTCGCTTGAATGGAGCACCTCGACGCGCAAGCCTGCCAGCGGCTTGTCCACCGCCCACCGCCCCGATGCCAGACGTGATTATTACCAAACACACCAGCGCAGTGCTCCCAGATATCCATCCACCGGAGCGAATGTTCCTCCGCCCAGCCGAGACCAAGCCTGGGTATCCGCTGCAGGGTGTGATAGTTGTGACTCGCGAACAGCTTGGCGAGCCCTGCTGGGATGCCTGGCTCGAAGAACGTGCAGCCGCAAGGGTCAGAGTGGTTGAAGAGCTTGCTGAGCAGCTGCGCCGCCAGGACAAGCGAGCTGGACCGGCAACATGGACGGATCATGATGTAACATGGGTCTGGACGAAGATCGACCGGGATGCGGTATCTCGTTCTCATCCGGGTGAGGGCGACAGCCGAGGTCAATCCTTCTCGACCTCCCCACCTTCAACGCAAGTGTTTCCCCACTGCAAGGCGCATGCGGCGGACTCGACAGCGGGTTCTCGCATACAGGATGCGCTGCACGAGACTCCCAAATCAACATCGCAAGGTCGCGATGGCTATGCCATGGCGCTGCCCGTCCATTCCTCACAGACGGCTCCAGTCGTCAGCGAGTCGAATCAGCTCTACGCGCAGATTGATCACAAGCTGTCGCAGATTGACCGATGGCTACAGGTGCTCTCGAACAATCCGACCAAGGCGTCGGTGATTGACAGGATCATTGCTAGAATACAAGAACAGGTCTTCGAGCTGCAGAGGTGCTAGCCGTGACGCCGGAATATTTTCCTCCCCTTTTTATGCATTTTGTCCGAGGATTTCAGTCTATGCGACGTAGTGCTGCAATTCATCTAAACCTGCCAAAGCTCGCTGCTCTCCTCCAGCTCTTCTTGCCCACCATGTCCGACGCCGCCCCGAAGAAGGAGAAGAAAGACAAGAAGAGAAAGTCCGAAGCAGCCGCAGGGGACGTCTCTATGGCCTCTGTCGTCGCACCCGAACCTGTCCCTCCGCCTGCAGGGACCGCGAGCGCCGAGGCGGTGGTAATGGAGGTGGATGGGGAGAAGGCGGCCAAGAAGGCCAAGAAGGAGAAGAAGGAGAAGCGAAAATCGACTGCTGCTGCTGGAGCAGACGAGTCAGTTGTTGTGGACGGGCAGGGGGATGTCAAGGTGAGCCATCTCCCTGCTAGCTAATCTTATTCGAGTCTATGCGCATGAGCGCACTGGACATGCTTGTGCAAGTGTCGAGTGATGGATCAAGAAACTGATCCCAGTCCGAGTTTTATGTCCCGCCAGACGCCATCTCGCCGATCGCCTCGCCGCTTGCCGGCAAGAAACTGTCGAAGAAAGTGTTCAAAACCGTCAAGCGCTCCTCGAAAGTACGCCAACTGCGCCGGGGTGTGAAGGAGGTCGTCAAAGCCTTGCGGAAAGGGGAGAAGGGTTTGCTGGTGCTCGCGAGCAACATCACCCCGCTTGATGTGATTAGCCATCTGCCTCTGCTTGCTGAGGAGGCTGCGGGTGTCGAGTACTGCTGGGTATTGAGCAAGTGGGTCTATCACGACTGCCGTGCTCGGCTTTGGCTGACGACATAGGGAGGAACTCGGCGCAGCGAGCGGTACAAAGCGTGCGACGTCGTGTGTCTTGATATGGTGAGGACGACAAGGCTCTGGGGAGCGGAGCGGAGCTAAAGCCAGCTCGACACCGGCGAAAAAGTCTGCAGCGGCAGGCGCCACCGCCAAGGCCGCGCCTTCGGCAGAGGACATGCAGGAGTGGAAGGACAGCTTGGAGGAGGTCATGGAAGAGGTCAAGAAGCTCGACAATACCGGCCAAATCAAGTTCTAGCTTGCTACCATCTTCGTTGCCGGGACATCTCGTCAGCCAGCCGTGCGGTCTCTCTCTTGATCACGCGACCATGTAACTTCTAGCTGTACCGTTCAGGGCTGACCTCTGACCGCACTCCACACTGTTCGCTACGCTCCTCAGCACACCGGAGTTGGTAGACAAGCGGTCAAAGTCGTCCGTCTTTCGCAGTGCCCAGTCAAACGACCGGGCGCCAGCAGAGCGGGGCGTTCCCACAGGGAGCGTGCGGGAGTTCGACTCTTCCCCAACTCATTTTTAGCTGCTTCGTTGGCAGCCACGAGCTAGTGGGTGCCCTGAGACCGTCGCGCAAGACGCCGCTCTGCCTGCCATTGAGGGCGAGCTGAGACAACTCGGCACCCTTGCGGTACGCTAAGTCGGGCGCAAGCTCGAATCCTGAGATAACGAGCGGACATCCTCACCTCTTCTGAACTTACGCGGGCTTCGATGATGGAACAGGTCATAATGCAACAAGCGCAGTACAACATCTCAGCCACAGTGAGGTACGTGTTATACCTATACAACATCACCTCATTTCGGCATTTCGGATCTGCGCCAAGATGGCCTCCGAATGCTTCAACATCTCCTCCCTCTCTGCGGCCTTCCGGATCGCCGCCTCCATCGCCTTCTCCTCCTCCATCCTCCTCCGTTCATCCTCCTGCACATTCTTCGCTGCCTCCATGGCATCGGCGATACTGCGCGCCATGAGCAAGTTGTCCTCCTCTCTTGCTGCCTCCTCTGCTGCCGCCTCGGCCAAGGCAGCAGCCTCTGCTTCCTCCCGTGCAGCCTGCTCGCGCGCCGCATCGAGCGCGAGTTGCATAGCCATCTCTTGCGCGGCTGCCTCTTCGCGTTCGCGGATACCTTGCCGGATGACATAATCGATACTCCTGGCCAAAGCCTCGACCTTGCTGGCAGTCAGGCAGCCGAGAGAGACACAGCCGTCGGGGAGCAGGTAGATGTGCCGTTTGACGGATATGGAGGCCAAATCGGACGGACGCAAGAAGATCATGCTGTCAAGGATGAGCCTTGGATGCTGACTAAAACGCGGTTTACCTGTAGAGACCAACTGAACGTTGAATGGGTGACCAGTCCCCCGTCGGAGAAGGAGTTTTGAGCTTGTTCGTCAGGGTGTCAAAAAGCAGCTTGCGTGCGCCTTGCAATCGGGCAGACATGGCCTTGATCTCTTTTCGCCTGATCATCAGCAGATGGCACAGCTGTTGCGGTCTATACGAACCACGCAGACACGTATCGCCCGTCCGATAACAGAGACGAGGCGACTTGCGCGCCCCAAGGGGAGGCATGGACGTGGAAAGTCCGTGCGATACTCTGCAGCTGCGAGTCCACTCTTCTTCGATCCGCCGGGGAGTCAGTCAGGACGGATACCACAGCCGGCGAGTCGGAGTATAGCCCAAGGATCTGGTTGATGAGTCTTGGCCTCGCGCGGAACGCAAAAGCTGACCGCATCAAACCCTTGCAGTAGCACTAATGGTACTCCCTGGTCGACCATGTAGCGAACATGTCGCGCGTCTTCGTCGGGATCCCCGCTTGCAAGTCCTTGACTCGGCATGATAACCAGCGGTACAAGTTGGCGTTTCTGAGCGTTGGAATCGGGTTTCCACATGGGGAGACGCACTCACATTCAGAACGGTGACGAGAGTCCGCCAGTGAGAATCAATCAAATCTGCGCCCGAGGGCTCAAAGCCTCCGGCAGATAGTAGCACAATGGAGTGGGGAGTTGCAGACTTTGATCAGTTTTGGCTCGCACCTTAGCAGCAGCGTCATACCTGCAACTCCGACTTTATGCCATCCCAATCGATCTCCCCAGTTTTTCTGTCCAGCAGAGGATACGTACGTAGTTCGAGACCGCACTCATGCAAAACAGCGAGATCTTCCCGGCTGGTCACGTTCGGCCGATACACGTATTTCTGCGGCGATTCGACAGGGAAGCGAGAAAGAAAAGTGGCAGCGATGCGAAGCGCTCCAGTGATAGACGTCGCTTGGACGGCACTGATCTAACAATCAGCGCGGACTGCCTAAATCAAGATATGGCTTGCTCTATTTTGTTTCAATGCCTTGCTCTCCGCCCCGAAAGCAAGTTCTAGAGCACTCTCGATGAATGCAGTATGGCCGCGAGCCGACAGAGGCTCTTCGCCAAACATGCCGTCGGCCCAAGCAGTTTGGCGCACTCTCTGCACAGACGGAGGGATGAACAGGCGTCCGTCGTCCCCTCTGAGACCGGATAAGGAAAGGTTTAGCTTGTCAGGGTGGCTGTCCTCCTCAAAAGCAGATGCTATCTGGGCAACGCTGATCGTGAGCGACAATTTATACTGACAAGACGAAGAGACTCACGAGTCTGAGGGAGCCTTGGGTACTGCAGACCAAGCTTCTTCCGCGCCATCGTCACTCCGGGCACCCTGCTCCACCGATCCAGCCCGAGCAGTCATGCTCGCCGATGACAGCTGATTCTCAACTTCTGCTTTTGGTCATAAAGGAAACGCTCACCTGCTTTAACACTTCATTTAGCAAAACCGCTCGAGCATCTTGGGACATGTCGTCAATGCCGGGTCCTTCTGTCGCGCTCTGCGTAAGTTTGGCAAGCGCGTTTGTGGCCTGTCTCGATCCCGATTGCATAGCTCTAGTCGCTTGCCGAATGGTGTCACGCGCAGCAGCGGCGGCTTCCTCTCCTTCGAGACTAGAGCCGGAGGAGATGAGCGTTTGTAGTGCCTGAATTTGCAAATCCGTGTTCAGAGTGGTCTGCCAATCCACTGGGCGTCTGAAAGTCAGCAGAGCATAGCAGTTGGGGGTGAGTGAACTTGCTTGCGCTTCTTTCGCACTGGTCCCGCCGGCATCTCCATCCGGCACATGCTTGCCAATCCGCGCTTGATACTGGTCGTCAGTATGCGAGTCGAGCTGTCGGCTCAAGCCCACCATCGATTGCAAGGGACTTTACGATCGCACTGGTCGTCAGTTGTGGACAGCTCGGCGCAGGAAATGGCTGACTTGTTCTGTTGAACAAAATCAAAGGGTGCGTCAGTTGGGACGGATCTTGGATGTATATGCAGCTCACGTTTCTGATCATCAGCAAGGAGCGTGTGACTTGACGACCAGACACTTACCCTACGATGACATTCTGTGCAGCTTCTTGTACGTGAGCAAAGCAACTCCGGCGGAATTTCTCACTGACAAAGCCGCCCTGTTCCGTCTTCTCTTGACCTTTCCACCATCGCCAAACTCGCTATCATTGTCCATGTCTTCCTTATCGCCATCCTCCTCCTCCTCCTCTGCATCCTCTGAGGCATCAATAGTCTTCTCGCGAGACCGCTTCGTGCTCGGACCAGCGACGACGGGCTCATTTGCCTCTGTCGGGGTCTCGGGTGCTGGAGCTGCAGCCGGAGCCGGCTCGACCTTCTCCACAGGTGTAGGATCAATATGAGGACTCGGCTGCCTCTCTTCGGCTTGCGACTCAACCACATGTGTGGCTCTATCGTCCTGACCCTGGGCAGATCTCTCCCCGGACAGCTCGAATTGTTCAGCCTGTATCGAATTGGAGAGGGCGGCGAGATCCTCAAACATGCGCGAGTCGAGATCAACAATGCTGTCCAATGCATCTTGCTCGTCTTCTGGACCATTGCCAAACTCAGCGACCAAGTCTTGGACCTGCTCTGCCATGGCATCGTCGATGACGGTATCGAGAGTCGGTGCAGTATCTGTCGGACGTGGGGAAGTGGGCTCGGGGTGGACCTCCATTTTTGCCAGATCGCGCAAAGCGGCGATGAGGGTGCTGATGTCTTATCGCCGATACGTGAGGTCGAGTGCCGTTGTCGGTATCTTTCGAGAGCTCGTCAAAGGCCTAGCAAGAAGATCGTCTTCTTTGCTGGCCAATGACTCTGCTGCTCGCAAGCTGTAGAATTGGGCGATGCTGGATTGCTAGGGCTGGTCTTGTTGTTTCTTCTTTTTGCTCAAAAGGGCAAGCGGCTTAAACTTCAGGCACGAAGCGTTGTTTTATTTCTTCTCCCCATTTAGGAGTCGGCCGGGTGACATCATGCACCTCCGACCAGCTGAATAGACGCCGATGAGAGGTCGATCTGCGTGATCAAGCATATGTATAGACTCGGCTTGGCCTCGGCGCGAAGGCCTTGTACAGCTCGAATCGTCAAGTCAAGATACCGCTTGCTGGTCGTCTCTCATAACGCTGCTCGCCGATCGTTCGCAATGTCCGCACCTGCTGGCCAGGAGAAGCTCGAAGTTACCGATCTTAAGTCCGTGAAGAACCCCTTGGGGGAGGGTAATTACATCAAGTCAGCTTCCGCCGATACATGCTTCGATTTGCTGCTGACGTCCAGAACGGCTGGATGCCTGATAATCGGGTGGGTCTCAGTAATCACTCGATCATCTGGTGTCTGATGTTGCAGGGATGAAGTACTGAATGGCAAGACCAAAGATACGAATTCGAACTTTTTTGCCCAATATGCGTTCGACTTGGGCATCGAGCTGTACATCGTCTTTTTGGTGGGCTTGAGTAACGCTGACAGATAGGAAACGCATAGAGGTGATCGCAGACGATGAAGACGAGATGTGAGGGTTGCTCACTCCGCGCTTGAGTGCAGCTCATCCGTCAGTGTTGAGGCTGCAAGACGGATGACAGAAAATTATGACTTTGTCGTGACCTCGGGAGGCATCGGGCCTACACATGATGGTCAGCATCATCCACCTTGCCTAGTCGGTCTGACCTGCAGACATCACCTACGCTTCCCTCGGCAAAGCTTTCGACTTGCCCCTAGAATATCACGAAGAAACGAAGCGTCGAATGTGGGCCTTGGCCAGCCCAGAGCGGAAGGAGCAGCTCTCAAAAGCTACACCCGCACAAGTGGAAGCGCGCGATCGAATGGCACTGTTCCCGACTGCCAAGGGAGGTCACTTCGGGGACGGGCAAGGGGGTGCAATCAGTGAGGTGTTGTTCGTCGAGCCTGAGAAGTGGGTGCCAGTCGTCAGACTGGCTGGAAAAGTGAGCAGATGCCTGCTGCTAATCAAACCGGCTTGGACCGCAGCCAGAAAGGGGATAGCTGACGACGGGCAGCTTTGCATCTTCCCAGGCATTCCCAGCCTATTCCAGCAGCTCCTGCTAGGTTTAACGCCATATCTGCCTCTACCTCCTGCGTCCGCGAAGCCCTTCCGCCATTTGATCTACACTTCCAAACCAGAATCTGTCATCGCCCCTTATCTTACCGAACTGCAAGCGCGGGTGAAGAAAGAGGGGATCCGAATTGGCAGTTATCCATATTTGTACAGCGGGGTACATGTCAGCCTGATAGGTCACGATGTGGAGAGGGTGAAGGAGTTGGGTCAGGAGGTGGTGGTCGAGCTTGAGGGCAAGGTAGTCGGGGAAGGCCGGCTGGGCGACGACGGTGCACCAAAGTTGTAAAACTCATGTATGTTGCAGCAGACGCGTTTGAGGTTCAAGAGATTTCGGATTGAAAGGAAGGATCCGCCACTCGCCACTTGCCACTTGCCAGACGGTTCCTGCAGCTCCTCCTGTAACTTACTTGTACTTCTATACTTTGCCGTCTCGTCTGTCGGCACACAATCCCGGAGGCGACCGTATAGCAAGCTGCTGCAGCATCAGGCAAAGCAGCCACGTCGTCATCATCCAGCATGGCGCCCGTCTCCCTTCGCAACCTACACCAGCACTCCATCTTCGTCCCCCCTTCCACACCCGGTCCTTCAACTCCTAGACGCGAAGATGACGGTTGGGAGATACTGTCTGCTCCTTCGCGCGAGGGCTCCGAGGCCGGTGCTATAGACGAGGAGGAGCCACTCGTTGGGCATCGCAAGTCAAAGCTTGCAGTCCGAGACCGCGATGTGATAGTTTTGCTGGAAGGCGAGATTCGCATGACCAGCCTTTCGGCATCAATGGACGAGAGGGATGGCAGACATGGAGCATACACCGTGAGCCTCCAGTACATCTTAAGACCCAGAGCTAATAATATAGGTGCTCAAGTCGCCTGCAGTGGACTTTGAGGTTTTGCAGATCATTCCCAACCCCAGTGGGAGGCTCATGGCCGTGGTAGGCGAGAAACAACTCGCTGTCATGAACCTGCCGAACACTCCGTCGATCACGACTGATAACACAATGGACTGCAGGTGAGTTTGGAATGCCATGCTCATACCCCTCTTGCTCACACGCAGTGCCTTCAAGGTGGACGCATACCAGTTCTCGTCCTCGAGCGCGGCGGTCATCACAAAGGTGCTGTGGCACCCATGGGGAGAAGGGGGACAGTCATTGTGGATCCTGACTTCAGACGGGGAGCTGAGGTGGGTTTATGACTGATGGTAGCTCTTGTGCGGCAGCAGACTGATACTGGCAGAGAATACGATACACGACAGCCCTATGAGCCCATTCAGACCTTCTCTTTCCTTCCTGAGCATACCGCGCTTTCGTCCTCCCGCTTCTCTGCTGCGGACCCGTTTGAGCAATATGCGACTTCGTTTGCCTTCGGGCCGACTGAGCTCACGGGACTCAGAGGCCTCATGGTGTATGTCCTCATCGCCAACGGAGACATCTATACAATGGGTCCGATCATCCCATTCAAGGCAGAGGTGCCGATCGACTACCTTCAGATGCTTAGGGCTTTTACAATCGCTCAGCTTTCAAGACAATCAGACGATGTCTTCAGGGATGGGTCAGTGGGTTACTTCAGAGCCCAGATGCAGGCCCAGTGGGTGGAGCATCTGTGCAAGCAGGTGAAGCTCGGAGAAGAGGTCCGAAAACGAAGAGAGCAAACTCCCCCACGGCGAACGTCACGACATGCTTCAGTCGCGCCCCAGGCGGCCGACACCCCTCTCGGCAAAGTCTTAGTCCACCCACCTCATCTTACGGAGCATGGCGGTCCAGCGCCCGGTGTACATCATGCTGTCCTGCGCCAAGGACCCCTAGCGTTGAGCGCCGGAGTCCGAGAGGCCGACGACTTCGATCCCGAGGATGCGGCAACCGACTTGGGCTTCTTCGTGCTGCACGCCGATGCAAACGAGGGTCCGACGGGTGAGGAAGGCGAAGCGAGCATTCTTGCTGTAGCCTGGGCAAGCGGCTCCCTGGACATCGGTGTTGAGATCGATGCTCCTGAGCCTAGGTGGCTGGTATCGAGGGTGAGTTACTTGTCCTTTTTCTGCTCTGGAGACTCATATCGCAGGACAGCGTCGAAGAAGAATTCAACGTCGCTGTCATCGAGACTCTGAGTTTGCTTGCACCTGATCCAGATGTCTCGCCGTCTCAGTGTTCAGCGGACATCCTTTCGGATCCTATATACAATGAGGTCTTCCACCTACAGCACCCCCAAGGCGTCTTCTCGGTCGACCTCGGCACATGGAAATCGCAACTATTCGATCAAGCGGACCATCACCCCGCTGCAAGTGACGTACGACAGCTTGTGAATGCCGACTCGAACCCGATAGTCGGCGCCTCGGTTTTGTGCAATATCTCATTGGGCTATACCGTCCTAGCATTAGCATCCTCGGGTCAACTCGCTGCCCTCGAGCTTGACTTTCACTCTGCTGCACTCGCTGTGACATCGCAGATCGATGCCAGCACGATCGTCAAGCAGATCGCAGAAGTAGACGAGGACGATCCTGCTTCGCTGCTATTGAGCCAAGCCTTCGCTGTTGATGCTCTCTTATCCGACGTTCGGGCCCAGCTCGCTCGATTAAGCGCATCCGCAGTCAAATCGATGATCCCGAAGCCAGACGCCCGATTGCAAGAAATCTCGGCGACAGACCTGAAGACGATTGGATCTCTTATTGCTCTCGTACAGGAAGTCATTCAGGCGATCAGGCAAGCTTCGGAAGAGGTCGAACATCGGCTCGACTTGCAATTGAAGGAGTACCAGAGGCAGATCCGGCTGGTCAAGGAAGTGGCGTCCACAGTCGACGCGTTGAAGGCATCTTCGACGTCGAGGGTCGAAGGCCTTCTGGCGGAACAAGGGACGCTGGAGGGACGCTTGAATGATGTGGTCGGGCGTTTGGTGGGGGACAAGGGCGATCAGTTGAGCGAGAAAGAGAAGCAATGGATAGATGATCTGGAAGGGCTGCGTGTCCGGGTCCATGAAGGATCTGGCCTTGCGAAGAAGGTGCAAGAGGTGAGACCCGGCGCAACCTATGAGACAGTCAGCTAACAGACAGCTGGAGGGACAGGTAAAGAAACTTCAAGCAGTCAAAGCGTCGAGCGGGGAGGCCCCTGCGTCGGAGAAGGTGGAGGGGAAGCAGATTCGTCCACTCGAGCGATCACTGGAGAAGCGGAGTGACGAGATCAACAAGCTGGTGAAGAAGGTAGACGCACTGGGTGCGAAACTAGCGTCAGTGTCCGTCGGCGAGGTATCGTCATGATGGATGCAACTCATCGCTGGACGCCAGCGTAGATCTCTAAACCGGAATCGGATCTGTGCCTGAGCCCCATGTTCCGTGTCGGTCTGCCGGGCTCGTCGGGGATCGCATGTCGTAGACTATTTTGACCACCCAAGCAGCGACCCCGAAAGGCCTGACGGCCATGGCGCTGGACGAAGAGTTGGGTCGCACGTCCAGTCTCTCTCGTCTACTCATACTTCTTGACTAGGACTGACCCCTCGCTGATCTCCTTGGCAGAAGCCCATTCCCCCGACGCCATGTCCAGTCCAACCCCGGACGGTCCCAACGAGCCGACCAACCACATCGTCTTCGTGCCCATCTCTGCGCGCTCGCACATCCGCATCCTCCTCCAGCTCTCGCTCAACTGCCTCGACCTCCACCCCTCACTCATCACCACCATCCTCATCCCCCAAATTTACACCGAGCGGGTCGACCAGGAGTTGGCGCTGCAGCCCGCGGCGCTGCTGGAGCGCATGAGGGAGCGCTTCAGGGTGGTCAAGATCGACGATGGGCTCACGGAGATTGGCGGATTCGGCATGGAGAACCAGGTCTTTGCGAAGATGGCGCCGCCCACTGTGGAAGCGTTGATTCTGGGACAGGTGGGCGATGGGTGGTGGAAGACCCGCCCGTGCGCCTTCATTGCGGACGTGAGCTTTTCGCTCCTCCGAGTCTGTGGCCCCGCACTGAGGCCAGACCTTCCGGGTCAGCCTGTGGGCGATGGTGCGTGAGACGGTGGACAGGCTGCGTCTGCCGCCCATCCCCATCGTTCAGATGATGTCGACGTTCGGCATGGGCATGCACCGGTGCGTCATCTTTTGCGAGCACCAAGTAGGACGACACCGTGCGGCTGACCCGCAGCTTTATCAGCGCGGATGAGGATGGGGGTATGTGCGAGAAGATCAAGGAGCGGTACGAGCAGAATCTCGCCGAAGGACTAGAGGAGAAGGACGCTTCGAAGAAAGTGAGCAGCCAGAGCCCTCCGCATATGTTCAGGAGCTCACCTTAGGCCATGCGCTTCATACAAGACCGTCTGCTCGAGTGGCCGGACCTGCCCCCAATGTACGACTGTGAGCTTGTCCGTGCTGCACTGCTGGCATATACTGATCTACAGACGAGTGGAGTGCGCATACGTCTTGCTTTTACTGGCAGGAGCTAACATTGCAGCGCCTCAGGCCGAGTCGAGGGTATTCTCTGCGATCATGATCACCGTCATGTCCATTGCCTTTGAACGCGACCGCGTCAAAGACGGCATCATCTGCGTCTCCATACCCGAGCTCGACTCGGCTTCGCTCGACCGGTTGGCCAAGATCGCCGGTGCGGACGTGTTCGGCGTGGGGTACGTCTTCAGCGTCGGACCAGCGCACTGAGCTGTGCAATGGCAGCTGATCTGCAGACCACAGTTCAGCGAGCATGTATGGAAAGCCGCGGTGGCGGCGGATGAGCCCAAGTCTGGTCAGGCGAAAGAAGACGAGGCGCACATCATCTCGTTCCTGGACGAGGCGTACCGCAAGTATGGGGAAAACTCGGCAGCGTACTTGAGGTGGGACTTTCTGAGCTGAGTGATCGGTGCGTCGCTTAGGTCTAGTCTCGGCACCGCATTCTGGCCGACGGCCCGGCCAGACATCATAGAGACGGTGGTCGACTCGTTGCTCGCGCTCGAGCCCCCACTTCCGTTCGTGTTCGCGACCGCCAACCCCGACGGCAAGCTGTCCAATGCGGTCAAGCAGAAGATACACGATAGCGGGCGCGGCTTGGTCACGGACTGGGCGCCGCAAGTCAAGGTTCTCCAGCACCCAGCGACGGGAATCTTCCTCGTGCGTGATGCTGATCTTGTCTGGGGCTCATGCTGATCCCCAGACTCACTGCGGCGTCGGATCGCTCACCGAGGCCATCGTATGTGGCGTGCCGATCCTCACCATGCCGTTCGCGGCGGATCAGCCAGCTCTCTCGGCGCACTGTACGACATCATCTGTGAAGCGGTGTATGACTGACAATATGCAGTCACACAGATCACACCGATCGGCAGACAGCTCAACCAGCTCGCTAGCGGTCTGGCGGGGCGCACCATGGGCACAGGCGTCCATGTCCCCGGGACGCACGAGGCGATGCGGGCCGAGCTCGCTCAGGCCTGGAAGGATATGTGCGGAGAGCCAGGGGTCCGGTATCGTGCCAAGACGGAGGAGGTCCGGGACGTACTGCGCAAAAGCTGGGAGGACGGTGGGAGTCGGCAGGCTGTCATGGGGCTCTCGCGGTTCTTTACCTCGCATTAGGTAGAGTATTGCATGACTGCCTTGAAATAGTCAGCGACCTGTCGGTGTCGTTGGTCGGTACCGAGCATCACGGGGGTCAAAGGATGGTGATCACCGCCATGCGGGTGTTTGAGTTTGGATCTAAAGGGGCGGGAAGGGCGTAGATCCTGATCAGCCATCAATTACTACAAGCCCGTGCGCATTCCTTTCCCCGTCGATCGGGTCTCACATGCAAGACTCACAGGGTCCGCTGGGCGGGAGAGCAGAGACATGGCTGCGCGTCAGCTCGTCAGCCGATACAATGTCCGCATCATTCCGCCCTGATGTTCAAGAAAGCCGAACTGGTCGTGCGAGAACTTATTGCTGAGCTCTGACTGCCTTCTTTGATCCCTGCCTTATATATGATCTCGGGAGTGAGGCGTCTCGAGTGACGTCGCCGCCCTTCCGATGCGCCAGATGGAGTCGGTTGCCAGCATGAAGCTCTCAAGTGTCCGTGCTCTGCCCGTTGGCGCCGCGGCGTATGGCATAAAGAATATCGATATTGTGAGCGACGCAGGCGGCCGATCTTTTGTCAGCTCACGCTCAGTATGGTCCGGTGTGCATTGGGGTACTTCTGAGCGCGTTCGGTTGTGGCGTTGTCATGCTCCAAGTGGCCTCGTACATTTTTTCGAACTCGCGCGAGCGGCTCTGGATCAAGCTTCTCCTGCTGGTGAGTCCGACCTTTCAGAAGGAGAATGCGAGCTCATCGCTAGCTACTACTTTCTCTCAACGTTGCTCAGAGTGTGTGTGACTGCTCGCGACTGATCAAGATACTCGTGCTCAATCCAGATGACTTGGTGTACGTGGGTAACTAGTTTCACATCAGCGCGAAATATAATGCTGAATCTAGTTTATCAACTTTCACCAGCGACCCGAAGAGATCATCGCACCCACCCTCAGCGTCGTCATCTGCTTCATCGTCCAGCTTTTCTTCCTCGACCGGTCTCTCAAATTCCTCTCGCTGAGCGTTGCCCTAAGCAAACGCACGACCGGCCGCTTTCGGCTCAAGTTGTATAGCGTTGGTCTCGTACTCGCCCTTGGCATCCTCCTCACTCTGGGAGCGGGCCTTGGTGTGGTCGCGACTTTCAACGTGAGCTTGTCGGGGTCGTCAAGGGTTTGAGACTGAAGAGACTGAAGAGCAGGAACTCCGAAACTACATCTATGCCTACAAAGGTTTCTCCCCACATGGCACCTTCCCGACGGTGACAACAATCTGGCTATCCGCCTCCGCCGTGAGCTATGATTATTTGTGCGTACTCCACTGACCTCCAGGCCACAGATATCGCTTTGTCAGCAGTGATCATCTCCTCCCTTCGTCTTGCAAATGTACGCGATTTTCACCGCCTGGAAGTAGGAGTGCAGAAGTGACATTTCAGCTAAGAAACCGCAAGGGGGGTGGCGACATGATTCGATCCCTCGTTCGTTTGGCAGTCCAGTCGGGACTTCTCATCACCGCCCTCCAGATCCTCTGTCTCATATTATACCAAGTTAGCGACACTGCGTGGTCCGATTTCCCAGCGATTTTCGTCTCCAAGGTCTATTCCTCGACTCTGCTGTTCGCCCTGTCCCTTCCCCGAGATGTCGCCCGAACTCGCTCTAGGCCTACACCCGCTACTCAAGAGAGTCGACACATCCCACTCAGAGCACCGATTCAGATGCGGCCCCCGGTATTTGGACACATCGCTATCCCCCCTCCCGTCCTTCTCGAGAGCCGCGCGGCAGCCCAGACGTTTGGTCCAACACAAGCACTGCATGTGCCCGGAAGCACAAGTCGTCTCACCTCGGACCGGAGTACTCTCGCGAGGCAGGGTCATTCGGCGGATGAGGAGGACTCGGAAGGTCTCATCACGAGTGTTCGGGATGCGGGTCTTTGCGTGAGCGCCTTTGGAGATTCGAGCGGGACGGCGGTGTCTGAGGACATCTTTGGGCAGCAGGAGAAGACAAGAAGGCTAGAAGTGGTAATTGGTTATTCAAGGTAGACGGACATTAGGGACAAGACCACACATGCGTCAAGCTTCCGGCGACCCCGACGCTGCTCCTCAGAGACGCTACTCTTGCGATCAGTGCCACTCGCATTTGTGCCACGAGGATTCAGGGTCCAAAGCCACTGGGCGAGTAACCGGCGAGATAACCGTTCATTCATGGGCGATCCTTGACGTTGTACTGCTCCTCGACTGATCATACATCTTACCTTACGCTCGAGGACCAAGTCTCAGATCTTTCAGTGAGTATCTGACTGCTCGTGTGCGTGCCAATCTCACGCCAGCCTCGCCCTTCCCGCCGTCTCGCTATCTCCTTCCTTGACGATCTCTCCTTTCTCTCCGCCGTCTTACCCGGTCAACTCGGAACGTGTCAACGCGCCTTCTCCTCGCTAGAAGACCACTCATCATCCCCTCCCCTCCGGCTCTTCGTATCCATATCACCATTGGCAGAGATATAAAGCCCCATCGCTCTGGTCGCCTTCCAACTAAGCGCCTGCACCACTCCCAATCGCACCCTTGCGCATAGACACTACACCCCTCACGATGTCCACACCAGCCGCCAAGATCCACGTCTCTTCGCACCCGCTCGTGCTCTCCAAGCTCACCCAGCTGCGGTTGCACGACCTGCCTCCCAAGGACTTCCGAGAGGGCGTCAAGTCTATCGGGTGAGTCGGACGAACTCGCCCGCACGAGGCTGGGCCGACGTATTCGGGCTTGCTGACATGCAGCGGTATGCTGATGTATGAAGCGGCGCGACAGCTCCCGCTTGCCGACGTGTCCGGTGTGAGTCTTGTGACCGCTCGCAGGACGCAATGCTGACCGTGGCATAGCTTCAGAGTCCCATTGCCGCGTTCACGGGCCAGACTATTCCCCTGCGGATCGGCTTCAGTCCTATACTCCGAGCTGGAACTGGTTTCCTGGAGCGTGAATTCGCAGCGATTGGTCGGAGGAGGACGAGCTGACGAATAGCTGCGCTCGACTACTTCCCAGATGCGACCGTCCTTCATCTTGGCCTGTTCAGGGATAAGACTACACTTCAAGCGATCGAGTGAGTCGCGGCATTCGGAAACATGCGGTCGAGCTGACATCGAGGTACTACTCCAAGCTCCCCACTGAAGTTACCGCAGATGTAGTCTACCTGCTTGATCGTAAGTCGTCGCCTCCCTGCACGCCTCGGGGCTGAGCAAAAGCCCTCATTGCGACTGGTGGCACGGCCATTGCGGCCATTGGCATGCTGACGGACTGGGGTCTCAAGCAGGAGCAGATCAAGATCGTCTCTGTTCTCGGCAGCAAGCAGGGCGTCGAGCATGTAGCAGAAGAGTACCCCGAAGTCGAAGTAGGTTCCATCCGTATCCCAGAACGGTCACATTGGGACTTACTGCAGATCTTCATTGGCGCCGTTGACGAAGAATTGACCGTCAATGGCTACATCTCGCCTGGTCTCGGAGATGCAGTGAGTCCCTTCAAGGCGTAGGATGGGGCGATTCCTGACATGCAGGGTGATCGCCTCTTCAACACGCACAACAAGTAACATGCATATGCTGGAGCACACCAGCGTGGTCTAGGTGTTTCAACTCGTCTCTCCCAAACATATAGCGTATTGACCGAGCCGGTCGGCCTGGAGAGATGAAGGGTATATACCAGACTATAGATGATCGTTTCGCATGCAGCTAGAGGTTGTTCCATAGGCTCCTCCCTCATGAGACGCTTGGCGGGTTGCTCTCCTTCTCTATTGTCTCCAATCGAGCGATTTGGCTGGACATCAGCCTGACCCTCGTCGCGTCTCTCACAGAGACAAGAACTGACGTATCTCTTCTGGCCTGTCTCCACCTCGCCAGCTTCGCTTCCTCGTTCACTCTGAAGCCGAATATCCGCGGCTCATACCGATCCGCCTTCAACGCCGCGCTTGCACCTCCCCCGCCGCCTGCCCCACTGCCCATCCCGCCCTCCCTCGCACCAGGCGGCCGGCTCAACTCGCTCAGCGTCGTGCCGCCGCTCCCTGGCGGCTGCCCTTTTGTAGGCACGAACTGCGGGTAGACCATGAGCAGCATATGCGGGAACGTGGTGCCAAAGTACGCGCCGTCGATCGTGCCGTGCCGATTGGACTTGGGCGAGTAGATGTCTTCACATCGCGGACAGTAAAGCTTGACTGCTTTTTGGTCGGGAATGTCGGACAGGCCAACGGGGAGCAGGGGCTGGCCGTAGCAGTATACCCGTGGGCATCGCCCGAAGTCGGCTTTGCGGAATTTGTCCAGCTGCACAGTGAGCATGAACCCATGTGTTAAGGCGGGGCTGAACTGACCATCTTTGCAAGACCGCGTGAGGTCACGATGTATCGTGCGTGGATGAGTCCGTATAGGAAGCGCGCAGAGTGCTCGATGTTCTCCCGTACATCATCGTCGAGCGCCTCGTCGTCTGATGTCAGTTGAAGTCTCAAGGGACGTTGGCTTGCAAGACACACCTAGCGAGTCGGTGATTAGATCCAGCGCTCTCGAATACTCCGCGACGACATCACTATTCAGTCCAGTAAGGTTGAAGCGGTCAAAGATGTAGTCCTCGTCCACCTCGGCAAAGTATTCCTGCTCGTCAGACCTATGGGGGCGAACGGGACAACGCGACACACGTTGCCCTTGGTCGATAGGAACCAGGAGATCCAACTACATGTCAGCTGCGTCAGACCTGAGAGTGGACAGCTAACGAGTTGGAGTAGTCACTCTCTGATTCGGTGGATGCGTCGTCCATCTCGTGTCCTCGTGTTAATCGCGACGAAGGAGCCCAAACAGCTGCCTCTTTAGGTTTCTCGAGTATGGATCTAGGGTGACTTCGACGATGGGTCCGGATGGGACAGCTCAGACGGCGCGTGTGAAGAGCTGTAGGGGTATCTCACAGATGGCCAAGAGGATAGAAGTGTAAAGGCAGACTGGGGACAAAAGCGACACTCTCATCTCACCGTATCCTCTCTTCACCGCAGACGCACTGGCGGCGATCGCCGAAGCCGAGATCAGCAGCGTGACGGCCTTGCGTCATGCTCGTGCTGCATTCAGCTCAACGCTGTCCACGGCTCGCAGACCCAGAAAAGAAACGAGAGGTGCAGCGAGCATGGCATCCTCGGTAGCCGGCCCATCGCGACCGCGCACGGCGACACCCTCTGCTGGGTTGCATCCGCCCGCCCCTTCGACCTCCGGGGACTCTGAATCGACCGGGCCTAAACCTGTAGAGCGGGGATTGGACGTGGGGATCTTGGCCGAACTGGCAAAGAGCGCATCGATAGAGTCTTTGAACGCTGTGAGTGTCTCGTACGATCCTCGCTACTGATTTGAGTGGCTGATGGAAGATCCAAGGAGCCAAAACGCTTGTGCTGGACAAGAGTCTTTCTGGACCTTTGGGTTTAGTGACAGAGATATCGTTATTCAAGGTAGATCTGCGCTCACAGCTTTCTGGAGACATACCGATTGACAGGATCAAGCTGTGGACAAGATATTCTGGCTCGAAGGAGAGACACTGCCGGCTGTAACAACACGGAATGTCGTTTGGCTATGCCGGCCAAAGATGGCACATATGCGGCTCATCGCCGGTCAGCTACGCGAAACCTTAATGTCTCAGTAGCTTACTTGCGACAGATCAGATCAAGAGCCAGCAAAGCGTCCCCTCACCCGCCGGTCCACTCATATACACCTTGCTGCTCGTACCTCGAGCTACGGAGCTTTGCAGAAAGGTTCTGGAGGATGAAGGCGTAGCAGGTGATGTCACAATCAGCGAGGTCAGTGCCGTTCAATCTCTCACTCCGGAGAACCTCCTGCTGATATGAATAGTTCAAGCTCGAACTCATTCCTGTCGAGGATGATGTACTGTCGCTTGAGCTCGACGATGTTGCAAGAGATATTTTCTTGGTGATCGATGTCGCCAGCCAAGCTGGACGAGCTTACGCATCAGAATGGCGACGACACTCCAATATTCTACTCCTCTCTCGCTCTCATGACGTTCCAGCGGGCTTTCGGTCTCTTCCCTCGCATAATGGGCAAAGGCGACGGTGCACGGGTAGGCCTAAGATGCTCTCTCGCTCTCCAGCTGCTAATGTCCAGAAACTCACTAGCCTTCTGCAGCGACATCATGCCTCCGGATCCGAGCAGTACAGCGAGCTAGAGGTGTCGGATCAGGTGGACGGTCTCATTGTACTTGACCGTTCGGTTGACTGGGTGACGCCCATGTGCACTCAGTTGACGTATGAGGGCATGCTGGACGAGTTCATCGGCATACGCAACAGTGGGTCTGAAAGTTGGCGTCACACATACTTGCTGACGTCAAGGTCAAATAGATGTGGATGCGTCCTTGGTAGATCAGCCGCCAGCATCCTCGTCCTCCAATCCACCGCCACCAACGGCTGCACCAGCCAAAAAGAAGAAGCACCGGCTGTCATCTCAGAAAGACAGATTGTTCGTCGACCTGAGAGATGCCAACTTTGCGGTTGTAGGATCCAAGCTCAGCAAGTTTGCAAGGCGACTAGAGGGAGACTACGGCGGCGCCAAGAATCTCAAAACGACCCAACAGATGAAAGATTTTGTGGGGAAGCTCGGAGGTTTGCAAGGGGAGCATGCCAACTTGCGCCTACGTGAGGGATTGCGAAGCTGGTCACGGAACCGGATTGACTGACAATAGACACCGGCCTCACCGAACAGCTCATGCCCATCACGCGGACCGAGGAGTTCAACAGATTTCTCGAATGCCAGCAGAATCTCGTAGCGGGGTATGACGTTACGAGTCAACTGGCGACTCTGGAAGACCTTGCCGCTCAGGAAGCGCCGTGGACGACGATTCTCCGGTGTCTGGTCCTCATGTCGGTTACATCTGCGGGCATCAAGCCAAAACTTCTTGAAGCGTTCAAACGTGACTTCTTGCAAGTTTACGGCTATCATCATCTACCCCTTCTGATTGCGCTTGAGAAACTCGGTCTGCTGGTAAAATCGCCAGCATCGATCCCACAACCTTTCCCGGCGCTTAGGAAAGCCCTGCGGCTCATCGTGGATGATGTGGATGACACGAAGCCGACGGACATATCCTATGTCTACTCAGGGTACGCGCCATTGAGCGTGCGTTTAGTGCAATGCGCCGTGCAGAAGAACGCGATCCTGTCCACCGGCGCAGAGTTGGACGAAGGGAAGCGGGATATACCGAAAGCACATCCTATTGTCGGATGGCGGGGTTTCGAGGACGTACTAGGAAACATACCAGGTGCTACGGTGGATGTCCGGCAACGAGCAGAAGGAGACAGACACGAGCCCCGTAGATCCTTCTCGACTACAATGGGCAGTAAATGCTGACTTCTCTAGATCGCGAGCGCGATACGATGACTACTGTCGTCTTCTTCCTTGGTGGTTGTACATATACCGAGATTTCCGCATTGAGATGGATGGCAAAGCAAACCCGAAGCAGGCGGTTCGTCATTGCCACCACCGGCATCATCAACGGAACCTCGGTCAGCTATGATGTACTGTGTCGGATATCGAAGCTGATTGTTTTAGCTACTCGAGAGCTTCGGTGGACCGCCTCCCAAGCCATTGCAGACGCGCCACAGATGACATGCATTCGATGGGCAGATGGGTACCGATGTCATACGGGCTGAGGTAGCGGGGACAGGCCTCCCTCTGCGAGAAGATGCTGTGTTTGGCCGCCTTCGTCTTCTTTCGCCAACCAGCCCGTCAAGACGCCGTTAAAGTCGAGCCGCAGCAGTACTGCGCGTCAGACCGGATGATGTGAAACGGACAAAATACTGACGTTGCTCAATGTGTCTCCCCATAAGCGCCTCTGCCTCCAGGTCCCTCTCTTCTTTCGCCGCCTTGGCTTTATCTTTGCTACCCACAACACCTGCCCCGCCAGGCGCGATCTTCCCCTTAGACACACCAATAAAGCTTGTCTGACGCGCGAACACACGTGACGCCTGCAACAACGCCGCTCGACTAGCCGTACGCGTTGCGGTCCCGTTTGACGAGGTACCTCCTGCCAAAGAGGGATTCTGCGACTCGACAAGCAAGCGAAAGAAGTCCACCATGTGCTCGCGCAAGGTCTGCGGGTCAGCGGTGCCATTGAGTCGCGCATTTTCATTCTCACCTCGACCACTTCGTCCACTGCTGCAGCCCGTTCCTGCACTAGATCTCCCTTGCCGCTCGGAACAGATGTGTCGAAGAGGAGTTCGGGCAAGACATCTCCGCCCCATCGCTCGACGAGACCCGTGAACCGCTTGCAAGTCAAAAGGATATCGCGCACAAGTGCAGCCGAAGTCCGATCGCTGATGAGCAGGCCTTCTTTCAGGAAGGCCAGGTGGCGCGTATGCATCTGCCTGCTCATTTAGCTGGAATTCGGTGAGCAGAGGAAGCAGACTGGCCTGAGGGTCAAAAAGTCTAAGTAGCTAGCCTGAGGACGGCCGGGCGTGGGAGGCGCTCTCGACCTTGCAGTCTGGGTGTCCCAGCCGTGTGTCGAAACTGGAGAGGCCGGTCGACCGCCCACAACGCTCGATGCGTACAGCGTAGGAGTGGGACGATTGGTTCCTGATGGCGATTGAGGCCTGGTTGCGGTCGACCCTCTCAGCGACCCTGCCTCGGACTCGCTCTGTCGGACATTGACACCATCCAGCTCGGCCAACAGACGTTTGTGCTGCACCGCGATGATATCGACCATGAAATGACTCTGGAGCTGATCAAGGAAGAACAGCATGGCCCTTACAGCTCCCCAAGCTGTTCGAGCTAGACTTTGCCTAGCGCCTATCTCTTCGGCAGTGCCACCTTCGTTGGCGCCAGTCCATTTTCGCCTCTGGCGCTGCGCAGCCGAGAGGGAGGTCCAGCAGTCCAGAACTTGTAGGTGGGTCTCTCTCAGCGCTAGCAAGTAGGCGTTGATGTCGCCATAGGCGGAGACCGATGCTGGCGTCATGAACAAGTCAAGCGGCCATGCGACGATCGTTTCTAGCTCGAGCGGAGCGCCAAGGAGGAACGACGAGAATAGGTCTCGAACTGCCTGCCCGCTGGTATACTGGTTATCGTCCGTCCCAAGTCGGGGCGTCCCTCGAGTCGATGCTGTAAGAGCTGGCATGATCGGTCTTAATGGTCCGCGCGGCAAGCGGAACCGCAGCTTCTCCAGCTGTCTATCATTCTCGGCACTTGTGCCTGTCGCAGCGCGCAGGATGGCTAGCGACAGGTCTTGCTCGCGAATCACCGAGGACGAAGAATGAGGGTTTGAGGTGATGAGCTTTTGTAGTCGTAGACGAGAGACTTCACGGATCAAATTGGTCGAGAACTCGCCATCTCGGGTTAGTAAGTATTCTCCACTGCGGATGAGCTCTCTTCCAAGGATCTCACAAACCGACTCACAACGACTCGAGGGCGTTGGCAACATGAGGTCCCGTCAAGACGTGCCTCCAGAGCCATTCGCCCACCTCTTTTCGTGCGCGGTCGATAGCTAAATCGAGGTCGCCTCCTTCTTGCAGGTCCTGTGAACTCATGATTGCCTCTCTGAGCTCGCTGACTGTAGTTTGCGGAAGACGCCGAGTTTCCCGCTGTAGAGTCGCTGCTACTCTGCCAACATACAATATGCTCTCTCGAGTCCTCGCGGAGACCGCAGCAGGGAGCAGACCATCGTTCAGCCGGTATTGGCGATGTTTCGGCGAAAGCGGGTCTGATCCTATGTCTAAAGCTATCGCAGGCAATGTCGGCGAGGAGGACGTCGGAGCGATCCCGAACAACAAGAAAGTGACCAGATGCGTCAGGAAGAGGTGCCGCAGACCAGCTAGCAATGTGGCGTAGATCTGAGCGAGGTGCGGGTTGCCGGTATGTGTATTCACTTCGACCAGCTGTATCAATGCTCGTGGCGTACATCGAGGAGTACCGGCCGGTGGTGAAGCGAGGCGATCAACCAGCGCGACCAAGCTGGCAAGCGGTGCTCGCCAAGGGGACAATGCGGCCGTCAAGGTAGTGAGCGGGACATAACCGTCCGCGTCCTGCACGATGGCGGGATCGAGCTGCAGAATCTTCGCCTCAAGCTCGACGATCAACATCTCGTACGCTTGGAGGACGTCAAGGACCCCGCTGGCCAGGGTAGACAAGTATTGGTCCGGCGCATCGTCCGAAGGTTCCTCAGCTCGAGCTTTGCCTTTGACCGTCAAAGACGACGCCAGTACAGCCTCCCTGCCCCTTTGCTGCGTCGAAGTTGCCCAGTCTCGTATCTTTCGGTACTGATGCGCCACGAGTCCAAGGTCATTGAGAGAAGCGACCTCCCCGGGGTGCAGGAACTCGGAGAGCCTCGGTGAGACGGTGAGAGTGGAGGACCCATTTTGCGAGGTCGTGGGGACGAAGAATGACGATGAATGCCCTGAGAGAACCAGCAGAATCTCGGCGAGCATCGTGCGCGCTGCTCAGTCCTGCTCGTCTTCTGCTCCGCCCTAGTTGTCACCTGTTCAACGCTGCCCCTGCTAGTCCTGCCTGTTGCCCGCTGAATCCCCCTGAGCTCTTGTTCCGATTCACTTCACGTATCGCCCTCTGAGTCCTGTCGTGGCCTGTGTAGTGTTTCTGATCGCCTGCCTGGCCTTGATTGTCGCCCGCTGCGTAGATCTTGCCCTTCGTCGCGTCGTTGCCCTCTCAACGCTTGCTGGACTTTTCGGATCAACCTTGACCGAAACTTACGTAAAACGGGATTTCCCGTTGGCTGTTGAATCGCGGACGAGCTGGGAAGAGAGAATTCATCGTACTATCTCTATGAGTGGTGGCTATATGTAGTTTCGTCCTACGGCACTTCCTATAACCCCGCAGTGGCGGCTAACCTTCAACACTCCCCTTTAGACGTCACTGCCCATCCAAGCATGCGTGCACGCCGTCGGAGTAGCCTTGCTCACTGTGCCACATTTGCCACCCATCTCATAATCCCTCATAACTCCAGTCCCTGACTGGCGTCAACACGCACGACTGCTCGTCGCCGCCGCTCTCTCTTTCTCCTCTCTACCGTCCAGTGATCCCGGGGTGAGTCCAGTGAACTCCCGGTTCCCCCGGGTGAGGAGCAGTGTCCTAGGCCTCACCCGCCGGCCTGCAATGGTCTTTCAGAGGCGGGATCCTATCGGTCGGGACCTCGGTTGCGAGCGGGTCAGCACCCGGGGCGAACGCGGCGGTCGAGTCTTCAACAGATTCCCGCTTAGCGAAGAAGTACACGCTTAACGCAACCGGGGATCTCTCGACTTGATGCTTCCCGCCGCCTTGTTCCGGAGTATGGTTTATGCGTGAGTCCTCTCTTGCTCCGCCTCCACTACTCCCAGCCCCTCTCGGTGTCGCTGATGCGCCGGTCCCGCCAAACCCTTTGTGAAGATGTCGGCCAGTTGATCGTCTGTTCTGACGTATTCCAGATCATATCTGCCGCTCTTCTTGACGTCTCGGATCTGATGCCAGTATATGTCGATGTGCTTGGTTGAACGATGGTGAGCCGGATTCTCTACCAGGGCTATGGCCGACTGGTTGTCGCACCATATCATTACCCTTTCCGTGCTCTCCACTCCGTATTCCATCAACGCCTTCTTTACCCATTCCACGTCCTTCCAGGTCTCCGTGAGGGCGTAATACTCGGCTTCGGCTGTTGATAACGCTCGACTCTTCTGCTTCTGTGTCGCCCAGCTGACAGTAGATCCTCGGAACTTGACAATAAAGCCACTCGTTGACTTTCTGTCGGACAAGTCCCCAGCATGGTCGGCATCGCTCCATGCTTCCAGCACGGGTGTTCTCCTTTTGCCGCCAAGCTTCAGTCCTAAGGTGCGTGTACCCTTCAAGTACTTCAACGCCCTTTTCCCCATCTCCCAGTGCTCTTGTGTTGGAGCTGAGCAATGTCTTGCCAGTGCGCTGACCGTGAAGGTTATGTCCGGTCGCGTCGCCATTGCTGCCCACATCAAGCTCCCAACAAGCTGCTGGTATCTTGCCACGCCCTCGTGACACGGCTCTCCGTCTGGTTGGAGGTGGACACCCGCTACCCATGGGGTAGTGGCAGGCTTGGCGGTTGTCATATTGAATCGGTCAAGGATGGTGTCGATGTAAGCCGTTTGACTGAGGTGGATGGTGCGCTCCTCCGTGTCTCGGCTGACCTTCAGTCCGAGCATGAACGTCACCTCCCCAGCATCGGTCATCTCCCATCGCCTTGCTAATTCCCTCTTGATCTCATCAACCGTCGCCTTGTCCTTTGCTGCTACCAGCATGTCGTCCACGTACACCACCAGGTACGCCGTCTTGCTTCCTTTTCTCACGTACACTCCCCAGTCCTGTGCACACCGCTCGAACCCGAGCTTTGCCAGTTGCTTATCCAAAGCCTCCCACCAGGTTCGACCTGCTTGCTTCAATCCGTAAAGGGCCTTGAGCAGTTTCACGCAGTTTGCCTTTCGGTTGGTCGCTTGATAGCCAAGGGGTATCTCCATGTAGATTGGTATCGTGAGTTCTCCATTGAGAAATGCTGAAATGACATCGACCTGACCTGTTGCTAGGCCATCTGTTGCCACAATGGTGAAGAATATTCGAAGTGATGTGAGGCGTGCAACCGGTGAGTAGGTCTCCTCGAAGTCTTGTCCGGGAACCTGCGAGTATCCTTTGGCAACAATCCGAGCCTTGTGCTTGATGATCGCTCCGTCCTGATCTCGCTTCGTCTTGAATACCCACTTGCACCCTACTATCCTTCTGCCCTCGGGCAACACCGCTTCTTCCCATGTCCCAGCTTTCTCAATCACGCGCAGCTCAGCGTTCACTGCCTCTTCCCATTGTTTCTTGAGGGGTGACGCCATGGCCTGCTCATACGTCTTTGGGTCGTCATCCAATGCTGCCATTGCTGACAGCATCCAGCCAAATATTTCGTCATTGCTTGCAATGTTGACCTCGCCATCGGCAATCATTACTCGTGGCGCCCGGACTCTTTCACTGCGTCGAGGTTGGAATGGTACTGGCTCCGCAGGTACTGGTGCAGGTTGGTCTGCCTGAGCTTCTCCTGGCTCGGCTCCCCCTTCCTCTGCTACCGCCTCGGGCTCTGCCCTCTCTTCCACCTCCTCTATGACTTGCTCCCCTGAGCTTGGCTGATCGTCCAAAGATTCTATCGGTACCGGCACTTGCTCGACTTGCTCGGTTACCTCTTCTCTTGCAGGTGGGTTGACATCGGCTTGACCTGTTGTCCTGAAAGTGACGTCCCGGCTGAAGATCACCTTTTGCGTGAGTGGGAGCCATATTGCCCATCCACTTGTTCCCGCTGGCAATCCCACCAGTCGTCCCTTCTCCGCTCTTGCCTGTGTCATATCCCCTTTCTCTCTGTTGGGCTCTGGGATCCTTACCCATGCCTCGCACCCAAAAGGATGTACATCCTCCATGCTTGGTTTGCGCTTCCACAGCACTTCCCAGGGCGTCTTCCCATCCGAGCCTACTCTTGTTGTCACGGGGCCAGGCCGGTCGTCGACTGATAGGCCCTCTCACACGTGCTGTCTGTTGATCTGTCTCTGTCTTCCACGAGAAGGTGTGTCCTACAGCCTCTCGTGCGTCGACAACACGGCTGCGCCGTTACTTTCTATCCATGGGACTCAATACCACGGTGCTAAGGACGGTCTACGGGTGAGGACTTGTATATATATCACCCGTGCCCTCCTCTGCACCGCCTTGGGCTTTCTCCTTGAAACACCATCGACGAGGCTCGAGCTCTAAAGTCGTCGAGGCTACTCGAGCGTCGTCGAGGCTACTCGAGGATCGACGATAGGCTCACGTGTTTGACAGGCGTGCTGGGCTGGAACGAGGCTCGTAGGCGTGCTTTGGTGATCATGGAGGCGTGGCCGACGTGACACTCTGCCCCCCTCTGAAATCGAGCTCCTGCGAGATGGCGGGCGAGGCGGGGCAGCTTGTATGGCCTGAGCCTTTGCTCCCGCCTCGCGCTAAGCCGTGTCTTTTGGTCATTCCTCGCAGGGCTGATCCCGAGGGTCTGTGGGTGTGTAAGCAGGGCCTGGTCTCGTCGACGGTCCGTCCTTCTTGGTCGCTCGAGGTCTCGCGCAGCTGGTGCTATCTTTCTAGGCGCTAGTCGGGGCGTAGGCTGTGTTGCCGTCGTGGAGTGACTAACGGGCACAGGTAGTGTGCAGCCCGCATGTGTCCCGACGCGCGTGGTGTCGAGGGTGATCCCTGTGCTGGATAGCCCGCCCGTTGCTGAGCTATAGGCGTCTCATGCTGGAATTTGCGCGTATGTAAGTCGACCTCGAGTCGACCTCGGCCACGAGGCCGGGGTCAGATTGCCCAATGCGGCAGTCGCCGCGAGATAACCGGTGATTGCCGCTCCGCGCTACGCCCTTCTGTCGATCATGTTGCTCGTTGCTAGGCAACAAGTCGCCAAACTGTCGTGAAAAGTCGTGTTGCCTGCTCTCGTCGTCAAGTGCCCTCTCGTCCCTCGTCCCCGCCATGTCCCCTCCAAAAGGTATAAACCCCCTCTCGACGAGGCTACTCGTCCCGTCCATTCCAAACTCTCCACTCCAACGCATCATATGTTCTCCAACGCCACCGATCCCTCCCTCAAAATCGTCCTCCGAGGACGACCTCTACGCCTGGTCACGATGACCAAAACCCCTTCCCCCAGCCCCACGACGCCGCCATCCTCCCCCGAGTCGGCTGTCGACGCTCCCCCTCCTCGACTGTTCCCTCGATGGGCGGTCCGTCCTCGAACTCCGGAGCCCACACCGGTCGAGGAGATCGACGAGCTCGTCGATGAGCTCGACTGGTCGGATGCTGCCAGTGCTGCGCCAAGCGGTGAGTGATTGTTGAGTCACCCTACTGCTTGTATTGATGCCCAGGGCGTACAGCGATTCTGCGCTCTCTAGCAGACATACACGCCGAGATCCGTCGGCACCAGGGGACCGTCAGAGCCGCTAGGGAGAGTAGCTGTGCTACCTCCTCTACGTCCAGCGGCTACTCAGACGCCTCGCCCCCGTCTTCCCAGGCTTCCGACGCGGCTTTCGCTGGCGAGAGTCGCTATCGAGAAGCCCACTCCTTGCCGTTCGAGCCGGCCTCGCCTCGGCCTCTTCGCCCCTACATTGGTGGTGGGACCGGATCCCCCATCATACCGCCCTATCCCCTCGTCCCCCTCGGCTCGCCTATCCTTCTCCTTCCCCCGCCTTCTATGCCTCCGCCATCCCGCTCTCCGACTCCGCCAATCAACCCACGCCGCCGGCGTCGAGTCGAGTCGCCCGGTTCCCCAGGCAACACTCCCCTGCCAACGATACCGCCTCCCCTCTCCCCAACCCCAAAGCGTCGTCGCGTGTCGCCTGTTGGCGGCATGTACTCCTCTCGCCTGCGTTCAGCCTCAACCCGGTATCTTGGGGTGTCTGAGGTAGCCGATGCTCTCCCGGCCGCCGTGGACAACGCAGGTGTAGGAGAAGACGTCGTGGAGGGCAGCATCTCGACGGGAGACGGATCCGAAGCGGGCAGCGAAGGATCCGTTGGGGAATCCGAAGCGGGCAGTGGAGGATCCGATGGGGAGGGAAGCGAGGCGTCGTCGAGGCGACTCGAGGCTGGCCCTCGAGTCCGGTGTAGGAATGCGCTGGACCGCGCCTTTTTCGGTACGTCCGCCATCTGTTGAGGTCCCCGCTCATTCCCAGGGCCATTCTACCCGACGTTCGGCCGGGGATCGAATAGGACCCTCCCATGGGCCCTGGTGCGTTGTTGTCTTCTACTCTCCAGCCTCTCACGCTGATCTTGCAGGCTCAGGCAAAAGGGCGACCTCTCCGCACGCTCAACGGCCGCCAGCGATGCCAGCGGTGTCGTTCGGACAACTTGCCGTGTAGGGTCCTAGATGGAGGCGGGCCGAAGTTGAAGTGCTACACCTGTGGCACAGCCTCAGGTTGCTCGTTCAACTCCAGCCCGACTCCTCGACGACCCGCCAGCTCGTCCTCGACACCCAGAGCTCGCCGGGCTGTGAGCTTCGCGGATGTCGACCCGCCTTCGCCGACTCCCGCCCCCACGCCTGTTGTCGGCCCGGCCGCCTTCACCGACCGACTTCGCCGGTCGGTTCGTCAACCCGTGCCGGCTCCCGTGCCGCCTCCGACGCCGCCTCCGGTGTCGACTCCTGCCCGCCCATCCGCGCCAGCTCCCTTGTCGTGGACTCCCTCGACGAGGCTCGACATCGGTGTCCTTCAGCACCATGTCACGCTGGCCCAGTCCATCCCGGCGGACAGGGCGTACCACGTCGAGGAGGCGAGGCGGCACGCGAGGCTCCTGGGGCTGGACCTTAGGGCGATGGTCGGGCCCATGTTCGACGACGTGGCGGAGGCGAGTGGTTCGGGGTCGTGAATGTAGATAGTGTACATAGTTCTTTCTTAGCTCATGTTCATATGCCGTGTTGTTCATGTTGTACAGGGGATGCAGGGATAGGACTCAGCTTGGGTGACGAATCTCGATCCAGATCATCGTCACCGCCAGTAGTCCATGCGTTATATTCCTCTTGGTTTCCCTGGGTTCCTTTTGTGGAAGCTCTCGACGCTTTCGAGAGCACCAGTAATGTTCTCCACTGGTTCCCAGGTCGTCTCCTCATCTGTTCCTTCGTACCCCACCCACTCGACGAGGTACTCCACCTTTCTGCCCCTTTTCCTCGAGTCGACGACGTTCTTCACCTCATAGCTAGGGCCCTCGTCGTCGACCTCCACTGGTGGCGGAGGGTCGTAGGTCTGTCCAGGGATCCTCGGCGGGTGGTATGGCTTAAGACGGAGGACGTTGAAGACCGGGCTCACCCTCATCGTCGCCGGCAGCTCCAGCTTGTACGTTGATGGACCCGTCTTAGCGAGGATTTTGTATGGTCCCCCCCATTTGATGTCGAGCTTCTTCGAGGGTCGACGAGTCTTGATGTTCTCCATCGACAGCATGACCATATCATCCACCTTCAACACTGGCGCATCCCTTCTCTTTGCATCGTAATACTTGGCGTACCGCTCATTGGCTTGCTGTATGGCTTGTTGGCAAGATCGGTGCACCTCGTCGAGGGACCCAAGCTTTTCCTTGACCGACGGTATCTCCGCTCGCTCGGCGCTCTCTCTCAAGTCATCAGTCCATCGCGGCGAGTACCCAAAGTTCGCCTCGAACGGGCTCATCTTGATCGCCGAGTGCTGGGTATTGTTATAGGCGAAGGCTGCTCTCTGCAGCAGACTCGACCAATTGTCTTGTCTGTGATCGCAGAATACCCGTAGGTACTGCTCGAGGACCTGATTGACTCGCTCCGTCTGCCCGTCGGTTTGGGGATGGAAGGCTGTCGACAGGCTGATCTTGATCCCCAGGGCCCCACACAGTGCTCCCCATAGTCGACTAGTAAACTTGCTCCCTCGATCAGATACGATGGATCTTGGCAACCCATGCTGCGCCACGACATTGTCGATGATGAGGTCGACGAGTCCCGCCGTTGTGAGGCGAGTCGTTGTCGGCACGAAGATAGCCCACTTCGTCAGGCGGTCTACCACGACGAGGATGGAGTTGAAGCCCTGGCTGCCGGGGAGCTCCTCGATGAAGTCCATGGAAATTGCTTGCCACGGGCCTTCCGGGACTTCGAGACTCTGGAGGAGACCATGAGGGCGCTGCCTGCTTGTCTTTGTCCTCTGGCAGATGGCACAACCCTGTACGTAGGCCTCAACATCGCGCCGCAGCCCCAGCCAACAGACGTCCCTCCTGAGCAACTCCAACATCTTGGTGATTCCCGGATGTCCCGCTAGGATCCCCTCATGTCGATCCCTTATGGCTCGGAGCCGCCCATCGCCCTTGCCAGTGAGGTATAGCCGCCCATTGAGTCGCAGGGCCCCGCCAGGCTCTACCTTGGCTCGTGTGGGCTCGTCGAGGCCCATCCTTTGAACCAACCCAAACAGCTTGGGGAATCCCGCCGCATCAATCACCACTCCGTTCTCCTCCTTCTTGATCCTCTCCAACTCTTCTCCAGCGTGCTCGAACTCCTCATCCTCCTCCCAGGTGCTCCGAGTACCCGTCTGCGGATCCTCTCTTGCCTCTGGATCTGGACTCGACGAGCCTCGTCGAGGCTCCTCGATCAGTGCCCGAAGCATGTACCCCAACGACGTCTCGACCTTGCTTTCTTGGTCAAACCCAGGTAAGGCCTGCACTCGTTGCTCCTCCAGGTCCAATCCATCAGGCTTGTAGTCGGGCCTCCTCGACAGAGCGTCTGGGTAAGCCGCTTTGAGCCCGGGACGATACACGATTCGGAAGGAGAATCCTGCCAGGGCGTCGACCCATCGCGCAACCCGCCCACTCAGTTTCCTCGGCTCCATCCAATAGCTGAGGTTGTGGTGATCCGTGAGGACCGTGCAGCTTACTTGCAGAAGGAGATGTCGCTTCCGCTTGAACGCCATCACTATCGCCAGGAACTCCTTCTCTGTAGTCGTCCAGTTCAACTCTGCCCCCGAAAACGACCCAGACTCTATGGCCACCGGGTGCTCGAGGCTCGTCGAGGGGTTAATCTGTGATATCACAAATCCCCACCCGTAGAGCGAAGCGTCGGTCTGCACGATGGTCTCGAATGCAGGGTCGAAATGGGCTAATACAGGGGGCTCGCTCATTCGCCTCTTGATCTCTTCGAAGGCTCTTGCCTGCGCGTCTCCCCAACCAAACGGGACTCCCTTCTTTGTCAGCAACACTAGGGGGAGCGCTACCTTGGCAAAGTTGGGTACGAAGCGGCGGTAATAGTTTGCCAGACCCAAGAACCGGCGTACTTCGAGGAGGTTGCTTGGTGCTGGGAAGTCGACGACGCCTTTCACGTACTCCGGATTCGCTTCCACGCCTTCTCGGGAGATGACAAAGCCCAGAAAGTCGACCTTCCTCTTCTCGAACTCGGATTTCGACGCTTTCACATACAGTCCCGCCTTCCGCAACGCCTCGAGTACCGCCTTTGTGAGGGAACGAAGCTCGTCGAGGCTCTTGGCGTGGACCAAAATGTCGTCGATGTAGATCACCACTCCCCGCCCAACGAACTCTCTGAGCACCTCGTTGAGGAAGTGCTGGAAGACTGCTGGCGCGTTCTTCAAGCCATCTCGCACTACCAGGGACTCGAACATCCCCAAAGGCGTCCTAAAGGCGGTATAGGCTTCGTGTCCTGGCGCCATGCGAAGAAGCTGGTAGGCTCCCGGTAGGTCGAACTTGGTGTACCACTCTGACTCCGCCAGATCACCCGTGACTTGGGAAATCAACGGCAAGGGGTACGCGTCCGACACTGTTGCCTCGTTGAGCTTCCGGTAATCGACCACCATTCGCCATTCGCCGGCAACCTTCTTAGGGACGAAAAAGCTCGGCGACCCATACGCCGCGTTCGATGGCCTGATCTTGCCTGCTGCTTGCTCTTTGGCGAGGAGCTCCCTGAGTGCTCTCATTTGATCCGGCGACAGTTGGTAAAGCGGTGCGACCCGTAGTTCTGCGCCCTCCTTCAGTCTGATCCGCAGGTCGTATTCTCTACTCGGCGGCAGCGTGTCGGCGGGTCGACGAGGGTGGAACACATCGAGGAACTCATGGTAGTACTCCGGAACGATCCTTCGCACCGCCTGGGACTCCTCCTCTGACAGAGTGTACTCGTCAAACCCAAGATGCCCGTCCAAACGCCCCACCACTTCCTCGAGCTCGTCGGTGACAGTCCCTCGCAGCCGCTCTGCGGCGAGCCTGTTCTGCTCCCACCGATTGATCCGCAAGGGGATATGGTTCGGGGAGCTCCTACGGGACTGCCCCGCGTGTTTTCCTCTCTCTCTTCTTGCTCTGGTAGCCAAAATGGCCAGATCACTTGAAGCAGCCTCGACGACCGTCGACGAGGCCACCTTTTCTTCTCCACGGGTGACTTCCATAGCTCCCATGTCCATGACTACTCTCTTCTCTTGCATCCAGTCGTACCCTAGCACGACGTCTGCACCTGCGAGCCGCGTAACCGCTAGCCGTTCTTCACTTGTTTCCCCAAGCGTCTCCACCGGGGCCACCACTTCGTGGGTGATTTCGCCCGCGGATGACGGTTCGCCGTCGAACAGGAGGACATTCTTGGGTCGCTCCAACTTCTGTTGGGTCAAGCCCTGGCCTTCGGCGTAGTCCTGATCAATGAAGGTCCCGCCTGCGCCTGTATCTAACAGTATGCAAGCGGCCGTCCCGTCCACTTTTCCTGCTACGACAGCTTGATGCCTTCCCAGCCTGCAAGCCTCACCGCTCATGCATTCCTCGGCATCACTAGCACTCTGTACAGACTCCTTCTCGGACTCCAGGTCCTCTGCTTCTTCTTCATGTTGATCTTCCTCGACGAGGGAAGCGGACCCCGTCGGTGGGTGAGTGGGCGTCGGATTAGAGGATTTGAGAGGTGAAGTCGGTTGTTCAGGAGGCGTGAGGGCGGAGAGTGTGTATGGAGCGGGGTCTCGAGTTTCTCCTTGTAGCTCGGGACCCCTCAGGCTTCCCCCTGCGGCTCCTGCTTCACGCGTTGGCCGGGGTTGAACGAGCCTGGGCAGTCGCGCGCAAGATGCCCAGCGTTTCCGCACTTGAAGCAAAGGCCCTGGCTGCCTCGCCTCTCGTGCTCGTCCGGAGTGAGCCTAGGGCGAGGAGGGTAGACTCGTCGAGGGGCTGCAGCGGAGTTGAGACTCGACGAGGTTGTCGGGCCAGGTGAGGGTCTGGGGTTCGTCGCCGCCGCTCCAACCTCTGACGTAACCGCTGTAGATCCGCCGTTGTTGCCGCCCAGGACAGTCTTCTTCTTCTCTCGCCTGTTCTCCGCCTTGTTCTTCTCTGCCTCCCTTGCTCGCAGACTGTTGTCGAGGCGGACCACAAACGCCTGCAGCTCGGCAAAGGTCTCGAACTCTTTGGGGTGCCTGGCCACCTCGTCCTGAAGCACGTCGGAGAGCCCTTCCTTGGCACGAGCCGTTGCTTGCTCGTCGAGCTCCCATGAGAGGACTGACGTGTACTCCCGAATCTTGGCGAAGTATTCGGCTGCCGATCCCGTCTGCCGCAGCGAGAAGTACTTGCGTCGAGCAGTCCCCTTCGCGTCGGGATCCCCAAAGTTCTCGCGCAGGTAGCGACGAAGCCCAGCGTAAGTCCGAATTTTCTCGTCGAGGTAGTCGCCAGCCTCGACATGCTCTCCGTTCTCGTTCAAATCGCTGTCTCGCCCTGTCGCCAAGGGCTGAATCGCGTCGAGCACGAATCCCCTGAGGAACGAGATCACATACATGACCTTGTGCGTGTCGCCAGAGAACTTCGACGGCTGCAGCTTGAAGACCGTCTCGCACTGCATGATGAACCGCTCCAAAGCGGCTGGGTCCTTGCCGTTAAACGTGTCAGGCGGGTTCGCCTTCGGCTCGGACGGGTTCCCAACGCCTGGCGAGCCCTGTCGTTGCTGCGCCTGCTGCTCGACGAGGGCCGCCTGAAGCTGCACGATTTGCGCGAGCAACTGCTGCACAGACGGCTGATCACCCAATGGTTGGGCCATGTTGGTCGCGGCGGCTCTCAGTCGAGTGTCCACCGGTAGTCGTAGGTTTGTGGGTAGAGCAATGTGCTGATGCTCAGGATCTGTCGACGTGGTTCGTCGAGTCGATGGTGCCATGAACTAGTCGTGTGAGAGGTAGTGGCACCGTGGTATACTGTCACGGGGCCAGGCCGGTCGTCGACTGATAGGCCCTCTCACACGTGCTGTCTGTTGATCTGTCTCTGTCTTCCACGAGAAGGTGTGTCCTACAGCCTCTCGTGCGTCGACAACACGGCTGCGCCGTTACTTTCTATCCATGGGACTCAATACCACGGTGCTAAGGACGGTCTACGGGTGAGGACTTGTATATATATCACCCGTGCCCTCCTCTGCACCGCCTTGGGCTTTCTCCTTGAAACACCATCGACGAGGCTCGAGCTCTAAAGTCGTCGAGGCTACTCGAGCGTCGTCGAGGCTACTCGAGGATCGACGATAGGCTCACGTGTTTGACAGGCGTGCTGGGCTGGAACGAGGCTCGTAGGCGTGCTTTGGTGATCATGGAGGCGTGGCCGACGTGACACTTGTCCTCATGAGCATGGCTTCCGTCCACTTCATTGCAAACACCCAATGTTCTCCTCCCATCTTTGCTGCGATGAGATTTGCAGCTATCATCTCCTTCACCGTCCTGTTCATCCTCTCTGCTACTCCGTTGAGCTGAGGCGTGTACGCTGGGGTGATCTGGTGTACCAGACCTTTCTCCTGCGTCCACCTATCCCACCTCTCTCCCGAGTACTCCCCTCCGCCATCAGTCCTGATGACTTTGATTGTGGTGCTGAGAGCGTTCTCGAGGAGGGCGATGCACTTCTGCAAGTGCCCAAGTACCTCGCTCTTCTTCTCCATTGCTCGGAGCAGAGTGATCTGGGTGAAGTCGTCTATGATCGTAACATAGTACCGCATGCCGCTTGTGCTTGGCCTCACTGGACCAGCGACGTCGGAGTGAACAATCTCCAATGGTGTTTTGCCTCTGATGGACACGTCGTTGAACGTGAGTCGGGTCGCTTTGCTGATTTGGCAGCTCTCGCAGTCGCTTGTCTTGAACTCGAGGCCTCCCGTGATGGTGAGTCCAATTACTCTCTCATCCCGTGCCAAATCCTTGATGGTGGTCACTCCCAAGTGCCCCAGCGCCTCATGCCACTCCTTCAACGTTCTTCCTCTCGTTGCTGCCATCACCAGTCCTCTCGTACTTTCTCCTTGCTGACTCCCTTTAGCTCCCCTGCCCCGCGGTAGCTCTATCGTCCACAAGCCTCCCCTATGGGTGAACTCGACAGTGACACCATGCTCGATGTGTGTCATCCCGGCTCGACTTGCTTCAATGTTGAACTTCCAGCCCCGCTTAGCCAAAGTTGGCATTGAGAGTAGGTTGAGTCGTCCATTTGGTAGATAGTACACCTCTTTGAGAGTGAATGGTACCCTTTTGTTGATGGTCGTGACGAAGGAACCTGACTGATCTGCAGTCATCACAGTATCTTTGTTGGCTGCCCCAAACCGACGTGGGGTTGTGAGGTTGGTCATGTCGGAGAGTAGGCTTTGGTCGTGAGTGAGGTGATGAGTAGCGCCAGAGTCGAGGATCCAGAGTGCATGGCCGTTCTCGGTAGCAGCTCCTACAGCAGGTTGCCCCACATGCAGCGCTGGTGCTACTCCAGCCAATCCCTCGTACTCCTTGCTCACTCCCACCATCTTCTCCGCCGCATTTGCTTCTCCTTTCTTCTCTCCGTCCTTCCTTGACCAACAGTCCTCAGCCTTGTGCCCTTGCTTCCCGCAAGTGAAGCACTTTCCAGGGAACTTTCCTTTAGTTCTCTCGCCATCTCCTCTAGAGTTGGGTTGACGTCTGCCGCCACCCTGAGGGCCTCCTTGTTGGCCTCTCCCAAAGCGTCGACCTCGTTCCCTGCCATTGCCTCTGTAGGGCTGGCCCCCAACAGCCAGTGCCATTGCCTCTGCTGTTGCTGAACGGGTGTCGGATATTGCTTTTCTCTTTTCTTCGATGAGGTAGATGCGTCGCAGGGATGTAAACCGTTGCTGATTCTCCGGGAGACTGAAAAACTGTGAGCGAATTGGGTGTAGGTGATAGGGAAGGGTCTCGATGAATGCCGCACACCGGGACTTGTCGTCCTTGAGTTCTGGTATGCCGGCTGCTGCCCCTCGTTCTGCTATCCCTCCGAACTTCTCCAAATGCTCCTTCATGTCTCCTTCCTCAGTCAGGAAGAGCGTCCCAAGCTCTCTCCTAATCTCCTGCTTGTTTTCTGCCGACTCCAGTGGGTGAATCTCAATTAAGAGCTCCCACATCTCGAACGCTGTCGTGCAGTCAAGGAGATCCAGTCGATAAGTCGTACTGACAAACCGTCGGATCTGCCCCATGGCGCGCTGATTCTTGGATCGCCAATCCAGGAGTTCTCTCCTCTTCTGGTCTGCCCCTATCCCCAAGGCTGGCTTCAATTCTGTGCCGCTCGTAGTCGTAGTCCCCATACTACTGACGTCAGGGGTGGGTTCTCGTGCTTCGTCCACTGGCTCTGGCAGGTAGCCCAATGCTACGTCGTAACAACCGACCAAGTTGAACCAGTCGATCATGGCATTGCGCCACTCAAAGTAGTTGCCTAATCCCTTCAAGATAGGGATGCTCATGGCAGTGCTGTTGACAGTGGTCTCGGTGGTCAACATGATGGTGGTTGTTGTGCTCAGAGTTGCCTCTTTAGATATATCTGATTCCAAATCTGTTGAATCGCGGACGAGCTGGGAAGAGAGAATTCATCGTACTATCTCTATGAGTGGTGGCTATATGTAGTTTCGTCCTACGGCACTTCCTATAACCCCGCAGTGGCGGCTAACCTTCAACATTGGCTTTATCTCGAACAGCGAGCACCGAGCGTTTCATGTCGACGACGACTCGAAAATCGACTTTCTCTCCTTTGTCACGCATCTGCAGCAGAGCTCCGTACGGCACATATAAGACGCCCAGAGAGGCATCAGGCCCACTCGACAAATCACACATTCAAGTCACAGAGTGGACGAACCCAAAGCTCGAAGCCCCAGAGCGTTTCCGAGCACCATGTCAGAATCGTCTGCTCCGTCCGTCGTGGACAAGGCGCAAGACGCCGCCGTCCACCTCGCCGCTACTGTCAGCGGAGCTCTGAACTTGGGCGGCAAATCAGGAGAAGATCGCGCAGGTAAGCATAACCTGTTGTTACGGAGCGAAACTGATCTTCAGGCCTGCCGGCTCTGTACATCGACGAGAAAGCAGGCTCGGACGAGTCCGGGACCGGCGCCGAGCTGTCGCCCTTTGCGACCCCTCTGGCCGCGTACCTCTCGCTCAACCCATCTCCCGCGTCCGATGCAGACCCCACTGCTATTGCCAACTTTTTGGTCCGCAAGCAGGACTCTGTCGAGAGGAACGAATATGTCGACCTGACCACGAGCGCCAAAAAGAAGCTGGTCAAATCAATCCAGACACATCGAACAAAGGAAGCGAAAAGGGCAGCAGAGGGCGCTCGTCTGGCCAAGGAGAAGGCTGAGGCAGATGCGAGGCATCAAAAAAGGAGAGAGGAAGCAAAGAGCATCATCCTGCAGGATGCGGGAGAGTCGACAAAGGTCGGTTTAGCAATGCACTCGACATCCGGAGGCATCCCGCTGACCACTGCAGAGCAAGGTGTACGCTCTTCCTGAGCTCGTCGGTAAACGCGTCAAGTTCCAAGGTTGGGTGCACCGTTACCGCCCGCAAAAGACCAACTACTTTCTCGTCGTCCGGGACGGCACAGGTTTTGTGCAGTGTGTCTTGTCTGGCGACTGTATCCGCACGGTTGACGCCATCGATTTGACCATCGAGAGCACTGTGGAGATTGTCGGAAAGGTCGAGAAGGTCAAGGAGGGGCAGTCGGCACCGGGCGGCATCGAGGTTTCGGTGGACTACTGGAAGATCCTCGGTCTTGCACCAGGAGGCGAGGACTCTTTCGAGGGCCGCGTACGACCAGTGAGCGACAAGTTCGTCAAAGGTGTTCACAGCTCAATTGCAGGACACCGAGCCCTCCATCCGGGCCGATTTGCGCCACCTCGAGCTTCGCGGAGAGACCGCTGCGTCTGTCATGCGAGTTCGCGCTGCTCTCCTCCGAGCCTTCCGAGACAGCTTCCACTCTCGACGCATTGTAGAGGTCACCCCGCCCTGTATGGTGCAGACGTCCGTCGAAGGTGGCTCCACGCTCTTCGAGTTCGACTACTACGGCGCCAAGGCATACCTCACGCAGTCATCCCAGTTGTATCTCGAGACCGCATTGCCGGCACTAGGAGACGTCTATTGCATTCAGGAATCTTTCCGTGCTGAGAAGAGCTTGACCAGGCGGTGAGCCAATGCATGACCAATCCGCAGCATGTCTGACATCAGGCATCTGTCCGAGTACACCCACCTCGAAGCCGAGCTTGTATTCATCGAGTTCAAGGACCTCCTCGACCACATCGAGAGCATGGTGTGTCCGGTGCAGAGGAACATTGAATCAATGCTGACGATAGATCTGCGAAGTCATCGACAAGCTGCTTGCCGAACCGGAAACTGCCGAGATCATCCACACTCTCCACCCCGAGTTTGTGGCGCCTCAAAGGCCGTTCATGCGACTCGACTACCGCGACGCCATCAAATATCTCAACGAGCATGGCATCAAGAAAGAAGACGGCAACGACCACGTCGTCGGCGACGACATTGCCGAAGCCGCCGAGCGCAAGATGACCGACCAGATCAACCGCCCCATCATGCTCATACACTTCCCGAAAGCACTCAAGTCGTTCTACATGAAAGCACTTGGCGACGCGCCCGACTTTACAGAGTCCGTCGACGTGCTTGTGCCCGGCGTGGGAGAGGTTGTTGGTGGCAGTATGAGGAGCAGCGCGCTCGACGAGCTCATCGCTGGGTTCAAGCGCGAGGGGATCCCTATGGAGCAGTACTACTGGTTCATCGACCAGCGGAAATACGGGACTACCGAGCACGGCGGCTATGGCCTCGGTGTGGAGCGGGTGCTGGCCTGGTTGCTCAAGCGGTACACTGTCCGCGAATGCTCATTGTACCCAAGATGGATGGGCCGGGCGACCCCTTAAATGAACACTCTCACTTGTGCATAGTCGTCCAAATTCGTAACATGCATCGTATCTATGCAGCGTCATAATTTGCTGGGTATAGTCGTAAATTACTCATGCAGATCCCACTACGACATCCAGGACGGGCGATAGGACATATTCAAAGTCCTCGCCAACACCGCTTATCCGCATTCGATCGATTTTGTGGGTCCCGGCTCGCAATGCCAAGAAGCGCATACGGGCAGAGAGACTTGCTCCTGGTAGGAGAGGACCACAGCGGACATCATTTTCCAGAGGAAGCAACGCGGGCGAAGAGGCGAGATGACCGTGGAGAGCCGCTCGGAGGGCTGACATCAGCTCTACATCCTCACAAGATTGAGAGGTCTGCAATCTCACCAATCTTATCAACCTCTTCAAGCGCGCCCTCCTTCTTTGCTCTCTGACTCAAGACAGCCTGCACTGATGCAGGCTGGGCTCTGACAGGAACCGAGAGACGGAAACGTCTCATCTCGTCTGTGCGATTGTGCACAAATACCTCGAGAGTGAATGGCTCAAGCGCTTTCACTCCCTCATCAACTTCGTTGTGGTCACTAGGGAGTATCTTGGCAGACACCAAAAGCCCAGCACCCGGGCCAAGAGATCCGCCATTGACCAAGTGAGGTGGCGGTGGTCTTAATGAGGCGTGTCTTCCCATGTTCTGGCTTGGGAGGACCGGCCGAAGTGCTGCACTCGAAACGAGTCTCCTCTGGTCGGGCCTGTGTTGCTGCTGATCTCTATCCGACAACATCGATGCGAGGGAATATCGCTTGTCCCCAGCAATAGCGTTCGGCGGAGTCGGCTTTGCGGGAGGAAGTGAAAATCGTGGCTGGACTGCTGAAAGCGGGGCGGAGAGCGAAGCGAGGTATTGGGAGAGGTCAAGGGTGCAGTTCCATCTGCTCTGGAACTCCTTGGTCGGCCTCATGTCTCCAATATATGGCTGACCTGTGACGGTGATAGAAACGGGTCTAGTCTCCTGGCCTTTGCCAAACTGGCGGCTGAGGTCGTCCATGACAGTGGTCGGATCTGGCGAAGCCAACGAGACTGAGTAGAGCAAGTTGTATTGCTCCACGGGATCGAGCTTGATCGGGAAAATGCTGTCGGCGGAGGATAGCTCTGCATGGGCCTTGCCACCCTTACCGCCAATTTCGACGTTCACGCGCGACACCTCGAAGCCAAATTCTTGTCGCGTCACAGCGTCGACGGGGTTCTCGATTTCGACACACAGGACGATCTTCTTTTCCCCTTCGGCTTCCTCCCCTGCCGATGATAAACCGGGCAAGAGAAGTTGAGGCAGAAAGAGCGTCCGCATGCGCACCCTGAGACCAGAGGAGAGGCTGAGGATGCGGCGATAGGATTTGCGGAGCGTCGTGGGAGGGGCAACGGGGAGGGTGGCCGGCAGCACTCCCCGGACTCGCGAGCCATTTGCTGACTCGGCAGCCGAAGCAGGCATATCGATGGGAGGCGCGGTGGCAGGCGTGATGGCCGAGAGGGGAATCGGCGAGGGAACCGGACCAGGAGGAATAGACAGATCTTCTCTGAGTGACGGTGCGAGACGAGTGGCGGGCATGCCATCGGCACCGCCCAGGCCGCCAAGGAGGTCGATCTCTTCCATGGCAGCGAGTCCGTCGGCGTCTTCGTCGTACGAATCCAGGTCGTGGTCAGCCACTGTGGACAGAGATCGAATTGAGGCGGTGTCTGTCGAAAAAGCCCCTTTGCGGTGCGCTTTGACCTGCTGAGGCGACTCGCGAAGTGTGACACTCGCCGTGAGCGCCAGAACGGGATTGGCAATGGGTGTCCGAACATAGGCTGATGATGGTCAACCGACAGCCAATGACATACACGAATCACCCACCAATTGGGACTTCACCGCGCCAGACTATAATCCAACATGCTTCGCCGCGAAAGACTCTGGGTCCCGGCACTGGCGACGGCAGCCGAGCACGTCCGGCATCAGCAGTTGGGGGTTGCAGCTCAACAGCGCCTTCCCATACGACCACGCCCTCGGCTTGAGCATAATGGGACTCCGAGTCTGCCATGGCGGGAAACGGATTCGGGGTGATCGGCGGGAACGCATCTCCTCCTGGCGAGAGGGGGTAGCCTCCTTGAGGTTGCCGCGGAGTGTGCGCTGAAGGTGGAGCGAGGGTCGAGCCGGTCATGGGCGGCAGTTCTGGCCGCGCAGGTGCGTCAGGCAAGGGCGGCACGAACGAGGCGGTCACCGTTGTCTGGTACTTCAGCTTCTCCGCTGCTGTCTGAGGGGATGGAAGGGGATGGACCAACCTGTAGGCGAGCGATGAACTTGGTGAGCTCCGGAGGGGGCTCGTCGGACACGGGGGTCGCCAGGCCGGGCGAGACGAGCACATTGTCTGAGATGGTCACTCCAACATAGTGGTAGATGCGCTCGTCGAGGAAGGCGACCGTCCTGGTCTTGGAGGAGGACTGTACGGATGTCCACCATTCCTCCCAGCTTCTCCCATTCGCGTCGGTGTCTGGCTCATTGGGAGGGGCCGAGACCTCGGGTACAACGAGGTCGACCGAAGCTGCGTGGAAGAGCGCCTCGTAAATCGAGCTGGGTGGGCTCAGCGGACCCATGGCGAGGGTCATTTGAGCCCAGCGAGCGGTCGCCAGCGAAATAGAATCGTCGCCAACCGTGACTAGGTAAATCGGCGGTGGCGCGTCGCCGATGGGGCGTAGCTCTGACTCCGGAAAATTTTGGACTTTTCATCTCTCATCTGTACATCTACATCAGAATGGCTTTCCAGTCAGCTTTGTTCAAAAAAGCACTCAGGCAGCACCAGAGAGAGCAAAAAAAGCGACATCCCAACCCTCATGATGAGCACAAGCATTCCTGCTCTCAACAAAGCCGCCCACAGCCAGTCAGACACTCTCCCTATCACCCACCCCAGCAACAATCCTACCTGCCTCCTGGGTCAGGCAAAGTCAATGGAGAGAAGAAGCCATGGGTGCCCAAAAGACCTGTTGTGAAGTCCTTGTGAGTCAGGCTCTCTCTTGGCATGACACAAAGCTGACTTGTAGCTTCAATGGTCCAGTCACCAATCCCCAGACCTTCAGATTGCCCTTGTGGAAAAGTAGGATGCTGGATTGGCTGAGGAAGATGAGAACACTCAGAGGAGGAGAAAGCCCACCTGGAACTCCTCTCTTCACTCCTCCCCCCACCCCTGAGCCTCCTACCTGGTCAGATCCCCCAACTCCTGCTGCTGATGATCCTGTGTGGGATGATTACAGACAGGAGATGGAGGCAGATAGAGGTAGTGTTAGTAGCTAGAGAGAGCACAATGACATGCATACACCCCATGAACTTGAGATTCAGCTGATGCATCAAACACTCAGAGTCATGCTTGATCAACTTTTATTCAGTCTACCTATGCATTGTCATTCATCTTTTTCTCTATACATTTATTCTGTCATCTGAAGCATCTGACGTCTAGACGCATCCCTTGCTGCCAATACACGTCCTGATACTCCCCCCCTTCTACTCTCTGTGTTCAAGCTGTTCAATCTTGCCCAATCAAAGCCTGGCTTGAAAGCAAGGCCCTCCAGAGATCTTGCTCTTGAGATTGCCACAAATGTCAATCCCGTTGAGAAGTCGGCTGAACCAAGATCAATCACTGCCTTGTCCAGCGTCATACCCTGTGATTTGTGTATGGTGATAGCAAATGCAAGCTGCAGTGGCAGCTGGCGTCGAGAGCACCGCTGCCCGTTTGTTGTCTCCCATCTGGCTGTATGGGGCACAATGGGAACCAGTGGTATGTTGTCTGTGGTGTGCCAGGGTGTTGGTCCAGTGTAGGATGGGAAGGCGACCATGACCACAGAAGGAACAGATTGATGAGGAGGCTCAGATGGTGAGAGCCCAATCTGATATACTGTGCCCCTGGTGCCATTGACCAATCCCTGCTCGATCCAGAGGTTGCGAGAAAGCATGACTTGAGCACCAATCATGAGGAAGACAGCAGGAGCAAGCCCCTGTGCCTGTTCCTCTGAAGCCTGGGCTGCTCCTACCCCTGTGTGCTGAGCCAGAGAGCGCAGTACAGGCTGTCCAGAGCGAGCCAAAGTGTGTAGGTTGATCTCGGAGACACTCTGCTTTGTTGCACAAAGACATACAGCATCTTGAAAGGCCTGCTGAGATGCCGGGGAAAGGTTCCCCCAGAAGCGAGAGGACAGAAGGGTGTAGTCCTCCTGTTGAGGTGTCCCGGTGTGCAGGCGAGCAAGGGTTGCTTTGAAGGCAGTGGTGGTAGGGTCGGAGCCTTCCTGCCTCATAACAGCATCAAGCTGAACGCTCTCAGTGAAAGCAAGGTAGATATCTCGGCCAATGTTGCTGAGCCTGCCTAGATAGGAGGTTTTTGTCGAGCGTGCAGTGTTGTACAGTGGAGTGTCTCCCACAGGGGGCAGTTGACCAAAGTCGCCAATGAGCAGGACAGACAGACCGGCAAAGGGCAAGTACGCTGTCGACGGAAAGATTTGACCAAGAGCAAGGTTGATTCTCCCCAAGGCCGCCCTTCCAACCATGCTTTTCTCATCAATGATGAGGTATCGTGTCCCATGCCACTCTTCCTGGAGGCTGGCAAGCTTTCCCTCTCCAAGCTTGTCATGACTTTCCTCTATTGAGCCTCCAAGACCAAGGGCAGCATGGTATGTTGAACCAGCAATGTTGAATGCCGCCACACCCGTGGGGGCAAGCCGGCGGACAATGGGATTTGTGCTGAAGTCGAGATTGTTGTGCTGCCCAGATTGGAGCCCTTGAAGAGCTTGGGATATGGCGTCAATGAGGAAGGATTTGCCTGTTCCTGCTGTCCCATCGATGTTGAGGAGTATTTGAGGGACTGACTCTCCAGAGAGCAGACGGTTGGCATGGCGCAAGACCTTGTCAAAGATGAGGCGCTGTGTGGTGTTGAGTAGTTGGGGATCGACAGTGTTGCGAGCTACAGAAGGCTGAGACTGCTTGGTCAGCTCACAGTATGCAGTGGATTGTAGGCCACTGCTCACCTTCTTGCGTTCGGTTTCTAAGTAGCTTGCCCTCTCTCCTATACCATCTGATCCCCACTCCCTCCCCACTGCTTCCCAATCGTGGGAAGTATCAATATCACGTGCTCCAAGCAGTGGCCCATTCCACCCATCTTCATCAAACTGAGGGCCCATTCCAGCCAGAACTTGCCAGTCATCAAGCTCGTGGTCATTGACTTCTTCACCCTCAGAAAACTCTGAGTCACTGTCGTTTTCATTGTCACCCTGTTGTTGACGGATGGGTCGCTTGGGCAATGTGTCTTGGTGCCCCTCTGGGTGGTCCTCAGTACAGCGAGAAAAAGCTTCTGTCCAGGATTCGTCATCAAGCTTGAGCTCTGAAGGGTGTCGATGAGGATGGTGGAGTAGTAACTTTGCCCGGCACCAGTTTTGGTGATCCTCAGACTGAGGGTCTGATGGATAATACAGCGGCCAGAGAATGATGATCTTTGGGTGCTTCCTTCGAGTGGCGTTGCGACCTTGTTTCCGGTAGAATTGAAACCATTCGTACAGGCTGATGCCCTCATGCTCTGGCTGGCGTGCCAAGTAGGCATCGTGCCAGTCTTGCTCCTCCACACCTTGGTCCAGTCCCTCATCTTCCTGCCTCTGCCTCAGGCGTCTCTGTCTCTTTTCCAGTATGCAGAGTGTGCCAAACTCTCGTGATGCAGACATCATATGTCGACCAAAGAGCTGATGACAGACTTCCTGAGCACTGTAATCCCTCTCGGTGACAATGCGGCTGAGCATCTTCTGGAAGACAATTCGTGAAGATGTTTCTTGCTCCAGGCGGGTTGAGATAGCCTGCATTATCTCGCCAAAGTTGTTGGATGGTTTTTCGCATTTTGAAGCATACTTGGAGATGTAGGAGGCAACTGCACGGGGATCTGTGCATGGACTGATGTCGGAGTTGGCTCGCCATCCCAGTGCAGTGACTGCATTGTAACTGTTGAGGTGGGTGTCGTTGCGTGGTGTGATGAGTTGCTTGTTTCTGTTGGGATTGACAACCAGTCGGAGTTCTGTCTCCAGCTCCTTGGGGAACTTGAAGCGACAGACAAGCGGACTGTTGGGAGGAGATCCTTTTGGGCGGCGAAGACAATAGGCAGTGCACCTCGTGTGCCTCTGGACACGGTTGAGCATCTGTGCCAGATCTTTGAAGCGAAAGATGATTTCGTCGCTACTGTGGGCAGAGGGGTGCTTTGGATGAGGCGGAATGTCCTCTCCAGGATTGATGGTTGACACTCTGGTGGACCAGAAGTCAAGGAATTCCTGGACACTGTCCGGATTGTTGATATCAAGGGTGTCTGGGGATGGCGCCCCCTTGAGCCAAACCAGTCCATGGACATGGCTGGAGCCTCGATTTTGCCATTCAAAGCGATACCACCAGTCCTCTATTCCAAGCAGGGGTTTGAGGACCTTGGCCAAGAACAGCTCAAATCTTCGATAGAACCAGCAAGCTGCAATTGCTGGGTTCTCATTGACGTTCTTGGCATTGATGCGTTGTCGATCAGGTTCGCTCATAGTTGGTAGCGCTTGGTCCGGCATGTGGACGTGGAGATCTGGCCACTGAAGATCCGCAGCTGAGAATGTGATGAAAGCATGTGGAGTGCCCAGTTGACGGATCATTGCAGCAAGATTGCGACTCTGCTGTGCCCAGTAGGGTGGTGTTCCGGTTAAGGTGGCTGCTGATCGTCGCACTCGAGATGCCAGCTGCTTGGCTGGGTCGGACACCATGGCAGCAATGTCTGCAGCAGAGAGGGCTCGGTCCTCTTCATTCCGGCTGACATAGAAGCAGGAGAGCCGTTTTGCTCGCCACCTCATGATGCAGTTGAAGGCATAATAGCTGACTGTCAGCTTGGCTTAATGCTGAGAGATGCACTCACCGGAATCGAGGGTGTTTTGCAAACCTTCCATCCTGATAGTAGAGCAGGTGACGGAAGTAGTCTGAATCACGTATTGTGGTAGGCCGTTGTTGATGCAGATCCCCCTGGCCGGTGGGGAAGAGGAAGGGGAAGGCCTTGGTGAGGAATGGGTTGCTGATGTCGTGCTCATTGATTGGAGTGGAATGCAGCACAGGTCCAGTGAGGAGCAGGGGTGCTGGTGGTCCTCCATCCACCACCTGTTCCAGTGCTTCCCGGATCTCCTCCACAATATTGTTGCCTTCTCCAAGGTTTGGTATAGCCAGCTCTGGCAAGCTTGTCTCCTCTGCTGACTCCTGCTCAACTGGCCCAGTGTCAGGCTCAGGTGCGCTGTACTGCACCTCCTCCAAGTTGACAGACCGCAGCTGATGGAAGACAGAACCGTTTTCAGGAAGGGAATTGATTGCTTCCCAGTTGATCTCGACATTCTGAAAGGCTGGATGGAAGTGTTGTAGTGCTTGCAGGTTTGCGAGAATGCGTGACCGCTGGACTTGGAACTCTGGTCGGCGTGCAAAATCCTCTGAGGGATTGGCAGCGTTGGCGGGGGCTTGGGCATTTGTCGGCTTGATGATGAGAACATCAAGGTCGGTGACGGTGAGGGGAAGTCGAGAGAGGAATCTGCCACTGTCATGGGCATAGAGACAGGTGTGGCCTCCGTATTTGGTTTGTCCACCACCAACGCGCCATGTTTGAAGCAGCACATGGTAGGGAGAGAGGAGCATCTCTTCCACCTGTGAGGGCAAGTCAGGGACTGCTCTGCCAGCTGCACGGCACAGTTCCTGCAGAGAAGGACCTGTGAAGTCAGTCATGAGAAGCACATACAATCCTGGACACTGACCTGGATCCATACAGTTGGCAGATGTCCATTTCTCCCCATCAATTTGACAACGTGAACATTTACCCTGTTGGACCTTGAGTCCAAACCATTTCTCATTGCAGTTCTCGCAAGTCTCCATCGTCTCAGCTGCCATTGCTGAGTGGAAGTCCCCAATACACCCAATGGCAGCTTCAGAGAGGCAGATGTCGTCAAGATCGTTGGGTGTTGCAGGAATGGGCAGGAAGGCATTGCCCAGCATGTCGACTGAGAGGGATGACTGAGTTGACTGTTGTCGACGATGATAGGCTGCTCTGGAGGATTCGCGACAGGTGCTGCAAGTCTTGAAGCGGCGAGAGGCTGTCCCTGCTTGGAGAAACTCGGAATGTTCTTTCCAGGTCTTGCACTTGAAGCAGCGTGACTGTCCAGCATGGCGATCCAGGCGTGGTGGTGGGGCTGGTGGCTGTTCTGTGACTCGGTGTGCAGCACCTTGAGGCGGGCTGGGCGGAGTGGCGTAGGGCAGTTGAGGTGCACGTCTGGTTCGTGTGGGGCGGCCAAGCTCTACAGGATGTAGATCCTGGTTGCGACGTGGTGTTGGTGAGGTGACCTCATGGCGCGGGCGTGGAAGACCTCTCTGTGTACCAGGCGTAGGCTGAGAGCCTGGGGTGACTGGTGGCAATGGCCGGGTTGTGCGAGTGGGTGTGCCTGGCGCTGATTGGGAGTGATGCTGCTCCAAGCAAGATTGGCATGTGTTGCGTGGGCGACCTCGATTGTCTCGAAATCGAGGAGTGGCAAAGGTGAAGCCACATTTGATGCACTCAGCATGACCATGCCGTGACCGGGGTGTTGCAAGTGGGACTGGCGGTTGTTTGCGACAGAAGGAGCATGTTTTGAAGAAGTCGCTGCTGCCCCGCCCTGAAGAAGCCTTCCGAAAGTGATCACCATTGAGAGTTGTGTGCTGACCCAAACAGCGTTGGCCTCGAGAGCAGTGCATTGCTGCAATATCTGGGACTTTCTGCATCAGTATGTGCATGCATCGCTTGAAGGCAAAGCTCACATTGATGTTATGGACAAGCCAACACTTGATCATGCATCAACTTGCAAGAAGTTCAGCTGTACTCATCAGCCCATGCATGCATGACAGAAGAATGGGCGACTTACAGTGGGTCCAAAGTTAGGCATGCAATAGGAAGTGAGAAGATTAGGTGTGCAAGGCAAGCCAGGCAGCCTGAAATCTCTAAGTGCTCCGGAATTTCTTTATTTGATCCCCCCACATAAACAGTCAAACTGCCAGGGCTTCGCCAGATTTGAGTAGAGAGGGGGATGAGGATGAAAATTCAAAGTCCCCTCCACCCTTATACCCAGCCTGCCGGAAAATTTTTATTTGGCCCCCCCACTTACCGTTTTCGTTCCAGGGACACCCGCAGAATTCAGCACCGTAAGAGCTACGCTGACTAGGTAGATCGTGCAGGAAAGTGCGCGATAGGGCGTAGCTCGTTATTTCAATTCTTTTTTAGCTCTGAATTTCTAATCAGGTATTCAAGTTATTGGTTCTCAGGCAATTTGGAAAACCTAATGCAATTCCTTGTTCTTTGGTTCCGTTAGACATGGGGGGGTGGGACACCCCCCCAAGACCCCCCCTTGCGCCTAGCGGCGCAGCCATCGCAGCCCTTACGGGTCAAGCATCCGGCAAAGCCGGATGTACTGTAGAACATTGATTAGTTGCAAGCTAAAGCACTTCATCAAGAGATGCGCAAGTGCTTGTTGGGCATGCTAGGCTGATCAGATGATCATAGGCATGCCAAGCTGGTCACAGGGGCTATGTCACAGCTGCCACCTGGCAAGCCTATTGCAGTCTTGTCAGACTTGCGCTATTGTAACCATTTTGGTGCAATGATAGGGCAGGGTATGGCAGTAGCTATGTAGGCGATTGGTTCTGCTACAGAGATCATTCCATGCATCAGCCTCATGCATAGATCTTTATTCTCTGATGAAAGGCAATTTGGCAAGGACACAATGCATATTAGGATTGTGCTGATGAAATCAGAATGGCCGGAATTTTCTTATTTAATTCCCCCATTTACCGTTTTCGTTCCAGGGACACCCGCAGAAATTCGCCCCGTAAGAGCTACGCTGATCATTCGCTCTCACACTCGTCATCTTCGCTTAGTCAGCACCGAATCCGCCACCGCCTACTTGAACAAATTCAAAGTGAGGCTTAAGTGCTCTGTCATACTTCTACATTGCATCGTCCAATACAGCTGGACGCTCGCCATGTCCACCGCCGCCCCCTTGGTCACCTTCAAAAGGGCGCCAAAACGACCACAAACCTCCTCGCGCCGCCGATCCGCGACCCCCGACGAAGCTACCTCATCATCCTCCCGTCCAGCCGAGTCAAGCAATGTCGTCCGGCCAACGAAGAAAAACATAGCGAACCCGCTCGTACAGGGTACGAAGCGCCGGCGAGATCCCAACGAAGCTGGCGACGAGGCCCCTGCTGGCTTGGACGAGTTTGACTACAAGGCAGATGAGGGGGTCCTGAGCGGGAAAGGAGATCAGTATGCGACCCGGGATGCGGACTGGGACTTGGAGAATGAGGGCGGAGATCGCTTTAGGGCAGATACGGGCTCGAAGAAGGTCCGCTTGAACGAGGTGGGCCATACAGACTGTGTGACGGGAGGTCAGAGGTTGACTGTGCAGGACGGGGATATCGATGATGGGATATACCGCGGCGCCTCCAACTACCTGCCCACCATCAACAAACGCACCGACGTCCTCGACAAGAAGATGAAGACGGGCCCGATACGCGCAACTGCCAATGTGCGCACGATTACCTTGATGGACTACCAGCCGGACGTGTGCAAGCCGTACAAGGAGACGGGCTTTTGTGGATATGGCGACTCGTGCAAGTTCATGCACGACCGGGGGGACTATCTTGCGGGATGGCAGCTGGACAAACTCGACCCTGCCGATGCCAAGGCTGTTGAGGATGTGGACGAAGGGGAGGACGTGCCGTTCGCATGTCTCATCTGCCGGAAACCGTTCACAGAGCCGGTGGTCACAAAGTGCGGCCACTACTTCTGCATGAAGTGAGTTTCGTTTCTTTCTGTAGGCTGACTGTCTTTGTACAGGCGCTGACCTTCAGATGTGCTGTCGAGCGATTCGTCAAGTCTCCCAAGTGTTACGCTTGTGGCGCTGCGACTTCGGGGATCTTCAACAAGGCCGAAAAGATCTTGGCAAAGATGGAGGCGAGAAATAAGAAGCTTCGCGAGGAGAGGGGCATCGTCGATGATGAGGATGGCGGCATTCAATTCGGCGGAAGCGACAGCGGCGACGAAGAGCCAGGAGCCGGATCGGCTCACAGCGATGGGGAGGAAACCGACGACGAATGAGTTGCCATACTTTTGTTGTAAAGCAGTAGCTACATATATGCATCGTACCAGTCATCGAGTATCGTTATTCTTCTGCCTCTCGTTGATCTCGATACTACGTACTTTCGGGCGATGAGGCGCCAGCGCTATGCTCCACTGGTGAACCACTTCCAGTCGAACCTTCCGCCTTCACTATAGGAACAGGCTCGACTCTGAATGGCCCGTCCTCCTCAGAGTCTACCCCTTCCGGCTCGTCTGCAATCGCACTGCCTCCGTACACCGGGCCACGCAGGCCCTCCTCCTCAGAGGGACCAGAATCATTATTTGCTGGCATGCTAGCCCATGGATCTTCATCAGAGGAGCTCGAATCGGAAGCGTTCGCGCCCAGCCATCTTGAGAAAGACACCTGGGACCTTCGTCGCTCACGACCGGAACGAGCAAGGCCTGAAGATACTGCTGGCTCTTGTCGTGCTGGCACCGGGCGAGCGGATCGGAAGGGCGAGGAAAAGCTGTCTCTGGCATGCCGCAGTGTCTGGCTGAGAGATGCTGCGTATCGAGCAGTCGAGGCCGGTAGTGAGTTGCTATACGCCGTGATGGCTTCCGCCTGGCTGCTTTTCCGGCTATGGCTCTGCGGGAAAGGCTTCCGCCTCCGGGCTGACGAGCCATTTGGTTCAAATGCGAGTGCTGAATGTCGTGGCGACTCAGACCGACGGAAGCGTTCATTCCGGTGTGCCACGTCGGTATCGTTATCAGACTCCAGAGGCAGTTGTAGAGACGGGACGAGATCATCAACAGGGTGATTGTTGTTCCGTTGCGGAGATCCCACGTCGTTCGTCGTACGCTGCCGCTGGAGGTCCAAGCGGACCTCGGCCCTGCCTCTTGCAATCGCGCGCTACAATTTGAGCAGGGATGCGCGCTTTGACACATGGCCCACCTCAATCAGCATTCGATTCCGCACCATCCGCAAGGCTGGCCACGCCACTCGTTCGCCCACGTCGATCATCCTGGCTAGCTGAGGGCGATTCGGATCGGAGAGGATGCGGAACCAATCCTGTCCATCAGCCATGATTCAGGCCGCTACGGATACCCACGCCTAGTGTGCTTCGCGGTGTCAGGGTGAGAGTTCCCGAGAAGCGCTGAGTAAACACGCCACTCCAGTCACTCTGTAGAATCTGTGGCAGAAGGTCTAGGTCTCGGATAACCTGGGCGATCAGCCACTGATCGCAGGTTTGGAGAGGAACTCACCTTGAAGTGCTTGTTCATGTCCAGTTTGATATACGATTCCATGGCGGACAAAATGAATCCACCTCTCCATCCTTTTCCTTTCCGATGGGCCACAGGTCGACCAACGGACCCCCTGGGAGAGAAAAAGAACAGGTGGACATGTGGATTGGTTTGCGAGACGATGGAGAAGTTGCAGTTGAACTGGGAATGCAAGCCTCCGATGGGGATATCTTCTCGTAGTGATCCGTCTTTGAAGCGGGAACCGCCGAGATTGTGAGGATATAGCTGACCATCTGAGCCTTTTGCCATGAGCACAACGGGATTCAAGATGCCCGGTACAGCGGCGGAAGCGAGAATGGCCGACCAAATGACGCAGTTAGGGGCAGTGATGTAATTCAGAAGAATGGTCGGGCTGTGCATTAGTCCCCGCATGGTCATTCACCTTGAGTGACGCACGAGTGACGATCTGAGGGGACGACCGAAACATTGAGGATGCGGCCAGTCCGCTCGTATGCCTCTCGGAAGGTCAGAGAGCCCCGGGTGAAGAACATGGACTGAACGTTAGGTCAAAGAAGTAAGCGTTGAGGTAGCACGCACCTTCCTTGCCCACTCAATCGTGGAGAACCTGGCTCCTGTCCGCCACCAACGCCTGACCCAGGTAGTGAACGGGTCCGAACAAGCTGTGATCTTGTCGGCGAGCTCGGCCTTGAGCAAGTGCTTGAGCTCCGAGTCTGTTCGTGTACAGACAAGAGCAGCTACAAGCCCGCCAGCTGAAGTGCCGGTGATGACTCGAGGTAGTAGGTCAGCCTCAAGGAAGGCTTTCACCACTCCGAAGCTAGGCGTCAGTCTGACTTTATAAGCTAATCCGGAACCCACTGATAGTAGCCGAATGATGCACCCCCGGATAGACACAGAGCGCTCGAGCCAAAGTTGCGGTTGAGCTGGCGGAAAAACTTCCTCTTCTCCTCCAGAGTCACGTCTGTTGCGGTCCTCACGAACTCGAGATCGGCCATGACCTCCTTGACGTGGCTCTCCACCAGGCTTTTGGTCCCATAGAAGGTCTTACACTCAGCTCGGGCACAATGGCCGGGAAGACTACTCGCACCTCTGAATACATTTTTGGATTCCCTGTCGCAGCAAAGTTGGGCCTGACGGTAGTGCTCAGGTCGTTCATCAGACCTTTCGTGTCTTTGTTGGCTCTTTCTCTTGCCAATTGTCGTTTGACCCTTTTGACCTACACCTCAGCATGGACATCCTGACATCTTTACGAGACCCACAAGAGTCCAGTCGAAGTACCCATCCTCCTCCTCGTCCTTCCAGTCGTCAAAGCCCAGAAGGGCATCCAGCTTCTTGGCCGTTTCCACCCATTCCTCGTATGTCTTGGCCTTTCTTAATTCTTGGCGCAGCTTGGCCTTGTAGCCTCGCCATGCCACCAGATACTCGAAGAGATTGACGATCTGTCTAACTGCGACGTACGCGCTGAATTCGAGGTAGATGATCAGCGCAAACCAGCCCTACTCATCAGCGTCGCACGGTGGAAGCTGCTCGACTCGCCAAAAGAGGCCACCGGATGATGTGGTATGTCCACCCCTGTGATGATGCTGCAGGATGTCTTCGCCTGCTGACACGCTGATGAATCGGCTACTTGGTCAGCTTATGCTCTTGACTCCCAGACCTAGCTCACCGCAAAGTCCGAGGTCGCCGTTAGCCTGTCGATGCGTTGTCTCTGTGCTGTGGTGGCCAAGTCCACGCCGAGAAGCCCGTTGGTGTCGTTCTGGCTCGCGGCATCACCCCTCGGCCCATACTTCCACGTCGGTGGTTGAGGCTTGTCGAATGGGTCCGGCAGGGAAGGGGATTTGGGGCTCTTAGGTGACGACGGGGACACATCCCCCTCGGTGCTCGGCAGGTCAGAGAGATTCAAAGCTTGGGCGAACGCCTGGATATGACTGGCAGGGTGAGCTCCGGGTCTTCACGAGCCGCTCAGTCTCACTCCTCATCGACATAGTCCACATTCCACAGCTCCTCGTGCGTGGTGCTCGACGACATGATGGCCAGATGACGTCAGGTGCGCCGCGGGGATCATTGGCTAGCGACGGTGGCCCATGGAAGCTATGCTTGTGGGTCGAGCGGCCCTACCGGATAGGAAGAGTGCTGTACTCGGCGATGTAGATGGATGTCAGTGTGCGTTGCGTGGATGATGAATGGAGGAAGCGTTGTCGAAAAGAGTTGCCACCGCTTAAGGCCCATCGACTCCGGTCCGATTTCACACCGGCGCGTCCCCAAAGACTGGCAACGTGTCTCTTCCTGAGCCTCATAGATGCTCTCTCACGTACAGCGACTGACACCGCTGGGTCGACAGATGGGTAGCTACTGTCAACACGTCTCATCCTCTCTGACCTCTTTTGGCTAAGATCGTGTGTATTATCCGTCATTCGAAAATTCACAAGCATTTATACTCCCGAGGGAATAGGAATACCTTCTGGCTGTATTTCTTGGCTTCGTTTACGTTAAGAACAGAGGCAAGTTATGCCTTCAACCCGCCAAACGGAGAGATCGTTACAAATCCCGGCATTAGGGATCCTTTCCATTGAAAGCCACAATAAAAACGTTTAGATGCTCTGACATCAGAGGGCAACAGTGAAGGGCCGGCGACATCGTGCATGACCATTCGGCAAGCTGAAGAGGGTCATGCGAGCGAGAAAGATACTGCAAGAATACGTGGCCGTGGCCACCTAATGATTCTTACATCATTAAGAACAGATACTACACATGATCTTAGCCAAAAGAGGCCAGAGAGGATGAAAGTAAGGCTCTTTTGAAATGAGTAGGGTAATCCGTTTGTGCGGACTTCGGTTGACTTGATTAGGCGGATTAGAGCTCGGTGTCGGACGGGGGTGGCGTCCTGATAAGAGGAGGTCTGTCGTCACTGAAGACTGCTCTTCACAGTGACCAGCTATTCACTGCACGATGTCGACGCCGCTGCTGCAGCAGTTTCCGTCCCTCGCCTCGTATCCGCCTTCCTTCCTCAAGGATCTACTGTCCTCGCCTGCCTTGACGGAGGCTTTTCTATTCTCTCTGCCCGAGGTGCAGGAGCTGGCGGCCGAGGTGGAAAAGCTAGGCAGGGAGAATGAGGATCTCGCCCGTACGTCGACCCTAGGCGCGCTGTCAGCTCTCTGAAGCTGATGTGTAGGTCGGAATATGGAGTTGAGAGATGAACTGCTGGCTCTGCGAGATGCGACGGCTCAGTCGTATGCCTATGCCGAGCACATGAAGCAGCGATGGGCGGACCTTGAAAAGGCTCAGAACAACCTGTATCAAGTGAACCGTCGTCCATGCCTCGACCAGGCTAACGTAACAGAAACATCGACCGTCTTTCCTGCACTTACGTTTACGGCACTCTTTGACCGCCCAGGATGATGCGTCGGAGAAGCTCGTGAGCGCCTTCATCGAAGGACGCAATGGAAACGGAAGTGGTGTGGTCTCACGGACCGACTCTCCCATACCCGGATCTCAAGCGGGAGACTCGACTCCCCTGGCCTCTGTAGCCGGCGTGAACGACCGAGTGCGTCCGCTCGAGCATCTGACAGACCGTGCTGAGCTGCTACAGAGTCAGAACAGGGCTATCGAAGAGTTCATCCAGGAGTTCAAAGCGTCGCGCAAGACGTATCACAAACGCGCTATATGGGCAGAGAGGTGGTCGCGAGGGGAAGTAGCATGGCGAGACGACTAGTGCTGCATAGAGCGTTCACCGTTGTACACTTTGTTGTATCATGGCATCGCATGAGCTCCTCTCGGCCCGGGCTGTGCCTGATCGAATGGTGCGACGGATGCCGCTCGGCGTCGCGGCGTTGGATCTTTCATCCCCCTTGGCCCTGTAGTGGGTTGAGGGGTGTCCAAACCTGTGAGAGATGTTGTCTTCACATCATACACCTACGTGCCACTGAGGGGGATTGCAACAGAGGGGAGACGGAGCCAGGACGATGTTCGAAAACTACTTCCCGCCCAGCCAGTGGCCGTCGGTGCTTCCTCCTCCGTTCCCGAAATGGCGACCCGAAGTGAACGGCCTCCACTGGCTGGCAGGCATGTCGTTGATCCCCCTGACGACCGTGCTGCTTGTGCCTCCCCCGACGCCAGGTTGGAAGATGCTTCGCGTGGGTATGGCGCCGCTCATCATCATGGGCTGGGTGTGGTGCCAGTTTGGCGTACACCAAATCAATGACGAGGACCAGTGGGGATCTACGGTATTGTTTGGCGAGTCGACCTTCCTTGGCGCGTTGACAGGCTGACATGTAGTGATGTATATCACGCGCACGCTGGAACTGCTGGTCTTTTGGCCGCCTGAAGACCATGTGTTTCGAGTGCGCCGACGGGTGCCGGCAAAGCTGTCCAACGGAACGGGGGCAAGTGGTCAAAACGGTGTCCAGCGTCACAAATCCAACGGCCATGCTTCACATCACGAGCATGCCGTCGAAGAGGTCCTGCCTGAGCCCGTACCCGCACCATGGACCATGGCCAAGTTCGGCTGGGCCATGAGCCTGTGGTGGTCGCTACGAGGCATCGGATGGAACTACTGCTGTCCTTTGCCCCACTCGTCTCGTCGACATCCGTTCACCGTCACCTCGTCTCGCTTGTCGTACATCATCTATCGCCTGCGCTACTACCTGCTCGGATGGCTCGTCTGGGACCTCACACGATCCTACATGAATTGCTCGAGCGCCGCTCCGTACTTCAACGGACTACCGGGTGTGGCGCCGAGCTATGAGAGCCTGAATCAGTGGCAGCGGGGCGTGTACAGCCTGTGCATCGTTTCGAGGATTATCTTTGGCTGCGAGAAGACTCACACCGGACTGAGCATCTTCCTTGTGGCGATTGGCGGCTTAATGGGCTGGGACAACGAGGTTTTCAGCCCGTGGGGCTGGCCTCCGCTCTTTGGCACACTTGGTGAGGTGTGGAGAAACCCAGGCCTGGCCGTCACGTGGACCAAGGCGAGTTCCTTGCACGATTCATCTAACGTTGCTCACCATCGCAGACCTGGCAGGGGTATATGCGACGCTGGCTCGTGCTGTTCGGCGTGCACGGGATTGGTGAGACCATCCTCGGTCTGCCTCCCTCTGGTCCGTCAATCCATCCGCGTGTCATGCACAAGAGCACCATACCGCCCTCATCGTCTGAGTCGACAACGCCAGACTCGTCGGAGACGGGAACTCCCGCTCCCTCAGGACGCACATCGCCTTTCCACCCAGTACCGTCAGACGCTGCTCCGCCTTTGCGACGCCTGACGACCAAGAGTATACTGTCGAATACCATCAAGTCGTTCATCGTGTTCACCCTCTCCGGCTTGACGCACGACATTGGGACCTTCAACCTAGTCTGGGCTAACAAGGGCTCCAACTTCGAGTGGCGCGAGATCCTTGTGCTCACGCCGTTCTTCGTGGTGCAACCCGTGGCCATTGTCTTCGAGGCTCTTGTCAAAGGGCTGTATAGGCGGGTCAAACGACGACTCAAGCCTGAGTGGTCAAAGGGTCAACCCGGATGGATGACGTTCTTCGAAAGACTGATAGGCTTTGTGTGGACCTGGGTGTTCCTCGGCTGGTCGGCCAAGTGGTTTGTGGATGGCATGACCAAGATTGGCGTGTTCAGGCGCGGAGACGGAAGGCCCGAGTTTCCCAGTCTGATTGGAGGACTGGTATGGGGTAGGTGGCGGCATTGATCTTACATAGAACATAGACACGGCTGCAATGCCCCTCTCAATCATGCTCACGATCGCCACGACTGTCCAATGCATAATCGTATCCATCTCTCTGGCCATGGTAGGTGCCACATCGAGTGCCACACTGGATGTGGATGGCCAAGCAGCCCTCGGCGAATTACGGGATTAGCCATGTGAGCGCATAGCACGGGTCAAGGGAGGTTGGGCTCCTGCCAGCTCCGATGGGCCAATGGTCGGCTTTCCAGTTCCAAGCAAAAGCAAATCTCACTTCTTCTCTCTAGATCGCCCGCCATGGCACTCTCGACCACCCGCATCAACCTCCTCCCCACCTCACGCACACTCGCCAACGGCGTCCCCTTCGCCCCGCGGACGGCCGCCAGCTTGCCCGCTGCCGCTGGCGCCCATCGACATGGGCACGGAGTGGGCCCGCGCTCCCAGACGGATGTGACGCCCAAATGGGCCAGCAGGCAGTCGGGCGCTCTGAGCGTCTCGAGGGTCAACGGTGGGTAGACTCCTCCGTCGCGGTCTGGGGTCATGGTCGACGGGATACCCAGGGGGCCTCGGGCCGGGAAGCAGGGAAGAGCGATCGGACGGACGACTGACATTTAGCCCTTCCCTCTGGTATCAGCTACCAGCGTTTCCTTTCCACCTCGTCCCGCTCCCTCGCCCAGCGCGCCGACCACACCGCCGTCCCAGACTACTCCAACTACACCGCCTCGTCCCCCGATACCAACCGCACCCTGTCGTACTTCATGGTCGGGTCCCTCGGTGTGCTCGCTGCCAGTGGAGCAAAGTCGACCGTGTCGGACATCCTCTCCAACATGGCCGCGTCGGCAGATGTGTTGGCTCTGGCCAAGATCGAGGTGGAGATGGGTGCCATCCCAGAGGGTGAGTCGATCGAAGTGGAGGGTGCCTGCTGTGGAGCTGACTTCAGGCAAAAACCTCATTGTCAAATGGCGAGGAAAGCCCGTGTTCATCCGACACCGAACCCCGGATGAGATCGACGAGGCCAACGCAGTCGACATCAAGACCCTGCGTGACCCGCAGACTGATGAGGAGCGTGTTCAGCGGCCAGAGTGGTGGGTCGCAAATTCCCAGGCGGGCCCGTGGACCATGGCTGACTGACTTCAGGCTCGTCATGCTTGGTGTCTGCACACACTTGGGTTGTGTCCCGATCGGCGAGGCCGGTGACTATGGAGGCTGGTTCTGCCCGTGCCACGGTTCGCACTACGACATCTCTGGACGTATCCGCCGAGGACCCGCGCCTCTGAACTTGGAAGTGCCGGAATATGCTTTCAATGACGACGAGGAGAAGATCATCGTTGGTTAGGTTGTCAAGGGCTTCTTAGAGCATGCATTGGTGCGAATTCAGTTGGTGGGGACGTCCGTCGATACTGGCGACACAGGAGGGGCGAGCAGCCTAGAATGCCCCGCGCTTCATGCCAGTCGTTAAAGATGTGTTGCCGATATGCTTCCCCGTCATTCCGCTACTTCACCTGGATGTCCTGTGTGCGAAATCCACTTGTACAGCAGGGGCGACGAGTTCTGAATGGGACAGTGTAAATGCTCCATGATTCATGCTGGTCGTTGTGATTTTGGTATGGTGCTTCACTCCTCTGACTCCCCCGCATCACCGCCTCAACACGCCCCCAAAGTCCCTCTGCACGCCCTCCTGCATGCTCACCGCCAGCTCGATTAATGCCGGATCTCGCAGTTGCCCCTTGAGCCGGGGTAGGATATGCAGGTGGAATGCGCGATGCGCAGCCGGCGAGCCAAATGTCGTAAACACTCCTCCTAGCACGGCCTCGACCACCATTCCCTTGACTCGTACATCGCCATCCTCTGCCGAATTCTACCATGAGCACTTCTTCTCCGCTATGTGAGTTTGGACTCACGGGGTTCTGGTCCCATCGCATAACGTCGCCCACTCCCCACGGCTCGCCCACCTCGCGACCGAGGTTATTCACATGCCGCAGTGCCTCCAGCTTCGCCTCGAGTCCCCGCCCGCGCAGAAAGTCCAGGTTGTGCAGAGCGGCCGATGTGGGCAGGGCAGAATGCACGAACATGGCGAGGTATGTGGCGATCGCCCTTCTGCCGAGGAAAGACAGGCGAGCGTTGTGCGGCGCTCCGGACGGTTCCTCGGCCACGCCTGTCCCGGTGCTGGGCGAAGGTTGAGATCGTATGGCGAATCGGGATGATCGTGGAGTGGGAGAGGAGCTCGGTGGGCGCCGGACCAGATGTGCGTAGCGATACGATTTGTGGGTGAGGATCTGGAGGGCGAGTTCTGGTGGGAGCTGGTGTGATGCCGGGAGGTGTAGGAGATCAGTGAGGAAGGTTTGCGCCTCGGCAGAGGTGATTCCGGCGGCTGAGATGGCAGGTGGTCGGGATGGTCTGGCGATTGGCGAGGGGCGAGAAGAGGAAGAGGCCCCGACGTCCTCTGAGGGGAGGGGTTCGGAGTGTGAGGGTGTTTCTACCGCTACGGCTGCCGCGGCGAAACTGCGTCGGTCTGGCCAGGTCAGTCAAACAGTATTGCAGCGTAGGAACTATGCCTCACATATCGTAGCATTCGGTTGAGGTTGTCGCAAGGGGAGACCCAGTGATGCGGCTCGACTGGCAGGACTCAGTCGAAAACTTGACATGGATCGGAAGGCGGACGACCCTGCGGCCGATGTCGATGCGAACGCCATCTCGTCCCTCTTTAGGGCTGTTGCCGGATTCTCTTACTCCCAAGTGACTCTGGATCGTGTCCCCTGCAGAAACGTAGCCTCGTCAAGTACAGAATGGAAGAATGCAAATGTCGTTTGAGTGAAGACGATGTTGCCCGTGATGGCATACGACCTCGAACTTTTCCCGACCGTGAAATACCCCGATGTGGCATTTTGTGTGACTCACTTATCAATCGCTCTTTGGTCTGGGAAGCTATACACAATTGAATGATATGCATATGTACAGTCGTGATGTGGATGCGGCTGCTTGTATAGTGACAATGCCTCGTAGACTCGTGCGTGGCTGATGGGGAAGCTATGCTGGGATGTCGTGAATCGTAAAGGTCTTTGATTAGTACGGAATGTGGCGTGCGTTTCGATGCGGTCTGCAGGGGAAGGGGCAGCTTTAGTGGGGCCATCCGCACAATGTGGCGACCCATTTGGCCATGTTTATCTTTTTGGCTTCGCTAGCGAGGATGAAGGGGTGTTGTAGCAGCTCTCGGGGGTATGGCCGTTCTGTGCCGGATCGAATGAGGCTGCCGGTCAGTCCCCAACCGAGCCGAGCCTTCCTAACTTACCAGGCGGCCATAAAGTCTTTGATCGGCTCTGACCAGGTTCGCCCTATGCTCGGATCGTCTATCATGACAGGGACAGGAGCAGTGACGATGTAGCTCAGCAGCTCGATGGGCGCAACCGATTGGCTTTCGCCTTCGGGAGGAAATGGGAAGCGAAGATGAGCCACCTCGTGCAGCGAGAGACCCAAAGACCAGACGTCTGCCTTGATTGAGTACGGCTTGCCTTGGATGCGTTCGGGCTAGGTGATAAGTATCCTGTTCCACCGAGCGCCGTCACACTCACGGCCATGTAGTAGCTGGTACCCGTGAAGGTTCCCGCTATAGAATCAATGAGCTCGCCAGACACGCCAAAGTCGCAGAGCTTGACGACACCGTCTCGCGTGACAAGGATATTCGAAGGCTTGATGTCTCGATGAATGATGCGACGTTGATGCAAGTAGTCCAGCCCTTTCAATACCTTTCAATTCAGCTGAGTCCAAAACCACATCTGATAAACGTACCGAAGATGCTATCCTTCCCAGGACATGCTCTGAACACCTCATCCCTGTCTTCTTCATCTTCCCCAGTAGAGTGTCAAGACTTCCGGCTTCGCAGTATTCCATCAAGATGCCGATCTGGCTGTCTCTCTCAGCCAGAAAGGAGCCATAATGGTCGACGATATAAGGGCATTGACATGTGTTCAGAATTTCAAGTTCGAGTAAGAGTTGCTTGTGCATTTTCGGATTGGACGTCCGGGCGATGACCTTCTCGTCAGCTTGATCGACGAGCAAATGGACCGCTGCTCACCTTCTTTGCCATGATTTGACCGGTCTTGGCGTCTTTGACCAGGTCCACTGAGCCTCCGGTACCTTCGCCGAGGCGCCTGATAAAGACTAATTGACTCGGGTCGATGATCGGGCTCAACCTCTGCTCATCCTCACCGAGAACTGTTGCCGAGGGAGGTGGACGCGCAGCCTCGTCCAAGCTTGTTCTCGAGGAATTGCGCCCACTGCCGGATATGCTCAGACCCTTGAGTGACAGCTCGTCAGGATTTCGTCCCGCATTGCTGCTTCTTCTGCTGGCGAGCCCGCTGGTCGCACTACCGGCATTAGACCCTGCTCGCGACCTTGGCAAACCACTGCTGGAAGGATGGGGCGATGAGTCGAAGCGGGACCTGGATAGAGCCTGACGGATATCTTCAGTCATGGCAGACATTTGATCGCCGTTGGCTTCATTTGTCCGCCCATAACCATAACTCGACTCGCCGTCATAGTCGGCTCCGCGTGCACGCAAAGTGGGGTTCCTATCCTCTCCGCCTGCCAGTGGAGTCTTGAGCTCCGAGGTTGGCGAGTCGGCCCCGTTTTCCTGCTCGGTCGGGTAGTCGTGCGCCGATGAGAAGCCAGAGCCACCGCCGCCTCCTCCCGGTATGCACAAGTTGAGTGACGGTCGACCACCGCCACTGCTAACCATGCTGGCCAAGGCAGGTCGTGGAACAGGCATGCTTGAATGCTGGGCGGGCAGGGGCGATGCGAAGTGCGAGTTGACGGCCGAGATGACCAATTTCGGTCTCGACGACGATCCGCCTGGATACGGGGACGAGGCCGGCGTCGCGCGGGGCTTGAGAGCGAGAGAAGGTAGGGGTGAAGGATAGAGCCAACCACCCTCGCCTGCCTGGTCCATGTTCATACCCGCTATGACCGTCAGCCTGGTATTGGCGGCGATTCCCACATGTTTTGGCTGGGCTTGGGCAATGACAAAGGGCGCGTCGGGGCAAAGGTACTTACGGACGTTGCCATCTGGGATCTGTAGACGAGGAGGCGCTTGTCCTTTGGCAGGAGCCGAAGGAGCCGGCCTGGCACCTCCTGGCTTCCGGAGGGGCGGCGGAGGCGGGGCAGACATGTCGAGTGAGGTATGGCTCGATGATGGCCGCTCGTGTTGGGAGGAGAAGACTGAGAAGGGTGCTAGCGGCGTTATGGGTGGGTGGGGCTTTTGCTTGGGCTAATGTGGTGGATTGTGGATTGAGATGCGGAGTTGTTCGGCGGTCTTGCTGTGCGGTGCGACGATGATTCACCGTCCGCTCGTCGCTCTTTGACTGCTCGAGATCGTCTGCCCAAAGCGAGCGCTCCAGGCGCAAAGGACGGGGGCGGGAAATACTTTGTCTAATCGGGTTGGAGAGACCTCATGACGTTGTGGTCGAGCCTATCAGAGTGTAGACGTGGAATGAGAGGGTAAAAAAGAAGGGGGAGGTCTAAAGTGTGAAACGAGTTTTGAACTGTGACCAACTCGGTGGCCAAAACGTCATTGTCGTCGGTCCCTCCGAAAGGTCTACTGGAAATTTCAAGATCGCACTCTGCAACTACTTTTCAGGTCGAGAAGGCGAGTAATCACGACGACTGAAGCAAAATGAACGCCGTGGCAAGCTCTTCGAGGTTGCTGCTTACCTCGACTCGGCTGCCGGTCCATCGAAGCCAAGTCCACAAAACAAGAGGGCTCCTGACATCTGTTCGACGTGCTTCACACGAGAATCCTCTAGTGAGGAATACAGCTTGATGAGCCGTAGACTAAGGTCCAGGGCATACCTCGGCGTCAAGCTAATCCCCCGCCGACCATACCTCGCCGAGGAGCACCCCCGCAAAAGTCGAAAATACGGGGTGTACAGCATGTCATCGTCGTTGCATCAGGCAAGGGCGGGGTGGGCAAGTCAACTGTTGCTGGCAAGCTCTCATTATGATAGCCCACGAGCTGGAGCTGAAAGAACAGCAAATCTAGCTCTTGCACTGCTATCTGCATCGCGGCTGCCTCGTCCGCCTCGAATAGGCCTATTGGATCTCGACATTTTCGGGCCTAGCGTACCAAAGCTCATGGGCCTGGAGAACGCTGGGGATCCCGAGTTGAGTAAAGAGGGCAAACTTGTTCCGCTCAGCAATCATGGTGTCAAAACAATGTCTATAGGCTATCTCTTACGTGCGTCAGAACCAGGAAGACCTTGTGAGGGACTGACGAGAACAGCACCCAACCCTGCCAATGACTCGCCAGTCGTGTGGAGAGGAATGATGGTCATGAAGGCGGTTCAGCAGGTTGGCGATTCTTCCAAGTACTGCTAGGAATACAAATTGATCCCCAGCTCCTTTTCGATGTGGACTGGACCGAGCCAACCGGAACCGGCAGGGAGGATCTAGACGTGCTTGTGGTGGACATGCCTCCGGGGACAGGAGATGTGCAGCTTAGCTTGGGCCAGCTGGTCGACGTTGATGGTAAGGCTCTCGTCAAATACGCGGGTGAGTGCAAGTCATGCTGATCGGCAGGAGCTGTTATCGTCTCTACACCGCAAGACGTGGCTCTCATTGATGCTCGTAAGGGTGTTGGAATGTTCAACAAGGTATCCATACCGGTATGTCCCCTTCTAGTCAACAAGGGAGCTAAACTTATACCTAGATCATCGGCTTGCTTCTCAATATGTCCCACTACACCTGTGCATCCTGCTCCACGCCACACGAGCTGTTCGGTAGTCCAGACAAGTTCGCCAAAGCTGCTTCGGAACTCCATCTCCCCGTCTTGGGTGAGTGGGCTCGATGCGCACAGTCAATAAGAAGCTTATACAGCAGGCAATCTACCGCTGGTGACATCTGTCAGCGACGGAGGAGATGCTGGGAGACCGGTCATGGTGCAATCTTCGCCTGCAGGTGAAGAGGTCAGACAAGTCATGCGGAAGGTAGGGCAGACGGTCTGGGACTACCTGGCAGCACGGCTACCAAAGCCAGATTTGGGCACCCGTGGATAGCAATGTCGTAGGGCATGCAGGTCCTTCCCAGCCAGATGTGCAGGAGCATGGTGCGATGCGATCCATCATCATATCCTACAACCCCCAAGTACTGCCATCCACACGTCTACTCCTTGCCGGCGGTCGCACGGGTGTAGATGAGCTGAGCACGGTGGTGAACAACACGCTTGATGAGGCCCTCCTTCTCGAGGTAGGCGATAGCGCGGCGGGCAAGAGCACCACCGACTTTCATGCGGTCGATGAGGGTCGATTGGGAGATGACTCGGTAGGTGGGAACCTCCTTGAGGATACGGTCACTGCGATGAGAAGTGGTGTCGATAGACATGGCGAGAGACGAGGTGGAATCGCACGTAGAGAAAGTAGAGTGAAGAGATCGCGTCAGCCTTGAATCTCGATCTCGTGCGAGCCACTCACTAGACGGCCTTGTCGAGGACAACGGCGTTGTTGGCCTTGTCCTTGACCTTGCCCTTGGACCACTTCTTCTTCTTGCTGTTCAGTCAGCGGCCGCCCTCTGATATCACCCTATCGCCGCCGATACCACTGCTCCAATCTCCTCCCAATCCTCATCTCCCTCCTCTACAGTCTCCTGATATCGAGTCGGGAGTGTTTGCAGATCGTTGACTCACCCAGCACGGCCACCAGCTTGGGCGGCGGCGGCTTTCTGCGCCTTGCTCTTCACTTGGGCGGGAGGCATGGTGAGCTATAGAGAGCGAAAATCCACCACCTGCAACCAAGAGAAGGGTTTCGATGGTGAGGGGAGGGGGCGGAGGCAAATTTCGGGATTTTGGTCAGGGGCGATATTGCCGACGCTGCTCCTCGATGAAGGGGATGTGGCACTTGGGCACTTTGGCCTTTGGTGGAGGTCGGTCACCGGTGGCGGCGGTCTTCGTCCGTCTTGCATTGCTCTTCTCGACGCCCTCAGGAAGGCCATTGGGGCCAGGGCGGCCAGTCAGCACAGTCGGTGTCGGACAAGGGTGCGCCGCTTGAGATGTCTCTCAAACGATCACGCTCGCCTGAGCACGAAGACGGCGCCCTTGCGCTCCACGAGCGGCCGTCGTACAAAGGTCATCTGGGCGAGGAAGGCAGAAAGCACACGATCAGTGACCTCTTTCCATACCAAGAGATCTTTCTTCGAGTCCTTTCGTATCTGTCGCCCCAAGAGCTGGCCGGAGTGCAAAGTGTCAATCGGTACTTTGCCAGAATGAGTCTGGATCAACAGGTGAGCCTCGTACCCTTCCCTCATCTGCCCTCCGAGCCGATCATACAGTGGCGCTGAACACATTCCCCTTGGATCTGTGATACAGCTATGGAAACGTTTATACTTATGTGAGATGCTTCCACTACCTATGTGAGCGATTACGTGCTCATACCCAGCTCGATACCCGCATCCCCACCATTCCCGACTGGTCTACACCGATTCGGAGCGCTCGTCAACCTCTACCCCGAACAGATCGATGCGACCTATCGCGAGATTGCCGTCCCGAGCTTTCCCACCGCCTTCTCCATCGAGATCACCTTCCGTGTCAGGATCGGCGACACCCAGACCCGTCGAGCAATCTTCAACGCCCATAACGAGCCGGAGATTGGAGGGGACTGGTCATGCCACTGCATTCACACGGCGAGAAGCCCGAGCTTTGACTGCCGAGGTAGGACATGGCGTACGAAACGACGGTGTGGATTGGAAGATGATGTTGAGACTGGGCACGAACTGGTCAGTGCCCCACACCCACTCTAAATCACGTTGACCGTCAGGTCTAACGGGAATGCTCTGTCTGAGGCGGATATACCGCTACCCCCTTCGCCATCGCCCTCGCTCGTTGCTACCGAACTTGGCGCAGATGGAATAGCTGGCGCAGATCCTTCACCGCCGTACACCGAGCATCACATCGCCTTGTTTCCCTCATTCATTTTCACATCCAACCCCGCATCGCCTCTAGTCAATGTGTATCGCTCATCCAGCTCTCCCGCTACATCCGCAGCGCCCATCGGCATCATTCCTCCACCGCCAAGTTGGTCTTCGCCCCATAGACCTGACAATGTCACGGCTATATGCGCCGACCAGGCCGTCGCGTTTGCCGAGGATGGAACTTTCGAGGAAGATCATATCGGCATGAAGCCCGCCTTGCCTGCCAGGCTTGCGGTTTTCTACCAGTCGGGCGGCTTTGTCGTCCTTCGCGTGCGGCATTCATCCCCCTCGTCCAAGCTTGACTGGGTCAGAGAATCGGTGCAACCCCCTTCGCATCGGCCTAGATCAGTTCGCAGAAGAGCGACCGTCTTCACACCACTCCTGGGCGATCCGGTCGTACTGGCGAGCATGCACCACCCAATGCTCGTCACATGCACCCTCGGTTTCCACTTGTCATTCTATCGGATTCCAACTTCCTCGATATCTGGTCAGCCATCGCGTCCGAATCATCTGTCGACCATGCACTCGGATGTGTCGTTTCATCCGGCCGCACTTTCGCTCTTTCCACAGTCAGAAGTCGACGACGACGCAGTTCAAGCGCCTGATCTCGAGCCGAACAGCGCCGCGAGCCATCGGGCATGCCTCACATACTGCACCCCCATGTACCCGGCCTCGTGGACCGTGGCTGTTCAAGAATTCGTTCTAGACCCAGGTTCGTCTGCATCGGTCGATGTGCGTCGTGGGGATTGCTGGAGCGTCGGTCAGGGTGTCGATGCCGACGATGCGGATGTCGTTTGGCCCAAGAGATTGCGCCCGGTTGTCGGCGTCAAGGGCCGAAATGCCATAGGAGTTGGGTCTGACGGGCGATGGTGCGTCTTAGCGGGAGACGACAATCGCATACAGGTGTACTCTCTGCCTACCCCCTCTCCATCGCCTTCACCGCCTCCTCGGGCATCGAGAACGGACTTCAGTACTTCCCAGCCGCCCATCACACATAGCCAGACACTGCTCGCCCACTCTGCTGCCGTCACGTCTGTCTCTCTTTCGGCAGGAAGGTGTGTGTCCGGTGCGCAGGATGGACGAGTCCTGGTATGGGAGCTCGACGCCGATCTCGACACCGATTCTGCCGACATGGTGCATGAGAAAGTTGGGCGAACGATCGGATATGTTGAGGTCCGACCCGGTGGGCGACGTCAAACATGGCGAGGAGCATCTGGACCTGAGCCATTGGATACAGGCAGCTCAGGTGACGCATGGGAGGACGCACGGAGCAAACTGCCCCATCCTGCCAGTATCTCGTCCGCTGCAAGGTCGCTCTTCCTTGCTCGCCCGCCCATGCCGAGCCTACCACCGTTATCGGAAGTCCGGCCGGCTATACGACAGCTCGCATTCGATGAGGAGAAGATCGTCGGCCTAGTGGCGGGCCAGAAAGAAGGTCAGGAGGTGATGAAGGTATGGTCGTTCAACCTGTAGCCTTCCGGTGTATCTCAATGTACTCATCATTATTATGCGTTGTATAGATGCTGGTGGCAATGCATGCGATGCAGTGTATGCTCTACCGGTCTCCTCCTTCATACAACAAGACACCAAATCCGATACAGATCATGCCCACACCCAAGATCGTCTGGCCATCCGGCACATGTCCCACCCACACCGCATCGACAACGGCCACCAGGCCAATCGTCAGGAGGTTCGCCACCGAAGCGATAGTCGGTCCCCAGATCCCGATCAGGACCATGAGCCCTGCGTTGTATACCGATCCGCCCGTACAGACCACACTGAGGCTAGCGAGGACTTGACCTCCCGATGGCGGGCGGAATGTCTCGATACCTGTATAGTGCAGGATGGGCAGTGGGAGCCAGAGCACGAGCAGGGTGGTGAGGCCTATACAGGAAGTGAGAAAGTTGGCGTGGAACGCGGGTGGCAGGTAGTCCGAAGCAGACTCGGCCGGCGGGACGGCATCTTCGTCTTCATCTTCCATCGCGTCGTCGTCGCCCTCGGCAGCAGAGCCGGCATCGCCGTCGGTATCTGGTGATAGAGAGAAGCCTTTGGTCCCGAGCAGAGGCGTCGTACTGGCCTGTCGGGCCCTCTGCGGCCTCGCCCATCCGCTCGATAAGGGCGATGTGATCGTTGGGGACAGGGGGATATGTTCGGGTTCCGCAGGACTGGTGGAAGGGGAGAAATGTACGTGCGCGCCGTGTCGCACCCCTTGGGGCTGCGATGGGGATGGCGGTGTGGCCGGGCAGGAGGGGTCGGGTGTCGGGAGGCCCCGGGCGGTCGAAGGGAGCGACGAGTAGCTGAGTGAATGCGAAGGGCGCACGCCGCCTTGCTCGGCAGGCAGGAGGATCTTGTACACGACCTCGTACAGGCCAAGGACGACCGCTCCTTCGGGATCAGTCACTGCTCACGAGTATCAAGTGTGGGCGGGGAAACTCACCAATGAGCATAATGACGTCGCCCAGCGGGCGATTGAGCGCCGGCAGCTCGTCGCTGCTGCTCTCGGACGAGTCGCTGCCGGCAAAGGCAATGACCAGCACGCCCGCAAAGGCAAGGGCGATACTGCCGACGGTCACGCGGCTGAGGGAGTGCCGCAGGAGCAGCATGGAGAAGAGGTAGGTGTGGAAACTGCTCGTGGCGTAGATGGCCGTCGCATCGATGGCGGTGGTGAACACCATGGCGACAAACCACGAGATGCTCGGAAGGGAAATGAGCAGCGTGAGCAGCCCGACTCGAGCCGCCCACGCTGCCCATAGCCCCCGAGGCGTGCTCGCCCTTTGTGTTGCTGAGCGCTTGCTTCCTTGGGCAGGGGCGAGCTGCCGCCCTATCACCCTGCGAAGACGCAGGAGGTACGTCCCTATTGGCCGACCGGACAGGCGCAGCACTGCCAGGTGGACGGGAAAGACCCAGACGAACGCGACGTGGGTTAGCCAGAACGTAAAGTACGTCTGGCGGTATTTCAGCACGGCGGTGAGGCGGTAGGTGAGCTCTGTCTGCGCTGCCGAGGCGAAGACGATGAGCACGAGCACGCAGAGGGGGAGCAGGTAGTGCGTCCAGGTTCGGGCGGAGGGCGCGAGGCTGCTGGCTGCCGAGGCGAGCGAGGCTAGGGAGGCGGAGCGCCGGTGGCCTGGATTCGGTGCTGCCATTTTGGAAGAGGAGCTTACGCCAACGAGCTAACGAGGCAAATGACAGGACATCACGACTTGGGAGCGGAGCTGTGCTGTTGAGATGGGTGATGACCTTGACGTTTCAGCTTGATGGTCCAACGCTACGACCTTTCGCAGCATCAATTCGACGCAGAACAGAGCCAAATCTGCGACTACAGCTAACAAGGTATGCATCTGAATCGTCTACAACTTGGACCCATCACATCGTGTGTCTGCCCTTGGCTGGCCCCTCCCATCACACCGCTGATCGGAAGCTGTCTAGAAATCACCGCCGCCCATGTCACCACCATCAAAGCCGCCACCATCAGCTCCGTCCTGGTAGCCATCTTGATAAGCATCCTGCTGGCCCTGTCACAGTGTCAGCCGGGCCTCTTCAAGACTACGCCCACTCACATCCGCAATCATGTCCCCTATCAACATGCCTCCAAGCAATCCACCACCGAGACCGAGCATAGCGCCGGTGCCGGCGCCCATGCCTTGTCTGCGCTGAGGCTGTTGCATGTAGCCCTGCTGCATGTAGCCTTGCTGAGGGTATCCTCCATATTGTTGCTGAGGGTATCCACCGTACTGCTGCTGGGGGTACCCGCCGTACTGCTGCTGTTGGGGGTATCCGCCATATTGTGGCTGCTGGCCGTACCCGCCGTACTGCTGTTGCGGCGGCTGACCCTGGTTGTTCTTGCCGCTCAGCTTGTTGAAGAAGCCTCCAAGACCCCGCTTCTCCTGCGTAGGCGAGATGGCGGATTGCTGAGGCTGAGGGGTGGAGGATTGAGGGGTGGCGGAGTTGTAAAACTGCTGTGCACTGCCGCCATTCGGTCCGTCGGACCTCTTTACATCACCAGCAGGGCCGGGGGTCGCTGAGGCAGGCGGAGGACCGGGAGGGGGAGCGTAGCCATCGTACGTGGGTGCATCATCGGCTGGACTACCAAAGTCAGCAGTGACCGAATCTTTCGCGCCAGACATCGGGTCCTTTGGGTGCGTAGCACTCACTGTGTCCACTGCGACTTTGCACCTCCTGGAGCATTCTTGTTGACGTAGAACCAGGTCTTGTACTGGTCGTTAAACCTGTATCGATCAGCATTCGCACACGTAGGCGACAAGTCTTGGCGCACTGCTGGATCCATCCATCGGGCAACGGTCTCGAATCGGGGTTGGTGGCCATGTTGCTGGTGAGGTGAGATGCCGCTGGGAGCAGAGGTGGGATGCGATAGGGTAGAGAATGAGAAGAGTGGCAAACAGCAGGCAGCGTCTCCTTTGATGTCGAATACGATTCGTGCTCTATCGAGGCCAAGAAGCAGTGCGTGTCTTGGCAACACCTCGGCATATCCCCTCGGTCGAGGTGGAGTTGGAGACTACCGTGGGAAACCTGATAGAATGGATGACGACTTGCCGTCCCGCGTGCCTGAATTCGGTTTCAAAAGGGGCGAAAGATCGGGAGCGTCTCTACGGGAATCGGCGTCATCCTCTCTTTTCTTCTGGTCACGGTCAGCAACTCGACATCTACCATTCTCTCGCTCTCTTGTTCGCATTCTACCAACTGACAGACGGAAACCTCTTGTACACACTCTCGAGCACATCATGGCCCTCACCGCCTCGATGAGTGGCGCAAACTACAGCTATGGCGCAATAGAGGACAGAGACATCGGCGGCAGCTTCGAGGTGATTCACCCATGCACGCGACTCTGCGGGGACTGATCTGTCCAGTTCACTCGGCGAAAGCGCTGGCCGCAGCTCTTACTGCAGGAGCTTGTAGGGACGACACTATTCTGCCTCAAGCCATACCCATCTGCGGTCACACAGTCCGACGGATCTAGAATAGGATGGAAGGTCATCTACGCCACACCCTCCGTGACCGACATGCTTGGCTACAAGGTTGACGCAGTGGAGGGTCATGACTTTATGGACATTGTGTTTCGTGGATCCATCCCTGCTCGTCTCTTGGCTTCCGAGTGCTGACCCCAGCGCCCGATCAAGATCAACTGCGAAACTGGTTCTCCGGCCTGATGTCTCCAGCCTCGACTCCGCCACCTTCAGCACCCGGTGTCATGGCCATGCCGCAGTCGATGGCGCCACGACTCACGCTTCCAGGGAGGAGCGAGACGACGCACGTCCGCATGCTGTCTGCCGACCCGAGAGCGACCTCACGAGGTACCACTCAAAATGGCGTGGAGACATGGGAGTTCAGAGCGCACCTTTCTGGCAACGACATGAAGAGCCATCAATCTCAAGCGAGCAACTTTGCGTTCGGCGGTCCGGGCGCGATAGTGCCTCACGGGCAGCCAGAAAGCAACGGACAGAAAGGGCTGGCGCTGTGGGTGATGGGGAAGCGGGTTGGCGAGCCTGGCGTAGACGAATCGAGCGGGCAGTCGTGAGTCCTGTTGAGGTCCTCTGGACAGCAGTATCTGATCTGTCTTAGCCTCGATGCTTTTCTCGAGCTCAAACTTGAGAACGAGCGCCTTCGCTAAGAGTTACGAGAGCTACGTATAGACCTTGGCGAAGACCCAGATGACCGCTCGTATCTGTTCCCGGTCCCCAACGCAGCAGGATCATCTCGTCCATCGAATGCCGGTGAAGCGTTCTCATCTCGGCCTCAAGGAGGAAGTGGCGGTTCGGGAGGACAGCTTGGGCTTAGCAGCACGACATACCACCCAGACCTCACCGAATCGGAATCCGATTCATCTTCGTCGTCTCGCTCCAGCTCTCCAGATCGCAAGAAGCCAAAGGAGAAGAAGCGGCCCAAGAAGAACACGATCGCTACGAAGGAGGGAGAGGGCATGCACGTATGCGTGAGCTGTGGGCGGACGGACAGTCCAGAGTGGCGAAAGGGACCATTAGGACCCAAGACCTTGTGCAATGTACGTCACTACTCATCAAGGTGAAACGAGCTAATGTGTAGGCGTGTGGTCTGCGCTGGGCCAAGCGGAACTCCACCGCCGCATCTCGGAAGGAGAAGCGAGAGAAGAAGTTCTCGGGGTAATGGGTCTGGGTTTGGGTTGTGGTTACCGTTGTATACACGTATAAGTGTGATACTGTAGAGGATGTATGCTAAGATGTACAGTAGATTGGATATCAGCAGCGACGTATCACTGAACTCTCTGGATGTATCCCGTGGCGCGCATACGTCTCCCGGCGTGCATCTCGCCAAGCTGCACCACTCTCTCCTTGTCGACCCAGACGATCCACCTGCTCTCCTCTGGCCCAGAAAAGGTGCCCGCCCAGTATCGCCCGCGTATCGGAATGAATTCAGTCAGGCTCGCGCTGTATTCCAGAACGCGCGTCAGCGCGCGATTAGACGATTCGACGAAGTTCAAGTCGTGTAGCCCGCCAGAGCCGAATGTGTACGAAGGGGAGTGGGACGTGTACTCGAATCTCACGCGCGCGGGCTTCTCGTGCCCGTTGCTGAATACCTCTGTCTTGCTTCGCGCCTTTTGGGAGATCGGCGAGTACGGCGGCGGGCTAGACGAATGGACAGGGAAGGGGCGAGAGTAGGGAGGGGGGAGAGTGTCTTGTGCTTGGGCGCTTTTGAACAGTGCTGCGAGGCAGTTGAGCATGGCTGTTTGGTCTTGGCTTGTGGGTTGAGCTTGGGGTGGTCAGCGGTCAGTGATGGGTGATGGGTGGAGATGTGTCGATTTGGTGAGGTGGCGATGAGGTGATTGGATTGGGTTGTAGTGGTCTGACTGATCTTTTGGTCTTGAGAGGAGCTATTGGTGTGATCAGTAACGGCGTATTCGCGTCCTTGCTGGGCAGCTGAGGTCGCCAAGGAGGAGCGAGTGTCAGAAGTGCCAAAGGACCGTCGTGAAAGGATCGATGCGGCGCGTGGAGATCTCCTGGAGTTCTTTCGTCTGATCGTGATGGCTCAAACATCGTCGGGCTTTCATGTCTACCAACTCGATGCTCTGCAGGCCTGGACATTGGGTCGGAATTTGCAGCCTGGAGCCTGTAAGGGATGAGGGGCATGTCGATGACGACCGAATGTCGCGTCGCGTTTCATCAGCCCAACGACCGTCGAGTGCAATCTGTTGCCCTCGGACCCGCATGGCGCCCATACGCTACTGCATGCAGCGTTCTGGTAGAGAGGAATATAAGTAGATGGGACCCAGTCCGGCGATGCATCGCCCATCTCATCTTCCATAACAATATGTCCGCTCGCAGTGCATACCTCTCCTCATCCATCCCCTCTTTCTACGCCCAGTCCTCGCCGTCTCCTCCGCCCACCCTCACTGTCATGTCCTCGCCACCGCCGCCCAGCACCGCCGCTATACCCCTCACACCTCGTCAGAGGCCCAAGAGTCGGCGCCAACTTAGTATCACCGTCCCGCCCATTCCGGGCGAGTACCTCGTCGTCCCTTCTTCAAAACCCACGGGGCGCGCGACCTCACCGCTATCGCCATACCTCTACCCTTGCACGAGTACGAGGGGCGCCGCCGGTAGGGGCAGAGGGGATGGGTGCATCCGCTCGCCTTTCGCTCTACGCGCAACGCTCAGCACACCCTCGCCCCGCCGATGGATCAGCCTGCGTCAGTCCGTCAATGCGGCCGACGTCGATGTGGAGAAAGTCCCCAGGTCCGCCCTGCCCCGCTCTGGCCGCTCGCCCCTCCGATACCGAGTGCCGTTGGCGGTGTGGCTACTGTTCGCAGTGTTGGTGGTTGTTAGCGCCGTCTATGTCTTTCTGTCGCCTGGTGAGTTGCGGAGGGGGGACGCAGGACCGCTGATCTCATACAGTCGATTATGTCGTGTATACGTTGCTGTGATACCTGCTTCACGCGCTACAGGTGGTCTCTGCGTTGATGCCTTCTCTTGCCATCCGGCTCTGCACTTGCGAGGAACTGGCGCCAGCCCAGAGGGTGAGAGGCGACACTTTGCTCCGCCGACCCCTGAGGAAGTGTCTGCTTTCCTGGGCTGGTAGGCGAGTTCAAACGAGGAACGAGGTCAGCGAGGGAAGAACGGGTCGGTTGAAAGTGCATGTTGTACAACATTGGCGAGTCGGAACGAAAGAAAGAAAGAAGCAATGCAGCGGTTGATCTCAACGAGTAGCTCATTGGTTGATCTTCTTGGACCGGCCCATGCGCTGTACATCAGCATCAATGCTCTTCTCAGCAGAAGGGTGAAGTCGTTCTCACCTTCTTCAGCCTCTGGAGCTTCTTCGCACTCATCTTGGCCTTCATCTCCTCCTGCCTCTGCTTCTCCGCCTGCCGTTCCTTCCTCTCCCGAATCGCCGTGCGTTTCCTGGGATAGCATCAACCTCATCCTGCACTTCATGCTGAACAAGAACGCACCGCTCCCCTTCGGCCGCCTTGTCCTCCTTCATCTCCCGCTCCACAGCTTTGACCGCCTCGCGCGCCCTCTCGCGCTCTTTGCGTTTCTCGAAAGAGCTCTTGATCGCTGGCGAGATGTATGAGCGTCGGACAGCCGTTTCTTTCATTGGTTTCCATGATTTGCCCGAGGTGCGGCCGAGTTTGCTGCTCGCCAGTGGTTTGGCAGCGACCAAATTAGATGGCCCAGCGTTGTTGGTGGTGTTCATTGTGCTTGATGAGACTGTAGCTTGAAGAGTAGGCACTATGCAGTGACATGGGTCGGGAGAGCCAGAAAAATAGTTGCCAGGCGACCGGCAACGGCGGTCGCCGCTAGATCGTGCCTGTGATCCTGCGAGGGTTGAATGAAATAGCCAAGCCACCTCTCACTTCACCTATATCTTCGTCTTCTCTTGCTCTTTTCCCTCGGACTCGTCGCGCATCGTCTGGTACATGTCCATTCGTCCCTTATTCTTATAACACAGTGCTTGTCGGCCGGACCGGCGAGCTTTCTCACCTTCCAAAACTATATAGCTCCAATCGGTGATCATTGAGCGAACAACATGGCTTCGACGTCCGAGAATCGAGATGTCCAAGCTACGCCCAGGAAACGCAAGTCTGAAGTTGCCATCACCCCTCGGTCTCTCTCCAAAGGGAAGAAACGAGCGTGAGTCGTGCTGGGCAATCAGCAGCTCAGCTGATACCAGTCCTCCTGCACCTAATCCACCTCTAGTCCCCTTCCCCACCCCTCCCGCCAGCCGACATCGCAAGGCAGATCATGCTCCTCTTCTGGCTGACGAGGCCCCCTCTTCCCTACCTTCATCGTCCTTACAAGCGCCCACTGCCAACCTCCCTCCTCATCTGCAGACGCTCTTGACGCTACATCGGTCGTTCAACCTCGCGTTGTCGCTACACATTGCTACCCATCCGCCAGTCCTCCCGCCACACTCGCCGTCAACGACCAGGATCCCCTTACCAAATCTCACCAACTTTCTTGCGATCAAAGAGACGGTTGAGCGGACGTCTGGCAGGCGCTTCGGCCTGTCCGAGCTGCAGCGGCTGGCATGGGTGTGGAAATGGGATGGCGAGGCCTTGGAGGAGAAAGAGGAAGAGAACCCGTTCTTGGTGTCCTCTACACCGGACACGCCGATGGAGGTTTCAGGTCTGAGCTTTCTCATCACGCCGACCAGGACGCTCGATGCGACTGGACGCAGAGTGTATACGCATGGATTGGGCATCGAGCTGGATCTCAGGCCTGGAGAAACGAGGCAGGTGCTGCATGGAGGCAGTGAGGGCGGGCTGGGCAACAAGGGTCAAGGGGGCGGTATGGGAGCCATTGGTCGATGGAGCGGCAGTGGTGATGCTCGAGAGGAGGAATTTGTCCAAAGGCTGGACAAGTGGGTCGAGCTGCATGGCGGGTACGAGTCACCGAAGACGGATGAGACGGGTCTGCCGACACCTTCAACTTCGTCATCGAGCCGATCGACCATCCCACCGATACCGCTACTCACACTCCCTCACCTACCATCCTCTTCTCTGTTGCCGTCGGCCAACCTCTTCTCGACCACTCTCTCCTCTTCTCCAGGGCTGTCGACTCCGCCGAAGAAGCCTGCATCGACCGGTCTCTCGGACCCGTTCGAGATCAAGCCTGCTGCAACGAAGCCGGAAGCCAAATCGGGATCAGTCGAGGAGCGTCGCCAGGCTATGGCTGACCGCATCAAAGCTCGGTCCAAGAAGCCGCTGGCGACTTTGGGATCGGCGGTTGGAGGGTATTCGACCAAAAACCTTAGCAATGTGGCCCTGCAAGAGGAGCTCAAGCGCCGGTCTACCCTCAGTCGACTGGAAAGCGTTGCTGAGGGAGTGTGGATGATGTTTTCAGCTCCCACTCCTGGACCCAGTACTCTCCCTACACCGCCGAGAGGAAGACGAAAGGCTATACCGATGGCCGAGGCCGCTGAAGTGATCGTCAAGAGCTCCAAGACGCCGATATCGCTGGGTCAGTCGTGCCGAATGACTTCAAATCTATGTGCTGATGAAGCAGCCGAGGCACAGACGTCTTTGACGATGCTATGCGACCTGTGTCCTTTCTTCCTCACCACCAAAACAGTCGGGAGAGCCGAATGGCTAGAGATGCCTTCTGCAGTCGCAGCATCTCCGGCTAGCCCGTCCAGCGGAGCATTGGCTAGTGTCGCTGCCCTTCGACCCCCGCCTAGTCCCACTAGCCCCGGGCGTTCCGTCAAAAAGGCAGAGCTGGCCGGTCCGGCGAGTCCGGGCAGGGTGCGCAGGCAAGGGGGTCTGCGAGAAGTGAGGGAGAGGATACGAAGGGAGTTGGGGGAATAGCGAAGTGTCGAGTGTGGGTGCATGGCATATGCTAGTCTTATCCAATTGTATCTTGACATTTGCTATCTCATCTCTTATGCAACTTCTGCGCACGAGCAGATTTAACTTAAATGGAAGTGCCACACTGCGGATCGGTTTAAACCCAAGGGACCAGGGACGGACGATCATTCCATGTCCGAGACGCGTCTGTCACTTTCAGGCACCAGTCTATTTTGCTTTGCGACGCGTCTCGGAGTGAAATGTCGAAACTGAGAAGTGTGTTGAGCGATCAGCGACAACGAGTGCGCTTTTCACGGCTGACCTCGTTCTCATGTCCTCGGCGGGAGGTCCTCGAAATGCTGATGCTGGCAAATTGGTCGGAAGGGACGTAGAGCGGATGCTGCGCAGGTCGAACTTGTGCTGAGGAGGCCCCGCTTTCAAGGGGTACCTTGGCGATTATAGTCCGAAGGACCAGGGTGTCATGATCAATACAACATTAGTCCAAAGGATGTCTTTGTTCCCCCTGGTGCCGGGTGACCACCCACACATCCAGCCGCATTGCTCCGCCGAAGCTGTACAAGCGTCATCGCTCCTCCATGGGTCAAGCAGAGGAGAGAGGAGAGAGTATTGTGCATGCGACATCTCGGCGTCGACGCGTGCCTGAGGGGTGAGGGGTGAGGGGTGAGGGGTGCCCTTTACGCCTTTACGTGCTGCGCCAAGGGGTGCTTGTTTTTCCTTTCCCTCGTGCCCGCCTGCAGTGGAAGTGGAAGTGGTAGATGGATGCGTAGGTGTACGGGAGAATGCAAACTGCAAACTCGTTTGAAAGTACCATATTGTCTCTAGATTGATCGACCGCCCGCTCGCTCCTTTACGCTCGCAGGCGGCCCTTTGGCCTTTGGTCCATCGTTCTCATATATCTTACACCCCACGCTCTTTTCCAGCCCGTCTCATCCTCCCTCCTCTCCTCTTCTCGCCCCTCCCTCCTACCCCCGCCTCTCTTGTCTATTCGACGCGCCAGCAATTGGGTTTCCGCGCAGAGCAGGTCTCGCCGCCGTCCCTACCCATCTCACGACCCCAACGCCTTCGACACGACTCGCCACGAACGAAAGACTCTTGACGTCCTCTCTGTACCGAAACTTTGCACAAGAGCCAGGATGCTCGCCCACGCCCACTCTGCCTTGGGCCTCCTCCTTCTCTCCATCTCCCTCGCGCAAGACGCGGCGGCCGGCCCGCACGCGTACCACCAGCATCGTACGGCAGTACGGACTGTACATCGGCGCCATCAGGCGCGGTCGGTAGAGGGCTCGTTGTCGCTTGATCAGCCACTGCGGCGGCGATCGTCGAGCTGTTCTGCCACTAGCAACACTACCACTGGAAGCTGTACCGAGGGGAACTGGCAGTGTGTAGGATGGGAGCTGCAGCGTGAGTCACCCTATGTTCTTGGTAACAAGATCGGTCTGGCTGGAGGGCGAGGTCTGATTGCAGGATGCTACAACGATCAGTGGAACAATGTGCAGAACTGCACGGGCGCCGATGTGGTTTGTTCCGCCTCGTCCGAGGCGATTGGCTGTGTCTGGTCTTGGTCGGTTGACAACTCGACTTCGTCGACAGATCCTGGCACGTCTTACATTGCGCCAAGCAACTCGACCACCGATCCGGAGGACGGCGATGGGTACAATACGACCGAGTCGACCACTTCGACCACGGCCTTTGGTGCCACGTCGACCTCTACCGGTGGCAGACATCATGGACACACGACCACCTCTGCTTCGCTCAACACGACCACCTCGGCGCCGGTGTCCCCGACCTCATCTGCTGTCACTGGCCACCACACGTCTGTGTCGACCAACGGCACCACTTCGAGCAATACGACCTCGACCAACACCACCTCGGGCAGTCTTGACATTGGCTCGATCTCGGCACCCCATTTTGTCGTCTACGCCGACAGTGAGTATCTCCGCCGGCGTTGAGGCAGGTGCTGACCGGCAGACTGGCTGGAGGAGATGCCCACCGTAGACGCTCTCGCGGGCTACAACCGCTTCGTGCTCGCGTTCTGGATGGTGGGCTCTGGCGCCGTAGACAACGCGCAAGCATGGGAAGGCTTCTCAGCGTCGTACCGCAAGCAGGTGCTTGACGAGTATCACGCTGCCGGCATCGCTCTTATGGTCTCTGCCTTTGGGTCCACCGACACGCCCACCACCTCTGGCGCAGATCCCGTCACTGTGGCCCAAGACCTGGCAGCCTGGGTCAAGAAGTACGGCCTGGACGGTGTCGACATCGACTACGAAGACTTTGACGCGTTCAACTCTGGCAAGTCCGAAGACTGGGTCTCCTCCCTGCAGACCGAACTCCGCAACCAGCTCCCCGCCGGCGAGTACGTCATCTCGCACGCGCCAGTCGCGCCGTGGTTCACCGACGCCGATATATACCAGAACGGCGGGTACATCGCCATCAACTCGCGCGTCGGGAGCACGATCGACTGGTACAATGTGCAGTTCTACAACCAGGGTGCGAACATGTACAACACGTGCGACAACCTCGTCGACAAGTCCGGCGGCGACTGGCCGCACACCGCCGTCATGGAGCTCAATGCCCATGCGGGCGTCGAGATGAACAAGATTGTCATTGGGAAGCCGATGACGGCTGACGCCGCCTCGGACGGGTACATGTCCAGCGACCTGCTGGAGAACTGCGTGGCCCAGGCGCGGGGAGAAGGATGGGGCGGCGGTGTCATGTTCTGGGAGTGGCCGAACAACGTGGGTGCACCCTCTTGCCAAGTGGAACACCGACTGATGGACGGATGGAGATCCAGTCTTTAACTTTCTGAGCTCCTCCAAATCATCCGTTGCTTTGACGGGCCTCAACACACACGACGCGTGCTCGCTCGATCCATACCAACTGTCTTCGTATACTGCATATCTCATCTCACTGGTCATTTTTTTGGTGTTTATACTGCTATCTCCTCCATCAATCTCCCCTTCTCTCACTCGCCCGGTCCTCGCTCGACGCGAGCAGGCGGCAGCCGGTCCTGGATGATCGGCAGTGGGGCAAGAAGGACACATAGGATGCTTGATGCATATCGGGCCCGAAGGGCTCTCCCTGTCGCGCAAATCAACATCTTCCACCATTGCGCACGGTCCTGTGTCTCGGTGCCTGAGCTACAGCGCACTAGGATGCAAAGGCCAAAAATGCAGAGACATGGTACAACAAGTCCTTCAGCCTCCGGCCTGAACCGTCCGCTGGACGTCTACGCAGACCGCAGATGCAAGCTCTCGATGAATCCGCCCAGATCTTCCCCGCGGACCTCCACCACGGACGTGTCGAACATATCGTGCTTGGCGCCGGCACCCGACTCTTCCGCCGCCTGCTGAAACGCCAGCCCAAACTTGCTACGGGCGTCAGCTCGTACCAGGTGGCAACATTCGAGCTCACTTCTTGCGCACATCGCCAAACTCCGGACTACCCGTGACGCCCACCACGAGATAATTCCCAGTCTCCTCGTTCAAGCACGCCACGACGAATGGCAGACTCTTGACTGCTCCATTGGTCTTTTTGGCGTCCTTCTCGGCCCAACGATCTCGCGTGGCATCGACGAGCCACAGTGCTAGGCGTGACAGGGTGGACGGGTGGCAGAACAGCCGCAGATCTGGACCTTCTTTCATCGCTGCGAAGCGGAACGTCCGGAGCGGGCGAATGGTCGCTTTGTCGAGCAAGGACGAGCCTTGACGGATGATTGCCTTGTGCAGGGACATGGCGAGAGGGAGCGAGCGTCGGAGAAGCGCGATGCTGCGGCTTAGCGAACATCACTCGTCAAACGGGAGACGATGACTCACTCTTCGCACGCGTCATAGGCGATCCAGAAGTTGGCGACGTGCCATGCCTGTTCCTTCTTCTTCCCCTCTTGTGTATCTGCCGGTTCGCCGTTCGCGTTTGCAGCACCACTCCCACGAGGATCGACGTTCTCCTTATCTTCGTCTCCGCCATTCTTCTCGCGACCTCCTACTCCACCGCCCACGTTCCACAGCCGAGTACCGCCAAACCATTCGCCGCCACCCTTGCCACCCTCCTTGTCCACCTCCATTCTGACTCCTTTCGCGGCTTCCAGTAGCGCTGACAAGCCTTCCACTGCATCTGCCGCCGACAGGGAGGCGAGCTGGAATCCGAACGCGCGCGTGAAGGACGGATATGACAACTCCACCAATCCGTACTCTGGAGCGATAGTATCGAGTTTGTCGGGCAATTGGCGTTTCAAATCGCGGTCCATATGTACCCAAGCCTGCTGACACTGTTGTAGGGAGAAGCTGGGCGTCAGGTCGAGCAAGAACAGAATAATTGTCGCACTCACCCCATCTTTGCCAACAAGCCTTGTAGCCTCTTTCGACCCTTCTCCTTCCATATACCCATTCTGCCGGCTACATAGCCAGAGTGCAGCATCGCGTCGTACAGGTTCCAATGCCGAAAGAGCATGAAACGCAATTCGTCACTTCTTGCTATACTCCTGTCATCCGGATTTGGCTCTTTCTTCCCTCCCCCTCCGAACGTCTCGTGATTCAAGCGAGCGACCTCGTCCATGAAGATTTCTTGATTGAGGTCGTATCGCTCTCGATCGATCCTGGCGGACACATACTGGAAGGTGATGCCGAGGATCGCGAGCCAAAGAAGGTCATTGTCAGCGCGCTCGAGAACCGTAGCCAGGAGATATATCGTCTGCGCCACAGACATGCCCCAATGCGTGCCGGCCTCGTAGTAACGCTGTATCCGATCATAGTGAGCATCTCGAACGGCGCGGGGCAGACGTTTCGGCTGGATCGTCAGGCACATGTTGCTTTCGCGCCTTCCTCGCTCACCCGGTCATCATCTTCTCTGCGCCGTTTTCCCCTGGCCCCGACTGAGCCATTCCTTTTCCGCTTCCCAGCCATGGCCGAGCTCTCCGCTTCGCTGCCAGAGCCGTCATCTTCCTCCTCGTCTTCGGTCGCCTCATCGTCCGAGCCTTCGGTGTCCGAGCCCGAGTCGGACGGCTCATACTGGGCAGTCAGCCTGGAATGAGGCTTACCGTGATCTGCTCACCTCCAACGCCTCCCAGCTCTTCTTGATGTTACCGAGGTCCGCTTCGTCCCCATCTCCCCAAACCCAGACTCGTCTTTCGCCGCCTTCGCCTTCTTCCTCGCTGAAGTCTGCGTCTAATCCGAACAGATTTTGCAGATTCCAGGGGCGGTGCGAATCGATGATGTGTAAATGACAACCTTTTGGCAAAGTAAAGTAGGACGACAGGGGCAATAAGGACCCCAGGGAGAGAAGGATCAGTGTGTGTAGCTGTGAAGTGAGCCCTGCAAGATTCTTTCCATTCATTTCGGTGAATTACCTCATCAGACGCAAACGCTTCGTCTCTGCGCTGTTCCAGTTCCGAGTAACCTCCAACCGGCACGAGGCGGTAAGGGACATCATCTTGTCGGAAGAGAGAAGCGAGGATACGGGCAGCAAGCAGACCGTCCTGCATAATGAGATTCCCCCTGCTCCTGGCATCGGGCTGATCGGCTGCTCACCACGTCCACGCCAACAAAGATGACCACTCCACTAGAGCCCGATCCTCCACTCCGCCTGACTCGCGAGACTATCGAATTGTACGCGTGCGTGTAGCTGAGCTCATCGTGACGAAGCTCGGGTGAAGGCGGTTGTAAAAGAGGCATAGAGCGTTGTCAAAGCCCAGTTGCTGCTGCTACAGAGGAGCAAGATGAGCAGGCTGTCGATATCACCAGGATGATTTCCAGATGAATTGCTTTCCAGTTCGACACGCGATGCGAAAAGCAAACGCGTCTGACTTCCTTACGTAAGAAGGAAGATTCGGGATCGGTTATCAGCCGGAGAAACGTTTCGGGCCATGACGCAATGACCGCCAAGTCAAGGGCGACAGTGCCCAACGACCACGCGGCACAGACATTATTGACACTCTCTCTATCTGACAACGACTTCGTCTCAACGTGTTCTCTTGCACAACCAAGAGCACACGCACACTGCTAGAGAAGCGTCGGTGGCAACAACATGGCCCACCCCGCAGCCGACGCGGCTCACGCCCCGAACCCGACCAGTCACCCTGTCAGTCCGACTTCCCTTTGTCATTCGAGTGCACCAGAGATAGCAAGCAACTAATGGGCCTGCAGTTCTCCAAGCTCAAGAGCAAGGTACACCACCTCTCGGCTGACTTGTCAAGACTCGGTGTGGCCGTCAGCACCACATGGAACCCGAATCACCGGCACGATGAGGCATGGGAGCAGGAGGTCGATGCCAAGATGGAGCGGATAAGAGATGGCCACAGGTTCAGGAGTTTTGCTGGCGAGCGAGACGGTGAGGATAGCGATGAGTGTGAGCGGCGACGCTGAGCTCCAGGCAATATCGTCAAGTGGCACGTTGATGGGCATGGTCCGTCACTCCCGCAATGTCGCACACTGAAAGCTCATCGACAGATTACTTCTGGGCCCTTTCGGAGCTCATCGACGGTGCCAAGGAGGTACGTTGCCGTCGCCCTCCTGGGCGAGGCTTAAAGGCAGACAATCATGATTCTCGACTGGTGGCTGTCACCAGAGCTACAAGTGAGGGATCCACAGCTGCCTAGAATCCCCCTTCTGACTTATCAGCTCCGTCGTCCAGCTGCATTGTTCCCCGAATGGCGTCTAGACAGGCTCATCAAGAAGAAGGCAGAACAAGGGGTCAGAGTATACGTCATGGTGTACAAAGAGGTCGGTTGGCCATTGGCCAATTAGTGTCCGCTGACATTACCAGGTCACGGCGTCCATGGCGCTGTCGTCCAAGCACACCAAGGTCAGGAGAGAGTCTAAATCCGCTTTCATATGTTGACGATACAAGCACGCCCTAGAAGACCTACATGAAAACATCGCAGTCATGAGGCATCCCGATCACAGCGGTGGAGAACTTGTCTACTATTTCTCGCACCACGAAAAGTTATGCGTGGTCGACAACAAGATTGCAGCAATGGGGGGATTGGACGCATGCTTTGGCCGGTGGGACACTCGGAATCACCCACTGGCAGACGTGCATCCGACAGAGTGGTTCAAGAGTCTTTTCCCAGGCCAGGATTACAACAACTCGCGGGTTATGGATTTCCAGACGGTCGAGAAATACACCTCGAACGCACTCGCAATCCAGTCCACCACTCGAATGCGTGAGTAAATCAACACGACGGCTACTCATGCTCACCCTGTCCAGCGTGGCATGACACCTCCCTTACCATTGTCGGACCCAGTGTGGTTGATCTTGTGCAACATTTCGTCGAGAGATGGAACTTCGTAGGCATCGCACCTTACACGAGGCGCATGGCTGATCAGCAAGGTCAAAAAGTTCAAATACAAGCACGTTCACCATTTCGATTGGCTTGCTTTGCCAGAACGTGAGTTCATTCCAGAATATGAGCATGCGCTCACCTTCAGCCTGGGATGCGGTCAGCTCGCGCGACGAGGAGGAAAAGAAGATCAAGGAGAACGAATTCCGGAAAGAACACCCTCACCTATCTGAGTGGAAAGAGGTGCGTGTCTTCCGGTGTAGGTCGTAGTTCAATCGCTAATGAACCAGCTGGGTCGCCAGTGGTATCACCCGTATCATTGGCACCCTTCCGATGCCTCAAGAGCTACAGAGCCCGTGCCGCACGGGACATGCCGCGTGCAAGTTTTGCGGTCTGCAGCTGACTGGAGCCACGGAATCTTGCTTGAAGACAGTATACAGCGTACGCATGCGCTCCTAGTCTGTCTGAGAGGTGTGCTGATGCCGCAAGAGGCATATATCGGCCTCATTCGCGAGGCCAACCATTGCATCTACATTGAGAATCAGTTTTGTGAGTGCGAGCATAGGAAGATGACTGGTGCAACGCTAATCTTGCAGTGTGTGTCCGCGCTCAGTACACGTTCATTGCTGATGTTTGTAGCATCACGAATACTCGCTCAGGTCTACCGGTGGAGAATTTGATAGGCAGGGCAATAGCTGAGCGTGTCATCTCTGCGGCGCGTGAAGGTCGTCGTTTCAAGGTCATCGTGGTTATCCCTGCTGTGCCGTGAGCTCCTTTGCCATGCGCGATCCCGACTAATTCGCAGTGCCTTCGTAAGGAGATCTTCGACTATCTATGTCATGCGCTCATTGTGCAGCCTGGTGACATCTCAAGCCAATCTGGCTTGAAAGCAATCATGGAGGCTCAATACCGTTCGATCTGCCGAGGTGGAGATTCTATCTTTGACATGATTCGCAAAGAAGGCTTCGACCCGTGAGTGCAACCGACTGTCTATGTACGGCTTGCTGACAAGCAGTATGGAATACCTCTCGGTCCGATTGGCTTCCAGATAGGAGACTTTCAGCTAACAAGCAGTTCTGGAATCTGCGAAGTTATGACCGGATCAACTTTCCCGAGGGATATATCAGGGAGATGGAGAAGAATGTGCGTTCAATGCGAATGGCTTCAGCCGGCTGATCGGCTAGTCGGGCGTCAACTTCCACGAGGCGCAAGTCGCGTTGGCCAAAGTCTACGTTGGCTCAGAGGACGTTCGAGGCGACACGGATGAGGTAGTCAACATCGAGAAGGCACACGACCAAAAGACTGGCGTCGACGAGATTGGCAAGAGTGATATGGTGGACAAAGCTGTCAAGCTTCCGAAGACGGTTGATGAGGTTAGTGTCGGTGGAGACAGGGGCTCTCAAGCTCACACGGTTCAGGCAAAGAGCATCATCGAGCGATTCGAGAAAGGTGCACCTCGGAGTGACAAAAACATGTAAGTCGCTGCCCCGAGTGGCTTGTCAAAGCTGATTGCCCAGTGCCGATAATAGTCCGTAAAAACATTGCTCAGCGGCGATATGCTGATCGATGTAGTCGGACAGCATGCTCTAGAGGATGAGACGACATTAATGGACGAGGCGTGGGCCGGGACCGAGCAAGAAGAGCTGCAAAGTATGGTCACCGAGGTGGGCTGCCAGTCATGACATCAAGCATAAGCAGTCTGATTCGCGCAGCTTTGCTACATCCACAGCAAGATCATGATCGTTGACGACCGCCGAGTCATCGTTGGTAGTGCAAACCTCAATGATCGAAGTCAGAACGGAGACCACGACTCGGAGATTGCTATTGTCATTGGTCCGTGTATCGACACATCAGTTATAGACATTGCTCATACTTCGCAGAGGATCAGGATATGATCGAGACGACCATGGACGGCAAGAAATACCTTGCCAGCCGCTTGGCCGCAACATGGCGTCGGACACTCACCAGGGAGCACATTGGTCTGCTGCCGCCTCAGGCTGCTTTTGATCCCGATGTGCAGCCGACGGCGTCGATGCATCCCGCACCGGTCCCGCACGAGTACGACTTTGACTCTCCAGAAGATCTCGCAGTGGCAGACTTCCTCTCTGAAGACTTCCAGAAACTGTGGATCGAAACGGGTCGGTCGAATCGGGCAGCATTCGAAAAGGTCTTCCGGCCCGTACCGAACGACAGCATCAAGACGTGGGACGAGTATCACGCCTACCTCAAGCCCGCCGAGGGCATCGCGGTAGGTCTGGTTCCAGAAGGCTCAATACTCAGCTGAGGGCAGACGGGACATGTGATGGACAAGAGCTTGACCCTGCAACAGGTCAAAGAGGAGTTATGTAAGATCAAGGGTCATCTCGTGGACATGCCGCTGGACTTTTTGAATGTGAGCTCTACGGCGGTGACGTGGTGCGCATAGCTGACGACTCGCAGAAAGAGAAATGGCTGACCGAGGGTGTACGTGACCAATTCTCAATGATTCACGGCTGACGAACAGAACTGGCTCTCGGTCAACTCGATGACGTTGGCGTTGTACGTGTAGGCGGGCTGTAGATACCAACCCAGTGCTGCTAGAGCCGTTGATACCTGATCCTTGGCAGCTATAATGCAGGATGCAAGTTGTCGTTAGTCATCATTGCCGCGGCAATTGTCATCACTGTCACAGATCTATCTTTTATGATTACTGTAGCATAGCCGTACTGTATGATCGTGTGTCATATTGACTTTCCGCAGATTAGGGTATCTCGAGACAATGTCCTCATCAAGGCGTCAACAAAGGAGAGCTTTGCTCTGTCACAGGCGGGGCCGGTCGAGCTGCTGGACGACCCTGCTCATTCGGAGCATCTAGAGCCTTGCGCCTTCGGAAGAGACCCGATTGATTCTTGGGAAGAAGAACGGGAGGTGCGGGCGGAACGCGATTGGCTCGTGGGGCAGAAGGGTATGGGTCGATGATCGCCACCAGGCCGTACGTCCTTTCCAGCTCTGCCGCCTCGCGCTCCGCCACGCCGTGCCCATCGTTTGGCAGCCAGATGAGCGGGACAGGCGCGAGCAGCTCTGGGGGGTATATCAGGCCGCGTATCGATTCGGTGGGATCGTGGAAGAACCCTTGGGTGCGATTTGGCCGACTCGGACTCGGAGGCGGTGAATCGTCTCGTGACGCTCCGATAGCGTTCGGGCTGGAGGGAGAAGTGCATGCTGCCAATTCGGTCTGAAAGAGGTCGTCGATGTGTTCGGTCGGAAGGGGCAGAGGGCAGCCGGCTGGCAGTCGCGAGTAGCCGGGCAGGAGACCGGCAATGCGCTGTAGCACGGACGATTCAGATGTGCGCCGCTGGACCGCCTTTTCTGCTGTCGTCCGCGGTGGCTGCATGCTGCGCTCCATCTTGCTCAGTGCCGTGCGGGCTTCGACAGACAGTCTGCCGGCGGAGGGCTGGGGGTGCAAGAGGACAGTAAGGAGTTCCGAGAGGAATACGGTGAGGGCGGCGATACCCAGTGATGCCCCTGCGATGGCCCACTCGTCCCGACTGAGAAGGACGAGACCGTAGATGAGAGGTTGGAGCGCGAGGCACCACCCGAACCGCCGGATGGACCACATCCATAGACGCGCACTGGCGAATGAGCCCGATTTGTCGACGGCGACGTATTCAGACGTGTGCCGGACAGCTACAAAGCCAAGGTACAGCAAAAGCAGGATAGGTATGGTGAGCAGAGGAAAGAGAAAGAGCAGGGAAGTGGCGTAAAATACCGAGATCATAATGGGTGCTAGCGCGTAAGATGGGTTGAAGGCAGATGGTAGATTGACTAAGAGTCAGCTCGTAGCCTGCTGCTGGCGAAAGACGCACCGCGAAAGCGTTGTCGCGGAGTGAGCACTTTGCGACGATCACGCATGTGTCGCATGAGGCGGTGCGGTCGGAGCAAATACATCCCGGGGATGATGATTGCGAGGTTGAGCAGCAAGACGAACATAAACCATGCTAATTGTCAGGCGCGCTTCGGTCATCGCCACTTTTGACTCACTAGAGAACACGGCGCCATCGCCGACAAACCGTCCCTCCTGCACATCGAGAGCGAAGGCTTGCACGGCAAACTCGAGAGCACCGGCGGTCACAGGCCAAAGGATGCAGTTCCACAATAAGAGATAAAACGTCGCCTTGTAGGAGAGCTCTGACTGTCGTGTTGATGATATCGTATGAACGTCACGAGCAGCTCCTGCTAGTCAGGTATCTGATATCTGCCAAGTCAATCCTGACGCACGATTGATGAGCCATAGTGCCACTGTTCCGGCAAGCGAGAGCGCAATCGCGGGGGCAAGGCCTTCGGCCAAGCCGGATCCAAGCCCGTCGATCCTCTCTAGGGGCCACATGAGTCCCAAGTAGTGTGCAAATCCCGGAGCAGTCCCCACGGTCAAGGCCATGAATGGCACAGCTGCGGTGTCAGCAATGAACTGTCCACGACGGCTGTCACTGACTGATGGCAGACAACACGATGCCGATCGCGATAACTTTGCACCAGAAAATCTGCTCTTTTGGCTGGCGACCGATATTCTCCCAGAGTATGTCTTCTTTGGTATGGCCTAGAATCGTCTGAATGTGTTGAAGATGACGCACGCCTCGTCCGACCACTATCCAACCTTCGATTGGCACAGATCCAGTGATCATGCCGGAGAAGGTCTGTTGTTGCATCGAAAGAATCTCAGTATTCAAAGCTCGGTATTGCAGGCAGAGATCCCGAAGGTGGCCTTGGGCCTGAGGGTGTTCTCGTGATTCGACGGCCCTCGGCTGGGCTGAAAGCGTAGGCGGGGTCGGCGTCATCGCATTCGGCGAGGAGACTCCGACGGGGGAGGACTGAAGGTCGCGCCCTCCAGCTTGTTCGATGTGCGAGGGCTCGGCAGCTGTCGGGGAAGCAAAGCGGACACCCTCTCCAGAGCGTCTGGGAGGACCTTCTGCGCTTTGTGCACCTTCTTCCTCGGCACTCGTCGCAGCCGAGTCGTGCGAGTCGTGGGAGGCGCCAGAAGCAAGCGGATTGGAAGGCTCCGAGGCTATTGGAGACGGGTCGGCAACCCATTCCCCTTGTTCATTCTTCTTGATTCGTTGTCCGAGCTCGAATTTGCCTCCCAGAAGCTCCGAGTCTTGATTGATCTCATGGAACCTGCTTTTCGAGTCGATACTGTCCGCCTTTGTTGGGGCCGTCATGACGGGCATTTCTAGATGAGAATGAGAGCCTGATCGTTTTCTGTCGCTGGACAAACGATTGTAGCCCTTGGAAGCACTCGATCGTCTGCGCACGGGTATCTGGCGAGCTGAGTCGTCGGCGAGCTGGAATATCGTTGAGGGATTGGACGTGCGACCTGTACTTTGAGCGTCTATCCAGACCGCTTCGGCTTCCTCCAGGCGATGCAAGATCTCTTCTCGCTCCACAACCTGATCAAGCAAGTCGGAAGTATGTCTTGGACAATCAGCCTGAGTTTGCCACAAGCCCGTGACTCACGGAATGGCGAAGACGCCAACAACGTCAACGTCCCTCGATTCCTCCTTGTTCGAATCCCGGCAAATATCCTTGAGAGATTTCGACAACCTTTCTTCGCTCTTCTCCCTCCAGCCAGGGGCCCGGTCGGCAGACACGAAGACCATGTCTAGTCCATGACAGACCTCTCCTTCGAACTCCTCGTGGCTCTTGGCGAAAGCTGAATATGCCCGAGCGATAGTGAAGAGACCGCCACCAACAGACACGATTACGATTATAACGAGTAAGACGATGAGCCGGACGCGAGCGGAGCCTATGGCGGATCGTACTGTTGAGGATAGGGCTCGTCGATACATTGGCAGTCGAAGATAGGCGGAGATGTTGGCAGAGTCGGGACTCGGATCTCTGGCATCGAGCAGGCGCAGCAGCGAGAGATCGGTGAGGGAGCCAAGCCTACCGCCTAATCGATTCTGCGGCGCCGTTCGAGAAAGGCAAGGGACATCGGCGATTATGATAGGCAAAGCACCCGCCAAGGCTGCCACAGAAGAGATCGCAGCAAGCTTTAAGGCTGCAAAGATGACTCTTAGCGAAGATTGTCCAGCTGCGATGGGGTGATCCGAGGCGACCTTCGGCATGTGCAGAAAGGGGAAAAGAAAGGCGGTGACAGTCCATGGGCGAGAGGGCCTCGAGCTGCAGTCAGATTGAAAGGCTCGGACGGAGCTCGAACCTTACCTATAGGGGATGAACCAAGTACGAGGCGAATAGAGACCAGGTTGTCGGCGACGCAAGAGACCCCATAGAACCCATATCACACCCCCGACTATGGCTCCCAGAATTAGCGCGGAGATAGCGCCCCACGCCTGCCAATCCCAGTCGCCTGCACATCGATTGATAGAGGCGGCATTGGTAACCACACTCTGTGGGGAGGGTGTTCTAGTTTGTGTTGAAATGCTTGACGCCGAGCTGGAGCTAGATGTAGGGAGCGATTGCGAGGCTGTCGTAGAGATACTGGTGACCGAAACAGCAGCGGTTGACGAACTGGCGGCCCCTGTCAACGTCGATGTGCCGGTCGAACCAGTCACTGCTATGGTGCTACTCGAGCTCGCTCCTAACGTTCCAGTGGTTCTTGCTGTTCTGGTCGTCCTTGTGGTGCGAGTGGTGCGAGTGGTGTCTGTAGGCGGACTCGAAGTAGCAGCTCCGGTGAGAGTGACTGTGGTTGGACCTATTTGAGTAGTGGTCGTGCCCTCCCAGTCTTCTGCTGATAACGAAGCCTCCACACTCCCCACTGCGCTAGATACGCTCAGAGCAGCCGAACAAGCAGAGACGGTCTCGATAACCGATATCGGGGGATCGATAGGTCCCGTCGAGGCCGCGGCATCGTAAGAAGCTCGGTATGAAGTGAACCATGGCTCAAAGTACCAGGTCGGATCCCAGGAGAGTGTCTCGCCGGCGCAGGTATAGTAATGCCGCTTCTTCGGACCATGGGATGGAGGTGTAGTCGGGATAGGTGTATGAGGGGCGAACACAACGTCGAGGAGACCAGGGGGAGGGGTGGGGACATGCCCCCCGACGACCATCGAACGTCGATCTCGCGGAGGATTCTCGAGACGTGAGAGGGAGAGCTATAGCAACATGAAGAGAGTGTTGTCCCGCACTGACTTGTCGACAGTGGTCGAGGAGGCCTCTGGCATCAGGTACAAGGGGTGGCGAGCGGCCTAACCACGAATGACAGACCGACAGACGGGGGGCTCGCACCTCCAAGCGGTCAAAGGGGGCCCTCGTACGCGAAAGGCTGTGCCGACACGAGACTGGGTGTGGTCGCCAGGATGACTGTGGGTCGTCCTACGAGCATATCGAGGAATGCGATGCTCATGTGGGCGACAATGAGATTGAGAGATGTGCATCAGAGCTGGCCGATGGATGGAAGTGATCAGACTGGTTCCCAATGTTACGCGCATTGACCTCGAAATGACGCTCTGTCCCCCTCGTCCCGGACTCGGACCTCCCCCTTTCCCCCACTCCTTGGTTCTGGACAACTGTACCTGTTTCATCATCACCGGTGACCACTATCAGAAGTCAGTCCTCGATACACGATACAAGCAAGCATAGCAGAAGTGTCGAGTAATGTGCACAAATGTCAGCGTGCCGCTCGCGCGATTATCCACGATAGGAGGGACGATAGGAGGGGCGAGTGCGGTCGGGGGTCGTGGTCCCGTCAGACAAGCCCTCCTGAACACACGATCGCACGATGCGGCCAGGAAAAGGCCTGGAAGAAGCATGGGGTCGCGTCGGCATGCAGTGCCGTGGGAACTGCTTGGCGGTCTTCATGTCGACGTTGCTGAACGTTCGATACTGCAAAGTAGTTTGTCGACATCGCCAGCTCGTCCAGGGCCATTTCCGAGACGCTCCATGCCGGCAACAGTCGCCGCTAAAACCGGGTGGAGGTGACCGACAGCGAACGTCATAGAGAGAGCGACCCAAAATGTCAGACGACCACTCCATCAGTCACTTCTTCTCGCATTATTTGCCCGCAATCGCCCTGCGGCAAGAGGCGCCCGACGACCTCGACATGCCCTCTTCTTTCGGCACACCGTCCGTGGCACTGGCGACCACGCCCACGGTGGTGTCCACCTTCTTCACCCACCTGCTCCACTCGCGCAAACGGTCCAAGCAGGCTCGCAAGTCGCTCAAGGAGGGCGGGCCCGGTGCCGGTCCTGAGGATCAACTGACATACGAGGAAGGGCTCAAAGTCGTCAGAAGATTTATCGACTTTGCAAGTCACCATGGCGTCGAAGAGGTGCAGGGATTCACCGCTATGCCAATTCCTACACCTTGTGAGCTGCATCTTAGCATTATCAGCAAAATAGCTAATAAGGAGACTGGGTCAAGCGAGACGTCGCCAGTATACCGGATGAAACGATCACGAGGGCTGCTGGTATACTCGAGCAGCATCTTGGGGGCTATGGACCCGATGGGGGTAGAGGCGGAGGTCTGAAGCTTGTGGGAGGCAGCAGGTGGTGGCAAGTTCGAGGCAGAAACCTAGAGGGCGAGTGGATCGAGGTAGGTTCAGCTTACAGCAAGAAAAATAGACTTGGAGGATGAGCTGACCCGCGTAGATGCAGAAGGACTACTTGCGACGGACGGCGACGAGTGCATCTACGACGAGCTTGCCTGAGGGGAATGCTTCCTCCAGCACTCAGCCGGCCACTCCCGTCACGCCCACTTCCACAGCGTGGAGCTATCTGCCACGCAGGACAGCTACTCTAGGTAGCGTGCGCGACAACACCGGTCACGCCGTGGTGGGAGAACGAGTCATCCTTTATATTCACGGTTAGAGTCTCCGGCCTGTCCTACAATCATTTTGAGATCTAACGCAACAGGCGGTGCATACTTCTTCTCCAGTCTAGATACGCATCGCTACCAGGTGTCGCGACATGTACGCAAAGCCGGGGCTCGGGCGTTCTGCGTCGCATACCGATTAGCTCCCCAATATCCATTCGTGAGTCTTGTTGTAGCCAAGCGAACGGCTATGACTTACACAAAGCCATGCGGCTTACTCGACGCGTTAGCCGCGTACCTCTACCTCATCGATCCTCCCGAAGGGGCCCACAGGCCCATCCTGCCGACATCGATTGTGGTCATGGGCGACTCGGCAGGCGCGGGCATGGCATTGTCTCTCCTGGTTCTGATCCGCGAGATGGGCTTGCCCATGCCGGCTGGGGCGAGCTTGATCAGCCCATGGGTTGACTTGACACATTCTTGCCCCAGTATAGGCGGGGATGGCTCAGGCGACTTCATACCGGGATATGGGTGAACGCGAGGTCGATGAGAGAGAAATCCCGAGCTGAAGGAGCAGGTTTCATTACAAGCCCAGTGTAGCTTGGCCTCCACTGCCTGGAGACGGAGTGACCGTCAAGATGCCTCATGGTGACGACGAGCACTTCGATGAGCAGATACAGATGTACTGGTACGCGCTCCCCTCATACCGATGCAGAGCTAAGACTCCAGTCCAAATAACCTCATGACTCATCCCCTGGTGTCACCCATCAATCAGGGCTCTCTCGGTGGGCTGTGCCCATTGCTGATCCTTGGTGGAGGCGGAGAGCTGCTACGCGATGAGGTCCGTCCAAGCCGCTCGCTGAGACGATATGGCTCACGACATAGATCATCTATCTTGCTCACAAAGCTGCCGATCCCGTCAAATATGCCCCAGCTTCGGGTACCTTGGCAGAGTATCCCGACCAAGCAGCACTGGTGGCCAAGTATCCGCCTACAAAAGTACACCTGCAAATATACCAGGGCTGCTGCCACGTCGTGCCCACGCTGAGCTGGTCGAGGAGTGCCAAATACATGTACCGTGCATGCGCAAAGTGAGCTGACCCATCTTCGATTAGCGGCAGCTGACGGAATAGCTTCAACATCTGGGCATTTACCGCCGCTGCGAAAGCTGTCGAAGCGAAAACTCGCCGAGCTAAGCATGGTCAAAGGATTCACCAGTCTCCCCAGTCCACGATGATGTCCACATCCTCAAAGCCGGCCACCAATGGAACCGCATCGAACTCGACCTCAATGACGAGGACTACTTCGCCAACGACGAGCGCGGCACCGAGCAGAGTGCCGTCAGTCCTCGATCTGACACAGCCGATCATCGACTCGCGAGCTGCTCAGGCAGCCAACGCTGAGCCCGTGCCGGAGCAGGATGTCGAATCGGAAGCCTCTTCCTCGACGGACGACGAATGCGACGACCGGGAGACATCAGCTGCCAAAGACGCCGGGCCATCGACTGGCATCGTCACCGTGAACGGCGCCGAGCCGCCCTTCGGAGCAGGCAGCATCGTGTCAGAGCGCGTATCGACCCAGGGCAAGATACGGCCTTTCGAGCCCATCGAGATGATTCCCGCACTGCAGCCCGAGCTGAGAGACCACATCGGCCGTATTCACGGAGACGGCGCGCTGCTCAAATGGACCGCTCGGCGAGCCGAGTGGGACACCAAGTACACCTCTGCGCTTGAGAAATGGCGCGAAGTGCGGCGGCGCGACCGAGCCAAGGCGGAGGCGGAAGGGTATCTCACTCGGGATCTGCAGGATGAGCGGCCCCCCTTGTGCTCCTTGGCCGGGTGGTACGACCGCGACCTTGCCCGCGAGGTGGGCCGTAATGTCGACGAGGTGTCTGGGAAGAAGGCGGGTGGTGCAATGATGCTGTGGATGAAGATGAGCAGCAAGGCCGATCGGGAGCATGCGGGCGGCGAGTCGGTGGGCGATATCAAGCAGGGAGTGGAGCAGGAAGTCAGGGTCGAGCGGGCCAGGCGCTTGTCCAGTATTGGAGGTGGTGGACCGATTGGGCCGGCCCCGATGACTGTGGCTGGTTTGCCACCGGTGGACGAGGGATACTTGCGTCCTCCCGACGGACCTGCTGTTGAGCAGGTGAGTCCCCAGCAGGCTGGAGGACCGGCAGCTGCGGAGACAGTGCAGCTAGCCCCGGCAGCTAGCGAGAAGAGGCTCGACGGCGACCCAGCATGGGGTGCCTAAGACTTAAGTTATGGGACATACGATATGTAACCTGCATGTGGATGGCTTGTGTGTGATGACGAGATGTGTGTACATGGTGTTGGGCATGGAGCTGAGGCTCGAGTTTTCGTATGATATGATGCTTTGTTGTTCCGGTAGACGAAGTCTACCTTGACCTCGAGTCCATATCTTACATGTGAATGTGGTGCCCAATATGTGATGGGCCACTAGAAGCCCTGCCGGAAGCCTTGGGCATCCGACATCGCCTTGGTCGGATGGTCTTGCGGCCTGGCAGCCGCCTCGTAGAGGATGATACCGGGTCGGGCGGGCAGCTACCCTCAGCACCCTTCCAGAAATACGTATCACTTCGATCGACCCACAGCCTGATGTGTGCCCCTCAAGGCAATGTAGAACACCCGCGTAGTGTCTTCCTCCCCATCAGATGTGTTCCCAGGGAAGAAGAGCGTAAGAGAGGTAACGCCGGCAAATTTGGCGGCTCTATAGGTACATCAGCGGCCGTCGCTCGGTAGATGCGAAAGACTCACTTGACGGGGTACTCGACGCCTTGCCTCTGCTCTATCATGTCGATGGCTTGTGTCGGCTCCGCGGCCTCGCAGTCTGAGAAATCCATCTCGGGACGATCGCGGAACTGCCGTCAGCCACCGTGCAGACGGGAAAGAACGGGACTCGCTATTCGGACAGCCGAGGGCGTGCGGCCTGACGGGCCGGCCTTGATGGTGATTGACCGGATGGACACGCTCGAATTGAAAGGGACTACATTGTCAGCTCGGAGATAGCGGGTCAACAGCTGATTCGAAGCAAGGCTCACTCTTGATGATCATGGTGTCGTCCGCGTCGCTTTCGCAATACTGCCATCAGTCTGAGCTACCGAAGTGGGCTTGCCGGAGTGAGACTCTTACCCGTTCCTCGTCTTCTCTATCGGCCCACGGTCTGCCATCAGCGAGCGTAGATAGAGTCAAGGGGGGCAGACCCACTTGATGACATTCTTGCCGGACTCGCCACCGCCTGCCGCGTTGAGCGCCACAACATGCTCCAGGTCTATCTGGGCGTATAGGCTATCTTGGGGTCCAGCGTCGAGCGGCACATCGTGCGAGTGGCCGTGCCCGTGCCCGTGTCCATGTCCATCCCCACCGTGCTCATGGTGATCATGGGAGCAGCTCATCCTTTCTCTCTGGAGTCGTCGAGAGGCGAAAAGAACATCTCCAGCCAGTCTACTCAAGTGGAGGGTCAGGGTGGGGGAAAGTGGGGTAGCGGCGAGTGCCACAAGGCTCTCCTGCCGGTAATCGCCGCCTCCCGCCCAGCATGACCACCGACGAGTTTTCGATACTCAGCTTGCGTAGCATCACCTCAGCATCCGCAAATCAACATGTCCCAGCCGAATCGCGTACAGCCTGCTTATCTCGGCCCGGCGGGAGAGCCTCAATCGCCAGGAGCACTCGATGTGATTCGCGGGTTCTGGCGGTCGCAGATTGTTGCGCCGCAGTATCGGGAGGAGAACCTCAAGTGAGTCACCGAGCTGTCGACCTCAATCCCGCCGAGGCGAGAGAGTGTGAGGAGAGCCAGTAGAGATGTCTACCTCCCGAAAGAACGAAGAGTAGAGGTGCTGACTGCAGAATCGCTCGGGCTGTTGGACTCTTTGCTGCCGGCGTCGTCTTCCTGCGGTCCAGTTGGGGCTCTGCGCTCGTTCCGGTTTTCTAGACGCTGATTCGAGGTGAGCTAGGTCTTCATGCACTTGCGGAGTCAAGCTCACAGCTCAGGCAGATGTATCATACTGTATCACCACACCAATGCATCACATCTCCCCTATACCCCGGAATACTACCCCCCAACTCCCAATACCCATCTCCCAATACATTTCGTCTAGGTTGGACACTGACAAAGATCACTACATATCACTACTCCACTAGCCGTCTGAGATCTAGCCGCATCGTCGTCTCTCTCGACCCTAATTCATGTCGATAATCGCCACGAGGGCCTTCTCGTACTTGCCCGTCGTCTCGCTCTCGACTCTCCGCTTCAACGTCCGACCGTAATTGGTTTGGAACTGGTTCTTGATTGCACCAAATCGAGGGCGGTCCCAGTGAGCCCTGACGATCCGATAGATCCTGAGCTGGTCAGTTTGGGCCTCCCAGGTAATCAATCACCCACATGCGTTCATCTTTGGTACCTGCACCGGCCATGGCTCGCTCCAGCATGTTGGCATCGCGATTCACACCTTGACCATCTGCTTCGAACTTCTCGGCGATGTACAGCAAGGCATCTGCCATGTGGCCAGAAAATTCAGATTTGATCCTGTGTGTCAGCTTGTGAGATCCTCGCCTGCGGATAAACTCACATATGCGACAACGTGACACGATGTCGTTGGGGAAACTGCTGGGCGATCGCCTGCAGATGGGCGTCAGATCGCGATAGAAGGATGCCGCATATCGCGATCTCGTCCTGACCATCAGCCCCCTGACGGGTCGTGCAACGTGAGCCACACACCGTTCCGATCTTGCCGGGGCCGGCTCTGTAGAGCGTCTCGACATCTTGCTGCACCGCCTGGTGATTGACGTATGGAGACTCATCCCTGGTGCCACTCAACGCCATGTTGAACATGCTGAACATTCAGCATGCAAGTCTACCGCGCTGTCAAGACTTACCGCTCGGTCTTCATGCTGAGCTCGCCTCGAACCGTCTGGATGAGATCCTTGTTGTAGACCCTTTTGAACCCTTCTTTTAGAAGGAATATCTCCTCGTTTGTCCTACAAAGCAAAACCTCGTTCAATAGGTCCTCGTGCGTCCCGGCACCGCGGCAGGCCCGGTGAAGGAGGTGCAAATCGCCGTGCAACGGGCCAAGCGCAAGCAGGACAAGGGTGTACTCGACCCAGCCGGACAGCTCCTTCTCCAGTTCTTTCTGCAGAGACCTGCCCGTCTGCTGCTCGTACGTCCGAGCGAGAACGTCGATCTGGAAAGCATCGAGTGGGGCGAGGGTGTTGATGAGGGTACTTTCGTCTGTCCCGAATCCCTGCGCATCAGCTCGTGATACTGGCAGGAAGGCCGCGAGCTGACCTTGGTCGCCTTGCGTATTCTCTCCGCGTCGAATTGCGCATTGTACCCTGGCAGATTGGTCACTGGTACGGCAGGCGGCGGCGCGGGGATGGTCACACCGAGGTATCTCGGTCCGCCGCCTGTGCTTCCTTGCGGACCCCCAAACGCCGGCTGAGGCGATGGCGCGCCGTACTGCCCTTGCGGTCCTGGCGGAGGAGCACCATACGGCTGCTGCTGAGGCTGAAAGGGCGGCGCGCCGTATGGCTGAGAAGGGGGAGCGCCATACTGTCCAGGCGGGGCGGGAGGGGCGCCGTACTGCCCAGGCGGAGCGCCATATTGACCTGGAGGAGAAGCGCCGTACGGCTCTTGTGGCAGCTGCTGATTGTAGTATCCTCCTTGTGGCGGGCCATATCCCTGTGGGCCCGGCCGAGGAGGTGTGTATGGCTGTTGGCCGTATGGCACTTGGGGCGGAGGAGCGCCGTACTGGCCGGGTGGAGGGGCGCCGTACTGTTGTTGCTGATACTGGTTGTACATGTCGATCGAGCGATTAGATGGAGAAGGGGAGTCGCCACTGTGACTGTCGTGTGATCAAGCTGTGTGTGCTGTGTGATGATGGATGACGATCTTTCCTCTTGACGACCAGGGGCTATGCTACGCCCGTGCTATGCCGGACTCGGTGCTCGGACCCTTTGTCTTGGCTCGCTCTCGGCTATCGCCGCGTGACAACCACGTGTCGAGCTTTGATCCTGTTCCTGAACCCCTCTGGTCTGCATGTCCACCTTCAGAGACAAGAACTGATTAGTCTCATACAGGTTCTGGGCGGTACATAGGCAAGCTAACGACACCACGAGATCAGCTCCCAAGACGGTCAATCCCGTCGAAAGACCACCTGATAACCCGGATATTCCATCGGCCTCCGTTCCATCACCCAACAGGTCATTGCAAATCCCCTTGAGCTGCAGACGACCACTATGAGCGATGCCAGACGAGAGGAGATCCGCGCAGCGGTGAGCACCCAGGATGAAGGGGATATTATACATAGCTGAAGGGAAGGCGGGTGAGATCTTCAACGACCTGCTGGACGATCTTATCTTGACGACCACTATCGTCGCACATAAAGAGATCGTGCGCGGGCGCCAACCCTGCGCCGTCTGCGGCACAAAGTAGGTCTGAGCCTGCATAGCAAGACGGCGTGATCGCTGACGATACCTAGCTGCCGAACGCATCAGCCGCTCGGACCAGCAGCTGGTCCATCGACTTATGCAGCTCCCGACAGGACGGCCGGCTATCCCTCTGGCCCCGAGAAAGGGACGGGGGGAGCGACTGGCATAGGGTCAGGTAGCGGGAAGATGGATAGCAGCGGAAACGTCTTCTTCGAGTGTCTCGTCTGCCGCCGACAGGTGAGTGCCCCTGATCAGAATGCGGAGTCAATCCTGACGCTCAGGTCACTTCGAACCGCTACGCACCACATCTGTCGAGTTGCCTCGGATTGAACGGGTCAACCCGGCGTGGAGCTCGGACAGCAGCGGCGAAAGCTCGGCTGGGCACGACGGAACGATCAAGCTCGCCCTACTATCAGCCGAGCGAGGCAGATTCGGAAGAGAGTGTAGGAACCAAGAAGAGCAGTGCGTCAAAGCGTGGGTCTTCCCCGTTCTCCTTCTTTTCGGCCGTGCAGCTGATGGTGCAGGGGCGGGACCTACTACAAATGGCTCGGCCAACGGCAGCAAGCGCGGCAGGTCACCCAACAAGTCCAGTCCGAGCGGCAAGAAGAAGCTCGGCTCGGCGGTGGCTTCTGGTACAGGTACGTTCTCTCGACTGCTTGCCTGGTCGAGTAGGACTGCAGGCTGACGAGCAGCTACGCCGACTGGATTCGCTCGTCCTGCACCTGGGCCAAGCAGGCTCGGCCAGCCGCCTCAGCAAGCGGGCGACTCGTCTCCCATTTCCTCGGCCAGTCCGCAGAAGAGCATCATCTCTGTACCGGGCTCGATGGGCAGCAGTGCCGCTGTCAGCGGGACAGCGCAGATGCCGGCGGGTCAGCTTTCCAGCTCTCATTTGCCAGTCGAGCTGACGAGTAGTCGTCGATAGTGACGAAGAGATGGACGACTACTAGCTGTACTACATTACAATCCTTCCTTCCACACCACAATATGCGTCACCCTCTGTCGTTCTCCAGGTTCAGGTTTTATCTGTACGCATATCCCCACATTTTCGCATTCGTATTGCATTTGCACTGTAGCATTGTCCTGTCCGCATGCCATGCACATCAGTGTGCATTGCCAGCTCCTGAAACTGGTGAACCGATGCTGCATGCAAGTAAAATGGTTAATGGTGTGAAGAAACACCAATAAGCGATCACTCCTCGTCCTCCTCGTCTTCATCGTTTTCGTCCCCAGACTCGGGCTTGACATTCCGTGCGACCCAGTCTCGCGCGGCCTCCTTGGCCGCTTCCTGCCCCTTGGCATCCCCTATTCTCGTCTCCACACCCAGCCATTTCTTGAACAAGAACCTATGTTGTCAGCTTGCTGTTAGTATAGGTAATGGAAGCTCACTTGGCCTTTTTCGAGGTGAGCTTCTGCTGCAGCGCCCGCTCGAACAGTGCGCGGCAGCCCTGAGCATCTCCAAGTTTGGCAAGCTGGTCGATATAGACCGACCAGAGGTCCAGTCGTTTGGGATACCGATCGACCAGACCTTCAAAGAGGGTCTTGCCGCGCTCTGGCTCGCCGTGCTTGAACTCCAGGATCGCCATGCGCTCGATCGTCTCGACATCTAGCCGTCAGCTATTATCCGACCTGTTTTCAGCTGGACTCACGTTTGGACTTGTCGAGCGATTTCATCGCACGGGGCAGCAAAGCTCGAGCGGCATCCACCTCGCCCTTGGCAAGGTAGAACTCGGCGAACTTGGTCCACGAGTCGGGATACGCCGAGAACTTCTTGACGATCTTCTTGTGTACCTCTTCAGTGGCGTCACCCTTGCCAGCAGCCGCCAGCGCCTCGGCGTATCGCGTGTAGACCGATCGGGCGTCGTTGTACTGCACAGCCTCCTTGAAGACTTTCTCGGCGGTGTCTTCCGTCCCGAACCCGAGCTCCAGGTTGACGAGCGCCATCCATACATTGAGCTTCTCGCCTTCTTCGCGGTAGGCGATCTTCTCGAGCGCCTGACGGCCGAGACGTCGAGCCTTCTCGACCTCGTGCAGCTGCAGCAGGAACGACATGTACTGAATCCACAAGAAGGACGAGTTGGGCGAGGCGAAGAGGGCCCGCTCGTACTCTGCCGTAGAGCTGGGTGGCGAGTCACCTGGAGCAGATGCCGCTAGGTCTTCGGCCGCTCGCCTCTTGCTCTTCGGTTTGCTGGTTTGCGCTGTCTCTTCCTCGGACTCTGACCCTGACCCTGATTCGGCGGCGGGCGACGCGGCACGGCCAGACCAGTCAAAGCCGCCTGGGACGGACAACGCGATCGGTGCAGGCTCTGCTTTCTTGGCACGAGCATTTGTGACAGGGTTGGTCTGTTTCGTTGGGGCGGACAGCTCGACGTCAATGTCACTCGCTTCGTCGTCATCGTCGTTGTCTTCGCCATCCTCTTCGTCTTCCTCCTCAGTCTCTTCCTCTTCGTCTCCGTCTGACCCCTCAAGACCAATCTCTGCGGCATCTTCTGCTTCGTCGTCGTCATCGCCTTCCTCTTCATCATCCTCAGCAGAGCTCTCAACCTCCTCGTCTTCGGCCGCTTCTCCCTCAAAGTCCTCTTGGTCAAAGTAGCTCGCCTTGATCCCAAAGTTGATCTTGCCACTGTCTCGATCGATCGAGACAATTTTCGCCTTGACCTTGTCGCCCTCTCGGAAGCCTCTGAGTGCCGCACTGACATCTTGTTTCTTCTGATCGGATATCTGGAATGGTCAGAGTGCTGCGCATGGTGGAAGATGCGACTGACCTCGGACTTGTGGCATAGACCCGAGACATTGCTATCTTCGATCCGCAGGAACATTCCGTACACCTCGACCCGCTTCACCACTGCGACGACTTTCTGCCCCTTCTCGAAGTCTGCTAGATCGAGCTTGGCGACTCGCTTGGCACCCTTGGCGTCGGGGTTCTTGCGAAGAGTCATCTCCACTTGATTGCGAGACTCGTTAACGCTGCATGTCAGAGAGTCTTCTGCTTATGTCAGGATGATAGCCCACCTGACGATCTTGCCCGAGACAAGCTGGTTCCGGTGGAATTGAGACTCCCAGTCTTTGACATACTGTTCATCAATTTCTTCGACAGTTTGATCAGTTTGGGGGCTGACCTCGTCGAAAAGCTCTTTGATCATCACTCGAGCAGTGACGGAACGTCCGAGCGCTACGAACAGTCCATGAGGGGTGATGTTGCTCACGAGACCCCTTATTATGGAGCCAGCTTTGAGCTCTTTGATATCTTGGATCTCGGGGTCGACGATGTCGCCTGCACTGAGAGGTGTCACACGCGACGCTCGTGTGGATAGCTGCACAATCCGGGCCGACTTGTCGACATCCAGTACGAAACAATCGACATCCTCTCCGACGTTGAGCGGGCCTTCCCCTGTGGCGATCTGCGCAAAATCGTCGCTCGCATCGCAAGGGTGTACTCGACCCCTGACATTCCCGTCAAGGCTGATAATTGTGCCTTTCGGAGTATGTGAAGAGACCTTCCCCTTAAGGATCTGGCCAGGTTGCACGTCGCTAGCCTTTAGTGACGCAGACTTCGGGACCGTTGCCTGTCCCTTGGCCCCGGCACTCTTTCGGTTGGCCACGATAAGCAAGCCCGATGTCGGATTCTTCGACACGACAACCAAGTCTTCCAGCTGTTCGCCGACCTTGAGACTCGCTCGCAGCTCATCGATGCCCATGCTACGATGATTCGATAGATTGCTCATCGACAAAAGAGCCTTGAGGTTGCTGGGCTGCAAGGTAATAACGGCCTGCTCGGTGTGGATCTCGGTGACCAATCCGTGCACGGCATCGCCTACATCGAGTTTGGCTGCGGCGATTGCTGCTGGCGCGGCTTGCCGTATCGAAGCGACCAAACGTTCCGCTTCGGGCTGAACCTGCATGATTCGCACATTGACAGGTTTGCCGACGAAGAAGAGATCCGCAATATTCGATACAAAGGTTTGGCTGGCCTCCGCTTGTGGCACGAGCGCTCGCACGCCTCCAAACAGTTCAACGATGCAACCCTTCTCGAGGATCTTGATGACCACTGCCGGTACGATTTGGCCGACGCGATACTCGCTGAACGAACCGGGAGTCTCGAGCTCAGAGTCGACCAATGTCTTCTTCAATGTGAGAACGACGCGGTTGCGAGCCGGCTCGATGGCGAAGACTCGGCATCGCACGGAAGAGTCTGCTTTGAAGCGCTTTTCGGGATGCTTGAGGCTGATATCCGCATAATGAGTCGGGAAGACGATGCCGTCGACGCTGCCGTGGATGTTGATGAACATGGATCCCTCTAGGAGTCGTCGTACTGTACCCTTGTCTGTCAACTGATGGTCTGGGCTTGCCAGAGCGTATGCTCACCTTGAGAACCTGTCCGACCTTGAGCTCACCCACTTGCATGAAGATTTGATCGAGAACGGCTTGCTCAAAGCTCAGCAGGACAACGCCGTCCAGAGGCGAGTGGCCGATGACTCTTGCACGATGGACCGTGCCGACTCCGAATTGAGTGGTAGACTTGGTGAGAGCCGGCAGCCGCTCGTCGGACAGATGACTGATCTGCTCATAAGCGCATGAACCCATAATGTCAATTTCTCGTACGTGAGTGAAGCAATTCAAGCCATCGTTCGTCCGACTGATGACTCCCCATTCCGGGATCACCCTGGTGACGGTCACACTCGGGATCATCCGTCCGATCTCGATAGCCTGTTCAATCGGGACCTTCTCTCGTGAGAGAGGGCTTGAGAAAGCCAAGATGTGCGGAAGAGCCGAGAGGGAGAAATGTCGAGGGGTGTGCTGCAAATTCTCGTAGATGACCCGTGCGCGCACTTTCTTTCCGACCTTGTACTTCTCCTCGATGTCCTCCTCGCCCAGATCCAGGTGCGATCGTTCGATCGTCCCATCGAAGAAGCCGCACACCTTGACATTGAGTCCAGAGGGTACAACCGCCGTGATAAGAGCAGTGACAAGCTGTCCGGGAAGGAGTGAACCGACTTCGGACACCTCGGAAATTTGCGATTTCAGCAATGTGTCGTGGTCCACAGTTAGCTGGACGACTCGTCCACCTGCCGAAGATGAGGCGATCGTTGCCGTGATCAGCTGACCGAGGAGGGGCGCTTCTATCAGCTACTACCCTTGGCGGTCCGAGCATCCCGAGACTCGTATCACTCACCGCCCGGTAGCTTTGCCGCCTCTTTCTGAGACAACCATCCCTCGACGGTATTTCCACGCTCTCCCACGCCAAGTCCGATACGCCAACCATTGTCCTCCTCTGAGATGAGTTCTCCGGTAACAAGGTATCCTTGATCAAGATCGGCTTTGGCGACTTCAGAATTGACTTTGTCGGGCATCAAGCTCATCTCGACTCGTGCTGCTAACCGTGTGGTCTCCGAGGCCGGATACTGCGCCGCGAAGCTCTGCGACGCAGTCGGAAACGTTGCAATCACTTTGGCGGGGAAATATTGGCCTGGTGAAAAGAGTTTGGCGAGGTCGGGCACCGAGCTGTCCTCATCGTCCTCGTCATCATCAACCGACATGTTCTCCTCCGCCTGCAGTCGGGAAGTGAGAGTTGACGAGATCTCTGTGATCGGAATATGCGCCAGCAGACTATTAGGCAGGGAGACGACGAGATGAAGAGGCAGGATGCTGTGTATCCGAACGACCAACCGAGTGCCCTCTGTGATTCGTTTGTAGCTGAGCTCCTCCACACCTATGCCGAATTAGGTCCATCCTCGCCCACTAAGATGACATACGGATGTTGTCCTTGTCGCGCTCAGCGCGCTCAGCACGGATCTGATCCACCTCATTCTTCTTGAGTCGCTTTACCTGGCGCTCGCTCATCTGTTTCCTCGCCCGCTTTCCCGCCGCTGACGATGACTGAGGTGAGCTCGGCCCACGACCATGGGTGAACAACAGCTCACCTCGGCATGGGCTTCGGCATCCGCCTCTCTGCGGCCTTCCTGCAGGACCTGCTTATACTCTAACGGCGTCAGAGTCGTCCCTCCTCCTCTCGGAAAGTCGGTCTCGTCATGCTGCAGATTTGAGAGGAACGACGGCGCAGCTCGAGGAGCGGATTCAGACTTTTCGGACTTCTTGAGCTCGGATGTGTTGTCTGACGGGCGCGGTCGTTTGGTCTTATTGCCACCTGCCGCACGCGAGGGGACAAAGTGCTGCTCCTTCGCCATTCTGAGCTGAACGTCTGGACGTCCTGGTGTTCAGACAGCTGCTAAGGAATCAGAGACCTGTGACGGGTGCCCAAGTGGACCACTTCGTTCACGAAATTCTGGCTGGACCGGACCACGTGTCAAAGTGGGGGGACCCCACGCTCAGACCTCCACCTCGCGATTGACTTTCCACTTGGTCCCAATTCGCGTCTTCGACCTAGTCGACATGACTACAATGACCACCCGGACGAGACCGCCGCCCGAATCTGCGGCTTCGGCTGTCTTCACAACTCCCACAAAGAGAGCGGCTTTTGCTGCCGCTGGTGACGCAGGCCTTAGCCGAGCTCGGCCCGCCGGAGCTAGTCCTGCCTACGTGAGATGGACTCCTGAATCGAAAAGCGTCAGCTGATTGATGCTCAGAGTTCGAGGCGGCATTCTCTCTATGGTATCGAAGATCGAATCGTGATTGAGTACATCAATTCTGATACAGCAATTCAGCTCGACTGAATAGCAGTCCCGGATCTAGAATATGGAAGGTCGGGTACTCTGGCGAGGCACAACCTCGGGCCTGCTTCTGGGCGACGGAAGGCGATGAGGAAGGAGGCGGACAAGCTTGGGATCTGGACTTGGAGAGAGTCGTCGCAGGTGATACAGAAGAAGCAGGCCGAACGATAGGCCTGCGTATAACGAAGCTTCTCCGGTCGGCGTTCCAAAGGTATGGGTACAGTGCCCGTCGACGCGCTGATGGCCCAGGCATTTGCAGACCGACTCCAAGGCTCGCAAAGTTATTGTCGTCGAGAATACATTTCTGCCCAACCATGTCAAGGATCGCATCGCTGCCGCCCTATTTGAGAACCTCAGGGTAATGCGCGCACAGGTAACGCAGGGCTGACGCTGACAATAGGTGCCGTCCGTGTCCTTTGCTCCTTCCAGTCTACTGGCTTTGACAGCTTGTGGTCGAGTCACAGGTCTCGTGATCGATTGCGGATGGCTGGAGACAACAGTAACGCCCGTCCGTCTGTCATTACGTCGTTTGGAATCCTTGCTTATCATATTAGGTATATCATTCGAGGCCCCTATTGCACCTGTCGCAATCCACGCCCATAGGTGGACGTATGCTCCATGACAGACTTGGCGGTCTGCTGCAACATTTCGGCTCGCTCATCTTACCTCCAACGTCTCTGAACTCTCCAAAAGATCGTCAGGTGATCCAGCCCATCCCGCCTGCGGTGCTTTCCGGGAGAATCATAGAGCGTATTCTCACTGAGGGTTGCTTCGTACCTACAGATCCTGTGTCGCGGACGACCGAGACACGCGAGACGAATCCTGCTGCTCCTCCGGCAGCAGACGACACAGGCGATATTTGGACAGGACTCTTCGCTCGATACCATGCGGGTCAGAAGAGTAATGACCTGTCTATCAAAGTCGCTCCCTCACCGGGACAGTCTGGGGATCTGGGACGTGCCACTCTTGTTGTGCCCGGCTGGGTCCGTGAGCGCGCAGCCGATTTCCTGTTCGAGACCGACGAGACGATGGAAGCATCGTCACTACCCGACCTGGTACTCAATTGCATTCTCAAGGTTTGTTGATAAGCTCTGGGAACAGAAGACATCGCTGAGAGGCAGTTGCCCATCGACCTTCGAGCACCGATGGCAGAGTCCATGGTGGTGACGGGCGGGACTGCCATGCTGCCAGGCTTCATCCCGCGTTTACGAGAATCTATCTTGGCCGCTTTGCGTCCACCAGAACCCGTACAATCCTCTCCTGCTGGTACGTCGCCTCGCTCAACAGTCTCACTGTGGCGATCGCAGCAGAAGCAACAATATCGTGCTCTACATAATCTACGGAACAACGTAGTCTTCGTCAATGACCCTCTTCCTGATACCTCTTCTGGGTCTTCCGTAGGCGGCCAAGCCCCTCGTTGGGTTCCCAGTCTTATGGCATGGGTAGGAGGCTCCTTGGCCGGGTCAGTCAGGTCATCGAGACACCGACGCCACATCGCTGATGCCACAGAGCTCTCAAGACTGGCGGACCAGAGATACTTCGAGAAGAGTTCGACTCCCGGTCATCTGAAGTGGCAGTACGAGCCGAAGCATGGCAAGCACAGCAAGATGCGCTTCAAGTGGAAGCCGCCGTACTGGGCCTTGAACTGGAGGAATTGATGCCTGGCATGGCGTTACATGGGCTGGATGACAAGCGCAAAAGAGGCTGGACGGATGGTGTTCGGGTCGCAGATTGGGCCCGAGCTGTCCCGGCGGGATAGGAGACGGCCATCTGATCACATGAGCGATGCGACAGGCGGTGACTCCATACCCGGATCGTCCACGCTCGTTCCAAAGCGCCCGACACGATCACGAGCGGAGGCGGTCGCAGCTGTCGCTGATCGAGGGCGACACAACCGAGGAGTGTCGGGAATACCGCCACGGCCGAAAGCTCGGCGGGGTCGACGACGCCAGCTGCCACGGGGACGGGGACTATGCCCAGTAGATACGGGACACGTTCGTGTTGCGCAGCACGGCCTGACGGATCTGTGATGACGCCAGCTCGGAGAGGGGTATGAGTCATACTCCGTCGTGTCCGCTCCTCTTCCGAGACCGCGCAGCAGGATGCATTGATATGCATATGTGCTTGGCCATGCTCGGCCTTCTCTGATGCTCTCCTACCCCGTGCCTGCAGTCCGCACTAGGCTTATCTGGCCATTCCTGTCGCCTAAAGTCTAAGTCCGAGTGCTTTTGGTTCATCTCCGCGTCGGACCACTATAAATGTCACGCCGAAGCAAGTCTCAGCTTCAGCCTTTGAGATCCTTTCCCGGCGACCGGGATGGTTTCGCGGCGCAGCGCACGACCAATAAGAGGAGCGGGTGTGGGTCGCCATGGGGCGCCTGAGGCTGCGCCCCCGGGTGCGAACCATGAGTGAGTGACCATAGCGACGAGCAGCTGCCGGGACCCGCCCACCGGCATCCGGCACAACGTCCCGAATAGCTGCTGGCTGCACTGTGAAGTTACAACTAGGTAAATGCCAGCATGGCGCGTCTGACCGCCAGCAAAGGAGGAGGATTAAGACACTTTTTCAGGGTCGCTGTCAAGCTGCCGCAGACCCTGAATCTAGGCCTGGGCAGTGATGGACAGACGTCATCCCCATTCAGCTGGGACCGGTGGCGTCTCTGTCCCCTTGCCTTGTCGTTGTCTGTCATTGGGCGTGCTCGCAGTCGGCCGAAGTCAGCTGGCTGCAATACAGAGACACACAGCGATGAGAAGTAGAAGCATAGCACAGCATGGTGTTTGCTTGTGGACGAGCCAGTTGGGGTGAGAAGAGACGTGGGAACGAGAAGTATGGAATAGCTTGGCTTGGGGGGAAATTTATCGCCGATCCCATTTCGTCAGGCACGAGCAGCCATTCTCTTGCTCTGGCTCGTCGGCAAGAGACCAGGGGGAGGCTTTCTCCGATCGTCCCTGGGTCGGCGACCATCGTCGCCGCCCGTCCAGCTGACCAAGGTGAGGTGAGGTGGCAAGGTCATTAAGGCTCTGAGGGATGGTGGGCATCGGCGGTCTCTTTTCTATCCTTTTCTCTTTCTTATCGTCTCCGACGTCTCCCCGTCCCTCGTCGTCCCTCTCCCCAGCACACGCCGCGGGCTGCCTCGCTAGCTCGCCGAGGACAAAAACTAGAAGGCGTGGGCTGTGCGCGCGTGGGAAGATTCTTAGGGTCCGGGCCATAACCTTGGACCGAGACAACTGCCCGATCTCGCTGCAACCCTTTCGCGGCCCACGACGCTCCCCCACTCCGTCGTCCAAGTCTGCAGCAGACAGACGATTTTTGCTTCTCTCACTTGCATATCCTCCTCCCGCGCGGGCAGCGTACGCTCGCTGTTGTTCGACTGATACATCTACATTACCACCAGCGGGGTCCTCGTGAAGAAATTTCGAGCCGCACGATCGGGCGGCAAACGACAGAGAAGAAGAGGAAGAGAAGTGACGCTGGACGCGCTCGATAGACCTCAGTGTTCGACCGTCGATCGCTCTTACACAATCAACGAAAAAATCCCAGGTTCAGCACGCCGCTCGACCTGCTCCACAGTTCCCACGCTTACGCATCCGGCACCAGGTCGGATCTCTCCCAAACACGACACGCCGCTCTGCGCCGCAGGTCTCACCAACAGACGACGGTGGGAAAAAGCACTTGCCACTGCTGCTGAACTCGCGGCAGGGGGGGCGCAGCGCAGCTGTCACACTCGCCGTGGGGAGATCATACCCCAGATTTATTAGTCACCACCGCGTGCGACCAGACACCGCCCTCGCTCTGCGACGTTTCGGTCGAGGGGGCGACAAGCATACTCTATTCTGCTCCAGTTGTCCACGCCGACCTAGCACGACGCCGGTGCTAGTCTAGATGGGCGCGACCTTTTGCTCCCGACGCCGCAGCCCCACAGCTTTTGTCGACCGCCCTTCTGGTCGACCTTGACATTGCACCTCTTCGCGACCGACCGACTGGAGGTGGCGAGGAGCAGACGATTGGACTAGGCAGGGAAAGGGAAGGAGCATCCCGGATAGGCCAGGTGCCCGTCTGAGAGAGCAGCTCCGTTTGGCGGGCACACGATACACGCACCGACAAAAGTATTGGCATACCGAGCCAGCGCCTGCCAATCGGAGCAAACGCCGACCAGCATTTCTGGAGAAGTGAGCGGGAGAGCGCCGTAACCATTCCGACCTGTGAGTTGCGATCTTGTCATCGCATTCTTGTCTGTGCGCCCACTGCCCCTGCCTGTCTCATCAACGTCTCACTTTCGAGGGGGTGCACGGAGATCTGTTCTTCCGTGTTTGGCGGATCTAGAAACAGCCCCCAACCCCGTGGGTCGGTCGATCATCAGCTGTTGCCCGACCCATGCCTGCCACCCTAAATCATCGACCCACGCCCATCTCATCGCTGCCCGTGCCATCACTCGCTACCGTTCCCCACGCGTGTACCGCAGTCGGGGCCCATCATCTCTCACTTTCCTGCTACCCGATTTTCCCACGCATTCGTTTGACCATTTTGTCTTGCCCCTCGTCCGCTCACCGCCTGCTGTGTCTGCAGGCAACAAGAAGCTGACGCGTGTCTATTCCTCGTCTCCGCCCCGTTGTCTTCGCCAAACCCGCTCCACTGCACACTTTGTCATTTTCACGTTCTCAGCAGCTACGCATACCCGTCGTCGAATCATTCAACCCACTTTCGGATCCTTTGGTCGCCCATCAACTGGGTGAGTCGGAGTTCTGTTCCCTCTCAACCCGATCAAGCTCGGCGCTTGCTCCTCCTGTCCCCAATCCCGCCCTCACGATCAGACGAAAAGAACATGCGCAGACCTGTGTCTGTGTGCCTGTTCCCACGCACAGATCCAGTCTACCATGTTCTCGTCCTCGTGATCGTCACTCTTCCCTTCCTCTGCCACACACGCTCGGACCTCTGACAGGGTCTGGCTGTGCGCCAATTGATCATGTTTTGATGGGAGAAAGGGACGTCCTTTCGATAGAGATCAGACTCGCGCGTTGGAGCTAAAAAAGAGCGGATGGGCCTTGTCGCCGTCCGTGGTTGCTCCCCACACCCCATCTGGACACCATCCCACATCTTTTCACTCTCACTCTCTCCACCTGTCCTCCATCCCCTTCGCCCTCTTACTCCCTCCTCTTCTGTAATCACGCTCCTCTCTCTCTCCCTCCCGGTTCCCTTTGTTGCTTTGACGATTCGTGACGATCCTACGCCTTTGTCTGCTTCACCTATTACCTTTATCCCCCTCCCCATGCTGCCCGACCGTGACCTTTGACGGGACCCATTCTACCCGACTCATGGTCCATCCGATCTGACCCGAAGACTCATTTCTCCTGTCATTCATCCATTGCTTGCTGCCCTCGAACTCCATCCATCGCTCTTGGGTCATTGCTGGAAACAGGGGGAAACAGTACGTTATTTACGTGGTTGATTTCTCCCCAACTCGTGATGGTTTGGCCAAACCAGGTCCGGTCGTCTCGGCGTCATGCTGTTCTCCCTTCTTCTTTCAGCTCTTCCCTGTTACATTCTAGGCTTTTCTGCGCGTCTCACCCCGTTGTCTCTCCATTTCTCGTTTATTCGCAGTTACCCTCGACTTATGATCCATCAACAGACGCTGACTCCTCAGTACTACCTCCTCAACATGCCCTACGCTACCCCGACTTCCCCCCTACCCTCGCCGTCTCGCGAGCCCACCTCTTCACGGGGTCGATGGGCGTTCATGAATGAGGACAAGGCGGGGCCGAGTACATCGACGGGACCCATGCCCGGTATTCCGCGCCGCACATCTTCAAACACCCCTTCTCCCTCGATTACCCCTCGACGAGCCGTCTCACCACCCATGTCTCGATCGACGAGTGCGAGCCACCAGCCATTCGCCGTCCCAGGATCGCGGCCAACAGATGGCCTTCCCAGGAGAGCAAGTGAAGACACGCCGAGCTCGAGACAGGTCCCAGGGCTACCGGCAAGCAGCACTAATAACGGCACCCTCGGCCTTCGTTTGCATCCCAGCCCATCTAGGCCCAGACCCTCGGATTCTCCTCCCATCATGCAGCGGGGAAACAAGGATTCCATGAGTTCCACCTCTACCGTGGACTCTTCCTTGCCTGCCACGCCGCAGGACGAGCCCTTCGAGCTGCCCTCCCATCCCGCTCTCGAGGTGAGAGGCGCTCCTGTGTCCACAAAGGAGATGCCTAGGCTATCCAACGGTCATGGACCGGCAGTCCCCTTTCCCACATTCGAGCCGTCGCTCAAACCTCATCATCACTCCCGAGCTCGAACTTTCTCACCGATTCGCCCAGTCTTGACGCGGAATGGATCTGGTTCATCGCATCGCGGTACCGGCACGGGCTCGCTGCAAATTGAGTTCCCCCCGCACATCCCTACCAGCCGTACATCACGATCGACTGAGCTTGCTCAGTCACTTCGTCCCACGGCAGCTATGATTCGCAAGAAGTCTGGCGAGGTCGTCAAATCCTCGCTAAAGCAGCGCTCAATGTCGACTCCTGATCTCACACGACAACCCGACTCTGAGCCATCTTCACCAGGCGAGTCCCGACCATTTGGCGAGGAGAGGTCCAAAAGTGTACGCTTTGCTGGGTCCGATGATGCCGAGGATGGTCATCTGGAGAACGTTGTGGTCTTCATGCGCGAGCAAAAGGTCACAGCTGTCAGCAAGGCACTCGAGGGTCAGAGCGGTTACACGGAGACAGAGACAGAGAACGACCAGGACAATGATACGGATGCCTCAGACTTTGTCGAGTTCCGCACACGTCGAAACGAGTCGGCGCGGCTCATCGACGAGATGGCCAACGTACAGCTCCATGGAGGCAGTAGGGTACCAAGAGTACGCACAGACTTTGGTCCCGACACCCGCGGCCTTCTGAGGAACGAACATGTCATTTTGGAGCGCGTCGAGCTCCAATCCGATGCCCCTCTTGCGCTCAAGGGCACTGCGCTCGTTCGCAACATCTCCTTTCAGAAATGGGTGACCGTCCGATTCACCCTGGATCACTGGCAGTGAGTGCACACGGTTTTCTTGATTCCCGCTAAACCTGCAGGACCGTTTCCGAAGTTGCTTGCGCCCATGTTACTCACATCCCTTCTGCCACCACACAAGATGAGGGCTGGGATCGTTTCAGCTTCACCATCAAGCTCGAAGATTACCGCCGAAAGCTTGACGAACGCGTTCTCATGCTCTGCATCCGCTTCTCTGTCGATGGCCACGAGTGGTGGGACTCGAACAACGGCCTCAACTACCAGTTCTCATTCAAGAAGGTCGAGAGGCGTCGACCCGTCCGACATTCAGGTCCATCCGGCTTGCCTGGTGGCTTCTTGCGGCTGAACGACCCAAGCCACTCTACCCTCCCCGGCTTGAAGCATCGTACAGTCTCGCCCGCATCAGAGATTAGTCGAGCTTTCGGAGTTACTGCACCAGCGCAGCCCACTGGACCTCGCAACTGGACTTTCCCCAAGCTTGCAGCCGAGCATTTGTCCACAAACTCAATGCCACCGCGATCGGAATCGCCGGCGCTTTCCCCACCACCTCCCGCATCGTTCCGCGCACCTGGTCCGCCTGATGTGCACAACGTCCTCAGCCTCTCCAAGTACTGCGCGCCCTCGCCGCCCACGTCACCGCCGAAGGAGAGCAGCATTCCCATGCCGATTGTCACCTCACCGACAGAGGTCGACGGTGAAGAGGCTCCAAAGTCGCCCATGGCTGTCGTCGGGGGTCAGCTCGCCACACTGACTACCCCTTCGCACGCCACATCATCCTCACACGAGCGCAGATCGAGCTGGAATGGCGACTCGTCCAGCTGGGATTCGTTCGCCAAGGTTTTCGAGCACAGCGAGCCCGAAACCGAGACCGAAACCGAGCGGGGCTCGCATCTCTCGTCGGGCTCTACTGATGGCGAGGCGACCCCGGTTGCGAATCGAGCTCGCTCGCCGGTGGTCGGCCGCGAGTCGAGTGACGAGTCTTCGCCTGAGAACGATCGACCAGCTCTTGGCATGAAGCGATCTACGCATGACCTTCAAGCGCTGCTCAAAGATGATACAGGAGTACTCACTCCGCCCTCATCCAATCTCTCGTCGCCTCCCTCGCCATCCCCTCAGATTCTGCCTCAATTTGCTTCTCCCTCGATGTCGTTGACGTCGACCGGCGAATCGTCACCCATCAACACGGTCAGCAGTGACTCTGAGTTGGAAGCCGCTGGGGTCGACACTGCCTTGGGCCGCGGCAAGCAGTTTTCCAACAGCTATCAGGAATTTGTGAGTCTATACGACCCGCCTCCTGCTTCCAACTAATGGCTAGCTCGATCGCTTCTGCTTTTTCCAGCCACCAGCGATGACCTCAGACGAGGGTGTACCGTACTCCACCCAGAAAGCCTACGTCCATTCCTCTGGCACTGCTTCGCCTGTCGGATTTCCGTTCTTCTCCAACGCCTCCAACTCGCCAATTGGTACTCCTGTCCCTGGAATTCAGAACCGACAGGATCGTTCGAGTGGCTTTGACTGGTCTGGCGGCAAGACTGGCTCTCCCCAACAGGGCACACCTCGACCATCGCCTCCCACTGCCTACAGTCCGGCTCGCTTCGGCCTCCCCTCTTTCCCTCCGGCTCCCACACCACCCGAAACTCGCGCGTGAGCGCTTCTTGTCAAAAGCTCACGCGCGTCTTGTCAAAATCAGCGCATCATGCACGCATTGTAACAGCACCCACGACATGCGACGACCTTTTATCGCTTCAACAACAAACACGCTTGCATTGCTCCTCCACCCGCCCCCAAACGCAACACCGCATGCCCACATCAGCATCTTCAACAACATTGCCTCGCATGACTGCCAAAGACGGCTTCCGACCGCGAAACGGCGGGAATAGACTGTGTCGTTGTGAACTACGGATGTGATCGAGTACCCCCTCCCCCTCCCTGCCTGTTTCTTTTCCCCGTCCCGAAAAGTGTCATGTTTGGCCGGGGTCTGTTGATCAGATGTAGCCAAATAGAGAACCCCCCTTGCCTCGTACCAACTGTGACGTACCCTTGTGCCATATATACAGCTCGTATCCATAGATAAAGCCGGCATGGCGGCATGCATCCTTGCACTACACCATTACAAGTACTTGTAGAGAACTGACCTCCACCTGTACCTTGGGTGGCGGGGATTGGTGCCGACTCCTCCTGTATCTACATCTCCTTTCTTCTCTTTCCACGTCACTTCGGGTGATGCGCGTCGCGCTAGACCGGAGTGATCATCACAGCACAGCTTTCACTATCGCGACCCCGTGCCACTGAGCGTTGTACATCGTCAAGATGGTCATCGGTCTCTTGACCAAGGTGGTGGCGTGAGTTTGCGCCCATCACACCCTCCGGCCGTAGGGATCGAGTGGATGGTGCTGATGACCAGAACCACCGTCATCTTCCTTCATCCCGCATATGCATCCTACAAGGCGCTTTCTCTACCCGCTTCCAGCCCCGTGGCCGCAGATGCGATCGAGAGATGGTTGATGTACTGGGCGGTGCTGGGAAGCTGGACGGCCATCGAGTCTGTCTTTGGGTGGGGCTTCACATGGTGCGTCGTCCTCTCCTCGGCTTCCAGTGGTACATGTTAGCCGACGAGGGACGGGCTGATGCGTAGGGTGCCGTTCTATAACATTGTCAAGACGCTCATCTTTGCCTATCTCGCCTTGCCCTCTTCCGGCGTACGTCCTCCTTCCTCTCCGCTCATCCAGACTTGGTTGACGATCAGGGCGCGGCGTACATATATCGAACGCACTTGGCGCCTGTGTTCGCAGAGCATGAGAGCGATATCGACTCGTTCCTGGCCTCTCTGAGGGGGCGGGCGAGCTCAGCTTTGGCGGAAGGACTGGGATGGGTGTGGGAACGGGTCAAGGAGCAGCTCAACGTGGGTCAACGGTCATTGTATTATGTCGATTGGCGTTTGGCTGATCGTAGGTCGCGACCTCTGCTCAAGGCGCGCAGCAGCAAGGAGCTCCGCCTCCAGGCTACGACGTTTATCAGACTGGACCCGTCCAGCCGCCCACCTTGCAAGACCCCGCTAGCGGTGCTGTTCAGCAGCTTTACCGATCCGTATCGCGCTATGCTGGCCAGTGAGTTTGCCTCAATTTCGTAAAATCTTCCGCTGATCCGCAGCTACATGCCTCTAGCCATCTCGGCCCTCTCGGCTGCCGCTGCGTCAGCGACTTCGACGGCTCGCGGCGCCCCTCAAACACATCAGCCGCCTGTTCGCGCCGCGCAAGTGCCAGAGACGATGGATATGCCCGTTCCGATTCCTACACCGCGCTCGTCATCCTCGTCGCTGGGCGAGATCCGATCCCGGGCATACCAGATGGCTTCAGCACCGGCATACCCTCAGGCTATCTCCTCCGCCCGACTCGCTGCTCATCCAAGGTCAATCTCCTCGTCCCTGCCAGCCGGCAACGCCGAGCGTCCCGCCACGCCTTCTCAGCAGTCTTCCTCGGACAGCCTGAATTCCCGAGGCTCCAGCAAGTGGGCCGAGATGAGCTATGAGCATGTCGGGATGGACGAGGCGCGGGACGCGCCCACTATCACAACACCACAAAGGCCCGGCTCGGAGCGGAAGCGCAGCTCGAGCTGGTTTGGCTGGCCTGGGGCGGGCGACACGCCGAAGGGCAAGTCGGAGTGAGGTCAATATGAGCGGTTGTATCTGGTGAGCAGAGTGTACGATTCATCTGGCGCGATATGTATCAGATTTAGCCCCGCATATCTGAGATACCTTTGTCTGCACTCGATCGTCAGATCACGCAGGGACTTGGAGAGGTGCGACTATATCTATATTGCGAGTGCTGAACAAGGACGGGCCGAGTATACGGTTCCCGAACGGTTTCGGACGGGCACCTTGCAGCCCATCACCTTGAGTATCGGCTTACTCGAGTTGCCAAACCCCGCGACAGAGTCGGGAGCCCGACAAGGCGTCTCTGCAGCCCACATCATTGCGCGGCGAATCCTCAGATTCATCTTGACAGTACCCAGATCTGTCCGAGTGAAATGCGCCCGGGACCGCGGAGGATTGATCATCTGCTTGACCATCTGACCCTTGTCAACGTCAAGCATGTGCGCGGCTCCTGACGTGAGACATCGTGCGTGCCAGCGATGATGGACAACGGGCGGCCAGGGCAGCCGGAAAAGTTGCTTTGACCACTTCGTCTCAGGATCGATGCATGCCATAGCTCCTGCGGGCTCTTTCTGGTCGCGGTATGACGCTGTTGCGATCATGACCAATCGAGAGCTAGACTTTGAGAATCGGTCCTTTTGCCACAAGCGAGTGGGCACGTAGTATAGACAAATAACCCCGCCTCTCAGGGAGTGTGCCCGGCGAGGTGGACAAGGTAATAAGGTCGACCATCTACCGTCCCTCTCGCTCGCGAATACGCGGCAACCATCACTTCCGGGCATCGCCAGCGACCTCCGTGACGGTCGAGTCCGCTTGTGGAGCTTCATTCAAGTCGGACTGGTCGATCCCGCTCCAAATGATGAGTATGCAGGGATGTGCAGTCGCTCGAACAGGAAGAGGTCATGAGAGAGGTCAAAGAGTTTTGATGACGGGTGCCCGCTGCTCCGTCGCCGGGGCGGGGCGATCATCGAGCTTGCAAGCATCATCGACCTGGTGATCTCTACCTGTGTTCTGCTGTGCAGCACAAGCAAGTCCCGGTCGGAAAGGGAGACGAATTGGATGATGGACATAAATATGATGGACCGTGCGTTCAGATTCGCTGGAAGATAGTGGCAACTCGTGAACCTCTTCGCGCTGGAGCCTTGGACGGGTACTCTCAATTGCGTTCAACAAGGCCGATGGGCTAAAAGGTGGTGATTGAGGACTCGAGTGTCCACGAACATCATGGTGCCGCGATCCTGTGCCCGAAAATCGCTGTAAATGTGCGAGACTCGTCCTTCCGAGAAGAGCTCGTGTGGAAACGTACTGTACATGACCGACTTGTCAAGTACTACCCGGCGCAACAGGCGAAGCTGTCTCATGTCTCGCTTCGCTTGTCACGAGAGAGAGAGCGCTTCACGCCTTACGCGGGAACAGCTGATGGTTTCTGCGCTCGTGTCGAGGGACCCGAAGGCAGGATCAAATCTGGACCGACAGATATTCCCGGCCTCAGCGACCGACTTCAGACGCTCGTCCGGCTCGAAGGGCTACTATGGCGCGCTTGACCTGGCAGGAAAGGGTGGGAGAAATCATAGACATGAAGCATCTTATATAGAATTCTATGTACAGTGATTTGAAGCATCAGAATCATGAAGTCGGACGGGGATCAAATGGCAGAAGGCAGACAGTCCCATGGCCAGGCGAAACATGTCCGGTCCTCATGGCATCGTGCCAGAAGGAAAGTCTCTGTCTACAACATCCGGGGCCAAATTGCCGCCTGGGGTCACCGCCAAGTTAGTGCTGACAAACCCGATATCCCCATCGACATCCCTCGAGTGAACGAGCTGCGCATTTTCGTCATCGCTCACCGGACCGTAAGGGTCCGGCTGATCGACGGGATTGACGCCCTCACCACTGAGATCCTGCCAGTCATATGTCGCTTTGGCCCAGTGTACGCCCAGGAAGCGGAAGCTGTGATTGTCATTCTTCAACAGATCAGCCTTCGGGCGCTTTGACAGAAGCTCCACGACCTCTCGTTTACGCCCTCGACGAGGGATTGCCCAGTGACGACCACGATGTTTTCCGTCTTCGACAGCCTCTCGTGGATGGAGGAGGGCATGTGAAATATGTTACAAGACGGCGATCAATGCCCTTGACACTCGACTGGCCGGTCACTTTTGTTTAACAGATTAAAAGTCCCAAGTCTCCGCTTTGGGCGTGGAAGACGAAGGCGCAGGTTACAGGCGCGGGTTCGATCCGCACACCCGCATGGATGCCGCCTGCAGGGGGAGGCGCACGGTGTTGAACACGTGGCTTTCCGGGTTCCGAGAGTATCAACGGGCATCTCTCGAGGGGGAGTGTTACAAGACGGCGATCAATGCCCTTGACACTCGACTGGCCGGTCACTTTTGTTTAACAGATTAAAAGTCCCAAGTCTCAGCCCGAGACTACAGAGAGCATACGGGCTGTCTATCGAGCCGTCGCCGCCGCCGCAGACGCTCTAGACACCGCCACAAACCGAGCCGTCGCCGTCTACCGTCGCGGACGCTCGAGAGCAGTTCCTAGCCGTCAGAGAAGGCTAGAGGAAGAACGAGAACACCTCGTAAGCACACAGGGAGAGCGTCGGGCCTAGTAACAGGCGCTCTATCGCGAAAGTCGTCCCCAGCGAGGTATCGTTCCGCTGACGCACACCGTGCCGTCATATCTATCAAAATCAGCACCCCCGCGTGCGCACAGACCACCTTTACCTACCATTATCGCGATGTCTGCCACCAGAGTCAACATTGACGCGATCCCAAAGCTCTCGCATGATCCTGCATCATACGCCCCATGGCGGGCGGCCGTAGAAGTCGCTCTGCAGCTCGGAGACTGCTGGAATGCAGCCTTGGGCCTCGATCTCGAGCCAGGGCGCGTCGCAGCCACCGAGCGCCGCACTCGAGCTGGTTCCGTCATGCCGACAGGCTCGGATATCGGTGGGGCCATGACAAGCGAGGATAAGAAGGACTGGGAGAGGTGGCAAGCCCGAGAGAGCAGGGCGCAGGCAATGTTGAAGGGGACGGTTTCGGAGGCCGTTCGGCTCGACATTGAAGACCTGCTTGCTGCAGCCGATATGTGGCTGTATTGCGACAAGATGCACGAGGCCGATCTGCTCGAGAATCAGAGGATCGTGCACGCCCGCCTGTGGACGCTCGATCTCAGAGGCGACGCCTCTGCGGACGAAATGAGCGCTCATGTAGAGACGTTTTCCAAGGCGATTTCGGACGGCAAGCGCGTCGGGATCGTCCTGAGCGACACCGAGCGCGCTCAGAGGTTCCTCGCCACGATCCTGGACCCCGCTTTCAACATCGTAAGGGCTGAATTGGCCCCCATTGCCAAGGACAAGCAGTCCTGGGCCGTCGTGCTCTCAAAATACACTACCGAGATCGCGCGACGGCGGGCAAGGCCGCCTCAACGGCAAGGTAATGGAGGCGGCAAACCGCTCGCGATGGCTGTCGACCGCCGCCCTCGGTTCGAGAGAGACAAGACCAATGACGAATGTCGTCATTGTGGCAAGAAGGGCCATTGGGAGCGTGATTGTCGCAAGAAGGCCGCAGAGCTGCAGCGCGGTGGCCTGCAGGGCCGCGGCGGACGCCCTGCTCGGCAGAGAGGCGGCCGAGGCGAACGTAAGGGCGTCCAAGATCGCCAGGACGTCGCCGCAGCCGATAAGAGGATCACGATTCCTCCTAAAGCCGACTCGGGACTGCTCGCTGCAGCCCTGGAAGTTGACATGGATCCGTGGGCAGGCCTCACCGTTGCCGCCACCGAATGGGCCGAGCTCGATGACGACAGCGACGATCGCATCGTCTTTCCCGACCAGCTCGATGACCCGTGGTTCGAGAACGGGTCTGCAGAGTCTAGTAATGATGCTCTGTTCACCGCAGACACTCTGCAGGTCGAGTCAGAGGCCGTCGAGCCCGTCTGGGTCCTTGACAGCGGAGCTACCGACCACTTGACACCGCACAGGTCGATCCTAAAGCGTGTCCGTCGGCTTGACAAGCCTCGAGTCTTTGGGCTAGCAAACGACACAGCCACAATGCAGGCTGTTGAGGTAGGCGAGATAGATCTTGTCCTGTCGTCTGGGCAACGCCTCACGCTCCGAGACGTCTACCACGTCCCGACAGCTCGAATCAGCCTCTGCTCCCTGTCAAGGCTGCTGCGATGGGGCTGGCGGGCCGATCTTAAGGGCGACGGCGGGACGCTCGAGCGACGGCAGGAAAGGCTAGCTCTGCGGAAGAGAGGATCGCTTTGGACCGTCCGGCTCGGGACGACACGACCGACGATTCTGCTCACAACTGCCGTCGACACGCGCTCGCCGCTAGAAGCTGAACATCAGCGTCTAGGTCATATAGGCGTCGAGCGGCTCAAAGAGCTGGGTAGGAAAGACCTACTCACCGAGCCCTGGCGAGCCTATAAAGACGACCCATTCGTTACCGCTGCATGTGAGGTATGCGCCCGCACTAAGATCACCAGGCCGCCGAAGGCTGGTGACGCCCCGCTGCTCAAAGGCGGCGGCGACGGTGTCGGCGTTGATGTCGACATTACCGGGCCATTTGAGACGTCTGTCGACGGGTGTGAGAACATGCTCGTAGCTATCGAGCGCTCGAGCAAGATCCTGGGCGTGGTCCCGATAGGTCGCAAGTCCGAGGCATTCAACGCCTTGCAGCAGTTTATAGCCAAAATCGAGCGACAACTTGGAGATCGCGTCCGGGTCATCCGCAGCGACGGCGGAGGCGAGTTCGACAGCCTGGAGGCCCGCGCCTTCTATCAGTCAGCCGGGATACAGCATTACATGACCCCGCGCTACACGCCCGAGCTCAACGGGGCGGCTGAACGAACGATACGCACCATCAAAGACATGACAGCCGCGATGCTGGCCGACAGCCGTCTACCGCACGCCTATTGGTCTTTTGCGGCTCGATACGCAGCCGTGATCATCATGAAGCTGTCTGTATCAGCACGGACGGGCTTATCGGCCTGGAGCGCGCTTACAGGGCGTGAGAGAGGCCTAGAGTCCGTCCTACGATTCGGGCAGAGATGCCATGCGCAGATCCCGTCTCAGATCCGCCGTAAGGCGTCTTTCACGCAAGAGCGCGGCGAGGCGTGTCGGATACTCGGTCAGAGTGAGACCCAGAGCGGCTGGACCGTGCAGCTTGACGCCACGGGTGAGATTGCCCATCGAAGAGACGTCAAAGTGCTCGAGATGTCGAAGGACGATGAGGCCGAATTTGGTCACGTGACCCAAAGCGACCAAGCAGAGCTCATTCCTGTTGGATCGATGGGAGGCAAGATCGCCAGTCATTCAGGCCAGGATGAGAATAGAGAGGATCTGGAGGTATCTGGCGATCAGCCGGAGTCGGGGCAAGCTCAGAAAAATGTCGCTGGGGTGGAGATCTCAGAGGAAGAGCTCACAATCAACGATCCCGCAGTTGCCGTTTCCAACACACCCGAGCAGCCTCGGGTCCCCCGTCCGTCCCGTCTTCCTGTAGCCACCAATCGATCCAGAATTCCCGTTGCCGAGCGCTGGACGTATGTACCCGTCGCGGCGACACCTCTGCCGCAACCCGTGGCCACGAATGAAGCCGGGCGGCCGATCCGAGACAAGAGACCGCCACCAAAGTTCGGTGCGATCGTTGAGCGGCTGCACAGCCCTTTCGCCTTCCTCTCCGCCAATGCAGCCGACGGCCCCGTAATGCCTGTGGATCCCAGAAACCTGGCCGAGGCGATGGCTAGCGGCGACAGAGCAGAATGGATCGCCGCCATGGAGAAAGAGATCTCGAACATAGAAAGTAAGGGGAGTGTTGGAATAGCCTCCACGCGAGAGCTAATCTCCCTAATGGGTATTTAGTGTAATAGTAACACACCGGTAATCTGGGTGCGACTCCCGGAATATCCGATTACCTTTTAAGCCAACCCACGTTCAAATCCCAACAGGAAGATCCGGGGTTCGACCCCCCGCTGGGGTTCCATGTTACAAGACGGCGATCAATGCCCTTGACACTCGACTGGCCGGTCACTTTTGTTTAACAGATTAAAAGTCCCAAGTCTCCGCTTTGGGCGTGGAAGACGAAGGCGCAGGTTACAGGCGCGGGTTCGATCCGCACACCCGCATGGATGCCGCCTGCAGGGGGAGGCGCACGGTGTTGAACACGTGGCTTTCCGGGTTCCGAGAGTATCAACGGGCATCTCTCGAGGGGGAGTGTTACAAGACGGCGATCAATGCCCTTGACACTCGACTGGCCGGTCACTTTTGTTTAACAAAATAGGTAAATTAGTTCGCCAGACAGCGATGCTCGCGGACGATACGAGGTAATTCCTTCCTCAATCACCATGATGTCGAGCGGATCATTGTTACCTTGCAGATGAACGCCATCCGTGCTCTCGTAACGCCCGAAGTAGCTTGCGTAGATGCGGGTCGAAGACGGAGTCACCGTTCCCCAATACCCCTCCGAACCGTCCTCGCCGTTTGTTGCAACCCACTGGATGTTGAGCAGTTTGGCCTGGGTTTCGTTGAAAAATCCTTTCTGCTCTTCCTTCTGAAAGACCACCTCTCTCAGTTTCGGAAGCCGTTCGTGAGAGTACCACGTCATCTTCGCGTCCAGCTCTATAGAATTGTCATTCTCCCTGACCGCGGCACTAATGGTGCGAGGTTGTGGCTCAATCAGAATATGTTCGCCCGGATTCGTCTCATTCGTCAATCCGAGTGTCTCCTTCGCCTGCTCTCCATCCCGAGAGGTGGAGCTCCTATTACCCTCAGCAGACGGGCCGGCTGATGCAGCAGAGGACATTGCGCCAAAACCGACGTATAATTCCAATCACGGTCACTCGGTCAAACCGAGACGAAGGTGATGATCCGGATGATCCTGGAGGCACAAACAAGTAGGGCGTTGTCCAGTGTGAGAGTCGAGGGGCGTCTAGACACGGAGTGAATATATACAGGGAAAGCCGTTCATCTCGTTGAAGGGAGGGACTAGTATAGTTCTTCGGCCGAGAAGTCCTCTCTGCGCTCCACGCCAAGAAAGGTGAGCAGAGTTGTGGACTGCGGCGACTTGCCTCCTTTACACTTCCTCTGCTGGCCAGCCCATTCGCCTTCTCGAGGGAAGCGAGAGCCCGACTTTTGAGATCATGAACGTAGAAGCGAGTCTGCGCGGTTAATGAGGAGCGACATGAGTCACATCAGCAGGGACATATGAGGATCCGCGCATCATTCGGTTTCAATACTCCAGGAGCGGGACAAGCATTTATTCCCCTTTGTGTAGTTGAGGTATGTATGTACCGTGCAGAATCTCCACTGACGAGCTCAACCCTTGTCGATGATGCGGGCGTTGCTCAAAGGTGCATCTCAGAAAACGAAACGAGCGCTGGCAGACATGACGAACTACCCCTTTGAACAACCAACGGAAATCGACGAAAGCCAAGCCGAGGCGAGCGACCGCAGTCAACATCGATCTGGTTCTTCTTCGCCCAACGCTACATTTCTCATGACCTTGAAGCTGTCTGGCTTGCCTTTGCAGGGGAGACGGCGAGGCACCTCTCTTTGGTCTCAAAGAACCACGCTGCCCTTCACCAGATACGGAGAGCCTTGTCTGGTACAGGGAAAACGGGGAGTTCAAGTCATTATTCGGAGCGTCGAGGTCTGGCTCCCGGTACATCAGTGGGTCCCTATCGGATCCCAGATCCTCACAGTGCCATCTCGAGGCTCCTTGGACGACATGAACCGTTTCCAGGGCCAGAGACAGCGTGACTTGTGCTAGGAGTCATGCCTATTGAATCGTCACAGAGTGTCATACGATAGAATATACAAAGAACAAGAATGCTTCGTGAAATAGATACTGTAATACAATCTTAATGTGTGCGATGCTTCGCTACGCGAGATGTTAGAGTCACCTCTTGTCATCCGCAAGCAAATCCACCAGGCAAAATAAGGTTAACGGCTATCGGACTTGGCCTGTGTAGGAAGCAGCCACGCGTATACTTCCACGGTCCCTCCGAAAGTCCCCTCTGCTTGGGTTGAATGAGCGCCTTGATTTACGATGGGGGACGTAGGCCCCGCCTCGGCGTCCTGTGTTTTCTTCGTTGTTGCTGTAGCTCCGCCGTACTTGAGCAGAGGGACAAGGTAATGATGTCCGGAATGGCCCAGAGCACTGATGTCACCCTTCCAATCCATCCTTCCGGTCGGTGGGTGTGGGAGTGTTGGCTGGCCCAATGTGACCGAGGGCTCCAACTCAAACCTGGAGCTTGCGCCCGCACCTGTTGCTGTGAACATCAAAAGGAGCGATGCTTGGAAGGTGATCGAATATTCGTCGCGGTAGTCCGCCGCTGCAAGGTATACCTTTTCTTTGCCATCTGCGGCGCGAGGCAACCGACGGGCTACGTATACCGGCCGGCCTTTTCGGTCTTCGAACAAGGTCTCAGAAACTCTACCGCTACCCTCAGTCTTCGAACGTCTCAAACCAAGAAAGGACTTTTCTACAGCCGTAAGAGGAGTGCTGAGAGGTTCTGCCACAAACTCGACGCTTTCCACATGTTTCTTGAAGTTCTCCTGCATTGTCCAGCACATGAGTGTGAGGAACGTGTCAGGCCCCATGCTCATACGTCGCTCACTCTTTAAATAATGGTTGCGCGACATTGTCGTCGTTGAGTGAACGGTATTCTGGACTGTAAACGGCACCTAGATGCGAAATAGTGTCTTCCGGAACGAAGACGCTCGTCTTGCCCTTTCCAGTGGCGTGGCCAGTGTTGAGGTATGTAAGTAAGAAGAGAACAGCACTCGAAGACAGGAATATCCTAAATAGTTGGGTGATGATTTGTTGGCAGGGGAAAGCGAAGAGCACTGCCCCCTCCGCCTTTATTCAAATGCATCTGCGAGTGGAGCCAGAGCCATTTCATTCTTGAGGGGCCCGAGCTGAAAGGTAAGGTTGTCCGTGTCATCACCCCAGGTCACAGATCATGCTCTTGCCCGAGATCGCGTGGGCTCGGCTCGGTGCGAACCGCTCAGCTGGAAGGCTCATGCCGCGAGGGCTACCAAGGTGTGGAAAGCACTCTTCTACAGGCGAGAGCCTGATGTCGTCATGAACGTTGCAAGGCAAAGTCCTGAAATACACTTTCCCTTCATCGAGGGATGAGGCCAGATTTCCGTAGCTGTAAGTGAGGCAGGGTTCAGCGCCCGACCGCGTGCTAATCACAGTCCAGTCGAGGATCATGTGGCATAGAAGGTTATACGAACATCGGCTAAGGGCGAAGAGGCAAGAGTCGTAGAGTAGGGCGACAACAGGTTGAAGAACGACGCCTTCAATCCGTGCTAGTTCTTTTCCGGCCCCCGAGAGGCAGACGTTGCCCATAACAGACGCGGAAACAGAGCCCGTAGCCCTTCAAGAGAACACGAAAGTCGTCTCTCATGTGTTGAAGGCGCAGTTGCGAGCTCGCGAGAGTCATCGATGAATGGCGATCCGGCGACTGGTGATACGGCACCCATAAATTGGCGTCAGTCTTGACTGTACGTGCCATTTCTGAGCATGGTCCAAGAGGGACTGGTTTGGTATACCGGAGCAAGCTTGCGGAGAGGCTTTATTGATCAAGAGCTCGCCGACACTGCCGGGACCAGTACACATACTCTCTTCGTTTGCTTCCCCGGCAGCTGCATGCACTTTACCCTCGCCCGGCGGTTCGTGCCTTATCGGCCCCCACTGGGACTAGTCTCGCCTGGCCTTGCCCAATCTAGTCAAGGTATTACTGCGCCTCATTGCTTCCCTTTACCCCTCGTGACGCCTAGGCCATTCTCGCTGACGCTCCAAAATATGGCCAAGAGTGACGGATTTTTGGACAATGAGGTGACGTGATGTATGTAAGCAATAACGCAAGCGGTAGCCAGCAATCGGCTGGTATATGACATGTAGGCTGGGTGCACGTACTGGAACATTCATATTCCCGTTCCTCTTTGAGTGTTTCTGATCCACTCTCGTCCTCTGAATTCGGCAAAGGAACCGTGCCCGCAGACGTGGCTCTGCCGAAAGGTGCCACAATGGGTGGTGCCACAATCGATCGCGATTCAGTCACGTGACAAATGGAAAGCACGTGGACGATGTACTGCACCTAGCCGTTTCGTCCACAATTAGGGAATCTCCTAATGGTGGGCAAGGCACATTAGCGGCGACCTCCGATTTTTGTAATAGTGGACGAAACGCCTACCGACGAAACGAGTACGGGAAGGCGCAAGGGGTGGATCGAATCGCTCACGAGGTGCGGTCGTCAAAACATGCTGTCTTCTGACCTGCCCCGAGCCTGCAGCAGCACAGGCCTCCGACTGAGGAGCATGAACCGCGCGGGGACTGATTTGACCGTGCTCTTAGTCGACCTAGTCCTCAAGGCTCTGCATGACCCATCGGACGTCCGGGCTGGTCAAGGTAGAGACCCTGAAGGCTGGGAGCAGTCATATGCCGTGCACTTCTTCCTTGAGGCGCTTTAGAAGCTCTCCGTCTCAACGGCCTTTACCTGACGCCGCAGGGCACGCGCCTCTCCCCCCCCCCCCCCCCTGCGTGCGGAAGAAAGACCTCTGAACTGGCTGCCACCGTCCCGATGTGCCCCAAGTCCTACTTCAGGACACGATCGAGGTATTCATACAAGCAAGATCCTGGTGATGGACAGTAATGCGGAAAGTAGGTACAGAGGGTACGTATTGAGGGACATGAATCCCACAAGGAAAGCATCGGACATCCCCTGTGAGTCTCAGATTACTGCTATTCATTTGTGGGCCTCATGGGAACGGTGGTGTACGGAGTCGACCATTCGCCTCTCAGGTGGCCTTGAGGGCAGTGTATTCGGGGCGCTCATCTTCTCGGAGAACATATGTCGAGTGCACATGTCCCAGGCCAGGCAGAGACTGCCCATCATTCGACTCTGTCGCCCCGGGACGGTCTTCCCCACTATGGGACCTAACGAGATCACTTTCAGAGGCTTCGAGCGTGAAACTTTGCCCCTGGGCATCTTCGCAAGAGAGCCCGAGAACCTTGCGAGTGGCGAGGATTGCTCTCACTGTATCATCGGGGCACTCCACCATGATAGGGCAAGCATCCTGCTCGCCTGCGTCGCCGCGGAGGCTGAACTCGTCCTTAGTCGATAGTATGGTCTTGAGTGTATCACCGATGGACATAAAGCTGTATGCGTAATCAGATGGAGTGTAAGCATGAGATATTTCGTATTCGGACACACGCACGACGCTATCAGCGTCAGACAAGATAATGCTCGTATCAGTCTGGCAGGTTATCTTGCAGGAAGCCTCATTTAGAGGGTTTGTGCTCCCTCTTCCAACGACTTCTTCCTTCACATCACTTTCTTGGCGTTCCTCCACCTGAAATACCAACTCATGCGTGCGTCGTGCATGGACCTGAAACATCCCAAGGCGGTATACCAGCTCGGGACAGCAATCACTCTCCTCAGACTTGCCCATTGCGTGGCTGATAGCAACTCAGGTGCGATTGAATGAAATCGGATTACCGATTTGCGGTGATAGTGACTCGGCTGGACTCGGGGAGGGGGGAATGGGCCGGAATGATAGCACCTGAAGTGGGTGAGCCGGGTGTTGGAATGCAAGACGAAGCGAGAGGGCGTAAAGTGGACGAACTGAGAAGATACCACGGCCTTCGAGGTGGCAGAACAAAAGTGCGAAAGGCCTGGACCCAGCCAGCGAAGCTTGTCTCGTCGGAGAAGTGAAACTCCTGTCGGGAGAGTGATTGATCTCCTCTTCACTGATCTCCTTTGCAAGGCTATGGTATCAGAAACAACGGCGAGATAGCTTACATCGTCAGGGAAGAGCTGGGCGCTTATCGTAAAGCAGAGGCGGTCGTGTGAGGCGTACGAGATGAGTCAGCTCGTGACGCATCATGATTCCGGGATCGTCTTGTCTGCGAGAAGTCTGCTGCTTGCCTGGGTTGTCCGACTGTGAGAGGAGGAGATGCACCGCGAAAAGCGCTCATCGTCGAGGTTGGGCGGCGAATGCCAAAATTGCCCAAAGCGGAAGTCGCCGAGGCAAAAGAAGTCAGGCTCGTCAATGTCGCCATTCCGTTCGGCCGGTCGACGAAGCCCAAAGACAATATATTGCTAAGCAACGTCGTCGCTGTCACTTTGACTCTTCCTCTTTCTCAGACTCTCACAACGCCTTCCATCAGCGTGACTCGACTCTTGTCGCACACTTCGAGCCAATAGTACCAACCATGGTGAGCTGCTTGTTGGTCGCGCCCGCAGGACGGCCCACGCTGATACTCCAGTCTCCTACCACCGCACCGACCGCGCCGGCGTATTACTACGATGTCAAGATGACCTGCGGAGGGTGCTCGGGCGCCATCGAGCGTGTGCTCAAGAAGAACATTGCGGAGCGTGAGTCGACCGTGCTCGCCACCCAAAGTTTCTGCTGACCTGGCTTCTCTCGATTCTTCGCGCTGACTCCTCTTCCTTCGCTTCCTGCTCCTTTCGCCTCGCTCCTCCCTCGTGACGGCTCTTCGCTCTGGTGGACCTCTCTACCGCCTCTCTTGCCTCGCCGATATGGTTTCCACAACAGCCAACCAGTTCATCGTTTCCTTGCCCTCGAAGCAGGTCCTTATTTGGGGCCCGAACTTGCCCGACTTTGACGAGATCACTGCCAAGATCAAGAAGACCGGCAAGGAGGTGACCAACGAGAGGAGGATTGAGGCTGGAGGCGAGGTGCCCGTCATCTCGGCATGAGCTTGATGGAGGGCACGCTTCCTCGACTACCTTCCTCGCCCGAGACCCGTCTTATCGCTCAAAGCGCATGTATGTATATACACTCCGACCTGATTTGTAACTACATGCATACAACAGTCCGATGTTGCTCGACCTCAGCATTCCTCGCCGGGTCCGCAAATGTCGTCAGAGCCGTCCTCGTCGTCGTCCTCGTATTGATGATCCACGGCCTGCTCAGGCTGCCGCTCCACCTCGTCATGTCCTTTGAGCGTACTTGACATGCTCTCCGCCCAGTCGTCAAACACGCCCTTGCCTCTCCGGTCGTCCTCATCATAGCCGCTTGCTTCATAGTGAGGTCGAGACGCCGTGGGTCTGGCTGATCCCGCGGATGCTGAGGCGGTGCCGAGGGGGTCGTCGCCGCAGCCACAGTCATATGTCGCGTCCAGGGTCAGGCAGTCGAACTCGGGTTTGCCCAGCCTGGCGTTGACTTGATTATGCACATGACAGAGCCACAAGCTGGCGGACTTGCGAGAGCCAGTCTGCTCGTTAGGTTGAGACCGGGATGCCGAAGAGACGTACCTGAGGCGGGTACTCTTTGAGCAGCTTCTGAAATTCGGTGGCGCATTCTCCACAGGGGTACAGGCGTGAGAAGAGGTGGAAGAACCCTTTGAGCGCCTGGCGGTCTTCAGGCGAAGGTTCCTGCTAGTTAGCTGCCGGGTCCTTATCACTAGAGCGACTGACATCCGGGTACCGCAACGTCATGAGATGCAGTACGCGCCATGCCGCCCTTCCCAGCTCGGCCCTGCCCGTCAGCCGACCACTTTCCTTGTATGCCTCAATCTTGCCGGCTCACTTGGCCGTCGCATTCCCCAGCTTGGGCATGATGACATCGCCAGTCATCCACGCGTCGCTACTCGACGACGTCCAATCCGAGTGCCCACTGCTCGAACTTCCCTCTTCAAAGTCCTCCTCGCTATCTAGGACCTTGCCCAGCGGCACGCGGCCCGTTCCGTCGCCCTCGCCACCAAAGGCCAGCTCATCTTCCCAATCCCGCACATGCTCTTCCTCGATGTCGGGCGCCTTTGGTGTTCGGTAATGCGGCGAATCGATTCCGCCCGCTTCGTAGGTATTTGGAACGCCCGGTGGGCTGTGCGATGAGCCAGGATAGAGGAAGTAGAGCGTAGGGACAGCGAGAACGAGGAAGGAGACGAAGAATAGACGGGCGAAGCGCGTCCACGGTGTCATCTTCCTCTTAGCACCTTCTAGAGACTCTACAGAGCCATATAGCGCCGAGGTGCAATTCTGCTGCGCCGCCTGCGGATTGACAGGATCTGGAGAGACAATGCAGAAAGAAGCCTCGATGCCGTGGGATGAAACACGCCGAGCTTGGGAGACGCCAAGCGGTGCCTCCCGGCTCACCCGGTCCTTCAGGCCCCTCAACGGTGACTCCACCCGAGAGACGTCTCTGCAAGTGATGCATGTCCCCATACTTCTCTCTTGCAAACGATAACATGCATACACCTTAGCTGCTTACGTCGTCCGTGAGTCCGAGTCCGTGCCAAGGGCAGTCGTGGGTTCCGGGTCCAATCGGGTCCGAGCGGGAAGTCTTGCGCCACGTTGACCATCCGACGCGTCAAAACACGGGTCCCTGATCTCTTTCCCCTTGCCCCTGGCAAGTCCCATGAGCATAGTCAGATGGTGCGAGACATCAGACATCTACAGAGTGACCCTCCTGCATCTCAACAAGTCGACCTCGACAGCAATCATCCATTCTTACTCTAGCTGGGCTCTTTATAATTTCACTCACTCCATAGCACCAGGCTGCGGCATTGATCAACCCTCCACACGCGTTTCATCCGGGTTCCACCAACAATAGGCCTTCATCGCACACACAACTACGCACATCCGTCCGCTGGCCGCCGGTGTCAAACTCATCGACGCGTCCTTTGCACCCCATCGACCTCGTCACTCATCCCCACATGACCGACGCAACTGTATAATCTCATCTTGTCTCCCCCTCTTAATCTTCCAGGATGGCCGTGGCCTCTGGCTCGACCGCCCCGACAATCACCTCGCCTCTGTTGGCTTGGCCTGCCAGACCGTCTGCCCGATCATCGCCAATCTCCACTCCTTCAAGCACCACGTTCGATGACTTTGCCACCAGTCGAGGTGCATCTGGGAGCAATGTCAGCTTGTCGACCTTCGGAGTCGCGTCTGCGTCCATAGCAGACGAGACTGCTGGCTACTCGCCGAAGCACAACACCCCGACGGTCAACATCCAGTCTGACCCGTCCGAAGCTGGCAGCGAGTCGAGACGGTATGCTCCACCGACCAAGCCTTTGTCGCCAAGACAGCTGGGAAGGATAGCCCAGTCGTTTGGCATAGTCGTCCCAAGTGTCCCTCATTCGCCCACGCTCATTTCACCAACACTCGCATCACCCACTCTGTCCACCATTTCGGCTACCTCCTCATCTCGACCGTCAAAGTTCCTTCCGGCTCCTGCTCGGGCTTCACAGCACCTATTGACTGTCGTCCCGCCCATCTCAATTCTTCCAAACAAGCTCAGTTCTTCTACCGATGCTGCGGAGCGAGCCAAGCGATGGAGAAGGGGCAGATTGTTGCCCCTGCAGCCGACTTTAGGCGCAATGATTCAGGCCATTGCAAGGGAATATGGTCTGCCCTCCACAGTCGGTGTAGGCGTCTACCTGGTGACTAAGGAAGCCTCCCGCAAGGGCAAAGAAAGGGATAGTGCCTCTTCTTCTTCTTCGATCAGCTTTCATGGGGACGACCTCGGACCGCTTATCTCGTCGCATACCTGGTCCACGCTCTTCGGGCATTACATTCGCTCTGCGCCCGCCTCTCGCTCATCGACTCCATCCACCACACCGGTCAAAGGACCCGGGTCTTTGGGAAAGGATATGCCCTTCCCCGCCAGCCCATTATCGCTCGTTGGGAAGGTGCCGAGATCAAATAGTGCACATGGGCTGGATGCAGACGGGCAGCACACTCCGACCAAGTCTCGTTCGGCTGATCCCTCAAGGTCGACTGCCTTATCAGCAGAGCTGCCACCGACACCGGCATCCGCCAGTTTGCCCATGTTGTCGGGTGGCTTGCCAGACGTTCCGACCTCTTCGCCTGTAGTAGGCAGCATTGAATTCGATATCGATCCCGACATCGCGACGTGGTGGGAGGATTGGCATAAGAGCGGAGCAATGCATCGGCGGAAAACCTCGACGCTGTCGGATACGGGCAGCGGCTTGCGTGAGTTGCGCCTGCGGCCCGCAATCAAGTCAGATGTGCCAAGATTCTTGCGAGAGGTTGACCCGAATACCTCGATCACCTCTTCCAACTTTACGAGTCTCGACGATAATGATTCTCAAGACGGCTCTCATAAATCCCAGAGCCTGGCAGATCCGTCCGACTCTCTGGCGGAGATTTTCCCCTCTGGAGCGACCGAGTTTGCCATCCTTCGACATTCACAACCTTCACACGAGAGTAGACGTCTATCGATACATGATTCGGGAAACCACCATATCATATCGGCTTCAGCCAGCGTGAATTATTTCCCCGACCCCGATTCTTCCGGATCCGTGGACGAGGAGAAGCCAGTTGACGAGGGAATGGAGATGTTGGCGGCACCAGAAGATCTGCTTTCCAGCGCAATGCCTGGTGATGCAGAATTGGCCGAGATCCACCGTCGTGCTTTAATGGACGGGGACAAACGAGGCAGTGGACTCGTCATGTCCGAGCAGCTGGACACGCTCGAGAAAAGTCAGTCGACGGATTTCAACTTTAAGTGACTAGCTAACAGACAGTCATGCGCCAGCTGTCCCCCAGAGAGATCAGACTGACTTCTCCGAAAGAGTTGACACCGCGGATGGCCGCAAAAGTCGCTCATCTCCAATTCCCCTCAGTGCCAAATTCGCGGCAGAGACTGTCTAAACCCGCGTCGTCTCCATTAATCAACGGCTTCACGGATCCTTCTCGTCCCCCATCAGTACAGGCATCGCTTGCACCTGCCCTTGAACCATCGACCGAGCCGCGCTTGCCTCAGAAGGACTTCCAAGACGATCTGGAAGAGCCCTCCATGCCCAAGACGGTCGATTTGTCTGATTCACCACGTCCTTCCTGGCCGTCTGTACCGTTTGCGCGAAATCCCGAATATCCCTCGCCAACAGGCGGTCTACCTGGCAAGGCAGCATCTTCAAAGCCAGGTTCTTCTCCTATAAGTGCCGAGACACTCAAGCGGATGCAGGACGACTTGCCTGCTCGACCAGCCCGGACTCCTGAGTGGCGTCCGCGAAGACCACAGCGGCCGCCATCGCCCAATCTCGGTCACCAGAGGACGCTCAGTCATTCTCTGTCGCCAGAACATACGAGTCAACTTGCCAAGTCGCCACCGACCCACGTCACCGCCACTGCGCCGACACCGGAGAGTTCCCAGTCGCCAGCATTCGGATCGCCTGATGAGAAGGATAAGCAAAGGAGGAGCCTTGGAAGGAAAGGGAGCGGAATTCGAGGACTCAGGCAGCAGATGTCTGCAAAGAATCTCAACATCGTCTGGAAGAAGGACGAGCAGGCCGCCCATGCTCTCCCTCAGCGAAGCGTGTCCGACACGGTTGGCCTCTTCAAGGGCGGCGTACAGTCGGACGCGAATTCGTCTTTCGCGAGCTTGACTTCCGCTCCGAGATCGCCCTCAGCTACAGTCAGCTCGAGTGCGAGGGGTTCGGCATCCATCGATGCAGCCCTCCCTAGCCCCGCGTCGCCTTCTTCTCCCGCGACGGCCCAGCATCCGGCAAAGAGCCAAGGATTCGCCAGTCGCATGTTTGGCGGCTCGTTCTCTTTTGGCCGTAGCCGATCCACCTCTGAGCGGCATGAGAAATCTGATAAGCATGAAAGGTCCGAGAAGGTAGAAAAGGAGAAGCGATCGTCTCGCAAGACCAGTGCCGGGGGCAATCACGATCTGAACATCTCGTCTCCGCTAGTCGCGTCTTTCCAGCGTCTCCCGAACTCCGACTCTGATCAGGCCCTGGCAGAGTTTGGCGCGAAATCGCCATCAATGTCTTCGCCGCAAATCCCGTCGGGGTCCGAGCTGTCACCAAAAGTACGCCAGAACGGCTTGCCGGGCTTACAGTCTCCCGCCTCGCCCCACAGCGTCAGGCGTAAGCCCGTCCCTGCTCCTCAGAGGTCGACTGGATCTGGGGAGCATTCTGGGATCGCAATGTACGAGAGCAAGAGTATGGTCAGCATGGCGAGTTTCGTCCTGGAAGACCCGCCGAGACGGAAGGGGTCGCAGAAGAATAATAGGTCGGGCGAAAGCCCAGCAGAGATGGGCATGGCCATGTAGGCTATCATAATTTGTTGTCACACTTTGCTTTTGGTCGCTCCTGCATCGAAGGGTGTTGAGCAGACGTTGTAGCCATGCATGTCAAGATGTCGTGCCTCCATCAACCTCGCCTGGCCAGAACAATCTCAGGCTGTTCTCCCAGCACTGCCGCGCTAATTCCTCCATGTTCACCCCACGCAGGCCCGCGACCACATGCGCTACGAGCAAAACGTCGGCCGGCTCCTGGCGTCCCTTCACACCTGTCTCAGACGTCCATGATTGTGGTTTCACGCGTTCGAGGTGTAGGGGAGAGCTCGCCTCGGGTAGATAGGACTGGGAGGCATGGGTCGAGGTGATGGAGCACCAAGGCGAGTCTGTTCGTTCAGTTCATACTTGTGGCTCAGTTCTCTGACTGACCAGTCTCTAGTAGAAGACGATTTGCCGGGATGCTCTTGACTACCTCGAGGTTGTCGGGCAGCTTGAGCGAACATCCGTTGATTCCGATGTACAAGCCCATATCAACTAGCTCCTTCGCCTCCTCTCTCGTGCCCGTGAAAGAATGCACTACGCCGCCATACCAATCGGGACTCCACCCGACCTCTTTCAGCGTTTTGACGAGATCGGTGTGGGACTCCGGCGTCCGAGAGTGGAGAAAGAGGGGCAAGTGGAAGGTCTGCGAGAGTCGAAGGAGCTCGGGAAGGTATCTGAGCTGAGAATCGCGGGGCGAGTGGTGCAGCCTGTCGTAATCTGTTAATGAGCTCGGCCGCATCCAAAGAACCGGGAACTCAACATACCTAATCCTACTTCGCCTATCGAGATGATGCGCCTCGAGCCTCCTTCTCCTCTATCTTCGTCGATGAAGGACTTGAGCTCTTGGAGATATTGTTGCGCACCCTGCGGGTGGATATCTATCTCGGAGGTGCTGGTGGGGTGCACGCCGGCCGTGCAGTGCAGGTCTATGGCTTAGCTTGGCCTGAGTATGTTCGACTGCGGTTCTCACCGTACTTCTTGGCCATAGCCAGAGCTTCTCGCGACTCAGCGATTGATGTTCCTGTCAAGAGCATCTTCTTGATCCCCCGCTCTCTGGCTCGAGCCACGACGCGGTCCACATCTGCTTCGTGTCGCGGCTTGCCATGATAGATCCCCTGAAACATCGGGTCGGTCAGATTGACCGCAATGTCTGGTCCGTAAGCTCTGCTCCATAGATTTGGCAGACCTACCTGCGAACTGCATGGTGATCCCTGAAGCGTTGCTCAGTCTGTATCTCTGTGCCCTCAGCGCCGTTGCTAGCATATGGGCAGAGATGCGAAACTGTCGCAGCGCCGGGAGAGGTGGACATGGAAAGTGGAGGTCCTTGGAGGAAGCGGGATTTTGTTATTGCCGGCCATGTGGCGCTTCCTGCTCTCCTTCTGCTCACCAGGCAGAGATATCGACGCTTCTTGACCATTAACAGAGAACGGCAAGCAGGGGCGTCGTCACCTCGCTCGACCCGCAACATGGCCTCGTCCTCCGTCCTGACCGACCTCTCCTCCCGCTTTCCCATCACGTACCCGATCCCAACACCCCTCACCCATCCACATCTCATCTCCTCACAGGACCTCACCACTGAGGAAGATCTCATCCACAATCCCGAGAACCTGCGGTCTTGGCTATCTTATATCGGCCAGGTCAAGGACAGAATAGCCAAGAACCTCCCGGAACCATCCTCGCCCCCTTCACCAGAAGAACGACTGCTCGGACCTCTCGCCTCTTCCGTCGCTCGCGATGGCCTGCAGCAGCTCGTGTGTATCTACGAACGCGCCCTGGCCGTCTTCCCCACCTCGTACAAGCTTTGGAAGTCGTACATACTTACTCGGCAATCGTATGTCCTAGGGGAGCCCACAGCCGAAGCGAGAGCGGCCCGGCAGCACCAGGCGAAGCGCGGTGCGCAGTACAAGACCAATGTCAAGGAGATGCTGGATGGCGCCGAGGAAGCATATCGATGGCAGAAGCCGCTGGATGGGGTAGTTGGTTATGAGGAATGGAGAAGTCTCTTCGCTACTGGGGAGAGGATGCTGGCGTGGATGTCGCACTTGCCAGTTCCCTGGCTGTTGCATCTGTCGACTGTGCTTCATCCCAATTGCCCGTCAGTGTTCAAGCGGACCTACGCGCGGAGAACATTTGACAGGGCTCTCCGGACCCTGCCACCGAGTCTGCATGGTCGTATCTGGGCTTTGTACTTGCGCTGGGCCGAGATAACTGGTGGCGAAGCTGGAGAGAGGGTCTGGCGGCGATTCTTGAAGGTGAGCCCCGCGACTCATCAGCCGCGATGTGTAGACTGACGGCTAGGTCGACTCGTCCCTGACTGAACGGCATATCAACTATCTGCTCGAAGCCAATCCACCTCAACCGCTTGTAGCGGCGAAATACTTGCTATCCCTCGCGCGAAGAGCGGCCAAAAACGTCTTCGCCTCCACCGAGGGCAAGTCTCCCTACCAGCTATTCGTCGACTTCTTGGAACTGGTCGAAAAGTATGCCGAGGATGTCGGAATGTCTGAAGAAGAGACTTTGGCTCTGAAAGCGACCCAAAACCCGGAGGAAGCGGACACAGAGGGGCCGACCGATGAAGCTCAGGCAGAGCCTTCATCCAGCTCAAAATCCGAAGCTGCCAGCCTAAACGGACGATTAATGCGAATAGCAGGTCCACCTGTACCAATGGCTGATCAGCTGGGTCAGGTCATCAAGCCACCAAGTGTCCAGAAGGCGGCAGGGAAAGAGCAGGCGGATGATACGGTAGTTGAGGATGAGGACACCGACCCTACCAATCCACGTTTGCTGGACGTGGAAGGTGTTGTCGAGAGGGATGGACTGCAGGTCTACAAGGATCAGGCTGGACGTCTATGGACTGGGCTAGCCACGTACTGGATCAAGCGAGGCGAGTTTGAGCGAGCGACAGCGACTTTCGAACGAGGCCTAGCAGTTGTGGTCACAATACGTGACTTCACCCAGATCTTCGATGCGTATGCCGAATTCTCCGAGACCATGATCTCGACTCTCATGGACGCCCTTGCCGATGAGGAGAACCTGGAGGACGAGGATTTCGACGTCGAGGATACCGAGAAGGATTTGGATGAGAGGATGAAGGCATTCGAAGGTTTGATGGACCGACGGCCGTTCCTGGTCAACGAGGTCTTGCTGCGGCGGAATCCGAACGAGGTTGTCGAATGGGAGAAGCGCGTTGCGCTCTATGGAGATGACGACGAGAAAGTGGTCGAAACGTATCTCAAGGCTCTCGATATCATCAACCCTCGAAAAGCGACTGGCCCATTATATCCGCTATACGTCAACTTTGCCAAATTCTACGAAGAAGGAGGCTTCAAAGATTCCGAGACCGGCGAACCACGGAACGAGCCGTCCTTGGAGGAAGCGCGGAAAATCTTTGAAAAGGGGACGAAGGTGGCTTTCAAGAACGTGGACGAACTTGCCGAAGTCTGGTGCGAGTGGGCCGAGATGGAATTGAGGAACGAGAATTATGATGAGGCAGTTCGGATCATGCAACGTGCGACGACAATACCGAGAAATACCAAAGTCGACTTCTACAACGATTCGCTTCCCCCTCAAGCGAGACTGTTCAAGAGCCTCAAGCTGTGGAGCTTCTACAGCGATCTTGAGGAGAGCATCGGCAGTGTTGAATCCACCAAGGCTGTATACGACAAAATCATGGAGCTCAAGATTGCAAATGCCCAGGTCATCGTCAATTACGCGTCATTCCTTGAGGAGAACAAGTATTTTGAGGAGAGCTTCAAAGTGCGTCAGGCAGGAATTTATACGATCGGGAACTGACAAATAGGTATATGAGCGGGGCATCGAGCTGTTCCATTTCCCGGTTGCTTTCGAGATCTGGAACATCTATCTTTCCAAGTTCATCAAACGCTATGGCGGCAAGAAACTGGAGCGGGCTCGAGATCTCTTTGAACAGGCTCTTGAGAGCTGCCCAGCAAAGTTCTGCAAGCCGTTGTTCCTCATGTACGCCAAGTTGGAGGAGGAGCATGGCCTCGCCAAGCGTGCTATGGGCATATACGACCGCGCCGCATCTATGGTGCAAGACAGCGATAAATTCGAAATGTTCACCATCTACATCGCGAAGGCCACAGCGAACTTCGGTCTACCCGCTACTCGCCCAATCTACGAGCGAGCCCTCGAGGTTCTTCCGGACAAAGGTGCCGCTGAAATGTGTCGGCGGTTTGCAAGGATGGAGCGCAAGCTTGGAGAGATCGACCGGGCGAGGGCTATCTACGCCCACGCCAGCCAATTTTGCGATCCCCGCATCGAACCCGAGTTCTGGCAAGAGTGGAATTCCTTCGAGAGTAAGTCATATTCTGCTTGTCTGACCTGTCCCATGCACCACCACGCTCACGAGCAGTCGATACCGGCTCGGAAGATACTTTCCGCGAGATGCTCCGCATCAAACGTGCTGTCCAAGCATCCTTCAACACTGAAAATTCGTTCATCGCAGCACAGGCCGCTGCGGCTCAAAAGGGCACAGAAAAGCCTACAGATGCGGCCAGAGCGGCTGCTAAGGACGCTGCGGATCCTATGGCAGCGATGGAACGGGAGATGGAGACGGCGGCCCCGTCAAGAGCTAAGGGTGCCCCTGCGTTCGTGGCCTCAACGCTGCACAAGCAGAATGCCAATGGAATCGACGAGGCGGAGGGTGGTGCAGACAGCGGCGTTGTCAATCCAGATGCCATCGCCGTGGACGATGATGATCTATGATGTGTAGCTGCATGGTGGCTATGCATTGTCTTTTAATCGCCGGTACGAAGGTGGAGGTTGTTCCACGTCGAGCTTGCTGGAATTTGGCCGGTTGGTTTCTTTTGCTTTCCAGCTCATCAACCTGTTGCCGACTTGCAGAGGCCAGAATGAGGGTCTTTGGGTTGTTGTTGGGTGTCCTTGCAAGTGCCCTTGCTCTGGCGGGTGCAGCTCCCGAGTCTGAGACTTTCAAATACGAGGTGAGCAACACTGACTTCCTGCCGTTCGCCCTACACGAACTACCCCCGGAGAGGGATGCTCACATCAGTCTGACATAACCCGCTTGCGTTCTCTTGTCATCCACTCCCTGTACTCGCACAAGGATGTCTTTCTCCGCGAGCTGCTCAGCAATGCCAACGACGCTCTCGAGAAACTACGGCTCGTCTCGTTGACTGACCGGAGCGTTCTCTCCAGCGGGGAAGCCAATGTGACGATTGAAGTACGGCTGGACGAGGGTGGAAAGACTGGCGAGCTGGTCATACGAGGTGAGCTGCATTTGTCTGGCAGGACTGGACCGTGAGCTGAGCCGTTAGACACTGGAATAGGTATGACCAAGGACGAGCTGGCCAGGAATCTGGGTACCATTGCTCGGAGTGGGACGAGCGAGTTCCTGAAGAAGGCTGAGGAGGGTGGTGGTGGGGCTGACGGCAATCTCATTGGACAGTTCGGTGCGTCTTGCGCCGCTGGACCCTTCGCAAAGGACAGGCTGCTGATTGTGGTTAGGTCTGGGCTTTTATTCCTGGTGAGCGCAATGGATGTCTCTGTCCCGCAGCTGAGGATATCCAGCTTCCTCGTCTCGCCCACCGTTCAGGTTTCCTCGCTCCCCCCTGTCACGTCGTATAATCCAGATCCGCAGCAGTACACGTTCGTCTCGTCATCCTCTGGCGATTCGTTCGAGATCTACCCCGATCCTAGGGGGAACACTCTCGGCAGAGGGACCGAGATCGTCTTGTCAATTGGCGAGGAGGATGGGGAATTCCTGTCGGTTAACAAGCTCAAGGCTCTCATGTGAGCTGACTACCTAATTGCTCTATGGTAGCTCATAATCCCGCAGCGACAAGCATTCTGCCTTCTCGACCACTTTCCCCATCTACATCAAGGAGCGCAAAATCACCAAGACTCCCTTGCCGCCACCCCAGTCTGTTCCAGCGGACGGCGATCCAGACGAGTTCGATGACGATCTTGATACGGATGACCAGACGCCAAAAGAGGAATCTTTCGAGACAAGCGTCGAAGAACAGTGGATCCGAGTCAACGACAAACCCCCTCTGTGGATGCGTGACCCCAAGGATGTGACCACTGAGGAGTACGAAGAGTTCTACAAGGCAGTCGCGAAAGATCCCTTCGCCGAGACATTGGGCTGGTCACATTTCAAGGCAGGTTGAGCTGCCTGCCCGTGACACCTTTAGCTCATTGCAAAGGGCGACACGGGGTCTGGCTTTTCCTACCGCGCCATCATGTACATCCCTGCCAAGCTACCAAAAGATTTTTGGCAGAAGATCAACAGCGGCATCAACAACGTCCGCTTGATGGTCAAGCGCGTGTTCATTACCGATGACCTTGGAGAAGAGTACATGCCGAGGTGGTTGAGCTTCCTCAAGGTGACTGTGGATGGTGAGTCTTGTAACTGGGACCGGAGACCTGGCTGACCGTGCAGCTGATGACCTGCCGTCAGCTCAATCGATAGCCTTCTTGCCCCGCTGACCCGCAGACTCAATGTTTCCCGGGAAACTTTGCAGAACAATCGCTTCCTTCAGCAGCTGCAGAGAATCCTTATACGAAAGGCTCTTGATCTGTTCACGAAGCTCGCTACGGATGAGCCGGAAAAGTACAAGGAGGTCTCGAAACTGTATGGCAACGCCCTTCGGATTGGCATGCTCGAATCGCAGAAGGATAAAGTCAAACTGGCGAAGCTGTTGAGATTCGAGAGTACACGGACGAATTACACTTCTTTGGAAGACGTGAGTCATATCTGCCTCTAGCTGACGTGGTTGACAGCACAGTATGTGGCGAACCGCAAGGAGGGGCAGAAGCAGGTGAGATAATCTCCTCGATTTTGACCTTGGTGCTGAGATGAGATCTACTATATTGCCGGGGCAGGCGAGAAGGCCGAGGCCCTCGCAGCATCGCCTTTCGTGGAAAAGCTCATCGCCCGAGGGTATGAGGTTTTGCTGCTCAATCTGCCGTCAGACGAGCCCATGATGTCTGCACTGGGCAATTTCATGTGAGTACCGCTTCCAAGATTAATAGTCAACTGATCTCAAGGGGTATGAAGGCACAGGATGTGTCCAAGAAGGGCTTGCAGTACGGGGACGAGGACGAGGATGAGGCAGAGAAGAGGGAGCTTGAGGCGCAGAAGGTCGCGTTCAAGCCTCTGACAGATTGGCTGCGTCAGGATTTGGCCGGACAAGTCAGTGATGGTGAGCATTTTAAGCCGCCTTCCGCGCAGCGCTGACATACCAGTCGTCCTCACCAACAGACTCGTTTCCTCACCTTGCACAATCGTCGTCGGTGAGTCGCACTCGGTCGTCATGGCTATATTGTTGACGCACAGACTCCTTTGGCTGGTCTGCGAACATGCAGCGCATTATGGCTGCTCAGGTGCAAGAAGAGGACGACCCGATGTTTGACATGATGAAGAATTTACCGAAGGTCCTGGAGATCAACCCAAAGTCACCGTTGATCGAAGGTCTCCTGGAGCGAGTACTCGACTTGCCGGCCGATGAGGAAGATGAGACATTCGAGGTGCTTGACCTTCGCGAGAGTGTCCGGGTGCTCTTCGATACAGCTCTGGTCAGAAGCGGCTTCGCTGTCTCTGATCCCTTAGCGTAAGTCCTGGCTACTCCGGTCGGGTCAGAGCTGAGGTGTCAGATACTTCAGCCGTGTTGAGGCTCTCTTGAGGCGCTCGCTAGGCGTTTCTCTCTCGGCTCAAGGCTCAGCTCGGATCAAGCCTGCGCCGCCGACGGCTGTGGGACCGCTGCCCGAAGACGGTGTCAGCGGGGACGATAATGCCTTTGTCGACCAAGGCGGTCAGGGTGCAGACCAATGGGTGGACTGGTCCCAGCTGAAATCGCAAATGGCGAGCGAGGATGACGGCGCAGAGGATGACAGTGCAACAGTGCATGATGAGCTGTGAAAACGAAGAATGTCTACAACATGAAACTATAAGACATGATCGCATGATCAATGCATTGCATCGCATCTCACCCTCCCAACAAAGTGCCGATACTGGCGCAAGAGGGTGATTAGGTAGGCTTTGAGTCGGTGGCAGGCGGCTGTTGCGCATTTTTTGAATCAAGGAAAGTCTCGAGTGATCTCTTCGTATTCTCCTTGTCGCCCTTGACCATCATCGCGAATGGCTTGAACAGGGGGTCGGACGAATCGTCTTCTAATTAGACGCGTTTCCCTCAGATACAGCTAGACTCACTCATTAGCTCAAAGAGCACCGATTCAGTCGTCCCAATCACCGCTCCGGCCCCTCGCAACCGCTCGAACGCCACGGGGATCTCTTGCCTATTGACACTGCTCACAGCGTCCGCAAGAACATACACGCCGATCCCTGGGTTACTTCGCAGAAGCGCTAGGGTGGTCTGCAGGACACATACGTGAGACTGTCCAGATCAGCCTCAAATGAGCTCGCAGACGGCTACGACTCGCCTCGATGCCCACGAGCAAGACGTGCTCGAAGCCTTTGTCCCGGATGATATTCTCCACAGCCGGTATGAGCATCGAAAAGCGGGTTTTGGGAAATTCGCCCAAGTTCAGGTGTTCTGGCAAGTTCGCGAGGCCGACTTCCGTTGCTGTATTGCCTAGAGCTGCCGCGTCAGGCGATCCTTGCAAACGTGACAGGAGCTGACCTCGCGGGTTCTGCTCGGTGGTGATGACTGGTATCTCGAGCATCTGTATGGTGATAAGCGCACTCCACTAAGTGGCCTAGTAAGACTTGCTGTTGCTGCTCGCAAGAGACGGTTGATCGAGGAGCACATGGCGCCGAAGCCATACACGGCGTGGCCTGAATCCTGTTAGTGGTTGTCTTGTCTGATTGGGAAGGCGCGCACGGAATCGCTCTTGGACGTCGCATACCAGTATGACCGTCTTGTGTCTGTCCAGCGCTTTCAGCATCCTGCTCATCTCTTTTTACGCTATGAAATGACAATGATCACTCGACTTGGCATCCTCGGCGATCCGGCTATGAACTTTAACCGAGCTGTCCACCTGGACAACACCGGCGCACAGACCACTCTTCTTCTTTTACTTGTGCTTTATCTGTGCATGCCTTCTACTCGTCTCCTTCTTATTGCTCAGATCATTATCAAAGATGCTACAGGGGGTCGATATACACTGTACGTCCAAAAATGTCCATTATCTCTATGTTTGAAGGTGCTGACTCAAGACGAGTCCTAGTTGTGACGCATGTGCCGGGTGAGTCGCTTGTTGTTGAAGACGGTCTGGGTGTACGCTGCAGTTTGCGAAATGCAAGCGTTCCCCACGCGCCTCCAACCTCGCTGGCAAGATGACACCTCGCACACACCACCATTGCACGTGACCCCTCCGATCGCGACGCCTGGGAGAGAAGAGCAGCTAGCTGAGTTAGCCCCGTCCCCGGAAGGAAAGGTAAGGCAACTCACTCGACACCAACGGTCTCGTTTTGTCCAAGGGGAGCTTGCGCCCATCCGGCGATGCAGCCACCACAGCTCTCAAGCTCAGATGTTGTATCAATGCATTCGTACCCGTCCCCAGTCAACGAGTTACCGATACGGCACGCGGCGAGTTTGCCGGGGCAGTACTTCATCGCCTCGTATTTGCGGCGGTTGAGCTTGCCGTAGGCATCGCGCTTCTTCAGTGCAGTAGTCCCGGCAGGAATGAGGGTCGCGTCCTCGTAGATGCGCACCGAGTTGGGTGTAGTGGAGGCGGGGCAAGTGAGGATGTTGAGACCGGCGATAGCGTTGCTCGAGATGGTTGTTGCGCATTGGCAAGAGGAACCGTCTCCCGCGAGAATGGAGTAGGGTTTGCGGAGTGCCTTGCAAGAGTTGATGCACCCCGAAGGTGTGCTGCCGGATCCTTGGACCAGCCCGGTGGTACTGGTTGTGCCGAGTGCCGATGCGAGGATACAGATACGAAGGAAGACGTTGTCCGACACAGTCAGATCAAGGGCCTGCACATTAGTTTACTTCTTGTCCACGCTGTGTATCATTGGCACTCACCTCGTAGTTAGGAGTCAGCGTAGTACTTGCACATCCGGCGGCAAGAACGCCCAACGAGGCGGAGGCTGTTGCGCTAGCCAGCGCAGAGAGGGCCGGGGCGACGTTTGTGCATCTGCACGATTGGTCCGCCTGATTGTAGTAGGCGTAGAGGAATGAGGTACACGCAGACTGAAATCAGCGTCTATGATTTGCAAGGGAGAGTAATCAATGACTCACTGCGCAAGCCGTCTCAGAGGCGTAGGCGCCGGCTTTCAGCGTCGTGCCCAGCCCTGCCACTGTGGAAGTGCATCCGAGTACAGCTATGGCTTGTGCGGTGGCCGAAAGGTATAGAGAAGTTAGGAGCGCGGTGAGGGCGATGCGCATCTTTGCGATTGGAACGCTTGACAAGGGTCGCGTTGTGCTTTCGACAATCGTCCAGACGATGGGGCTGCCAGCAGCGTCGAAGAGATATATGGAAAGAGAGGTCACCCATTCTTGCCCCAACTACATTCTTATGGCTAGGCTCTTCGCGGTGGCCTGTTTGAGACCAGGTCGATGCCAAGTGCGATCGACTCGGTCGAGATACCGCTGAGACGACCGACAGGCCCAAGGTCCAAGGGACGAGGGACGAGCCGAGGGTTGCAGACTACATTGACTAACTTCTCATCTGCAAGCTTTCGATGGTGGCTGAAGTTGTGGTCGCCGACGGCGCCCCCCTTCTGCCCAAGCCCCGAGCGCCCACATTCCACAGAGTAGCGCCTTGGCTGGTCCAGCTCCTGGTCTCTACCTGAGAGGCCCAAGCTGGCATGCAGCCAGCTACAAGTTTGGTGGTGACACACCGAAAGAAGCGAGGCGGAGAAGGTGGTCTACTGTTCCGCACCCCCCAAGCTCTCTAGGGGCCTCTCGCATCACCCAAAGTCCGGCGTCGCTTGCATACACACAAACAGGGTGGCGCTAGTCTATTCGAGATCATGAGACGATGTCGGAATAGGTAAGAGTGAGACAGATTGTTGGCAGTGAGACAAGACGGGAAGGACGCGGCGTGAGAGCTTCGTAAGGTCTACTTATTCCATGGCTGGAATGAGTCTACGGCACGGCTCCCTCGGATCGGCTCAAGCACGGCGCTACGGCTACGGCTAAGACCCGACGCTAACGCAATCGTTCGCAGCGGCACAGACAGCCGGATCTCGAAAGAAGACGACCTGCAGACTTTGCCCAAAGAGGGCTAGGGCGAGCTACGCCACTGCAAGATCAATTTGGTTGACCTAACTCGCACTGGCAACCTTGATCTCACATACAGCGGATTCCGCGCCTTGCCGCAAGCCGTAAGATCGCATGCTGCGCCGACGTTTTCCGCAAAGAAGAGGTGCGAAAGTCGCCATACGGCCGCGCTCGCCTTTTTGGCTTATTGAGACACTCGTTTTTCCTGAGGAAGGCGTAGGCGTCTTCCACACGACGCCTCTCGATCCCAGGACTCTATGTCGCCATGATGTTGGGAGGCCTGAGTATGGGAGTCAAGCTTCGGAGTGCGGGATGGAAGCTTTCCAGCTCGAGCTGCACAGCCGCACGGAATCCCAAGGACCGCAGAGCTTGCAGCGGCTGATCGGTCTAGCCGGTCGTTGGTACTCTTCGCCGTCCGAGGAACGCCAGAACCAGCAGGGGCACCCTGCCTGAGTGCAGCGTTGGACATGCATTCCGATCGATCCTGAGCTGAGAATAGGACAGAAGTCGCTGCTGAACAAGCACGCAAGCAAGCGAAAACGCAGGCATGGGCATTCGTACGAGGGAGATCAGGCACGGACCATCCGCGCGGGCTCCCGGGTGGTAACGTGATTCCGGTCAAGCTTATCTCGTTCCGCTCTCCGCACATCGGCCGACCCTGCCCCCAGCCCTTCCCATCGCATGAAGAGATCGCGAGCCGGGAGAACGGAAGCATGCACTATGTGGTAAGCTGCCGTCTTGCTCGAAACGTAGCTCTCAGAACACTTCAGAAGCCGATGGTGAACGGCACAGGCTTCTTGGTCCCGGTAATCATTGTGGACGAGGTCGCCGCATTCCAGAACGTGCGCTCGATCTCACAAGCAGAGGATTGTACCACTCAGACCTCCTTTTCTGACATGTGCTCTCTCCGGGCACTAATGCAGCCCAGATCACATGTCCAGGTCGTCGCCGAACCTGGCGTGCCGCCTCTCGAAGCCCCCTCGCTGCCCCGTCGCTCGGATGGCTTCTGCCTCTCGGAGCGGACGAATTCGCGCCACACTTTGCCGCGGGGCTTTTTGGCTTTATCCTCCGCTTTCCGGTCAACCCCAGATCTCCTCAACACGCGCGGAACGGCAGCTTGGAACCCCAGCCGCCTGGTGGGAAGCGACCAAGCTTATAGTTTTACCGATCGCCCCAGATCTTGGATTCCGCGACTCGTTTGCCTTTGCGGGGGTAGTTTGCGGGGGTAGGGCATGGAAGTGCATAGGTCCTTGCTGCTGGACGATGCGGAATCCTACAATATTCATTTATATCTTGCCGGGTCTGGAAAGCTGATCGAGCATCCGCAGGAGACAAGGTAAGTTTGCTGCGGGACGTATTTCTCTGAATCGACGAGTCAGGGAGCACAGATGTTGGAACCGGACAACAATGGGCACCAGACCATTCGGCGTTCTGTCCGTCACGCTGGGTAAGAGATCTAGAAGGGCAGGGCCTGAGTCGGGACGGTGAAACACGGACCTTAGTATTCGCTCGGCATGCCGTCAACCGGGGTAAGCGAGCCTACGTCTGCTCTTCCCTCAGCTGGAATGTCGTGTCTGCTCAGCACTGTCTCCCTTGACCTGACCGGCAAAAGACCCGAATACATAGTATGGCAGCAAACAGGGAGTGGCTATGATGTTGCTCCACGTTATACACTGTCCAGTCCTCTTTCGATCGACCTAGCTGAACTTGGCGACGAGGAAGTCCCAGAGCTCTTTCCGGTTCTTCTTGTCCTGCGCCCACGCACCAGGCTGCATGACCTTCAACTTCGGTCCGAAAAAGTGGCCGGGCGCTTTCGTAGCGGCATCGGGCGCGATGGCGAGCTGACATCAGCTGATACTCATCTTGACCGGTACAAGGCTCACCCATACTGGAGTAGGGATAAATTTGTCGGGCAAAGGGATGAAGGGAGTAGCCGCCCAGAATACGAAGTTGACCGGGAATGGAGTGACGCTGGGCGCTTGACTCCAGTTCTCCGTTTTCACCATGCCTATGATCAGAATATGCTTCTCGGTGTTCGAGAAGCTAAGGCTCACCGGGGAACATGTGGAGGAAGCGGTACTCCGGGTAACGTTCGATAAATTCCTGACGGTGTCAGCGAGGTCATCCGTGCAACACGGTCGGCGGATCTACCAAGAACGAGGCATCAATCACGCAACTGTCGCGGGCCGATTGGGCGAGGAACAGCCTCGTCCGTCCCGCATCCATCTTCTTCAGCGACAGGTCGTTCACCTCGAGCGTAGCGAGGGTTTGGCCGACATTGCAGATGCTCAACACCGTGGCACCCTTCTTGAGGGACCCCGAGGTGATGAGGTAGTAGATGAGGGCAAAGCGGGACAGTCCCTGGATGGCAAAGTCGGGATCATCGCTACAAAGCATCAACGACGTCTTCACCGTTGGCAACTCGACCCACCCATCCTCGTTCTCGACGTGTGTACCGGTCATGAAGCCGTTTTGAGTCAAAAACTGCCCATAAGCAGCCGGCCTGTGGCGGATACCCGCCTCACCAAATAGTCGATCTTGTTATCGGCGACTTCCCGCTCGATATCCCGAGCCGTCGCTTTCATGCCCTTCATGGTCCTGATCATCAGCCGGCCCCCGCCGGCGAAGAGAGCCGGAGGCACTGACCCGAGATCACTCTGGACAAAGTGGCCCGTGACTCCTTCGCCGCCCAGCTTGCCGAGAAGCTGCGCCATCTCCTCTCCCCGCTGGACATTGCGGCCGACAACGATGACTTTTGAACATCCCTTCTTGGCCAACAGTCGAGCCGAAGCTGCGCCCATACCCAGGGTCCCACCGATGACCACAGCGACTTTGCCTTGGCCCGCGAGAGTCAAGCTTTCGAGTTCTTTGTTCACGTCTGTCATGATATTTGCTGGTCAGGCCGAATGAAGAGAAGATTTAGGGGCAGGGGTGTGGTGGACTCCCCGTCTATTGATGCCGACATAAGTAGTTTGAGTAGGTTGTCACTGCTGAGCGGGATCAATCCGGTCGCCGAAGACCGACGCCGATCCTCTTAGCAAGCATAGGCCTAATCTAGGCACGGACCCCACAGTCGCGTGGTTATCTAGCTACTCGAGTAGCAGTGTCTAGCATACTCATGCATGCATGCATGAATCTCGTATCTAGCATCGAGCAGAAAGGGTGCCTCGAGCTCGCTGCTTAAGGGGCACGATGTGCACCGTCGACGATGGCAACGAGCTTCGACCAGACAGCCTGCCTATTGGCGGACACGCGCGACCACGATCCAGGCTCCTTCGGCTTCAGTTTGTTCTCCCCAAAGAATGTCCCAAGTCCATCTTGCGCGCCCGGAACAAGCATAAGCTGGATGTCAGCGAATTCATACTTCACTAGGACCAGTGCTGACCGTCATCGGACCACGGATGAATGTGTCCGGAGAGGGCGAAAAGGGTACGGCCAGGCGGAGGATGTGATTGAGGGGAAACGGAAAGTGGTCGTAATGGTAGACCTCGCTGGCGATCACGTCTGCGGTCAGATCTGGCTACAAGATGTGCGCAGTGGGGGAGCGCTTCCAGTCGGTCAGAGAGCTCGCAAAGGATGCCGTCGATTGTGCACGGACCAAGAGCTACGTGATGGGCAATGGCAACGCACAGGGCATGATGCTAATGAAGCGATACTGAGGATAGCGAGCGACCATCTCCTAGACAATCTCAGTGTGGGCTCAGCTGTGAGGCTCTGGGATGTACCTGGAACACGGAATCGAGAACGGTGCCGTCCCGTTTAGCCTGGATCCAGAAGTCCCGAGGGGCCCGCTTCTGCAGGTTGATATCGTTCACGTCGAGATCCGGCAGGTCCAGTCCAGTGTTTCCGATTGACATGACGACGGCTCGGTCCTTCAGGCTCTTTGACTGAATCAGAGCATAGGTGATGTAAAACCTCGAGAGGACTTGCACGGTGAAGTTGGTCCCATTTCTATTCTGTCAGCCAGCCGGGCGTGGAGGTCATCCGAGATGACCACGATGACGGCCTCTCTTAAGTTTGCAGACCCCCGGGGCGCCAGCTGAGACATCCCAGGGGTACTTGGTCTCCCGTGGCGAGCGCAGTCTAGGGATCATGCTCACCCATCTTGGTTCAAGACGACCCCGTTCTTGTGTGGCACCCCATTCTGGGACATGACCTCCTAAATCAGCAACACCTCAGGCATAGCGACGACTCACCAGATAATCGATGGGTCCATTGGCCGCAGACTTGATCTTGTCCACGACTACTCGGATGCCGTTCAAAGTCCTGCCTGTCAGCATTTCCTATCACAGGACCGTGGCAGGAGGCGCACGACAATTCTCCTTTGATGGAGGACGCCTCGCTCGCACCGCCGCTCAGCTTGACCACCTTGTCGACAAGTGCTTTGGCTCGAGACTCATCACGTCCCACAAAGATGATCTTTGAGCATCCCTTGCTAGCGAGGGAACGGACGGCCGCGGCGCCAACGCCAAGAGTGCCACCGACGACCACCGCCACTTTGCCTTGACCCCGGAGGGAAATACTGTCTATCTTGTCGACCGGGATAGACATGATACTGATCGAGGAGAGGTGACGAGTTATATGAGGGCGATTCTACGCTCAAGTAGCCCAGGTTACATGCTTGCATCTGGTATATATGTTCGTGCAAGACACAGACGCAACACTGAACGATTAGATCAAAGATACGATATGACGCAGGGTTCAGCGTCGGAGGCCGAGGACGAACCTCGGCGAGGGATTTTATGCTTGACTCCCTGGCCCATGCCAAACAGGCCGTTCCAGAATCAGCACGCCTACTGGTAGATTCTAGCCAAGAAAGACATGCATACCGCCGTACTCAGATCAAACTACAACCACTGCCTCACGCTGTACCGTCACCTCCGACCATCTGCGTGATTTTGGTCCATAGTGCTTGGCGATTCTCCTCCTTCTGCGCCCATGAGCCGGGTCGGATCGGAGACAATTTGTCGTGGAAAAAGTGGCCCGGATGGACGTCAGACGCCTCGGGGACCAGCATGAGCTTTGCATCAGCCATCACCAAGACCAGTCTCGGAGTGGCCTACATAGAGAGGATACAGCGCGTATTGCTCGGGCGTGTAGGCGAACCACATGGCCAGCCACAGAATCCAGGACATCAGGATCGGGAAGGCGTCATATTGGAAGTTCTCGGTGGCCACCAGCCCTGTGCCGTCAGCAAACCAACAAGGCTGCCGACAGGCGCGTGGCCCACCTGGGTAGATGCTGGAGAAGTGATATTGGGGGTACCGCGCAATCATCTCCTGCAAGCTCAGCAGCTTCGTGCCTTCTCTTCACGGATTCGACCCACGAGGAAGAGCGAGTCAAGGACGGTCGTGTTACGCTGGCTCTGGTTCCACCATGACGGATATGGTTTCCGGTTGCGCAGAGACAGGTCCTCCACGTCCAAGTCGGGCATATTCCTCCCGGTGCTGCATAGCGAGACTATTGTCGCGCCGTCTTTGAGGCTGCCGGTGGTGATGAGTTCGTGGGTCACAAAGAAACGGGATATGACCTGGACAGTGAAGGCGGCATCGTTTCTGTGGGTTAGATACGCTTCAATAGGATCCCCGCCATGTCTCCACCCTCATGCGGCTGCTGATAAAAGAGGGTGGGGTGAGCTCGCGTACGACTCACCCATCTTCGTTGAACCGAACACCGTTGCGATTCGGCATGCCATTCTGACTCAAAACCTCCCCGTCAGCCTCTTTACCTCTGACTTCGAGAGCCTCAGCACACCAAATAGTCTATCTTCCCACCAACTGCCGCCCTGATCCCATCCACCGCATCCCTCATACCAGCCAGCGTCCTGAGAGTCAGTGGGCCTGTCCGACCCGCCGATCCACCCTTCAGCAGCGCTTGAGGGTTTACTAACGATAGGTCGCCCCTCACAAACTCCGGCTGGCATGCGCCATCGCTGAGGTCCCTCATCCTTAAGAGCACACCCTTGGCCTTCTGCTCGCTCCGACCAACGACAATGACTCGACCGCACTTCTTGCTGGCGAGCACTCGAGCAACTCCGGCCCCAATCCCCGTCGTCCCGCCGACCACCACGGCGACCTTCCCCTGTCCCTCGAGGGAGACCGCATTCACCGCGTCGATGATCGAAGACATGGTCAGACACTACATGGGCGAAATCTGCGCCTCCCAAAGGTTTTAAGATCACCCAAACAGTCTCAACAGCAGCGGCGACCATGGCCTTGTCATGGATGGCCCCGGAGACCGGTTCCTCCGGAAATACCGGAGCTACAATTACGTCTCGAACGTCAATGCGGTCTCTCCAATTGTCACTCTCGCCTGCCTCTCTCCTGGCCATGCAATTTGAACATCGCTCAGTGCACTCGTCGATGCCCCAACAGGACCTTCACATCAGCACTGTCCTCCGCTGGCTGATCGATCCGACCCACCATCATCAGCACGTGTGAAGATGATCCGCTTGAACGGCTGGCCCTTTTCGTGCCCTTGCCTAGGCGGTCCGCCTACGTTGAAGAACCCGCTCAGGCTACTACCTACCTTCCAGACGGTCACATCGCCTTGATCGAGGCTGACTGTAACGACCCTTCGCCCGTCTGGCGAGAACGCCAGAGCAGACACCGGCGATTTGTGCGGCTCCAGCACGTACAGCCGGGAGGCTGTCTTGAGGTCGTACGTGATCACCGCCCCTTCATGTGTGCCGACAATCAACCTCTGAGTGGCAGCATGGAAATCGATTGTCGAGAATCTGTACGTCAGACCGGATCCACGAGCTCGATATGCTGCTCACGCCAAGACCAGCTCGTTCAGGATGACTGTGGCTGCTTGCCAGACATCGTCCCGCATCTTCCCGACATTCGGATCGAGCGACTTCACCACCGCTTCGGCGATCCTCGGTAGGCCATTCTCTAGCAAGGCTGGCTGTTTTCTAGCCAGGAAAACGCACAACTTCATGATGCTATTGCGTCCCGCGGCAGACTTGGCGTCGAGAATGTCCATGGATAAGGTGCTCATGAACAATGCCGGGTTTGACGTGGCGACATGTAGGACGGCGAGTCGAGCCTGAGCGGCTATGCTCGTGCTACCCGAGGCGGAGGGCTCTTTGTGGGTCGCGAAGTGAGACAAGCGTCGGAGCAAGTCCATTGGATCGACATAAGTTTGCCAAACGGTGAACCCCTTGGAGACAAGGTCGATGGCTAGCGGCAGTTCAGGGCAAGCGGGATCGTTGAGATACATGACAAGCGACTCAGAGACCGCCTTGAGTGCACTGAGGTGTTCAGTATTGGGTCCGGGTATTATAGTGAAGGGCACAGACCTCGGGTTGATCGATTGATACTTGCTGATGGCCATGCCACCGATCATCGTCAATGCTCGGACCGCACGAGCGGACACGCGGTCTTCCTGAATGCTCTGCGCAGAGGGCACTGTCAATGAGCCCGACGCCCGTGTTGAAACATCGTTCTGCTCACATTCGGACTGATGGGCCTCAGTCAGAGCTTCCACCTCCTCGTCTGACATCTTTCCAAGACGCGCCGTGAACAGCATGCGGGCAGCTTGCTGCACATCCGGTGCAAGGTCAAGGTAATAATTAGCAAAGAAGTCGACGTCTGGTTCGAAGGCATCCGGGGGCAGGGATGCTGAATAGAAAGCGATCACATCGGCAGCAGCCCGCTCATGATCCGGGGAGTCCAGGAAAGGGCGAAGCAGCGTGATGATTGCCAGCTGACGAAGACCGGTTGTCTCAGGAGTGATTCGCCACACGCCAAAGATACCAGAGTAATTCACTTCGAAGGCAGCATTACTGTCGGAGTCAGCAAGCAGAGCTTGTGCTGGCTCAAAGCAAACCTTTGACTACCCATGTAGGTCCTCACTTTCGGTCGCACAATCCCCAAGCCCTCGGTGCACAGCTCGTCCACTGCCTCATTTAAGCCGAATGGCAGGCACAAAGACAGCAGCGAGCGCATCGCGGCAAGCGGGCTAGATGAGGAGGTGGCGCCTGTGGTTTTCAGCCACGATGAGAAAGCTCGCAAGTCCAGCGAGACTAGTCGGCCTGCATTGTGAGTGACCCCTCTCATGAGGACCGCCAGTCTCACTCAGGTCGGAGCCATTAGCTCGGACGGATGTGCCCGATGACAACGGGGCCACAACGGGAGCGTCGACAAAGAGCCTGCTCTTCAGCCATCATCGACAATCGATTCAGCACCTACACCTCGGCCCACTGATCGGAACGTAGCATGTCGTCGGCTGCATCGATACCGGTTGACCGCCTGAATTCGAGAGTCTCTACGTTCCAGACCCTTGCCTTGCCATTGGTATAGGCGAGAAGCATGTCTTTGCCACCGACGAGTATGCGTCGAAGTGGTGATCGTGAGGCAGGGATGAGAAACATCCTGTTCGTTCAGTAAAATCTCGCCACATGCCAGGTTGCTCACTGGTCCATATCCTTCAAATTGATCAAACCGACAGACCCCACATCTGACGTACATAGCAGGCTTCCGAATAAGTCACCGGCTTCAGGCATGTCGAGCAGCGTGATTGATCGGACCGGCCAGGCAAACAGAGTGAAAGTACCTTGCATTTCGAACGTGCTGCAATTCAGCTAACGCTAGCGAGCTCTCGCGGGCATGTCTGACCTCGCAGTCCAAATCCGGATGACTCCATCCTCATCTCCGGCTACTAAATATTGGCCGCCTTCAGCAAGGGGCGAGTCGACTAGCTTGACGCAACTGATGCGACTATCAAGTCGGTCCACACCAAGACTGCTTGTTTCCGCTCCCTTCATTTGGAGGTAGTTAATCATGCTCTGAGAGCAGACGTTACCGTTGCCTGACCTGTAAGCTGGACCATGAAGTGAGAATGACGTTGGCGACTCACCATCCGCTGTGAAAACCCTGTCCACATTAAATGGAACCAGGGTAGGTATTCGCGTTTCGACAACGTCTGCCTCGAGAGAGCATATGATGTTCTGGCGAGCTGAACCGCTCGGTAAGCTCACCACCTCGTCGCTAGTGGCGATGAGGATTTGATCCTCTCGGCACATGCCAAGTGACGATGGCCCGTCATGGGAGGTAGACCTTGAAAACCTGCCGGGTCAGACGAGAAGTCTCCAAACTTGGCATACATACTGCAGAGCACCACCCGGGGACGTCACTGAGGCTGACTCGAATGACAGCAAGGCAGTCTGACCGTCAGCGCGTTGTATACCAGGACATTGTCGGTGGACTAACTTCAGTCTGAATGTAGATTCGCTCCCAGCCCGGGGTAAAGCAAGCATCGAGAGATTTCACGCCTTTCTCCATTGGCAAGACTCCTCTCACTTGTAGCTTCTCGCCATTGCACTGCAGGACCTGCGGGATCAGCAGGCGCAGTTTCAAGCTGAACAATCCTTACGTGAATGGCATCTGAGGATAGACCCAGACCTTGTCCATCATTCCGCATGATAAACTTGGTCCAATGGCCGTAGCCATCGCGTTCCACTTCTTTCCCCTCGCCCAGCTCGATAGCTTTCGGGGCGTCGTCGTCTTCCTTTCCAGACGGCTTGGCCTGCCAGTCGGCCTTGCGAGCCACCGCCAACAGCTTGGCAAAACCCTTCTCTTTAGGCTGCTCCTGGGCTGTGTCCCTGAGTGAGGCGAAGGAGCGGTTGCGACGGACCGCCGGGTCGCCATCGAGAGCGGGTGAGCCCAAACGTGGAGTAGGCGTCAAATTAGAAGATGGGTTTAGCGATGAGACTGCGCGCATCTGAGGAGCGGCTCGTAATTGAGGGCTAGGTGTAGCAGTCCGAGATGGTGGCTTTGTCACAGGCTGAAAGACGATCGGGTACGAGGTGAAGGAGTGCTCGGCAGCATGTAAGAGATAGGAAGATCCGTTGGGCTTGCAGAATCCTACTTCTCCCACACCCGGGAGCTCTAGCCTAGATTCGAAATGCCACGCCCCGGATGTTGTTGCGTGGAGAAAGACTACCCGAGTGACATCGCCATTGAAGTTGGGGACAGCGCCAGGCCAGTGCACGCCATGGGCGGCGACAAAGAAAGACTGATAAGTGTCAGCGCCCTCACGAGCGCCACTCGCACACGCACAGACTCTGTCTTGACGACGTGTAGACTTCGCCAGTGCCAGAAAGGCGAGAGTCGAAGGGGTGTTTTGCTGCTCCCCGGCTCGGACGATGGCTTACGCTCTTCCGGCTCTTCGAGGTTGATCGAAGCGAGGTGAGAAAGGCTCGTCAGAGATATGACGTCCAGTAGGCTGCCTCGTTAGCTCGAGAAGACCAATCCTCGGAAGCTGGAGCTCACCCCTCGTCCCTAAGTACGCCCAGGACGTCCAGGTCCTCCATGACCTGCAGACAGACGACTTTGCCTCGAACAGCGTCTGGCAAGACGATTCTCTTGACCGGCTCCGCCCGACCTTTCCCCTTGCTGCTGCCTCGTCTGTGCAGAAGGGGCGTGCTTGGGATCGGGCTCTTGCTGGCATCCTCGACAGCCTTCATCTCCTGCTCTCCCTTCTCCGCGTCCATGATGCCCTTCTGCATCTCCCTCTCAACTTCGATCTCTGCTATCTGATCCGCTAGCTCTCTTCGCTCGTTCTCTTTCTCCACATCGTCCCCTTGCGTCCAGGCTCTGATTCTCGTCCCAATAGTTCTGCTTGATTCCATAGACGCAGTGGTACGCGGGGTCGCGGCGCCATCATGATCTTCCTTTCCGTGGACAGGCAGGCGGCGCCCTCCTAGTCCCAAACCAAGGCCCGCATACTGCGGTTCGGGGATCTCGCCTTTCTGTTCTCGCAGATGCTCGAGGAGTTCGTTACGATCCACACTGGGCCTATGTGTATCAGGTGGAGCAGCCAAAGCAGTGGCGGACGTCAATGTGGCCCGCGGCAGCTGTGTCGCCGAAGGCGGCGGCGAGAAGGCGGCGCGGCGCTTGGCCGTCGAGGCAGACGAGGTGGTGACAATGGACGAGGCGGTAGAGGGTGCTCGAGAGCGTCCAGCATAGGACGCATGTCGGGGAGCCGAGGGCCTGCCGACCTTGGGCGGCGAGCGTCTAGGCGATGTGAGCTGCGACGAGGTTGTCGAAGGTAGTGCGGGTGAGGTGATGATGGTAGGCGGAACATGTCGAAAGGAGGACGAGCTCGAGGTGGCATCAGAGCTTGAGATGATCCAGATGCTATTGTCTGGCGCTGCCAACGCAGTCCTGCGAACGGGCGAGCCTGACGTTGGCCGGTGTTGCCATGATGCGAGATGCGTCGGGCGGAAGGGAAGGCATGGTCGCTCTCCGACTTCAGGTGGGGTGTAGGTCGGGTCAAGCAGTATAGGAAAGACCAGCGGCAGCTCTCGCATGCCGCCTGACGGACAGACTTGCCACAACTGACAAAACAATATCTGTAGGATTGAAGGCCATAAACGCTACCTGTGTCTAGACCAGACGTGGACGACACCGGCTATGGCGGCCGATGACGGACTTCACCGCGAAGTTCCCCTCTCGATTGTTGTCTGCCGAGTGGTCCTTCCAGACCACATTGAAGCTACACGGCAGCTCAAATACTTGTGGAGATCATGCCGAGTGCATATTGCTGTCTACAAATACAAGTCCAGGCAGATTTAGTGCTCTGCGGCCAGTGCGTCCGCCTTTTCTTGCGCTGTGAACATGCGGGGCTGGATCATCAGCTTGGTCACATTGATAACTTGGATTGGCTCACAGGAATGTTACGTTCCCTGCATGGTGTCAGCATATTTACTTAGAAGGGAGAGAGCAGAGCCAAGATGGCGGCCAGAATACCTGGCGAAGGGGGGAAGGGGGAGGAAGTAGCTCACCATTTCGTGCCGTCCGGGAATAAGGGTGCTGGGGGAGTCAGCGTGGTCGAAGTCATATGCAGAAAGTAGCTTACGCCTATAAGGATCGGGATGCGCCTCTTTCGCCAATTTGGCCTCGGCCTGCTCCAACACAATAGCCAGTGCTCTCGGATCGGTGATGTTGCGGTTTCTCTCAAACTCTGCCCTGATCTCGATAGCCTTATTCCGCCAGAGGTCGCGGCGGATGTACCAGTTGAGCGCGTTCGTAAGGTATCGCTTGTATAGCGACTTGACGTATAGCCTGGTAGTCAGTCAATCCAAATCTATCACCCATCCACACGGCGGTCGGAGGACTTCGATCAGTCGTAGGTCTCCGCCAAATCGACGAGCAGCCCTCGGCAGCTTGCTGGGGGAGACACGGGTGAGGCGCTTACCGGTGCGCGGCCGAGTATGTCACTGTCGCCGGTCCTGGCATCTTGGGCAGCTAGCTATGATGAACCGGCAGCAATATGCGCTTTGAACGATTGGTCCTTGCAACTTGCTGCTACGAAGACGGAAGCAAATATGGGGAGTGTGGCACTTTGAAAGCCATGTGGCAGCTATGCTGCTGTTGATGGAATGTCTGAGCGGGTGTTTCAAAGGGGCTCATGCATCTGAATCAGACCATACCATCAGCAGTGACAACGCTCAATATGTAAAGTATTCTGTGAGCAAGGAGCACGCCCCGCTCGGTCAACCACACAACAATAATGTCCGCCAAGGCTGAGGACGCAGAGAGGGGGTCTTCCCCGGCCGTGGCAGAGGACGCCAATGGCGTCCGTCGCCGCCCGACTTACACCTTCCGGCTGTCGATCGATGACATGTCACTACGCACACTCCCACTTGCAGAGCTCCCATCCAGTATTCCCGGGAGAGCTTCTTCCATTGTACCTTCCGTTTATCACACAGCAGACGGACTTGAGTCCGTAGGGACATGGCGAACGACTGGTACTTTCCCTACGACGCCAGTGGGACTCGATGATCGACGGCTGAGCGGCCTGACGGTTGGGACTGAGGACGGCTCCTTCTTCACGGCGCGCGGCACAATGAGAAGCTGGATCGAGGGCCTTTGCGAGGACGACGCAGCGGAGACGGAGGACGTGGTGGTGGTTTGGCATACGCCCCGGGCTGTTCCAAGATCTCCTAGTGATGCGGAAGGAGTGACAGGAAGCGATGGGGATACCACTTTGGTCGAGCCAAGCGCCCCAGTCTCGCCGCGATGGGAGTGGAAACACAGACTGGCGACAGACACAGTCAGATCTGACGACACGACTCCATTGCCTTCACGAGTTCTGTATATCCTCCATCCGCCCCCGAGACCGCGAACTCCAAGTCCAGCTGCTTCCACCTCCTCCGTTCAGCCCCTGGCTCTCCTCATGCATGGAAGGGTTCAGGCAGAGAAGGCGTTCTGGAGAATGTTCCTGCCGCCTCTGGCGGGGCTGATGCACATGACACAGTCCTTGTCGGGAACGATGTCGAGGTAAAGTCTTTCTCGTCTGATATTCTGGACGAGCTGAGTCTCAGCCTGGCCGACTACGTCAGCTTCTCGATGTCCTCGCTAACGAGCGCAGACGGGAAGCTGCCGAGCGAGCGCCCGGTTCCCAGGACGTATGCGTGCGAGACCGTCTATACGCTGCGCATGCCAATACCAGACGAGGATTCGTGTACGATGCTCGATCTTGAGAACACAGTCCGACCCGCCCTTGTACGCAAACGTGCCGGTATGCCGACATGGAGCGACGATAGCGGGGGCATTATGGAAGCATGGGACTTGAGAGGTACGCGTGTGTGACCTAGACGGATAACGTGCATGATGCAAGCTCGATAAGTGTCTTCTCAGCACTTACGATGTGCATGACACAGGCTCGATGGATGTCTTCTCAGTCCTAACGAGGTACGAGCGAGGCAAACAGGTCCTCACGTGACGTTCGGCGTTTCAAGCGACTTTTCCGCGGCGTTATCGTGTTTGTGTGATCTCCTTCGGCGTCACCTCCACCCCGCCGCCCAGCCCGGATCTCCCCTCATGACCCGCCTGATAGGCATATAAACCCCAAGCCATCGTCCCGTTTCTTTCTCTCATCATCAATCGTCTCTTGTCTTCCGCCTTCAATCACTCCACAACCCAAACCACCACCCCAAACCAACCAACACAATGGCCCGCACCAAGCAAACCGCCCGCAAGTCCACCGGTGGCAAGGCGCCCCGCAAGCAGCGTGAGTTTGCCCGGCAGCATGCAATTGAAGGTCGGCGCTGACTTGTTTAGTCGCCACCAAGGCCGCCAGGAAGAGCGCCGCCCCCACCACCGGCGGTGTCAAGAAGCCCCACAGGTACAGGCCCGGTACCGTCGCTCTCCGTGAGATCAGGCGATACCGTGAGTCTCCTTACCTGAGCATTGAGTAAACAAAGAACGGTGTTGACTTCTATCAGAGAAGTCGACTGAGCTCCTCATCCGAAAGCTCCCCTTCCAGCGTCTCGTCCGTGAGATTGCCCAGGACTTCAAGACCGACCTCCGATTCCAGTCGTCGGCCGTCATGGCTCTCCAGGAGGCCTCCGAGGCTTACCTTGTCTCTCTCGTCAGTCGAGCCCATTGTCGCTTGTTTTCACGCTGACAAAGCAGTTCGAGGACACCAACCTTGCCGCCATCCACGCCAAGCGTGTCACCATCCAGCCAAAGGACTTGCAGCTCGCCCGCCGTCTCCGTGGCGAGCGCTCGTAAGCTTTCGGTCACCTTGTGTTTCTAGGTGTTTCCGTCTCTTGTAGGCCTGCCTGGGTCTTGTTGCCCTTCTTCGTACCTTGTCTTTTGTTTGTACCACTTTGGCAGGGTTGAGCATTTGATGCATCCGAGCTCCCCGCATTATCTACCGCTTCGTCGCGCTGACACGGGATTGTCTCTTTGAGAACTTGGCTGCGCTGCACTAGATATACGCTCTTGGACTGCTGTCATTGCTGCCAAGCTACACAGCGCTGGCTCATGTGTTTGGCCAGAGCCGACGTCTCGATGCCATCGTTACCAGCAGCCTCGCTCCCGCTACCACGTGGCTCGACCCTGAGCGCCGCCACGTACCGGATCCTAGCTCCTTGACACTGGCCAAAGCTCGACAATTTCCCCATTCAACTCTGTCTCAATAGCACTTCGTTTACGTCTCCCCTCCTCTCCTCCCGATCCCATCCTCGTCGTTCGCAATGCCTCCCCCTACGTCGTCTCAAAAACCTGGCGCAGCAGCTCCTGCAGCCAAAAGCAAGACCAACGGGACCGCCCCTGCTGCTGCTGCGAATGGCGAGGGGGAGAAGAGACTCGCAAAGCCCGATCAAGCGAAATACAACGCGGAGCAGGATGAGCTGAATAAGGAGATCGCGGCGGTGAAGAGCAAGCTTGTGAGTCCGCGTCGGGTGCAAAGCCAGCTCGGCAGAGTCTCCCCCGGGTACTGTCAGCGTTGAATGTCCTGCCCTTTCCCATTGTGCAGGTGCTCATTCAGGCCGGCTACACTGTGTGCTGTCTTATCTCGGGAGTTGACATCAGGACGCCGTACGCTCTCGCATATCTCTCACTCAGCCGGCCAAGGAGAATGACCGCCGAAGCCAGATCAAGGCCGAGATGGACGCTCTCCGGACCGAGCAGGGCAAGTATAAAGCAGACCGCTCGAAGACGCTGGACGAGGTGAAGAGGTTGCAGGAGGGCGTGCAGAAGAAGATCAAGGATGCCCAGGCCAGCAGGTCGAAGCAGACGTACCGGTCGGTCGCGGAAGTGGACGAGCGGATCGCGTGAGTGTCTCGATCGCTTCGGCTCGCTGGCCAAAGTGGCAGTGGCTTTGAGCTCGGACGACCCGGCTGAGTCCCAGATCCCTCAACGCTCAGGTGGAGAGTGGGCAGATGAAGCTTGTCGATGAAAAGAAAGCTTTGGCCGAAATCTCGAACCTCCGCCGTTCTCGAAAGACACTGGAGGCGTCTGGCTCAGTCGATGATGCTATAGCCGCCGATAGGGCTAGAATCGACGAATTGCGGAAAATGCTGGACGATCCCGAGGCCCGCAAAGTCAGTGACCAGTTTGACGCTCTGAAGAAGGAGATGGACGGTCTGCGGGAGGAGGGAAACAAAGCATATGAGGAGAGGAACAAACTTTTCGATGAACGAAATGCACTTTCAGCCAAGATGGTCAGTCATGCTTCCGGTGTCTCTGAAAGTCTAGTTGATGCTGTAGGACGAATTGTATGGGAAGAAACGAGAATCCGCTCAGATTTGGAGAGAAGAAAACGACAAATACTACGCCAAAGTCCAGGCCGACCGCCAGGCGCGACAAGACCGTTACAAGGCCGAGAAGGCGAAAGAGGACGCTGTGAAGCGAGAAGAGGAGATTGCCCGTCTTCGTGAAGAGGCTAAACTTCCTGCATATGCGAGCGAGATTGAGGATTGCTCGGTCTTGATCGGATGGTTCAAGGGCAAATACGGCGGCGGCGAGGTGCCGACGACCAACGCAGGCGGGAAGGGAGCTGCAGTCCTCGAGGGAGTCAAGCCTTTGGAGGTTCGGCAAGTGGAGAGCGATTTCAAGGGCATGACCTTGAAGAAGAAAGGGGATGACGACGAACTCGAGGGTTTCTTCGGTGGCAGTACAAAAGGCAAAAGGGGCAAGGGCAAGAAGGGCTCGGCACCTGCATCTGGTGTCGCCACGCCTGCTGAAGCCACGACCGCCAGCGGATCTGTCAACTTGCCAATGAGTCTTCTGACCGCATTGTTGAGTCTGGGAATCCCGCCGCCGAGTGGTTCGAGCGATGTGCAGAGGACCGTCGATGACTTGGAGACCAAGAAGGCTTGGTTCGAGGCAAATTCTCGAGCCAAGACAAAAGTGAGTAATGAGAAGACGAGGCCGCGTCAGACCTTTCTGATACCTCAGGCCGAAATTGAGCGTGTGGAGAAGCTTGTGGCAAAACTGCAGAAGAAGAATGCTATCCTGGCCGAGGGTGATGCAGACGATGCCGATGCCCTTGAGGATGCGACGGAGCCAGAGCCTACCGCGGAGACAGGCGGAGTCAAGGAACCATTGCACAGTGAGCTTGAAGGCATGCTGGTGCAACATGACGCTCATGATCTAGCTGTGGCAGTGGCAGGGGCGGCGACTGGACCGGAGATCGTGGAGGAGGACGGCTCGCAGCTTCCAGTTGACGGTGAAACGAACGATGAGGTCAAGCATGTGGATTCCGCTCTTTCGGAGATCAAAGAGGACGAGAGTGCATGACGCGAAAGGCTTAACATACCGGCTGCTATATCGTGCTGAATCATGCTTGTCAGATCTATGCACACGTGCATGAAATATTGCCGGGATGTTGCATCGCGGACACTTACGGTATTTCTCAACATCGCCTTAGGACGCTCGTCGTCACTGGTGCAACACCGGATCTACATGTGCCACCGCTTTATCACCCTTCGCACCTGTTGTTACTGAGTCGTTCAGTTCTACAGCCGAGGAAGCCAGTTGACGCGACTCGCGACCCTCCTGCGTGCCGGGAGTCTCTGTCACATGCATTCTCATGACGGTCGACCGTGCCCTGATTGGGTCGGTATTCTCCCTGTTCGGGAGCTCGAGAGCTCACAAGTTGATCAGTGACGCCTTTCACTTGGCCTGAGACGCGCTTGAGAGTTGTGCCCTACCTCAGGGGAAAGACCTGGATGCAGTCCTGTAGGCTGTGCTCCCTTCCGAATACCAAGCCTGTTTGCGGAGGTTTTGTGAGAATAATCTCAACACCGCTATCACCCGTGGGATATACCCCCGACGTCTCAGCCTGATTCCCTGACACAAACTTATGGTCTCGCTTCATGACACGCCCTACACAACGTCGGGACAGCAACAACCTTTTGCGCGCGTTCACAGGTTCGGATTGCGGCCGATCCTTGCACTCCACATTTCTGATTATGCGCACGGATTTTTTCGACCTCATCTTGGCTCGGAAGCCCCTATTTATGGTCCCACAAACCTACTCCATAATTCCCGATTGGTACACTCGTCCGTGTTGCCTTGGCGAACGGACCTGGTTGTGGCGGGTTTACAGTATGGCAGACCGTGCGTTTCGCATTCGGAGGAAAAACGTTTGAATCGTGAATGCATGTCGCAGTAAGTCTAAATTATACACAAGAAAGCAACGACGGGAAGAAAAAAAAACATGGCTGTTGATGCTATGTTGTTAGCAGAAATACAGCTATTACTGGGGCGGCGGGTTATGGGGGATATTGGACGAGCCGGGGCCGAGTTGCCAGTTTTGCACATTGCCCAAGTTCTGAGACACAGGAGCTGGATTAGGCTTCAACCCGTTTGAGAGCGCAGTGCCTGCGATCAGCACTGGATCAAGAACATCTCGTGCACTTCGAGTCATACGAGGGCGCCCCGAGCAGCTTCAGTGAGAGGAAGCGGCTTCGGTGGGGAAGATGAGTGAAAAGCCTGCTGAAATGTGCACTCACGGACTCGACTGAGTCCGTTTCTGATGGAACCACGACGAATGAGGGGCGCGGGAGTTCCCGAGCTCGACCCTCTATCGGGGTTATATGATGAGTTTGAGCCCTGACTTGCTGGAGAAGAGGGCCGAGAGAGCCTGTCTCGAAGCCGCCCGAACGACATCCCGGACACGGGAGACCCGTCGCGGGATCTGTTCTTCGAGTGCGTGGCGGTGCTGCTGCCTGACCACTCGGTTTTGCCCTCAGCTTCTGCAGCCTTTTTGAGAAAAGCTTGGTAGTCACTATCACACGCTGGCGCAGGGCAATTCGTGGGACCGCCTACTATGATCGAGGGCGGAGTGCTTGGTTGCCTCCCATCTATATTGGCGGCAGGAGCGGAATTTGCCCGGGTAGTGGTCGAGCGCGTCAGAGGAGCACTGCCCAGGCTGCCATCCCGCTCAGTCGCCCTGGCCGATGCAGATGGGGCAGTAGTGTTGCGCAGAGTGGTGTCAGACTCAGAAAGTGACGGTTGCATCTCTTTGAGGTGTGCAGTTGAATTCTTTGATTGGTCGAGTGGCGAAAATGGTCGCAAGCTCAAGGTTATAGATGCCGCTCGCTCGTCGCCTTTGCAAAAGTGGGGCAAGCAGGAGGTATCCATTGATTGCCCGAGAACAGCATTCGAAATGGCATTTCCAAGCGCAAAAACCCTTCTGGGGTTTACGAAGACGTCATTCCTGAGCTATTTCAAGCCCCGTCCAAGCGAATCCCAACCAGCGATCAGCGTTTCCGCGGCAGAGACCACATAAATGAGTATCCAGGCCTTGATAGGGATCAGGCGTCATGACTCGATGATCGCAGTTCTCGTGGTGGTGGATGAACGGATAAGGACCTCCTCATCTTCGCCCCTCCGAGCTTGACTTGTTTCGGGAGAGACCAAAACATCTAAGGGGCCTGACAGCTTGTTCTCGTAGACGCTCCATTACCAGTGGAACATATCGATTTTAGGCGCTGTATTTTTGGGAGAAGACAGCGGTGAGCACACTATCCCGCGGAGCTATGGGCCGGGTGACGCCAAAGACGATTTACACAGGAGGCTGACCCAAGCCCGATGTGCAATGAGTGGTCTGCACCGACCACGACTTTAAAGGAGTGCCAGCCCTGCCCTTGTTGCATGATGGAGCATCTCAAATGTTGTGGAGGGTGGGCTGGAGCCTCTCTATGCAAGTTTTGGCGAGCTGATTGCCAAGCTCGCAGATTTCCCCTTGTTCTTTCCCGCCATTCCTCGCAAATTCCATCGAGGGCAGCTCATCTCACATTCGGAGAAAGATTTTTCCTTCCCCCTTCCCAATTTTGGACTCACAAGTCTCGCCTGACGCAGTATTTCGACCTCAACCCCCACGAAGGACGGAGGCCGAGGTCGTGCAGACGCGACGCGCTCTCTCTCTCTACAAATGCGGGGAGTTGCCTCACTACTGTTTATGCTGGGCCTTCTCTACCACACCAAGACACGCCCGAGAAGCTGAAAACAGTTTGGCAAGTGCATGAATCGTGTGCCTCCTCGACTGGACAACGCGCCATCTCCGTTGGTGGTCATCACTAATAGCCACAGGTACGTAAAACCCGACAACCCGACGTCAGGCCGCAAGGACAGGATGAGCCGCGAGCCAGACCCCATAGACCTTTCTCCATAGCAGGATGTTCATAGTGGGAAAGAGCCTCAGAGATATGATGTACGGTGCTGGCGCCGCATCTGAGGGCCGTCACCTTCCAAGAGAAGGCTCTGCGGAATCACCCTCCATCCCCTGGTGCAGCGGCTTGTTGTCGGTCGTCTGACCTCCTGAGGAGCCACTCGGGTTGTTTCGACGTGACACCTCCTTCCTGGGGTGGCGCGAGGGACGTTTTTGTGACCGTTCCGTCAAATGGACTTTAGCACTTGAGTATGCCACGTACCTGGCTGGTCTATTGTGTATGATATCAGACTTATCCACTCGATCGATGTAGACGGTACCGGTGGTGGTGCTGGGCGGCTCTGGGCCGGATTCTGACCCGCTCTTACCCCTCGTCTTGGACTGAACCTGTTCAAGACCACTCATTCGCGAAAATCGTCTGAGAAGGGTTTCTAGAGATAAGTTCGCCCAGGAAGGCTTCAGCATAGTGTCCGACCTTCCCTGTGCGGAACAACTTTTGCCTGCAGAGCTCATGTCGCCTTGAACGAGAGCCATTGACCGATGAAGTACTTGATGAGTTGTGGTTGATGGTAGTACACAAAATGGCAGTATAACCCAGTTCATCTGAAGCTCGTTACTGTGGCGGTCGTGGAAGGCCTCGCGGGGCGGAGCTTGAAACTGACACTCCCGATCTCGCCCGTTTGTCAAGTTCGCACCCGCCTCTCTTCCCGCCTCTCTCCTCAGGCCTACTGCTGGGTGAACCTCTCCTTCTGTACTACACGCGTCCTCGCTGTCTCACCGGAGAGCTTTCCTGCTGATCTCCAAACACAGTGTTCATCTGGTCTGTATGCTATCCGAGGTTGAGACGGGAACGCGGAAACAAACAGAACAAGCGGACCTTGCGGGCAGAATTGCACAAAGCTCTGCGTGGGCCAAGAGCCCATCGACTCGCGAGATCATACATTTTCGTGAATTACACAGCTCCGCAAGATCCTGCTGACGGGAGCGCGGCTCAGCTTTCAATCTTCTGAGCAAACGCTCCGAAAGCGCACGGACCGATTCATCTGTGACCTTTTGTCTGATAGATAATTGGGAGAAGTTTCACTCCTATGTTCACTCCAAGCCGTCAACAGAGTGACTCGCCCACCCGTATGGAGCGCATTTAAAGAACCCGTGCTGCCTCCATCTCAGTCCTCTTGAAGTGTGCCCCGTCGTAATCATCCATTACGTGAATTGGGTCAGAGGTCCGGACTCACGTACCAGCCGCTACCGGAGGGCAAGCCATCCATCTGCCAGCTCTTCATGCCTTCTGGATACCGCGGGATCGGAGGCTTTGTAGGGCGTAATTCCTCGGCAATGGCAGACACTGCTTTCAGCATGCAACATCCGACAAGGCTCTCTTCAGACAGGAGGATAATTTTCTGATGAATAGGTCGGGGCGCACTAAACTCACTGGCGCTTCTGCACGAATCGACAACATGTCCGAGGCATGACGGAGACCGGCTTCTCCGTCTCGTCGCGGTGTTTGACGTCAGAGCTGAGGACGGCTGCTCGCTCGGCTGCAGTTCCTTGCCTCCGTCCGGAGCCGCCGGACGACTGATCACGAGTGCGTCAGTGCTTTCACCACACATGTAGTCGCGCCTGAAGTGTAGTGACCGCGAAAGTCTATCAGTCCAGCACTGGAACCTCGGACTCGCCTTGAGGTCGTCCTCGGTTTCGATTAGAGGCTTCCCGAAGTCTGAGCCCTGATCCCGGTCTTGGTCTTCTTTGGAAATTCTGCTGTCTTCTTGGTCTGAGTCGAACTCGTCTGGAACGAATCCGGACCAGTCAGAACCCCTCGATGTGTAAGCAAAGAGTGGAACATCAATATGCTGTGGCGATAAATGGTCGTCTACTCCTTCGGGGCGTTCTGAAGTATGGTGTGACAATTCCGACGAGAAATTGAGCTCTGAGGGCGATTGGGACTCTACCTCGTCGCTCTGAGCAGTGCGCGCAACGCTTTGGGGGACCGCAAGATAGTCTCGCTCATAGAGCAGAGCGCATGCTGAGTAGCTAGGCAGGGCAGACATGCCGAATAAGGAGTTGCGAAGGAGGGAGATCGCGCTGTGGATAAGTGTGTATTGGACCGTGAACAGAGGCGATCGAGTGACACGCTGGGGCCGAATGTATATAAGAGGTCTCCCATTCCTCGGAGGTCCCTGGAGTGTGCCACAAGCAAGTCCCTCCTTTCTTCGCCTGCGACGCGCCCCGCCCCGCTCTTACACACTTGCACACGGGTGTGATGCGGTTGCCATATCTGCGAGAAGTACAAGGGCCGCATGAAGCTCAGGAGGCGTTTGCCAATGGTACATCGGGAGTTGAGGACCGCAACTCGTACGAAGTCGGCCCCTGCACCCCTGCCCAGCGAGCCATAGGTCAGTAGACAGCAAAAACATCACTGTGAGAGCCGGACTGGCAGAACAGTGGCCTGTCGGGGCGGGGAAGCTCCGCCTTGTAGCTCCGCCTGCTCTTGCTGTACATATGATCAAGCAGTCCATTGGGACAGGAGTCTACAACCCTGACGAAATGAGATCACACTTTCCCGTGCACAGGCAGTTCATTCCCGGGGTCAAATGAGGCGAGAAGCGCAGGCATCCACTAGGTAGCATGCGCCTCTCAACACATCACGTGGAGCTGTTGGCAGACGCCATGATGGGCGCTCGGCACGTTTTGAGCGTGGTCAGCCCCCTTCCCACCCGTCCTGTACCTCTTGACGGAGCACACAGGCAGTGGGAGGCGCTCGCTCATGTCGCCGGAAGTGCTAGATATCGAGGAAAGCGCATATAGTACCGGTTGATGTCCGTACAGACTCGTGCCCTGGACGAAATTGAGTACGTGCGACTCCATGTACTGGTCCACTGGGATACGGTAAGATTGTTTTCATACATGTGCACGCAATAAAGTGTAAGACTTAATTAGGGCACGGAAATTTGCCTGGCCCGTCTCAGCAGGCCCAGGCGCCCTCCTTCAAGCTTCCGCTTGACGATAAATCATGCAGGCCATGAGTCGACCAATGCTTGAGTTCTTGCTCACAAACCGGCCAGTTTACCTTCATTATTATTTGAGATACTGGAGGTACCTGTTCTCATGTCCCTTTTCCGGCTGGTAACATCATTCCCCCTTGGATCGAGGCGAGGAGATACAATTGGGCTCATACATTGTGTAGCAGCAGAGGACTGAGCAGGGTGTGCACCTGATCCCAATGTTATGGCGTCTCCCTGGGACCCCAAGTGGTGTGCCCGGGACGCAACAGCATGGAAGGCGGGCCGGGAAGCACCTGTGTTTACCTTACCATAGCTAGTCACCGTATCTGTCTGGGTGCGGCCCGAGACCCTAGTAATCGCCATGAGCGATGGATCTGGGGGTTGCGGTTTGCCAGAGGGGGATGCACCGCACCCTGAGGATGGGAGACGCCCTTCTGTGCTCCCAGAGGTACGCCGTGACCCATTATCAGGAGGGAAGATCGCTTTGGGTTTCTTGGACCCGGACCCTACCGGCGAAGAAGGCATGTCTATTGAGGATTACCGAAGATTGTTGATGTACAATTGGGGTCGAAAAAGCGGCACCGAGATTGTGTATGATTCTCACGACACATATAGTAGTTATACGCGGGTTGTGTACGGATCGGCAGGACACCCATGCTGATGCACCTTTCTGCTGTCGCTAGGGGCCTTCGACACCTCTTGCAGCACTTTCATGCTTCTCCCAACCCATGAAAAGGGAACAGGTATCGGAATCGAGTATCTGTTGCAAATCCGAAATTTCTCTCTGCTTCTGGAAGGATCAGCGCAGACAGAGAGCGATGCCAAGGCTGGCCCGCGAAAGTTGTGAGAAATCGTTGAAAAAAAAAACTTTAGTTGGATACGCATCGTTGCCAAACGTCTTTGAATTTGACACTTAAATTGGCGCTGAACGCCTCCAGTATTGCAGAACGCATGTCACACGCCCGAGATGTGGGCAATGAGGGAGTTCAGACTTTTAGTCACAACTATTGGCGATCTGGCAACCAGGATCTGAGATTTAGTCAAGATTGGTGAACGATGACACACTCCGACATTTGCCAACACTGGATTGGAGACCGGAACAGACAGGAATTTGGCATCGCGCCCGCTCTCTGCAACCCGTGGCTCGAGTGCCACCTGCCACACTGACGCACGGACCAGATTGCCACACATCCGCTCACTCGGCATGCATATGAGGAGAACAATCCGAATGCAAAAGAGCCCGTGCAGCACATTCATTTTTTTCTGGATGAGCTGCCGCTTGGCCAGGTCTTGCTGCGAGGAGTGTCGCTTGTGAGGAACTTGCTGATCTTTTCTGACCAATCAGCCTGCGTCTTCCAGCCATCCGCACAACCGTTCTCACCGATGTCTTTCGTACTGCGTGGTATCTTCATCTTCTTTCCCCTTGCTTTCGACAGTTTTCGCGCTTTCTCAATCTCCTCAGGAGTTCTGGGAAGCAACGCAAAATCTATCTCGTCGGTGTCAGGCAAGGGACCGAGTTTCCGCCGCCGCATCGCCGCCTCCGTAGGAGGGAATTCGGACAGCGTCTCTGAGCGTGTCAGAGGGACCGAAGTGCTCCGGTTAGTATAGGACGAGTTCTCGTCCTCAACCTCGTCTTCCTCTACGTCTTCGTCTTCTCTGGCGACAACGTCTTCTTCTTCTTCTTCTGCTGATTGCAGTCGAGGCTGCGCCCCTGTCTGAGCCTGGGAATCGTCCTGCGACATCGGCCACGTCTGTGACCGCGGGCCCAGCTTGCACCTGCGACTTCGGGCTGTCTCACCTGTTTTGCGCATAAGCTCAGCAAACGCAAGCGGTTTGGTGCTCTGCGTCTCAACAGCACGCACGCCCGACCTCCCAGCATCGCGGCTCGTATCTGCGGAGCCTGGTGACGTCGGTCGATCGGTCATCTTTGTAGTCACGTAGTTTTCAAGTCGAGAACCCGGGAGGATCGCGAGAGAAATCTTCAGCGTACTAAGGCAGGAATTTAGTGGGCATCTAGAACAAGGGGGCCTCCGTGCTTCTGCGGTCCAGACCAGAGCAGAACCTTCGCGCAGAAATTTCGCCCGAGAGCCCGAACAAGTGAAACGTCAGGCTTTGTAGGGACTGCTGACTTTCTTTTGTCTTCCCAGGAGACACTCGTACGTGCAGTGCGAATCTTGCTGATCGGTCTAGGGTGAGATAGCGCATCGCAAATCGCAAGTGGATATGTTACACCGGACCTAGAGGTTTCATAATATCGTCATGTCATGCAGTGATCCCAGCCGATGGCGGGAAGTCTTCCCTCTTCTCAAACTCCGCTATGCGCTCCTGCATCGCCGCCTCGAACACTTCGTTCTCCTTCTCCAGAGCAGTCTGCAATCAGCTGCCATCCCTGGAAGACTCGGCTGAGCTCACCACTTTCGCCTCTAGCGTCTCGCCGTCCATTCCGAGGCCCTCCCACGGATCTCCTTTGCCCAGCGGGATGTTTTCTGGACATCAGCACCGGACCGAGACGTATGTGTGGCCAGCTCACTGATGGGGTCGGGCCCAAAGATCTCCGCCAGCAGCTCATGCCTCGCCCTGAACCTGCCCATCGCCATCTCCCGCGCGTCCAGCTCGTCCACCGCGTCCGCCCACGGCTCCGGCACCTCGGTGAACTGGGGCTCGCGAGAGTGATGCGTCGGCGGGGGCGCCATGGCGTTGCGTAGGTAGTGCTCCTGCCCATGCGGAGCCATCAATGGGCGTCCCATCGACGGCACCATCTGCTGTCCGGGGGCCGGTCGGTGCTGCAAGTCAGACCACGCGCACATAGACTTGAAGAGAAGAGGAAGACGCGCCTTCTTCTTCTTGTGGCTCTGGCTCTGCGTCGGCGTCGACTGGCTCGGGCCCGCCATACCCTGCCCCGCGGCCGCGCCGGCCATCTGCATCTGCTGCTGCAGCTGCGCCATATGCGCCATCTGCGCCTGCATCTGGGGCGTCATCTGCCCGCTGGGCGGCACGCCGCCTGCAAACTGCGGCGGCATCCCCGGCTGTGGGGGCGGTGCGCCTGGCTGGCTCTGACCGGGCTGCAGGCCCATCTGCCGCATCGCCAGCATCTGCGATTGCGCGAGGTAGCCCTGCTGCGTGATGAGTGCGAGGTCGGGCGTGCTGAGGAATGCGGCGGGTGATGGGCTGGCCGGCGGCTGTTGCATCGCGTAGTGCGGATGGGGAGGGGGGTAGCCTGGGATGGGCGCGTTGGGGGGAAAGTAGGAGTGCGGCGGGAGGTGGTTGGCGTTGAAGGGACCTTGGTTCATCTTGTACTTTAGGTCGACCGGCGATTAAGGAGGAAGGGACCACCACAGGACCAGACCAGGGATAAAGGGACGACTTAGGGAAAAACAACCTCTGGCCCCTTCCACCCAAGAAGAGATATGAGAGGGGGTGCTCCCCCCATTTAAGAAGCCCATCGGGGCTCCATGTCAGATTGTCCAAATGACTTTCGATTTCGAACGCAAGGTTATCTCTTGCTCTCTCACACAGCCGCGATGACCACAACACTTCTTCTTCCCCGCTCGATAGGCAGACTCGCATCAGCCAGGTCAGTATGCATGGCCAGCAGCAGCCGTCTCATTCGCCCCCTGTCCGCCTCGGCACCTCGTAGACAAGCCGGCGGCAACGGCAGTAGCGGGACGACCAAAGACCCATCTCACCCTTACCTATACTACCACACAATTCCGCATCCCCAGCCCGGCCGCGTAGCCCTCAGCTTCCTCCCATCCCCGCCCAAGGCATCCGAGACGGTGCTTGGCTGGTTACCTCTCATTGAAGATGCTACGCTGGAAGACTTCCGAGAGAACCCCGGTTTCTTGTGAGCTGGGTTCTCAGCCAGAAGCACGCAGTGAAAGCTCACACCACAGAGACGCGCTGCATGAAGCTATTCGCTCGGGATTGGAGGGCAACAAAGCCCCGAGCATAGAGTACGAAGCTGCCGGTCGGCCGGGGGACGGCTACATGCACATCACGGGTGAGACCAACCTGAACGATTGGAGGTCGGGTGCTGAGTCCAGACGAGCGTGCGGTGCCGCCCGCAGGCCGGATAGGCGAGACAGAAGACTTGATAGGGAGCGTGTTCGTGCAAGAGGGCAAAGTGGTGCCTTCGACATACACCCCTCTACCGACATATCGCCTCGTCACCTCGAACGGACCGATCGTGCTACCACAAGGTCTTGCTGAACATGTGATCGAGGTGCTCACGGAAATCGAGCGCAAAGCATGAATATTCTGCATGTGTACAAGATGTGTCCAGATCCATCCCGATAGATCGCTACATCTAAACCCGCTACATATCACTGGCACGCATTGTCCTATTGCCGCGAAGCAGGGGGCATGTCCGGGACAAGGCTGAAATTGCGCTGCTGCTGCTGTGGTGTGCTACTCGGCGTCGCCTGTCCTTGAGGGTAGCCCTGGGCGCTGGTATCCTCGCTGCTGGCCCTGGCCACTCGCTCCCGGTCCAATTGCTGCCTGAGCTCTGGTCCGAGACTCGGCACAGGTTTCCGCCTGGAGCTTCCAGATCTGCCAAGATTTGGTGTCCCATTCTGGCTGCTCCCCTGCCGTGGCCTCTGCGGTCTCTCGGCTGAAGGCTGCGAGTTTGACCGGTCACGCAAAACCTCCATGCCGATGCCGATCATCCCACTCGACGACCGCTTCAGGGCATCCTTCTGCCTAGGTGATGTAGAAGGTGGCCCAGACACTCGGCGAGAGGCGTATTCGTCATCGCCATATGCCAAGCGTGGCGAAGTGAACGGGTCCCGGAAAGCACCCATGGGCGTGGCTTGAGGCGTGGCGAAGGGGTTGCTATCGAATGTGCCTGCCTCGACTTGTCCAGTCGAGCGAATCATGGGCGATTGCTTGGGCGTCGTTTGCTGCGCAGAAAGGATAGCAGTTGTCGGTGGTGATCCCGAGACATCGTCGTCTGTCATGTTGCCATACTCTCCGCCGCTCCTCTGGGATGATTGTGAGTGGCCAGAGTCGCTTTTGAGCTCGCCCATCGCGATCGGGTTGACCGAGCCTGTGCTGCCTTGAGACGAGGCACCGTACTTGTCCATGGCTCGTATGGCGGGATTGAGCGGCTTTTCCGAGTGCGACATTTTCTGCACGTCGTAAGGGTCCGATATCATCCTCTCCCTTTGCGCGGCTCTTCTCCGCCTTCTCAAGCAGAAACACGCAAGCAATCCAGCAACAAGTAGGGCAACCACCACGCCGGCAACAATGCCACCGATGGCTCCGCCCGAGATGCCCGAGCTGCTGCTCGAGCCTGCCGAATCTGCGGCTGAGCTGCCCGTGGCTGACGAGCGAGCGGTGGAGCCGGTCGAGCTGGACGACTTGGATGTCGTCCAGAGACAAGCCGTCGAGCCGTTGTTGATGACGCTGACGACTGCTGTGTTGGTGTACGTCCCCCTGGTGTCGTTGATGGAGCCTTCAAAGTACCATCTGCCTTCTTCTAGATACAGGGTGTCGAAGGACCAGTAATTGGCGGCAGACCCCATGTAGATCGTCCTGTTCGTGCTCCCGACGCCCGATGCTCGGGGTGCCAGGTACCGAGCGGCGAGCGAGGCCGAGGTGGCCGTGGTGGCATGGGAGGTGGTCGCTGCAGCTGAGGTGGTGACGGCGGCGGCCGCGGTCGAAGTTGCCGACGTACTAGCAACCGACGATGTGGTCGAGGTGGATGTGGCTGCAGCTGAGGTGGACACGGCGGATGTCGAGGCAGAAGACGAGGCTGGCGGGATGGACTGGACGATGCCGATGTTGACAGCCCGAATAGTGATGTCGTACAGAGCGGGGTCCTCATTGTACAGATTCCAAGTGAATCTGACATCAGCTATTGCTCATGCCGCAGAACAGATGATGCACCTGCCCGGACTGCATACACCGTATGTCGCCATGGGCCGAAGGATCAGGTTCGGTGTGCCGCTGTAGGTCGTACTCGACGCGGCAGTTGAGGAAGTCGCAGCCGCGACCGTAGAGGTAGGCGTGGCCGAGGTGGACTGTGCCGAGGCAGGAAGGGCAACCGCAGCGGCGAAGAGCAAGAGGCTGGGCAGGCGAGACATGCTGGATTGGATGGGCATGGTGGGCGGTGCAGGCGATAGTGAGATCAAGGCAAGAAGAGACCAGCTCGCGCTTGGTCGGAGTGAGAAATGGCGTGGGAGACACAAAGGACCAGTCTATTGCGATAGACTGAGATGTATGACCAGTGGCGAGAAGCGGACGGGGACACCGGATGACCGGCGGATGGTGATGCACCGCTCCGCTCGACGAGATGCGGACGAGCAACCGGTGCTCTGGAGCTCCCTTGTCGTTCGTCCCGCCGACGCTGCTTCGACCTTGGCTGCGCGTCGATGGCGATGTCAACAGAGGACTTACAGGTACAGAGCCGAGTGTCGTCGCCAGGATTCAAAGGGAGTATCGGGAAGAGATTGAGAAGGAGGTGTGCACACAAGGGGGAAGGAGCGTTTGGATGTCCCTGTTTCGTCTTGGCGTGCCGCTACAATATCATCCACTCCATCAATCAAGACGGTCTGAATATGAACAGGTCATGCATGCATGCCTTGTCCAAAATATGAGCAGACGAGCATTCCGAGCCGCATCGCCCCCCGGCCGTCAGCCGCTGCCGTTGCTCCGGACTTGCTCTCGTCATGCGCCTGAGTTGTAGAGATGGAAGCAAGCCAGGCGCGTCGGCGATCAACGTCGTCCCGCTTTCAGGGTTTCATCTTCTGGGGTCTTTGTCTTGGCAACTGTTAGAACCACTTGCTATGGCTGGAACTTCATACTGTAGGCTGCAGGCACCGGCAGGGCGGGTGACAACAGAGTACAAATTCCGAGAGAGCATGCATGCATCTGGCTCGTCTCATCTCGGCGTACTCAGCCTACTTCGCTCTTCCACCTTGCGCCAGTCGAGGGACCGCCACCAGTCCCTCGCATACGCCCCGCGGCCCCACACGCCATATTTGGACCCCAAGTATGCGTGCTCGTACAGGTTGAGCACGGCCAGTGGCACGACAGCTGTCTCTGCCTCGCTGCTGCTCATCGACCGCCCTTGCCCAGGTCGAGATTGTATGTCTGCCTCGAGAGCGGATGGGCGACTGCTCGCTGGTGCAGTGGCGTTCTCGGCGGATGCAGGAGGCGGTGATGCAGGGGAGCCAGAGGATAGAGGGGAGAGGAAGGCGGGCACGTCTGCGCGACCTTGCTGAGCGCGATTCGTCACGAGCAGAGTACCGGCGGCGAAAGTCGGGACGATGTCCACCTGGAATGGGTTTGCTGCAGATCGGATGAGCTGAAATCAGCTCTGATTCCCCACGTCTCATCATGCAACTCACCCAAAGCCACGCTCCGCCCACGATGCCGTCCGCTATAGCTGCTGCCTTCTCGCCCAACTGCTGATATTGCTCAGGCGGGGTCTGAACAGCACCAGGGTTCTTCCATCAGCACAACCACTAAGCCGGCTCCTCGATTTTGCTACTCACAAGACCCTCCAGGAAGTACGAGTTGTTGAGCAGCAAAGCGCCGTAATTGAACGCCAGAGCGAGGCTCGGATCCCGTGCTGTAATGGTCAGGAGGTACGGCAGGTCAACCCCGCTCGGCGCCGCGTCCCATTTCTGCTTGACAGGGAGAAGGGCAGGGTTGTCTGGCATCATCAGCACAGCACTAAGAAACACCGACAATTGCAGATGTCGATGATCGTTCGTCAGAAGACTAGACTCACTCCGCACTTCTGCCTGAAGCCTGCTCCACAGCCCGGCCTGCCATTCTGTGATAGTCGAGAACTGCTCCTTTTCCAAGAACCCAGGCAGTCCTTCCAAGATCTGAGTATTGAACGCCGCTCGCGGTGCAGATGACCCGGAAGCAAGCGGAGAAGCGTCCCCGACAATTCCTCGGGTGGGCGCACGGCTCGCCACGCGGGATGAGGCCGACAGGACCGGTCGAGAGCCAGAGGCGATGCACCGCTGGAGGAAAGGCCGGGCCATCTTGCGCGGCTCGTGAGTTGTGCGATGGTTGTTGGACGTCCGAAATTTCCAGCCTGGCTGGTTGGTGGTTGAGCAAGTCGAAGCACCGTGGGAAATCGGCATGGGATGACGCTGTTCCTGATTTCTGGGCTTGCTATTTTGGCTGGCGGCTGATCAGGCTGAGCGATGACAAGACGGCGTCATCATCGCCGACGAGTCGCTCTCGATCCATTATAATAAAGCATCACCGGGTGGTCTGGCAAGTAGACAATCGTCAAGACTGACAGCGACAGAGCCGCACTCGAAGGCGCCATGTCGCAGCGCAATCTCATCCCATCCGACACGAAGATCCAGTACGTCCCCTCCCTGCTGGCTGTCCGCGGACCTTCCCTGCTCTGCGTCTGGTCGCGAGCTCGTCCGATCAAGCGCTAAAACGCAGGGTGTCATCAACCGCGCCGCAGACGAACAAGCGCGCGCTGCTCAGCGCAGACGACACATGCTGGACATCCACCTCCCTTCCCTCGTCTATCCACCTCACATTCCCCACCCCGCTCCGCGATGCCACGCACCTGGCGCTCACCTTCCAAGGCGGGTTCGTGGGCACGTCGGCATTCGTGTACGTCGCCACGGTGAGCGGGGACGGGCAGGTCGAGCTGGGTCTCGCGATGGGCGGCAGGATCTACCCGGAGGACAAGAACAAGCGGCAGGTGTTCGAGTGAGGGTCCGGTCCGGAGCGCGGGTTGAGGCTGATGGTCAGGATCCCTTATCCGCCTCATGTGGACGAGACGGCGCAACCGGATCCATTCGGCACGGGCGCTCCGAACACGGAGGTCTCGGCGAACGGTGCCAAGGCGGCCGACGGTATCTCCCCTAGTGAGATCACCAGCAGACCACCCAGCATCTCGGAGCTCAAGATCGAGTTCGAGGCCAGCAGCGACCCCCATGGGCGGATCACAGTGTATCAGGTCGAAGTCTTGGGATAGGCAACCCGCAGATCATCAGCAGGAGGAGCAAAGGGCGGGGATGTCGATGATCTCGCCATTACCGTCCAGCCATACACGCATTTATAGTGTCAGTATACCGCATGTCATAGTATTGTTGGTAGCAGAAGTTGCATTCGACTACCTCTTCCCTCGTGTCCACTGGTTGAACAGTGGATGGTCCTGTCCCTCCCGCCTGCTGCACTCCTCTTCCGTCCCCTTCCCCTCCCCTTCCCCTCCACTTCCCTCACCTCATATTGTGTTTGACTCCCGGATGACGGCAGGAGTCAGGCTGAGCATACGACAAGCAGACATTCGCCTGCCGGCCGCCCCTTGATGAAGTCGATTTCAAGATTGTTGCCGCATATTTGCGATTTGGGTAAAGGGCGAACAGACGCTCGCGCTTTCCCGCCGGACAAATGTGCCGGATGGCTGGCCACGACGAAGACAGATGATACACAACAGAATGGTTGATGCCGTTTGGATCATGTTGTTCGAGATTGGAAAGCTTTGATGACGAGTTGTACAGATGTTTTGATGATGTTGTTCCAAACGAGATATAATGTGCAGAGTGACGATGTGTTGCAGACCGGATATCCTGGAGAGTTGAATGGTGAGCAAGGTGTGAGATGCACAGTGATGTCAGAATTCGTCCAGATCTGGTTTCGCCAGCGAGTGAGCCGAAGGAGAGTTGTGGAATGTCGGTCCAGCATATTTCGATCCGCCGTCGAGTATTGCCGCTGCTTGCGCGCCCTTGGCCCGGATGCGGGGGAAATCGCCAGCTATGAGAGGTAACGGTGCGGCTCTAGCGGCTGCGCTGATCGCTTTCGAAGGGGTTTGAGGGGGCCTATTCGCATTGAGGCTGGCATGCCAAGGGAGGGTGGATGAATCGATAGCAGAAGCGGACGCCGATAGCGAGCGTTTAGACATGTTCAAATTCGTGGACGCATCGAGTGATAAACGACGAGTGTGATGGGGTCGACCAGGATTCAGAGGTGAGTGGCTTATGCCCGTGGCGGGCTGTCGCTTGAGCTTCTTATCGCCGGTGGCTTTCTTGCGCGGGGTAGAGTCGGTAGAGGAAAGTCTCTGTTGCCACTGTGTTGTGAGCCATCATCGCCTCACACATGAAGCATCAACTGACGGTGAGCTCCTGAGGACCAGCGGGACCCTCAGGCATGTCCCAGACCGAGCTTTCGTCCGCCTTTGCGCCGCCTCTCGCTTTAGCAGCGCGACGCATGAGATCGGCCCCTGGCAAGCTCTGGCTCAAGCTTGACATGTCGAACGCCTCCGATGCAGGACTGATCAGTTTGGCAGCAGAGATGGATTGAGCCTGAGCTTGCTGGCTCGGCAATGTCTTTCCGGCAGCAGGTTTGGTTGCACTGATGAGGCTTTGGTCGTCGGCGGCTTCAGTTCGCTTCTGATTGACGGGACGAGGCGTCCTCTTGCTTCTCCTCAACACCTCGCCCTCGGAGAACGAGTTCCTCCCCTCTTGGTCTTCTGAAGCCCTTTGCTGCCGCCTTCTGGGTGTATTCACAGGCTTGGTGGGGCTGGTATTGTGTGCTTCTCCCACGTCGCCTCCATCTGCAGCGACAGCACCAACGACCAAAGGCAAACCCTTGCCCTTCCCTGCCCGGCCACCTCGCCTGGCCTTTTTTGCCCCGGTCGCCTCTACCGCGGACGTTTCCTCTTCTGCAGGCGCAGCAGGCACGGCGCGCCTTCCTGTTGATTCAGGCGTGGTGATGCCCAGTAGGTCATTCAATAAATCCTCCTCTCCGTTGTCCTCCACAGTCAATTCGCCAAAGTGTCCATTGGCATCGTGACGTTGCTCGCTCCGACCGGCACCGCTTCGTGCCGTGCGTGGCTTTCGCGCTTTCCGCGGGGTCGGCGTAGCCGGGGCAGTCGTTTGAGGTTCTTCCATGTAATTCTGAGGGTTCGGGACAGTAGGAGCGGATTTGAGGTTGGCGGTGGACCGCTTCGACGGCAGATCTCCTCGATTCGCTCTTGGAGTGCCGGGCCCGCTGGACGTGCGGGAAAGAGACGGAGTAGTGCTTCTGGTAGTGAGTGCTTGATGTGATGTGTGACCGGATTGGCGTCGATGGGATATGTGAGTAGAAAGTGTAGGTCTCGGGGTCATACTGCGAACGTGAGCAATAGAACGGAAGATGAATGGCTGAAGGAAGGGAAGCGGGGGGGATGGACGCACTCTCGACATATGTATATATGCTGTTGGCATCAGACTATGGGCGTGGCTTCCAGCGGTGCGGATATACGCCTTCCAGGTCGATCAAGAGTGATGGAGCACAGGATACTGATGGGCGGCCGGTGGAGTGCTGTGTTTGGCAGGACAAAAGAGGGTCTCTGATGTGCTCTGCAACGGCGCCCGCCGGGGACACGGGGTCGAGTCAAGACAAAAGACCGATTGCAAGCTGATCCTCGTTGATGTCTGCGTGATGTCGCGAGTGCGGTTATTGTGTAGTTAGTCGGGTAGGTTCTGTTCAAGTGAAAAAGCAGAGATGGATGTGAGAGTCAATGCCCAGCCCCTTTCGACAAGGTTCCGGCGGATGCGGCGAGGTGGCGCGAGCCTGACAACCACATACAGTATTCACGTGGGTCGATGCTAGCATGTCAGGCTGACAAAAGTTGAGGCAACTCGTCGAGCTTCGCTGTTCGATGTCAATTAGGATCAAGAAAGAGACATGGCAAGCAACGGTCCCTCCGCACCTGCGGGATCTGGCGGCCATGCTGGACCATCTACATCGGGGTTCAAGTCGCCCGCCAATCCAGACATACCTCAAGACCTGTCCATCATCATGGAGATGGTCGCCCAACACCAGGTGGTCGGATCGCTTCCGACACTTGGCATGACCGCCGCCGAGAAGCGTAAGCTAGTCGAGGCGAGCCTGGCAAAGGGCAAGGAGAAATTCAAGGCTACTGAACTGGCACCTGATGGTGCACACACTGCATCGAGCAACGACATGCCCGACTCCGACACCGATTCGTCTAGTGAATGGGAATCGAGCGAAGAAGAGGCAGAACGAGCTTTAGAGATGCTCGAGCCGGAAGAGGGAGAGCTTGCAGCTTCGAGAACAGTCGATGATCATCCGATGACCGAGGCTGAGCATGACTCGATCAAGAAAGAGCTTGTCGACTTGATCGGTCCTCCCCCTTCGTCAAGTGCGGCAGGTCAACTGGACGAGGAGAGTTCCGACGACAGCTCATCTGGAGAAGAGTCTGAAAATGATGCAGAGGGAGAGCAGCAGGAGTTCGAATTCTCCTCGTCTCCCTTACCTACGCCCAAGCTTGGACGCATGATCGAGATAATGGACGAAGAGGATGATTCACACGCTGGCGACCCGATATTATCGCTTCACGAAGTGCCTCTTCCACCTGTCCCTCAGCCGCCGATGACCAGACTGCCCGAAGGCGAGAAGGTTAGTCTCGCCGGAGATGTGATTAGCTGGATGCGAGAGAAACGAGTAGAGGCTTGGTTGGAGAAGGAGGCAAGGAAGGCAGTAGCGCAGTCAGAGGAACCCATTCAAGCCGAAGTCCCCCAAGAAGCCAGCGAAGCAATCGAAGAAGCCGCAAACGAGGCGACAGAGGTGTCTCAAGTCAAAGAACTTCCCTCCACTGCACAGCCCGCCGAGTCTGCTCAACCCAATAGAGCTACTCTCGTGGATTCGTGGACGCCTTCACGGCCTTCAGCAACTACAACAGCCGCGTCCGTCCAAGCGGTGCCCGATGTTCCGCCTGCAGAAAGCTCGAGTTCTGCATCCAAAGTTGCCGGACCTCGTTTCACATCTGCAGGGACAGTCGTCGTTCGTGCTATGCAATCACGCGCTGGCGCAGCAGATGAGGGGTGGCTCGAAGAGGGCTCGGTGATATGCTGGGAAGATGGCAGAGTATTGGGCACTGTGAGTGACCCTCTCAGTGATCACTTGCTCGCAGACTAATTCCTAGGTATCCGAGACATTTGGACCTCTCACCTCGCCATTCTACCAGATCCGCCTCCCCCCGCCACCTTATCCCTACCCCTCGGCCGACTCTCTCTCGTCCGGCACCCGCTTGTTCTACCCCTTGAATCCGAAATACCGCACATTCGTGAACATGCACGCCGTGCGCGATCCCCGCTTCAAAGGCAGCGATGCGAGCAATCTCTATGATGAGGAGATCGGAGAAGACGAGATGGAGTGGTCAGATGATGAGGCAGAAGCAGAGGCCAAAAGACGGAGAAAGCAGCGAAGGGCGACCGGCAGCGCCACTCCTGGTCCTGGTGGGGATCGCGGGTGGGAAGGACGCAGCGACGCCGGAGGGAGAGGAGGACGAGGTGGCCGAGGCGGCGGCAGGGGCGGCACTGCGAGTCGCGCTGGTTCGACCGCTGGTGGTCACCCGAGTCTGCCACAGAGGCCGCATTTCGACTATCAGCCCGATGACGCCTCGGACTTTGGGGATGGCAGCATATACGGCGACGACGCACGATCTGAGCGGTGGGAAGGCTCGGATGCCGGATCAAGTGCGGGCGGACGTCCGAGGCCGATGCCATATGACGATGATGTTGTTATGGCTGGTGGACGGGCACCGGTGGCAGCAGCTGCTGGCTTGCCACCGAGACCATCTGGACCGACCGGGGGCGAACGAAGAGTCGATCGGGGTACGCGAGGCGGCAGCGGTGGTGGTCGTGGACGTGGAGGGCAAGGAAGAGACAGGGGACGAGGCAGAGGGGGGACAGGTGGTGGGCGGGACGACCGGCGTGCGCATCATCCTCAGCAACATCAGCAACCGCAAGGCATGTCGGGCGGACAGGGGCAAGTTTGGCAGCCGCCTTCGCCTGGGTTCCAGCAGCAGCAGAACGCATTCCAGTCAGGACCACCGGGCATGGGCTACCCTCAGCCATATCCCATGCCGCAATTCCCTCAGCATCATTTCAACTACCAGCCTCAACAGCAGGCGTACAACCCATCACAAGCTTTCCCCCAATATCCCTATCAGCAAGGTCCGCCGCCCGAGTTTGCCCCGCCCTCACCTCGACCACCTCAAGGAGCGGCGAATGGGGACGGCATCGCGCCCGCGATCAATCCTCGTTTCGCGGCGCAGATGCAGATGATGATGGGCCAGATGCCGCCTATGGGCGGTCCCCAAAATTGGGGCCAATGACAAAAGCACCATCTTGCCTTAGCACACGTCACTCAGGCATTGTCATGGATGTTACATGCATGCGACCGCGTCCATGAGGATGAGATTGTGTCCTCGTCATTTTGCGCACGTTTTGCTTTATCTCTAGTCTAGTCTAGAGTCCGACGGCTGAGTACCGTCCGGATCTCGCGATGCTGCTGCAGCCAAGCGGGGAAATCGGTGTTGCCCAACGGGATACCTTGTTCTTTCGTCTCTAGCAAAAAGTTTGCCAAGACAATCATGGCGCCATCTACCCGTCAGATGGTTACCATATCTCAAGGCGCGACTCACATCGATACAGGTAGTTGATACCTTGATGCAGAAGCGTATTATACTTGATAGAGCCGCGTTCGGCGGCTTCAATTTTGATCTTGAAACTGGCTTGTGAGTCTTCGTTGCAGCTGAACAGGGGCAAGACAGACTCGTAAATTGCTTTACGCAGGTTTTGGACACTCTCCATATGGTTTATAGCCCGATCTGTCAGACGTTTCGCCTCTGTCTGGTCAGCCTAGGCTCTCAGGAGCATCTTCATGAGCGCACGTTTGCCGTGCGACAGGACTGTCACTAGCTGCAAAATAGTCTTGTACTCTCCTAGCTCGTTAGCCCATGCAACTCTCGACGATTCTGAAACCTACCGTTCAAGTACTGAGTGGCTTCGGGAGCATCGGCCTCGGTCTCCGTCTCGTAGCCTTCGTCTTCGTGCTCAACATGCCCTTTGGCAATGGTCGCAATCAGACTAGCCACGATCATACCTGTTGTCGTTCGCCCTCGACCCATCTGACAGTTGAAGACAAAGTCCGTGTCCTCCGACTCCAGCCCTTTGGCTACCCGATTGACGATGACTTGCAAAGTTGCCGGAAGAGGTGCCTGTTCGTCCGTCTGCTCATCAGCTTGGCTTCGACCGGAATCGTATCGAAGCTGACAATCGCTACGCGCTGATAATCGACTTGGAAATTGTCGTGGACGACGCTTTGATACAGTTCTTTCGGAGTCATGACCTCGTCTTCCGACACATCCTCCCAAATGGGTATGATCTCGTATGATCCTGGCCTCGTTTCGACCTCATCGTGCAAAAGCATACGGCCGTGGTTCTGGCGTATTTCGCGGAGAACATCTTGCTTGAGCGTCTGCTCCATCCTCTCCACTACTGAAGCAGTCACACCCGTTGTCCTGTGATCAGGAGAGGTCTTGTCGAGGATAACTTGTTGACTTACTCAACATTCGTCAAAGGTTTGTCGATCAAACGAAGGACATGCGGACGCGACTTTACGTACTGAACCAGTCAGACAGATGGATTTAACCACACACACGACTGACCAGCACCGGCTCCTCACGCAGAGACGTCCAGACCACCTTCCGAGGCCCGTCCGGATTGGCGCGCATACGCTCAAGAGCGTTTCGCAACCTGTTGCGTCAGTGTAACATCGAGATCGGAGGAGAAACGTACCCTGTGGCACTGGGCATACTACATCTAATCAGCACGCTGTCACCACCGTGTGATTTGGCTCACCCTGTTCCGTAGACCGAATGGGAGTTCTCGCTCCCTGCAACGCCATCGACTCGTCCATGAAGATCGATAATGAGTGGGATTTTCCGGTAGTTCGCCGCCCCTTCCACACGCCTGAGAGCGTCAGTGCTGCCGGGGCGTCAACGATCAGCTCACTCGGGCAGACTTTGTTTCTGCAATCCGGAGAAGAAGTCCGATTTCAGTATCTTGTGCATCAGTCAACTCAGACGTGAGTCAGAAAACTCACGGTCTGAGCAGATAGAATGACTCCTTGCCGGTTTGCAACCACTTGTGAGACCTCGTCTGGTAGCTGAGAGTGAGATGTGGCTCAGATATTGTTGATGCTTGCTTACCGCCATCCCCTGGGCAGGATCCACTCGCTCGATTGGTGTCAGTCCTTGAAGACCACCATGCTCGAGCTCAGTCTCAAGTGTCTTGAAGACCGGGCGGTGCTTGACAAAAGATTCGAACGTGTAGGGATCTTCCTCATCGGGAGAGGTATCGTCAAGATACGCCTGGAATATGAGAAGATGGTAGTATCGTCTCAGAAGGTAAATGCCTGGTAGTCAGCGGGATTGACTCTCCTGCTAAAAGGGTAGCTCGCCCTTCTCGATAGCTCGTGCCCGCTGTTCTGAGTCCTGGGCTTCTTCGGCCTTCGTTCGCGCGTCATCGATTGCATCGCGGAGGTTGAATTGTACAGCGGTGCGATCAATGGCATCATCGACGACCGATTTCACCTCTAAGCCATTCCGTATCACACGCAAACAGCTGTTTATGATCTGCCAGCTTGTTTTCGGTACAGACGTAGTCGATCGCTTAAGGGTGTCTGGACGTTTCTTCATCGGTGTACCAGGTCGATGAGGCTCGTGACGACCCTTCTTCATCCATTGCTGGATGAGTAGGACGATGACTGCGGTGTTCGAGCTTCTGCCCCTACCAAGCTGGTCGTTGAGGATGAACGCTGTCTGCTCAAGATCGGATCTCATGCAGAGATTGAGAATTTCAGTAATGTCATGGAACTGAGATTCAGCTAGGGGTAGAGCTCGGGTGATTGCCTTACATCTGGTGACGACTCAGATGTCACTGGAATACGAACGAACTCCGTGGCGACAGGTTTGGCCTCTTGCGCGACCGCATCCATGACCTCTCGGATGGAAGCGATGTCCGATGCCTCCGCGTTCTCCCACACCGGCACAACTTGTCCGTCGGAGCTTTCGGTGTGCAACAGGATACGACTCTGGAATTCTGCAAGTTCCGCGATGACGTCGGATTTGAGACGGTCTTCTAAGACTTCGAGACGCGAAGCGGATACCCCGGTATAGTCCCGCATGTTTCGTAGAGCGGTGCTGTCGCGCCTCAAGCAGTATGGTGATCCTGGATGCGTAAGCAGAACGCACCAGGCATTCAAAGGTACTCGCCATTGATCATGACCAGGGGTTCCTCGCGAAGGCAGACCCAGATGACCTTCTTGATAACAGGCAGACGACTGTGGACTTTGTCGAGTATCAACGAGATAGCATCTTGTGTGGGTTGACCGGTAGCGAAGACTGTGCTACCCTTGACCTGACGGAAGCCTATGGCACCTCTCACGCCTTCTTCCGACGCCGCAATGTCGGTGAGCCACAGATCAGACTTGAGCAGCGTGCTGGGTGATCAGTCAATGCAGAGAATGAGAACGAGACTTACGATGCTCGTAGCATAATACCGTTGCGGTTCTTGACCACATACTCCGCCCATTCATCGCCAAGGACGCGACCGCCCGAGAGAGTGGCATTCCGTATCCTAGACCCGGAACCCGCAATGTTTCGCTCCACGCCGCCCGTGGCGTCGGATGACCTTGAAATCAAGCTTAGATCATTGATTGGCGCGAAGGCGAAGAGCCTATCTCCGCCGTGTCGGCGCATCAATTTGATTTGGCTAGGATTGTAAGTATGACCATTGTCCTGATGGATCAGACGCTCACTTGAAGATCTCTGGACGACTCTACGAGGTTAGCCCAGGATACCTTTGTTGCATTACTAACCTTCAGCCAGTCCCGGAAGGTGACTCCGCTCATCCCAGCATCTTCATCCTCCACATATTCGGCAAACGCGATCAAGTCGAAATACTGTTCAAGCTAACCATGAGCTCGGGTCTAGAGGATTCCCGACGCCAGCTGGACCAACCGATCTCAGGGCGCGGACAAGCAGAGCCTGGCGACTTTTGTCATCGAGTGCTGCCACGCTGTACTTGATGCGATGCTCGATCACATTTTCACGAAGATTGACGACCGCGTCGCCTATATACGTCAGATCAAGCGCAAGATTGCTGACAACATCGATTCTCACAAGTGTCAATGACCGCATCGACCAGACGCTTCATCTGACGTCCATGATCAAGGCTGGACAACAGGGACAACACAAAGGTGTAGTTCCCCATGTGAGCTTTTCTCATATTCTCCAGCAAAGCAGGTTGAGAAGTGAGTAACTCGATAGCGGATGCGTGCTTTGAGGGCAAGTCTGCTCTTCAGCGAATGCGTGCCTACTTCGTTGTTCACCAACTGCGATCCAGTATGCGAGTCATGCGTAACAGAGCCTTGTTAAGAGTCTGCTGATGTGTTGCTTGCTCGAGTGACTGAATGGCTTGTTGCCCAGCTTGTCCCGGGAGGGGCTGTAGATCAGTAGCGGTATGAATTCATTCTGTTTACTGACCGTCGCAATGCCGGAACCACTCGTCGATGCGGGAAATGGGTCATCCAGTCCCCGTAGCAAGTATTGCTTTCTGCGTATAAGAATGGCAGCGCACATACCGAATGTGGCTTGAAGTCAGCGCTTGCTGGGAGCGATCTATGCGACTTACTCCGCACTACTCCCATACCGCAATTGAACACAAGGGAGGTAGTGAGTGGGTCTATCGTCCGGAGTACCGAAACGTAAGCGTCGAGGTAGTTATCCTGAGAGTTAGCAGAGATTGTAGGGGAAAGATGTTGGCGCATACCTCAATGGGCCTATCAGATGCAATGGGGATACGCCAGTAGTCACATCGCCAGCCATTATTCTTGACATCCTCCCAGATTTCCTTCGGAGTGTGTAGGCTGTCTTCATCGATCGCTGTCCAGGTGGGGCACAATGTTCCGTCTGACAACTCGTCGTGTATGAGTATCATTCCTCCATAGCGTCTCGATTCCTCCAGTATATCTTGTTTCAAGCGCCGTTCGATATCTTCCAAGTTGACAGCTCGATCCGAGAGGGCCAGTGTCTGTAAAGGATTGGAGCCGTCGCGTAGTACGAAAGGCCGACCATTGCAGTAGACTCTTTGTTAGATATTGCGATCTTAGCGACACGGGGGACTCACTGAGGGTCTCTTCTCTGGTGCTGAACCAGGCAGCACGGCCTATCGAGGCATCGTCCTGCGACCCTCGACGCGGGACCGGTCCTGCAGGTTCGAGAGGAGTTGAGGTGGTCTTCTGCAGAGGAACGCCATTGGTGTTGACATTGATGTTCGAAGAACCTCGCCTTGACCTAGGGGCAGAAGGCGGATTCGGCTGACAGCCAAGGATGGTCAGAATTGCTTGGAGTCCGGGCTTCGTGGGCTGTGCAACCTCATATATGAGCTCGAAGTCAACGGCGCGTGACCGAGCCTCACCCCGAAAACATTGAGATTCTCCACGTCAGGTGCTCGAAAATTAGGTGCGCCTTGGATAGTCAAGTCAAGGTCAAGCGCCCTTCCAGTAGGGTAGTGGTCTTGTGATCAGCCTTCCACCAATTTGATTGAAGGATCCCGTCACCTGTCTTCAAGATGAAGCTGCGACATTAGCCCCGGTCTCATCGGAGATAGCGAGAGGCAACTCACCCTCGAGCCAGGACACCTCCTTGACGACGTTTGACGACCCCATAGACCTCCTCTCTCAGGCGATCTTGTATGCCGAGGACTTTGCCCTTGCCTTTGCCTGAGGCAGCTGCAGGTCCGCTGACTGTCCGTATGCCTAGAGCATTCTGCAGTTTGCTTGACGACGCAGCTTGAGAGGCCAGGGAGGGGATGCGGGGCGAAGAGTCTGATGATCCGGCGGGAGAAAGCGGTGATGGCCTGATGGGTGCATACGGCAGTGATGATGCAGGTTGGGACTTTGGTGATGTGACCGGGGCCACCGATCCACTCGGAGGAGCGGACGCAGTCCGAGGAGGCGAGGAGGGGGGCACAGGCGGGGATACGTTCATGGGCTCGCTGAAATTCTTGGGCACCGTTGATGTTGAGCTTAAAAAATAGGAGGACTGTTGATGCTTCTCGTCGCTCTATCTTGACTTCTCTGAGCGATGAGTATAAGATTATGATCAAGGTGACGACCATGAAAGGACGAGGACAGACATTTCTCATTTAGCGAAGCCGGTAGATCCGGAGCCCCCAAGCACGTGTCTTCTGAGCCTATTTGAGGAGTAAATTTATTAAATAGCACTCCCCTGAACTGATGTGGTCGTAACTAGCACTCGGTTCACCCGCTCTCTCATAATTGGCATTCATTAGTAAACCTCATTAGGAAGCGGGATGCCCATTAGGATAGACTGTCGACCGCATTAGACAGTGAGATTAGAAAATTGCGAAACCGATTAGGAGGTTAGGGGTGTTAGGGGGTTAGGGGTTTAGGAGGTTAGGGGTAATGGGATTATGTTTCTTGTGTTATGTTCGATTAGAAACTGTCTCTAATGTGAGACGCTTGTCATTAGAAAACGCGTTCGGGGCTCCAGTTCATGCTAATAGAGATAAGGGCAATAATCGAGTGCCAGTTACGACAACATTACTTCAGGGTAGTGCTATTTAAAAAATTTACTCCTATTTGAGAGGTCGTTAGCCCGAATCGTCAGCGTAGCTCTTACGGGGCGAATTTCTGCGGGTGTCCCTGGAACGAAAACGGTAAATGGGGGAATTAAATAAGAAAATTCCGGCCATTCTGATTTCATCAGCACAATCCTAATATGCATTGTGTCCTTGCCAAATTGCCTTTCATCAGAGAATAAAGATCTATGCATGAGGCTGATGCATGGAATGATCTCTGTAGCAGAACCAATCGCCTACATAGCTACTGCCATACCCTGCCCTATCATTGCACCAAAATGGTTACAATAGCGCAAGTCTGACAAGACTGCAATAGGCTTGCCAGGTGGCAGCTGTGACATAGCCCCTGTGACCAGCTTGGCATGCCTATGATCATCTGATCAGCCTAGCATGCCCAACAAGCACTTGCGCATCTCTTGATGAAGTGCTTTAGCTTGCAACTAATCAATGTTCTACAGTACATCCGGCTTTGCCGGATGCTTGACCCGTAAGGGCTGCGATGGCTGCGCCGCTAGGCGCAAGGGGGGGTCTTGGGGGGGTGTCCCACCCCCCCATGTCTAACGGAACCAAAGAACAAGGAATTGCATTAGGTTTTCCAAATTGCCTGAGAACCAATAACTTGAATACCTGATTAGAAATTCAGAGCTAAAAAAGAATTGAAATAACGAGCTACGCCCTATCGCGCACTTTCCTGCACGATCTACCTAGTTTAGGCACCACAAGGGACTTCAATGGTCCATTCGCGAGTCCATCAGGTGTTCTCTACCATTTGTGTGTTCGGCAGGGCAACATGTCGGGCTTCAGCTTTGGTGAGGATCGATGACACCGTCTGAGCAGCCTCACTGACAAGCAGGTACGCCGAACAACCAGGCCTCAACGTCGAAGTTCGGATTTTCCACTCCCAACCCTCAGTCCAGCTCGACCACCAATTTGTTTGGTCAATCCGCGGCTACTCCAGCTCAGGGGACGTCGCTCTTTGGCGCACAGCAGACGCCTCAACAGCCCACTACCGGGGGCCTGTTCGGTCAAACCAACACTCAGACGCCGGCTCAGTCCACAGCAGGCACGGGCCTCTTTGGCTCTACCCAGCAACAACCCTCAACACAACCGAGTGGAGGCCTATTCGGTCAGCAAAGTACTGGCGGCGGGCTCTTCGGCTCCAAACCTGCCACCGGAGGGCTTTTTGGACAAACACAGCAACCAGCGACAGGCGGTGGACTCTTTGGACAACCACCCCAGCAACAGCAGGCAGGGGGCCTGTTTGGTGCCACCTCCCAGCCAGCACAGACCAGTGGACTCTTTGGGTCGACAGCTCAGCCTGCTCAGACGAGCAGTCTTTTCGGCTCCACGACCCAGCCTCAGCAACCGGGCGGGCTGTTTGGGTCCACCACTCAACCCCAGCAGCAGAATGGTCTCTTTGGCTCGGCTATTCAACCCCAGCAAGGGTCTCTTTTCGCATCCGCAGCCCCCCAGCAGCCTCAGCAGGTATGCCGCTTATTTAGCTACCAGGAGCCGTCTGACCTCTAGCAGACCAATCTTGGCTCTTCGACAAATCAGCTCTTGCAAAGCTCGGCGCTAGTTCCTGGACAAATGCAGAAACAGGAGCCGGACATCGAGAGCCGGATACGAGCGATACATGAAGCGTGGAACACTCAATCGCCCTCTTGCCGATTCACAGTAAGCCAGATTTACGTGATCATTTCGTGGATCTTACATGAAGTACTTCTTCTACAATGTGGTCGATCCGGGCACTGCAGGTCAGTACGGAAGGCCGGCTGCAGCTACGGATGAGGCGAAATGGCAGCGAGCTGTCCGAGACAACCCAGACCCCGAGAAGTGAGGTCCTTCATTTTCCTTTTCTACTTGCCGACTCAGCAGCATGGTCCCAGTACTGGCCACAGGCTGGGCGGATGTGAAGAAACGAGTGCAAATGCAAGAGAATGTGGCGAGTGTGCATCAGCAACGTATCAAGGTGGGTTTAGGTGTCTTTCGGTATCTTTCGGGATCTGTCAGAAACTGAGGTTTACAGGAGATCAATGGAGCACTGTCGAACCTCACTCGTCAAGCGACGCTGTCGTCCTCTATTCGCTTGCAAAACTTGCAATCGACCCTCAAAACTCTTCAGACACGACTCATCCATTTGGCAGCTTTGACACCGCAATTCATACCTGCTTTGCAATCTTCCAACTTTACGCCAGCAGAAGCAGCAACGCGCTCTGTCCTCGAGGGCGTCCAGGCCGAGCTTGATGGTCGATCGATGGCGAGCACGGGGACACCTAATCGTGTAGGCTTCTCGTCCAACGGCGGTGGTCGGAAAGGCAAGAAGCGGATGGTTGGAGAGGTGAACGAGCTGTGGGGCCTGGTGGATGAGGTCAGAAGGCTCAAGAAGCTTCGCCAAGCAACTGGAGGCGAATGGGCGCGGGACGAGAAGGCGTTGGCCGATGTGGCCGAGGTGCTAGCTGCCCAACAAACAGCGTTGAGCAAGTTAAGCCAAGTCGTCAATGACGACTTGTTCGATACCGAGGTGATCAGAACGGGCCTTTCACAGTTGTCAACGAGCGAGCAACGATCATGATGACTTTCATGTGCTGCCATTAGCCGTTATAACGCATCCATGCATGGAGCGGATCGAAAATGACTGCGCCCAACTGATGAGAGAGCGCAAAGCTCGCTTGGTTCTGGACCAGCCATGTGGCGTCGCGTGTCTCACCGCCCTCGTTAGAGATGTCAACTGCGGCGCATTGGTGCAAGTCCTTTCCAACTTTACAACTCATCTCGTTCTTCGCCTTTGTATGAACGGCAAGTCCCCCATCTTGAGCCGTCTGTGAGCGAGGGCGGGCGCCCAGACCCTCGTCTCGCCAGTGCGGTTGATCACCCTAAAGCTTTCCCCTCAGAATGGATATCGATTCGCCCCCTTCGCCCTTCACTGAGCAGCCCCATTCTCACCTCTCGCTCCCACCCCTATCTGCCTCCTTCCCTCTGCCTTTCCGCGTGCTCTTCCTGATCGGCCTCGCTATCCTACTATGGGCGACCAACTTGCACATCCTGCACCTGCTGGGGCTCGACACCGCATGGATACTGGACGTGCGCGATACAGACCCGCAGCCGCCGGATTTACCGCTCACCGCTGGCGACCTGGAGCTTGATGGGCTCCAGCCTCCCGCTGTACGCAACGAGCCGGATACACCCACCAGGTCAAATGACCAGCACTCGCCCCGCCCCCGCTCTGCCTCCGTTGTGGGCGAAATGAACCCTTCGAAAACCCTATACGCTCCTGTCTACAAGCTGTTTGCGGTGTATACCGCTTGGGTTGGGGGCGGCTGGCTCCTGTTTCGCATGGTGACCGGGGCGGATACGGATGCTATGGAACGCTGGAGGTGGCTGGTGGGGTTCATCGCGCTCGGCGCGGGTCTGGGGATTGGAGTCCCGTGGCGGGGAGTAGGGGAGAAGGAGAGGGTGATGCTGCGTCGGTGAGTCTCAACCTTGCGCCTCATTGGCGGCTAGTGACTGTCCGAAGGCGCAGAAATGCTGAGTAGTAGGGCCATCCAGCGCATCATCCTCCCTCCCGCTGGCTCGCCCATCTTCTTTGCCGATGTTATTCTGGCGGATATCCTGACCAGCTTCGCCAAAGTCTTGGGCGACATGTGGGTATCAGCATGTCAAATCTGGAACGGCGGCATCACCGAAGGCCGCGTACAGCAGTCAGGCTGGGCACGCTATGTGACGCTCAGCATGGTCTGGTGAGTCTTAACATGGAGTATGTCGCAGTTGAGCTGACGGCTCAGCCTTCCCTATCTCATTCGTTTCCGCCAATGTCTGCTGGAGTATCATCAATCTCACTACTCGGCCCCTCGACCGCTGGCTAACGCTCTTAAATACTTTTCAGCCTTCCCGGTCATCATCCTCTCCGCTGCTCAGAAAAACGTCGTCAATGAGATTGCCAATTCGAAGGGTCTCACGGTCGCCGAGTTGGCAGCAGAACACGATAGGTGGTTTGGCGAACACCGACTCTTCCGATTATGGCTCTTGGCCGTTGTTGTCAACTCGATGTACTCGTTCTACTGGGACGTGGAGATGGACTGGGGACTGGCCCTTTGCGAAGTAGACACCTGGCTTCCAGGAGCATCGGCCTCCGTCACTAGCTCAGGCCTCCTGGGGTCACCGACTGCCACACGCGGTCGCCGACAAAGCTTGAGTATATGGGCTCGTGCGAAACGACTGATCATGCCCGCACAGTCGCATCAACGATCACCTTGTCCTACACCCGGCCCGACATTCACCAGCCCGGAACGGGATCGAGTTCCTTCACCTCTCAACCCAAACTCTATACAAGGCAAACCCAAGCGGTTCTTCCACTTCGGTCTGCGACATACCCTCCTTCTTCCCGACCCGATAGTATATCACCTCTTCGCCTTTATCGACCTTGTGCTTCGATTCACTTGGTCTCTCAAGCTGTCGTCGCATCTTCATACTATCAGCGAGATCGAGAGTGGAGTGTTCATGATGGAAGCCTTGGAGCTGATGCGAAGATGGATGTGGGTATTCATCAGAGTGGAGTGGGAGGCGGTCAAGCTGGGTGAGGCGAGGGGCTGGCATCGGGGCGGAGCCAGTCCTCGACCGGGCGCTGGAGGAGTTATCTGGGCAGGAGAAGGGCAAGAAGACACGGATGAGAAGCCCAATGCGTGATATTGCGGTTTGGCAAGGCGACATTACACCATAGAGTCCATTCACTGCATTGCATACTATCCTAATCCGCCACATCTGCAAACTTGGTTTTCGAGGGCGACGCTCCGAAAGTGGAGTGGGACTGTCAACGTCGATGCCCGACGTAGAGCTGCACCTTGGCTGAGTTTGCTCTCTGCATCAAGAGGGCTAGCTCAAGCGATTGAGTGCGTTTCTGCCGATTGTCCGATGGCAGTGGAAGACTACCATTTCCGACCCATGGCTTTCTGGTCGTGTCAGGCGATATCGCGAATCAATAGCAAGCAGACGCTTACCTGTACACATTGCTTGAACTCTTGGAACTCGGCTTCGCACATGCCCTTTGAGACCTCAAGGTACTTGGCGCCGATGCACTTGGCATAGGCGGCGGACTGGCCATTAGCTTCGTTGGAAGGCGATCGAAGCCTCCTGAGCCGCCTCACCTGGACTGTGCATGATTGAGACGCCTTGGCAAGTGTCTTGAGTGGAGTCTTGTCTTTGAAGGTGGTGCGAGCGACAGCTGCTGTAGTCATTGCGGCTTGAGCTTCAGGTGAGGATCGAGGTCGAAAGAAGCTGACGCCAAGCGACGATCAGACATTTGGTGTTTCAGGGTAAATCCACGTGGAAATCTCAGGGTCCTTTCTGGTGTCGCTCGTCGGTCAACTCAGTGCTCGTTGCCTGTCTTCACACCGCATTCTCCCTCTCTCTCACGCACGGCACGACCACAGTCTCTTCTTGTGCGATACATGGCCATCGGGTATCCTGCGATACGTCTACATCATGCCGGCGCGCCCATCTTACGCCCAGTCCGTGCTCTCCATCATCTCCTCCACCTCGTACCCCGCCACCCCGCAATCCGATGAGCTGGACGCTCTGCACTCCCTGCTCGCCGCGCATCAGCGATACCTCCGCCGAACAGTATCTGTAGAGCGCGAAGATACTCCCCTGTCGAAGAGGAAGAGAGAGAAGGATGAGGAGAAGGAGCGAGTGGCACTCGAGGCCAACCGCAGGATAGGGGTCGGTCTGGAGGTCGCGCAGAACCGGACGGCGGCGCAGATTGCGGGGGCGAAAAGTCTGGGAAGCCCTGTGCCAGGTGTCAAGGTGAAGAAGGAGCGGACATCAGGTACGTCCGACCCCAGTGCATTCTTCCTGAGAGGGAGGAGCGCTGATGCTTGCCCACAGTATCCCCTCCGCCTTCGGAGCGAAGCGACACCTCCTTTCGGCCCTCCCAGACGGCCTCCCAACCGATCACGTATGCCGGGCAAACCAAGAAGAAGAAGCTCAAGCGCGTTGTCGATAGCGACGATGAGGGTTCGCCATCACCATATCCCGTTGAGCGGATCAGCTGATAGTCAGGCCAGAGAGAACGCTCGGCCATGGCCTCGCCGCCAGCCCATGCAGCTGGCACATCCGGCTTGAAGCTCAAGCTATCCTCTCAGAAACACAGGCATCCCGATCCTTCGCCGACTCCTTCCAACTCGACGGCCGCAGCTAGCATTACCGTCGGATCCTCTATCGATTTCTCCCTTCCGACACAACCCCAACGACCCCTCGTACCCCTCCGCCCGGGGGTCCAGAAGCCCCCGAAGCCCGGACCTAAACGGCAGTCCGAGGTGAATGAGGATTTCAGCAACACCAAAGCGCCCAGTCAGGTCGCATTCCCCACATTCTGGAGCGGCGTCGAGCCGTATCTCCGAGAGATTCGGGAGGACGACCTCGCATTGCTCAATTTCAAGGTCAGCTTGCATACCTATGCGTTGTAGCACAGCTGACGGGAAGGCTGAGGCTCCTGAATCGTACGAAGTCCCTTCAAAAGGCCGGCACTATACCGAGGTATGGGACGAGGAGGATGGCATGCCGCTCGGATCGACACCTCGAGTCCAGATCCCCAGCATGCGACACTCTGGGGCGTCGAGGACCGGCTCCACCGCGTCCCACTTTATCCCAGCCGCCGACTTGAAAGAGGAGGTCCTGGTCGACGAGCATCGCGGACTAGGAAGTCTTACGGAAAGGATTGTCGCAGCGTTCATGCGGGATCATGGAGTCGGAGAGCGAAATTATGAAGCCGAGCATGCCAGGAGGGAAGATCGGATGCTCGGCGATATTCCTGAAGAGGAAGATGAGGGAGACTTGTCCAGGCTCGATGTCGCAGATCTCGAGGAGAGGATGCGGAAAGAGCTGCGCCGAGTCATGCTCCTCGGCGAGCACGAGGACGTGAGTAGTGGACTTGACGTCTCGGTCTGGCAGCTAACACCCCGCAGTTCGATCCTGCCAATCGAGATGACGATGAGATCACCTCAGCACTGCGCACCTGTCAACGTCTACTCATGCATCAGACCACGCTCAACGACGCCCGCAAAGTTCGCCTTGCCTCCATTGCCAAACATCGCTTGGCTTATGCCGAGTATCAGTCGGTCTTGGAGTCGATGGAGAAGGCGATCGAAGCTGGCTGGGCGAAGCGGGTCAAGAAGTACGGCATCGCTCCGCGAAAGACGAACAACTCCAAGATTGACAGCAATCCTCGACCTGCTGTTCCCGAAGCGCTCAAGAAGATGATCGAGAGCCGGAAGCAGTGGATCGACTCGGTAGGCCGGGTCATGAAGGAACGACCAAAGGGCGAGGTGTTGGGCCTGCCAGATATGAGCGTCTTCGAGGGCATCGGGCTGGAAGGAGAAGAGGAGAAGGACGAGAAGGATGTTGAGGATGGCCTGGAGGTCGAGGAGGGCGATATGGACGAGGTGGATGGGATGGGGCTGTAATCATCTGATACTCTCTCAGAGGCACACAGTATATCATGTCATCAGTAGTCTTAGGGCATTAAGCATATCTCATTCGATCATGTAGTTACTGTATCTTGAGATCTGCATTCAAGTTACAGGCAGAGCAGGACCCAAGCGGTCCAACTTGATCCCCTGATGATAGATTGCCAGCCGACTCTTAATTTGCGCGTCGCCCGTCAAGGCATTGGCCCCACTGCTGTCGAGAATCTCCCTGCGCAGCTCAAAGTCGCCGCCCAGCAGACCTCGTCTACCGCCGAGGGCAGGATTCCACCAAGCGCCTGCTACGAGGATATCGTCTGGCTGCTCGGTAATTTCGTTCGGCTGTCCACCTGGCAGGTGGACGAGCATCATCGGTGCGCCCGAGCGAGTAGCATGCTGCATCGCCGCCGAGGAGAAGCCCGACTGGCTCAGGAGGACAGCCATCGTCTGCCCAGCGACAGCGCCGATTTCCGGGTCGCTGTCTTCCCCAAAGGGCGAGTCTGGCCGAACTGCCTCCTCAGCGTCTCGCTGAACGGCGGAACGAACGTGCTCACGCCGAAGGAGGTGGGCGACGACGCCCTCGAGCTCCCGGACGGCCCTTGGGCCCAAAGCCTTGCGTTCGGCCTTGCACTGCCCCACTACCCGCAGCCTGCGCCAGTCTTCCCCTCCTTGTGCTAGCTTCGGGTCTGTGGTCGCTCGTGGGAGATACCACCACCCACGCAGGTCCACCCCGCCGTCCCCCTTTCCCCCCACGGGCCGCAGAGACATGTGCAGCGCGCCGTTGCACCACGCCAGAGCGTGCTGCTCGAACGCGCGTCCGATGTCGACGGTCGAGCGGCGCAGGGCGGCCATCTTGGGTCGTATGGCATGCTACACTCGACTTCGCACAGAGCGTTTGATCATGGAGAGATGCATGATATGAAGGTGGTCTGTGCACTGTTCGTCGCTAAATCGCTCAATTGTCTGCCGAAATTTCCGTCGGGACTTGACTGGTCGATGACGCCGAAGTTGGTCCCTGACCCTGCACCCCCATTCTCTCACAATTTCAGCTTCTGGTCACTACATACCCTTTGCACCCATCAACACTCGTCTCTGATACTCTCTATCTTGCTTCTGGTATCGGCAGCCGGCACGGGCGAAGCGCTCGGCCATGTCTGTGCCAGATGGGATCCCGTACAAAGACCTGGAGGGGGTCGCAGAGACCGCCTCGCCCATGCCACCGCCCAGCGGCATGTCTACTCCGCGGAAGCGGCAGAAGAAGATTGCCGTCCTGACCAGCGGTGGTGACAGTGCTGGTATGAACGCGGCCGGTGAGCTTCACTCCTCTTGCCGTCCTAACTCGCGCATTATCCCCCTTGTGTGCCGAGCTGACCCCAGTCCGCGCTGTCGTCCGCCAAGGTATCGCCCGCGGCTGCCAGACTTTCATCATCAGAGAAGGATGGGAAGGTCTCGTGAGGGGAAACGACTCTGAGCCTACGCCCGCCACCACCCGTACCCCTTCGGCAGTCACCTCTCCCACCCTCGGTCCCCAGAAGTCCGTGTCTTTCGCTTCCCTGCCGCCCTCGAAGCAGCTCGAGCTCGACCCGCACGCCCTCGACGAGGACCCTCATCTGCACCATCATCACCGCCATCACGACCACGAGGACGACGTACACGGTCATGCGGTCAACTACACCGACCCGAATTGGATAACACCCCTTTCTGACGCCCCACTCAGCTTTGGCTTTGGCGAGCTCCTAAAGGACGGCGCGGGCGAGGGTGACCTCGAGGAGCTGGCCGCGCTTGGCGCGCAGGGCCTGGCTCTCGCTGATCAGCGCGACGAGAAGGCCAGAAGTCTGAAGGGCAAATACATTGTGCGAGTCGGATGGGATGATGTCCGCGGATGGCTCGGAGAGGGCGGAACATTGATCGGGTCTTCACGTTGTCCCTCGTGTGAGCTGCCATGTCGGATTCGTAGAAACAACAGCTGACAAGCAGTCCGTCAGCGGGAAGGGCGACTACAGGCCGCGCACAACCTGATCAAATACGGCATCGACTGTCTTGCTGTATGTGGTGGCGACGGGTCCCTGACGGGAGCCGACAAGCTTCGTGGGGAATGGCCCGGCTTGGTGGACGAGCTGCACCAGACGGGCAAGATATCCGACGAGCAGAAGGACGCGTACCAGCACCTCAACATCGTCGGCTTGGTGGGCTCCATCGAGTAGGCTTACGGTCTCAGGCCAGAACATAGCGCTGACTTGCAGCAACGACATGTCTATGACCGACTTGACCATCGGAGCTCTAACCGCCCTGCACCGGATCTGCGAGTCTATCGATTCGATCTCGTCTACTGCCTCCTCTCACTCGCGAGCCTTCGTCATTGAGGTCATGGGGCGGCACTGTGGTTGGCTAGCCCTGCTGGCGGGTATTGCGACCGGCGCCGACTTTGTCTTCATTCCAGAGAACCCGCCAGAGTCGGAAGACTGGGAGACCGAGATGTGCGATCTGCTCAAATCGGTCTGTCCCAGCTATAAATTGCATTCAGGGCAGCTGACAATCAGCACCGTGTGGTTGGCAAGAGAAAGTCGATCGTCATCGTGGCGGAGGGTGCCCTAGATAGACAGCTCAAGCCGATCAAGCCCGAGTACGTCAAGAAGATCCTCGTGGATCACCTGGGACTGGACACGCGTGTCACAACGCTTGGTCACACACAACGAGGAGGCAAGCCATGTGCTTTCGACCGGATCTTGGTGCGCATCTTCGAGTGAGTCGTGGCTTTGCTGATGCCCAGCCCACCCTCCAAGGTGTGCAGGCCGTACAAGCTCTGCTCGACGCTACCCCCGAGACACCCTCTTACATGATCGGCATCCAGGAGAACAAGATCACCAAGGTTCCCCTGCTGGAGGCAGTGGCTCAGGTTGGTCTCGGCCTGCGCCACGTCTGACAAATGCTAATCATCAGACACAAGCTGTCGCAGCCGCCATCGAATCGAAAGACTTCAACAAAGCCATGTCATACCGAGACTCGGAATTCCGCGAAATGTTACAGGCCTTCAAAATCTCCTCTTCACTCGATGCTTCTTCCCAGGTCCCGCACAGCAAGCGCTTGCGGATCGGTATCATTCATGTTGGTGCCCCTGCTGGCGGAATGAATGCGGCCACACGGCAAGCCGTTCGTTTCTGCCACAACCGCGGACATGCCGCCCTTGCCATCTACAACGGCTTCGACGGTCTGCTCGACGACAACGTCTCCGAGTTATCATGGCTGCGAGTCGATTCTTGGACTACCCGAGGCGGTTCGGAGCTGGGCACGAACCGTACACTGCCCTCGGTTGACATTGGACAAGTCGCCGCCGCCTTCCAGCGCCACGGCCTCGACGGTCTGTTGGTCATTGGTGGCTTCGAGGCCTTCCACTCGGTCATGATCCTCGAGCAACACCGCCAGAGCTACCCCAGCTTCCAGATCCCCATCATCCACCTCCCCGCCACACTGTCAAATAACGTGCCTCTGACCGACTTCTCCCTCGGCAGCGATACATCGCTGAATGCCCTCGTCGACGCCTGCGACGCCATCAAGCAGAGTGCCTCTGCTAGCCGCAACCGAGTATTCGTCGTCGAGACTCAGGGCGGGATGAGCGGATACATCGCCACTCTCGGTGCATTGGCCGTGCGCATAGCTTATTCGAGGTTGAACAGAGCTAACGAGTCCAGGTCGGAGCAGTCCTCGTCTACACGCCCGAAGAAGGGATCGGGCTCAAGCTGCTGCAGCAAGACGTCGAGTTCCTCATCGACCGCTACAAGCTCGACGTCAAGGGCAAGTCGGAGGGCCGGCTGGTGATCAAGTCGGAGAAGGCCTCGGCGGTCTACACGACCGAGACACTGACCAAGATCTTCAAGGAGGAAGGTTCGGACCTCTTTGACGCGCGCTCCGCCTCGCTCGGCCACACCCTGCAGGGCGGCGTGCCCTCCCCGCTCGACCGCACGCGCGCGGCGCGCCTCGCGCTGCGGTGCATGCAGTTCCTCGAGGAGCACGCCGTGCCGAACGCCCAGTCGGCCCGCGCGCGCCGGCACGTCGGCAAGGAGACGGCGGCGATGATTGCGATTCGCGGTAGCAAGATCATGTATGCCGACATGGACGAGGTCAAGAAGCGTACCAACATGAAGTTGCGCACGGGGACCGACGTGTGGTGGGGCGACATCAAGCGCCTGGCAGAGGTCATGGGTGGCAGGACGGGCCTCGTGGCGAGCAACAGAGCGTAGTGTTTATAAGGCTAGCGGCAGATCAGGATCACGGTCGACATCACCAGACCAACAATGCATAGAGTTGAGCGAGAACATGCAGAGCGCGATGCATAGACGGCCCAGCCGCCAGGTACAAGACATGCAGAGACCTCCAGACCCAGATAAACCCAACTCGTGTCCCGGAGCCGGAGCAGAGCATGCGGCGAGGCGATTGCACAGCGGAGATAGACAAACAGGCGCGCGAACAGACAGTAGTAAATGGTAGGTATAGTGACAATGGGCTTGCCGGATTATAAGACGAGATGCGGGGTAGTAAGGACACATGAGGGGCATGGAACGGTCGTGATATCATCGTGATGGTGATCGGGGTCGTCAATGGTCGTGGTATCGTATCAGAGTCGTAGTCGTCAGCGGAGAGTGAAGTTATTGAGGGGAATATTGATGGGGACGCGAGTCATACGCAACAGCCTCGACCGGCTGCTTTCTCGGCGGGGTCGTCTTCGGGCGCGGTGAGCATAATGCTGTTCTTGTGCCGAAGTATGCGCTCGCGCTCAATGTTGTCTTTCTTGTCGACCAGCATGGCCGACAGGGTCTTGAAGAGAGCTTCGACGCCTGACATGAGCTCCCGCCTCGTGTTGCTAAGAAGTGATGAACACACCCTCTCCTGTTAGTGCGCTGCACTCGCCCAGGCGGATGTGCTCCACCTGCACGCCCCACTGTGCATCGTCATCACTGATGCTTGATCGTGGCGTATCCCGATCCCGCTCTTTCAGACGAGTGTCGGCGCCCAGGCTGTTGCCTCGTGGACGCCTCATGTAGGCGGAGCCTTGAGGCTGTTGACTCGGTACCAGCAGTTCGCCACTGGCCTTTTTGCGCACTGCTTCACCAAACTCGCCCAGAACATCTTCGACCGCTGGTCCTTGACCGGCTCGCCAACTTCGCCCGGACCAGTCTTCCGACCGACGGCGCTCGTTGATACCGATATTCGAGTTGAACAATGGTGACGACTCGGTGCGTATTCGAGGGGGAGTAACAGGCATACTGCTGCGGAAAGGCGACCACCCTCCTGTATTCGGTGGGTCGGGTGAGGCGCTTCTTGTCGGAGGATGCTCTTCTGCGAGCCGAGCAAGGCTCGAAGCCGCCTCGCTCTTCTCCTCCACGGTCGCAAAGCCCAGCAGGCCAGAAAAGGAGAAGCGACTCGACTGACGGGCCGTCGGCGTGAGGGCAGCACGAGCAAGCTCAGAATAGGTGGCGTGAGTAGCTTTCGAGGGCGATTGCAGATCTGGAAAGGTGACCTGTGTAGGTGACGTCGGCGAGGTCACCTTGACAGTCGGTCGGGCTACGGAAATGGACAGTGAGGAACGGTGCCGTTCAACTCGAGCGGCACGGGCTGCTTTCGCATCCTCGTGCGAAGGAGCCGGCAGGATGGGCACTTCGAGCCGAAGCGCGGGCAGTCGCAACGTGGGAGGCTCGACTGTGTTGAGGGAGGCCAGGGCGCCGTGCGAGTACGACCGCACCGGTGCAGGACTCGAAACTGCAGATTCCGGACGGGATTGGCTAGTCTCGCGGCGGAAGATTCCTCGTGCGGGGACGGACAGCGGAGTCGGCGCGACAGGTGGTGAGGGTGGCGTCAGCCAGCGTTTGATCGTTTCACGAGCCTCTCCAAAGCTGTTCGTCAGCTATGGCCGACCTGGTGCTTTCCAGAAGCTGACCTTATCGCCCTCTTAGCCGCTAGATCCGTCTTCATGCCCACCACGAAGATCAAGGTCTCTTTCGACACGGTCCTGCCCAGCTCTTCAAGCCAGCTGTATACATCGTCAAAGCTTTGCCTGTCCGAGATATCGTAGACGAGGATACAAACGTGAGATCCACGATAATACATCGGAGCCATCGATCGGAATCTCTCCTGGCCGGCGGTGTCCCATATTTGGAGGCGGACCTGCGTTCCGTGCTGTATGAGCTTCCGGGTGTGGAAAGAGGAACCGATGGTCGCGGGCTGAGGGGTGAATTTTCGAGTGGTGTATCTGAGAATTAGGGAGGTCTTGCCAACACCCTGCGAGCCGAGAAGGACGACCTTGGCTTCTAGACCGTCTGGACCACCTAGATCTGGAGGAGGCAGGGCCGACGTGGAAGCAGCGAGGACATGGGATCGGGGAGGGGTACTGGCATCGGTGAGTGAGCGTTGAAGAGCAGGGGAGGGCGCCGAGGGCGCATGACTACCGCGGCGAGAGGGGAGTCCTGGTCGTGCTCTAGCCCGCTCCTGTGCGCTCTTCGTCTCCTGCATGCGGACCGACTTTGGCAGGGGTATGGCAGTCTGACTCCGCTTGACGCGATGGTGAGGCGGTCCCATGGCCGTCTTGCGAGCCGGCTGCAGGGGTCGAGGCTCGGGCACGGTGCTCGTGCGACTGCTAGAGCTACCCTCGGACCCTATGACCGTCTTGGCCCGTGCTCGACTGGCGGAGGCATCCTGTGACGGAGGCTCTTTGACTTCTGACAGCAGATCTTCAATCGACACTACCGGAGACCGACGAGGGATCTCATCTGCGCGTGGCGACCCTTCCCAATCGGACGAAACCCTCACTTCTTCGACGTGAAGGCCAGGGGGACTCGATTCGACGGCAGGTGGAGCTAGAGCAACCATGACAGGCGTGAAGAGGATCTTGCCAGCGGTAGGTGGTGAGGGTTCCGGGGTTGGGGGCAGCTGGACAGGTAATATATCGTGGGCGACGTGGGGCAGGGCAGATGTTGACGGCTTCGGCGGTGGTGGCGGCGGCGTGCTCGACAGGATCTCGCGGGGGTTGGGCAGTGGCGCCGCTGGCTCGGGTTTGCCGAGCGCGGAGAAGGACTGTGTCATGGGGAAGGGCGAGGAGTGGCGATGCTGGAACGGAGGGAAGGGGAGGCGCAACTGACCGGTGGGAGGTCCTGAGGCAGGAAACTCGACACCTGTGCCTACCTCGTGCGGCGGGGCCGGAGGCGGGGGTGGTAATTGCTGTGAGGAGGAGAGTGGACCCGCACCAAAGAGCTCGGAATCCGAGAAGGGCTGGTGCGGGAGCGGGGGAGCGACCACGCTCATGGTGGAAGAGGGAGGCAAGGGCGCGCTATCGTGTATGGCGCTCTTGTAAGTGAAATCAAAGTGAGAGGCAGATTTTGAGTTGGATCCTCAGGAGAGGTTGGAAGAGGATCTACGCGTCGGAAGTGGATGGGTCTGGGCGCTGCGCTCGGTGCGTCCGGTGCAGGCCAAGAGGGATGGGAAGGGGGTGCAGGACGGCTACGATGGCGGCGCCAAAGGGATGATGTGATCGCGCCGACCCCGTGTTGAGTTCCCAACAAGGTCTCGCAAGAGGATATGCACCGCCACTGGTTACGAGTAAGAAGTCGAGTCGTGTGAGAGAGATGGGGTGGTGCTAGGAAGTGATGAGACGTGGGCGAGCGAGTGGACAAAGGACCGATGTCTAGATGGACAATTGATCAGCTGTCGCTCTCTGCCGGGTATGAGGGATGATGGTAAGGGGGATGTTGGATGTGTGACCGAGAAGGAAGGAAGGAAGCCGAGCAAAGGGATTCCGGGGATCTCCAGGGGTTTGGGCCGTCACACGAGACAATACCAGTGGCCGTGCTATGCTGTTCGGCATGCACGGCGGCGGCGATGAGCAGATGCGAGGCGAGACAGTACTCGAGGGGGGTTAGGGGGGGTGGCGAAGGGGTGCACTTACATATGTCTGACACTATGACTTCCGGCAACGGCCGAGCGCTGGTTGGTGATGGTCAAGGCCCCCTTGCTATCCGTTTGATCGCCCTCGTGCTTCTTGTCCCTGAGACTGACTCTTGTCTGGGGTGCAGCTCTCTCAGCTGACTGCTCGCTTGATGGCCAGAGTGGGGTGGGTCATGGGCTATGGCAGAGCGCCCTGGACCCACGCTCGACCGATCTCGGCGGACAGTGTTGGGCAGGTGACGGCAGAGCGATTGTTTGTGGGAAGGGGATTGGGAGCGAGCCGAACGATGGGCGTCGGGGCGGGGGGAGGGGGGCGTTGAATGATGGGATCGCCTGATGTGTACAGTACAGTGATCGCTAGCCCGCTAGCCTGCTTGGCTCAACCGGACCGGGCAAGTCAGACGAGGAAGGGAAACGAGCGTTGTGCTCTGGCCTGCAGAGCGCGAGGGCGGTGGTGTTGGCTACAGCGGTGCGTACACGGTATACAACGTCTCGAGGCTGACTGACGGTGGAGAAGTGTAAAGGGGGTTCAGCGAGTCATCGAGTACGGGGGAGTCGGAGGGACGGTGCGGGGACGAGGCGGTGTTGTTGTGCTGTCGACCAAGCCGGCAAGGATAATCTCTCCGCGTTGGCTTGGGGCATGAAACGCACAGACAATGCCCGAGAGCGAGTGGAGTTGTCGGAGGAGATGCGATCAGAGCAAAGGATGCTGCGATGCTGCGAAGCCAAGGAGAAGCAGCTGGATTGGTGAATACGATTCGAATTATAAACCGACTTTGACTTTGCATGCGAGGTTGCCGAAGCCCGAGTCGACGCGTCTGGCTATAGCCGGGTGGACAGGCAAGGTTTACCCACGAAGTGTGCTGCAAGTACAATGGCAAACGAATGTGGATGGAGTGGGGCAGCCTCAGCTGCTGATAGCACTGTCGCAGCGACCACCTGGTGGTGACATGTAGATATAGACTACGGCGACGGACACTGACGGTGGAGTACGAGCACCCCGAATCCCACAACCAGTTGCAGCAGCTGGGTACAGTTCAGGGTCGGTCCGACCGGGAAAACAACGTAAACAAGGCACGTCTCCTCGCCGAACACCTTGTTTCAGGGCAGGGGTGTTTGAGCGGGACAAGAGTGGCGCCGACTGATACATATGTAGATGTGGATATGGAAATCACCACCGGCTCTCGGGTCTGGAAAACGTGGTGATGGGACTCTCCGGGCTGAGCTCTATGATCATATTGCCCCCCGCACGTCCCGCGTCGCTCAGATCCAGTCCCATCGGCCGCCCCTGCCCAAAGCCCGCATAGGCGGGCCGTCCCCCAATCGCCAGCGGTGGGGGGTCCCGCGCTGGCGACGAGCGCAGATCGGTCGTGCTCGCTGAGGGCAGGTGCGACTGCACAGAGTTGGAGCGCGACACGGCCGCTGTGATGGGGAAGATGCCGCTATCTGGGCGCGCGGCCGGCTGCGGCAGCGCTGGAGCATCGGGCGTCGGCACGCCGTGCAAGAGCGCGGAGAAGAACGAGCGCATCGTCTTGACAGACTTGATGCTCACTCCGCGCCGCAGCGTGTGGCGCTCCGACGACGACGGTGTGAAGGGCGTGTTCGAGCGCGTGTAGTCGGTCGTCGGCGTGTGGCGGCCACAGGGGGAGCCAGAGCCAGAGCCGGTAGCGAAGGCCGAGGTGGATTGAGAAAAGGACGAATTTGGGTGGTGCGAGTACGACGAAGGGGGAAAAACAGCCAGTGGGGGGCGCGGGGACGTCGAGGGCCGGTCGTACGTGCTGTTAGGGGCCGAGGACGAACTGTTGTTGCCTGTGGGATGGGAAGACCATATGCGCGCGACGGAGCGCGTGGCGAGGCCCGCACGGACCGTCACGCCCTGCAGGACGGACGAGGGGGTTGTGGGCGAGAAGATGCCCGAGGCATCGTCGCTCGGGCTGGGAGTGGCCGTCCCAGTGCCGGTGTAGGCAGACGAGAGGGCGCCGAGGGAAATATCGTCGTACTTGTCGCGGGTGCCACGCCGCGCGAGCGGCGGCGGGCGCAGGCGGTCCCTGTCTCTACCGGGACTGAGTCGTTTGCCGCCCAGTGTGATGTTGGCCGTAGACGGGGTCCGTGCAGGCTCCTGCGGCTGTCTGGCCGACGGCGGCAAGTGCGCCTGCGCGTCTCGAGACTGCACGAGCCAGCCCGCCGCACCGGGCGTAGCACCCACCACGCCCGGCGGGACCGACGAGGCGGCGCTCCAGCGCGACACGTCCTCCGGTGGCGGCGAGCGGCGAGGAGACTGATAAGGGATGTAATCCGGATACGTCGGCGGCATCGCCCAGTCCTCCGCCGCAGCCGAGTGCGCACGGCCGGACGACGCGGTCGACGGTGCGGGAGAAGCCGAAGCCGCATGCTTCGTCCAGCTCTTCCAGCTCTTTGGACTGCGCGAGCTGCTGGACGCGACCCCCGTGGAGAATGCGTATTGCGTCCGTGGGGTGCGCGGGGGTTTGCGCCGCGTGAGCACGAGGTAGAGGATGACGGTGGCGATGAGGAGGACGGCGACGCCGGCCGAGACGCCGCTGGCGATGGCGGTGAGGTTGGACCTGGTGTACAGTAAGCGGCGACCAGTTCCAAACGAGTGAGACTGCAGGGGGATGGGGTGGAAGGAGAGGGGAGACTCACTTGGGTGATGATTTCGGGACGGGGCGAGTGAGGATGGCATAGTCCACCAGCAGCTCTTTGCCAGGGACACTATTGATCAGGCGCAGGGTATGCGACGTCGTGTCGTTCATGCCAGACTGGACGAAAAGCAATGACGAGTAGGCATTCCATGGCGTCTGCATTGTCAGCTCAATCCTCGACCAGGGACTCGGGACTCTGTTCTGAGGAGGACTCACCACCAGACTCAGGTTGTTCATCAACACATCGTCCAGCCACACGGCCGCCTCGCCGCCTGCGGGACCAGACATTCCGTACAGGTACACCGCGGTCGCTGCGAAATGCAGCTCCACACTGCTTCCCTGGGCCGTGCTAATCGACGCGGACGAGTTGTAGAACCCGCTGCGGTCGTCGTACTCGCCCACGACGGTCGCGTTGGCCACCGTGCCCCGCGTGCCGTCGCTCACGAGGTGCGTCCACCCGTCTGACCACGTGAAGGCGGGGTCGGTATTGTCCAGGGTGGAATTCGTATACGTGCCGTCGGGCAAGGGCGCCGAGGCGGCGATGCCGTAGAACTGGACGGAGTCGGTGGTGGCTGTGCGCACTCTGAGCTGATGTGCCCCGAAAGGGAGGTTGGAGATGCTGGCGCTCGACGAGCCGGAGGGGCAGGCGGACACGTAGGACGAGGCGTTGATCGAGTATTCGAGTGGACAAGATGTCGTCGTTGATGTTGAGAACCCGAAGGAGGTGGCTGGCATCAGCGAAGGGCGCAACGCGTGAGACAGAGGAAGCAAGGGCCTCGGGCAAGGAGGTGGATCAGAAGCTCACTTGTCAAGTTGAGGTAGATGTACGCCGTCGCATTGGACACGCTGTGGTATGTCTGGTCGTACCCGTCTGCTCTCCTCGCATATCCGGCCTGCCACCGCTGGCCATAGTCGAACAGCGGCGAAGTGTCGGGGAGGAACTGACTCGTCATGACGCCGGCATCACTCCCTAGCAGCCGCTACCCGATTTGTGAGGGTCGGTAAAGTGATGTTGGGCTCGATGGGCGTCCGGCGCCTCGAAGGGTGAAAGAGTGACTGGTGGGTTTCTCGCCGACTTTCGCAGACGAGTGAGAAAAGTGAGCAAGTCAACAAGAAGTGATGAGCAGAGGAAGGAATCAGCAGACAGCGTGGGTTCCCAAGAAGGGGGAGGACAAGGCGAGTTGCGTGTTGCAGGTATGCCAGTGGGGTCAGCGTCAGAAGGGCACCTCGACCCCTCTGCGCGTAAAGCACAAAGGGGCTGCTGGCCGGTCAAGAAGGAGCCAAAGCCCGTTCACCGCCTTGTCAGACAGGCTTTCCAGATCAGCTGCACGTCCGTCAAAGGAAATTGGCACTCTCAGCAGTCGACTTGAATGATTCGTCATGCCCGCTCCGAGAACGATGAGCGGCTGCGACAAAGGAGCGATGTCGCCAACTGGGTCCTTTCGAGGCCGATTACGGCTGCGTACCCGCCAAAGGATGCAAGGTGACAGGGCCGAAATGATTCACCGATGCGCTCTCGCTCTGCGAAGCAGCGAAGCTGAGGATCTTGCCGCAGACGGTGCACGGTTTGAGTGAATTGAACGGTGTTTCAGTCGATAAGGGCAAACTCGATCATGCCGTGGATCTGGGATGAGCAGCTCCGTCTCAGGGGTAAGCAATCCGGCAACAAATGCGTTCATACAACACGAAGAAGCTAAGGTATGGCAAATGAGCGTGCAGAGGAAAAGGGACAAGCCGAATGACCAAGGGACGTTGTCGTGAAAGTGGTGAAATGCCGTAGATGACAGATGCCGATGCTGTTATGCCGTTCTGACCTACTTCTCGGCTCTCTAGTCGTCCATCTCACCCATGAACTCGTCACCATCACTCAACTCCCCCATATCGCTCATCTTGTCGTCGTCGTCTTCGTCCTCGGCTCCATCGACGTGACCGTTACCATTGCTAGTACCGTTGCCATTCGACGCTGTACCGTTCGCCGCACCGTTGGTATGGCCATTGGTAGCAGGTTGCGGCTTTGGTTTGCGATTCAGGTCAAGATCGTCATCGCTATCGTCCTCGTCCTCTCCTGCCTGTTCTGCGTCTTCTGGAGTCGCGAAGCGTGCGACATAAGTCTCGACTTTCTTGTTGTATTGCGCTGGATCACGCATAAGGAGAGCTGCCGCTTCTCCATTTAGGGGATCGGCCGGATTTGGGTAGCGAAGAAGTTGAGGGAGGAAGATCTCGAAGATGTTGATCAATTCTGTCATCAGCTCTGCACGTCGGCGTCGACTGTTCATAAGCTTACCAAACATTGGCGACCATGTTTGATTGATGACGTCCAGGCAAACGCTCCCGCTTCTAGACCCATCAGCTTGGCTCGCAAGGTGTTGAGAAGGTCTGACAGCTCGTCGATATTCGGGTGAAAGATCTTGTTCATGAAGCCAATGCTAGGCGATTTGTAGGGGAACTGCTCCGGGAGCTCGACATGTATCTTCCATACTCCATTGGCGAACGGAGCTGCAGATCGTCAGCCAACTCCCATGTCGCAGAGAGCGGATTGGAATGCGCCACGTCTGGCACAAGTAAAATAAGGCGTCTGAGATCGGTTCTCCGGCCCGGCCCTGAGGGCGCAGGGTCTGAGATAGAGCGAGGTCGGGGCGAGAGGTATGCATTGGCCAACTCACTCTCTGCTGGTCCTTTGAACTTGACGTAGAACTCTGACATCTTATTGTTCACCAACGTGACTTGGTAGTCGGACATCAAGCTGTCGGCCGAACGCGCAAGAAGCACAATAATGTATGGCGCGATAAGGGTCCGTGATGACGGTGACGGGTGGGTGGCAAAGAGGTCGGAAAGCATGGAGGAGCTGTATCAGCGATATACGATTGAGCAGAAAGAGAGGCAGCGTACAGCTTCATGACGTCCGTGTCAACACGGCGCTTTGGAGAGCTGTACTGCAGTCAGCATCGTCGCCCAGTGTGGTCGCCTTGCGGGTTCGGCGTCGAGGTGGAGGGACTTATCATGGTGGCCCGGGTTGAGAGCTGGCCGTGCTCAAGGTCGAAATGGGATTTGAGATGGCGAGCGGCGAGACTGGAGCAGCCCTATGTAAGTGAGAGATGGATAGAGTCGAGCGCGAAGCTTCAGAGTACCCTTGCGGTGTAGGTGAGGCAGAGTACAAGGAAGGAAGGAGGTCATGGGGCAATCGCATCCCATCACTGGACCGCGGCGGGTCCCGGTTAATGACCGCATCAAAATGATAAAGCAGGCGCCTCCGACCGGTCGATGAGCTTGTCCTAATGCCACGGTGGGAAATTAGCTTGGATCCCTGAGCCATCCAACTCTTGCTGCTGGATTGGACGGTGACTTCGCTGAGATTGTCTCTCATCTGTCGAGCGCGGTGCGGCACCCAGACACAATGACACCGTCGAGCTCGTCCAGATCGCCTCTGCTGGCTCCCCTTCCCCAGGGCCGCTCGGCACTGCTCATTCCTTCTCCTTCCGAGGCCGGCCACCACATGTTCCACCCTCATTCGACAATGAACCTTGCAGGTCGGGTCGGACTGCAGAGTGCAGGTGTGGGATTGCTTGTCAGCGCGGTGCAGAACGCCTTGGACAGGTGGGTATCTGAGTCACACAGATGATGTCCTGTCATTGACTTGCAGACATGACAAGGGCGCTATGGGTATCGTCACCCGGACAGGGGGGACTATCGCATTCTTCGGTTCGTCATTGCGCCATTGACCTCGACTTCATGCTAACCAGACAGCCGCCATGGGCTTCACTTTCTCCTTCACCCAAGCAGCAGTATCAAACTTCCGCGAAGTGAGCCGCGAGAAACTTGGTTTCTGGGGCAAAGCTTATTTGGCAGACTGATGACGCGCTGAACGGTGTTGCCGGCGGTTGTGCAGCAGGATTCATTGCTGGTGTGCGAGGTGCGTTGCTATGAATAGGTGTCATGTCACCGCTCAAGCTCAGCTCGCTCCATTCCTATGGCTGTCGGGTCATGTGCTGCCCTTGGCGCCGCCGTTGGGACGTTTGCGGCTGCAGGCAACGTGAGGACCATGGACGTTTCGGATTTGATCCAGCTGATCAACAGTCTCTCACTGGAACCGACCGCCTGTCTATGCCGCGACCCGAGCGAGAAGAACGCCGTCTACAATTCTTCAAGCAGCCAAAGGCCAAGCTCGAGGAGGCTACCGCATGAGTCGCTTGACCCGGATCATAGAGTACGGAGATGCAAACATGCGGAATGCCGAGGTCCCTGGGTTGACACTACATGAGAGATGAGAAGATGAGCATGGTCTCCCTGGTTACTGAAATCTAGGTCGGACGATACGCAAGAGCACAAGCCTGATCCCATGGTCAATCGTTATCGTTCGTCTGACGCCATCAAGCCACCAACTCTCCTCATCTGGTCGGTGTTCCCCTCGGTCTTTGAAGCTAGGCCAACAATCCGAAGAGGGATTGGCACGGCAACGAGGTCAAAGCTTTTAGCCTGAGAGATCGCATCAGCGCTCGCTTGCAGGTGCTATCGTCCCACGTCTGAGGCGCAGCAGGTGGAGGCGAAGGCAGACAAGAACTACACCTGTCTACCATCAACACACCAGTGGCAATCGGCTTGTCGCCTCGAGGGTCCTTTGGTGCTTCTTTCCTCGCCGCCCGCGAACACGCTTCGATTGTTGATGGTAGAGGAGTACTGTCCTGCTGACCCGCGCTCAAGCCCTCCTTTGGCCCGCGGTTCCCTGTGGGCCTCGCCGGATCGAGATTCCCTCTTTTCTGGAATGTGCGATCTGCAGAATGATCTGCGTCCTCTCCCCGCGCTCCTCTCTTCGGTTCCCCCAAATCCATTTCACCTGATCCATATCCCTGTGAGTTCCCACAAGTCTCATGTACCCCACTACCCTACATCCGGGTCCCCCCTTCTCTTCTCATCCTCTTCTCATCGTATCACTCTTCCATTCCTGTAACGTCTCCGCCACTCTTTGACAGACTCATTGCTGCTGCTCTGCCCTTCGCGCAGCCCCACGCGCTCGGGTCGTGGACGCATCGAGCTGCCCCAAGTCAGGTGAGCGAATTTCCCACTTTCGCCTCGGGGATACTGCCATTACCCTCTACCCCACGCGTCTTCGCCTCTCCCTTGCATGACCCGTCAAACTCCTGAGAGACTCTACAAAGCATACATACTCACTCCCAAGCGCCACGTCGCTCACTCGCGTCATGGCGCCCTCGTCCACCCCAATGCCATTCCCCAAGTCGCCTTCGCCTTCCAGCTCTTCTGTATCCCAGACGTCCAGCCTCGATGCTTTCTCCACCTCTGTCTCCTCTCGCTTCACCCTTTCGTCCACCAAGTCGTGCAAGGTCTTGACGCCTACCGACGATGATGCCCACTCGGACGTTGGCGCCCACTTTCTTGGCGCGGGCCTGATGAACGCCATCCACACGCCTCTCGCCAAAGAACAGCGCCTGCATGTCCCATACGCGTCCGGCATCGCCAGGGAACATGGTGGCCCTGCGCACGAGATCGACCCGCACCAGCGCACACCTATCCTCCGCACGCGGTCGCCCAGTGTGCCCACCCTGCCTTCTCATCTCGACAGGATGGTCGACTTCAACCGCGCGCCTGGAGCGAATCGCTTGACCGGCTCAGGTGCACCGTCGCGCGTAGACTCCCTTGATACTGAAAAGGTTGCTCTCTTGCCCTTCCAGCATATCCTGCACGACGACTTTGCCGCTTACCCCGGCTTCAGTGCTGGACTCAACAGCATAGCCCAGGGGAAGATGGAGGACAAGAGGCGAAACGGTGAGCCTATCCCCCGCACCATCAGTCTGCTGACAGGCGCAGTGTTCATCTCGCCAATCCCCCTCGAATTGACCGATGACATGCTGCGAGACGCCGCTTCTCGTTTCGGCAAGGTGGTCTGCACCAGGGTGGACCATGAAGGCGGCAAAGCGTGAGTGCCCGGGCCTTTGACAGCGCGCTAATGCTGATCATCAGCCACGCGTTTGTCATGTTAGCTCTTCCCACGGACTGACCATCCGACGCTGACAAAACAGGTTCGAGTATCCCGATGCAGCCACGCGTTTCATGCACGATCTGATTGAGAAGGGGCAAGCTTGCGAGTATGCTAGAGTGGGTCCTATCTCTCGTGTGCAGTGATCTAGTCTTTGCTCATTAGACCAGGAGGATTGGCATACCGAGTACCGTGCGGCCGAAGACCCTGACTCGACCAATCTGTACATTCAAGGTCTTGCCCCAAGTGACGATTTCAACGTGAGTGACTCGCGCGCGAGAGATCAGATGGTTCCAGCAGCTGATTTGGCAGTTCCTGCAGTGCTTGCTTGCTCCCGCAATCATAGTGTCTCACAAGCGGCTGTGCGACTCTCAAGGCTATCCGCGTGATGTCTGCATGGCGAGGCGAGTTTGTGACTCATCACCCTACGAAGCAATCTCTTATGAGGCAGAGTGCAGAGCCGATTCCAGCGGGACGAAGTCATTGCAAGGGTATGTCTCACACAAGTCGACGCTCGACGAGGGACTGATACTGTAGCTCAACGGAACACGACACCCCAGGACCCGCCAGAGCATTGCCGTGCGCGTCGCTGACTCAGAGGTAAGTGTCTTCCGGCAGGCTGTCGTCGCTACTGACAAGCAGAGGCAAAAGGCGCTCAAGAAACAGCGCACGCACGACATGCACGCCGCAAGTGTACCTCTTCTGCAGCACCGCATGAGCGAGTGAGTCAAGTCTCGAGCATTCCTTCACGAGTTCATCATCAGTGCACTCGATGTCGGGACTAACCCTCGACGTGCCGTCATATTCAATGAGCCTGCGCCGGTCCCGCCGCCAGCGGTGAATGAGCTCAACCGCCGAAGGCAAATGATCCTCGCTCAGCTGCGCGATCTCGACACCGAGATCGCTCGCGAGCGCAACGCTATCCCGGTCGAGCTTCCTCCGACCCCCGATGAGCCATACTACACGCTGCCGTACCATCACCGCCAACAATCGTCCAACGCCTCGCTCGAAGCGAGCCGATATGGTGCCCAGTCATACTCCTCCCGATTCGGGAACGACCGCATGCCCTGGACCGCCGCACCTGCGCCGGACAACCAGCCCAACTGGCCGCCTACGCCCAAGGCCTATGCCGGCCCCGGCTCGCTGCATCGCCAAGAGTCACGCACTGGCTATGTCATCTGTGGAGACGACTGAGCGCCTCTTAATTCGTACGACAGCAGACGATACTGTTCACCACCTACATTTGCACTCTCTACTTCTTTCGCTTCGCTTCGCTGCTGTGCCCACCCTTTACGATCCTTACACTTTATCCTCTTGTCCACACCCATACATCTTCAACTTCATCTTCGCTTACCGATCCCATCGACCTCGAATCGCCACGGACGTAAACCCCTTCCTCTGCATTGCCCGGAACTCATTGCATCACCGCTCTCGATGATGCCCGCACGGTCTCCCCACGCCCGAAACATGCAACCAGGTCATTGAATAAAGGTTGAACAGCATCTTCTGCTTATAGGAAAGGTCACATGTTGCAGCAGACAGCCACACAGGCAGGAAATCAAGTATGAATCATGCACACCATGTCTTCACTCACCTGGCCACCGTGGACCGAGGTGAAGCGCATACTGTATCTGTGATGCAATGCATGCGTTTTAAAATCGTCAGTTTCGTTTCCCCTTTGTCGTGCTGTCGTAGATGATTATGGCTGCCATGGTTGGCCAAAGTACAGGTCGAGCGTATGTCTGGCAATGTTGAACCCGAGCAGGCTGAGCAAGTACCTACGAATCAGCTCTCCACGCGACCAGGAGAGGGGACGTACCCTCCAAAGATTGGCAAGAGAGGCGAGAGGAGGATCTGGCTCCTGGCGACGAACGGCAGTGCGGCATAGCCCAAGTATGTCACGTAAACGTACTGTATGCCCGCGACGAGGAAGAGCGTGCTGCCCTCAGCCCAAATCCATCTCAGGCTTCCCACTAGGCAGATAGCACGGCAAAAGAGCAGAGACGCACTTGCCGAAAAACAGGCAGACCCAATTATCCCTGACCACCACGCTGGCCAACGGCAACAGTGCCCCGTACAGCGTCAAAAAGGCAGGGAAGAACGAGTTGACCGCTACGTCAAAGGCGTACGTGTACTCGACGCGGTTCTCGTTCGAGTACGGCGCCGTGGGCGACAGCAGCAGGCGGTTCGACAGAGTGTAGAGCACCAGGGCGATCACGAGGGAGGAGAGCAGAAAGTCGCGCAGCACCATCTTCAGCACGACGCGGATGGCCGCGCTCGGCGGGAGGCGGTACATGCCCGACCAGGCGATGGCTGCTACGACGAGGCATGCGGCGATGAGCAGCAGCATCGCGGGGCTGGGCTTCAGCTTTTGCTTGGCCACCTTCGGGGCACTCACTCGTCTCGCGCCCACACGTTCTTTGTCTGTTTACTACCTCGTCAGCTATCGGCCTGGGTCTCAGGGAGCGGGTAGCTGACTGGTGGTAGGTCTGCTTGTACACCCTGCGGGGCGACACAACGAGGTATGTCAACTGCCAAAAGGCCAGCTCAAAGTCCTGCCGAGCATCAGCGCCTTCCGCTGGATGACCAGGCTGGCGCCTCGGCGCGACGCACCATCGCCTTGAACTTGGTGAGCCGACGCAGAACCAGCGGCACGCTCCGGTCGCTTCGCGGGAGCTCGAAACCCATTGCGTGCGCATGCGACCCGGACGGCCCGCCGTACCGCCCGTTCGGCGCCGACGGGCCCATGCCGCTGAGGGGGAGGATGGGCGAGGCCATGCTGCGCGGGCGGAGCCGGATGGTCGAGAGCGACAGCTTGGACGGGTGGGTCTCGTGCTGGGGCTATGGCACCGCACGAGACGAGGACGAGGGCGAGCTGCGTATGGACAGGGGTGAGGTATGTGAGAAGATGTAGGAGGGGGGTGATTCCAGTGAATGGAATGGATGGAATCCACCAAACCGCGACAAGCGAGGTGTTTCCGGATCCGAGCTGTCACTACACCACGACTTGTGAGCAACGCCTCGTAGATGCATGCATGCAGGTATGCTAGATAGCCCCCTTCCCCTGTGCCGTCCTCTGCCGCCTTGCCTTGAGCCACTTGCGAAACTTGGCCAGAGAGTAGACAAAGCTTTTACTCAGCCCCGCTGTGAACAGCCCTTTGATGGATTGCGTGAGCGCAGGACGGCGGATGATGTGCCTCATCTCTGCCCATAAGTCCCACTTGTGCGACTCGAAGTGATCCTGACCGACCATTCTGCACCACCTCGCGGAATCTTGGCTCTTCCACCACCTTGATCCAGAACTCGGGGGCCGCAGGAAGTTTCCGCCTGCTTTTGACCGGCTCGGACTGCCTAGCTGCCCGGACTTCGGGCGACACGAGTGCGCCCACGATAGTGGGTCGGAAGTGCCGGGCGATGTTGAGCTGAAGCTTTTCTGGCAGCGAGCAGAGGAGTGAAGCGTAGTATTTGGGGTTGTCCGGTTGCTGCAAGTCAGACCAGAGAAGACATGACCGAGAGACTTGCTTACGCTCAAGCTCTCTTCTCCCTGACCCTCCCATGCTGACGCGGCGTCCGAGCCGCTACTCCACGCTACTGGCAAGTCGGCGAGCGGCTCTTGGTACAGCTCGCGGAACCCCTCGAGCACTCCTTTGCCCCTGACGATGTTCTTAACTTTTTCTGGGTTCTCCGCTCCGGGCACACTCATCCTGGGATCACCGGAATACGATATACCGGCGATCTGCTCCCATAGCATGAGCTCGGTGAACGTAGGTGGTAGCTGGAGGAGCGCGACGTGCAGTGCATGTCGCAAATTGGTGCTCTGAGCTTCGTCGACCTGGGAAGTGCTCAGCAGAGTCATGACCTGAGCGTTAGCAGCTTCGGATCCCGGTCACCTCACTCACAGGCTTATGTAGCCGACCCGAGACATAGAGCGTCCTCCACTCCTCCAGGTCTCTACGCAGCGAGGGAGTGGAGATGACCCCATATTTGACTTGCTTCATGTCAGCTCTGCAGTACGCGTCTCAGCCGACTCACCAGGTCCCCGATTTTGACCATAGTCACATACCATACCTCCGCCCCTAGAGTCTCCTGAACACCCGCCACAGCCCTTGCCCCCATAAGACGTGCATAAAGAGGGTAGTGTGAGGGATTCTGCCGCATGTTGATCCGGTGAAACTCATACGCTGATGGTGTTGAAATAAGGAAGTCAGTCAGCGGGGGCTGAAGTCAGTTTGCGCCATCATATGAGACTGCAGGCTCCTCACTTCATCTGTAGGTGACCTGTTGGCCTGATGCATCACACCCGAGCCGTAAGCCACCGCCCAATCGATCGGGGCGGAGAACGAGTCGACGACCGGTCGAAGGTGCTCATACGCCTTTTGGCGCTCCGCCTCCCGAGCAGACGCCCTCGCCTGTACAGGTGAAGTTGAGCTCGAGTCAGGAGCTGAAGGGAGACGCTCGGTGGCAGCAGTTGCATAGCGTCTAACACCACGATGCCGGCGCACTGGGAGTCGCTGTTTCGACGGACCAGGTTCGAGTGTCGCGAACGGCCTGACCTGCACCGCCAGCCATGCCGAGAGAACTGGCTGATGGGGACGAGGAATAGAGGTTTTGCTTGCCAACAGATCCCCCGCGAGCCTTACTGACAGCTACAATCGTCAGCTGCATTCAGGTCAGAACAGTCAACCCACCGACATGACCGAGGTTGCTCACACGACCGCCAATCGTTTCCTCTGGGACAGGCAAGGATGGTGATTGACCAAGGGGATGAGGAGGTGCGTTGAGTGTCTCACAGACACTGCTCCTTGCTCGGCTTCAGCCGCCTGGGCCGCTCAATGGAGAAGCGGCTTTGTGTATGACTAGTCGAAGTGCAACACACCTTGCAGGTGTTGGTTGCGGTTCGGCTGACTTTTGCGTCGGCTTCGGCAACGTGAGGTGCCTGGCCTGCGGTACACATCTTGCTCCCCCCACTTAGTGTACAGTGTCCATGTCAAAGGGTCGAGCATCTTCGTCCTTGACTGTCAGACATCATCACCATGTCGCGCTCTCCTTCCAGATCAAGATCAAGATCGCCGTCCCCTTCAACACGCCGGTCTCCGGTCAAAAAACGAGATGGCACGCCAGAAGAGAGTGTGAGTTCAGTTGCAGAAGAGCTCGTCCCCCCCGACTCTAATGAGGAGGACTCAAGCTGAATGATCAGGCATGCCCGTTTCTCATCCGCATATTCATCACGAAAGGCCGGCATGCCCCAATGCAAGACTTTGACGATGGCAACTTCCCTCTACAGAACGAGTTTCAGCTGTACGGATGGTATGTCAGCCCCGCATCGGCTCCCATCTCAACTGACAAGTCAGGAAACACTCTACGCCAACATCTCTAATTCAGCTACTGCTGCCCACCTTTCCTGCACCGTATCGCTCGCCTCAGGCTCGCTTCGCCTTCCGACACATCTACGTCGACGCATCCCAGCGCGGACTGTACCGGTCCAAGGATCTCGTAGCTTTCAATGGCCGCGAGCTCATGTCGACCATCTCAGCAGGCCTCGCCAATGGCACAAAATCGGGCATGGACATGGAGCTGGACGACGTGCCAGAGACGAAGTCCGCACGCAAAGTGGACGAGAAGACCTTGGACGAATACGGATTCATCACTGGCGACCTGCTCAGCGTGTCGCTTCACGTCCCAGAGCCGAAAGTGCCCCCGCCCGGAGCGGCGAAAGCTGGCCAAGCGGGCGAGAGGGGGAGGTTCGCACCCGGCACCGGACCCGGTGTCTCGTCGGTCGGTTGGGAGGAAGGCAGGCAGAGGGAGAGGAACGGCAGTTGGTCCCGGGGGAGCGGGCCGCTGCCGCCGCAGAACTTCAAAGGGAGAGCAAGTCTAGGTGCAGAGCCTGCTGGTGGTGGGAGCTGGCGAGGTGGCGCGCCCAACATGGGCATACGCGGTGCGGGCCGTAGGAGCAGGTCGCCGGTAGATAGAAGGGAGAGCAATGGGTTCAGAGAGAGGGACAGGGAGAGGGATAGGAGCCGAAGTCCCCGTCGAGAGGGCAGACGAGAGAGCTGGAGTAGGCGGAGGGATTGAGAGTGTGCATCATTCACATGCTGAACTTGGACACATGCATGCTGCTATGCGTCATGTCGCACAAACGAACCCGGTCTCACTGCCCCTGTTGCTCATCGCTGTCATACTTTACCGAGCCAAGAAATTGATTCCGCTCTCCGCATTGTGCCTCGGGGCGTGGGGGAGACCGTGCCCCTCTCCTCGACTACCGACATGGTCTTAGCTATCAATCGTTTCAACTCTGACACATCACCTCTCACGACCAATCTACTGCATCTTGACAACACCTACAGGCTACCCCAACACCCCCGCGCCGACAGAGCATCCTCGGCAACGCATACAGATACTTGGCCATCGCCACATTCCTCTCCCGGGGCGACGCGTGCCGGGGCATCGACCAGTTGAGCCAGTGTAGCATTTCAAAAGGTGCCAGCTTGGATTCGATCGGAAGAGTAGAATAGCACCATGTCTTGGAAGCTTGGCAAGAGTGAGTGTTGGTTTTCTAATGGGGTTCCGAAGTGCAACATCTGCTGTTGCGACCTCAGTGTCTGACAAAGCCGTCCACTGGTCATCTGTCGGGGCGCGAATGGAACATTGGGCATGAGCTCATCCGCAGAATTGAAGGATTCGTCTTCATTCCTCTCCTCGAAACCCTCGTCCTCCTCCGTACCCGACACCTCACGCTCGACCACACCAACACCGGGAAACCCTCATCCCGATGCGCCGGGCATGGCTCCCGTCGCGCGCAGCGGCATGCTCAAGATCCGTGTCACTGCTGCAAAAGGCCTTGCGCTGCCAGGCGGCGGTTCGTCTATTCCCAAATATAGAATCTCGTGTGCTGACATGCAGTCGGCGTGCCAGCACCAGTAGAAGCGGCCATCCGAGCACATCCGCAAGCATCCCTCGCCTCGTCCCTGTCCTCTTCACCGCGCATTGCCACACATCCGACAAAGGGCAACCGTGACTCGCTGCAGCGGAAACAGCTCTGGTGGTTGCCGTACGTTGTGCTCGAGTTCGACAAGAACGAAGTCCTCGTCGATGCACTCGGCGGAGATCTGTATTCGCCGGTATGGATGTACAGCGCCACCTTCGATGTTTCACGCATCAGCGAGATCAGCTTGAACGCCTATCTTCGGACGACTCAACCGAGCTCGGCGGCTCAGTTGGAGAATGGCAACGGCAAGGAAGGTGCGGATATGGGCAACTCGGATCTGCTGCTTGGTGGTCTTCGATTCACCCCGGATTTGGAGACAGGCGTCAGTGTCATTTGCGACTAGTGGCGGCAGACTGACGATTGCAGAGGTTGACGGACGAATGGATCCCATTGCAGGGCGGCTCAGGCGCAATCCACATCCAGGTCTCCTTCAAGCCTGCTCAGGTCAGTCTGCAGATTTACGAAATACGGGTACCTGACAAGTAGACACCGCTCACAATTGATTCGTTCGAGCTGCTGAAGGTGATCGGCAAAGGATCCTTTGGCAAAGTCATGCAAGTCCGGAAACGCGATACCTTGCGAATCTACGCTCTAAAGACGATCCGAAAGGCACACATCGTCTCGCGGTCGGAGGTGACCCATACTCTCGCCGAGCGGACTGTTCTGGCGCAAGTCAACTGCCCATTCATCGTCCCTCTCAAATTCTCCTTCCAGAGCACAGAGAAGCTTTATCTCGTCCTTGCATTCGTCAATGGCGGAGAACTATTCCACCACTTGCAGCGTGAGGGCAAGTTCAACGAAACAAGATCGCGATTTTATGCCGCCGAGCTACTGTTAGCACTGGAGCATCTACACGGATTCAACGTGGTATACAGGTATGTGAAAACTTCCTAAGTGATCTTCGTTGACGTTCAGGGATCTCAAGCCCGAGAACATCTTGCTCGACTACACCGGGCACATTGCTTTGTGCGACTTCGGTTTGTGCAAGCTGAACATGTCCTCGACGGACACGACAAACAGTAGGTCTGCCAAGATTGTCTCAATTCAAAGCTGACGACAAGCTTTCTGTGGGACACCAGAATAGTGAGCCGTGGCTCCGGATCAGGCCTTTGACTTCCGCTGACAAACAGCCTTGCACCGGAACTTCTCTCTGGACACGGCTACACGAAATGTGTCGACTGGTGGACTCTGGGCGTGCTTCTGTACGAAATGGTCCGCTGAAGTGGTTCTTTGCGACCGTCACAAGCTGATGAACAGATGACTGGTTTGCCGCCTTTCTACGACGAAAACACAAACGAGATGTATCGCAAGATTCTTTCCGATCCGCTGCGCTTCCCTGAAGAGGTCGGCTCGGAAGCCCGTTCACTCCTCACTCAGCTCCTCAACCGAGATCCAGCGAAGCGACTGGGAGTCAATGGTGCGCAAGAAATCAAGAATCACCCCTTCTTCTCCCGTCATATCGACTTCAAGAAGATGTGGCAAAAGAAGGTGCCCCCGCCATTCAAACCTGCCGTTGTGAGTATCGCCATGCATTGTGCAAGGTTGCAGCTTATCGTCAGGCCTCTGCGATTGACACGTCCAACTTTGACGAGGAGTTCACGTCAGAAGTACCCCTCGACTCTGTAGTCGATGACTCGCACTTGTCACAAACGGTTCAGCAGCAATTGTGAGTGCTGCTCTGCTGGCGTGTCAGCGAGCTGATGTTGGTAGTGAAGGGTTCTCCTGGAGCGTGTCGCCTCTTGGCGAGAGCGTAGGCAGGTACTAGAGGGGTACGAGAGAGCAGATGTGCATGTCGATGATAGATACCTTGTATGCAGTACTCGTACCAGCACCAACTCGCAGTTAGCGCAGCAAGGTGGGGATCGAATAAAGGGAATGGAACGCGGTGCCTAGCTTGGAAGATGATGCGCCTTTGAGCTGTGCATTCTAGGGATTAGCACCTTTTGGTGGCTCGTTTTGTAAATAGACCATAGCCAACAGGGGGCTGTCGGTCTAGACAACTACTCTTCCACTCTCAATCACATCCACGACCACTCGAAAGACCTCTGAACTCGACATTGCACGACCCCACGAGCTTGACGCACCGCCGAGACACTTGTTTTTCACGATACCCCTCCACGCACCGCTTCACCCCGAGCCCGGAGAAGCAAGCCGCATCGAGGCATAAAGTTGTCAACCAACTCGACCATCGGGCCCTTTGCTCGCTCTCGTCTTGTATACCCAAGGTGATGTCCGACGGCAGTCACAACGGTCGATCCAGACTCCTCTCTCTCACCTCGCGAGCTGTGCCTAGTAATCCCTTCTCCCATCGCGACCGCGACCGTCCCAACTCGCAGTACTCGTCGCCGGACGCCCGGGGGTCCATCCTCCGCGACCACAGCGGCAACTTCTCCAACCCCCTCGAGTCGCCGCGCGGCGGCTACGGCTACGGGCGCTCGCCCTCCCCTTCCTACTCGGACACGTTCTCCACCGCGCACGGCCAGATGCCGCAGGAGGTCAGCTACCCGGACGACCTCGCCCCGCCCACGGTCCCCTTCATCCAGGAGGACCGGCCGCGCTCCATGTCGGGCTCGGGCGCCGGCGGGTCGCGCAGGAGCTCTTTCTCCAGCGACGTGGAGCAGAAGCGACCCGCCAGTCTCAGTATAAACTACGTCCCTGCCAAGTTCACAAAGCTGCATGCGCCCGGCGAGTGGGCGCATCGGCGGGCCAAGGTCGGCGGTGGGCGCGATGCCTTTGCCAAGGACGCGCAGAGGATGGGCCAGATGGGCACCGTCGATGATGACGAGGGCGTCGTCTTTCAGATTGGCAAGAACGGCCTGAAGCGCCGGGATAAGCCAAAGCTCAGGTGGAACAGGTTCAAGTGGATCTTGTTTGTTGCCAATGGCGTGGTGGGTCTCCTTCCTGCAGACTCAGACGCAATCGTTCGGCTGACACTCAGCTCTTCATCTCGGGCATGGCCACCCTTGTATCTGCTATCCTTGTCTGGCTCAATGTTTTCTACCAATCCGACGTCATCCGTGTCGGCAACCACACCGAGCTGATCGGTAGATCCATCTCCCATCTCCGGGTGTCGTATGCTTACTCCCAGTCTCGACGGTCGGTGCTGCTCTCATCGTTCTCACGTCCCTCATCGGCTATGCCGGAATCTTGCTCAACAATCGAGCCTTCTTGGCGGTCTACACGCTTCTCCTCTGGATTTGCCTTGGCTTCATCGCTGCTCCAGGCTACTTGACATATAAGCAGAGGACCTTCAACCTGGAGGGCAAGATCAACTTGCAGTGGTCGAGAAACCTCGGCACCAAGGGTCGACTGCGTATCCAGGATGCTGTCAGTCACCGAAGTCCTTATCTTACGATAGCTGACGAGTAGCTGCGGTGCTGCGGCTATTACTCACCGTATGTCGAGGCGACCCAGTCAGCTCTGTGCTACCCTCGATCCATCCTTCCCGGTTGCAAAGCCAAATACATGCATCTCGAGCGCCGGGTGCTGGAGATTTGGTACACCGTTTCGTTCTGCATGGTCCCCAGTCAGATCTTGATCATCGTCGCCAGTCTGCTGTGCAGCAACCACATCACCTACCGCTTCGGCAAAGGCTTGACGCCCAAGAGATACAGGCTGGATCTGAGCTCAATGGCTGTCATCATGGACGAGTATGCTAGGTAAGCTCTCCGACCCTCTGCCACTAGTCGAGCTCATATGTAGTCAAATTGCGGCGCAGTATGGCCCCAATCTCGCTCGCGAGACACTGAACCGGTCATCCCTGGCGCTCCCTCTCGACCCCAGCTCGCCCAATGCATCACGCCATGATCTCCTCGATCCCAACCGCGATTCATACGCGTCTGCCTCCGGTGCGGACCCGCGTATGACCCGCGCACACTCACGCTTGCCGACTTCGGGCGGCGGTACGGTCAGCTCGAACGCTTCGGGAGCGGCACTGTTCGATCCCAGACGAGACTCGATGGACGCCACAGCCCTCGCGCGGTATGCGGATGCTGACGGCGATCATTACTCGGGTGATGATCAGCATGCGAGCACTGGAGGGCACTCGGGTAGTGGTAGTGGGGATCATAGCCATCTCGCGCCTGGCGGGCAGGGCGAGGGCCGGTACGGGCAGACGGGCTGGCGGTGAGAGTAGAGATTGTGTAGATATTTGTGTCATGCAGGACAATGCCTCGATCAGATCCGTCATTCAGTTGTGAGTGTCCAGCAGCTTGGGGAGACAGATAGGCAGTACATTTATTCGCTCGTGTAAGTGTGAAAGCTATAAGATCGACAAAGTCCACGGTATCAGCGGTACGGGTATCATCTGCCCAGCTCCTCGTCCCACACCCTCTCCTTCTTCGGTGCGCTGCTCGCGCCAAACGGCGTAGTCGACGTCGTCGTGCCAGCGGTAGTGGTCGCCGCCGCCGCTTTCTTATCCTTGGGCTCCAGCGTCCCACTCGCTACGCTCTTGCCCGCGACCCACTCGCGCATGCCCGAGAGGATGCCCTCGTGCAGCTCGTTCAGCCCCTCGTCGGCCTTCTTGCGCTCCGCCGCCGCGGCCGCCTCCTTGTCGACCGCGGCGCGCCGCGAGCGGTGTATGGTGTCCATCTTGTCGATCCACGCCTGCATGCCGTCCCGCCGCTCGTCCAGCTCGGCCTGCACCTTGGCCCGCGCCGCCTTCTCTTCCGCGAGGCGTTTCTCCAGGTCGGCGATCTTGGGCTCGAGCTCGTCGCGCACTTTCTTCTCGCGCGCCTCCTCAGCAGCGGTCAGCGCCTCCTTGGCCTTGACGCCATCGTCCTTCCGGCCGGCGACCTCGGCGTCGAGCCGCTCGCCCGCCGCGGCCTTGTCGGCCTTCCTGCCCTCCTGCTCGTCCTGCAGGTCCTCGACCAGCTGCGCGCGCTCCCGCTCGGCCAGCGCGGCGCGCTCCTCGCTCACCCGCAGGTCCGCCTCGGTCGCCTCGAGGACCGCGACGAGGTGGTGGTAGTCGTCGTACGTCTCGAGCAGCTTCTGCACCCCGATGCCCCCGGCCTGGGCGTGCACGCGCGGCCCGGCGGCGCGCGAGTTGGGATGCGGCGCCGTGAGCGCTTCTCGTGATGGTATCGAGTCGGTCTTGCTGTGCAACGACCCGGACCCGGATGGCCGTTTCTTGTGGAAGATGCTCATTTTGGATCTGCACTCCCCGGCGGGGTGGCGGTCGACGGTTGGCGAAGACGTCCGAGTCCACGGACTGACAGCAACGGTCGAGCTTTGAGTGTACGGTGTCGATGTACCGCTCAGTGGGTCGTTGCTTGTGGTGGATCTTTGCTGCGACCAGACTCCCAAGTTGCAGATCAGACAACCGACAGATTGCCGCCGGAACTCCAAGTGACCTTTGTCGACCGAGCCCCGCGGCCACCCACGGAGATGGTCCCTGACGTCACTCGGCCATGCTCCGGTGACTCCCCCTGTATAGGTTCACAGTGATTACATTCGAGTCCAGCAAATGCTCAATTTCTCTGCACATCTTGCATACTCGAGTAATGGATATGCGACGATCACTAATCAGACTCTCAGACATCAACGCCTCGGCCCGTACCTGTCGCCAAGACCCCTTTGAGGCTCCTGAGCCCTGCGATCATCCCAGTCTCTGGGCCGCACCCGGTCTCGCTCCCAATCCCTTCCAGCATTCGCAGGGGCACGATCCGGATGGACAGGTGGGAAGGGGCGATCTCCAACTCGGTCCGAGATGCGTGAAGCGAGCGGTGGACGGCCATTGTCGCGCAAATCAGGTCCTGCCGACATTCTTTCAGGCTGCATCGAGGGCCGATCGAACGAGCGAGGTCGCTCGTCAAAACTAGAGCGATCCGCCTCTGGTCTCTAGAAATTGTCAGTCCGAGCAGTAAACGCGGGACAGTCTTCGAGTCCAAACTACTCACAAGCGGTCCCCTCATGCCATTCTCACTTGCACCACCTCGTGGTTGTATACGGTCGGCGAGCGATCTCGGTCGGACTGCTGCATCCTCTGCTCTTGCGGAGGGTGCGGGAGGGGGTGTCAGGCGCCGGATCCTCGGAGGCGAAGCCTGTCGCCGCCCGGGACCTCCAGCCCCAGGACCAGGACCAAATAGTTCGTCGCGTGTCCTGCGTATAGGCGAGGGTGGGCGAGAAGGCCGATACGAGTCCCCTCGAACCGGCTAAATATGAGTTTGCTGTTCGAGCATGTCTGCGAGCCACTCACGGGAAGCGGACCATTCTGACTGCCCTCTCTAGCCTGTTGCCTTTGACGGTCTTCCTGTGCACGCTCTCGGTCACGCCTCGCTCTCGTCTCCAGGTCAAGCTCTTCGCGACCCGAGCTCCGCGGCGGATACCCGGTACGGGTGTCCTCTCTGCGAGGAGGTTCGCGCACAAGCTGGCGCTGACGATCTTCTTCGGCTCGCTTGGCCTGTCGTTCCTTTTCCAGTCGCTCAGCCTCGGCTTTCTTGGCGGCTTCTTCCTTTTCTAAGGCCTCTTCCTCCGCTCGCAAACGCTTCAGCTTCTCCTCATACTCTTGTGCCTCCCGCTTGAGCCGTTCTCTCCTAACAGCAGCATCGTCAACTGGCGCAGCGGCCGTCTGAGGAGCCCTGGACAATCTCTGTGCCAGAGGGACAGATTGCCTGTCTGGAGTTGGATCAGACGTGTTCTGCTTGCTCTCAGTGGGAGGCCTCGACGGGGACGTGGCCCTAGCTGGAGTAGGTGAATTGGAGTTAGAGCCCGAGCCCCATCGGGAGCTCCTCAACGGCGCAGTGTTCGCGCCGTTAGCCTGTCGAGGCGCCGGTCCGGGATTGGGTCGAGGCGGAGAGATAGGTCGAATGATCGGTCTTGCAGGCGCCTGTGGCCGGTCAGTTGCCGGCGGCCCACGCGAAGCAGCTTGACTGACAGGACCGGCGCGATCTGGTCGACGACGATCGTCTATGCGGGGTCCCGAAGGAAATCCCTCCATGGCATGTCGCGGCGGCGAGATTGCTCGAGCCGTTCGAGGGTTCGCAAGTGCTGGGGGAGGCGGACGGGATCCGACTGTCGGTAAAACGGTAGGTAAGCTTACTTTCGGATTTTGTGCCTCGAGCCAAAAAAGCGTCTGCAGAGTGAGGGGTCTCGGAGCACATGATCAGATGCGCCGACACATCGATATCCCAGCTCGGTGAACAAAAAGGCCACTTCTCAAGCCAGACCCGCCGGGTAGCTGACAGGGTCGCTCCTATCGCACAAAAGAGGTCGTGCCTTCCGCAGGTCGACCCAAAGGTAGAGAAGGGGCCCGATTTGGAAGAAAGTGAAGAGTTAACATACGTCTGGCTTCGTTCATCCTCTCCTTTTCAGCCAATCTTGCGGACAAGGGAGGCGAATCGCCCCTCTCGCGCGCGTCATTCGGTCGGACCCGCTTGGGGTCGTCTCGGCGAGGAGACCTGCTTCTCCTCCTTCGTACATCACGGTCGTCAGGACGCCACCCTGCAGGTCCTTGAGGCGGCTGATCGCGCACGAAGTCCCGCGCAGGCCGCATTGGCGGTGCTTGTGATATCTGTCTGTCTTGCGGCCTGCCATACGAGTTCGCCACGGCGTCATCATTAGCTTTGGGCCCTTGCGGAGGAGCCGTCGCGTGATTTGGGCGAGACGCAGTCGCAGGAGACTCTGAGGCTTGCCCAATTGCGCGGCTTGGCTTGGATGAATCTGTAGATGAGGCCGCCACCGGGACGCTCTGTTGACCTTGAGGTGGAGGAGCGGGAGGAGACTGTGGCCTGTCTTCCGCGGTGGTGGCATCGGGACGGATCCACACCGTTTTTTTGGTCACCTTGTGGTAATAGAACGGCTTGCGATGGGTCTCGGACATGAACCTCTGCCACCCTTCAGGCAAGGGTGGCGAAGCTTCGCGCTCCTTCTCTTTGAGACTGGCCGCGTCCATAGTTGCTGATTCGGCGGAAGTGGCACTGTACGAGACCTATCGGGAAACGTCAAACGGGTCGAGGATGTTGTATGAGGCGCGACTCGCCTTGGCTGTAGCCTTGTCCTGTTCCTCGTTTCCCCTACCAGCCGAACCGTTTGCACTTCGTGCTGCGTTGCTGTCCACCTCGCATTGATGTATACCGCCCGAACTTGCTGGTCCGAGGTTCACCGATGTGCTCGAAGTTATTTCGTCCTGAGCAGAGGGCCTGGGACGCGCAAGCGAGCGGCGCGGCCCTGTCGGTGGCTGAGCGCGCGACGGACCGGTAGGAGGTGCTCGTGATGCTGGCTTGAGGGGCGATCGCTCCTTTGTCGCCCGAGCTGCTATGGAGTCAGTGCCGAGACAACGAGCATAACAGATGATGAACATCAATCGATGGGAGTTATGAGAGGATCGAGGGGGTTACGAACGAGGAAACTCACTGCCCTCTGTGTCCGCGTCCTCGTTGAGACCATCGAGAGACAAGACGTCGTCGTCCCCAGCGGCGTCTTCCACATGTCCCCTCCGCCGCCACTCGTCGTCGACTTCCCAGTCGACTTCTTCTTCTGCCATTGCCTTCGCTGCTTGCTGATGCCCCCGAGCACCTTTTCGGCTGAGCGAGACCTAGAGGAAAGATGATACAGATGAGCCAAGTGGACAACCGAAACACAGACCCAGCTGACGGCGACTACCGGCAATTTGGCAGTCAAAGTGGCAGTGTGGCATTTCTTTTCAGCTCCTCCAGGGAGGGCGATATCTAATGGAGCATATCTATTTTACACAAAGGTCTTGCTGGCAGCTTCAGGCTTTGGCATTTGCTTCAGCCGTCAGCTTTGCCTGCTTGACGAGGCCCTTGGGAGCATCGCCGCGCGGCATGTACACTTCGATCAAGCGAAGCTTGTCGGGCTTGGCAAAGTTCTTATCTTTGAGCAACGCGTCCAGCTCTTCGGGAGTGTAGACCGCAATGCTTTCGTACGGGGTCCAAAGATCAGCCATGATCTCGTCTATAATCACTGTGTAGCTCACCTTGCACTTCTTTCCAGCCAAGAAAGGGAGCAGAAGCTGGTGGTCGTACAGCTGAATATCGTTGTACTCGGCAGTCCAACCGTGAATCTGCCGCTCGATTTCGTATCCGTCATTGTTCAACACGAAGAGATAAGGGCAAGTGCCGCGGCGGAGCATGGTTCCAATCTCTTGAAGAGTCTGAAGTCAGCATAGATCTGGACGATACTGCACCACATACGAGCTGCAGACTGCCATCTCCAACGAATAGAACCGTCCTCCTCTCTTTCTTGTCCTCCTTTGCGGCAAGCACGCATCCAAGTGCTGCCCCGACGGACCATCCGATGGCTCCCCACAAGATCTGAGCCACATAAGTCGAGTGAGAGGGAAGCGGGACATTCGTGAGGCCGAAAGACGAGGTACCGGTCTCCGTGATGATGATGTCTGATCCGTGAGATCAGTCAAATCCGGGGAAGAGAAGGCCAACCTCGGTCTTGGAACCAGCTACCCATGCGAGGCCAGAACCAGTCGTGCTTGATCTCCGAGCCTTCTGGTCCGTGTAGAAGCTGTTCAACGACTCCCGAAGACTGCTTCTCCTCAATCGTTTCTTTCTTGTCCTCTTTGGGTCGGGAGGAAACAACGCCGGCGAACGAAGGGACGAGCAGAGGGAGGATATGCCTGATATCGGTGGTAGGGTAGGAAGCGTACTTGATGATCAGTATTAGGAACGCAGTCCTAGCCAGATCCGCTCACGCCGATCGTCGTTGTGAAGGAGTGGAGCTCGATGATGACCTTGGGATCGATGTTGACAGAGAACGAGCCAGAGCTGCGGGTAAGCTCTGCGTGACAACGGTTCTCGGAAGTGATAGCGCCTACTTGAAGTCGCTCTTCAAGGCTCCTACATATAGCGCAAAGTCTGCGCTTTCAACCTCCTGCCTGACTGGATCCAGGGAGTTGGCACCGGCATAGCAGCCGCCGTAAAGGGGGTGGTGCTCGTCCAAGAGAGATTTGCCCATCGGCGTGGAGAAGAATCGCACGCCACATCCCTCCACCAATTTGCGAACCTCGCCGGCCATGCCAAAGCGGCCACAACAAGCATCCACCAGCACGATGGGCTCCTTCGAGGCGGCAAAGAGCTTGGTAATCTCGCCAACGACGTGCTCGGTCACGTCGTCCGACGACGCTGTGGGCTTCTTCTCGTATGCCAGAGCGGACAGCGTGTTCGAACCCCCGGCTTTTCCAGGCTGTACCGGGAGAGAAGATGCGATGCTCTCGATGGGAGGAGCAGAATGGGGATGAGGCTGAGGGTAAGCCTGCGTGTCGAGTGTTCATGCTCTCACGCTCACCGGAGGAGTCTTGAGACCTTCGGCGGAAACGAGTCGGTGCACGGCATCGGTCGGGATCTCTACATACCCCGGTCGGCACTGCTCCAGCACGTCTCGAACAACCTTGTCGAAAGCGTCCGTCCAGCTCGTAGGCGAAGAAGGCGGTGTGTGGCTCAAGAGAGCTTGTGAGGTAGACAGAGGGGCAGACATCTGGGAGAACGTCTCGAAGGAGCTGTCCAAGTTCAGGGTGTGATGCAGGAGAGAATGGCCGCTCTGCATCTTGGAAGAAGGCGATCCGACAATGTGCAGCACGGGGACTCGTTCGGCAAGCGTACCTGCGATACCGCCTAGACATCAGCTTCCTCCTAGTCCAGCTGGCAAGATGACTCACACAAGGCACTGAGCTCTCCCACGCCAAAGGTGCTGCTAATCAGCTTTGACATGGACAGCCAGCCGCATGCCTACGTGATGATGACGGCCAAGGTGCCCTTGATTCTGGCATACCCATCCGCGGCGTACGCGGCATTCTGTCATCAGTTCCTCACTACTGGAGGAAAACTGTTTGCACACCAGCTCATTGGCGTTGCCGACCCAGTGCAGATCCGGATCTTTCTCAATGAAGTCGAGCCTTTCCATAAGCTGCGCGGCACGTGTTGTGCTTGACCTCTGCGACTCACAGCTCGAGGTTGAAATCACCAGGGACGCCAAAGACCTGCTTGACCCCGCACTGCTTCAGTCGCTCTACCACGTACGCGGCGAATTCGATCTGCGACATGCTTGCTTGTTGAGACTATGAGGTGAAAGGTGGTCGCAGAGTCTGTCACGAAGACACAGGTCTATATAGGTGTGTGAGAAGTCCGCTTTCTGAGCGGCATCTTCGGACTGGACAGGATCGTGGTCCGGTCGTGGACAGTTGACCGGCGTAGCCGACGTCATCCCACCCCTGTTCCCTGTTCGGCCGTCCCTGCTCGCTTATCCAGATCCGCACTTCAGGCACCATCAGACGCATTTCATGGGACATGGGATGCATGACAAGGTGTTCATACAACTACACTCCTCTGGCCTCAGAACGTCTCAGAGAATGGCCTGCATATCAGTATCAGCGAATGATATTCACAACTCCAGAGTGTACTCACCGCAAGTCAAGCTCCTGCGTCCAGGTGGACCGAGGTTGATTGATAATGGCGAGATATTGCTACGAGTGGTTAGTCAAAGTACCATGAAGTCCTCGCCGAACCCACCTTGGCGATATCATCTGGCTTCAAGCGCTAAAAGTGGTCAGCGAATGGACTCAAAGGACTCGATAGACCCACTGAGTCAGCTTCGCCTTCGTGGCCCATAGCGTCCTTGTTCCTTGGGGTATCCACGAGGCCGTCGAGGATGACATGCGCTACGTGGACCCCCTGCGGTCCGAACTCCCTTGCAAGCGACTGAGAGAGGGCGCGTCTGGCGAACATGCCTGGCGACTGTGCAGAGAACTTGGCGCCCCCTCGCAGAGACATGGTGGCGCCGGAGAAGATGAGTGTGCCGCCCTCTTTCAGCAGCAGGGGTATCAGAACCTGAGCAAAGGCGAACCCGTAGATTCTCAATGTCAGCGCAGGCCAGACCGGAGAGCGAGCTTCATCACATACACTCCGCCATTCAGACCTTGCTGCAGGTCGTCGACCTTGTACTTGAGGAAGCTTCAGGTCAGCCGGCACCCGTAGACGCTCTCCCGGATTAGAAGGTCAATGCACAACGCAAACACACCTTTGGGGATTGAAGCCTCCTCCCATGTTGTACACTCCCACATCCACCACTCCCTCCGGCCACTTGCTCTTCATCTGCTGCACGGCATCTTCCATCGACTGCTGACTGCCGTCCGATGAACAAGCGATGACTTTGTCCTCTCCAACGCTGAGGCCGAGCTTAGGCAGGGACCCCGGCAATGAGCGGGAGAGGAGCAGTAACGAGTGGGTTGGAGCCAGTGCGGCGGCCACTGATGCGCCGACGCCGGGCCCAGCGCCAAAGATGACTGCGATCTTGCGAGACATGGTGCGGATGTAGGAGGATGATCGCTTGCGAGCCATGACCGGCCGCGGTGGTTACTAACCGGAATCTCGCGACTCGTGGCGAATGCCGTCATCGACAATACTTTCCACACTTCTTTCATGCTGGTGTAGTTGCGGCGACGACACTGCAAGTGTCCATCCTTGTGGCGCTGCAGAGGAGATGCGATGCGAGGAGGAGATAGACGGAGCGATCAGCTGACCTGCCGACCGGCATTCCATTCGGCATCGACTGACGCGTCTACCCGGCTGCACTACATCAATAGACGGAGCATCCTTTTCATTTCGTCCACTACACAACACGGTGTACAAGATGTATCTATCTTCTCCACTGACTGATTGATTTGCGTCTCTCACCATGCTCGACCTCAAATCCGAGCTCGATCGTGTGTCCCTATACGGACAAGACAAGGTAGCGGTGATCACGGGTGGCACGACCGGTATGGGCGCCGCATGCGCTCGTCTCCTGGCCTCAAAAGGATGCGCCACAGTCATAGTGGTCGGACGGGACGCAACGAGGGGTAATGCAGTCGCTGAGAGCGTCAATAACCTGGGAGGAGACGGCGTAGAAGGAATCTTCGTCAAGGGAAACTTTGCGTAAGCAGACGCCTTCTTCTTCTTCGTCAGACAGATGTTGATCGGCGGGAACCTCAAATCCATGCGAGAGGTGATGGAGAAGATCAAGACTGCCTCGGGCGGACATGTGGACTATCTCGTCTGTCGGGTCTGTGAATGGTATGCCCTCCGCTCACACTCCAGATTATGACCCAGAAGGGCATCCCAAACGGCACGGTACAGCTCAACACAGACGGGTGGGCCTGTCCCCAAGTCAGGTAGCCCTACGGCTGAATAGTAGTGAGGACACTGCGTTCGCCGTACAGTGCATATCGCGCTTCTACTTTGCCTACAGTCTCATCAAGTCTGGGTTTCTGCGGCCGGGCGCTGTTGTCCTGACGGTGTGCAATCCCGGACAAGACATGCCAGATCTAACGGTGGACGATCTTTCGCTCAAGCAGAGGGATCTAGGGCGGAGAGCCTTATTCATGGCACAGTCCAAGGTCGAGAGTGTAGTCATTGACGCGTTCTACTTGGTGAGCCCCCTGCAGCGGTCCGCGGCCTCCCAAATGTGGCTGATGCGCTAGGAGATGATCAAGCGGTATCCGGAATATCGCTTCCTGCACTTCGCACCAGGTCTGTTCAGAGAGGTATGAAGATCCAAGCTGACGCTATAGGCGTGGTCCGCAGCGAGACATTCAGCTTCGACCCCTTCCCTTTCCCCTTCAACTACATAGTACGGTTGGCAGTGTACTTCGCACCGACCCCCGACCAGTTTGTCGTCAAGCCATTGAGCGTAGGTCCTCACCCGCTGATTTGATACCGTCTGATGCGCAGCTGGCCCTCTCGGAGGAAGCAGCGAAGGAATACCCTGGACACTTCTATGGGCCTCAACTGAAGCCCCTAGAGCCTGGCAGTTGGGCACGGAACCCAGTAAATCGAGAAGGACTGTGGACTCGACTGATGGCAATGGTCGAGGGAGCAGAGAGCTGGAGCAATTCATGATGCATACTGCTGTATCTGCCTCGGTGTGGCCACGACGCTTGCCGCCACCCGTTCTGTGGGGCTCCTTTGAGACTAGGAGATGAGCAGCCCCCTTGTCTTGCGGCTAGTCCTTACCTCTCTATCGTTCAAGCAAATAGCATGGCAGCATCTTCGCTGACCTTGCTCTCGCCCAATGCGTACTCGAGTGGGACGTGCGGCTATTGCAGTCCGTCGGGAAGTCGGTCAGCCCAAGCCTCATCCAAGAAGTACGGCAGTCCGTCGCTTTCTACCGAACGTGCTATAGTCGCTGATCACGCAGTGGTCGTCTCTCAGATGTCGGTCGTTGTCCGTGAGATGCTGGAATTTGCTCCCGAGCTGACCGTCAGTTCTATCAGGGGTTGATCGATCGAGGCTGGCGTCGGTCTGGGACGTATACATACCATCCTGACATGGCCAATACTTGCTGTCCTCAATACACGATACGTCTCGACGCGAAGGCGTTCCGGCCCAGCAAGAAGCACAGGCAGGTTATGAATCGCTGGAACAAGTTTATCGCTACCGGGCATCGGCCTGGCGAGGGTGAGGCGAAGGAAAGCAAGGGCAAGGGCAAGGCCACGGAGTCAAGCTGGCTCACCAATCTGCTGCAACATGAGAGCCATGGTGAACCTACGAGTGGTCAAGCGAAACACAGATATGAGGTACGTGGCGTCTCCACCAATGCATTCCTATCTTGGCTGATGATAGGTCGAGCTAGCTCCTGCAACCGCCACGCAGGAGACATTTGCCCTCTATAAACGATATCAAGTAGCCGTGCACAAAGACAAACCTGGCGATGTTTCAATGAAAGGATTCGAGAGGTTTCTGTGCAAAAGCCCTTTGCAGGTCAGTGGTCAACTCTTGCTGTGTCAAGGCTCACGGTCAGGCTAGGCCAATAGACTATCGGCATCCGATTAATCGCCTACCAAAAACCTATGGCTCATATCATCTGTGTGAGCCCCAGCTTATCCTCGATGACTCATTCTGATTGTCGCCAGTGTACCGCGTGAATGGTCATCTGATTGGCATCTCCGTCATCGATATCTTGCCCGCTTGTGTGTCGTCTGTATACTTCATCTGGGATCCCGACTGGGCATGGGCCAGCCTCGGCAAGCTCTCCGCCCTTCGAGAAGTTGCGCTGGCCCTAGAGATGGCCGAGGCAGGCGCCGAAGGTATGCAGTGGGTGTACATGGGTCAGTTGGGCTTTGTCGCCGCTACGAATGGGCTGAGCAGACAGGCTACTGGATCGCCGACTGTCAGAAGATGCGATACAAATCGGAATATAGCCCGTCTTATCTTTTGGACCCAGCAGGTCCTCCCCTGCTTCCACTTCGCTCCAGCTAATCAGTAGGGAACACACGTCTTTCACCCTCTCTCCGATGCGCTGCACCGTTTTCTGTCGAGTCATCCAAGAGGGTACATCCCCTTCGACGATATACCGAAAGAGGCAGATTGGACCACTGTGATTCAGGATACAGGTCGTCCAAAGGCCGATAGCGCGCCCGAAGATGAGCCTATGGACGAATTCGATGAGCCAGACGATTGGCCCATACCGCCGCCGCCCGGTTACACAGATCCGACAGCTTTTACAACTCAGCAGATCGACAACCTGATCTGCCGGGTGGGTGCAGGGCCTCGCGGGCCCCTCTTGGCTCGACTCGGAGTAAGTGGTTGGCTTCCGCTTGACCAGTCTGACTTTTCAGAACGTCCCTTTTATCGACTCCTCTATGGTGAAGGAGCTGGTCCGGGAATTGGCCGCAGCTGTCGGCATTGAGCACCTGCTGAGTGCGGGCGAGGCACCTCAGAGCCTGGAGAGCAAGGCTGTGGTGAATTTTGGCTAGGGCAGCTACACTCTGTATCATACGCACATCATGTTACGCTCCGGTGCCACATGAGACGGAAGCAAATCTTAGCCTTCTGGCTGGACCGGCAGTTGGCTGGACCGTGACGTTCAGTTCACAGCTCGGGGCGCGTTTCTCCCTGGTATCACACCCCGTTCCATACATGACCCGTTGGATCACAATAGACATCTGGATCATCTCACACTGAGGCCTTCGAGGCCGATCAGCATCGCCCTTAAACGCCATGTCCCTCCCTATGCACCTTCGCTCCTACAGGGAGAAGAGCAAAGACGAGCTCGCCCGAGACTTGTTCAATGTCCCTTCCCTCGAGCAGCTCCCGGCTCCCAGCGACCCGCCTTCAGTGGTCAAGCTGCGCAATGTCAATCTAGGACCCGGCAGCTCACAGGGATTGCAAGGCATGGAGATCAACGCCGTTCTGAGCGTCGAGGGGAAAGAGGAGGTCTATGTGAGTCGGGCTGCCATCTGTGGGCTCACGGAGCGGCACTGACATCCTGCAGGCCGGACGACTCAACCTGCTCCCACCGTTCTTGTGCTTCATATCACTCGATCGGAGATCTTGCCGCTGTACACTCCCGCTGTATACTATCCGCCGAGTCGAACGGTACGTGCCAGCCTTGAGCATCACCAAAGCCGAAGCTGACTGCGGTCCAGGCTCAACTCCCGCGCCGGTGTCTTCGCCCTGTCGCTCGCGACATGGCACGGCATGCGCATCGTCAGTTAAACCCAGATCAAGGTTTCAATGGCTTATCAGGCAGATCCTACAGCTCACCTCGCTCCTCCCAACTGCTGAACACTTTTCCATCCTTTTACGTGACGCATTGAAAGCTCAGCTCGCTTCGATGAAACAGCTCAAAGGCTTTCTGCCGTCCATGTATTCCGAGTTCCTGCTGCAATCGCCCGCATCGTCGCTCACACCCCACCAACCCGCGACAGATCATCTGCTGCTCGGTACCGAACTGGGCGAGAAGCCCGCGGGAGGTGAAGGAGAGGGCGATCTCAGAGGGCCGGGAGGTGATGGGAAAGGGAATTACCAGAGAGGCCTCGGCGAGACATTTGGCTTTCCGGGCGATGCCAGGAAGATGAGAGAGCGGAGCAAGATGAAGCTCTGGCGGGAATACTACATGGGTCAGCTGCTTCCTTCCTTTCCGTGGCGTCTCGATGGCTGACTGTACAGTGCATGGACGTAACCTCACTCGTGGGCATGACGGGGTCTCATGGTTGCCGCTGCTCACCCAACAGTCTTACGGTATCCCCCCTTCCAGCGCCTGCTGCAGGTTGGCTTGCCCTCTCGCTTGCGGGGCGAGCTGTGGGAGGTATTGTCTGGATCCGTTTGTGAGCTAGCGGTCCTGGGTTGGCTATTTAGCTGACGAGCAGACCTCCGCTTCGCAAACCCTCAAACATATTCTTTGCTGCTTTCAACGAATGCTGGGAAGTCATCGCAGTCGACTGATGAGATTGAGAAAGACCTCAATCGATCTCTTCCCGAGTACAAGGCATACCAGACCGACGAGGGTCTGGCCAAGCTGAGGAGGGTTTTGGTGGCTTACAGCTTCCGCAATCCAGAGCTCGGTTACTGCCAAGCGTTGAACATCGTCAGCATAGCTTGCAATTCGAAAACCAAGCTGATGAACCAGGTTGTCGCTGGGTAGGATCTGCTATGCTTGAACAACAAGAGACTGATCCCGGCTAGCTTACTCATTTACATGTCCGAGGAACAGGCTTTCTGGCTGCTCGAGGTTCTCTGTGACCGAATCCTGCCAGGCTATTACAGGTGAGAGCTACCCAGCATCACTGCTCAGGTGGTGACAGAAGTCCATCTATGGAAGGCACTCTGCTGGATCAACGGGTGTTTGAGGCTCTGGTCGGGCGCTGCTTGCCTATGATCAAAGATCACTTCACTTCAGTCGACGTTCAGCTCTCCGTCGCATCATTACCGTCAGACATCTTTAACACGAATGCTGTGCCCCTCTAACCCATCAGTTGGTTCCTCAGCCTCTACATCAACTCCATGCCTCTGATCTTCGCCTTCCGCATCGTCGACTGTGTCCTGGCTATGGGCGTGAAGGTGCTTTTCCAGATCGGGCTTGGTGAGCGAGAGCTTTCGGCTGGGCTTCAATCTGATCAGCAGCTGTTCTTAAAATCAACGGAGAAGCTCTTCTCGAGGTCACCGACGACGGAATGTTCATCAACCTGATGCGAACCTACTTCTCAACGATCGGCGATTCAGCCCATCCTAATCATCCAGATCCTCGTGTCAGAGCTATCACAAACTTTCAAGAATTACTTGTCGTCGCGTTCAGGGAGTTCAACGTAATAACCGAAGAGACTATCCAGAACGAGCGACGTCGATTACGAGCCATCATTTCGGATGAGATCGAGAAATTCTCCAAACGCGCTGCAGTGAGGAATTTGAAGAACATAGGTCGCTTCGACAAGGAAGCGATTGGCGTGATTTACGACCACTACTTTGCGGCCGTCTGCTCTCCGGAGGCTGGACCCAGCTCTCACTCGAGCAGCGGCAATGCGACCCCTCGAGCCGCTCTGCCGGGTGACCAGTTCGATCAACCCCGTATCCAGGTCGACGCTCAGGGCCGAGTTGAGACGCGGATAGATCTGCGAACGTTCAAAGTCTTCTTGAGCCAGATTGCGACCTGGGCACGGGAGGAGACGGTCACCACAAATGCTTTCATACAACGGACGGATCGGAGAGTAGCGGATCATGATCTCATTGACCGGTCAGCACGATCTCAGTCTGATATTGTGGTTGATCTGACAATGCCAGCTTGTTCTTTAGCTGGGACTCGCAACAGCAAGGTACATTGTCCTTGCAGGATGTTGTCATTGGCCTGGATCGCGTTATGACTGCTGGTCTCATGGAATCAATAGAGTGGTTCTTCAACCTGGTGAGGCTCCAGTGCGCGAGCCGTCGGGATTCGGGACTGACCAATGATTAGCATGACAAGAACAAGGACGGATATTTGACCAAGGATGAGGTCATCCAATTATCTGAATCTTTGCTCGTGAGCACACAGATCCTTGGTCCTTCAGATTTGGGGAGCTAAGCGTGCAGTTCATCTTCCGGAACGAGCCTGGCGATATCTACCTTGCCGCCGTATCAAAATTCATCCTCAACGCGTACGAATTTGGAGACGCCACTGCGCCCGAAAGCAGTCTTCCATCACCAGCAGAGTCTGCTCCGATCAACGGAGAGGCTGTGACTGCTTCACAGTCTCGAGAGAGGTCAAATTCTTCCGCCGGTCCCCATAATCTGCCCTATCTCAGTGCGCAAGGCCTAGTGCATGCGTGTGAAAGTGGCTAATCCTTATAGATCTTGCCACTTTCCGTATGGTCGTTCTCGCCGACGAGCTACTTGAAAACTTCTTTGGCCGGGATCTGCCCGCGTCGTTCCAGCTTGAATCAGCTGGCGAGGAGGACTACCATCAAGCTCATCAGAAGCCGGAAGGGCTATTGGGCGGTTTCATGAGCCTCGTGGTGACGAACGAGTCGGTCTATCAATGTATTTGGCTGCTAATCGTGCTGACAGCGCAGGAACAAGAACCGTCTCAATCGTCTTGCCGATGGCTTCGGAGCAGCTATTGGGAAGCATGCGGAGTGGCGGAAACCCGCAATCTCCAAGTCCTCCGTACCGCAACAATCGAACGAGCTGGGCCCGCGCGAGTCTCTTCTCACGCCTGGACAGCAGCGAAGTCGGTCCCAATCGACAGTCTCGCAAACTTCTATCCAAAGCGGGAAATCTTCGGCGTCAACCGAGGTCCGAACACCCGAAGGGAAGACCTTGGCAGACGTGGAAGCGCGATACAGGGAAGAGAGCGAGATGGTCAAGGCAGCCCAGGAGGCCGTCATGCACCGGCCGAACTTTGCCATCGACGCCATTGGCGATTCAGATGGAGAAGACGAGGGCGGCGAAGACGATACGGGCGTGATGGACGAGGTGCGTCATTGTCTCATCCCAGCCAAAATTGCTGACAGCCAGGTTGAGGCCTTCCTAAAGGCTCATGGTGACGATGATGAGGGTCTGAAAGGCGAGCAGAAGAAGGTCGCGGCCGACTTGCTGAAGGCTGAGCCGATGGGCAAGAAGAGCGGTGCCTCTTCCCAGCTCGTCGACCTGTAGGATACTGTGTCTGGCGGCAGGAGTATATGGCTGAACCGTTGCGTGGATCTGTAGCTGTGTATAGATAGTCTGCATCATGATTGCATGCCTTGATGATTACCCCAGATCAGTACAGCATACGGGGAAAAAACAGTCGCGCCTCCACTTGCCACCAACCGTGACACGGACAACGCTTTGGATTGGCTTCCTCCTTGATCAATACTTTATTCGTGAGGACAACTTCAACATGGAGGACCCCGACGATATCCTGAGGGACATCAATGACCTCCCGAACGAGCTCATTGACCCCGCATTGCGCATGCAGGAACGGGAACCCGAGTCCAGCGAGGATGATGTGGATCCCCGCGACCGCTTCGAACCTGATACCGACTCCGAAGTTGAGAATGATGATGAGCTAGAGGACGACGATGAGGATGAAGCGGGGCCATCCCGACCCAGAGGAAGACCTAAGGGCAAGGGCAAGGACAAACAGGCGGACGACGAGGATGCGGCATTCAGGTGAGCGGGTCGGACCATGGTATCCCTCCATTCACTGAGGTGCAGTCGCATGGCCGGACTCGTGTCCAGACCTGAAGCAGCAGATGAGCTGTATACTGCACAGAGACTGAACATTCGAGAGATGGCACAGCTCGACGAAGACGACGAGATTGCGCAGCCTGCACGAAGGGCCAAACGAAGGGTGGGTGAAGCCTGAACATCTGCGCGTTGAAGCTCATGCCCTAGCCCAGGAGGCGAAAACGTCCTGATCCTCAAGTCGTACAGCTGCTTGGGCAGGGAAACATGGCGTTCATCGATGGCGACACGAAGCAGGCCATAGAGATCTTCCTCGAGGTCATTCGTCGAGATCCGTACCAGCTCCCGGCGTGGACTTCGCTTGCTAGCTGTTACAGCGAGCAGGGTAAGCAGGATTTGGCGAGACAGATGAGGTTCTTTGCCGCCCATGTGGACAATGAGGTCGACCCTTGGAAGGACCTCGCTCAGGAGTACAAGTGAGGCTCATATCCAGGATACAGAACATGGCTCATGGGACAGGGAGCTCGGATTAGAAGCCGAGTTGCTGTATTGTTTGCGGAAGGCCCTGCGGCTTGAGCCCAACGATGTGGACACCCTGTGGGAGCTCACAGACATATACCGCAGAGAGGGCAAGACCGGCAGAGTGCGATGATGCCTGGAGTTGTCGCTCGGCCTGGCTGACGTACAGGCTGTAAACGCCTTCAGGAAGATCATTCAGGCGCAGCCCGCCATCGGACACGACTTCAATCTGCTTAATGACTTTCTTCCTCTCTTGGTCGAGGCACCTCACCACATACACGGAGCGCAAATATATCGTGATGCCTTTGACTGGCATGTCCAACACTTCGACGGTCCAGCAGACGTGCATCCCCGCTCAGATGGGGTCAACACCATGGACCTCGAGCACATTATTCGACTAATCGATCTGACGAACAAATGCGAGCAGCTCGAAGAGGCCCTACTTGTCCTTCGCAGAGGTCAGCGATGGCTGCAGGGTCGCAAAGACCAGCAGCAATTTGATGCCTTCGATGACGACCGAGAGTACGATCCGGACGAGCACAGTCGAGGTGAAGAGGAGGGACAAGAACTGGCTCGCTTCCCACTAGAGATCGATCTTCGGCATCGTCTAGCACTCATTCGTACACGCATGGGCGATGACGACGAAGCCGATGTAAGCCCTGATTTCCCATTCGCGTCGTCCGGGATCTGAACTGTAGATACACATAGAGGTGATTTTGGCGCTGGAGACACCGCAAAACCAGAATACTCTACTGGAGTTGGGTGAAGCTCTGTTGGAAAGGGAGCGCTGGGAAAGAGCGCTAGACGTTCTCAGCCAACACCAATCTAATGACGAGGTGGGTTTTGCTGTTTTCTCAGCTAAGCCTAGTTGACATTTCAGATTGCGGATGATCCCAAGCACGTCTACGCTATTAGCCAATGCTATCAGCAGCTGAAGGACTATCCGCGGGCCGAAGAAGCGCTCAGATGGGGTTGGTCCTTCTGCCCGTGATTTTTCCCATGAGCTCAAATACAGTGATCGAGGTAGATCCGAATCATCTTGAAGCAAAGCTGCGGCTAGCGAACGTCCTCGAAGAGACTGGTCAGAGAACTCAGGCGTATGAGTTAGTCATGGAAGGCAAGTATCCAATAATCGCTCATGGAGGAATCATCGCTGACGCCAAGTCATACGTCGGCAAGCATCGCGTGACACGAGCCGCACAAGCGCGACGACGGGGCGGCTCACGAAGGGAGCATTAGAGGAACAGATGCGTCAGAAGATGCGATCGCTGTGGGAAGATGTGCAACGCGCAGAAGCGGGTATCCAGAATGGAGAGGCTGGTGCGTTAGACGAGTTCGTCGCAGGCGCAGGGACCATGGTGGAGAATTTTCGTTTGGCGAGAAGCAATTTCACCAAGAACAGGGTAATGCGCTGGCCTCTCCGAGATGGACTCGAGACTGATAAAAAGGGCGTGTCTCGGGTACTCAGACAACGGAAGTCTTCCAAAAAGAGTGATCTCGCATCCCGCGCACTTGAGATTCAAGATCGCCTGGAAAGAGCGATGGGCTGTCCGTTGTCTCTCACCTCTTATGCTGGTCTCTGATAAGGCAGTTGATGACGATGCGGACGAAGAAGACACGGGCTATCAAATACGCCGTACCACCGACTTCTATGGCTTGGACTGCGAAAAGTGGCTGAACCTGGTGATCAAGGCAAATTCAACCCACTTGAAGGTCGCTCCTCGATGGAGATCTGACATCCAGTACTCCTGCGTCCTTATGGTCAAGGCCGAAGAAGACTTCGCTTTGGACATATTGGAGCACGTCATTTGGGCCGGTCTGTTCAACAATCGTCGCTCAGAAGTGGCACTTCGCTTGACGACTATCGGTCAGTCCGTACCCCTTTGTTCTTCAAAGTTACTCACCGATAGCCGCTGCCATGCGTATACACGCTCACGAAAAAGTCGTTGAAAACTGCAGAAAGCTCGGCCAGATGAGCCAATTCCGGATGGACCCATTCCTACTCATGCTAGCGTGCATCGGGGGCGGTGGTATGCGGGCAATGTCCTCCTGGTCGAATATCGTACTTCAACGCTTTCTGCGCCGCGAGCTCCAGATCTGGGATGACGCCGTCAGGAACTATCGCATCCACTGGAATCCGGTCGTAGGAAGATGGGCTCCCAATCTTCAAGTCGGCTACTCTCGGCGACATAACCGCACGGCCGATCTCGAAGCGGCTCAAGAGGAGGATGACCTCGATGACCAATCGCCGGAGCCGGACGACGAAGACGAGAACGAGAACGAAAATGATGATGTGGAGGGTCCCTCCAAACCCGCCAGGAAGTCCGCTGCGCGGCGGAAGGAAGACGAAGAGCCGGCAGAACCTGTCGATGCAGACGGGGATGACGAGGAGGAGGCGCCCTTAGCCCCGCCGACAGACGACAAGGAGGTTCCCAGGCCAAAAGGCATCTCGCCGATACTCAATGCGCTTTACGGTCAGCAAATGCTCGTCCAGAGAAGCTATCAGAGTGCTCTGTGTGCGTTGATCATCGTAAATACTGAGATCATGCTGAAACGACAGTCTATCTCCTCCGTGCGCACAGTATCGCGCCGCACGACCCCTTCTTGTGTCTCCTCATCGCACAAGGCTTCTTTGGGAGATGCATGAACCGCCAGGCCGACAATCGAAATTACATGGTCGTTCAGGTTAGATCCGTGTGCCTCATCAAGCTTTGCTGAAGAGTAGGGCATGGCATTCCTAAGCAAATACCGCCAGCTCAGTCCAAAAGACCCAGTGACCCTCGAGGAAGTGGAGTATAACTACGCCCGCGCCTTCCACGGCCTTGGCGTCACGCATCTGGCCGTGATCCACTATGAGCGAGTGCTCGAATCCGTCAAGACTCGCATGGATGCTTCTGCGGACCCGCATGGGATCCGCAGGGGGTCACTGGCCATGGAATCGGCACATAATCTCATTTTGTTGTACACTGCTTCAGGGTCTTTCCAGCTCGTCAAGGAGCGTTCGAGCTGGCTTGCTATATAGCTTACATATCTTGTACAATATATCGCATGTTGCATAAAAGATAAGTGCTCTATCAGAGGGTCGGGCACCAAAAGTGCGAGATGCATGCCATCGTTCAATCGTCTGCTTCGGGATCTGTCAGATCCGACTCGTTGCCGGCCCCTTCTGCTTTCCCCGCACGACGCTTCTTGTTCTTCGTGTTCTTGCTGACGGCTTTCTTGGCTTTTGTCTGAGGCAGATCAGCGGGATCATGCAGGACGCAAACAGCAAATCACCTTGGCCCCTCTCCGGCCACCGCGACCCATGACCGTATCCTCTCCTCCGCTATCTTCTGCTGTTTGTGTTCTTGATCTCTCATCCGCCTCTGATCCATCTTCGTCTTCGGCTTCTGACATATCCTCATCGCTTTCATCTTCCTCATCACTGACACTGGATCGCCTGGCTTTCTTTCTTGAGGCACTCGTCCTCGGCTTTTTGGCGCGCTTCTTCGACGGTGACGACGAGGATCGAGGTTTTCGAGCATTCCCTCCGGTGTCTAAAGCTCGAGAGCCGAGGCCTTTGGCCCAGGAGATAGTCTCATCTGACAAATACCGTTTGGCGATGTTCTGCTGTTCAGCTAGGTACCTTGGCGCAGTAGGATTACTCACCCTGTTCACTGCTTCAGGATCGGTGAGATTGTGGAAGATGTCTTTCGGCAGTCGGACTTTGCCGGGATATGCGGACATCGTCCATTGATGTCTTGCTGCACGATTCTTGATGATGACTTGCGTGAGCTCACTGAGTTTGTACAGATTCTTTTGCTCAGCCGGCTGGTAGATATACAGAAAGAAGCGTACCTCATTCTCTTCGATGGTAGGGAATGAAGCGTCTCGAACTGTCTTGATTTTGCCCGCAATGAGGTAGAGGAGCGCGATGTTGTCACGATGTGCGACACAGTCCAGGTAAAGACAAATGAAACTGCACGTCAGAACATGCGCGGTGAATGTTCGAGTCTGCGGTACTGACGAGCCGATGTCTTTCAAGCCTTCTGGGTCCCAAGCGAAGTCCGGATGGTGCGAGAGTAACAGCATGAGTCTCGCAAGCGGAAGTTCGATGCGATCCAAACGATTCTCTGTGAGGTCAGTGAGTTAGCCGTCCAGGTGACATTTGCTCACCTATAGACATGTGCTGACAAGTCTTGATGATGTTCGGGTAGATCGCCTTCGCCTATTCTGCGTTAGAGGCGCGAAGGAAAATATAATTGGGACTCACGAAAAGAACATTCTCTGACTCAGGATCCTTTGCAGCGAGAGAGGGCAGAACATTCCACCTGGGCAGAAGCCTCTGGTCTGGCAAAACTTTCTTCAACTTGATCAAGAAGCTGTTCCGGACCTGGAAGATCGGGTCCTACGTCTGAGCTTTGTACCAAGGCAAGATGAAGATAAAAACAGACCTGTATGATGTAGCTGATCTCCTCGAAAGTGTTCGTCATCGCGCGGTCAAATGCCCGGACCTTGGCCAGCTTCAAAAGGCAAGATGACGCTCGCAACCTCATATGCGACCTGGCAACTCCGCTGGGTGATCAGCGATGCCCGCCTCGACGTCCATGTTAGGAACGCACCCCTCTGCTGTATTTTCGTTTACGGCACCTTCGTTTCTCAGGATCGCCATCAACAGAGTGAGGGTGGGCTGGAAGATGGAAACAGCATCGGCATCTCGCGCATAGCCGAGGCATCGATTAGAGCAGACTTTCATGCCAAACAATTTCGCGCGGTCGAGGGTGAGGAGATCGTCCTCTTCTCTCCAGGCATCTTCGGAGTCGCCCTGATCATCAGTCGAGTCGCTATCGGCATCAACGTCGAGGTACTGACAGCTGAGGGGGAGGTCTTGGTCATAACTTCGTCGATGACGAAACGGATAATCTCAGCGCTTTTGACTTCGAAGATGGTCGGAGCTGTAAGGGCCAATTCGGAGAAAGCAGACAGGTAAGTGAGCAAGAGCTCGTCCTCTGTCTTCTCAATTTTGTCCAGGATATCCTACATAGTTAGCTGCTAAGTGCAATTCAAGTTGCGGCAAATACCTCGATGAGCTCAGAGCACAAGTCCTTATGCTTGCTATAAGCCAAGAAACGGGTGGCAAACTTGGCCTGTTTGGGAGTGCCCTCAAAAGCGAGTTTCATGGCCTTTTCCAGCGTACGGCTCACTGCTCAGTCGAAACTCTGGAGGCAACCGTGAAGCACACTCACCGGTCTTCTGGAGATGCTTTTGGATCAATTTTGCAAATTGCTGCTAGTGCTCGGAGTGCGACCTCTGAGGGTCGCTCATTTTTGTCTGTCATAGCTATGACCAGCTGAGGCACGAAATCCTTGAACATTGGCGGGCACTCCTTCGAGATGACTGTCAGAATCCTTGCAGCAGCGTCCGCAATTGCGAGCCCCTGTGCGCCGGAAGGTGGCTTCTGTAGGATCTTGAGCATGTGCGGTATCATTGACTTGTTGATGATGTCGAAAGACGCCGCATCGGTCATTGTCGTGAATGTCTCCAATGTTTCGCTCATCGACTGTTCCACTTTCCGCAAGAGCTCATTCCGGGCCTTCAATAGACCATTGAGATCGGTCTGGGGATCGGCACAAGTTTTGAAGAGTTTGTACAGCCTTTGCTGGTTTGCGGAAGCAAAGGTGTCCATGTCTTTCTGCGCCTTGGCCGAATCGCTGAAGAGAAGTTGCCCGATAGCCGCTTGAATGAACGCAAGTCTCTCCTTGATTGCCTTCGCGTCACTGTCGCTATCGATGACACCACCGTTGTTCTTCTCGCAGTGTTCGATGAAAGAACGCCATGGGGCGCCGCCCTTAGCGTAACCTCTCAAGCCCGCGACGCCTATGAGAGCCTGGAATGCGTCCTCGTTGTCGCCGTCGATTAGACGTGAGGTAACCAAGAGCAGGCGGTCAGTCCAAGATTGATCGTCCTCCGCCTTTCTGGGCAGGGGCAGGATGTGTCCGCGGAATATCCGGGTGATCTGATGTCTACAGCGTTGTTAGTTCCGCGGGTCTGTCCGGAAGCGATGAGGCATACCTGAGTTCGGCGGTAGAATTGGTCTTCAAGCAGCTCAGCATTGCTCCCGGAATCCATGCGAACTGTCTGATAGCGTATTCATTGTTGACCTCACTGCGCAGGTCAGCCTTTTCGAGCAGTCGCATGCAAGAACTGACATCTCCCCGTATGCTGCTGACCAGAGTCTTCCCAGGCCACTTGCTGCCTCCTGTCGGACCGCAAGCTAAGGATCAGCTAGGCAAGGCATGATGCCTCCGAAGCAATTACCTTCTTGTCGCTCATGCGCCCTCCGATCGCTCGCAGGGTCTGCTGACTGATGTGGTGCATGGCTGTTTCCACGTCGAGGGAGCCGATGACCTTGCAAATGGCTGCCCGCACGCGCTCATCAGCATCGAGAATCCGATCGGACAGTTCGACTGCGAGTGAGTTAGAGGTCTCGCTCGCAGCTGACTGGCTTGCCTTCCATTTCTTTCCGGAGCTCTGGATGTTTTTGCAAGATGCCTCGAGAGGTTTCGACCCAAGCCAATCGGACTGGGAGAGCCTTGTCTACCTTTCGTCCGAGCCATGCTCGCCAAGCTCCAGGGAAGGCTTTGGCCATGTCTGCCACAAGACCACCAACGATCGGCCTTTCCCCGAATATTGTGCCTAGGGTTCTTGTTGATAGCTGACGAAGAGGGACCTCGTCTGCGACTCGCAGATTCTCCTCGAGCAACGGCATGACGGACATGAGCAGACTAGGGGAGTAGCGGTAGATGCTGAGCAACAGAGCGTGAGAATCTGCCAGGACTTTCAAATCAGCTGGACTTGGATCTCGTCCGTGACTGTTCTGGATTTGGGCGAAATGCTGCGAGACATCAGCAAGCCATAGCGGTATGTGATGCAAACTCACTGTAAAGATCGGACGATATAGTCTATCCGAGGCTCTGTTGCACACGTCGACGATAAGTTGGAAAGCGGGTGATCCGTCGGGATGAGCGAAGGTATCGATAATGCAATCCATCACACTGGATGGGATCGAGGAGCATTCCTCGATGATGACGACGAGTATCTCCACAAGCCAGCCGATCATTGTCTTGCTCATATCTGGCCTGACATATGAGCTGCGAATTGGACGCCTCTCCGGCATGCTGACCTGGCGATCTCCTTGAAACCTTCGAAGAAGTCCTTGACCAACCCCTCCCAACCTGGCACGTCCGTCGCCAAAACCACACTTTTGATGGAGGCCAGATTTTCTAGAAGAGAGCAGTATTCCGAGTAGTAGGCGACGTCGGTCACTCGTTGCGAAGCTTGCGGCAGCAGGCTCTCCTCGTTCTGCTTGCCCTTCGTCGGCTGCAGTGGGCGAGCCGGGGGCGGCGCCTTGAGATTGTCCACCAGCTGAGCAGTAAAGAATTGGAAGATATCCTGTCCGTCAGCAGTGAGCAATTGTCACAGGCGGGACTTACTCTGACATCGCTGGGAGTGTACGGGGCATCAGGGGCATACAATCTCAGAACCTCGGCAAGGCAGCAAGCGGCATAAGCCTTCACTCCGCGGCTGCGGGTCAGCTCCCATAGCAGAACACCGGATAGGGCTTGCTCTTTGTGGTGGAGGATGGTTGGGTGCACAAGGGGCTTGCGGATGGGGTCAAGTGAGCGGACATCCGTTCCATCCTGATCCAACTTGGCCAGCTTGGCATGGAGTGTCTGCCTGCTCAGCCTCGTGTCCTCCTCGCTTTTGTGCTTTGGCATACCTTGAGCCGGCGAAGCAGCGCCTCGGTGTTCTCCTTCTTTCCAGTCTGAATGAGCTTCTCGGGGAAGTCCAGCTTCGCCCGCTCCTGGGACTGCGATGCACGCTGACTGACCATCGTGCGGGGCAGCTGCCAGAGGATCTGCTGGATCGGAAGCCGATGAAATGATTTTGAACGAGGCGAATGATTTTGCTTCGCGTCGTCATGATTTCCGGCCGGATGACTGGACCGAGACGCGTCCAGTTTACGTGACCGCGTTTTGAGATATCGGGCGGGCGGTGAGCTCGACGTTCGTCATCGCGTTCGACATTGCATGCAAGTTCAGAGAGCCCGGCTCGATGCTGTGCACGCCCTTCGTGATGGGCCATAACCGCCCTTCGTCGCCATTGAACCCGTACGCATCGGCCTCGTCCCCGGCGACTTCGCCCACACCTGCCGGTCCATCGTATCGCCCCGCTCCCTTCGCTCCTTTTGGGCTCACCTCCCCTGTCCTGCGACACCGGCACTCACTGCCGGCCTCGACGAGCACGCGATACGCTCGTCCGAATCCTGGAGGGCGGCAGAATTCGTCGCCTACCTCTGCTGGGCTGTTCGGTGCGGCCGCAACGCCCACGGATAGGGCACGGCTCGCCCAGTCCTTTTCGAGGCGGATGGAGGAGCGCGCTCGGCGGAGTCAAGCTCGACAGGATGACCTGGCAAGACGCAGGAGCCTTCCCCAGAGGAGTGGAGCTGAAGATGTCTTCGACGAAGAGGCAGAGCGCAAGGCTCAAGCGGACGATGAGGAGGTACATCGACCCTTGAAAGCCCAGCGAATATCACTAATGGTCTAGCTTTTCCGGCGGTTTGAGGTGCATCGGATACGAAAGATCCAGCGAGCACAGTTGGCAGAGGAAGAACGAGAACTAGGCTCCGATCCAATGTCCCCGGACTTCTGGGACGAGCCCTTCGATCCTCCCGCCGGCCCATCAAGGCGAAAACGACCAGATACAGATGACTCAATGTGCGACCCGCGGACACCCCTCCAACATCGCCATGCCGAATACCCATCGATAAACCTGACGATTCAAGAAGAGACAGAGGAGGAGAGATGGGCGCGTGAGGCCGCCGAGGCCGAGGATGCAGAGTGGGAGGCGGCAGAATTGGAAGCCATTCGGCAATTCGAAGAGGAACAATGGTTATCAGAACACCGCCCATCCCCGCCAGCTTTTGAGCACTCTGTAATCTCACAACACTTCGAGCACGATCAGGACGAACCTATGGACACGAGTTGACACATCGCAACAACCCGTCCTTGGTGTCAACAGCGTATCGACGGGTGCTATGATTTGCAGTCCCCCTTGCTTGTACCGCTGCACTGCCTGTAAGAAACTTGACAGCATGCATGTTGGTGCGTAATTGCTAGCTACAGAAGCGGAAGGTCATCCGCCTGGAGGCATCGGCTTCAATAGACGTGCTGGATCAGCTTTGTCCAATTCCAAGCGAAGAAGACCTATCTTTTTCTTCTCATCCACAGACAAAGCTCCTGCACCGGTGCTCACTAGCAGCAAGAGACCCCCGACGATGGAAAGGGTCTGGAAGCTGAGACTTTAGTACGATATCTGCGGCAGCTCGGTGCGACTCACAAGTCGTATTTGAGGAAGTCTCGTTGCGGGTGCGCCGAGTGCAATGACCAGTATGCGTTCGATAGGAAGTTGAAAACGCTTAGCAGAGCGACAAGGAACATGGCGCTCCACTTGGCCTTGAACCCAACGACCACCATGATACAAGCGCCGAGGCCGATGATCGAAATGAGGACTCTGGCAAAAGACCACTTCCCCTGCACGATGAAGCCGATGAAGAGAAAGATGAGCAGTACGCGCCCCGCGAGCTGAAAGCTGACTCGTGAGCTCTGACGGGCGGCGATGTCTTGAGAGGACTGACTACTTCCGCCTGTCGGTTTCGCTGATTGAAGGCAGACCAGCAAATAGCTTCTTGTTCTTTTGCAGAGAGTCGGACATGACCATGAGGAGTCCGCCGACCACGCTCAGATTGCGCAAGAAGAACGAGAGATCAAAGATGAGTCCATAGCCGATGCCTAGTGGTAAGTAGTCAATCCAAGGTAGCCTGCCTGATACTTGCCTTGGGCTGCTACCACGCCCAGCAGCGCCATGAATGAGATCTCGACATATTTGCGTCCGATCACACCGAATGAGCCGACGGTCATCGCCTTTTCGTCAGCTCCCAGGGCAGATATGTCAGCTGCTTGTGACTCACCACTACGTTGAATAGCAAGAACAGGTGCGAGATGCCCCATGGCATGTGGCGGTGTCTGCAATGAGTATCATTGCCCACGTGCATCAGTCCTGTTACTCACTTGTGCAAGTACCACAGCTGGTCACTCCACTGCATAAGGATACGTAAGGCATCTGCCATCAGCCCACATTGCTGCAGAGCTCTTCGTGACCCACCTTCAAGGAATGTGACCACGATGAGGAAGCGCGCAATGGCCGGGACGTACGGACGAATCGGCTTGGACCGTGAGCTGAATCCTTGTCATTCCCGCGCTGATGGGCGCTCACCTGTGTGTACGCATCGATCAGGTCTTCAGCCTTCGAGCTGATCTGCTGTACTTGCGCAAAGACCTCGTTGTTGGTTGTCGGAGCGGGTGCTCTGGTACCGATGGGGTCCGGCTGGTAGCCCTGCATCATGGGCGCACGAGGCGCATTCGGGTTGAGGTGGATACGCTGCGACATGTTGCCAGATGACGCTGCTGTCGAGTTGAAGAGAGATGAAGGTGTTCCGAACGCCGAGTGGATCCTCGATGACGGTGAAGCCAAGAGTCGCGTTGGAAGGTGTCCTCTAGGTTTGCCAGGAATGTATGTGAAGCGCACGCCTAAACGTCATCGCCGAATCGGTGCAGTTACGTAACGGTTTCGACGGACGATCGATTTCGGCTCCGGGACCGTTGGTGAAGTCACACTCCAATTTTCGACTGTGGTGAATGCTTTTGGTACTCGTTGCGACAACTATAAGAGCCCTCATCCGGATTGCAAACAGCAATATCGCAAAGTAGACCATCTAGAAAGGACAACCTATCTCGCATCACCACTTGTATCCGACACAGAGACCAGAACAGTTTCTCATCACAGTCTATCCTTCGATCATGGCTGTCCGTAAGTCTAGCCATACTGGACAAAGGGGAAGGCCTGACGGGCAGGTCTGCAATTCGAGAACTCGACCGATGTCGGCGTATTCGCCAAACTGACCAATTCGTGAGTCTGCTCAGCCCACTATGGCGTGGACGTCGCTAACAGGCAGCTACTGCCTCGCCGCTATCGGCTCGAGCAGCAATTTCTACAGCAGCTTGCAGGCCGAACTAGAGGACGTCATCCCTGTCGTATCCACCACCATCGCCGGCACCCGTCTGGTCGGCCGGCTCGTCGTGGGCAACCGGCACGGCCTGCTCGTGCCGTCCACAACGACCGACCAGGAGCTGCAGCACCTGCGAAATGCGCTCCCAGCACACGTCGCCATTCAGCGCGTGGACGAGCGGCTGTCGGCGCTAGGCAACGTGATTGTGTGCAACGACTTTGTGGCGCTCGTCCACCCGGATTTGTCGCGAGAGACCGAGGAGATCGTCGCGGACGTGCTCAAGGTCGAGGTGTTCCGACAGACAGTGGCGAACAACGTCCTCGTTGGCAGTTATTGCGCTTTGTCGAACCAGGTGAGCTCCTGCGCGGCGACGTCTGTCCCGATGATGGGGTCCGGCTGACAGTCAGGGCGGCTTGGTACACCCCAAGACGACCCGATCGGAAATGGACGAGCTGTCGAGCTTGCTGCAGGTACCCCTCGTGGCGGGAACAGTCAACCGAGGTAGCGATGTCATCGGAGCGGGATTGTTCGTCAACGACTGGATCGCATTCGCCGGGCTGGACACGACCGCAACGGAGCTCAGCGTGGTAGAAGCCATCTTCAGTCAGTCCCTCATTGCTACCATGACCCCGACTGGCTCGCTGATATTGGCAGAACTACAAGGCGCACAGGGAGCAGCACAGATCCAAGAGATGAGGGATTCGTTGGTAGACCAATACGCATGAGCTCGGACCTTGGCGTGATGCACATTATATACCCTTGTACTCGGTTCCAGTCAACAGTCTGGACCTCAAACTGCGAGCAGAACTCAGGATATAGGCATCTGTTGCATATACAAAGATCGATGTCATCCACTACTGCACAAGCTTACTCGTCCGCCACGCCGACGCGGGCCTTCCAGATATCTTCTTTCAGCCGTATGACCGTACGCCAAGTCTTGGCTTCAAAGCTCTCGTCATCCAAGGCAATGAACGCTTTGCTGCTACTGGCACTCCCACCCTCTGGTACCTGCATCGTCGGGGTCTTCGGATGTCGGGGCGGTAGAGGCGGAGCGACTCGGCGGGGCGGAGGAGGTGGGCGGTCCGACGAAGCAGGATGCTCGTGACCATCAGAAGGCAAAGTTGACTCGTCAGGAACGACTGGAGACGGCTCCGTAAGATCTACAACAGTTTCCGAAGCCTCGGCTGCTTCCGCGGAATCGACTGTTTCTCGCGGGGTGGGGGGTTTAGATCTCTCGGCCGCTCTTCTGGGAATCGGTGGGGGAGAGGGCTTATCTTCCGTGACAGCAGCGGGGTCCCGAGTCGGCGCGCTGGGGGTTTCGTCCTTCTTGTCGATTGACGCCGTTTCGTCTCCGTGCAGCTCTGGGCTGTTGCCCTTTGGCGTCGAGAAAGAGGCCCCATCGTCTGTGTCGAGCTCCGAGGCAGGCTTTGAGAGGGGAGATTTGCCGTCGTCTTGCGGCGCTTCGACCGTCAGAGTATCTGATGCCGGGTCTTCGCCTGCCTTCTCATCTTCTTTCTCTGGCTCGGCAAGAGACGGCTCTTTCTCCTCCTCGGCCTCCTTCTCTTGCCCGTCCGTATCCTCATCGGGAAGCTCGCTCTTGATTTCCATTGGCGACCCCAGCTCTTTACGCTCGACGGTTGGAGACAGCGTTTCAGACGTATCTCGAGTTAGGCCAGGGCTGACAGGCGGACTTGACGTGCCGGTACTACTCCTGCTGAAGGCCCCCCTCCATCCAGTGCTCTTCTCCGTGAGTTTGAAGCCCAGGCCCCATCCGGGCTTTTTCTTCGGCTCGTCCCCGTCCGCAGAACCGGCGGCGGCTATCGGTGCCGGCGAAAAGTCTGTAGGTATTTTCCCTTGCTGATCAGCCTCGGCCACTGGAGCCGTGAGCGCAGAAGGCGGGGCTGCCGTGAAGCCATCATCGCCGACCCAAACGACGTGAATGATGCCCGTGCGCACGAAATGCCAAAGCTCGCAAATGGCCCTCAGACGCTCAAGACACCATCCAGACCTGCACAGAGGATAGGAGCGGTTCTCCTTTTCTTTCTCTTTCTGCGTCTCGGTTGTTGCGGGTCCCTGTCGGGCGATACGGAAAATGAACACGGATGGGAGCGGTGCTGGCGGTCCAGGAGATGCCGAAGGAGACTGTGTAGGACTGTACGAGGAAGGCGGTGCAGGGCTCGTGGAGAAGAACGGCTTGAGACTGAACCGCGCTCCGCTGGACGAGCTGGTCCGGTGGGCGGGGTGCAGTGGCGGCGGTCCAAAATGGCCGCCGGACGGCGCTGGCGAGGCACTGTTCTGCGCGGGGAAGACAGGCTTGCCACACAGACTGCAGCCGATCTCGGATATCATGGTGGTAGTAGCGGTGATGACGCTCGCTGCCGAGACAGGCTCAATGACGAGGTCGCCGGCAAGGATGGCCGTGCTGACATTTCGGCGAGAGAAGTAATTGAGGTCGGGAGCCGTATCGAGCCTCAAACCCGCGTCATGATCTTCTGCGATGATGCGTGCGATGAAGGGCTGGGCGACAAGATTTGTGATAAGCGGAGGGGGAAAGGTGGCTTTGCTCCGCTCGTGTATAGGCCGCAGGGCGCGCAGGTGAGCCAGGAAGGTTGCAAACTCTGCGAAGGGGACATGAGAGGACAGGTACTTGCGCGGCGCAGGGCCCGCCCTGGTGAGCGATGGCGATCCAGTGCCGTGTGGGCCAGCCGACGAGGCAGGCATCGACTGGAGATGCAGCTGCATGTCTCGCACAGCCGCCTCCGCAATGGCGAGGTTATCCTCGGCAGTCCTCAGCCTGTCTTCTGCCTGGACTCGGCCCATGCGTTCAGCCGCAACCATAGTATTTGCCTGGGCGCGTCAGCTTGACCCACCACGGGCGGGACAGGACTGACCTGGTCAAAGAGACTGGCGGCAAGCTCATCCACCTCCGACTCGACCTTCCACCTCCTCTCCTCGGCACTGCCGCGCCTTCGCTCCTCCTCCACCAGACCCGCGGCTAGCCGCTGCATCTCCCCAGCGATCTGACTGCGCTCCACGAGCAGCCCCGTATTCATGCTTTCCTCCCATTGCAGCTTGCTCTTCTCCAACTCGTCGGCCTTGGATCTGAGCTCCTCGTGCTGCGTTTGCAGGGCAAAGTGCTGGTCTTCCAGATCGGCATGGCGCGAGATGGACGACACAAGCTTGGTGTTCAGCTGCTGCGCCTGTTCGGCCAGCAAGTGTAGCTGCGAGCGCAGGGATGAGATTAGCGAGGTGGTCGGCGAGTCTGGCGGGTGCAGGGCGTCGGCAGGGTGCGAGTCGGCTTCGAGGTGTTCGGGCGCAGGTAGCAGAGGCGTTGGATCACCCGCCTCCCCGGTGGGCTGGTCGTCAGCACCAGTACGAGATCACCGACGCAGTCTCACCGCCTCGATGTCGATGTCGCCCTCCTTCGGCCGCTCAGCCCCTTCAAGCTCGAGAGCCGAGGCGGCTTTGCCATCTTCAACCTCACCGCCCTCTGACAGGGCGACCTCGGTATTCGTCACGTCGTCAGCATGTTCGGCGACTCCTTCTTGCTTTGCTTGGTCGTCCTTCTCTGCCTCGGCTGCAGGTGCTGCCTGTTCCGTCATGTCGCGCACAAGAGGCAGAGAGAGCTGGACGAGCAACTTAGGCCGGTTCCAGCTCAATGGTCCCCCACCTCGCGCCCCGGTCAGCCACGTGTGAAGCCGCCACTATTCGCTATCTCATTCGCAAAGTGTTCATGCTCCTACGTTCTATACGTGTAGGAAGAAGAGAGAAGACTGCCCCTCCCCTGGTGACTAGATGGCTATATGCACAAAGATGATTCAGAGACCTGACGATGACCGACGTTCTTCTATTCACACCACATCTGCCTTCCCTTGCGTCTATAAACCAACCAATTAAGCGTTGGGCTGGAACACGACGCGGTCCTGCATGTTGACGAAGATGTCATCGTGGGGGTCTGATCGTCAGTGAATGATGCCAGGACGGGAGCAGCAGGTGACACGTACGCCTGTAAAGCGGCTGGCGCAGACGGCGCTGGTCGAGAGAGTGACCAATGAGCTGGTCGTTAGCAACGCCGTGCATAGTGCGACGGAGACAACTTACACCAACGGAACGTCCCAAGACGAAGAGACCATTGAGGGCACCAATGTCAAGGTACTCCTGAGCCTCCTCCTCGCTGAAAGCGCCCGAGGAGAAGAGAAGATCACAGAACGAGACGGCGATGGCGCCATCGACGTTAAGGATGAGGGTGGCCGACTTTTGGGTGGTCACGTCCTCAACGGCGAGGGCGTAGTCGAGAGTGCGGTGGTTGGGGAAATTCTTCTTCACGTAGTCAACGACGAGGTTGACACGCAAGTCGGGGTTGGTCTTCGACTTGATCTTGTGACCGATACCAGGAATGAGCTTGTTGGCCTTGCGCATCGAGTCGACAAATTCTCGGGGAGTGAGACCGGACTGTTGGGCGCGGGTGAACTCGCGAGCCGCATCGTCAAGGGCACCGCCGAAACGGCTACCAATGGTGAGAAGGCCGGAGACCAATGCCGAGATCAAGTCCTTGCCAGCACGGGTGGTAACGATACAGTTCATCGCACCGGACACGGCGGGACCGTGGTCGGCAGTGAGCTGGAGGACCATCTCGATGAACTTGCAGGCGTAAGGGGGCAGGCGTCGCTTGAACCACAGAAGCGAGATGACACCGCCAATACCGATCTCCTCCTTGAAGACATCGGAGATGCGCATACCGGAGTACATGAGCTCCTGGCCACGCTCATCAGAGATGGTCGAGATGAATGCAGCGGGCTTTCGGATGAGGCCGAGCTTGGAAGCCCATTGGTAGTCCATAGGGATGTTGGGGGGCTCAATCTCCGCCTGAGGAACGATGACGCCGGTGCTCACGAGCTGTTCGTAGGTAGCCTTGAGCGTCTCAGGGAGGTCCTCGAATGTATCGGGGACGATGAAGCCAGCAGCTTTCATTGCGCGGTTCTTGGCATCGGCCGTTTCCATGTCCGAGTTGGCCATAGAGCCGGCGTGACCGAACTGGACCTCGGATGTGAACATCTTGGCGCAAGTACCGATAGCCCAGGCAACGATGGGTTTCTTGATCTGGCCCTTCTGGACCGCCTCGATGACTCGGTACTCCTCAGTTCCACCGACTTCACCGAGAAGCAAGAGCATCTTGCAGTTCGGGTCGGCCTCGTATCGCAGCAAGTGGTCGATGAACGAAGTACCAGGGTATCGGTCACCGCCAATGGCGACACCCTCGTAGACACCGTTGGTGGTGTAAGAGAGGATGTTGTTAAGCTCGTTGGACATACCACCAGATTTGGAGACATAGCCGACAGATCCAGGTCGGTACAACTTGCAAGCGATGAGGTTGTCCATCATACCACCGGTGTTTCCAATACGGAAGCAACCGGGCTTGATACCACCGACAGTGGCAGGGCCGATAATGATGACACCCTTAGACTGAGCAAGGTGGAGCAGCTCCCGAGCGTGTCGCTCGGGAACGCCCTCGGCAATGATACCGATGGCTTTGATCTGAGGGTAGGTGAGGATGTCGAGGGTCGCGGCGTAGACCGATCGGGAAGAGGCGAAGTTGACGACGACATCGACGTCGGGGTGCTTCTTGATCGCCTCAGCGACCGAGGTGTACACCGGCAGGAGGGTCTCCTTGGTGCCCCAGTAGAACTTCTGGATGTGGTGGCCGCCGAAGGGGTAGATCATGGCAGCGACCGAGGGGGATTTGCGGCCGCAGGAGAAGTCAAAGTCAAGCATGCCCTGGATGGCTCGGGGCTGCAGACCGAAGACGAATGAGCGGGTAGTCTCATCGAAGGGGCGGAACCAGGGGCGAGCACCGTGCTCAGTGTTACCGAAGCGGACGATGTTGTCATCGGGCTGCTCGCGCGAGCCATCAGCCTTGATGGCACCCACAGGGTCCTGGGAGGCGCCAGCTGCAGACTCGTCGCTGCCGTTGGCGTGGCCATTGGCGTGACCGTTCGAAGCGGGGGTGACAGATCGAGTCACAGCCGAGGCAGGGCGCTCAACACCGAGAGCCATGGGAACAATGGCAGTAATGGGAGACTCGGGCCCGTACACTTTCATGAAGACACCGATGGACTCTCCGCAGAGGCGCATGGCCTTGAGACCCTCCTGGTAGTTGGGACCGGCTCGTCGAACCCAGATCTTGACGCCATGGCGGATAAGACCGTCCTTGTACTGCTTCAGAGCTCGGATGATACCCTTGAAAGTAGCAGCAACGTCGGAGAAGTTGGCGGCGCCACCACCGATGATGAGGACTTTGCCGTCCTTGTGGGGCTCACCGCGAGTCATCAGGTCGATGATGGTTTTGGCGTACTCGTAGGTCTGACCTTCGGAAGGGGCGCCAGAGTATTCGCCGTAGTTGGCGAGCTCGTGAGCGAAGCCGGCAGCCGCGATGGCGTCCGAGTACACGACCGAAGCACCACCACCCGCAACCATGGTCCAGACACGGCCGGTCGGGTTGAGCACGGTGAGTTTGAGCGAAGCACCAGTGGAGGCGTCGAGCTTCTGGATGTACGCCTCCTCCTTGGTCAGATCACGACCGAAAGGTGCGGGCCAGACCATGGGAGGTCCTCGGTCGGCTTTGACTGAAGATGCTGCCGTGGCAGGCGTGGAGATGTCACGAGCGATGGCCCATTTGGGTCCGCAAAGGAAGTCGGCGGTCTGGTCGAGCTTGGCGGCCATGTCGAGGTAGTAAATCTCGGCAGGCTTGCCGTCGGCGGCGTCGAGGCAGACGAGGGGGTTGATCTCAAGGTAGGCGAAGTGAAGGTCGACGTAGACCGCGTAGAGGCGGATGAGGAAATCGCAGAGGATGTCCTGCTTGGCGGCGGGAACGTGGGTAAGGAGGGTCGAGATGAGCTTCTCGCGAGAGGGGAAGTCCACCCCAACGGGCAGGAGGAGCTTGAGCGCCTTGGCATCGACATCGCCGACCTCGACACCACCCTCGCTACACTGTCAGCGCGGCTCTCAGCGCAATATGAATTGATTTACTGGGTGAAGAGGATCCAGTCGCCCTCGCGAGCCGAGTTGATGCACACGTAGTACTCGGTCTCAGCCGGGTGAGGGCAGAAAGGCTCGATGATGAAGGTGTTGAGGGTACCCGTGGTCTTCTCGACCGTCACGGGCTTACCGGCACGCTCCTCGATCCAAGCGGCAGTGGGCTCCCATGTCTTGTTGAGGCACAGAAGACCAGCCTTTCCTCGACGCTTGATGAGCTGGTCGGGCTTGCCAACGAGCTTGGAGGTGAAGACCCAATCAGGCAAGCCAGCGCCGGGCTGGATGGGAGGAGAGAGGGCTTTAGTGGTCGGGTCCCTGGGTAGTCAGCGGATTGTTGCAGACGTCTGACAGATGAAGCTACTCACCATTCAACCTGGGCGACACGAACGGGCGCTACGGTCGACTCGGTCTTGCAGGGAATAGGAGTAGGGGAACGGGGGAGCCAGTAGGAGATGAGCTGCTTGGCGTCGTACTCGCGGATGGCTGAGCGAATCAGTGTCTGCTCCTGCTCGTGGGTCAAGCGAAGCGCTTGTATGCGCTGCTGTCTGAGAAGGACAGTCCGCTTAGGGTCCAAGCGCCCCGGCGAGGGCGGCCTGATCCTGGGATATGGGAGGAAAGAGGTGCGGACGATGCATGTGGGATGGCAGACGAACATCACTCACCCTTGGTGGACATGTTGGCAGAGTATAGACGCGTGGGTTTGGTATGAGAAGAGGAGCTGCTCGTCAGCGCACCGCAACGACTGGTGTGGACCGAGAAATGACTCGTCGGAAGGCGACGCGGGATCCGAAATTTAAGCGGAGTGGGGGAGAGACGCGACTAACCTGGTTTCTTTCTTTCAATTCGTGAGGCTGGAGACGAGTGATATCAGATGCAACGAGGGCGATGTAGAGGGATGGTGATGGGGTATGCGGGAAGATAGGAGAAGGGATGAGAGAGGGGGGGAGGTGGGACGTTAAAGCAATGAAATGCTGAAGAAAGAGAAAGAGAAATGCAAGCTGGGTCCGAGCTTTTTGGGCAGTGTGGGAGCTGGGGAGGAGGGGCGAGTGGGGTGGAGGTTCCGAGTTGAAACTATGGTTCGACGACATCCCCACCGTGTCAGATTATTTCCGCCCCCCATCCGGATCAGGACCCTGAACCCCGTCGGAAAGATCCTATAGACCTCGGGTTACGTAACAACCCGCCCTCTCGCAGCAATTGATAGCGCGTCATGCATTTCGAGGTTCAACCTCGCATCTTTGTTACTTTCAGCAGAAGTATGGCGCATTAAGCCGCAGGACACATCGACGCGTATCTCCCCCGGATGCTCGGACTACCAACATGAAGCTACAAGACTATGTCAGGTCGTTCGCCGATCCCCTGCGGACGGACAATGCGCAACCTCTTCTTCGACTGCTGGACGTCAGAAACAAGCTGGCAAAAGGGCTGAAGGATACGGTGGGGGCAGAGGCAGTGAGTCATTAAAACAGTATATTCAGCCTGCTCTGACGATGCAGGAACAACGCTTGACTCGTCCAAGCCATACCCTGCCCGAGCCTTGGGATGCCATTGCTCTTCGGCATTGCGCTTGCGTCAACTCGCTCTATACCAACGACTATCAGGCAGCGTGAGCGATACATATACAACCCAGATCATTTCATGTCTGAAATACAGCTACTCGCATCAAAATCAGCTGGTCAACCTGTTCTACCGATGGCTACAAGATCAGTCCTCATGGGCTCTGCCCATCCTCTTTCTTCTCCTCCGGGATATACGGGATCTCGCCGAGCAGGTGAGCTGCTCACGCGCCGCATGATGTCTGACGGGAGCTGAGTGACCTCAGGCGGACTCCGCTACGTATTCTCAGACCGGCAAGATGCCCGCACTGGAGGAATGCACACGCACAGTCAGCAAAGCATTCAGCCTCTGTGCTACCGACCGGTAAGCCCCGCTGTCACCAAACGCTAATGACTGACGTTATGCAGTACGTTCAAGGGCCTGGAGTCGCGCCGGACCGGGATATACCACGTCGCGTGCTTGAGCTTGAAATGCTATTTCAAAGTCGGCAAGCCGAACCTGTGCAAGAACATTATTCGAGCCGTGACATCGGATCCCAAGACGCCCCCCGCTAGCGAAGCACCGTTGACTGACCAAGTCACATGGCACTACTACCTTGGGATGCTTGCGTTCTTGAATGGAGAGGATACCAAGGTGTTTCCGGGCTACATCTGACGGTTCTTCAGCTGACGTCAGGCAAACGAGGAGCTGGAATGGGCATTGTTGCACTGTCCGGCGGAATCGATACGAAACCAAGAGTCAGTTCCCCTTGGGCACCCCAACGTCTTGCTGATTCCAGACTCATATTGACCTTCCTCATCCCGCTTCACCTCCTGCGTGGCTCTCTACCCTCGCCGGCTCTGCTCGAGCTCTACCCTCGACTGCAAGAAGTCTACCAGCCTTTCATCGAGGCTATACGGAGCGGCAATGTCCGAGAGTACGACGAGAGGCTGGAATGGGCCCAGCCCAGGCTTGTTGGCATGAGCACGTATTTGGCGGTGGAAAGAGCTCGTGAAGGCTGCTTGAGGATGCTCTTCAAAAAGGCGTGAGCAGACTTGAGCGTGCGCGAGTCAAGCTGAAAAAGTCCAGGTGGATCGCCAGTGACAAATCCTCTCGTATACCAATCTCCACTTTCCAATTAGCTCTCAAGTTGCACGAAGTCGAGGTGGATTCGGAGGAGGTGGAATGTATGGTGGCGAATATGGTCTATAGGGTGAGTGGATGTCGGTTGAAAGGAGCGTGTCCGGCTGATCGCGTAAGGGATTCATGAAGGGATACATCTCCCACGAAAAGCAGATGGTTGTCCTCGCCAAGACGGCGCCATTCCCCAATCTGCTTTCGATCTCTCGATAATGCGATCACGATCTCGTGCACGCAAAACGTGCGTCATATCATCTTACATGTTGTATGCATGAGTAGCTATGTTCAATCCACTCGCAACTCCTCCTGTTGATACCTTCTGCCTAGCCGTCACGGCTCGTCATGCTAATTGCCGTCTACTGTACGTTCTTCGATTGGTGTATGTCACAGTCCATCGGGGCCATTATCATGAGGATATGGCCGGCAGAGCTGGTCTGGCTTTCACGGAATTGACGAAGGTGTCGACATGGCGCCGGAACGCTCGGGACCCTTCGTCGAAGGCTGCGAGGCGTTGTCCGTCGCGCTGCAATTTCTCCTGGACTTTTCCGCATGTCGAGGCCTCGCTCCAAAGAAGCTTGTTATGTTCGTGTCTACACCTGATCAGCGAGGTGGCTGAGGGGTAGCTCAGACTTGCAAATATGAGTGACGTTGCAATGCAAAGTCCAGAGCGATCGCCTTGACCTGCATGCCAACGGCCTCGCTGTGATCCGTAATGTCCTCCGTTGTGTGAAGGCTCAGGCTATCGAGCACTAGGTCCAAGATCCTGGTGGTGACCTGAGAAAGCTGTCAACGAGGAAGCTGATTCACCCGTGAGACCATACCTGAGTGATCTGTGCTCGAGGATCGGACACTCCTGGCCTACCGACAAGCTCGCCTGCGGCATCTGATAAACGCACTCGCTTGCGCAGTCGCTCGGGACACTCGGCCAGGTTCTCGTGTTGTCTAGGTGTGGAATGACGCTTGAGGGAGGTGCGCGACTTTGTCATTTCGAATTCTTGGCCACGGGGATGGTCTGCGTCCGCGCATGGCAGAACCGATAGCTCGCGCATATGCTGGGTCGACGACTCCTTGGCGGGGTTGCGAGGCTGGAACTCCAGGGACGAAGGGAGATCAAGATCCTGAGGCTGCTCTGCTTCATTGACCGCCACCACACAGGTGAAGTGCGGTGGTTTAGGAGGCTCGATTATGCGAATCCGCTCGGGTCTCTCGTTCAGCATAGAAGCGGGCACATTTGGTGAACGAGTCGCAGCGGGACTTCCGGAGCCGGTACTGCTAGACCTTGACCCAGGCTGCGGAATCTCCGCGGAAACCTTTGTCCCTGGCAATCGGTGGTCAGTCTCGCTGCTGTCCGGCTGCACGTCGCGGACGCGCGCGGCAGAGCTCGAGTCAAGCGCTGTAGGAGCCTGAGATGGCGCGGTCTCGGAGTCGCATGAGGACGCGACTGAGGATGCCATGGCGACGGTCTGTGTTGCGCGGGTTTCACGTGTGGTTGATTTCACCTCTGACCCGCCCCCCTTTGTCGCAGCTGTTGGTGCTGAAGCGTTCTCGGGTAGAGCTCCGATTCTCTCAGAAGGCTTCACACATGACCCCTCTGTGACCACTGTCGTTGAATTGGCAAGGGCATGTCGCTTCTTGTTCCGGGGACAAGTGGGGATGCTACCAATTGTGAGGTCCTTCGGCCGATGAGCTTTACCCAATCCCCCTGAGGCGTCCTCACTTCATGCATGTCTACACCCCCCTCAGCTTTGGAGGGCGACCGTAGCAATCCCTTTTGTACGTCCTGAGCCAAGGTCGATGTGGCCATTGGAGCAGTGCGAAAAGCAGTATCCGTCCGCGCAGGACAGCTGCCAACGGCTGTTGGATCTCGAGAGTTTGTAAGAGCTTGGGAGTCCGGTTCGACGGCCTTACACGTCGGCACTCTCTGTCAGATCAGCATACTCCAGATAAATCGAATGAAGGAAAGGCGCAAACCCCCTGACAGCGAGCTTGCAGGACTTCAAGAACCTCGACGTCGTCTATGTGTGGGATGGTGACGCTGAGGATTTGACTCGGCTGACCAGCGATACGCGGCTCCAGTCGAGCCTTCAATGCTTCTCATCAGCTACCTATAGTCTCAGACAAGGCTCAGACTGACTCTGAGTTCCGGAACGCTGCCATCCCGTGATTCGCCTCATGTTGAACGAGGCTTCTGCCTCCACCCCATCAACGTCAAATGTCTGAGCGTCTTTAAGGGTCCGTCTCCCAGACCTGTCAGGCATACTTACCAGAAGACTCAAGCCCCAACGATCAACGTACAATATGACGGACCCGTCAAGAGCACGTTGCCGCGCCTTGTCGTTATCGATCAACGAGTATTCGCCGACGGTAAAGTCCTCAATTGCGAAACCCCGGGGACGGTCTGAATCCGGGCAGTTGGCGGCTTCGTTGATAATTTCCGCACACAGCTGGAGGTCAGGCCCTGCTTGGCTTGGCGGTCTGCCCACTTTGGGAGCCAGCCGATTGGTCTTTGCTTTGTTCAGCAGTCGAGCCAATTTCTGGCTCAGGTCTTTCGTCCAGTCATTGAAATGCGCGCGAAACATGTCGTTCAGAAAGGCCTTGCGGTCGTCCGGGTGATCGTCTAGTCTGAAGAGAAGCCCGATGGCAATTCTGGTCAAGTACAATGCCATCCCACTGCCTGTGCGTGAGCTGATATCGAATAGAGAGGCTTACCCCGAGCCTGATAGAAGAAATCGCCCAGCTTCCGCCTTCATCATCAGAAACAAGCTTTAGCAGCTGACTCACGGGCCGAGGATATTGTCGTTCGCCAGCAGATTTCGTCCAGCTTCTCTTTGCTCATCTTGGGCAATGGCAGAGAGTAACTTGCAAACCTGCCCTTAGCTTGCAATCCCTTGGACCCTGAGGCGATTACCAACGAGCGTCGATGGTTCGCCGCTGTCGACCTTCTGGGGTAGACACCGATCCAAGAGATCGACCAGCAGGCTGAGCCACTCTACCGTATGAAGTTCTTCCGGGGTGGCTTGAAGTCAGATCCGTCGTAGAAGATGAGGTTTTCTCACAGTACACGTCCGCAGTCTGTACAAGCTAGGAGTATCAGTCTCAAAGCGGCCCGGGTCTTAAGGTACTGACATTGATGCTTTGCGTAAGTGCCGTGACGTGTGGCAATTAGCTATCTCACAGCTCTACTGTACACCGAACCATGATTGCAGCCAAAGTCGATTGCGCCTGCTGCTCTGCTGTTGTGCCGGCGGAAGGGGAGGACGTGCTTTGGAGATCAAGGTAGTCCTCCTTGAGATGTTGAAGCAGGGTGTAGAGATGTCGCAAAAATTGTGGTATGGGAACGCACTGGATGACACGCCGACCGCCGTCCTTTCTGTAAGTCGGCAATCACGAGCATACGCGTACCTCCGAGTCCATCCACTCGGTCCATTCATCGACCGTTGATTTATTGAGCGGAGATTCTCTCTAGGAATGTTAGGTCGTACATTCTTGCTTAAAGCGAATGCCTTACCAGGATTGAAGTGAGTAAGGCATTTCCGGCACTCCAGATGGCCCGGGGATCATAGGAACCGAAGTCGTCTTCGACGGTACGGGGAAGAGTGGAGATCAGCTCGTCTGATTGAGACACGAGCAAGCTGAACATCGCAGGACTGGGGATCCCATTGCTCCGTCTGTGGGATGTGGGAAGGGGAGTGGACGGCCGGGGCCGGGGCTGAGGCCCTTTGCCACCCGCAAACCTCAGGCGATCAGCGGGGTCAGCTATCGTCGTAGCAGGAGATGAGGGGGTCAAAAGTTCAGGCGAGGGCGAAGGAGGAGGAGGAGGAGTCTGTTTCTGTTTGCCCTTTCTTGCAGGCTGTTTCTGCTTTCTCGGGGCCATGTTGCACAAGACAAAAAGAAATGATGCGAAAGAGAGGGAAAGTCAGTCGCGCCGGTTGAGGTGTTCGTGACTACCGGTTCCCATATTACTCGATCGGGTAAATGTAGTTATCCGAAAGCGGACGCTTCGTCATGAAGACCCAGCCTCCCCTTTCCCCCTAGCTTATCACCAGCCAAGCCAGCAGCACCCCAGATAGCGTGATCTCCCATCTGCCTTTCATCTCCCTTCCCTCTCACGACGCTGCGTGTCATCAATCCCATTGTACCCATTGTATACCTCGCCTGACCAGGATTTGTACAGCTCCCACAGCCGCTCTGTCATCATGCGCCTGACCCTCGTCGGTGCGGGCGCTGCTGCGCTGCTTCCCCTCCTTGCCTTTGCCACCCCTACACCCGTCCGATCCGACCCGGCGCTGGCGCCTCTTCATGCACCGGTCGACGGGGAGCACATCGATGACTCGTACATCGTCGTCTTCAAGAAGGGAGTCGCTGTCGATCAAGTCGCCACCCATCTTGGCTTTGTTGAGCAGTGGCACTTTGCTTCGGTGAGTCGCCGGTCGCGTGATCGGCTCAACCTGGACAACCTCAGCCCCGTCCGTTGCACACGCTGAGACGTAGCCCCTTGCTTCCGGTCTTGATGAGGATGACACGGGCGGTCTGAACCACGTCTACATGCCTGCGACTGCCAACTTTACCTATGCGGGCTATGGTCCGTGTCGCCTCGGCCGATCCCTTTGTTTTGTGCTCATTCCCCAGCTGGCAAATTCTCCACCGAGACAATCGACTCCATTCGCGCTTCCCCCGAGGTTGCCTACGTCGAGCGCGACCAGGTCATGCACACTCTTGAGATCCCTCAGGGTGTCGATGACGCCCTCGCGCCCTCCGGTATCCTCACGGAGCGTGGAGCACCTTGGGGTCTCGCTCGTATCTCTCACCGAGAGACGCTTCACTTGTCCACCTTCACCCAGTATCTTTACTACAAGGACGGCGGTGAAGGTGTCACCGCATATGTCATCGACACCGGCATCAACATTGACCACGTCGAGTTCGAGGGTCGGGCCACCTGGGGCAAGACTATTCCGAAGAACGATGTCGACAAGGACGGCAATGGTCACGGCACTCACTGCGCCGGCACTATTGCCAGCAGGAAGTATGGTGTCGCCAAGGCTGCAAACCTCGTAGCTGTGAAAGTGCTCGGGAGCAACGGGAGCGGCTCGATGAGTGATGTCTTGGCTGGTGTTGTGTGAGTGATGCCTCACAAAAGCTACACGATCATGCTCATCTGCAGCTGGGCTGCCAACAAGGCCTCCGAGGCTGCCGCTGCCGCACTCCAGGAGCTAGCCAAAACTGGCAAGACTAAGCACAAGGGATCCGTTGCCAACATGTCACTCGGTGGCGGCAAGTCTCAGTCTCTGGACGATGCCGTCAACTCTGCCGTTGAGGCTGGTCTTCACTTCGCCGTGGCTGCCGGCAACGACAACAAGGACGCTTGCAACTACTCACCCGCTTCCGCCGAGCTAGCGGTCACTGTCGGTGCTTCAACTCTCGGTGACGAGCGTGCCTACTTCTCCAACCACGGCAAGTGTGTTGACGTCTTCGCGCCCGGTCTCAGCATCCTCTCCACATGGACTGGCGGCAACGAGACGACCAACACCATCTCTGGTACATCAATGGCTTCGCCCCACATTTGCGGTCTCCTCGCCTACCTCCTGTCCATTCACGGCACTGAGACCTTCACCCTGCTCACCGACGACGATGTTGCCGATGTCGCAGGCCAGGCCAGCTACTACGAGAAGGCCTACGGTATCCTTCCTAAGCCCATCCAGGCTCTGCTGCCGGTCCCCGAAGCTGGCAACCCCTTCTATGTCAGCGAGGACGGCAACACCGTGGCACCCATTCCTCCTAAGACCATCTCGCCCGCCAAGCTAAAGAAGGCTCTCATTGCCCTTGCCAGCCCTGGCATGCTGGACGGTAAGGATTTGCCGGCTGGTACTCCCAACCTGCTTGCCTTCAACAACGCGACCACCAGCAAGTCCAAGTAAGCCTCTTTCAGAGCGGAGGACATGGCGCGTGGCATCATGTTCCAAAGGCATATAGCAAGACACGTTGATCCATGCCGAACCGGGAGAAGCGGTGTTCAGAGCGAGATGAGCATTGATCGTAGACCAAATCACCGTGTACTGTATATCACCAATCCTCAGTGCGAGAAAGACAGAATGCAAGCATATTCTTTTTTAATCGTCAAATTGCAGGAGGTGCTGACACAATCGTCATGAACAAGTTGCATAATGGCGGCTTGCCACGCCAGGTTGACCTATGGACAAATGCATAAACTCATGCCAACGCCCAAGACCGCAAGAGACGATGGCCGCAGGAAAGAAGACGGAGCAGGCAGCTTGACGAGGGGGAAGGGAAATAAATGGGCGCGAGAGCAGTCGTGTGGTTCGTTTTGTTTTCTGTCAGCAAGCAGGGGGAGGGAATAAGGGAGAGGGCCGAGTGGACAGCGGGGGTCTGGGCGACAAGGGCATTTTACATGTACCAGGCACACTCGTTGACTGAGAGATCAGCATGCGCTTTATGGGTCCTCGAACAAGTCAATGACTGACATGTAGCGAAGCTTTCGATGCGATCCCCTTGCAATCAGTATTGGCTAGCATTTCGCCTGGGTAACTCACTTAGCTGCATTGGGTTGAATTCCGCGTTGCGCTGGTCGTTGCCGGATGACAGGGTGGTGCCGACCTCCGAAACTTCGTCCGCATAGACGAAATTGCGGGCCTGCCCGGCGATGACCTGACTGTCAGTGGCTATATATTTACCACAGGGATGACACACGTCGCAGTAGTAGGCGGGCGGGACGAGCGAGACGGACAGAGTAGCTCGGCCGTAGCTCCACGATAGATCGTTGCATAGCTGCTGCATCGCGTCTGCATCGAACTGCTGGTTAGAGCTCACAACAGCCCTGTAGCGGTACTCACCTTGTTGTCGTCATAAACTACGACATAATGCGTGGGGCGAGCTGTGCCCTGGATGCCACTGCGATCATTGAGCCCTTGTCTGCCGCGCGCGGACAACTCACCTGTGGGCTTGCAGATAGAAATCAAAGGCATACGGATGAGTCACGCCGCTATCAACAACGGTTCCTGATTGATCAGCCATCACGCATCGACTCTGCTGACTTGACAAACCGGGGAGAAGGTTGCCTCCCTTCTTCTGGTCGCCGTCGGCAGGATTGTTCGCAAAGAAGCGCATATTGTGCTGCAGCTATCAGCCATGTCTTTCTTCGTAGGGACACGGAGGAAACGTACGCGCTTTGCACAGATCACGAATGTAATTTTAGGCTCGTAGCCAGTCTCTAACTTACGCGCGGCGGCTTTCATCGCGTTGACCTCAGAACTGCAACTCAGCGGAGTCAACTAGTCCTGCAGCACTCACAAGACGACCTGCGAGTACTGCCCTTCTGATACGCCGTCTCGGAACATGTAGATCTTCTTAGGTAGTTGACCCCGCATGTTCTTGCGCCACTTGGTGAGGTGGGTCTCGAACATCGGCCCAATGTCCTTGATGATCTCCCTGCATTGTCAGTGTACGGCAAAGCCGGAATTATGAATCTCAACTCACTCGCGGCCGCTTTGCAGCCTGAGACACGGCTCGTACTTCATGTTCGTGCCATTGACACAGGCTGCCGTGACAGCAATTGACGGTTGGATGAGGCCCCCGCGGTTGGGCGGGTGGCTGACCTGTCATGGTCAGCTACTCACGACTGCGCCTGCGAGTCGAGCGAGTCTCTTACATCGGCTCCCATGACCATACACGTGTTGTCGATCTGACTGTTAGCGATACCGCTCGCATCGACTCGCTGTTCGGCGACTTGCCTTCGGATTCTTGATGATGTGGGTGACGCCGCCGAGTTTCATAGCGACTTTCATGCTCATATTTCCCATGTACATGGCCCACTTGTCGGCGCGGATGTGCTGACTAATCATGCACTGGGTGATGACTGGCTTATCCGTTAGGAATTGCGGATTGCTCTTCACATCACTTGCCTTCTGCAACCTGGTGGTGGCGATCCGCTTGATCTCTTGATATGTGGCCAGATCCTTCCTCTACACGTTTCAGCTATGATTGAGCATGCCAAAAAAGCTCTCGAGGACTGACGGGACCGATAACGAAGATAAGCTGAGGGTTCTGCCTGGACTGCCGGAACGCCGCCTGAGCCGCCTCTCTCAGCCCCGAGTATATGTCATTAAGCGATCCGGAGACGATGTCGGGCATCGAGTTGTCTACGACGATCCCTGCAGATGAGCTTTTGAGCCCAACAGCTCGAAAGGGATCTCATACCCTGTGCTTGAAGCTCTCGGCAGAAACTGCAATCAAGTCAATAGCCAATCATTAGAACCAAATGTGATGGGACGAACGCGGTGAACCACGCTCCTGAAGGCATGTCAGCAACATTCGTCCGGGAGAGGCAACTCACTGATGTGCTCCTTTCCGAGATCCGCATCATGATTGAGGATGGCCCACGAGACCAGTGGCCTACCGGCCTGGTAGAACTGAAGCTCAGCTCTGTCGGCGATAACGACATTTGACTCACCTTTGTCCCTCCCATTTTCCACTGTCTGAGTGGTAAGCATTGCTATCTCGCTCGACGAAGGCGTACGAACCCTGGGTTCGTGTTAGCTCGCACCGTCTTGTTGCCTCCATAGACAACGAGCGGGCTGTTCAGCTGTCGCGCGTCCACCGTCATGGGCCGCGTGTTGACTTCGATGCCCCAGGAGCGGAGCTTGGGCAGGTTCTCGTAGGCGAGTTTCTGGCGCCACTCCATTACTGTTCATCAGTGTATGAGGTTGGCGGAGCGGACGATTGCGAGAACGTACTCATCGTCAGACGCTGCTGGGGAGGTTTGGCCGCAACCTTGATCATCTGCTGAGCGATGTCTCCCGTTTGTTGGGAGAAGGGATACTGATTGAACTCGGAAATCTTCACGAACTCCATTCTGATATTGAGCCTGTTGCCATTTCTGCTGGGAGCGGCTTACGGGACATAGTTCTTAGCGCCGTACATGACGGCTGGGAGTCGTGGTTTGGTAACAGTCATATTGTATGTCGACCTGAAGTACTCGGGCAGTGACACCATCCTGTCGGGTTGACCATCCTTGCCGTTTAAGAGGAATTGAATCTCCGAGACAGGCTTCAGAGTGATCGCTTTGAGCGTGAAGACGCGGTCCGTCCTGCTGTAAAAGTCAGCGCTTGCCTTCGTGCGCACTCAGGCAAGACTCACCGATGGGTGACAGTGAACTTAGCGTTTCGGAGGATCTGGGTGAGTTTCCTGATCTCCTGAGGCGAGAGCTGAGAAAGATCGGCTGCACCACCTCCGCCGCCCCCACCCGCGGGACCGCCAAAGCCGCCAAAGCCACCCCGGCCACCTCCCCGGCCGCCACGGAAATCGCCGCCGCCTCGACCACCTCTTGCACCGCGAAATCCACCCCCGCCACCACCCCCGCCGGATCTGCCGAGGAGGGCTGCGCAGACGGGCTTGCCGTCAGCTAGTCCTGTACCAGGAAGGATCACTCACGATCATGGGCCCAGCGTTGACGAATGCACTATAGGCTGTATCGATCTATCAAGTCAACACCGGTCATTCATAGGTGATCCATGAACATACTTGAATCGCCGGCAACTTGGAGTGAGTTGGCCGGAACGATCTGTCAACTCAGCAGAATTCTTCTATCCTGATTACTGCCCCTGTTGACATGTGGACGTACTGGGTGAAGCCGTTGTAGATCGTGACGCCGTTGGAGATCGGCTGGGCCCCATCTGACGTTAGTTCCGCTAATTGAAGGTGGTCGGGCCCGACGATGCTCACCTGTCGAGAAGAAACGGCGGGCCATCGCGCCGATAGGGACGTACCGGGTCGAAATATCCTGTCGCAGGAGGACATTGACAGCATGAACAGCTTCGAGCTTGGCGCGTCAGGGACTTCGACTTAGTAGACAGCGGCGAGAGACCCACGGCTGTCTCCTTGGCCAACTCAGTCTGGGCGTCGCCCTTGGAATATGCAACAATGGCGTCTAGATCGACCTTCTTGGTCGCGCCACGGTTGTCCACGGCCTCTTGGAAGACCACCTTGAAGCGTCGCTTGTCATCTGTAGGGGCTTGGCCGTCCTCAATGAGGCCAACGATGATCTCGAGCTGCGAACGTCAGGAATGAATGCGGTACGACAAGGGCGGGAATGCTCACCTTGGGCCCATCGAAGAGCTTGAAGGGCGTGTACATGGTTTTTCTGGTGAGATCAGCCAGCTGGACTTTGACGTACGCGTCACGCGACTGACACGAGGTCGTACGCGCCCGCTTCGAGCGCCCGCTTATGGGGAGCCTGTGCCTCGCGGACAAGCTGCTGCCAGATTTTGAGCATAAGCGGTCGGGGCTTCCTATCTCGTCAGCCATCTGCGACTCATAAGAAATTAAGATGACACGCTTCTGATTGGCGACTCTGACGACGGGGTTGATTTCCACGTCATAATGGCTATCGTCAGCCACACTCTTTGGGAGATGAATCTGGCGGGAAGCTCACAAAGCCGAGGGAGCTGCCGCGCTGCCCTTGAAACGGCATTGGAACATGTTGGCCGTCACTTTGGTCTGCTTGCCAGCTTTCCCAAGGCCTAGGAATCAGCGCAACCCATTCATTCAGAGGAAGGTGGGGGGCAGGCGTACCGGGGCGAGCGACATATTCGGCTGAGGTATCAGCGTGTACTGAGATACGGCAGACGGGGTAACTCACTGCCCATCGGGTCACCGATGCTCGTGAGCCTCAGGCCACTGGTGATGGCCTCGGTGCCCTGCCCATAAGCTCTGTTGCCGGGCAATACGAGACGAGAAATGAGACTCACATCACCGGCGGCGACCTTGGGCGGCATCTTGCTTTGGAGGCGCCTTCTCGTCAGCCGCCATGCATCTGTCGCCGCAGCACAGAATGGTACTCACGGTTTAGCAGCGACCGCTTACTCACGATGACCTGCGGGTGTGCGATGAGAGTCTGAAGGGTGAGTCCGAGAGAGAGGGGGGGATGGGAAAGAAGACGAAGGGGAGTAGAGAGGTAAAAGAGAACGCAAAAGTTTCTGGAGCGGGGCGTGTCTCACGCTGATCGCGTGGCGGAGGGCTGAAGGGAGAGAAGGGAAGGGAGGAAGGAAGGAGAAGGCTCACCGTACTTGATCAAAGGAGGGTCGAGCGTTTCAAGCGCCCGACGAGCAAGCAACTGACTTCGTCGGCAAGAGACTGAGAGCGCGATCCTGATCAAGAGACTTGTGAGCTGGCTGCAAGAGGGCCTATGTATCCAAGGCCAGTCTCTAGCACCTTCACACCTTGTGATCGCAAGAAAGATGATGGACAATTGAGACCAAGACGGCGGCGACGTTGAAGTGCGCGGCGAAGTCGAGGTCCGAGCGCGGGTCTCCAGGCACGCATGACATCGGAGACCGAGCCGTCGATTTTTGGGTTTCGAGGCAACATCTAGAGGCCTTTGCGCTGCCAGCGAGCGAGAGCGCTCTTGAGAGGATGGAAGACGACAGGAATGTGCATAGCTGAGCGAGACGATCCGAACGATACCGAACATGCCGTACAATGAGACCTTTGGGCAGGCAGCGACACCCTGCCTTCGCATCTCTTTTTGCCGGGTGTTAGTCGTGTGACGGGGATGCAAAGGATGTACAGCGGGCGTCGAGATCGGGTACCTTGCACCTGTTGTGATCTTCTGGAACCCTCCATCCTCCCGTAGTCGATGTACCATGGCGATCGACACGAGGCAGACGGTGACTAAGACTCCTTCGCCAGCGCCAGGGTGATCACTGATCGGAAGCTCGGGGCCAGATCTGGTGTGATTGGTGCGAGACAGAGGCCAGAGTGGCGGCGTCACTCCATAGACCATGGCTAGATCGCTAACATCTATGCTCTAATCTAGCTCCTCGCCCTCCTTTGTTGGCGGAGATGGAGGCTGAGCGGGCAGCGTCAACGACTCGCCTTCTCCCTCTTGCGACGCTCCCTCGGGCAACAGAGGCTCCTTCTCTGGCGAGGTGCGGCGCTTGACCTTATGGGCGCCGGTCTTCTCGCCCGAGAGTCTGGCGAGCATCTTCTGCACCATCTTGGAAAACCAAAGCCAGTTGAGGGCGTTCAGGCTGAGGTTGCCGAGGCAGTAGATGACTAGGATCAGGATTCACATTTGAGTCAGGCGAGGAGGAGAAGATGGACTCACGGTGCAGGTGCAGGGGTATGCGCTCGCGCTCTGTCCACATGACGCGGAAGAAGACGACACTCTGGTAGCCGCCGTAGAGTATGCGGGCGAGGAAGAAGACGAGCATGAAGACGAGAGCGTTACAGAGGAAGTACGTGGGATAGCGGGTAGAAGCGCCTGTCTTGTCCTACTCGTCAGCGTCAATCCGTGCTCCCAGTCGCGAGCGCGACTTGCCATGAACCAGTGAATATTGAGGAACGGCGTGGACAGCTCCCACAGGAGGAACGGCGGGCCGAACCCAGCCAAGAAGGGCCGCTGGCCGTCAGTCCTTCTCTGTAAGAGCTCACGAGAGACTCACAAAGGAGAAGAGGTAGACGGCCAGGCAGCAGGCACCGTGGATCACGAACCCAATGGTCGAGTTGACCAGCGAGTCGATCGTGTCCCAGATGAAGTACCCGGACGAGACAGCCAGGACGTGCCCGACGAGGGGGTCGTACCCGAATACAGGATCCGCTCGAAGGATAGGCGACGCCAGGGAGCGGAACGCCAGAGGAATAATGATGAGCGCATGCACCATCGCTGATCGTCAGCAGCCACCTCTTCGTAGCAGAATGGCGATACTGACAGACGACGTGGCTCGCCCATCCTCGCCGAGTACGAAGGTCAAACTCGGCCCATTTGCGTCCTGCCCATCGTGGGCCGAAGGTGTGTGCGAGCGACTGGATCCAGAAGAAGGCGCAGGCGGACAAGATCAGTGTGGGCAGATGCGGTCCGAGGAGTGGCAGCGGTGTGGACGCTGTGAGGTTGTCCAGTATCATTCTGTGATGTGGGCCAGTAGGCTGGGATCGACAATCTTGCACGAGGTCGAGTGTGGAGTGAGGCTTGGGTGATATGGGGAACCAGAACGAGCATCATAGGGCTGACGGCGCGACGAGCATGGCGAGCGACTTTGGGACTTTATCAGAAGAAGTTGAACACACTTCAGAAGACGCCCTCGTCATTCGTTCGATCGTCCGGTCCGATGGCCGAGGTGGCAGCCATGAGCGTGGCGCCACGGGACGCTGCCCACGTCTAGCCCTTGCACATCTCTTAGTCTAATCAACGTCAACAGCACACACTTTCGTCGCATTTCGCATGCCATCGAGCCATGGGCAGGGTGAGTCACCGCTGCGACCAGTCCGTTGCCAAGGACGTCCTTCCACGGCGATCGGAGGTTTCGCTGAATCTGGCCTTCCGACCCGGATGCGAGCCGCCAATGGCACAGCCAAACCACTATATGCATGCAATGATATCTATTAACAGGTCCTCTACTCCGAGACGGCGTCGGCGATCATACTTCTCCACTTCCTCTGCACATCAATCGACTCCCGGAACACTTTGTACTTGACGTCCAACAACTTCTTCTCCTTCTCTCCCAGCGGGCCAGAACGCGGCTCGATCTTCGTAGCGGGCTGGGTCATCTCGACCATGATGTCCCACAGCTTCCTGCCGTCTTTCTTGCCGAGCGCCTCGGCGGCCTGCTGCGTGCCGATCGGCTCGCCGTTGAGGCCAATGGACAGCTCGTGGGCGAAGCGACCGAGCATTGCGGCGCCGAGGACGACTGCCGCCGATGGTTGGGGAGGAATGACGACGGGCATGTCGAGCACCGTCGCGAGCAGTCGCATCAGCGGGCCGTTCTTAGCCTGCGAGCCTGGTCCTTCAGCTGCACTCCTTCAGATATGAGGCCGACGACTCACCCGACATGTAGATCGAGTTGATCTGGTGGCCACGAGAGTTCATCTCGTCGACAATGTGCTTCGTCTGCAGAGCAATGGCCTGGGCTTCAGTCGACGGTAGAGGCATACCAGAAGTTACGCACCTCCAAAGTCACGTTGAACTTTCTCGCCAGGTCATTCAAGCTGTCCGACAGCTCGAGGCCGGTAAACATGCCGCGCATCTTCGGGTCTGCCAAAGGGGAACGGTTGCCATGCATGTCGGGATAGAAGTGCAAATCTTTCGTCAGGTGGGCTGACCGTCAGCTTGGCCCTGTGAATGAACGTGAGAAAGCTGACTCAATGTGGCAGCCCCATGTTCCTTCTGCATCGTGTCAAGACGCTCGCCCAGCAAAGCGAAGACGTTCTTGCCCGTCTGCTTGGACTGCTCGAGGAGTTTGGGATAGGCAGGATGGGTTGTCATGACGAAGTCGATGAGCTGGCCGGTAGACGATTGGCCTCCTTCGTTCATCCACCATCCGGGGAAAACGGCATTGAGGTATGGTCCCCATACACTGGCACTCAGCTGAAGAGGGCAAACTGGACTTCTCGACTCACCCCGGCACTAGAATACCGTCTTTGCTCTGGGCAATGTGGCAAGTGGAGGTGCCAGCAATGGCAGCAAGACGAGTGCCGGAGTGCTCGAAAGCGGGGATGTCGGTGATCCTGCCGTCCTCCGAGGTCGTGCCAGCAGCAACTGTGCCGATCCACCCAGCATAGCTATGCGTCGGCTCAACATCAACTATCATGTCTTGAGTCTCACGCGTCAATGACACCACTGCCCACAGCACATCCAGGTTCCAGACCAAGCTCCTGAGCAGCCTGCTTGCTCAGACCAGTCCCGACCGGCTGACCCGCCGTAAGGACAAGCCCATTCTTTCCAGGAATACCCCCGAGCTGCTCGAAGTCATTGTCGATCATCTGATCCAGCCCTACTTTATGAGCGCGAGTCGTTGATGGCGGTGTGTTTCGATCTTACCGATCTTCTTGAAGAACCTTGCAGACCATCCATCCTTCGAGACCTCCTCTGTGCCGCCGTCGCACTCGTGCACCATGGTCGCTCCGGGAGGAACGTAAGAGCACTTGCACACCAGGGAGCAGTTTGATCGCTCCTTTGATCCAGTAGCACGGTAGGTGAGATAATCAGGCAAGCTACCGGGTCAGCCGCGACCCCGAGAATGAACAGCCGGACTCACTCGAAGAACATGCAGTCCTTGAATCGCTCTTTCATGTGCTTGCTCAGCCATAGAGTCTTGGGGATCTCCATCTCCAACTGACCATCAGCGTCTTCGGTTGGACTTGTCTCGACTTACGCTCATAGTCTTCCCCACGAAGCCCAACACGCCCTCACCGGTCGAGTTGATCTTCTCTGCTTCTTCCTCGGCGCGATGGTCTGCCCAAAGGATGATGTTCCAGTCCCCAGGCAGACCGAGGTTGGCATCGCTCTCAGAACCCTGGTCGTGACCGATCCGGCTGACGCTGACGGGCTCCCCAGTCTTGTCCGTCACTGCCAAGGAGCAAGTCGCGTCGAACCCAATCCCCTTGACAGCCGATGGGGCAACGCCCGAGGACGCGAGGACAGTCTTGCAGCACTTGGAAAGCGCATCCCAGATGTCGCTGGTCGACTGCTCGAAGATCCTGTGATCTGTCGGCGAGCGATGCGTCTTCGTCGCCTCTGGCGATCAGCTACTTCGAGCAGGTAGAAGCTGATGTACCGGAATGCTCGGCGATCAGCTTGCCCGCCTTGTCAACGAGACAGGCGCGCCCGGAGCCCGTGCCACTGCGAGTCAGAGCGCGCAACTTGGGGCCAGTGGAACCTACACGTCGAAGCCGATGTAGTACTCCATGGCGATGGCTGTTGAAGATGGTTCGTGTAGGAAGGCAGATGCTTCTTCGACACTTCCTGTGTTTCTTTCCAACGATATCGCTGGAGCAATGGAGCGACTTCTTTCGGATCCTTTGTCCGGGTGGCGGCCCGACATTACCGACGGACACCAAAGTTACGTAAGTCTGCCCCACCCCCATGTCCGCACGTGCCCTGGAAGGGAACCTGAAACGCGTGTGACTTTGCTTTTGTGCCAGTAGCCGCCAGCGCGCAGCAGCTTCTCATCTTCTCATTCCGACTGGATTCCCCAGCTTGCTCCACGCAGCAGCCCATCTTTCGGTCGAGACATTGCATCACAGGGAGAGCGTCGAGACAGCTTGTCGGTATCTGATGCATGGCTTTGATGGAAGTCTTGGCAGGGACGGGCGCGAGAGGTGGAAGCGCGTTTCACATGGAGACCAACGCTGGCACGGTTCATGCCAACGACCCTCTTTTACAATGGGGCGCATCTCATGTCGATCTGCGAGATCAACAAGCAGCTCTTGATGCACTCTCTCACTCAATTCGCGCCTCGCATATATATCTTGACAGCACTGCATAGCAAACATCGCGCAGTTGTTCGCAGCAAGTATAAAATCACAAACTCAGGGAACCCCTGATTCCACCCGTCCTCCCACACGTCTTTGTGGGCCGTCACACTCCTTCTATCGGCATATCTCTTACTCTCTCCCTTCTCTCTTCTCTTCATCAGCGTAGCTCTTACGGTGCTGAATTCTGCGGGTGTCCCTGGAACGAAAACGGTAAGTGGGGGGGCCAAATAAAAATTTTCCGGCAGGCTGGGTATAAGGGTGGAGGGGACTTTGAATTTTCATCCTCATCCCCCTCTCTACTCAAATCTGGCGAAGCCCTGGCAGTTTGACTGTTTATGTGGGGGGATCAAATAAAGAAATTCCGGAGCACTTAGAGATTTCAGGCTGCCTGGCTTGCCTTGCACACCTAATCTTCTCACTTCCTATTGCATGCCTAACTTTGGACCCACTGTAAGTCGCCCATTCTTCTGTCATGCATGCATGGGCTGATGAGTACAGCTGAACTTCTTGCAAGTTGATGCATGATCAAGTGTTGGCTTGTCCATAACATCAATGTGAGCTTTGCCTTCAAGCGATGCATGCACATACTGATGCAGAAAGTCCCAGATATTGCAGCAATGCACTGCTCTCGAGGCCAACGCTGTTTGGGTCAGCACACAACTCTCAATGGTGATCACTTTCGGAAGGCTTCTTCAGGGCGGGGCAGCAGCGACTTCTTCAAAACATGCTCCTTCTGTCGCAAACAACCGCCAGTCCCACTTGCAACACCCCGGTCACGGCATGGTCATGCTGAGTGCATCAAATGTGGCTTCACCTTTGCCACTCCTCGATTTCGAGACAATCGAGGTCGCCCACGCAACACATGCCAATCTTGCTTGGAGCAGCATCACTCCCAATCAGCGCCAGGCACACCCACTCGCACAACCCGGCCATTGCCACCAGTCACCCCAGGCTCTCAGCCTACGCCTGGTACACAGAGAGGTCTTCCACGCCCGCGCCATGAGGTCACCTCACCAACACCACGTCGCAACCAGGATCTACATCCTGTAGAGCTTGGCCGCCCCACACGAACCAGACGTGCACCTCAACTGCCCTACGCCACTCCGCCCAGCCCGCCTCAAGGTGCTGCACACCGAGTCACAGAACAGCCACCAGCCCCACCACCACGCCTGGATCGCCATGCTGGACAGTCACGCTGCTTCAAGTGCAAGACCTGGAAAGAACATTCCGAGTTTCTCCAAGCAGGGACAGCCTCTCGCCGCTTCAAGACTTGCAGCACCTGTCGCGAATCCTCCAGAGCAGCCTATCATCGTCGACAACAGTCAACTCAGTCATCCCTCTCAGTCGACATGCTGGGCAATGCCTTCCTGCCCATTCCTGCAACACCCAACGATCTTGACGACATCTGCCTCTCTGAAGCTGCCATTGGGTGTATTGGGGACTTCCACTCAGCAATGGCAGCTGAGACGATGGAGACTTGCGAGAACTGCAATGAGAAATGGTTTGGACTCAAGGTCCAACAGGGTAAATGTTCACGTTGTCAAATTGATGGGGAGAAATGGACATCTGCCAACTGTATGGATCCAGGTCAGTGTCCAGGATTGTATGTGCTTCTCATGACTGACTTCACAGGTCCTTCTCTGCAGGAACTGTGCCGTGCAGCTGGCAGAGCAGTCCCTGACTTGCCCTCACAGGTGGAAGAGATGCTCCTCTCTCCCTACCATGTGCTGCTTCAAACATGGCGCGTTGGTGGTGGACAAACCAAATACGGAGGCCACACCTGTCTCTATGCCCATGACAGTGGCAGATTCCTCTCTCGACTTCCCCTCACCGTCACCGACCTTGATGTTCTCATCATCAAGCCGACAAATGCCCAAGCCCCCGCCAACGCTGCCAATCCCTCAGAGGATTTTGCACGCCGACCAGAGTTCCAAGTCCAGCGGTCACGCATTCTCGCAAACCTGCAAGCACTACAACACTTCCATCCAGCCTTTCAGAATGTCGAGATCAACTGGGAAGCAATCAATTCCCTTCCTGAAAACGGTTCTGTCTTCCATCAGCTGCGGTCTGTCAACTTGGAGGAGGTGCAGTACAGCGCACCTGAGCCTGACACTGGGCCAGTTGAGCAGGAGTCAGCAGAGGAGACAAGCTTGCCAGAGCTGGCTATACCAAACCTTGGAGAAGGCAACAATATTGTGGAGGAGATCCGGGAAGCACTGGAACAGGTGGTGGATGGAGGACCACCAGCACCCCTGCTCCTCACTGGACCTGTGCTGCATTCCACTCCAATCAATGAGCACGACATCAGCAACCCATTCCTCACCAAGGCCTTCCCCTTCCTCTTCCCCACCGGCCAGGGGGATCTGCATCAACAACGGCCTACCACAATACGTGATTCAGACTACTTCCGTCACCTGCTCTACTATCAGGATGGAAGGTTTGCAAAACACCCTCGATTCCGGTGAGTGCATCTCTCAGCATTAAGCCAAGCTGACAGTCAGCTATTATGCCTTCAACTGCATCATGAGGTGGCGAGCAAAACGGCTCTCCTGCTTCTATGTCAGCCGGAATGAAGAGGACCGAGCCCTCTCTGCTGCAGACATTGCTGCCATGGTGTCCGACCCAGCCAAGCAGCTGGCATCTCGAGTGCGACGATCAGCAGCCACCTTAACCGGAACACCACCCTACTGGGCACAGCAGAGTCGCAATCTTGCTGCAATGATCCGTCAACTGGGCACTCCACATGCTTTCATCACATTCTCAGCTGCGGATCTTCAGTGGCCAGATCTCCACGTCCACATGCCGGACCAAGCGCTACCAACTATGAGCGAACCTGATCGACAACGCATCAATGCCAAGAACGTCAATGAGAACCCAGCAATTGCAGCTTGCTGGTTCTATCGAAGATTTGAGCTGTTCTTGGCCAAGGTCCTCAAACCCCTGCTTGGAATAGAGGACTGGTGGTATCGCTTTGAATGGCAAAATCGAGGCTCCAGCCATGTCCATGGACTGGTTTGGCTCAAGGGGGCGCCATCCCCAGACACCCTTGATATCAACAATCCGGACAGTGTCCAGGAATTCCTTGACTTCTGGTCCACCAGAGTGTCAACCATCAATCCTGGAGAGGACATTCCGCCTCATCCAAAGCACCCCTCTGCCCACAGTAGCGACGAAATCATCTTTCGCTTCAAAGATCTGGCACAGATGCTCAACCGTGTCCAGAGGCACACGAGGTGCACTGCCTATTGTCTTCGCCGCCCAAAAGGATCTCCTCCCAACAGTCCGCTTGTCTGTCGCTTCAAGTTCCCCAAGGAGCTGGAGACAGAACTCCGACTGGTTGTCAATCCCAACAGAAACAAGCAACTCATCACACCACGCAACGACACCCACCTCAACAGTTACAATGCAGTCACTGCACTGGGATGGCGAGCCAACTCCGACATCAGTCCATGCACAGATCCCCGTGCAGTTGCCTCCTACATCTCCAAGTATGCTTCAAAATGCGAAAAACCATCCAACAACTTTGGCGAGATAATGCAGGCTATCTCAACCCGCCTGGAGCAAGAAACATCTTCACGAATTGTCTTCCAGAAGATGCTCAGCCGCATTGTCACCGAGAGGGATTACAGTGCTCAGGAAGTCTGTCATCAGCTCTTTGGTCGACATATGATGTCTGCATCACGAGAGTTTGGCACACTCTGCATACTGGAAAAGAGACAGAGACGCCTGAGGCAGAGGCAGGAAGATGAGGGACTGGACCAAGGTGTGGAGGAGCAAGACTGGCACGATGCCTACTTGGCACGCCAGCCAGAGCATGAGGGCATCAGCCTGTACGAATGGTTTCAATTCTACCGGAAACAAGGTCGCAACGCCACTCGAAGGAAGCACCCAAAGATCATCATTCTCTGGCCGCTGTATTATCCATCAGACCCTCAGTCTGAGGATCACCAAAACTGGTGCCGGGCAAAGTTACTACTCCACCATCCTCATCGACACCCTTCAGAGCTCAAGCTTGATGACGAATCCTGGACAGAAGCTTTTTCTCGCTGTACTGAGGACCACCCAGAGGGGCACCAAGACACATTGCCCAAGCGACCCATCCGTCAACAACAGGGTGACAATGAAAACGACAGTGACTCAGAGTTTTCTGAGGGTGAAGAAGTCAATGACCACGAGCTTGATGACTGGCAAGTTCTGGCTGGAATGGGCCCTCAGTTTGATGAAGATGGGTGGAATGGGCCACTGCTTGGAGCACGTGATATTGATACTTCCCACGATTGGGAAGCAGTGGGGAGGGAGTGGGGATCAGATGGTATAGGAGAGAGGGCAAGCTACTTAGAAACCGAACGCAAGAAGGTGAGCAGTGGCCTACAATCCACTGCATACTGTGAGCTGACCAAGCAGTCTCAGCCTTCTGTAGCTCGCAACACTGTCGATCCCCAACTACTCAACACCACACAGCGCCTCATCTTTGACAAGGTCTTGCGCCATGCCAACCGTCTGCTCTCTGGAGAGTCAGTCCCTCAAATACTCCTCAACATCGATGGGACAGCAGGAACAGGCAAATCCTTCCTCATTGACGCCATATCCCAAGCTCTTCAAGGGCTCCAATCTGGGCAGCACAACAATCTCGACTTCAGCACAAATCCCATTGTCCGCCGGCTTGCCCCCACGGGTGTGGCGGCATTCAACATTGCTGGTTCAACATACCATGCTGCCCTTGGTCTTGGAGGCTCAATAGAGGAAAGTCATGACAAGCTTGGAGAGGGAAAGCTTGCCAGCCTCCAGGAAGAGTGGCATGGGACACGATACCTCATCATTGATGAGAAAAGCATGGTTGGAAGGGCGGCCTTGGGGAGAATCAACCTTGCTCTTGGTCAAATCTTTCCGTCGACAGCGTACTTGCCCTTTGCCGGTCTGTCTGTCCTGCTCATTGGCGACTTTGGTCAACTGCCCCCTGTGGGAGACACTCCACTGTACAACACTGCACGCTCGACAAAAACCTCCTATCTAGGCAGGCTCAGCAACATTGGCCGAGATATCTACCTTGCTTTCACTGAGAGCGTTCAGCTTGATGCTGTTATGAGGCAGGAAGGCTCCGACCCTACCACCACTGCCTTCAAAGCAACCCTTGCTCGCCTGCACACCGGGACACCTCAACAGGAGGACTACACCCTTCTGTCCTCTCGCTTCTGGGGGAACCTTTCCCCGGCATCTCAGCAGGCCTTTCAAGATGCTGTATGTCTTTGTGCAACAAAGCAGAGTGTCTCCGAGATCAACCTACACACTTTGGCTCGCTCTGGACAGCCTGTACTGCGCTCTCTGGCTCAGCACACAGGGGTAGGAGCAGCCCAGGCTTCAGAGGAACAGGCACAGGGGCTTGCTCCTGCTGTCTTCCTCATGATTGGTGCTCAAGTCATGCTTTCTCGCAACCTCTGGATCGAGCAGGGATTGGTCAATGGCACCAGGGGCACAGTATATCAGATTGGGCTCTCACCATCTGAGCCTCCTCATCAATCTGTTCCTTCTGTGGTCATGGTCGCCTTCCCATCCTACACTGGACCAACACCCTGGCACACCACAGACAACATACCACTGGTTCCCATTGTGCCCCATACAGCCAGATGGGAGACAACAAACGGGCAGCGGTGCTCTCGACGCCAGCTGCCACTGCAGCTTGCATTTGCTATCACCATACACAAATCACAGGGTATGACGCTGGACAAGGCAGTGATTGATCTTGGTTCAGCCGACTTCTCAACGGGATTGACATTTGTGGCAATCTCAAGAGCAAGATCTCTGGAGGGCCTTGCTTTCAAGCCAGGCTTTGATTGGGCAAGATTGAACAGCTTGAACACAGAGAGTAGAAGGGGGGGAGTATCAGGACGTGTATTGGCAGCAAGGGATGCGTCTAGACGTCAGATGCTTCAGATGACAGAATAAATGTATAGAGAAAAAGATGAATGACAATGCATAGGTAGACTGAATAAAAGTTGATCAAGCATGACTCTGAGTGTTTGATGCATCAGCTGAATCTCAAGTTCATGGGGTGTATGCATGTCATTGTGCTCTCTCTAGCTACTAACACTACCTCTATCTGCCTCCATCTCCTGTCTGTAATCATCCCACACAGGATCATCAGCAGCAGGAGTTGGGGGATCTGACCAGGTAGGAGGCTCAGGGGTGGGGGGAGGAGTGAAGAGAGGAGTTCCAGGTGGGCTTTCTCCTCCTCTGAGTGTTCTCATCTTCCTCAGCCAATCCAGCATCCTACTTTTCCACAAGGGCAATCTGAAGGTCTGGGGATTGGTGACTGGACCATTGAAGCTACAAGTCAGCTTTGTGTCATGCCAAGAGAGAGCCTGACTCACAAGGACTTCACAACAGGTCTTTTGGGCACCCATGGCTTCTTCTCTCCATTGACTTTGCCTGACCCAGGAGGCAGGTAGGATTGTTGCTGGGGTGGGTGATAGGGAGAGTGTCTGACTGGCTGTGGGCGGCTTTGTTGAGAGCAGGAATGCTTGTGCTCATCATGAGGGTTGGGATGTCGCTTTTTTTGCTCTCTCTGGTGCTGCCTGAGTGCTTTTTTGAACAAAGCTGACTGGAAAGCCATTCTGATGTAGATGTACAGATGAGAGATGAAAAGTCCAAAATTTTCCGGAGTCAGAGCTACGCCCCATCGGCGACGCGCCACCGCCGATTTACCTAGTGGTCGAGGCCAGCTTGCGACTGCGATCTGCTCAGCCAAGCCAGCCTTCTCCTCCTCTCTCAACCACGCCCATCGCTCTGTATATCGTTCTCATCCATTTCTAGTTGTAGCCAACTTCATCTCATTCTCGTCTTGTTTTACTCCACTTCGCGCGCGACTGGTTCGCCGACGACTCGGACTAGTGTCTTTTCTCGTTGATCGAGCTCTTCTCTATCCCGTGGTCTCTGCTGCGCAAGAGCTCCCACGCCGACCCCGCCCCGTGTTGCCTCATCCCACATCGTCCTTTGAAAGGCAAGTCGATCAATGCTGTTCCCCCCTCGCCGCCCCCGGACATCCATCCTCATCTTGAAACCACGCCAAACCCCACTTCCTTTATCCACCGGGAACCTTTGATTTGTCCACACGCGCTGGATATCATGGCTGATGACGCTCTCGTAGTCTTGCGACCCCCTTCCCACCCTTCTTAGACCGTCTGACGATCCGGTCAACACCCCCTGCCTTGTCCTTCGTCCCAAAACGTCGGCTCGACTCGACGATATCTGTCCACCTCCCATCGCCATGCTCGCCCTGGTCCTCCTCATTTCGGCTCTCGGTGTTCTTGCTGCGCCCCATCCCGCCCCGTACCCCGACCCTTTCGTTCTTCCGCCAGGCTCGAGACCATCACTTGGCGGAAGAGGCGTCGCCGTCCCGCTCTCGCACTCGCCCACTTATGCGAAACGCGCCCGCGCAGCAGCACAAGCCAAGCGGGACAACTCGTACCTCCAGTCTCGGAGAAAGGGTCGAGCAGTTGACAGAAGGGATGACCTGGACTCGACATGGCTGCTCAGCGCTGCAGCCGTGGTAGACACTCGCTACAACGCTGGAAGCGGCGACTTCGCCTCCCTCATAGCCTTGGAGAAGGGATCGCGGAAACGGGCTGGCGAGGCGGATCTGCAGGATCACAATACCGATGCCTCATACTCTGCCTCGGTGTCTATCGGCACACCGGCGCAGAGCTTTGACATTGTCCTCGACACCGGCTCGTCCGACCTTTGGGTCGCGGACAACGAGTGTACCGGCTGTGGTGGCATGACTCGCTTCCAATCGTCAGATTCCACTTCATGGAGAGAGTGGGTCTAGCTGTAGCGTGAGAACGGCCTTGTCGCTGATGCTTCAGCCTGAACCAGACATTCTCCATTGCCTATGGCTCGGGTACTGCGTCGGGCGAGTTGGGCCAAGATAGTGTGACCCTTGCGGGCTACACTGTGGCGTCCCAGACTTTCGCGACTTGCAGCAAGCTGTCGACCAACCTCCTCAGCTCCACACTGAGCGGAATCATGGGCCTGAGCTGGCAGAGCCTGGCATACTCCGGAGGTCAGCTTAGCTGCCGTGCTGCACGTATGACTCTGACGTCCAGCCGTGCCGTGGTGGATCACGCTGGCAAAGTCAACCGCTTGGCAAGATCCCTTGTTCGCATTCTACCTCAAGCGATACCGCGATGTGTCTGGTGCTTCGACTGTCGAGGACGATGGCGGAACTGCCAACTTTGGGTACTTGGGTAAGTGCCAACAGCATGTCGGCGACCGCAATCTGATATTCAGACTCGTCTCTATACTCAGGGTCAATCACCTACGTCGATGTCGACTCGGACGCCGAGTACTGGCAGATACCCATGGCGAGCATGACCATGCAGGGGACCAGCATCTCGCTGGGATCGTCCACCTCCTGCGCCATTGACACCGGTACGACCCTCATCGGCGGTCCTTCTTCCATCATCGCTGCCATTTACGCTGCCATCCCCGGTGCACAGCAGATGACAGGGTCGTATGCCAACTATTACGAGTATCCTTGTTCCACCTCGATTGATTTCGAGATCACCTTTGGAGGCTTCACCATCTCCATCTCGGACGCCGACTTCAACCTCGGCCGGTATTCGACCAACGACTCAATGTGCACCGGTGCTGCTTTCATCCAGAGTCTCTCCGACTCCTCGCCAGTCCAGTGGATTGTGGGCGACACCGCGCTGAAGAATGTGTACAGTGTATACCGCTACAACCCCGCCGCTGTTGGCTTTGCTGCCCTGGCGGGATCAGCAACGCCTTCTGGTGCTAGTACCGAGGTCCCCACCGCTGCAGCCATCGCCACTGGCGCAGAGGGCGGCGGCAACGAGACGACCTCTATCTCGGGGAGCACCACAGCCGGATCATCCGTATCCACTGCGGCCCCATCAGCATCGTCCTCAGCAAATGGCGGCTCATCGGCCGGCGGTGCAGCAGCCACAGCCACCGTCACAGCTGCCGACGCGGACACCTCGGCCGCCCAGGCAAGCGCTTCCTCTAGCGCCGGCACTCTGGGCAAAGAGCTCTCGCTGGTCGCTGTCCTGTTCGGCATCTTGACGGCCGTCGCGTTGTAAAGCTCCCTCGCGCGAACGAGCGAGCGGTTTTGTACATATTTTGTGTGACGTTTCGAGGGGAGGAGCCATAGACCGCCAAGAGGTCTTTGCATCGCAAGGGGCTAGACAAATATCGAGGACACTCAATCCACGGACGTTCCCTGCTTCTCACGTAGACCGGCCGGTGCTACGGCTAAGTGTCATCTACACGCCATCGTAAATTTATCTCCACCCATCTGCCCATATGCATTGCACCCATGTTTCACGAATCCAATACGTTGGCTGAGGTAGGTCAGTGATTATTGTCAGTCAATGAACCCAGTCTCTGGTCCGTGCAATACGAATAGGTGGCAGAAGTCAAAGCTGCATCGCTTCTCTCTCGTACATATTCGTCAAAAAATCCAGTACATACAGCGCGAATGAGTCGAGGTGGGCATCCTCTCTATCAAAACATCCATGGTAAGGCTGGGTGCTTCAAAGGTCTCTGATACGAACATAGCGAATGTGATCCGAGTCGGCGGAACAGGAGATAGCACAAAAGCTTTGGTAGGTTGTGTAGGGTGTAAGCCTATGCCCGGGTGGGGGCGGCGGCGTGCTTGAAGAACGACGACAGCGCGCCGAGGGGGTTCTCGCGGACGGAGAAGTTGTCGACTCGCCCGCTGTTGCCGGTGACCAGCTTGAGGCTGCCCATTGCCAAGGATAGGGCGTCGGTGGCAGCCATTGCATCCGTCGCAGCCTTTGCTGCGCTCACAGGCGACGGAGACTTTTCGTTGAACTCGTCCGCTGACCGTCGAGATGATGGTGCGTAGGCCGGAGTCGACGAAGTTGCGGCGACGACCTTGAGCTTTGCGACTCCGGTGACGACAGCCGCCAATTTCTCAGCGTCAAGCCGGGCGGATGGACCTTCGAAGGCAGACCAGAAGGATGAGGCCAGGCGGTCGGTGATGCCCTTGGACGACAAGTCTTGTGTCGCAGTCGAGGCTTTCGTCTTAGGCTCGACGAAGAACTTCGGTCGCAGTTGTGCAGGGACATTGGCCTTGTCCGCAGCGGCTTCGCGGGCGAGCCTGCCCCAGAGTTGCATTCGGTACGAGTCCATAGACCGGAACGAAAAGGCGTTGTTGTCGACCCACTCGTTGAAGGTGGACGACATGTCGCGGGGATTACCGGCCAGTCGGAGGTTCGTGCCTCGCGCATCACCATCATTGAGCGCAGGGTTGATGTTGACTCGAGGCAAGTCGGCGATGGACTTGAGAGTCGGAGAGGGTGAGGACGGTGCGGAAGACGTCGTAGATGACTCGGGCAGGACCAGGTCGGGAGTGAGAAGATGATGGCAGATGGTGGAGCCGCCGCCGCCGAACATGTTCTTGTCGCTGCCGCCCCAGAACGCAGACGAGCCAATGGAAGAAGACAGGTCTTTGCGCGTGTTGAACGAAGGAGTCGCGCTGCGCCGGGGTAGTTGGGCAGGGGTGGCCGCAGGTGCGGGTTCTGACACTATATTCGGCAAAGCGAGCGCATTTACCAGGGCTGGCGATGCCGAGACGGTCTCGGCCGATTCGGGATGAAGCACTTTCATCGTGTAGGCTTTCAGAGTTGCGAGCTCACGTCTGCCACGATGTCAGCATCGATGCTGATGCCATAGGAAAGAGATGACGTACCTCAAATCCATGTTCTCGTTCTTTGCCGAGACAATTTCCGTCTTCATCACATCGATGACATCGTCACGTTGCTTGATGTGCTCCTCCAAAGTTCCGATATAGTCTTTCCGTCGGGTTCTGAATGCACGAGCGCTGAGTTTGTTGCGGAGCTGGCGTTTCTCCTTCGAGCTGAGCTTTTTGTATTCTTCCGCTGAAGGTCGCCAGGAGTCGTCCTCGTCTAGGTCTTCGTCCTCCATACGTACGACGCTTGAGACGCCGCCACCCTTTTTGCCGCCTTTACCTCGGCCGGCACTGAAGATGTCGTCAAGGGGGACAAGGTTATCGATCTTAGCGTCGAGGTCGGGGAAGCTGAATGAGGAGCCCGCACGAACCTCGCGCAAAGGACTCGCTTCGCGGTCGTAATCACGAGGCTTTGCCTCGATGGATCGACTTGACGAATGTGAAGATGTGCGGGGCTTGCTCGGACCTGCTTGATTTGCGGGAACTTGCGGTGCGGGCATCGGCGTGTTCTGTATGACCGCAACGGGGCTGATAGCGGCCGACGATGTAGACGTGGAGGCCTGAGCGGGCGAAGTGGAGAACACGAGCGAAGGCTCGATGGTTGCAGGAGCAGGAGCTGCTGCTGCACCGGTATGCATGCCGAGCCCTTTCTGGTAGTTCAAGATGTTGAGCATGAGTTGCTGGAGCGCCATCTGCTGTTCGGGGGTGATAGGTCCGAGCGTCATGTCTGGCGTGGCGGGTACAGCGGGTTGGGGTACCGCAACAGGTTGAGCGGCCATCACAGGGCTGCTGGCGCCCGAATCTTGGTTCCAGCCGAACTCCATCGGTTCTTGTTTGATTACGGGAAAGGCATCGCTCGGTCCGGCCATGGAAGGGGGGAGCTTGTCGAAGCCAAAGTCATAATCGAAAGTGTCCAAGGGGTCCGCCAGCGGGTTGACGACCGCGACTGGGGAAAGGGATGGGTGAGGAGAAGGGGTGTGGTTGGGAGAGATGGTCTTGGGCGAATGCGCCTGAGACATGAGCGCCGTCCACCCGTACAGAAGGTCAAAGTCAAGACTCACTGTAGAGGTTTCGTGATCCGACTCGAACGAATCAAAGTTGAAGAAGTCGAGACCGGCGTCCATGTCGATATCGAGCAGTTCCTTGGGGAGATTGGCGGCGGTGGCGGCGGAAGCAGACGAGTTGACCGCGGTGGTGGACGAGGAGGCAGTGAGAGAGGGTGATATGGCCTCCATGGTGACCATGTATACCGTGTTGGGGAGCAGTGCGATGTGAATACAAAGGGCGACGAGATGAAGTACAAGTCTGAGAGAAAAGAGTCAGCCAAGATGGTATTTAAAGGTGGGGAGGCCGGTGGGCACCGCTTTGATCTAATCGCACGACCAACACGAAAGGAAGCACGATGAGACACGCCTTGGCCGCACGCCAGTGGACATGCGCCTTGGGGCAGGCAGTTCGCGTATCGTATCAGGAAGTGTGTGGGTGTGTTTGAGGATGTTTGGAGGGATGAGGACGTGGAATGAGGACGTGTAAGGATAAGGGGAATTGGCTTACCTGGACGAGACGTCACTAGGGTCCGTACGATGTCGCCACCTCACTCCATCGATCGAATGAATGTCGGAATGTCGGTATCGACTCGTTCTCGCCAAGGGTTTGTCGCTATGCGTTCAAGTGATGCGCTACTATGTCTGTTGGGCGGGTGTGAAGAGGTGAATGAAGACGATGTGGTATTGCCCCACCGAGTCGGGGTTTGGTTTGTATTGCGAAAGGGTGAGAGAGAGCGAGGGGGGGGAAAGCGGAAAGGGGATCGTGGCGACCGAGCCCGAGGTGGGTCCGTTCCTAATGTGCCCTTCCTTTCTTTGTAATGGAAAAGCTAAGCAGGCTCCCTCCGTCGAAAATTGTCGGCCGCACCGTCCGCCGTAATATGCTAATGCCTAACAGATCCGAGTGGTCGTGTCGAGGATCTCGAGACAGCTCTGGAGTCGCGCTGCGTCAGAAGCAGAAGGGCTCGGAGTTGAGGCTCGGTCTCAGGCCTTGGAGGGCAGAAAAGGCGGCGGCGGGGTGGGATGGCCGATGTCCTCGCCGCCGAGACGTGTAAGCGTTCTGTCCGGCAAAGGCCCAGAATCTTCCGCTTGATAGGTCATTAGGCTTTTTACCACGTCACGATTAACATCTAGGGCGGAGATCGCCGTTCCGTTGCCCTTTGGTGTCCGCACGGACTGATGGTACCTGTGTTGGGTGTTGCATGATGCGGTTTCAGCAGCCACCCCCCCCCAAAAAAAAAAAATACCGAGAACCATTCTCCCCTCTCAATGGCAGCAAAGGATCAGTTTGGCGGTCATTCAAAAATGAGGCAAGTAGAGTCAGAGTCATCATGTATGACCGAGGTATGTCAGTCTTCGACTTGTCAGATTTCTGGGTGACCGCAGTATAGAGGGGCAGCCTCGACGGTGGCGAGGCACGAACTCCATCATCACCTGTGCCCTACACACGCCGCATCGAGCTTCTCTCCAGCCTGAGGCTTCCAGATTCCGAGGAGGCTTTACAGCGACCATCATCCCCGCTGCAAAGCACCGGTGTGCCAAGATTCGGCGATGATATCCTCCGGCGAATCCTCTCCCACTGCTCGACGCCCACTTTGGCTCGCTGTCTCTGTATCAGCCGCGGGATGTTCCAGCTGGCGGGCTGGTTTCTGTACGAGACCGTCGACTTCAACATCGATCAGCTGTTTGGTGGACAGCACAATGAGCAAAGTCAGCGCATGTGTCAGACGGTGGGTTGGGATGCCGCGGACGCATGGCAGACCAAGCGCAGTCTCCTCGGTCAAGCACGCGTCGTCTACACCTCGGTGGAGCACGCCCACCATCCCATCGATACCTGGTCGACATTCACGGCCCTCTTTCCTCGCTGCAAGATACTCCATCTGCTCGACTGTCGGCAGGCGATAGGTTGCGATCAGAAAGACTGTCGATTCTTTGAAGGGGTGGCCGTCGAAAGCTTGGTGATACACGTGAAAGATTCGCAGGAGAAACACTTCAATTCAGATTCTCTGGCTAGTCCCAAAAGCAACTACAGGGCGGGACGTGCCATTCTTTCCAGTGTCAGAGCTCAAAACCTCGTTATACTCGTTCGCTCGCCACTCGCGAAGGTCTCCGATGACCACATTTGGATAAACTCGGCCGTAGTAGCTGCAGAGCCGCCAGCCAAAAGGTCACGACGAGCCAAAGAGAAACGTACCAAAGAGACCCACCTCGTATTCCTCCGGGCGTCGCCAACGATACCCTGGCGAGGCCTGGACAGTCTCGGAGAGGCGCAACCCCATGAGCCGCCCCAAGCACGACCACAAGCTCTGATTCTGATCGTGAATCTCATGGCGATCTGTCGCCCAACCTGCCTCAAGGTCGTCAACTTGGAGGCTTTCGACGACCCTCCTAGCATGGGAACCGAGGGTCCTCCGCATCGTCCCTTAGTCGAGAAACTCATGAGCGAGGAACTCGAGCGGAGGAGAAAAGCCATTCCAGGACCCATAGCAGCGGAGTGCTGGACCCAGATACCGCTGACCTACCTCAGCTTGGACGAGTACGAGGCGTCGATGCCCTCTGGAGTCTTGCCTCGGAGATTATGAAGAAGCGAACGAGGGTGTCCTCGATGCGATGCCCCAAGGCGAGGATGTGGACTTTGTGCCCCGTGAAGGATGAGAATTGGCACGAAAATTGGTCACATGCAGCTATGCAGCTACCCTGCACTGCTTCCCACCCAAGCCCGGACATCGTCTCTGCTGAACAGGCCTCTGGTCCCGGGATCCCTCAGATACTCGCGCATAGAGATGAAGGTGAGGTTGTCGACACCGGCGAAATCATGTGCAGAGTGACCATGATCGTCAAACACCATGCCTGTCTGAGCATTGACCACGAGAACAGAGACGTCGCTGCGAATCGAGGCGACTTTGCGGATATATCGATCGAGACCCCGCCGCGACAGGGGCAGGATGAAGTCGTCCCTGGCCGGAACTCCCAAGACCAAATCGATCCGGCGCACACTGGGCGCAAGACGTGTGGACTCCGCAGTCCACAGCAAAGCTAATTGCTCTGAGTCTCGACTGAGCAGCCGCCCATCTGACCAGATATCCTGGAGTCGGGATAGGCACACGAGTCTCGAGAACGCGCCGAGCTCCGGCGGACAGTGGGGACAGCAGATGCTCGGAGCGTCGAGGACGAGCGTGTCGAGCGCCATGTTCCGGAATACGCGGCAGTTGATCCTGCTGCACATCTCCAGTCGACCTCTGGGACACCCGTACACGTAGAGTGTCTTGCAGTTCGGCAGGATGCTCGCCAGAGGGGGATTCAGGCGCCCGACGGTGTGCTCGTGCCACCAGGGTGTGAGGATTGTCCGCACGTATCGAAGCAGGCGCATTTTGGTATTGCGCTTCCGTGGCTTGCCCCTGAACGACCGCTGGTGTTCGACAGCACGGTACCCCTCCAAGGGGCTGATGGACCGCTGGCGTGAGTCCCGCAGGAAGCTGGTGGGATGTAGCTTGAGGCGGCGGTATAGCTGGGATCCGGCCAGTTCGAAGAAGAGGCTGTTGACGCGGAGACATGTTGCCAGGGTGTGCTTGTCGGCGTCTGAGAAGACCCTTTCGAGGATATCGGCGGTCAGGATTGGTCGAGGTCGAGGACGGCTCATATTACTGGTCGGTACAGAGAGCTCGTAACAGTACAGTGGTCTGCAAGAGGAGATGGCGCTCGCCAAGTACAAGCAGGGGTGTCGCGACTCTGTCTATGGGGTTTAAAAGACAAGGAGAGAGAATCTGGACGAGGCACGCCAGCAACGACCGTTTGCCGGGCGGCGCCCTGCATGCGATGAAGCGGCGTCTATCACATCCAGTGCCAGCGATCCGAGCATCCGGAGTTCAGCCACATCACTCTTGTAGTTGTCGCCCTGTCCGGACATGGCAAGCCGGCTTGACCGCCTTGGACGCGAAGGATAGGGCCATTGCGTCCCATCCAGTCTTTCATGAAGTCGAGCGTATCAGTAAATGGAAAACTTGAGAGGACTGGAGATCAGAAATGACGTTACGACACAGATCAGATCATGAGTGGCCGCTTGGGCAGCCTTATGGGGCATCAGATGAATGACATGACGTGGCAAGCAGAAATAGTACAAGTGAGGGTGGCGATCATGATGAGATGACCGTAATGACTTCCTGTTCTCCAGAACCTATGCAAGACGACCAGAATACACGTTCCCCTGAACCAAGCTCTCAAAGCTTGACATTGGCAGGGCGGACGATTTTGGACTGCCTCGTCAGCATTTCTGCGTGAAAATGATCAAGATGGCTCACGGTGTCCGGCACACCAGGCAGAGGGAAGCTGGTCGCGAACTTCATGACGTCCTCCTTGAGCTCGGCGATGAGTTTCGGAGCCTCGCCCTGGCCGTGCTCGTAGGCCTTGATGAAGTCCTTGAGGAGCTTCGAGCCGGCCTCCTTCTGGGTGAGAAGCGAGATCTGGACCACGCGGTGCAGGAACTCGGCGACCTGCTCGACGTCGGCCTCCTTCATGGAGCGGGAGGTGAGGGCAGATGCGCCGATTCGCACACCACCGGGCACAAGGGCGGACGTGTCGCCGGCAACAGCGTTCTTGTTGAGCGTGATGTGGGCAGCGTCGCAAATCTTCTCGACCTTGGAACCGGTGAGACCGATCGGGCGCAAGTCCCAAAGGATGAGGTGGTTCTCGGTGCCGTCAGTCTGGAGCTTGTAGCCGTGCTTAAACAAGACGTTGGCCATGGCGGCGGCGTTGGCTCGGACCTGCTTGGCGTACTCCTTGAATGCAGGGTCAGCAGCCTGCTTGAGCGCAACGGCGATACCGGCGATGGTCTGGTTGTCAGTGTTGCCATCATGCTCGCAAACGAGGGACTGACGTTGTTGTGGGGACCACCCTGGCACGCCGGGAAGACCGCAGCGTTGACACGGGCCTCGAGGTCGGCCTCCTTGTCCTTCCTGAAGAAGATGAGACCGGCACGGGGACCACGAAGGGTCTTGTGGGTGGTGGTTGTAACCACATCGCAGTACTCGAAGGGCGAGTTCTGCTCGGCGGCGGCAACGAGACCCGAGATGTGGGCCATGTCGGACATCAAGTAAGCGCCCTGGCCATCCGCAATCTTCCTGAGGCGTCCGTAGTCCCAATCACGGGGGTAAGCGGAACCACCGCAGACAACCAAGCGGGGCTTGAACAGGTTGGCGTTGGTCTCGAGTTGCTGGTAGTCGAGGAAACCGGTCTCGGGGACGACGCGGTAAGGGAAGGACTGGAAGTAGATGGAAGAGGCGGTGATCTTCTTCTTGGCGGTGTAGTAACCGTGGGTAAGGTGACCACCATCCGGAAGACCGAGACCCATGATGCGGTCCTGAGGGTTGATGAGGGCAGTGAAAGCGGCAAAGCTGATTATCAGTTTGCATTACCCAGGGGTCGGGGGGTACTCACTTGGCAGTGGAGCCGGAGTATGGCTGCACGTTGACGCCCCAGACCTTCGGGTCGAGGTTGAACGCCTTCAAGGCTCGCTCACGGCACAGGTTCTCGAGGATGTCAATGTGCTGCTTGTCAGCAGGGCACTGTCTTGATGCGGCTGCACTGACCTCGTTGCCACCGTAGTATCGGGCGCCGGGAAGACCCTCGGAGTACTTGTTGGTAAGGATGGAGCCGTTGGCCTCCATGACGGCGAGAGAGGTCAGGTTCTGCCTGTCAGGCGCGATCGGGATAGCCGGAATGTACGACATACCTCGGAAGCGATGAGCTCCAAGCCTGAGAACTGGCGCCAAGTCTCATCCTCGATGATCTTGGCGACCTCGGGGTCGGCCTCAGTCAAAGGGGCATAGAGGACTTTGTTCTGCACTTGCTCAGCAACAGTCCGATGGGCAGACGGCGGAGAGGCGACTCACAAAGTCATTGGGGACGGGGATGGAAGACGACATTCTGACAGCTGCTTTGGCGAGCGGTGTCGATCTGATGAGCGATGCGGGTGTGCGAAGAAGAGATGAGGAGAGGATACGCGCTGGTCTGGGCAACATAGACCTTGACCTTTGTAGAAGATCAAGAGAGAGAGAAGGAGAGACGGGGTCGAGTCACGACCCAGCGACAAATTTCGAACGGGGTGCCTGAGTGGTTTGGCAAGAAAAGACCCTGAATTCAAAAACGACGACTCGGGGCGCGTCGGAGTCCGCGATGTATGGTGTTGTTCGAGATGGATTTGGGTCGAATTGTGCTTTTGCTGACAATCGCAGAGAGGGAATGAAAACGAGAGAACAGAGGGGCGGGCGTTGACTCTTTTAGCTAGTCGCTCATGCAGGGGGCTTTGTGGAAATGGCGGAATGCCGTGCAGTGTCTGTTGGAAATCAGTCGTGTCTTATCGGTGGTCTGTTTTCCAATTTCCTGGCAGCGGAGCAGCCAGCACGACGAGCGGACCTGAGACAGCTTGGTCCGATACCTGTGTCCAGCATCAGCGGGAGCCTGCGACGATCCCATGCGAGTTGACTGCATGCATTGAATGGCCTGGGCTGAGTTCCCAGTATCACCTGGAGCAGGCTGAGGCTGATGGGGACCACGCGACTGATATTACCCGGCGCTCGGCTCCGAGTCTTTGAGTTGGTCGTGCATTTCGCATCACATCCCATTCTTGACGACGGCAAAGCAGCATCAGCATCATTCCAAGGGTCTTAGCGAACTGCCGGCGGCTCTCGATCTGTACATACAGGGCACTACCGTCTCTTCAACCTCGTCGCGCCGAGCCGAACACCGTTCTTCGGTTTCTCGGATCGCGGCAATGGACGAGAGCGATGAGAGTGCTCTGTGTAGCCGAAAAGCCTAGCATAGCCAAAAACATCACGCAGATCCTCGCCGGAGGGAGATACGAGACTGTGAGAAGCCGTGGCTGCTGTGACCAGTCCGCCGAGTAGCTGCATTGGCAGGAGCTGACCCATTCAGCGACAGTCGGGCCATCAATATATTCGCAACTACGATTTCGCCTACCGACTTCCTCCTCCGCTTGGCGGTGCAGGAGACGCAGACTTTACCGTTACTTCTGTCCTTGGTCATCTAACCTCTACCGTGAGCTGTAACAGTGGGCAATGGATCAACGCTGAACGACAGGATTTTGGCGAGGGTTACAAGCAATGGAGCGCTTGCGACCCATTCGCGCTTTTCGATGCACCGATCCTGACGTTCGTCGCCAGCGTAGGTGACTTTAGGAATATCTAGTCATAGTCCTGTTGACATCTCAGGATCTTCGTGCCGTCGAACGGAATCTTGTCAATGAAGCTCGTCGGGCGGATCTATTGATGATCTGGACTGATTGCGATCGCGAGGGCGAACACATCGGTTCAGAGGTCGTCGCCGCATGCAGAAAAGGCAATCCCAGGATATCAGTCAGTAGGGCTCGCTTCAGTGCCATCATCCCTGCGTGAGTCTCTCCGATAAATGTCTCAGTATGACTGCTCATGGTTCCAGGCAAATCCACGCAGCATGTCGGGGAGCAGGAGCTTTGGACATGAAGCAGGCAGATGCCGTCGCCGCGCGGATCGATCTGGACTTGCGCATCGGGGCTGCGTTCTCCCGTCTGACAACAATGGGCTTGCAGAGCAGGATCCCAGAACTCGACGGCCAAGTCATCAGCTATGGTACGCTCTACTACTTTTATTCATGCTTTTGCGGCTCATTCTATTAGGGCCTTGCCAGTTCCCTACACTAGGCTTTGTCGTAGATCAGTGGAAGAGGGTCCAAACTTTCTCCCCGGAGCCTTTCTGGTACATCTACGTGGCCATCGAGAGAGAAGGAGACGGGCATGATGACGATTCGACTGTCGAATTCAAGTGGAGGCGTAATCACCTGTTCGACATGGAAGCGGCCATCTTTCTATACGAAATGTGTGTGGAAGAGCCGGAAGCGACTGTCTTGAAGGTGGAGACAAAGCCGACTAGCAAGTGGTGTGTATTGGGGTTCGGCTATGGCCTTGGCCAGGCTCATCTGACAGGAAACCATTACCTCTCACGACTGTCGAGTTGCAGCAATCAGGTTCTCGCTTGCTTCGAATGACGCCAAAGAAGGTTCTCGATGTGGGCGCTGTCCCAATTGCCCTGTACTTGCTGAGTCCCAGGTGGCGGAGAAGCTATACCAAAGAGGATTTCTTAGCTATCCCAGAACTGAGACAGATCAATACGACAAGGCGTTTGACTTCCATTCCCTGATCCAAAAACAGACCCACAACCAGACATGGGGTCAGTATGCACAGACGTACGTCATTCATCTCACTTGCTGACTGACTGACATCAGGCTGCTGGATGGCGCATTTGAACGCCCTCGAAACGGACGCAAGAACGATAAAGCGCACCCCCCAATCCACCCGACTGCCCATGCCGGCGAATTCCAATCTGACGATGAGCGCCGAGTGTATGAACTGGTGACGCGGCGCTTTTTGGCTTCTTGCTCATCGAATGCCCAGGGAAACTCGACGACAGTGGAGATTTCCATCGCCCAAGAGCTCTTCTCTGCATCTGGCAAGTATCTGATTGAACGCCCCCAGCCTTGCCATTGACCGTCAGGCTTGGTCGTCACTCAGCGCAACTATCTCGAGGTCTACCCGTACGACAAGTGGGCCTCCTCAGCTCTTCCCGACTTCCAAGAAGGCGAGAAATTCATGCCCACGACCACGGAACTGAAAGAAGGCTCGACGTCCTCTCCGAGCCTCTTGACCGAGGCCGACCTCGTCGGTTTGATGGACAAGAATGGCATCGGAACGGATGCCACTATCGCTGAACATATCGCAAAGGTCATTGATCGCGGTTATGTAACCGCCAATGAGGCGGACCGGACCAAGTACCTCGTTCCGTCAACCCTGGGTATCGGATTGGTGGAAGGTTTCGATAAGATCGGCTTCGACAAATCGCTCAGCAAACCTCAACTCCGGGCTGAGGTGACTCGTCCAGTCAGGTATAACTAGGTTGGCACTCATCTTCAGACTGAAGAACGCATGGTCATGATCTGCAACGGGGTTCGAGGCAAGCAGGAAGTATTGAATTACACGATCGATCAGTACAAGGAAGTCTTTGTGAAAGCCAAGAGAGAATTCAACACAGTCGTTGACGTAGGTCATACTGGCGGACTAGTCATCCCTAATGTCCAGAGCGTTAATGACTACCTTCATGGTCAAGGCGAAGTGCAACAGGCTCTGCGTGCGGCAGCAACTCGTGCCCGAGGTGGACGTGCTGGGAGAGCCGGCAGGGGTGGCAGAGGCGGTCGAGGAAGAGGAGGAGGACCGGCTGGACGCAGACCCCCAAACGACGATGACGACGAAGGAGGCCACGATGGCGGAGACCCGCCTCCTGGTGGGGGAGCTATTGCGACTTCGCGGGGACGAGGATCTCGCAGCCGAGCGAAGACTACTGCTGGCAACTCGTCCAGAGGCCGAGGTGCTACAAATGCCAGACAGGCGAGTGCGATTCCGGATTCGCGGAACGATGAACCTCCTTTCAAGAAACGACAAATAGAGCAAGGTGCGTAAACAGCCAACGCCTTACGAAGATAATCTAAGGGCAACAGATCCTTCTCGCTCGCCATACTTTTCCGGGAATCTAGCTTCTAAGCAGTGCAGCTGCGGAGAGACTGCAGCCCTGCGTACCGTCATGAAGACAGACTCTCCTAATCAGGGACGGCAATTCTACACGTGTCCCAAATCCAACGATGAGCAGTGTGGCTACTTTGTGAACCTAATTGGTCTGCTCTTTCGCCTTGCTGATCGGCAGGAATGGGCAGACGACGCTACCGGTCCTGCCGCACCTAGACCCAACCCCAGACCGCGCGCTGGTCAAGCGTCATATGATCCGGTAAGCAATTAAACCTCCCTTCTGGCTACCGATCTCATCTCAGCCGTTCTCGAGGGCACGCTCCGGTGTCGGTGACCCAAGATGCTGTGAATGCGGTCTCGAAGCCATCATGCAAACCGCCAATAAGGCTGGCCCCAACAAGGGTCGCCGATACTGGTGAGCCATTGTGTACGAGGGGTCAGCGATTTACAGTGCAGGTCCTGCCCGAGTAATCCGAGGGCGAAGTGTGAATACTTTGAATGGGACGATGAAACACCCGGAGGGGACCATACCACTCGGGCGGAGAATGAAGCAATTCATAGTCGGGGCTCTGGAGGCGGACAAACAGGAGGTTAGTGCCTGCTCGAGCTGTTACGAGAAGCTGACTTGTGAGAATGCTTCAAATGCGGGCAACCGGGTCATTGGTCGTCCGCGTGCCCTAACGAGGGGCCAGGAGACCGGCGAACTCGTGTCCAGGACCGAAACAGAAGTTCAGCCCCTACTGGAGGCGGGTCAGCTCCTTCATATTCTACTCAAGGCTGATGGCTAGAATGCTTCAAGTGCGGTATGAGCGGTCACTGGTCAAACGCATGTCCCAACGAGGGCAACTCCAACGGTGCCAAGCGAGCACCGGCGAAACGTGGCAGAGGAGGCAAGAAGGCGACGGGCGGTAGGGGAGGGGGCGGGGCCAAAGGTTCGGGAGGTGGGTCATGACCCACCTACTCCTGTGAAATTCTGATCACAAGAATGTTATCGGTGTCACGAGAAGGGACATTGGGCGAGCGATTGTCCCAATGCGCAGTAGTCAAAATATGTTGAAGAAAGTGATCGTCAAGTCAATGTTTGTACGCATTCCGGTCAATTAGAATCTAGATATCCAGCACATCGATACCCTACGAATCCGGTGACTGCACTCATGATGACCCATCGACATGGTCCATGCATTTGTATCTGATCTAGCACTCACACAAGTGGACAAGTATTAGCTGCTGAGGAGCGGTACAAGACAAGATGTAGTAGCTTATTGCCCATCCTCGGTGGGCTCACCCGAGAGATCACCAGAAGATGACTCCCCTCGAGCTGACAGATATTTCTCCCATTCTTCCTTCTTCACGCTGTAAGTCTCTTTGCCAATCTCTGGAAAGCTCCTGGCTTTCACCTCCCGCACGTACTCGCCCACGGCTCTGCGCATTTCCTCCCCGATCCGCCCGAAATGCCTGACAAACTTGGCCTTGGCCTTGTCTGCCACTTGATCATACACGCCCAACACATCGGTGATGACGAGCACCTGTCCACTCGTAGCGGGTCCAGCGCCGATCCCGATCGTCGGGATGTCGAGGGACTGCGTGATGTGCGCTGCAAGCTTGTGCGGGATAGCCTCCAGCAGGAGAGCGAACGCTCCTGCGCTCTGCATCTTGTGAGCGGTCTCGTATATGTCGCTAGCCTTGTCCGCGGTGCGCCCCTGCACGAGGTAGCCGGACAGGGATGTGGCGCGCTGCGGCTGAAGACCGATGTGCGGGATGACGGGGATTCCAATGCTTGCGAGCTTTTTCACGAGCGGAATGATCTCTCTCCCGCCCTCGATCTTGACGCCGTCGACCTGAGCCTCTTTCACAAGCCTGATCACGCTTGCGACGCCCTTCTCTATCGATGTTTCGAATGATCCGAACGGGAGATCGGCGAACACAAACGGCATCTTGGCGCCTCTCGTGACGGCCTTTGCATGATGGATCATCTCGTCCAAGGTGATCATGGTGGTGTTCGGGTGACCGAGAGCCACTTGGGATAACGAGTCACCCACCAGGACCATCTCCACGCCCGCTTGCTCGGATAGGAGAGCGGTGGGGTAGTCGTATGCAGTAAGACAGGTGATTGGCTCGCCGGCCTGGGTTAGCTTGTTGAGATGCGCGATAGTCGTTTTGGGACGGGCAGGAGCGTACAGGGGAGGCAGGTCTTCGGGACGAACACTCAGGCGCCGGGCTGAGGTGGAGAATGATCTTTGACCATGTTTCGGACTCCCTGTCGATGTGGACATCGATATAGGCGAACCAGTCCGATACGTGATGACCTCGTCGCGTACATCGCTCGCGGTCTCTGGCAATAGCTCAGCGACAGGAAAATCGGACAGCCTCTCGAGCAGTGCTTCGTTCACTTCTTCGGAGTCCTCCCCGACGAGGCGTCTCACTCCGCGTGGACGAGGAACCGCCTTCCCCTGTGGCTCGTGCGGAAAGAGGTCACCCCAATACGCCTTTCGTGCATCGTGATAAACCTGCTTGCCATGGCTCTTCGCGTATGTGAAGCGTTGTATCTCCCCTAACAATGAGCATACTCGCTCAGCTTAGCAATGACTAACCATTCGAGCAGCAAGCATCCATGACAACGTGACCGGACCGCTTCAGAGGAGGCGCGACGAGCCGAGGCCAGGCATAAGCTTCCGGCCTGAGCGCTGGCGAAAGATTGTCCAAGGCAGCGAGTGCGTGGGTCGAAGGCCGTGGAGAGGATAGAGGAACCATTTCGTAGTCTCCACCCTCCACCTCATGTAACTCGCTTTTACCTTCCAGTCTGTCTTGCTCCCGCTTTGTCTCCTCCATGCCTATGCCTCCTATTCGACCTTCGCCGCTGCCCTGCTTGGCTTGAGGCCGATGTCCTCGCGCCACAACCAGATATGTATAACCCACATCCTCCTCCCCTCTTTTGGAATGCTTCGTCCGCCGCACAAAACTTGGCCGTTGCAGCCTTTGCGAGAAGCCACATACATCGTTCGTGGCAAGGAGAGGGCAAGGGCCATCATGAGGACATGGTGCGACCACGTGCAGGGGCTGTTCCAAGTCGGCGAGGGACAGCAGAAATGAGCGAGCCGACGAGACTGCCTCCCATCCAGAGGGTGTGGCTCTGTCGATGAGAATGATGTATGGTGTTTGAAGCCCTAGAAGATTGCGTAGATAGACCTTTCTGGAGGATGATGTAGGGAGCGTGGATAGATGGAATGTGGATAAAGCGATTTGAGGAGGCTATACTATTCAGCCTCCCTCTCCATCGCTGCACACGAGATAGGTGCTTCATACCTTTGACAGATCGTTGGGCGTGGCTTTGACGGTGAAACTGGACCGCAGCATATCTGACGGGACATCTGTCGGTGAGAATACGATCCAGATGCTCCGGACAATACTTGCCTGCCACCAGCCGCTTCGCAATGGCAGCCCCAAATCTAGAGGCATGCGCGAGTTGTACCTCGGTTTGCATGCCGCGACTTTCCGCCATGTCTGCTGCAGCCCTGGAGTGAGCCGCTGAGCGAAATGACATCTTTTGACCAACCACATGCCAGCGCCGCTTCCGCTTGACAGCTCTATCATCGGACCATCATTCCACCCCGGCGGTAACCTTTTGTCCAATTCTTCGAGCACGTTGCGTACGGCCGCATACTGACCGGGTAGTATTGCAGCTGCCTTTGCCAATGATACCTCCGGTGACGCCGGTAATTTCGACTTTCTCGGCGACGAGTCGAGCATATCGAGAAACGAGCGACGGATGTCTTGAGGTGTGGAAGCTGAGTGTCAGCGTGCAGACTGGGCCAATTGTGCATCGCTGACCTCGTATCTCTCGCTGAACATTCTCAATGAGTCTATCTGGAAGCGCCACGATGCCAATGCGCTTAGATCCCAGCACCGTAGCTGGGCTCCTTCGTTCGAGCCGAGCAGCGTCCTCTTCGTGTGGCCAACCAGTATCGCTTGAGGCAGTATTGGCGGCTCTGCCTAGTCGACTCGGACCGGCCTCGGCATTCACACCGTCCCCTCCCAGGGGAGGAGAGGCCGACTCCGAGTTACTCAGATTTCGCTTTCGTCGACTCACACCGGAGCGGACATTGTCAAGGAAGGGGATGTATGAATCGTCTACCTCCACCGACGTCGATGGTAGCACATGCTGGGCAGTAGCAACACTTCGTCGAAGGGTCTGAGAGCGATGTAGAATACTTGCCGGTAGACCCAGCATACCGCTACATGCACGACGCGCTCAGTGTCGGCGAAGAAAAGGTAGAAGTACGGTTGTGAGATGTCCGAAAGCTAATTGGGAGTCTGAAATTGGGATTGCCAGGCACGGGCAGTCACGTGCATGCTAGGTCGCCGATCTTTACACTCGTTCACAGCGACGAGAGGTTGACGGTGTCACAACACTTGTAGGAGATCGATGAATGAAGATGGAGAAGAACGAGGAGAGAGACGGCTACCCGATGCAATACCTCGTCCTGTGCGACACTCTCGAAGCAGCGCCAAGACTGAGCATTATCGATCCCATCCAACCGACGCCGTGGTGGTTTCGTGATCGTCATGCCGCTTGAAGACTCATGGAGGTGTTCAGCGGCTGTCAGAGGCTCAAATCTTGTATGCAACAGGTCGCTTGTTCGGATATCTCAGCATGAAAATTCTGCGTCGGATCTCAGCGGACCATAGTCACAAGGGTCGATGATATCGACCTGAACGATCCTGGACAGCCCTGTGCCGGACCTCTCGCATCTTCAAAGTAGGACCGTGGAATAGTGCTTCGCTTCAGAACCGCTCCCGGAGTCAGACACGACTTCGCCCAGCGAGCTGTCTCGAACGGCCTCAGCCGAGATAGAATGGACACCCATGACGACAAGAAACTCTAAGAGCTGGGCGAGCGGGCGGCTGTCCGACGCTCCTCTGGGTCATGCCATCCTCGAAGCACCCGCGCGGGCGACTGGCCACGTCTCTTGACTGTAAGCCAGTCCGCTGTGGGTTGCAGATATCGGGGTACGGACGGAAAAAGCGGAACAGCAACAAGCCCAGCCGAAACCGCCTAAACGGCCGCCACCGAGTGCTGATAAGATCATCCATTGGGGCATGTTGTTGCGCCCGTTGTTTGCCTTTGCTCCGATTACGTTTGTGGTGGCTTTCCACCTCCCTTGGCATATTTTTCGGATCGTCATCTTCTGTCTCAATGGACGGTGCATCGGGATGTAAACAACGGCGGAAGGGCAAGCGTGCTCGAGGACGGGCTGAAACGCAGCTCCTGGAGGGGACTTGCCATCGACGACTACAGGCTTGTATTCGTGTTTGCGATCCTCAAGTCCATCTCATCTTTCGACATTTGTATACTCATATCGGATCCTCACTCGAATAGCACACCGGCTCGTCCCCCTCCTGGGACCAAACAAGATCGACATCTCGAGACTCGAAATCGACGTCACTCCTCGACCAAAACAACTTGAAACGACCCACTTGCCGAGTCTCCCTCGATCCGGATCACCTCATCGAGTGGATTCATTCGTCCGCAAACTGGTCTGCTTGCATCACCCGGTAGCAGGAGAGCACGTCGCTTCCAATACCGATACTCGGTCACGCTTCCGCCCTCGAAAGGAGACAAAGACCGGCCTGGCCTCGAGCACAGCTCCTCGCTTGGGCCTCTTTGATTCTTCCGTTACCCCTTCTCACCCCCCAGCTCTTGGCACTGTGACATCTCCCATTCCTTCGGTCTAGCCCGATATCCCGTGTCATCACAGAGTATCAAGGGGTACCCGAACCCTTCATCAAGAGAAGGCCGTCACCCTCGAACAAAGTCTCAATTGCCGCGACCAACTTGATCCTCGGCGGTCCGAGCCATCTTTACGTGGTCGAGCTCTGTACCCTCGTCATACACAGAGAGAGAGATATACAATCACAGCAGTTCTCTGAGCAACATTCATTCATACATACAAACATCTCGCGGACGACCTGTACGCTTTCGTTCTTTCGGTCTTTTTCTTCGCTTCGACGTACACACACCCTCCTTTGTTCCTGCTCTCACACACCCGCGCGCTTCCATTCCTTTGATCACCGACTTGGCCCACAACATCGATTGCAAAGGACAGATTCTTGCGGCACTCGTCGCGACTCGTAACCCAGCAATACAAAAGAGCCGCCGGTACCAGCAAACTCTGCCCGCCTTTCGCATCTTGCTCGTTAGCTCCAGAAAGATCATTGCAAAGATGGAAAAGCGTAAGCGCAGATTGTCCTCCAGAGACTGACAGCTGACATACAGGCACCGGTCCCAGCATCGTCATTCCCCCCTCGACTCCACCCCACGGCTCATCCTACACGTCCGCGACGTGTACCACTTCCCCCACGAGTTTTACCCCTCCCACACCACCCCATTCGACAACAGACGGAGCGTATTTCTCGCCGCGTACCCCGTCCGCGCCGACTCATGAGCCATTGATTGTCATGGGTGGGCGCGTATCACGGCCCTCTAGTCCGGACGCCCCGGAGAAAAGCATGAGCATCGAAGTGCCGGCCATCGTTCTTAGTGTGTCTCTTTTAGCTGGGCAAGACTGAAGTAAGGCTGACATGTCCAGCGGAGCCTCCGGCATACACATCACTCGTCTCCTCTCCCTCAGGCAAATCGCACATCTTACTACCGGCGGTGCTTCTGCCCATTCCACCTTCTTATCCTTCGGATCCGTCATATGGCCCCGCTCAGCTGTACTCTCAGACATTCGCCTCGTCCTTTTTGACAAATCGTCCACAGTCTTCGAGTTGGACCACAACCCTACGAACGCTTTTGCTACTTGCCGTGCTGGCCCTTGGGGCGTGGCATCTCTACGCAAGCATGTGTTTCGAGCAGTGGGAGGCCACCTTGTGACATCGATACTGCCGGGACATCCGATCACGAAACGACATCTTCACGACCTTATCACGAATGGACACTGGAAGCTCTTAGCTTGACGCCGATCGCGCAACTGCTATAGCGACGATCGTTCTCCTTCGGTTTCTCCTCGACTTTTTGCATCATGCATAGGAATTAGCATGAGCCGGACTGCTTCGCCCCGTTCTCGTCGAGGGCTGACTGTGCTGACCAAGACACTGACCCAGGTATGCGCCCCCAAGCTCCTCCTGGGGATGAGCGCCGTTTCAAGTCGCCGGCCGGCGACATCCACTCATCGGCCTCCTTGAATGGCCACATCGAAGACGTGCAACAATTATGGCGTCGCTCGTGGCTGGAGGCCAAGGCGTCTACGGGAAGCCCGAGAACGTCTCGATTGGGTCCAGGGGGCCGGATGAGAAAGGGACTCAGCTTGGCCCCACTGGTATCGGTAGGTGCTCCTTTTGGGTCGCTGGGCTCTCCCAACACCAAGTGCAGCTGTCTGACTCGTTCGAGCGCTGATATCTTGTGTCGAAGCTGGATACTCTCTCGGGTTAGAAGGTCTTCCGGCTCGTTGACAATGGGCGGCGTCGCGGTGTGTCGGCATGTTCGTGCGCAATGATTTTGGTGGGACAAAGGCCTTGGGGCTTGCCCTTCGTGAGGGCGAGTGCGTATATATCAGAGCTATCGTACGTGTCTACATACCCACAACAATTCGTCCCCACGACCACACAACTCCAGAGCACTTCCTTCTCCATCCACTACTCCACGCACGCCCTAGCCGCCCAAGAGACCATTGCAATTCGCCATAAGCCATTTGCATAACACAACACTGCTCACAAATACAGCACAATGTCTCAACGTCCTCAAGATCTCCTGTCGCCCAGCTCGGCGTCCAGTCCACGAGGGTCTCGCGGTACCATGAAGATCCAGTACGTGACCGTCTTCCAACAAACAGATTCGTGACTTACCCTTCAGGAAAACCAGCGTTATCACCTTCACAGCTGGCTGCCCTTCTGAACACTCGACGCCGTTCCATGGCACCGAAGAAATCTTGTCAGAGGGTCCCTGGAACTCGGTCTGCGGCCTGATTATCGCTTGCGACGATACGGAATGTGAAACGGCGAACGCCTGGGCAAGCAATTATTACGACGCCCCGGCAGAGGGTAATGCCCGACTTGCCCTCGAGGTGCTCATCAAGAATGGCCGAGCCGAGGCAGTCCCGACGGAGTTGATGACCGCCCTCCGCACGTGAGTAGTTGAGCAGATTCTGAGGGGCAGCGCGGGTGTTGATCTCGATAGCGAGCATGGGGATAAGATGGAAAGCCTCCCCAGCAACGTTGTATGGGGTGGTCCCAAGACCCTTGCTCCGGACGACACCAAAGGCGCGCACAGCAAGTGGCTCACTTCTAAGGGCAGGACTTTCGAATTGCACGTTGCCAATCCGTCCGAGCAGGTGGTTGAGACTGCTAATCGTTACCTCGAGGAGTAAGTCACTGGAGCTTTTCTATGGGTTGCGTGCTCCCCCGTGGCGCGGCTGACACAGCTTGCAGGGAAGAAACCTTCCCGTTCACGTTGACCAACTATGACAAGAGCGCAGTGCCGCATATCACCGTGCCGGCCACGACCACCCGTGACCAATCGCGAGGAAGGGGTGGGAAGCAAGGTAGCGGGAGTCGGACCAGGCGGATGGCCGAGAGCTTGACGCGCCCTTTCCGCTCCAAGGACTCGTCAGGAAACTCCAGCCCCTCCAAGCGTATCGTCCCCATCGCCTCTGATCGATCCGGTGCGTGCAACTTGATCTCCTGGAGCCTGCTGACGGTGCCTAGGGTCCAGTGGCACGCATGAGTTGCACAGCGACTCCACACAGCCGCCTCAGCTTAGCACTGAAGGGGCTGTGCACGAGTCGGGAGGCTCATCCGTCCCCCACGAGCTCATCGGCGATCATCCCTCCACGCTGGGCCGTATCCACCGCCGAGGCGCCATCAGGGATGCGGCTTCCTCTGATCGTAGCCGGATGACGCCAGCTCCTGGTTTGACGCGGCAGTCAACGAGCTACCCTCAGACCATGTCTACAGTCCAGATGCCGCGGCGTCGTCTTCCAACAACTTACGATGACGAGGAGGACGAAGACGAGGGGACCCAGGACCGCCCGGAGGACGAAGAGGACTCTGACTAGCCCCGAGGACCATAGTCTTGCCCTATTTCTCCACAGCTTTGACGTAGCGAGTCCAGGTTATCGACGTGAACGAGATGCACGAGTGCTTAGGAGGTCGGGCGTGTAAGAGGAGCGCTTCGCGAGTACCTGCTGGGCCGAAATCTTCTCATAAGTGGAGGGTGTTGTTGATCATGGATGCCTTATACATACTCTTCATCCCTGTGCTTCGAGACAGACTCCGCTGGTCCGAGGTCCAGTCTTGGATATCAGTGTACCGAAGATCTTCGACGGCGGCGATTGGCCAGCATGAATGGCTATTCTGATGAAAACTACTTGCCCTTCTTGCTGGACCCCTTGAGCATATGGCGGGCGACTTGTAGAAGCTATCCCTCCGCGTCAAGGATGAGCTGTGCGGTGCAAAATGCACGGCACTTCTCCTCGTATATATATATGCCGCTCGTGATATTATGGCGCTGCTGAGAAGTACTGGGCTTCGTAAAACGTGCTTTGTTTGCTGCTGACTCGTCGCCAAAGGCGGGCTAACACCTGGCCGCCGTGCCGATGGTCCGTGCGCGGGGAGTAAAGTCGAGTCGACATCTGTCGGCCGAGCGAGTCAAGACGTCATAATCAAAAGGAAGCGGAATATTCCAGGCAGATGTACTCGACCGCTACTGCTTACTCCGTGACCGACCCGGTCAAGTGGTGTTCTCACCGGCGGAGCTGGGTACGTGGACACCCCATGCCAACGCAGGCGCAGGTCTGACCTGAACCCCGTGCAGTGCTGACACACCGCTGGTGCGATGATCGATGGGCAGGAATAGGGTGAGGCAATGAAAGGATGATCGTCATTCGCTCTGCTGAAACGATTGCATGTGCGGTACTCCGAACTGACAACCTTTGTGGCACCCATCGACCAGTACCTCGGCCAGGGGACCTGCAGCGCCCCGCGTACGGGTACGAGGGCGTGACACCTCGGCCAGCTGTCATGGCGAGGAGACCGCTGGGGTGGCCGGCCAGGGGCTCGCGGTCTCTTCAGTCTGGCAGCCGACCCGTCGTTGCTCCGTGCGCAAAGAGTGACTATTTGTCAGCATATCACCTGGCCCAGTCGACTGGCGGGCTATATAAGGCTTTCAGATGGCACAGAACGAAGGATAACTTCACTCACCCACCTCCTTCTCACAACAGCAGCAGCAACAACGACTCCTTGCGAACACCACAATAGCACTTCACCCGAAAATCGTCCGAAAAATAGATAAACGTCATGGCCGCAGAAGTCTCATTCCGGTAAGAGATCACTGCACATCGATGGCTACGCGTGCACTTGACGCTGATGTGCCCAGTTCATTCAACACTCTTGGATGCGACATAGCGTGCCCAAAAGGACACAAGACGACTTTGTGGTTCGACAAAAAGACCGGCCAGACGACGCCGTTCACCTCCATAGTCGGCGGCATCACCAGGTGTTCTGCCAAGGACTGCGACCGCGACTTTGTTTTCGGCATCACCAAGAAGACGGAAGACACAGACGACGAAGCTTCGACGGCGTTCTTCGCGGAGATCCTTCGTAAGAAGCAAGGCAAGGAGGACTACCTTCCTGCGCTTGCGGCACAGAAATTGCGGCAGTGAGTGTCACAGTGCAGCCACTACAGTCGGCAGGGATAAGTTTGAGCTGCTGAGACTGACTTCGGTATAGGACCGGATACCTCGGCGAAGATGGAGACGACGAGAACATCGTCTGGCTCGGGCCGAAGACTTGCGATCCCTCCGATGCCACTCGGGCGATGAGCAACTTTATGAATGGCGATCGCGACAAAGTCTACACGCTGAACATCTCCAAAGTCAGCGCCGATGTGAGGCTCAAGTACACAGCCGCAGACGAAACGTGAGCGAGACGACTGGGCATGCGGAGTGTACGCTGATGCAGTATAGAGACCCTTACGAGTTCGTCAATTTCGACAGGACGCGTATGCCTCTGACTTTGGTGCCTCCTGCGGATGCAGACCAGAGCCGCTCCAACTCGACCGTAAGAGGCGGGCGCTCCGGCCGTCGCCGAGACAGGTTCTTAGGGCACTTTGGCATTAAGAGCAAGAGCAAGAGCTCAGAAGATACCTCGGGATCATCTGCTACGGAAGAGAGGCGGGTCCTGACGACCGCCAGCGTGGCTCCTTCGACTGCTCAAGGTGAGCACATTCTGCTCATGAACCGGATGAGAGTAGGCAGCTCATATAGCAGCGGGCATCGTAACGGAGCTGCCTGAGCGCCGGATGACACTCCGCCACGAGCTTGAAGCCAACGAACCGGTGACAGAACTGCCTGCTGGACAACGCGCATCTACTTCCACCCAGTCTCACGCGAGCGGGACACGCCAAACGTCGTTTATCCCCTCAGAGGCGACGCTGACCAATATTGCCAGGCGCAGCGTCTACACTGGCGCCGAGCTGCGCAGCGATCTTGCCAGTATTCTCAGACGCCGATCTAGGCATATGATTGGGGAGCGAGACGAAGAGGACGAGTCGGAAGAGGTTGATGATGAAGATGAAGAGTCCAACCACGATGTTTCCGAGATTCTCGACAGTTATCGTTGACTCGAGCGAGGGGTTTGAAGGATATAAGCCGTCGAGGGCCACGGGGAAATATACAGTAGCTTGAAGCATGGAAATTACTGAAAAAAAAGTACACTACACCTTCGCACGGAGCATCTCAGCATGAGGCTCACTTCCTGTTGCCCACCTTTCCCCGAAGCCCGGTCCATTTGCTAGGGATACATCGCAGTACAACTGTCCGTGAGAGGGAGGATATGCTGTCTGATCACAATGTCCATCATTAATGCCACTCGGACTACACCGCCTCAACAGCCTGCTTGCGCCCTCCGAAAGCCTCAAAATCAAGTCCGAGAGCATCGAATTTCAGACTACGAAGCTGCACCGCGTTCATGAGAGAGCTGTACTCTCTCGTATCCGGCATGGGCGGGATCGGGATATCGTTTAACCGCGGGGGCGTCGAGTTGCGCAACGGTGTCCGCACCGAAGCACCGGAGAAGCTTGACCGATTAGATCGTGGGGACGCCATCATGCGAAGCATGCCTTCGGGCGAAGAGAATCTTGACTTGGGGGTGGAGGCCACTCTGCTCACCGGCGAAAGGTCGTGTGCCGCTGCTTCACTGGGGTCGCGCAGCGTCAGAGAAAGAGAGGGAGACATGAGCATGGTTTCGGTGACGATTTTGTTGGGCTCATCGACGGATCCGACGTCGGGTAGAGGAACAGCAGGCAGCAAGACCTGGGTCGGGGCCTCATTGTCCAGAGGTGTATGGGGCTGAGATGAAGATGTGTCGGTCTCGGATGATGGTCGTGACTCGGCAGAGTGCCAATCGTCAGAGTCTGGTGTCCGGCAATGGTCCTCATCAGGCGTCGACGATGTTGTCGCCGTCGCCGGCTGGTTGACATCCAGCGCTACAGGTGTCGGGCGCGAGAGAAGTGGTCCCATGGAGATCGGACTGTCGGGAAGATCATCACGATCACCGATCCGATGTGAAGGGAGAGAACCGGTCGACATGCCCATCATCTCCTGCAAGTCAAAGCCCATAGGATAGCGCGGGACGACACGCATGATGGTGGCTCGTCGCGTCTGCTGCTGTGTCGGTGGCGATGCGCTGCCGAGCTCTACGTCTTCGAGCGAGAACAGAGAAGAGCCGTCAGACTCGGAATCTAGGTCCATTTCTAGGTCGGGCAAAAGGGGCGGGTCGATGCTCGTAGGGGATTGCACAACCGGCGAGAACTCCATCCGTCCCACCGAGGACACAATGAGCGGGGGCGTGGGCCCGCGGGCTGACCCGCCGACATCGACTTCCGAAACTGTAGCAGCATGCTGAGTTGGCGCGGGTTCGCGAGAAGATACGACTGGAGCATCGAATACACCGGGGACCGACTTTGATTTCGGTTTGCCCGGTTTTGATGCCTTTTCCGCAGTCCTGTACTCGGCTGGCAGGTCTGGCACTTTCGGAACAGCGACTCCTGATCCTGGTCCGAGCGACCGCTTCTTGAAAGCCTGGCTCATATTGCTGAGAGAGAATCGCTTCCTCAGACTTCCCTCTTCCCTCGCTCCAGCAGCGTCGTCTTTACGCTTCGTTTTGGGACCCGATGCCGAAGATGTTTCGCTGCTGGACTCAGTCTCATTCGACTTTCTCCTCTTTCCCTCCAGTACACCGGCAGTTGATTCGCTCCGTCCAGAAGAACCGGCGAAGAAGAAATTTTTGAGAGACTTCTGTTTTTTCAACCGATTGCTGTCTGGCTCGGTGTGAGGCTCGGCGCCCTTTAGTGAGTTTGATGGGAGAGGCAAAGGGGGTACTGGTGGCGGACGATGCTCGGACATCTGCGCAGTTTTGCTGGCGAGGATTGATGTCAACGACATTGCTCGAGATTTGCGGCGAGGGCTCGATTCTCTTGGAGGAGAAGGCGGTAGCTCTGGACAAGGCTTGTCAATGTCGCCGAGCTCGATGAACGAGTGCGCGTTGTCGATGCCGTCTAGAGGTGGGAAAGTAGCCGCTCTATTTGTCGTTGTTGAAGCAGTGGAGCGGCCAGAAGGGGGATCACTCATTGCCCGTCTCGTCTGAACGGACAACGGAACGTTCGCATCGTCACAGGTGGCGTCTTCTGCTTCCACTTGAGCATCTGCTACCTTTTGAGTAACTGTTCCGCCAGAAAGAGGCAAGTGACTCACCATGTATTGGGATCTTTACACTTGGTACAGGGATGCTTGACCCTCGGATTCGAGGGGGACTGAAAGGCTCGTTTGGCATGGCCTTTGGTCGGTTCTCAGCGTTCGCCTGCTCCTTTTTCCTCGGCATGACAATAGCACTCCCTGGTCGCTGACCCCCCCTGCGGAAGACTGGCGGCGGTTGCGAGAATCCAGGCGACATGCCACCCCAGATTCCCCTACTCGAACACGCTGAGCCGCCCGCTACACTCATGCTCAGCCTCTTTGCCGAAGGTTCGGCAGCTGAGGCCGTTTGAGCAGACGGCGGCTCAAAGGGGACAAGAGAAGCTCCTGGCATCGTAGCATGGAGGCGCATTGAATCGCCCTCCTCAGCAGTGAAAGAGGGCATCGAAGTCCGTTGAGGCGCAGGCGGGTACAACAGAACCGGCTCCGAATCATCTGCCTGTCAGCTCGAGAATGGGTCGCAGCCGCGTCGTCCTTCACCTTCCTCGGGAGGCACCAAGCGGACTCGCGGCAGCGTCTTGATCCTCTCCCAGTCGAGCTCATCTCCTTCAGCATCCTGGTCCTCCACAGTCTCCCCAGAAGCTCTTCCGTGCAGGTATGCCGCCTGCTTCATGACCTCCCCAAAGACGTCCATGGCACGTACGACCGATCCGTTTGGCAACGGGATTGCCGATACCTGCACGTTGCCAGGACCATTTGCCGCTGCTGGCGGGGCAGACCGACGCAGACGCCCGATATTGAAGATTGAAGTACGCTTCGGATCCCGCGGCGGCGGCATGGGGATACTAGCCACCGGCTTGGGAGGTGGAGAAGGGGGCCGGTTCATCCTTTGCAAGGCGGGTGCGTCAACCAGTGCTGACAGTGCAGCGTAGTCGTCTTGAAAGTCGGAAGGCATTTTGGCCAGTGTGAGGTTGATCGTCGAGCGTTCTCACGAGATCATGTGCTATCGTCCTTTCTGCAGGCGAAAGAGCGATAGCGACGAGGGGTCGTATAGTGCTGAGGCTTGAACGAATGGCCTTTTCCACAGAGCTTCCATCAAAGAAAACACCTCCCCTCTCTTGCCCGACGCGGCAGTATCGATGCGGGGCCGGTGCAGATTCGGTGAGATGCGCACGAGGTGAGACAGTGCCCCACAGCAGGACAGATGTTTGGCCCGGTCTGCGACTGTCTCGGCGAGAGGCGACGCAGGACCGTTGCGGCGCTTGCGGGAACACCTAGGGCAGCTCGTAATTATACAACGTGATGCGAAGGGTCGAAAAGAGTGTGAGGTCGTCGAGATCGACAAGTCGCCCGCCACTACAGTATCAACGAGCCACCCATCTCTTTGAGTCAATTGAGAGAAGAGGACGAAGAGAGGAGGGGAAGAAAGGAGATCGTCGAGCTGCCCACCTTTGCTTGCTCTTCACAGGCTTTTGGTACTTGACACTCGTCCGACGAATCTACAGGCGCTCAAGCCGCCGCCAAGGGGGACCAAGGGTGATCAAGCCAAATGCCCGCCTGCACGTTGCGCGGGACCGGCCTGAAGAGACGCTCGGCCGTCGATGCGCGTGATGAGCTGAGTTTCAGATATCGCACTGGCCGCTTGGTCTGACCGCGAGAAGACCAAGAGGGCAAGAGTGTCAATCGCTAATCGCTCAACGCCTCGTCGCGCGTCCCTTTGCACCTTCCTAGGGGGCCCCCTTCCAAGGTGTTCTGATCGGAGGACATGGCTGGTAGGTCGGCCGGTCCGGCGCCCAGCAGCATTGCAGTGCGCACCAATGCCCTCACTCTTGAGCTACGAATGCTCTTGTCCGCGTCTAGTGTCGTGATGAAACCGGCTAGATTGACTATTGTTGGCCTGTCGGATGGGGGATCAATGCGCGCTTCAAGTTTGTGCCTGAATGTGACTCATCGCCGTGTCGCGTATGACGGGCGAAAAGCGCCTCAAATCATGAAATTATTTTCGACTCACATTCCACCTTGTATATAGCATAGATCCATCTATCTCTGTCAGTTTTGAAGCTACAGGTCTGAGACCGCCACCAATCGACTCAGCGCACTCGATTACACGTAATGGAGCGCGTAAATTCCATGCATGAGGGCTCTGGGACGAGTACGGGTGAAGCTCAAGTCGGGCTGGTGGGTTCATCGATCTTCTACCTATTTCATGTGTTGCATCGCTCATATACAGTCCCCCATGGATGCTCAGCTCGCCAGAGTCGTTGCCCAACTGGCCCAGAGCCACCCCAGCGCCCTTCCTGCCGTTCTCAGCGCTCTGGGGATGACCGCCGCCTCCCAAGGCGGCTCGGAAGCAATCTCGACAGTGTCGGTCAGCAATCCTTCAACTATGTTGGCCTCCCCGAGCAACGTAGCTCAAGCTACACCTACCCCTGTGGCCCCCAATGGGTCTTACTACACAGAGGGGACCATTCTGAACGCAACGAACCCAGCTCGAGCCGAAAACACCCAACGAGGCAACTTACAGTCGGCCAGCAACATTCGAGCCGGTTGGGCCGCCGCTAGAGGCCGCAGGAAGTCTGCTTTTGGGCGTGCTACTCCTATGAACACCTCTACGCCCGAACCCAAGCCGTCAGAGGTGCCCCAGGCGGTGGAGAAGGCTGTCCCGGTCCGTCTGAGCAAGGATCATGACATCCCGCTCAAGAATCAGCCTTCGGGAGGTGTAAGCAAACTCCTCACCGCTGCAGAGTAAAGGCTCACTTCTGTAGCTCATATACATCCCTGCCGTCAGTATCTTGGCCGACAGCGCCCCATGGACCGAGCAGAAGCTTGAGGCGTTGCGCGAGCTGTGCCGCAAGCTGGATTTGGTTGGCTATCCCGTCTTCACCTATGGGATGGCCGCCGCAGACGTCCGCAAGGAAGTAGAGACGTCTCTGCCCTCTATCGAGTTCCTGGACTTCGAGGAATACGTGTAGGTTGCGCTGGGATCGCTGAGGGCAGCCCAGGCTGACTTGCAAGGTGGATCTCGGCCTCTGAAGATGGCAAGGCCCTGTACAATGGCCCTCGTTCGACAACCACGAGCGGCCGCCATCTGGATCGATTCTATGACGATGGCGGACTGTTGATGGTAGCTCATCGGTGGCCTTTCTTCGATACCCAGAATGAGAAGGTCTATAAGCGCTTCCAGCGTGAGTGGGAAGACATCCTTGATGACATAAACCAGCCCCCGGCCCCCAAGGCTACTACCAAGGCCTCCAGGAGCCGTGGGGCTGCTCGCGGAGAGGTGGCAGCCTCTCCCGCGAATGCCCAGCAAGCCCTCCGAAGACGATTGCCCATCACCGTTCGATCGGCCAAGTCGGGCGACCTGGCCCAGGTGGACGAAGAGGCTGTGGCAGCAGCCCCTTTGCCTGCCTGGGGATCCCTGGGACGCCCACTAGCCCTCTCCGTGTCCTCCGCCGATGACAACGAGGTCTTGTCCGACAATGAGATGATAACCCGAATGTTGGGCCCGGAGCCATCGGCCAGGCCCAAGACCCCACTGCCTGGGGCGCAGGGTGGTCCTGTGGAGGCCTCCACGCCCACCCCAAAGGCTAGAAAGACGCCCAGGTCGAAGCGGGCTCGGATTGAGTGTTCACCACTGTTTTCGAACGGCCGCGAAAGCGTGCCACGTCTTACTCGCAATTCCGCCCGTGCCGGCATCATCAATAACGCCGGAGAACCCGAGGCCTGATAGAGGCAAGTCTGCTCTATCTGCGCATTGTTGTTCCACTGGTAGATGTGGAGAATTGATCAAATAAGAGCTGAAAAGCAGATTCACCCAGTAGCGGTGGTTCGACATAGCCAAAGGACGATGGGCGGACGAGGTGGAAGGAGGCTTGTTCGGGGAGATGTTGGTGAGGCCGAGATGTTTGCTTTTCTTAGATCTTTCAACAGGATCTCATCGTGGACGAATGCAAAGGTTATTGAGCCGTTCAGCACAGCCTGGACAACCATCTGACCAAGTCCCATGCATGTGGAAGCACTACAGCCCAAGTATTTCCGGAAATTGCCTTCGAAGGATCTCATCCAAAGCTTCTCGGCACCTAACATACCGTCCTTCTCCCCAATCGTCCATTCCAAGCGTCCATGGACCGATTGCAGCGAGCAGGTCCCTCTGCAGGCTTGGTTCTTCGAGGTAGGAGGCCACGGGAGGCGGAACCTGCCCCAGGACGGGTTGTATCTCGACCATCGGATCGTCCTCCGAAATCCGTCCATCCTCTCTCCGCCCATAATCGTCCATACCATAGGCTGCAAAGCCTAATGGAGCCTGCGAGCTGTTCCCCTCGGTCCCGCCACCTTCCTGACCCGCCTGCGTGGCCCCATCTTCAAGGATATCTATCCCACGCAGCTCAGCGTCCAGCACACCTTTCATCAGCGGTCTTTCCGGTCTGCGGCCGCACTTACTGTCCCACCACATCAAATCCGGGCTTTGACCCCCCAGATCATCCATTTTGTGTCCATTCCAGTCCCTCACAGTGTTCTCAAGACTCAAATTGAGCATAGGCAGGTAGCAGAGGTGAAGACACCAAAGGTCAAAGGGGTTGTCGACGCTGAGTAGGCCCCTTTCCTTATAGCTGTCGAACAAGACACGATATCGGAATGTGCACCGCCACTGGAGGTCAAGCCAGAAGCGCTCTATCCTCTGATTCCTCGTTGATGGGCCTTGGATAAATGCATGATGAGCTACGCCTGAAAAGCAGTCAGCCCAAGGGCACCCAAATTGCTGGCGGTCCGAGCGCACTCACCTCGCTTTGCCTCCATGTAACGCTTTACGTCCAAATTCTCCTTCCCGTAGTCCCCTCTGACTCTGCTGGGCATCCCAAAGCGTCTCACAGCCTCCTCAAAGCTCTCAAAGACAGTGGCGGCTCGGTTGTTTGTGCTAGCCTTGAGGAAAACGACTTTTCGGGACTTGCCGTCGATGCCGCCGTGTATGACGATCTTGACGTCTATGAGCTTGTGATGACCGTCGATGTGCCACAGGCTGTTGGCAAATGGGACATCATATATGCGTCGAGTTGTTGTCCTGGCAAATCGTCGACGGGCCTCGTCAGAGTCAAGAGCACGTATTGCGGTTCGGACTTGGTCCCGCGGGACTTTGATAGCCTTTCTCTTGAGTGCCGCAAGGATCAGACGATAGCCCTCCATGCCACCGCCCTCTTTCCAGCATCTGTCGACCTCCTGAACATCAGCAAGCACCAGGCAATCCAACAGGAAGAAGGAAGGGGACTGACGGCCTGGATCTGCACGGCCGTCAGAGCGTCCTCGGGTGTCGCCACGAGTCCCAGAGCCTTCTTCCACCGTTGTATAGTTCTCCGCGACACCCTGAGGTGCTCTGCCAGCCGTCTCTCGGTCATACCAAGGCCCAATAGGTCCCGAAGCATCACCTCAGGACAGGGTAGCGGTTGACGGCCTTTCCTGCCGGTCTCGAGCAATCCCCAAGCCTCTGAGGCGCTGAGGCCGCCTGGCCTTGGCCCCAGTAGGGTCTCGGTGGTCCTGTGAGCAGCCTTGAGCATATCCTGGGTCCCTATGAGGCGTATGTGCAGGGTCGCAAAGGTCTGAGCAGGAAGGGCCATCTCGATAGATCGAAGATCGACAATAAGACGGGTGATAGAGCCGATATGCAGCGCCAGAGCGGTCGGGTCTCGATGGGAGGGGCTGCTGTTGACCCAGGCAATGGCCTCAGAGCTATACCTGTCGACATTAAGCGTGACATTGGTGATTTCGGCTGCTGAGAGCAAGGTAGATGTGCTCTGTCGGTCAGATTTTTGCCTTTCCCACCATGATCATTCAACCCTCCATGCCGAGCGCCTTCCACACGTCCTCCAGAGGTGTTCTTGGGGTCTATCGACGCGTAGATTGATGCGCTGAATCGATTGGTGGTGATCTCAAGGCCGTACGATGCATACGACGCGTGAAATATGGAATTGAAGATAGGTAAGAAGGGGAGGGTAAAAATCGCCACTCAAAATTGATTTTAGGCGCTATCCGCTCGCCATAGTCGCGGGGCTGCAAGCCACTTGTCCGTGACGCCGTCGATATGCACCGCGCAACAGAACATGTCACAACATGCATCAGACAGAGTGCAGTTACAAGATACGGAAACATGATCAAGAAGCAAGTCGAGCGATAGAAGTACTGGACATGATCAAGGTGTGAGAAAATGTGCTACAATGCCTTTGACCAACGGTGGGCCTTTTGAACAGCACGAGAAAGAGTGAAAAGCTAGGCCTTGACCTTTCCGATGACCGTGTCAGGCGCGTACTTTGAGATCGCGTTCGGAGGGTGGATCATGGCAAACTCCTCGGTGGCATCGCGTCCAGCGTACAGCAAGATCGCTTTGGCACCTCCCGGGTGATCATTAAGGAAGCTTCCTGTTAGCAGGTCACATCTGCCATGAACTGGCCCGCTCACTTCGTCACGTCGAGCACCTCCCCGTCAATGACGACCCAGCAGTCAGAGTCCTTGTTATGCTTGGCGACTTCGTCCATGGTGTACTCGGACTTGGTTTCGCCTTTTTGCTTGGCCTTTGGCTCGGGCAGCTTCTCCTGCTCGACCTGGGCAAGCGTGCGGTCACCCTCCTTCGCCGGCCCAGATTCGGCAGGAACAGCTTTGCCAGAAGAGTCGGATGAGCTGGACACGTAGCCGGAATCGACGGATTGCGTATCCGCGCCCGCCCAGGAGAACTGTAGGCTGACGTTCTTGGATGATGGGTCGACGCGGACTCGAGTCTCCATCAGGTGATTGGCGATTGTGCCAAGACGGTTGGCTGCACGCTCATTGGAGAGCTGCGAGAGCATGTATGACGAGGCCGAGTCACCAGCAACTCGCCCAAATACGACACAGCCCCTGGTAATCAGCATTGAACTGATCTCACTCGGAAGATGGCCTCACAAAAGAGAGCTACCTCCCAATCGATTAGCTCCGTGCACACCGCCAGCCAGCTCGCCACATGCGAAGAGACCAGGTATAGGTTTGCTTTCAGCATTGTGTACCGCTGAGTCGGTTCCGATTTCCAGTCCACCCATCGTGTAGTGCAGCACTGGCGTCTGACTGTCAGCTTGAACGAGATGAAGCATTTAAACTGACCATGAGTGCCACATGGTATACATCGTCCATCTTGAAATCGCCGCCCTGGAAGAACTGCCCGTCAGAGTGAAAGCCGACAGAGAGGGCGTTTTTGCACACCTTCTTCCCGAACGGATCGGTGCCCGGGTTCTTCGCGTACTTGTTATGGTCGTCGAAAGTCTTCTTGAGCACTTCCGGCTTGCAGCCGATTTCCTTTGCGAGCTCGTCACCGGAGTTGAATCTCTTCATCAACCCTCGTCCAACGTAGTGCTTGCAGTGCCACTCGATCTCCTTGCTGGAAGTGCTATTGAGAACCAGTCGTACGGGGAATTTGTTGTTCTCCCACATCTTGTTCGTCACATAGTCTCGGTGCTGCAACTCATCGACGAATCGGCTACCTGTGTTGTCGATCAACAGGCCGCCGACACCTCTCAGTGCCTCCGCAGCGAGAAACTTGACTTTGGCGTTGGGGTCTTTTGGATCGACGAGACCCGTCGGGTGAACCTGGACCTTTTCAAGATCAATACCCTTGGCGCCGATCTCCATGGCCATCTTGTGCCCATCGCCGGTACAGTGATCGCCGTTTGTTGTGGGCTAGCAGGTCAGTGAAGTTGGCGGAGAGAGACACGACTGACGAGGTCGTAGTATTCTGGCCTGTGCTTCTTGAGAAGAGAGTTCGGGGTGAAGTCCGCGGCATAGCCTCCAGTGGCGAGAATGACGGTCCCATGTTCAGTGTACTGCATCTCAGCCATTCGATAGCCATAAATTGTATGACACGCGTACCTTCTTACCGTCTTTCTCGTACTCGACGCCAGTAACTTTGCCGCCGTCTTGAATGCATCGGAGGACTTTGGCCTTCTTAAGGATCTTGACTCGATCCGGTGTGCTCTCGGCCAAATCCTCGAGCTAATTGTCAGCTGTTTTCGGGATGAAGCTGCGGGGAACTGACCTTTTCCATCAATGCATAAGTGATGGTCATCCCAGGGAATTGTTGTCCACCGCGATGGGTACGTTTCTCACTATGCCCTCCCAATCGAGACACCTTGGACAGATCGAGATTGAACTTCTCGACGAGCCAGTTGACGGCGTCTCCCGAGCGGTGTGTGAGCACCTTGATGAGATCATCTCGAGCCAGGTCTCGCGCCGACTTTTTGGTGTCGGCAAAACTGCAATAAGCCGGCAGCCCGATGTGAGACAATGAAAACAAACAATTTGGCTGCTGTATCTGGGATGCCAAGATCCTGGTCATTAGTGAAGGCTCAAGAGGCGACGAGGATACCACGCACTGCTTGTGCCTATAATGTCAGCTGAGAGCCCATCAAGAGCACATGACCGCTCACCTGAGTGCCAGCTCCGTTGATGCCCGAGGTAGCTTTGGTCGAGTTGCCCTACCAATGTCAGGATCGATCTGAACAGCCGGGAGAATCAGACCTACACCCATGAAGCTGTTCTTGTCGAGCAGGATCTGCCTGTCAGCGGCGATCTCTCCTTTGTAGGGACCAAGCTGCTCACGACATTGCCTCCGCGTTCGAGGACGGTGTGGGCGGCGGACAGGCCGGAGAGACCGCCACCAACGACGATGACCTTGGCGTTTGACATGGTGAGAGAGGTAGAGGCAATGCTACTAGCCTACGAGCGGTCCAGTACAGAGACGAGGCTGGATGATGAGAGGTAGAGGGATTGTTGTGTCGAGCTGAAAGACTGGAAGAAAGAACAAGTTGACCGGTACACAATAAGCGCGCTGCCTTGTTAGTGTGCTGTTTCTGCTGCTGTGCGATCGATATGACCGTGGATTGCCGATGTGATTTACCTAGAAAGAGAGCAAATAGGACTTGTAATGTCGAGAGACACGATGCGGGAGGCCAAACCCAATCTGGGACCACTCACCAGCCGCCTTTTCCATCCCACCGGCTACCCATTACCGGTCACCGGCTCACCCAAGTCCAAGAGGGGGGGATCAAATACCGGCCAGCCAACGCGTAGTGACGTTATAACAGCATTGCATCGCATGCCGCAAAAGGCCATCTCGGGACCTCAAGTCAAAGAGGCGTTCTAAAGACAGCAGCCAATCCAGGAGCACAGGCATACAGGGAGCAATGGTGAGCGGGACTTGCCTGCCCAGAATACCCAGGACAGACAGCATCACGGCTTTTCCAATTGCCGCAGCATCCACCTGGATACGATGACGGTGAAGCTGACGCTGCTCTTGCTCGTCCCTAACCTCTTATACACCCTCTTGACGACGGCACCTGCATCTCTCTCTTCTCCTCGTCGTCATCGTCCATACGCCCGCCGACATGATACCCTACCACTATCCCGTGATGGTGCGCCACATGTCCGACTCGCCCGACTACCCCTCGTTCTACATCCTCGAACAGGCTGTGACCGACAAGGTGCTGGGCGGGGGCATGCTGCTGGTGGCCGGCGCAGTGTTCACCTACTACACAGTTTGGGCGCTATTCCTGGTCAGTCTCACTTGCTTCTCCACTCGGATCAGAACTTGCACCTGCACGGCGAGCCAGAGCCTGCTCTCAAGGCTCAGCCTTTACTGCCTACCCACTGAGGTTACTTGCAGATCCCGTGCTCACTCGCAGCCCTTTCTACCCTCCGACTCTCCCCTAGTTGCATTCTTTCCAGAACGCATATGGGCTGTCCGACTCCCTCTGTTCCTCTTGCTTGCCGGTATCGCCGCCGTCTCGCTGTTCTTCGCCAAGGTCACTCTGGCAGAAGCGCGCAAGAAGAGGGCAAGGGGGAAGGCGGCATGAGGAGGTAGACTCGCATACAGCGCATTTCACACATGTACATTGCATACTCCGGGGCGCGGTCGTCCAAGACCAAGAGTAGGAGTTCTGCGTCCTCCAAGTCAGAGGTGCGGGAGACACTCGTTGCCCGCGCAGAGTGGATGAAGGACATCGACTGAGTCTGGCGCTGCCGCCAGAACTGACGGGACTGGCCTTTGGCGCTAGGTGCAGCTGTAGGCAGCATGCAGTACTTGCATTCGATGGTGGCTGGGCAACGCTGATGGTCGGCCTGAGAGATCCGAAAAAGTCGGACGCAGATGCGGCGTGCCAGACCGACGGCGTCTCACAGGACCGACGGCGTCTCACAGGAAGCTGCAAAAGTGGACAGCTTGCGCGTCGTCTCCACGTCTCAATTGCAACATAAGTGTGCAGAGTCTAGCGCATAGGCCCATCCATCAGCCATGTCGACCACCGTCACGCTCACTCTGCCCCACGGGTTCCCCGTGCTCGGCTTCGGCTTCTTCGCGCTCATCCTGCTCAACGCGCGTCTCTCTCCTCACGACCCTCGCGAGGAAAGACTGACCAGGCAGAGCTACCAACAAGTACAAGTCCTTCGCACGCGGAAAGAGGTCGGCGTGTTCCCGCCAACACTATACGTCAGCGACGCCGATGCCGCTGCTGATCCTGCCAAGCTGGTCAGCCCACCCCGCTGTATGTGACGGGGGAGAAGGGCTGATGGACAGAGGTATAACCGCACCCAGCGCGCACATCAGGCTACCTTGGAGTTCACGGCGTTTATCGTTGGCCTGCAGCTCTTCCTCGGTATGTTGGCTAGGCGGCGAGATCCGAAGGAGGTATTGACAACAGGCCTGTTCAAGCCCTTCACCGCGACGACGCTGACGGTTTTCTGGTGTCTGGGTAGATTCGCCAATACAGCAAGTCCCAGGCACTCGTCTCTGGCCCGCATCGTCTGACAAACAGAGAGGCTACATCGTCGATGCCAAAAAGCGCAACAATATGGTCGGCCGACTGCACTACGTTGGCCTGTACGGTACATTGCTCGGTGACCCCACAAAGTCCATCTGACCTGCAGGCATGACGTTCACCACCCTCTGGGTCGCCGCATCATGGACCTTCAACACGTACTTCTCGTCGCCTCAACATCGATCGCCCATCTGGCCAAACTAGCCCGCTCGAAAATGAGCAAACATGGCACTCTTGCATGCGCGATCTGTGCTCAACATATGGCAAAACAGGCCAGAGGGCCAGAGGTATCTAGAAAGAGGCCAAGTACAGAAGGTGAAAAGGCGGGGTATGAATGCTGTGAAAGTCTGTGTGCTCGCAATGCCATGCCATCTGAGACCGGAATATGCGTCGAGCGTGAGTGCTTCGTGAGGGGACATGATTGTTTCTAGTCGGGATCGATTCTTTGTAGTTGGCAAAGGATCCGGGAGATGTAGGATACTTGTTCGGAGTGCCGATGGTTGTGCCAGCCAAATGATCGAGTCGTCGTGAGGGGAGGGGTCGTTCGGGTCGTTCAGTCGTCAAAACACACGACCGCTCGTTATATCTCGTCAAACTCGTAGGCCAGCTCGCGCCCTTGATATGGGTTCGTGCCAGCAACGCTCTCGGGCCATCGGCTAACTGCCCATTGGTAGACGAATACCGAGGATTTCATATGCTTCTTCGACGCATACTGACCATGAGTATCACATGTTGCAATCATAGCTTGGGACTGACCTTTCGGTAGAACGATGTTTCTGGTTCGAAGGCAGGGTCGAGCAGGTAGTCAAGCATGACCTGCGCACATGGCAATAGCTCGCTTTCCGAGTAGGTCGAATAGTGAACCAGGTTCGGTGTCTTTGATTCAGCATCATACCTGACCTCTCTGGGTGAAGCTCACCCATTCGCCTCGGTCGAGGCAAAACCGAGCCAAAAACATCGCTGCAGCCGCCAGCATGCTGGGAGGGTAGGCCAGGAGTTTATGCTCCACGCAGCTGATCTCAATGAGGTACTTGGCGACTGTTCGAGTCTGAATGTCGTAACCGTCTGCTTTGGAGATTCGTCGAAGGAAGTGGAGTGGGTTGGGGTAGGAGAGGTCGAATTTGAGGGTCGACAGAAGATATCTTTCGGCCTTGAGGATTTCTTCTTTCGAGTATCCCCCGTCGGTCATGTGTAGGAAGTGATCGACTGATGGGCAGATAACTTCTTCGTACTTCGCCGCGACGAAGAGCGCAGTCAGACCGACGAGCTGGAACTTGACCAGAGAGACGATACGCTCGGTAAGGAATCTGTCGACTAGGTTGACCGCGATGAAGAGGGTTTCAGGAAGGAGGCGGAACTTGGAATGGACCTCGATCATCCAGTCCATGAGAACGCGTCGCATTGGCCATTGCAGCTCGCTCTGCTTGTCCATGTATACGGCGCTAGGCATTGTTTTTCGCTAAGAGTGAGCCTCTCCTCGTGCCTCAATCAATGTAAATTTCACCTCAATGGCCATCATATAGTTGAACGCATCGATCACGTACTCGCTGACCATCGTAGGGTCACCCTCATCTTCGGCGTCGAGGTCGGTCCACCCATGATCCTTCGACATTCGCTTAGGGCTGCGAAGGCTCGTGCCTTTACGACCGCTAGACAAGATCACCTCCTTGCCATCCTCATCATACAACGCCTCATCGTGGATGTCGGTAACATCGCCGCTCTCTTCAACCAACGCGGGCGAAGAGGTCTTCCGCTTTTTACGAACGGGGGCGACCTCCTCGACCTCATCGTTCTTGATGTTGAGCTTCCGCTCCCGCAGACGGGCTTGCGAAGGCCCCTCATTCGTTGAGGTTGATGCCGTCGTTGACCGTGATCGAGCCGGCAGTTTGGATTGGGGAACCGCTGATGCAGCTTTCCGCTTTGTGGGCTCCTTGGTCACCGCTTCCTTCTTCTCAGGCACAGTCGGAACGCTGCTGCGTGTTCTACGGACTGGCACTTGGGGTGCGCTGTCTCTGCTCGCGAGTGGCTTGCGCTCCTCCTTCGCTCCCAAGCCAGTCTTCTTGGCCTTGCCAGCATTGGTCACCTCGCCAAGAGCCGATCTCTTTGACGCATCCGTCAATTGCGAGCCTTTGGTGCCAGCGAGCAAGGCGGATGAAGTTGTCTGGGACGAATTTTGGCGCTTCATGACGGGAAGAGAAGATGAAGGAAGTGCGGTTCCCGGCTTGATCGAGGCCGTAGGGGCTGCTGATCGGGCTCGTGTTGCCAATGCGGCGCCTTGTGCCGGTGGGGCATTCTCGTCGATGCGCCTGGCGAGGCGGCGTGTCTGCATGCGTGTAGAGGGCATGACAGGGTTGAGCGAAGTATGGAGGTGACGTTCAGGGATGGTGTAGGGTGCCGAACGATGTGAGAGAGGTGCAAGGGTGACGAGTTGCGGTTGATGGTGGGAGCGGGAGGAAGAAAGGTGTCAGCTCGTGCAAAATATCATTGGCAAGAGATCGTGTTGAGTTAACGATGGGTACGCAGAGAGACGAAGAGAGAGAGGGGAAATGTCAAGTTGGAAGTGGGAGTTTCATGACTCATCGGACCGAGCGCGGCGCGGTCGCGTTGGTTGAGCGGACCCTCACACCGTATCAGGCAACCAAGCCCTTGATTGCATGCGATGGATGAGACAAGATGGATAGGAAATGCTGCTCACGGGTATGCCAGAAGCCATGATGCTGCGTTGTCCTGTGCTCTCTCTAGCCCGGTCTGCGTCTTTGTTTGTTCACAGTCTAGTTGATGAGCGTTTGACGCGGCAGAGAGTCGTGTCGATCAAGCCAGACAAAAAAGAGAGATGAATGATCCAACCCCTCTCGCCGCGTGTACCGGATTCGAGCTTGGTGAATCAGGTGAACGAGACTGAGAGCGAATGTCGAGGTTGAAACGAGATGTCAATCACCGATGAGCATGTACGAGCGAGCCTCTCTCTGGTGTCGTTGAGCATTGAGATGGCCCTGCATGCCCTTTGACCTTTGGGATGGAACATGTCAACCCCATCACAACAAGTCCCGTGACTCGGACACGCACACAACCATCCCTCGGGTCGGGTTTTGCGAATGTGGCACTCGTAAAATCAGTCGCGTCTCTCCGGCCCAAGCCGCCCTGGAACGCACCGCCGAGGATATGGTGCGACACGAAGAAAGTGCAGGTAGAGACGTGTCGTGATTCCGTGAGGCAGGTACTCCGCTATACATCCATGGTCACGTCCCGTCACGACGTGTTGCCTACTACTCCGCAGGCAGAAGGAGATCACCATGAAGGGACCATCTAGCAGCGATGAGCCATATCACACTATATCTAGCGCGTTCGCAAGCACCCGAAAACGACTTCCATCGTACCGAGCATCCAGCAATGACGTGCAGTTCACGCCCTCTCACGTGCCGAGGTGACTCGGATCGAGTACGAGGGAGTGCGGAGTAATGAGTGAGACCTTGTCCGACTCCATGACGCACGAAAGGTCTTTGATAGGTCTCGTGTCGCGTAGGTCCGACCTGAAACACTTGCTCGCCTGAACGGGTCTCTGCTGTTCACTTCAAACTAACTCACGTTCGGCCAAAGACCACTGGACAGCAAGAGGCTTCAACATGCAAGAGGAGAGCATCGAAAGCGGAAAGGAGCATTGATGAGTCTAAGGTCGGTGGCGAGTTTGATGAGATCAGCATTTCCTTCAGAGGCCAATCACACGGCGGGGGTCCGTTCACCCAGACCATGTTTCACCTATGCGTTCACGCTTTTCTGTCCGATGTCTCTCTCAAAGATCTCTCATTTCAGCGTACCTGGTCACCTCACTCGCCACTGACTCCCATAACCTATGACCAAGCGCGCCATATCCTTGACCACATCGCAAATCATTCAACGTCGAACACCTCGATCCGCCAAAGGATCGTTGGACAACTCGGTCACACTGCAAATTCCTGTGATCGACAAATCGCTCTCCTCACCGACAGCATGAACTTCATCTCTCTGTCTGCAAGATTCCTCAGCGTTGCCGTCGCTATGGCAAGCATGGCTGACCCGACCGCCATGCGTTGGGCCGGGCTGGTCAACTTCTTCCTCATCCTCATCACGAGCCTCGTGTCTGATTTCAACGACAACTCGGCGAGTGCTCCCGCTCGGTCTTAGTCTAGAAAGCTGACATGCAAGGCGATGGTCGTTGGTCTCACATATCTCTCTGGCGTCTACATCGCCCTTCTCGGATTCAACGACGCGTACACACCTCTGCCCTCGACCGACGAGAACGAGAAAGCCGTTGATTCGCCTCGCCAGCACCGCAGGTCCCTCATGCGGTGTCGGACTGGGTCAGTCAGCTCTATCGACAGCTCAGACTCTATCGATAGCGCAGATTCGGAGGATAGCGATCAGAGCAGCGAGTACTGGGGGGCCGTTTCCGTGGGCGAGGAGGACGATGTCAGTGCTAACGCGTTCCGCCCATCGAGAGTCTTGGCCGAATTGAGCCCAGCACTAATTCTTCAGGATCCTCTCCTCGAGCCTATGACTCTGAAGTGGCGACCGACAACCATGTACGACGACGACACGCTACAGCGAATGGCTGATCTGTCCGCCATGCAGAAGTATCTCCGGACGCTTCTTGCGAAGAAGCGCAGACGGGCGGCATAGAGCATCGTGTTTCCGTTTCATCTTTCCTTCCCCGGGCGTTTGTGCGCATACCACAGCATACACGATGAACAGCAATCCTTCAGACATGTAGCACAGTCCTCATGCATATCATGTACCGCCTGAAGGCATCCATCACCTTTGACGTCACTTCTCCCTTCGACCGTGGGAAAACGTGGCATCGCCGCGTGCACCGGTCCCCTTCATCGCCGTGCCGTCACCGCTCAACGCAGTACTAAGGAGGTTCCTTCATCTCGACATTGCATCCCTACAAAAGAATCCACTCTCGCAGAATCCGGGCCTCACAAATACGACAGCCAGCATGGACTTCATCAAAAAGTTCGCAGAAGAGGAGATTGAGAAGCAGCGTGAGTACAGCTCTTCCAACAAGTCTCTGGATCGGCCGATCAGTTCGGGCGAAAGCAGAGCTGATGAGCTGTAGTCGGAGGCCAGCAGGGCGGCCAGCAACAGGGCTACGGCGGTCAAGGTGGCTATGGTGGCCAGCAGCAAGGCTATGGCGGTCAACAAGGCGGTTACGGCGGTCAGCAAGAGGGGTATGGGCAGCAAGGGGGCTATGGAGGCCAGCAGGGCGGATATGGCGGCGAGCAAGGAGGCTACGGAGGACAACAGGGCGGCTACGGAGGACAGCAAGGGCAGGGCGGGTACGGTGGCGAGCAAGGCGGTTATGGCGGCCAGCAAGGGGGCTACGGGGGCCAGGGGGGCAACGAGTATGCTCAGACCGGTGGACCGCAGTACAACCGGCCTCACGGCCAAGGCGGTGCCAGCAGCGGTGGCCTCCCTTCCTGTGAGCCTCTTCAGAGTCGGACAGCCTAGCGTGTCTTGCTGACCGGCAGTCGACGAAGGAGCTGCTGTCCATGCTGCCAATCAGCACGCCTCGAACGGAAACGAGAACTCGTCCCTCTTCTCGTCCGCATTCTCCATGGTCAACAACATGGGCGCCGACGGTGACGTCGATGAGGACGAGGTTCAGCGCAACCACGACCAAGTGTACAACCAGGGCAACGCAGGCAGCATGTCAGCCAATGCTCTTGGTAGTGCGGCGGCGCTCCAGGCTCTCAAGCAGTTCACGTCAGGCCAGTCGTCCGGCGGCAGCAGCGGGGGTGGCATGCAGTCCAAGGTAAACACCGCCCCATCTGGCTGTCAAGCGTGCTGATCGGCTAGATCATGGGCATGGCGATGTCTGAGGCGGCCAAGGTGCGTTAGTGTCCATATTGATCACCTGCAGCTGACGATGAGATGTTCGATCAGAGCGGCGGCGCCGCCTCAGGCAACAAGCAGGACGCCGTCAATGGCGCAGCGGGAACCATATTCAAACTCCTCATGAAGAGCCAGATGGGAGGCTCGGGTGGCGTAAGTTCTATGCCTTTGCCAAATGACAAGGGTTGACGGTCAGATGATGGGCGGCAGCAACTCTGGTGGTCTTGGACAGCTGATGGGACTGGTAAGCTATCTGCCACCCTTCGATACCGATGCTCACAGACAGGCCAGCAAATTCATGTGAGCGATGAGAGGACGGATGAAGGAGTACATGCAAAACATACAAGCTCAATGCACGCTGTGATTCGGCTTGCTTCTCACAGCCCAAGTCAGGGTGGCGCGATGAAAATTCTATTCAAACATGAGTAATGGCTAAATACCTGGGCGAATCGTGTCCATCAGTGGCCTGGACATTCCAGGAAATGTTTCGGCGATCTCGAAGGCTTGAAGACTCATAGGCTTATTCTTGAGACAGAGTCGCTGACGGAACTCTCTGTGAGGCGATTTCACAGTCTGTTGTGACATGTTCGTAAAGCAGGACAGCTGTACCCTCAACGCTGGCGTAGCGCCCGTGATAACCCAGGCGCTTGAGGTCGGGATCGCTGACCTGCTTCATGTTGCCCGAGGTAAGAGCATGGAAGGTAACCTTTGAGAACGGGCGGCTGGTCCTTTCAACGGGGTCGATATGTAACACGGTGAAACCCAGAAACAGTTTGACCGGGCTTGTCATTAGTGAAGAGTCGCCTGAGTCGGGCCCTCTCGATTGCCCGGTCAACGGCTTGTCGGATGCGGGAATCATCAGCGACTTACGGCCGTTGGGATTCAGCAGCTCCAGCGTGAAAGGCAGGGTAGACGATGAGTTGTCCTGCTGATCAGATGGCACACCCGGTATCGGTTTCCGGGGGCTCATATACCGATGTAACTTTGCCCTGTGACCGCCATGCGCCGTCTGAGTGCTGCTCAGATCTGGCGGGGCAAAGAAGAAATTAGCATAGCCATCCGCTTCTAAAGTCTGAAAATCGAGCTGTAGGGAACGAAACTGTGCTGCCTTGTTCGTTCGAAGCCGCGAAAGATCTGAGGACATGATGTGCAGTTGAAATTCGAGATGCAGGGGCTCGAGATGTGCAAGGCCTTTAAGAGTGCGCTGCAGCCAGCTTCTGCACCTCGGTCAAGGCCATATCAACGGATAAGAAAGAAAAGTGCCCCGAACATACGATGTCAGCTCCAACGAGCGCTTTCCTTCCAAGCGGCGAAGGAGTTAGCCCTTTGTCCTGTCCTTTAGGGGAGATGCAAGGAGACACGCGAGGCGACCAGGGTATGAAAAGACACGATCTCGCGTGTGACTTCCTTCAGATCTGACACGTATAGCGCCTGCAAGTTCGCGATGCCGTAAACATGGAGAGTAGCATCGTGCTGCGAAGGCTTTGCTTGCTGATTCTTGAAACTCGCACAGTCAGCCGTGAGAATCTCAACAAGGTTCTGGGATAGAAAGGTCTCGATCCTTCTCGGTTCGCTTCGAGTCCATGGCAAAGTAAGCGAGGTGGAGACGCCTACTTGTGACCGAGCCAGGGGAAGAGACACATGCTGTGCAGGGAATGCTTCGCGTTAGGGCTCGGACGGTGCAGCGACCAGAAGGCGGGTGTCATGACTGGTCTTTCTGTATCAACAAGAAAAGCCCCACACCTCCAAGCAGGGCGTATTTCAGCTGAGGGAAGTCGTTCTTCCCGTTAGCGCGGGGCTGCAGAGGATCGAGCACAGAACATACCAATGCAATTGTGATGTACCCGATGTAGGGCAGGAACCTGCTCGTCAGCATGGTCCGAGTGGAAAGCACGACAACATACCCTCTCACTTTCCCAATAACATGCTTTCTCTCCAGCCATTGGATGCCGCCATACAGCCCGATGTCGTCCCCATCGTTGTTGTCACCTTTCGTAAGGAGAAGCTGAGTCGTGTTTCTGTGTATCGAGTCAGTGCGAACTCGACAACGACGGAATCACGAACGTAAGATGCGATTCTATGACTCGATGCACTATCGGCACATCCCCACCAGGGCTGCATTGTCAACACATTGCCACGAGCGCACAAGTCGGTACCGACACTTTGTACACAGTGATGTCTCCCACTTCATACGGTGTATCTGGTGGATTGATCAGGAAGAGAATGTCGCCACGGTAGAAGGCCGGCTCCATAGAGCCTCTGGAAATCAATGGGCTGCGACTCGGGCCAGAACAGCTGACATACGAGAGGACAACAACGATGGGCGATTCGGAGTTGGTTATTAGGCATAACGCCTTCCACATCATCAGGCCAGAGGTCACGACCGTCAGGAAGTTTAGAACCTGAAAGAGCAGCTGATGGAGTTAGCTTGGATGCGAGGTCGACTGAAGCAGTGAGAAGGAGCACTGACGCCCTGCACCCCCAGCTTCCGCAACCTTGCGATCTCTGCCCCAAACATGTTGCCGGCGCTGTGTCTGGCCTTCAGGCCCAAGGTATGTCGGGATCACAAGATGCAAGAGGACGCTATGAAATCATCATTCCTCGCTGGCAATCCCTGTCGCGTCGCTTCCGTTGGGATTTGCCACGTCAGCTGCGCCCTGATGGGAGCTGAGTTCCCGAACCGGTCACAGTGTCATTCCCCACTCTCCCTTTCACTCGAGTCGAGCTCTTCGTTCTCTTCTTCTCGTGCTTCTCGACTGCATCGTCACGGCAGCTGAGAGCGCATCATCCTTCCCCTCTCTCAGAACAAGCCTATTTTTCCCTCTCAACTGGCGATATCGCGGCACTCGCACGTTCCACCATGGTCTTGACTCCTGACCCGCCCGGCACCCCTCAACAGCCGACCCGCCCGGGCGTGGGAGCCCGTACCCCCAGCTCTATCGCCAATGAGCTGTCCAAGCTCGACCTCCCGGCGCCGAGCAACCTTCGCCTCAACACGCTCGCCGAGGCTCGCTCTCCGCTGTTAGCTGGAGACCCTTTGTCCGCCCTGTCTGCCGGCTCGGCGGACACGGGTGACCTGAGCGGCCCAGAGCCAGAGGCAATCACCTTTGCCCGGCACAAGGCAAGGTCTGAGAGCATGTCCGAGCAGCTCTCATCGCAATTGAGCAAGATGCAGCTGCCTCAGCCGGAGCGCATCTTCGGTCCGAATGAGGGAGAAAGCGCCGCTGCAAGGGAGGGCGAAGAGAGCCGTGGCGTTGGCCCGGATGACTGGGCGAAGGTCAAGTTGGAAGACGAGACGCCCGAGGCAATCAAGGAGCCCGTCAGAATGACACACTCCAGAAACGCCAGTAGAGTGTAGGTCGCCCAGGTGCGAGACCAGTGCATGAGCTGAAGGCGGCAGTGATCCGAAGGATCTGCCAAAGCCGCCAACTATCCCTGAGACCGTGGAGGATGAGCCGAAGGCTCAGAAAGCGCAAGGATTGGCCAAGGAGCAGATCATCACGCCTTTCGACGTTGAAGCAGGTGTCGACGAGGATGGACGACCATTGGAGATGTAAGGCTCTGAAGTCTACCACGCAATGAGGAGGCGACTGACCTGAAGCGACTACAACAAGACGGTCCAGAAATTTGGAGCGACCTTGATCACGCAGGATCTGCTAGATCGTTTCGAACGCTTGACAGGTCACAAGCCACATCCACTACTTCGGAGAGGCACCTTCTTCTCCCACCGGTGAGTCAGGGAATGTAAAGGTCGTAGGGCTCCTGCTCATTCGTAGCGAGTTCAATCTGATTTTGGACCGTTACGAGAAAGGGCAGCCCTTCTATCTTTACACCGGCCGAGGACCGAGCAGCGACGCTATGCACATGGGTCACTTGATCCCATTCATGTTCACAGCGTCAGTCCCATTGCACGGCTGTGAAGAGTGATTGACATGCCAGATATCTGCAGCGCATTTTCAACGTGCCACTCGTCATCCAGATCACGGGTGGGTCACACTCATGTCGTCTCATGGTGGCTGACATCGCAGACGATGAGAAGTACCTGCTTCAGCGAGACTTCAAGAAGCAGGCGGAAATGCTGAAAAAGATCAAGGGCAAGAAGCCTCTGGACTTGCTCCGACACTACCGCACCATGGGCCAAGAGAATATCAAAGACATTATTGCATGCGGCTTCATACCCGAGAAGACATACATTCACTCCAACCTCAGGCGCATGGGGTATGTGCATATATTGCTCATGGTATACTCTCTGACCGTACAGCGGCCCCTTCTATGACAACGTCGTGCTCATGGCGAAGGCGATTACGCTCTCTCAGAGCCGGAACATATTTGGCTTCAGCGACTCGGACAACGTCGGCATGTGGCATTTTGCTGCCGTTCAGGCAACACCTGCCTTCTCAAACTCGTTCCCTCAGATCTTTGGCGAGCGAGATGATATCCCGTGCCTCATTCCTTGTGCCATCGACCAGGATCCTTACGTGAGAAGGCCGCGTATTCGGGGGTAAACGCTGATCGGCAGTTCCTCCTGACTCGCGATGCTGCGGACCGACTGGGCTACAAGAAGCCCGCTTTGCTGCACTCGAAATTCCTGCCAGCTCTGCAGGGTGCAGGCACCAAGATGTCGGCCTCGAAGGAGAACACCGCCATTTTCATGACAGATGACCCCAAGAAGATCCAGAAGAAGATTCGATCTCATGCTTTCTCTGGTGGCCGTGCGACTAAAGAGGAACATGAGCGTCTTGGAGGTGACCCCGACAAGGACATTGCTTTCCAATACCTGAGCTTCTTCGAAGAGGACGACGAGCGTATGAAGAAGCTCGAGGCTGTAAGATCCTACCAAAGGTTTGAGTCTAGCTAATTCTCCCAGGATTATCGGGCAGGCACCCTCAGCAGTGGCGAGATGAAGGACGAGTGCATCGCTATGCTCCAAAAGGTCGTCGCCGAGTTTCAGCAGAACCGGGCTGGAGTAACGGACGAGATCGTGGAGTATTTCCAAGATCCAACCAGGAAGATCGACCCTCGCCCTACGCCTCGTACCTAGTCATGATCATACGCTTCGTCCATCGTCTTTCTGCGGTTACAACAACATTAGAGCCATGTTGATAGATGCATATATCACCTCAGCCCTTGTTATTCGTCCAAGAAAGAAGATGAAGCGCTGACGATATTGCGTATACTCGCATGCATACGTACAGACTGAAGTATCGCAATTGTATCGTGATTCTCAGCACCCAATCCCCCATTTTCGTTAGGCAGGAGCGGGTTTCCTAATGAATCCGAGCCATTAATCCGTCCGTCTAGTGATATGCCTCCCACAGCACTGCCCGACGAGGACGAAGTAGGCGTCGGTAACAGCATGGCAAGGGAGTCCATGAAGTTTTGATCAAAGAGGAGAAACCAAAACCAGGAGGGGGTTTTGTTAGCGGTGCCGCCACCTCGAGTCATAGGGTAATTACCGAGAAACTCCGTCAGCTAGTAGGACCCATTACCATCTCGTAGGATATGTCGGATGCGACTCATACCTCACGTCAACAGATTAAAAGTCCCAGTACTCGACCTAGGCTCACGGCAATCCCTAGCGGTCACAAAAGCAGAGCCTTGGTGCAGTGGTTAAGCTGCCAGGCTTGGATTCTTTCTCATTCTGTGGACGGCAGTACCTTTTGGCGCTGTTCGCTTCCCGTGTGGGATTAGCTGTCGAGTTGCGGTCCTCCAGTACTCTTGTGTGCGCTGGTTGTGACTTCTCGGCAGGGAGTCTAGAGTTCGAGTACCACGAGGTGCGGCATAGCGGGCATTCGGCAACGTCGATCGTCAGACCCGTGCAAGTCACACCGCTCTCGGTAGTCGACAAACCGAGACGGAACGCCTTGTTCGATCCGTCACGTCCTGGAGGGCGGTTTTGCCTTGGACGTGCGCGTTGTCCTGGAGGGCAGGTGTTATGACCCTACAACTCGGCTCATAACACAAACGACACATCAGCCACAGTCAACACTTATACCGGCGATCACCAACATAACACTATACTTATTCCACCGACCCAAGCCACAGTCAATACTTATTCCGCCGATCACCGACAAAACACTATACTATTTCCACCGACTCAGCCACAGTCAATACTTTTATCGGTGATCTCAGTACTATTATCGGTGACCTTCCCTGGAGTCAGTACTTTTCCCGGCGACCGGGCTCACCAACCTCAAGCCCCCTTACCATTCCGAGTAATTTGGTACAAGCCACTGCAGCGAGGAGAATCGCTTGCAGTCGAGGAATATCGAGTGCTAGGAAAACTTTCATGCGGAATGGGTGGCAAATAGCCTTCGGCGTAGAGGGGTCTGAGGTCTATATAAGGAGGCCCGTTTCCGGCCTAGAGATCTCCTCTTCAGAGATCGATTCTTGTAGTTACTTCTCATAGCTTCTTGCACTCGAGTCTGCTTCCTTGCGCACCCAGCCTTGAGCGCCCATCGACTTCAACCATCGACTTCGACCTTCTACCTTCTACCTTCGACGGAAATAGGTAGTACGCTCACATGAGCTTGACTCAGCCTCGAGTAGCCTCGTCGAGGCACACACATCCTCGACGAGGTTGTGCCTCGACGAGGTTCATCCTCGACGAGGCAGGGGAAGCTGCCACAACGATAACTCCGCATATAACGCCGACACCCTCGACGACCTTGTAGAATGCCGCCGCCTGTTGCCCTCCTCATCACTCATAGCAAGTGCTGAGCGGGCAACAGGTAAGTCCGAATGCATCACTCATAGCAAGTGCTGAGCGGGCAACAGGTGACCGGAATCCCATTGCCTCAGAGCTAAGATTCCGTCGTGGTAACGTCTCGTTCGACAAGTCGCGGTAGATAGAACGCGTCAACAAACTCGTCGACCTTGCCTACGCACCGCCAGCCTCGAAGTGGTCCTCCGTCATGCCATCTGTGCAGACGGTGAAAGAGGAGCGCAAGCTCAACGGGCGCGACAACTACGCCCAGTGGGTGCGCGAGATTCGAGTCGTCCTCGGATCCGCCGGTCTCGTACCCCACATCACCAAGGACGCGTCAGCGATTCGGGCACTCGTCGAGGCTCGATATCCAGTGTCAAGTCCGGCGACAGCAGCCGAGACATCAAAGAGAGCAGTTGCTCTATACGAGCATGAGAAGGAGCAGTCCACCGCCCTCTCCACTCTCTATGGCAGTCTGACAGAGACTGTCCAAAACAAGCTTCCCTCGAACCTGATCGACTTCGAGAATCCTCAACCGAAGGGGCTCTACGATCATCTGGTCACCACATATGGGGCCGACAACGGATCTCGCCTAGCCGAATTATGGTCATCGATATTTGGCGAGACCATCCCAGAGAATGAGGACCCCGAACCTCATCTCACAGCTATCCGGTCGCAACTGGCCGAAATCACCTCCTCCGCCATCACTTCCAAGCTCACCCTTGAGCAATTCGCCAACCAGATTGGCGCATACGCCGCCATCCGTCGCCTACCGTCCTCATACGGCCTCCTCGCATCGACCTTCTACTCAGGGACCTCGTCGAACAAGATCCACCTCGACGAGGTTATCGATAGGGTCGCCGATGAACATCGCAGACGTCAACAAAAGGGCGAGAGCGTAAACGAGATGGGGATGCTCAGCAAATCTCTGCAGAAACCGGCAAGCAAGAGATGCATCCACCATCCGGATCAGGGGAGGCACTCCACAGATGAGTGCTGGAAAGTGATTGGAGTGCCGAAGCACATCCAGGAGCAAAGGTCGGCCAGGGAAGCAGCCAAGGGAAGGAAGCAGGGAGGACAAGCGAAGAAGGCAAGAGAGCAGATGGAGTCAGGGGATGACTCATCGAGTGAGAACAAGAGAGGCTCGTCGAGGGAGACAAAGGAGGAAGGCTATTATGCGACGGAGATTGCACTACACGCCAACGACAACCTCCCATCCACCTCCATCATCATCGACAGCGGTGCCACCAGTCCATTCATCAAGGACAAGCACCTTCTCTCACATCTCACCAAACTCGACAAGGCCGTCAAGATCCAAATTGGAGACGGATCGATTGTCGAAGCTACACACTCCGGCCGCCTCACCTTCAACAACGTATGGTACAACAACGCCCTCTACGTTCCATCATTCTCGCACAACCTCCTCTCAACACAGCGCCTCGGTCCGTACACAGGGACACACTGGCGCTTCTCGAAGGACTCGGCTACATTGGTCGAGAAAGGGAAGGTCATCCTCCGGGGAAAGAAACTTGGCAACCTATGGGTTGTAGACGACACACCGGTACGCACCACCTCGCGCATTCACCGAGCACTTCAGGCAATAGAAAACACTGAAGCCGAAGACACTCGCCTCCTCACCTGGCACAAACGTCTAGGTCACTCGAACATGAGGAAGGTGTGGGAGCTCGGGAAAGAGGGGAAGCTAGGCGCAAAGTGGACAGGGTCATTTCGGAGAGTCGAATGCATGGATTGCCTGAAAGGGAAGGCAACGCGCTCGGCATCTCTACCTAACCCTCGTCGAGCCAGCAAGCCCCTCGTCGAGGTATCAGTCGATCTATGGGGACCAGCGACCGTCCAGTCGAGAGAAGGCTTCCAATACTTCCTCACCTGCTATGACGACCACAGCAAATACGTGCAGGCCATACCACTCAAGAAGAAGTCGGATGCAGCCGAAGCACTGCAAGACTATATCAAGTTGGCAGAGAATCAGCTTGATCGAACAGTCAAGACCATCCGCTCAGACCAAGGAGGCGAATTCACGAGCAAGGAATTCAGCCACTGGTGCAAAAGCAAGGGAATTGAGCACACCCTTACGCCGACCGACGCACACAACCAAAACAGTCGAGTCGAGCGCGTCCATCTCACCATCCTCAATGACATCCGGACATGTCTTGCGGACTCGAACTTGCCAACCCAGTTCTGGGTAGATGCACTGCGATATGTAGTCTTCACTCGGAACAGGCTACCAGGCTCCCACGCGAAAATCCCGATAACGCTCTTCCGACCAAACCACGACATCGACCTGCAGTACCAGGGGATGCAGCCATTCGGCCATCACTGCATCTATCGAGTTGTGAACCCCGCATCGAAGCTCGACGAGCGGGGACAATGCGGTCGACTGCTGGGGTACACAGAAGGGAGCTGGGGCTACAAGGTGCTGACCCAATCCAACAGGGTCATCGCAAGCCGAGACGTCACATTCATCACGGGCAGGAAGACAACGCCCAGTTCAGATGAACCACGACAGATCCTGGAGCCGCCTCAACCTGGACCTCGACAACCATCGACGAGCCTCGACGAGGATGACGATACATCCATCGAGCTGAACGAGATAGTCGAGGCAGGGGAGGCACCAGAAGAAGAGGAACAAGGGGAAGAGATGGACGACATACCTCCCCAAGCCGTACCCAGGCAAGGAAGAGGCTGGGTCAATGAGTACATCCGAGAGGATGCACCGAGCCCGGAACCGAATCCCGACGACGGACCAGAGGATCCCGATCGTCGACTAAACGAGCTCACAGCGGCCGATGCAGATGAGCCAAGACGGTCGGGGAGACTAGCGGGCCAAGAACCTAGTCATCACCCTCTGCACGACATCGACATGGACTATAACCGAGTAGCCATAGAGCACGCGTTATCAGTGTCACGTCGGCCACGCCTCCATGATCACCAAAGCACGCCTACGAGCCTCGTTCCAGCCCAGCACGCCTGTCAAACACGTGAGCCTATCGTCGATCCTCGAGTAGCCTCGACGACGCTCGAGTAGCCTCGACGACTTTAGAGCTCGAGCCTCGTCGATGGTGTTTCAAGGAGAAAGCCCAAGGCGGTGCAGAGGAGGGCACGGGTGATATATATACAAGTCCTCACCCGTAGACCGTCCTTAGCACCGTGGTATTGAGTCCCATGGATAGAAAGTAACGGCGCAGCCGTGTTGTCGACGCACGAGAGGCTGTAGGACACACCTTCTCGTGGAGGACAGAGACAGATCAACAGACAGCACGTGTGAGAGGGCCTATCAGTCGACGACCGGCCTGGCCCCGTGACAGTATACCACGGTGCTACTACCTCTCACACGACTAGTTCATGGCACCATCGACTCGACGAACCACGTCGACAGATCCTGAGCATCAGCACATTGCTCTACCCACAAACCTACGACTACCGGTGGACACTCGACTGAGAGCCGCCGCGACCAACATGGCCCAACCATTGGGTGATCAGCCGTCTGTGCAGCAGTTGCTCGCGCAAATCGTGCAGCTTCAGGCGGCCCTCGTCGAGCAGCAGGCGCAGCAACGACAGGGCTCGCCAGGCGTTGGGAACCCGTCCGAGCCGAAGGCGAACCCGCCTGACACGTTTAACGGCAAGGACCCAGCCGCTTTGGAGCGGTTCATCATGCAGTGCGAGACGGTCTTCAAGCTGCAGCCGTCGAAGTTCTCTGGCGACACGCACAAGGTCATGTATGTGATCTCGTTCCTCAGGGGATTCGTGCTCGACGCGATTCAGCCCTTGGCGACAGGGCGAGACAGCGATTTGAACGAGAACGGAGAGCATGTCGAGGCTGGCGACTACCTCGACGAGAAAATTCGGACTTACGCTGGGCTTCGTCGCTACCTGCGCGAGAACTTTGGGGATCCCGACGCGAAGGGGACTGCTCGACGCAAGTACTTCTCGCTGCGGCAGACGGGATCGGCAGCCGAATACTTCGCCAAGATTCGGGAGTACACGTCAGTCCTCTCATGGGAGCTCGACGAGCAAGCAACGGCTCGTGCCAAGGAAGGGCTCTCCGACGTGCTTCAGGACGAGGTGGCCAGGCACCCCAAAGAGTTCGAGACCTTTGCCGAGCTGCAGGCGTTTGTGGTCCGCCTCGACAACAGTCTGCGAGCAAGGGAGGCAGAGAAGAACAAGGCGGAGAACAGGCGAGAGAAGAAGAAGACTGTCCTGGGCGGCAACAACGGCGGATCTACAGCGGTTACGTCAGAGGTTGGAGCGGCGGCGACGAACCCCAGACCCTCACCTGGCCCGACAACCTCGTCGAGTCTCAACTCCGCTGCAGCCCCTCGACGAGTCTACCCTCCTCGCCCTAGGCTCACTCCGGACGAGCACGAGAGGCGAGGCACGACGGAAATAGGTGGTACGCTCACATGAGCTTGACTCATCTTCGAGTAACCTCGTCGAGGCTACTCGATCCTCGACGAGGTTGTGCCTCGACGAGGTTCACCCTCGACGAGGCAGAGAAGCTGCCACCAACGATAACTCCGCTTATAACGCCGACACCCTCGACGACCTTGTAGAATGCCGCCGCCTGTTGCCCTCCTCATCACTCATAGCAAGTGCTGAGCGGGCAACAGGTAAGTCCGAACTCATCACTCATAGCAAGTGCTGAGCGGGCAACAGGTGACCGGAATCCCATTGCCTCAGAGCTAAGATTCCGTCGTGGTAACGTCTCGTTCGACAAGTCGCGGTAGATAGAACGCGTCAACAAACTCGTCGACCTTGCCTACGCACCGCCAGCCTCGAAGTGGTCCTCCGTCATGCCATCTGTGCAGACGGTGAAAGAGGAGCGCAAGCTCAACGGGCGCGACAACTACGCCCAGTGGGTGCGCGAGATTCGAGTCGTCCTCGGATCCGCCGGTCTCGTACCCCACATCACCAAGGACGCGTCAGCGATTCGGGCACTCGTCGAGGCTCGATATCCAGTGTCAAGTCCGGCGACAGCAGCCGAGACATCAAAGAGAGCAGTTGCTCTATACGAGCATGAGAAGGAGCAGTCCACCGCCCTCTCCACTCTCTATGGCAGTCTGACAGAGACTGTCCAAAACAAGCTTCCCTCGAACCTGATCGACTTCGAGAATCCTCAACCGAAGGGGCTCTACGATCATCTGGTCACCACATATGGGGCCGACAACGGATCTCGCCTAGCCGAATTATGGTCATCGATATTTGGCGAGACCATCCCAGAGAATGAGGACCCCGAACCTCATCTCACAGCTATCCGGTCGCAACTGGCCGAAATCACCTCCTCCGCCATCACTTCCAAGCTCACCCTTGAGCAATTTGCCAACCAGATTGGCGCATACGCCGCCATCCGTCGCCTACCGTCCTCATACGGCCTCCTCGCATCGACCTTCTACTCAGGGACCTCGTCGAACAAGATCCACCTCGACGAGGTTATCGATAGGGTCGCCGATGAACATCGCAGACGTCAACAAAAGGGCGAGAGCGTAAACGAGATGGGGATGCTCAGCAAATCCCTGCAGAAACCGGCAAGCAAGAGATGCATCCACCATCCGGATCAGGGGAGACACTCCACAGATGAGTGCTGGAAAGTGATTGGAGTGCCGAAGCACATCCAGGAGCAAAGGTCGGCCAGGGAAGCAGCCAAGGGAAGGAAGCAGGGAGGACAAGCGAAGAAGGCAAGAGAGCAGATGGAGTCAGAGGATGACTCATCGAGTGAGAGCAAGAGAGGCTCGTCGAGGGAGACAAAGGAGGAAGGATATTATGCGACGGAGATTGCACTACACGCCAACGACAACCTCCCATCCACCTCCATCATCATCGACAGCGGTGCCACCAGTCCATTCATCAAGGACAAGCACCTTCTCTCACATCTCACCAAACTCGACAAGGCCGTCAAGATCCAAATTGGAGACGGATCGATTGTCGAAGCTACACACTCCGGCCGCCTCACCTTCAACAACGTATGGTACAACAACGCCCTCTACGTTCCATCATTCTCGCACAACCTCCTCTCAACACAGCGCCTCGGTCCGTACACAGGGACACACTGGCGCTTCTCGAAGGACTCGGCTACATTGGTCGAGAAAGGGAAGGTCATCCTCCGGGGAAAGAAACTTGGCAACCTATGGGTTGTAGACGACACACCGGTACGCACCACCTCGCGCATTCACCGAGCACTTCAGGCAATAGAAAACACTGAAGCCGAAGACACTCGCCTCCTCACCTGGCACAAACGCCTAGGTCACTCGAACATGAGGAAGGTGTGGGAGCTCGGGAAAGAGGGGAAGCTAGGCGCAAAGTGGACAGGGTCATTTCGGAGAGTCGAATGCATGGATTGCCTGAAAGGGAAGGCAACGCGCTCGGCATCTCTACCTAACCCTCGTCGAGCCAGCAAGCCCCTCGTCGAGGTATCAGTCGATCTATGGGGACCAGCAACCGTCCAGTCGAGAGAAGGCTTCCAATACTTCCTCACCTGCTATGACGACCACAGCAAATACGTGCAGGCCATACCACTCAAGAAGAAGTCGGATGCAGCCGAAGCACTGCAAGACTATATCAAGTTGGCAGAGAATCAGCTTGATCGAACAGTCAAGACCATCCGCTCAGACCAAGGAGGCGAGTTCACGAGCAAGGAATTCAGCCACTGGTGTAAAAGCAAGGGAATTGAGCATACCCTCACGCCGACCGACGCACACAATCAAAACAGTCGAGTCGAGCGCGTCCATCTCACCATCCTCAATGACATCCGCACATGTCTCGCGGACTCGAACCTGTCAAGTCAATTCTGGGTCGACGCATTACGATATGTAGTCTTCACCAGAAACAGGCTACCAGACTCCCAAGGAAAAATCCCTGTCGCTCTCTTTCGACCACATCACGACATTGACATACGATATGAAGGAATGCAGCCATTTGGCCAACACTGCATCTATCGAGTTGTGAGCCCCGCATCAAAGCTCGACGAGCGGGGTCAATGCGGTCGACTGCTGGGATACACAGAAGGGAGCTGGGGCTACAAGGTGTTGACCCAAACCAACAGGGTCATCGCAAGTCGGGACGTTACATTCATCACGGGCAAGAAGACAACGCCACGTTCAGATGAACCGCGACGGATTCTGGAGCCGCCTCAACCTGAACCTCGACAAGCATCGACGAGCCTCGACGAGGATGACGATACATCAATCGAGCTGAACGAGATAGTCGAGGCAGGGGAGGCACCAGAAGAAGAGGAACAAAGGGAAGAGATGGACGACATACCTCCCCAAGCCGTGCCAAGGCAAGGGAGAGGCTGGGACAACGAATACATTCGAGAGGATGCACCGAGCCCAGAACCGAACCCCGACGACGGACCAGAGGATCCAGATCGTCGGCTAAACCAGCCCATAGAGGCCGATGCAGATGAACCAAGACGGTCCGGGAGACTAGCAGGTCAAGAGCCCAGTCATCACCCTCTGCACGACATCGACATGGACTATAACCGAGTAGCCATCGAGCACGCGTTATCAGCCCAGTCACTCACCAACCCTCAGTCATACACCGAAGCTCGTCGAGCTGCAGACTGGGAGGAGTGGAACAGGGCCATGGACGAGGAGATGACAAAGATGGAGAAATACGGAGTGTGGGAGAAAGTCCCCAGAGAGAACCACCGCACCCTTACAGGCAAATGGGTCTTCACCCGCAAAATCGACGGGGACACGGGCAAAGCAAGCCAATACAAGGCTAGATTCGTCGTGAGAGGGTTCCAACAAGTCTCAGGACGGGATTTCGACGAACTCTTTGCATCGGTCACCCACAAGTCTTCATTCCGCCTATTCCTCACCATCGTTAACTACCTCGACTGGGAATGCGACCAAATCGACATCATCGGCGCATTCCTCAAGGCCAACATCGACAAGGACATCTTCATCGAGCCACCAGAAGGTAGCGACATCGCTGCCGATCACGTCCTGCACCTCCGGAAGTCATTATACGGTCTCCGACAATCACCGCACTTGTTCAACAAGCGCCTCGACGAGTTCCTACGGGAGCTAGGCTTCAAACCAACCCTAGCGGACCCATGCATCTACTCGCTGCGACAAGGACACAAGCGGTGCATGATCTCAGTCCATGTTGACGACATGCTCATAGCCGGCAACGATCGATCAACAATCGACGAGATCAAGCGGAGGATCGACAAGGAACTTGAGTGCAAGGATCAAGGACCGGTCTCATACTTCCTCGGTATCAACATCTACCGAGACAGGCCAAACAAGAAGATGTACCTATCACAAGAGCACTACATCGAGGCAGTTCTTCAACGCTTCGGTGAAACCGGGAAAGCCTGCAAGACAATCTTGCCAGACGCAAAGCTCGTCGAGGCTACGCCAAAGGAGGTCGAGGAGGCTCGAGACAAACCGTTTCCTGCACTCGCCGGGTCAATCCTCTATATCGCCACTATCACCCGACCCGACATCGCCTACGCAGCCTCACTGCTGTGTCGCTTCATAAGCAAATGGTCACTCGCGCATTGGAGGGCCGCAAAGCACCTACTGAGGTATCTTCGAGGAACCTCGGATCTTGCTCTCACCTTCGATGCTCATGGAGGGAGACGAGCACTGTTGGGATGGGCGGACGCAGACTGGGGTGGATGTCTCGATACACGCCGATCAACAACTGGCTATATCTTCAACACCTACGGAGGCATCGTATCATGGAAAAGCAGGCGACAACCGACAGTCGCACTGTCAACGACACAGGCAGAGCTCCTTGCATCGACAGAAGCGGGCAAAGAGGCAATATGGCTCAGGCAACTATTGAACGACCTCGACCTAGGCATAGATGGAGCAGTGCCCATCTACAACGACAACAATGGGGCCATTCAACTGGCCAAACATCAACACGGGTTCAAGTTGAACAAAGCATTCGACATGCGAGCCCAGTGGATACGAGAGCATCAAGCTGGTGGTCTGCTTGAGCTCAAATACACACCAACGGACAGCAATCGAGCCGACATCCTGACCAAGACCCTTTCGGCCGAGAAGACAAGACAGCTCCGGCAGTTACTGGGATTGGAAAGACAAGGAGAAGGAGGGCAGATGAGTCAATAGACATGCTCGCGAGGGGAGGCGACGGAAATAGGTGGTACGCTCACATGAGCTTGACTCATCTTCGAGTAACCTCGTCGAGGCTACTCGATCCTCGACGAGGTTGTGCCTCGACGAGGTTCACCCTCGACGAGGCAGAGAAGCTGCCACCAACGATAACTCCGCTTATAACGCCGACACCCTCGACGACCTTGTAGAATGCCGCCGCCTGTTGCCCTCCTCATCACTCATAGCAAGTGCTGAGCGGGCAACAGGTAAGTCCGAACTCATCACTCATAGCAAGTGCTGAGCGGGCAACAGGTGACCGGAATCCCATTGCCTCAGAGCTAAGATTCCGTCGAGGCAGCCAGGGCCTTTGCTTCAAGTGCGGAAACGCTGGGCATCTTGCGCGCGACTGCCCAGGCTCGTTCAACCCCGGCCAACGCGTGAAGCAGGAGCCGCAGGGGGAAGCCTGAGGGGTCCCGAGCTACAAGGAGAAACTCGAGGCCCCGCTCCATACACACTCTCCGCCCTCACGCCTCCTGAACAACCGACTTCACCTCTCAAATCCTCTAATCCGACGCCCACTCACCCACCGACGGGGTCCGCTTCCCTCGTCGAGGAAGATCAACATGAAGAAGAAGCAGAGGACCTGGAGTCCGAGAAGGAGTCTGTACAGAGTGCTAGTGATGCCGAGGAATGCATGAGCGGTGAGGCTTGCAGGCTGGGAAGGCATCAAGCTGTCGTAGCAGGAAAAGTGGACGGGACGGCCGCTTGCATACTGTTAGATACAGGCGCAGGCGGGACCTTCATTGATCAGGACTACGCCGAAGGCCAGGGCTTGACCCAACAGAAGTTGGAGCGACCCAGGAATGTCCTCCTGTTCGACGGCGAACCGTCATCCGCGGGCGAAATCACCCACGAAGTGGTGGCCCCGGTGGAGACGCTTGGGGAAACAAGTGAAGAACGGCTAGCGGTTACGCGGCTCGCAGGTGCAGACGTCGTGCTAGGGTACGACTGGATGCAAGAGAAGAGAGTAGTCATGGACATGGGAGCTATGGAAGTCACCCGTGGAGAAGAAAAGGTGGCCTCGTCGACGGTCGTCGAGGCTGCTTCAAGTGATCTGGCCATTTTGGCTACCAGAGCAAGAAGAGAGAGAGGAAAACACGCGGGGCAGTCCCGTAGGAGCTCCCCGAACCATATCCCCTTGCGGATCAATCGGTGGGAGCAGAACAGGCTCGCCGCAGAGCGGCTGCGAGGGACTGTCACCGACGAGCTCGAGGAAGTGGTGGGGCGTTTGGACGGGCATCTTGGGTTTGACGAGTACACTCTGTCAGAGGAGGAGTCCCAGGCGGTGCGAAGGATCGTTCCGGAGTACTACCATGAGTTCCTCGATGTGTTCCACCCTCGTCGACCCGCCGACACGCTGCCGCCGAGTAGAGAATACGACCTGCGGATCAGACTGAAGGAGGGCGCAGAACTACGGGTCGCACCGCTTTACCAACTGTCGCCGGATCAAATGAGAGCACTCAGGGAGCTCCTCGCCAAAGAGCAAGCAGCGGGCAAGATCAGGCCATCGAACGCGGCGTATGGGTCGCCGAGCTTTTTCGTCCCTAAGAAGGTTGCCGGCGAATGGCGAATGGTGGTCGATTACCGGAAGCTCAACGAGGCAACAGTGTCGGACGCGTACCCCTTGCCGTTGATTTCCCAAGTCACGGCTGATCTGGCGGAGTCAGAGTGGTACACCAAGTTCGACCTACCGGGAGCCTACCAGCTTCTTCGCATGGCGCCAGGACACGAAGCCTATACCGCCTTTAGGACGCCTCTGGGGATGTTCGAGTCCCTGGTAGTGCGAGATGGCTTGAAGAACGCGCCAGCAGTCTTCCAGCACTTCCTCAACGAGGTGCTCAGAGAGTTCGTTGGGCGGGGAGTGGTGATCTACATCGACGACATTTTGGTCCACGCCAAGAGCCTCGACGAGCTTCGTTCCCTCACAAAGGCGGTACTCGAGGCGTTGCGGAAGGCGGGACTGTATGTGAAAGCGTCGAAATCCGAGTTCGAGAAGAGGAAGGTCGACTTTCTGGGCTTTGTCATCTCCCGAGAAGGCGTGGAAGCGAATCCGGAGTACGTGAAAGGCGTCGTCGACTTCCCAGCACCAAGCAACCTCCTCGAAGTACGCCGGTTCTTGGGTCTGGCAAACTATTACCGCCGCTTCGTACCCAACTTTGCCAAGGTAGCGCTCCCCCTAGTGTTGCTGACAAAGAAGGGAGTCCCGTTTGGTTGGGGAGACGCGCAGGCAAGAGCCTTCGAAGAGATCAAGAGGCGAATGAGCGAGCCCCCTGTATTAGCCCATTTCGACCCTGCATTCGAGACCATCGTGCAGACCGACGCTTCGCTCTACGGGTGGGGATTTGTGATATCACAGATTAACCCCTCGACGAGCCTCGAGCACCCGGTGGCCATAGAGTCTGGGTCGTTTTCGGGGGCAGAGTTGAACTGGACGACTACAGAGAAGGAGTTCCTGGCGATAGTGATGGCGTTCAAGCGGAAGCGACATCTCCTTCTGCAAGTAAGCTGCACGGTCCTCACGGATCACCACAACCTCAGCTATTGGATGGAGCCGAGGAAACTGAGTGGGCGGGTTGCGCGATGGGTCGACGCCCTAGCAGGATTCTCCTTCCGAATCGTGTATCGTCCCGGGCTCAAAGCGGCTTACCCAGACGCTCTGTCGAGGAGGCCCGACTACAAGCCTGATGGATTGGACCTGGAGGAGCAACGAGTGCAGGCCTTACCTGGGTTTGACCAAGAAAGCAAGGTCGAGACGTCGTTGGGGTACATGCTTCGGGCACTCATCGAGGAGCCTCGACGAGGCTCGTCGAGTCCAGATCCAGAGTCAAGAGAGGATCCGCAGACGGGTACTCGGAGCACCTGGGAGGAGGATGAGGAGTTCGAGCACGCTGGAGAAGAGTTGGAGAGGATCAAGAAGGAGGAGAACGGAGTGGTGATTGATGCGGCGGGATTCCCCAAGCTGTTTGGGTTGGTTCAAAGGATGGGCCTCGACGAGCCCACACGAGCCAAGGTAGAGCCTGGCGGGGCCCTGCGACTCAATGGGCGGCTATACCTCACTGGCAAGGGCGATGGGCGGCTCCGAGCCATAAGGGATCGACATGAGGGGATCCTAGCGGGACATCCGGGAATCACCAAGATGTTGGAGTTGCTCAGGAGGGACGTCTGTTGGCTGGGGCTGCGGCGCGATGTTGAGGCCTACGTACAGGGTTGTGCCATCTGCCAGAGGACAAAGACAAGCAGGCAGCGCCCTCATGGTCTCCTCCAGAGTCTCGAAGTCCCGGAAGGCCCGTGGCAAGCAATTTCCATGGACTTCATCGAGGAGCTCCCCGGCAGCCAGGGCTTCAACTCCATCCTTGTCGTGGTAGACCGCCTGACGAAGTGGGCTATCTTCGTGCCGACAACGACTCGCCTCACAACGGCGGGACTCGTCGACCTCATCATCGACAATGTCGTGGCGCAGCATGGGTTGCCAAGATCCATCGTATCTGATCGAGGGAGCAAGTTCACTAGTCGACTATGGGGAGCACTGTGTGGGGCCCTGGGGATCAAGATCAGCCTGTCGACAGCCTTCCATCCCCAAACCGACGGGCAGACGGAGCGAGTCAATCAGGTCCTCGAGCAGTATCTACGGGTATTCTGCGATCACAGACAAGACAATTGGTCGAGTCTGCTGCAGAGAGCAGCCTTCGCCTATAACAATACCCAGCACTCGGCGATCAAGATGAGCCCGTTCGAGGCGAACTTTGGGTACTCGCCGCGATGGACTGATGACTTGAGAGAGAGCGCCGAGCGAGCGGAGATACCGTCGGTCAAGGAAAAGCTTGGGTCCCTCGACGAGGTGCACCGATCTTGCCAACAAGCCATACAGCAAGCCAATGAGCGGTACGCCAAGTATTACGATGCGAAGAGAAGGGATGCGCCAGTGTTGAAGGTGGATGATATGGTCATGCTGTCGATGGAGAACATCAAGACTCGTCGACCCTCGAAGAAGCTCGACATCAAATGGGGGGGACCATACAAAATCCTCGCTAAGACGGGTCCATCAACGTACAAGCTGGAGCTGCCGGCGACGATGAGGGTGAGCCCGGTCTTCAACGTCCTCCGTCTTAAGCCATACCACCCGCCGAGGATCCCTGGACAGACCTACGACCCTCCGCCACCAGTGGAGGTCGACGACGAGGGCCCTAGCTATGAGGTGAAGAACGTCGTCGACTCGAGGAAAAGGGGCAGAAAGGTGGAGTACCTCGTCGAGTGGGTGGGGTACGAAGGAACAGATGAGGAGACGACCTGGGAACCAGTGGAGAACATTACTGGTGCTCTCGAAAGCGTCGAGAGCTTCCACAAAAGGAACCCAGGGAAACCAAGAGGAATATAACGCATGGACTACTGGCGGTGACGATGATCTGGATCGAGATTCGTCACCCAAGCTGAGTCCTATCCCTGCATCCCCTGTACAACATGAACAACACGGCATATGAACATGAGCTAAGAAAGAACTATGTACACTATCTACATTCACGACCCCGAACCACTCGCCTCCGCCACGTCGTCGAACATGGGCCCGACCATCGCCCTAAGGTCCAGCCCCAGGAGCCTCGCGTGCCGCCTCGCCTCCTCGACGTGGTACGCCCTGTCCGCCGGGATGGACTGGGCCAGCGTGACATGGTGCTGAAGGACACCGATGTCGAGCCTCGTCGAGGGAGTCCACGACAAGGGAGCTGGCGCGGATGGGCGGGCAGGAGTCGACACCGGAGGCGGCGTCGGAGGCGGCACGGGAGCCTCGGTCGGTGAAGGCGGCCGGGCCGACAACAGGCGTGGGGGCGGGAGTCGGCGAAGGCGGGTCGACATCCGCGAAGCTCACAGCCCGGCGAGCTCTGGGTGTCGAGGACGAGCTGGCGGGTCGTCGAGGAGTCGGGCTGGAGTTGAACGAGCAACCTGAGGCTGTGCCACAGGTGTAGCACTTCAACTTCGGCCCGCCTCCATCTAGGACCCTACACGGCAAGTTGTCCGAACGACACCGCTGGCATCGCTGGCGGCCGTTGAGCGTGCGGAGAGGTCGCCCTTTTGCCTGAGCCTGCAAGATCAGCGTGAGAGGCTGGAGAGTAGAAGACAACAACGCACCAGGGCCCATGGGAGGGTCCTATTCGATCCCCGGCCGAACGTCGGGTAGAATGGCCCTGGGAATGAGCGGGGACCTCAACAGATGGCGGACGTACCGAAAAAGGCGCGGTCCAGCGCATTCCTACACCGGACTCGAGGGCCAGCCTCGAGTCGCCTCGACGACGCCTCGCTTCCCTCCCCATCGGATCCTCCACTGCCCGCTTCGGATTCCCCAACGGATCCTTCGCTGCCCGTTTCGGATCCGTCTCCCGTCGAGATGCTGCCCTCCACGACGTCTTCTCCTACACCTGCGTTGTCCACGGCGGCCGGGAGAGCATCGGCTACCTCAGACACCCCAAGATACCGGGTTGAGGCTGAACGCAGGCGAGAGGAGTACATGCCGCCAACAGGCGACACGCGACGACGCTTTGGGGTTGGGGAGAGGGGAGGCGGTATCGTTGGCAGGGGAGTGTTGCCTGGGGAACCGGGCGACTCGACTCGACGCCGGCGGCGTGGGTTGATTGGCGGAGTCGGAGAGCGGGATGGCGGAGGCATAGAAGGCGGGGGAAGGAGAAGGATAGGCGAGCCGAGGGGGACGAGGGGATAGGGCGGTATGATGGGGGATCCGGTCCCACCACCAATGTAGGGGCGAAGAGGCCGAGGCGAGGCCGGCTCGAACGGCAAGGAGTGGGCTTCTCGATAGCGACTCTCGCCAGCGAAAGCCGCGTCGGAAGCCTGGGAAGACGGGGGCGAGGCGTCTGAGTAGCCGCTGGACGTAGAGGAGGTAGCACAGCTACTCTCCCTAGCGGCTCTGACGGTCCCCTGGTGCCGACGGATCTCGGCGTGTATGTCTGCTAGCGAGCGCAGAATCGCTGTACGCCCTGGGCATCAATACAAGCAGTAGGGTGACTCAACAATCACTCACCGCTTGGCGCAACACTGGCAGCATCCGACCAGTCGAGCTCATCGACGAGCTCGTCGATCTCCTCGACCGGTGTGGGCTCCGGAGTTCGAGGACGGACCGCCCATCGAGGGAACAGTCGAGGAGGGGGAGCGTCGACAGCCGACTCGGGGGAGGATGGCGGCGTCGTGGGGCTGGGGGAAGGGGTTTTGGTCATCGTGACCAGGCGTAGAGGTCGTCCTCGGAGGACGATTTTGAGGGAGGGATCGGTGGCGTTGGAGAACATATGATGCGTTGGAGTGGAGAGTTTGGAATGGACGGGACGAGTAGCCTCGTCGAGAGGGGGTTTATACCTTTTGGAGGGGACATGGCGGGGACGAGGGACGAGAGGGCACTTGACGACGAGAGCAGGCAACACGACTTTTCACGACAGTTTGGCGACTTGTTGCCTAGCAACGAGCAACATGATCGACAGAAGGGCGTAGCGCGGAGCGGCAATCACCGGTTATCTCGCGGCGACTGCCGCATTGGGCAATCTGACCCCGGCCTCGTGGCCGAGGTCGACTCGAGGTCGACTTACATACGCGCAAATTCCAGCATGAGACGCCTATAGCTCAGCAACGGGCGGGCTATCCAGCACAGGGATCACCCTCGACACCACGCGCGTCGGGACACATGCGGGCTGCACACTACCTGTGCCCGTTAGTCACTCCACGACGGCAACACAGCCTACGCCCCGACTAGCGCCTAGAAAGATAGCACCAGCTGCGCGAGACCTCGAGCGACCAAGAAGGACGGACCGTCGACGAGACCAGGCCCTGCTTACACACCCACAGACCCTCGGGATCAGCCCTGCGAGGAATGACCAAAAGATACGGCTTAGCGCGAGGCGGGAGCAAAGGCTCAGGCCATACAAGCTGCCCCGCCTCGCCCGCCATCTCGCAGGAGCTCGATTTCAGAGGGGGGCAGAGTGTCACGTCGGCCACGCCTCCATGATCACCAAAGCACGCCTACGAGCCTCGTTCCAGCCCAGCACGCCTGTCAAACACGTGAGCCTATCGTCGATCCTCGAGTAGCCTCGACGACGCTCGAGTAGCCTCGACGACTTTAGAGCTCGAGCCTCGTCGATGGTGTTTCAAGGAGAAAGCCCAAGGCGGTGCAGAGGAGGGCACGGGTGATATATATACAAGTCCTCACCCGTAGACCGTCCTTAGCACCGTGGTATTGAGTCCCATGGATAGAAAGTAACGGCGCAGCCGTGTTGTCGACGCACGAGAGGCTGTAGGACACACCTTCTCGTGGAGGACAGAGACAGATCAACAGACAGCACGTGTGAGAGGGCCTATCAGTCGACGACCGGCCTGGCCCCGTGACAATCAGCCCAGTCACTCAACAACCCCCAGTCGTACACCGAAGCTCGTCGAGCCGCAGACTGGGAGGATTGGAAATCGGCCATGGACGAGGAGATGGGAAAGATGGAGAAGTACGGAGTGTGGGAGATGGTTCCCAAGGAGAATCACCGCACTCTTACAGGCAAATGGGTATTCACCCGCAAGATCGACGGGGACACGGGCAAAGCGAGTCAGCACAAGGCCAGATTCGTTGTGAGAGGATTTCAACAAGTCTCAGGACGAGACTTCGACGAACTCTTTGCTTCGGTCACCCACAAGTCATCATTCCGCCTGTTCCTCTCCATCGTCAACTACCTCGACTGGGAATGTGTCATGACGGGCAATGACACATCAGCTCGGTAGCCCTGTTATATACCAATGGGCCCTGGTTTGGGATTAACCAGAGCGTTGGCCGCAGAATTCCTTTTATGGTTTAAGGTGCCTCACCCTTGGAGGGGGTTGGAGAGCGAGTTTGTGACAGTAAAGGAATTCTCAGTCCAGCGTTCGAATCCCAGCCTGGGTCCAGGTGGGAGGGGAGGAGTGCAGAGCTCGAGGGCGAGCTCTGTGGTGAATGGGTGATAGTGTCATGACGGGCAATGACACATCAGCTCGGTAGCCCTGTTATATACCAATGGGCCCTGGTTTGGGATTAACCAGAGCGTTGGCCGCAGAATTCCTTTTATGGTTTAAGGTGCCTCACCCTTGGAGGGGGTTGGAGAGCGAGTTTGTGACAGAATGCGACCAAATAGATATCATTGGAGCATTCCTCAAGGCCAACATCGACAAGGACATCTTCATCGAGCCACCAGAAGGCAGCGACATCGCCGCCGGACACGTTCTGCACCTCCGGAAATCACTATACGGTCTCCGACAATCACCGCACTTGTTCAACAAGCGCCTCGACGAGTTCCTACGGGAGCTAGGCTTCAAACCGACCCTAGCGGATCCATGCATCTACTCGCTGCGACAAGGACACAAGCGGTGCATGATCTCAGTCCACGTTGACGACATGCTCATAGCCGGCAACGATCGATCAACAATTGACGAGATCAAACGGAAGATCAACAAGGAACTCGAGTGCAAGGACCAAGGACCGGTCTCTTACTTCCTCGGTATCAACATCTACCGAGATAGGTCAAACAAGAAGATGTACCTGTCACAAGAGCACTACATCGAGGCAGTTCTTCAACGCTTCGGTGAACCCGGCAAAGCCTGCAAGACAATCTTGCCTGACGCAAAGCTCGTCGAGGCTACGCCAAAGGAGGTCGACGAGGCTCGAGATAAACCATTTCCAGCACTCGCCGGGTCAATCCTCTATATTGCCACGATCACCCGACCCGACATCGCCTACGCAGCATCACTGCTCTGTCGCTTCATCAGCAAATGGTCACTCGCACATTGGAGGGCCGCAAAGCACCTATTAAGGTACCTGCGAGGAACATCAGATCTCGCACTCACCTTTGACGCACATGCAGGAAGAAGAGCACTGCTAGGCTGGGCAGACGCAGACTGGGGTGGATGTCTCGACACACGTCGATCTACAACCGGCTACGTCTTCAATACATACGGGGGCATTGTGTCATGGAAAAGCAGGCGACAACCGACAGTCGCACTCTCGACGACACAGGCCGAACTCCTAGCATCAACAGAAGCGGGCAAAGAGGCAATATGGCTCAGGCAATTATTGAACGACCTCGACCTCGGTATAGATGGGGCAGTGCCCATCTACAACGACAACAATGGAGCCATTCAACTGGCCAAACATCAACACGGGTTCAAGCTGAACAAAGCATTCGACATGCGAGCCCAGTGGATACGAGAGCATCAAGCTGGTGGACTGCTTGAGCTCAAATACACACCAACGGACAGCAACCGAGCCGACATCCTGACCAAGAACCTTTCGGCCGAGAAGACGAGACAGCTTCGGCAGCTACTGGGCTTGGGAAGACAAGGAGAAGCAGAGCAGCAGAGTCAATAGACATGCTCGCGAGGGGAGGCGACGGAAATAGGTAGTACGCTCACATGAGCTTGACTCAGCCTCGAGTAGCCTCGTCGAGGCACACACATCCTCGACGAGGTTGTGCCTCGACGAGGTTCATCCTCGACGAGGCAGGGGAAGCTGCCACAACGATAACTCCGCATATAACGCCGACACCCTCGACGACCTTGTAGAATGCCGCCGCCTGTTGCCCTCCTCATCACTCATAGCAAGTGCTGAGCGGGCAACAGGTAAGTCCGAATGCATCACTCATAGCAAGTGCTGAGCGGGCAACAGGTGACCGGAATCCCATTGCCTCAGAGCTAAGATTCCGTCGTTATCATCCTCAGACAACGAAGAACATGCTTTCAGCCTATACCCTCATCGACAAAGGCTGGAGTGTCAAGCTCAAGGAGGAGATCGTGGAGGTGGGACCTATCAAGGTCAAGGGAACACGGCGAGGAAACTTGCTGTGGGTCAAGCTCGGTGCAGTACGCCACACAGAGCTTGAGGATCCAGTGAAGCTGGATGTGAGGGAGATCAACGCTCTCACTGTCCGTGAAAGCCCACTGGAGGAGGAGCACAAGCGTCTAGGACATATTGGACGGGAGAAGTGTCAGGAAACTGACACGAGTCTAATATAAGCGGTGCGGATTCCTTAGGGTAAGGATCCGTTAACATACCTTTTGGTACAGTGTGAATGCACTGCAGGCTCTCTTATGACCGCTTACATAAGTCTGTTCTGACAGATAACGGATCCTTAACGGGTTGTGTGTTCAAATACCGGTGTGGGCCGGGCATCAGCTATTTGCACCAACTTGGAAATGCCACGTCTTGCGGGCAGCGTCCCAGGGGGACTATCAGGGTTCAATTGTGCCTGTTATGGACAATTTGAAATGAGTCGATGCAATCGGAGATTGATCGATACAATTCGTTACAATTAGTAACGAATAGTGAGAAATAGAACCCAAATGACGTCAAGTGTTTCGGTGTGGTTGGACTCGATAAGTTCAGGGACTGAACTTGCCCAAGGAGGGTCGAGTGTCAGGAAACTGACACGAGTCTAATATAAGCGGTGCGGATTCCTTAGGGTAAGGATCCGTTAACATACCTTTTGGTACAGTGTGAATGCACTGCAGGCTCTCTTATGACCGCTTACATAAGTCTGTTCTGACAAGAAGCTCCTGAAGCTGGCCAGTGATGGCCATCTGCGGTATTCTAAGGAGGAGTTGGAGAAGGACAAGTTCAGGCTGGATGACTGCGACGCTTGTCAAGCTCGGAAAACAACTCGACCTCCAAAGAATGGTGAAAGCCCTCGAGGGCAGTCGGACTGCGAGGTCATACATATCGACATTGCTGGTCCTATGGACCCCTCAAAAACAGGCTTTCGGTATTACCTCGGTATCATTGATGATCACTCAAAGATCAACAATGTGGTTCCCCTCGTCAACAAGCAGAACGTCTTCTTCCACGTCATCAACTTTGTCAATAGGATTGAACGACAGACCGGTCACAAGGTCAAGTTCATCAGGACAGATGGTGGCGAGGAGTTCAAGAGCGACAAAGCTTTAGTTTTCTATCATCAGACCGGCATCATTCACCAAATCTCGCCACGGTACACACCTGAACTCAACGGAGTGGCAGAAAGATTCAACAGAACGGTCAAGGGGATGATAGGCGCAATGCTTTCCTCAGCAAATCTTGGACATGAGTACTGGGATTACGCAGCCAAGTACACCTCGGTGATGCTCATGAAGACGGCATGGGGAGGAGATGGCGTCAATGCTTGGACAAAATTCACTGGAAGAAGTCCAAACCTGGCGCACACTCTCATGTTTGGCGAGCTGGTCTTTGCTCAGATCCCAGCAGAGATCAGGAAGAAGGCAAGACTGGATACGGACAAGGGAGAACTGGCACGGGTGATGGGGGTGGAGATACAGCGGAGCGGCTGGTTGGTGAGGATGGAGGGAGATGGGCAGCTACACATCAGTCGTGACGTCAAGAGCGCATCTGGACACCCTCTCACACCGGACAACACCATCGTTCCAATTGATACACCGCAACAACCCCCGGCAGTCACGGCAGAAACAGTTCCTCCAGCGCCAGTTGCCATTGCACCAATATCCATGGCACAAGTCCGACCAGTACAAGCAGCTGCAGACATTCCAAGTCAGGAAGAAGCTGCTCGGGAACCAGAGAGGAGAGAGGAAGTGTCCGTGCAGGAGAAGGAGGGAGAGCAACAGCAGGTGGAAAGGGTCTTGGAGCAAGCGTTGCCAGTCAATGCTGCTCAGGAAACTACGACACCCGACACACTGCTGGACACCCTCCCTGTACCGACACCGCCTGAAGCTGTGCCACCACCCATGCCAGTGAGGCGCAGCAACCGTGTTGCAGAAAGGGCAACCTCTGTTCACGAGGCAAACCTAATGCAGGCATGGCACGGAGAGGATGCAAGGGGAGCATACCTAGCATCCGAGACAAGGCTAGAGGAGGACACATCCTCGGGAGAATCAGAGCCTCAAACAGCACGAGAGGCACTGATGGGCAAGGATTGGGATAGCTGGAAGGCAGCAATGCTGAGGGAGCTCGACAACATTGAGTCAAAAGGGACTTGGGTCGAGGTGATGCTCCCACCTGGTCGGAAGGCCATAGCATCTCGATGGGTTTTTGCTCGAAAGTACGATGCGGACGGCAAGGTCATCAAGCACAAGGCCCGCATCGTGGCAAAAGGCTTCTCTCAACAGCCTGGGGTTGACTACGAGTTGACCTATGCACCCGTAGGACGGATGGCAAGTCTACGGCTTCTCCTTACTTTGGCGGCAACACTGGGCCTCAAGTTACGCCAAGCAGACGTCGAGGGAGCATATCTCAATGCAGACCTGGACGAGGAGATTTACATGGAGCACCCCGACGCAGTGGTCAAGAAGCGACAGGGGACGGTGCTCCGCCTTCTCAAGTCACTGTACGGGCTCAAGCAATCTGCAAGAGTCTGGTGGCTGGAACTCGGCAAAGCTCTGCACGGGCTAGGGTTCAAGAGGCTTGAGGGAGACTGGGGCATGTATTACAGGCCTGGCGGGAAGCATGGTGGACCAATGCTTATCCTTGCCTATGTGGACGACATGGTGATGGCGGGAAGGAGTGACAAGGAGATTGATGTGGTCATGGCGGCATTGAAGAAGCAATGGGTGATGACGGAGATTGGCGAGATGAGCCAGATCTTGGGACTCAAGGTTGTTCGAGACCAAACGAAACGAGTCATTCACCTTTCTCAGCCGGCATACATCAACAAGGTTGCTCTACGGTTTCCCGGACATTCTCATCACAAGTCACTGGTAGTCCCACTGCCTACGCATCGGGACGGTCAACCAGCAGTCACTGCACACGACAAGGCAGCCCCTCTCTCGCCCTTTCAAGCAGTGGTCGGATGCTTGATGTGGATTGCAGCATCCACCCGACCAGATATCAGCTTTGCAACCAACTACTTGGCACGGTACAGCTCAGCACCACTGGAGTCACACTGGCGACTAGCAATGCGCGTAGTTGCCTATTTAGCCAAGACACGCACTCACGGGCTGGTCCTCGGAGGAGCAAGCATGAGTGGCGTTGAGGGATGGGTGGACTCCGACTTTGCTGGATGTGTGGTCACGCGGAGATCCACAACGGGCTATGTGTTCAAGGTGTGCGGATCAGCAATCAGCTGGATATCAAAGAGACAAGCGACGGTTTCAACATCAACGCTGGAGGCGGAATATGTTGCTATGGCGGAGGCAGCCAAGGAGGCAAAGTGGTTGAGCGGGTTGATGGAAGAGATAGGCTGGAGAAAGAGGCCGACAACTCTCTACTGTGACAACCAGGGCGCTCTCACTCTTGCGGAAAATCCTGGCATTCACGCACGCACGAAGCATATTGAAGTCCGACATCACTTCATACGAGAACAGGTGGAACGAGGAGAGATCAGATTGATCTATGTCCAGAGCGCAAATCAGCATGCCGACATCCTCACCAAAGCCTTATCGGGTCCGCGGCTCCTGAAGAACAGAGAGGATCTGCGGATAGAGGCAATTTGGACGGAGCAGGATGTCATGAACCTTGGTTCCAACAGCAGCAGGTTATAATGGGGATCAGTTCAATACCCTTGAACTGATCATTGGACCTTTTGCTTTGAGGGCTTAGCACACGTCACCCATTAGACGCTGTTGTTACAGAATGATCAGTTCCACCATGACCAGGGTTCAATTCCTTGTGTGTGCACACCATTTGGCCAGGCATGTGCCTGAAGAGATGCGTCGGGTGTGGGGCCCCGCATACTACCCACCTTATGTAAAACCCCCACATAAATCTAGCTCCGGTGTGGCACTCAGGGATAGGCTCAGGGTAGCCGTGTGCCTAATTTGTCATGGGAAACTTGGTACGTCCGGTTTCAGGCCAGAACTTGTGGCTGTTGGGACACCAGCCCTTGAGGGGGGGCTCCTGTCATGAACCTTGGTTCCAACAGCAGCAGGTTATAATGGGGATCAGTTCAATACCCTTGAACTGATCATTGGACCTTTTGCTTTGAGGGCTTAGCACACGTCACCCATTAGACGCTGTTGTTACAGATTATAATGGGGATCAGTTCAATACCCTTGAACTGATCATTGGACCTTTTGCTTTGAGGGCTTAGCACACGTCACCCATTAGACGCTGTTGTTACACAGGATGGGTAAAGGACTGGTGATAGCGAGCACGGCAGTTTGGGTAGCACCAGGAGACTCAAGAGCGGCGGCAGAGGGAGTGTTAGCGGTGCCGCCACCTCGAGTCATAGGGTAATTACCGAGAAACTCCGTCAGCTAGTAGGACCCATTACCATCTCGTAGGATATGTCGGATGCGACTCATACCTCACGTCAACAGGTTTTGAGAAACGAGCCGGAGTGTCGTTACGTAACTTGACATTCTGGTCAATTGCCACGTCATGGAGAACGTCCCGTCAGCGAACGCGCGTTGTCGATGATGACGAAGAGTGCTTGTGCGTTCTTCAAGAATCGTCTGTTTTATCGCTCGTACTGGACACACGCCCCCTACAGACCAGTATGGACGGAGACAACAGACAGGCATCGACGATCCCCGTGCTTGCCAAAGACCCGGAGAAGCCAGATGGGGACAAGCCCAAAGCCAATGGCGATGTCAAGGGCAAAGGCAAGGATGAGTCGGACGAGCCCGAGATTGTGAGTTGCAATGACCCGTTTTCGATGTCAAATTCAAGCGGGGAGCGCGCGGGAGGCCGGAAGCTATGTGTGTGAAGCTGACGAGCAGTCCGAGGAGGACCTGCAGTTGAAGTCCGAGCTGGAAATGCTGGTCGAGCGCCTTAAGGTCTGCCGGTCATTCCGTGAGCTAGTGCGATGTCCTGACTGGTTTAGGAGCCCGATACCAACCTCTACTTGCCGGCGTTAGAGAGTCTGAGGACTTTGATCAAAACTAGCACGAGCTCCATGACCTCTGTACCCAAACCCCTCAAATTCCTACGCCCGCACTACGAAGAACTGCAGGACATCTGGCCGAAATGGGCCGAGAGCCTGACAGAGCAACGGGTCAGGGCCTCTCACATGATACCGGGCTACGAGACTGATGTGTAGTCATTACTTGCGTCCATCATCTCCGTCCTTGGCATGACGTACTCTGACAACGGCAAACGGGATACTCTATGGTATCGCTATATCGCCCAAACAGAAGAGACACCCGGGTCCTGGGGTCACGAGTACGTGCGGCATCTGGCAGCTGAGCTCGGCGAGGAATACCAGTCCCGATATTCCGACTGGCATGTCTTGCACGGGGACGGCAGCTCGAAACCGGATGGACGCAATTATCTGGTAGAGCGGATGCGGGATCTGGCGATTCAATTGGCCGAATTCTTCTTGAAACACAACGCGGAAGCGGATGCGGTCGACTTGTTGATGGAGATGGAGATCATCGAGCGGATCGTGCCGCAGGTGGACGACAAGACATGGCCGAGAGTTTGCCAGTATATGGTCGGGTAAATTACCTATATGGTGTCCCTTACCGAGCTGATCACCAGATGCGTTCCCCTACTTGTTCCGCCAGACGATGTGGCGTTTTTGCAGACAGCAGCAGAGATCTATGCGAAGCACGATCGATATCCAGAAGCATTGGGCTTGGCCATCAAGCTGAACGACCGCAGACTCATCCGGAAATACTTTGCGGCACCCAGGAATCCGTCAGTCGTCGGGCATTTGGATGGTCTGGAACCTGAACTGATCGTGTAGGATCATGAAGAAGCAGCTGGCCTACTTCCTTGCAAGAGCAAGGATACCTCTCAATTGGGTACACACGCCTGAAGGACATGACGTAGAGGGCGAGGGAGAAGCACCCCTGCAGCCCGACGATATCCTCGCCTGCCTTGGCAACGTCGCCCTCACAAAGCACTTCAAATCGTTTGGAAAAGCTGTTGGAGTGGAGGACCCTAAGTCAATAGAGGACATCTACAAATCGCATCTCGAACAAACACGGACAAACGTCAATGCTGACTCTGCCCGCAATAATCTGGCAGCGACATTCGTCAACGCATTTGTGAATGCCGGTTTCAGCAACGATAAATTGGTTGTCAATGCACCCGAGGGTCAAAGCTGGATCTACAAGAACAAGGAGCACGGCATGATCTCAGCGACCGCTTCTATCGGAATGAGCATGATGTGGGATGCCGACGGCGGATTTGACGTCCTCGACAACTACACCTACTCGTCGGAGGAGCACATCAAAGCAGGGGCCTACCTCGCCATGGGCATCCTGCACTCGAATATCCAATCTGATCCTGATCTCTGTTTCGCCCTCCTCGAAGACCACATCGACAGCGCCAGTATCCCGATCAAGATTGCAGCGATGAACGGAATGGCTATGGCCTACGCAGGCTCACAAAGGCTCGAGGTGACAGAAAAGCTCATGCCATACGTTGCCGATGACTTGAACACGATGGACGTCGCAGCGATGGCCGCGCTGGGCCTTGGATTCGTATGGGCCGGGTCTGGTGATGGGGAGATTGCCAGTTCGATCTTGCAAACAATGATGGAGCGAGAACCCGAGCAATTGGAGTCGGAGTGGGTGATCTTCATGTGCTTGTCGCTTGGTTTGGTGTTCTTGGGTATGTCAACGTCCGCCTCATCACCATCTAAGCTGATGTATAGGCGCGCAAGATGCCTCGGAAGCGACAGTGGAGACTCTCCGCGTCATTGACCACCCAATTGCCCGCTATGCGCAAATCATAGTCGACGTTTGTTCCTATGCGGGTACCGGCAACGTCCTGAAGGTGCAAGAGATGCTGCAGATCTGCTCGGAGCATGCAGAGAAGCCGAAGAAGGCGCCAGAAACAGATGCGGGCGCCAGCACCGGTCCTGCAGCTGACGGGTCGGCGTCGACCGACTCTCAGGGCGATGTCCCAATGAGCAGTGGACCAAGTACTGCTACCGAGCCCACATCAGTCGAAGCTCCTGTCCCCGATGCCGCTGCCTCCGCACCACCGCCTGTTCAAGAGGACGATGGCAAGCCTGCGCCACCGCTGAAGCATCAAGCCATGGCGGTATTGGGTATCGCCCTAATTGCCATGGGGGAAGATGTAGGCGCGGAGATGGCTCTCCGCCAATTCCAGCACCTCATGACATATGGAGACCCAGTCATTCGCAAGACGGTACCTCTCGCATTGGGTCTCATCTCTGCCTCGAATGCTCAACTCTCCATCATGGACACCTTGTCGAAGTATTCGCATGACTCTGATCTCGAGGTGGCCGCAAATGCGATCTTGGCGATGGGCTTCATCGGTGCAGGCACGAACAATGCAAGACTGGCTCAGATGTTGCGCAATCTTGCTGTATATTACGCGAAAGAGCCAGACTGCTTGTTCGTCACGCGTGTTGCTCAGGTTGGCTTGCATGCGACTGGGTATCGAAAAGCTGACTCTCACAGGGTATGGTTCACATGGGCAAAGGTACGATCGGCATCAATCCCTTCTACAACGACGGGCAGATCATGTCTCGTACATCGATGGCTGGATTGCTGTCCGTGCTCGTCTCCTTCACCGACGCCAAGTCATGTGAGTTGCGCGTGGAGCATTACCTGGAGAAGCTGATTCACAGTCGTCCTTGGCAAGCAGCACTGGATGCTGTACTGGCTTGCGACAGCCATGTACCCCCAATTCCTCATCACCTTGGACGAAGAGCAGGAAGAGAAGAATGTCACGGTCCGCGTGGGACAAGCGGTCAACACTGTCGGTCTGGCAGGTACACGAATGGGCATTTCAGGGTTCCAGACACATCAGACGCCGGTAAGAATAGGGACGGGCGAGCGAGCCGAGCTGGGCACAAACGAATTCTTCCCGTACCAGAGCGTATTGGAGGGCCTGGTCATCTTGAAGAAGTGAGCTCTTGCGCGCGTCAGAACATCCATGAAGCTGACGTGCAGGAACGAGCAGTACGATGCTGATGATTGATGAGCTTGTAGTGAGAGGTGGCTTTACAGCATATGCATGGCATGACATTTGGCGAAATGCAGCCCAGTTGCCACTGATCAGTGAATGGCCCCCACTCTGAGGGGTTCTTACCTTTCACCAGCCGAAACGACGTTGGTCTCGTACATTCCACTCTTCAATGTTTGAACCGGTCCCCTCACTCTCATAGCAGCTCGAGTCATCCGGAGGGGGAGGCGAAGCACGATGATGTGCCTCAAGCATCTCATCAGCGTAGCTCTTACGGGGCGAATTTCTGCGGGTGTCCCTGGAACGAAAACGGTAAATGGGGGAATTAAATAAGAAAATTCCGGCCATTCTGATTTCATCAGCACAATCCTAATCAGCGTAGCTCTTACGGTGCTGAATTCTGCGGGTGTCCCTGGAACGAAAACGGTAAGTGGGGGGGCCAAATAAAAATTTTCCGGCAGGCTGGGTATAAGGGTGGAGGGGACTTTGAATTTTCATCCTCATCCCCCTCTCTACTCAAATCTGGCGAAGCCCTGGCAGTTTGACTGTTTATGTGGGGGGATCAAATAAAGAAATTCCGGAGCACTTAGAGATTTCAGGCTGCCTGGCTTGCCTTGCACACCTAATCTTCTCACTTCCTATTGCATGCCTAACTTTGGACCCACTGTAAGTCGCCCATTCTTCTGTCATGCATGCATGGGCTGATGAGTACAGCTGAACTTCTTGCAAGTTGATGCATGATCAAGTGTTGGCTTGTCCATAACATCAATGTGAGCTTTGCCTTCAAGCGATGCATGCACATACTGATGCAGAAAGTCCCAGATATTGCAGCAATGCACTGCTCTCGAGGCCAACGCTGTTTGGGTCAGCACACAACTCTCAATGGTGATCACTTTCGGAAGGCTTCTTCAGGGCGGGGCAGCAGCGACTTCTTCAAAACATGCTCCTTCTGTCGCAAACAACCGCCAGTCCCACTTGCAACACCCCGGTCACGGCATGGTCATGCTGAGTGCATCAAATGTGGCTTCACCTTTGCCACTCCTCGATTTCGAGACAATCGAGGTCGCCCACGCAACACATGCCAATCTTGCTTGGAGCAGCATCACTCCCAATCAGCGCCAGGCACACCCACTCGCACAACCCGGCCATTGCCACCAGTCACCCCAGGCTCTCAGCCTACGCCTGGTACACAGAGAGGTCTTCCACGCCCGCGCCATGAGGTCACCTCACCAACACCACGTCGCAACCAGGATCTACATCCTGTAGAGCTTGGCCGCCCCACACGAACCAGACGTGCACCTCAACTGCCCTACGCCACTCCGCCCAGCCCGCCTCAAGGTGCTGCACACCGAGTCACAGAACAGCCACCAGCCCCACCACCACGCCTGGATCGCCATGCTGGACAGTCACGCTGCTTCAAGTGCAAGACCTGGAAAGAACATTCCGAGTTTCTCCAAGCAGGGACAGCCTCTCGCCGCTTCAAGACTTGCAGCACCTGTCGCGAATCCTCCAGAGCAGCCTATCATCGTCGACAACAGTCAACTCAGTCATCCCTCTCAGTCGACATGCTGGGCAATGCCTTCCTGCCCATTCCTGCAACACCCAACGATCTTGACGACATCTGCCTCTCTGAAGCTGCCATTGGGTGTATTGGGGACTTCCACTCAGCAATGGCAGCTGAGACGATGGAGACTTGCGAGAACTGCAATGAGAAATGGTTTGGACTCAAGGTCCAACAGGGTAAATGTTCACGTTGTCAAATTGATGGGGAGAAATGGACATCTGCCAACTGTATGGATCCAGGTCAGTGTCCAGGATTGTATGTGCTTCTCATGACTGACTTCACAGGTCCTTCTCTGCAGGAACTGTGCCGTGCAGCTGGCAGAGCAGTCCCTGACTTGCCCTCACAGGTGGAAGAGATGCTCCTCTCTCCCTACCATGTGCTGCTTCAAACATGGCGCGTTGGTGGTGGACAAACCAAATACGGAGGCCACACCTGTCTCTATGCCCATGACAGTGGCAGATTCCTCTCTCGACTTCCCCTCACCGTCACCGACCTTGATGTTCTCATCATCAAGCCGACAAATGCCCAAGCCCCCGCCAACGCTGCCAATCCCTCAGAGGATTTTGCACGCCGACCAGAGTTCCAAGTCCAGCGGTCACGCATTCTCGCAAACCTGCAAGCACTACAACACTTCCATCCAGCCTTTCAGAATGTCGAGATCAACTGGGAAGCAATCAATTCCCTTCCTGAAAACGGTTCTGTCTTCCATCAGCTGCGGTCTGTCAACTTGGAGGAGGTGCAGTACAGCGCACCTGAGCCTGACACTGGGCCAGTTGAGCAGGAGTCAGCAGAGGAGACAAGCTTGCCAGAGCTGGCTATACCAAACCTTGGAGAAGGCAACAATATTGTGGAGGAGATCCGGGAAGCACTGGAACAGGTGGTGGATGGAGGACCACCAGCACCCCTGCTCCTCACTGGACCTGTGCTGCATTCCACTCCAATCAATGAGCACGACATCAGCAACCCATTCCTCACCAAGGCCTTCCCCTTCCTCTTCCCCACCGGCCAGGGGGATCTGCATCAACAACGGCCTACCACAATACGTGATTCAGACTACTTCCGTCACCTGCTCTACTATCAGGATGGAAGGTTTGCAAAACACCCTCGATTCCGGTGAGTGCATCTCTCAGCATTAAGCCAAGCTGACAGTCAGCTATTATGCCTTCAACTGCATCATGAGGTGGCGAGCAAAACGGCTCTCCTGCTTCTATGTCAGCCGGAATGAAGAGGACCGAGCCCTCTCTGCTGCAGACATTGCTGCCATGGTGTCCGACCCAGCCAAGCAGCTGGCATCTCGAGTGCGACGATCAGCAGCCACCTTAACCGGAACACCACCCTACTGGGCACAGCAGAGTCGCAATCTTGCTGCAATGATCCGTCAACTGGGCACTCCACATGCTTTCATCACATTCTCAGCTGCGGATCTTCAGTGGCCAGATCTCCACGTCCACATGCCGGACCAAGCGCTACCAACTATGAGCGAACCTGATCGACAACGCATCAATGCCAAGAACGTCAATGAGAACCCAGCAATTGCAGCTTGCTGGTTCTATCGAAGATTTGAGCTGTTCTTGGCCAAGGTCCTCAAACCCCTGCTTGGAATAGAGGACTGGTGGTATCGCTTTGAATGGCAAAATCGAGGCTCCAGCCATGTCCATGGACTGGTTTGGCTCAAGGGGGCGCCATCCCCAGACACCCTTGATATCAACAATCCGGACAGTGTCCAGGAATTCCTTGACTTCTGGTCCACCAGAGTGTCAACCATCAATCCTGGAGAGGACATTCCGCCTCATCCAAAGCACCCCTCTGCCCACAGTAGCGACGAAATCATCTTTCGCTTCAAAGATCTGGCACAGATGCTCAACCGTGTCCAGAGGCACACGAGGTGCACTGCCTATTGTCTTCGCCGCCCAAAAGGATCTCCTCCCAACAGTCCGCTTGTCTGTCGCTTCAAGTTCCCCAAGGAGCTGGAGACAGAACTCCGACTGGTTGTCAATCCCAACAGAAACAAGCAACTCATCACACCACGCAACGACACCCACCTCAACAGTTACAATGCAGTCACTGCACTGGGATGGCGAGCCAACTCCGACATCAGTCCATGCACAGATCCCCGTGCAGTTGCCTCCTACATCTCCAAGTATGCTTCAAAATGCGAAAAACCATCCAACAACTTTGGCGAGATAATGCAGGCTATCTCAACCCGCCTGGAGCAAGAAACATCTTCACGAATTGTCTTCCAGAAGATGCTCAGCCGCATTGTCACCGAGAGGGATTACAGTGCTCAGGAAGTCTGTCATCAGCTCTTTGGTCGACATATGATGTCTGCATCACGAGAGTTTGGCACACTCTGCATACTGGAAAAGAGACAGAGACGCCTGAGGCAGAGGCAGGAAGATGAGGGACTGGACCAAGGTGTGGAGGAGCAAGACTGGCACGATGCCTACTTGGCACGCCAGCCAGAGCATGAGGGCATCAGCCTGTACGAATGGTTTCAATTCTACCGGAAACAAGGTCGCAACGCCACTCGAAGGAAGCACCCAAAGATCATCATTCTCTGGCCGCTGTATTATCCATCAGACCCTCAGTCTGAGGATCACCAAAACTGGTGCCGGGCAAAGTTACTACTCCACCATCCTCATCGACACCCTTCAGAGCTCAAGCTTGATGACGAATCCTGGACAGAAGCTTTTTCTCGCTGTACTGAGGACCACCCAGAGGGGCACCAAGACACATTGCCCAAGCGACCCATCCGTCAACAACAGGGTGACAATGAAAACGACAGTGACTCAGAGTTTTCTGAGGGTGAAGAAGTCAATGACCACGAGCTTGATGACTGGCAAGTTCTGGCTGGAATGGGCCCTCAGTTTGATGAAGATGGGTGGAATGGGCCACTGCTTGGAGCACGTGATATTGATACTTCCCACGATTGGGAAGCAGTGGGGAGGGAGTGGGGATCAGATGGTATAGGAGAGAGGGCAAGCTACTTAGAAACCGAACGCAAGAAGGTGAGCAGTGGCCTACAATCCACTGCATACTGTGAGCTGACCAAGCAGTCTCAGCCTTCTGTAGCTCGCAACACTGTCGATCCCCAACTACTCAACACCACACAGCGCCTCATCTTTGACAAGGTCTTGCGCCATGCCAACCGTCTGCTCTCTGGAGAGTCAGTCCCTCAAATACTCCTCAACATCGATGGGACAGCAGGAACAGGCAAATCCTTCCTCATTGACGCCATATCCCAAGCTCTTCAAGGGCTCCAATCTGGGCAGCACAACAATCTCGACTTCAGCACAAATCCCATTGTCCGCCGGCTTGCCCCCACGGGTGTGGCGGCATTCAACATTGCTGGTTCAACATACCATGCTGCCCTTGGTCTTGGAGGCTCAATAGAGGAAAGTCATGACAAGCTTGGAGAGGGAAAGCTTGCCAGCCTCCAGGAAGAGTGGCATGGGACACGATACCTCATCATTGATGAGAAAAGCATGGTTGGAAGGGCGGCCTTGGGGAGAATCAACCTTGCTCTTGGTCAAATCTTTCCGTCGACAGCGTACTTGCCCTTTGCCGGTCTGTCTGTCCTGCTCATTGGCGACTTTGGTCAACTGCCCCCTGTGGGAGACACTCCACTGTACAACACTGCACGCTCGACAAAAACCTCCTATCTAGGCAGGCTCAGCAACATTGGCCGAGATATCTACCTTGCTTTCACTGAGAGCGTTCAGCTTGATGCTGTTATGAGGCAGGAAGGCTCCGACCCTACCACCACTGCCTTCAAAGCAACCCTTGCTCGCCTGCACACCGGGACACCTCAACAGGAGGACTACACCCTTCTGTCCTCTCGCTTCTGGGGGAACCTTTCCCCGGCATCTCAGCAGGCCTTTCAAGATGCTGTATGTCTTTGTGCAACAAAGCAGAGTGTCTCCGAGATCAACCTACACACTTTGGCTCGCTCTGGACAGCCTGTACTGCGCTCTCTGGCTCAGCACACAGGGGTAGGAGCAGCCCAGGCTTCAGAGGAACAGGCACAGGGGCTTGCTCCTGCTGTCTTCCTCATGATTGGTGCTCAAGTCATGCTTTCTCGCAACCTCTGGATCGAGCAGGGATTGGTCAATGGCACCAGGGGCACAGTATATCAGATTGGGCTCTCACCATCTGAGCCTCCTCATCAATCTGTTCCTTCTGTGGTCATGGTCGCCTTCCCATCCTACACTGGACCAACACCCTGGCACACCACAGACAACATACCACTGGTTCCCATTGTGCCCCATACAGCCAGATGGGAGACAACAAACGGGCAGCGGTGCTCTCGACGCCAGCTGCCACTGCAGCTTGCATTTGCTATCACCATACACAAATCACAGGGTATGACGCTGGACAAGGCAGTGATTGATCTTGGTTCAGCCGACTTCTCAACGGGATTGACATTTGTGGCAATCTCAAGAGCAAGATCTCTGGAGGGCCTTGCTTTCAAGCCAGGCTTTGATTGGGCAAGATTGAACAGCTTGAACACAGAGAGTAGAAGGGGGGGAGTATCAGGACGTGTATTGGCAGCAAGGGATGCGTCTAGACGTCAGATGCTTCAGATGACAGAATAAATGTATAGAGAAAAAGATGAATGACAATGCATAGGTAGACTGAATAAAAGTTGATCAAGCATGACTCTGAGTGTTTGATGCATCAGCTGAATCTCAAGTTCATGGGGTGTATGCATGTCATTGTGCTCTCTCTAGCTACTAACACTACCTCTATCTGCCTCCATCTCCTGTCTGTAATCATCCCACACAGGATCATCAGCAGCAGGAGTTGGGGGATCTGACCAGGTAGGAGGCTCAGGGGTGGGGGGAGGAGTGAAGAGAGGAGTTCCAGGTGGGCTTTCTCCTCCTCTGAGTGTTCTCATCTTCCTCAGCCAATCCAGCATCCTACTTTTCCACAAGGGCAATCTGAAGGTCTGGGGATTGGTGACTGGACCATTGAAGCTACAAGTCAGCTTTGTGTCATGCCAAGAGAGAGCCTGACTCACAAGGACTTCACAACAGGTCTTTTGGGCACCCATGGCTTCTTCTCTCCATTGACTTTGCCTGACCCAGGAGGCAGGTAGGATTGTTGCTGGGGTGGGTGATAGGGAGAGTGTCTGACTGGCTGTGGGCGGCTTTGTTGAGAGCAGGAATGCTTGTGCTCATCATGAGGGTTGGGATGTCGCTTTTTTTGCTCTCTCTGGTGCTGCCTGAGTGCTTTTTTGAACAAAGCTGACTGGAAAGCCATTCTGATGTAGATGTACAGATGAGAGATGAAAAGTCCAAAATTTTCCGGAGTCAGAGCTACGCCCCATCGGCGACGCGCCACCGCCGATTTACCTAGTCAGCGTAGCTCTTACGGTGCTGAATTCTGCGGGTGTCCCTGGAACGAAAACGGTAAGTGGGGGGGCCAAATAAAAATTTTCCGGCAGGCTGGGTATAAGGGTGGAGGGGACTTTGAATTTTCATCCTCATCCCCCTCTCTACTCAAATCTGGCGAAGCCCTGGCAGTTTGACTGTTTATGTGGGGGGATCAAATAAAGAAATTCCGGAGCACTTAGAGATTTCAGGCTGCCTGGCTTGCCTTGCACACCTAATCTTCTCACTTCCTATTGCATGCCTAACTTTGGACCCACTGTAAGTCGCCCATTCTTCTGTCATGCATGCATGGGCTGATGAGTACAGCTGAACTTCTTGCAAGTTGATGCATGATCAAGTGTTGGCTTGTCCATAACATCAATGTGAGCTTTGCCTTCAAGCGATGCATGCACATACTGATGCAGAAAGTCCCAGATATTGCAGCAATGCACTGCTCTCGAGGCCAACGCTGTTTGGGTCAGCACACAACTCTCAATGGTGATCACTTTCGGAAGGCTTCTTCAGGGCGGGGCAGCAGCGACTTCTTCAAAACATGCTCCTTCTGTCGCAAACAACCGCCAGTCCCACTTGCAACACCCCGGTCACGGCATGGTCATGCTGAGTGCATCAAATGTGGCTTCACCTTTGCCACTCCTCGATTTCGAGACAATCGAGGTCGCCCACGCAACACATGCCAATCTTGCTTGGAGCAGCATCACTCCCAATCAGCGCCAGGCACACCCACTCGCACAACCCGGCCATTGCCACCAGTCACCCCAGGCTCTCAGCCTACGCCTGGTACACAGAGAGGTCTTCCACGCCCGCGCCATGAGGTCACCTCACCAACACCACGTCGCAACCAGGATCTACATCCTGTAGAGCTTGGCCGCCCCACACGAACCAGACGTGCACCTCAACTGCCCTACGCCACTCCGCCCAGCCCGCCTCAAGGTGCTGCACACCGAGTCACAGAACAGCCACCAGCCCCACCACCACGCCTGGATCGCCATGCTGGACAGTCACGCTGCTTCAAGTGCAAGACCTGGAAAGAACATTCCGAGTTTCTCCAAGCAGGGACAGCCTCTCGCCGCTTCAAGACTTGCAGCACCTGTCGCGAATCCTCCAGAGCAGCCTATCATCGTCGACAACAGTCAACTCAGTCATCCCTCTCAGTCGACATGCTGGGCAATGCCTTCCTGCCCATTCCTGCAACACCCAACGATCTTGACGACATCTGCCTCTCTGAAGCTGCCATTGGGTGTATTGGGGACTTCCACTCAGCAATGGCAGCTGAGACGATGGAGACTTGCGAGAACTGCAATGAGAAATGGTTTGGACTCAAGGTCCAACAGGGTAAATGTTCACGTTGTCAAATTGATGGGGAGAAATGGACATCTGCCAACTGTATGGATCCAGGTCAGTGTCCAGGATTGTATGTGCTTCTCATGACTGACTTCACAGGTCCTTCTCTGCAGGAACTGTGCCGTGCAGCTGGCAGAGCAGTCCCTGACTTGCCCTCACAGGTGGAAGAGATGCTCCTCTCTCCCTACCATGTGCTGCTTCAAACATGGCGCGTTGGTGGTGGACAAACCAAATACGGAGGCCACACCTGTCTCTATGCCCATGACAGTGGCAGATTCCTCTCTCGACTTCCCCTCACCGTCACCGACCTTGATGTTCTCATCATCAAGCCGACAAATGCCCAAGCCCCCGCCAACGCTGCCAATCCCTCAGAGGATTTTGCACGCCGACCAGAGTTCCAAGTCCAGCGGTCACGCATTCTCGCAAACCTGCAAGCACTACAACACTTCCATCCAGCCTTTCAGAATGTCGAGATCAACTGGGAAGCAATCAATTCCCTTCCTGAAAACGGTTCTGTCTTCCATCAGCTGCGGTCTGTCAACTTGGAGGAGGTGCAGTACAGCGCACCTGAGCCTGACACTGGGCCAGTTGAGCAGGAGTCAGCAGAGGAGACAAGCTTGCCAGAGCTGGCTATACCAAACCTTGGAGAAGGCAACAATATTGTGGAGGAGATCCGGGAAGCACTGGAACAGGTGGTGGATGGAGGACCACCAGCACCCCTGCTCCTCACTGGACCTGTGCTGCATTCCACTCCAATCAATGAGCACGACATCAGCAACCCATTCCTCACCAAGGCCTTCCCCTTCCTCTTCCCCACCGGCCAGGGGGATCTGCATCAACAACGGCCTACCACAATACGTGATTCAGACTACTTCCGTCACCTGCTCTACTATCAGGATGGAAGGTTTGCAAAACACCCTCGATTCCGGTGAGTGCATCTCTCAGCATTAAGCCAAGCTGACAGTCAGCTATTATGCCTTCAACTGCATCATGAGGTGGCGAGCAAAACGGCTCTCCTGCTTCTATGTCAGCCGGAATGAAGAGGACCGAGCCCTCTCTGCTGCAGACATTGCTGCCATGGTGTCCGACCCAGCCAAGCAGCTGGCATCTCGAGTGCGACGATCAGCAGCCACCTTAACCGGAACACCACCCTACTGGGCACAGCAGAGTCGCAATCTTGCTGCAATGATCCGTCAACTGGGCACTCCACATGCTTTCATCACATTCTCAGCTGCGGATCTTCAGTGGCCAGATCTCCACGTCCACATGCCGGACCAAGCGCTACCAACTATGAGCGAACCTGATCGACAACGCATCAATGCCAAGAACGTCAATGAGAACCCAGCAATTGCAGCTTGCTGGTTCTATCGAAGATTTGAGCTGTTCTTGGCCAAGGTCCTCAAACCCCTGCTTGGAATAGAGGACTGGTGGTATCGCTTTGAATGGCAAAATCGAGGCTCCAGCCATGTCCATGGACTGGTTTGGCTCAAGGGGGCGCCATCCCCAGACACCCTTGATATCAACAATCCGGACAGTGTCCAGGAATTCCTTGACTTCTGGTCCACCAGAGTGTCAACCATCAATCCTGGAGAGGACATTCCGCCTCATCCAAAGCACCCCTCTGCCCACAGTAGCGACGAAATCATCTTTCGCTTCAAAGATCTGGCACAGATGCTCAACCGTGTCCAGAGGCACACGAGGTGCACTGCCTATTGTCTTCGCCGCCCAAAAGGATCTCCTCCCAACAGTCCGCTTGTCTGTCGCTTCAAGTTCCCCAAGGAGCTGGAGACAGAACTCCGACTGGTTGTCAATCCCAACAGAAACAAGCAACTCATCACACCACGCAACGACACCCACCTCAACAGTTACAATGCAGTCACTGCACTGGGATGGCGAGCCAACTCCGACATCAGTCCATGCACAGATCCCCGTGCAGTTGCCTCCTACATCTCCAAGTATGCTTCAAAATGCGAAAAACCATCCAACAACTTTGGCGAGATAATGCAGGCTATCTCAACCCGCCTGGAGCAAGAAACATCTTCACGAATTGTCTTCCAGAAGATGCTCAGCCGCATTGTCACCGAGAGGGATTACAGTGCTCAGGAAGTCTGTCATCAGCTCTTTGGTCGACATATGATGTCTGCATCACGAGAGTTTGGCACACTCTGCATACTGGAAAAGAGACAGAGACGCCTGAGGCAGAGGCAGGAAGATGAGGGACTGGACCAAGGTGTGGAGGAGCAAGACTGGCACGATGCCTACTTGGCACGCCAGCCAGAGCATGAGGGCATCAGCCTGTACGAATGGTTTCAATTCTACCGGAAACAAGGTCGCAACGCCACTCGAAGGAAGCACCCAAAGATCATCATTCTCTGGCCGCTGTATTATCCATCAGACCCTCAGTCTGAGGATCACCAAAACTGGTGCCGGGCAAAGTTACTACTCCACCATCCTCATCGACACCCTTCAGAGCTCAAGCTTGATGACGAATCCTGGACAGAAGCTTTTTCTCGCTGTACTGAGGACCACCCAGAGGGGCACCAAGACACATTGCCCAAGCGACCCATCCGTCAACAACAGGGTGACAATGAAAACGACAGTGACTCAGAGTTTTCTGAGGGTGAAGAAGTCAATGACCACGAGCTTGATGACTGGCAAGTTCTGGCTGGAATGGGCCCTCAGTTTGATGAAGATGGGTGGAATGGGCCACTGCTTGGAGCACGTGATATTGATACTTCCCACGATTGGGAAGCAGTGGGGAGGGAGTGGGGATCAGATGGTATAGGAGAGAGGGCAAGCTACTTAGAAACCGAACGCAAGAAGGTGAGCAGTGGCCTACAATCCACTGCATACTGTGAGCTGACCAAGCAGTCTCAGCCTTCTGTAGCTCGCAACACTGTCGATCCCCAACTACTCAACACCACACAGCGCCTCATCTTTGACAAGGTCTTGCGCCATGCCAACCGTCTGCTCTCTGGAGAGTCAGTCCCTCAAATACTCCTCAACATCGATGGGACAGCAGGAACAGGCAAATCCTTCCTCATTGACGCCATATCCCAAGCTCTTCAAGGGCTCCAATCTGGGCAGCACAACAATCTCGACTTCAGCACAAATCCCATTGTCCGCCGGCTTGCCCCCACGGGTGTGGCGGCATTCAACATTGCTGGTTCAACATACCATGCTGCCCTTGGTCTTGGAGGCTCAATAGAGGAAAGTCATGACAAGCTTGGAGAGGGAAAGCTTGCCAGCCTCCAGGAAGAGTGGCATGGGACACGATACCTCATCATTGATGAGAAAAGCATGGTTGGAAGGGCGGCCTTGGGGAGAATCAACCTTGCTCTTGGTCAAATCTTTCCGTCGACAGCGTACTTGCCCTTTGCCGGTCTGTCTGTCCTGCTCATTGGCGACTTTGGTCAACTGCCCCCTGTGGGAGACACTCCACTGTACAACACTGCACGCTCGACAAAAACCTCCTATCTAGGCAGGCTCAGCAACATTGGCCGAGATATCTACCTTGCTTTCACTGAGAGCGTTCAGCTTGATGCTGTTATGAGGCAGGAAGGCTCCGACCCTACCACCACTGCCTTCAAAGCAACCCTTGCTCGCCTGCACACCGGGACACCTCAACAGGAGGACTACACCCTTCTGTCCTCTCGCTTCTGGGGGAACCTTTCCCCGGCATCTCAGCAGGCCTTTCAAGATGCTGTATGTCTTTGTGCAACAAAGCAGAGTGTCTCCGAGATCAACCTACACACTTTGGCTCGCTCTGGACAGCCTGTACTGCGCTCTCTGGCTCAGCACACAGGGGTAGGAGCAGCCCAGGCTTCAGAGGAACAGGCACAGGGGCTTGCTCCTGCTGTCTTCCTCATGATTGGTGCTCAAGTCATGCTTTCTCGCAACCTCTGGATCGAGCAGGGATTGGTCAATGGCACCAGGGGCACAGTATATCAGATTGGGCTCTCACCATCTGAGCCTCCTCATCAATCTGTTCCTTCTGTGGTCATGGTCGCCTTCCCATCCTACACTGGACCAACACCCTGGCACACCACAGACAACATACCACTGGTTCCCATTGTGCCCCATACAGCCAGATGGGAGACAACAAACGGGCAGCGGTGCTCTCGACGCCAGCTGCCACTGCAGCTTGCATTTGCTATCACCATACACAAATCACAGGGTATGACGCTGGACAAGGCAGTGATTGATCTTGGTTCAGCCGACTTCTCAACGGGATTGACATTTGTGGCAATCTCAAGAGCAAGATCTCTGGAGGGCCTTGCTTTCAAGCCAGGCTTTGATTGGGCAAGATTGAACAGCTTGAACACAGAGAGTAGAAGGGGGGGAGTATCAGGACGTGTATTGGCAGCAAGGGATGCGTCTAGACGTCAGATGCTTCAGATGACAGAATAAATGTATAGAGAAAAAGATGAATGACAATGCATAGGTAGACTGAATAAAAGTTGATCAAGCATGACTCTGAGTGTTTGATGCATCAGCTGAATCTCAAGTTCATGGGGTGTATGCATGTCATTGTGCTCTCTCTAGCTACTAACACTACCTCTATCTGCCTCCATCTCCTGTCTGTAATCATCCCACACAGGATCATCAGCAGCAGGAGTTGGGGGATCTGACCAGGTAGGAGGCTCAGGGGTGGGGGGAGGAGTGAAGAGAGGAGTTCCAGGTGGGCTTTCTCCTCCTCTGAGTGTTCTCATCTTCCTCAGCCAATCCAGCATCCTACTTTTCCACAAGGGCAATCTGAAGGTCTGGGGATTGGTGACTGGACCATTGAAGCTACAAGTCAGCTTTGTGTCATGCCAAGAGAGAGCCTGACTCACAAGGACTTCACAACAGGTCTTTTGGGCACCCATGGCTTCTTCTCTCCATTGACTTTGCCTGACCCAGGAGGCAGGTAGGATTGTTGCTGGGGTGGGTGATAGGGAGAGTGTCTGACTGGCTGTGGGCGGCTTTGTTGAGAGCAGGAATGCTTGTGCTCATCATGAGGGTTGGGATGTCGCTTTTTTTGCTCTCTCTGGTGCTGCCTGAGTGCTTTTTTGAACAAAGCTGACTGGAAAGCCATTCTGATGTAGATGTACAGATGAGAGATGAAAAGTCCAAAATTTTCCGGAGTCAGAGCTACGCCCCATCGGCGACGCGCCACCGCCGATTTACCTAGTTCTCTCTGCTCCTGCCCGTCCCAGTGAGCCCGTCCCTCCGTCTCGCACTTGTCAATCTGACCAACAGACCGCCTCACCCATATTCCTCGCCCTATTCTCCATGGCGGTCTTCTGGTCCGTCCGGCCATGCGGGTACTGCCTCACCCTCGTCAGTGTTCTCTCTCCTACTCATTCCTACGCTGGTCTTGGCTGAAAGGAAGGTCTCCATACTCTTCCTCACCACATCGCCTTCATCCCCTTTCGCCCCCAGCGAAACCTCTGCCTCCCTCGGCGGGTCCCCCGGCGCTGGCGGTGGCGAGCCAGGCGAGTCGTGGCGCCTGACAGATCCCGTCGCCGGGCGCAGCTGGCTCGATATGAACAAAGGCAGAATCATGGACCCCGTCTTGATGGGTTACAAGCACTTCAGCTCGTTGAGCGAGCCGGCCCCGAGCGGCAGCGGCAGCGGCGGCTCGAGCTCAGAGGCGGGCGCCGGCGCACACGGAGGGCCCAGCTGGAAGTTCTGGCGAGGGAGCTCGGGCGCGGACGACCGCGGGAGCGATGGGGACGGCGTGGGCGCGGGGACCGGGGACAGGGAGAGGACTGCCCGGCTGCCCCGCGGTTATGTCGATCTTTCGTTTCGCGGCATCGGGTTCGTCTTTGATTTCAACCCGACCCGGACGGAAGACGGCATTGCGTGGGAGATCGAAGATGCCAGACGAGCCCGAGCGAAGTCGACACTGCCACCCGCATCCACGTCTACGTCGACCGGCGAGGGAGAAAAGACCGAGAGGAGCGTTGGCCTGACTGAACCTGCGGCAGCATCGGGTTGGGCACGCGTACCATTTCTGGGCTCCTGGTAGACAGACACTCGAGTAGCTGGACAGGTTGTACACAAGATGCATGTGCATATGAGATGTCCCGCCAATGACTCCAAGCATGTGCCGTCTGGCGTGATCAAAGAGCCCATCATGATCGTCGAAGGCTGCAGCGCATGTACAGATGATAGATGGGCACGGCACATCATACTTCTCGGAGGACATGGGACTATGGGACAAGATGGCCGGGTGGGGGAAAGAAAAGAGGACGTGTCCTCATGCAATAAACAAAAAGCTCACGCGCTCGAGGCGGTGGTTAGGCAGACCGAATGTACGAATATGTCGATCCGAGGGAAAGCGGGCGGATGTGTGGTATGCTGTGATGGTGGACTGCTCAAGACGCGCCGTTTGCCGGCGCAGACGATTTTAGCCTGCTATGCAATGTTTGTCCGGGAGCGAAACACTGCTTGTTGGAGATGGTACAATGGTTGATGATCGTTGTCGTGAATGGATATGCGCTTTCGTTGGCGTGAGATATGGCTGCTGTCTTCTCGCCTCAGCTTTGTTGCTTCCGGACAAGATGGCAATCTCACCTTCTGCGATCTCCCTCCTCGCGCTACAAGTCCTTGCTCTCCTCAACGTGACTTCGATCACCCGACATTGAAGTGCCGGGGGTGTCATCAAGCTTATCGGTCCCCTCGTCCCCTGCATTCGTAACGCTCACACTCGAGCTCGGGACGGCTGACATTGATGCAGCTGTCGTACTGGCTGTAGCAGCCGTGGCAGAGCTGCTTTTCATAAGAGCGTTCTCAATATCCTTAGCCACTTGCTGAGGCGTTGTGGCAATAGGTTCCGCGGAAGCTGCACCGAGAGTACCGTTTGCTTTTCGCCCATCTTCAGACGATGATGATCCGTCAGCGGCATCCGGAAGCACGACCGTACTCGGTTCTGCGCTAGGCAGTATCCATTGCCGCCGTTTCTCCGCATTGCGAAGGCGGACTTTCTGCTCGTGCACCTCGAGGTTGGGCGAGGCCTGCATCACAGTGCGCACGAGCTCCACATCGTCCGTGGTGGCCTTAATTCGATTGAAGGATGCGATGACGGAGATGTTAATCCAGCCCTCAGAATCCATCTAAATTTGTCAGTGCAAGATTCTGCCTTCTCAGCAACTGCAAACTCACCTGTCGCCGCAGATACTCGTCCATGGCGAGGTTCTGCATGCTGAAGTAATACTCGACCTGCGCGTACAGCCAGGCTTGCATGTTGTTGAGCTGCGGCGGGGGTCGAGACTCCTCAAGACCTGCTCCTGGTTGCGGCATGCCGTACATCGGAACTGGGTACATCTGGCCCATTTGGTCGTAGGGAGCACCTGGTTGACCGTAGACTGGCATTGGGTAGAATGCAGGGTAGCCCATACCGTAACCTTGACCATAGATATTGCCGTTAATGAAGTCCGGGGGATAGCCGTTCATTCCCATATAGTGTCGCCCGCCGTTCATGTAGCCGCCACGGAAACCTCCCCGTCCACGGCCTGGACCACTGAATGAAGATCGTGCATCGCGTGCTCGTGGCGGTCGAGGGTAACCGGTAGTGTTAGCTTGGTTGAATGAGTGTTGAGGCAAAGGGGCGGTGTTGTTGTTGAAAGCTGGACGGACGAAGGAACCGGGGGAACCGGTATTGACTAGAGGCTGAGTGTGGGCAGCAGGTGAAGAGCCTTGGGTGCGGGACTGGACGGAGCCTCGTCTGGAGACGCGCGTAGTCTGTCGAGACAGGGGCGCGCTCACACTGCCTGCGGCTTGATCCGCCTTACCCTCCTCTGAGCGAGTCTCGGCTTCAGTACTATTCGAACTGGTAGTGGCCGTGCCGAAAAGTGGCTTGAACAAAGTGGAAGAAGCTTCTTGGGGCTTGGGCAGCGGCGGTATCCGTACCTCGCCCTTGTTGACCTTCCTGTCGCTCGACCCGCCTCTTGCCTTGCCCGGCTGAGAGACGCTCTGTCCCTTGGCACGCCGTTTCTCCTCTCGACTGAGCTTCTTCTTGGCTTCGGCGGCTTCGTCGGCGGCAGCTGTCAACTCTGCCTGCGGTATGGGCACCCATTTCGGTTTTTCTGTAATTTAGCCAAGTGAAAGGGATTGGTTATGACGCTCACTGCTACCTGCAGCTTGCTCCTCTACTACGCTGCTCTCTTCGCTTCGGCCTTTTTGCTTCTCTTTCTCCTCGGCTGCTTTCGTCATATCTACAGCTTGAGCCACATCGGGCCATGCAGTCTCATCGACCTGCACAGGAGCAAGGCTCTTTTTCTGCTTGCTCTTGGCAATGGTCACCCCATCTCCGGAAGGCACCTTGCTTGCCAAACTTGTCGTGTCCGTCGTTGGTAGACTGCCGAATTGAAGCGATCCTGAGCCGGTCGAGGAGTTCATCGGGCCGTTTCCGACAACTGCAGCTGGAGCTAGGGTCTTCTTCCTGGCGTCCCAGGCATTTACAGGCGGAGGAGGTGCCGGAACATGTGCAGGCGTAGGGGTCTTATCCTGAGGAGTCTCGCCTTCATCGTCGACAGCTTGACCTACACTGATTACGTCGTCCAAATCTTTGCCTTTCGCCAATATACTTGTGACGGCAGTGGACGTGGACTCAGCAGCCGCTGAAAGATGCGGCGAGCCTGCCGTGGGCGAGAAAGCGGTCTGAGTGGTGCTGACAAGCGATGGCGACGACGGTGTTGGAGGTGTCTGTTGGGCCTGACTGGATGCTGGCGTTGCAATGGCCGTGGGTGAAGATTGAGGCTGTTTGGTGTCTGGAGCCGGCTGAGAGGTCCGAGTAGCGGGTTGAGGTCTGACCCCCCAGGCGGGCTTGCTGGGGTTGCTTGGCGTGGAGGCTGTACGTGGCTTCTCTCCAACGGTAGCAATAGGTCTCTTTGGGACAATCGCTGGTTTTGCGCTTGTTGCTCTCCGCTCGTCCTCCGCCTTCTCTCTAGACGGTCTTTCGACCCACTCGGACCTTTCGCGTCTCTCCACACGATTCTGCTTCTTGTCGTGGTCTGTCTTGTTGCGATTGCGACCGGACTGGACTGTCTCCCATGGTCCATCGTCTTCTTCGACTGCGGTGGTACCTCCTGAGCTGGACGGCGGAGGAGCAGCACCTTTGGTCGGTCTGATGATGGGTGAAGCCGAGCTGGACGCCGTATTCGAAGAACCTGCTTTGGCCAATGGCGTGGAGGGCGTTGCAGGCAATGCACCATTCGGACTTGTCATCTTCCTCCATGCCCCACCACTTGCGCCACTACTGCTTCCAGCTTTGCCGTCGTTGGCGGCATTGCCGGGAGAACCATTTGCGATTTTGATCCTATCGGCGTATGATCCAAGTGCGTTGAACACGGATGGTTGGTTCGGTGACTGAGGTTGCGGAGCCGGCGCTTTTGACATGCTGCGCGGAAGGAAGGGCGCCGGGCTCGAGAGATGAGGGAAAGAGGAGAGAGAAGGGGTAGAAAGCTGTATGGCGAGCATTTTGGGTCGAGCAGAACGAAGTGGCAAAATGATAGCGGTTGGTAGTGGGAGGGAGGTCCGAAGGGCGGGCAAGAGCTTCGTCAGCGTTTATATCGACGAGAGGGGCCAGCGGCGGGATGGGTACGATAGAGGTGGAAAAGAGTGCGATGCGGAGAATGACAAGGGCAAAGGAGAACGAGTGAAAGGAGATATGCGGGGTTTCGTGTGAGGTCTGGCCACGACCCGTCGTTGCGCTCTGACGATCTGGACAAACAGTCTGAGACGCTTCGGCCACACCGTCGATGCAATGCGTTTGCAAAACCGGCGAGGGGGATTCGAAAATGAGTCGTGCGTGGTTCGGGCAGTGAGGTGGGGGACAGAAGAAAGGGGAAGGAAGTGGACGAGGGTTGGGCGGGTCAGTCGGCCACTCACCTCTTGAAGGAGGATGACGATATCGAGCTGCGAGGGCGGTCCGCTTAAGTGTGTTCTGGTGGCGGTGAGGTGCAATGCTTCTGATCAGGGTCGAGGTGAAACGAAGAGGTTCTGAGATGAGCAGGCGCGCATGACGCAGTGGGGAGCGGTCGGTGACGAGAGCTACGGGCGGGCAGAGGGCTCGATCCTGCCTGAGTGTTCAAGGGAGGTATCGTTGAAACTCACCTCGACGGCAATTTAGCTGACCGTTCCCGCTCGTGCCCGCTGTACTCCTCCCCACGCCTTGCCTGCCTGTCCCCTGCAGACCTTGCCTTGACGCCTTGGACGAAACTCCTGCGTAAGTCGCTTTCGTAAGGTTTCTTGTCGACTCGCCGATGGGCGGATCCGAGAGGGTCGTCTGTCGGGACAAGTCGTGATGCGGTCAGAGGTGCGTTCGGCGATATCAGACGACCGATTTTGGGCGGCGATGCTGGATTTCGGGATGACGGTGAGGATGAGGATGAGGGGGCCTGTGCGAGAGGTGGAGGGGGAAGAAGAGCAGGACCCTCTGTGACCGAGGTGATCACTGCCAACAAATGAAGATAAGTGATGGAGGTGGATGTCGTCGGAATAGGGGACTGATCCCTGGCTGTCTAGTTACTCGAGTACTTCCTGCTTGCCTAACTAGACTGCCTTGCCTGCCTGCAGCCTTCGCTAACCAGACAGACACCCGACAGGTCAGGCAACCGTATGACCGGAAATTCGGCATTAGGCGAGCCAGGACGGCGGCAGCAATTCACTACGAGTAACCTCCACTTCGACTTACTCGGAAAGACTTTTCAATTCACACCTTGGTACTGGCCAGTGGAGGACATAGACAGGCCAGTGGCAATCATGAGGAAGCTCAAACATCACGAGCAAAAGCTGCTCAAGAAGGTCGACTTCCTGAACGTACGTATTTCTGCGGTATCGACATGCTGCATTTGGCTGACACGGTTCACAGTGGAAGCAGGATGCGTCTCAACGCGAAGCCAAAGTGATGAGGATGTACCATATCCAGGACAGAGAGGACTACCACAAGTGAGCCACATTCTAGTGCTCTTCACATGTGGAGCTCTATCCTGACTTTCCAGATACAACAAGATCTGCGGATCGTTGCGATCTCTCATCCATCGACTGTCGCTCCTGCCAGCCGAAGATCCATTCAGACAGCAGAAAGAGGCAGAGATGCTCAACAAGCTCTACGACATGGGCATTCTAGGTGACTTAGCTGGGTGTGATCCGGGGTAGCAGCTGACGATAAGACTCCAACTCGAAGCCGTCCGATATCGAGAACAAGGTCACCGTCTCGTCCATTGCCCGCCGACGGCTGGCAGTCGTCTGTGCCCGCCTGCGCATGAGCGAGACTGTGTCAGACGTGGGCAACCTCTGTGATACGGCTAAATGACAGTGCTGAGAGTACAGGCTGTCCGTACGATCGAACAGGGCCACGTCCGAGTCGGCACCACGCCCATCACCGATCCTGCCATGCTCATTACGCGACACATGGAAGACTTTGTCACCTGGGTCGATAGCAGCGCGAGGAAGAGGACAATCATGAAGTACAACGACGAGGTGGGCTGTTTCCGTACGAGAAGGACGTCTGCGCTAACCGTTCTAGCTGGACGACTTCGACCTCCTTTAGCATTACTCTGCCATCATCTTGCATCTTTAGCCAGCAACACCGATATACCCCGCATTGGCCGATACCCACGTGTATGCATTTCATTCATGTTGGCTTGTCCGAGCGCAATCCTCACATTGACTCCCTCTTTTCGAGCGATGGCGCAAAAGATTGTCTGGCCCAAATGGAGAAGCGTACCGTTTGACGGTATCCTTTCGATCGGGCCGGGAGGGCCTTTCGCCGGTGGCTGAGTGCTGGCAATCGTGGCCGAGCAGCCTTTACCGGGGCCTATCAAAGGCGCGTACCTCATGGGCGAGTACGATCGCAACACTCTTATACTGACCAGCAAGATCCTGCTCATCTCCTTTCTGACCTCTAGCAAGTCAGCAAGCTTTTGGGTGTCTTTTCGTCGCAGACATGTCGACCTCCAATGGATGCAATCTGACCGTGGGCCTCATGCTGTCGAGCATTGTGAGTCGTCCTCTCCGACCACATTCCATATCCATCTCTATAGGTTAGTCGATGGGCTGAGCGAAAGGGACTGGGCTTCACCTTTCTCCACACGTACAGGTTCGACAAATGGCGCTGCTTCGTCCCGCGGAAGAAGGAGTGGTTCCGCACGCTTCTCACCGTGAGCGCGAAGCCGCTTCGGCGCTCGGAAGGAGCTGATGGGTAGTGGATGCTCGTGTTCGCCTCCCTGGGCATGTTTATCTGGTGCGGCGGCTGGGCAGGTGAGCGTCCTGTTGCCAGGATGTAGTGAGGACTGAGCGGCAGTCATCAAGTATAAATTGGGGTACGTGATCGTACCAGGTATGGGCGCGATGCCTGTCCCGCCGCCGCTCTTCCCGGAAAAGTACGTCCGGGCCAACAATCCGCTCAACGCATGGGTCGTCAGTGAGTATCCCTGGCATCTCGCAAGTGGGTGTCCCTGATGGCGCCAGTCGCGTTCTGCTGTCAGATCTCTCTCAATGCCGAGGAAGGCTTGTACTGGTTCCACCTCATGCGGGCTGTGCGACAGCCCAAATCCGCCAAATCATGGCTCAACTCGACGTTCTTCTTGTCGTGGGTCGCGATCAGCGTCAGCGTCTTTGTGGTCATGATTGGCGCGACGTATATCCATATCGAGGGCGATATGATACGACAAGAGGCGAGGGTGTTCACGACAGGCGGGGCCATCGAGCTCGTGTGGGTCCAAGGCACATGAGAGACGAGAAGCTGAGAGCAGTGTGGTGCTGCTTTCGTCGATTATTATCTGGCGCTTCCCTTCTTTCCTCGCAGATGTCGTGAGCCTTGACATAGCAAGGGATTCTCGAGCTGATGGAGAGAAAAATTCTGGGGCTGGGCCGGAGGTCCGCTCGAGGTTGCACTTCTACCATGAAGGCAACAAGGTCCGAACGTTCTGTCGTATCGGCTTTGTGGTCGGCACATTGGCTTTGGGAATCGATGGCCTGACCAAGCAGAAGAGGTTGAATGCAGTCACGTCAGTCCAGCCATGACGATCATGTGAGCGGCATTGCTGACGAATAGCGTGGCCTCAGGTCAGGATAAATCAGCAAAGTGGAAGAGTCTGACGTCCAGACTTGATGGAACAGATGACATTCGGATGCTATTGGATCCAGAGCATTGTCTCCATCGTCGTGCGTCTCTTTCTTAAGTCTTCTGACAGTAGGGCTCACGAACAGCTGTACCTCCCGCGAAACTGGTCCTCGGACCCGCGCAGCGGCCAGGTCATGGTCGGCCGCCTGCCCCCTCGTCAGGCCGAAGCACAACAGGCGTCCAACGCGCTCATGTCCCTGCTCCGCGAAGGTGGGCAGTGGGATGAGACCGACGACCTGCGCGCGGGCATGACCAACCCCGGATTGGGCATGGGGCTCCGTCTGAGCGGCCAGCCTGCCAGTGCGGCCGGCGGGGAGGAGAAGGACGAGTGGGACCTCGAGCGAGCGAGGATTACGGCGCTCGAGAATTTCACCTCGCCTTTTGGTGCGTGTCCCACGGGCTGGTGCTGAGAAGGGCTGGAGCTGACGCGTAGCGGTACGCATCAACGAGGAGGCGCCGATGCCGACCGAGATCCGGATCCGCGTGGAGAGGGAGGTGCAGGACGACCGCGACGAGCAGCTCGGGTACGATCAGCCAGGCCAGTCTGGCGCTGGAGCGGGGAGGCGCATGTCCATGCAGGCCGCCCTCGCTCGCGGACCGATCTAGTCGTCTCCATCGAATATGGACAGAGTGTCACTGACAACTCCTTGCCCGCCCTCCGGGTGCTTTTACTTTCGTCGTACTTGATGATGCGCCGCGATGATGAGCTCCACGTGTGTAGACAATGTGACCCCGCATGCAACCCTTGTGAATGGTTGGAGCAGAACCAAAGAGACGATGAGAGTTACGAAGTAAGGTGCCCCACTGCCGCCGGAGAGAGTGGTACAATTACTCCATACGGCAACTCCGTTTGAATTTTCGACCCGGCCCCACCGCAGGGTCTACTAAGCGTTTAGCGAATCACTCCTCCCTCGCCCCTCGCTATGACGTTTTGGCCCTGGCAAGCTGGGGGAAGCCTTCTTGGTAGATCCCCCATCCCATCCTAACCTCTCACCACTCTGTCAGCTCGGTAGTCCTCTTTCAACGTCTCCATCTACCTCTCATCTCTCTCTTTCTATCCCCTCCTGCCTCGCTGCTGAAAACACGACGCGTCTCACCAGGCAGTGAGTGCCCGACCCGCACCCGAACGTCCCAGAAGCATCTAGGTGAGTCAACCACTCCCCGCCATGTCGGACAGAGATCGACCGACGGGCTTGGGTGGAGGATCCGTCACCTGGATAGAGCAGGCAGTCTCATATACTGCATGCCCTCGCCAGACACCGGGTGTCACGCCGGGTGCCAATGTGCTGCCCGGTGAGACAGGCAGCTTTGGCAAAAGGCACCCCGTTATCCTTCCTCCCTTCCGCATTCGCATCTCCACTTCTTGTCTTTTCACCTGACAAATCACACGTTCCACATCGTGTACAACCCATGGATCCCAGCTGACAGCGAAGCACATCTCTCGTCCGTCCGCTCCACCCACACACCACCCTCCCTCTTCCTCCCCCATCACCCACATTTGACGTCATCCCGCCATGCCGCGTTCGATCCATCAACCCCTCCTCTTTGAGTGCGCGTGGGAGGTCGCGAACAAGGTAGGCGGCATCTACACCGTCATCAAGACCAAGGTGCCCGTGACTGTCAAGGAATATGGCGACCGGTCAGCTATCCTGTTCGAGATTAGATGATAATTGACGCGAAGATGCTGTCTCATCGGGCCCCTATCGTACAAGACCGCCCCTATGGAGGTGGAGAGCGAGGAGCCGTGAGCCTACACTACACCAACCCCCACTCGAGTAACTGACATGTAGCGAACCGGGAACTCCCTTCGCTCTCACCCTGCAGGCCATGAAGGAACGAGGCGTCAACCTCATCTACGGACGGTGGCTCATCGAAGGCGCCCCTAGAGTCCTCCTCTTCGACACTGGGTCGTGCTACAACCGGTGAGCTTCTTGATTCTGGCTCGGCCGTATGCTCACAAGCCAGTATGGACGAATGGAAGGCAGATCTGTGGAACCTCGCGGGTATTCCGACTCCGCCAAACGATCACGAAACCAACGAGACCATTGTCTTCGGCTACATCGTTGCATGGTTCTTGGGAGAGGTCAGCTTACCGAGGGGCTCTTTCTCCAAGCTGACAGACAGTTCTCATCTCGGGAGACCGACACCGCTATCATCGCCCATTTCCACGAGTGGCAGGCTGGTCTCGCCATACCCCTATGCAGGAAACGACACATCGATGTCACGACCATCTTCACCACTCACGCCACTTTGCTTGGGCGGTACTTGTGTGCAGGAAGCGTCGACTTTTACAACAACCTGCAATACTTTGACGTTGACCACGAAGCCGGCAAGCGCGGTATCTACCATCGGTTTGTCCACTCGACAGTATGCAAGTCTCGCTGACACTACCAGATACTGCATCGAAAGATCAGCAGCCCATTGCGCAGATGTCTTCACCACGGTGTCTCACATCACTGCATTTGAGAGCGAGCATCTGCTCAAGCGGAAGCCGGGTATGACTGCTCTTTCAGTCGGAGAGCACTTGGGCTGACACTATAGATGGTGTACTGCCAAACGGTTTGAACGTCGTCAAGTTTGCAGCTATGCACGAGTTCCAGAACCTACACGTTCAGGCCAAGGAGAAGATCAACGACTTTATCAAAGGGCACTTCTATGGTCATTACGACTTCGACCTTGAGAACACGCTATACTTCTTCACAGCAGGGCGATACGAATTCCGAAACAAGGGTGTCGACATGTTCATCGAGTCTCTAGCCCGTAAGTGAAGAATCACTGCTACCAGAAGTCAAGTTGACTTACATTCAGGTCTCAACGGGCGACTCCAAGCCATGAAGTCGAAAATGACCGTGGTCGCATTCATCATCATGCCGGCGGCCACCAACTCCTACACCATTGAGGCTCTCAAGGGTCAAGCCGTCACACAGCAACTTCGTGAGACTGTCAGCCAAGTCACTGCTCGTGTTGGGAAGAGGATCTTTGAGCATGCCGCCAGATATTCTGGGTCAGTCAATCCGTGTCGGGATCCACCGTAGCTGACAGTCAGCGAGCACGGTACCGAAGTCCCTGCCGCTGAAGACCTCTTGTCCAGTGAAGACAAGATCCTCCTCAAGCGACGTGTATTCGCCCTGAAGCGCAACTCGCTCCCTCCAGTCACGACTCACAACATGGCAGACGATGCTGGAGACCCCATCTTGAGCCAGATCCGTCGCGTTCAGCTGTTCAACCGATCGACCGATCGAGTCAAGATCATCTTCCACCCAGAGTTCCTGAACTCGAACAACCCTATTCTCGGTCTCGACTACGAGGAGTTTGTGCGAGGATGCCATCTCGGAGTCTTCCCCTCGTATTACGAGCCTTTCGGCTACACCCCTGCGGAGTGCACAGTCATGGGTATCCCGAACGTCACCACCAACTTGTCCGGTTTCGGTTGTTTCATGGAAGATCTCCTGGAAACCCCTGAGGACTACGGATGCTACATTGTCGATCGAAGGGGTCAGGGCGTGGAAGAGTCCGTCAACCAATTGGCAAGTCCAAGCGCAATTGAGACCTGATCAAGCTGACCAGCAAGACATCACAAATGCTCGCTTTCACCAATAAATCTCGACGACAGCGTATCAACCAGCGAAACCGCACCGAGCGGCTTTCCGAGCTCCTCGACTGGAAATCTCTAGGAATGGAGTATGCCAAAGCTCGACAGCTCGCCTTGCGCCGCGCATATCCGGACTCGTTCGATGATGACGAGCCAGACTTCACGGGTATTCAGCGTGTCGGAGCTCCTCTTTCGGCACCAGGCAGTCCACGCTTGAGGGATGGCATGATGACTCCGGGAGACTATGCCACTTTGACAGAAGAAATGGAACATCTGGGCACGCAGGACTACATGGGTGCGAAGAGTGCGTCCGAATCCCGTCATGGAATGGCGCGAGGACTGATGCTCTAGGCTGGCACAGGATCAACGACGACGACGAAGACGAGAACCACTACCCCTTCCCGCTCGTCATGAAGCCCAGACATCGCTCCGACTCGATGGGCTCGGCGCTATCCGGGACATACACACCACACGGTGGCCGCAAACTGTCCGAGAAGGATCTCGCCCAGGCCGATGCTGCATTGAGCAATGTGCAGGTGAACGGCAACGGCGTGAATGGGCATTAGGACTGGGGCAAAGAGGTACGGCGACAAAAGCGATGGCAAGGAGTAGGCGTGTCATTGGTGTAACGAATGGACGAAGTGTCTCCGGGGCTGTGCATGAATGCGAGGGAGTAATGGCTTCATCATGCTTTCCGAATGTCTGTCTTATGACGCTGAAAAGATGTATGCGAATGCAATGGTTTGGACGACAGGTCCTCGTACAATTTGCCACCGAAAGAAAGTTGGGCCATGGCAGTTCGTCAGCAGGGATTGTGGGTCTTGCGTTTGCCCTTCAAGCAGCTGCATACCAGACGAGATGGACGAAGACTGGCTCGAAGATGACTCCGCGGCACGCGCAGGGCCCTCCACTCGCACGCATGCAGGCGGAGCCGCCGACCCTCTCACCGACAGAGAGTACGACCGTCTAAAAGAGCGGTACACCGACGTGAGCTTAGTCCTCTGTGAAAGGTGTCATGATGACTGAGCGCAGGCGGGCTACCGAGAAGGCATAACGTCCGGCAAGCTCTCGACCCTCCAGCAGGGGTTCGACGAGTCGTTCGCCCTGTCCGTCGGCGCCTCTAGGCGATTGGGCAACCTGCGCGGGAGAGCAGGCGCCATGCTGGCCATCCTATCCTCTTCCTCTTCCACCAGCACATCTTCGAGTACACGCACATTCACAACGGAGACAACGCCTGCGGCGCTGTCGGCTCTGAGGGACCTCGTCGCTGATCTCTCGCGGGTCCGACGGACGGACGTGCTGCCGCCTGATCTGGAGCGCGAGGCGCACGAGCGCGAACATGGTGAAGAGGATATGGCTGTCCTGCGCCAGACGGACGCGAGGGATATGGACGACGTCGAGGGTGCGCTGGCGGCGCTCGGCGGGGCCAAGGGGCCCGCAGCGGGTGGGAAGAGGGAGGAGGAGCTGCTGGACGAGCTGGAAGCTCGACTCGAGGACATTGTGCAGCGGGCGGGTCTAGCTAGACCTGCCCCTCTAGCATGAGAGTGGGTGCACACGACTATATGCATCTTCCTCTTTCTTATATTCACACTATACTGCGGCCTCTCTGTGGCATGAATGTCCGTCTACCGCCAGCAACACTACAAGTATATACAGCTACGTCGATGCAGTGCAATGTTCACGGCCCCCGCCTGTGCGCCGGGCGGCCGAATGCCCGGGCTCACAAAGCAGGAGCGAAATATAGATACAGCTTACGAGCACCCCCGCCCTACCTCCTCGTCATACCTCGCCCACAGAGCTCTCTGTCTCTTCCTCCACTGCGTCAAAGGGCATGCTCCACCGCCGCCCACAGCGCCCGACGAGCCGCCGTGTGCGCGCGGCCTTGTCGGGGCTGGTGTGGGTGTGGGCGAGGGGGTACGTCTGCGCGTGGAGCAGCGGGGCGGGCGCCTGTGCGCCTGCTGGGATGGCGCCCGGCTGGGGGTGGGGCTGGGGAAGGCGGTAGGCTGGGGGAAGGGGCGATAGGCGGTCTTTCTCGTTGGTGAATTCTGGCGAGTGGGTAGGGAGGACCGGCGGCGGTGGAGAAAAGCTGGCGGTCAGCATGGCCAATACTCTCGACGAAGCGTGTACTCACGGCCACTGTAGCAGTGCTAGACAGGCGAGGAAGAGCACTACCAACAGCGGGAGGGGAAGCTGGGCATCAGCAGCAACAGCGATGTGGCCGAGGCCGGGCTGGACTCACCGAGTCGACGGCCTGCGTCGATAATTGGACCACGAGCAGGACGGTCTCCTTGGCCTCGGTGCCCGTCACCATCCTGTCTATGCACCCTGAGCGCTTGTCTACTCGACGATCTAGCAGGCCAGCGGGACACGACGGAATATATCGCGGGCGGGCGGCCGTCCCGTCGATGCGTGATGCTTATATGTTCAATCACAGCGGCACGGGGCTGGGCGAGGCCGTTTCGCCAGACAAAGGAATCGCTGCTTGTCCTCAATGACACCTCGGGCCCTTTCCCACGCAGAGAGATCGGAGAGCGCTTTCGGGGTGCGGCAATCGCCAGCGGAGGCGAGCGAGTCGGGGTACAGATGGCCGGAGGGCCCGTCTAGCTGATGAGAACTGATGGGAGAGTCACAGGAACGTTCTAGCGGGCGAGCGGAGGAACTGAGGAGAAGAGTTATGACCAAGGGTGTGTTGGACAATGCTCGCCGGTATGCCCTGCCCGAATCAGCACCACACGCCTCAGACGACAGTCGACAGACGGCCGAGGAAGGACTGCTCACGGGAATAAGAGGAGACGATCTCGTCTGTCTCACAATGCACGCCGGGCTGAGCGTGTTTCACCTCTTGCCTCTCTCTTTTGACTGTCTCGTCCCGCTCCCGTCGGATCACACCGTGAGAGATGGAGGTCTTGGCTTTTCGAGCAAGGGACGATGATGCGTTTGTACGATGCGGTGCGGTGCAGCGTGGTCGACTTCGCTTATAAAATCTGCAGAAAAAAGGCGAGAATGGGTAGGGTTTGGGGGGTTGGGCCTCGATATGGCGTGCGGACCTCTTCGTTGGGAGCGCTATGTATATGTGCGAGTGAGCGGATGGGAGGGCGGATAGTGTGTCGATTATAGCTGGCGTGACGAGATGGGAGCCTAGCCAGAGAGACGGGACGAGAAGGCCAGCTCCTTTCTCACGTCGTCTGGCTCGTTACGTTGCTTGCTTGCTCGCTCGGTCGCTCGGCGTTGTACGACCACTGTGGACAAGCAAGCAAGCAGTGACGGTGGTCGTATGTATATCGTTGGGCTGCCGCAGACGGGAAGCCCAGCCACACCTTGATCATGTGGCCCCCCCGAATAACAGTGCAGGCCCAGCTTGGCTCCATACATACGATAGGTGCCTCGACGGGATACCCTGGTCGGTCGTCGCACCACTCACTACGGCCCGCCTGGGTTCCATAAGCTTGCCGGAGGGACGGCTGACGGAGAGCCAAACTCATTTCATCGCTCCGCCTGCCTGACTGGCTGCCTGGTTGCCCGGCCGCCAAGAACCGCGCATGGCTGCTGCCGCCGAGAGGCTGAGAGGCTGGCCCAACAGAAAGGGGCGCAGGAGGAGCAGAAAAGGTGTGGGGGTGGCGCGCCGGCTCGCCGAATGACAGGTCTTTTCACCCTGAATACGCCATTTAAGCTCTCCGCATACCGTCAGAGCAAACCCGCACCAACGGCAGACGAGACCGCAGGCTAGCATGCATAGCATGGCAAGCATGGCAGCAGCACAGGAGCGGGCCAATGTCGGTCGCATAGGTGGGAATCCGACGGAGGCTGCTGCATCAAAGCGGTCCAGATGGATTTGGTAGGTTGCGATTAGCTGGAAAAGTGTACCGGACCTGAGCCGTCTCAATTGGGCCTAACAGCCTTTAGCGCAGGACGATAAGCAGAACCCACAGAGCATGTCGATAATCAGACAATGTCAGCTGACGATCCCAGCAGACAGAAGACAACAGCGATCGTCCATCGGATCGGCGGCGTCGAGACGCGGAGATTTACTCGTCTTCTATATATCTACTCGCAGCCAGCCCCCGCAGGCGCGCCCAACTTTGCCCAAAAGAGCTTTCAAACTTCTCCTGAGAAAACTTGTCCTGCGCCGCCGAACGGGCCGCCTCGCGCATGCGCAGCTGCTGGGATGGAGATAATGAAAGTGCTTCTCCGAGAGCGACGGCGAACGACGCCGCGTCGGTAGCATGGAAGCCTGACGATCAGCTCGTGTCTCAAAAGCGCTCCACCGTCGAGGCAACGACGCCGATGGCCCCCGTGTCGCGCAATTGGACCTGCTCCGTGGTTCTGGATCGAGATGATACTACTAGGACAATGGGCTGCGGAAGCATGTCGCGATTGGGTTTGCACACCGAACACGACAGATCAACTCACCCGTTCTTTGCCCCTTGTAGGGCACGACAATGTCCATCATCGGGCCCGCGCTCGCATGGACCACTGGTATCAAGCCTGCAGCCATAAATTCCACGACGTTGATTCCGAAATGTTCATCTTGCATCGAGTTCAATCCGATCGACGCCTCCCCAAGACGTCGCACGATCTCGGGGTAAGGAGCATTGACCACGAACTCAACGTTGTTCTGCGTAGATCAGTGCGAATCCCCCGCCTGATCGAGGGTGCCTACGGCGATGCCCAACTCCTGAGCAAGAGATCGGAGTCCGTCCAGACGACCCTGATCTGCCGGACCCCTTGAGCCTCCCATCAGAGTCAGACGAACGTCTTTCATGTCCTCTCGCTCCAGGAGCAGCTGGAGAGCGTACAGCTGTTTGGAATGCTCCTTCTCGGGACTGACAATCAGCTCGAGAGACTCATCAGCCACTGACGTACCGGAACTGAGCAAGGGAGACAATCTCCCTTTTGCGCTTCTGCAATCGCCCGAGCTTGACCAGCCCGGTGACATCGCAAGGCGGATAGACGACCTCACACACACCGCGACCGGATGGCTCCCCCCTCTTCTCCCGGGCTTGCATTGCTGACTCGTCCTTGAGCAAAATGGATGCCAGCCAGCCGGATCGGGCAGAAAGAAGGAGTGACTGGATGTGGGCCTGAGTCCAGGATGAATTTGTCATAATGACTTCGGCAAAGAGAAGGGAAGCAGCATATAAGGAGGTGAATATGCGATAATACCTTGCCATCAGCAGAATCAAGAGGATGCAGGCCAACCCACACGAGCTTGACCTGAGTCCTCCACCAGCTTTTCGATGCTCCTGCGTTCTCCACACCATATGCGCGTTCACGGACTCTCTTGACCATATCGGTGCTGACGGTCGGGTAGTGTGTATATGCGCCGATGCCGATCTCACTTCCAGCTAGTAGCCGGACGAACGGGTATGTGAAGCCATAGCCCATAGTGTCTGATCGTCAGCGACGCAGCGAAGTGACCTTGCCTCTAACTCACCTAGGAAGACATCGCCCCACAGACCGTCTTTACTGCACAAGCCCTCCCAGGCAAGAACGAGGCTACCGAATGACTGCCCGAGAAGGGTAAAGTGTTTCCAGTAGGTATCAGAGATCATGTGTCTTGAGGGCAGCGGGATGAAGGCCAGGCGATCGCCAGATAATCTGATTGAGAAGCGCTCAAACACCTTGGCGAGCATTTCATCTTTCGAGGCTGTCGGATAGTCGCCAGAGTAGACGAGGACCACAGTTTCAGGCTCTGCACGCTGAAGATAGGCGATAGCGGACCACAAGACCCTCTCACCCCCGCCGCCAGCATTGCTGCAAGTCAGCTTGCTGTCACCGTGGATTTTGGCTTGAATCACCAGTATGGATGCCACAGTCCCACCACGGTAGCCTTTCCGGCCAAGTAAGGGGCGTTCTTGTCCGTGCCCTGCACAACGGCATTCTCCACCAGACCCAGCTTGCCCAGCAGCGCAGCCCGCTTGTCTGTGTTCTGCTTGCGCATGCGTTGCACACCTAGAGCCGCGAAAGCGCCGGCGCCCAGCAGGGCGATGGGCACAATGCTGGCGATGAATCCCCAGGTGGCACCGGCATACTTGACAGCAGCTAGCGACAGCAGTCCCAAAGCGGCGATGGTTTTGAGAGCGACGGACCACGCTGAACCGGACACGATGTACCAGAGGGTGACCGTGAGCGCCACACAAATGACGTCCAGGGATATGCTTGTCTGGGCCGGGTGCGCGAAGGCCTTGTGGATAAGTTGGGTCGGGAGGTTATGGCCGCTAGGAGCTGCCTCGAGCATTCGGAAGGTGTTTGGAACATGAATGGCAGCGCTGCCGACGAGGAGCAGAGTATATAAGGCTGGAAAGGGGATCGCCATTGTCTCCTTTCCATCAGGTTTCGAGTGCGGGGCGAGCAAAGCGACAAGCAGCAGCGCGTGCATCCACAAGAGGTTGTTGAGGAAACGATCTGTGCCCGTGAATTGCGGAACGAGATGAATAGTCACCATCGTCAGGACCAAGGGGATATACAGCCGCGGTGGAGCACCTTGACTCGGATGTGTCGGGCGTCGAGGGTGCAGGTACATGGCGGCGAGGAAAAGAGACGTCGACACGGACATGGCGACGAGTTGGCCAAGGAGCATATAAGCCCAAGAATACTTGATGCCTCGACGCCCGCCTAAGCCATCAGCTTTGTCCTCTGCCCGGCGATGGGAGGCAACGCACTCTCGGTCCAAATGATGGCTGTGAAGATGACGGTCCACGTGCATATGAAGCTGGACCACCACCAGTTGCTCGGTGTTGCACATACGATGCTCCATGCCTGCTCGAACAGACCGGTGTGGACTAGCCAAAGCCCGACCGTCGGCTTGTAGTGAGTGCGGGCGTACTTGTCATAGGACCACTAGTCCATGAGTACCGCAGAGCAGACACAAGCCGCGTAACTCACGGCCATAAACTTGAACATATCTGCCGTCAGCTGGACAGGACTGCTCCTCGCCGCTACTCACATGTCCACGTCGCGACGAGGGCGACAAAGGCGGTCCGGATGAACAAGAATGCCCTGCCGGAGAAGACATCTCCTAGCTTGCGTCCTCGACTCAGGGAGCGAAATACAAGCGCAAAGCAGGCAAAGATGAGCAAGAAGTAGGAAACAAAGATGCCGTAGGCGCCTGCCTCCTTGAGGTTCATCCTGCCCGACTGCTCGTTGCAGAACAAGCGATTCATACATAGTGGACAGCAAAGTCAAGACATCTCCAGCTGTCCAGGCACGACGCGCACGTGGTGGCCCTGACACGGACGAGATTTTGCTTTTCGAAGTTGCGAAGATCATTTCACGCCTGCAGCAGTACCGCACGATGCCAAAAGCTACATCACAAGTGTTCAGACCGCACGCGGCATCGACCAAGCCGAGTTCAGGGAAGAATGGAGAATCATCGAGCTCGGCAGCCGGCGGTGGACGGAATCACCTGTTCAACACCGAGCGGTTCGGTCAACACATCTTGACCAATCCGTTGGTGGCGCAAGGGTGAGTCGTGCGGAGCAGACAGGTTCATAGGCTGATGGACAGGATCGTCGACAAGGTCTGCTGCCGTAAAGTCTTGCTGCGTTAGCTGACCGGGTAGGCCAACCTCAAGCCGACGGACGTGGTACTGGAGGTCGGTCCCGGTACGGGTAACCTGACGGTGCGGATACTATCGGCATCGCGCAAAGTGGTGGCAGTGGAGATGGACCCGCGTATGGCTGCCGAAGTGCAGAAGCGTGTCCTGGGCAAGTGAGTTATCCTACCTGATCAAGCTTGTCCGCGGCTGACATCTTAGGCCCGAGCAGAAAAAGCTCGAACTGATCATTGGCGATTTTGTCAAGGCGGATCTGCCGTACTTTGACGTGTGCATCTCTAACACTCCTTACCAAGTGCGTGTCCACCTCTCGCATTGCCTCGCTCTGACCCATCGTAGATCTCCTCCCCTCTGGTATTCAAACTCCTCTCGCACCGCCCCATCATACGCACCGCCGTCCTCATGTTCCAACGCGAATTCGCCCTGCGCCTAGTGGCCACCCCGTCCTCCAAATTATGGTGCCGCCTCTCGGCCAACGTGCAGCTCTACGCGCGCGTCGAGCACATTATGAAAGTGGGCAAGGGCAACTTCCGCCCGCCGCCCCAAGTCGAGTCGTCGGTCGTGCGCTTGAGCCCACGCGACCCTCCGCCGCCCGTCCGCTTCGAGGAGTTTGACGGCTTGACGCGGATCGTGTTCAGTCGCGCAAACAAGCATGTGCGCGCGTGTTTCCAGGCGAAGGGTGTCAAGGAGATGCTCGAGAAGAACTACAGGACGTGGTGTGCGGAACAGGGCAAGGTGCGTCCAGGGACAAGCACTATAGGCCGAGGTCTGACTGTGGCAGATCATCGAGGACGAGCTGGACATGAAAGTCAAGATTGAGGAAATCCTGCAAGAGTCGGGCTTTGCAGATTCGCGAGCTGCCAAGATGGATGTGGACGATCTACTCAAGTGAGTCTTTTGCCTGTACTTGCTAATCGTGCTCACACATAGATTGCTGGCCGCTTTCAATGTTCAGGGCGTGTGAGTCCCCAAGTCTACCTTCAAGTGCCGGGCTGACCCACTAGTCATTTCGCATAGATTACACTCGACCATCTTGTTGTACTCGTATAACGTTCCACCATCTGTGTATGCAAAACCACAGCAGACTCATGCAGATGCTCGTGACTATGACGCTACAAGTACTGGCTCGGCCGGCCGAGACGGCTCATCAATCCTCATCTGTCTCTTTCACACCGTTTATGTCCTCTCGTTCTGGCTCTGCCGATGTGACCTGGGCCAATGGAGAGCTGGCCACTGCCTTTTTCATAGGAGACGCGCCTGGTGGGCTGGAGGTCTTGTGCGTCTTGGACGACCCGTTGGCTGATGGAGAGACCGGGACAGGTTTGCTGGGAGTTGATGGCGAGACAGGTGGTGGAGCAGCGAGGGCGACGCCTACTGAGGGCTCTGTCGCTGACGGGACGGGTTCGTCCTCCAGCTTCACGTCGACCATCCCATCGGCATCATGTGGGCTCGTCGACTCGGACGAAGCTGTCTCGCTAGTTCCAGCAGATAGAGCCGGGGCGGCAGCGGCCTCAGCCGCAGTGGGGAGAGGCGACACCGAGGGTTCAACTGGGATCTCGCCTCTCTCCTCCAGCAGCTCGATCTCGTCTTTCGGAACTGGCTCGTCGGCCGATGACTGAACTGTGGCAGCCGAAGCTGCGACGTGACTCGGTCCTTCAGGCTCTGCAGCTGCCTCTGCCACGGATGGCATATGGATGGCGCTCTCGATGCTTTCCGTCCGTTCGAGCGGGCTGTCGGTGGTGCTAGTGCCTGTAGTCGGTGCCGAGGGTTCTGGCTCCACATCGGGCTCAGAGGACCAGAGCATAGTCCCGCGAGCCTGCTTGCCCCTCGCCTGGGTGCCTCCTCTTACATCGCCCTTGAGACTGCCTTTGACTGCCGAGGCCCACGGAGGAGTGTCCGAGACTCCTGACTTGACACCTGCGACCGCGGCTGTTGAAGCAGGTCTGAGGTCTTCGTGTGGTCCAGCATGTCGGTCGAGACTATGAGGTCTTCTCGTTCCTCCCGGCCCATCGCCGTCCTTGTCGTCTTTCTCTCTTCCCCTCGGGCGATGAGCATGGTCGTCATCCTCGTCGCTTTCGTCAGATTCGTCCTCAGGCTCCTCCTGATCGGCCTCGGCTTCCCCATCTCCTTCCGCTGCATTTTCTTCCTCTGTCGCTGCGTCTGCCTGAGAAGAGTGGTCCGGCGGGATGGGCAGTAGCCCCTGTTCAACCATCTTATATTTGTCGCAGAGGAGGGCGAAGCGGGCATAGAGCGAGTTCTCGTTCTCGGCCAGCTGGAATGCCTCGCGGTGGTGAAAGTAGGCATGGGCGAATATGCGCGAAAGTCGGCGGAAGTGGGAGGGAAAGTGGGCCAGGGAGGCAGGAGGGACCGACAGTCTGCACTCTCAGCTTTGGCAGCTCATGCCGCGAACCGCATAGCTGACCTCGATGGGAAGTTTTCAGTCGTGTTAAGGATGGCGGTGGTGGTGTCGAGTCTAATATAAGCTCGACGTTGGGATCATGGCGGGTTGAGGCTCACGTATGCAGGATGTAGTCGATGGCACAACAGTCGGTAGCTTGGCCCCCCTCGTGCGCCACGCACAGATAGAGCCATTCGCCGGCTTTCATCTCCGGACAGCTCTGGCGCGTGCACATAGGCAGCAGATACGCGATGAGCGGGGCCAGGTCGATGGGTATCCGGCGCAAGTGCTCGTATAACCACTACCTGTCAGCTTGCACTTGCGGACACCCGTGGGAAGCTGACCACATCCTTGTCGGCGGACTTGTCCTGGTCAGGAACATTGACGAGCGGAGGGAGGTTGTGAGGGTCCGCTTTGACGCGCAGGGCGAGGTATTCTGCGAGCTGGAACGGCCCGTCGAGGGTGCTGAGCGGCGGCACGTCGTCCGGCGACTGGGGAGGCAGGTCCTTCTGATCAGCTGGTCAGCGAAAGTGGCATGGGACCACGAACGGCAAGCTTGGAACCGCGCTTGATACGGAACGAGCGAGGTGTCGAGCCAGACGCAGTTGGCGGAGGGTGGATGATCATCTTGCCTTCTCCTTGTCCACCAGCGTTTCGAGGTCAGAGAGACGTTTAGGCAGGTCGCGTGCTGAAGCTGGTGCATTGATGACGCCCAGCTTGGACACTTGGGATAAAAGCCTTAAAACGCCTTTCAGGGATATTGGGACCACTCGCCACCCAGGGGTATATAAGCGGGAACACCTCCGTTCGCTCTCATCCGCCTCTCCACAGCGCTCGCCTCGTTTTGGTCACACGGGCACCGGGGCACTCGTGCGACGTATGAGATAGCAATACACCTACCAGAGGCTCAGCGAAGCGAAGCACAGCGACGCGACGCGACTGCCGGACCGACTCTGCCTCGTATTTCGATCGTCTGAGGTAGCCAGCCAGGATGCCGGGCGAACAGACGTATTACGAGTTCTACCGCGGCTCATCGTCAGCTTACTGCACAATCTTGAACGAAGAGGAGCTGACGATGTGCAGAATCGGCACGGCGCTGACTGATTCGCTCGACGAGTTGATCACGCAGGGTGATATACCCCCTCAGCTCGCCATGCGTGTGTTGCAGCAGGTGAGCCTCGTCGTGAAAGGAAGATCGAGACGGTGGCGAGGAGACATGCGCTGAGTCTAGTTTGACAAGAGTCTTACCGAGTGTCTCCAGAAAGGCGTCAAGACCAAGACGTCCGTCAAAGTCAGCTAATTGTCCGTCGTTGATCGTGTAGCTGACAAAAAGGGACACTTGTCAACGTATCGCAACTGTGACGATGTGTGGACATTTGTCGTCAAAGACCCGCAGTTCAAGATGGAGTCCACGGGCGGCAGGTGGGATTTCAGGCCAAGACAAGGGCGGATGGAGCTGATATCAGTTCCGGCGAGATGGTGACCGCGCCCAAGATTAAGATTGTGGCATGTAAGAGTGGGGATATCCAGGAGGCCAAGAAGGGCAAGGGCGGCCACCACCACAGCTCGCAGCATTAATCTTGGCCATCTTCCCATCTGCCGCCCTTACCGCCTCATACCTCTCTCAAGTCGCGTCTAGACTACATGTTTGGCGAATCCCGCTCTTGTCGCGCGACACTTTGTATCCCCTATGATGCCCCACATGCAATTGATGACCGATCCTTGCTGCCAAGTAGCAGGGCAGAAGCTCACAGTCAACAAACATTGTAGATGCAATTAGTGAATGTATGACAGCTAAGTGAGCTATATGGTTGTGTCACAATGCAATGCGGTCTATGTCCTGTCGTGTCCGTTCAACACAAAAGTCACGTCTATTCACGCAACAATGTCCTTTTCAGCTTGCGCGGCGAGCTCGGCATCATGGTGCGCTCTATGCACCCTCTCCTTCTCTTCAGCCATGAGCAGCTTGCTGTACCTGCTCCGCGCGCGGATTTGGGGTCCATACCAGAACGCCACGAACGGTACGGCGGCAAGCACGGCGGCGATACAGCCAAAGAGGAAGATAGCCCATCGGGGCGTGAGGTTCTCGTACATTTGGTGGGTGAACATGCTGAAGGCTCCGCCGATCATGTTTCGTAGGAATGATTGGGCGGCAATGGCTGATGAGGCGTAGGAGCCGTAGCATTCAGCGAGGCTGATGTCAGCTCTTGCGTGCAGCATGAATCAAATGCGGGAAGACGTACTATGAGAAGCAGGCGATGTAGATCAATAGGATGCCCGCTGGATCGTTAGTGAAGCTGACCGACCCCGTCATGAAGGAGAGTAGGGGCTCACTGAAAAGAATGACCTGCCCAATACACGGGACAATCCAGTGGACGCTGGGCGTGCTGGTGAACGCGTAGATGAAGCATCCGATAGGCAATGCGATGCCCGCCCCCATCGGCATATACAGTCGTGCTTCCACGCCGATCTTTGGCAGCTGCCGCCTGTGCATCCTCAGCTTGTTGCCCTTCCCGCATAGAGGTGGCTGCCCACCTGTAGATGGCGTCTTGGACAAAGCTCAGGCCGAAGGCTATCGATGCCCCGATGGCGAGTGTCACATATACCAGTCCGACCTGCGTGATGTCGAAGCCGTACGTGTTGGAGAAGATAAAGTCGATCCCGGCAATCTCGGCGTACAGCACGCCCCACTACCCATCAGCTCGTGCCAAGGATAGGAAACGTGGACTGACGCCGATAGAGATCCATATCGCAAAGAACAGCACAACCGGTTCGGTGAACAGGAACGCTGATTGTCAGATGCGTGCCCTGAATGAAGTGCTTGAGACTCGCCCAAAGGCCTTATGGCGGATGTCTGAAGTGCTTGAACGAAGCCGACCTTGTCGATCTCGCTCCGTGCGGTGTATCGTCCACCATCTTCGAGCCCACGCGTCTTCCTGTACTTCTTCGCTCGTCGCCGAAGGAGCACCGGCGCTCGAGTTTCAGGCAGGGTAAAGTACACGAAGGGGATATATGCGGCCATGGCAACTTTCTGGGTCAGCTGAAGTGCTTCGACCTGATAGAGTGAAGGGGACTGACTCATTTGAATCCACTGGATCCATCGCCATCGCAAATGATGGGCAGCCTCGACGTAGCTCATCCCGATTGGCGCGATGCCCGTGCCTGCCAGTGCGCAAAAGGCAAAGATCGACATGGGTAAACCGCGACTCCCTCATCAGTCTCGGTGACGTTTGACAGATTGTCCCACTTACTCTTGCGGTTTGTAGATGTCGCTGATGGTTCCGCCCACCAGGGTAGCACCGATAGAGCCCGCCATGCCCATGAGGAAACGCATGACCAGTACCGTGGCCGTGTTTTGGGCTCTGCATCGTGAGCGAGCTTGCAAGTGAGGACAGAAAGGGACTGACTCTGCCAGTCCGACATGGAAGATGGTATAGATGAGCACGGCGACGATATATGTCCATCGACGTCCAAACTCTTCCGACAGGGGCGCCAAGACCAGAGGAGCCAGGCCGAAGCCCCACGCATATAGCCCGAGACCGACTTGGGCCTGCAGCGTGGTGCACCCCAGGTCCTGGCACATCGAGTCGACGCCGATGGAGTACGCTGAAGCGGAGAAGGCAGTGATTCCCGTGAAGAATACCGCCACAGCGACAATGGCGAGCTTGCGACCCGGGCTGAAATGGAAAGGGTCTTGAGGGTCGCCTGGAGGGAAGTCGACCCAGATCACCCGTGTATCCGGGGTGATGCCGGCGGAGGGGTCGGTGTTCTTCGTCTCGAGGTGGGGTGGGGGCAGGGCATCCTTGGGGGCAGCGGGAGGGGCGGCAAGGTGGGGTGGTACGGGCGGGCCGAGTGAGCAGCCTGGAGGCAGAGTTCGTTTAGTCGGCTTAGCGCCCGAGCCGGCCTCGACGGGAGTGACGATGTCCATCTCGGGCGTCGATGAGTGCAGCGTAGAGCTGGTGCTAGCCGACATTTGGTCGGTGGACGCGTTTCTGGACTCGCTGGGGTGAGCGGGCGAGGCCATGACTCCGACCATAAGCCGTGCGACAAAGACCTTGAGTGCGAGTGTAAGAAAGATGACCCCGGTAGCTTCTTCGCTCTTGAATCGCGTGCGATGGTCGAGATTGTAGAGGAGAGGAGTACGACACTGCACACTTCAAGTGTGTAGACGAAGAGTCGAGTCGAAGCGGATCAGTGAGAGCACAGACCGGTACAAGCGCTGCTAAGGCATGCTTGACTCATCTCATCACCTCATCGATGCGCGCTCTCTCTCTCTCTTACTGCATGCTAAACTCTGACTCGCTTCGGAATTCTGACCCCTGCCTCCACCACTCAACGCTCGGCCATTTCCGTCTCCCCCCTCTCCCTTAGCCCCTGGCGCCGCCGTCATGCCGGTCCGGCATCCAGATCACCAGCACTTCCGGCACCTCCGTGCTTGTTCCGGATTGCAAGAGTTTAGGCGTGCAGAATAGAGCGTGCTCTCGGCCGCCCAAACGCCGTCGCTTCCTACATGACGTGGACTTTCAACCAGCGGGTGTATCAAACGATGTCGGCCGATGGAAGCAATCTCGGACCTGAGGGTCCGGCGACTAACCTACTCGGGACGAGATCTCGCCGAGGCCTCGAAGGGTTGTGATCATGAACGGAGATGAGAGCATGGGGTCGCCATGCTGCTCCATATCCGCAGCACACGAGCGGGGCTGATGTCTACACATCCACCACTCACTCGGCTACGACGACGACTGTTTGATGCGCTTTTGACGGATCATGCAGAGTTCACTATGCTCGTATGGCCGGCCGAATCGGTTATAGCATTGTCCCTGACGGTGGCAGTGGATTTCGGGCGAAAATAACTGAGGTACGACCCATCTGTGTCTATCAGATAAGCCTCCGTTCACTTTTTTTTCCTCTCCCTCTCCCCTCGCCCCACTCCTCGCCCCCCCTTGTTGCAAAGACCAGAATGGAAGAGCATGGGCTTGGCAACTGTACATCGACGCCGACAAACGACGTGCCTGGAGTATGCCCTCTCCTCTCCTTGTTCTTCGCTTCCTACCCACGCCGATACTCTCGGGTCTGACGCCCTCCCTCCCTGCTCCTCGCTCCGAGGAGGAGAACGCATGCAAAAAGGGTCATTAGGATACACAGGAGAAGGATCTGAACAGGCCGGTGTATAGTCTACCGATGGGACCCACTCACCATCCTCGCTCTCGCTCTTCCATCCCGCCTTCGACCGAAACAAACTAGTTAGTCTCTGGCAAGTCATCGGAGTGCGTCGATTGGGACCTGCACTAGGCCTCAGCTGCCCAGGGTTTATCAGATAATTCGGGCGGAAGAATTTCTTGGCCCTGCCCTCCTCTCGGGCTTTCTCACACACACGGAGAGGATCTCCCAAAAGACCAAAAGGGCTCTTGCGGCTTTTTCCTTTCACCACCGCCGAGTGCTCCTCTTCGCACATACATAGTCGGACGCTCATCTCGACGTCGGGTTCCCCGTGTGCATCCCCATTTCTCTCTCTCCTCGCGTTTCTCGACCGTCGACTCGCAACTACACATCGAGCGATCGTTAGCAAGAAACCGACACGATGCGGAGCGCGATCGTCGCCGCCCTTTCTGCGGCCGCTTTCGCCAAGGCGGCCGTCATCGAGCACTACTGGAACATCTCGTACGCCGAGGCCAACCCGGACGGCCTGCAACAACGTCGGGTCATCGGTGTCAATGGCACATGGCCGTGAGTGACCTCTCGTGATCACTCGGTGGTCGAGGCTGACCCGACCACAGGCCGCCCCCGCTCGTCGGTGAGCGCGGCGATGTGTTCGTTGTCCACGCCTACAACGGCCTCGAGGGCTTTGCGTACGGCACTTCCCTCCACACCCACGGCATGATGTTCAACAACTCGAACTGGTACGATGGCGCAGTCAGCACCACACAATGTGCCATTCCCTTTGGCCAGACCTTCGACTATTACATCGACACCAGCCTCAACACTGGTACTTACTGGATCCACGGTCATCACATGGGCCAGTACGTGGACGGCCTGCGAGCCCGTCGGTCCTCCCCCTTGCTGATCAGATCAAATATTAATGAGCAGCTGTGATTATTCACGACAACGTCACCCGCTCTGACAACGTCACCTGGGACGACGAGTACCTTATCGTCGTCTCCGACTGGTACCATGACGAATGGCCCGTGCTCATTGACGAGTTCATGAACTGGAAGAACCCCACCGGTGCGGAGCCCGTACCGAGTAAGTCCACAGACACTTTACCGGACAACGAGGATCGTCAGCTAATTGGTAGACGCCGCTGCCATCTATGTGATGCACAACGGGACCTACTATCCTAGTGCCGAAGCCATCGCGGACGGTTCTGCTGTCAATGACAACGCCACCATGACCTTCGAGGCCGGCAAGACCTACCGTGTCCGGGTCGTCAACCAAGCTGCACTGGCCAGTGAATCACCTTCTCTCTCGGCGCAATGGCCTGGGGCTGACTCGCAGTGTTCTACATTCAGTTCCAGCAGCACGACATGTACGTGATCGAGATGGACGGAGTCGAGACCGCCCCGTACAAGATCGACACCCTCACTGCGGCGGTCGCCCAGCGTTACTCGCTTCTCATCACGGCCAAGAACGAGACCAGCACAAATTACGGTGTTGACATCATGCAGTCTCCCGACATGTACGACACGGTCCCCGATGACCTTGTGCTGAACAACACGCTCCAGATTGTCTATGCCGAAGGCAACTCTCCTGCTGAGAGCAATAGCACCAACGTCATCGAGATCATCGCTTACAACGACACCGAACTTGTGCCTCTTGAGGTCAAACCTGCTGTCCTGCCCACCATCGAATTTGAGCTCAACGTCTACTTTGACGTGAGTAGTCAATCCACCATGAAACCCAAAGCTGATTGCCAGACCTACGACGATGGCACCAACCGCGCCTCGTTCAACAACATCACCTACCAGGAGCCCACCGTCGCGTCAATGTTCACCGCATTGACCATGCCTGGCAATGACTCCTTCCTCCCTGCCGTCTACGGCGCTCAGACCAACGCTATCGTCTACGAGCACATGGCCATGGTTCAGCTCACCGTGTACAACTGGGATGCCGGTTTCCACCCGTTCCACCTGCACGGACACGAGTTCCAGGTTATTGAGAAGTCGTTCGACGTCACCTCCAACGATACCGTTGTGAACCCGCCCACATTGGAAGGCCAGGAGAACCCCGCACGACGCGACACCATCACCATCCCTCCCACCGGCAAGGTCGTGCTGCGATGGAGGGCCGACAACCCCGGCGCCTGGATGTTCCACTGCCACGTGAGTTTAGACGGCTTGACTCGTACCAGGGCCGAAGCTGATCGCAGATCGACTGGCACTTGTCGGCTGGTCTTGCGGTCATCATGATCGAGGCGCCTGAAAAGTTCCAAGAGCTCAACACGACGATCCCCGACCAAATCTACGACCAGTGCAAGGCATGGGACCGACCCACCTCGGGCAACGTCGTTGGCACCTACTCGACCACCGACTTCAAGGGTCAACCATGGGGTCCCTTCCCGCTCCAGATGGGCTGGACACCCAAGGCCATCGGTGCCCTCGCAGGCTGCATCCTCACCTTCCTCGTCGGCCTCGCCACCATCATCTGGTACGGCTGGGGCTCGCTCGACGAGGAGGACATGGAGGAGGAGGTCAAGCGCGCCGTGGACAGGAAACAGGCCGCCAAGGCCAACGGATGGAGGGCTCGTGTTTTGCGCAGGTAGATGTCAATTGTCGATAAGAATGGATCAATGGGTACGATCTGGCTCGCTGGCCGTATCGGGCTTGCAGGTCTCGCGTAGTGCAGATGCAGTCGTGTTCATGGCTGCGAGGCAGATGGATAGGGTGCAAACCTAGTTCATGTATTTGGGTCTGGGTGGTGTTTTGCCACCTGCCTCGCCTGGCCGAACCGAAGCCGTTCCTTTCGCGAAGCACGTCCTTCCACTTGACATCTGCACTTGGCATCGTTCATCTTACCTCCATTGCCCATTACACCTTACGAGCTACTCTCCAGTCTCCCAGCTCTGCTCTCCCGGATCCGATACATACCTGCGGGCGCGCCAAAGCACACACCTTCCGGCGAACAGGGCAATCGCGCCGCCCCCTTCCCTCTTTCTCGCATTCCGCATAGTCCGCCATGCCGAGGTGAGCCATGTCGAGGTACAGCTACCTGCGCAAGCTGAGAGCAGCACGACAGATCAGACGCTAGAGAACCAAAATGAAGAGGAGCTCAACTCGCTACATGGGAAAATCAAGGCGTTGCGCAGCGTGCGTCCCTCCCACAGATCTACCCGCCTTCGCCGGCAGGCAGGCAGGCAGGCAGAGAGATCGATTGCGACTGCGAGGAGGGGATAGGAGAGGAGAGGGGCTGAGTGCAGGTGACGATTGACATCCTGGATGATTCGTCCAGGCAAAACGACCAGCTGGACCGGACAGTGAGTGGCCGCATCTCGCTCCTACACACTCCCACCTATCTCGGCACAGCTGCTCGCTTGCTTGCAGCGAGGATAGGGATAAGGAGGGATACGGAGGGACACGGCTGACCCGCTTAGGGCAACACCTTCTCGTCATTCACCAACTCGCTCTTCTCCACATCGCGCCATCACTCGCGCTCCATGGCGGCGACATCGACTATACGGCAGTACCGCATGATCGCGTACATCGTCGGCGGCGTGGTGGCCCTCTGGCTGATCTTGAGATTGTGGCATGCGGGCGGAGGTGGCAGGATACCGAGTGATGTCGAAGGGGAGTATCGGTAGGCTTCCCCTCGCATGAGGGCGGTATGTCGAGGGGGAGGGTCGGCGGGGAAACTGGCCAGGTAGCACAGCTAGGGTGCACGGCCAGCTGGGGTATGCCGGAGCAGAGGAAGGCGGCGGTCTACATGACCAGTTCTCAGAGGTTACATTGTGCACGGTCCATCGGTCCGGATCATCTGTATGTGATACATCTATCATCGGCTCCCGGCCTTGCAACGCCCCGATCACGCCAGCCTGACCCTCCCGTCGGCTTCCGAGACGATCTGCACGCTACGCCTCTCATCCAGCGACATCCGGCCAGCATGGAGGATCGCAGTGGTCATGACCCTGCCGTCAGCTTCTTACAATGCCACCGCCCTCAATACTCACGTCGCCTGCACAGTTGGCAAGCCTTTTCCCTCGAAGTCGGCAGCGGTTGCTTGCCCGGCGCTGACTGCCCGAGCAGCGTCTGCCTGTCAGCCTGATGATGAGGCCCACGAAGGATGGACTGACCGATGAACTTCTCCAACGAGATGTACCCATACCCGCGCTGACCATCGAAGAAGCCGTTCTCGTCCGGCGAGTACTTGACATAGAATGGGTTGTACTGGGCTCAGCAGCCATCAAACGTCTCTTCCCCACTCACATCAATCTGCAGGTGAGCTCCGCCACGTGATAGCAGTCCAGGACGTACCTTGCCAATGTCATCCTCGACCACACTGTATCCTCGATGAGCCTGATCGACCCTCACCTCGCCCTGTCATGAGCTAAGGCTTGTTTGCCCGACACTGACTCACCTTCGAAGCCATATAATGGAACCGTTGCTCGCTGTGCACGCCAGCTTTTAGTGGTGCCGACCACCTAGGGCATCAGCACTGTCAGTCTCCGTTCATGATCGACAAACTCACGAAGCCGTATATACTGCCGTACCCCTCTGCTCGGCCCGCTCGACGTTCTCCCAGTCCACCATGAGGGTGATGGTGTCCTCCGTCCCAGCGCGACACCCGAGAGCCTCGGCAATGCCTGTACTGCCGCTCGCCGTCACCCTGGTCGGGCGATAACGACCCTCCACCATCCAGCAGTGTATCTGCGCTCAGCTACAGTCGACGACTTTCCTTCGCCACGCACATCGATGTGGTGTGAGTTCAGGTAGTACGAGATGTCCGAGTCGATGCCCGCCCATGATCTGAAGGTCTCCAGCTGGAACTTGGGCTGCGACATGTCTACCATCAGTCTTGGTAAGCCACAAAGCAACGAGCTGACAAGACGAGTAGAAGTTGAAGTCGCCGAGTCTTTGCGCTCGCGCCCGAGCGTCGTTGTAGGCGGGACTACCGTCAGCTGCGGTAACTCCTGCCCGTCTGCTTCTCCAAATTCACTCGAATCGCTTGTGACTGTTCCGTTATAAGCCAACTGTCTTCAGGAAGCGAAGTGTGCGTACTGTTCAACCCAACAGATCAGTCCTTTCTCACTCGCCAGCTCTACCAACGCCTGGTGGTCCTCTAATTTCTGCGTCGCGGGTTTGGTGACAAGTACATGCAGCCCGAGGTTAAGGGCGTAGGAGGCGATGGGAAAGTGCGTGCTATCTGGGGTGAATATGATGACTGCCGAGCCTTTCGGCAAGCTTTCAAGCGCTGCTTTGTCTAACAGTCGTTAGTGGCTGAATATGGACAGGTCTTCGTGACGCACATGCTTCTGCATCTCGCGTGGAGCCTTTCGGATACCCAGAGAAATCGAGATCGAGACCTCTGTACACGTCTCCTATGTTCTTCTGGAAGTGTTCTCGGATTTGCGGAAACTTCCCAGTCAGCTCTCGAATACTATACAAGCTCACTACCCACCTTGCTGCCATTGGTCCCCGCCATAATAATCCTCACGATCAGCTGGCGCCGAGCATCCTAACATCGTGGATCTACTCCGAGACCTTGCCCCTCCGCCGAAGGTCGAACATGGTGACACCCACGACCCCTATCTAGCTTATCAGCTCCCGCCTTCGACATGATTGCTGCTTCCGGGCCCGGCTGCCGCCCGCTCTGGAGCTCACCTTCTTGTCCGACTTGGACTGCCCAGAAGGGGTGATACCCGTGGTGTACTCGCCCTGACCCGTATCAGCCGAATTACAAGCAGCATGACAAATGCGTCTCACAGTACCCATTAGCCCTACCGCTATTGGCGGCATGTCCGATGCGGCCATGAGTGCGCTTCCAGAGCTGGATCCTGTTGAAATGACGAACGAATGCTCGTTGCGAGTATGCTTCTTGAAAACGGCGAGGCGTCGCACTCAGGCACCGGACCGGGCCGTGTCGCCGACCACGTGCACACGTCAGTCCCATCTTTCTAGATGATTGAGAGCCTCTACTCGTACATTTCCTCTCTTCGGTGCCGGTGTTGTTCATGCGTATTCTCTGCTTACGCCATGCAGCATCGAGTCGGTCCGCGGTCCGGGCACCGGCTCCGCGTCACGCGCGGTATTACGAGTGGAGCGAGTCGCATTGTGACTCGAGATGGGCATGGCGGCCCAGCTTCGGGGAGTCTTCGGTTTCCCCCGGATCCTAACTGGACCGGGTCACCCGCCTTGCCCTCTGTCGTATACTCTCATCGCAATCTCTTCTCGGACAGCATACCTCATCCATCAGGCATAAAAGAGTGTGCTAGACCATCCAGAACCCCTCTTCTTGGCCCAAACTTGCATCTGTACTCCAAATGACACAGACAAACGGAACAGCCAACGGGCACGCCAACGGCGTCGCCGGTGAGTCGCGAATGATCGACGTGGCGCCTTGTTCTGACGTCCTTAGACAAAGACTGGTGGCGCCAAGCGTGTGTATACCAGATTTACCCTCGTTCCTTCGCGGACGCCAATGGAGATGGTATCGGCGACCTCAAGGGCATCACTAGCAAAGTCCCCTACCTACACAAGCTCGGCGTGGACGCCGTGTGGCTTAGCCCATTCTATCCCTCTGCACTCAAGGATGGTGGCTGTGAGTAGGGTCATGCGGGCAAAGACCGAAGAACTGACGAGCAGACGACGTGGCCGACTATCGCGATGTCGACCCGAAGATCGGTACGCTCGCGGACTTTGACGAGATGATGGCCGCATTCAAGGCGGTCGGCATCAAGGTCATCGTCGACATTGTCCCCAACCACTCTTCTGATGACCACGTATGGTTCCAGGAAGCCCTCAAATCGCCAAAGGGCTCCAACGCCCGGGAACGCTACATCTTCCGGGACGGTCAGTGCCTTTGAAGCGACATCTAAACAAGAAGCTGACATTATCAGGCCTTGGCCCGGACAAGTCTCAGCCTCCCTCAGACTGGACCTGCATGTTTGGCGGGCCCGCTTGGGATCCCGTCGGCGATGGACAGTTCTACCTCCACTTGTTCGACACCTCTCAGCCCGACTTCAACTGGGAACATCCTGAGGTTCGCGCCGACTTTCTCAAGACCCTGCGGTTCTGGGGTGACCGAGGCGTCTCGGGTTTCCGTGTCGATGTCGCACACGGCCTGGCGAAGAAACTGGACGAACCCATGATGCCCCAAGAGGAGGTCCACTCTTTGATGTTTGAGCAGCTCAACAACGGGATTCACACCAACAGCCATCCGTTGTGGGACCGCGATGAGGTGCACGAGATCTACAAGGGATGGAGGGGGGTCTTCAACGAGTATGATCCGCCATTGACGTGAGTTTACTCTCACTTTGAGGATCGCTGCAATGGCATCGGCAACTTATCCCGAGCTGATTATCAGCGCTGTAGCCGAAGCCTGGGTCGCATCCGACCGCAAACATCTGTACGCATCCTCAGACGGTCTTGGACAGTCTTTCTCGTTCGACCTGCTGGCCTGCTCGTACAAGCCGGAAGAGTTCCGGAAGACCATCAAGCTATGTCTCGATGACGCGGACCGGATCGGTGCTCCATCTACATGGGTCTTTTCCAGTGAGCTCGCTTACTCCAGTTGGTCTCATTCTAGGAGACGCTGACATTAGACCACGATGTCGTCCGCCATGCCACTCGCTACGGTCTGCCGCAGGACGGGCAGAGAAACGGACCTCTCGGATTTGTGTCCTTCTGCCGCGAGTTCCTTGCTTCGGGCGGCACCAAGCCCAAGTTCGATGTTGCTCTTGGAGTACGCCGAGCGCGAGCCACGACCCTCATGATGCTCGCCTTGCCAGGCTGCGCATACCTTTATCAGTGAGTCGTCGCCGCTATCCATCTCTAAGTCTGTACTGACATATCAGGGGAGAGGAGCTCGGCTTGCCGGAGGTCGTCAAGATGGACCCGTCTGAGCGTCAAGACCCCACCTTCTTCCGCACCAAGGGCGAAGAGATCGGCCGCGATGGCTGTCGAGTGCCGCTGCCATGGACAACCTCGAGCCCCTCATATGGCTTCAGTCCCAAGACTGCCTCAGCCAAACCTCATTTGCCTATGCCCGATTGGTTCAAGGACTATGCTGTCGAGATCCTGGACAAAGATGACAACTCGACTCTGCGGATGTACCAGAAGGCACTCGAGCAGCGCAAGCTCCTTCAGACCGCAGAGAAGCTTGAGTGGCTCAACGAAGGCGTCAAGGACGTCCTGCACTTCCAGCGACCTGGCGGGTGGGAGGTCATCATGAACATGAGTGACGAAGATGTTGAGCTGCCCAAGGGAGAGGTGATCATTACGAGCGGGCCCCTGGACGGAGGCAAGGTACCCAAGGACACCACGGTGTGGCTCAAAGCCTAGAGAGCAAGAATAAAGCTGCTGCATGCGAGCAGATTGGACATTGTTAGACTCATCTTCATGCCGCCAAGCTTAATTCACAGAGGGTTGATACGACGTCATGTACGAGTTATGCTGAGTTCTGGGCCACCTCGCGATCGTCACTTCTCATGTAACCATTTGCGATTCTGACGCTTCTCACGTTCACTCGGTGTCTCCCGTGAGTGCACATGGCATCCACGAGGGAACAGTGAGAAGCCGACGTTGTCGAAGGCGCGATGTGCTTCTGCTGAAACGTGTGCAGACAAAGGACACGACTGTAGGGGATAGAATGGTGAGTGGTGTACACAGCAGACTCCCAGAACATGAGAGTCCCTAGCCTCCTACAACCCGAAGTAGTTTCGCCATTCACCCTCTGCTCCACTGATCCGCCACTCGACAGGCTTTACTGCAAGGGACATCACTGCATCACACTACAATTCGCTGAGCCAACACTACACGAGATGTCGACCGTCAGCATACCAATTATCCCTGAAGAATACGACGACAGCGTCCTCAGCAGATTCGTACCTTTCTATGACGAGAGTCTCGCCGCTAAAGACCGGGTAGAGACGAAGACAGAGGGCTGGGACGCAGCCACCATCAAGAAGAATCTGATTGAGGCTGGCCTTGCCGCTTACGAAGCTAGTCGTCATGTCTCGACCAAGGAAAGTCGATTCATCCGTGCGCTTACCGCGACTGATGGTGTCACCCTGGAGCATCAGAAAGAGTACATCACCTTCATCTTGGAGGAGAAACACCGCGACCGTGAGTGGAACGGGGCGACGGGTGGCAAGGTAACCTTCTGGCTCTGACGGTCTCAGTTCCTCATGCAGCGGCCATGGGTGCTCTCGAGCGAAGACGGCACCCGTAAGGTGTCATGCAATATGTGTAAGATGTTCTCCCGGGAGGATATGAACTGGGTCGACCTCGTAAGCATCTCCTGAGGCGCGGCGCTCCTTGTCTCTGGCGCCTGATTGAGCTGACCCGCAGCCTGACCCGGCGCCGTCTTACGGTCTTCACTGGACACAGGTGAGTTCGTGACCGCTCTCATTCCTGCCCCGTCGTCGCCATGAGACGTTGTTAAGCACAGCGCTCGCCACATGACACCGGCTCCTTCAGCCCCGGATCCGAGAGAGGGTTTTACGCGACAGTGCATCGAACACGCATCGCACAATACCACACGTGTGGGGGCTGGCGCTCCTTTCAAAAGCCTGAATTCCCTATACGTGAGTTCATAATCTGATATTGAGTCTGTCCACCTTGCTACGGGCGCTGACGAGGCCCAGTCAACTCCCTTTTGATAGTTGGAACAAACGAGTGCATTGCATCGGGTTTGCCACAATATCACTTCAATGAGCCATGGTGTGCCAGGCAGGTCCATGCCTCCCATATAGAGCTCGAAGGCGATGTTACAGAACGCGGCATGGGACTGCGTTACTTCAACATCATGAAGTCGGGAGGCCTCCCGGAGCAGATGTGGCGCGTCACCGACAGCCAAGTGCGAGTCAGCATGGCCGAAGTCGAGAGTGGCAAGAAAGCATCAATGTTCGAAACCATTCCCGAGTCTTGGCATGGGGTACCTGATTATCTAGTGACCGCAGCCTCGGCTGGCCTCAAAATGGCGGAAGAGCAAGCTCGACTCGATGCTCTGGCCTGGCGTGAACATTGCCAAAGCGCCATCGAGCATAGGGAGAAGAAAGACAAGGAGGGACATGTGTGGGATAAGGCCGACTATGAAAGCGAAAAGACCGTTCCGCGCTCTGAAGAAATGGCTCTGATCAAGCGCCTCCCTGATTGGCCTCGCCCAGCGGGACGTTCCAGTAATCGGGTCATTGAGGTAGGGTCTTAAAGCTTAACGCGGTGCGAGACACCCTTGGGAACCCACTGCTGCTCAACGCCTCAGCATCGCACATCCTGCACCTGAGTAGACATTTGCAAATCTATTTGTACATACATGCAGCCTTTTAGTCATTCCGATAGTTTTGCTACCAACTCTTCCCTTTGACCTGGCCGAAACAAACTTGATACACTGTACAGCATGGTCCGTGCGCCCTCCTTTTCGCGATTACCTCCAAATTGCCGCTTTTTTGCCAATGCCTCGTCTTTCTTCGGCTTGTGAGAGCGTGTATTCGTGAGAGCTGCTACTGTGAGCTCAATGCATATGCTGTGTCGCGCAGCTTCATAACGGCATTCAGTAATTTTAGGTGTTGGCTTATTTCCAATGCCTTCCAAACAGTATTCGATGCTCCCTTGAGCCCAGCACAGCACGGCTAGTCATGATCAATGCTTCAGCTTCTCGGCGCAGGTATCTCACAATTGCACCGCCACCGCCGCTGACGGTTGTCTTCTCGAAGGCAAAGCCGTTGGAGCCTACCAAGAGCCACGTTCCACCCATCCCGGGCTGACACAGAGATGATGGACAGCAGAACATGGATAACTGCCGAGGCTGCAGACTATCTTGCACGCGCCAACTCATCCCTTCCGCTCCGGACTCTCTGGTCAACAGTTCGCACTTCGTTTCAGGAAAGCCATATCTTGAACGACTGCCTTACTTACTACGGCTCCGTGTTCTCTGATGGTACCGGATGGACGGGTTGGCGAGGTGCTGCCCTCAGCAAGTTTCTGGAAGACGCGATCGCTGTGTACATGGCGAACGTGGAGCCCGCCGAGGTAATAGCGCTGTCAACGAAGAGGCGCTCACCTGGACGCATGGGAATGACGGTCTGATCATGGGCACCCAAGACGGCGGCGATCACTCAGGACACTCGGGTCAGGATCCGCTGCTGAGGGCGATGCGAGGCGTGGGTGATGGTGAGGCGGTTGCGATTATGATGTATGAGTCTACTGAAGTGAGCAGAGACGCCCGATCAAAGGGAGTGGACAGTATTTATAACTGCCCTCGTGTCTCGTGCATGGGGAGCAAACTATGGGCATCAAGCTGATAAGCCGTGCAATTAATGTACATCCATCTGTCGAATGGACAAGGCGGAGAATGGGGGGCCGTGGATCGTGGAAGAAGAGCAGACGGTGACTGAGGCGACGCGCGAACATCCGTGCGGCCGCCGTCTGTCATCGCAGGTGTTTGGCCCTCACAAGCACTGGTTGTGCAGGCAAGAGGTCAGTGGTCATCAACATTGGCTTGCAGGGATCTGACGAGTCAGGAGCGACCCGGCACCATCATCTACTTTCAGGCTCGTCGTCCAATGGGGAAGGACGGCCACGACGTCGCTTACAAGCTGTTCCACACTGTGAATGGCTGGCGGTCCTACGCTCGCGAAGATTTCCACCATCGTGCGTATGCCCAGCATTCTCAAGGGCGGAGTTACACGCTCACACTCTGCAGACCGCGACCTCATTCACGCCTTCGACAACGCCGAGACCTTTGACAATGCTCGCGTCTTCTGCAATGAGCCTTTCGCGACGACCATCGTGTCATGATCCAGTATGTAGTTCAGATTAGGTACGCTTATAGGGGGATCAAGCCGGTTCCTACCGAGCTTGATATTGAGCCTTTTACAGGACGTTATGACTGCATGCCCCCTAATGTATGTTCGTGATAGTATATCAAGCTCAACGGGTCAGACGTTCGATTACGACTGAATGCTTCAGTCGTATTCGGAGGTACCTGGCTTGGAAACTCTTGGCTAAAGCCAAGCAAGGTTTCGGTTCAGAAGCGTACCATTATGTAGTTGTTAGTTACGAGAAAATACTAGTCTACCACAAGGCCTCCGAGCCATATATTCAGGGCCAAAGAGCCAATTGTCCACGGCCAAAGAGCCAATCATTCAGGGCCAAAGAGCCAATTCAGGCCATAGAGCCGACGAGGACGTCGCCTATAACCGGGGGGCGACTGTCATGATCCAGTATGTAGTTCAGATTAGGTACGCTTATAGGGGGATCAAGCCGGTTCCTACCGAGCTTGATATTGAGCCTTTTACAGGACGTTATGACTGCATGCCCCCTAATGTATGTTCGTGATACATCGGTCACACCCCTCTTCATCTCACTCTCGGGGAATGGACCGAGGCGACGGAAAGCATCGAGAAGAAGAATTTCATCATGTCAGGGGGACTACCTCCCCAATCTTACAGGATGTTTGGGCCTGACATGCTCGAGGGGATGGATGCGGTCGACAGGGGCGAATACGGCTCGCTATTCCAGGCAACTGCCCAGGCGCAAAGGGAAAGCGAATATTTGCCCCGCTTTCAACTGACATTAGTTATCGAGGAGAAACTCACAGTTGTGGCAAAAGAGAAGTACAAAGAGTATTTGACCGGGGAATGGAAGCTGTGCAGCCAGCAAGAGGCCGAGGGCTATGAGTACACCGAGGATGACTTCCCTAACCTCGGTCCGGATGGAAAGCCACGGCGTTACTTCGGGCCAGGAGAAGCTGTATCAATTAACTGAAATGGGCACTCCGATACATATGTACATCGCGCCGCTCATCCTGTACAAGTTCAAGCAATCGCACTGCCTGCTTGCGTTTCCAATGCTGTCTGACCCTTTGTGCTATGGCATTGTGTATCGCATCTATTTGATCTGAAATCATTCGCCCTTTCCCGCAACTGAACTGGCCGCCCCATCACTGTCATTAATCTCGCCACTTACGTTCTTTGGACCCATTGAAGGTGCTCCGGGAGCCTGCAAGCCACTCGTGACTAGCTAGCATGAGGCGGTCACGGTAGTAAGGTCACATTGGCCGATCCCTGGTTTGCTCTTGAGCAGATGACAAAGCGATAGAAGCCTTGAATATAGACTTTGAAGGCTGCATCAGCATTCGATGCGATACTCGTACACTTCTACCTGGCCGCGGCAGCCCGTCATCACACTTCCTCTAGCTGAACCTATCATTGTCAGCTGAGACCTAGCCTGAAGTCAATTCTTTGGGCCGCGCACTAGGGCCCTATGCTTGACTTGCCACAAGGTAGCAAGAGTGAGCGGACCGACTTGTATTCAGGCTTCAACAAAGCACCCGGGTTGAGAGCAGCACCTGTTTTCGACGTGGCTAAGCAAGTGTTCCGTGCGAAGTGCAGATTGGCAACAATGCGAGCTCTGTATTGCGAATCGAGATTTTTTTGTGTGTCATGCAGCCCATGACTCATCAGAGCTTTGAAACACCCCATGAATGCTCACATCAGACGCGATCGTTTCCGCGTAGTTGGAAGTCAGGGCGTTTTGCAAACGGGTTGCAAATGACGTTTGGAGATCCTTTGAGCATTTGTCTCGAAGAGTAAAGCCCCTTCTGATAACCCCTTACATATACAAGATGGCATGCCCTACGGCCGTCTTGATGTCGTATTTTGTCGATCCCGCTTGGTTCTCTTTTGCACTTTCCGACGACAGGCACAGCTGACACGCTCAAACCCCTCATGATGTATAGCGCATACGACGTTGGCGCGACCACTGTCGCTCACTACTCGGAGCCGGATTACTCCCTGTACTATCAAGTCATCAGCAGTTTCAACAGTGATCATGTGATCCGCAAACTCGTAAACACCTGGGAGCACTCTCTGAAGGACCGTGCGTGGACCGGACGCCCACTAGAGGTGATCAATCGGGTGCTGAGCATATGTATTCCCCTGTTCGAGGACGGAATGCTCCCGCGTCCTGAGTCTTCTCCTGACGGTCTCGTTCAAGCCACGGTCTCTTCTTCGAACCGTGACCGCCCTCGCCCCAGCAGTGCGTCCCATAGGGCTGGGAAGTCGCGCGCTTCCTCCTCGCATACGCCCGCCGGATCCGGCCGAAGCCACCGCCAAGGCCAGGCGGGCCAGTCGTCTCATCGTTCTGAAGGCTAGTCAAAGGCTCTAGCGTGTCACTCGGACGCTGACCTCACAATAGCACGAGCGTTGACCAAAACGACAGTCGTGACTCTGCTGACAGCCTTGATTGAACGCCAGTGGGCCAGAACCAGAGGACACCAACCTCAAGAGAGTTGCAACTTATGCTCACTGCCCTGTCGCCCGCACCAGGAAAAGATTCACGCCGAGGTCGACGTTGTGCCAACTGAGGATGAGGCGTCTACGATGGTTCACTCCACAGTGACGGCAGGTCCAAGGTTCACCTTCACTGAATTCCCAACGATAGTGTCGAGCAACAATGAGACCGAGCATTTCGTATCCAGACGAAGAGTCCGTCCTCCACCTCAGGACGCTGGTCAAGAGACAGCTGATCCTGCAGGATCGACCGGGTACGATTGTCGTTTTTGAGCCTCCGTCTCTTATGAGGACGATCCATCGGATTGCGATGACACACTTTCACAGCCTCAATGGCTGGCGCTCGCACTCCAGAAGCGAATTTGATTTCCGTGCGCTCGGTCTCGTCTTTCAGGAGGCTACATACTGACAGAGCGCAGTCCGAAGTCTTGTCGAATATGCTCAACAAGGAGAATTCAAGGGCTACAAGAGTTTTTTCAACGAGCCGTGCGCGACGTCAGACAGACACACCCATTTCCATGTCACCTCGGGCGACCTGACCGCATCTGGACTGAAAACCGAGAAGAAAAATGCTAAGATGTCCGGAGGCATGCCCGCCGTCTTCTACAGATTAAGCGGTAAAGAGGTGCTGAAGGCCTTGAACCAAGTGGAAAGCGGAACCATTGGATCGCTGTGGGAATACCAGTCTGAAGCACAGCGTGCAGAAACGGAGTATAGTCCATTCTTCGATGCTATGCTGGTCATGGAGGAAGCAGATACCGCTAGACGCAAAGCACCAGAAGAGACACGAATGGAAGAAGAGGAGAGAGACTATGACACCCAAATAGCGGCGGGACACAAGTACACCTACTCTGAGTTTCCCTTTTGCCACTCTCTTACCCAAGTTTCGGTGGGCGGTTCCCGCTAGTCCTCAAGCTTTTTGCGCTTTGATACTCTCTTCCAGCGCTTTATCCTCCAGGGCCTTCCACTCATCGACCCAACTCTCGTATACCTCTGCGCGCGCAGGGTCTGGACTGACAACGATTCGAATACCTTCCTCCTCGCTCCCTTGCCGTCCTTCAATCGGGCCCAGACGCGCCACTCGCCGCATCTCCCGCGCCTCATTGACAATCTCGTCAAAGCCGACCCACTGCCTATCTCCCTGACCGATATACCGCTCCCAGCCCCATTTAGCTTTGTATGCAGCTCCTACCGAACAGGCGTTCCAGTTGGACCCGACCCAGCCTGTCCGATGGGTGAACTCGACGTTCTTGCAGACTGGGGCGTTGAAGACGTCAGACAGGACGCCCAGCAATGTGTCGTTGGCTGCCGCGCCACCTGTGGCGTATACTCGTGAAAGGTGAGGGAGCTTGTGCTTCCCAGAGCCATTCTCGTCCGTGACGGGTGGAAGGAACGTCGAAGATCTCGCGCGGTAATTTAGGAACTGGGAGTGCAGGATGGCGATAGCGTTGGTGTCGCGTTCCGCGAACTCCTTGACAGGCTCGCCTGAAGTATACTTATAGATTCCGTGCGCGCCAGACGGCTGAGAGATTAGCATGCCGTCTATGTGGAAGAGGCTGACTCACGATGATGTCTGGCAGCACCCACCAAAAGCCCATGTCGGTCATCTTGTCGCCCTTTTTCGGTCTTCGCGCTTCCACAGCGGCGTTGAACTTGTCCCATGACCCGTCAAAGTACTCTTTCATAATGTGAGTCCTCGGCAGAGAGCCGTCTTCATGGTCAACTCTGTAAACATGACTAGGCGTGCTGCACTCACTCTTGTACACGAGCATGTTGAAGTATCGCAGGTTCTCGGGTTGTCTGTCGGCGGCCTCGTGTGCCTCCTGCTTTGATGTAGGTGCGATTTGAGCGGGATGGAAGAACGCGTGATATTCGGGATTTGGCAGATATTGCGCAGTGGACACCAAGACAACGTCCGAAGTCCCCATGGAAATCATGCCCTCCTGATCGCGGACTGCAGGTAAGCCGGAGAGGAACACATAGCAGTAACGACTCACGGGTCAAGCTGAGGAAGGTGGCGGGATTGTCTCCGGTTCCAGGGAAGACGACACATTGCCCACTCATCTCGTATCGGTCCTGGAACCATTTCCCCAGCATGCCAACTACCCTTCCACCGTCCGTCTCCACGCGACCCAACTTCTCCTCCAGCTCCTCTCCCTCCTTCTCACTGCCAGCCACAAGTGCCAGAACTCGCTTATTCCACCCTCGTTCCGGCGTGTTCATTGACCATAGGTTCATGCCGCATGCGTCGGACTCATCGATCCCCTTGACCTCACCATCCGCACAGACGAGTGTCGTGATAAAGCTTGATACGAGCGAGATTCTAGCCGTGTTGGCATACCCTTTCGGGTCAATGCGTTTCCATCTGGCTATTTGCGGGCCGGTGAAGCGCTCGTAAGCCCTAGAGCCAAGAGCCTGAGCAACATGGGAAGGACCGCCGAAGTGTTCCTCCAGTGCAAGGCATTCTGCCGTGGTAGACGAGTCTTGCCAGTTAGGGATGACGGGTCGAGAGAATGCGCCGGACAGCTGGCCGTGTAGAGGTTTGCCGGGGTCGAGGTTGCCGAGGAGAGAGGATGCTTCATGCGACCAGTACACTGAGGCATGTTGCTGTATGGTCAGCCGTGCCGCAGTCCCTCCTGACTGAGACTCACTTGTCCTGCAGCCGATATGCCTCGCACACGGTCTAGCTCCCATCCCGCAGCCTTCATGCGCTCGAACAGGAGATCCATGGCCTCGACGACCATCATAACCGGACTACTGACCTCTCCACTGCCTTCCGGTCCATACGACACCCCGCTCTTGGTACCATACTGCGACAGGTCCTGATCAAAGTTGACGGCGGCCTCGGCGATGACATCCAGGTTGGACGTCAGCAAGGATGCCTTGAGAGCTTGGGTGGACGAGTCGAGACCCAGAAAGAGGGGCGCGGAGGACATTTCGACGTGTCTCGTCCTCACTGGCAGTCCTTGGGATTCGACAGAAGCTGATACTGGGTGTGTGAAGACGTTGACGCCCGGTGCTTCTTTGATGCTGGCATAAGAGCCATCTTGTTGAACCCGGGGAATTTCAGGGAAGCTGGCGCCGAGAGGACCGGTTGAGCCGGTAGTCTGCAACATCGCCGAGCACCGTTGAAACGACGACCAAGACGAAGCAGTCGATGAATACCAGAGCGGACACGGGCATGCATCATAGTGTCTCTTATCATCGCTTCTCACAGCTTCTCAGACCACACAGACGGACAGATTCTAGCTGCTGTCAGCAAACTTTGACGGACAGTTGGGGATTTCGTTGGTGAATGGCTCAGTCGGGCCGACTCGGGAGATATCCGGTGGAGAGGGATGGGGTCCCCAATCTCCCTTTTCGCCGAAATTCCCACCCTGACACCTCACCTCCACCGCACTGACCTCCGCGACGCTCCTCTGCTTGCGCGTCTCACCTTCGCTCGGCTTTACCCAACACCTAGAAATGTCACGGCCAGGCCAAGCCACTTCGCAAGGCTCTGCAGCAGCAGCAGCTACAGGGGCATCGCCGGCCAGGCCAGACCGATCCGCCGCTCTTCTCGCCGCCGAGGCACGCTTGAAGGGCCAGTCCAACCCGGCAACGACGTCGTCACCATCGCCTACACCGCCGCCGCCCAGAGAAGAGACATGGACAGCTCCCACCGATAAGCAGGAGCGAGAGCTGCGCATGCAATTTGCTAGAGCTCTGGACAGGGGGATTGTCAGAGACAACAATTACCAGAAGAGCGCGACTTGCGTTGAAGTGAGCCATCGCGGGTATGGCGGTGGTGGCTGACGCGAACAGACATTGCTCAAGATCGCCAACAATATCTTGGAGCATCATGACGAGCCAAAGTACAGGTCATTGCGAGCGACCAACTCGATGCTCAAGAACCAAGTGCTGGCGGCCAAAGGTGGACACGAGTATCTGATCCTGGTGAGCCGAGTTACGCGCGAACAACGTTGACAATCGATCAGCTTGGCTTTCGCACGCAGACTACCAATTTTGAGCAGCATTTCGTGATCCAGCCCACGCCCAAGCGCATGCACGAGCTGCGCGTCGGGGCCGACGTGTTATCTGAGCATGTGAGCACATCACCCGCCTCCACAGCCTGCCGTTGTTCTCGAGATCTGCACAGCCCACTGACCCCAGCTTGCTAAGCTGCAAGAGCGAGTCGTGCAGTCGAACGCTTCGATGATTTCGTCTAAAGAGCAAGAGGCACACCGACGAGCTCGAGCACTTGCTGAGGCGGATGAAGACCGTGAGGCTATGAGGCGGAAGGTTGCAAGGGATAAGGAGAATCGGGAAAGGCGGGCGGCCGCTGAGCGTCAACAGGCTGTCGATGAGGCTGAACATGAAGCGGAAGACACGGCAGCAGCAGTCGAACGAGGGGAGATATCGCCAGCTCAGCTCGAAGCGGTCAGAGTGAGGCGAGAGCTTGCGATTCAAGCCAAGGCTCAGCACGATGCCTCACACTCAGCAAGTGCGCCACCCTCCGAAGGTATGTCCAGCAACAAAAGATGATTGCGTCGCGTCGACTGACCCTTCAAAGAGAACAGCAACTCCGTCGATAATGACTCCGAGCAGCCCGCACCTACCGGCGAATCTGCCCCTACCCAAGAACAAGCCGGACCGCACGAGGACGACAGCTCCGATGACGAAGACCATGGACCGCCTCCGCTTCCTTCGCTCAACGGGGTCAACGTGTCTATGGTGTCACCGAACATGATGGACCAGCTTATCGGCATGGCTGCGAACCCCGGTCGAGGTCATCGAAGTGGTCGAGATCACAGACCCCGAAGACGGGAGCACAACTGGGGAGAAGGGCAAAGGTTGGGCTAGCGGCACACTGTCGAGGGCTCAGACTACAGCGGACACGCAATGTTGTACATGTTGTGCATAGACTACACGTATCTTGTATATATTTTGAGGTGAACATACCTTCCTATGCATGAAACACCCCTTGTGACAGGTTCGCTCTGATCGGATTTATCAGAAGCCCCAAAACACCTTATCCCCGACATCAGATGCCACACGGGATTTGTCGGTATTTCAGTCACCCCCTCCCTCCCCTCCGCGCTTTCGAGGTTGTCGAGGCTGCACATTGAAGCCTTCACGCTCGAAGTCCTACTAACGACTTTTAGCTTTTGTGGGTACCCAGTCTCTCCAGCACCCATCACCACATCATCCGGCGAGCCAGCCCTGCTTCCCGCCGCGTTGACCAGTGGTATCGACGGGAAGGCAGCGGGAGCATTGCTGGACCGGCAGACGACCACGAGAACACGACGGATCTTGACGGACTGGGGCTGACAAGTGCAGATCAACATGACCAAAAAGAGAAGGGGCGGCGGGCGCAACAAGAAGGGACGCGGGCACGTCAAGTTTGTCCGATGCTCTAACTGCTCGCGATGTGTCCCCAAGGTGGGTTGTGGTTCTTCGTCTGAACTCTCCTTTTGGATGTCGGATGGGCGCCATGCTGCGAGGGACCGGCTTTCCAAGGGATAGGCCAGATATGATTGTATCGCAACGAGCTAGCGATCGAGCGCGAGACTGCTGGGTGGGAACGATGGAAAGAGAGAAGCATTTTCCGACACAGCCGCTTACTTTGCAGGACAAGGCCATCAAGCGCTACTCGGTCAAGAACATGGTCGAGGCTGCTGCCGTCCGTGACCTTTCCGAGGCCTCCGTCTACCAGGAGTACGCCCTTCCCAAGCTCTACATCCGTCTCGCCTACTGCGTGTCTTGCGCCATCCACGCCAAGGGTCAGTCATCATCCCGTGTCCTTGTCAGTCATATCCTGATTTTGCAGTTGTCCGTGTCCGATCCGGCAAGCCTGGTGCCATCAACTCGCGAAAGAACCGTCTCCCCCCTCCCCGTGCGATCTTCCGTGACGGCAAGGTGAGCTCCCGCGTTGATAGGTCTGACGCAGAGCTGACGTACAGCGCATCAACCCTGCTGTTGCTGCCGCCATGGCCACCAAGACCGCCGCCGCCGAGAAGGCAGCATAAGCGCGAGGGGTTGTAGCGGCATCGTGTACATGACAGACATGCAGGACTGGACTACGCTTGGATGTCTCGATAGGGGGTTCACGCGTCACGGGGCATCATGGTCGTTATGATCGTTATTTATACAGTCGTCAGACTCGCTTCGAACAGCTTGAGGTGTTCGAGCGAGCAACCTCCAGAGTTGAACTCTTTGACGCTCCTATACTTTCTCTTCTCGCTGCAGCCCTGTACACCGCAGGGCGCGACTCCGTTTGTCGCCCGCGGCTGCTCCAGCTTGGGTGCAGGCGCCACAGCTATCCAGTCTTCTTTGCCTTCTGGTGCTGCTATACGCATAACGACGCGGTCGTCGACCAAGCTGGACGTCCAGCGGATCATGTCGGTCGAAGGAGGCAAGACTTTGCGCGAAGCCCACGGAGCAGGCGACGACTCAGCCGTGGGATCTTCCAGCTTGTTCCGCGTCCGCGACGTCTGCGCTCGGAGAAGCCGGTTGATCGTCTGGTCCTGCTCGTCTTGGCGTTTCTGCTCGCTCTGGCGCTTCCGTTTCCGGGCTGTTTCTTCTCTGCGCAAGAGCCGCTCGGCCTCGGTGAGGATCGGCTTGCCTTTCCCAGAGTCTGTCGTCAGCTGCACGTAGTAATACGGGGCAGTGGGCTCACCAGGTAAGGACATTAGCGTCTCCTGCAAGCCTTTGTCGTGCTTGGCGCGCTGGCGAGCAGTGAGCTTGCTCGGCGAGACGGAGCGCATAGAGTCGAGATCCTCTTCTCCCTCGCCGTCCAGCTCGTCCACTCCGGTCTGGCCTGCCCGAAGGAGCAGCTCGTCGTCGCTCGCTGTGCGTCAGACGGATCCGTCGATTTGACATGTGTAGAGGGATGACCTACCTGCGTCAAGATCCCGAGCGGCCTTCTTGGCCCGCTTGCCTGCTTTCTTCGCTGCCCCTCTCGGTTGCCTCTTGCCTGGTGCGGTCGCCGAAGACGACGGCTGGCCGACCCGGAGGGTGAGCTTGATAGGACTGCTCCTCCGTTCTCTCTCTTCATGCTTGGGCGCAGGCATCGCAGCGGGCGCCTTCTCCTCCTCCTCTTCGACCTCTTCGACCTCCTCCACCTCCGCCTCTTCCTCCTCTTCGAGCTCTACCTCTCCCTCGGCATCCTCGTCCGCATATCCATCCTCCTCCTCGTCAAGCTCCATATCCTGACTCGCAGCAGCAGAAGATACTGTGCATCAGCGCTCACCCACGGACTACGATCCGGGAAGGCTGACGGCGCGAGCGGGCTCGTACCATCCGAGCCTCTTGAGAATACACGGACGAGGCACCATCGGCATCGTCTTCGTCTTCTTCCTCCTCTGCCTCTTCCTCTAGCTCCTCTTCTTCCTCCATCTCCTCGTCTTCTTCATCTTCGGCAATATCAGCCGCTATGGCCGCCGCCGCCGCGGTAGCCGACGAACGAGGGGCCGTCACGCGCCGAGAGGCAGAAGCGCTGGGAGCTGGAGGAGCCGGAGGCGGGGGTGGGGACACCGAAGCCGAAGCCGAGGCGGATGGAGAGTCATCTATGATTCTTCTTGCGCGTTTCGGCGGCATGTTGTGGCGTTAGTGGTAGAGCGAGACAGCACAGAAGGGGGGAAAGGATGCCTTATTCGTTGGGTTGGCTGGCTCGGAGAGTCGTCTTCGCGTGGTTGGTTGCAGGTGGAGGGATGCACCCAGAATTTCCGAGCCACTGGCCGATTGCCCTTCGTCACCTCTCTTTGTCTCTCGACGACTTGCGCTTCTTGTCACTATATCTGCCTACCCGATCTATTGCTCATCATGGACTTTTCGCAATTCAATGGCGCCGAGCAGGCGCATATGACAAAAGTGATCGAGAAGAAGCAGGCGAGTCACCTTCCTGGACCTTCCCGCCATGCCAATTCCGGATCTTGCTTGTCGCCTGCCGTCGAGTTGGACGTGGTACGAGAAAGGGTCGATGGGGCGTGCGCTGACGGCCAGATGCAAGACTTCATGCGGCTCTACTCTGGCTTGGTCGAGCGGTGCTTCAACACGTGCGTGAACGACTTTACCTCGAAAGCATTGACGGGCAACGAGGTATGTTCGAGTTTCCTTCCAACATGGCACCTCCCCATACTCCCTGCTCGCGCTTTGCAGCCTCTCGCTCGAATCTGCCTCGCCCCGAGAGAGCTGATCGGACTGCTGGCTGACGTTCAGACGACCTGCGTGCAAAATTGCACCGACAAATTCTTGAAACACTCGGAGAGAGTAGGAGCGCGGTTCGCGGAGCACAATGCGGGTCAGTCAGCTTCCAAAGTCCTACGACCAGGAGTGAGCTGATCGATCAGAGCAAATGCAACAAGGGGGACAATAGAAGTGTCACTGGCCGTGGAGGGCCAGACGCAGATGTATCACTACTCGCTTTCGACAGCCTCTCTAGCGTTCACGGTGCTGACTCTGCTCAAACAGCCCCGGTATCTTGCATGCCATGATGCACGTCGACCATCTCTCACAGTAAGGCTACATCGGAGTCCGCATCGCTATCAAAATCTACTCTACTCCATCGGCTATTCTCTATCCCATCTACAATCTACGCCAGGGCTATTTGCCCCTCTCTCGGCATCCGGGCGAAAAGCAACAAAATGAAAGAGAGCATCGCGACACCCTGGGAGTCAGTATTTGGGTTCCGACTTCCTCATCAATCTCACGGCATTGACAGCAAAGACCAATGTCGGCTTGCCGATCTGCGTCAAAGCGCTGAAGACGAAGCCAAATATGCTGACGGTCGAAAATTGTGCTATCACGTCAGCTACTATGGCATCCGTCTTCCGGAGCAGGCAGCTCACCCAGCTTTTCGATCAGGGCAATACCACCCAAGGCGTCTGAGCGCTCCTCGTGGCTAACAAGGTCGAGCGTGACGCCCCTCGCAGCTGGAGCTGTGCCACTCGCAAAGGGCAGCACGGCGGCAGCGAGGAAGAGGTGCCAGCCTCGATTGCTGAATGTCACAAGCGAAGTGAGGAGCCCGTCGGCGAAGATTGACCAGCGAAGGAAGTGCAGATCGAATTCCGAACCATTTGCTGTGCTGGTAGACTTCGGCGTGAGATCAGTGCCGGGCGCGGACGTCGCCGAGGGGGCTTCAGCCTGAAGTGGGGACTCTGGGTGCTCGGCCGAGTCGACTAGGACAGGTTGGGCTGATCTGTGTGCCATGCGGGCCCGGCCCCAAGACAGGATCTGGGGGAACAAGGCGGTGAGGAAGAAGGCCTTGACAAGGAGAGTGAGCGACTTGGCGTCAGCTCAGAGCCTCACAGCGATGATGAACTTGACTTACTAGCAAAGGTCCGTTAGTGCTGGGCGAAAAGCCGAAGACGTTTGTGCCGACCAGCTGCAACATCATGGACACGTAGCCGGTGGCCAATGTCGAGCCAAATGTTCCGAGCGCAATGAACATCAAGCTCAGATCGCGGGTTTCTCGACCGCCCCGCTGCACGCGGCGCGGGAAGAAGGGCCTGAATGGGCCCCAGAAGCTCTTGCTGCCCTTTTCCGACGTGTGACCCACCGGCTCGGGCGCGATATAAGGCAGGAAGAAGAAGCCGAAGAAAGTGCAGAAAACCAAGAGGCAAAAGGTGATCTCGAACGGGGCGAGCTGACCACCAAAGTCGTACGCCAGACCACCGAAGATGTAGCCCGCCGAGGAGCCAAACTTGATGATACCGCCCAGGAAGCCGAACATGCCGGTACGCTCGTCTTCAGGCGCGAGCTCTGCCACGAAGGAGTTGGCGGCCAGCTGATACCCACCGGCTGAACCGAGGACATTGAACACTTGTGAGAGCTGCACGATCGTGATGCCCCGTCCGCCGCCGATGATCTGCGCGGCGATCTGGCAGAGATTGCGAAGAGCTGCCCAGAAGGTCTGTTGAAACATGGCGGCTTTCGGCCCGTACCGCTTGACATGTGCAGACGTGAGGAAGAGATTCAGTACAGCTGCCATGTCAGCGGGCTATGAAGCCAGAGGAACTTGACTAACTGCAGATCGTCGTCGTGCTGCTCATGATCGCCACGCTGCGAGCGGCGCGAGCATCGATCGTCCGCAGATCGCAGCGGTCGCCCTGGCCGTCCCACACATGCGTCTTGTACCATTCCTCACAAGTCATGACCCTGAAGGAGTAGATCAAGCTTGTCTGGGTGAATGCAAAAGTCGTGGCGAGCAGAAAGGCCGTGAACATGACCCGGCGCAGGGGTGAGAACAGCCCATGCTGCACCTCGGGAGACTTGTCATCTTGCCCTTGGGCAACATCGATCAGTCTCGTCCTCTCGTCTGAGGTTCCAGCTGGCATGGCGCTTGAGGAGACACGCCGAGCGCATCAGGCCAGGCAGGCGGGGGTTGCGAGCTTGGAGAGATGCAGATGCAAAAGACAAAAGAATCTCACGGTGTGTCATGATGTTATTTTTCCACCTTGTGACGAAGGATCGGATTTAGCCGAATACAGCGGTCAAAGCGGCGCCGGGACCTCCGGACCGAGCGGCAAGCATAAATGTACGAGTACTGCATACCTGTCGTGTCTTCACAACATATACCAGCCGTTCCATGCCGCCAGCAGGTCCGGCGCACATTCCGCGGGCTCTGACAAGACCGGCTTCGCTGCTCCTGGCTCATCGAGCTCCTCACCTTCTAGAACCTCCTGCCAGCCGCTCTGCTCCTTCCAGTCGTTGATACTCCCAAACCTCACTGCCCCTATTGCGCCCAGATTACTAAGCTCCAGCCTGATCCTCTCCGCGACTTTGGTCTGCACCTGTTTCTCCTCCATTGCTGTGTCCGTGTGCGCGGCCATGCCTACGCACTTTGGCTCGACACAGCCCAACCCCCAGAAGCCCACCTGGGGTATATCCCGACAGGCGAGCTTGGCGAGATTAACACAGAGCCTGTCGAAGAGGTACCAGTACACGTCGCCGTAGTACTGCCTCTGCGCCTCCCATACACCGCCGCTCCCCTTGGGCGGCAAGACGACAATGTCGAACCGACGCACCGTGCCGGGCATCTGCTGGAACACGGTGTCAAGACCGGACGTAGGATAGTCCGCGTCGAGCTGGGAAGTCGAGGTTGCCTCGCAGGGAGTATGCAATCGAGTAGGGTTACTAGAAGTAGACTGAGAGTACAAGAGATACATTCGACTAGAGATCTTCTCTACTCGAATGCCTACTATATGTATTCGAAAACCGTTCAACTATACTAGACAGTCCGAGTGCCGCATTTAGCAGTTCGGCTACTTCACCCGGATGAGGCAAGTGGGCGGTTGGCTGAGTCAGGCCGTGTGGCACTTGGCCTTGTCTCATTCCGCCACAGTCTCAGTGCCACAGTCCTGACAGTCGCCCCCCTCTTCTTTGATGTCGACCCGACATCCTCGGTTGTTGACATCCTTTATTCGACGTTGCGTCCTTTGGCACTGTGTGTTCGGTTCGTTGAGGTAGATGCCACGCCCGTAAGCCCGAGAGACGCCGTTGTTTACTCCTTCATGCAAGTTGTTGTTCTGGTTGTTGTGTCCGGACTTCGTCTTTCTTGAGTCGTCTTTCGTACTGTTCTCATCATGGTCGACGACGAGCTGGCCGGATTCAATGTTGAGCAGGGCATACAAGATGCCTACGATGAGGCGTATCTCGGTACGGCCTCTGCGGACGAGTATCGAATTCAACTCCAGGCCGCTCGAGAGAACCTCGAAGCGCAGCCCGAAAATGCCATTTTCAAGTTTGAGGTCGACAAGCTGGTTGCTGCGGGGAAGGCGGCTTTACGTCGAGAAAGGGATAAATCCGTGAGTCGAATGCCAGTAGACGAATTTCGAGTTAAGCTGTTAGGGTTCCTCTCCCGTAAAGTCGACTCCTGCTCGTGCTGAGTCGGTATTCCCGCCTATTCAATTGCCTTTCAAGGCCCCCCTTGCTCCCATCGGTCGTCTCTCACCCAAGAAACACATCTTGGATCCCTCTCCTATCTCTCGTCAACCACCCTTCGGCTCGAGCAGCATTCCCGAGACACCGGCTAGTCAAAAGGGTCATGCTCATCGCCCTTTGGGCTTCCCTAAGGCCGCATCTCCGCCTGCCAAAGTCGTGTCTTCGGCTACTGAGGTCGGTCTGAGCGACTTGTTCGGCTCGGCCCCCGACTCGAGCCCGGGTCAGCCGATCCCTACTCCTTCGCCGACCAAGGCAGGTCGAACTCCTAGTGGGGTGTTCCCGAGGGTTGAAGGCGAAGAGTTGGTGGTCAAGCGTCTGAATCGCGTGTATCGGTACCCGCTGAAAGAACCGGAGGTCGTTGGACACGACGACTCGAGGATCGAGTCCTTCTACTCGTGGATCGAGTCGTACATTTCGACTCGTACTGGCGACACCGCGGATACCGGGTCGAACATCCTCGAAGCGCTCGACTCCGGCTCGTGGGGGGTCCTGATGGGGGCGGAGCGTTGTGCAGCCTGTGTGTCCCATAATCGCCCTCCCATGTCGGGCTACTCGGGTCTACTCTGCGTCTGTCCGGTTGTGGAGGTCGATGGTAGGCGGTATGTGGCGCAGAAGTATGTTTTCGACTTACCGTACTCGATTTTCGCTGACGTATAGGTGTCTTGGGTGTATGCTCAAGTCGAAACACTGCACCCTTTCGCCCAACACCGCTCTTGGGCCCCGAGCTCAACTCGTCCTCCCTGCCGACGAGGTCGTTCGTCGTAAGGGTGTTATCGCAGGGATTCACCGCCAGGCGGCAGCTCTACTTGCAGACGTGAAACCCGGTCTGGCCCGTAATGCTATCTTGGAGATCTATAGAATCAATTACTCCGAATATCAGGTAAGTGTAGTCGGATTTCGTCTTGGTCTTGTCGAGATCTGACTTGCAGCATTTGAACCGGACTGCATTCCGCGGCGAGTCTCAAGTCGCTCTGCTAGACTCGGGTGATCCTCCGTTGGTGTCTACACTCGACTGGAGCTCTTTGGACGACGCGATGGCCGAAGGCGCTGAGGAGGGGGTTGCGGGTCCCTCGGTGGTTGGTGGGGGTGGTTTGAAGCGGCTATTGGAGGACTCGCCCGCGCCCTCCATTCACTCGTCTCCCGACCGGCACCACTCGGTTACTCGACTTCTGTCTGCCCGAGCTGAGTCCCTCGAGTCGGAATCCGACATCCCGCACCGCACGACCCGACTGCAGACCAAGGAGAAGACTGCTAGCGAGGCGAAGGCGCCACAGCGCGCCGCGCTTGGCGCCCTCAAGACGAAGCGCGGCCGCCGCAAGTGATTGTAGTCCAGGTTGTATTTTATGCAGAGACCTCATGCCGACTCCGTTCTCCAGCGCGGGGCGCGCCTTATGCGTTTCGCATCGGATACTAGGGATTCGACTTGGCTGTCCTCGATGCCCTTCATCCACGACTCGAACCGCGGGTCCCCCTTTAGAGAGTCTGTTGGTTGCCAGGTCGGTTGTTGGTACCCCTTCCATTTCACAAGGACCTGGTCTTCGAGTTGTCTTGCCTTACCCCGGGATCGTCGAGCTCGTTTCAGTACCCCTTCGACTTCGTAAAGCTCCTCCTCGCTAGTGTGTGGGGCTGGTGGCGGAGCGACCAGCGCGGGTTGCGCTTCGACTCGAGCCCCACGAACGTGCGACAAGAGCTCTACGTTGAAGACTGGGTGAACTCGATTGGCGACCAATTCCGGAGGCAGGTCCAGTTTATATGCGTTCTCGTTTATCCTTTCTAGTATGGAGTACGGTCCTACGTGACGGTGGTCGAATTTCCTAGTCGGACGGAGCGTGCGCAAGTTCTTGCCATTTAGCCAGACTTTGTCCCCTACTTGGAAGTCCGGTGTACGTCGACGCTTATCATATTGCTTCTTCCACCCTTCTTGGGCTCTGAGCAAGTTCCCTCGTATTCGATGGTGCAGCTGTTCTAGCTGCTGAACCCGGTCGGCGGCTGCTGGAACTTGCAGGTCGGACAGGTCTCCTGGCGGATCGACTAGGGTCGTACGATATGCTCTCCCGGTGTAGGCCTCCAGGGGGCTCATACCCAGCGAGGCGTGGTGCGTGCTATTGTAGCAGAACTCCGCGTGCGGCAGTAGGGGCACCCAATTGTCTTGTTCGAGGTTCACATAGTTGCGTAGGTACTGTTCCAGCCACTGGTTCGTTCTCTCGGTTTGTCCGTCTGTTTGTGGGTGGTATGCTGTCGAGTAGCGCAGGTTGGTTCCTAGGCCTTGGCAGAAGGCTTTCCAGAATTTGGATACGAACAGACTCCCACGATCCGACACTATGCTGTCGGGTATGCCGAAACGAGTATATACTCTATCCGTGAAGATTTCGGACATTCCTTTAGCGGTGATCGACTTGTGACAGGGCGCGAATACTGCCATCTTCGAGAAGCGATCCACGACAACCATGATGGAGTCGTAGGTATTCGAGGTGGGCAGGTCGACTATGAAGTCCACAGACAGGTCTGCCCATGGTCGTAGTGGCGGTTCGAGCGGTCGAAGGAGGCCGTACGGTTTCTGTCTCGAGGGCTTGTTTCTTTGGCACTTCTCGCACTCCGCCGCAGATTTCTCTACATCCGTCTTGATGTTCGGCCACCACCAGTGTTGCCTAATTGCCTGATAAGTCTTTCGGGGTCCAGGGTGACCGGCCGAGACTATATCATGATGTGCCTCGATGACCTCTGTCCGAGACTTCGAGGGACAGTAGTATGCTTTCGAGTGTCTATAGTATCCTTGCGTGTCTTGGGTTACTTTTCCGTCCGCGATCAATGATCCCAGCTCGTCGTCCCCTTCGTACAAGTCGGACGGCGTCTTGCCCAGCAGCTGTACTTGTAGGGAGAGTAGCAACTGTTCTGAGGACAGGAGCGGTCGGAAATTGTGTCCGTTGAGTTCCTGAGACAGGCTCGTGGCTGTCGAGTCGGTGGGGAGGTAATCCGGTCTTCGACTGAGGGCGTCCGGTTTAGTACTTTGCTTCCCCGAACGGTAGGAGATCTCGAAGTTGAAGTCTGCCATCATCTCTGCCCATCGTGCCTGTCGTCGGGTCAGTTGCTTGGTTGACAAGAAGGTTTCCAGGCTGCGGTGGTCGGTGAGCACTTGTGTCCGGTGTCGGGCACCTTCCAGGTAGTGTCGCCATTCCTTGAAAGCGTACACGATTGCCAAGAATTCCTTGTCGTGTATCGGGTAGTTCAACTCGGCTGGCGACATGACTCGACTCGAATATGCGACTGGGCGCAGCCCATTCTCCCCGTCTTTCTGGGATATGACTGCCCCGATCGCGAAATCGGACGCGTCGGTCTCTACCACGCATTCCTGGTCTGGGTCATAGTGTTTCAGGACGGGTCCGGTCGTCATTTTCGTCTTGAGCAGGTCGAACGCCGCCTGGTGCGGTTCCGACCAGGAGAACGGGGTCGACTTCCGAGTGAGTTCGTGCAGTGGCTTAGCTACCTTGGCGAACCCTGCTATGAACCTTCGATAGAAGTTTGCAAAACCCAGGAAGGATTGGACTTCCTTGACGTTCCGAGGTGCTGGCCATGCCGACACCGCTCGCACCTTGTTCGGGTCCATCGATACGCCCTTCGGGTCGATGATGTAGCCCAGGAACTCTACGGAGTCGGTATGGAACTGGCACTTGTCGTGTTTTGCGAACAGTTCGAATTTCCGCAGTCGTTGTAGGACTTCTTTGACGTGCCTCTCGTGCTCGCTCCGTGACTTCGAGAAGATAAGTATGTCGTCCAGATAGACTATGACGAAAATGTCCAGCACATCGCGGAATATGTGGTTCATCAAGTGTTGGAATGAGGCTGGGGCATTCGTGAGGCCGAATGGCATCACTCGGTACTCGAACAGCCCGAACCGAGTTCTGAATGCGGTTTTCCATTCTTCCCCGGCGGCGATCCGGAGGAGGTTGTACGCGCCACGTAGGTCTATTTTTGAGTAGATAGTGGCCGCACGGAGTTGGTCTAGTAGATCTCCGATCAACGGTAGGGGATAACGGTTCTTGACGGTTATGTTATTCAACTTGCGGTAGTCCACGCAGAGGCGTAAGGATCCGTCTTTCTTCTTTACGAATAAAATTGGCGAGGCCGCTGGCGACTCCGAAGGTACGATAAAGCCTTTCTTGAGGTTCGTATCCAAGTAGTCTCGGAGGGCCTCCTGTTCGGTCACGGACAGCGAGTAGATCGGGCCGAATGTCGGCTCAGCGCCGTCGAGTAGCGGGATGCGGTGGTCAAAAGGCCTATGAGGAGGTAGCTTGGTGGCCTCCGACTCCGAGAAGACATCCAGGAACTCGTGGTATTCCGTAGGTACCACTTCCTCCATCCGAGGTGGGTCCACGGAGATGGCTCGTAGGTAGATCGCCCCCTTGGGTTCGTCCGTAATCTGTTCGAATGCCTCGGCCGAGATGAGGGAGATTGCTTTTAGTTTTCCCGACTTGCCCTGGTGTGATCTCGAGGGAGGAGGTTGAATGGCCAGGTTATCCCAGTCGAGCGTTGGCTTGACTTCTTTGAAGAATGGCGCCCCAAGGATGATGGGGCCCACATCTAGTCTGGCGACCAGAAATGTAGCTGTGTAAGGCTGGAACCCTTCCCCTAGCAAGAGGGTGAGGGTAACCTCTTGTTCGATAGCGCTGCGGGAGCCATCCGCTAATCGTAGGGTCTGTTTGATTCTAGAAGGGCGCAATTCGAGTTTCGACTCGATGGCGTAGGTTTTCTCTATAAAGTTCCGGGAGGCCCCGGTGTCGAGCAGCGCTCGGGAGACTAGTGATTGTTTGTTTGCGATCGCGACAGGTATATGGAAAAGGTCTGGGGTATCAGGAATAGCTGGCGTCGAGATTGGGAGTGCGGCGAAGGTGGCGGTCACGCTGAGGCGTACCTCGCCGCCGCGGGGCTGGGGTACGCCAACTTGTTTTCCGAATCGTCTTTGTCGAATTTCGTATGATCGAGGTTGGCGTTCGCATTCGGTGATTCGTGTCTAATACCATTGAGGCGGACTGCGTTCGCCCCCGATGCGGGGCTGTTTCGAGGAGCTCGCGTTTTCGGGGCCGTGGGGCAGTTGGCTACAATGTGATCCGGGCTCTCACAGTATAGACACAGGTTTTTGTCCATCCGTCGCTGTCTTTCGCTGGGCGAGATCCTACCCCTCGAGTGCCCGTCGTCCTTCCGATATCTCTGGTTGGTCGGGGGTCGAGAGGGCGGATTCGGGGATCGAACGTAGTCCCTCGAAGGTCTGTCGGCGCGGTCGCGAGAGTGAGTTGTCGCCGGCGCCTCGCCGAACCTTTTCGAGGTAGCTCGCTCCGGCTCGCGCTGCAGCAAGTTGTTGCGGACACTGTCCTGCTGTACATTGAGACGAATCGCTACGTCCGCCAGCTCTTTTAGGGATCTGGGCTCGTGCTCGCGATTCGCTATGGCCAGGCGGATCTCGGGTCGCAGGCCCGACTCGAACATGTCTCGTAGGCTACGGTCCTCATACTCCACATCGGCTGAGATCGCCAGGAATCGTGCATAGTATTCCGAGACCGTGCGGGTTTGCGACAGTTTCTTGAGTCGCTGCACCGCAATTCGGTGTCTATCCGGGTCGCCGAACATGTCCTGTAACTCGGAAATGAAATGGTCCAAGTCGGAGCAAAAAAGGGGTTGTTCGATTTTCGGCCTGTTGAAGTACGGTTCCCACCAACGAAGGGCATTTCCCCGTAGGTAGGATGCCGCCCAAATGACTTGTCTCCGCGAGTCCAGGCCACCGCCTTGCATGCTAAGGTACATTCGTACCTGGGTAATGTATTGCGGTAGCTTATCGCGGTCACCGTGATATTCATCTGGGGGGTTCACCTTGAAGGATCTCGTCGCGTTCGAAATCCTCTGAGCGGACTCGAGCGGCGAGTGGTCGTGGTCGAGATCCGTGTCCGTGATCTCTTCCAGGGGTGTACCTTGCGCGGCTCCCGTGTGATGAGTGGTTGCCGGGGTGGCCCGTTCGGCCAATGCGAGACGGGCGGCCGCTAGGGCCGAGTCGCTCTGCTCCTTGGCTTGGCGAAGCTCGAGTATCTGACGTCGGAGTTCCTCAACCTCCGTAGGAGTGTCGAGGTCCTCCGAGTCCGGGTCGACATGCGACCGTAGTTGGCGAGTGGAAGCACTCATGTTCCTCGACTTGCAATACTCAGTGCGAGTATAGTCGAATGTATCTAATGTCAAGACCGGACGTAGGATAGTCCGCGTCGAGCTGGGAAGTCGAGGTTGCCTCGCAGGGAGTATGCAATCGAGTAGGGTTACTAGAAGTAGACTGAGAGTACAAGAGATACATTCGACTAGAGATCTTCTCTACTCGAATGCCTACTATATGTATTCGAAAACCGTTCAACTATACTAGACAGTCCGAGTGCCGCATTTAGCAGTTCGGCTACTTCACCCGGATGAGGCAAGTGGGCGGTTGGCTGAGTCAGGCCGTGTGGCACTTGGCCTTGTCTCATTCCGCCACAGTCTCAGTGCCACAGTCCTGACACACGGGATTGTCAATCAGCTCAAAGGTACTGAATGTCCATGTACGAATGAGCAGCGTGACCTTCTCCACCGACGCAGGGAGCGGCGCGGGCCGGAGCCATATGGCCGACGGGAGTGTGTCGCCCACGATCTTGACGACCATGCGCCGGGGCGTGAGGCCCGACAGCAGCGCGCATGTCGGCCAGCGCCTGCAAAAGAGGTTCGAGTACCCCGGCCGGGAGTCGACGAGCAGCGTGAGCAGTGACAGGTTCGGCAATGCCGGTGCGAGCTCGCCGCATTGCGTTGCATGAGTATGCACGGTCAGCCGCGTGCAGAGGCGTAGGTAGGATTCCTTGAGAGGGGAGATGTGCCGCGATTGTGGGTTGTTGGGATTGGGGTCGGGCACGAAGGGGTTGGCGGAGGTCAGGTCGACTTTGAGGTTGGAGTAGAGCAGGGGGAGGACGAGCGTGGAGAGCTGGCGCGAGGTGCCGCAGAGCGCAACGAGCGTGTTGCGCGAGCAGTGCGGCAAGACGTTAGCGAAGATGTCAGGATGAGTGATGGGCTGAGTAGCCAGGGACATAGTACCTCTCGGGACAGTGGACCGACAATCGTCTTCTCTGACCCACCTTTTGTGCTGTGTCGCCGTCGGATTCCACGACCGAGTGTTGGGAAGAGGACATTGGAGCGAGGTGCCCAGAACACCGGGCTGAAAGGACGAGCCGTGAACGGAAGGCACAAAGGGTTGCGAGGTGGCTATCAGTTCAGGTCAACACTGCGATCTACGTCGGGTGTCACCGCCACGTCTCGTCAGAACGTATGTGGTTGATGTGACGTGCATGGACGTAGCTCTCGTCACTATGTTGCCCATAGGAGCCTCTCACACTCGTCGAAGACGTCCTCATCGGTCGTCATGAACTCGGCCATCGTCTGGAATTTGGTCCTACCGACCCTCTTGACGCCCTTATGACTGACCGTGCCCAACTTGCCACGCATCATAGCCTCCACCTGCGCCTGCACCGCCTCCTCCCCGCCCTCAAGGCCCGTCCAGCGCGAGTCCAGCCTGCCCAGGCCGACAAACGTCACGAGGCGCGTAGGGACACTGGCAAGACTCGCGAGATACTTGACGTACGCGCGAAATGCCAGTGCGCGATCTTTTCGGCGCGCAGGGGCCCACGGGCGAGCAGGGTCAGGGGAATGGAAGACGATGACGAGGTCGTAGATGGTCGGACGGAGGTGGCGCATGCTCAGCGCCGTCTCGCGTGCGCTGGGTATATATAAGACAGCGTCAGTCTCCAGGACGAGCACGAGTTTGCGCAGGGATGTCGGTAGGCGGGCGTAGGATATGCCCTGTTGAGGCGCGGACGGGGCGGCTAGGCCCCGCAGGATGAGCGTATGTATGGATGTCGAGGGGATGAAGTCGAGCGGCGCACAGCGGGCCTCTGTATTGCCTGGGGACGCGGTGCCGAGGCATACGGCGTATCGCCCGTCAGTGCCCCTTGTCGCATGCACGCGCACGGACTGCAGTCGATGGGAGAATATCGCCGACCAGGCGTAGGGCGCACACTCGGCCGAGTGAGAGCGAATGACGACGTGCTGCACGCTACCTAGCAGCGCTGTCTTAGCGGCGACCTCGAATTTGGTATCATCGGAATCTTGCAGCCATGGAGGTATGTACTTGGATCGGTAGTCGGACAGCGCGTGTGGCGGGCTGTCCAGGCCAATGTCGAGTCGGTAGTAGATGAGAGTGGCCGCTGGACCAAAGAATGATTTTGATACTCGCATACAGGCGAGCTGCGACTTGACTGGTAAGTGCCGGAATATCATTTTGAGCAGAGCCGGCGAAGCCAGCACCTTGTCTTGCGCAGACTGGAGCAGACCTGTCATACTTGTGATAGCCGCTGCGATCAGAGGAGAAAGCGCGACCTATTGCTCAGTACAGCCGCGGTGCATCGTGGTACCACGCCCGATGTCAGCACAAAGGTGATCTGTTATGCAACACGGATGGCGTCCAGCCCCTTGATCATCCTTTGACAGGCACCTGCTTGTAGCGGGCGACCCTTGGTACGCCCCAGCATCCTGAAAATCGTCACGATATGTCAGTAATATCACATGTAAGGACATCGCATAGGCCCGATAGTACTGAGATACTACATCATTCCGGCCTGCATTTTCTGCTTCTCCGCCTCGAGGCGCTGTCCGTCAGCTGGGCTCAGGCAATCCCGAATTGAACGCTCACCGAGTAGAGCATCTGCACGGCCATGTTAATGTTTTGCGGCAAGCCGCTGATCGTTACAAGGCGTTCGTCAGGGTTGGCCGGTTGACCAGGAGTGGCTGGGGTTCCAGGGTCGGTGACCCGGATTTGACATTGGGACTGGGTCCGAATCTCGTTGATTTTTTGACCGCCTTTGCCGATGACTAACAAGTGAGCGAGCAAGCGTGACGATGAAGGCAAACTCACTGGCGCCGACGAGGGAGTTGGGAATGAAGATCTGTTGCATCTGCGTGCCGGGTTGGTTGTGACCGCCGGGGCCACCACTGCCACCACCCATGCCACCGCCGCCACCGCCGCCGCCATTGTACGGGGCCGGTGGACCGCCACGAGCGCCCGCTTGGCGGTAGGAGCCGGAAACCGAGCCTGGATTTCTCTCTTGATATTCTATGAGGATGGTGCCAATGTAGTATACTGCGATGTGAATGGCGTCGGCTACGCCGGAGACGGAAAGGACGCGCTGCTCGTCAGCATGAAGCCGGTTACCAATCCTGTCAACAGACCTCTGTCGAGCCTGGTAGCATGGCCTCGCTGGCATTCAACCGAGCGCCGGAAGCTTCTTGGATCTCCTTGATCTTAGAGCCGCCTTTACCAATGCTGGGCAGTCAGTATTGAGGCTGCGTCACATAGTCAACAACTCACACGCTACCCATGCGGGAGTTGGGGATGATGAACTTTATCGTGACAGCACGAGAGCCGGGGACAGATGCGACATCGAAAGGCTCATCGTTGATGCGACGCACTACAAGACCAAAGGCCTTGGCGACTGCGTCGAGGGCCCCAGAAACGTTGAGTATACGTTCCGGATTGCCGGGGATGGATTCAGACACGGTAACGCGAGCGTGAGATTTTTCCTGACAGTCAGCCGGTAGCCTTCCCCAGAGGATACGGGACGAACGCGGATCTCATTCACGTGGGCGCCACCACGTCCGATAATGATACTGGCATCCTGTGTCACGATGAGACAGCGCATCGAGATCTGCTGTGCCGGCGCCTCAGCGGCTTGAGCGGCCTGTGTAGGAGGGGCAGGAAGAGAGGCGGTAGCCGGGGCCGCCGGAAGGCCGGCACTGTCACTGATACGTCAGCTTTGCCTGGTTTACGCTAGTGCGTTCCAAGACGTACACGTCCATCGGTGCGTCTTCCATCTTGACTCCCTCGGCAGCGCCGGATTTGGGCTTCTTGTCGACGACCGCAGCTCCCTTGTCCTCCTCTGCCGCCTTTGCACCGTTGGTAGCTTCGGTCTTGACGTTCGCAGCGGGGATAGGTTCCTCGGGAACGTCGGTGAGTTCAGGTCGTTCGTCTTCCTCCTTCACGCCCTTGTCTGGTTCTGCCTCTCGTGCTCGTTTGCTGGTAGTCTCTCGTTCGGGCGAGGAAGGCGAAGCTGCGCGTTTGTTGGCTGTTGTAGGGGTGGTGACGTCTGACATTGCAACAAGAGAGAACTGGATCAGTCTGTGTCCCGTGTGAACAGATCTACTACAAGCGACGATGGTAGGGTGCAATTGAGGAGTGTGAGATTGATTGACGCGCGGCGTTGAACGTAAAGGGGTGTATCGGGCGGGGACGAGGGCGGGGTTGAGATTGAGATTGAGGTCGTGAGTCGAAGTTGATGTGGGCGAGTGATGACGGGAGGGAACGTTTGAGGAGAGGTGAAGAGGGTGGACGAGAAGCTTGAGAGGATGGTCGGTTGGTGGTTTGGAGGATGTTTGAATGGTCGGGCGACAAGAGGTTGTGGGTGGATGATGGGAACAGAGGATCAGGTGTGAGGGATGAAAGTGACGGACAATGCGGGGTGCTCACCAGTTGTCGTGTCTCTGTGCCGTCTCTCTAGGTCCTATCGCTCACTCTCTCTACGTCTCTTGTCTCTGCTGATGCTCGCCTCTGTGCCAGGTGTCGTGATGTGGTGGAATGATGCTATTGTCGTATCGGTTTCTGGCGGACAAAGGGGGGTGTCAAGTGGTCTGTCTTGTCTGCCTTGTTCTCTAGCTCTCTCCTCCACACCAACGGCGTTCTCCACACCTTGGAACCCTGTGTGACCTGAACACTGTAGAATAGGGCGGCGTCTCGGCGTTAACGTCCCTGATAATTCCAGTGGCGGCTGGGTGGAGGACGGTCAGACGCGCGTGGGTGTAGCCGGGCCAAAGTGGTGTTTTTTTCAGCCCATCCTCGCCTACTCGTCCCGCCAAATCAGCTCATATGGTGGCAGAGGGCTATGCATGGCCAGTCGGACGTGCCGGGATGCATGCAGATGCGGGTCTAGTTCATGCACAGCTGATGTGAGAGCGCTCGAACACCTGTAGCCGTTTGGGTCGACGATTTCCGATCCATCCACTGACCCCAAGAGGGCTTTGAGGGGGTGAGGGGGTAGGACCAGAGACCATGCCCCCGCCGCCGCCGACAGCGAGATAGAAACCATACATCTTCACCTCCAACTCTTGTCTCTTCTCTTCCACTACTCTCTCGTGCACCTCACCTGCACTCTCACTCGTCTTCGGCTTCACTCCCTCGCCGTCTGCCCTCCATCCCTTGTCCCGCCCACACTGGTCCGAATCGAGGCTTTGTCGACGCGTCATACGTCCTGGCGAAGTAGCGCCTCCGTTCATCTTCTTCGACCCATCCTCCCCCATCTCGGGCGACCATCTGTCACTTCGGCGTGCCTCTGGCAGGCTCGGGCATCATCTCCCCACTTTCGAGCGGTAACCGCAAGCATTGTCCGACTCCGGGACTTCTGCCGCAGGTGTAGCTGCAGGATTTCGCCTACAGCGGCCTGTCATCTCTGACCTTTTACTTCTGCAGAGTGGCCTTGCCAGCTGCGCAGCGACATGCCCCTCATTAAGCGCAAACCCGTGATCGCCCACCCCCTTCCCTCGCTCTCCACCGTCCTGCAGCCACTGCCCAGCAATGCGACCGCCGAACATGCCGGAGCTTCTCCCGATCCCGCCTCGCCCTCGAAGGGTGGCAAAGCGAAAGCAGCAGCCCCACCTGAAGACTCGGAAGATGCGTCCACCCTGCCGCCAATGCCTGCAGATGGCAAAGACGATGAGGCGCAACTGGAGAAGCTCTTGACTGTATTCCGAGGCGACTTTGTGGACGGCGCGACGACAGCGAAGGGGCGGAAACCCGGCACGACCATCCTCACCGGCCAGCTGTTTGCCAATGGGGATAGCGAGGAGCCCAAAGAGGGGAATGGAGAGGGAAGCTCGGGCTCGTACAAGATACATGACCGCGAGTGCTGGTATATACCGGAAACAGGAGAGATCTTCACCGACTATGAGTGCGTCGTCAACTATCAGTGCCGACCCAACGCAGCTGACACAGCCAGGTCATACTCTTCCCGCAGAGCATTCTACGCACAGCCAATCTTCCAGTGTGAAGGTGGGCTCTGCCTCTGTGTCCCTCGAATGCGCTGACTGACTCCAGTCACTGGCAAATCCTCCATGTCCTACTTTGGCGCATTACAGAACGAGCAGAAGGAGGTTCGACAACTACACAGTCGCTTTCCACGGCAGCTAAAGAAAGCAGTCCTCAGCGCGGTCCAGTTCCGTCAGTTTCTCGTCTCCGGGCAGTATCACTGGCTGATTGGTGCAGAAATAGAGGGCAAATTGGATACACTGGCCGACAGAATCTTCGAACGCTACGTGAATCGCTTCTTTGATAACGAGAGTTAGTCCTGCCGCCTTCACTCGAACGAACTCATTCTGACTAATTTAGAGGTATTCATCGATGTGGAAGGAGACAAATATCTCGCTCGGATCGTCAAGACATTCCCGCCAAAATCGCTGTCCTCGGCCCCCTCTTCTCCTCTCAAAGCTCTAAACGGCACGATGCACACACCGACACATCCCCTTGCCATGGATCTCTCCCTGACTATGGAGGAGGTCAACGAGAACGACGATCCCATGCGTTATTTCTACTCGGTCCGGCTGATTCAAGAGGGCGCCGCAGAAGGGATCCCAACAGAGTACAGCACGAGCAGTGCCAATGGACAATCACCCGGACCAGACGACGAGGGCAAGGGCGAGAAGTGGGGAAGCAGTGTCATGGAGGTCCAGGCAGACAAGATCAGGTCCGTGCACCTGTGTTCAGATATGACCTGCCGCTAACTTTGTAGCCGAGATAGAATCAACTTCTCCCGAGCCATGCTGAAGCGCTTCATCCGGGACTGCGTGGATAGAGGTACTGCAGTCTACTCCCCTTGGATGGTCAAGCCCGCTGTCGCCAAACGATATGGGATCCCGTGCGAGATGACCGACGAGATTCGAGAAAGCATCGCACGATACCGTGAGAGGCAGATGGATAAGAGGAAACGTGAGCGCGAGGAACGCCTCGGCATCACCCATCCCACTGCCAGCGAGATTGCAGCAGAGGAGGAAGAGAAGGAGAAAGATGAGAAAGAGAAGCCCAAGACCAAGAAACAGCGATTGGCCGAGGAGAGAGCAGCTCGTGAAGCCGAGAAGGCGGCAGAAGAGGAGGGCAAGAAGAAGAAGCCCATGAAGTTCCCAGCAGAAGATCTACTCCTTGACTTCTCGCAGGAAAAGGATGGCGCTGCTGGAAGACTCGAGGTCCGACCGACTCCGGGACGCACTCTGCCGTTTGGCGATCAGTTCGAAAGATTCCTGATGACATGGAGCTTTCTCAACGTCATGGGGTAAGCTGGCTGCCTAGTATTGAAGGTCCTTATGCTAACCTTCAGAAAACCTCTCGGGCTCTCTCCATTTCCCCTGGACGACTTCGAGCAATCGCTGTACCACAATGATCCGTGGACTTCGCCTGCGCCATTGATGACCGAGGTACATGCCACACTCATCAACATTCTTATTCGCGACCTGTCGTCTGGTGTAGAGCCGGTCAGACCATTAGCCTCGTCTGGCTTGCCGAAAGACGAGAATGATGGCGACTACTGGGAGGGCACAAAAGGCGCAACGACCGAGACTCTTCGCCCGATCGCTGCACCTTTGGGAGAGTCGTGGAAGAGCCGCGAACTGTCTATACGGGACGGGCGGAAAGGCTGGGAGGCTGCTCTTGTTGGGTGTTTGTGGGAAAGGGCCTCAATCGACACACTTCCTGAATACCTGGACCATATCCTGCATCTCACATTCGAGGATAAACCCGCACCGACTCGTCCTACCTGGTCAACAGGGCCGACTCAAACGTCGGGACATGGCTTGATCCCCGCCAAACCTGAAAAGCGGTACTCTAGCCTTCATCATACGCACAAACTGTCCATCATCGCCTTTCTCGTTGAGCTTGCGGCTCAAACAGAAGCTATCCGCCTGTTCATGGACGAATCGACATCTCTGCTTACGGACGTCCGAAAAGAGCAGGCCGAGCTCAAACGCGAGATCAGGCGCCTTCAGGCCGAACGGGACGCTTTGGAGCCAAAGGAAAAGCCGAGCGAGGAAGAGGCGAATGGCGAGGTGGCAACTGCAAATGGCGGAGCGGACGTCAACGGCGACGTGTCGATGGATGGAGTCAAGGAGGAGAGGGCGGACTCTCCCGACCTTCCCGTAAACGGCCACTCAATGGCGAACGGTAACGGCGCCGGATCCAGAGATGAGGAGCTGGGCTCAGAGCAAGATGAGCTTGACGACTCACCCGAGGCAGACGACCTGTCGTCGGCTATGCGGTCCTCTCCGCCTGCATCAGAACAGGGCCCCAAGTACGGCGGCGCCGCGCGTCGGAATGCTATGGCTGCCAAGGCGGCCGAACGTGCGGAAGAAGAGGCTCAACGGAATGCCCAGGTTGCATCTGCACGGGCCGAGGCCAAGGCAAAACGGGCAGAATCGGCGCACGTCACGGCTGAGAAGCGACGCTTGGTCGAGGAGGAAGAAGCAGCTGTTGCCAAGCTGCACGCCCTGGAGCACGACTTCAGATCATATCAATACACCCTGCGTTCACGACCAATGGGTTCAGATCGATTCGGCAACAAGCTCTGGTGGATGGACGGTCTAGGTTCAGCACCCCTCGTCTCCGAAACCGGTCGGCCAATACTGGGCACCGGTCGTATCTACCTCCAAGGGGCCGATCCGGTCGAGCTGGAGATGTGCCGCGTACTCGCCGAAGTCTCCGTGGAGGAATGCGAGGAACGCAGAGTCAAAGAGGAGGGCGACGGGCGACTCGAACCTGGGGAATGGGGCGTTTACGATACGCCCGAACAGCTCAGCGAATACATGCGTTGGCTCAATCCCAAGGGCATACGAGAACTTGCATTGCTCAAGCTCCTTCGACAGTGGGAGGGTGATATCGAGGCCGGCATGCACCGACGGCGGGTGTTGGCAGGTCTCGAGACTGCGCCAGATGACGAGCCTGCGCGTAAGATCCGTTCAACGCGGCGCGGAGCGCAGGGCGACGAAGAGCGGGACGGATATATGAACTGGAAGGTGAGTTTGATCTTTCACTGCGGAGCAGCTGCTAAGACGCAGAATCGGCGAGCATGATCCCGTCTGTACCCTTGTGCATATGTGACACATCTTGGCGAACCTGAGCCTGACGTAGTTCAAGACGAGTTGTACGCGCAAAATCAATAGCAAGCAACGCAAAGCAGGCATGTCCTATGCATAGTCGCATCTGTTCTACGCCTCTCTGGCTGTTTCACTCTGTTCTTCTTTTTGATCTGTGCAGTTTTGCGGTGGCGATGCAATGCCGCCGAGTTTAGTTGTCGGCCATGACCCAGCCCTACTGCGTCAGCGCTGCAGAATATCGTGACTCCAGAACACTTGCCCAGTTGGCGGGCTCGTAGTCGCTCAGCTCGGACTCGGAGAACCACAGGCCGACCTCCTTGGTGGCCGACTCGAACGAGTCCTAATTATTCAGCAAGACTTCGGTCGGGCACGCCGAGACGGACCGAGGCGTGGATGAGGTTACGACTGCGGATCAGCGAGACTTCGGTTGTTTGCCGAGTAGAGGAGGGCTCACCCGACAGAGACGGCATACTGGCCACGGACGCTTCCGGGGTCCGACTCGAGCGGGTTGGTAGCGCCCACGATGCGGCGCTGTGAGATGTTCAGCACATCCACTTGGACAAACACAGGCCCAGACGTACACCCTGGCGGATCACATCTTTGCCCTCCCACACCCTGTAATCATTAGCCCCCCTGCCCCTCTCAAAACTGGTCCGACTCACATGGCCACGACGGGAGTGCCGGACGTGATGTACTTGACGAGCCCGCCGAAGAAGGGGCGCGCAGACAGGTCCGAGTAGTGTTCCTTTGCGAGGGCCGGAGACGGGGTGAGGGACTTGATCCTGCCCTCAGCCCGTTGTCAGTTTGGGTTGGCAAGTGACTCACGCGACGAGCTTGTAGCCGCGTTCTGGGTGTCAGCGCCATCCCATCGTTCCCACACAAGCCCGGGTGTTACGTACCCTCGAAACGAGAGACGATCTACCGTTAGCTGGCGCCCTTACAGTGCCGGGCCAGACGCCAACTCACCTTGCCCACGAGCTGCCTCGACACGCCGTCCGGCTTGATCATGATGAAGCTGCGCTCGGAGCTGGTACCCTTCTCTCCGGCGATCGTCTTGGCGCCCTCGAGCAGCACGGGGTGCTGCGCGCCTGCCCCTCAGCACATGCCAGCAGCCTACCAAGAGAATTGGGTCGGCTGAACTCACTGTTGTACAGAGCATAGACCGTGATGGCCGTGGCGCCCGCAGCGTAGGCGGCGAGACGCGGGACCTGGGTCTTGACGGGCGCAGTGGACAGCGCGCGGACTGGCATTAGCACCAACGGTCCACCGTAAAGGCGAGGTAGCTCACCCGAAGAACGGGAAGCGGCGCGGAGACCTGTTGGTCAGCCGTGTTACTATGTTGCATGAGGGGGACTTGCCGGCACGGACAGAGTTGGCGAACATCTTGGGCTGTGCTGTACCGCTGTTGTTGCTAGGAGTAATGAATGGGTCAAAAGAAGCACTGCGGTTGGACATCTATTTCGTCAGGGCCGAACGGAGATCCGGACCTCCGGCCTGGGCGTATTACTTGTCGTTAGAGCCGAAGATCACCTCCAGTCTCGAAACATCTCTGCATTCTCTTGTCTGCCAAGCTGGGGGCAGGAAGAGCGACAACCTCCACGAGTCTGCACGACATGCATTGAGCGATACCTCATTGGGGCATGTCGCGCGCCTCGTCGCCCGACTCGCTCTTCTCCGAACGACCAGAAGGATTACCAGAACCAGCGAACACGGCATGTCCGCCCATACCTGGTCTATGGATCTTTCCCGCGCTCATAGCCCAAGAGGTAGCTCGTGCGTCTATGCTCGCCGATGAGGCATGCGGGTCGAAGCGCTGAATGAGCAGAAAAGGCACTGGGGGCAATCGGCGACGCTGACCATTTCGTCGGAGGGACGCGAGACCAAGTCATGCTCTTCGCGCGGCCGGGCTCGAGCGAAACCAGCCTTCCTGAACACATAACGCGCCTGCTTGGCGATCTTCGCTCGGCGCTGCTCCCGATCCTCCCGCCCGAGACGATGGAGAGGGTGTTCGACCCGCCGCTCGGCCGACAAGTCATACTCAACCTCTATGCGGCAGGACAGGGCATTAGCAGTCACATCGACCTGCCTCACCGGTACGCGGACGGCATACTCGGTGTGTCGCTGGTGGGCGGGGTATCCATGGTATTCACACACCCGACCAAGGGCTGTCACCGCGTGTACCTGCCACCAAGGAGCGTGTATATCCTGACGGGCGAGGCGAGATGGGAGTGGGCGCACGGGATACCTTACACGGCAGAGGACGTGGTACAGCGAGAAGACGGGAGCAGGGAGACGATCCTGCGAGACGTGCGGGTGAGCGTGACGTACCGCTGGATGAGAGCCGGCGGCGACGTGTTGTCCTGAGCAGACATGCACACGTAGATCCCACACTGTCTACTCTCTACGTAGCCACATAATCCGTCCGCTCTTCATGCTCGCGGCTTTGGGCTTTTCTTGGGCGTCTTTGCCCGAGGGGCAGAAGGACTTTTGGACACGGGCGTCTTGACCACCTCGGCACTGCTACCGCCACCATTGACTTGCTCCGCCTTTCTCGTCTCGAGCTCCACGACTGCTTCTTTCCGCTTCTTGCCCGGAGTGGACGACCTCTTCCCGCCCTTCGCAATCTTCGCAGTGGACAGCTTCATCGGTGTTGGCGGTCGCTTCGACCGTGGTCGCGTGGCGATCGCCTTGAAGGCCAACAAGCTCCCCATGAGGATCACACAGATGGCTCGCGCGTGCTCGCTGTCCACCACGGCCTGCCCTACCAGCCCACTCGTCTGCAGGTCGGTCGGCAAGACAGCAGCGAGGGCATCGCTAATTGGCGCGAGCTCCTTGTACTCTCGCCGAAGAGCCGCATGGACCAAGCCGACGATCACGGCGGCGTAGACGTCGTAGGTCGCCCATCCACCGGCGAGAATGGCCGGTGCGCTCAGCTGCCACTCGTCTTTTGTCATGCCGAGCAGTTGTATAAGCAGCCCTCCGCCACCGATGACGATGCCGGACAAGAGCGCATGTGTCCAGACACTAGCGACGCCGGGAGAGAGCGCAAGGGTGGCTGCGAGAGCAGCGAGACCCGTGCCTCGCGTCATGCCGTCCATGAAGGCGCCGACGACGTTGAAGAAGAGTGGGGGAGCTGTATCGACGATATAGCGCGCCATGCCGGTCGGGACTAGCAGGAAGAAGACCAGGACGTAGACGCCCCATGGCGCGCCGGATACCAGCCAGAACGGCGGCTGGCTCAGCAGGAGAGAGACGATGCTGGCGCCGCCCCCTGACAATCAGCATTCCAGCTGAGCTGAGTCAGAGGCGAGAGGAAAACGTACAGGCCATAGTGAGATACGTGACGAGATCCTGCAGGACACCGACATTTGCGCCCGGCTTCCGACCCTTCGTGAGGCTCGCCCAGACCGTCGCGACTCGCACAGCGTGTATGGTGCCAAAGCGGAGGAAGGGAAAATACTGCGCGTGCACAGGGGTCGAGGTGAGGTGAGCCACCAGCTTGGAGACCAGGCCCACCGGTGCGAACAGCCGAGGCGAGAGCGGCAAGGCGAGCGGTAGGGGCGCCAGCGGGCCCGTGGCGTTGATGACGCGGTCGACGAGAAGCCGCGGGAGAGACATGGCCACGACGTGCTGAAGCTGGGAGGAGATGCGAAAGAGGAAGAGAAAGAGTGTTGATTTCGCCTCTCGTCGGCCTGATGCGACCTTCGGCTTTCAGGCACGCCTCGTCGCCGCTCTTGCATGGGATCCCCGAGGCTGCTCGGCCGACAGCGCATGACGATTGACGAGATGCAGGGCCTCGACCACGACTTAGCAAAAGGAACAAAGCGAGCTACGTCAAGCACTGACTGGACTAGCGACGCAATGCAGCTTTGAAACGCAGCGTCTAAAATCTCTAAAGAAGGCCACTTCCCCACTGTCGACTCAGTCTCCGACGACAGCGTCATTGGATACGCGAAGAAGCAATGACGCCTAATTGACAAAGTGAAGCTGACGAGTGTCGTCCGTCGCGAACGGAGATCCAGCATCCAAGACGCCTTCGTCCTCGCCACCCATACCTGCCTCTTGGACCAACTCGCCGATCTCCGCCCTCAGCGTCGCCTCGTCCATCATTTCCCCCGCGGGGCCATCGCACATGAATCTGTCCAGTCCCTTGACAATGATCGTGACGTGCGGGTCGACGGCGGCCAGCAGCCTAGCCAGCTGCGCAGGGACGTCTTTCAGCTGCCGGCGATACTGGAGACGCTTCTTGCTCGACCAGGTGGCGCCCGCCAGGTCGGGCAAATAAATACGGATTTCTTCGATCTTCGGGGGCAGATTGCCAGAGATCAGGCCGTGCTGGTTGTGAGACGGCTCGGAGGGGTCGTCAAAGCTGGCATCAAGATCCCTCAAGACCATCGCAAGCTCGAGCACGCTGGCAGAGATCCACACGTCGTCCAAGGGGATGAGACCAGTCGGCACCGCCGGGTTCATGCTGTCCACCCCGTCGAGCACGAGGTGTCTCGGCTTGAGGCCACGAAGAATGGGGCAGGTCGTACGCGAAGGATCGTTGCCGCAAAATATGACCTGGCGCTTGATGCCCGCTTTGACCGCCAGCCGCAGCGTGTGCAAGTTGGGAAAGCTCAGCGTGGGGCGGCACGGCGCTATGGGGTGGTGCAGTAGTCGATTTGGCGTGTGGTGTCGCCCCAGGGTGAGATTGTGAACGTATTTCTTCACGGAGAAGTGGAACGCCGATTCTGGGCGGGTCGACAGGCGCCAAAAGTTGAGCTGCCTGTAGTCAAGGTATCGATCGATCAAGGTGGGCGAGCTGAGATCCAGCGTATCATAGAACGTCGCGGCGGCAAGGTCGTAGGTCGCCGAGGAGAGGTACAGGCATGCGAGCAGGGTGGACACGTCGCAGTGCTGGAAGATGCGTCGGAGGACGACGGGTATGGCGATGTCGCGAGAGGTGGGGGCCGAGGTGCTGTCCGAGTGGTCAGGCTGGGTCTGCGGCGTTTCTGCTGACATCTCCTCGCGATGCTGATCCGCTGGCGAAGAGTGAGAGTCAACACATCTTCTCGTTTGAACACGTAAAACAGTAAGTGGTCCGTGTCATGGACGTAGCCCCAAAGGATGCACACACAGTGGCGACGTCAACATCACTCATGTATTGGCTGAATGCGGATATACATGCGCCAGAGGTATCTGACATCACACTAAAGAAGTATTCTCGATCGCCCTATCTCGCACAGTCCAATGCTCCGGGGCTCATTTTGTCTTCTCCGTCTCACCAGCGGCGCCCTGCTTGGCCAGTTCGCCCTTGTACCAGTCCGTCCAGCGGCGCATCCCCTCGTCGAGCCCGACAATCGGCTCGTACCCCAGCAACCGCCTGGCACGCTCGATATCGTAATACCGGTTCTGAGTGGCGATGGCGACTCTGAACCTGGTGAAGCCAGGCTCGCGGCCCATGAGCTTGCTGAATATCTCGGCGAGAGTAGCGAGGATGAGACCGATGGCAGCGGGGATGACCCATACGCGGGGGGTGACGTCGGCGCCGAGCTGGCTCCAGACTGTCCGGGCAAAGTCCCAGAAGTAGGTCGGCTCGCCGTTGGTGACGAAGAACGACTGGCCTGCGATGGCCATACTGCCCTCGTCCTCCTCGTTGGCCTCGCGCGAGAATTGGTCCATCTTGTTGCGCAGGACGGGGCGGAGATCATTGTCGTCCTGTTCGCCCGACTCGAATCGTCGGGCAGCGAGCAGCTCTCCTTCATCCGCGTGCGTGTTGGGGCCGAGGGGCCGCGCGTCGGACGTGGGCACGCGGTGGCTGCCGAGAGACAGGTCGATCGAGGCGATCGGATCGCGGAAGTTGGCGAACGGGTAGGTGGATTCGAGCTTGTCCATGGCGAGCAGGTGAGCGTGCGCGGCGTTGGCGACGTAGGTGAATTCGTTGAGGTTGTCATTGTACCCCAGCTGCATGCGCGTCTGTTTGTTCTTGACCACACCGTAGAAGCCCTGGATCATCTGTCGATCGCCTGGGCCAAAGATGCCGACGGGGCGGATGGAGCACGTCTTGAGCTCGTCGCCGTTGGCTGCGAGACACATCTTCTCCGCCTCGACCTTGGTGCGATTGTACGCGTCCAGCGGGACGTCGGGGTAGCCGACGCGCTCGTCGGCCGTGATGATGTCGAGCTTGCCGTTGTAGATGACACCGCCAGACGAGGTATACACGAGCTTCTTGACACCATGGTCGAAGCACGCATCGATGACATTCCTGGTCCCAGTGACATTGACGAGCTCGTATACGGGGGCACCGAGGCCGTGAGCGGGAGAGGCGGTGTGGAACACGGCCGTCGCGCCCGACTGTTCATCAGCTCGAGGTCGTTCCACGACAAGAGAAGTCGTACCTTTTTGAGCGCATTGGACACATCCTCTGGCTTGGAGATGTCCCCGATGATGAACGTTACATTCCTGCACGTTAGCTTCAGTCCTAGCGAGAATGTATCGCCTGGCTGCGGGCACTCACGAGTCGAAGTGCCTCTGAACAAGGTCAAAGACTGATACGTTGGTCTCCCCCCTTTCCAGCAGCTGCTCCACGATGTATCTTCCGAGAAAGCCACAGCCTCCAATGACCAAGTACGACTCGCCGGTCGCCTTGGTCGGTGCTGATGCCGCGCTGGCCGCTACTGATCTCCGTGTCGACACCATCGTACCCCTATTAACGCTCAAAGAAGTGAGAGGAGCTGAGGAAGAGGGAGAGAGTGAGAGCAAGGGCAGAGCTCGTTCGAGGCTGGCTTGCATGGGGCCCAGATTCAGGGTCCAAACAGGACAGACCTTTACGTAACTCGCGATTGAACAGCAGCAAAAGTACAAGCGCAGGTCTGGACTATGCATCACAACAGGGTACCGCATCTACAAGATCGTTTGATAGGGAGGGAGATGGCTATCGATCTGCACAAAGAGCCCAAGAGACGTTACTGTATAAGATGATGTTGCGATGATTGATGAACGACCGGATAAATGTCCGGCGCGTGAGCTGAGGGTGATGAATATCTTACAGCGAGTGATTGTCCTGAACACAAGGATTCCACCAGATGGTCGAAGCTTAGACGGTAACGAAGACCGAGTCGACGTTGCCAGAGGCAGGGAGGAAGAATGCCTTCTCGGCATCGTCGCTCCCATCTGAACCGTGTACGACTGGGTCGGAATGAGAACGACCGCCATTTGCAAGCATGACGGGTTCACGGCCGTACCCCAGGCTTTGTAGCCCCATCAACCCAGCACCATTGATGTATGTGTACTCGTTCGGCGTCTCCGGGAAGCTGTGCGCGTGTTGCAGCGGTGCTTGACCAGAGGACGGCGGCATTGAGAGCATTGTCATCGGTGTGGCGTGTGATTGTGTCATCGCAAGTTGAGGACTGGGACCTTGCGAGGACGACGAAACTGACATGGACAGGGGGGATGCATCGGTCAAGTTGAACGAAGGAGTCTGATGGCCGCCGGGGTCGCCCATCGAATCGGGCGTGAAACCGGATCCCAGGGGCGAAGGACGGATTGGTTGAGCGGCCGGCGTGGAGTTCATGTTGATACCTAGGCGCTGCAGGTTGTCGGTGACTTCGGTTGGTCTATTGATGAGCTTGTCATCTTGATCATTGATCCATTCAACCCACCCCGACATGCGCCGGACTTCCGCCTCGAAGTCTTCAGGCAGGAATTGTCCCAGGTCCGCTGCCAGATCGCTGCCAGCATCTTCGGCCGACTCGGTATTGAAGGTGTTGGCGCTTCCAACACTGGCCCCACGCCCGCGTTGTGACATTGACATGTAGATTTGCTGGAATCGTGCGGCTTCTTGTTCGGATAAGGGAGCCGGCTGGCCAAACGTGAAAGCCGGGTTCGGCCCTGTCCCAACAAAATCGTCGCCGCCGGTCAAACAGCTGGGCCCATTTAGGGGCACACCCGGAGGCGGCATGTTGTACGTTCCATTCTGTGGCGTGATGAACGTCGTGCTGAGATACGAGTCGCCGAGGTCAATAGCCGAGTCGTTCTCGCTTTCAGCATCTTTGATCTGGCTCAGCGAGAGCTCGCGCGCGCCGGCGCCATTACGAGGCGGAGTGAAGGGTGCAGACGAGAGCAGCCTGGTGTGTGGCACCGAAGATCTTCGCGCGCTGTTGCTCATGGCTGTCAGGTGAAGGGCGGAAGGCATCGGGCGGACGCTAGGCGACATGCGCGGCGACAAAGGGTTGCCAGACGACTGACTCGGAGATGGGTACGGAATGCTTCCGCGTCTCGCCGCATTGGCCTGGCTCATGACGGGTGTGCGGAATGTGCGGCCGTACGACGGTGGGATTCCCTGTTGCTGCTCGAGAGCACGTTTTTGAGCCCACTGCCCGATTCGAGCGGCTTCGCCGTTAGCCAGCGACACACGCCTGCCCATGTTGACTCCTTGGACTGGCGGCAAAAGTGATGTCATCGGAGCCCCCAGCACGCCGGCGGACGCTGGGAAATGTAGCGGTTGTTGCGGAGAAGGGAAAACAGGTGGCGATTCGAAAGACTGGGAAGGGGGAAACCCCATGGGGACGGGTGGAATGGCAATTGTCGGATGGGGTGGCGGAGGCATCGAGAGATGATGCGGCATCTGGGGCATCGAAGGTCCTTCCATCATGACACTTGAACGGATCGCCTCCTTCCGTGCGTCTTCTTGTGCCTGCTCTTTCTTCAAGTTGAGATTCTTCATCTTTGCCCGTCTGGCCATCAGCGCTTCCACCCGGACATGGTGTCTCCGCCCGTGCGTACCTGTTCTGAAACCAGACCTGCACGTTCCGCTTCGTCATGCCTAGCATGGCTGCCAGCTCTTCGCGCTTGCTATTGTCTGGCTTGTTATTTCGGTCGAACTCGGCTTCCAGAATGCGCAGCTGTTCTGGCGTAGTCCGCCTACGATGTTTGACCTTGGGCTTGTCAATACTTGTTCTCTTCCTCAATGGACTTGGAGCAGGGACTGTTGCTTCTGGTGAGGTCACGGGCGTGACGATGACAGTTGCTGGGGAGGAGAGGGGAGGGGGGACTGTAGGAAAACCAACCAAGCTCATCTCCATTCCAGGGTACAAGTCTGGTCTGTTGTCCAATTGATCGCCCTCGTCGTCCCACTCGATGGGCCACTCGTCCGAGAAGGCCCTCTGGCCGATGAGGGGGGGCACGCCAGCTCCAAAGTGATAATCTTGGGGTGTTGCGAAAGGAACAGAATACGACGGACCAGCTTGGGGGAAGCCTGCAGGAATGTTTTGCTGGTAAGGCAAACGTATTGGCGGCTGTGACTGGCTGTTGAGGAGTTGAGGTACGGGGGATGCTGCGGCGGGATCGACATGGAACCCTGCGGGAAGGACAAGGTGCGGACTAGGGAATGGTTGCGGCAATGGTGTAGGCTGTTGTTGCAGTGGTTGCTGAGAAAGCGCAAACGGAGACGGGACGGCGGATGTATTTGAGGGTGAGAAGAATGGCTCGAGGTTGACGGGAGTATGTTGAGGGGCCATGACGGGGGTCGAGCCAGGCGGCGAGGAGAGTTGAGACAGGTCTAGCGAGTGAACGGGAACACTAGCGCCAAGATGCGGCGGCGCATGTGAGACTGGGAGGCGCAGACCGTCTCCGAGTTGCGAGAAGTTCGGCTCGCCATGGTTAGCGTCTGGACCATTGCTCACGGGATCTGCGGATGCCGTAGGAATCGAGACGTTGTTCTGCGCATACATGCCGTTGACCGGCATGCCGACCCCAAAGAGGGAATCGGGAATGGCAGACATGCCAAGTGCGTGAACGACGGGAATGCCTTGGGTCAGGGGTAAACCGATAACGATGGGAAGATGTTGGTTGGGAATGTGGGAGATCGGGCGGCGAGGGGCTGGGGGGTTGCGAGGGGCTGTGATGTATGAGACGTGGGGTGTCTCGCGAGCAAGGGGTCGAGGGAGGGCCAGATCAGTCGACCGGGCTTATGGGCAGGTGAAGCGCTCGGGGGCGCCTTCACAAAAGACGTGCGAGGAAAGAACGCAAGACCCCAGGTAGTCCCTTCAAGGTCCGTCCGACGACGAGACTGGACTCGTCTGAAGAGGCCGTCCCGTTTCGTCGCAGCTGGCCCCGAGTGTTTGGCGCGAGAGGGGGTGGCGAAGCCGTAGGCTACGCTGGGCGCCGTGCGCGCGGCTGGGTCGGCAGGCCAGACGCTGTGCTGTGCCGATGCGCGCGCGAGCGAGGGGCAAGGTGGAACGTGACGACGGACGAGACGGAGATGGTCCTTTGTGTGTGCACAGCTGGGCGGAGTTGATTGTGGAGGGTCGCCCGCTTTCCTCGGCCACAGTTGTGTCACTCTGCGACGCGTGAGTCGAGTTCTAGAACAAGAGATAAGGGAAGAAGGCCGAGCGGGGGAGGAAGGCCAAAGTGCGCGAGAAGAGGGTGAGGAAGGTGTAGCGTCATGAGAGTGGGGAGGGGGAGGCGAGGAGAGAGGAGAGAGGAGGGGGGAGACGAAGGTGTGAAGAAGGAAGAAGGAAGATGATGACGACAGACGATGATCCGCCCGACAGACAGATACAAGCAGATGCTGATGAGGTGAAGGGAGGAGGGAGGGAAGGAAGGGGGGACAAGCAAAGCAAGCGAGGGAGTAGTAACCCACCTCGTGACCGATATGTATCTGTGTCTCTGTTTGCGCACTCTTTCTCCCCTCCTCGTGGTCTCTAGTGCCGACCCCAGACACGTTTCCGAGACACTGGTAGCGAGTCACCGGTCAGAGGGGCTCGTCTCGCCCTCTCTATCTTTGCTGTTCCAGACGTCTTGAGAGGGGCGAGTATCCTTTCGCCTCTGAAACTCAATGCCGCCCTCCCTCGTCCGGCAGCGTAGCGTCGTGCAGCGATTGACAAGCAGAGGGGCGGGGGCGTAGCGTCAAGGTCGCCTCGTTGACCAAGCTCAAAAGGCAGGCTGCACTATTCGCGTCGCTTGTAACCTTGAGATTGCCTGCCGAAAGCCGTCGCCGCTCGGAATGCCGTATACCTGTCGACGAGGGCCAGACTCGAGGTCGCTAAAACGTCGTCGGCGTCGAGCACGTATGAAAGTCGAGCGAGGGAGGACAAACAAGCAGAGTGGGGAAGCGAGGACGGAATGACGCCGAGACACACGTTGCGAATACCCAACTTGTCTCTGTCCCCGACCAGAGCCAGCGAGCGAGCGAGCGACGCCGTGACGAGTAGCTCTAGTTGCTCCTGCTTGGTCGCTATCGCCCAATAAGCCTCCGTCGAGGGCAGAGGCCCGCCTTGCCTGCCTCTGCAGGAAAAAGCCTAGTTCGCCCCCGGGCAATGGGCATGGGTGCCTTCCGAACTTCCGAGTACCGAAGCTAGAGACGGCGGGGGCAAGGTGAAGGGAGATGCAGATGGCATGAGGCAAGAGGCTGGGCTGCGCATCTTCAGCTGAGCAGCCCTTCTCCGTGCCTCTACCAATGCCTTCTTGGGCAAAAAAGCTCCAGGCCCGACGCTTCTCCTTGGGATTTTTCAGGGAAGGGTAAAAACGGGGCAGACGCGGGCAAGAGGCTTGAGGCGTATTCAGCCTTGAGATTTGCCCGGTTGGGCAAAGCGCAGGACCGCAGCAGCGGTGACTCACTCTCTGCTGCCCTCGCCCACTCTTTACCCCTGCCGCCAAAATGCCCTCCAAGTCTGGAGAGGGGGAGATGGTGTGGCGGCTATGTGCCTACCTAAAGAAGCCGTAATCATCGGCATCGGGCGCAGGATCAAGATCGACGACGACGAACATGGCTTGTTTCTTGCTCTGAGTCTGAAAGAGCCGCACAGCCGAGCCGCGAGCCGGCCCTCCTGCAAAGCCTCTCCGGATGTCCGAGAGGCTGATACTACCTGCCTGGCTCGGCTTCTGGAAGAGCGAGGCAGCAGGGTCAGCTCAGGGGGTGAGGGAAGCAGGAGAGAGAGGGGATCGTCACCGCCGCCGTCCAGAGGTTATCACCGTCACGCCAGTCTAACTTGGCTGCTGGCCGTACCGAGCAACAGTCTCAGCATTGTCGTACTACCGCGTTCGAATGCATCATGGTGGCGTCCTCACACTCCTACGCAGTCCACCAGTCGACATCATGGTCACGCGACACTCGCGTGGATGTCAAATGACCGGTGCTCGCCGTCAGACTCGGGGTCCGAGTGCCGCACTAGCAGCGACTGGTTCGGGACATCTCTCGTTTCTTTTTGCCACTGGCCATCAGCCAGGCAGCAGCTGTCAGGCTGCAGCGTCGTCGACAATTTTTGAGTTTCTTCAAGAGCACGCCTTATCGGGTCAGCCGATCAGCAGCGAGGCCAGAAGCAAAATTGTTGTACATTGTCGTCTCCATCATCACCTCTGTAGCAATATCTCATTCGAATCAAGATCAAAGGATCATCTCGCGACGAGGGAGATTCCTTTGAGCACCCGAACTTGCTTTGTCGCCACCGTCCTTCCCGCCTGTACAATCATCAGACGACCAGGAAAGAAGCAATCGTCCCAACGATCAGTGATCCTTAGTGAAGTGTCCGATACTGGGTGAAAGAGCTCTGTAGCATTCGCCATCATGCCGCTGCACCCCGTACCGATCATCATTGGCGGCACCCTCGCTCTCATCGGGTCAGGCATTGCGTTCAAGAAGGTAAGCTTACGCTTGTTGAGGACCTCAACTAAGTCAAAGTTTGTCTACGACCCTCATCTTGCCCCTCTGCTCGAGGCGTACCTTGCTCAGCTCGTCCATCACCACCGAGACACTTACGAACCCGTCGCGGTTCCCGTGGCCTCCGCAGGCAGGTCGACGGCCCGTGCGGATCATCATCCGACAACTCTGCGTCGGCGGAGCCGACCGTCCGTCTCCTCGCAGGAAGAGTACGAGCTGCGTCAGCCTCTGCTCAACGATTACGCAGTCCGAGTCCCACGAGAGCAAGATAGCTGGGACCGAGTACCAGCAAGAGAGCCGCGAGTCCGGAAAGACTCCCACGCACTAGTCGATACTTCTGCAGTTGACCAGGAAGTTCGCCGGGTCATCTTCGACTATCATACGCCCAGACCCCTGTCGCCGGCCAAACCTCCCCCCATACCTGCCAGTCTGACGCCACCGCCCATGGCGTCGCTCGCGGGCTTGCAGATGGCCCCGGACATCCATGCCCCGCCTGACCAGACGCCGGTCACGCTCCAACTTCCCGGCCAGCCCGAAGGCCATGTACCAGCATCGACCACCTTCTCCTTCTTATCGCTGTCCCAAGCAAGCTCGCCAGAGGTGCCGTTCATCGGCCTCCCGTCGCTCAGTCAGACCCTCGTCCCAGCCGACCTCCACTCCGCCCGAGAGGAAGACGTGATCTCGCTGCCCGAAACCATGTCGTCATACGTCGACGCCGAGTCCTATTCGCCATCCATCTCGCGGGCAGCATCCCCCTCGCGACTTCCCAGAGAAGTCATGAGGGGCGGCGAGGTCGGACCTGAGGCGGTCGGCATGAGCTACGTCGGCGCCAACGTGCCTTCGCCGCACAGACTTTCGTCTTCGACGAGGAGACCCATCAGTAGAGGCCCTCGGAGCGTTGTGAGCCTCAGCGATGGCGAAGAGTCTGGGTGGCGAAGCGAAACGAGCGAGTGGGAGGCGCTGTAAGCCCATCAACCCCGACATTCTTGTACGTTGTACTTCTTCTTCTCCGCCGCATTGTACACACCGCACTGCCTTCCATTCTGTGACATCATCACTGTACCTCCTTTCATGCCGCATCCCAAGTCGATTCTCGAAAAAGGCCGTTGATCGGTCATTCACCTGCATACTCGAGGACGTATAGAAAGTATGCAAAGCCTTCTTTTGGCCCGATCTCGCGATGTGATAGTGTCCAGCCCGCTCTGCCCTGCATGTATCTGTCCGTCAGTCTCACTTCCCCCGAATAGGTGGCGGTGAGGTACCGTTTCCGAAAGTGAGGTTGACCGAATGTGAAGCTAAGTTGTCAGTGGGATCTGCGCCAACGACTTCTCTGACACACTAGAGGAATCTGGACGTTCTGCGACGCTTGAGTACTCTGCTAGCTCAGTCCTGCTACCGGATATCAGGCAGAGCTTTACCTGACTGCCTCGTCGATTTCCCTCGTACAAGCCTCAACGTCTTTCTCAGGCGGGTTCTGCTTGTCAGTTTGTGCTCATGCATCGCATGAAGCTCAAAAGGACATACCCATGGATCCCCTTTGGTCGTCAACATTGCACTGTCGTCAGCTCGTCTCTCGCCTTGCTTCGCCGTTGAGCTTACTCCATGGTCCCTGCGTATCAGCTCAACTGTACGCTTTGCAGATCCGGCCAGAACGAACCTTTATCAATGACCAAGTCGAACGACTCGTCTTCAAATTCGAGATTCAAGACGTCCATCTCGACCCACTTCATCTTGTCGCGCGAAGCATGCCGGGCACTCATATCGTCAATGACGGCTTTCGAATACTGCCCGTCGTCAGTTGTACCCCTCCATACGTGGGAGACTTACGTCTGTGTTGACTATCTCTGTGTAGCCCGCATCGTACAGCTGAGAGTGTCAGCTGTCAGGCGCATCTCGTCCCGGAGAGACCGACGACTTCGCTCAGCCGGCTGTTGCCACATCCCAGCATGAGCACCCGTGCTGTCCGGTCCGGACACAGCTCTTCGATGAACGGCAAGAGATATTCAGGGGAGAGGAACCAGTCGAAGGACGTCCCGGGGGACTCTCTGCCACTCAGCATCCATTCACCTTTGACGCAGCTCTTCAGCATACGCAGTGTAGCGCTGCTCCCTGTCAGGTCAGCTCGGAGATCCTTCGTAGCTGGCGGACGTACCAGTATTCTTTCGTGCCGTACCCCTCGTTGGTCGGTGGGAGGTTCTCGTCGGCCTTGGACGGCATATCGCCTTGGCCTCTATGCCTGGATGCCTATCTGCGTGGCATAAAGCCAAGGAAGGCAGGTGTCGAACCTAACTTTTTGGCTGGGCTTGAAGTCAACGCGGAGCCCCGGTAAATAGCCAGCGACCGTAGCGGCCAACACCAAAATTCCAATGCCGAATCGCTTTCACGTTCTCAATATACTATAGCTACAGGGCGTGGCGGATGCCAAGAGGAAGTCTTCGGCACTCGAGATGTCCGGCATAGATCCGAATGCGGAACAACAGCCGCCAAAGGTGGAAGTGGTAGAGGTGGATGTCGAAGTTGTGCCGGCGAGTAATCTCCCGGAGTATGTGGCCGACTCCTAACCGAGTATAGGAGGCGAGCGATGCTCAGCCTGCCCCGCCTGCGGGACCGTCGAGCAGATACTACACTCCTGCTGCCCCACTCGACGCTCCAAGCTCTAGCTCCATCTTTCGGGGGGCGTTCCAGCCTCCTCCCCTCCCCGAACGCCAAGAACGTGAGCCGGCACTTGTACAACTGGAACAACAGAGCAAGACTGACGAATAGCTACATTAACGCCGCAGACGGCTGAGGAGTATGAGGCCGACTTCCAGCGCAAGCTCCGCGGAGAGTACGAAGCTGCCCAAGCTCGCGTAGGCTCGGTCGTCATGGACAACATGGACCGCCCACTCCGCCTATCCTCCATTCGCCTCTCGCCCCCACCGCCCTCCACCCGCGCCTCGTTCCTCAACGGCCTCTTGTCGCCATTCATCTCCCCACCAAAGTCATGGCTCCCGAGCTGGATGCACCCCGCGCCGCCGCCGCCTAAAAACTTGCACGAGATCCTGCTCAATACCAAAGCGCTTGTCCAGCATATCGAGAAATTCGGGATTTACGATATGGACCGGTGTGGAGTCCGCCTCGAGCCGCGGAGAGGCGGAGAGGCGGATGAGGTCGAGCTGGTGCTTGCTCTCCGGGAGAAGGGAAGGCTGTTCCTCAAAGCAGGTACGGAAGTGGGCGGCGGGGAAGGTGGAGGAGTGAGCTGTGCTCGTCCAACGTGGCCCCAGTAGCTCATGGACAGACCATCACTGCCCGTATAAGAAATGCGCTCGGAGGAGGAGAGACTCTGGAAGGTAATGCATCACTGGGGACGAAGACAAAGTCGGCGTACCAGGTATGCCGCTACCTACTGTGTTCAAGTGCGCCCGACTGACTCTCAGGTCTCGCTCTCAACACCTTTGCTCGCCTCGCCGCTACTGTCATTCGCAGTCTCTGCCTTTTCTCTGGACAGAGACAACTCGGCCTTCGCCTCCCATCGAGAGCGAGCGCAGGGAGGCCGAGCAAAGCTCAGCGTGCGTCGAACAATACCCTCCAGACATGAGGCTCACTGGCAGGCCATCGCTCCCTGGGGCACTCATGACTTGACCTACGAGTATATCCAACGGGACATCGCTCAACTATCTCCGGGAGCTTCGGTATCGTGATCCCGGTTTTTCGAGCCCAGAATGTGAGCTGACAGAGAAGTGTGCGAGAGCTTGCACATCCCTCCACCAAGAGCAGTCTCATACATACCTGGACATCAGATACCCGAGATGACCCTTGGCTGGGTACGAGCGGGCGTTTCCTCAAGCTCAGTCATGTGAGCGACAGTGTGCTGTCAGTCCCAGTGAACTGATCAGTAGGAATACTCTGGACTGCCCGGCTCGTCCGAGCTTGCTCACTTCTTCAAATCGACTACCCAGACACAGCTCTCGCGAGCCCTGTATCCAGGCTCAAGCATAGTGAGTTTTCATGCGATCGACCCGCAAAGCGAGCTGACGGGGAGAACTACTCCATCTCTTCGCTCACCACGCTCCTTCTCCCTCTATTCTCGAAATCACTTGTCAGTGCGTCAGGCCACCCCACTGCAACATACCTTCCGGACCGGACATTCCTTGGTGGACCGAATTCGATGAGAGGTTGGAAAGTCGGAGGCCTCGGACGACGTGACGGCCCCGACTCGCTGGGTGGGGATCTGTCGTGGGCACTAGGTCTCTCCGTATTCACCCCGATTCCAAAGAAGGAGCATTGGCCGGCCCGACTGCATTCATTCTTGAATGTCGGCAAAGTCGTCGGGTACGACCAGAGTCAGTAGCCGCCTGAGCCTTCGGTCGCAGAGCTGGAAGCTGACTAGGCAGATCGAACATTCTCCGAGAACATTGGCAGGATGTACAGCAGACCGAACCTCAGCGTCGGACTCGGTCTCATGTATCGGTACGTCCCCTTTCTCTCCATTTAACCGGGGCAAAATGAAAGGCTAATGGCAATTCCAGCCTCGACCCGATCCGCATCGAGATTAACTTTGCCATGCCCCTGGTGGGACGGAAGAATGAACGGCTGTCCCGAGGTTTCGGCGTGGGCGTCGGTATCGAGTTTCTGTGATCGTCTTTGCATCTGGAGCATCTTGTGGTGTCTGCGACTCTCATACCTTGCATAGTTGGCCGTATACTCTTTGCATGGCAACCTCTCTGGTCATACCACACTTCGGAGGCAAATTGTGGAGCACCAAGGGCCCCGTCTCGGCAACCCGGGCGTCAGTCAGCCCAGTCGAATGCTATCGACGCTATTTCTTGAGTCGACACGCATGCATTGTTATCGTCCTTTCGTCATCTTTCAGTGCCGGCAGCTGAGCAGGTGAACATGCAGGTGCCAGCAGAGACCGAGTCGCTCTACGCAGGAGACCTGTTCTCCGTCTCGGGCAAAGTACGTCCACATCTCTCTGACCAGGACCACGTACAACTGACAACCAGGTCATTGTGATCACGGGCGGAGGGACGGGACTCGGACGAATGATGGCAGAAGGCTACGTGGCAAACGGCGCAAAGGTCTACATTGTGGGGCGGAGGGAGGAAGTGCTGCAGGCCACGGCGAAGGAGATCAACGCGGGGTTCGCCCGGGGGTCCAGCAGCTGCGTGCCGTATGTCCCCCCTTATCCCCTCTCTGGACGAATGAAGAGGGAGACTGATCAGGTAGACTGCGGGGAGACGTGTCCTCCAAGAGCGGTGCTCAGGCTCTCAGAGACGCATTGCGGGCGGTAGGGGAGGAACGAGTGGACGTGCTGGTCAACAATGCCGGGGTGCAGAAGGCATGGCGAAATCCCATCACTACCCTAGAAGGGCATAACGATCGTACGTCTTTGCTCCTGCATGTGGTGGTAGTATCGGAAAGAGGCTGATGGGCAGCTGATCAGGCCGAGAAGCTGATCTGGGACGTGGAGGAGTGGGTCTCTGTCTGCCACTCATCGACGATGGGGAGCTGAACGTGCAGCGAAGACTGGGCAGATACCATGCAGGGTAGGCTGCCTCATGGCCTTCCACCACCCGACATGCTGAAATGACAGGCAATGTTGCTGGGCCTTACTTTGCAACGGCGGCACTGGTCCCTTTGTTGCGCAAGAGCGAGCTGCCGAGCGTGATTATCATCGCATCCATTGCGGCCTTCGCAAATCAAAGGTGGGTCCGGTCCAGTCTGATGGACGGACGCAGGGGCTGATCGATGTAAGGGCGGTCTCGACCTTGACATATGGAGCTTCCAAGGTAAGTGCATTGTCTGAGTCGTTTCGATGGCTCTATATTGACCGCAGGCTGCGGGTATGTCTGGGTGGGACCTTAACAAGTGGGAAACTCATAGCAGTTGTGCACATGGCGGCGTTGCTTGCGGGACGTCTTGCACCGTGGGTCGAGAGTCGATGGGAGGCAATGCTGATGTTCAGGATGAAGATTCGCGTCAATACCATCGTCCCGGGCGCTTTCCCGTCTGAGATCACCACCACTACGAACGAGGCAGGGGAGAAGGTGTTCAAGCCTCCGGCATTCAAGGCAGGCTTGCGGTGTCCAGTAGGCGAGTCTGCTCCTGTGGCAGGGATAACAAATTGCTGATACACAAGGTCGAGTTGGTCAACGTCACGAGATTGTCGGGCCGGCGTTGCTGCTCGCCAGCAAAGCTGGGGGGTATATGGACAATGCGGTTATCAATGTCTGCGGCGGGCGATTACTCGTCAGCCTGTTCCTTCGACTAGTGACGTCGACGGGGGTTGCTGATGATCAGGACGCGGGCATATGGGATGGTATCCCCAGACCTAGCGAGATGTATGCAGAGTAGACTACATGCATACATGCTCGTTCTGCTCGTCGCGACGAGTCCTTAACAATGATATCCCGGGCCGAGCTATTAACAGCTTTCCGGTCATTTCGGCTGTTCCGGCGCCGGTTACTCTCCTTCCCTCGGGTGGCGGACCGGTTTAGCCTTGGCCTCTTGGACGTGCTCGTCTATTCTCCCCCGCATGAGTGTTCCCCCCTCGCGAGTCGCCGGGTCCTATCAGTGTCACCTGCTTTGCATTTAGCATCTTCTCATCTCTTCTTCTGTATCAGAACATCTTTGCAAATCAGCTTGCAACTCTCACACAACCACCAAGATGCCTGTCTCTTTCAAGAATGCTGACATGTTCAATGTCCAAGGCAAGGTGAGTACTACGGCAGTCTCGGTAGCTGCTGCTGATGCCCAGATCGTCGTCGTCACTGGCGGTGGTACCGGTCTTGGCAAGGGTGAGTTTCCCGGCACAGCCACATGGACAACAGTGGGCGGGGTGCTAATCATAGCCATTGCCCAAGGATTCGTAAGCAACGGTTCCAAGGTGTACATCACCGGCCGGAGGAAGGAGGTCCTCGACAAGGCGGTCGAAGAGCTCAACTCGGACTCGGGACTCGGGGGGAAAGCCATCGCGTGAGTCCTGCTCCTCCGTCATGGCCTGAAGCTTGCTTATCGGTGCAGCATCCAGGGTGACGTCGCTACCAAAGACGGCTGCCGCGCTATCGCCGAATCTCTCAAGCACGAGGAGATCGTGAGGCCCCTAACCTTATACAAGCCCGGACTCGCTGAAACCCCCGCAGATCGATGTGCTCGTCAACAACGCCGGTGTCGGCCGTGCGTGGCGTTACCCCATCAAGGACCACAATGACCGTGAGTCGGACTCTGGCAAACGGCTCAAAGACCCGAGCTGACCGCTCAGCCGACGAGGTCGAGAAGCTGCTGTGGAGCGTCGAGGAGTGAGTCCCTGCCGGACCGACCTAGGTTGGAGTAGAGCTCACACGCGACAGCGATGACTTCAATTACACCAACTCGAGTGAGACCCAGTGAACTTTCTCGTGAGGGCCTAGGCTGACGGCAGTCAACATTAACGGCGCGTACTTCATGACCGCCGCCTTGGTCCCGCAGCTCCGCAAGTCCGCCGACCCCAGCGTCATCATCATCTCTTCCCTTGCCGGTCTCGCCAACCAGCGGTGAGTCACCTGACCGTCTCGCTCAGGGCCAGCTGATCTCAGTGCCATGGGCCAGCTCACCTACGGCGTCAGCAAGGCGGCAGCCATCCACCTCGCCAAGCTGCTCGCTGGCCGCCTTCACCCGTGAGTCCCGCATTGCTGGCACATGTGAAGGAAGTCTCGTTGAAACGGACAGCATGAGGATCCGTGTCAACACAATCTGCCCTGGCATCTTCCCCTCGGAGATGACTGCCGAGTCTGCTGGCGGACACGAGTACAAGAACCTCAATGCCCCCGCTACCAAGGCTGCCCTTCGCTCCACTGCCGGTGAGCCGCAAGCAGCCCTGCCTAAACATCGTCAATTGCGCATGCTGATAGCCCAGGTCGCGCTGGTCAGATGAACGAGATTGCCGCTCCCATCCTCTTGCTCTGCTCGCCAGGCGGTGCTTACATGAACTACAACGTCATCTCTGTCGACGGTGGTCGCTTGATGGGTGCCGCCATCCACGACGGCATCAAGGTCCCCGATGACCACCTCACCCCCTTCTAATCCCTCAGCGATATAAGAGATCTAAAATGCACAGATCTGTTGTAGATTCTGAATGCATGGTCATAGCTTCATAGGCCCATAGGCCATAGCGCCACAGGGATCCTTTCGGGCAAGTTCGGTGATCGCCGCCAGGTGTTCCTTGGTGGAGGCGCATGGAGGCAAAATCAAGCGCGTCGCGTCTGTCCATTCTTCCTCGACCCATTCTTCATCATTCGCTGCATATAGAAACAACGATGACTTCGCTGGACGACCTGTTCGCGTCTCCCGGTGCGTCCCGGCCATATGTACCCCCAGCACGCTCGCCACGCTCCCCCACACCTCCGTCCCGCCTGCCGTCCGATGCCGAACCTCTCTTTTTCTCCCCTTCCGCGTCCATCGCCTCCCCGCAAGTCGGCCTTAAACGCAAGACACCGCCCCCTGCTGCTCCCCCTCAGCCCGTATTCGATCTGGAGGCATTCGCAGACGACGATGAGCTATACGACCTCCCGCCTCCGCTGCCGCCGCCGGGTCAGGTCTCATATGGAGACTCCTTGACGCGAGATCCTTTGGCGCTCGGTGATCCCCTCGCATTGACAGGAGAGGAGCCTCAGCCAGGACAGAAGAAGGCGCGGCGGCCGATACCGAAGATTAATGCGGAAAGGTGGGCCGCCCGTACAGCCGGCAGCACAGGACTGACTACAGATTGATGAGCGATCGAGGGATACCAGCTTTGATGAAGGCGGCCAAGAGGTTCAAGCCGCGCAGGAAGGGCGCCGAGGTCAGTGTCCTTCTCCCAACGGAGCGTTCGGGGAATGACATCAAGGCTGCCGATCTGCGCGACCTGCTCGAGGTGTATCAGATGTGGGCGCATGGCATGTTCCCCAAGGGCGACTTTGCAGGGACAATAGCACGCGTGGAGAAGGTGTGCCACTCGCGCCGCATGGAGGCAAGTCCAAATCCCTGCTATGCGATCGAACCTGACCTGTAGTCGGCGATGAAGGGATACAGAGAGGCGTTTTATCCCCCGAAACCGAGAACACCGAGTCCGCCTCTTGGCTCTTCACAGCAAGAACGGGCAAGCTCGCCTGCTGTGGGATCGCAGCACCCGGCCACGTCTTCTCCTCCGCTACGTGTTGGGACACAGCAAGAAGATGAGGGGGCTGAGGAAGAGGCCTTGTTTGACGGCCCGGACTTGGACGAGCTGCGAGCCATGGAGGAGATGGAGGACGCAGGCAGACCGAAGGGGAATGGGACAGATACAGACGAGCCTCCTGCACTGGATGAGGAGGACGAGTGGGAGGGACTGTATGATTGATGATCTCATCTGGCGTAGCCTGCATCCCTCGATCAAACGGCTCTGCAGCAATTTGGGAAGCACTATCGGTTGTACCGTACGTCGGCATCGGTGCCATACTCCGAAGCCGCGTCTAATCGCGGCCGAAGAAGCGGTGCCAAGAAGTGTCCTTACACTCAAAAGGCTATACGCTTCTCAATGTCATGACATGCATGCCTTTCCTTGTCCCCACATCATGTAGATAGCCCAGCGTCAGTGTTGCATCGCATACATACATCCCGACAGCATGGGCCTCTTCAACATAGACCCGCCGGCACAGTTTCAACGCTTTGACCCGCCCATAGGCGTTCATCTCAACTACTGCGTCCCATGGGAGACCACCCTCATCCTTCGTGAACGGCTCTTCTCTTTCAGCGGCGTGAGTGACCCCTCCTGTGCAGCACTCGAGTCTCGCTGAGGCAACCAGGACGACTTTATCATCAATGACTCGTCTGGGAATCCTGTCTGTCGCTGTGAGGGCCAAGCGCTAAGTTTCCGGGACAGGAAGTGTAGGTTCTTTGCTGGAATATCCTGGCTGTTCTGATCATCTCAGATATATACGCGATGGATGGCCAACCGCTCGTGCAGCTCAAACGGGAGCTGTTCACGTTTCTCACGGAATACGTCGGGAAGGACCAGGGGAACCGGGAGGTGTTGCGGGTCAGCCAGAAGTTCTCGTGTAGGTCCATACTTTGTCCACATTGCTTTTGAGCGAAGACCCGAGACACGCTTGACTGCGCATCGACAGCCTGCTCACGGAACAGTCGGCACAAAGATCGAGGCGGGCTTTGTCAATGCGCACGATGGCCAACCGGTTACTATCAAATTGCGCGGCGACATCTTTGGCGGCTCGGCCACCTTGACGACGGCTGATGGGAGACCGATAGCCCAAATATATCGCCAATACGACATGGTCGACATCTTCATGGGTGCCCAGACTGTCAGTAGCTACTCCTGCAGGATTGATGACGTCTGGCTGACAGGACAGTACGCGGTCGTCGTTGCGCCCGGCGTGGATCTAGTCACCATTGCCGCCATCTGCATCTGTTTCGACGAGGCCAAGAACGACCGGAGACGACGATGACTCCTCGTGCTGTTCATCATGCACTGTGTAACATCAACCATTCATGCATGCATATGTACCTCTGGAGGGGATTCGATTGCAGGAATCTGGCTCAGGGTAAGGTGACTCGCAGGCACATCCGCGGCAAAAATACATGCAGATCCGCAGGGCGCGACTTACTTTCGACACGACCATCGCCATCGCTGTTGTCGACACGACGCTACGCGACCTGCAAAGGAAACATGGGCGTATCTCCACGGCCAGGCTACGATCCATCCCTGCCATATCTGCCGCTCAACTCGCGCTACTCCCCCCGCTCAGCATCGCAGCTGCCCACCAAGACCGAGCGGCGGTACCGACCGTGGCTATTCGCCGTGCTTGGGCTGGGCGTGCTGAGTCTGCTGAGCCTGCACCCGTCTTCGCCATCCCTCAGCACATTCCGCGATGATATCAGCTGTATGGGCTGGGACCACTCGGCCCACGAGGGTCTGGACCCGGAAGGGTGCGCGCGCGCGAGACGGTATCGGCAAGTGACGCGCGCGTTGGAGCGGGAACAGTCGGATGACAAGTGAGCACTTGGTAATACCGGGCTTGGACGGGCATGCTGACGGCAGCTTGTGTCACGGGTGGGACAAGGACCGGGTGGTGGCGAATCTGCAACAGGTCCAGAGGTGTTACTTGCCCAAAGGGCACGCCAATGCCACTTCATGTCACGACCGACCCATCATCGTCTCCTCGTACTGGTGGACGGCGATGGCTCTTGGCGGAGTCACCAGCGGTGAAGTAGGTCCAGATCCCGACGAAGCGCCACTTGCACTTATATTACAGGCGATATGGCAGAGCTCCCTCATCGACATGGCCGAGGAGCTGGGCTATCATGTCTTGCCGATGGATGGATACGAGAAGTGGATTCAATTTGCCGAGAGCATTCCAGACGTTCTGTGGGTCGAACCTAAGCATGTCGAAGACAACTTACTGTAGACATTCCGTCTGGGGCGGCGATGGCGGGACGACCACTTGTTTGACCGACCCGCGGTGTGTTGCAGAGGAGCACTATCGCCCTTTGAACGGCGGAAAGGATCTGCTCGCGGATGTACCGGAAGAGGAGCGTGGGACCATACCCATCTTTCGCCTGATTTCTATGGACTATGTGGGTCGATGACAGCTCACACATCGTGGCTGGCGCTGACGTATAGTGGGGCGCCAAGCCAAAGAACGTATCGAACAATGCATACTACTGGGGTATTACGGAGGACGGGGAGTGGTCGTATCACGTCCTGGGACAAGAGTGGATCGCAACGTATGTCATTCCCGTGCAAGATGTACTCATAGTGACATTCCAGACCATGGCCGCTACCCGACAAGCACATCTATCTGCCGTATACCATCGAGAAGCACTGCGCTTTAGGCCAAGTGACGCCGTGGGCAGAACGGCATGATTGCGTGCTCATCTTAGCGAAGAAATCCTGTACGTGATACCTGCCATCTCTGGAGGAAATTCTCATGAGTAGCATTCTTCCATGATGGCCGCGCGCCTCCGGAAGACTCATGGGCGACACTTGCCAACGGCGACTTTGATTTCGTATCAGTCGCGCAAGTGGAAGAGGGCAAAGATATACCTGAAGGCATCACCAATCTGGGCTTTCAGACCCGGGAGGACTACAATGAGCTCGTAGGCAGCAGCAAGGCCTTGCTCGGCATTGGATGGCCAGCCATCAGCCCTTCCGTCTATACTGCGCTGTACGTGGTCCGCCTTCTCTGGATCCGAGGGCGCCGTTGACAGGCAGATGCCATGGGACGCCTGTGATAATGCCTTACTACCGCGAGAACCCAGACTTTTCCGGTTGGAATTTGTACACCGAGTAGGTGTCTCGCCGCAATGTGTACCACAGGAGTGCTGATGGGCAGTCAATTCCAGCACGGCCCCGCCTCAGCCATTGGTCCACCTTATGTGTATTCGTATTTCAAGGAAGATCTTGGCTCGCTTCAATCGGCGCTTGAGCAAGCCGTCGCAACGCCGATTGGGCGGTAGTAAGTTGGCTCCCTCCCCTTGGGTCAGCTTGACTGACTCGCAGCATCCCGCACGATATGAAGCACGAGAACGCCCTGAAGACGTTCAAGAGATTCTTGCAGCGGGACCAAGAAAAGATGTTCCAGACCGTGGTGAGGAAGAATGACGGGCGGGTGCCGCAGCTCGCAAAGCACATCAAAGACGCCTGTGTGGCCACTGGGATCTGTCCCAAGATGATGGACGCTGGCCGACCGCGAGGACATCGTGTATGATAGTGCACAGAAACGAAGTATATGATTCCGGGATCTGAATGAGATTGGTATTTTCGGGACAAGACTCGGGCCGATTTTGACCGGTGACTCCGAACTCGTGCTCGTTTTGTTGGTATTTCGGTCTGACCGGTCGGCTGCCGGTTCAGCTTGGCTGGGGTGAAGAGAAGAGAGGCTTGGATTGGCTGGCTGGCACGGTCGTGTGCGATGCGATTGATTGCTATCCGACTTTTCTGAACCGTACTCTGATTGAACACTTGTAGCACATACAAAAAAGACTCCCAAAGCAGACATGGACAAGGCTCTCTACCTCCGTAACGCGCTCAAAGAGGGCAAGCCCGGATTGGGCTTCTGGCTCACGTAAGTCTCGCTCTCGCTCTCGCCCTCGAGCGCAGTAACACTTGTTGATGTGGGCAGGTTCCCCAGTGCCCCGCTCGCCAGGACCATTCTCAATGGCCAGGTCTTCAACTGGGTCCTCGTCGATGCCGAGCACGGCCAGATCACCGACAAGGACTACCACGAGGTGAGTCACCGTACAGCGACCCATGTGGCCTCTATCTGCTCCTGGCCACGCGTCGCCTGCCAAGCAATGCTGGTGAACACACGCTGACTGCAGCTCTGCAATGCTGTCGCCCAGAGCGGCGCATCGCCCATCATCCGGGTCCCCTGGGACGCCGAGTGGCTGATCAAGCGCGCGCTCGACTCGGGCGCCCACGGCGTCATGACCCCTCTCTGCCACTCCGCCGTGAGTCCCTCGTCCCCCTCAAGGTATCGGCTAAGCGGGGAGCGCTGATTAGCTCAGGAAGACGCCAAGCGCGTCGTGCAGTACTCAAAGTACCCGCCGACCGGCTCGCGAGGGTTCGGCCCCATGTTCTCGGGCTACTCGTTCGGCACCAATGAGGCCGGCTACGCCGCCGGCGCGGACAAGAACCTGCTTGTCATCGTGCAGATTGAGAGCAAGGGCGGTGTTGCCAACGTCGAGGAGATCGCCAAGGTAGACGGTGTCGACGTGCTCTTCGTCGGTGAGTCACGGTCTGCTTCCTGGTCTGTCAGCCTGCCGGCAGGGGCTAACAGCCAGGCCCCTTCGACCTGAGCAAGCAGCTCGGCGTGCCCTTCGGCTCGCAGGAGCACGAGGATGCCATCGCCAAGGTGCTCAAGGCCGCCAAGGCCGCCGGCAAGATTGCCGCCTTCTTCTGTGAGCCACGTCTCCTTCTGCATACCCGACGCCGGCGCTGTGGCTGACACCGCGCAGGCACCAGCGGCGAGGGCGCCAAGAAGCGTCTGGAGCAGGGCTTCGACATGGTCTCGATCACCACTGACATTGGCGCCATCCAGAACGGTATCGCCAAGGAGGTCGCCGTTGCGCTTGACGCCGAGCAGGGCAAGGCTCGCACGGGATACTAGATGTGTGTGATGTTCATGCATGGCATATCATATCTCCATCGGCCCGAGATAGACAACTTGATCGGCGTCAACCAGCATCGTGACCCTGGACTCCCCCGTCCGTTCAGCCTCATGGTGGTATGTCTTCGCTGCATGCTTGGGGTGTTCTGACATGTTATCACCGAGCTGGATAGAGACGTACTGAGGATACCTAAATAGCCAAATGGCACCGCCTCGGGGTGTCGGGCTGGCGTCATACACCTCATCTCCGCCTCTTGGCGTTTTGTTCCTGGACCGAGCTGCCGTCTATCCTTTGCCGCATCATGCACCGCTCTCCGCTCTGATAGCCAATGCTATAAAGCATCAGACGACCACTCACCCCACTCACCGCTCGTCACTCCGACACTCTGTACCTCGAACTACACCACAACGATGGGCCTATTCATGCCGAATGCGCCAGTGGCTCTGCAGCCCGTATCACCTCCATTAGGTATTCACCCCAACTACTGCGTCAACCAGTCGACGGTGCTGGTCCTGAAAGAGAAGGCGTTCTCATTCACAGGTGTGAGCGATCCCTCTGCTCAAGACGGTGCGCAACTGACCGCAGGACAACTTTGCTATCAAAGATGCTAGCGGCGTGCCGGTATGTCAATGCCAGGGCAAGGTCTTCTCCTTTCGCGACCGAAAAGGTGGGCCGCTCCCCCAAGCGTCTTTCAAGGGAGGGGAGGCTGAGAACAGTCATCACGTCCATGCAGGGCCAGGTGCTCTACGTGCTCAAGAACAAGATACTCACCGTGCTGGGCCAGTACTACGCCGAGGACGAATCAGGCCGGGAGGTATTCCGCGTCAAGCGCAAGTTTGGACTGGGGACCAAGATGGAGGCGACCTTCCATAACGCGTCGACAAAGCAGGACGTGACGCTCGTCCTGCGGGGAGATATGTGGGGCGGTTCGGCGAACATTGCGATGGAGGACGGGCCTGTCATTGCGCAGATTGGGAGGAAGCTCTTCAACGCACGCGAGATTTTCATGGACAGGCAGACGGTGCGTCTTCCTTGCTCCTCTCGCCGTTCCCTTATTCACCCGCTCGCAGTACTTTGTCACCGTCGCACCTGGCGTAGACCTCACGCTCATCGCCGCCATCTGTATCTGCTTTGACGAGGCAAAGAACGAGAAGAACAACTAGGGCACTGGACTCCCCTCTATCTAGACACTGCCATGTATGTTGTACAGTATGTCACGACTTTACTTCTGCACTGTCTGCATCTTGTCGACTGGTGGACACACTGTCCACTTTTGATTCTACTACATATACAACCGGATCTCAAATCATACAGATATCACACATCCCAATCACCACCATCTAGAAGCTGGCCTCAAGATCCTACATGGACTCCGCCGGCATGGGGAGGAACTGCCCGATAATAACAGACGGCAGGTCAAACACCTGCGAATCAGTCTCATGCCGGGTCGTGTAGAAGCTCCACTTACATCACGCCGGATGGTGAAGCAGCATGAACAGCTGATCGACCGCCCTCCCACTGCCAGACTGGCTTGTTGGAAGAAGTTTTGCGAGGTGTTCTCGAATGCGTGGACCGCAAAGGACTCCCAATAAGGTACAACACTACTCGTCAGCAAGCTGCTCTGGTGTTCAGAGTATGACTCGCCTCGTCCTAGCGAAGAGCTGATAGATGTAGGTCTTGCCGCTGAACAACTCGCCATCCTTCTCGACCAGCTTGCAGAATTCCGGGTTGGCGTAACAGACTTCGCCAGTACGTCGCCACACGGCTGTTGGTGTGGCCGAGTACGAGATCAACTTCTCGAGCTCCTTTTTTGTCAGCTTATATTGCATCGCAGAGGAAGCACTGACAATGAGGGTACGCTGAAACGACTTTTCCAAGAAGATCTCGTCGTCCTCGCTCATCGGCATCCTACACGTCAGCCAAGCTGACGACAGAACCGCAAAGGCTCTCACTGTAGTGCGATGAGACTCGGTCGATACGACGCCAGAGCCTTTACGACTCGAAGTACATCTCTTTGCTCGAAACTGGTAGGCTCAGTGATTTTCCAGTGTCTACAATGAGGACTAACTTCTTCGCCATGAACTCCATAAGGATATGGTAGCCCTCGGTGTAGTCACTACACGTAAGTTGGGTCCGAAGCGGAACTTGCGAACTCACTAAGGCTTCGTGATCGTCTTGTAGACTTCGTGACTCGTCATGCCTTTCCTGGGGGCTGGAGTGGTGTCTTCCACAGGTTTGATCACGTTCTGTTTGACCGGCTGCTGTTCGTTTTGTAGCCAGCCAGTGTCGATGTAGCTTTCAACTTTGAGCTGAGGATTCGGCGGTGATAGCACCGGCCACGGCGAAATAAGCGTCGGCTGTAGAGGCGGTACAGGAGTGGGGTCGAGGAATGAGACGTCGTTGAAGTCTATTGGAGGGAACATCGGGTCCATGTTAAACATGGAGTCAAGCATTTCAAACTCGTTGGTAGCGGCGCTGTGATCTACACTCGTGAGCTAGGCCTTGTGAACGCTTGGGGAGTGGCTAACTGTTCATCATGGGTTGTTGAGCAGTAAGGTCGGACCAAAAGCGCGAGGGGTCAATGGTATCATGGACCGGGGCCATGGGTGGGTTGAGCCACACATCGTCGGAAGCTCGAGACGGGCCAGGTACATCAAGTGGTGCCGGCGGTGGTGGGAGGAAAGTTCCATGTACCGGCGACAAGCTCGCGCCTTGTGCCGAGCTAGACGAGGCGGTTCCAGCCGCAGCTGTCCGATCAGCCAACCTGTAGGCTGGCATCGCAGCATGCGGCTCACCCCTTTCCTCGCCTTCGAGCAGGTACTTGGCCTTCTTCCTAACACCTTCGACGCACTCGTGACCGATACCCTTCTTGACGCACCGCGTACAGGGCCGTTCTGAGCGTCAACGCCTGCCACCCAGTGGCACGATGGGCCAGGCGTACTGTCGTCACAGGTCAGGTGACTCCTCTGACACGCCAGGCACGCCTTGGCGACCTTCTTCCTTCCCCCTTCTTTCCTCTTTGCGCCAGGAGACCTGGTCGTGCCCTCGACAGCGCCAATGGCGGTGAGGGGCGAGTCGACGGGCGACCTGGCGGGCGTGTCGCTTTGGGTCGAGGAGCTCGAGGCGGACCTTGCCGCGCGTGACCACGACTCCTGCCTCTGCTGCATGATGAGAGCGGCCTGGTACGGGTCTGTCGTTTTGATAGTCATGTTCGGTCAATGTGGAATCATGCCGTGCGGTGCGACGAGGGGAGACGAGGCCCGCGATGGATTTTGTAGTGCGGTACCGCGCGTTCACATGTCCAAGCGCCAGGTGGAGGTCGGTCGGAAACCGTCGGCGATGCGAGAGTCGGAGAACATCGACAAGCGTGCACGAGTATCGTGAATAGATGAGCGTGAGATCGAGAGGCGTGGTGGAGGAGGGTCGTCGAGCCAGAGAGATGGGTGGTGTGTTGGGGGAAATTGTGTGTCGACAATTCGAGTGACGAGTACACCGGTTGGCCGGCAATTCGGAAATGTTCGGTTTCGAGCGAGTTTTATTACGATGAATCGGGATCAGCATTCATCATGAATCGTTCGGGGTCGTGTCGGGGCAGGCGGGCGTGATATCGGCGCAGTGGTTGGAGGGGAAGAGGGCAAGAGATAACATGGAGCGTCGTTAGCGTCGAACCAGCGCCTCTCGGAAATTCTTTTCCGTCCAGAGTTGCAGGCGAGGTCTACGCAAACCCACGCCCTCGGCGCCTCTGGGACCGGACTGGATGAGCGGGAAGGGCAGGACACTCACCTCTCCGTTCTGGCCTCCTCGAGTCGATGGAGACTGCTCAGAGACGTCGTGTTCTTCAACCTCTCGGTCGGAAGTGTCCGGAGATATAAGTCCGGACAGATGACGAGCTCACTCGGCGCATAGCCGTCCAACAGAGAAGGATAGAGGAGAGAGAGAGAGCAAGCTAAGAGAGAAAGACAAGAGAGCGCGATGATGGCATGAGCGAGTAGTGCGACGACGAATTGGCTTCAGGGCCACGATTCTCGGTCCGACCTGATTTGATCCCGTACCAGTCACAATGGCCCGGTGGCCCCCAGAATCGTCAATTGCTTCAAAGTCCGACGCCGTCCTAGTGCCTGATCTCATCTCTCTCGGCACAAGTCAACCCCGCTCAGCTGACAAACTGACAGGAGAAGTTGGAATTGGGGATGCAGCTCGAAACGACCCAGCCGACATGAACAGCCGAAAGAGCCGCGATGGCACGAGAGGGGTGACAGACGTCGACTGCTCCGTCGCTCCGCTCGCGCAAGTGATCTTGTCGCACGTCTCGTCCTGTCTCGTGCGCGGAGCAGGATCGTCTGAAGTACGCGACGAACGGGACAGACAGCACGGATTTTAGTTGTCCGGCCCACTGCAACAGCTAAATCCGCCCCGGCTTCTGCCAGGATTCCAGTCTCCCTCGATAGCCAGTCACATGTCCGTCATCGCGGTTGCGGCTGCGGGGCGTGCGACGCTGTCCAGACAAACGTTAAATCCACAACGTGCGCATCGCGAGGCGGAATGGGGACAACTTCGCGCCTGCTTTGGTAAGGTTCCTAGAACAGTGCCTTCAGGTTCAGCGGACCTGCGGTTACGCGCCATGCTTAACACGTCCTGACCGCTCAGCGCAACGTCGTCGTGGCTGTCGTCGTCATCGACAATCCCCAGAGCTTTAGCTACCACCATTCGGGATCGGCTTTGGTCGGTTTCGGCCCGATCGGTCGGTTGGGGGATTGGCTACAATGTTCATGGCACATGTCTACACGTGTTGGGAGGCAGAATCACCGTCACCGCTTCCCCGCGATCCTGTGATCGATCAGCTGACAGCAGCCACCAAGTGAGGAACGATTCACAAATCTGCGAACAGCTTCCACAGAATTGAGAACAGGAGACCCTGTAAACCGTTGGTCAAGAGGCGGACGGGCAGTCCGCGGCCGAACAGAGCTAGGATACCCTCGGAAGCTACGATCTCTTTCGCTGCCGTCCCTGGCCTATGAGCCGAAGCTCTCCCTTACGATCTAAGAACTTACAATAGCCCACGTCCCTCTCGTGCACTTGGCGATAGGTCTTGACGACTCGCAAAGAGTTGGACACAGTGTCCGAGACGACTGACGCAGCAAAGCCAATGAATGCTTGACGCTAGGCTCTTTCAGCATCATTGCGCTCCCGCTCAAACGCCCACTTACGGCAAGCTTCTGTACAAGATTATGGGGTGGTGGCAATACATCCGAGAGCCAATTGTACGTCCCGAACCATGGATCTTGTCTCATTAGTCCGGATACATGTCAGGTCCTGGCGAGCTTACAGTGGCCAACGAAGGTAGCAGCGGCCGTGGCCAAAGCTCCCCACCACAGGCATCCAACACCGTTGACTTTGACCCGTTCTCTGAGAAGCTGCAGGCCGGCTTTCCCTCCACGAGTTTGCTGTGTGGTCTTCAAGGTGTCAATGGGCGTCAGAGTCATCCGGAAGCATGCCGAGGCCAGGCTGGCGGCGATCGTCTTGATCAAAACCGGCCACTGAACAGACTCAAGCAGGGCAAGGATGCCAGCATTCGCCGCTGTATCCCCGAATCGCGAGAGGGGTCCTTGGAAGCTGCAATTCAGCTCAAGTATCCGGCGTGCCCGGTGGACTGACATGGCTGCGCCCAGTCCGGCATAGTACCGTTTAAATCCTCCATCATTCCAGAGCGACTTGACCGAATTCTTCAGGGTGCCGCCATAGCGATACTGGTAATTCATGACTGCTTGTCAGACTACGAGAAACCAGTGCAACGAAGACTGACTGGTTCTCAGAGGCATCAGAGACAAAACTTGTATGATCATTGCAGCTGCACCTGCGATGCCGCCACCAGCAGCAGATTTGAGCGCTCGCGCAAGGTCAAAGTCGACATCGCTTGATATGCCGCGCCCACAGATGCCGAGCAATACGGCGATAGGTATGGGTGTTATGAGCGCCACATAGGAGAGATTATAGTGTACAGCCGATTGAAAGGCAGACAACGCTCGAGGAGGCGCAGGGGGCGATAGAGCAGCCAAGCCAAGTACGAATGACTATTATCAGCGTCTTCAGTATCCGGCTTTAGGCAGCTGAGGGCGCACATATGCGGGGTCCTGGAGGTATGAGTGGGTCGAGGGTATCTTTCGGAAGCCATAGACAACGGAGATGGTGATGATAGGTATGACGATGTATCTCCAGAAGGTGAGGAGTAAGACTGTTCCGAGCACTGGCGGGACCTTCTCTTCGTCCGTTCTACATATCAGCAGGCACTCCTTGGAGCAGACCGGACTGACGTTGACAACTCCGCAGCTCGAACACTGGCGCCGATCGATAGGATGTGAACGGTCGCGAAACTCGCTCCTAGAATGACCAGGCCAGCCCCAAGGCTGTTCCATAGACCAGTCAGATGCGCCTCGACGGCGGAACCAACAACAACGCGCTGCAGAGGCTTGACTAGACCGACGAGCAGACCGAGCACCGCCGCAATAATGGGCGGTGCCAGCAATTTCGAGAGTCTTGAGGCGACCGTGGGCTTCGCGGCTAATTTGTTGTTGCCATTTATCACCAATGGGGTAGTCTCGCTCGCCTCTTCAGCGTCGCTAGGAATGGCTTCAGCCTCCGCAAGTTGGAGTGCTGGCTGTTGGGGCAGACCTCGCCATTGTTTCGGGAGCAGATGCAAGAGGAAGAGCCTGTCTGTCCAGCCAAGCTCTGAATCATGAGTGCGAAGCTCACCGAGCGAATTCTGTAACAATGAGATTGAGCAGGATGTATATCGTCACTCGTTCTACCACTTGGTCGAGTCCCTCCATCGATCTCCACTTCAGATGCCACAATCCCTGTAGCGTGGAGACGCGAGAGACCATATACATCGCCTGTGTAAGCAGCAAAGGGAAAGAGGACACGCTGTTACGTCAGCGAGGCATTCCTGCAAGTCAAGACCTGTTCACTTGTTGTATGTGGTTGTCTCCAGAATCCACGAGGGGCTCTTGACGTAGCGCCATAGGAGAAGTCCGCACAGGAGTGATAGTCCGTGTGTCACAAAAGCCAGGACGAGGGCAGGCCAGATTGCTACGATTGATCAGCAGGAGCTCGACATCCGCGCCTGACCTCAGTCGCTTACCGCGGAGGAATATGCGCCACGTCAAAGTGGGCGACGCTGCTAGCACAACGAAGAGCTGGCAAGGGAGCAGGACGTTGCTCGCCACTCGTCCGAGCGCCTTCTTGGGTCAGCGAGTGCTCCTGGCGCACGCGTCACTCACCAGACCCAGTTCCGAGCCGTATTTTCCAGCGTAGGCATATCCAGCTGTGAAGACCACGCACACGGCCACAACAGCCTGAAAGGCCGTCGTCGTCACGTCGATCAGCGACTCCATGCTGGCGACGATGCTTTGGCGGTATCAAGAGGAAGAGTTGCAGATGCACAAGCGTCAAACGTGCATCTTTCCTTCACACCTTTGACGCTTAGCTCTGGGTCTGCTACACGTCAGATCTGTGCTTGTGTGCCGGCAATCTCCGATGAGATCCTGAACCATCAGAGCACGTCACCTCCACTCTGATGCAACCTCCACACACCCCTTCGAGGTCATGCTTTGCCGCACCCTTTGTCCCCTACAGACTGGCAGGCGCTCCTTTCACTTCGAAATAGATTGATTGACAACGCTCAGCAGCGCTGGACTGTCTTCGATCTTCCTTCTCGAGTCTGTGCATCGTCCATTCATCACTCCACAACTCACCCAAAATGCCCTTCCACAGCATCACCCTCAACGACGGCCGCAAGATCCCCCAGATCTTCTTCGGGACATGGAAGATCCCTCAGCAGTTCACCAGGGACCAGGTGGACCAAGCTGTCAATCTCGGATTCGACGGCATCGATACTGCCCAGGTATACTGGAACGAGGAAGAGGTCGGCGAGGCAATCAAGACCCTTGGCCTTCCGCGCAAAGACCTCTGGATCACCACCAAGTGGTCGGGCGTCGAAGGCAAAGGCGCTCGACAGTCGTGCGAAGAATCCCTCAAGAAGCTCGGACTGGACTATATCGATCTCTACCTCATCCACTCCCCCCGAGTCAGCGGATCGGACATCCCGGGCAGTTGGAAGGAGATGGAGCAGTTGAAGAAGGAAGGCAAGGTCAAGTCGATCGGTGTGTCAAAGTGAGCCGCTTCCTTACACCTGATCGAGCGTCATACTGAATGACAGCTTCAACATTGCCCAACTCGGGGAGATCCTGGCTATTTGCGACGTCAAGCCGGTCGTGAATCAGATTCTTCTTCACCCCTACGTTATCGCCACGACCACTCCACTGCTCAAGTTTATGGACGCGCAGAACATCGTTCCGGAGGGCTACTCGACCTTGATTCCCCTCACCCAGAAACCCGGTGGACCTGTTGACAAGCCGGTCAACGAGCTTGCAAAGAAGTACAAAGCAAAGCCAGAGCAGATCCTCTTGGCATGGTCAAAGGCAAAGAAGTGGGTCGCCTCCCGGTTGTAAGGCAGCGCGGTGCTGATCCGCAGTGCCATCATTGTCACCACCTCAAGCCGCAAGGACCGGCTGGAGGGCTATCTTGATGTCGGAGATATTGATCTTACCGATGACGAGGTTGCCGCTATCGATAAGGCTGGTACGAAAGGCCAAGCGTCCGAAGAGCGCAAAGTGATTCTCAAGCAAGCGGGCAAGGTTACGCTCGTTGCTGCGGCCGTTGGGTATGGCTTGTGGAGGTGGTTTTGCTAAAGTACTGCAGTATGTGTAGCGGATAATTCCATGTGCAGTCTTCAATGTATCTCTGTTCATCTTTGTCTCATCACGCTGCTGCTACTACCTACTCGCGGGCCCTCATGCTGCTTGAGTGGGTGATGCATCCGTGTACGCTCAGGGCAGTCACGGAGATGACGACATGAGATCCGAGTAGATCAGGAACAGGCGCCGCCAAAGGACCGGCTCGGCGCAGGACCACGCCGCACAGACAGCACCGCATGCCCGTGGAATGACGAGCACACGTTGGAGATGGTATATGGAGGTGTTCCGCTCTTCATCTCCCACACTTCATACCTGCTATACGAAACGACGCAATGACAGACACCGACAGCACCAAAAACCTCCTCGAAGACGACCAGTCCGTCGCCGACACCGAGCTGAATGTGCCTCTTCCTGAACTACCTGGAGGGCTTTCGCCTGTCTCCCCGCCTGTGGGCATAGATCCGAGTCGAGCCGTCGACCAGGCATTGGACCTCGAGATGAAGTACAAGATGAGCTCGTGGAGCGGGGTCAGCTCGGTCTAGGCTTTTTGGCTTGAGCTGACGATATAGCGGGACTGGACGGTCACCGACCAGCGCGGCAAGGTGTGGTATACGACCGACGGCAAGGCCAAATCCCTCAAGGGCAGTACAGGTGAGTTGCAGCCGGTCATAGACCCTTCAGGTCGCGTGGCAACTCTTCCCTCACTGCAGACATCAAGGATGCTAGCGGCGCCGTTGTGCTTAGTCTCGTGCTCAAGTCTGCCATCAACCCTCAGCGTACATACATCGCGACCGACCCGCAGGGCAACGAGGTCTTCCGAATGAAAGATCACTCGCTCAGCAAGTTATACTTACTCCGGGCATAGGCCAGTAGCTGAGACTGCAGCCAAGACTGACTTTCGAGCGGAGCTCACACCCCCTGGGGCGGCACAATCGCTGCATATTGACCTGACCGGAAATTTCTGGGGCACACACGGGCAGCTTGTGCACGATGGCAAGGTGCTTGCGCAGGCTCGAATGTCTAAAAAGGGCTACAAGGTGTGTCAAATGGCAGAACGTGGCTCAGGCTGCCCGTTGATAAGCAGTACCGCATACTCGTGGCTCCCGGTGTCGACCCAGTCTTGGTTGTCGGTATGGTCGTAGGAGCGACCATGTGGTTGCAGGTACTGGTGTCATCGGTCGCAGCCTGAGGGATGAAACTCGCATCTTGGAGCAGATCCCTTCTCCCCTAAGCTGAAGTGAAACGGGACCCCTGTAAGCTCTCCGCATTCTCGGGTGAAGATCTGGGGCAGCAGCGCGGATTCATAATTCTTTTCAGGCTCGAGTAACAAGCTTATCCTCATAATCACAAGATTTGAAGGCCAAAGGAAACGTGCTGGTAGCGTGAAACTCTTAGCTGATCCCTAATCTCGCTTCGAAAACACGTCAGTGTGTGTGTATCTCTGTGTGTGTGCGAAGATGTGAAACGCGGCAAAGAAGCCTCTGCCATGCGGCAACACTTCTGACTGAATTTGACCACAACCTAGTTGTCTTGCCATTCTTCATGTTCTTCGACCAGACCCATCGCCCCGGCCTGTCTCAGCCTTACCGAAGATGACAATCACGGTATCGAAGTCTGATACAACCAAGCCCGCCACTGGAACCGAGGCTGCCAAGTTTCTGGCTCGATACAAGAGGACCCGGGACGCACACTCCGCCCAGACCACCGCTAGTCTGCCCAATGTCAACGACCTTTCATCCCTCCCACCTCCTAGTGCCGACAGGTCCACCATAGTCAGCCAGACGACCGCCCGCTCACCACGAGGCGCAGTGACGACGAATGGCCAGCCCCATTCCGAGCCCGCCACCGAAGAAGAAGCTCGCAAGAGGACAGAGCGGGCGGTGACGGTATACAAGACCCTAGGATCGCCTTGGTGGTTGTCAGCCCTCCAGATGTGGCGGCACGAAAAGAGGGATTGGCTGGTCATTCCGGACGCTTCGGAACCCCTCGCACTGTACTCCCAGCCGAGCTGTGGTGGAGGAGAATTGTCGTTCGACTCGGTCTTGCTTCTGAAGAAAGTCATCCAGGGGTCTTGGGGAGACCAGCCCGCGGTCTTTCTCCTGCTGCAAGCGTCGGCTTTGCGCAAGGACCCGATGCGAGAGTCGTTTCTTGAAGCTGTCGTCTACCACGAGTCTCCCACGCACGACAAAAGCCCCGAGATCGTGGCATGGGGTCCGTATGCTATCTTCGCATCGGCCGACCCTATCGACCTCAACTTTGGGCAGAGCTCGAAAAGCAATCGAGCAGTCCCTCTTCCCGATGCCCCTGCCCAGCTCGCAGAAGGACCTGTCCCACCGAAACCTCAGCTGGACCAGTTGGCGAGGGTCTACGGGCATTGCGACGCGAAGGGTACCAGCGTCCGATGGCGGGCGAAGAAAAGCGTGCCAGCCACGCTGAACGTGGGCATGGTGGTGTGCCACAACAAAGAGACCTTCTGTCTCGAAGCCAGGGTCCACCCATTCGACACGACCCGCAGCTTGTCTCCTCGTCCCAATGTCCTCACTCCTCTTGTCATTCGCCCGGATCTCGAACTCGAACCCATCACATTATGTCAGAAGCCCGACTGTATGAACGCCATGTGTCAACGCTTAGATCGAGCCCATTTCACTGAAACTTCGTGGCGAGAGATTCTTGGCCCCGAGATGCGAGGTTTCGAGCAAACCCCTGTGTGTCCCTTGTAGCGGCTCTAGTACGCTTCACGCTGACTTGCAGATGAGGTGGACGGGCTCGACGCCGCTTGTGGACTTCAGACAGTGGTCGGAGTTTGCGGATATCCCAGACATTGTTCCGTCCAAGGCCTCTGTTACGGGTCCCGCCTCGATCGAGCCTCCTCCCCCTAGCATATCATTCGGAGATTAGAGTCTGGATGTACCTGCCGCACTGCAATTGTCCTCGCGCATTCACCCAAAGCCGTGATAACAATCTTGAATCTCAGAAATCCTAAAGAGAAGCAAAGAACGCTGGAGGAGCGAGCAAGATCATGTGTTGAGACCCACGGGAAATCATGGCTTGTGCTTGTGACGAAACATCTCTGCCGGAATCGTCTGAGGCGGCGCCGCGGTTCGTAGGAGTCGTAGACGAATTCTTCGTGGCGAGGCTATCCCTCGTGAGCCATGCGAGGGGTGGCGGGCCTCGTTCCTCATTGACGGCTGTCTCGTGTTCGGACAGAAGGCTTTATCGCCCGGAGAGCGTCTAGAAGCTAGCTTACCGCACAGTTCGCAAGGAGCTATCCCTACAGGTATCATGATGTGCCTTCTGACAACTGAGTCTGGCATCAGCCATGGGTATATCCCCAGGCAGCTCTGCTGTTCAATACAAGGAGCTCGCCGAGAGACTGCTCGGTCCCCACTACGAGCGCGATGTCTCATTGCCCTTCTTTCGCAAAGCGCTGCGTACCTTGCGACCCCCTCGGACAGGTCCAGCCATTAGTCTTACACCCTCTCACGCAAGCACGCCCCCCTCGGATGCCTCTGCAACGGATGGCATTGCATCTATCGCTCTCGACCGAGTCATTCACGGACATTGGAACGAGGAGTCCGCAACGTTCGTTACGATCAAAGTGTCGCATACGCACTCTGGACGTGTCGACCTGTCGTTTATTGAGATGGTCGTTGCGAGCGATGAGAAGACGAGACCTGCACCCTGCCGTCTGGTCGCGTGGGGACCGGCTTTGCTTGTCAGCGCTTCCATGGCTGTCGACGAGTCTGGGGAACTGGCACCACGATTTCCAAGAGGATTGAAGAAACTGCTCCATCAGGGGGCTTATGTCGGGGCCGCGCACACCCGCCTCCATGCTAAGGCGAGCTCGGACCGGGTTCAATGGGTAGTGAAAGCGTGCAAAGGCTCTACGGGCATTCCCCCAACTCTGACGGTCGGCATCATCGTCGCTCACCGCGCCCAAGCCTCTCTGTCGCTCAAGGCAGAGCTGTTTGCTATGAGCCCACTCCGAGCCCTCCTGCTACCACGCCCAATCGTCACCCCCCTTATCGTCTCGGCTTCAGACTCGCAACGAACGGGCACGACCTGCCAGCGCTTGGAGTGCAACGGCACGACCTGCAGACAGCTGAATGGCTCACATTTCTCCGATGCCGGATGGCATAGGAGACTGGACGAAGACGAAGAGCTGGAGCTATATGGTCTGGTAGGGAGTCCTGCGGTATGTGTGAGTCTGAAACGTGTTTATGCAGAAGGGTAGACCGCTGATAAAGGATAGTGCTGGAGGGCGGAGGAAGAACGCTGAATGGCGCCGGACTAGGCTGTAGTGCTGGTCTGACGTGCGACTACTATGTACTCCTGCACGCGATCCGCTCCTTCGCGACCCAGTCATATATCACACATGACATCCCGGAGAATTGCTACGAGACGCCTCTCATGGGCCAGAAAGCTTTGTGCAGGAATCCAATTGCACGGAAGCCATTTTGGACACCACTCGCTCAGCTTGTCGACGGCAGACCCGTGACCTTTGCCCTAGCAATCAGGCGCGAGATGGGGGGCCATCAGCCTTCTCGTTGTAAAATCCTGGACAATACCGCCCCAACATCAAGAGAGTAAAAGCTTGCATGCCAAAGGAGGGGCTGTATTCCTGCGTTCTGTACAATGCCTATTATGCGTGGTGTACATGAGGTCGCAGAATGTGTTTGAGGCCTCGCTTACGCTTGGAGAGGGCAGCGCTTCTCGGGCTAAGACACAACATTCTCATCCCCTTCAGAGTCGCTCAAGCTACTGTCCACATCTATCGTCTGTAGTCGTTACTGTCCCTACGTACTCTACAGCTCTTAACATGCGTCTGCCGATGTTTCGCAAACGACGCGCTTCCCAGAAGACCACGGCATTGCCCGCTCGCGATTCGGCAGCCGCCAGACTAGCGGACCGCTCGCGGGCTGCTGCGGCAGGAGGAAAAGACGGTACCAGCCCGCAGACTGCAAGCGGGCTGCCGATCGAGCCTACCCAAGCGCCCAAGAGCACCATGAGCGTCCAGAAAGGTGAGCCAAAGTAGGACTCGATTATGATGTCTGAACTCCTAGGGCCAACGATCACCTACGAGTCCATCGCACCTCCTGCCTACCTTCCAATCCTCCAACTATGGATGTTGGAAGCTCGCTATGAACCACTGCCCGTCGACCACCCTTCAGTTGTCATGCTTTACTCGCAACCATCAGTGCATGGCCGGTCCGGCTACCTTGACTCCACACTCATTCTGCACAGGGTGATTCAAGGCACCTGGAACGGTCAAGGTGCCACCTTTATCAGCATGGAGGTACAGCACCCGCGTCATGCCCATCACAGCATGTCCTACATAGGGGTCAAAGTGCTGCCAGTCTCCGAGACAGCGCGAGAACCTATCATAGTAGCGCACGGGCCGCGACAAGTGGAAGCGGTGCCAATCACAGTCGACTTGGAAACTGGTGCCGAGGGTACCGCGGAAGTGCAGGGCGGTTTCCCTTCGGGTCTCGCAAGCCTTAGTGCTGCCTTATCGGCCAACCTCAAGCTCAAGACCCAATTGACCAGATGGCCGACCCTTTCGAGTGCTTTAACCATGAAGGGAAACAAGATGCGCTGCCAAGTCAATCGAGGGCTCATGGGTCACGGCATTCCCCCGCTCTTCTCTGTTGGGATTGTAGTCCTTCATCACGGAAACAAGTTCCGAGTCGAGGCCAAAGCGCATCCTGATGAAGCCTCACGCGTTTTCACTCCTCGGAGGAACGGATTAACGCCGCTCATCGTGGACCCCAACTTTGAGCGAAGCCCCGTGTTCCTATGCGATCGAGCTGGATGCGGACAAGAGTGTCGACGACTGGACTTCGACCATTTCTCGCAGGCCATGTGGCGACGTGAGCTCAACGGACAACAAGTACTGGGCTACGAAAATGTCGCAGTGAGTGATTGATGCACAAGCTTTGTATTGCTGCCAACAAGGGAGTGGGTCTGGGGTGGCGCACCCACAGGCGAGCGTGCCGAAGGCCGGGCAGCACCGGAGTCCTCCTCGACGAATCGGGCCAGTCAGGCGTTGACACCGACAACTGCGCCTGCACTGGCATCGGGTTCGGGTCAAGTTGTAGCATAGCTGACCAAGGTACTTGGTAGTTGGTATACGAGTACCATAGTGTAGACGTGACTCATGCAGACCTCGGCTAGGAACTACTGTAGCCGGGAGGGACCGATTCATAAGATTCATGAGTACTCTCGTTCTTCGTTTGACCTGACAACATGTCGGTAGCGTTCCTGCCTGCGCATCTTCCACTCCTGCCCTTAGCATCTCCACAGCTACTGTACCCTTTACTCACGATATCATCACAACTGTCCACAGCCCAGCTCGATCTCCTGCTAGACGCGGTCAAATCCAACTTGGGATCCCAACTCCCGGACAATGGAGCGTTTGTCGCTGTTGTGCCTGTGGTCGAGATCGAGCGGAGAGTCAATCGCTGGGCCACAGGTAAGTATTGTAGGGCTCTCCACCGATCCGCTCACATATGCAGCTGCGAGGATCAAGGCGATCCGGCAAATGGGAGATACGGAAAACTACGAGGTGGTGCTCGAGGGGATCGTGAGCCTCTATCGCACCGGTTTCGCAGGCTGATAGCAGGCTCGGGTAAGACTCCCCAGATCACTTCCGCCCGTCTTGTCTCTCCTGCCGCCTCTCCCATTGCACATTTCAAGCTACTCGCTGCCGATCCCTACATACCCATCGACCGATGTGAAGGATATTCAAACGCTTGCTCGTGCTCTGCTGCCGGCGGAAGTCCACTCGAAGCTCCAGGCTATACACCCGGGATTACTCGCGGATCTCCTGGTCACCGTTCTGGATGTAGATTGGGCGATCCGGGTTGATTTGTTGGGTACACCAGACGTCTCAGAGCGCTGTCACAAAGTCCACACTGTTCTCTCGGAAACGATGTCGAAGAGGGGTCTCGACCCGCCTCGCTCGACAAGGCGGCAGACCGAACGTACAAGTCCTCCCTCAAGTGCAATGGTCCATCGGCCTACGGCAAAAGCCCCGGCTCCGCATCCAAATGGCATGTCGGAGGACCTGCTGCCAGTTCAGCAGACGTACGAACGTCGTAGGCCAGAGCTTTCCGACTCTGCTGCCCAAGCAATTGAACGGGAGCTCAAGCGTCTCATGCGTATTCCCCCTCAGTCGGCTGAATACGGCGTGGCCAGGACGTATGTCGAGTGGCTTCTCGCATTACCATGGAAGAAGACCACAGAGATCTCAGCAGGATTGGACTTGATCAATGCGCGCAAAGTCCTTGACGATGACCACGAAGGGCTGGACGGAGTAAAACGTCGGATAGTCGAGTACCTCGCCGTGTATCAACTCAAAAGACGGCTATTCAACGAACAGCTCAAGCAAGATGCTGCAGCGGTTGAAGAGAAGGGAACTTCTGCTCAACGAGAGGCAGGTGCAGCGTTCGATGCCAACACAGCCGGAGAACTTCTCGAATTACTCCCACATGACGAGCGGCAGGTGCTTGAGACTGCGAGCTCGAGCGATGGGCAATCAGGCGGTGACCAACCGCCGAACGACGTATATCGTGACAGAGGACCAATTCTATTGCTGGTTGGGCCACCTGGGGTTGGCAAAACGTCGGTAGCACTCCGGTGAATCTTGCAATCGCTGAGAACTCAGGTCTGTAGCTCGATCGCTAGCCAATATGCTTGGTCGTAGGTTCCACCGCATATCCTTGGGAGGCGTTCGGGACGAAGCCGAGATACGCGGGCACAGACGGACGTATGTAGGGGCTCTGCCCGGATTGCTCGTCCAAGGCATGAGAAAAGTCGGGGTGGCGAATCCCCTCATTCTCCGTAGGTATCTACTTGTCGGTGGAAGGCCATAGGGCTGATCTGCCTTAGTCGATGAGCTGGACAAGGGTGAGGTCTAGACAGGTTATAACAAAGCAAGATAGCTGAGGGACAGTCGGTTCTCAATCTTTCCATGGAGACCCTTCCGCCGCTCTGCTGGAAACCCTCGATCCGGCTCAAAATTGGTCCTTCCACGACCAGTAAGACTGACTTTGCGGTTTAGGCAATAGTCTGATGATCAGCTACCTCGGCGACGTTCCCATTGATCTTAGCCAGTGCATGTTTGTTGCAACAGCAAACAGTCTCGAAACGATCTCGGCGCCATTGCTCGATAGATGTGAAGTCATCGAGTGTTCCGGCTATGTTACCGAGGAGAAGATGCGTATAGCTAGACGTTTCTTGCTACCTCGACAGATCGAAGACAATGGTCTTGCCGGAGTAGGCGTGTCGCTTGGAGATGATGCCCTGCACAAAGTCGTCACTGAATATACCCGAGAGGTGGGTGCTGCCTCCGACCTGAAGTGTCGTTACTGAGTGCAGGCTGGTGTGCGTTCATTGGAGCGCGAACTAGGCAAAGTCTGCCGTTCAAAGGCAGTGGAATTCTCGAACGCGAGAGAGACACCCGTCCAGACCTACATGCCAGAGGTTTCTGTGCAAGACGTGGACGCCATTCTAGGTGTTCCCAAGTACGACCAAGATGTGCGATCGGAGCAGCACCGCCCGGGAGTGGTCACGTTAGTCAGCTTGTCCAAAGATGATCTTGTCTCACCTTTCCAGAGGTCTTGCGTGGCACGGATCGGGACAGGGAGGTATCATGCTCATAGAGACTACCCTGTCGGCCGGCAAAGGTGTCATGTCTCTCACCGGTAGTCTCGGCGACGTTATCCGCGAGTCGGCCGAGGTCGCATTGACTTGGGTTAGAAGCAACGCAGATTCCCTCGGCGTCGCTGCCAAACACGGGGGTGATCTGCTGCAGGACCTTAACCTCCATGTCAGTCTTATCCACCCCCTCATTGATTCGTCTGAAGTGACAGATCCACCTACCAGCAGGGGCTGTACGCAAAGACGGCCCAAGTGCAGGCATCGGTCTAGCTGTCGCCATCATCAGCCTGCTGTCCGGGAGATCAGTGCCATCTGACACTGCGATGACGGGGGAGATCACTTTACGGGGAGCGGTGTCAGTACCAACGTCGTGGTCCCGAAAATACATCTGATAGACAGGACTCCCGTAGGGGGTATCAAGGAGAAGGTCTTAGGGGCTCATCGGGCAGGCATACGAAGGTTTGTGATGTTTTGTCTACTTCGAAAGATCCTTACAGCTGCAGGATTATTTTGCCGAAGCGCAATCTCAAGGACGTCATGGCCGATCTGCCCAACAGTGTCAAGGAAGAGATGGAATTTGCATTTGTAGGAAGTATCGAAGAGGCGATAGAGGAGATATGGAAAGGGGAAGTTGTAGCCCTTCACCACAAGAACGGGAAGCTGGCGGCGAGGCTGTAATCCCGTCATTTGCAGGGAGTGATTGTATGTATATGCTTCTGTGAGGACTCATCACTGCCGTATGGGCGCTATGCGGCTGATGACTACCTCTTTATGAACTATGGCTGTCCGTCATCGTCCGGCCAGTCCGGAGCAGACATGTCGGAGTATGTCGGGCTGGCGGATCCATAGTCTGTGGACGTTCCAGACATCGTAGCATCTTCTCCAGCCTCACCCGAGTCACTGTAATCAGGCTCATTCGTGTTGTACTCTGAGCCTGGACTGCCCGGCTCCGACTGGGCGGGTGAGACCTCCGTCGCGGGCGTATGGGTGGTCTTGGTGTCCCCCCCGCCTCTACCTGCCGGAGAGTGGGAGGAAGACGACGCCGAGCTCCCATCTTGTTCGTCATTAGTAGGCGCCGCCTCCGGGGTAGCCGCGCTGGCGGGCGTCAGCGTTGCCTGGGAAGAATTAGGCTGCAAGGTGCTGCCTGGCCGAGCGGTGGTCGGCTGGGTGGAAGTGCCGGTATTCGTATTATTGTCAGACGTGGTGATGAAGCTCTAAGAGTGTCCGGGATGAGTTGTGTCTTTGCCTTGAAGCTACGTTTGTTGCTCCTCCTACTGCCCTGTGCAGGGCTTTTATACTGTGAGAAGGGGCAATGGGTACGCTTCAGATAGACGTTGAAGTCGCCGATATGGTCGGAGCAACGCACGGATCGAAGACCGCTGGATTCTTCGCCGAATGGCCGAATCCAATCGCAGTCGAAACTACTGCTCAAACAGCGCCCTCCCATCTCCTCGACCTGATTGTGTCGTCCGTGGCGGGGTATGCAACGAAGCGTATACGCTTCGCCATAGCGATCGCCATCGAGAATCGAGACATTTTCCGCTCATTAGTCTACCGCCGTAAAAGGATCGTCAAGCGACGACATCAGCGCCTCCCCGCACCCAAAGTCAGCATCACCTCCGACTCTCAGATGTTAAAAAGACTATGGCTACATGTCTGGACGACCTGATCGTCATGACGGAGTCGTCATATACTATAGAAATTGTTTGGCGATTCGCCTCAAGCTCCGCCCACGGCCTTTGTCGCTCGGCCCTTCTTCTCGCTGGCGAGCGTCTGAGCAAACTTGCTTCGCTCACGAAACCACTGTCCCTTGAAATAGAAGACAAAGATGGGAATCGTCAGTAGACCCGCGAGGATGGCAAGGATGGTAGAAGGCCATTCGAGGTGTAGGCGATATGACTCTCCGCCAACATTCGAATAGACTGTGAGTCAGGTTGATACCCAGACGATGGGCCTTTGGCCACTCACACGGGGTGGAATACATGGCTGCGATGCCCGCCAAGAAGTCTCGCGCAAGACCGTTCCCTCCAGTGGCGGACGCCGAGTACGGGCCGTACGCAGCAATCATGTAGTCGATGGTGGACATGTAGATCGAATACTGTCTCGTCAGCTCTAACGCAATTGACTGCGAACACGGACATTGGCTATGCCAACCATAGCTGAGAAGATCATCGGGGCGATCCAATGGACGTGCGGTGGACCAAGGGACGTCCATGCGAAGCCGAACAAACCGATGCATTCGAGCGGCGCAGCTGCCAATAAGCACTCAGCGCGGGGTTCCCAAAAGGGATTCACTCCAAAGCAGGAACCATAGGCGATACTCCGGAGGAGTACCCTCAGGATCTGTGGCAAGGCGCTTCCTCTGCTTCACCAGAGGTGGTATGTAGATCGCCCAAGCGATGAAATATCCGACGGCGATCCTGATCCTGTCAGCGGCCCCAACGCGCAAGTGACCGTCGCGACGCACGGGACGAAGGCCAAAGCCATCTGCTCGGTCGTGAAGCCCCACTGTTTGTATACTGGCGTGAACGCCTCGAGGAAGGTGAAGATCAGAGCGTCTGAAAATCCGGACAGGAGCGAGCAGAACAGCACGATGGGCTCTCGGACGAACATCTCGAACGGGCGGATCCATGTCGTTAAAATTCCGCGAACAGTGAAGCGGTTCTTCTTGAGCTCGTTGGGCCCATACACGTTTGAATGCCCGTTTTTCCGCATCAGGCGTGCTTCGCGATCCAGCAGAACGGAAGCTCGTGTCTCAGGAACAAGGCAGAGGTGGAGCAGCTGCACGAAACCCCCAAAGCTGAGCTGCGTCCAGCAGATCCATCCCCTTTCTCTTAGCGAGAACGCCCAGTGCGTTAGAGACCACTGACCAGCTCAAGTTGGCTTGTATGAACGGTCCCACGAGTGGCCCGATCACACTTCCAAAGACCGAGGAGAAGACGACAAATGCGACGGCATACTGCTGCTCGTTCGCCTCCCACATGTCCGCCACTGCGCATCAGGAATACTCTTTTTTGGAGCCGTACACAGTACTCACCCATTCCTAGGGTGACAGAGCCACCAGCAGAGGAGAGACCGCCTAGAGCTCGAGCCGCGACTACCGTGCCGAAGTTTGGTGCAAGTGCAGCAAGGATTTGCCAAACTGCATGGGTCAGCAAAATTCCGGTTCCGTGCGTACGCGACACAAACCGTTTACCATCCCGAGGGAGGCTTGCAAGATGGGCCATCTTCCTAGTTCCTCACTCCACGGGGCCCAGAGCTCACAACCGAACGCGTAACAGATCAGGAAAACCATCTGGCCGACGCGGGCGGTTTGCTCAGAGATGCTGAACTTGTCCGTCAAGAAGTCGACTCCGTTGGCATAGACCGCGGCGTTGAAGTTCATCGAGCACCTTGGCCTCAGCTCATATACCGCGTGTTACAATCGCAGGAAATTCCTCACTGCACGATGAAGATAACACTTAGAATGCGCCATTTCTTATCAGTCGGGAAACCAAAGCCCAGCTTGTCGTAGACTTCCTCCTCTTGCAATTCGTGTTTGCCGTCATCCCGGTCCCCTCTTTTGGCTGCCTGAGCCTTCTGCCGCTGCTTCTCGTTCATGGGCGATGAGTCATGTTGGACGATGGCCTGCGTGGTGCTCTTACGATCCCCGTTTTTGTCTTTTGCAGCAGGGATGGCAGTCGGTTCCGGTCCGACGACGGTGTCGGTCGAGTTGACCGAGTCGAATGAGTTGGGCATGGCGCCCAATGATCCTGCTTTACAAGTTGAGTGTTGTGTACACTGTCAAAGAGTCAGACGACCATTCACCCCCACGGGTGACGATCGACAAGTAACGTATTGAATGTGGGGTGGGAGATCCGTTTTCAGATGTCATCTTGGGTCACAGGTATGGCCAAGACGTCAGAGGCCGAAAATAGGTGGTGGTCCTGCCTGTCATGCTTAGTTTCCTGCCGCTCCCTAGATCGCCCCTTGACTAGCTCTGGTCTCTCTAACGGGGCAACATCTGGACTGGAACGCATAAGTCTGGCAAGCGATAACGAAATTCCTGCGAGAGACGTGGTTTCGGCCTGACGTCATGAGGTTCAGGGGGATGTCACCTACATTCCGGCGCGAGACCTTGGACAGGCTCGGTACAGGAGACAGAATCGGCTGAAATGGGGCATCATTGCTAGGCGCAGGATGCAAAATCACGGCAGTAGCGACCGGGGGGTGCTGTGCAAGCAGAAAACAGCGTTATGAAGATGCAGAGGCACGGCCCAGACACTTCCACCTGTCCGGGCATAGCGGGGCTAGGCGACACATGATGCACGACCTTATGTACCGACAGCAGAAGAGCTGTCGCATGCGGGAGAGGCCTCGCAATGAGAACCTTTTCCAAATTGCTACCACGATGCTCGAACAGTCATCAGAGACGCGACAAGCATGACGTGGAGTTATTGCCACGTGGCTGGTCTTGGTCGTATCAGGTGTCTCAACGCGAAGTCTCAATGTGTGCTCTTTGTGATCCTTCCTCTCTGCATTGCTCGCTGGAACCGTTCAGTCGCCCCTTCTCTCGTCCCCTCTCGGCGCAATTCGATCATAATGTCGTCCTCGGACTGGTGGACCTCATCGACCCCTTCCTCATCTTTCCACACTCCCGGTCGGAACACCGCTGCCCAGCTCGGCTCGTCCAGCTCAGCGTTTTCGCCCAGCACCTCCCGTGCGCGGTTCGCAGGCGACGAGCTCGACCCCGAAGACGCCAAAATGGCCGACGGGATCAAGTTCCTCCCCACATTTGCGTCGAGCCCAGCGGGAAAGCTGGCATTCGGATCTGGGAACACACCGCAGAGCCCGCCCGGCGGCATGGCCAGTGTAGGCAGTGTCAGTCGGCGCAGTCCCACTGCCCGCTTCACAGATGGATCGTGAGTCCCACAAAAGTCGGAACAGAAGATCGGCTGACAGCAGATCTCCCAGAAACGCCCCTACGCCAGGGACGATGATGCCACGCCGGTCGCTCCCTGCTCCCATTGTCGACGAGGAGATGCCGCCCACGACATCGTGGAGAGACGCGGCAGATACGCCGACCCGCACGATCGTCCAGAGCCCTCCTTCGTGAGATTTCTGCGACCCTGGTTGGAAACAAGCTGACGCGCAGACTGCCCACCCCGCCCGCCCTTACTCCTTCCAGCACAACCACCACATTGAACATCTTCGGCCCCCCTCCGGCGGTACTGCCAGACCTACAGCCCTACCTCGCGAGCATTGGAGACATCTTGTCTTATACCGCTGGACCGGAAGGAAGCAATTGGTGGACAGTCACCTATGCTTCCCCCACGTCTGCAGCATACTGTCTTCGGCGACACGGCGAGCTCATTCAGGGTCGATGGATTCTGGGCGTGACCGTAGCCTCATCTGCTACCTCTGGCAGCAGTCCTTCCGCCTCAGGATCTGGCCTCGGCGGCGCCAACGGTGGGACTGCAGGCGGCATCAACTCTGGCAGGTGGGAATTTGCTCCTCCTCCCAGATCCGCAGATATGATTAGTGATCAGTCTGGTGCTGGTACGCCCCTGCGGCCGAGGGAGGGTAACGCACTGAGGAGCAAAACCCCAATCCAGGTCAAGAAAGAGGACTATGCGTGGGAAGAGCAGCAGGGGGATGGCGGCGTCATGGGCAAGGTGGCAGATTGGCTTGTCAGTCCTCATCAAATCTGTATGCGACCTGACCTGACCGGCAGTTTGGGCGATAGACTCGCATCATCGTCCTTTCACGCTAATGAACGTGATGCATGACATAACATGTCGAATGTTGGTCATAAAGCGTCTGCGTCGAGCTACATGGGATCGCGATTACCCGCAAGTAGAAGAGCGATTGATGGCTCGTCATCGTCTTTCGAGGTACCGCCAAGACTGGCATGCAGGTAGGATATGAGGAGGAAGAACGCCTAGATGCTCAGTATGCTAACGAGTCGTCATGATGGAGTTTTGTGGGATGTCTGGTGCTTCTTGTGCTGTGCGAATGCTGATGCAGATGCTGACATGATTAAACTTGTGCGAATCTTGGGGAGGAGAGTCTGGGTGCTGTGTGCGGGGGACAGGAGACGAGGTAGTGGGACGAAGGATTCTGTTGGTAAGCTTTCGGGGGTAGAACGTCAGTGCATGCACTCACACCAGCGGGCGGGAGTCTGCCAGATCTCGCGGGCATCCCCCTCGGCCACGGACAAGGACATCGACTTGGATAAGACCGAGCTCTTGCTAACCTCGTCGGATGCCTTGCTTTTGACGGTCAGAGGCTGTTCGCCACTGTCGCCACTACCACTCGAACCGAGGCTGCTCGTCCGGGTCGTGTGGCGAGAGTTCGCAGGTGCAAATTGAGCGAGTGCAGACGCAGCGCGCTGCAACCCCGAGCGTTGAGGATACGGGACGAATTCTTTAGACTGGGCGTTGAGCTGAGTGAGGCCGGCATAACCCATTGTGGCGCTTGAAGCATCGGTGAGACCTTGCGTCGCGCCAAAGGGATCGAAGGCAGGGATGTCCTGCACTCCTTGGTATTCGGGCGGGGTGATTGTCGAAAGCTGATGCTTGAGCAGATGATGCTGAGACAAGGGTCGTGTCACGATCTTTCGACCGCCAAGAGCCATACCATTGGCAGTGAGAAGGGCCATGGCCGAAATTTGTTGCTCAAATTGGACCAAAACTTGGAGATTCTCAGCCGGAGCCGGCAGGATGGTCGCTCGAACGACCGTTCCAAAATGCGAGAAAATCTCGCGGATGTAGCTTTCGTTTGGAAAGTAGACGGAATCCTGCGGTTAAGCAAGCTTGACAAGTCTGACATTGCACTGACCAGGTTCTCGACGATGACCGAGCACTCCACAGCAGGCTCGCGACGCATGGGAGTGCTTGGCGGATGAACGACTCGATTGGACATCGACCCGAACGGACTGGTCGCGAAATGCTTAGCCTCTCGCTGCACCAGGGCCCACGAGACGTCGATTTTGTAACCACTGTATGTCAACATTTGCCAGGGTCCCGGTTAAATCGCTGACTCGACGAGTCGACCGTGCATCCCCGTCATCGCAGCAGTGGCTTCGGCATGCGTCGACATGAGCACAAAACCCCTGGTGGTCAGAGTCTCGATGTGATGCACTCAGCTCCACGTCGCACCTCCGCCTGCCGAGGCCATCGAGCTGAGAGAGTAGCGAAGAATGCTCGACCGTGCCGTACGACGCAAACAAGGACTTGAACTGCAGTCTGCATTTAGCTGAATTCATCGCTTGCACTCACTGAGTAAGGTCCAGAGGCAAGCCCATGACGTAAAGATTCCTGGGCGGCGGGACTGCATGCGCAAGAGGCTGAGCGATTCGACTTTCTGAGCTTCGAGAGCCGCGGTCGACTGGGGTCCCGTATATTGGAGTGGTAGGGTAATTTGGTGAAGGCGGAGAAGCAGGAGCATTAATAGGTTCAGCAGTTGCTGCGTTTCCGGGTGCCCGGGTGAGTATGCTGTCGTCAGGCCCATTCGCTTGTGCAAACAAGGTCTGGATACAGAAGAAGCGGACCATAGAGACTAGGTACGCCGACGGGCAGGACAATTACTCACATTCCGGTCTCTGACAAGGTCTGACGCAGACGCAAACAATACTGAACGTCTTGCTCGCTGGCGAGGAATACCTGGGCCCACTGCAGTTCGGAATCTTCGGGATTGGGATGGCAAGTGATACTGAGAACATTCACTGAAGCATGATCAACTCGCTCGTGTAACCCAGCTCAGGGCGAGATGGTCAAGCTCACCTCCGTTGGACAAGAAGCTCTTCAAGTTGTCGATGGTTACTAGAAGTCAGCGCCGGGTCCGCCCACCAGTCTGAGCACTGTGGGGTGACGCGGAACGATGACAAAGAAAAGACGGGCCAGGAGGGAGAAACGGCAGAGCAACGGCATGAAGGCATGAAGTAGGCTCACTGGTCTTGTGCAAGCCGTACAAGCGGATCTCGCTATTCGTCGCCCCTGGCCGAAGGGCGGAAGGCGTCCGAAGACGGGACTGCGAGGAGGAGCGGGACAGCTCCATGGCGCTGACCTAGATGACAGAGGGCAGACGCTACCGCAGAGAGAAGGTGCTGGTCTGGGGTAAATTGTAGTGCAATATGCAAGCTATGAATGGGTAATGAGCGATGTGAGGCGATGAAAGAGTAGGTGAGAGGTGATGAGGTGGATGTGAGATTAAAAGTCAGGCGCGAGATCATATATGGACTGGGCGGCAACTCATATAAGCGAGAGGTCCGAGCGTAATTGACTAGCCCGAGCTCAGCCTTTCCTTTGTCACCATATCACCATCTGTGCTGCGAGCTTGCTCACGCCCTTGCCCCAGCAGCCGGCGACGGCTGGTAGTGCTCGACGGGCTTCGCGAGAAGAGTCAGGCCAAGGGTCAATGGGCACCATGCCATCGCCCATTGCTGTACCCAAATATCCCGAGGTCATCCTGGTCCCTCGTCTCGCAGATCCGCCGCCAACGACACTCAAGCTACTCGAGCGGATGAGCAAAGACTTTCTACAAGCCGACGAAACCTTCTCTGTCACCTATTCTCCAGTGCTTTGCCCCGAAGGCAAGAACTATCTCTTCACCCTCAAGCCGTACTGGTGGGAGGTCGCGCCTGGCGAGTGGGGCAAGTTCTTCCTGCAGTCATGCTCATCGCACCAGTGTTGACCGTCAGAGCATCGTGATGGCCGCAGAAATCCATGTAAGCAGCCGGCAAGCGCAAGGAACGCAGCTCAACTCCAGATTGTGATGCTCCTGAAGGCCAACGACAACTTCAATCGGCTTGCAAGACCATCTACACCCTCTCGCTTGCAGTTGCGCATCTCCCGGAGCTTCGAAGCGCATGTATGGCCAGAGCTATCAAACTTCTTCGAGTCTTCTTCATTAACCCTGGTACCAGGTGAGCCGAATCGCGGGATCCGTTCAGCTCGCTCACGCATAGAATGCTACCCGAAGTGCTCTACGCTCAGTGCAATCCCTCCGAACAGCCTTTGCGAGGTGATCAGGCCTTTGTCGTAGCTGTCAGTGCTCTCTGTGTTACATCGATGCTAGCTGATGTGCAGTGCCGCTATCTACTGCTTGTCTCTCGCGCTCTATCCTGGCTCACTCTGCCTTACATCGTGGACCAACGCATGAAGGACTGGTTCAAAGCCCACCTCCACTTTATGGCGACTTCAGAGCAGGGGGCGAAAGCCCGAACGTACGGCAACAATATCACTATCTGGTATCACGCACTCGTCGCCAATCATCTCTTCTTCGTAGATCCGGCTGAGGCTGTCGTGTATACTCGCGACAGCCTGCGCGAGCTCAGATCTCGATATCCTCAGCCCGCCGACTTCTTCGCTCGGGAGCTGAGCAGGACTCGACCGCGGCATTACGTGCTCTTCACGCTTGAGCCCATGTTCTTGCTCGTCTCCACCCTTGCGAGTGCTTCGTTACTTTCAGGCATTCCAGGATCTGCCCTTTCCTACCTTGCGGAACTCGTGCAGTTTGCCCAGAGTGTACCGGGCTCGGACATCGAGCTCAATGTGGACAATGATGAGCGATACCACCTCAAATTGGCATGGTTCACGGGGATGCTCGATCGAATGCGAGACAAGAACAGCAATAAGCCATCCGAACCTGATGGAAGGGGATGGACCGGGGGTTGGAACCAGTTTGCCCGTCTTTTGTATGGCTTCACATGACCGGATGTGAGAGGAAGAACGAAGCTTGTAGCCCTAGATATGCATACAAACAGTTGTCTATAAAAGGAAAGTCTCGTCGTCGCCGATTGGTATTGCAGGCAAAGGGCTCGGTTTGCCCAGAGAAGGTCGAGTCCGGGTCGAAGGGCCACCAACTCTGTGCCTGCTCGATGAAATCCGGCTCGTCACAGCGAAGTCGGGCAAATTGTCTGGCGGCATCCCGTCTTCAGGTGGTTGAGCACGCGGTTTATAGATCAAGACGATGATGAGGCCGACAATGCACAGGATCAGGAAGAGAATGCATTTCCGTCGTCCGGTGTTAGCTTGATATCTGCTGTAAGCAAAGCTCGGGAAGTGGAAGGTGGTATACACACCTTTGAGCGATTTTGAGTTCTTCCACAGCCCCCTTGAGCTCCCTGGCAGTGGTCTGAACATTGTACTCCACACTGTCCAGCACCGTTCCCTGTTCGACGACTAGATTGCCGAGATCTCGAAACAGGTCGGCAAGTTCAGAGATGGAAGACGCGATCTGGGTGATCTCTTTCGTGCGTTCTTCAAGGTTCACGTCGACCGCTACTTCTGACTGTGACTGAAGCTGCGTCTTGCTCTTCTCGTCAGCAAGCCAGTAGAAGCGGGTTCTTTCTGAAACCCACCGCCTCCTCATCCTCCTCTAGTTCGTCGAATCCCTCGGACCCATGCAAAGTCAAAGCGCCGCTGGCCACGAGAAGATCTTTGTTCTTGATTGCATGCCCTTGTAGCTCTGTGGTATAAGCATGTCATGACATGCTGGCCTATTGAGGAACTCACTCTGCATATACACCCTTTGCTTCTTCCGGAACTGTCCTGAAGCATCTTGGACCTTCTGCGCCAGACCCCTCTGAACGTTCTTCGCCGTCAAGAGCTCAACCCTCGTCGCCCCTCTTCCTGGGGCGATGCCACCTATCAAGGATGAACATTTCCGAAAGTCCTTCATCGTAAGCGGGACCCAATGACCTTCCGCACATCGCTTTACCCGAGTTATGTCGGTTGTCTGGCGCTCTATTTCCCGTTCTTCGGCGCTGCGGTCGGTGAAGCCAGGCAGCACATGCTTAGCATGTAGTTTGTCGAGAGCGGCAACTATAAGTGAGTATCCAGTACCAATGGTCCCGTTCCAGTGCGCAGCTCACTCTTTGGCTTGACACGGGACAAGATCTCCTCAACCTCTTCTGAGATGTCCACCCTAAACTGTAAGCTACACGGGCAGCAGGGGGGCCTGCTCACCATCTCGGGGGCAGTCCTACCCTCCCATCTTGTGCTCCTATCAGACCCTCCTCCTCATCTGCCACGTCTAGGGTATCACCGTACTGTCGCCCCTTCCCCTTCCTGCTTGACAGCGGTATCGACGAGTCCCGGATGGACAGATAGAACAACGTTCGAGAGCGCGTCAGAGGCTCAACAGCACCATTCTTTGGCGGCGTGTTCAGTGCTCTCGGGGTGAATGCTGAGCTCGAGGATGCCGGGGACGAGGGATATGCGTAGGACATGGCATCCTGAGGAATGAGTGGTGAATATGAGCGTGTCTAGTTGAAGGGCGTCGGACACGCTTCGGCCCCGCATGAGAGCGGAATCAATTCCACGTGATGATGACGAGATCGTCTACGGACGACGACCAAGAGCTTGCGCGGTGTGTCTCGTTCGTGACTGTTCTCACTGCGACTACTCGATCGTTCACCAGTCGCCGCGCAACAGCCAGAGACGTTGCCAGACCGATAATACCCCTAATCTATCGATCCGGGACCTCTCTGCACCGATTGCCGCCCCGTACACATCCTCGCCACCATGAATCACGGGTACGATGACGACGATGGTCAGTCCGGCTGGCGCGACTGGAGGCGATAGCTGATGATGGCAGAGGAATACAACTTTCCCCCTCCCATTGTGCCTCGTGGTCCGGGGGGCATCCTCGCTCAGCTTATGGGGGGATTCGGGGGTCAACCTGGATTTGGAGGGTTTGGAATGGCCCCTCCTCCCGAGTAGGCAAAGCCCTTTACGTTCGTGACGAGGCTTAAGGTGCTTTAGAGCTTTTGACGACTATTTCAAGGCGTACTCGGTCGCCGTGATGTCGGGCAAGGAGCGGGCAGAGCTGATGTATGGGGGCAAAAGTGAGTCATCATGCTTGATGCTCCAACGGGCCTGACAGGCCAGTCGTAATGCCGCCTTCGGCCCTTGCAAAGCTGTGTGAGTCGCCGCCCTCAATCTCCTGCGCAAGTAGTCTGATGTAATGCAGCGGCTCTCGACATTCCTGGACCTTGGACGTTTCAGCTGCGAAACCCTCGCAACCCATCTCAGTATCGCACGCACGCCGGTGTACTCGAATTCATCGCGGACGAGGGGAATGTCCATCTCCCGGCCTGGGTGAGCTCTTTTCAGGGCAATTGTAGAATACAACTGACGATCTCCAGATGATGAAGACGCTGAATTTGGAGGAAGGCGACCCCATCCGCTTGACAGGCGCAAAGCTTCCAAAGGGCAAGCTGGTCAAGCTGCAGGCGCAAAGTACAGACTTTCTCCAAGTGTCAGATCCGCGTGCAGTGTGCGTTGACCCTGAGTTGGTGAATACAGCTGATCATCAGTCTCGAATCCGCCTTGCGATTCTACTCCACCCTGACCAAGAACGATATGATCGAGGTGACCTACAACTCAATCACATTCGAGTTCCTCGTGATGGATACTCAACCCGAAGGAGCAGGGATATCAGTGATCGATACGGACTTGGAGGTCGACTTTGCAACTCCGAAAGGCTATGTCGAGCCAGCAAGAGCAGCGCCAGTCCCCATTCCCACGATGGCGGAGAAGTTGAAGATCGACTTGAACAACACTCAATCAGCTGGAAGTAGTCGACCTGGAAGCTCTCTCGGCGCCAGGACGGGCGGCAGCGGAGACTCGACCCCGCTTGAGAGCTTCACAGGTGTTGGGCAAAGTGTCAGCGGCAAGAGGATCAAGGGCAAGGGTCTGGCAAAGAAGATCGAGATCGTTGATTCCAGTTCAAAGATCAACCGTGCAGAGTGAGCATGATCGCTGATCAGGTACAGCTTGAGGTGCTAATCAGTAGCGGCCCGAGGATCATCACTCCTGAGTCTCTGAATGACGCCGATCGCAAAGTGCCAGCTGCCCTTGTCTTGCCCGCTGGGAAGTTCTTCTTCGGCTACAAATACACTCCCTACGACCCGACCAAAGCGCCAAAGCCGAAACTTACCGATGACACGCCTCAGCCATCACAGGCATTCCAAGGCGAGGGCAATAGCCTGGCGAACAAAGGCAAAGGCAAAGGCAAGGCGAGCAGCGTATCGGCGCCTGCGCCAACCGAGCCAGCTGGAGCGGGGGATGCGACGACTGACCCATGGGCCAAACTGGGGAGCGGAAACACATTGCGCCAGACCACCAATGCCAGATCCGCGCCCGTAGCACCCGCGGTGACGCCCACTCGCAATCCTGCGCCCGCCCCTCCCCCGCCTCAACAGCACGACATCATTGACGCCACGATGCTTGACGAGGATGATTTCTGGGAAGCAGAGGATGATGATGACGATGTCATCGAGATTGACTCGGATTAATCAGAGAGGATGGGAAGCATGAGAGGGAGAGACCTGACTTGACTCGCATATGGGCATCATTTGTGATACAATTCGCTGCATGTATCATTTCCGTTACAGGGCTCGGCCGCTCAGATGCTATAGATGCATGACATGAAGCTGCTCGATATAGTTGGCGCCTGACAATCTAGACAAACATAATGTCCATCCCCTCTCTCCCTAACTGCTCATTGGCTCGCAACGAGTCTCTCCTCGTACGCTGCCCACCCAGCTTTCCGGTACTCCTCTGCGACCTCCGCCTCCTTGCCTTTGGTCTTGTAGATCCCGCGACCAACAATGATCACGTCACACCCGCTATCGCGCACGACCTGCGCTGGCGTCCTGTACTGCTGCCCCATCGCATCACCGCCCACAGCCAGCTGCACGCCCGGCGTCAAGATCAGGTAGTCCTCACCCGGGTCGGCCGCCTCCCCCAGCGCGTCCACGCGGCTCATCGCGATGAAGCCGACGACAAAGTCCCTCCCTGCCGCACGGGCCATATCGACGGCCTGGCAGGTGTACCCGCCCGTGGCGAGGTTCCCGGCTGACGACATCTCGGCAAGGAGGAGCAGTCCGCGTCCGAGCGGCTGTCCGACGCTGGCGAGGCCGGAGATGATCCCTGGTCCTGGGAGGGGGTGGGCGTTGGTGAGGTGGGACCAGGAGGCGATGCGATGTGTCCCGGATGAGTACTGCAGCGAGACGGTGTTGCCTACCAAGTCAGTCAGCTACAGTCGCTCGGACCAGGAGGGGAAGGACTGACCGATATCGGCAAACTTGCGATCTTCAAAGATAATAAAGTCGAGCTCGTCCGCCAGGCGCCCGAGCTCAGCCGCAAACTCCAGCGTGAAGTCTTCGATAATATCGCAGTGTGTCTATACCCCCGTCAGCCCCTTCCTCATCGGTTTGGCGCCGCGGACACACCTTGACGCAACACACGCTCTTGCCGACCGCACGGACGATCTCCAGCACCTCCCGCGCGGTCGTCACGTCCACGCTGACCGACAGGTTGGACCGTTTCCGCTCCATCGTTTCGAGGAGCCGCCGTGCGGTCGGGTTGCTATGACGTGCCGCGCGCGCGGCGTACGTCTGGATCGTCGTGGGGTGGACGGGCATCGTGCGGGCGTGGGCGGGTGTGTGTGCGAGCAGCAGATGGCTCGATGATCGTAGATCGCGCCTGGCAAGTTACTCGAATGGGAGGTCTGAGGGAGGTAGATAGATACGGTAGTTACGGTGCTCGTACGGCTGAGCTGCGATGTCGGGGATGACGAGGGGCCGAGGGAGGTCGCTGGGGTCACAGAGACGGGTCCGAGCCGATCACGGCGTTCCTATGCGATTGCGTACGACGCACACCGGTTCCGCGGGCCGGGAGAGGGTCGTCCAAGGGTCACGCAACGAGTACACCCTCGGTGAGGAAACGCAAGGGAGGGGATAGGCGATCGGTCGGGTTGGGCCTCTAGTCGTCCGAAAGGATGGAGGATCGGTCCTGCGTTTCGGACTTGGTCACTGTACTTCGGGAATGTCCCACAGAAATGGGGCGCGGAAAACGTGAGCCGAAGACTATTCTACTGTGTGTGTGTATACGTGCGTGTGTGTGTGTGTTCTCGAAATTCTGGCCCGTCGTGTAGAGACGTCTCAAAGGGCTTCGCTTCCAGGCACCGACATCACAACCGTGGCACATGTCTTCCGTGGCACATGTCTCGCAGCGTGGGTCATGACAAACAGCGCTGCATTACAACATACAAAACCTATGCGTGACGTATGATGCTTGAGTCTAGCGTGTGCGATCTCCCGACCTCTACCAATCTCTCTTCAACCCAATGCCTATATCCACATCAGCATGTGGCACGTACGGGAATCGCCGAACCTGGTCACTCGATCACAAGCGGCTCTTCAGCTTACCTAGAGGTTTGTTGGCACCAGGGCTTGCGCCAAATTCCGCACTCTGCCTCGGCTGGCCTTGCGATACCAACGAGGTGGACGAGGGTGAGTCGTGCAGTGGACGCAGGGGTCGACGACCGGCGACCGGCTCCAGCTTGCGGATAAGTCATCAATCGTTGAATGACGCGGCAATACAGCTCACCCGCTTCTTGATCTCCCTCAGCGGTCGCGTGTTGGGTTTCCAATGCAAAATACCCTCTTTGAGATCCCTCAACTCGCCCGGGAACAGGTCCTTGATCTCGGGCGCGTCGACCAGGCCGCGCATGATCCAAGGTAGCTCAAAGTCATTGCGCCCTTCCCGTGCCGAAAAGTGCTCAACCGACAATGGCGGAAGTGATGCCGCAGGACCGACCAAGAAGAGGTAGTCGACGGCCAACGAGTAGCAAGCCAACTCCTCGTACGCAGCACTGTGTCCGATACCTTTGGTCAGCTCAGGCCATGGTAGCGCAAGACCACCGCCTCACCGGTCAGAGACCCCGCCGTTGCTTCGCTGAGATGCTCGATCAGCCTTTGATCGTCGATACCAGCATTCCGAAGCATGAAGGCGAAGCAAAGCAGATTGGTCATGAAGTCCTCGGCAGAATAGCTGGCGCCATCGACGAATAGAGCACGAAGCAGAAGGGGATGGCTCGCAGAGCTGTACGATGCTCCATAGATAGGAACCTGCAGACTCAGCTTGGAGTGTGGAATTCTCTGTTATATGACTCACGACTTGGTCGTTGAGGGATGCCAGGAGCAATACTCGCACCCCGTTCTCTAATACCATTGAAAGAGCTCGCTGATATGCCATGCTCACAGCGCTACTCGAATCTTGGAACTCGAAAAGCTCTTTTGCCGCCGGATTTTCAAACCACAGATAAGCCTGGCTGACCGAGCTCGTCGAGATCGAGTAGAATGGCCCCAGATGCACGCCGCACATTGCTAGCATGGCAATCTTTTGGTAGCCTCCGTCCGAGCCCATGATAGTCGCTTGATGACCGCTGCGTTTCCCGCGAGTCTCCTGAGGGACGACGCCGACCGGCCCAAAGCCCCATTCACAGCGAGCGACGGACTCGGCGTTGAGCGGGGTGCGAATATGACCCTGAGCGATCATACGCGATATGAGATGCGTGGTGACGATGCAGCCCTGAGAATGTGCAGCGAAGAAGATTGCATCAGCTCGGCGAAGGTCGTTGATCCATGCGGGATTGGAGAGATACGCTTTGTATAGCCTTAAAGTCAGCTGATTCTTGGGATCCAGATGCGAGCTGACTTGTCAACCCGGTGATCGATAGTTCCCTCGCCCTCGAGCGGCATAAGCGTGAGTCGGAACTCCTTCACACCCTTCTCCTCGAAGAATTGGCGAACGGCCTGGCCCATCATATTCGCGAACTTTGTGGATGTCCCCGTAGGCTCGCCGATGACCCTCCTTTTTCAGCTTGGACGATTGTCTCCACACCCCACCCACGAGTTGAGCATTTTGGCAGGAAACCAGCCGTGCACGCCGACTACTACCACCCTAGTCACGTTCTTCCAGCCATCGTCAGGCGGAAGACCATCCAGGCCCAGACGTCTCGGCAGATCCGCACCAACGTGGCGGCCTTCTTTCTGACCTCGCGTTTCCTTCGGTGCCTCCGGAACTTTTGCCTCCTTTGGCGCTTCCTTGCTTGGCATCACGTAGCTACCCATCGCGCCAAGTGCTCGCCATGCCATGCCGGTTGTGGCTGCTGTAATTGTCGTCTCTGCCGGCCTTTCCGGTAGCAATGATCTGGGCGGTCGATCAAATGTGGTTCGGAAGTTCGGAATGACAAGATTAGCTTGAACGGATGGCGCTTGAGGTGGCGGTGGGAGTGCCGAAGAGGCGGCAGTCCTGCTGCTTCCGGGGGTGCGATCACCGTCGATGGACTTGGCCCTAGGCGAGGGAGGAATTGGCACCATGCTCGTGCCGGTATGTGCAGATGCATTTGACAAGCGCTTTTTGCGAACATCAAGGCCCTGAAAAGCCTTGTTTGCGACGACATTTTTACCCTTCGCCACCTCAGTCGGTCCTGTAGCGCCCTCCTTCGTTTGATCGATAGCCGTCGATTCAGCTGAGGCGGACGGTGGAAAGTCGGGATCGGAAGAGAAATCCATGACCTCCTCGTTAGGCTCTCGAGGACCCTTCTTCTCGAGAGAGGAAGCTGCGATCTTCTTTTGACCAGCAGAGAATGTCAGATAGTTGAACCAGCCCGACCCCCCGACGTTACTCGTGGCTTTCGATTCTGAGGTAATCGAGGTTAGCGACACTGGTTGACCGGCTGATGGGTCTGTCTGCGTGACCGGAACAGTATTGGCAAGTGCCGCCTCGGGTTCCGCTACTGGAGTTGGGACAGGCTTTTGATCTTCCGTTGGGCTCGTCGGTTCCACCACGTTTTGAGTCTGCGTTATCGGCATCATAGGTTTCGCAGGCTTTGTGGGAGGCACCACCAGGGAATAGAAGAATGAGCCCCAAGTGGAACTATTGCTTTGTTCGGTCTTCGGTTGGTCGATGCATGGACCGGCAACCACAGACTGTGCATTCTCGTCGGCTGTTGGAGGCAGTGCCGCTATCGAGTTCTGCTCAGTCGCCGGCGCTGTCGCTGACTGCAACTCGCCGATTGTGTTCGCAGGGGCTGTTGCAGCAACATAGTCTTTGTTCGGCGCAGGGGTCGCCCCTTTTGGCGTACTTGAACCAACACCAAGGTATGCTCCCCAGCTCTTGGGCTTGTCTGGGTCGACAGAGGTGGCAGTTGGTAGACGAAGGTCAGTAGACGCTGGTTTGAGCTCGGGTGCGGCCGTATCGGGAGCGGCGTTGACAGCGTTTGCCTGTTTCTGAAGAGGGAGATCACCTTGAGGTGATTGGGGATCTCGGGCGGAAGTTTGCGCTTTTTGAGCTGGATCCAGAGGTTCTATATTTGGTTGAGTGCACTTGAGTGATGATTCGGAAGGGACCGCTGGGGCTGCAGAGGGTCCGGTCGACGAAGACGTCTTCTCTCTCACGCCTCCCCACGCCCACCAGCCCTTATTCGGCGCAGGAGCGGGAACGAGCGGCACAGGTGGCTTGACGGGTTCGGTGGAGTCACTTGATATAAGGGCGTCTACAGACGCGGAGGACCTATCGGCAGTGCCCATCGATGGGTCTGCTGAGACTGCCGACGCACCCTGATCCGACTCGAGAGATGGAGGTTCTGGCAGGTTGACTACCGTCCGATCAACAGATTGTGCCGGGTCTCTAGTCGATGTCGTATCTGGCGGCCTGAGAGTAGAAGCGTCGATACCATCTGCCCTCCCCTTCCCCTTGTCTTTCGCCTTGGGGAAGGTCGGGCCAGGGCTGTTCCACCTCAGCCACGAGCTGGACGCTTTCGGATTCAGCCTCGCCTTGAGCGTCTCGCCCTCCGCCCCGCTGCTGTCCGAGATCCCCAGCAGTTCCCTGTCAGTCATTCCGCTGCCGCTGGACCGCAAAGTCGACGGCCCAGCCGCGCGACCCCGCAGCTCTTCTTCGTCCGCGGCCTCGATCTCCGGCTCCTCCATCACGCTCCTGCTCGGACTCGGTGTGCGCCGCCCGCTGAGCGTGCGGAATGTCCTGACAGTGGCGTTGGATCCCGTTCGGCTCCTCAAACCCATAGTCCGTCCGCCGAGGTCCCCATCGAGCTGCCTTGACAGGGCTTCTTCCGCGCCGGACGCAGTGCGCTGCGTACGGGTGGGCGGAAGAGGCGATGATGGGGCTGCCTGAGCGAAGACGAGAGAGATATGCGGGGTCGACGACTTGCGAGCGGAAGGCGTGCGGATGGAGCGAGGCAGACGCAGGGTCGTGGCGCGCGACGAGGTGGATGGCGAGGGCGAGGGCGGCACGCGGGGTGAGGCGAGTGCGGACGAGGATGAGCTCGCTCCATCACCCGCGGGCCGGGTTCGAGGTGGCGGCGCCATGGTAGTCACAATGCGTCAGACCGGCCGCTGACCTCTGCAGTGCGCTTATGACATGGTGCGTGATTTGGTGAGAGGGTGTAGCATATATAGGAAGCAAGATGAGATATTGGAACGAGGACAAAGCATGGTTGTCGCTTGTCGGACGTGTCGGTGAAATGGTGACCGGTGGCAAGCTGGCGTCACGTCATTCCTCGTGGCTCACTCGCTACTCGTGATCCGACACGTGTCGTCCACCCACGCGGTTCGTCCACCGTCATCGACATTGCCGCCGTCGACGTCAACGAGCAGAAGTCATGATGTATGCATGCTGGGGCTATGAGACTTCACACAGCTGTAGATGGGCCCGGTGTGCATGCCTGGTGCGGTTCTTGAGCCCCCCTGTTGCCTGTAGCTTGAGCAGCAGCTCTTCTCCTTCCCCTAGCCTCTGCTTCCCTTGCCTTCCGGTCCGCCAGTTCCTGAGCGTGAGTCTCTCGATGCTCCAGGTCATACAGCTGTCCCTGGGGGTGCGTGACCTTCCTCCTCTTCCCCCTAGCCACCTTGTCCAGCCTCTGAGTCTCTTGCAGGCCTGCCAGCTGGCGTTGCGTGAGACTGTGCTCGGCAATCTTGAGCTCAAGTCCCTTGAGCGCCTTCTCTGCAACCGCTTTGGGATCGACCTCGCTGCGACGCAGCTGCCGCGTGTAGGACCGAAGCGTGCGGATCGTTTGGGGAGTCTGCAGCTGGTTTTGGGCTGGTTGCGGCGGCGGGGTGACGGGTTGCTCGGGCTCGGCACCAATGATCGCAGGATCGAGCGGCCAGAGACCAGCCTTCCGCCACGCGCTGCGGATCTGCCGCGATGTAGCCGCCTCTTGCCAAGCCTCATGGAACCAGCCCCAGAACCGACCCTTTGGCGCGCTCTCGTTGCCTGTTGCCAGCCGATAGTCGTCAAGCCGCCGGAAGTAGGCAGCTTTGACGTGGTTGAAGAGATCGACGTCAAGAGGCTGAAAGCGGTCGGTGAGACAGGCCGGCAGGATGACGACAACGATGTTGCGATCCCAGCACGCCTCAAGGATGTCAACCTTGTCATGGATGTCGGCCCCGTCGAGGAACAGCAGTCGGCAACGGCCTGGCGGGACCCGGTCACGCGTCGCAGGATCGAAGCACTTCTCAACCCATTGCTTGGTAATGTAGCTGTTGCTCCAGCCCGAGTCTGTGACGGTCGCATGGCGTGGGACAGACGACGACGACGCCTCTGGGAACCACTGATCCTGCAGAGACTTGCCCTTGTAGATCACGAGCGGCGGGATGCAGGCGGCGTCGATCCCCACGGCCGCGACGACGGTGATGTGCTCCCCTCCAGTCCCGGAGCGGCCTGGAGCAGTCTGGGCGTTGTGGGGGAGGTCTGCGGGGCCGATGCGACGAACTTTGCGGGTATCAGACAGCGTGAAGTAGGTCTCGTCCATGTTGAAGATCCCCGCGGGCGTGTAGAGGTCAGAATCATACACTTCCTTCACCTGCAGGCGTCAGCGGGGCGTCTCAAGATCACAGGGCTGCTCACAAGGTTGTACCACGCCCATCTTGTCTCTGGGGTGTCCGCCTGCCGTCGTGAGAGCTCGTGATAGGTGTGATAGCGGCTGCAGAGACGGTCGGAATGTCGTCGCACGAACCGCCCGACCCAGTCTTTGTCGACGTGGCGATCTGCAAGCCTTTCTGCCAGGCTGCGGACATGGCGAGGTGTCAAGAGGGTGCCGCGGGACGCATAGTCGTTGATCTTGTCGATCAGGATGGTCTCCTGCAGGACAGAGAGGATGCGGTTCGGCGCCTTGTTGTCAGAGACGTGCCGTCCCATGACTTGATCGTTGAGCGTCATACGTGGCACGCCGTGCTCTCGGGCAACTTGTCGTATGCTCTTCTCGGGGCTGTTTGTGCACTCGCGGACTGCCTGCTGCATAGCGTTATGCATGGTGGAGATAGAGAGAGATGTAGCTATGAGAATAACGATGTTGACAGTGGACGAACCGCGTGGGTGGACGACACGTGTCGGATCACGAGTATTTATTGACGCAAGTATGCCCAGAGCGCACTATATACATCGATACAATAGCTACAAGACGAGCAGGAGTCTAACAAGCATCTCTGGCAACCATTCTATCCTCTATTCCGCCCACTGCTGTGCGCTAGTAGCGCATCTGTCGCTGGACCATGCGGCGCTGGTAGTCCGCCTCGCGCTCTTGGTTCATCATCATTCGCTCCTGCGCCCAGCTCGCGTCCCGCTCGACCAGATAGCCTTTGCGAGCGGCTTTGCGCTCGGCACGAAGAGCCTTGCGCTGCATCTTCATCTCCCGCTTGGCCTGCTTGTATTCGGCCTTGCTCATGCCGACCATGCTCGGTCCAGGACGCGGACCAGGGCCGGCGCCGGCGCCGGACGAGTCGGACGAGGACGAGCTGACGGAGCCACGGCGATTTTTGTGGTCTCTTCGGCCTTGAGGTGCACCATATGAGGGTCCAGCGGTGGGAGGCGCAGGGCGGTACTGCTGTTCGCTGTAAGACGGGCCTGCACCGGGCAGGGGCCCGAAGGCATCGTGCGTGCGAGGCTGAGAGGAGCCGGGGAACTCGTTGTACGCCGGAGGGGGAAGCTCGGCATTCTGAGAGTTAGCATTGGCAAGGCCCAGTCTGCGGGTGAGGCTCACGTATCGACTGGCGTCGCGATCCTGCTGTGCCTCATACTGCTTGGACTGGGGACCGTAATCTTCGCTCGTGTAATCTGATTTGCGATACGATTGTTCGTTCGCTTCGGCTGCGTAGTACTCGGATTCGGGCTGGACATGTGGTTGTGGGGTGCCGGGGATGTTGGCTGAGGAGCTGCCCTGCGACTAGTCAGTCACGAGGACATGGCTACAAGTGAGGACGTACAGGTGTGTGGTCGCCCTCTTTACCCTCTTTGCCCTCCTTGCGTTTCTGGTTGGCGTTCAGACCCTTGGTGACGAGACCATAGACCGCGCCAGGTCGCTTGACACGGCCCTTTCTGTCGTAGCGGACTTGGGGGCCATCGGGGTTGTTGAAGTCTTTGGTCGCCTGGACGCTCTGCTTGATGATCGTGACGCCAGCGCGAATCCCCGCTCCGATGAGCATGGCCGCCATGGTGTTAGAGGTCGATGTGATGAGAGGATGGGTATTGACGATGCGTTGGCCGAAGACCGAGGTACTCAATGTTCGAAAGGTGGATAGAAAGGCTGACGGTGAATGAGAAAGGTGGTATATATCTCTGTCGAGATTGTGATATGCATCGGCACCGCTTGCCCATGCACGCTAGCGATGACGCTTGTGAAGAGGGGTGATAGCAAGCTAGGTGTGCGAGGGTGGAACCGGTCTCGCTAGCGATCTGCCGGCGGAAGCTCCGACTCCGAACACTCGGGGCCACTGCCGCCCTGAAAACCGAGGTCGCACTATTCCTGGCGACCCTCGACCAACCGTCGGTCGCTGCGAGGCTTTGTCCGTGCATCGTCCGCCGCGTGCCACTGAGAGAATCGGGTGGGGAAGAGGACGTTGCGCATGGATCCGATACGCACGTCGAGCTCAAGTTGGTCGGGAAGGACAGACGAGGTGTGCTGTTGGTCGATTTGGGAGGTCTTGGGAGCGTGGCGGTCTCGATCAGGCGACTCGTGAAGGTGAAAACGGCTGAGGCGGTCGCTGGCGTCGGCTGCCCCTGTGGGTGTTGTAGGCTGCTTTATACGTGGAGGGGATGCAGACGTCGGCTCGAACGCCCAGAAGCTGCTCTGCGCTGGGTCAGAATGAAAACGGGGGCAAGAGTTGGTGAGACTTACGTCTGAAAGAATCAAGCCTTTCAATCGCCTGCCGCCCCATTTGGGCGTATTGGGCGCGTCTTTCTCGACGCCGGCACCCTTCCGTGCGTCGTCGTCTGCTGGTGCAGGGCTAGAGGCGGGGACAGGCAGGGGATCGCGAGCGGGCTGCTTCTCCAGCTGGCGGGGTGAGAGCTGAGCAAGAGGCGGGGGTGGGTTCGTCGGCTTCTGTTTGTCGTCGGTCGTCTCGACCTCTTCAGAGGAATGTCGTGAGCTCGAAGAGCCCTCCGCTTCCTGCACGACGACAACGATCTCGCGGCCTTTCGGCGAGCGCGCAGCATCACTCAGCAGAGCCTCGGCGTCGCTGCTCATCCTCGACCGCCACGAACAGTCGAGCCGGGACGGAAATCACGTAAAGCCTAATCGAGAGGTAAAGAATGGTCAAGAGCCACAAAGCAGCAAAGAGACTATGCATATCGCAGTAGCTACAGGAAGGGGGTGGGGGCGACTAAGGAAGGCGGGCGCCGCGCACGATGCGCTGCGCTGCAAGCTTAGATCATGACGATCTCGTCCGTCACGGACGGGAGGCGGGTGCCGGTAGCGCTCGCTTCCGGTCTCGACACCGTCGATTCGTGTTGCATCATCGCGCTTTCAGAGTGCCCTCGAATGCATCTCCATTGTTTTCGGACTGTCGCGTCTCGAGGGTGTGTGTGGGTGGTGTGACGCGATGCGATGGATGAACATGGCGATGGCCGACGGTCGGCGTAGAGTGATGCCGACGGGGACGGTCGCGATGGACGAAATGATATTTTCGCCATTGTGGTGATTGCGGAGTGGTGCAGGGTCGAGCGCGCCTCGACTAGATGCAGTGTGTGATGATTTGGGTGGGATCATCGCCACGCGTCGGTCTCCTCTTCGGACTCGTCATCCGAGGACCACTTGAACGTCTCCCAGGCGCTCTCGGGCGATCGGCGCGGGGGGAGGGGACCGAAGGGCTTGAGGATGCCCTTGGGCACTGGCAGTGCGAGGGCTTCCATTGCGCCCAGCTTGGGTGTGATGGGTTTTCGTACCGGCGTCGAGGTGCCCGAGGACGAAGACGACGAAGAGCCAGAGGAGCCTCGGCGGGTGAACTTGAACAAGGCCATAGCGGTAGATGTTTGATTATAGTGGTGTGCTTGGCAAACGGATGTTCGGTGGTGGTCAGATCTGAGGTGCTGTGGGGGATGAGCGGTGTTGACTCTCCTTTATACGCATGCATGCTGAGTGAGCGCCGGGTGCCGTGCTGCTGAGCAAGCGACCGACACCGAAACCGAAGCAGCGCGCGACCGACATGACCGCCGACAACATCTTGGATGCCCATGGCCGGGTGACGTTTGCCCCTCGGCCTCTTTGAAATGTGTCAGCCAGTTCCGTCACTCCGCCGCCGAGGTAAAGTGCGAAAGGGAAAAAGTGCGGCCGACCCTGACCTTGTTCGATCCACACGCGGTCACACTAGCCTCAAACCATGCCCGAGCCCGAGCTCGGACCATCAGCCCTGACCGCACGGCCGAGGCACGATTTCAAAGGGACGTTTTACTCGTAGGTCACGTGTAGGGCAGATCTCATCTGATGCATGCATGGATGACTGGAACGCGCTAAGATCCTAGGCAAACTCGGTGAACTTGCCTGCGCCCTTGTCGCCGAGGCTCTGCACCTTCTCCACCAAGGCAGCTTTGGCACCGTCACCAGCGCCAGCCTTCTCCACCTTCTCCTTGAGGTCCTTGACATCTTCAGGCTCGAGCAACTCGCAGAGCGAGTCGAGCTCGGCCAGCTGCTTCTCAATGGTCGAGGTGGAAGGAGCGGCTCCAGCAGCCTGGAAGTAGTTGGAGGAGGCGATGACACCTGCCACAGCTTTCTTCCACTTGTTCCTGTTCTTCCTGGCGGCCTCCTTGGCCTTCTTCGCTGCCTCGCGGTCGGCCTTGCTGACCTCGTTGACCTTGGCCGCCTCTTGCTTGGCTTTGGCCTCCTCAGCCTTCTTCGCCTCGTCCGCCTTCTTCTTCTCGGCGGCAGTCAGAGGCTTGGCGCCGGCCGCTCCGCCCTTCTTCTTCGCGTCCCTCGCGGCCTTCTCCTCGGCCTTGATACGCTTGATGCGCGGGTCGTTGGCGAGAACCTCGTCGACCAGCTCGCGAAGACGGGTGTTGTCCTCCTTCTTCCTCCTCTGGCGCTCCGACTTGTTCTTCTTCTCGGTGAAGCGCTTGTCGTCACGCGAGTCGGAGCCCTCGTTGACCTCCTTGTCGTGCCACTCGAACGAGCGCCACGAGTCAAAGTTGTACCAGAAGTCGTAGAATCCCTCGACCTCCTTCTTCGAGGCGTCCGACGAGCCGAAAGCGGGTACGGGCTGCGTCTTGGAGAATCGAGCCTCGCGAGCGAATATGGGTCCAACAACATCGCAGTACTGGTCGGCCGGGATCTTCTTGAAGTCGGGCACGGAGTCCTCGATGTTCCAGTCCACAGAGTCGAACTGGCGTCTGCGCTCGGGGTGGGTGAGAGTCTCGTGGGCTGGCCATCAGCACGCATTCTCTTTGGTCACGGGGCAGCTAATGCTCACCCTTCTGGATGCACTTGAAGAAAGCATCGTCGTTGGTGCCGCTGACCCCGGCCTTCTTGTCCGGGTGGTGTCGCAACACTTTGCGGCGGTCTATCGTTAGCAGAGCTCGTTTTCCATGCAGGCAGAGCTCACGGGCCACCTTGATGTGGTCATCAGAAGCTTTGTACCGCAGGTGACCAAGACCAAGAACAGCATAGTGGTCCTGCTTCTTCCACTCCTTCGGGTCGCTTGCAAGTGTCTCCCTGCTCTCCTCCTCCTCGCCTAGACCGGGGAAGAGCTGCTCCCCCTCTGCAGACTTGGCCGCAGCAGCTTTTGCCTCTCGAGCAGCAGCATAGTGCTTGTCGTCCTCCTCGAACGAGCGCTGCAAGATGTGTCGGCGAGCGGCGCCGATGAAGGAGGGGCCGGCGGGGTAGACGGTGAGCGAGGTCGGGGCGGACGGCTTGGCGGGCGCCGGCTTGGACCATGAGGAGGGCAGAGCCCCAAGGGTGATGGGGAGGGTGGTGACGGTAGCCATGGCTCTATGCTCTATGTTCTAGGTAGGCTGAGATGAACCGTTGGACGACATGAAATTTCCAGCTCTTTGCCTCGACCGTTGCGGGGGAATTGATTTCGAGATCTTTTCCTGAATTGATCCCAGGCCATGGTCGGTGGCCAAGCTCGCGCTGAACGATTCGAGATCCGTTTCGCACTTGTGCATCTTCTTCGCAAAGATGCAGCGACCCAACGACCCAATAGCAGCTAGAGCTCTTTTGTGAGTGAATCTGTATGTCAAGATCTAGTAGCTGACGAGGTAGCGTGAAGAATCTGTGAGTGTATGAGCTCCGGTCAGGTGCTAGCCCGGTCCTTTCTGGTATCCCATCTTGCAGCCTTGACCGGCCTGAAGCGTCCGGCTTGGAGAAGTGCTGCCGCATCGCTACAGGCTAGCAAAGTGGTCTTGGTCCCTGTTGCGACAACATGAGGACGACGGACGTGTTTGCTACTCAGAGACTTACCCAGCAGCAACTACAACATCACGGGTAACGACCTGTATGACCTGTTCGGTCGGTACGGCGCCATCCGGCAAATCCGCCTGGGCAACAATACCGAGCTCAAAACGAAGGGCACAGCATATGTGGTGTACGAATCGCCTGAGGATGCGCAGGAAGCTATGACCCACCTGAACGGATTCCATCTGATGGAGCGGTATATTGTCGGTACGTCCAGCCTCCTCTTTCACCTCAAGGTCCAGCTGACAGGACCAGTGCTGTATCATCATCCGGATAAACAACAGGCCTCGGCGTTGGCCAAGGCGGAACTACGAGCGAGGGAGAAAGAGCTGGCGGAGGAGAAGAAACGACTGGGCATTCACGATTAGGCGTTCCTGCCGCGTCTTCTCTTTTCGCTTTGGTCATTGTGCGCAGGGGCTCCTGCCAATATTGCATGTATGTAGCAACAATGCATCTCACTCATCGTCTAGCTGGCGCGGCCGCCGACTGGCCACGGCGTCGGTCAAGAGCGAGACTAGTCGCTCGAGCCCCAAGCCGAATTTGGCGCTCATGACGATCACCTCCATGCTCCACTCTTCAGCTTCCAGCCAGTCCTTCATGCTTTGTATCCTCTCCTTGCCGGTCGCCTCGTCCAGCTCATCCGCCTTGTTCAGCACGACCGCCACGCCCTTTCTGCTCAAGCCGGGTAGATACGTCTCGAGCTCCTCGCGCAGCACTGCGAGATCCGCGACCGGATCGGACTTGGACAGGTCGACGACGAAAGCCAGTGCCAGGCTTCTTTCGATGGATCGGAGGAACGAGTGGCCCAAGCCGACATTCTGTGAGGCAAGAGGCAGCAGGCCAGGGTTGTCGGAAACGGTGAATCGCATCCTCTCGCCCAGACCTCGCCTGTCGGCCTTCGCTGGCGGAGGGAGGTAGTCACCGCGATCCCTTGCTTCTGCGTCCTTTCTCCGCTGCTCCTCGCTCTCCTCTACCACTGCATCCGCCTGTCCTGCCCATCTGCCGTTCTCAAATACACTGACCACACCGACTTGAGGATTGAGCGTTGTGAACTCGTATCCTGCCACTTCGGCCTTGCGCCCAGTAAGGCCCACTAGCAAAGTACTCTTGCCGGCGTTGGGCAGTCCCACCAGACCAACATCCGCGAGAAGCTTGAGTTCCAGCTCGAACGTCTTGTTCTCCGGCTGGATGCCGCGAGACGCCACGCGCGCAGTCCGCCCAGTCGCCGAGGGAAAGTGGGGATTGCCCATTCCTCCCAAGCCGCCGCTGGCAAGAAGAACCGGCGTGGTGATCGGTCGCGAGATGTCCAGGGTGAGTGGCGGCGAGGGAGGCTGCCATGGTCGCCGCACGCTGCGCACCACCTGCTCGGCCGCAGCATAGTCGGCTAGAGTTGGGTCAGACGCAGGGTGCGTGACAAACATCCGTCTGTATCGCTCCATCTGCTCTTCTTGATTCTCCCCCTTGACTCGCTGGAGGGGATCAACGGGTTCCTCTTCTTCTCCCGACGTGAGGTCTTCGGGATCGCGAATTGTAGAAGGCCGCCGGATTTCGCGCACGACGGTCCCGACCGGGACTTTGAGCAGGATGTCTTCTCCACGTTTGCCATGTCGCTGCGAGCCCGCACCGCTCCCGCCAGCCCCACCGATGATGCGTTTGGGCACGGCGGCGAGCGAAGTCAGGCCAGGGGAGGTGACTAGGTAGACCGACCCGCCTGTGCCTCCATCACCGCCGCACGGCGGTCCCATACCGCCCCGAGCCGAGGGCGCGAATGCCGCAGCACCATTGCCGCCTTTGCCTGGACGTAAGGACGTATCTCGACATTGCATGATGACCAACCGCCGCGAACAGTCACGTATAGGTGGTCGATGAACGAGTCCTGTCCCTCAGCTGCTGCCACCACGCCAACTCAATGACAAGACTGACCTTTTGGCGGCGTTTGGCATCGGCTTTTCGCTTGCGTCTGAGCAGCTCGCGCTCGACCTCTCCGAATGACTCAACGGCTCTGCTCGAGGAGGCTGCCTTCTCGTCTACTGGCACTGGGGGAGGCGCATCGGGACGTCGGAGCCCAAATGCGAGCCGCCCCGGTGTGGCCGAGGAAGACGCAGTTGAGTTTGGCCGACTTTGTGGCCACAGATGGACCGTCGCTTCCCAGCAAGATCTGCAAACGGGCCTCGAGCCGCCCACAAGACTCATCACGAACAATTAGAGGGGAAGAAAGGTAGACGGGAGCTCAAAACGAAATTTCAGCTGAAATGTGGACCTTCGAAGTGGAGGCCACGGGAGGCCACCGAGGACCATCCGAACCAGATTATGGATATGCATGGTAGGACAACAGCTGCTGATGCAATATAGGCCAAACGGAGTATGTCTTCTAGACCAATGACCCTCGTACACTCACATGGAGAATGTCGCCCCTTCTCCACTTTCGATCCGTTCGTCTAGGATCTTTTGCGCTCTTGCTCTCCAGTCCCCTTCGATGACCTCGCCCATACGGTTGCAGACCCATTCGAAAGTCATGACTTCGGGGATGTAAGACTCGATCGGGTTGGTCAAAGCGGAGTGTACTGCTCGACGTAGCTCGACCAGGTCATGCGCGTGGACGTTATAGACATATGGCCTGCACGGTCAGTATGCGGACAAGATGAAATCGGGGCACCTACGGATCCATCTCCGACATGTGCCATTGCTGGGCATGCCACTTGGTCCTGTTCAGCGGATCATCTTCATCCCAGGTCAATATGGGGTTGATGAACTGGACTGTGAGCTGGCTCTGTACGACTCCCGTCAACAAACTCACCGGCACGCCCATACACAAAGCGTCGTATGGGCTCGGGCTGATCCGCGGTCTGCCGACGCCGATCAGTACGCTGCTCTTTGCGAGCTCCTCGTAGAATTCGATTTTGTCCAGCTTGCCGACATTGGAGATTCCACTCTGCTTCACGATCTGATTTGTTTCGTCGTCGTCGTTCTTCATGCCGCCGACGACCTTGATGCCGAACTCCCTCTGCAGATCCACAAGAGCAGGAATCGTCCAAGAGAAAGCATCCGTGTTGTCGAGGTATTTGACATTCTTTGCAAGAAGCCAAGCTTGTGGCGGTTTCCTACTGGCGTGCGGCACAATTGGCAGACGTCTGCAGGTTGGCTCGATAGACATGGACAGCAGCGTATTCGGAGTGCGTGTGAATGGGGACAGCGTGAATTGGGGCCCAAGAGGGTTTCCCGGACTGCGAAATCAGCGATGAAGCCGGATTAACGAAAGCACTTACTCGTCCCAGTACCAGAATCCCATGAGCCTCCAGGCCTCGATCCCCTCTGGGTTCTCGGCGCTCTTCATGCAGTTGTGCTTCGGGTCCCAGCATACATTCACCTGCCCCGGATCCGCCAAGACCATCCGCACGTTCCACCTATGTCTCTGCCACAACTCCACCGATTTCTTCATGTCGTCGTTCCACCAACCGAGAGAGCTGAATACATAGCTGTAATTGTAGGCGTTGAGAGTAGATATGACGCTCTGGGCGTAGATTGATTCGCCGGCGTTCGAAGTTCCCGAGAAAGCCTCGGCGAACCAAAGCGAGGCGAGGATGATTACTGTCGTCTCGTTTGTTCCGCATCCATTGGCGATGAGCTCGGCCTCTTCCGCTTCCGTGAGTTGCTGTTCAGGTACAACAGGTAGCGAAGTGTTGCGCAGGAGACCGAGCGACGCGCACCTGTCGAGTTTGGAGGCGATTTCGTCGTTGTGATCCCATATTGCTCCGGTATGGAAGTACGGGTTCTCCTGCGGGTTGAGGTCGATCGGCTCGAGCGATGTAGTGAATCGAGGTATCGAGGCGAATGCCGCAAGAATGAGCAGCAAAGCGAGGGCAGCGGCCAGTAGCTGTCGACGGCGCGTGTTGACGAACGCAGGGACCTTTGCGAGATGCCCTCTCCGTTTCAACAGGAAATGGATGTCCTCCTCACTGGACCGCTCGCTCGCCGGCGAGGTGGCCAGTGGGATGTAGGCGGTAGTATCCACGGCCATTGTGCGTATCGCTATCTCCACATTATAAGAATGCCAGTATACTCGCTCGTGCGATTTTGATCAAGCGGACGAGAGGAGACTTGCAGGCAAGAGAAAACGGAGTCATCTCTTAGCCGAGACCCGGACCTGGCACGCGGCGAGGGGAGGGTATGTAGTCCCTCCTTTGATCGTTCCTAAAGGGATTAGGGTATACTTTACTAATGCCATCCGGAGCCCCCGTTTCACGACGAATCGGAATTCTCGGAATCACCGCTCACGACGTGATCAGACCACTTTTACGATTCCTGTCATTCGTACCAGTGCAGCATATTTATACCTCTCGCATTCGACCCTTTGGCTACCCAGCTTCATGCCTTTCTGATACACACGATGGGCGATCTTGCCACCTCGAGCAGCCAGGGTGTCGTTGGAGCGTTGATTCGTCTACCGCCCAAATGGCTCACCTACTGGTTTGCATTCTCCACAGTGATCGTCATGTGGGGTGAGTAGTGGTGGCGAGCAGCAGCAGCAAGAAGCTGATCGGGGAGATGCAGGCTACTGCTTCCTCCGGCCGAGAAGTATGGTCGGCGGTGACCTATCCTGGATCTGGGGACCGTACAAGTGAGTTGCAGCGCCAAATCTCGAATCCTGGTGGCTCATCAACAGCTCGGTGCCTTATGGGATGATCGACTATATCTACGGTCAGAAGGCCTTGGACGATGGGAACGGCTTCACAAACGCCCAAGGTGAGCTATGACTGAATGTGGCTTGCCCGTAGCTGATCTCAGCTCTGATGAACGTCATAGAGTGCATGCTCTGCCTGGAATACATCTACCTCCGGCACACATCCCCTCGGTCGCAGAGATCCGAGACCAACCAGCACCGACCGCCATACCATGCCCACGCACCTCTCGTGGGCTTTGCCGCGTCGGTGATGACTCTGTCCAAGACGGCTCTGTACATACTGCAAGGTGACTACGGCTCCCTCATGCGTCTAGGTGAGACTAACCCCAGACTATTTCTGTGGTTGGTGCTCGGTGGGACACAATACGCTGGATCGTTTGCTTCTGTACTTTGTCCTACCAAACGGGTCAGTTATACGGTCGTCAACCGGCAACACAGAGCTGATTGCCAGTATCTGGATCATTATGCCCCTGATCGCCGCTATCGTTCTCGGTCGCTTCGCAGCTAATGCTCTCAATCGCGAATTCGCATCTCAAATCGCATATGCCGAATGGGTGCAAGCTCAGTCGGGATCTGGCTCATCAACGCCGTCCAAGCCGGTGAGGCCTGTGCGATCGTCGGATAGACTCAGGGCTCAGGCGAACGGGAATGGGACCGGTTCGGTGAATGCCTCGTCTTCCAGGTCGACGAGCATTAACCGTTCTTCAGGCACAGCGCCGTCAACACCTCCATCAGGAGTAATTGCGGCTGTTTCCTCCGCCAGCTCTTCCAAGTACCCGATCGTGCATGGCGGTGCCGCCCTACCTCTCACCTTCCACCCGAATAAACTGAATACCCTTGTCGTTGGATCGAATCGAATCGCCGCCGCCAGAGTTCACACAATGCTCGAAGCGGACGCCAGAGTCTTGCTTGCTTCCCCTAAATCTCTCGAAAGTCTTCACGAGGAACTCCGATACCGAATAGAACAAGAACAGCTACAACATCTATCAACCTCGCAGGAGGACTTGTCATCCTGGATCGATATTCTCTCACACAATCGCATCAGCTTGGTATGCGTGACGGACACCCTCATCGGATCATCACAACGCTCTTTGTCCTCAGCCACGACCATCTACAGGGCTTGTCTACAGCTGAATATACCCGTGAACATCTCCGACCACCCTGCCCTCTCCACTTATACCTTCCCCGCTGTACACCGCTTTTCCGGAGTGGGCGGGCAGCCTTCCAATCTTCAGGTTTCCGTCTCAACCAATGGCCGTGGATGTCGCCTCTCAGGGAGAATCAAACGCGAAATCATAGCGAAACTGCCATCGACAGTCGGGGCGGCTGTCGACAATGTAGGGATATTGCGGTCTCGCGCGAAATCCGTATCCCGAGCCTCGCGCCTATCCGAAGAGGATCTCGACACACCACTGAACAACCCAGTAGAGCAGCTCAGCACACCCTCCCTTCTCTCCCAAGCGTCCAAGAGCCTTGGCCTGCTCCGTGAAGCAAGTGAGGACACCAAGATGCGGCGCATGCGTTGGGTCCACCAGATGTCAGAATACTATTCGTTCGAAGCCTTGGCTCGAATGACGGAAGATCAGATGGAGTCGGCTCTGGAAACATGGAGCGGGACACCTCGGTCGAGCGCATTGCCGCATCACGAAGGAACACCTCCGCAAAGCCCCGGCCTCCCTCCACCGCTGCCTCAGAAAGGTCAAATTTTACTGGTCGGTTCGGGTCCTGGACATCCATCGCTCCTGACAGTCGCGGCCTTACACGCGCTTCGGACGGCCACACTTATTCTCTCGGACAAGCTCGTGCCCGCAGAGGTCCTTGCATTGATTCCGAAGTCGACCGAGCTGCATATCGCCAAAAAGTTTCCGGGCAATGCAGAAGGCGCACAGAACGAGATGATGGAACTTGCCCTTGAGGGTGCTCGGAGGGGCGAGACAGTCGTTCGTCTGAAACAAGGCGATCCATTCGTGTATGGCCGCGGCGGCGAGGAGGTGCTCTACTTCCGCGAGAACGGCTTCGAAAGTACCGTCATTCCTGGCGTCTCGTCTGCCCTTGCCGGCCCCCTTATGATGGGTATCCCGGTGACCCAGCGAGGTGTTGCGGACTCGTTGATACTGTGCACCGGGGTTGGCCGCGCAGGCAAGGCAGTGCAGCTCCCAGGCTACGTGCGAAGTCGAACCCTCGCTATTCTGATGGGCGTAGCGAGGATCAAGTCCATTGTTGAAGTCTTGCTTTCCCCGACTTCGCTTGGTCGAGACGGCGCCGCCTTCCCGCCTCATCTTCCGATTGCCGTGATCGAACGAGCGTCGAGCCCCGATCAAAGAGTCGTACTTTCGACCATCGCACATATAGAGGAAGCTCTGCGGTCCGTAGAGGAAAGACCGCCCGGAATGATGCTCGTCGGGTGGGCGGCACTGTGCCTCGAAGGGAAGGGTCGTGTGGACATCTTGGACATTTCAGAGGAAGAAGAGGAGGCCGTCGTTCGGGACTGGCTCGGTGGTCAGGACTGGAAGATCCGTGAAGGGCTGGGGGAAGCTTGGCAAGGCTTGATGATCGAGTGAGAGATGCATGGTAGTCACCAATTGGCAGATCAGGCACCATTGTGAGACTTTCGATTGACCGAGCTGCGACGCCGACGCCGAGAGGCCGAAGTCGGTCATGTGAATCAGTGGCGACGTCATTCGTCATTGCTTCCGTGGCTCTCGACAGTTCTTGCCTGTACTTGTCTCGAGGTGCGGAGTAAGTAGCGTTGAGAAGTGTGCTCGCCACGATGAACACCATGGCGGCGTTCGACAAGCTGCTCGGGCCGATCCACCCAAACAGAGTGGCCAGCAGGACTGCGGCCGACGTGCAGAATGCGTTCGTGTTCGAGGCGCACACCGAGGCGGGCAAGAGCGTGGCTAGTTTCTTGGTCAAGACGGGTAGATTCAAGGTGACGGCGATGTTTCGGAAAGCGTCGGACCCCGTCGCGCACGGTGAGTCTTCCTCCCCTTTCACTTCCGGAGCAGCACTTATGCGTAGAGCTGGCCGCTCAGCAAGTGGCGATCCACCTGGGGCGACTGGAAGATCCGCGCTCCTATGCCGGGGTGTTGGAGGGTATGGATTGCGCCTACTTAGACGGAAACTGTGAGTCTGCCTTGTCTCATATGGCGCGGGCGTAGAGGAAGGGAATGGGCTGAGCGCAGATCTGGGCCACTTCAAACGCACACGCTCGACGACCGGCGCAACCGCCGCCGAGCTCGCGCAGACCAAAGCGGCCGTCGACGCGTGCGTCCAGGCCAAGATCAAGCATCTGGTCTATTCCGCCCTGGACGACTTTGCGCCCGACAAGGATGTTCCGCACTGCGCGGCCAAGGCGGAGAGTGAGTGCTCTCATGTGCTTAGCCATACTACGGTCCCTTTTGACAGCGAGCCGGGGAAGGGGGGCTGATCGCAGTCGTGCGGTATATCAAAGCCAACAGCATCCCCGCCACGTTCATCTACACCTCCCACGCGTACTCGGACATCCTCAAACACGACCACTTGAGGCCGATACATCCGGGCTGCTGGACGCTCGACTTTCCCGTCCCGGACGACTGTACCCTGCCTGCGTTTGCGATCGAGCAAACGGGCGAATGGGTACGGGTGGCCATGCAGCGGCCAGACAGGTGGATCGGTCAGGTTTCCTCTTCACTTTGAAATTGCTCCCATGCTGACAGTCACAGGCAAAGATATGCACGTCGCCGCCGAGTACTGCACGCCGGCCCAGATGGCGCGTGATATCGCCAAGGTCACGAAACAGCGCGTGGACCCCCCCAGACTGACAAAGGAGGAGTTTTATTCGGACGAGCACAAGAAGAAGCTCGGCGAGGCGCAGTGGAAGTCGTACCGCGCGTATATGGAAGGGTGGGTCCTTCACGACTCTGCTCTTGCCTGGCCACTTACACTCAGCCTTTTTGTGCGTGACACGACTCAGGCCGAGGCGGTCGTGCCCCACGTCTGGTCGTTCCGCCAGTGGGCCACGCAGAGCAAAGAGCTGAAAGCGAAAATGGCTTCTTGAGCCACAGCATCTAATCGACTTTATCTGCCAGTTGTATTGTACCCTGCTTGTCGCTCCTACGCCACATTCATATAATGCATGCAATCCCGCTTCTCTGCCCATAAACCCCTGCGATCACTGTTTCTCATTTGCCTACGACGCAGCCGCCTTCTCCGCCTTGGAGGGCGGGTGGTCAAACACAACCTCGCCCTTCGGTGCTCCGGGAGCTGTTTCCAGCGCCTCGATCTCGCCATCCTCGACTTTCAGATCTGACATCTCCTTCTCCACCCCCGCTGACGTTGACTCGTCCTTCTCCGCTTCTTTCGCCCGCTGCTCCTCGGCAATCTTCTGCGATTCTGTCTGTTCGCCCGCAGCGATAGCCACACCGGTCACAGTGCCAGTCGCTGCTGCTGCAGCTACCTTCTCCTCGGCCTTGTTTGCTGGGCCAGACCCGGCTTCAGGGTCTTTGGTCATCTCGCCAGTGGCGTTGGCATCTGGTTTCGGCACAAAGCCTGAAGCCGCAGCAGCGATACCATTGCCGAGCGGCGGGATCCATGGCTTGCCCTCATTATCTACGCGTGTGCCATCCTCAGCCTGCTAGTGAGCCTGAGCTCCTACCCAAAGGCAGACCAGTCACTCACGAGATGACAGTACTCGGTGATGGTCTTCCAGTACACGTCATGGTCGAAGACGTAATTGTGATCGCCGCCGAATTCGAAGTCGAGATGAGAGGGAGGAACGAGCTCAACAAGATTGGGGTTGAAGCGGATCTGACCGGTCAGCTCTAGATACATATCGAAGCGGCAGCTGACCTTGTCACGAGTCACAGGGTCAAGGAAGGGAGAGAGACCAGTGAAGAAGGCGTTGATGAACCAACTGGAAAGTCAGCTTCGTGTAGAGGTGACTGTCTTCACGTCAAACATACGGCATATTGATGACCAGCCCGCGGCCCAGACCTAAAATCATTAGATGCAATGGGGTCAAAAGCATCAACTAGCTCACGCTCAACATAGTGGTTCTGCAGAATGCTCAGGACCTGTCGCGCCTTGCCCAAAGAAGGACTCGTCGAGGAGGTGGCAGATTTGTACTGCTCGTTAGCACCGCTGCACTACGCTGCTATCCACTCACGTCTACGATGATCGTCACTTGCTCCTGCCCCGGCGGAGCAAAGTCGATAGCGCGTTCGCTGCAGAATCAGCAGCGGAGATAGACCAGGTCAAGCAACGCACAGGTGCCAAATCATATGCCTGATCTGCCTGGGGGAAGTTTCGGTGTTCTCCCTCCCGGGGCGGAGATACAAGATCGGCCGAGCATCGACGTCAAAGCCGTTCAACACGCTGATAATGAGCTGGGCGACCACTCATGAGGATACGAAACATACATCTTGCCTGTCTGTGCTTCCGGTTTGACGTCAGCAGGCGTGATCAAGTCCGGCTTGAAGTCCCTGCGCCACTCCATCGTGCCCTTGATCCGCTTTTTGCAGTCGTCCATCCTCCACTTGCCGGCGCGGCAGTACCTGGGGTGGCACCCCGGGTCGTTGAGGAAGCGCTGCTCCCATGGGTAGTAGGGATCCGACTCGGGCAGCTGGATCGTTTTGGTGTACTGGACAGGTATCAGCTCGGGTATCAGTCGCAAATACCGTGGGACACACCTCTCTGAGCTCTTCAATCTGCATTATCAGCTTAGGCGTCACGACTATCAAAGCTGTCACGCACCTTTTGCAGCTGCTCGGGCGTGTAGTCGAATCTCTTCTTTGGAGTTGCCCCCTCGGCAGGCTGGGTGAGGACGTCATGCACGACCGGCGGGGCTGGCCGATCTACCGAGTGCAATGAGGATGCCCGAGATGACGATGCCGAGTTCGGTGCTGACTTGCGCGAGAAGAGGGACGACATGGCGGGAGGGTGGGGCTGGGTGAGGAAGAGGAGGGCGAGAGGATGTCTACGATCTAGGATTATATGATGATGCGGAGAGAAGAGAGGATACGAGATAGGACGAGAGAGTCACCTTCGGTCTAGTGGTGACACTTTTGCTCGGTCGGCCGGCGGAGCGTCATCTCGCATTACGAACCCGAACGCCAAGTGATAAGCCACTCCGCTGGAACCGGCGCTAGTTTTGCATGATGTGGCATTTGCCCCAGCAACCCCAAACTGGCGGCTTTGGTGTCGGACGCTCGCTACTCGTATACCCTAAAGAGACAAAGGGTTCACTCGCATTCAATCGACCACCTACATTCACCATGTCCATCGAGAACATCGAGAACCTCACGATCGAGGACACGGACGTCGCCCCCGCCGGCGAGATCTCGCGCGGGGAGCGCAAGGCCCGCAAGCTCCTTGAGGGTCTCGGTCTCAAGAAGATCCCGGGGATTCAGCGGGTCACCGTCCGCCGGCCCAAGAACGTCTTGCTTGTCGTAGCCAACCCCGAGGTCTTCAAATGCCCCGGCACAGACTGCTACATCGTCTTTGGCGAAGCCAAGGTCGAGGACCCGAGCTCGGCCGCCCAGCTGAGCGCCCAGGCCCAGCTTGCTGCGAGCACGGATGCCGCTCAGAAGGCGCACCAGCAGGGAGGATTCAAGGATGGTGTCCCGAAGGACTTTGAGGACTTGATGGCGGATGACGAGTGAGTGTGCCCCCGCGCAGCGAAGAGGTGGAACGAGTGGTGGGACGAATGCTGACACTTTCCTTTCCCTCGCCAATCTCATCCGCCTCTTTCATCTCTGCTTTCTGCCCCACCTTTCATTTACCGCCACATTGATACGACCTTCCCCCTTCGTCTTGCAGCGCCCCGGACCTCGTCGAGAGCAAAGGCAAGGACACTGGAAAAGCCGACACATCCGACGTCAAGATAGACGAGGACGACGTGCAGCTAGTGATAGCTCAAACCGGCAAGTCGGAGGCAGAAGCGAGAGAGGCGTTGAAAGCCGAAGGGGGAGACTTGATCAATGCCAGTGAGTCTCCTCATACTGCAGCGTGGGAATGGACAGTCCCTGACACCAGTCATGCGCCTGGGATCATAGACCCGATTTGTCCTTGCTCGACCGACGTCGCGAGAAGAAGAGACAGAGTAGCAGGGGCACGCAGAGGGACCCTTTGTATTTACCCAAAGCCCTTTTGCCATTGCCGAACGATGCATACATCGTGCGAGCGAAACGATATTGACATTTGTTTCGGAGGAGGTATCATTGTGCATGGTCGTCGCTATGATGGTTTGTTGTACAACACAAATGCCGTCTATCCAGTCGAGCAGATCATGCTTGTCGTTGCTGGCTTCGGAACTGTCTTGTCAGGACCACGAGAAGAGAACCGACGCGCGCAGGCCGACGTACGATATCCCGCAATTGGCCATTAGCCTCATCGAACTGCTTCTCGAGGTACTTGGCCTATTCATCAGCGTCTGTTGAAAGCTCAGGAGCGGCTGACAGACTCGCCTTTTTGTTCAAGTTTGACAGGTCCTCGTTCAGCGCTTTGTCCTGCGCTGTCTGCTCGGCAGTGATGGCTGCTCGTGGTTGGGCCATGAACCTGTGAAATCAGCGACTGTGCTCCACGCGGTCGCATGTCAGGCGTGAAGTCGCGATGGGTGCAGAGGGGATTCGAGTGGCCCGTGGTACATCGTTGAGATGGATAGAAGAGTAGCTGGGACAAACATCTTGCCAACGCCCTTGTACATTTTGCTCTCGGGCGGCATGGTCCCCAGTTCCCGCATGGTCAACTGCAAGATCTTCTTCTCCTTCTCTTTTGCCTGGATCTGGGCCCGCGCTACATTCAGACTGCGCTGAGATATAACGGCCTGCTGTCAGCTATTGCTACGATGTCTCATCGCGGGTCGTCCAAAGGGACGCAGGAAGCGAAGAGAAGAGAGAGGACGCGAAGGGTTCACCTGCGTCTGAATCTGCTCCAGGATCTGTCGGTCAGCCTGGAATCAGTTCGGAAACTCCGTCAGCTGACCTTTCTCAACGTTTCGTCGGAGAGATTGGACATCTTGTCGGGATACTCTATTGCAAGTTAGACGCGAAACCATGGGTCAGAGGACGTTGCGCAAGGACCCTCCACCGAGTTGGATGGGAGAGCACCGTGGGAAGGTCTTTCTTCTACCCTGGACTGGCGAACAATCGCGAGTATCGATGTTGCATTCAAGCGGCTAGGAATAGGTCATGAGCAAGCATAGCAAATCCGCACACTGCACATGCGACAGCACGACTCATCCCTCCCTATGGCTGTCCTCGCGTCCCATCAACTCCTGCTGGCCTCCGCGGAGAGCCGGACCGGGAATCCGCCATGTTCAGTCCCGCCTGCGCGCTGGACTGGACAACCCGGCAATCAGACTCTTCGGCTGGCTCACTCTCATCGTCATCGTCGCTGCCATCAGTCATCCATATCGATGATGAAGCAATACTCACCTTCCGGACATGTCGTCCTCGTCCTCATCGTCTTCATCGTCTTCGCTTTCTTCGTCCGCATCCCACTGCGTGCCGGACGGACCTGCTTCTGGTTCCCCACGCTCTACCTTGATGTCCTTCTCCCGCGCGATCGCTTGCTCTTCCAAATCTGTCGTGTTGTACCTGATTGCATCTTTGACCCAGGCTGGGGAGCGCCACTCCTTCTCTGCCCACCGACCCTCGTTGGGCTGTTCGCGCAAAAAGGGATGCGCCCAATCAAGCACAATCACATCGGCTTCCTGCTCAGGCATTATGACGGCGCCATTCTCCTGGTCGGTGAGCCGCTTTTCTACAGGGAGCATACTCGCCTCTAGCTTGATCATCAGGCTCAGCCTGTCTTCCTCGTTGCGCATAGCCCCGACAGCAACCCTGAGCGCCTCCTGGCTTTCGTCCACGAAGACGGGCGACGTGGTGCTCTCCTCGGCGACCGCGCCGCGGTAGTAGCATTTCAGGAACCAGCTGTACGGCTCGAGCAAAGCTTTGCCAGCGAGGACGGACGGAAGGTTGTGCAGAGGTTCGTAATGAGGTCGGTATCGCCCGTGGGGGTTGATGAGCACGACATGCGCTTCTTCCATCGTATACGCCAGCCGAGCGCCTGTTTTCTACACCGTCAGCTCATTGCGACCTCAGACTGACTGTCCTATCTTGCGGGAGCTCACAGTGATTCGCCGACACAGAAGCGACTGGAGCGACTTGTCTAGCCACCCCGGGACCCAGAATGACAGTTCTGACCAGGGCACAGGCATACCGGTCCGGAGCTGCCGTACAATGGGCAGTCTCGGCCCACTAGTGACAGGAGGACTTCTAGCTGCAGGCGTTTTGTTGGGCTTGTCGGTTTTGGTTTTGGTCGGCTGCTGTGGGGGCCGTGGTCGGATTTCTCGGAATCTCTTGACCGGAGGCTGTCGGGCAGTGCGAGCTCGTCGAAGTGGAGGCAGCAGAGGCTCTGTCGCTGTCGCTGTGGCTTCTGAGGCCTCTGGGAGACTGACGTTTTTGTTTCGCGTAAACTCGCGAGTCTCGGGTTTGTAGTGGAGGATCTTGAGGGGCGTAGACTCCCCATTGGGCATCGAGGCCATCTCGGATTCTGCGAGTGTCTCCACCAGGGGTCTCTTCTGCTTGTCGAAAAGGGAAACTCGCTGGACGGGCGGAGATGGAGTATCGTCGCTCAATTCGTCTTCTCCCTCGGAGTCCAATCTCGAACGACGGCTCGGCATGGGGATCGGGCGCATTCCAGAACACCAAGAAGATGGGCAAGTGTATAGAAGAAAAAGGGAGCTCGAGAACAAAGTAAGCGTAGGCGTAAGTTTGCTGGCGTGGCGAGCACCCGTGCTCCCAGTAGCTGTCGACGACCGGGGTCGACTATCAGCTACTCTGGCAAAGAATGACAAGACAGCAACAAACGGGTCTTCATTGGTGGTGCACTGACCTCTCTTTGTCCTCGTCTTGCTGTCCGTTCTACGCAATCCAAAGTGTCCGCCCCCACCCTCCACTTTTTGCCCTTGCGCACAGACCCACACCCCACCCCGCCGTAACGGCATTCAGCCAGCCGAGGTGGAATTTCGCCACCGCCACACTCAGCAAAAGTCAGGCGCGTCGAAAGGAGGAATAATGCGGGGGACTATGGACACACATGGGTAGATTCTAGATTGCTTCCTGACGTTTCAGAGTCAGCCCCATCGCCTATGGACACCCCCAGACTGGAGGCTAGACAGAGGAGCAAACAACGGCTGTAAAGGCGGTCTCGACGGCAATCCGTCATTGCCGCCACCATTGTCAGGTGATCTGTGCGCTCGAGGGATAGGTCCGAGCTTCGCCCATCCATCACGGACCGCCTCTTTCAACACATACCATCCTACGACTCAACTTCACCCCCTTTGTTGATCCAGGAGTCATCTCGTTGCTTGGTTATCTCGCCTGCTCTCTGCAGGAGCGCAACACCATGGCCGCCCGCGAGGTCGTCTCGCCCTCGGCAGGTTCAGAGCATTCGTTGCACACCATGGTCTCCCCAGCGCCCGTCGAGCCGGTCCATCAACAGGAGCCCTCGGGCGACTCTACGATCGTTGATCCAACTCCACCCATGAAGGATGCAGATTCTGAAGACGTGCAGACGGCTGAAGATTATGCAGGGGCGCCCTCGGATGGCGACGGCAAAGCGCAAGAGTCGGATGGTGCGGAAGGATGGGACGTTGTCTCTGCCAGAGACGGTGCCAGTCCGCCAAAAGCCAAAGGCGCGGATGTAACGAAAGATGGCAAGGGTGGCGAGAAGAAGGCCGTGACGGGCGGTAAGGTTGCAGAGGCCATCAAGAAGTTCGCGACCAAGGCTACAACTCCGGGTGAGCGACACTTAGGGAAGGCCAATCGATGATGGCTGATGAGAAGGAACAGCTGCCAAGCCGACCCCTGGCAAGCTGGCCTCTCGCACTTCCTTGTCCAGACCGACGGCTGCTACCCTCAATAGATCCACTACAACCAAAACATCCACCACTCCGGCCGCAACATCGACCGCTAGTTCGAGACCGGGACATAAGCCTTCTCCCTCGATCTCGTCAGTGAAGAATGGAACCCCTCTCTCCTCTTCAACGGTGACTGCGCCAAAGGTCCGTTCATCCGTAGGCCCCACAGCGAAAGCCTCGACGACCACCTCCGCAACTCTCGCTCGACGTCAATCAGTTGCCTCCTCGGTCACCGCACGAGCCCCTGCATCCAGCACGAATGGGAAAGCTATAGCTACAGGGACGGCGACCGGAAAGCGGACCCCCACATCATCCAATGCTAGTTCTGTCAAGCCTGTTACAGCTTTGCGGACCACAACTCCTCCCAGTGGAGCGGCACCAAGAATGACAACGAAAGCAGCAAGCACGTCGGCCCCTCATAGACCGGTTACCACCCCTTCGGTAGCCCCCGCAGCCTCTAAGCCCGCTGTTCCAAAGGTGCGCTCGTCTATAGCGCCAACGACAGGCAAGTTACCGGCGGCCACAACGACCAGCAGCTCAACAGGTCTGCATGGACCAGTCAAGCTCAGCACAGCCGGCGAGGTTTGTGGTTTCGCGGCCCAAAGGACGGGCTGACCAGTCTAGAGCAGGATTCGTGAGCTAGAAGAACAGCTTGAGCAGCACAAATTGGAACTCGCGAATCGGGAAACTGCCTTTCAGGAGGAGAGAACACAGCTCGAAGAGCAGTGAGTGGTTATCTGATCTGTGACCCAACAGCTCATGGCAGTCATGCTGCTGAGATAGCTGCACTCCGCGGTGAAGTCGACGCCTCTTCCGCTCATGCCACTGTCGCATCGGACAAAAGGGTATGAGCCCAACCAACAAGAGATGCCGATTGACGTTTCAGATCGAAGAACTCCAAAAAGCTCATGCTGCTGAGCTCGACCAGCTGAAAGAAGCTTCTGGAGTGCAACTGCAAGAGTCAGTATGACGCGTCGAATTTACATTGCTCATTCGGACAGGCTCAAACAATTACTGGAGCAGACTCAAGCAAGCTTGGAAGAAGCTCTTGATCAGTGCAAGGCGCTCACCGCTGAGGGACAAGACAAAGACAGCAAAGTAGTCGAGCTTCAAGCCGCCATCGTTGCAGCTGAGGCGGGCCTTGAAGGCGCTCAAGAGGAAGCGGCAAGACTCAAAGAAGTGCATTCTGCTGGCGCTGAACAACTTGCGACCGCCAGAACAGAGGTCGAGAGCTTGCAGGCGGAACTTCAGGTCCAGATTAAGGAGGTCGAGCACTCCAAGCGCATTGCGGAGAAGAGCGGAGCCTCATCATCCGAACTACAGGATAAGCTCCTCGCGCTCGAGAAGCAGGTGGCCGAGCTCGAGAGCATCAAGACAGCTGCAGAGTCTGCTTGGGATCAGGAGCGGCAGGTGGGCGCGTTCTCATCGGCAAGCGATGTGGCTGATTGTAGTCTCTGTCAATGGAGCTCGAGACACATGTGACAGCCACAGCAAAGGGCAAAGAGCAGCTGGCAGCGCTCGAGGAGACTGCACAAGCGCAGCAGTCAGAGATCGAACGTCTGCACATCGCACAAACAGCTCTGGCGGGCGATCATGATCAAGCCCGTCAGCTGGTGGACCAGCATGCCGCCAAAATCGCGGAATTGAACGCTCAACTGCGAGAAACTGCCGCAGAGCATGACAAGCTATTGATGGAGGCCGCCCAGCTTTCGGATTCGAAGGTTCTGGACCTCGAGAACCGATTGGCCGACGCCTTGAAGGAGAGAGACGAAGTCATGGAGCAACTTCGACAGGCGAAAAAAAGGGCGGAGGAGGCGGAACTAGAGCTGCAGGGAGCGCGTGAAGCCATCGCAGTGGGCGATCACAAAGCCGATGCTTTGGTAGAGGTACGAGCACCCAAGCGAGGGGCAAAGACGCCTCGCTGATCGTTAGGCTGTGGGAGTGCTACAGAACAATCTGGAAGCTCAACAAGCTGAGCACGAGGAGAAATATGCTACCGTGTTTGAGGATGCCAAGGTGGGCTGACTTAAAGGATTCCCAAACTGAAACCCAGGCTGCCGCACAAGAAGCGCACGCGGCCGAGCTTGCGGCCATTTGGTCGGATTTGGCCATCACTCACTCGCAACTTCAGGCGGCGCATGCAGCCGAGCTGGAAGCGACTGCGGCCGAGCATGCGACGGCTTTGGCGGCGGCAAATGCAGAGCATGCCGCGCAGCTGCAAGCCGCGCAGGATCAGCAAGCAGCCTCGTCATCCGCTCTCAACGACGTTCAGGTCAAGCTTGAGAAAGCTACGACTTTCGCCGAAGACCTGACTCGCAAGGTGGAGAACTTGGAACAGCTCGTGAACACCTTGAGAGTCGAGGCTGCCAAAGTGAATCCATCTGCTGAGACGGACCTGCAGCACGCTCTTCGTGAGCTGGACAGTATGCGAGACGAGTTGGAGGGAACAAAATCCGTACACTATCCTGTCCACATGTGATCGCCAGCTGACATCAAGGTGCTGGAGATGAACAAGAGCCACTTCCAGCAGACATTGGAAGAGATGCAAAGCCAGAATAGAAAAGACGCAGCGGCTGCAGCAGAAACAAGGGCGCAGGAAGCTGCCGAAATCCAAGGTGTCCACGAGCGAGCCATGGCAGACCTGCAAGCGGAAATGCGACAGCTTCGTGCTGAACTCCAAGTGAGTCGCCCCGGTCTGCTCGTACGGTGTGTGCTGATGGGCAGGATGAGAGAGTGGCGAAGAACACCGCATTGGCGCAGGCTCAAGTGAGATCCGCCTCCTCAGGGACTCTGCAAAGCTGAGCCCATAGCAGGCTCGTATGAAGACTCCACCGCCTGCGGTAGTCAGCACGCCACCGGTGTCTCCTTCGCACCTGACGAAGTTGCATGAAGCCCACAATGCGAAAGTCGCCGAGCTCGAGGGGTGGGTGAAGTGTAGTTGCAATTTACACACGCTGATGTGTAGCACTATCAAGCGTCTTGCTGCGGAACTTGACAAACGACCTTCGGCGACAGCCAACACGGCAGTAGCTGGAGAGCCGACCGTCCCAGCGCCCGCGCCAAGAGCCGCGACACCGCCGGCAGTGAACGAAGCCAAAGATGTTTCTCTGGTCGACCTTCCGCCGCTACCGCCCACGCCGGCACATGTGCATGGAAAGGGCGATGACGAAGATGATGACGAGACGTATTAGATCAATACGCTGGCTGGAAGACGATGACGCCCTTGACGACTGCACATGATTTTCCTGGATGTGGTTCACAATTTTACGCGAGATCAGCTTGATTGGGTAGTTAATGCATATACGCCTGGAATGTCATCAAGATGGATATATTAGCGCTACAGTACGTTTCGTCGTCGCCTCGCCCCCCTCGAATCCCCCAAATTAGATATGCCTCGCCCAGGTTATGGGGCTCACGATGACGCCTTGGATGCGTTCAGTAGTGAAAGGTAGAGAGTCCATGCGATCCCGCATGTAGACTGGAAAGGCACTCGATACTGCAGGGGGATGACGGTGAAGTTGATGGTTTGTAGCAGGGGCCAGACTTTCCAATTGGCAAGCAGGGCAGCTGGAAGTGAGCAACGCCTTGCCGCATACAGGTGGGAGGAGCGTACGCCAGTACATGTCTTGGAATTTCTCGCCGACCGAGGGGATATCTTTGCCTTCCATGAGACCCATGCTTCCCACGAACAAGACGAGCTGTAATCAGCGCCGGTCCCTGGCATTGGCCGCGAAGGAGGCAGTTGGGCTCACGCCGATAGGTGCCCTGCTGTCAGTATCTGCCCATGCAAGCTTCGCAAGCTGTGCCCTCACATAATCGTCTGGTCTGCCAGTACACGTTTGGCAAACTGCAACCCGTTCCCCTTCGCGCCCACGATGACCGGTATCTGTCTCTCCAACAACTTTAGCCAACGTCCGATCACCGGCCCCATCCCCATGCCATATACTGCGAAGCGTAGTGTGCGCTCATAGTCGTATGCCGGTCCAGGAGTCCCCGGAGGAGTCTTGCTCGTCTGCGCCCGTCAGTGCTGCATTCCTTGAAGATTGTATTTCGGTCGAGCTTGATCCGATGTCGAGGGCGGGTGACTCACCGCGATAGTCACCGTCTGCGCCTGCACGTGTCAGCGCTCGATCCAGCTTGCTCCACACAGCAGGAGAGTCGGCCAGCGGGCAAAGGTACTCACGCATATGTCTGCGATGGTTGATAGTATGCCGTTGGTCACTATGAGCGTTGGGACGGGGCGCTTGTCGAAATTCCGGTTGTAGTAGCTCACAAAGGAGCTCAGGCGGAACGTCCGGCCTGACATCCCGGCGCGGCGAACGTTGCTGAGGCGCTCGCGGTCGGTGACTAGCTCCCGTCAGAGTCGTACGTTGGTACGCTGTGGACGATCAGAATGAACTTTGAAGGAATGCGAGATGCTTCTCGTTCAGCTGCTAGCTTGTCGCCTCTTGAGACCTTTGAGGTGGACTTCAGGAACAGGGCAATCGTCATCACCGAGGGAAGCGGCATGATCATGATTAGGCCTGCGCCTTCGGATAGCTTCTGGGCGTAGCTTAGTAAATAGGCGTGTCAGTGTGGGACAGGGCAGATGGGGCGGATCATCATGCGCCCGTGCGTCCGAACAATCACGCTGATGACTCCAGAGTACGTGAGCACTCTGTTGCGCTGCGTGACAATGTTCGGTCGCTGGCCACTTGCACCACGCAGCACCCATTCAACGCTGGTCTGCGAGTTTGTTGTCACCAAATCACCAGCCAGACAACTCTATCGCGCTGTCTCGGGCTGGGATGGACGATTGCGGCACCGCACTCGCAGCACGTGGCATGGTTTTTCGGTTGAGCTTCAGGGGTTGACCCGCTTTCCCATGGCCAGTCTAAGAAAATCCGGTGGTTACCCTGAAACCCTCTCTGTTGCGCGCCCTTACCCTGAATCTACCTTTAGCCCTAAACCACCCGCCAACCCAACGCCAACCCGTTTCCCATTTCCGGTTCGACACCACCTCCACTGCATATCGCTGAGATATTCACTCTTTCTCTCTTTCTCTCTCTTGCATCTTCTATATCCTTCTCGACTGGACCTCACCGTACCGCGCATAGACGCTAGACTCGCATCATGGCTCCTATCACAGTCAAGAAGATCTGCTGCAGTGAGCCCCCCACTCCCGCTTCACCGCCCCGCCACGACCTCCATCCCCATCGCGCGTCTTTCACCCCATTCCACCTGCTCCTTCTTGTCAGGCGCATTGAGGACGCGCCCATCTTGATATGAAACCCAGCTGACGCGTCTAGTTGGTGCTGGTTACGTCGGTATGTCCACCGCTCTTTCGCTGCTCTTCCCTCGTCTTGGTCATGGGGGCGCGGTCGTCCTTTGGGCGGATGAAGGCTGTGTGCTGCCGACGTGGAAGGAAGACTATGCTGACGCGCTTTTTTGGAATAGGTGGACCCACCTGCGCCGTCATGTGAGCTCAGTGCCCGTCTTTGGGAAGACCAGAGCTGACTCCTAGTGCCCTCAAATGGTAAGCTTCATGCCTCCTCCTTCCAGCTCGACATTCCCTGCGACTCTCCCTCCCTCCCTCGTATGGCTGTATCCGTGCCCACACGCGCAAATTCATGCTAGACGGTCGCTCTGCCTCTCTGCTCGTACCCCATCCTCCCGACGCGTTGGGCTAGCCGCACAACCACTTACTACCGCTGCAGACGCTGATCCCAGTCCCAACATTCAGGTCACCATTGTCGACTTGAACCAGGCTCGCATCGACGCCTGGAACTCGGACAACCTCCCTATCTACGAACCCGGTCTTGATGAGGTCGTCAAGGCCGCTCGGGGCAGGAACCTCTTCTTCTCTACAAACGTGGACCAGGCCATCGCGGAGGCCGAGTGAGCTGCAGTTGGTCCGATCGCGCCCTTTGCTAATGAGCAGCCTCATCTTCGTCTCGGTCAACACCCCCACCAAGAAGTCCGGCATCGGCGCTGGTTTCGCCGCCGACTTGAAGTGAGCTCTCCTTCAGTGTTCTCAACTGTAGCTCACCTTTAGCTACCTTCAACTCGCTACTCGCCGGATTGCCGAGGTATCGACCTCCTCCAAGATTGTTGTTGAAAAGTCGACCGTCCCTTGCCGAACAGCCGAGTAAGCTGTTGGAGCATTCTTTGGCTCAGCTCATGTACAGGTCGATGCGCACCATCCTTGAGGCCAACTCGAAGCCCGGCTGCACTTTCGACATTCTTTCCAACCCTGGTCAGTTCCGGCACGGCACCCATCGTGATCGAACTTTGCTGAGCTTGCAGAATTCCTGGCCGAGGGTACCGCCATCGCCGACCTCTTCGCCCCGGATCGAGTTCTCATTGGTTCCCTCCAAACCGAGTCCGGTCTTGACGCTTGTGAGGCTTTGATGTCGGTGTACGCCAACTGGGTACCTCGAGACCGCATCCTCACTGTCGGCCTCTGGTCTTCTGAGCTTTCCAAGCTTGCCGCCAACGCCATGCTCGCCCAGCGTATCTCCTCCGTCAATGCCCTGTCCGCCATCTGCGAGGCGACCGGTGCCAACATCGACGAGGTGGCCTTTGCTGTCGGCAAGGACTCGCGCATGGGGCCAAAGTTCTTGAAGGCGTCGGTCGTAAGCTTCTTCTGCTTCACGATGTGGATCATTACTTACAGGCAGGGTTTCGGTGGCTCTTGCTTCCAGAAGGACATCTTGAACTTGGTCTACCTCTCCGAGTCTCTGCACCTGCCAGAGGTTGCCAAGTACTGGAAGGCCGTTGTAGAGATGGTGCGCTCAGCTGCATTTCGAAGATGCAAGGAACAAGCTGATAGATAGAACGAGCATCAGAAAGACCGTTTCGCTCGCAAGGTCGTCGACACGCTCTTCAACACGTTAGTCCGATTGTACATTACCTGCATGGAGCTGATTCCTTAGTATCACTGGCAAGAAGATTGCCATCCTCGGCTGGGCGTTCAAGAAGGACACTGGTGACAGTGAGCTGACCAGTGCTCGCTGTCGACATCCAACTGACCTGCAGCTCGGGAGTCGCCCGCCATCTCCATTGCCAACCACTTCCTGTCTGAGAAGGCCCGTATCACTGTTTACGACCCTCAAGTCACCGAGTCACAGATGTGGCTCGACCTGACCGACTACGGATCGATCCCTGCCGAGCCAATCAAGCCTCACTTCACCGTTTGCAAGTCTGCTCTCGAGGCTTGCGCCAACGCCGAGGCCATTGTCATCTGCACCGAGTGGGACGAGTTCAAGACATTGCCTTGGGAGGAGATCTACAAGAACTGCCCCCGACCGGCATTCGTCTTTGACGGCCGATTGATGTTGGACCGCAAGGCTCTGCAGAAGATCGGTTTCAGCGTGGTGACCATCGGTACTGGTGACCGCGTCTAAGGCAGCAGGCTTGCTGGACTTGGTGGTCGGTATTCGACGGTAGGGCGGGACGAGGTGCTGGTTATCATTATTCATACTTTTCTTGGACGGTCCTTTCACAAGTAACATGGCTCTTTTTGGCACGAGATAGATGGCTATGCAAGCATTGCACTGATTCAGAGGATCGCCTACTGTCCGAGGAGCCTGTGGGATGTGGGATGGGCCAGTGCCACGAGGTAGATTGGCCGTAGCTTTGGCTCTAACTTCCTATCACTTCCTGCTTTCGACGGCTCTGTCTGTTCGTTTTGCTTTTCTTGGATCTAATTGGGGCTTTCTCTTCATCTTCTTTGCGGCTCAAGGCGCAGGTCAGTGCTGGTGGACATGTCGACCGCCTCTCCGAGCAAGGAGACGACTGCATCCATCTCTGCTGTGACCGAAATCGAGCTGTACGTCGACACCTTCATCCCTACCTCACCTGACTGATGCTGATGAACAGCGAGACCGCCCTGCTCAGGAGCATCCCCGAGGCCAAGCCAGGTGAGTAGTCACTGCATTCCTGACACTGAACTGGGTGGGATGCTGATGAGTGCAGTGGGGAGGGCCAGGCACTTTACGCTGCTCAAGCTGCAGAATGAGGTCCATCGTCGCACCGGCGTATGGCTCGAGCCTGCTGATTTGTGGGAACGCCTGGAGGGTTTGTACAACTTGGAACTCTTGAATACGATTGTGCGTGTTCTCTCCCACTCTCGCCGTGCTGCACCCTCAAGTGTGGCCGTATTTGTTTGCGAATGATGAGGTGGGCGTGGCTAAACTCCAGAGCTCCTCGCCGCCGCCTTCGCTCCCTGCCTTACCGCCCACACTCTCCCCCTTGCCCCGTCGACGCCCGCATCTCAAACCGTCCTCATCAACCTCTAAACCACCCGCAGCCTCCAAAACAAGAGGCCGACGCACCGCCTCGCCCAGCCGCTCTAGGCGTTCCGAGTCCACCCTCTCGTCTCCCTCGCCCCCGGCATCCGACTCCTCCCCTCCCCCTCCCCCTCGCTCTCGCGCCAAAGCCGCAGGTCCCTCCGTCTCCCGCTCGGCAGCAGTGATCAACTCGCGGCACTTCCACTCGACGTTCGACTTGCCCATCTTCCCCACACTTGTCAACCCGCGCGACGGCACCTCCGTCAAGTCCGATCGGTCCGACTCGCCCGACCGCGACCGGAAAGCGGATCGCGACCGTTCGCCTTCGTACGACAACTCGGACGAGATCCGTCTCCGCCGCGCGCGCATGAAGATTGACGAGTGGGGAATGGGGTGGGGTGACGGCGAGAAGGAGGCGGACCTGGACGCCTGGCGGGCGCTCGTCGATGCGCGTGCCGAAGCCGACGATGAGGACGCCGACTGGCCGGAGGGGCTGTATGCCGACCCGCCCACTGCTTCCCTCTCTCCGGCCAAACGGGGACCTGGGCGGCCGCGCGGCAGCGGGAAACGAGGAGGGCGAGGAGCGGGCGCTTCCAGCAGGAGAGAGAGCACGGCCACGCACTCCAGGCGGGGCAGTGCGAGCGCGAGTGTTGCGCCGCCTGAGGCGGAGCCAGAGTCGGACGAAGAGGCTTCCGAGCCGGAGCCGGTCAGAGGAAAGCGGCAGAAGAGGAAACGACCGAGTGGGACGGAGAGCGTGGCGGCCACAGAGCCAGAGGAGGAGGTGCGTCTTCCAAACCCCTTGGGCGGAGTGACGGCTGACGACAAGCCTACCAGGAGACGCAGGCGCTGAGTGCTAGCGCGGCCAAGATTCTTGCACCGACTTTGACTTTCATAGAGGTAGAGGCGACCGAAACAGGCAGAACATGGCACCCAATTCCATACAGATTGCCCACAGCGCAGCGTATAGTACATGTAGCTATGCGACGTTCATGCCCATGTGCCCAAAAGATGATACTCAACGCAACTGAGGACTCCTGAGCAGGATCGGGTCCGCCGTGCTTGGTCTCCGCTTGTAACCCGGTCGTGCGGCATGCTGGGCCAGCCCAGCACTAAGACCTCGTCCGCTCAGACTCACGCCCAGACTCCTGTCCCTCCCCTCTACCTGAACCCCACAGAGCCCCAAGCCCGTCATACCGGCATCAAAGGTCTTGCTACTGGACGACGGGGAGATTATGATCTCCCTGCCGGGGTGGATCCTGCGCAAAGGTGTTGGCGTCCCCATCGAGCTTCCATTGGCCGCGCCAGTCGACCCCGGGGATCCAGCAGTGAAGGGTGACGGTGCATGTACACGAGTTGCGGGCGGCGTGCCCGGTCGGGGCGTGCCAAACAGCGCAGAAGACGCGGACGACGGCCGCACATGCTTGAATCTCGCCAGATGACTAAGGGCTAATGGACGCAGAGGAGATGGTCGAGGTGATTCGGTGCCGCTGACCGCTCGAACGTGTTCCAGCTGCGAGGCAGAGGAGGACGAGGGTGACAGCGTCGCCGAGTGAGACACCGCCCGTATATGAGTGTGCATAGCGGACCCGAGAGTTGCGCTCGGCTTGTACTGCTGTAAAAGAGAAGGAGGCGATTTCGGCGGGGGCGGAGGAGCTGTAATGCTCGAGGTTGTGCCACTTATCAAATTGACGTCCTTCTCGATCAGGGCGAGAGGACGACCTCCAAGACCGGGCAGATGCGACATGCTACCAATCGATGGACTGGCCGGTGGCGATGGTACAGGCGTGATGTGCGTCGCGAACGGATGCACATCTCGTCCCTCCTTGGCAAAGCGTGATGTGCCAGAGCTCGACCATTGACTCGGGAGCAAGCCAGCGGAATGAGGGGTAGAGGTCAAACTGATGTCTGTCCTGGTCGCTGCTCTCGGACGTCTGCCTGTTGCCACAGCGGACGCTGATCTGGATTGAGGACCGTTGAGGCTATGTGATCCAGAGTGCTCTGCCGGACTAGACGATTTCCAAGACGCTGCAGAATTTGGCATCATCGGCAAGTGTTCATCGGCGTTGGTTGGCGAAACGCGTTTGCTCAGCATGGATTTGAGTGAGGTCAGAGACTTTTTGGTCTTGACCATCAGTCCACCGCCACTCGGAGGCTGGGACTGCGTGAAGGATGATTCCGTCGGAGAGCGGCTTTGGAGAGATGACGCAGAGGTGTTCGATCGGAGGCGCCGCTTTGGTTGACCGAGCGTTGGATCCGGCAATACCCGTTCCTTCTCCATACCAGACAGGTCGAGCGATGGCCGCGAAGCATGCGCGAGATGTTTCGTTCTCCATTTCGCAGACTTAGGAGCGGATGTCGATTCGATCGATGTCACTTTGTGTACAGTCTTGCCTGATTTGCTGTGATCGCTAGGAGTTGCGCTCAATCTGCGGGCGGGCGTGGAAGCGGAGTCTCTGCGACTCTGACTCGAACTGGCATCGAGAATGGCTTGCGTCAAGGGGCACGGAGTAGGCGGCAGTGCCTTCTCTTTGATCCTAGGTGGCTTGCCTACTTTGGGCGGAGGAAGCATGCTAGCTTCAAGGCGTTTCGATTTCCCGCTGAAATTGGCCCATCCGCGTGCCCGGACTGGAGACAGCTCTGCTACACCAGGAGAGACGTAGAGCGCAAGCGGTGTGAACGTCTGCGGGTCAGCAAGAGCGGATGATGGGTGGGGCGACGCTAACCCGGTCCTTCCGATGCTCTAGCCCTGTATCAAGCTCGAGGTTTCCGGCTATCATGTACTCAAATCGCCATTCCACCCCTCCCTTCTCCCATCCTTTCACCACATATATCCCCTGATTTTGGCACGAGAGATTGGCCTCTCGATGCGTCAAGTCGCTGATGTTCGGCAAATTCGTAGTGATACGTCTCAGAACTGGCGGTTCGTCATCCACCTTGCTCATCAGTCTGAAGGCCCATGGAGTTTGCTGACACGCACGGTAGACCTTACAACCCACGAGTCACGGCTCCTGGGACGTTGTCCAAATTCCCAAGCGCCCGTCTCCTTGAACATTTGAGGGGACGGGGCCGGCTCCCCCCACAAGATCGCCCTTTCCATCTCATCTGTTTCCCTTGAGCAGAAAGTGATGCCTTTGTGCTTGCGCAAGAAGCTAAAATGAACCGTCCGGATCCTTCCTCCCTGCTCGATCTGAAGTTCGAATACCACCGATTTGTTGACCGCTGCGAGAGCGATGTCAGCTTGCGACGCCGAGGAGAAACGAGCCTGAGCCTTCTCAAGCGGGGAAGCCTCTATCTTGACTTCAGGGATCCGTGGCAAAGTCGCTGATGCACAATCTGATGATGCTGTAGAAGACAACCTTTTTATCGGACCAGGTCGTTCCCGTTGCTTGTCGTACTCGAGCGCCGCCACTTTTGCAGCAGGATCACCATCCGTGAGGCCGTCTGAGCCCGTCTCCATGAGCCCACGCCGAAAATCGGTCGCGCTTCTTGAGTCAGGCCCTGCGGTCGCGACATGATTATAGGACGTGTCGAGTGGGCACACCGCGTAGAGGTCAGGCGAGCTGACGTCAGCCACTTGTTTGCGCAGCATCCCAGTCGGTGATTCCAGTATAGTCGGGACCGGTTCCTCGTTTCTAGTTCTCGCTTTTGAGTCTCCGACTACAGCAAATTCTTCAGTGTTTCCGACTTCGTCAACACGCGAGGAAGCCAAGACAAGCTGTGCCCTTTGACTGAAAGATCGCCGGCGACTTGGTCTAGCGGCAAGCTCCTGGTCGAAGCGCGACGAGAATGATGTCGGTGGACTAGTCTGGGATCGTCCCTCAGAGACGCGCAGCCGCTCAATTGCAGAAGCGTTGTGATTGTGTTGACGGTATGTTGGCGGTAGTGGGGGAGGTTTGGCCCGATCCTCAGAAAGCATTCTCTCGCGAGGGGATTCGTCTTGATCATACGCAGACAGTGAGTAGGTCCATTCTGTTTCATCCGCCGAGGATCCGTAATCCGAAGTAGGATCCGCATTGTCTTCCCGTGACACCAGTGAGTGCGAGGATACATCGAAGTCTCGGCGAGGTCGACATCCAAAAGTGCCCATCGTCGCCGTGCTCCCCCTCTCTCTCCTCGGTAGACATGCGGATTCGATACCCTGAGCTGGCAGTAGAGGATCGACCATATCGACTTCGAGCAGGGGGGAGAAGATATCGTCCCTGAAGTCCACCAGCACGGGTCGAGCAACGTTTCTGCGAGCAAGGTACTCCTGGGGCGCGAGAGAGCTGTCGCCTGTCCGAAGAGGCGTTTCAAGATCCTCCCCGACCTCAGTAACGTTGCAGGGCACATCAATGGAGTGTGCAGGCAGCAGAGCTTGAGGGATTAGTCCCGAGCCGTAAAGGATCGGTATCTCGACCTCGTCCCGATCGATGCCCACTTGTGAGGCGGTACCGTCCAGCCCCGCAACGAGGTTCCCGACGGGTGTCGATGCTTGCAATGAGTTCGGAGTCGGAGAGGAGGTCGGAGAAAGGGAGATCACCGCAGTCAGAGGTCGAAATGCAAAATAGTCCCCATCCTCAATCCCTCCCAGAGTCACGTTGGACAACGGCGCCGAAGGCAGCCTAGGCAGTGGCGGTACTGGAGGCGGTGAAGCTTTGCGAGTGTATCGTAGCTTGGAGTGGGACGGTGGCGGTGTGGGTGGGCAGGTACAGAGCTTGAGAGCTGCCGGCGCCAGCCGTCGAAGCCGTGGCGAGTCAGAGGACCTACGGCCTGGTCGTAGCGGTGATGGGGTATCGAACTTTTTGTAGGCCGACGGGGGAGTGCCGACGAGGCTCTTGCCTGCCGATGGAGGTGGAGACGCGAGCATCGTGAGTCGAGGACAGGATCAAAGCAGGCAGTCGAAGACAATCCCTGCTCTACATTCCTCGAATTCGAAGAATGACTCGGAGGGCACTGCTGGCTAAGATGAGGTGAGACCGACACGCGCTACAGACACTCTGAAGTATTTACCTGGATTCCAAACAGTACGTTGGTAGTCTCATGGTCTGCACAAGCCATTGCGAGCAGTCCTCTGCCGCCACCCTTGTGTCTCAGATTGGAGAAGAGGGCAAGCAAGCAATGAAATACTCCTACAACATCGACAAACGTGATCGAGAAAGTGAGGTGCCAGATTCGGAAGAAAATCAGGCGCGTCATCGGGTGTATCATTATGCTGCCATGAGAGCGATGAGGCCAAGTTCACTGCATCTCAGCTTTTGGACCGATTTCTCTGAACAGACGGATGACTCACCGCTGCACTTGCTCCCCTACCAACATGCTACCGTAATTTTTCTGAGGTCCGAATCGACTCTCGGCAATGTTCGATAGCATGAGATCAGGCTCAAGCACATGATCTGATGAAAGGTGCCAGAAAAAGGTCGAAGAAATACGATTGAGAGGACGATCCGGATGTTCCGCTCGCCTTCGTGACATGGCCTATTCTCGTGTCATTCGCGCCACGCTGAATTGGGAAGTGAGCTCACCTCACGGGTAGCTGAGGTGCAAGCAACTTCATGGAATCCGGCTGAGTTCGTCAGCATTAACGTCGAGCTGCTCGGGAGTCTACTCGCCCTTGATGAGACCGCCCGTCGCCCATTCGAGCTGCTTGCCGGCCTGGACGAGCAAACAGCCTGGAGGGATCCGCACGGGGATTTTCCTTCCTGAGTTTCGTGCCCAAATATGCACTGGGCATGAGCAATTGTCTCCGATTTCACGTGCAGTGCTAGTGTCACGGAATACTCACGTCCCGGGTAACGCGATTGTCCGTGGATGGTAAGGAAGTTCATATCGGTGTGGAATCCGGCGAACAACCTAGGCTTCAGCAAATTACCCTCCAACCGTCTGGCTTGTTGAATCACGTCCCGATCGTCCCAAAGCGCTCCAGATCCGTAGCAGTCGGCGCCAGGAGATGCGCACTGTGTATGATGAGTTTAGTGGGCGGACAAGACGGAGGCGCCTCACCCATACTGTCCTGCAGCGAGAAATGACATCTCGTCCTTCCCCAAACCGACAGCCAACATCCGCGTGACGCCCTCTACTCTGGGTGGATCAGAGAAGATAGTGTACGAGTAGGAAACCTCTTACGCTTGCTTAAGATGCGACCCCCATTCCCCTACCCTAGCTTCCCAAGAGTCGGCGAATGCAATTGGGACAACATTCGGAGTGGACAAAATCGGGAAAGCGGAAGGATATGGAGGGGCCTGGGACATGCGATGGAAGAAGCGACATTTGGGGTCAGCGCCGTGACCTGAGAGGTCCACAGGCCGCTCCGAACTTTGCAATGAGGCGATGATGGCCAAGCATTCTTCGTCCGATCCACACTTTGGCTTCTCAGTATTTTCCAGCGTTACGCCCTGACCCGGAGTCAGCAAGCTAGCTAACATCGGACCTTTTGTCAACAAGACTGACGACTTGATAGCCTACTTCTGGCCTAAGGTCTCTCTCCAGCGCTTCCCTCGGCTGCGCAAAGTAGTCTTCGAAGAGGTCGAGGAAACGGTCATTGGCATCCTTGGTCGCCCGCGAGTCTCGGACCACGACGGCGCCCGTGTTGATTAGACTCTCGGCGAGCTGCAGAGCAGCTTCTCTTGCTTCAGAGCAAGAGGGATCGGCCAGATAGCCGTCAAGAGATATCACCGGCAGGTCCATCTCGAAGAGGTCGCTCGCACTGTTGACCTGATATCAAGCCGAGAAGCAGATGTCAATCTGACCAACGATGGCATCGAGAAATCACACGCGCGCTCGACCAGTCATTAGTCTCCATCGGGTAATCTCAGGGTCTTCCTATCACGGAGTCTCGGCTACTCTCCGCCATCAGCTATCGCTTTCGAGGTCGAGGTTGAGAGATGTCACCTCACCTCTTTCACTGCTTCACAATCGGCTGCAAAAGCAACGCCAGACCCTGCTGCAGGCGGTGTGCGAGTGATGGACGCCCTCATCCCCTTCACTACCTCCGGCTCTCTCGTTGATCTCGTGGACAGTGAGCTGTCCTTCTTCGGTTACTGTTACGAGGATTGACTGGCAAAGAGAAGGTCGTCGTCATACTTAGAGATGGGAGGAAATTGATCGGGATGTTCAGGAGCTACGACCAGTTCGGTGAGTAGTCTTTGCTACGCAACGAGACCAATTCCTTGCTGTAAACATGCGTCTTCCCCTTCAAGCTCTCGGCGCTGTTTCAACGCTGACGGCTAGCCAATTTCCTCATGGAAAGCGTCGTTGAAAGGTTATACCACAAGCTAGAATATGCAGACCGCGACATTGGTGAATTTTCGACCCTTGATTCAAAAGACAACATTGACAGGGACAGGAGTGCTACTCATACGAGGAGAGAACGTGGTAGCCGTAGGAGAAATCGTACGCTTCTACGGAGCACTGCGCTTCGCAGCTGACATGCAGGACTTGATAGCCGAAGATATGCTCCCTTTGCAAGAGAGCAGCCTCGAGGAGATCCAGCGGCGGATAGCAGAAGACAACGTGGGTCTCAACCACATTCAGGCCTTCTGCTAGCTGTACTTCTTCGGCCCGCTAGCCACTGACTCACCAGGCTCGTCGAGATCGGGACACCGCAATTAAAGACCAAGTCTTGCAAGGATTTGGCTTTGTGAATGAGGGCAAAGAGGGTGATGCCTACTAGACTGCGTCACCGGGGATCGGCTCATCTGTTCCCAACATTGGCAGAATCGATTCGGGCTCAACGAGTTTTTATGAGCACCGCCACCGCCATGCATTCATTGCATGACATCGACCACTTTGAGCTTTGAATAGCGATATCGCGGACATGTGTGTGGGTGGACGGGTGGCAAAATCAAGGCAGGTGACGACGCTCTGATGGCTCATTACGCTCGGACCCACTCCGTTTTTATCGATGACCGTTTCTCATTTATCATTTCTCTCTGCGCTCACCTTCACATCATCTCACTTCTGTTCCTTGCCCGACGCGTAGTTCTGCGTTCTGCCTTGCATAGCAAAGTGCTTCTCGCGAGGCAGCACAGCGGCAGGCCGGGAGTAGAGATGGGAGAACACTACCTGCCGCGACCGCCAACGACCGAGTTTGGTGGAGCTCCACCAAACGATGCGCCCACAATCGCCCCTTCTACCCCGGCCAGCAAGAACGGAGCTCATGATAATCCGAACGCTTTTCTCGAGCACGTTACATGTAGACTCTGGCAAGCCCATCCTCCTGCCGAAGGAGAAAGCTCATCTCCTGTCAGTGACGCCCCATGTAACTCGGATCGCGGATTTTGGATGACCGCTTGTGGACATGTCCTTTGCGACAAGGGCCATGAGCGTCAGCCTCACTTGTCAAAGTTGCACTGCCGAGACTGACTTGCAGACAAGAAGAACATCTGTACCTTTTGCGGCAAATCACCCATCTCAACCTTCATCATTGGCGGAACGGTAACTTCCCCTCTTCCGCTGCTGGTCGATGCTCACGCACAGGGTCCAGAGTCACTCCGAGGCTGGTTCGCGTCACCCTCCTCTCAGGTTGCAGGGGCGACTTCGCGCCTTTCACAAGCAGTCGAGTATGTCGAACATATCAAGGTCCGTGGCCAGCTCGCATTCAAGTAAGACTAATAGACTAGTTTCAAGTCTATTACATGGAATCCAAATTGAAGAAGCAGAAGAAAGAGATAGCACGTCTCAATGTGAGAATAGCCAATGTCGATCTGAGTCTGACAGAAGGGGCTCGTATCGGAATTGGAGGTGCTCATTCCAAAATACTCAGACGCGCAGTCAACAATAGTCAAATTGAGAGAGTAAGTGCCGTTGTCAAACCAGATTACAGCGTTGACAGCCGCTAGGGAGAAGGACGAGCTTCAAACTATCATCAATCGGTCATTCGACCAAGCACAGCAACCTCGCCAAGCAGTCTTCACTCCTGCACGAAGAACTTTGGAGACTGTGTCGGAGATTGAGGAGCACGAGGCGGAAGAGCCACCGCCCGCAAAGCGGCAACGCCATGCCCAGAAGTCAGCCAGACGCTGACTCGAGCGCCATAATTGCTGAATGGTAGCCCTATCGTGCGTACAATGCCGGCCGAATTGCAGCACCGACCTGCATCAGTAGATGCCAGCTATTCCGCGGGGCCAGACAAGCCCGCCGAAAGGCGAACATTGCCTCGATCCACCAGTGTACCAGCTCAAGAAGATATGACCAGAGCAATGCTCCGGTCAGACAAGGTTTACTGTTGCCCGATTCGCGCTGACATGGAGAAATTACGCGTACGGAACTCAGCAACCGCCCTCGACACCTGTTCCTCGGGAGCAAGCTTCGTTTGCTCTTCACACCGGGACTTCGCATCCGATGATGGAGGGTCGGGGTATGCGTCGCAGTGCTCCTTTCACAGAACCCCTTCGAGCCAACAGCGAGACACGACGGGACGGGGGAACACCAGTACACGGTGGGCGGGACTAGTATGAAGCCAAAGCTAACGTTTGGGCAGGCGGACGACCCAGTCACTTAGCGCCTTCGACTCCCATGGGACCCCCGGCACTGTCTCTCGGTGGACCTCTCCCCACAACGTCTCGCCCTGCATTTCAAGGAGCGCTTCCAAAACATATGCAAGCTGAGATGCAAAACCGCACACCCGGCGCGCAGAATCTCGCCGCTCGTCCCCCCGGACAATCTATTCAAAGTCGATGAAGCAGACCACATTCACGATACTCAGACAAGAATGAACCATGTCTCGCGTATCTCTCACACGCCATGTCGAACTCGGTTGATGAGCGATGCAACGGGATCCCCTCACAATCATATGCATGCATCATGTTCTGCAGTGACTTGATGATTCTTACGTAACGTTATTTTCGCTCAGCCACATTTGGGCGCGACTGCTTTTCCTGGCTCCATGTTGTGCATCATTCAACCTTCCATTTTCGACCCATCTCTCATCTCTTCGTCGTAGTCTATGTCTTCCTGTCGTGATGTCGAGACATCAGGGGCATCGAAAATCTCAGTCGACCTCGGCTTTGAACGTTCTGGCAGGCTCGAGCTCGCGGCATGACCTCGCGTCGCTCTCTCGGCCATCCAGGCGACGCCAACCCACATCTGGCCTTCCGGCCGTTGCGGAATCTGCTTCAATGGTGCGACTCCCGGGTCTGACAGACCGCAGTCGAAGACAGTCGAGAGTGGACTCGGACGGGTCGGCGGATGTGGCTCAGTCGAGTCGAAGGCTTTCGAGGCGGGCCGTTGCGACCATGGACGATGTGCGAGGATGGCTGAGCGATGTGAGTCAGACGGGTCGAGCCGGCCCGCGACAACGCTGATGTCTGCAGATACGTTCGCTGAGATCCTCCGAAAGAAGGAGATTGGCTGCCTTGAAAGGGCTAGAGGAAATGCTTGTGTTGTGCTGTGATGGCACTGGGCGAGCGCAGTTGAAAGACTTGGTTGCGGCTCGAAGTGAGCTGCCTTTCTGCGGCGATGATATCGCTGACAAACAGTTCATGATCCATTGCTGGCACTCACAGGTCGGCATGCTCAAGCGCTCGCTTTGCAAGCATCCGCGACTCAGTCAACGCTGTCGGCGGACGATGGCGTTGCAGCTGTATTAGTACCGGAACTCGCCCATATTGTCACTGTACTTCAGGGTTTGTGTCTATTGAGTCGCCATGCCAAGATGAGCGTGGGGGAAAGCTGGGTACTCGAGGTGCCTCTTTTCGCTCTCCTCGAGGATCATCAGCTGACACGCAGGTGCTGATAGATCTCCTGTTGCTGTTACGAGCCCAGAATCCTGCAGAGGGCGAGCGACCCATCGTATACAGCATCCTCGAGCTGCTCTGCTGCACGTTGGTCGACTCGCCGGCGTACTCCAGAGAATTTGAACGGCTCAGCGGGCTGGAGGCGGTGGTCCGGGTCCTCAAGGGTACTGGTGTGGTCAAAGAAGTTCGGTCAGTTGCAGGTCGAAGCTCATAGCATTTCTACAGCTGACGGACAGGATGAAGTGCATCGAGTTTCTCTACTTCTACCTGCTACCGGAGCAGAACGGTACCCAGCGCGCTACTTCCAGCTCGTCCTCTTCATCCTCCTCGTCGGCCGAATCAGCCCTATTTCCCCCATCACCATTGTCAGCTTCCACGAGTTCGGACACTTCAAGCCGCATCGTCTCGCCTTCGCCAGTCGGTCATTACCCTGAACATAAAGTGCCATCTCACTATCCCGACATTGACATGTCCTTCGTGCCAATGACTCCGCACAAGAGACCTCAGCCGAATCTGGGCTACCTCACACCTTCAACAACACGACGGCCGTCCTCGAGCCTTTCAACCACACCGTCACTTCCTCCAGTGCCCGCCTCCCCGCGCGTCCCCGCCAGCCCGTCAAATCGACGACTTGCGTCTTTGGTGGAGACAAGCCCTGACCAGACGAGAATGGCCGAGACGCCTCGGTCGTCTGCACCGAGTCGGGACTGGCGTCGATCGTCGATGATAGAAGAGGCAGATGCCGGCCTTGGATTTGGCTTGCCATCGAAACAGACCGGTCTCAGGCGCAGTGCCACGGCTATTCGCCTCAGCGATGGCAAGCCCACTTTCAGCGACCCATTCGTGGCAAGCTCGGCGGCAAGATCTGGGTCCGGATCGTCATCAGGATCAAGTACGGTCATTCAGCATCGACACAGCGTCTCGCGCTCTTCCGTCCACGGTCCGACGAAAGAGGCGACGCCAGGATCCCAGACCCACCGCTCTTCGAACAGCTCTACCCAGCGTTCCTCAAAGTCGCATCTGAGCCAAAGCACTATGCTGCCCCCGCCGCCACCGGTAAGAGGCACCGAAAAAGAGACAGAGTCTCGACCGCCTAAAATCCGTCATTCCCGAACCCAGTCTCACCTTTCAGCCCTCGTCACTGGGCCCGACACAGAGCGTCCGCCAGTCCCAGCATTACCAGCGACCCTCGCTCCGCCCTCTACGCCTTCTGGTCTGACAAGGTCACCGTCAAGCCGACCCGGTCGAGCCTTCCCCGCAGAATTGACTCGCGGTCTGCCTCCCTCAGCTTCGTCCCCTGCTCTCACGCCGCTTGGAGCTTCCAAACGTGTTCCGTCCGGCGGTCGACCATCCTTGTCGGCCGACAAGGCCAAAATGCCACACGAAAAGGCGAAAGCCAAGGGCGTCAAGTCGGTCGAGGAGAAGAAAGAGATGGTGAGTTGCCAGCTAGGTCGTATGACTGTACGAGCTGATGTGCAGCTTGGGATGTGGCTCGGAAATGTTGACCAGCTCGTGCAAGGTGTGGAAAAGGTCAGTTTCTGGGGATCCATCAGTGGTGCCGCGAGGAGACGCCCGTGATGCTTGTGTGAATGACGTGATGCAGCGAGTTGCATGTAGACCGTTCACATTCTCAGGCTGCACGAGGCGCACAGTCTCGCCAATCAGGATCCAGCACGGGACAGTGGAGTTACGCGTGTTGATACGTTGATGCCTTTCGCAGCTTCACACGTATCGCACCGAGCCTGGATTGGCCTGCCTGGAGAGCTGGACCTCTGATAGTGTCAACAACACCATCAGGTGCCCGATATGGTCGGACAGGAGGCACCGAAAGGGGTGCTCGGCCACACCTTGCGATCAAACGGAACAAACCGACAAATTCCCGATCAACTTGCACACCGCTCAGAAGGGCCGTCTCTTTGACTCAACCACCCGGCGAGCCAGTGGTGAAAGAGCGATGAGACCGGCGCACAAGCTGCTCTGGGGTGCACAAGATGATCTGCACTGTACGAGCACAAGCACAAACTGGACTCCGGTGGCGTCGAGGACGAGGGTGCGCTAATCCCGCGCATCTGTGTAGACGCCAATCCTTTAGCTCACCATCAGCACATACTGCCATGCCCGGGGATCAACCTGGGTTTATCCTCGCCTCTCTGCGTTTCTCACGCTGTTGTACGCTGTAAGCTGCACAATGCAGTGTCTCGAGGATGCGCTGCATGCCCGCGCTTCCCGCCTGGCCGCCCTGGATCCTCGTGTTCCGTCCAATCGTTCTCACGTCCCTGCTGCCTGCTCCTTCCCGAGTCAGCGCACGACCCCGGAACGACTACATGTCCGACCGAGTGCACCTTGTTGCTGATGGTGAATGAACGATGTGGAGCGCACTGCGTCCGGTCGACAGGCGGCGGGGGGATCGGGGTGCATCGAGGGTGCAGGGAGGCCGGTCGACCTGCTCTTTCCCACCCGACAGCGGAGTGAGCAAAAGGGATAAAAGCCGGTCCAGAGAGTGCGTAGAGCCGTGTCCAGCTCGCCACTACTCTCTCCTTTTCCCAACTCGCTCAGCTACCTGTGAACATCATGCAGGCCCCTTCTGCATCCTCGCTCTACACCATCCTCGAGGACCCGGTCGTCCCCAAGACTGTGCGGTCGTACTCTGTGTCATCGTCGACATCGTTGTCCTCGACTACTTCGACATCGTCAAGGACAGCCGACGAACTGCTCGACAGGATGATCGCCACTGCGGTGAGTCGTAGGTCGATCAGGTCGAATGTCGACTGATGACTGAGCCCGCCACTAAGATTCATCTGTGGTCTGCGGGCAACGTCCGCCTGGAGAAGCTCGACCTGACCACCTCGCCTGTTGAAGCGATTGAGCTCATACACGCGATGCATGCCGATCCTCGAGTGAGTTGTTGGGCGCGGTGCTTGTGATGGGTGAGCGCTGATGCAGAGTTCGAATGCATTCACTACGCCCACCTCGACGACTCGGGCGACGACTGGAAGGTGGGCGGACGAACACATCAGGTGGCGAGGGCGCTGATGAACAGATGTCGTTCCGTAGGACAGAGGTGCTGATCCTGACACCTCCGATGTCGGACTCCGAGTAATGTAATAGCTGTGTCTGTATCGACTCTTGTATTGAGCGAGCTCGAGGTACTCGGATGTGTTGTTGACAGACCGGTATGTTTTGCTAGCATCGTGATATACCCGTAATCTTCGAAGTCCTTGTTTGGTAAGGGTCGGTCGAATGCAAGCCGGTATCCCATCGATTACACCAGCACTCGGCGAAGCTCACTTGCCCGCACGTCCGTACCAGTGAAAGGACACTTTCCTCGACGTTCTGACGGTTTTTTCTGGTCGGAATCATCCTCGCCTTCTATAGCGTCCCATCCGCATCTCCAGCAGACCACCCACCCGCTCGGCAAGACGGCGGGATTCTGCCACGGCTTGTCGCATAAGGGACATTTCCCGTACGCCTCTTTCCCGACTGAGTACTTCACGCCGGGCTGCTCATCTGCCTTGGCTGCGTGGTCGCTCTCTTCAAGGGGAGGAGTGGCGGGCGGGGTCGGGGGCATAAGGGCCGAGCTGGGCAGAATGGGGAGTGGACGAGGAGGAAGTATACTGGCGTGTCGGCTGGCCGAGGTTTCGTCTTTGGGTCTCTGGCTACGAGGTGAAGACGGCGAATACCACCACTCGGCTCCTTTCAGGACTAGCAGCAAAGTCGGGAGCATGGGTGGCACCCAATCAGACCATCTCTTCGCACCTGGAGGGGCCAGATCATCCGGGCCAACTCGCCGTAACCGTATGCCCAACCAACGATGCCACGGTCGGTAGAAAGGTGTCTTGTCGAAGAGATACGCGACGTCGTATGACAACATCAAGACGTCGAAGCCGAGATTGACGTAGGGATAAAGTGTCTTGTAAGCCTGTTGGGGCTGTCGGTCAGAATTGCACGAAATCTTAGAGCTGGCCAGAATCTTACTCCGGTCAAAGTCTGCCTGACAGAAGGAGCCATCTCGGGGTCAGAAGGCCCGATGAGACGGTCAAAGAGGTCTTGAGCCCTTGCGCGGACATAAGGCAGGCCGACCTGACAATGAGTCACGTACCACAACATTGATTGATACACTCACGAGAAAGACAAGCAGACCCCATCGTTGCTTGCGAGACAGCCTGTCAGTTCGAGGGGCGATTGCGTCAAGGCGCGGTGTGGGTATGGGCGTCACGTTAGTCAGGCGTAGATTGTAGAAGTGTTCGCTGAGGGAGGCATCTGCTGGATTCAGTTTCATCCGGAGTTGTGAAATGCAATCGCACTGTGCTTCTTGAGATGATGGCGCTCGACAAGCAAAAGCAGGCAAGCGAAGAACTCTTCATGATGATTCAGGAGTCGCAGAAAGTACCTTGGGTAATGTTGGGTGAGATACTACAGGATCAGCTCGCGTTGATATCAAGGGGCATAACGTACGGTCAGGACATAGCGGACGACGGGATGAAGGAGGTCGCGGAGCTGATCTTGCGCGAGTAGCTCGAATAAGTTCGGCTTGGTATGGTCTGCTTCCTCACGAGAGGGGAATATCGCCCCCTCGTCGACCTGCCGCTGCATCTCACCCGGAGCAGCGCATGGCAAGACAAGAAGACAAGCCGATGCCGCCGGTTACGAGCACTGATGGCCGAGGACCAAGGACCCTGACGTGTACTTTTGGCCCCGCTACCCCGCTCACTCACTGCTTCACGCTTTCACTCCGCCTTTCAAAGGTGGCATCGCCGTCCGTTCTGTCCGAGTCGACTTGGTGTCTTACTCCTTCTCGTCATCATTCTACATCACCACGCCACCCATCATCTACTCGACATGTCAAGATGATCCTCAGATTATGAACGCTCGACTCGAAAGGCGTACAGCAGCATCTTGCACAGACACGATGATCCCCACTTCTGCCCAGACGCGCATACCCACTGCAATACCCCACTCTAGCACAACAAGAACAACACCAATATTGAGAAGAATAGCTCGCCCAATAACAGCTGCAATACGAGCTTGATTCTCTAGCACTTGCCACGATCAGATCGCGCAGCAGCGTCATGTCTCCTGTCGCCGTCATGAGCCCGCAAGGATTCTGCTCCTCCCCGTCTCCGGGGACGAAGGGGACGCCACAGTCAGCCACGCCGGCGCTAGATATCGCACGGCGCCCGTCTCCGTGGCACGAAGTGTCACACTCGCTTTCAGAGACGTCGCTGCCGCCGCGAAGAGGCTCGTCGCCACAGCTTGCTGCCGCCGGTCTCGTCCAGGCAACTTCGCCTTCTCCGCCACTCACCGGTCAAGGGACTCCCTCGCTGTCGACCTCGCAAGCGCTCAGAGAGTGGGAGGATCTCCTCTCACAGCCGGATACTGCTGCAAGGAGACACCAGCTTGTCCATCGTCCTTCCATCTCGACCCCATCTCGGAGCCCCACGCCCTCTCTCACGCTCCTCCCGAAGCTCGCTGCTGAAAGGGACAAAGAGGGCCACATCGAGTACAAGCTCAAACTCATCGAACCCAGTCCCGAGAGGTTCGACCGTCTGGTCACGCAAATGATGTGGAGATTGAAGCAAGGCAGGAATGAGGCGATCTACGAGATCGGTCTCGCAGGTGTGTCACCTCTTGCGACCCTGAGCATCTTGCCAACCCTTGATCGATTGAGAGAGATGGGTGCTGATGGACAGATGACGGGACCGTCATTGGTTTGACTCGAGCCGAAATGGATGCGTCCCTGCGGACGCTCGAGCTCATGGCGTCTGAGATCGGAGCTACTGTGCTGATTCTCAAGGAGATTGTGATTGCTGGGACGGCCACCAATCTTCCTGGCGGATCTTTGAGTGCCAGTGTATCGTCATCGGCTATCTCGCTTTCCTCTGGGTACTCGGGAGAGCAGTGGATGATCCGCCGGCCTGATCTGGATGAGCTCGGCCGGCCGAGGAAGGGCACAAAAGCCTACACTCCTTCCGATGATGCCGGTTCTAAGCAATCGAGCCCGACTCCGAATGGCAACCCGGATCGAGCGCGGCTCATCACCCGGCCGAGTATTGAGGAACTTAGCTCTCCGCCCTCATCTGCAGCAAGTGGTTCCCGAGACGCGTGGCGAGGGAGGTCCGAGGCGGACGCGGATGTCCCAGTCTTTCTCCTTGACCTTGGTGATGGCCTGCCGACCGTGGCGGAGCAAAAGAAGCGGAAGAAGAAGAAGAAGAAGAAGTCCAAGGGCAACTTGCAAGCCGACAACTCAGCTGTCGAAGGCGAGTCGGGGATGAGAGCCGAGAAGGGACGCAAGGCCACGGAAAAAGAAACTCGTTCGAAAAGAAGGGTGGAACAAAGACGATTGGATCTGTTGAGGGGTGACGGCACATCGCCATTATGGCTCGAAAGCCAGGCAGCGCAGGAGAGTATATTGCCATCTCTGCCACCCGTGCCTCGACTTGCATACCAGCCCGCGCGACCGTCGTCGCTTCGCTTGGCGACGCCGGTGTCTTCTTCGCCCGAAGACAACCTGCTTTCCCTTTTGCAACAGCCACTCGACTCGCTCTCATTGTCATTCGCCGATGTCCGCACTGTGACCGCCGAATCTCCTCCGTCATCGCCCTCGTCTGAGACCGAGTACGCGCTGCCTCTCAGCTCGCCCACATGGGACAGTCATCGGGTGTCTCCGATGGCTCAAGGAGACGAGATGATTTGCGTCGAGGCCCTTGTTGTCAGGAAAGCTCACAGGGAGGAGAACGAGGATGAGGAGTGGACATGGGGTGGCGCCGAAGACATGTGGGGTCTTGGGGCGGATGAGGACGCGGACGTGGAATATGATTATGGATATGAGGTCGGGGTAGAGGGCGACGGAGAAGCGAGCATCGATGAAGTCCCAAACGAGGGTGAAGACGAGGAAGCGCCTGGCCCAGATGGTGGAGGTGGAGAAGCCGATGCCTGGGGTTTTGCATTTGAGGCATAGTTGCCCGATTTGAGGGCGGCCATGTTGTAGCTTGACAAGCATGTGAATGATCTGCATCTAGTCGATTGTACCATGTACCAGAGTTTCGGGGGTGATCACCCTCGGAGTGGACAGTCGAAACGGCGCCAAGGCCCGGCGGACGACGCGATCCGGGGGGGTTCCAGGATCCTGGAATGTGTCCGAAGTTCCAGGCCTGTGTGGGATTCGTCATGCCGCGTCCAACTCTGTTCCTCGTGGCTCTAAAGGTGACTCACGGTAACCATATCTTTGAGGCTTCAGCGTACATTCGCAACATCAACATTCACTGCAACCCTCGAATATCGTTCATGGTCATGCATGACTCGTCGTCGGTCCAGAATCTCGGAGTCGCCTATGAATGCTGTGATGCATGCGGCCATTGTCTGCTGACGTGTGGCCCTGAAGGACGGAGACGCCAGGGCCCGATGACGGGAGGTACGACGCGTCGGACGTGTCAACTCACGTGGCAACTGAACCCCGATTTGCTGTTGCTTTTTCTATTGTTTGGCCCCGGTCCGCCCTCCTGCCCTTGCTCGCTGCGGTCCACCCCTTCTTTGCTGGCCGGCCGTCTGGGCAAGCCCCTCGACGCTATCCATCCGACGACTAGCCGTCCCCTCTGTTCGTCAACACTTCTTTCTTCTACTCTTGTTCGTCATCTCTGCTCGTTCATTCATCTACCGACGTCGACATCGACTGTGACTTCAACCGGCTTGAAGTCTTCGTCTACGATACCCCTCGACACTCGACACACCCGACATCCGACACTCGACACGCCACGCTCGACACTCGTTGACAAAGGTGAGTCTTGCTGGCGGGAGGGTCTGTGAGGTCTGGGCCCCTTGGAACGTGATTCATGTTGAAAGGACATTGTTCGCGGTCGGCTCAAAGCAGAGCAGAGGAGCGGAGAGACAGAGAGTGATGGGAAGGAGCAGGACGCATGGATCGCCTCCCTTTCGAATTGACGCCTGGACCTCCTCGGCGTCCCTCTCGCTCTGCCCTCATCAGCCTTTCGCCGCTTCTGTTGTTACTCCCTGCTGCCTGCCACTGCGCTGCTGCACAGCAAAGGACTGCCCGTGCTGACGCCACGCTCTCCCTCTCTCGACCAACATCCTCGTTCATCGCTCCCTTCCTTCTCTTCTCATCGTCTCTTCGTCTCATTCTCGCTTTCGCATACGACTCGTGCCGTTGTCGATACCTCTGCTCGCGCCAGCAGCTTCACACTCGTTTGATCGACAACCCCCCAACTCGACATCTCATCTCTGTATCCCCGAAACCTCTCACAGATAAACAAAATGCACGTTGCCGCCCTCCTTCCCGTCGTCGCCCTGCTCGCAACCGAGGCCCTCGCCCACGGTGCCCAGGGCCAGCACGAGGCCCACCGTCGTGCAGCCTCGCACTTCCGTGCTGTGGAGAGGATCAACAAGAACATCGAGGCGAAGCAGCTGCCCAACACCCAGGGCAAGCGCATCGTCAAGAAGCGCGGAGCCAAGACGGCATGCCGCGCTCGCACTTCCTCGTCGGGCACCATTGACGACGCTCTCGGTCTGAACTCGACCACATCGGCTGCTGCTGCGACCACCGCTGCGGCCACATCAACCACCTCGACTCAGGCTGCCACTTCCCCGACCACCACCTCGTACGTCGGCCAGGAGGCCGCCGCGGTCCAAACCACCTCGAGCACCGAGGCACAAGCCAGCAGCACTGCTGCCGCCTCGTCTAGCAGCTCTTCCAGCAGCGGGTCTTCGTCCGGCAGCTCGTCCGGTTCCATCAACGGCATCAAGGCTGGTATCTCGACCTGCAGCAACATTGACTCGTTCCAGGGTCACATCAGTTTCTGCTATGGTGAGCTACCCGAAGGACGGACCTTCCATTCTCGTGCTGATGACAGACTGGTCTGCCAACCCGTCGACCAGTGTTTCTGGCGTCACCGCCATCCCTATGCTGTGGGGTGACGGTCATCTTGGCGGCGATGAGAACGATGCTAGCCGACTGGCCACTTTCGAGGCCTTAGGCACTCAGTCGTATGTCATGGGCTTCAACGAGCCCGACTGCTCCAGCACCGGCTCGGCCGACTTTGACGTTGCCACTGGTCCGTCGATCGCGTACATAATCCATTGTGGCGACTGACGTGCAGGTGTGGCTCTCTGGGCTTCGGCGATCGCGTGGCGCCAGGCTCAAGGCACCGTCCTCATCTCGCCCGGCATGTGCAAGCAGGCCGACGAGACCTGGCTCACCCAGTTCTCCACCGAAGTGTCCACCTTCTGGGACTGGACTGATGTCCACATCAACAAACTCGACTCGGCTGGCGTCAACCTCGACCTCGACCACTACGCCTCGTTCGGCAAGCCTCTCATGGTCAGCGAGTTTGCGTGTGTCGACGACACCACCTGGACCCCGTGCACGGACCAGAGCCAGATCGACAGCTACATCAGCATGATCGTCGACTTGCTCGAGAACGACAGCCGTGTTATTGGGTATGCCAAGTCGGAGGGAGAGGGTCTGGGCGACGTGTGGCCCTCGTTCAACTCGGACGGCTCGCTCACGTGGGTCTGATACGTTTGCAAGGCGAATGACGTGCTGATGGCAGTGCCTCTGGTCAAGCGTACCTCTCCGCCATCAGCAAGTACCACTAGGCGGCAAATATAGGGAGGAGGAGGAAGGAGGAAGTGGAGCCAGGGGGAGGAGGACATCATAAACCAACAAAATGATGGACTTTTCGTACGATAGACAGGTCGTCTCTGGTAGACGGCGGTCGCCAAAAGCGTCTAACCAGTCAAACCCAGGTGGATCGATCTGCGGTAGGTGCTCATATTTCATGTCTGTCTCGTCGTGTAGTTCCGCAACCAGGGCGGTATGCACGTTTTCTCCAGCATCACCAACTTAACTTACGTGGAGAAGTCACAGCCAGTATTCGAAAATTGCATGATGCTTAATACTAACAGAGATGATGGCTGGGTAAATTACAACGGCTGAGCTATGTGTCTACAAGGCTGAAGCGAGGGGAGGAGAAGAGTTCAGCTCATACCTGTGCGTCCGAACTGGGTGGCGGCCGCCAATGCGCCTCGGGACACTTGAGCTCAATGGTCAGATGACCGTTGAGGCGGGCCTTCCCCTTCTCTGAGTCTGGAATCGCCGACAACTCTGCCTTGCTGATTGAAGGTATGGTTCCCCCAGTCTCCGGGCAGTACCAGTCGCACTCCAGCCCGGCTGTGCCGCCCAACTCGGCCAAAGGGGAGGTCTTTATATATCTACTTTGCTTCTGCTCCAACGAGATGCTGTAGCTATCCTGCAATAACGTCGCAGTCGCCGACATCTCCTCGGCGCGCTGCCTGAGCGTCTTTTCGTCAGGAAGGAACATGATGCCATAATAGTAGTGGGTCGGATCTTCCCACCACGAAGCTTTGGACTTGATATTTGTCTCCAGGTTCACCGTGGCCATACACTCATAGTCGGGCCACGGCACACCGTCCCCGCCCTCTTTCGTGACCGAGTGAGAGATCCAGCTGCTCGTGTAGTATGTGTCTGTCGCCGCGGCTCGCAGTTTGAGGCCGTTGTCAAGCAGAACGCGAAAGATCGCACCCCGGATAACATTGGTTCTCTCCTCGTCGAAGAGGTCTTTGAGCAGCTGCCCCGAGAATTGCAGAGTCGCTTCTGTGGCCAGGCGAGGGTCGTCGTTGTTGAAGGTCAGGACGGGTGCGGTCTTGGAGCACGGGTTGCCATGGGCGCCGTCCATCAGCTGCGCCTCGATTAAGCTGCAACCAGGACCGCCATTGCGAATCAGATTACTTGATGGATCGTTGTCTGTTGACATTGTTATCGTGATGCTCTGAGGGGTGCGGTTCGCGTTGAGCGGTCGGGTGTGACAGACTTGAGGTAGCAGGGAAGTCGGTGGCCCCTTCCATACATCCGCGTGCAGTCTGTACGTCACATTGCTACATTCACGCCTTCTGGTGCGGGGCTGCCCACCATCTTTCTGCCAGAGGCCCACTTCTCGCTTCGAGACAGTGCATGCCAAAGGTGTGCCGACTTAGCGTTTCACAAATCTAGCCTAGCTCGATGGCCCCCTTTCCACGGCCTGCTTGCCCCTGCCCCACTCTCCTTGGGCTTTGCGTTTCGTCGCCTTCGCACGCTCTCTGGGACAAACGGTCGTCCGTAGGTCAGGCGCTTGTCCAGGGGAGGACGGAGCCACTTTAGACAACACAGACGGGAATCCTGCGTACTGTCGTCCAGCATGCCCTTGTATTTTCTCGTAGTCTGTGGCCGCGCCAAGACAGATCTGTGTGAATAAGCCTATCGGAAAGACGGATCCTCGGCTAATAGTGGCACACGAGCGATTGTGGCACTCATGGATCCCTGCAGGCGCACGGAACTACACGAGGGGAGTTCCACCACGACTGCCGGGTCAGGTTCATTTCAGCCGCAGTGGCAGATGGAGACGTGAATGCATAAAAAAGCCTGCTGGCGGGGACAGACCGTCCGGAAGGTATTGCTTTACAGGAACAGTACTACTGGGTGGCTGGGAATATCGGGAGTCACCCGATCGATAAGTGGCTGATATTGAGGTTCACCAAGTCGGATTCAGCATCGGTGGCGCCTGAGCTTGCGCTCGCAGGGGCGACTGTCGATCCCTCAACTTCCTGTGAAGAGGAAGCTTCCCCTTGGGGGTTGGTCAGCTGCAATGAGCGATCTTCCCTTACGGGCCCGGTCATCGGCGCGCCGGTCAGGTTCAGGTGGAGTGTAAGGCGACCTCTTAAAAGAGCTTTCTGCTTCGGACGTGACTTGTAGCGGGGCAGCTTGTCTAATTCCAACGAAGCCATGGCACTTTCTTCGTCGAAACGGTACCAATCGCACAGGAGACCCTCCTCACCGTTCAGCTCCGACAACCACTCGCTCCTCGTTTCTTTGCCCTCCTGCAGCGAGAAGTTGAGAGACTTATCCCCTAGGAGTGTTCGAGCGGAATCGCTTCCAGATCTCTCACCTACTGACTTGTGGTCAGACAGCACCACAATGCCTATCGGTAGACTGTTTTGCTCATCGTTAAGGATTCTTTGCTGGGGATTATCAGGGTCGTAGGCTTCAAATTCCAACACCGCGGACCAGTGATAGCCATCCCTGGACCAGTTAGTTCCCCGCAGTGAGGCCACGTTTGTGCAGTTTGACACCTCGTTTTCATAACCCCCATTATCACTTGCGAAGAGCAGGAAGTGTTTGTCCGACAAGGTGCGCAAGACTTTGTCACGCTCCTCCTCAGCCCACTGAAGCTCTTCCAACAGGCTACCTTCGAACGTAAGCTGAACTTGCGTTGCACCCCCACTCAAGTCGACATAGGGCATTCTATGCCGAGCCCGTGAACCATCGGATGTGTGCAACGTTCTCGTGTCTGAAGTCGAACCGATGTCCCTGGGGAGTCCTCCTACCCAACGCCCCCGTCTGCTGCGCTTGTTTACCGCTGACCTCCGAGGCATGGTCAGATTTCAGCTTCAGTCAAGCACCTTACGAGAGTAGATCGAGATGTTTATTGATAAATGCAAAGGTTCAATGACAATCTCTCGGTTCTCCTGCGAGCAGCGCCTTTATACCTTCTTACTCGAGCCCAAAGGGCACGAGTATATTGAAATGAGCAGTCTTACCTTTCTCCTGGAATTGGCGAGGGAGAATGCAAGAGAAGCCATGCGCGAGAAAGGGTTTCAACATGATTATCTCACATCTAGTTTTCACATTTCATGCTCATGGGGGGCTATATGTGTCGGCCTCGGACGTGCATCTGCAAACATTCACACGCCATTTGATGCCCTAGAGCGATTGCAATTGACTTTCTTCTAGGTTTAGCCCCGTCAGAGTACTCTAAAACCCTTCGACAAAGAAGTAGCATGTTGGAAAACGAGCACCGACACTGTAAATATATGAATCTGTGATCAAGACCACCAAGAGAGCTCACAAGCTCGACTCGCTGATTGGATAATGGTCCCCTTGGCATGTACTTTTGCATAACGATGGGACACTAAGACTCCGCCTATTTCGCCGTCCACAAGCAACTCAATTTCATATCAAGATGCTCCGCGGGATTACGGTGGACGTATCGGGACAAAGTTGCGCAGCCAGACACGTCCTGACCATTTCGGATATGAGAGAACCTGTTAAGGGTTCTTCTCATGGAGCTAATGAGAGCCTGATCAGTTCCGTCAGGGACAGGTGGGATGGCCGTCTCGGTAAGGCTTCCTGTATCACCCATTGCGCACGGACCATGCGTGGCAAACGATGAATGGCACTTTCTGCCCTGTTGACGAAGACTTTTTGCATACAGACCACGCTCGAAGTGCTTTACAGAATGGCTTAACTCTACAAGTGAAACATGGGGAAACTTGTGTGCCAGGGCGGCGCATGGATATGTAGGCGGTCCTGCCTGGGGAGTCCTCAGGCTCCAGAGCCTTCGGTCTCGTTGTTGCGAGAGAGTCGAACATACACGTCGAGCCATATCTGGGAGTCCCCAGGTGGGAGCGGATCGGTCCTCGTCGCGGTTGACACGGAGTGTATTTCTTCGGTCTCCCCGTTGACTTTATGCTCATACCAGGCTGGCGCTTCAAAGTGTGTAGCCTGTTCTGGGGCCGGAACAAGCAATCGAGGAGTAGCGGTGGGTGCACTGCAGGAGGCCCCGTCAGAAGACCTTGTGGACGCTTCAGCATGTTGCGGTTGGCTTCCTGCTTGGGGCAGTTCACTGGACCCTGAACGACGTGAGCTCAAGCCCTTGAACAAGGTCTTCAGAGTTTTCCGGTTTGACTGTTTTGCGGGCTCGGCGGTCTCAGCCGGCCGAGAACCCCACGGCAATGGGGAAAAGCAGACGGGGAAATGGGCGTTAACGCGGTCCCACTCCACGCTCGGGGGTTTGGAGAACATCAGAGTCGTCTTCCGCGCCAGCATGGTCCCATCGGGGCCGAGAGTACGGACGCAATCTCCCAGGGACTGTCCGTGCCACAATTGAGCGATACGTCTGGTCGATCCGGCCACAGCCGTTCCCGAGAGCAGCGCACAATCTTGATGCACACTGGCCGTCAGATACATAGCTATCTCCAGGTCGTCTTCTTGACTGATCGCTTCGCTCGTACCCCCGGTGATGTCAGCCAGCTTGAACCTGTCCAGCCGTTCAGCAATGGGACCCTCGTAAACGTCGCCATTGCGGGCGAGAGCGAGCGTCCCCCCCTTCGCCTCAGCTTTGTCGAAGCAGTCTAACAATTTCCCACCTATCGTGAGCCGAAGGACATTAGACTTCTGTGGCGTGTCCCCGGTGTCGTAATAGGTGGTGAGCTTAAGCTGTCCGGCTTTGGCTGTCACTTCGTCCATTTCGGACACCCTGAACCGCGCTGTTCTCATGTGGTTGTTATCGGTCATCTTGTACGGCAATTTGCAGCGCTTGAGAGACTTGGTGTTGTTGATCGCTTTCAAGAGTAAGAGGGGGGGGGGGGGGGGGGCGGGGCCGCTTTAGACGTCGAGGGAGGAGAGGAGCAAATGATGGGCACGATCGAACCCTTGTACTCCATCCGAAAAAAAACGCGCAGCAATCGCAAATACGTACAATATGACGTGCATACGTCTCCTCCTCCTCTCCTTTCATTTCTTGAGCTTGAGATATCCTCGCTTGCCGTCATTTGGCTTGACAGCGAGGAGAATTAGCAAAAAGCACTGGGGTTTTGGATAAAACAAGACTGACTTTGCCAACAAAGCTGCGAGCCATTCCAACTATCGGCGATGTCGGCAGCGGGGTCGTCGACGAAGCGATATCGCATGACGAATAGGTTTGGGGCCACTTGGCTTGGGTTGTGTCATTTGACCGCCTTGTTGCCAAACGGGGCGCCGTTTTTCAGTCGGGGCTTCTTCCCACAAAAGACTTCCCCATCAACCTCCAAGCCCCAAGGACGATGGGTACCGTGTCTCTCGAGCGAGCCATCGCTCAGGATGCCGAAAAGACGGAACCCGTGAGCTGTCAGAGGATCACGCATGGATTACACTGCGACTGCCCGGCTACAGGGAATCGTGTCCCGACCGGTTTACGAGTACCAGTTATGGCCGATCGCTGGCAAGCCCAGCAGTACCGTTCAAAGCGCCATTGCTTCCGACAGATATAATATGCATACAGGCAAAGATGACAATAGTTGAAAATCTCCGACAAGAACGCTTTGAACTTGGCTCAAGGCGCTTATGTATGTACTTGCAGTCTCTGGTTTGGCCGTATGCAGTATATCGTGGGTATATATGCCAGCGGCGTACTGTCCATTCTCCACCCGGTCCAGCACGGGCCAAATATTCTTCCAGTTCGCCCGAGCCCTTTCTGGTGATGGCTACATTCGCGGTGTAGTAGCAGAACAGCTACCGAAAGAATGCGGTGGCAGCTTTGAGGCCCAACAGTGGGCGAATGGCTGATCGACTCAGAAGACGGCCTTGATGGAGACACTCTGCACATGTCGTCCACTAGTCTTTGGCGAAACAGTCACCCCAGTCGAACGATGTTTTTCGCCATTCGCATGCGACTGACGGTAAGTATGGTGCTATCGGTTGGCGGTCATTCGCATAACCCCTTGCGCTTTGATCATCTGCGTACAACACCTATTGACCATACGAGAGCACTCGCGGGCCTTCTTTACCGTCGGTCAAACTGCACTGTACCGTGCGCCACATTTCTCCGGCTACTCGCGAAGGGCACCCTAAATCCGGCACGGCTGTCCCCCATGACAGATTGGTTTCCGCGGGGGACGCTGCGCCGAGGCTACGTCTCCTCGACTCGAATTTGCGGCAGAACTTAGGGCTTCTGGCAGACGGGAGGCAGAGCAGTACATACATGATGCGAAGTCCGAAGCTATCTCATGCTGCCCCTACAGCAAGATAATGTTGTGGTATTGTAGGTCGTGCCTGAGAAGTCTACATTGCTGAAGCGAGCCCTGTGCCAACCAATACAGCGAGACCCATCGCAGCAGGCGCTCGATGATACAGACCTGCGCTGTGCCTAATGATACCAGTCAATGTATCTACGAGGTGGAACTTGAGGACGAATTTCCGTTTGGACCTTCTCCATGGGCGGGTGAATGACGACGGTCAACTCCCCCTTAAGGACCGCCTTCTCCTGGGGTTTGTCGAATTTAGTTTCTAGCGTGATCGGTTTGTTGGGGACCCAAAGGCCCATACCCTCCTGCCTCGACAGACCATGCCACCTACATTCGACACCCGTTTCCCCATTGAGTTCCGATATCCATATGGTTTTGCTCCAGGGCTTGTCTTTCAATGGAATCGGGAACGGTTCCATCAGGAGAGTCGTGGTGCCAGGCTGCGATATGACGCGCTCGCGAAATGATTGATCGTCGGGCAAAGTGATGACACAACTGCCGAAGCTCGTCGGAGAGTTTACGTTCTCTGATCTTCCCTTATACGCATAAAGCGTGAGGTTGGCCGAATACTGGTATCCCTCTAGTGCCCACTCTGTGTCGCCCACCTGGGTTTCCACATACTGACCAAGGATCTCCCTGTTGAGTGCGCACTCCTTCTTGTCTTTGCTAGCAAACATCAGGAAGCGGGGGTAGGTGAAATAGTCCGTCACCGGGTCGCGTTTGTACCCTCTCTCAATGTCCATCGATAGACTCTGCAATAGACCACCGGAAATGCACAGGTTAGCTTCAGTGGCTTTCTTAGGCTCTTTGTGATCGAAGGATAGCCGAGGGAAGCTGAAGGGTAGTGCAAGGGCTTTTGCATCTGGCGAACGGTATTCCGTGGCGCCATCTGAATTGGTGCTTCGAGTCACTTCGAGTTGAGCATCGGCTAGCGAGCCGTCTCCCGCCATCGAGTTGTCCGTGTGTTTCTGCATCGTGGCGAAGCTATGCTTAGTCGGCAAAGAGGTGGTGGCAAAGTAGTCGGGGACCATCTCGCTCTACAATGCATTCATACCGCAGACAGCCCGTCCTGGTTCTCGTAAAAAAGTGCACCTCAGCACAAGGGTGATGTCAGTGTCCTTTCTCAACACCATGTTACCGAGAAGAGCAAGGTCGCCCTCTTTGAGATGAACATAGTGTACCGATATTGCCAATCTTGTTTGCATATCCTTCTTGCCCCGCAATTCCTTCTGTTGAGGATCGGCTACGTGGGAGGTTGCCAAAAGGCAACCGAATCATCTGTCGTGAAATATGAAGTTCCGTTGCAAATAGACATGCCCATATCAGCAGATGTCAGAAATACCTCTTACCCCTTTCAAAGGCAGACGCCACATCAGAACACCTGATATCATTTGGCACGGCCCATGACCAGAAAGGCCAAGGGCCCGAATGCCTTACGGGGCGCTGCGGGAGCGCATCGCTGCGGCTTCGCTTGGAGACTGTACGTTGCGCAGCAATGAAAAGAAACGCAGACCCAGAGCTAAGAGAGGCGTACATGCGGGCTTGATGTTGCACGCTCATGATTCTGCGGCATTCTTGAAGAAAACCCCCGAAGGCTCACCCGGATTTGCGCCACAGGTACAGTACATAATAATCGCGCACGGAACACCAACAAGCTGGCTTACCGCCTCTCTATCCTCTGGGGACCTCCAAGTCAGGCACGCATGCTCAGTAGCGGGCTCTGGCAGATGCACCGCGCATGGCATTATAAAGCATTCCCGGACAAGATGGTGCGACCGAATTGGTGTGAGCTGGACATCCTGCATAAAGGCTCCCCAGTCGGCTCCTACTGTATCCATATCCTCTCAAGTGTCCTCTAACGCCGCCCCAGGTGTTATTTCCCCGTCAAGACTTACGAGAACGGGTCATGACTGAGCTGGACGTGTGTCCCTTGGAATAGCTCCAAGATCTCTCGAGGGTGGGCAAAATGCACGATCATCCCCTTGGGACACAATACGAGTAGGAGTGATATGAATGTCTGGGTGCAGCAGCTGTCTTACTCCGCACACAAGGGCTGCAAGGCAGAGATCCGCCTGAGGTACGCAGGATGGAGCTCTATAGACGGTGCACACAACATCGGCACGGCCACGACAAGCACGATGACGCCGCCGTGAGTAAAGAAGAGCCAAATCGCGGCGTCCGAAGAACTGTCACAGTAATTGTTCCGCGCAGGTGGTAATTGACATCGAGGTCGACAATGGGCGCTTGCGGATCGTCGCCCATATGAATCTCCGTGCCAAACGGGTGAAATGTCACCCAGTAAGCCCCCGTCTCGTCCTGTGGGATCTCGTTAGAGCGCCTTCGCAGTCCAGCGCCGCCATTGATTCTTTGGGGCAGGGTCTGGTTGTACGGGAGTGTCAGGGATCCGATCACATCGTCTCCAGATGCAGGCCGACATGTGATGTCTTGGCGGTTCTTGGCCTCGACTTCTAGGGAGACAGACCACACAGAGGCGGAATAAGCGTCTTTACCTGTGACAGACGGCCTGTCTGAAAGGCTCCGTCCCGCCTTTTGATGTCAATCGGAGCGGGCGATCTGTGAAGAGTTTGGAGTCTCCACTCTTCAGGGTGTCAACCACGCGGCGAGGGAAGGTGATTGTTGCTGTTCTTGCTCTGAACAAGTTGTACTGATGATTGTAGGTTACCGTGACACCGTGCATCTTGGCTCTCGTCACCTGGGCGTGCGTAACTTGCTGAGGCAAGGAATTTAGGGTCTGGTACAGTATGTCAAGTCGTCGAGGGGGCTGGTTTGCGTCAAGTGAGACGACGAGTCGAGCGATGATAGAACAGATGTCATCGCGGTGTTATGGTGTTCTCATATGAACAACTCCAAAGAGATGAAAAACGAGAGGGGTTTCGGATCTGCGAACGAGAGAAAGATGGTCTCGGCGCTTCGATGACGCAAATATACATGTGTGATATGTTACATCACTCCCGTGTGATCGAGGGAGTCTACTGTAGTATACTTATTCTTCCGACTCCTTCGCCTTCGAGTCGGCCTTTGTCATCTCCAGATTGCTATCCGGTTTCTCGCCCGGGACTGGCGTCCCCGCCACGGGCGTGGGAACTGACTTGAATTTCGGTGCCCGCCTTGGCTGAGGACTCAAGATCCCAGTAGAAGTTGTGTTCGTGGCAGGAGGGGGCATCGTCTTAGCCGCCGGTCCGCCTGAGGGTGGCGTTGGTACGCGACCGGCCTGAGGAGGCTGAGGCGGAAGGAGGCCACTGCTAGAGGAAATTCGAGGTGAACCAGTGGCGCTAGCGGCACGGATCATACTTGGTACTCCGGCCAGAGGAGGCGTGGAAGTACCGGTGCCACCCGCTTGGGCGACCATACGACGGCGAGATCGTTCCATCAGCAGCGCTTCGGACAACAATGTCGCATTGGTTGTCGTGGCGGCGGGAGCTGAGGAAGTCGACCCGGTACCTGGCACTGCCAACATGCGAGCAGGAACGGCAGACGCGACCGGCTGCGCAGAACTCATGTCGACTGCCGCATCATTCAAGGCCTCAAGAGCGTTGCCAGATGCCGCTCGCGAAGGAGGCTTGGTGCCCGCGATCTCGCTTCCCGGATCAGCGACTGTCGTGCCGGTAAGGTCGGCTCCAGACGCGCTCCGATGAGGCGAATCGGTATGTTCGACAGGCTCTGCTGTGAATTTGTCTGTCTGGGTCAGGACAGGCGCAGGATTGACAGGCGTGAGATCGGCGATCGGGACGCGGGAGCGTCCTGGCTGAGACGTTGGCCGCTTGCTGAGGCCAAAGCGAGGCATGGTAGGCAGCTTTGGCATCGCAACGCGTCGGTTGGGGGCAGGGGCAGTATTTGAGGTCTCGAGTCCAGCGTCCGCGTTTGGAGGGAGAGGAGTCGCAGCGGCGGCCGCAGCAGCAGCCTTCTCGCGGTTGAGAGCGGCCTGTCGAGCAGCAAGGGCGGCCTCACGAGGGATGAAAGCGGAGGCGGCATTCCGAGGACCACCGTGCTCGTCGTACTCGTCGTAGATTTCTTCGCCGATAAGCTCCTCTAGCACATCTTCGAGGGTGATGATGCCGAGCGGAGCGCCTTCCAACCCTTCGAAGAACTTGTCGACGCTCTCAGGTGGCAACTGAGCGTCTGCGGGGACGGACTGCTCGAGCTGATTGAGTTTAGCGGCTTGTGCGATGCTCCGTTTCTTCTTCTCGGCTTCGACCTCTTCTTTGACCTTGGCCGCCTCGCTCGGCTTCTCTTTGGCGGGCGAGCTGTGAGACTTGCTCCTCGCGCGCTTTTTCTTCTTCTTCTCGGCCTTTTCGACATCCTCGCCTTCGGTATCGCTCCCGCTGGTGATACCACCTTCAGAGCCAGATGTTGTGCTGCCTTTTCCGTGATGATGTGAGATCTCGGCTACTTTTCGCATAAATTTCTGCTTGAGGCCGCCAGCAGCAGCAGTCATGACTGATTCGGCGTCTTCGACGTCCTTCTCAACTCGCTTGCCACGACGACTGACGATAGCCATGTGAGATCTGCCCTCCTGGAAGACATTGAGCATATTCGTGAGAGGCTCGTCCCACGGCACCGAGGGAATGGCGTTGATAGGGATACTGGCGAGTGGCGTAGCGTCTTCGGGATCGAGGAGCACACAGCTCTTGACCAACAAGCTGCCGATGACCTTTTTGACCAGCTTGGTCTTGGCCGGTCCAAGCGTTGGCGCAGCTAGATTGATATCAGGCACTTCGACCATCTGATACACTGGGATTCGAGAGTGGCCGGAGCGGACAACATGACCGAGAGTCTCGTAGTCAAGCTTTGCCTCGATGGGCAACATGAAGACGCGGTCGATGGGTGTCATAGCCTCCTTGACCGTCTTCTGAGCGAGATCGAGGGCACCTTGGGCCATAGTGACCGTGTCGAGGTCCAGGTCACCTCCGCCCTCTCCGCCAGCGGCATGAATCTTGATGAGCTCGCGTAGTTCCGAACGACGGTATATGATACCGTGATGGGCACCAAGAATGTACTCGAGCAGCTTGGCAATGGGCCAAGCGATGGGGAAGGCAATCCAGATGAGGACACGGACGGGCCATGCCATTGTCGCGCCGACGAGAAGACCGTACCGGGAGCAGATTGACTGAGGGATGATCTCGGCAAAGCTGGAAATCAGTCAATAATTTGCGGAAGACCGTGGCAACTCACACAACTACCAATGCTGTGCTTGCGACGGTAGCAATGATGCCGCTACTGACGACGTTGTCGAATACGACAGGCAAAGCCTCGTTGACGATCATATTTCCGAGAATCAAGGTAGTGAGGAGCAGATGCGAGTCCTTTCTGTGCTCTTCAGCTACTTCACCAATGCAAAACTGCTTCACGCGTACCTGACAGGCATGATACGTCTGGCATACTCCTGCTGTTTTGGCGTTCCGCTGATGCTGAGCACTTGAAGCTGGGTGGGGTCAACGGAGAAGTACCTTACTCGTCAGCACACGCCCGGGATAATCAGATCATCAGGTTGGCGTACCCCAGGGTGAGACCCGCAAACGTTCCGGAGAGCAAGACGAGCAGGGGGATCACGCAAATCTCGGCGATCTCACCGCCAGAGATGTCCTTTCGCTTGGCCAGATGGCTGTAGCCGGCGGCGGCCCCACCGCGCGGGGCCACATCGTTGTTGAACACATGGTCGATTGCGCTCTGCGCATAGGCGAATGCCGATCTCAGGAAAGAGAGGATGGGAGTCGAGTGCGTGCGGGTGTGCATGGGTGGTGAGGTGAACGCATCATCGCGGGCCGAGGCGGTCGGGAGGAAGATCGCCGCAATAAAGAGCAGACAAAGGAGGGATTGTGCGTGACCATTAAGAAACTTGGACAGCGTCCGGCCAGATCGACGTGTGGCTGGTAAAGATGGGTGTGGGACTTGATCTTGGACGCCGAGGTGATCTACGGCGATGCGCGACGCGCAGTGTGCATCTTGTTGAGTGATACGACCGTAGGGTCGTATATCGGGCGGAGGGGGTTCTGACGTATTCTCTTCGACCATCGAAGGGCGGTGTGGTGTACGATGCGATGTGTTGCGCGTTCCGAGATGGGTACACGCCTCAAGGGTGTGAAAGTGAGAGATATGTAAGAGAAAAGGAGACAGGAGAGAGCGGTGACGGTAGCGGTGACGGTGCCGATGACGATCACGAGTTTGGCCATGTTTTTCGGCTCGATCCGGCAGCGCGCAGAATGGGTGGCGAGACAAGCCTAATTCCCATTAACCTCGTTCCCTAATGCCAAGACTTTCCCTAATCACCAGAAATAAACCCTGGAACAAAGGGAAGGCGACCGCAGCGGCTTGGCGTCATGCGGTGCATCCGCATCGTCTCGTTGCATAGCAACATGCATGCTAGTTACATGCCCGGTCCACGGACCTCTCCTCGTCCAACCAGCCGCCATCCATACCGCTCGGTGCCGACATCCCACGCCTCGTCTCTTGCCTGAACGTCCTCATTCAGCTCCAGCTTGAAGAACGGGGCGATACTGATTCTGACGACCCCTTTGAACAAATCTGCCAGCAAAGGCCGGAGTCTTTCGCCCGTCTGATGAAAGTCTGGCGAGGCGTTGTACTCGAGAAGAGTGATCCGGGGTGTGGGAACGACGTCAGTGCCTGGCGTCTGATCGGGCGGGAACGAGAGCAAGAGGTCAACCCCGAAGATCTGCTTCGTCAGCCCGGGTCACCGAGGGGTGTTGCATGCTTCAAGCGAACCTCGAAAGCGTTCGGTAGCAGTTGCAGACCGAACGAGCCGCACTCTGCTCCGGCCTTGACGCTCTCACCGATGACCTCGCCGACTCGGGCAAATGTGCCGTCGAGCCATTGACGGGTGATCTTGCCCTTGGACTCGTAAGTGGACGAATCGGGAGCTATTGACAGCGCGTCAAGACCTTCCAGTTCCCAGAACAGCTTGACGAGCTCTTCTGGCGGTGCTGGCGCTCCGAAAGCATCGGTCTGGGTGTAAGCATGCGAGTCCGCAAGAGGCTCGACTGACCTGGAGACACGTGTTGGTCAAGTGAGGGCGAAGGTCCAGGTCTTCACCTGCCATCGCCGCGGGATGAACATATGGGCTGCCTGAGAAAAGCGCCAGCATGGTCCGGGCCAAGTGAACTGTATAGCCACCGGTCAACAGCACATATGCACGCAGGTGGAACTTGTGGACTTTCAGCAGAAGAAATAGTGACGTTAATGGGTGCTCACCTTGAAGCCTTCCGGGGACGGCGGCAGTGGTTTGTTGGCATGCTGCGAGATGTCGAACGAAATCGGACGAGAGACGTATTCCTGCGCCGTCAGCGCCCAATTCACGGCGACAATGGGGACCAACCTGAATAACAAAGTGCCTCAGCTGCGATGTCATGACACCAGTCCCATCCTCATCTCCGTCATTGTCTGCTCCTCGTTGGTCTAGATCTTCATCGTACTCCTCGTCATCGGACTCCGGCTCGAATCTCTCAAAGATCTCTCGCCTTCCATCAGCCTTCCCATGCTTGTAGTCCGGATGCCACAAGCACACTCACAGCTGCTCCTCTGTAGAAAAGAGACGTATACCCTGTGCCCTGTCCGCAAAGCCCGGCTTGAGGATCCACCAACCCCTCTCCCCCTCTTCTCGCTCCATCTCCTGCCTCAGCTCTCCCAACTCATCCAACAACAGCTCGTCCAGCTCGTCGGCAAACTGCAGATCCACCACCCAGCCGCGGGGCACAGCACCTTCCAGGACAGTCGCCTGCTTGCGGTACTTCGCCTTGACCATGTACTCTTCGAGCGTCTTGTGAAGCTGATGTTTCCGGATAAGGGCTTTGCGGTAGATGTACGATGAAATGAGGTATTGAGAGGGCTCGGCATGGGGTTTGTCGAACGAAAGTAGGTCATAGTCTGCCCTTGTACTATTAGCTGACCGTCTACCTGGATCCCATAACGCCGGCTCACCATTGCAGAGCGGGAGGTTCGTCCTCTCCAGGAGGGATCAAAGATAATTTGAGCTCCGGTACGAGCGCGACAAGCGCTCTAACGATGAGACCTTGTGTGTAGGGCGAAGGGAAAGATACGAAAGCCTCGAGGGGCTTCCGCGATGGACCAGCGTCGGGAGTGTCGCCCATCATGTCAGCTTTGAGTTGAAGTTGTCGCACAAGAATTCGCTGACTGGAAATTCGTTCGTTCTCCACCTCTGCGGTGCCCCGCACGATGACGAGCAGTCCTGATGACTTCAAAAGGCGACGTTTTAAGCATAGACACCTATACAAGCCTCAGCCCATTCATAGATAGCATCTCGCCGCATAGTAACAAGAGCAGCAGCAAGATGGCCTCTCTCACCACTACAGCCAAAGTGAGTATTCGGGACCACCAGACTGCCCTCGAGCGGTGCTCATTCGAAGATGCTCGACGGGCGTTCGATACCGATCTTCGGGCTCGGCGTGTACATGATGAGCGACGACGAGACGTACGACGCATGCACCTGGGCACTCGAGGCTGGCTACAGGCATATCGACACGGCCGAATGGTGAGCACACGCCAGAGCTCTTCAGCCACAAGCTCAAGGGCGAGAATGAGCGCAGGGCTGACCGGGAGGTACGAGAACGAAGCGCCCGCCGGCCGAGCCATCAACGACTTCTGCCGTCCGTCCCATCTCCTCTCCCCGCACAAGAGGCTGAAGCGCAGGGAAAACCGGCGCGAAACGCGAGGACATCTTCCTGACGAGCAAACTGCAGAACAACTCGACATACGACTCGGCGCTGCGCGACCTGCGCGCCTCACTCAAGCACGCCGACGTCGCGTACTTTGACCTGTACCTCATGCACTCTGCCATCGGCGGCCCGAAGGTCCGGCAAGAGGTCTGGCGTGCGCTGTGCGATGCCCAGAAGGAGGGGCTGGTGAAGAGCATTGGCGTCAGTAATTTCGGCACGCGGCATATTCAAGAGATGGTGGATCGTGGGGTACCCCTGCCGGTGGTCAACCAGGTCGACCTGCATCCGTTCATGCGCCACGAGGACATTGTGAAGATTTGCGAGAAGCACAGTATCATCCTTGAAGTATGTCCCCTTCTGCGCTCTCCCGTGTTGTTGGCGGGCAGATGCTGAGCGCAGGCGTGGGGCCCGCTTGCTCGCGGCTACAGGTTCAACCACCCCTCTATACAGAAGGTCGCAAAGGCGCATGGCAAGTCGCCGGCGCAGATCTTCCTGCGGTGGGGTATCCAACACGTAAGCTCGCAAGTGTACTGGACTGAAGAATTTCGCTGATCACCCAGAAACACGTCGTCATCCCAAAGTCTGTCTCGAAAGCCCGGATCATCGCCAACAGCGAGATCTTCGATTTCGAGTTGTCGCCGGCAGAAATGAAGGAGGTGAGCGTGACTCACACTCGGGGATATAAAGCTCATGTACAGCTTGACGGGCTAGACGAATACCTGGTTCGGCTAAAAGAGTTGGACGGCTTTCCGCTGACGGTCAGATTACCGACTGGGACGTTGTGGAGACGCCGTAGACATGTAATCGAAAAGCCGATGAGGAGGGTGACATCTCGGTCGTATCATGAGCATCGTGAATGTACAACTGACTATGGCACAACACCGTCTGGGTAAGAGGTTGAAAGATTTGATTGGTGGCGCAGTGTATGTGCAACGGGAAATCACACAGTGCCCTCGTCGCGTCGAGGCGGCCGAACCGTAACGTCTGATGCTCTGCCATCGCGATCCTCTTCGTCGTACCTCGGGAAAAGGGGAGTCGTCTCGTTGACCTCCGCATCGTCCGTGCGCCTTCCCAATCGGCGGATGGAAGTCCAAGCGTTTTCGCGTAGATGAGCGATGCGATTGAGGAAATTGGGTCTGGCTTCTTCCTCCTCCACAGCATCTATAGGCGCTACGGGCGTCAGAGTCGCCCCTTGCATCGCATGCGCTTGCGGGCTGGACGGCGAGCCAGGTGGCGCGGTCACGTCTGCCCGACAGGTTGGACACTGCTCGTCAGTCCAGCCACGGGACAAGCAAGAGCAAGCTCACAAGCTTCCGCCACTTGAGCAGCCACTCGTCGCATTCAGTCTTATGAAATACGTGCCCGCAAGGGAGTATGCGGACAACGTCTCCTCTTTCAAACATGTCCATACAGATCGCGCACTCGTCCTTTGAGTAGTATCTTTTGCTCTTTCTCCTCGGCTTCCTGCGTTTGCGGGATGAGGAAGGCTGCATCTCAAGTGGACCAAGTTCATCATCGACTTCGGCACCCTCAGCTGGCGGAGAGGCCACATCGGCTGGTGAGATCGGCGGAGGAGGTGGCAGATCGACGTCCCCTCCAACCAAGGATCGGTGTGAAGGTGACGAAGGTGAAGCGGGGGATGACGGGGCCGAGTCGTCCTTCTCCCAAACGATATCGGGCGACCAGATCCGCTCTGGCAGAGACAGCACAACAAGGGGCGGAGCCCGGTCTGCTTCCCGCTGCCGGGCTACGCGGATGCGATGGATGGCGATTGTCGCCAAGAGGAAGATCGAAGGGAGAAGGAGTGCGAAAGACAGCAAGCTGCTCAGCGCCCTATCCTGTCAGTGAAACTCAGATGTGTGATAGCTTGAGCCTCACCCCGCTTCGTCTTGCCCCTCCGAGATGTCGATCCAGATGCCCCGTCCATCACTTCGACCAGAATCCGTGCCGTTGTCAAGCAGATCGCGGAAAAGCAGGAAGCTCGATCTGCTGATGAAGACCGATGGTATGAAGATGCCCATCGTGTCCTCTGCTGCCATTAACATTCAGTTCGGAGGGGACGTGACACTGACCAGGCGAGAACATCGTGATGAGATTCTCCCGCTCACGACCCTCGTCATCCGACTCCCCGATCCTCGCCACCGAATCGCCCACTATCACCCCAGCTGCACCTCTTTCTTGCGCCGCGCGGACCTTGGTGGCAAAGTCGCATCCGCCGCGCTCGATGAAAGCAATGTGGAAGGGAGCCTTGGGGGCTTGAAATCTGACGGGAGGCCAAGCGGGTCCAACGCACGCCAAGCCGGGATTGCGAGGGCCGCCCAAACCCTTTCCGGGCTTGACACTGGAGTGAGGTTCGGGAAAGTCGTCGAAGCGGCGCAAGAAGCCGGATATGGGCAGAGACGTGGGTGGCACAAGGTGAGCGGGAAACGCGGACGGGCGATGTGGCAGAGTAAGATTCTGATCGTCAAGCTGTGGGTCAGCAGGGATCAAAGGGCGATTCACTAAACTGACCAAGACCGTCACTGTTCCTTCGCCGCCCATTGTTAACCACCTAGAGAACCACCCGGGTTGTGATACACGCTCGTCCGCCTTTCTTAACCTCGTATAGCCCAACGCATGTGCATTACCGGCCAGAGCAGCAAGGTGTACTGCTCCCAAGCTGTTCAAAGGGTCTGTTGCGGATTCATCGGGTCGTGCTGTCGGGGCGGCGAAACAGGAGGCGCAGACGATCAGACAGCCGAGCAGGCGTCTCATGGTCGTACAAATCGACTCTGATCTATGACAGAGCGACAAGCAGCATTGAAGCGTGTCAAGAAGTAGAAGAGCAAAGGAAGCTATTGTCAGGCGGATGGACGGATGGATGGATGGATGGATCAGACGAGGCCTGGGCTTCGTCTTCCTTCCTCCGAGCGGACGTCATCTCTCCTTCCTACCGTGTACTCGGCACGAAACCTTAGCCGGGAAGCCTCGGACTCTGTCTGATCCTGCGATGCATGCATATAGCGATGAGTATGTATATGCATGAACATGGTTCACGCGTGTGTGTCGAGGATTCATCGAGCAGGAAGGAAGGAGTCACGCCGTGATGGGCCAAGTCCTCGGTCTCGCGTCAGTCGTGCAAGACGTCTCCGATGGTCATGATTGGGGTTTGCTGTACATCAAGCCACTGTCTGGGAGAGCCTCAGTCCGTCGATCGCCCGATCAGAGCGCATCATAGCTGGACAGCTCTGGTAACGTTCTGTCGGGCAGCAGCTACTGAGGCTGTCAGGATGTTGGGCCCTCACAGAGCTCCTTTTGTTTGGCGTCTCCCAGCGGGGTTACATGCTCTACGAGGACGAGTGAGTGGGAGTTACGCCATCGATGACCTGATAAGACGCGTCTCATCTTGGCTTGGGCAATCATCAGAAATCTCAGGGCCAGAGAACCTATGTACCTCTCTACCTCCGGCGTCCGAAGCTACCCGGGGGACGTAGTTAGAGTTGCCCATTATGGCGTCGTCGCTGCAGACGGGACGTGCTAGAGTTGCTTACTCCCCCACCTCTCGATCCACCCTTTCTCTCTCTCGTCATCCTCCTCCTCGACTACTACCTTACGACCTAGGCTTGCGCCATAATCACTCACTCGCACTGTCTCCATCCTGTTGTACACTACCCGTATTGCCTGTTGATAACACTACGCGCTCGCCCATCCACACAACCGGATCCGCCGCCACCCTCGTTCCCTCTATCACTAAGGACCCGATCGGCCGAGTGTAACCATCACCCCGACTCGCATCTCTGTCTCTGTCTCGGTCGGCATCACCACATCACTTGCGACGAGAGGCTTGACGACCATCATCGTCATCATCACCGCCCGTCCCACAGTCCCTCCCGGCGACTGCGGCTAGACCAGACCAGGCGAGACCACGCGGCAAGGCGTGATCCAGGTGTGGTCCGCGTGCACACGCAGGGAGGCTAGGCGACACCCATCTCGGTCCCGACCTCTTTGGGAAAACGAGCTTGCAGTGACACCTCGACCCCGGTCTGAGTCAACCCCTGCGGGACGGCGAGACCAGTGACACATCTGGACGTCCCTCGACCAACGATCGCTCTTCGCTATCGCCTCTCTTCTCTTTTCCTCTCTTCCTTCCTTTTGTTCAGCAACATTCACATCCACAAGACTACCCTCAACTGTCCATACGCCCAGTCGTCTCCCCCTTGCCACCCTTCTTCTTCCCGGTATTCGCGCCGTAACGGAGCCCCTTCCTTTGAGGTTTGCCCTCGCTGATCCATCGCGCTCAGCCCTCGAGAAATAGGTGCCCCGCAACTGCTCTTTCCCTTTACACATCACCCGCATCGTCGCCCCATCACCTACCAACTCGCACAGCTCGAGAAGGAGGGTTCGTCCTTCCGTCTTTCTCTCTTTTCAAGACCCTCAGCTCCATCATCAACATAGGCGATTCTTCGTCTATCTTTTTCCCTTCCTCCCACGCGTGACACCATACACGATTCCGCGATCTAACGTGATCCGACAGAGGCCGAAAGGCCATATGGCCTATCACGAGTAAACACCCGCGTCACCCTACACATTACCACATCTCCAGCCGCCAGTTCCCCTACCATGCCGCCAGACACCAACACTCGCCCGTCGGTGGGCGAGAAGGAATTGTGGTTTGGCGGTCACAAGGACAAGGAACGGCTGGGCAACTACTGGGTGCTAGGCGAGGTCGGGAGAGGCAGCTTCGCCACCGTTAGCAAAGCGTACCGATCCGTCAGTGTTTCCATTACTCCCTGTTCCTCCAGCTAGCTCGAAAGGGCGGCCGTCGCCTTCTTTCCAGGCATCCGCACTGACGATGACATGCCTTCCCGGGACAACGGATGGTTTGGCTGACGAGAACAGAAGAGCAAAGAGATTGTTGCTATCAAGGCAGTCGCGCGACAGAAGCTCACCAGCAAGCTGCTGGAGAATCTCGAGAGCGAGATCAACATCCTAAAGCAAATACGACACAAGAATATCGTGCTCCTGGAGGATTGCTTTGTGCGTCTTACTTTTGCCGTCGGACGTTTCCCTTGGTGTCGGGTACAGCTGACAGCCCAGAAAAACGATCACCATATCTACCTCGTCATGGAGTACTGCACAGGCTCAGATCTCGCGGTATATATAAAGGGCAGAGGACGATTAGAGACGCTCGACTTTGTTCCTCGCCCTGGCAGTCACATCTCTACCGCCAACCCGAGTGCCGGTAACAAGATCTTCTGGCCTCATCCGACCAGCGGTGGCATTGACGAGAGGGTCACACGCAATTTCCTCGGACAGCTGGCGGCTGCTCTCAAATTTCTTCGCACAATGGACTTGATACACAGGGATCTCAAACCGCAGAACTTGTTGCTACACCCGCCAAGCGCTGCCGATCTGGCCGAGGGTCACCCACTAGGCATCCCGATACTCAAGGTTGCCGACTTTGGGTTCGCCAGAATCCTTCCAGCTGCTGCGATGGCGGAGACCCTCTGCGGCTCACCATTATATATGGCACCTGAGATTTTGCGATACGAGAAATACGATGCCAAGGTGGACCTGTGGTCCGTGGGTGCGGTCCTGTTCGAGATGACTGTTGGCAAGGCTCCGTTCCGTGCCAACAATCACGTCGAGCTGCTGAAGAAAATTGAGCGAGGCGAAGACCGTATCAAATTCCCAGATGAGGGTCGACCTGATTCGAGAGATTCGAAGGAGGGTCCACCAGGCGATCCCGTATCTCTCGACATCAAGACTTTGATCCGACAGCTACTGAGGCGCAAGCCGATTCAGCGCATGTCATTCGACGATTTCTTCACATGTGGCGTGTGGGACGGGTACATGGTCGAGACCAGTGATGACGGCAGCACAAGCCTCGAGGCATCGACCGACAGCTCCGCTGTCAACTTTGAATCAGAATCAAGTGATTCGAGACTACGGAGCATGGTTCAAAGCCTTGAGAGAAGCAGGGATCAGCTTCTACCCAAACATGCGCCGCAGCCACTATCTGTTGATCCCGCACTCAACCCTCAACCCGCACCTTTCGCTAGAGATCGAGCGACACGAGAAAGCTCCGCCCCTACCCCTACACCTCCAGCCGCTTCGCCTGTGGCTGAACAAGCACCTCGACCAATCCGACGGACTGAGCCAAAGTACTACGTCAGTGACGACATCCCAGCTTCCGAGGTCGAGCGGCCTGCTTCGGTCATCTCGAACGTGACGGTGACGGAGAAAGCCAATCCACGTCCGATCAGCAACACTCATCGGCGGGTCCCATCTCGTGAATACGGGAGCTTGGACGAGCCTCGCTTGGTCACGCCTACCTCGAACAATACGACAACGCCGTTGCCATCAAGACAGCGGATTGGGGAAGGTTCGCCTCTCGCTGCGACTCCTCCGATGACAATGCCGCTGGAGGACACCGGGAAGTCTGATCGAGACAGTGGTGATTCCCTTGTCGGTCGAGACTACGTTGTTGTCGAAAAGCAGAATGTCGAGGTCAACGCCCTCGCGGATGGTGACACCTTTTTTGAGACAGAAGGACACAAGCTGATTCAGTAGAACTCGAGCAGGCTTCCAGAAGGCCCAACACAGTTGCTCGGCGACCGAGCTCTCACACCAGTATCGTCACTAGGCCAGTATCTGCATTCAGACCATCGAGCTCTAGCCCAACAACTACGACTACGCAGGCCTTGATCCCGGCTGGCCATACGCCACCTTTCGCGATCCCAACCACGCCTCCATTCGCTATGCAGCCCAGCTCATCACCTCTACCTCGTCGAACATCCGGAACGATTTTGAGCCGTCCGCCATCCTATCAAAACGGCTTGAACATCTTCCCGCCTCCGATACACCCTTTGGCGCAGGACATGCAAGCACCTCGTCTCTCCGTCTCCCCATCGTCTTTGCAAAGTGGTGCACTGGCGAGAGCTCTTGCAAACACCGCATTGCGAATATACAATACGGGTACAGCGACAGCTGCCACCGCGATCGCGAAAGCCACTGCCAGGCGGCGGCCCACCATCGTTCGGACTTCGGCTGAGCTTGATGCTCAGGAGGATGAAATCCTGCACATTGCGGAAGACATTGCTCGTAAAGCCTTCGTGCTGCTGGAGTTGGCCGATTCGAGATTGGCCCTGTGGCAGTCTCTCGCTCGGCCACCTAGCCAGCAGACGCACCTCAGCAGCACGCCCCCTTTCGCATCGGTGCGGAGGAGAAGTTCGGGCTCAAGTGTCGGGTCCGAGGTTACAGCGCTTCGTCAGGCAGAAGCAGCCATCAGCGAGGCAGTAGTACTTTACTGGAAGGCCATGACCATCATCTTCCGAGGCACAACAGCCATCCAAAGATACTGGGACAGGCGCGCAGAGCGATATGAGAGATACGAGGAGTATACCTTAAGCCCGGAGCTGAATGAGAGCGAGTCCTTTCTCTGGTTGACACGATCGAGGCTGACGGGCAGTGGCTCAGTGGCTACGAGCTCGATTCAACGAATGCCACGAGAAGCTTGAATGGAGCAAGGCTCGCAGCGCCGACGATCTCCCTTTCGTTGACAAGCTCGTGCACGATCACGCGCGCGAGACGGTAGGTCATATTAAGCGGGTATCGTATCGAAGGCTGATTACACAGTCGCGACAGGCAGCCATGGCAGAGCTTCGGTCTAACATGAGTGAAGCCCAGGCCGGTTACGAGACTTCACTTTGGTTGTTGGAAGCCTTGCTGGACTCGGACGGCGACAACGGCGCAATGAGCCAAGATGATAGGCAAAGCGTGGAAAAGCGTGAGGCATCGGCTATGCAAATTCGATACGCAAGCTAATCGCGCAGTCATGATTCCTATCAAATCGCGATTGGAGTCTCTCAAACAGAAGATGTCAGATACGGAATCGCAAGCGCCGCCTGCAACTTGAGACCGACGTTTTCCAGCTTCAGCCGAGACCACCTTTTGGATCATCGATGTCCGAAACCTTAGGCCGCAATTCGCTTGGATCGGTCACGATTCGCTTCCTCTACAGCGCATGAGCCTGACTTGCCCAATTGGGCGGGTGCCAATCACACACGACCGCCAAAGTCTCCATTCTGCCCCCAGTTCCTTAACCCCAATCATATCACCCTGCACTAGACTCATTCACCAACGTCCTATCGCCAACCGCACTTCATCGCCCAACCGCCCATTTCTCTTAGACTTTCACTTCATCCGGTCGTTCTCGCCTTCCATTTCCCTGTGTTGTTGCATACTCCTACCGCTCACCGTCCGGCAGATGCCGAGGGGCATGGAGATGTTGCTGGCCTTGGTCGGCCATAATCTGCGCCCTCGACTCACTGATGTTGTTTACCACTCCGCGATCTAGCTCCATCTGCGTCTTGCCTCACCTCACGGGCGACGAGAGGACTTTGATCGTGGATTCTGATCGTTGTACCGGCCTCTTCTGGGTAACTCTTGACATGTTAGATGCATGCGTGGCTGCGAGCGCCAGAAGTGAGCATGGCACTATGCTGATTGTGATTGAGTCTGCTGTGCCTGTGCTTGTGCTTGTCGCGCCTCCAGTCTCTCCCGCTCGGCTTCCTTCTTTTTCTGCGCTGCGACCTTGCGTTGCTGCTTGTCAGACTAGTCCATAACAACAGCCGCGTCGAGCTCACCCGTTGCCTGTGACCCTTCCCCCTCTTGCCTTCATTCCCAATGTGCACGTCGACATAGAGCTCTTTCCGCTTTCGCGCCAATTCCTCCGCCCGCGCCTTCTCCTTCTTCTTGTCCCGCTTGCGCATGCGTGGCGCCATGGACGCCTTGAGGAGGCTCGAATAGGTGCTCAGGAACCCCGGGAGCGCCGACGCCGGTATCTACTGCGTCAGCGCCACTCAGACAGCCTGTAAAGCGAGGCGGACTCACCCGTGTGGAGAACTTGGTGACGCCATGCGTGCACCGTACCAGCACATCGTATTGTCCATCGGCGGATGTCGATGGCTCTTCGTGAGTGTCTGCTTGTCAGCTACGCACGTCATCTGTCTGTATACTAAGCTGACATCGTTTGTGCGTGAGCCAGACGGTCTCGTTTTGCCCGGCTGAGTCGCCCCCTTTTGAAGACGAGGCGAAGGACGCTTCGAGGCGGGCGAGAAACTGTTATGGTCAGCTATGACCTCGCAGTCGCGCTCTGGCGCGATGATGGACTGTTGAGAGGTAGCTGACCTCGTCTTGGGGCACTTCTTCTCGCGGCATTGTGCGCTTGTCTGCTTGTCAAGTAGTGAATGTAGGCCAAGTTGAAGACTCCAAGAATGCGATTGATACGCCACATCCAAGCACCGAATGTTTGCCACGTCATCCACCAACCACTTGATGGTTCGATAGTAGGCTCATTGTGTTCTTCTCATGCATGTTGTACAGTGTGCTCGAGTGTCCGGCGAGTTCATGATCAGACAGGGTCTGGTGACATCGTACAGTCTCTCGTCCCATGCATTTTGCCACGAGCCACCCTCCACACGCGTGGCCGAGGTCTCGCTATGTCAAGTGGGCCTGACGCAACCGCTTCCCATCGCCTCCGACAAATCAAACACCGACCTGAGCACGCACCACCCTGCCGCCTCTCCGCGCCAGCCTTTGACTCACAGTCTGCTGAAGTGCCCTCTACCGTATCTCCCCTCAGCAATAGCCTCTCGTCGCCGAGCCGCCACTACGTGACCTATTCGTTTGAGCGGCGAGCGCCGCTGTGGCAGTCGGTCGCCGAAGGCACGACGCCGGCGCCGAGCGTTGGTTGCCACAGGCCTCTTGCATAAATGTACGACGCAAATGGTTCTCCTTATGCGACTAACCCGGCTCTCAGCTGCCCAGAAACACCCTCCACCTCCGTCACGCTTTATCTCTTCGTATCTCAATGGCACCCAACATCATCTTGACCGGCGGGACCAGCGGTATCGGCCTTCAGGCTGTCCGTTTTCTCGCCCGTATGGACTCGAGCGCCAAGATAACCGCGACGGGCCGGGTGAGTGATCGGCAGTACGACGAGTCAGTAGCTGATTGTGTAGTCTCAGCCGAAAGAAGGCTATCCTCCACAGGTGACGTTCGCCAAGCTCGACCTTTGCTCGCAGGACAGCATCCGGTCCTTCGTGTCGTCCTGGAAGGCCGGCCCAATCACACACCTCATCCTCAATGCTGGCGCGAGCTTCGTGACCAAGCCCGAGTTCAACGAAGATGGAATCGAGCTGTCGTTCGCCGCGAATCATACCGGCCACGCCCTGCTCGTCCTGCTGCTCATCGAGGCCAATCTCCTCACGGACGACTGCTCAATCATCTTCGTCACTACCGCCCTGCACGACCCGGACCACATCGGTAAACCCGTCGTGGCGTGGACGACCCCGGCCAAGGTCGCCGCCGCCGATGATGAGCGCTTGCAAGGTGGTATGGTGCGCTACGGCACCACCAAAGTCGGAGGTGTCCTCTTTGCATGGGCGCTGCTGCGTCATGCCAAGCGGGCCGGCAAGCACTGGCGCATCAACTGCTACGAGCCGGGATTCACACCTGGCCGCGGCTCGAAACTCGGTCGAGGTGAGAATGTCTCAGTGTTGTGACAAGCACTGGGCGTGCTGACCGCAGACCTGCCCGGGTTCGCCCAAGCGCTCTTCGAGCTGCTCGTGCCCGTCGTGCGGTGGTACTTTGGCCGCAAGGGCATCAAGACGAGCACGCCCGAGAACTCCGGCAAGATCCTCGCCAACTTTGCCTTGAGCGATGAGTTTGCAACGTGGAATGGTCGCTACTTGTTCTTGACCGAGGAAGGCAAGACGAGCAAGCTTTCGTATGACCAGGCGAAGCAGGACGAGCTGTGGGACTGGACGATACAAAAGATGGCGAAGGATGACACGGAGAGGAGAGCGTTCGAGGCGATCTAGTGTCGTCACCTCGGAACACCCGGCTTTGACGAACAACGATGACTATTTGTGTGTCTAGACCTTGCATGCTAGATCCTGTTGATACGTCTCCTGTCTGAGTATGTGGCCCCTCTTTGACTCTGCTTCAGGGACCGATTGCTGCTGTAGATGGTGCAATGGAAATTCAGCAATCCTGCAGACGGGCCAGGCAGCGTGGGATACGGGAAGCTTTGCTCGGAGCAACCCGGTCCAGCCGCCTCGTGCTCATGCATTTCCGAGATCAAGTAGCTTCTTCCATGTACAATATACCTCGGGCAATCCACAAGTCGGCCTTCATAGGCGCCATCTGATCACGGACCATAAGTCGGGCATAGTCTTATGCCCGAGATGATATCGTCCATTGCTTGGTGGCATCTCTTGCCAATGGTAAAAGGAAATCAGGTTCTTGACACCAATCAACGTCAGAGTTGAGCCTTTGGATCGGCTGACAGATCGCTCTAGGGCCTCCTGGCTACAGTGAATAGGAAGTCATAGAGAAGATCGAGTCATGGGGCGATGAGATGCGGTAGGCGCCCGACACCGTCGCCGTCGCAACCTTGTCCTCCGTGGCCGACTCCGCTGTGGCGTGCACGTCCGAGTTCCAGAGGTATGGCTGCGCGTTATGCTTACTCACGCCGTCGGCTGAGATCCACCAGCTGACGGGGGTTGAGTTCGTCCCATAAAGATAGAGAGAGACCTTGGGAAATCATGGATCGTCCTTCCATGCTGTCATGGCTTCCACTATCCTGTTGACCGGCGGGTCAAGCGGGATTGGATATGAGGCTGTACATGCTCTGAGCAAGAGCTGCTCAGAAGCGCGGATCATCACGACCGGACGAGTGAGCGACCCCACCCGCAGATGGTCGTCGGTCGTTGCGAGTCCGCGTTGTCACCGGCCTAGCTGATATCAAGAGTGCGCCAAGCGAGCCGTTTCCACCCAATGTCGCTTACCGGAATCTCGACCTGTGTTCGCAAGATAGCATCCGCGCCTTCGTGGGTGCATGGTCGGACGGAACCATCACTCACCTCGTGCTGAATGCCGGGGCAAACGTCATGGGCAAACCCACTTACACGGCCGACGGGATCGAGTCTACCTTCGCCTCCAATCACATGGGGCATGCGTTGCTTATACTGCTCCTCATGACGGCGAGGCACCTGGCCGACGACTGCTCCATTGTCTTTGTGACGTCTTCGCTGCACGACTCTGAGTCTCCCGGTCACCCCGCTGTTCTGTGGTCTACTCCTGCGTCTGTGGCAGGATGTGAGGATCCGAGGTTGCAGAGTGAGGCGCTGGTGCGCTACGGCACAGCCAAATTCGGAGCTATGCTCTTCGTATGGGCTTTGAGGAGACGTGCTATGGAGGCCGGGAAGAAGTGGAGGATCAACGTGTTCGAACCGGGGTTCGCGCCTGGGAGAGGATCGAAACTTGGCAGAGGTACGTCTTGGGTCGCAAGGCGGGAGGGGGGTATACTTAGTCGCAGATCTGCCTGGACTCGTGCAGACCATTGCCGAAGGTCTCGTACCTATCCTACGTTTCGTCATGCGGCTCAGAGGTCTCAAGACCAGCGATCCTCTCCGTAGCGGTGGACTGCTGGCCAAGTTCACAGTAGGCGATGAGTTCAGAGAATGGGACGGGCGGTACATGTGGCTTGACGAGGAGTCGCATGCCAGCAAGGAGTCCTTGGATGTTGCCAAACAGGACGAGCTGTGGGCGTGGACTGTGCAGAAGATGGCCAAGGATGAGGAGGAGCGCAAGGCGTTCGAGAGGCTCTAAATCTTGTTGGACGTCCAATAGATGCATTGTTGCCGCCACACTGCCGTCCGCCACCTGCCACCTGCCACCTGCCACTTTTGGACCGGGGTGGAGGTGGACTGCATCCTAGCATGGTAACATGTCTGGAGTCGTGTCCAAAAAGCTCAAGTTCAAGGGGGAGAAGACCAAGAAGAAGAGGCGCCACCACCATGAGGATGGCGGCGACGACGGCGACGAGCTCGCTGCGATGGCTGCAGGTGACCCGCGAGGTGGGCTCCGAACACATCATTCAGAAACCGTACGGTTCTGATACCCAGGTTGGGTGTTTCCCGAGGAGACGCTTGAGATTTCCGGCCCGTCCTTCATTCTCCTCCCCTCTGAACCTCTGACATGCCTTGCTGTGCGTCTTGAGCAGACCAAGTGCCAAAGAGGTTGTGCTGATCTGCAGTGGGACCCGCAACGGCAAAGAGTCTACGCCGCACCTATAGACGTGCCCGAGGCGCCCGAAGGGGCTGCAGAACTCAGTACAGCCGAGATTCTCTCGTCCGTCGAGCCAACCGATGTCAATCACGTCTGGGTCATCTCCCGTCTGTCGGGCAGCGAAGGCATCGTCTCCTTGCGCAGCAGCACCGGCACTTTCCTCACCGCCCACCCGAGCGGCAAGCTCAGCGCCGACACGCCGTCCCGCGGGCCCCTCGAGGGCTTCGTGCCCCTCATCACGCGCTCTTCGGCATTTCCCACGCTCAGCCTGCAGACCTCGAGCGAGAAGTTCCTGTCCGTCTCGAGCGACGCGGGCCTGGGGAAGAAGCCTGAACTCCGAGCGGATGCGGACAGCCCGGCAGATGGCGAGCTGAGGATCAAGTGTCAGCGCGAGTTTGTGCTCAAGGCCAAGGTTGCGGCTGCCGAGGCCAAGGGCGAGAAAGAAGGAGGGGGAAGCAAGAAGTTGCGGATGTTCAGGGAGGGCCCGGCACCGGGAAGTCTGGAAGATGAAATGAGAAAGAAGTGAGCAGATCTGTGTGTGTTGAGCGGACGGAGCTGATCGATAGTCGCGAGTCTCAGGCTTGGGGTGGTGGGCGCAATCTTGTCAGCGAGACGGACCGATCTGGACTCAAGAAGGCCCGAAAAGAGGGAAGACTGGCAGAAGCTATGCTCGACCGTCGTGCCGCGTTGAAGAGGTGAGCTTACATACGGTTGGCAGCCCGCGCAGGCTGACGAGCAGCGATCGCTACGCCAAGTAGAATGGCCTGCTCGTATTACCGAACATGCATGTTGTACAACTAGAACATTGGCTTGTCCCGCGGAAGATCCTTGTGGGTGTATCCCTTGCCCCCCTTCTCATGGTCCTGGATGACACTCCCCTCGTTCGCCGTGCTCCGCAACATGTATTTGTAGATCACAAGGCCGTCCAAGCCGACCGGTCCTCGGGCGTGTGTCTTGCCGGTGCTGATACCCACTTCGGTTCCCAGGCCGTATCGTGTCCCGTCTGAGAACCTGGTCGACGCGTTTACAAAGCAATTGGCCGAGTCGAGTCCCCTGCACCAGGCGGACATACTGGCTTCCGATTCTGTGACAATGGAATCGGTGTGATGTGACGAGTGGGAGTTGATGTGCTTGATCGCTTGCTGCACACTGTCGACGACTTTGACTGCCATGGTCGGGCCAAGGAACTCAGTCGTGTAGTCGTCACGGACAGATGCACTGGCGAGCTTGCCGGCTCCTTTCAGGCCTTGTATCTCTGCCAACGATTCGGCGTCACACTTCAGCGATACTGATTTCTCGAACAGCGCCGCGGCAACTTTCGGCCATATAGATCGCAGCAGTGAGCGGTGCACAAGCAGAGTCTCTGCCGAGTTGCAGGCCGCCATGTAGTCGATCTTGCTCTCTACCGTGATTCTGACCGCTTTTGTTTCGTCGGCCGACTCGTCGAGGTAAACAGCGCAAATACCGTCGGCATGGCCCATGACGGGGATGCGAGTGGAGTTCTTGATAGAGGTGACCAATTCGTTCCCGCCTCGCGGCATGACCAGGTCGATATACCGATCTTGGGCAAGCAGGGACGAAATTTCGGATCGGGTAGCGACGGACTGGATGAAGGTCGGAGGAATGGACGTGCCAGCAAGGGCTTTGGCGATGAGAGATGATAGAAGCGTGGCAGTATGTGTCGACTCTTTGCCGCCTTTCAGTATGGCTGCATTTCCTGAACGTCAACCGTTGAGCCAAGGAAGGCATAGCTTGAGACCGACCTGATTTGATAGCCAGAGCTGCGATGTTGACCACGACCTCTGGCCTCGCCTCGAAGATGACCAAGAGCACGCCTACGGGGCATGTGACCCGGTGCAGCTCAACACCCGGGCCTAGCTCTTTGGCAAATGTCACCAACCCGGTCGGGGCAGGCAATGCCGCCACATCCGAAATGCCCTGCAACATGCTATCGTACTTTCCCGGCCTTGAGAGGTCTAGTCGAGAGACGAGAGATTTGGAGAGCTTGCCTTGTGCTGCGAGAACATCGGCTGCTTCCATGTCTTTGCGATTTGCCTCGAGGACCTCGTCCCTCGCTGCTTCGAGCGTTTGTCGGATGGCATCGAGGGCGACATCACGTTCGGCTGGGTCGACGAGCTGGGACTCCTCGAACGCTCTCCGTGCTGCGATGGCTATGCTTTCGGCGTTCGAGGACGACGTGGAGGACGATGAGCTAGCTTCTGCCATTGCAGCGTTCAGACAGTGTTGCGAATGAGGTTGTTCAGCAAACCAAGGTCCTTGACTCGACTTTTGAGCCCAGCTCGGACTCGGAGAGATTTGATTCCGCTCCGAGGTTCACCTACTTTGCCACCGATAACTGCTTTCGCTGTTTCTCCAAAGCACCATTACAGTCGTTCAAAATGGGACGTGCAGAAGCGGGAACGCCCAAAGCTATCGCGAATGCGATCAAGGCGAAAGGTCAGCCTCAATGGATATTGGGCAGGACTGCGGCTGAAACCTAGGTCTCGGTCGTCTGAGGTGGTACTGCCAGATTTGTGAGAAGCAATGTCGGGACGAGAATGGTTTCCAGGTGAGCCAACCAGCCTCATGAGCGGAGAGGCATGCTTATTGCAGGCACACTGCCGGTCAGAGCCGCACATGCGGAAGATGATGATTGTCGGTCCCAAAGCTGGTCAGACCATTGCGGAGTTTTCCAGGCAATTCCAATACGAGTTCGTGACTCTGCTTCGGACACGGCACAACACGATGCGAGTACGCGCCAACGCGGTGTACAACGAGTATATTCAGGACAAGCACCACGTGCACATGAATGCGACTAGATGGGTGACGCTGAGCGGATTCGTCATGACTCTGGGAAAGGCGGGCATTGTGAAGGTGGACGAGGACGAACAGGGTTTATGGATCACTTGGGTCGACAACTCGCCAAAGACATTAGCGAAGCAGGTCAGCTGACTTATGCCTCTTAACTATCGAGCTGAATCTCAGGCCGCCCTTCAAAAACGAGATCGAGCTCAGATGGATGGTGAAGAGAGGGAGAGGGCGGTTCTGGAGGAGCAGATTGCTCGAGCTAAAGCTGCTCAACCGGAGCAAGATGGGGCAGATCAAGGTCTCCAAAAGGCGGAAGGAGAGAAAATCACTCTCAATCTCAATCCGACACCGACACCTATACCTGGGGGGACCAATGGCACCACGAGCGAAGCAGGACCTTCTGGTGCTGTCGCGACCAACGGAAATGGCGAGAGCCGGCCTGCCATATCTTTCGGCAGCATCGGTACGGGAGCGGCGCCTGCAGCTGCCGCTGCTCCTCCCGCTGTCAACCCACTAAAACGACCGGCTCCTATGAACGTGTTCAAATCAGCAAAGTCCGCGAAGACCGAGAACGACGAATCCAAGTCGAAGCAGCCTACATATATGTCGGAAGCGGAGAGGTTAATGAAGGAGGACCAGGCAAGAAAGGCTAGAGCACCTCAAGGATATGCTGGGTTTGGACCGCGACGGGGTGGCAAGTGAGAGAAGCCAATACGTCAGTCTCCAGTGTCATGTTGTACACCTTGCATTCAGCATCCTTACCCGAATCTCAGCGAAATCGATCTTGTCAGCATCAATGGTTCAACTCGAGGGGTATATGAACGGATCACCCCTTTGATCAACTCTATGGGCTACCAAGGATCTGGAGATGCTGGATGCTGGATGCCTCTAGTCTGTATGTGATATATCATGAGAAGTCCACCGACGTTATGGCATACAGTAGGTTACGAGAGAAGAGAGACCACCTCCACATCGGGTGAATCAAAATCAGCCGCGAGGTCGTCATGCCTGCGGCCTCGTTCTTCATCGTGTCCCTCTTTCTGTGTCCGACAGTGTTGAGATGGGCAGATAGCATGCTGCCGCTCAAGAGCCCCGTGGGGTCTTCCTCTCTGATAGGAGTCGCCATAGCATGCTCGGGCAACGTGCTAATCTCCCTGGCTCTGTGGGCGCACCCTCCTTTCTCCCCGTTCTGCCTGTTGGCTGATCGAGCAGGACTGTGCAGAAGCTGGCTCATCGGCGTCAGCACGACGAGCTCTTGTCGCGGTCATCTTCCAGTACTCGCGTAAACGATGGTGATCAGGCCAGTCCAGCGGACGAAGGGCCTTCTGTACCCGCCTCGCCCTCACCTTCTCCGAAAAGTCGACCGACCAAGTTAACGGCGGTTCCTATCGTCATGGTCCCGGCTGAGAATGGCGGTCCAACCTCCATACTTCAAGTAGATCAACCGGTACAGCCGGGCAATATCACAGAGTCTTATAACTCGCACAAGACGTCCGCCGCACGATCGGTCTCACCGGCACCGATTCAGCTGCCAGAGCCATACCGTGCCAAAGTGCACATACGCTCTCCGTCGCCGCAGAATCTCGGCAGTCCCGAAACTGATGACGGAAGGGGTTCGGGCGAGGGTGCGGAACACGAGGAGGACGAGGTCGAGGAGGGCATGTACCTGCGCTCCAGGCTCTGGTGGCTAGGTATGGTGCTCATTACAATCGGAGAAGGGGGCAACTTCTTGTCGTATGGCTTTGCCCCAGCGAGCGTTGTTGCACCGCTCGGGACAGTGGTGAGTCTCCTCACAATAGCGGAAACCGTGAGCTCATGGCAGGCACTCGTTGCAAATTGCATATTTGCGCCTCTGATTCTGAAGGAGCGCTTTCATCTCAGGGAGCTTATCGGGATGGGACTGGCAATCTTGGGGGCAGTGACTGTCGTGTGGTCGTCAAACAGCTCGAACCCACGAGTGAGTTTTTCTCGATCTCTAAGACAACTCTAAAGCCTTGTAGCTCGACCCTTCTCAGCTGAAGGCGGCCATCGCACAACCAGCCTTCATCGCTTATACAGTCATCTGCGCTGTGTTCGCCTGCGTTCTCATCTTTCTCTCACGACTCCCTCGATTCGGCGGTAAATACATCGGCATCGATGTTGGCGTTTGCGCCCTATTTGGCGGATACACCGTCTTGTCGACCAAAGCGCTGTCCAGCCTGCTCAGTATAATGTTCTTATCGGCGTTGCGATATCCGATCACTTGGTTCTTAATCGGCGTACTGGTCAGCACCAGCGTCATGCAGATCAAATATCTCAACAAAGCGCTTATGCGCTTCGAGAGCAAGGTCAGCTAGGGTCCGTGTCGGTGCAAACGTCAGACTGACGGAACAGCAAGTCATCCCGGCCCAATTCGTGTTCTTCTCTTTGGCGGCTATCATCGGCTCAGCCGTGCTGTATCAGGAGTTCAGAGGAGTTGCTTTCTCTCGCTTTGTCAACTTTGCCTTTGGCGTGCGTAGGACGTGCTTCGTCTGTATTCTCCCGCTGATGTCAGATTGGCACGACTTTCCTTGGTGTCTACCTTCTTACGACCTTCGATGGCGATTCGAGCGAAGAAGCGCCCTCAAGTGCACGACCCGGTATTCATGAGCGCGCTACATCGTCGGCCTCGCTGAATCTGCTTTTGCCGACCGAGAGGACTCCGTTGATGATACCTTCGCCCGAGCAGCTAGCACGAACACCGTCATCGACACCATTCACTGCCCCGACCCTTGGCAGCTTGAACGGCGGCAGTATCAGAGGACGGGCCCGGGTACGGCTCACTTCGCGAGCATCGACTAAAGACTTCACAACTTTGGGTTTGAACAGTCAGGCGGGATTCTTACTGCTGGCCACGACGCCGCCAACAGCCGGAATGTTGATGCGCAGAGAGCGTAGCCAGAGCCGAGGCCAGAGAGACCTAGACGAGGAGGGTCTTGTGGGAGAGGGTCGTAGTCGGGCTGGAAGCCTGGCATTCTCACCGAGTGGCCGACAGGCCGGATAAGCTGCTAACCTGGCCACTTTTCTGTTGTCTTTATGATCTAATGCATGGTCATGTGATGGCGTTAGGCGGGATTGCTTGGAGATTGGAGGGACAATTGGATGTGAATGTGATGGTGCCTCCGATCAGCGGGAGCCTCATGCTTCTGACGTCTTGGCTGGATGAGCGCAACGAGAAGCCCCATACCTCAGCATTCGATCAATATTGCAATACCCTTCGAGCAAGATGTCTACCACCTCGCATCTCCTATACCACACCAAGCCCCAACCGCGAGTCGTGGCGTCCTCCGGGCTGCGCTACCAGCTCGAAGATGGCAAGCAGGTCCTGGACGCCGTATCGGGCGGCGCGGCCGTCTCATGTCTCGGCGGCGCCGGCCCTCTGACCGACGAGCTCGTCGATGTCATGGCTGCGCAGGCCAAGTCGGTCGGGCACGTCTACCACCAGTCGCTCGAGCATCAGTCGGGCGAGGATCTCGCAGCGTGGTTATGCCAGCACAGCGACGGCGCCTTCACAGCCGCCGCCTTCCTGAGCAGCGGTACGTCTCCTGACCCTCTCTAGAGTACAGGAGGTCCCCGCTGAGGAGCAGGGAGCGAGGCGGTCGAAGCTGCCCTCAAGCTGTGTCGGCAGTACTGGGTCGAACGGGGCGACGGCCACTCCAGGCGCTACATCATCGCCCGCGCGCCGTCTTACCACGGCAACACGCTCGGGGCGCTCGCAGCCAGCGCCATCCCCGCCCGCAGAGACGCCTACGCGCCATTCATCAGCGAGTGTATCAAGCACGTCCCCACGCCCCTGTACGCACACCACGCTGCCGCACAGTCCGCCGGCGGTCAGACTCCAGATTCGGAGGAAACGTACTCTGCGCGGCTGGCAGCCGAGCTCGAGGCGAAGATCCTCGATCTGGGCCCTGGGGCAGTCATGGCCTTCATCGCCGAACCGGTGGTGGGCGCTGCGCTCGGCGTCATGCCCCCTCCGCGGGGCTACTTTCCCGCCATCAAACCCGTCCTCGACAGATACGGCGTGCTGTTCATTGCCGACGAGGTCATGTCGGGATTCGGGCGGTGCGGGGAGCTGTTCGCGCACAAGGCAGTCGCGGAAGGCGTCAAGCCCGACATTTGCGCCATTGCCAAGGGGCTCGGCGCGGGCTATGCCCCCATCTCGGCCGTACTGGTCGGCGAGCGCGTGAGGGGCGTGATCAGGGACAGCGAGCAGTGGCGTAGCAGTCATACGTACCAGAATCACCCTGTTTGCTGCGCGGTCGCATTAAGAGTGTGCGAGATCGTGCAGCGTGAGAATCTGCTCAGGCGTGTCCGAGAGCGCGGCGAGCAGTTGGTTGCCGAGCTCCGGCGGGCGCTCGAAGGCCATGAGATCGTCTTTGATATCCGTGGCAAGGGTCTGGCGAGTCCCCCCACACCCATTGATGCCAACATCCACCGCTAATATCAGTTTATCGGCATCGAGTTCACCGCGATCATTGACCTGAAGCCGCCTTTTGCGGCCAGACTCAAGGATGCCGCATTCGCAAGAGGTTTGCTGATCAATGCCTTTTCGGGCACGATCGACGGTAAAAAAGGCGAAGCGGCCATCTTGGCCCCGGTCAGTCTGGAGCTTCTGCCGGCGCCCAAATTTGACACCCAGGCCTATATCGTCAGTGTTGAGGACATAAGCGACATTGTTAGCAAGTTTGTGGCTGCCATCGATGACTGCTCGCATGGTTTGGCGCGCCCCGTTATTGCCCAGGAGAGCCCTCGTTGTTAGACTCCCATCCTCCCTCAATGTGCATGGCCGATGCATCCCTGGTAGAATCGCTAAGATCACATGTAGGTTATCATGATGGAGTAAGGTGCCTATTGCTTGTCTGCATTGTCAGCTACGCCGTGTTCTTTCAAAGAAGCTGGCTCACAGAGGTGGCCCTTGAGGACTTTGGCGATGAGGGGGGTGTCGGGGAAAGCCATGGTCTCAAGAGACTCGGCGTACTGGAGCTCAGCCTTGATCGGACCCGACAAGCGATATGACTCACGGGGGTGGGAACGTCAGCGCCGGTGATTCGCTCGGGAGGGGCGTCAAGGAAGTCGAAGGCGGTGGACTCGCAGATCTGGGCAAGGATCTCGGAACCGACACCGAAGGCGGGGAAGCCACCCTCAACGGTGACAAGGTGGTTGGTCTTCTTGACCGATGAGATGATGGTCTCGATGTCAAGGGGACGGATGGAGCGTAGGTTGATGACCTCGACTTTGATGCCGTCCTCCTTCTCGAGGATCTCTGCAGCTTCCAAGGAGTGTGTGACCATCTTGGAGTGGGCCACAACGGTGATGTCCGAACCCTCCTTCTCAATCTTGGCCTTGCCAATGGGGATCAAGAAGTCGTCCGACATCTCCTCTTTGGTCATCGGGAAAGAGACGCCGTACATGAGCTCGTTCTCGAGCACACATACCTGTCCGTTAGATTGAGCTAACATATGTTGTCACTTGACTGACAGGGTTGGGGTCACGGATAGCGCTCTTCAATAGACCCTTGCAATCGCTGGCGGACCAAGGGCTGACGACCTTGAGACCGGGGATGGAGCCGTACCAAGCGCAGTAATCCTGGGAGTGCTGGGCGGCAACACCGGCGGCAGCACCGTTGGGACCTCGGAAGACGACGGGACAAGGGACGTTTCCACCGGACATGTAGTAGGTTTTGCCGCCGGAGTTGACGATCTGGTCGATGGCCTGCATGGCAAAGTTCCAGGTCACTAATGTCAATCACATTGCGGAGAAGATTTGAGCTCGAGCTACTCACTGAACTCGCAAATCGGTCGTAGACCGGCGAGAGCGGCACCAATGGCGATACCTGTGAAACCCTGCTCTGTGATGGGGGTCTAATTGTCAGACCATTCGGGCTGATTGATGGAGAGAACGCACGTCGATGACCCGGTCCTCTCCGAATTTGTCCAACAAGCCTTTCGATACCTTGTATGCACCGTTGTACCGGGCGACCTCCTCACCCATCAAGAATACCGTCTCGTCCCGCAGCATCTCCTCCTCCATGGCAGCGTTGAGTGCGTCACGGACAGTCTGGCAATCAGTCATGTGATTCCCCTCCCTTTGACGATGCAAAATTGGCGCAATGCCGCTTCGGCCTCATCGCAAGCGAAGATCGAGATGGCATTATCACTCACCATGGTCTGCACGCCTTCATCAGACGATGCTGCCCGCTTCTGCTCCGCGTTGACGAGATATTTCGATGCGCTCCTCGCGACCCTCGCGACGGGGGTCGTGGCCAAGGCATTGCGACCGACCAATCTTGACCCGGTCGAGGTGCTGAGCGTGCGGGATGTCGGGAGGGTGGAAGCGAGACGAGATACGGCTGCTCGGGCGGCCATGTTGATCACCACGCTAGAGGCGAGCGAGGAGAAGGGAGAAAGGGGATTGAGATGTGTGGTCTTTTGACGTTGCAATCTCGGCGGACGGAACGGAATCGGGAATCGCCTCCCCATACCGAGCCTCCCTCGTCTTTTCATTTTTCTCCCGATATTTATTTCATTTAATCCGACCCGAGCCGGCACCCGCGCAAAAGATGCCGACACAATGTTCGAGGACAGCATTGCACTGTCATGAGAGGATAGGACATGCTCGAGTCGGACCCGCTCGTATGTCCACTCGCTATGTGGGCGGGAGGCAGCTGACATGCAAGTATGGGCAACTGAAAGACGTTCTTGCGGCATCGTCCCTGCAGGCCGGTCCGCTCTATACCGCATTCAAGGACCTGGCTCTGTGTGCGTCCATCACTTGGAACTACAAGGGTAGAGCTGATGACGAAGCTGTCGAATGGCACGACCTTCGTGCTTCGTCGCTGGGCGAGACAGGATGGACAATCATCGTAGGACATAAACGGCGGCAGGTGAACAGCTCCCCATGTGTCGTGACGGCAGAGCTGAACAGCCAGGACCCCATGCGTGTCGTCTTGCCACTTCCGCTACACACGACCGCTCTCAAGCCCTCGTCTCTCAAATCCATCTTTGCCGCTCTTGCAGATTTTGACTCGTCCGACTTGCCAAAACCCCTTGCGCCCCTCGTGCCTTCAATCTCTTCACTTCGCCAGCAGATCGGCAAAGACGATGCGACTGCAGAATCGCATGACGAGGAAGTCAACGATACGCTCGACAGGGACATGCTTTACATAGCTATTGTGACCACCGACTCGACTGTTGTATACTACAAACTCAACAAGGGCATCAAGAAGCCCGCCGACATCCCTGACGAATGATCGTCTTACAAAAGCTGTATGCATCTGTGCAGCTCTCGCAGCAATGACATTGTCTATATATGCAGGATTAGGTGTAAATGCAAAGGTATATGGAGTCATGATGGCATTCTCAGAGGGTCAAGACGCCCCGTAGCGTCGCCTTCTCCTGGTCGGTCAGCATCGGGATCATCTCGTGCATCCCATTCGAGTTCGTCGTGTAAGCCTGTCGTAGGATGTCGGTCAGATGAGCCTAATTGTAAGCGTGGCGGACAGATTGCGACAATGGTCCTCACGCCTAGGTCTATCTGAGCGATGGGATCAGACTTAAGATCTTCGTCGTCATCTTGCGCATCGTTCTCATTGCCACCGTCATCCAACCATGCTGGAGAGTCAGCAACAATCTTCGCTCCAACCGGATGTGACCGACAGGACAAATATCCGAACTCATCCACGTTGTCACCGCCGAGCCCGTCGTCCTCGTCATCCCAGTCGCCGTCCTATTATCAGCTCTCCTCTGGCCGACTGATCTATGCACCCACTCCATCATCCTCCTCTACATCAGCAGGCGCCTTGCCGCCCTTTCCTTGGCCGATATTCTGCACATCATGCAGAATAAGTTTCAGTGCCTTGACGGGAAAGGCGATTTGAGTGAACTGATTCGGGTCTGCTTGTGGGCGCTATCACCCATGCATTCAGGTATTCGACTCACTGCTCTTCGTCTTCGAGCGGGTCATGATTGTCTTTCGATTCGCTTCCGAGATGATGAGATCCCCCTTGACCAGAACGTTCCTGATCGCCTCGGACGGCAACGTGAAGAGCTTGGCCATGCCGAGATCACTGGACATCAGCAGTCGGCCGTGAAGCTAAAATATCGCCCACCTGACACGAATATTCCAGGAACCTGTGATCGTCTCGCATGTTTCACACCAGTTGCGCAACACCAGCTCTAGGGCGCTTTGGGTGCTCCCATCGGGAAGCGTCACGGACATTTGAGATAGGAGATCAATAGAGTTCTGCGTGTGTTCCGTGCTGAACAGATATGCGAAAGGCATAATCATGCTCTGCAAATCAGCTCAATCGTATGAAGATGGTGAAAATCCAACCTGTACGAATGACGGAAGTTGAGCGGTCGTGAGTCGAGTCACTACCGCACGGAGCAGATCGGGTAGAACCGGTCCAATTGCCGATCCAGCCTTCCGGAACATGTGCATAATCAACTCGCCAACGAAGATCCCGCCGGACTCTGAGAATGCGGGTGCCAGGAAGCGACCGAGCAAGCCGAAGATACAGGCAATGCCAGTGTTGCCTTGACGATCATGCCAAGCGAGAAGTTTGTCGCAATCTTTGCGCACAACCCACGTGAGATGCTGAATGCCATACTGCTCATCAGGCCGTGAAATACACGTCTGTGTTCGCCTACTTGTATCGCATCCATGTCGTCTGTGGTGATCAGCAGAGTCATTATCGCTGCCGTGGCGGTGGCGATGAGTTCCTTCTCTAATGGGCCGCCTCGTGATCGAATCAGACTGTTTGACAGTTGAACGGCTTCCGATGGCAGATGTACGGTTTCGTCTGTGACTGGTTGGACGATTAGGGTCGCCAACCTGGGGCCCAGGGCCTTGACAATTGCCTGGGCGATCGGCGGGGAGGTCTCAACGATCGCCTCGAAAAATTCTTCCACAACGGCAGTAAGTATCGGATCTGGCGGTTTAGCGCTTAGACTTGTTCAACGCTTTCACTCACCGGTCGAGTACTTTAGCCAAATGTCAAATACGCGCTCGGACACTTCTTCTGCAGACTCAGGGTTGAGGACCGATTTGTCAAGGGCCAAAACGGCACGGATAGTCTCGATGACCAAGTAAAGGGTGTCGTTCGTTGCTTGTTGTAGCAGAGGAAGGAGAAGGTAGAGGATCGGCCCTGATTGGGGCCGCATTACCGACGCTTTTAGGAATCGGCAAAAGCTCGTTCATTAGCAGGCAAATAGCGCATTTTTGGGTAGAGCCTTACTTCTTGATGGTCTTCACCGCTGATAGCTTGACTGGTACCGTCACCTCCGGTGCATGCATAGCCCGTACAGTGGCCGCGAGATATTGTGCGGAAAGCCTTTCGGGCAGGAGTGATGCGAATTGAGAAGCAAAGACAAAGGCGCGGGCCTGCAAGAATGGTGTCTCTGCGCAGTGAGTCAGATTCATGGAGATGACCAGAAACAACCGACCAGACTGCTCAAGGATCGTGGGCAGAACTTGGTTGAAGAGGTACTGCAAGTCAAAGCTCGGGGGTCGGCACTTCTCCTCATCCGCCTCCAGTCCGTTACGCAAATCATCCGCAATACCTCCCAGCAATGACAAAGTCGCCTCTAACGGTTTCCACCAATCGATATTTCCTCTTGCTCTCTCAGCCGCAGACTCTTCCACTCTCTTGCGGGTCTCCTCGTGAAGCGCGCGGGTGACGGCTGTCGGGTATTTGTCAATCAGAGAGCCGACTACATCGTGTCCATTCAGGCGTAGGCCATACTGTTCGGTCTCGTCATCGTCATCCACAACGAAAGCATTTGGATCCTCCATCCACTCTTCCGCATTATCGCGCGTGATTTGCGTGTAGACGACGACAATCTGGATGATCCGTGCCAATAGTTCTGTTCCTTGCTCATCGCCGGCCGGACCACTGACCAGTGAACCTTTGATAGAGGCAGGTCTCACCGCAGGGTTCAAGAAGTCGAAGACGGAGTTTCCCAGGTCGTCGAGGTTGGTCCGAGGTGCGACAAGTCCAACATCAGAGGTTGGTGATGGCGGTTCCGGTGCATCGTCCTCGGATGACAGGTAGAAGGCCTGGAAGACCGGTTGCAAAGAGGCGAGATTGGCGACGGCATGATGAACATACTCGACCAGGTCTGGTGCAATCAACCGAGCGAATGTGCTCTGCAGGAGGGATAATGCCTAGGACCGTAAGTTGGGTGCTTGCATACGAGTGTAAACTTGCCTTAAATACTTCAATCCGAACAGCCAATGTATCCCAACTCGCTTGCGTCTCCTCTGCAGCATCGACCGCCAGTAATTGCCGGAAAACTGCCAGCCAACGAGGCGCTAGCTGCTGCAGAGCCTGCTTTACTGCCACTGGATGTTCCTCTCGCACTACTTCGAGAGTCGTGATGATTTGTCTGAACACATTGACGGTCTGAGCGCGAGTGGTCGCTGAGTGGGCCTATCCGTTAGCGACTTGCTGAGCAGCATGACACGACTCACTTCTGTGTTCCCCAATATGGTGAGGAGGGACGGCGCAAGGTCACGTATGACGGGTAAAAGCTGCTCCTCGCTCAACTCTTCGCTTGCAAACTCGGCTACCACGCTCATGGCCCCATTGACCGAGTCCGGGCTTCCGCCATTCAGAAGTGCTATCAGAGACGGCAGAAGATCTGGCCATTCATCCGGCCAATCATATCGTGCGATAGTCGAAATGACGAACGCCTGTCAGCTCAGCAGACGCAGTAGGGCTCTGGCGAGGCACAACGCACACTGGCAGACCGGATTTTACGGTTGCCGTCTGCCAGACCATGAAAGACTATCGAGCGCACTTGATCTTTTGCCTTATGGTCAGACAGCAGGCACCCTTCGGACGATTCACGAACCTCAGGCGGAGCCAGAGGCTGCTCGAATTTGTCTGCGATAATCGACCAGTGCGTCGACACATACTGCTGCAACAGAATGCCAGCCGAGTGTCGGGTTCAGCACGGGTCTCACCTCAAGCAGTTGTACTCATCTGTCTCTGCGACAAGTCTACATCTTGTGCCAGGAGAATCCTTGCGAGACTAGCGCCACCCTCTGCGAAGCTTAGTTGCAACCTCGAGGCAGCATTGGGTCCCACACACCGGGGTGATGAAACAGCTCTCTCAGCTGTTGCTCGGCTTGTTGTCGCGCGTTTTGATCAGGCGACAGAGTAGCTCGGAGGCATTGCAAGACGTGCTGGTCCATCTTATTGAGGCTGACTCAAGTGGTCAGTCACGCCCAGGCCTCGAGAGTAAATTGTCGTCATGCAGCAAAATCAACTAGGTAGATCGTGCAGGAAAGTGCGCGATAGGGCGTAGCTCGTTATTTCAATTCTTTTTTAGCTCTGAATTTCTAATCAGGTATTCAAGTTATTGGTTCTCAGGCAATTTGGAAAACCTAATGCAATTCCTTGTTCTTTGGTTCCGTTAGACATGGGGGGGTGGGACACCCCCCCAAGACCCCCCCTTGCGCCTAGCGGCGCAGCCATCGCAGCCCTTACGGGTCAAGCATCCGGCAAAGCCGGATGTACTGTAGAACATTGATTAGTTGCAAGCTAAAGCACTTCATCAAGAGATGCGCAAGTGCTTGTTGGGCATGCTAGGCTGATCAGATGATCATAGGCATGCCAAGCTGGTCACAGGGGCTATGTCACAGCTGCCACCTGGCAAGCCTATTGCAGTCTTGTCAGACTTGCGCTATTGTAACCATTTTGGTGCAATGATAGGGCAGGGTATGGCAGTAGCTATGTAGGCGATTGGTTCTGCTACAGAGATCATTCCATGCATCAGCCTCATGCATAGATCTTTATTCTCTGATGAAAGGCAATTTGGCAAGGACACAATGCATATTAGGATTGTGCTGATGAAATCAGAATGGCCGGAATTTTCTTATTTAATTCCCCCATTTACCGTTTTCGTTCCAGGGACACCCGCAGAAATTCGCCCCGTAAGAGCTACGCTGATGATCATTTTGGACGCGTTCCTCTTTGCGGACATCGCCGCCTCGGTCGTCGGGTTACCCGGGAAGCGCTCGTCCATCGCGACCATGACGCTCGTCATTGCCTTCGTTCATAGCGACCTGTGGGCAGTTGCTCTTCGAGTCGCCGTGTCGTCGTAGCGGCGCGTCAGTCGTCTACCTATACATGCTGGGTTCAAGCTATTGAGCCGCGTACTCAATCAGGATGCCGCTCAAAGATCTACTTCGGGCTCGTGAGTCCCCTTGTCCTGACCTGGTCGCCCTGGTCGTCCGACCATTTGGCCTGAGCATGGCGGATGCGCTGCTGAGTGGGGAATGCTGAAGTACAGGATTCACGTCAGCATTGAGCGCCTTGCCTCCCGGAACCTGGAAGATCTTGATCACAGACGATCACAGCCAAGCGATCTTGGACACTGTCTACAAGAGCTTTGACATCCTTCAGCAAAATGTCACATGTATGTTGCACATAGTCAACACGTAGGAACTTACAGGGCAGCCATCGAGCCTCTCCATTCCCCTCGACCACCGCAAAAGCTAGACGCCATCTACATTCTCACTCCAACATCACAAAATGTGGACCGCATCATTGCCGACTTTGCGGGCGAGAGGCGCACGTATATATCGGCGCACCTCTATTTCATCGATGGCAAGTCCTCATCTGTCCGGCATCGTGTTCCACTAAGCGAATTAGGTATTGACGACCGACTGGCCCAGAAGTTGACAAGCAATCTCCCACCGGACATTCTTAGAGCATTCACCGAGCTGTACTGCAACTTCTGGGGTGAGAGGAATGTAGCTGGTTTTGAATGCGCTAAGCCTGTCCAGCTACTGAAGACCGTATTTTCGACCTGAAGCTCCCATCGGCTTTCTACACGATGTATGGGCCTCTCGGGGGAGCTGCAGCGTCTGATCTGGCAATTGAAGCTTTCGAGGACGACGTAAAGTATACTGGGCGCTCAGTAAGTTCAAACATCATCTTGTGCCCGCGACTCACTACGTAGATCCTGAATCTACTCGCGACCATCAACGAGAACCCCTATATCCGTTACTACCAGCCAAACCACTGCCCACCTCTGGGCCCCTTGGCGAATCAAGCTTCTTCCTCCACATTAGCTCCCCCAGCACAGAACCAAACACAAAGCCTAAGATGGCGTTCAGCGATGGGAGGCTCAAGCTCCCGGACGCCAGAGCCAGTAGGAGAGCACTTGAGTAAACGCATTGCGGCCCGCGTTCAGCAGGATCTGGACGACTATCTTGCAAGCAACCCAGAGTTTCCCGTAAGCTGTGTGGCAAAGGGTGCATTCGCTAGCTCATGCTTCAGGCGCCCTCAGGCCGACCCAAGGCTGTATTGTTCATCGTTGATCGATCTGTAGACCCAGCAGCGCCATTCTTGCACGAATTCTGGTATCAGGCCATGGTCAATGATCTACTACCTGTACAAGACGGCAAATATCGATACAAATACGAGAACACCGTTGGCGGCAAGGAAGACAAAGAAGCTGAACTGAACGAAGATGATCCGGTCTGGGTATCGGTACGGCATCTACACATGAAAGATGCCATCGATACTCTGATGCAGGACTTCCAAAAGTTTGCCGCAGACCACGCAGGTTTCAGAGGGTACGTGATGTTGGGGTGACGATGGTCGCGGCTCATCACTGCCAGCGGGAATCAGGTCAACATCAATGATCTGAAGGACATGCTAGCGAGCTTGCCGCAATTTCAGAGCCAGCGCGAGCAGTTCTCCCTCCATCTCGACATGGCTCAAGAGTGCATGTCTCTTTTCGAGAAGAAGAAGCTCAGTCAGGCGGCACATGTGGAGCAATGCTGTGCTACGGGTTATACACCTGATGGGAAGACTCCAAAGACCATAGTGGAGGAGATGGTCCCGTTGCTCGACGACCGTGCCATGACGTGAGCCCCTGCTCCTCGAATTTGACCCAGCTCAGCTTTTCAGACCCATCGACAAAGTACGAATCATAGCGCTGTATATCATCTTCCGAGAAGGCGTAGCCGATGAGGACCGGAGACGCCTGTATCAGCACGCTCGACTGTCAATATCGGAGCAGACAGCCGTAGACAACTTGATCTACTTGGGCATCAAAGTTATCAAGGATGCGAAGGATAGATCGAATAAAGGCCGGGTGAAGCAGAAGTACACCAGCAGCGAGGGCGAATACGAGCTCTCCCGATACAAACCAGTAATACAGATGGTGTTGGAGGTTTGTCTCTCAAGAAGGCTTCGCCATAATCTGATGCAGCAGGACCATCACAACAATCGTTTGGATCAGTCGCTGTTCCCTTTCATCCGCGAGACCCCTCCAGAATTGACACAGTCTATGCGCACTGGGACTCTGGCGCCTCCACCAACCGCTCCGACATCATCTTTGCGGAGCGCCCGCCCAACTTGGCACAAGGCACCGTCGGCCCGTGTCGCAAATACGGAGGGACGACAGCGGATGATCCTGTTCATCGCTGGAGGCGTGACGTATTCTGAGATGCGTCTAGCGTACACAATTGGCCGAGCGTTGGGCAAAGAGATATTCATCGGTCCGTCATGCGTCCTGTCAGAGATCCGGGCAACCGCTCACATGCAGGATCTACGCATATTGTCACACCCGAATCGTTCGTCGGGACTCTCAAGTCGCTCGGTCGTGGCGGGATCGGCGCCCATCCGCCAAACGCGCCACAGCTTCACCCTCAGCATCCGGGTCGGCCCGCACGATCCCCTGGTCGTCCAACAAACTACCAGATGATTTTAGATCAACGCTACTGGCAGCCTCCAGTCGGCCCGCCACCACTGGCGCCACAAGTCACCACCTCAATGGAAGCGGCGCATGTCTTCGGGCCGAGCGGTATGGAAAAGCAGATGGCAAACCTGAGCTTGAACAACAATCAGTCGAAGAGCAGTTTTGGCAGTCTGAGCAAGAAGAACAAAGCACAGCAGGCGGAAGACGGGGAGGTGAAGAAAAAAGGCCTCTTCAAGATGAAGTGGTAATCAAGCCGATGCGTAGATGCTGCAGAGAGCGGGCAGCGAATGCATCTCGTGCCAGCCGCTGAGATGGCCGATCAAAAACAATCTTCGAGATGACCTATGCGATGATACAATGTTGCGAGGTCGATCTAAGGCAAAACGATGTATTTTTGCAAGTTTTCCGGGATGGCGCTAATGAGGTTTTTGGATTCGAGCCATACCCGGGAGAAGAGGCGCGCTTGATACCTATGTCGTCAGCCATGCCTCGCTCGAAATCATTGTGCTAAGCCTCACCGGTACGCCCCGTCACACAGGACTGTCACGACGGTGCTCCCCTTGCCCTTCTTCCTTGCCAATTCCGTTGCGGCCCAGACGTTGAGCGCACTGCTGGCGCCCACATACAGCCCTTCCTCGTGCAACAGGCGGTAGACCATACGGATGCTCTCGCTGTCCGGGACATGGATCGCGCCGCTGAGAAGCTCAAGATCGGGCTTCAGGTTGCTGGTTACGCGGCCCTGTCCGATACCCTCGGTGATACTGCCCGTCCCTACGCGCTCGACCTTGCCGTTCTCCACCACGTTGTACAGCACCGATCCCGGCGGGTCGGCTAGCCAGCCCTCGACCCGCCCGTTGGACTTCTCGGACAAGAAGCGGGTCACACCAGCCAGGGTGCCACCAGTGCCGGTCCCGCAGATGAAGGCGTCGAGCTTGCCGCCGTCGGTCTGTTCCCAGATCTCCGGGCCGGTCGTGAGGATGTGCGCATTGCGATTGGCGGTGTTGTCGAATTGGTTGGTCCACACGGCGTTGTCGAGCGAGTCGGCGTATCGCTTGGCCTGGTGATTGTAATTTTGCGGATTGTCAAATGCCACAGCTGACCTGTGAGCAAGCCCACCCCTGTTGGGTCGGTGATAGGCTTACCAGGAACTGGTCGTACATCCGCGCCGAGCATCCGGAGAAGGTCGATCTTCTCCTGACTCTGGGTATCCGGCATGTAGATGACGCAGTTGTACCCCTTGCTCCTGCACACATGGGCGAGACCGATACCGGTGTTCCCTGCAGTGCCCTCGACGACAGTCCCTCCTGGTCTGATCAAGCCTTTCTCCTCGGCATCTTTGACGAGATACAGAGCGGCTCGGTCTTTGATGGATCCCCCTGGCGACATGAACTCGGCCTTGGCAAGGATGGTCGAGCCGGTCTCTTCTGACAGGCGATTCAGGCGTATCTGGACCGTCAGCATCACTCCGCAGGGCCCTATCTCTGATGCGACCTCGATCAGGCTGTATGACTCACCAATGGTGTGTTACCGACAGCGCCGACGAAACCCTCGACCTCCCTCCCATACCCCGTCACCGATGTGGCGTACCCTCGCACCAGCGGTCGGAGAGCATTTCTGAGCAAGCTCATTGTGAGTGTGTGGTGAGCAGCAATACAGTCATCAACATGCTAGATGCGCAATCGCTTCTCCTTTATCCTTGCTCGCCTCGTCACCGGGAATCCGAATTCTTTGTCCTTTCGATCACCTCATCGCCACGTGACCCGGACCTCAGGCACCATCAGCTGGAATCACCGGCGAGTCCCGCCGTCCAAAAGTCCATCAGAAGGGTGCCTTCAACGTATCAACGTAAACCGTCTATAGGCGTCATGTTTCGCTAGCAGACGTCTTCTGTAGACCATCGAGATGAGTGTCGCTGCGCGAGGCGTCCGCTTTCACGGCCGGGTGGCGGCCTCTAGGCTGAATATTGCGACTCCCCACAGGCAGCCTCGGCCTTCGCCCCCACCTCTGCTAGGAGTACCACAAGCGTACTTCAGACGGCCTCCTTGGTCTGTCGACTGTCAGGCCGGCCCTTCACGAGCTTTTGCCTCCTCGGCTCGAGATCAAGCTCGCCCTCCTTCAGCTGCGTCTTCTTCTACTAGGAGACGGAAGCTGGATATGGAGGAATTCCCTCGAGAACGAATAAGGTGACTTGACCGCAAGGGCATGGGTGACATGCATCGGGCTGACTAGCAGGAACTTATCCATCATCGCTCATATTGACCATGGAAAATCAACTCTCGCTGATCGCCTGCTGCAGGTGCGAAGGACACCTACCAAGTGAACCTCTTCGCTCAATGGCAGATGACCGGCACTTTGCCTGACAGCTCGTCCCCTCAATTCTTAGACAAGCTCAAGGTCGAGCGCGAGAGAGGGATAACCGTCAAGGCACAAACGGTCTCGATCGTACATATCCATACCAATGGCCAGAAGTATCTCATCAACCTCATCGACACTCCGGGACATGTGGACTTCAGCTACGAAGTGTCCAGAAGCTTAGGGGCTTGTGAGGGTGGCCTGCTGCTTGTGGACAGCTCACGTACGTCAGCTCTGCCACGGTCAAACAAAGCTCATGTGGTAGAGGGCATCCAGGCTCAGACTCTTTCCGTTTTTCATGTCGCGCAGGAGTCCAACCTCACCCTTCTCCCTGTATTGAACAAGGTAGACCTACCCCATGCCTCTCCAGACGAAGTTGCTGGACAAATTGCGTCTTCACTGGGCTTGCCGACAAGCACTCACATGCGTATCAGTGCGAAAAGCGGCTTGGGCGTAGACGATGTTTTGCGCCGGATCGTGGACGATTTGCCTCCGCCAAGGGAATGGGTAGCTCTAGACGGGCGTCTTCGAGGCCTGGTTTTCGATACATTGTAGGCTCATCAGAGATCCTTACCCTCTACCATTGCTCACAAGTTAGCTATGATCACTTCCGAGGGGTTGTCTCTCTCGTCCGCATCTTCTCGGGATCGATCAAGAAAGGAGACAAGGTTCGATTCCTTCAAGCAGATCGTAGATACGATGTGCTGGAAGTCGGCGTATACAACCCGGAGGAAGTGCCGGTCGACATACTGAAGGATGGTCAGGTGGGTTATGTGGTCTGCAATATGAAGAATTCCGAGGAAGGTGAGCCAGCGCTTTCTGGCGACCTGAGTAGGGCTGACAGAGTTCCCAGCGTTTATCGGCGACACTGTCTGCTTGGCCGACAAGCCCGTTGACCCTTTGCCCGGTTTCAAGCCCATGAAGGCCATGGTGTACGCCGGAATCTTTCCTGTGGATAGCGGCGACTTCCCAAAACTCGAAGAGGCCATCGAAAGGGTGAGTCTCGCATGCTGGTTGTTGGCGGCACGGACTGACTGTTTGAGCTTACTCTCAACGACAGAAGTGGTATGCTGCTGCCAGTTGTGCCGCTGCGTCAGCTCATGACCAGTCACTGTACAACGCGAATCCTCTGCAGCACTCGCGCAGGGCTTTCGACTCGGCTTTCTCGGAACTTTGCACATGGACGTGTTGTAAGCGGTTGCAGCTGCATCTAGGTCATTCCTGACCAGAACAGCCGCCAGAGATTGGAGGACGAATACGACTCAAACGTAATTGTGACCGCCCCGACAGTGCCATATAAAGGTGAGCTGCCTACGGTTTCGGCATGACCACACGAGTACTTAACTTACTTACAGTGTGCTTCATCGATGGTCGAGAGGTCTTCATTTCGAATCCTGCCGAATTTCCTGATACCACTGATTCCAAAACTCGAGTTGCGCATGTCGAGGAGCCAATGGGTATGCGTCTTTACAAACGCTGCGCTTTGCTCATTCTCAGTTCATGCCACAATCTTTGTCCCGAATGGTCAGTGTTTCGATTTAGCTGTTCAAATCTCCACTGAACAGCCAGACTATATCGGGGAGATGATGGATCTTTGCGCTCGATACCGTGGTACTCAGCTTGAATACAGAGTGCTCGACACGACAGACCGAGCTATCTTGCGATACTCGTTCCCTTTGTCAGGTATGTCTCAATGACGCTGTACCTTGCCCGAGTAACCAGTCAGAAATCGTTACCGATTTCTTTTCCGAGCTCAAAAGTGCAAGCTCGGGATTCGCGTCTTTCGATTACGAGGAAGCTGGCTATGAAGTATCAGACTTGGTCAAAGTGGGTCGCGGATTGAGCGATCCTACGGTGTTAAAGTCTAGCTCAACATGCTGCTTAACGGCAAACCGGTGGACGCCTTGGCCATGATTGTCCACAAAAGCGCCGCCCAAGCAGTTGGCAGAGCCTGGACCAAAAAGCTCCGTGAGACCGGAGCGGCGTCGTCGAGAGATTTGGAGCTGATCTGCAGGGGAGGTCCTACCCCGCCAGCTGTTTGAGTTGGCAATACAAGCGGCTATTGGGTCCCGAGTCGTTGCTCGTGAAACATTGTCGGCTATGCGAAAAGACGTCACGGCTGGTTTGTATGGCGGACACTACGAGCGCAAATTGAAGCACCTCAACAAGCAGAAGGAGGGCAAGAAGCGCTTGAAACGATTGGCCGGCAATATCGATATACCTCAGTCGGCGTTCTTCGAGGTACTGAGCGCCCGCCCTCGTGCATACTCTACAATGGTCGAAAGGCATGCGGTGGACGCGTCATTCCTGCCCTTATTGCCCGATTTACCGGTAGAGGATGTTGAAGAGTCGTTGCCAGCCGTCGATCCCGGACACCCGACAGAACCTATTCGTCCTCACTCCCTCTCGCCTGAGAAGCGTTCAACACTGCTCTCCGAGTTGCATCGCCTGATCGACGACCGCAAGTCGACGCCTACCCAGCTCCATGCAGCTTATCTCGACTTGTGTCTGTCCTCGCCCTACGCCCACATCCTGACCGCAGAGGAATTACGCGGACTGCTGCGAGCGATGGCAGATCCTCGACGAACGGACGGGGCTGCATCTCAGGCCGAGGCGGAGAATCTGTCACATGTCGTCGAGGAACTACAGGAGGTCATTGGAGATGGTTCGACGGGTCTGAACGGACTCGAATTGGCGGTTCTAATGACGACTTCCAGGTTCCGCGGAAACGTATCGTCTAACGATCTACGAATCGCTGAAGACAAATTTCGAGAGCTGTTCCCTGCAGTCCCGACCTCAATCGACGGACTACAGGAGTATGCGCGATGTCTCACCCGGGTGCTTTACTTGTGCGCCTTGGCTGGCGAGGACCAACGTTTCGAATTCTGGTGGGATCGGCTGCAAGAAGTGAACGCCGATCAAGAAGACAGTTGGTCGATAGTTGTGAGAGTCATGATGTTCCAACGTTCGGGTCAAACAGAGAGTGTTGTCGAATTAGTCAACGCTTCGAGCCATCTCGATTCTGCGAGTTTTACCATCTTGCTCAACTTTGCCATTTGGTCGCTTGCCCTCGATGGCCGCTTTGGCGCTGTTGCAGCCGCTTACGAGTCTCTGCGCCCATCATCTCACCTGCCACTCAAAACTGAAAGGGAGCAGAGAATACGGATACCATCTAACAGCAAGCCTACTCGACAGACATTCGGACTCCTCATCAACGGATTCGCTCATGCTGGTGACCTAGAGTCCGCCTTGACTATCATGGGCGATGCGCTGGAGGACGGATACACACCCGGGGTGCCAGAGTACATCGCGCTGTTCCGGGGCTTCGCGAGGCACGGTGAAGTGCCAGATGTCGCGGCCGGCGAAGCTGCTGCGCTCTTTCCTGTTTGGGAAGACAATCATACTTTGGCATCTCAAGGCGACGTCGGAACTGTAGATCGAAGAGGGAGGATCGAGAGCATCTGGGAACGAGGGATTTTCCGGAGGGACCCGCCAGCTCATCTTGCCAACAAAGCCGAGAATCCCTGGACACGCAGCGCCCTCGACAGTCTCTTTGCCGGCTTTATGGCCGTGCTTCCGAGTACCGGTTTACGCGCCGAGAAGAGCGCATCGCGAGCGCCTTCCCCCAAGCAAGTGTACAAAGTCTTGCTGGCCTTCGCCAGGGTGACGAATGGAGATCCGAACGTGGTGAGAGGGGCATGGGAGGCCATGCACCGGAAGTTTGGAGAGGAGGGCGGTGGGTGGCGGAGCTGGAGAGAGGACGGCAGGTTGAGGCGGATCAGGAGAGTCTTGTATCCTCCACAAGCATAGCATCGGCATTGCATCAATAGCATCATCCATGCATATAGCATCGCATCGTTGCAGTGTAATGAGATGCACCGCTGCTATAGCTCGACATCCTCGTCATCGTAAGCCTCCTTGATCAGGCGGTAGATATAGCTCGGCGAGTGATCGCCCCTGTTCTCATCAGAACCACCTCACGCATACGTATGGCTAGGGTACCCACTCATTCGTCACAAACAGGTTGACCAGTTCCGGTCGAATGTAGTCGTAGTAGCCCCCCACGACCTCCACACCGCCCGCGCCTTCGCCCTCGCTGGGCGCATTTGCGTCGAGTACCCTTCCCGGGCCTTGAAAATCGACGGCTGCGAATTCATGGTAGGTATTCCAAGCAGGAGCGAATTTGAACTGGCCAGTCGCCACCACTACTGGTTTGCTGTACGCCTTTGCGGCTAAGCAGCCTGCAAGTGTTCCTGAAAGGGCAAAGAGGCCTCCATTGGCCAGAACTGTGTGGGCGCCCAGGACGAGCTTGGTCACTCTGGGCATGAGAGCGTGTATGGACGAGTCGGGCACGAGTAGGGTGGGAATGCCCGCCGCGGAAAGAGAGGACGCCATCGAGTGACCGAGATAGGTTGGTGCGGATTCCGCCACGATCACTGTGAATTTACGATCGCGATGAGCCTGTTTGAGAAACGTCTCGACTGTCCTCGAATGGCCAAGCGTGAGGATGATCTCGCTGAAGAAATCAGCGAGGCCGGTGAAAGTGGATTGTGTGAGACTTACGAAGACTGTATATGTTCCCTCGCACCCTTTGCCACATCCTCGTGTGTCGTCTCCAGCTCGCCAACCACCTCGTCGATAGCCTGAATCAAGACCGGCTTGAGCTTCGCACTTTGCCTCATGAACTCCCCTCCGACCCCGCTCAAGCCGGACCCGCTTTGGGCACGCGTGAGAAGCCCGACATCCTCTGCACTCCTCGTGGGACTCATGAAGAGCGCCGTGGTGGATGCCGAGAGGTCCAACAGTGAGCCGCTGCGCTCCAGTTGTGATTGTACACGGGAGTGCCGCATGGCGACGAAATTGCTGAGCGAGGCGCTTGTAGATGGCGATGAAAATTGCAGCTCGTTGGAAAGGTAGTGGGAGGAAGGTGCATGGAGACCGGGCGTTGTAGGACCAAGATAGGGTGTCTCGGGGGCTGATGACGGGGCGGAGAGGTGTGCAGCGGCTGCTGCTCGGTATTCTTCACGAATGAGGCGGAGAATACGGCGTATGATGTTGCCAACAGCCAGCTCTACTACGTCAGCAAAAAGACCATATTTGTGCGAGCTGGCTTCTCTCATCGACAAAGAGACAAGAAGTAGCTCGCCGGGATTATGTCGCAGAGGGGAAACCTCACCTAAAGGATTCGCCTGGACCAATCTCCGGCCAATGGCTTTGATGAGGAGCAACAGCTCATCGATCGTCGAGTACTTCGCACTTCTGACGACATTTTGGATCAGAGCAGCAGTGGCCAGTGCTACATTTCTTGAACCGACAATCTGCCTTTACCGAGGTCAGTCTCTCCCTCGCATCAATTAGAGAGACCTTGCAAAGACTGACCTTCTTCGGAAGGAGGTGACCAAGGCTTCGGTGAGCTTGGCGTGGGGGTCATTCGGTTTCTGACTGTCAGCTTCCACATGATCGTGCTCTCTAGTGCCCACCAGCGCCATCTGCGATACCATGTTGAGCTATGCTTGAGTCGGACAGCTAAAAGGTGAAATTCATGGCCTTTCATTCGACTTGGTGTTGCGGAGATACAGCGATCTCCGTTCGGCAGTGAGGCCGGGGCTGAACCCGGTGAGAAGCATCCTTTCGTCATTGTCAACTGTCCATGTTACGATGAGGATGAGCTCGGGGCACGAGATAGGTCAGCGAGTCCTACAAGGTGAGGTCGGAGCTGAACAGCAGGGCCTATATCGCAGCAATATGCTGCGGCCGCTACGGTGCCGCTGATCAAATCGCCTTCTCTCTGGCTGCCAAAGCCCGTGGGTCCGAGTCTCGCACGACTAGTCTCCCTTGTCTCTGAATGTCTAGGTCGAGTTGCCCAATGACATTCATCCCTTGCCAGAAGATATCACTGCATATGTAAGGCCTCCTCCGTGGAAGCTGACAAGTCTGATAGCAGTTCGTCTACCCCTTCACGCTCGAGCAGCACGTCTTATCTCTCCAGCCCTCGCCGCACGATGCCATCTCCCAGCGCCGCGCGCAGAACGCTGCCATTCTGCATCAGAGAGAGGTAGAAGAAGAACAGAGAGAGTGAGCTGGGACTGTGCAATGCAAAACAGGGGGAGGCTGACAAGATGCAGGAAAGAAGCGCTGCATAAGCTAGCGCCGGGGTACAACCCTAGTGCCGTGCTTATGCCGACGTCGAAGCCCAGTCATTCTCCCGCTGCTTCACTCAGCAATCCGAGCCGGCCCGTGGATCTCATGGGCGACACAGGTACTCCGACTGCATCTGCAGCGTCGGCCACTGCTGCGCCGAGCTCGTCCGACCCGATGGACGACCTCGTCTCGCGCCTCGAGGAAATGGAGAGCAAGCGATAGACGATCTACTATCTCAAAACCAGCCTGTTGTTGTATCACCGACCAGCATGTACCACATACTCAACTTCGCTCGTCGGCATTCATTGTCGGTACGCTCTCACGATCTCCTGGTTCCAGACCTCGGTGTCGCCTCAATAGGAAGCCTTTCGGGCAGTGCGTCAAGGCCCCCTTTGACCCCGTCTTGGCGGCTCATCGTTGCTCCTTTCTCCTCCCCGTGGTGTCGCGAGCGCGTCCGAAAAGTACAAGAGGAGCTCCTTCTGATAGTTTGCAACCCATACTGACCTCCACCTGACCCCAGACGCCAGACTCGTCCCTGAATCTAGTTCCAACCCGTGCGACATCAAGGCAAACGATGCGCATACCACTATTGGCTTGTCTGACCTGTCTCCTTCCTGTCTTCCTCGCCTCTCCTCTGCCTCTGAGTCAGTGACATTCTGAATGCGGAGGCTCGGCTGACGGAGCAGCCCCCGCACCGCTTTCAGCTCGTCCAATAGCGCTAGACAAGAAATATCTCATCTTCGATCCGTTTCTCCCAAGCTATATTCGCAGCAGCCCACCCGACCGAGAATTGCTACACAACTTGCTTGAACAGCTGCATACCTCATGGCGAGATATTTTGTTGGCTATAGAATATCCAGAACGTCGTTCTACGGGACGCTGGAAACGAGACTGTCAGTGGCTTGTGGAGGTCTCGCAACGTCAGTCCTTGGTGAACTAGTTCCTCATCGCCTGCTGAATGACAGATATGGCAGAGGTGTACGACCTCAGTGTCCATCCGCTTGCTCTCTTCCCTCGACATGACCTGGACTATTGCGAAGGGTTGGATAAACCGAGAAGCTCATGACGACTCCTGTCACAGACATACAGCATGCATAGCGTACCATACGCCCGCAAATTCCAAAAACATAGTCGAGGATACAAAACTTGTTGCCTTCAGATTGGCATTTCCTGTGTCTTCGTGCCTTTTCCAGCCGTAGATGCGTATGCGAGCAGTCGTAAACCTAATGATGCTGTTTCGCTTGATGCCGTTTGAGCGCGTCCATTCTGGGAGTCAGCATCTGCTCGTGAAGGCATCCATATGAAGTGACTTACCTCGTGAAGCTTTCTCCGCAAACTTGGCAGGTTACTTTTGGCTTATCCTTCATGCTCTGCCATAACAGAGCCTTGTCTTCCGCCAGCAAACCCTCATACACCAACTCCCCCTCCCGTCTGCCGTGTCGAGCCATATGCCGCGGAAGATCGTATTTGCGGGTGAAAACGTCGGTACATCTGTTGTACGGTGGTAGCGGGTTGACATATTCGCACTGTACGCCATTGGCCAAACCCCCGCCACTGGGCCGCCTCGATTTGCTGGCGGCACCCGAAGGGGACTCGTTCGAGACCCTGCCTTTCTTGGCAGGGGCTTTCGCTTGAGCGCCCCCGACAGCGGCGTTGTGGCCTCCGCTGACTCTCCCTTTGGCAACTCGTCCAGCCTTGACTTTCGTGCCTTGTTTGCGACCACGACCACCAGATCCACCTTGATACTCGGAGTCTCCTTCGGAATTGACGTCCCCCGACTCTGGCGAACGGAAATCAGAGCCATCTTCCTCCTCCTGAGCATCTTCTTCGACATCATCGCGCAGAGCCGGATCGATCGCCTCCATGAGGATCTCGGATCTTCGCCTCTTCTTTGTCGGCGGACTGGTGTTGCGCTCAGGTTGTCGAAGGTGAATGTCCTTGACTCGGCGGTCTTCGGGGTCGATACCAGTCGGAACGGTCGAATTGCGCCATTGCGCCACCGCTTCAGCCCCTGCCTTCCGTTTCCCCTTGGAATCTCCGGGCACATCGTACACGGAACGCTCGACGGACGGGGAATGCAGATCTCCGCTTGCTGCTCGCCACAGCAGGTCGAGACCACTTCGTGCGGATTGGGATGATGTCGATGGCGAATGTTCCCTTCCCTGTCCGACGGTCACCTCGTCGTCGTCCTCTTCTGCTGGGGCATCTGGGTACAGACCAGCAGGCAGGGCGCTGGCTTGACCAAGACCTCCTGGAGTATGTGCTGTTGCTCCGACTGGCAGCGAGTTCCGGTGTTCGAAAGGGGGCGTGGCTGTGTGACCATTTGAGCCGTTGGTAACGCTGCCCTTCCTCGGTTGAGTAGATATTGGTGGTCCCATCTTGTTGTTGGGTCGGAGCGTCGGGCTCTTAGGGTTCCCATTTTGACCGTTGGTGAAGATTGGACCGCCAGTCCAAAGGTTTTGACCGGCTGTTGGAGACACGACGCCTGCTCTCTGTACCCACTCGATGGACGGTACACAAAGATCTGACTCTTCCGACGACGTCGATGAGGCTTCGGTGGTGGTGGAGGACGTGGAGGACTGTCGAGAGACAGCCTGATCGACGGGGGACCTGGGTTGAGATCTCGAGCCGGGTGTGGTATTGTTGGAGGGGAGGCCGCTGAAGCTCGCAAATCCTCTAGGCAGATAAGCGCCATCAGGGTGAGGGAAAGCACCAGGTGTCGTGGGTCCTTGGAAGACAGTGGGTGTGCCATTCAGCTTTTTGATGGCCTCATCCGCCGCGGCTACTGCTGCCGCGGCCTCAGCGGAGAGGTTCATGCTGACAGGTTTGGGTGGTTGGGAATCGGAGGCGTTGTCCATGCTACCATTGTAGGAGGGAAAACCCTCTGGGCCGTAGAAAGAGCCGAGGTGGGATGGGAGGTGGGGATGAATGCCGGTGGAGGACGAATCGGTTGATGACGAATACTGCCGAGTGGTCTTTTTGTTGCCGTTGGTCGCTTCGGACATGGCTTGCGCGAGAGAGTGAGCAGCAGTGGGCAACACGCCTATCGGGTGCTGAGGTGAGCGCATCTTGAGCTGGTCAAGGTCGGATGCGAGCTGTTCTCCCTCGCGTGGCTCGGGGTGGAGGGGCGCTTTCCTAGCTTTTGGAGTCCTCGCGCCTCCCGAGCCGGGTGACATGGGCGCTCCTGCTGGTGGTGAGGACGGCCCGGCCGCCGATCCATTTGAGAGGACTCGTCTGAGCAAGTGAGCCTGCCCGTGCCCGTTCATGGGCTCATCCACCGGGGTCGGCTCCTCCGTCATGACACCTGCCGAGGGGAACGAGCCATCTCCTGGGCTGCGAAGCTGGGCGAGGGTTGCATCGACCTGTAGCGACGGCCTGCTCGATGACGGTGCTTCCGAGAGGGTTGTGGACATGTGCCGGCCGTCAGGAGTGGGAGACGGGGGAAGCTCGGGAATGTGAGCAGAGAGGAGAAGGGGGGAAATGGTGGTGGGTACCGCCCAGGGGAGGTAGGGAGACGGAGGTGGAGACTTTCGGAGACTGAGAATTTTGATTAGCATCGCCAACACCTCCATTCGGGTCTGCCAGGACTGCTTGCGCATCGCTGGGGACACTCACGGAGCGAGCCAGGCAAAGCGGTGCGAAGGGCGGAGTGCAAAAAGAGCTTCTCCTTTCGTGAATTGGTCACAAGAATGAGCGCAATCGCTTTTGAAAACTCGCGCTAGCGGCTGCTGGGGGATGAGAGAGAGCTGCTCTCCTATCTCGTTGGGAATAGATGAACAGTGGTAGGCAGGAAGGGAGAAGAAGACAGAGAAAGAAGAGGGTGAAGTGGTGAGCGAGGTATGTATGGACCTGGTCAGAGTCGCTGCTCCTCGTCGGGTCGCCACCCGCCGGGGTTACGCTATGGGTGGCAAATCCGAGGGGCACCAACCGAGTGGCGAATCCCCAGTGTGGCAGTGGCAAACGCTTCCTCGCTTCCTCGCTGACTAAGCAGACGTTTGCAACCGAATGGGTTGGGATGCATGAGAACAGCGAAGTTTATGTACAACAGATGGCGCTGGAAGCCTCTATGTGCAGGTGTGCAGTATTGACACAGCTCAGTCCAGGTCAAGCCTGCCCCTCCTCAGCACTGTCTGCCGCTAGAGAGGGTGGCACAGTCAAGTCGTCCAGCAGCACTCTCAAATCGTCTGCAGCCTTGTCAAAAGGCGTCCTTTTGGTTGAGTCATCTTCTGCAGGCTGACTCTGGCTCGCTTGTGTCTCCGCAGGCGACGCTGAGGCCCCGTCACGAGATATGCTACGGCCGTCGTCTGCCTTCTTCCACCTACCCATTAGCCGGCATCACCCGCGCGACACTCACTTGTCGAGTTGCTCTCTGATACTAGGTGCTTTCAACCTGAAGTGTGTTTTGACCTCGTTCTCGACTGCGTTCATCAGCTCTTCGCTATCTCACAGATATGATCCCACAGCCAAAAGGTGGGTTCTTGAGATTGTTGGTCATCGCATCCTTGACAACCATGCGACGGACATTGGCTGAGTATGCCTTACTGGCAGGAGACTGCAGATCAGATGACTGGCTTGTCCGCGTGCTCGACTGACCCCTTCGTGACCTGCCCAGCCCGGCTCGTTGACGAATGGCTCCTCACACAGGATAAGGCTTTGTATGCTGATGAGGACCTGCAGCAGCGTTGATTGTCCTGCTATCCATCCAGGACCGCTCCAGGTCCCCAGCAGACTCAGGCACACCTTCTAGTGGCATCAGAGTCGATTCTTTCGATATGAGTCTGCGCTCACGCCATTCGCATACAGGTTAGGGTTATATCTGTATTGGCCACCATTCGTTGTCAAGTAGTGAACTTGCGGGCAGGATTGATTGTACTGCAGGGGCTTCTCGTGAGCTCTCCCAACTTCGAGGCAGAACGCGATCGAATGACGCACGAGGAAGACGTCGAACAGGAAGCAGCCATTCTCGTAAGGTGTTCCTTCAGGCCCGATGATCATCGCTTTGAGGCAATCAACGCGAGTTTCGTCCACTCTGAGGAAAATGCTCGAATGCCAAGAGACAGGAAGATTTGTCGTTAACATTGCAAGCTCCTTGGCGATGGCCAGTGATCGCTTTGGAGCGTCCTGGTTCTCAGTCTTGCACGTCCCGGCAATATATGACCTACAACGTTGTCAATGGCTTGTAATTCGCTATTGAAATGGTGTCGATAGCCCGGTTTACCGCTGCTGGCATGCGATGGCTCCGAAAGGTCACAGTAACTAAATCTCACTCGGCCGGCCCAGTCCTCATCTATCCGTGTCAGGTGTGCAGTCTTCCAGGAAGGAACATGAAGAACCCACAAAGTTTGACTGCGTCCATCACTGATTCCTTATTCTCACCGAAGACTGGGATACTCGAAGGTAGCTTCGGTAGCTCAGCTTTCATTCGTTCTACGAACGCTTTGCCCTTGGTGTCGGTCAAGGCTGTGTCGATGCTCTCGGCAGACTGTATGATACGCTCACTTGACATTGAGCTAGAGTCGACCGATTAATTGCGTCTCTCACCAAAATGCTTGCAATTTTTCCAGATCCGCATTCGCATTGGACTGTGCTTGCGAGACCGCTTGTTGTGTTGCCTGATCTGCTTGCTCCGACCTTTCAATATCGTCTGGAGTATTCTCGTCTCGGTACGCCGTTGCAGACAGGCCCTTCAAGGCCGCTTGAGCCTGGATGACACAACTTTCAAGCAACTCCCGAGGGGAGGGCGAGCCTTCGTATAGAATCTCGAGTTGTTGCTCCCCGTCTCGCGTGCCATCGATAGGGGTCGTCCGGATTGGCCGCATGGATGGCATTGCGAGCATGCTCGCCAGTGATTCGTGTTTCGATACCGCGTACAGCCAGTCCAGCAGGGCCTCATACAGCCCGGCGCGGTTTGACATCCCCAACAGGGAGTCGTTGCGGAGAAGGTCATTCAAGAAACCGCTTCGCCGTCGGATATGGGCCAGCGCGGTAGGATGAACGAGATGGTCCGAAGTCCTCGCTCCACTCTCTCGTCCATACGAGGGCAAGTAGATGCGAAGCTGGTTCAAATGACGCGTCACTTTGGCATCTAGATCGTTCTGCGCCTTCTGAGCAGCAATCTGACCGGTCCGCTGAAGTGGTGAGCTAGTTTGATCTAGTGGGAGGATAACTGACATCCTCGGATGACGCCCCGCCATATCCAGTTCCGTTATTTCGCGCCTTGCCTCCTTTGACCTGAAAGAACTGGACCTCATCATCTTCACTCGTGAGATCTTGCATTCCGTGCTTAGCCCCAGACTTTGGCATCGACGGAGGAGTCGGCTTTTGTTGGGCCGCAGACACACTCGAATGCCTCCCAGCGACCTTTTTCTTCCGCTTTCTTGATGAATGCGAGTCAGTCGTATGGTCTGTGGAACCCTCTTGGCCGGAAGCGAATGTTCGCTCGAGCATATGGAGGCCAACACCAAGGATTATCCCCTTTTACTTCAGTACTGCTTGCGTTGGACACACTGTTGGTACGTACTTGCAGCTTGGGACAGTGAAGGAGTTGATCCTTCTCAGTGTCGCCGACAACCGTAGCGTCGGCGTTAGCCGCAGTGCTCTTCCCGGTCTTCCGTCCTACTCTTGTCGACTCGAATTTCTCCTCGCACGCCATGCAGGTGATAAAGCCGCATCGGCCACAAGTCTGATGGATGACTGCTGCTAGCTCCTCGATGTATGCGTCAAATTCGGGCTGACAATCAGCTCTGTGTGGTCTCTGTGCCTGAATCCGTACGTGAACTGCGAAATAGTCATCCCGAGACCGGATGAAGGAGACCTCTCGACAGCCAGCACATGGAACCACAGCTTCCTCCAAGTCATTGTACAGCTGAAACAAGAAGCTCTGCTCGCCTAGACGTGAGAATGAGGCCGTCCCGCTCCGAACAGTACTGTACCTGCTTCTGGGCATCCGCTCATCCACGCTCCTCTCGAGAGTACTGGAATGTTGGTTTGCTCTCCGTGAGGCCCATGTTTGTAACGTTGGGGCTCGACGATCTCAATGACACTCTCGACGCGGTCCTTGGAGAAGAACACCGAGGCGTAAGGATCCGCTCCTGGGGCGATATCATCATCCACTGATCAGCCAATGACTGATCACGGGATTTGAGTGCGTACCAAGCGTGTCCATGCCGAACGCTTCATAGTGGTCGTCATCGGCTTGGCTGTCTTCTTCGGTTCCTGCATCCACATCTATGGCCTGGTGATCAGTGAATAGCAGGAGCACGCGGTCATGTACACACAGTGGTCGTGCTGGTGCCCTCGACCGTGTCTTGGAAGCCCCCGTCATCATCGGACGCTATGTCATCGACCTCGCCGGCAAACACTCGCTCCTGTGATCTCAGCTCCAAGACCTGGACAGAGGTTATCACTGTGATGTGATACGGGCTGCGATCACAGTCATGACAACCCTTCCAACTCACAGCCGCTGACATGACATCCCATTTACTCTTGATGAGTGCGGCTCTAGCTCGACCTCTTGGGATGCCCATCTCCATCAGCTGCGCGAGTGCAGCTTCCTCGAGCATGCTGATGGATGATTGAGGACAGCGATGGCTGCCCTCGAAAGATTTCTGGCCGCTTCTTGACGCTTTGTGCCAGGAGATGATGATGGAAGTACAAGATGCGTGTCGTGAACAATAGTGGGTGTCATTTTTGTTTTCCTTATAGATTTGGCTGCGAATCTGTAAATGACACCCCCGAGGCAGTTTTGGGGATAAAGCACGTGTAAACCACGTGGACCACGTGGAGAGACAGTCGCGTCGTGTTTGTTGAACGTCTACATGTCAACACCTCATCTTGGTTGCCTTATTGCTCGACACAGAAGCACTTCCAAGCCCTCTCCCGCCGTCAGAATGCCCAAGACCAGTCAAAGATTGGTATTATTGCGAAAGATCGACGCCCGCATACTAGAACTCGAGCCAATTCGCTTCATTCCTTCAGCCCGTCGACATCTGGCCTATTTGGTGTCATATCGGCACAAGCTGCTCAAAACCCGGTACCTTGGCCGGTTCCAATACCTCCCAGTGACTGCTGTTCACCATCCCGACTCGGCACCTGTGATGTACATGGAAATGAGGGCTGTGGATCACTGTCACGCCTTCCGAATGACGCCCAGCGAACTCGATCGTCTAGTCGACATGTTTGGTGATCATGAGGTCTTTATGTCGACCGGCAGGCGTCCTCAAGCCCCACCAAGGGTACAGCTGGGACTCCTGGTCCACAGGCTAGCCCATGGACACTGTACGGCAACAATTGCACGCAATTTTGGGCTCTCTCGTGCGTCCAGAAACTCTCTGCGGTCTGCCACTGTGATTATGTTGCTGACGCAGTCAGGTGGCTCTGTGCACCAATTTACGGTTCGGGCGTCCATCGCGATCGTCTCTAGACTCAACAGCATCATAGCCTGGCCTGATCGCGACCGCCGAGAGGTCATAAAGCAGAGGATTCTCGACGATTACGGGATACCTCATTGCCTAGGCTACCTCGACGGGGTGAACATCAATCTCGACCGTGCTCCGTCGCAGGGCCCAGCCTCTGGGAGCTATCACAGCCGCAAGGAGCGCTATGGGTTCAATCTACTGGCAGTCTGCGATCACCAAAAGCGCTTTACCTTTATCCATTGGGGCTTCTCGGCCAGATCGTCCGACATGCGACTGCAGGCCGCATGCGGCCTCGAGAACAAACCCGAGCAGTTCTTCTCTCCCGCAGAGTTTGTCCTTGCCGACTCGGGTTTCAAATGCACAGCCAACATCATACCAATGTTCAAAAGAGCTGCCGGTCAGAGCGAACTGCCCGGGAGAAGAGTAACTGCTCGTCATTGACCTGCAGCTGCAGAGCTGATTTCCTAGGAATTCTTCAATTCAAAGGCCTCACCGGCTCGTGTATCTATCGAGCACGCTTTTGGCATCCTCAAGGGGCGCTGGCAGTTCCTGCGCAACGCCAAGCTACGTCTCAAGACCGCCAGAGACGAAGCACAGGCCTACGCGATGATCCAGGCCGCCTTCGTCCTCCATAATCTCACTATATCGACCTATGACCAGTTTCTCAGCCCCGAGGATGTCAGAGCACTACGTGTGCTGGAAGAGAGCAACGCTGCGGCTCAGGAGACGGACGACCGAGCGTATGAGAGCGTGAGAACCGAACATCGACGCAGAGAAAGGCTGGTGGATGACATGCTCGCATATGAACCAGCGTGGCGCTCAGAATAATAGCTAGAAAGGCGGATCGCAGCCAGATGTATTACTCTTGGCGCCGCAGTCATTCTCCGTCATCTGCAAGCTCCCGCCGAGCCTCTAGCTTGCAGTCTTCCCAGCTCCGATTTGGTGCTAGATCTTTCAGGATCTTCGCAGCCTCAATGATTGCCTTCCCCACATGTGCTCGGACCTTGCGGGCTTGTATGGCGTTGGCCTCGTCGAGCTTGGCCAGCTTGGACGACCTGTATTCCTTATCCTGACGTAGATAGTCAGCACCTAGGTCAAGCTCGGGATTTCGGGGTGGACGCTTGCCTACGGCCGTCAGCGATTGTCTACGCATTGGAAGGGTCCAATCGATGGCCCCGGGCACAGGGGAGACCCCCAGGCATGCTAGGAAGCCTTCAGACGCGACCTACGTTGGTTGCGGTCAGAGATAGAGACGCCCGTGGATGAGCTTGCAGTCGAGCGCACGGACCCCCTCCTTGTCGATACTGCTGAAAGTTCGTTCCCGTTGTCTGTGCCGCCTTCCTGTGTTTCCTGCGCCTCCTCACGGTCACTGCCACCCCAGTCAAGCTCGGAGACGCTCTCAACGTCGGGCGGCGGGGGATGCAAGGCCGCCATGAGCGTCTCAAAGGCTGGATTGTTATTTGACGAGGTATCGGCCCGCAGGGCGGCTGTGCCGCCGTCCCGCTCGGAGAAGATGGGATCCAGCTGGTCCCAATGCAAGCACATGCTCCTCACAGACCCTGTTGCCAGTCTCAGCCATGCACAAGCCCTGCTCGAGGCTCAGGAAGGTAAGAGGCGGGACGTACTTTCAACCCTTTGGACTGCATCGTCGATCTTCCACTTCTCCCCGGACTGCTCGGCATCCCAGATGATTGTTGCGCCTTTCCCATGACCGGTGGTGTGCTTGTAGTCATGAGCCTTCTTCCAGCTCTCGAACAAGCTCCTGATCTGCCCATAAGCTCACGATTTGGAGGAGTAATGAGCGTCCGCACGAAGGACGGTTGGGTAATGGGACGATCTCACCTTGAAGTTACAAGCTTCGGCGTCTCTGTACGTAGGACAGCCTCTGGATGCGATCCATTCCGCACAATGCTTAGCAGCATCCTTCTGCCTGATGCCGCCGTAGCCATTTCGCCATCTATCGACGTTGTTTGGCTGAGAGAGCCAGTCTAGAAGGAGGTCTAGGCTGGTCTGACCGCCTGCAACCCCGTCACGGTGCCAATCCACAGTGCGACGCTTTCGGGGCTTGCCGAGCGCCTGGGAGCCTTCCTGGGGATCCGGAGTGGCAGGAACAAGCGGTGTTTGAGGCGCAGGGAGTGGACTTTGGGCATCAGAAGGTATAGGGAACCGAAGGGTGATTTTGGGTGCAGACGTGTCGGTCGAAGCAAGGGTGGCCGTTTGGGCCAAATTCAGGACTTGGGAGCCCATTGAGAGCATGTAGAGATAGAGGAAGATGAGCAGAACCAGAGTTACGCGTCAAACGCGTGAGATCTTGACGCGATGTCGACAAAATGACAAACTTATCATCGAGCATCCACCGCTGATAGTTGATAGAGATACATCTATCAGGAATTACCGCTTTGGGAAAGAAAAATATACGACAAACAATTGGTGCCTGAAAGGACGTCAAAAATGACACCCACTAATGGAGGTCCGCTCACCTTCAGGCACGTGAATCAGACTAGATATTCAGGGCACATGTTTCATGTTTCCCCCCGGTTATCAAAGATGCCCGAAGTCTCTTTCCCCCATCCCCGAACGACGACACCATTCTTTCTGCCTGACTTTGCCTCTCTTCACCCTACCTCTTGACACGCGCCGCCTTCGTTCGTTGAGAGTATGATTTGCTGATCTTCCAACCCCTCGCCTTCGCAGGGCGTCAAGGATGTTGAGCCTCCCCCTTGCGACACTCGGTCGCCGGGCGCCAGCGTCAGGTCGACTCTCCCTTGGTCGAAATCATCCCCTCGACAGCAATCCCCGACCGCTTGGTCCGCGATTCCAGCTAGGCGGCCAGATGCACATCTCAAGTGGCGATGGTATTGGATCGGGACGACCCGAAAAGTCGGCGAAGACATTCTCCTTGCAAAGCAGCTTGCCCAGGCTGCCCATTCCAGACCTGGAGAAGAGCTTGGAGGGGTATGTCAAGAGTCTGACACCTCTTCTCGAACAGAAGGTGGGGACGTCATTCGCGCGGTGGCTATGCTTGCTTACCTGACCAGTACGGCTTCGATGCGTATTGCCCTGAACTCGAGAAGCGAAAGATCTTCGCGCGCGACTTTGCCGCAAAGGGCGGTCTCGGCCGGACCTTGCAGGAACGTTTGAAAGGTGAGACTTGCGACCTAATGCCAGTACGAGCGGACTGAATGTAGATCTTGACCATATCTCGCCTCATAACTGGCTTGATGACACACTATGGCTGTCTCTGGCGTATCACACGTGGCGTGCGCCTCTGCTCGTCAACTCAAACTGGTGGGTCATGTTCGCGCCGGATCCAGGCGATTCTCCTGCGCCGATTCTGCATGAGGAGAAGGACAACGAGGCAATGATACGAGAAATGTCGCTACAGCCCTCGAGCGACCTTGCTGGTGGAAGCCAACAGGGAGGCCTGGATTGGCTAGCTGAGCATACCGAAACCCCTGGCTCGACTCGATTTGATGGGGTGACGAAGAGAGAATGGATCACGGACTGGCAGATCAAGAAAAGCGCTTGGATGTTACGGCGCTTTGCGGAGATGCGCCTCAAGATACAACGGTGAGTAATCGATGGCGTCGGGAAATCGGCAGCTGAATACTAGGGAAGAGCTGCCACCTGACACTTCAAGAGCCGGGCCTTTTTGCATGGTGCAGTATTCGAAGTAAGTAAGATGGCCTGCGCAAGAAATTTGCTGAAGCAGAGATTGTTCAATTTCGCTCGGATTCCTATGCCTAACGAGGATCATTTCTCGCGAATGGCCTCCAAAGCCTTACATACAACAATCATGATCGAGGACTTCATCTACTCGATGGACATTTTTCAGCCAGCTAGCTCACTCGCTGCTTTCCCCGAGCCGCTATCGGTTGCGGAGATCGAGGCGAATTTGCGAGCAGTCGTAGACGATGCGAAGCATCAAATCGACATCGGAACCAGACCACATCGAATTGGCATTCTTACAGGCGATGACAGAGACGCATGGACAAAGGTAAGGCCCATGCATTTCGGCGCCCCACCCAAACCCAGAACGACTAACGTTGCAGAATAGGGAAGATCTTCTTGCGCTGTCGCCTGTCAATCGTGAAAGCCTCCGATCTATCTCTGACTCCCTCATAGTCTTGTCTCTTGATACTTATACGCTTCCCTCTGTGGCTTCAAGCGACCCTCTCCGTTTGCCCACTATCGACGCTCAATTACGAAATGTAGGGACGGGCATTCATGGCGGTCGCAATCGCTGGTACGACAAGCCTATCACTATCCCAATCGAGACAAATGGGCGATCTGGAATATCCGGGGAGCATAGCCCGGTGGATGCCCTCATTCCCCTCCTCATTTGTGACTACGTCATATCTCAGCCAGTGGGCGAGTCTGCGTCTTCCAACCAGGTCGGGGCGGGCCACAAGTGGAAGCGGCTTGAATGGGTCGTGGACGAGGCCATCTTGGCCGAGATTGACGAAAGTGAGAGACGTGGCAAAGCTCTCATCGAGGATTCCGATCTTAGCGCTTTGTGGTGGGGCGAGTTCGGAGCAGAGTGGATAAAAGCGCATGGTGAATACAAGCGAACCATCTGAGACGCGGCTCAAGTATGTCAGCCAAACAATCGCCAGACGCCTTTGTCCAGCAGGCACTGCAGCTTGCCTGGTACAAGGAGCAGGGCTACGCCACAGCGACATACGAGACGGCGTCAACGAGGATGATGTTGCACGGACGAACCGATGTCATCCGCTCCCTCACTCCTGAGAGCCGAGACTTTGTCAAAGCAATGCTCGACCCTCATTCGACGGTATGGATCTTTTAGTTAGGCCCATTCGTACGCTAACACTTGTGGCAGGACGCAAAGCGTCATCAGCATTTAGCAGCCGCGTGCTCCACTCACAACAGCTTGACCCGGGACTCGTCCGCTGGAATGGGGTACGACCGACACTTGATGGGTCTCAAAACAAGGTTGAGACCCGACGAAAAGCACGCGCTGTTCGAGGACGAGATGTACGCCAAGAGTCAGGAGTGGAAATTATCGACATCCAGCTTGGGTGCAGCAACTCGCTTTACAGGCGCTGGATTCGGTTCTGCCTGGCCGGACGGCTACGGCATATGTTGTGAGTACGGACGAAGGAGCCACCTAGCAGAGTCCTGACGAAGTAGATCTCCTCGGCCCCCACATTATCAAGTTTGGCATCGAGTCCAAAAACTCGTGCCCGACCACGTCAACTACTAAATTCAAACATCATTTGGCACAGGCTCTGCGGGACATGCGGCGAGTGTGTGAGGCTGCGGGACCCTAGCGGCTATGGGTCAAGTATTTGAAGGGGAAGTGGATAGGTAGGCTGATGTAGCATACGACTTGCATAAGGCACTTTGCATGTATTCTAATTGGCTATGATTTGCCGAGTCGGTAGGGGACGCCACGCTTTCCCTCAGTGGGTGACAACGGATCGACAGAGCAAGAAAGGAGAGTGGCATGTTGCTCGTCTCGCCGAGGTGGCAGGGGACGAAAGGTAAAGGACCAGCCCCTCTATGGCGACTCGAGTCATGGCCCCTTCGTAGCTGTAGACCGGTCCGTCCATCCATCCCATGGCTATCGGCGGATCCGTCCTACTCATACGGCAGTGTTTGGACAAGAAGCATGACGTCCGCCGCACTGACGCTAGGGCGTCTCTCGCCATTCTCCCTCTCGCTACTTAGCCACTCGCCGTCCGCTACGAGCCTCAACATCCCCACGCTCGCCGACCTGCAGCGTCACGCGAAAGAAATGGGCGAAGGCCTGCCCTCGCTCCCGAGCTACTCGGTCCAGCCCGCCATCGAGCCCTCGCCGCCCAAGTACGCCGAGCGCGACCCCAGCGTATACACAGTCGACAGTGCGCACACCGCCAACAGGGCGGGCGGTGATAGGGGAGAAGAACGCAAGTTGCGCAAGGGCAGGAAAGGGTGGGGAAGGCTTGACGGTGGTGTGCAGGGCGGGATACCGGGTGAAGATGATGTCAGGCCCAAGGGGAAGTCTGGTGAGTCGCGCGCTGTTGTGAATCAATCAAGCTGGCCTGACTCCAGCCTCGGCGAGGAGAGGGTACAAGGCGAGACCAACTTTCTGGGAATGGTGAGTGTATGTCACTGTGAGGCTACTGAAACTGACGAGCAGGATCACCTGCAGAGCATGGTGATGCCCCTAGTCAGTAGATTAGCCCCACAATTCGGCCGTTGCACGGCTTCTTGTCCATACTCGCTTGCGCATGCAGCCTGTAACTTGCCTTGTCAGCGAACAACAAACATAGCGGGCCAGCCGCTGCATGTCCGACTACCGTCCACTTGCTCTCGCCTCTTCTACGCCTCGCTTGCAAGCCTCTGGTCCGTCCGCATGACTTCGCCCAGGCTCATGGCGCGGGCATACACTCCGGCCGTGATGACAAAGTAAACGGCGCAGTCCACAGTCTTCTCATCAGCTCAGGTTGCAGACGCAGAGCTGATATCTGTCCACTGACCTGATACACCATGATCCCTATGAAGCCGGCGAGGAAGTACACCACAACTCGGACAAGAAAGTTGCGGTGGACAGCAGTGCCTTTCACCTGTGACATCAGGGCTGTGTGGGGCGGTAACTTGGCCTCAGTGAGTGGCTGACCAGCGGGAGTGGCCACTCGAGGACCAGGGCGAAGAGTCCAAATAGTAGTGTGAAGATCTGCAGCAGCGGCACGTTGACGACGATGTCAACCAAAGGTCGGGTGTTGGCACCGGGTCTGGTCTCAGATAGCGAATCGAGGATGCGAGGAGCATACTTACATGATGCCTGCCGGTCCAAGTGTGCCGCCTATCATGTCCCAGAAGAATTTGCGATAAAAGAATGCCCAAAACGACGCTGAGGCATCAACGCAAACGCCAACGGGCCAAAGAAAATACACACCCCATGTCATGTATGAGCCTGAGGCGAGGGCGAGTAGGCGGCCCCACTCGTGCCAGACGAGTTTTCCCATTGTCCGTAGAGCTCGCGGGCGTCTGGCACTGCCCAGTCAAGAAAGTCAAGATTGTCCAAAGGGCACGATCGGACCGGCCGAGCTGCCCAGCAGCCACAAAGTGGAATCGAAATCGAAATGAAAGGTGAAAGAATGAAGAACGGTGGTGGTGAGCCGCCGTTGTCAGTGGTTTAGTAGTCAAGCGTCGCCAGCACCGCTCCGCTCCTGGTTTAGCCCACGACAGAATTCCGCCATTGCCTGGCGACCCCGAATGTCATACGCGTTGCCATCGTCCGAGCGCGATCCTGGTGACCGGTTACCGACCCTGACAACGGCTTTCTCGGCGGGGACGATGGTTGTCATGCGGCGCGTGGCCCAAGTGAGGAGCTGACTTGCGACCGTTGAGCAGGAGAGCAAATGCATACAACAAGCAATGGCGTTCACAAAATTGCAGTCAAAGTTGAATAGCTCCTGCCTACATTAGCCGAATAACGAGGTCGAAGGCGAGACGTACGAGATGATCAATACACACACTTGGATCAGAGCCCACAGAAATGGTATCCATCTGGCTGTCAGCTATGCTCTGGCCGACACAGAGCCTCAGGCGGCCAAGCAGGAAACTACAAACTCACGTCGACATGCTGAAAGAGCCTGCGGTGTACACGGCCGCAAGTGCAAATCCTACGACAGTCCCGCTGACAAGCCCAACGACACCCGCGATGGCCGTCATCACCACGGGGAGCAAGAAGACAGGCCATAGAGGCGGTCTCTTCCGCCTCGCTCGTAACTTTTTGACCAGGAGTCGCGACGCTTCTGACCGTCTCCTACGATCGGCAGTCGCCGGTGTCGGCGGCCGGTCGTCAGGCGCTGGAGGGACCGGGGGGATTGGAGGCGGTTTTTGCGGTGGTCGGAAGAGCGTCAACGAGAGTAGGAGCGAGGTCGAGGCGACCAGGGAACATATTAGGAAGATGCCGCCGAGGAAGATGAGGGTCCAGAAGAGGGTGAACTCCCAGATTGCTATCAATCAGCCCATCATTCGGCCTGGCGCAGAGGGATGCATATCGTGAAAGGCAGTTGACGGAGTGAGATGCACGACATGTGACATACCCTCAGCTTCGTACAAGAAGACCCCTACTTGCAGCTGAGTCGAGCGGAAGGTGGGCTTGTAGAGAGACGGGAATGGCGGACGGACGTAGCCATCAGGGACCGTCTATATGGTCATCAGCTGCTTGGCAGCAAGTATGGGCCTGAATCGGACGTACGGTGCCCCTGCCTGGATCCAGAGCTGATGAGACCGCGCCCATCGTGCCGACTTCACAGGCAACTTCGTGCGTGTCGGGAAGAAGGAAGACTCCTCAGATCAAGATGCTCGCTGCTCGCTTCGCTTCGTCGTTCTATTTGCTACTCTCATTGCATCGTTCTTGCTTGCGATGGCGGCGACACAGGATCTGGAACAGCCTTCATGCACAACGACAAGTGACAAGTGACAATGACATGGAAGGAGCATCGATAGCCTTGGAAGATCACCTCCACTTCGCGGTTACCTAGCTCGGGCACACGAGCTGTTATTGCAACTGCCTTATCACTACCCTCAGGTGGGTTAATCTGATCTTCGCAAGAGTGCTGCACCCAGCATGCGAGCAGATACGATTAATTTGTCGCCCTTCTCCCCGCTCAGGTCGAGGCAACGTCGCTGAGAGAAACGTGCTTGCGGCATCGCCGAACTCCACTCCACTAGCGTCAAGAGAAGAGCACGTTTATCGGCGCATCGTTCCTCTATTCAAGCCCGATGGGCAGCGGATGGCTCATATAAGCTATGGGAGGGGGTGGTTGCCAAAGCCCTCTGATACTCAAAAGCATACTAAAGTACTCGTCGAAACCTTCTGATCATGCTCGGCGCCATCAGTTGGGCGTGCCTTCTTGGGCTGGCCAGTGCCGCCAACGTGACTTACTACCAGCCCAACGCGACACTAGTCCCTAACCCGCTCCCTACCCCAGCGGCCGCGTCCGACCCAGACGCACTCGTGGCTGCCTTCAACCATCTTGGGCGCACCACCACCTGGGCGCTGATCCAGGCCATTCCCTTCCAGGGAGACACCGGTGAGCCTGAGGGCATCGTCCGCCTTTCGGACGACCGGTACATCGTGTCTGCGGGCTTCTACACCAACGCCACCTCGGCCTATGGCAAAGACTCCAATGGAGGACCGATCGTGATCAACGGCACGGACCGGACTACCGGCGCTGGAACGGCTCATTTCCTGGTCTACGATGGGAATGGCACTCGGCTCGCTGATGCCGCTCTGACGACGCCTGGCGACATACAGTACCACACCGGCGGCATTGACTATGATGGCACATATATCTGGACGACGCTTGCCCAATATCGACCCAACACGACGGCCACCATCGCCCGCGTAGACCCTACCACCATGGACCAAGTGTTCGTGGCGAACGTCACAGACCACCAAGGCGGCGTTGTCCACGACACAGAGTCCGACGTGCTCTACACTCTCAACTGGGGCAGCAGGAACGCGACACGCTTTAGCGCATCGGCTGACTCCACGTATACGCTTGACAAGGTGATCCGGAACCCGAGCTACTATGTGGACTACCAGGACTGCAAGTGGGTCGGACACCCTGCGGCTTATGAGGGCCGAGCCACGATGTTATGCTCCGGCGTGGCGACCATCGGCAGCGGCAACTCGTCGTACAACCTCGGCGGCATCGCACTGGTCGACTGCGAGTCGATGGCTCCTGTCGCCGAAGTCCCTATCCCCATGCGGAGTCAGCTCGGGCAGCCCATCACCCAGAACCCCATGGATGTTGCCCTTGTCGACGGCAAGCTGAGATTCTACTGGATGCCCGACCAGCACAACTCGACGCTGTACATCTACGAGGCGCAAGAGCTGATTTACGAATACGGGGGGACTGGCGGGGGCGGCAACTCATACGAAAGCTGGGCTTGAATAGATCGAAAAGAGAAGACAAGACAAGGTAGAATAATGAAGATCAAAAGGTCAGCATGCTCAGCAGCATCCGTACCAACTATAATGCCATGCCATCGTACAATGATTCCATATGCTGAGTGGACGGCTCATGACCCATTCGTATTTGCCGTTACCTTTGCTTTCGTGGCCTTCGCTCCGCCTAGTCCCGCCCGCGCTTCTTTGCGCTTCTTGAGGAGCTCCATCCTGGCTTTGAGATGCGTCACTCTCGAGTCTGCATCCTCCCTACAATGCTCAGTAAATGATCAGATGGGTTTTGAGGCAAAACTGACTGTGCTCTTTCCTCCTCTTCCAGCCTACCCATGATCTCCTCCCTCTCTTCCTGGGCTAATCGATTGCGCCTGTCCTCTTCCGTCTCATCGGGCTCTGCTTCTTCTTCTGCCGCTGCCTCGGTCGGCTCTGCCCGATTGACGAGCACAGGAGCCGCAGAGTACGAAGCTTGAGCCGGCGCATCGTCCCCACCCAGGCGGATGGCTCCTCGTTTTCGTATTGGTGCCGTCGAGCTGGCTGCTTGTGCAACAGGAGTCACCTCTTCCGCACTTTCCGGCTCGTTCAGTGTCGCCAAAAAGTCGTCGAGCTCAGCATCGCCAGTAGCAGCAGGTAGAGGAGCGACAGCATTGCTGCCCTGCGCCGGGGAATCATCCGCAGTTTCGTCCTCATCCTCTTCCATAGCAGCAGGCCGGTTTCCGGCCGAGAAGAAGCCAGCAGGCAGCGCCGACCTGGTCGAAGGACCCGCATCATCTTCATCCTCGTCGTCGTCCGCAGGAGGCTCGTCAAGTTTGGCTCTCTTGGACGGTATCGGCTCGTCCGTACTCTCGGCTGGCCGTTTCGACTTGGCCGCGAGCTTTGCCTGTGCTTCTTTCTCTCGCTGGACTGACTGTCGATGCTGTTTCGAAAAGATGTGCGCATCCCACTGGAACGATTTGACTGAATGTCAACGAAAGGTCTGAGGAAGCAGCGAGGAGAAGCTCACCCGGCGCGGCGCAGACGGAGCACCTCAGCTGTCCCGCAGCGTTGTATGCAGCGTACGGATGGTCGATGCGTGCTTCTGCCTTCTTGGCCCTCAGGAGGGATCTAGCGTCCATAACAAGATGCAGTCAAGCAACGAGTTGCAATTGTCGGCAAAGAGGCGGATGGACGTGAATTCCGACGCCGAACAAAGTCAAAAGTCGTCCGCCGTTTTCGCGTTGAGCTACCTCATCATCCTGATCTCATGGGCTTTCGGAAAAGGAAGAGATGAGGTGTCTGCTTGGGCTAGCTGTATGGGTGCTGCTCTGCCTGTCGGTGGTGCTGGCCGATACGTACATACTCAACATCCACCTACCCCTCGTAGCTTCCTCCACCCTTTTCCTCCCTTCAGCTTCTTCCACGTGAGCTGCTTCGCGAGCCGTGAGGGGAGCTCATGCCAGTCTTCGCGGTACAGATCGTCAGCTCGAGCTCGTACTCTCGTCTGAGGTACCTGATCAGTGGGTGACGTTGCACTTTGACGAGCCGTACGAGGCGTGGACAACCCGACTGTCCTGGCCAGGCTCGGTGAGCATCTTCTTCCGCTTTGTGCGGCGATCCCGCCTGACCCTCTGCCAGAAGCCGACTCTTTTCTGGACTGAGCTACACGGCCTGAAGGATACGACCAAGGCTCTACTACATATCTCGGCCGCCGAGTTGAGCCCGCGATTCCCGCATCGGACCCAGGATGCCACCGGTTTCAACACGACCTTCCATCTCGTGCTTGAACCTCTCATCTTGGGGGCTATACCACGTACCACCCTGCCCTTGCTATGGCATCTGGTGATCTTCGCGGCTGGGGCAGCAGTGGCGGTCCCAATTATAATCAAATATCTGGAGAGGGGCAAAGCTTGGGCAGAGAGCGGACGTAGACATAAAGCGTTGTGATGGCTACCCACATGCATGCAGGTTTGTATACTATCGTAGCTAAAGCTACTGTCTGATCACCGCCGTCAGATTACCACGGCAGCCTCGACCTCTTTCATCTCCCTGGCTTCGGCTCGAGTTATCATGACCGGTGTGAGGGCATGTTTCGCCATGTCCTTGGACTGCCTCTTGTCGTGAAAGGTCCGGGATGGCATCATGTCGCGTACCGCCTTTGCCGGGTCGAGTGGGACGGACGACGGGATGATGCCATTCCGCTGACGAGCCCAGATCTTCGTCCCACGGTCCGAGGCTCCTACTACTGCCGGTCGAATTGGCTTGGGCAGCTCGGACGACCGTGTCGGTGAAGAGTCGCGCGGTGGCGGCGCGGGAAGCAAGACCTTCCTTGATCTGGGCTGAAGGGAAAAGATAATTGCCCCGTCCCTCTGATCTGGCGATAACGGGCTGGCCTGCAAAGCCACCTTCGGGTCGGTCAGAGGCGTCAGAGGGCTCGATCCCGCAGGGCTCAGGAAAATGGCAGCCGACGATGGCGTGAGCAGTGTTCGGCTAGATCGAGTGGTCGGCGCGTCTGGGGTCAAGCTATCATTGTCGTCCGATGCGGCAACAATGTTGATCTCAGACCTGATCGATCGAGTGGGGCGCAGATTCGATGACGACCCCTTGTCGGCTCGCCGTGTTTGAAGGCTTCTGGAAGGACCGGCGCTACGTTCCCTTATGTGGGTGGACTCGCCCTGAGTACCTCTGGGAGCCTGTCTCTGCAAGGGCTTTCTGACCGGCGCAGTAAAGTCCGTGCTAGATTCCTCTTCTTCCGTCTCGTCCGCAAAACGTGTCACAGGTGGAGTGGCGGTCCGGAATAGTCCGTCCCTCGGATCCTTGCGCCTAATCGTCAATGATAGGTCAGACAGAAGAGATCAAGGCGCACTTTTTCGTGTCATTTGGCAGCAGCTCGTCGTATCTCTGAAGGTCTTTCGTTGCACTCCTGACCAGCTCGTCCTTCAGCCAATCTATGCCCAGCGCTTCTACTTTGGCTCGCCCGTCTGTCCATTGCTCTGTATCAGGTCTTGCAAGTACAGGCGCCAGGATCGCCCGCCAAGTGACAAGCGACATGGATTTGAGCGACTCCAACCGAGAGCGCAGCTTATGACGCTCGAACTTGAGAGCTTCCTTTTCGCGCAGCCATAAGGAACGCTCGAGCAGTTCATGCTTGCGATGTCGGGCGATGTACACTTCATCTGCGTCATCCTGAATCTTAGCGGGGAAGACTCGTAGTGCTGAGCAGGTAACTGACCTCCTCCAAGTGAGCATGTCTAGTCTTCCGAGGGCTTTTGGCGCTACCCGCCAACATCTCCAGACGAGCGTCTTCCTCGTCATCCTCCCCGAGACGGACCACGCGCCAGCCGGGGACTCGAATTCGACCTTCAGGTACTCCATTCGGGAGTGGTCTCTCAGCTGTTCTCGGCGACGGCGTGATGTTTCGGGTCCCTGTAACATCTCGAGCTGGCGTAGACAACGCAGCTTGTGACTTGCTTGGACAATCGGGCACAAGAAGCGCGGGCGGATCAAGGTAAGACAGAGGGAGGGTAGTAAGATGAATGATTGTGCTGTCGGGCGGGGTAGAGGACACATTTCCTGTTGATAAGCTAGGCGTGGAGTGCTTGGCGTAATATACTGACGGTACGAGTTGAGCCAGTCGACGATCATTTGCTCGATGTCTCGGATACCTTCCGCGCCTCCTCCTGCCGCTCGACGGATGCGAGAAGGACGGTTTTTGATGGCTTGCTCGGGAGCGAGACGAGCGGAAGGAAGGAGAGCAGGACTTTCGCCCTTGTCAGACATTGGGGCGGACAAGGTGGCCGCCGAGTGAATCCTCGCGGGCGAGTCGGTAATCGTGTGAGGAGAGGATGTGACCGCATGACTGGATCCCCCAGCTCGCTGGCGCTTGACAGGCCGTGATGGTCCTGCCTCAGAGGAAGAGCTGCTCAGCTCGTAAGCTGGCCGAGATGACACCGCAGAGCTGCTAGAGAGCATAGCCCGGCTTGGCCTCCCAGCAGCGCGGGTCGGGGCCACGCTGTGTCGCAGACGCTCCTCCTTGTCCATTCGGGGCGTCCTCCGAGATGGGCCAGCTACAGCATTGTCTGCCTGTACAGCTGGACCTCGAGGACCACCATTGACTGTACTGCGTCTCGCGAGAGGTCGGTAGGTCGACACAGGCTCGAGAGACGCTTCCCTGCTAACCTCTTCTGGCTTTGCCTCAACTTGCGGGTGACGGCTTGGGGTCGGTGGGGGTGTCAAAGTTGTTGTCCTCGGCGTCTTGAGCGGCGAGGTCCTCGGCACGATGTTCAGCGGGTCCGGGCTGTCCTGCCCACTCTCATACTCGTCGTCAGACAAGATGGAAGTCTTGAAAGTATGCCTCAACGGGGGTGGTCGGCGCTTGGGCGTGCTCGTGGACTTGGATGTGATGGACTGCTTGGGTCTGCCGCGGGTAGATCTGGCGGATGCGAGGGAGGAGCGACGTGTCTTGATGGGCGATCGACGCGTGTCGGACGGCAGCGAGGTGCGACGAGTCCGAGTGGGCGCCATGTTGGGAGAACGGGACGGGCGAGAAATTGGTGAGCAGCAGGTCGGTGAGACATGGGCATGAACAGGCAACGCGGCGGCAGTGCGCGTCTGACGTTCGTGTCGTGTGACAGGGGCGATGATGGGGGAGAGCGATTTGGGCAGCAAGGCTCGGGGAGCCCAGCGAGGCCGTGGACAAGAAAGGCAAGGACAGACAGTGTCTTTTCAGCGCCCAGTGACCCGGCCCGCCGGGTTTTTGCCGAGGCCACCTGTGTGTCTCTGGACCGTTTGCCACCGATATGTTCATGCATTGACTGTCACTACCAAGCTCTCCAGTACTCGCCATGCCTCTCTACAGGACACCGTGAGACTCTCCGCAGTCGGAAAGCTGACAGGGTACTTATGACAGCTTTCCGCACATCATGAACGGGCTGAACAGCTCGTCGGCACCAAAATACACATTTCTTGTCTTCTTCGCAAGTGTGGTCGACGGCGAGATGTGGTGTCCTGTAAGCTTGCCTGCCGCCAGCTAAGACTTGGAGCTGATAGGCAACAGGATTGCCGAAGGGTCGAAAGTACGGTTAACGAGGCATTTGACGGGCCTGACAAACCAAGTGAGTAGAGTCTTCGGTGAGGTTTTCAAATGAAGGCCTCATATTGCAGAAGCGATCATCCTCTGGGTCGGGGACAAGGCGACGTGAGCTTCCCTTCTGTGGGACGGGGCGAGACTGATGTACAGCTGGCGGGATCCGAAGAACGAGTTCCGGCAAGACTGGGGTGTGACCAATGTGCCTACGATCATACGGATCAGAGAAGTGAGGGCCCCTCCTTCTTAGTCGCAGACGCTGCTGACAGTGGCCAGGGCAAGGAAGAAGCACGCTTGAGCAACGATGACAACATCATGGACGCCGATACTTTCAAACCGTTCATCGACCCCGACGGTACGAAGAAGCTGAAGCAGGTGCCGTGCTGGTTCGGCACATACCGGAAACTTCAAATATAGATGCGCGAGACGAGCCATGTTCATGTAGAATCTGAATGCATCGATCGCCGGTGGCGAGAGCAGTAAACAAACCGAAAGAATGGTACGAAAGTGCTTCCCCTGCCTCCTCAAATGACAAAAGCCATCGCTTAGGCGCCGAAACCATAAAGGGTGCGGCCCTGGCGCTTAAGGGCGTAGACGACGTCGAGCGAGGTGACGGTCTTGCGCTTGGCGTGCTCGGTGTAGGTGACGGAGTCACGGATGACGTTCTCGAGCTGCGTCGTGAGCGACGATCGAGTGCCACGTTCGCATGGAGACTCACGAAGATCTTGAGAACACCACGGGTCTCCTCGTAGATCAGGCCGGAGATACGCTTGACACCACCACGGCGAGCGAGACGGCGGATGGCGGGCTTGGTAATACCCCTGATGGATCAGCTGTGTTCAACGTCGGTCGCGATATGAACTGACTGGATGTTGTCACGCAACACCTTCCTGTGGCGCTTGGCACCGCCCTTGCCGAGACCCTTGCCGCCTTTTCCACGTCCGGACATTGTGTTGTTGTTGGGTTGGTTGGGGGTTTGGTGGGGTAGTTGAAGAGAGAGTGTTGATGAGGAGGGGAAAAGACGGCAGGGATGGGGGGGTTTATATCCATCAGTCGGTGGCGCGGTGGCAACTGTCCGGCGTCGTCGTCAGCGCCAGGAACGAGGCCAAACAGGGGTGATCACGGCGTTTTCGGCGTTTCATCGTGTCGCCGAGAGTGATCCGAGCGTATCCCTCACGTGACCTGTCATTGGTCTGAGCGCGATGCATCTCTAGATCGATAGCATGAGACATGTCGACTGTACGAGGTCTTGGATGAGCTGGGCGCAGGTCGAGGATCAGGTGTTGAGGAGGGCTGCTCGTGTGGACCCACTGGAGCGGCAGACCGGGCGCGTCGTGCCCACTTTCGTTGGGTTCCCAGTTGCAAACCGGCTTGCCTAAACGGCCAAGCAATGAGCTTCGACATGCATGTCTGACTTGAGCATCTGGCATTCCTGTCACTGTTGAGGCGCTACCTCAGACTCGTCCGGATCCATGGACGATGCACGATGCCGCGTTCCGAGTAACGATGCAATCATCATGCTGCCCGAAGCACGGATGTGTGCTTGTCACAACCACCTTTTGACCAGAATGAGCTGACATGCCCCCGGCGCGGCCTCTGCCCACTCGGGGGCCTCCCTCGCGTCCTCCCACCCGGCCTGCGGTCTCAAGCAGAGAGCCAGTCCATCTCCCACTCCATCGCCGGCTGCTCTTCCCCACGGCGCCGTTGGACCGGTCCATTCCTGCTCTGACTGTCGGCACTGGCACCCACCTTGTCCAGATCAACGAGCGGTACGTCCATCGCAATGAAGCGATATCAGATGCTGATCGTGCAGTGTGTATCATCTCATCGCCCTTGCTCTACGGGCATATGTCCTCTCGTGGTACACGCGCATCTCGCCACGAGACCGCACTCTCCTACCGGTTCTCCATGCGACCATTGTCGCGCCCGTCCTTTCCCCCATTTTTCAAGGTATCTACGACGACCCATCCCGTCTGGCCGATCTCGTCTTGCTCGATCTGCCAACCATCCTCAGACTCCACCTGCAGACACTCCGAGATGCCCAAGCCGCGATAGATCTACCGATTCCGGGCGCACCCGGTAGCCTCGCCGCCGCCTACCATGCCCGCTTACCCCTGCTCTCCGTCTCTACCACCCAAATGGACGGGAAAGAGCAATACACCGTGTCGCCCTTATATCTTACCGCACTAGCGGACGCACTGGTCAAGCTGTACATCCCAGCCGAGGCCAAACCGCAAGTCGAGCGGCTGATCCTGCGCGAGATCCTGGGTCGGGCTATACTGGGCGGCGTCGCTCGCCGACTGGTCGAGCCATGGTTCTGGCACCAGATCATTCTAAAGCTCCTTGGCCAACCGGGGACATCACGCAGCGGGAAGACTAAGGTACAGAAGCCAACCGCGACCGAAGATCTCTGGGCGTTCTTGGCGAGAATATGGGGCGTCTTGCTGGGTCTTTGGAGCATGGCTGCGAGCCTGATGGCATTCTACTCTGCGGCACCTCCGACGAAAACGGCTTACGTGGGGTGCCACGTACTGTGGATCGACGTGCTGCGAGAGCTAAGCGGCGTCGAGGTGGAGAAGCGATGGGCCCGCCGGTGGAGTTTTGGGATCATCGAGGCGCTCATCAGCCTTGTCGGGCCGATGTTCGATAGGTGAGGCGTGAAGGAAAACAAGTCTCCCAACTGACGACAGGCTCGCCCCGCACGTGTTGCAAGATCGGGTCCTTACGCCGGCTCTAGCCTTGCGAGTCTGCGACCTCGTCGAGCGACTTCTGTTCCCCCTCGATGGCTATCCGGCGCCGACACCGCCTGATCCAAGTCCAGAAGAGCAAGCCGATCTGCGAACACGGGCGGAAGAGCGAGTATCAGAATTGCTGCCCTGTAAGCTTCCCTGTGCCTCTTATTTGGCGACGCTGATTCATAGCACTCGTTCGGAAGATCTTCTATCCTGGCGCGGATGAGACCGACCGCCTGCTAGGGGTCATCGGGGACTCTGGGTGCAATGCTCATCTAGTGGGTCTGACGCTCGACGCTGTAGTCGGAGCACTCGTACCGGAATTGGTGGCAACGGGTCAAGCCATGCACTGAGAGAGGATATCGGGGTATCTATACTAGACAGACTGTTGTATATATGTCAAATAGTGTAATGTCTATCATGCCCACACGACCACATGCTCCAACAACTCGCGACCTAGAAATCCTTCCACTCATCATCGTCCCATCCGCCCTTGCCTCCCTTGGCTGCTGGCGTTTGGGCCTTGCCAGCCAGCGGTGCAGCTGCTTTCTGATCATCCCAACTGTCGAAGAAATCGTCATCCCCGGCCCCTCCGTGCGGAGTCAAGTCACCGCCCTCAGCCCTATCCAGCTGGGCATAGCTCTGGGTGCGCGGGCCACCGGCTCCAGTCGCGCCCAGGCCAAGCTTGCCCAGCTGCTCGTTGAGGTCGACGCCGCGCTCCTTGGCCGCGCCATTGACAGCATTCCAGCCCTCGCCTGCGCGCTGGCCGATCCACCCGCCGGCCTGTGTCGCCCCCGCCGCCGCGCCCTGGAGGTACTTGCGCCATTCCTCGTTGCCCTCGCCGTGCTGGACGTCCTGGGCGAACGTCTGCGCTCGCGCCACGCCCGGCTGAATGACGCTGGTGTTAATCTCCTTCGAGGCGGTCGCGACGGCCGACGAGAACAGGCCCCAGCCTTTCGACAGCGCGCCCATGGGGTTGCGCTGGAACTCGTCGAGCGTCGGGGCGCTGCGTGACGACATGCCATACGATGGGTGCTGCGCGCCGCCGAAACCGTCGTCGTCGCCGTACGACGGCGTCGAGCCGAATCCCGCGTACTTGCCGCCTTGGGAGGGAGGGAGGTGGTCGGGGCGAAGAGAGTTGGCGTTGCCCATCCGCTCGAAGAACGCCTCGTTGCCGCTGCCGCTCCCGCCCACATTCGCAGAATTGTTGCCGTACGGGCTGCCCGAGCGCGATGCCTCCGAGCTGAGCGAGGACGAGCCGATACCTTGCCCTGCTCGGGACTTGCGCGTAGCAGCAGCGGACGAGGGGCGGGAAGGTGCGGAGGGTGGAGGGGCAGAAGGCGCCCAGTCCCGCGGTGGGTCCGCACAAGCCGCAGCGAGCTTGTCTATCAGCTCACTTCTGTGACTGATCTTGGAAAACGGGACTTGCCTTTTCGCGATACTGCGTCGCCGCCCACGAGTTGTACTTGTCCTGCATGCCCATCCCCTTCTCATACCCGCCTCCCGGACCGTACCCCTCGATGAACGTCTTGAACGCCTCATTTCCCCCAAGACGCATCTTCTTCAGCTGGTCTTCGGACCACTTGTCCATGGTGATGCTCCGCACGAACGATATGTGCACGCCGAAGCCTCTGTGTACGCCCGAGCACTCGAGGCAGATGAAGGTGCCGTACGAGACGCTGGCCCATTGGGGAGACGGGGCGTTGCAATCGACGCATTCTGGTTATCAGCACCGATGTTGCTGCGCCATCGCCAGCCCCTCATCAGGCTGTAGACTCACGCTTGTTGGCGCCAGTGGCCATGAGCGCCAGCAGCTCTTTCTTCTGGTACACTTCAGCCATTGTGTGCCGCTATCAAAGAGGAATGTCGAGAGAAAGGCTCAACTACAGATGGAAACCCGTCAACGGTCGGGGCGCGACAACCTCCTCCCAATTTAGGTTTGCCCCTGAGCTGGCATGATTCCCGACTGAATTACTCGACTACAGATTCGTGTACCATGTACAATGCATGACGAATAGGAGTAATGATCAGATGTGAGAGCTTCCTGCCCTTTTTGGTTCCTATAATCTCAGAGTATCATGCAGCCGGCTGACCGCCCTTGGCAGCGGTCGAGGAGAAGTCGTGCCACCGCGGGTTGAACTGGACATCTGGCACGATCAGTTGCTGCCATTGTATCATCTGAAAGCACATACCCAACGGCCTGCCACCGTAAGCATACCCGGTAAACTTCTCGCCTGCCGTCTGAGCCTCGGCAGTCTCAGTGAATTGCACGATGCCCTCTCCCTTCGACCTCGATCCCTCAAACAGGATCTCAGCCATGACGACATTACCGATCGTCTCGAACAGTTCAACCAGGTCTTCGTTGGAGGTGGACCAGGGCAGCTTAGACCGTCAGCAACATCAACGCAGAACGATGCTTGACTCACATTGCGCACAAGGATCTGTTGATTGGGCTCTGCAGGCTGGGCGCGAAGACCCGAGTCGACCTGCATGCCACCACCGTTTGCAGAACCATTCGGCCCGTTGTAGTCCGCGTAGAGGTCGTTGCTGAAAGCCCTGCCTCCGTTTTGACCACCGGCATAGCCACCGGCCCCACCGTAGCCGTAGCCACCTCGACCGCCATAACCTCCACCGAATCCCCCTCGACCACCGAAGCCGCCGCCAAAGCCGCCTCGGAAACCACCACCAAAACCTCCTCCAAAGCCGCCACGAAGGCCAGGACCACCGAAAGCGCCCCGAAGGCCACCTCGGAAGCCTCCACGACCGCCCGGTCCAGCATTTGCAAAGCGGTCCTGAAAATGAATACCAGCTGCATGAAGCAAATGGGAGCCTCTCACCTCGCGGACCTCGAGGACGTTCCCGAACCAGTCAAATCCGTTGAACATCTCTGAACAGAGTCAGAACAGGATGGATATACACGAGCGCAATATCTCACGTATGGCATTCGTGGCATCTTGCGGGTTGACGAAGACCACTGTGCCGCTTCCCTTCGGTCGCCCATCGGGGAAAAAGCCGACATCGGTCCTGATCACCTCACCGGCCTGTCGCATGAGGTCCTTCAGATCTTGCCAAGAAGCTTGAAGCGGGAGCTGAATATTTAGCTGATTCCACTAAAGCACGGATGACTTGCGTTGCCAATGTACAGGTGACGGTTGGCTGGGTTGCTGTGCGGGGTTTGACTGCCCAAGAAATGCCTAGACTCGCCAGAAGCTACGCCGATCTTGCCCGGAATAGGGGCAGCACCGAATCGTGCAGTCTCCTCACGGTCCTTGCGCGTGAGTTGCGGGGGTAAATCCAGGTCCGGTCAGACTGACCTCGCGGATGAAGACGCTCCTGCCCATGAACGCTTTGTCTGAGAGCGCCTCTTTGCTCTTTTGGGCATCCTCGGGAGAAGCGAATTCTACAATGCTGCTTGTCAACTCGACTCAAGCAACGCCTAAAAGAGCTCTCACCCGCATCCTTTAGACTGGCCTCCGGGCGTCACGAGAATTTCCGAGAAGATGACATCTCCGCCACCTGCGCCATCCGTCAACCTATGTCCTCTCCGCTCCAACCCGACCGGATCAAGCCATCCAGCACACAAGCCATCCAGACAGGCCGCTAGTCTGCGCATCTCGACACACCAGGACTTCGGAGGAAAGAGGTGATCGGGTGGTGAAAATGTTTTTCGACTGTGAACCGGCTCGACAAGAAGACGAAGTCTCGCATCCTCCGGGCATCCAGTCGAGGACGGTCATTCTTCATAACCTTGTTCACCCCTCGAATCCGACTCCGAGACATTCGCCTCCAGCCGCTCCAAGATTGCCCCACACATGTGATGATGCCCATCTAGGGGTCGTACTGGAGACCCAAGCAATCCAGACCTCCCCATCCGGCTGAATCCAGTCCTCAGAAAACTCCTAACCCACCTCCTCGCATGAAAATTTCCAGATCCTTGTAGTTGCAGTCATATGCCAAGTTCCCGACGTAAAGCCGGTTCTCGCGCTTGCTGACTTTGGCATGCGCCTCTGCCTCTTCCTGCGGGGCGTTCATCGGTCCTCCGACCGACTTCTCGTTCTCGCCTCGGGGAGCGCCGAAGCGCCCCCTGCCATGAAGAGGTGGCGGCGAAATCCTGCGAGACGACCGGTAGTCCCGGTTTCTGTCCGACCTGTGACGGTCGCGGGACCGAGAACGCGAGCGCGAGTACGACCTGTGCCGGTGACGACGGCCCGGCGAGCGAGATCGAGAGCGGGACCGTGGTGACCTCGAACGGTGGCGATGCTACCCGCGATCAGCAAGAAGCGATGAAAAGCGGAACGGAAGGTCTTCTCGCGTGCGGCACAGCGGAGGAGTCGAGCGATGAAGACACAGTGACCGCAAGGGTCCTCAGGCTGCAGAGGTCCTCATGTCCACCATGTGCCGCTGATGATTGGACCACAGATGGGACGATCACTCACGCTGCGGTGCCTATCGTCGTCACGGTGTCGCCTTTCCCGACTCCTGCTCCTGTCCCTGTCATCTGTACGCCTGGCTGCTCCGAGTCAGCTGCCATCCTCGTCCTCCGCCGGAGCCCTTTGTCCCCTCGCGTGTCCTTTTGTCCACCACCTCCATGCGAGACATAGACGATGAACACCCACGTCTCTCGGCGTCTTGGATTGGCGCCTCGCCATCGCGCATTTCGCGGTCGTCCTCCATCTTCCGCGATCCTTCTTCTATTGAACTCGAGTGAGACGCAAAAGCGACGACAACGATTCACTAGGTAAATCGGCGGTGGCGCGTCGCCGATGGGGCGTAGCTCTGACTCCGGAAAATTTTGGACTTTTCATCTCTCATCTGTACATCTACATCAGAATGGCTTTCCAGTCAGCTTTGTTCAAAAAAGCACTCAGGCAGCACCAGAGAGAGCAAAAAAAGCGACATCCCAACCCTCATGATGAGCACAAGCATTCCTGCTCTCAACAAAGCCGCCCACAGCCAGTCAGACACTCTCCCTATCACCCACCCCAGCAACAATCCTACCTGCCTCCTGGGTCAGGCAAAGTCAATGGAGAGAAGAAGCCATGGGTGCCCAAAAGACCTGTTGTGAAGTCCTTGTGAGTCAGGCTCTCTCTTGGCATGACACAAAGCTGACTTGTAGCTTCAATGGTCCAGTCACCAATCCCCAGACCTTCAGATTGCCCTTGTGGAAAAGTAGGATGCTGGATTGGCTGAGGAAGATGAGAACACTCAGAGGAGGAGAAAGCCCACCTGGAACTCCTCTCTTCACTCCTCCCCCCACCCCTGAGCCTCCTACCTGGTCAGATCCCCCAACTCCTGCTGCTGATGATCCTGTGTGGGATGATTACAGACAGGAGATGGAGGCAGATAGAGGTAGTGTTAGTAGCTAGAGAGAGCACAATGACATGCATACACCCCATGAACTTGAGATTCAGCTGATGCATCAAACACTCAGAGTCATGCTTGATCAACTTTTATTCAGTCTACCTATGCATTGTCATTCATCTTTTTCTCTATACATTTATTCTGTCATCTGAAGCATCTGACGTCTAGACGCATCCCTTGCTGCCAATACACGTCCTGATACTCCCCCCCTTCTACTCTCTGTGTTCAAGCTGTTCAATCTTGCCCAATCAAAGCCTGGCTTGAAAGCAAGGCCCTCCAGAGATCTTGCTCTTGAGATTGCCACAAATGTCAATCCCGTTGAGAAGTCGGCTGAACCAAGATCAATCACTGCCTTGTCCAGCGTCATACCCTGTGATTTGTGTATGGTGATAGCAAATGCAAGCTGCAGTGGCAGCTGGCGTCGAGAGCACCGCTGCCCGTTTGTTGTCTCCCATCTGGCTGTATGGGGCACAATGGGAACCAGTGGTATGTTGTCTGTGGTGTGCCAGGGTGTTGGTCCAGTGTAGGATGGGAAGGCGACCATGACCACAGAAGGAACAGATTGATGAGGAGGCTCAGATGGTGAGAGCCCAATCTGATATACTGTGCCCCTGGTGCCATTGACCAATCCCTGCTCGATCCAGAGGTTGCGAGAAAGCATGACTTGAGCACCAATCATGAGGAAGACAGCAGGAGCAAGCCCCTGTGCCTGTTCCTCTGAAGCCTGGGCTGCTCCTACCCCTGTGTGCTGAGCCAGAGAGCGCAGTACAGGCTGTCCAGAGCGAGCCAAAGTGTGTAGGTTGATCTCGGAGACACTCTGCTTTGTTGCACAAAGACATACAGCATCTTGAAAGGCCTGCTGAGATGCCGGGGAAAGGTTCCCCCAGAAGCGAGAGGACAGAAGGGTGTAGTCCTCCTGTTGAGGTGTCCCGGTGTGCAGGCGAGCAAGGGTTGCTTTGAAGGCAGTGGTGGTAGGGTCGGAGCCTTCCTGCCTCATAACAGCATCAAGCTGAACGCTCTCAGTGAAAGCAAGGTAGATATCTCGGCCAATGTTGCTGAGCCTGCCTAGATAGGAGGTTTTTGTCGAGCGTGCAGTGTTGTACAGTGGAGTGTCTCCCACAGGGGGCAGTTGACCAAAGTCGCCAATGAGCAGGACAGACAGACCGGCAAAGGGCAAGTACGCTGTCGACGGAAAGATTTGACCAAGAGCAAGGTTGATTCTCCCCAAGGCCGCCCTTCCAACCATGCTTTTCTCATCAATGATGAGGTATCGTGTCCCATGCCACTCTTCCTGGAGGCTGGCAAGCTTTCCCTCTCCAAGCTTGTCATGACTTTCCTCTATTGAGCCTCCAAGACCAAGGGCAGCATGGTATGTTGAACCAGCAATGTTGAATGCCGCCACACCCGTGGGGGCAAGCCGGCGGACAATGGGATTTGTGCTGAAGTCGAGATTGTTGTGCTGCCCAGATTGGAGCCCTTGAAGAGCTTGGGATATGGCGTCAATGAGGAAGGATTTGCCTGTTCCTGCTGTCCCATCGATGTTGAGGAGTATTTGAGGGACTGACTCTCCAGAGAGCAGACGGTTGGCATGGCGCAAGACCTTGTCAAAGATGAGGCGCTGTGTGGTGTTGAGTAGTTGGGGATCGACAGTGTTGCGAGCTACAGAAGGCTGAGACTGCTTGGTCAGCTCACAGTATGCAGTGGATTGTAGGCCACTGCTCACCTTCTTGCGTTCGGTTTCTAAGTAGCTTGCCCTCTCTCCTATACCATCTGATCCCCACTCCCTCCCCACTGCTTCCCAATCGTGGGAAGTATCAATATCACGTGCTCCAAGCAGTGGCCCATTCCACCCATCTTCATCAAACTGAGGGCCCATTCCAGCCAGAACTTGCCAGTCATCAAGCTCGTGGTCATTGACTTCTTCACCCTCAGAAAACTCTGAGTCACTGTCGTTTTCATTGTCACCCTGTTGTTGACGGATGGGTCGCTTGGGCAATGTGTCTTGGTGCCCCTCTGGGTGGTCCTCAGTACAGCGAGAAAAAGCTTCTGTCCAGGATTCGTCATCAAGCTTGAGCTCTGAAGGGTGTCGATGAGGATGGTGGAGTAGTAACTTTGCCCGGCACCAGTTTTGGTGATCCTCAGACTGAGGGTCTGATGGATAATACAGCGGCCAGAGAATGATGATCTTTGGGTGCTTCCTTCGAGTGGCGTTGCGACCTTGTTTCCGGTAGAATTGAAACCATTCGTACAGGCTGATGCCCTCATGCTCTGGCTGGCGTGCCAAGTAGGCATCGTGCCAGTCTTGCTCCTCCACACCTTGGTCCAGTCCCTCATCTTCCTGCCTCTGCCTCAGGCGTCTCTGTCTCTTTTCCAGTATGCAGAGTGTGCCAAACTCTCGTGATGCAGACATCATATGTCGACCAAAGAGCTGATGACAGACTTCCTGAGCACTGTAATCCCTCTCGGTGACAATGCGGCTGAGCATCTTCTGGAAGACAATTCGTGAAGATGTTTCTTGCTCCAGGCGGGTTGAGATAGCCTGCATTATCTCGCCAAAGTTGTTGGATGGTTTTTCGCATTTTGAAGCATACTTGGAGATGTAGGAGGCAACTGCACGGGGATCTGTGCATGGACTGATGTCGGAGTTGGCTCGCCATCCCAGTGCAGTGACTGCATTGTAACTGTTGAGGTGGGTGTCGTTGCGTGGTGTGATGAGTTGCTTGTTTCTGTTGGGATTGACAACCAGTCGGAGTTCTGTCTCCAGCTCCTTGGGGAACTTGAAGCGACAGACAAGCGGACTGTTGGGAGGAGATCCTTTTGGGCGGCGAAGACAATAGGCAGTGCACCTCGTGTGCCTCTGGACACGGTTGAGCATCTGTGCCAGATCTTTGAAGCGAAAGATGATTTCGTCGCTACTGTGGGCAGAGGGGTGCTTTGGATGAGGCGGAATGTCCTCTCCAGGATTGATGGTTGACACTCTGGTGGACCAGAAGTCAAGGAATTCCTGGACACTGTCCGGATTGTTGATATCAAGGGTGTCTGGGGATGGCGCCCCCTTGAGCCAAACCAGTCCATGGACATGGCTGGAGCCTCGATTTTGCCATTCAAAGCGATACCACCAGTCCTCTATTCCAAGCAGGGGTTTGAGGACCTTGGCCAAGAACAGCTCAAATCTTCGATAGAACCAGCAAGCTGCAATTGCTGGGTTCTCATTGACGTTCTTGGCATTGATGCGTTGTCGATCAGGTTCGCTCATAGTTGGTAGCGCTTGGTCCGGCATGTGGACGTGGAGATCTGGCCACTGAAGATCCGCAGCTGAGAATGTGATGAAAGCATGTGGAGTGCCCAGTTGACGGATCATTGCAGCAAGATTGCGACTCTGCTGTGCCCAGTAGGGTGGTGTTCCGGTTAAGGTGGCTGCTGATCGTCGCACTCGAGATGCCAGCTGCTTGGCTGGGTCGGACACCATGGCAGCAATGTCTGCAGCAGAGAGGGCTCGGTCCTCTTCATTCCGGCTGACATAGAAGCAGGAGAGCCGTTTTGCTCGCCACCTCATGATGCAGTTGAAGGCATAATAGCTGACTGTCAGCTTGGCTTAATGCTGAGAGATGCACTCACCGGAATCGAGGGTGTTTTGCAAACCTTCCATCCTGATAGTAGAGCAGGTGACGGAAGTAGTCTGAATCACGTATTGTGGTAGGCCGTTGTTGATGCAGATCCCCCTGGCCGGTGGGGAAGAGGAAGGGGAAGGCCTTGGTGAGGAATGGGTTGCTGATGTCGTGCTCATTGATTGGAGTGGAATGCAGCACAGGTCCAGTGAGGAGCAGGGGTGCTGGTGGTCCTCCATCCACCACCTGTTCCAGTGCTTCCCGGATCTCCTCCACAATATTGTTGCCTTCTCCAAGGTTTGGTATAGCCAGCTCTGGCAAGCTTGTCTCCTCTGCTGACTCCTGCTCAACTGGCCCAGTGTCAGGCTCAGGTGCGCTGTACTGCACCTCCTCCAAGTTGACAGACCGCAGCTGATGGAAGACAGAACCGTTTTCAGGAAGGGAATTGATTGCTTCCCAGTTGATCTCGACATTCTGAAAGGCTGGATGGAAGTGTTGTAGTGCTTGCAGGTTTGCGAGAATGCGTGACCGCTGGACTTGGAACTCTGGTCGGCGTGCAAAATCCTCTGAGGGATTGGCAGCGTTGGCGGGGGCTTGGGCATTTGTCGGCTTGATGATGAGAACATCAAGGTCGGTGACGGTGAGGGGAAGTCGAGAGAGGAATCTGCCACTGTCATGGGCATAGAGACAGGTGTGGCCTCCGTATTTGGTTTGTCCACCACCAACGCGCCATGTTTGAAGCAGCACATGGTAGGGAGAGAGGAGCATCTCTTCCACCTGTGAGGGCAAGTCAGGGACTGCTCTGCCAGCTGCACGGCACAGTTCCTGCAGAGAAGGACCTGTGAAGTCAGTCATGAGAAGCACATACAATCCTGGACACTGACCTGGATCCATACAGTTGGCAGATGTCCATTTCTCCCCATCAATTTGACAACGTGAACATTTACCCTGTTGGACCTTGAGTCCAAACCATTTCTCATTGCAGTTCTCGCAAGTCTCCATCGTCTCAGCTGCCATTGCTGAGTGGAAGTCCCCAATACACCCAATGGCAGCTTCAGAGAGGCAGATGTCGTCAAGATCGTTGGGTGTTGCAGGAATGGGCAGGAAGGCATTGCCCAGCATGTCGACTGAGAGGGATGACTGAGTTGACTGTTGTCGACGATGATAGGCTGCTCTGGAGGATTCGCGACAGGTGCTGCAAGTCTTGAAGCGGCGAGAGGCTGTCCCTGCTTGGAGAAACTCGGAATGTTCTTTCCAGGTCTTGCACTTGAAGCAGCGTGACTGTCCAGCATGGCGATCCAGGCGTGGTGGTGGGGCTGGTGGCTGTTCTGTGACTCGGTGTGCAGCACCTTGAGGCGGGCTGGGCGGAGTGGCGTAGGGCAGTTGAGGTGCACGTCTGGTTCGTGTGGGGCGGCCAAGCTCTACAGGATGTAGATCCTGGTTGCGACGTGGTGTTGGTGAGGTGACCTCATGGCGCGGGCGTGGAAGACCTCTCTGTGTACCAGGCGTAGGCTGAGAGCCTGGGGTGACTGGTGGCAATGGCCGGGTTGTGCGAGTGGGTGTGCCTGGCGCTGATTGGGAGTGATGCTGCTCCAAGCAAGATTGGCATGTGTTGCGTGGGCGACCTCGATTGTCTCGAAATCGAGGAGTGGCAAAGGTGAAGCCACATTTGATGCACTCAGCATGACCATGCCGTGACCGGGGTGTTGCAAGTGGGACTGGCGGTTGTTTGCGACAGAAGGAGCATGTTTTGAAGAAGTCGCTGCTGCCCCGCCCTGAAGAAGCCTTCCGAAAGTGATCACCATTGAGAGTTGTGTGCTGACCCAAACAGCGTTGGCCTCGAGAGCAGTGCATTGCTGCAATATCTGGGACTTTCTGCATCAGTATGTGCATGCATCGCTTGAAGGCAAAGCTCACATTGATGTTATGGACAAGCCAACACTTGATCATGCATCAACTTGCAAGAAGTTCAGCTGTACTCATCAGCCCATGCATGCATGACAGAAGAATGGGCGACTTACAGTGGGTCCAAAGTTAGGCATGCAATAGGAAGTGAGAAGATTAGGTGTGCAAGGCAAGCCAGGCAGCCTGAAATCTCTAAGTGCTCCGGAATTTCTTTATTTGATCCCCCCACATAAACAGTCAAACTGCCAGGGCTTCGCCAGATTTGAGTAGAGAGGGGGATGAGGATGAAAATTCAAAGTCCCCTCCACCCTTATACCCAGCCTGCCGGAAAATTTTTATTTGGCCCCCCCACTTACCGTTTTCGTTCCAGGGACACCCGCAGAATTCAGCACCGTAAGAGCTACGCTGAAAAGTAGGTCTGGCTGGTCAACGCACAGTCACTGGTGGTGATGCGGAGCTTCGGCGTTAGCCGCCGTTCAGGGACCCTTTCAGGCCTTGTGGCGGTCTCAGCATCATGATCATCAGCGTAGCTCTTACGGGGCGAATTTCTGCGGGTGTCCCTGGAACGAAAACGGTAAATGGGGGAATTAAATAAGAAAATTCCGGCCATTCTGATTTCATCAGCACAATCCTAATATGCATTGTGTCCTTGCCAAATTGCCTTTCATCAGAGAATAAAGATCTATGCATGAGGCTGATGCATGGAATGATCTCTGTAGCAGAACCAATCGCCTACATAGCTACTGCCATACCCTGCCCTATCATTGCACCAAAATGGTTACAATAGCGCAAGTCTGACAAGACTGCAATAGGCTTGCCAGGTGGCAGCTGTGACATAGCCCCTGTGACCAGCTTGGCATGCCTATGATCATCTGATCAGCCTAGCATGCCCAACAAGCACTTGCGCATCTCTTGATGAAGTGCTTTAGCTTGCAACTAATCAATGTTCTACAGTACATCCGGCTTTGCCGGATGCTTGACCCGTAAGGGCTGCGATGGCTGCGCCGCTAGGCGCAAGGGGGGGTCTTGGGGGGGTGTCCCACCCCCCCATGTCTAACGGAACCAAAGAACAAGGAATTGCATTAGGTTTTCCAAATTGCCTGAGAACCAATAACTTGAATACCTGATTAGAAATTCAGAGCTAAAAAAGAATTGAAATAACGAGCTACGCCCTATCGCGCACTTTCCTGCACGATCTACCTAGTCACTCCTCTCTATCATCTACAGAGTAGTAGAAAGAAGAATCAACTCATCCATGGAACCGTCATACAGCTCCCAGGGAGTTCTCGCGACCACTTGGAATCCAAGTTTCTCGTAAAAATCGAGCTGCGAGCGTCAAGACTGTTCGTGCTTCTGAGCGCTCCAAGGACGACCTACCACTTGTGGGGCGCAGAAGAGGCTCACGAGCTTGTCCTTTTCCCAAGCCTCTCGCATGATCTCTCCCATGAGCAACCCTCCGAATCCTTGATTGCGGTATGCCCGGAGGACACCGAAAAAGTCAAGATGATAGCGCGTGCCGGCCTCAGGCATGGCCTCGTTGATCGGGCGCATGGTTTCTTCCTGGCAGCATCCGTCAGCGGGATACGGCATGGATCACACCGTTCAGCGTCACGTACGGTCTTCTTGCGCCACGCAATCCACTCTGGCGAAGCTCCCGCCTTGTATTCGGCGTCGAGCGAGCGGGCTCGCGCGCTGAGTCGCTCAGTTACCGAGGTCACACGCGAGTTCAAGAGGCAGCTCACTCTTGCCCAATCTCCACGCCAGGGGGCCACATGAGTGCGACGCCGACAATGACGCTGTCAATCGCCCACTTCGAGCGTACTACCCAAATTTCGCCCAGTAGCTCGGCGATGTCAAGCTCCAGTTTGACCTTGGCTAAACGGCGTTCAGGCGAGTCATAGAATGACTTCAAGTGGACATCTGGGCAGCATTCAAGCATGCCCATACGGACAAAGAGGCGTACTCACTGTCTTCGAAGGCCTGTTCCAGTATCTCCTTGATGGCTTCTCTGTCGGTGTCTGTCATCAGCCCAGTCATGGCGTCTTTTGCACTTCTCGTGCACGACCGGTGCGGGCTGACCATTCAGTCTTGCTAGGCGCTCGAACCAGGGCTTCGGACTGTCACTCATGGAAATCTCTGTCACTTCGAGCAGCAATTGTGAAAGTCAAGCGAGTACCATGAGGCTTCATCAATTTATTTGTGGGGAGCCCGAAAGGAAGGACCGATCAAAAGTTGGCGTCTCTCGGAGATGCTTCTCCGATGGAGAGCCAGCTTCGCAGCAAAAAGGGTAGCGGATGCATCTTCACAGAATCTCAGTCGTAAAGGCAAGTCAAGCGGTCGCTGCAGCAGGGGCAGACGACAGGAGGTGCAGGTCATTGGGCGACCCGTCGAAACGCAGAGCAGGCGTGCTCGCAAGGACATAGAAGCCCAGCGGCTTGTAGAAGGCCAACTAAGAGCGTCAGTCTCGCCTGTGTCTTGCCATCTCGCATGACCCTACTTACCAGCTCGTTCGCGCAAAACATGGCCAGGAGCTTGTCCTCTGCCTGGCATTTCTTCAGCAGGTCGGTCATGAGCCGCTTGCCATGTCCTTCTTTGCGATGAGCACGGTCGACGACCAGCATGCTCAGCCAATATCGGGTATCCGCGGCGGGTTGCGGTCCGGCTTCCTTGACAATGTCGGCCGTCTTGGCCTGCAGATTGTGTCAGCACCAGCAGGCTGGCCAACACTAAAGAAAAGGGCTGACCGCGCCTTTAGCCCACTCGGTCCATTCGGGCGAGGCGTCTTTGTACAGCTCCGCCTCAAGAACGTCGATCTGCTCCCTATATGACATCAGCCTCACGTTTTTGTAGACGCTTTGCACTTACTCAACAGCCGGGTCTTTTCCCGGAGGCTCGAGAAACGCTACGCCGATGATGCCCGCAGCTCCGTCCTCCGTGCGCTGGAGGACCCACAGCTGGCCGCCCAGGAGGGTGATGGCGAGCCTGAATTCGGCAACACGCGGGAGCATCTCTGGCGTCTCCCAGAATGATCGCAAGATCGGGTCTGCGGGTAGTCTTGAACGGAATGGAGGACAAGAGAGGGACTCACTGTCCTCGCAAGCCTGGATGATGATCTCGATGATACGTTGCTTCTCGGCGGCTGCCGTTAGGCCGAAGCAGGCGTGAGTACCATGTTTACAAGACGCTCACTGTTGGGATCCACCAGCTGCTTGAACACATACTGAGAGTTCATGATTGATGACCGCTACTATTGTTCAGGCAGTCTGGAGGGAGAGTTGAGGAGAGGATGAGGTTGCGACCTCTCGGCTTGCTGCTTATATATCTTACCTGCAGCAGGAGCCGTTGTTAGACATGCAAAGTTCATACGCTCAACAGCCTTGCGCCAAAGGCAATGCAGAGAAAGGATCACCGAGTGGCAAGTCCAGGCGAGACCATTTCCTGGCGCCTTTCATCTCAAAACGCGTCAGGGCCTTCGAGGGGAAGTTATACAGAACATATGAGGGTTCGAGCTGTGCATGATGATTGGAAGTCCTGTGTCCCTCGAAACTTTCGATCCAGTGTCGCAGCCCCACGCAACGCGAGCAGCGGCTCTGCAGATCCAGTTCTCGCCTGCTGCTGCAGCATGCGCAAGCCCTGATGGTTCCCGCAAAGCTCAAACGCAAGGCCGTAAAACAGAACATGCACAATACACGGACGAATATACACTACACATTGCAGATATCACACCTAGTCCTCCTCGCTGGCAGCACCCTCGATGAGCGCCTGGTAGTCCTCGTAGCTCCCGAAGACCGGCAACTCCTTCCTCTTCTTCCGCCGCTCTTTCCGCTCGTCATTCCTTTTCCGTTTGCCCTTGGCGGCTTGCTCGGCTTCGTCGTCCTCGGATTCTTCAACACCGAGGACGATATCGGGCACTTCGTCCATCGGTACGAGGTCGTCCTCGTCTTCCTCCACGTCCGGGAATCCGTCTGAATCCGCCGCAGCCTCGTCTTCCTCGTCATCTCCCTCCTCCTGTTCTTCTTCTTCATCATCTTCGTCGACGACGTCCTCTTCTTGGCTGTCGTCGACCGCCTCACTGCCACTGTCGTTGGCATCTGATTCCTCCTCATCGTCATCATCTTCTCCCTCCTCGTCGACTTCTTCGCCGCTATCGCTCATATCGAGATCCTCATCGCTCTCATCGTCGCTCATGTCCATGTCGTCTCCCGCATCAGGCATGCTAGCTTGCATAGCCTGGATATCAGCGCACGTTCCATCGCAATCTCTGTTGGAAGGACCAACCTTCCATATCTCAGCCTCCTCGGGATCACTCTCTTCAGCTTCCCCTTCCACCTCGGCATCCTCCCCACCAGATTCGCTGTCGGCTTCCTCAACGTCCTCGTCCTCATTCTCGTCCTCTTCACTCTCAGCCGCCTTGCCGGCCTTCTTCTTTCCTCTCTTGGCAAGCTTATCTGAGAAGTATTTGTGGAAGAAGAGCTGGTCGACCGGGACTTCCTCCACCTTCTTCTGCCAGAATTTCTCGCTATTGACAAAGTCGACGTCCGCGCTGCGGGCGCCTCGGCTCATGGTCACTTGTCCCGAACGATCAGACGCTGCGGCTGGCTGCATGATGCTTGCACCCTTGGGCTGCAAATTCTTCTTCGGGTTCCGGTAGACGAACCGGTCGAGGAAAGACACCAGGGTGTTGAGTGAGATATCGGAAGAGCCAGTCAGCGGTTGCGAGTTGAGAAGCTGAGTAGCCTGCAGCGAGACCGACGGATGAAAGTGGTCGACGAAGGGGAGCTTGACGTCAGATTATGTTCTACGACAGAACCGGACTCACCAATTCCCAAAGACAGGACAAGTCAGCGTGCGCGAATTGCGGTTCGCGCTTCTTGCCATCGTACTCCAGGACGTCTATATTCGGTGCTTTGGAGCTCTCGCCAGCCTTCTTCGGCGTGCCGACATCGACAAAGTGCTCCTCCCCGTCGTCTTCCGGTTCAATGAGCATCCGCTTAAGTCCGGGCGTACTAGAGAAGAGCTGAAAAGATGAGGATTGCTCTCTGCAGCTAGAGACGAAGCTCACCTCCCCCAAGAGGTACAGAGCACCGCTAATGAAAGGCGGCTGGTGCATGCCCAGCATTTGTAGCAGGCGTTTGACGAAAGCCATCACCCTCGCGATGAGCGTGTCCGCCTTCAAAGCTTTGAATAGCAGATTTAGGTACATGGCCTGTTTCGAGGAGTGGACCAGTCGCTGATCGAACAGGGACTCGTATAGTGTGCGGTAAAACCTGTCAGAGACGGCTTGTCTCGCTTGGCTAACTTGGAAGATGAGGGTAAGTGCCTGGATTGACGTGTTGAAGGTGCCACTGTGTGTGATCTTGAAGAGCGTATCCATGTATTTCGTGAACCTGTGCGTCAGCTATGTATATCGACCACGTCAACGCGATCGAGGTGACTGACAGTTCCTCGTCCATCTTGGCGAACGGCAGCGCACGGTTGATGCCAGTCAATACGGCGGCCACTAATTTCGCTTCGGTGGTGTCGACCAGCTCTGTTTCCGCCTCAATGGCAGTCTTGCGACCACCCTTCGGTCTCGCTCGCTTCCTCCTTCCTTGCCATTTGCCGACTTTGCCAGCGACCTTCTCCACCTGATTTGCCTCCAGCTCGTCCCCATCTTCTGCAGTCTCGTCCTTCTCGGTGCTGCCCTCGCCAAGAATTTCGCGGAAAATCTCAAAGTACAGCTCGACCAATCGACCGGCAACCTCGCTGTCTTGGCGTGACAACGTCATCTGGTTGAGCGTGATCAAACCATAGTACCTAGCGTGATTCGTCGCTTCATTCTTGACCGGCTTTGACGCTGGCTTTTCGTCATCGAATCGGGTGTGACTGCCAGGTGCAGCGGACGGAGTTGTGGCACTTGCTGGCTTGAGGACCAGGGCGGACACTTCCCGCGCAACTACAGCCTTCATGGCCGGATGAGCCTGAAGAAGTTGGAGGAGGTGATGCGACGTCCGCGAAGCCACCGACTTGTCGGTATCTCCAAGCTTGTTGGCGCCAAGGCGGAGCAAATTCTGCTCCTGCTCGGCGTTTCCCTGAAGAAGCTGAAAGAGGAGGTGCAGGGCCTGCATGCGGACGTATGGGAGCGTGTCGTGAGAGAAGACCTACATGTCAGTGTGACATGCAAGTGGAACGCCTTCACACACCTCAATAACCTGAAGGATGTTGAAGAACCACTTCTTGAGGTAATCCTCAAAAGCGTACATCAGGAGATGGCGGTCCGTGAGGCCTGGGTGAGCGAGAAGAGGCTGGTCTGCGAAGTATCTGAGACGTCAGCTGCTGCATTCCGGACGCTTGATACAACTGACCGAAGCTTGCCAGACTCCTTACCGCCTCCTGTGACCCACCAATCCGCAAGCGCCTTGACAACTGCCAGCCGTTGATCCTTGTTGCCGCCCCCAGTACCGATCGCATCCTCCTTCCACCCGGCCATGGCTCGGAGTCTCGAGAGCTCCTTGACAGCATGAAGAGGGCTGTCACGGATCAAGAGGACTAGCGCCGCGAGCTTGTCCTGGTGTGTACCAGACTGCAAGATCTGCGATATAAACGCGGCGTCGGATGATGACGATACCCGAGCCAGTGGAGGCAGTGTCTCAAGAAGTGTCGTGGCACGTTGTCGGAGAGTGTTGAGCTTGGAAGCAGGCAGGGGTTGGAGAGGCGCGGTAAGGGCAGGTGGAGGAGGTGAAAGGGTCCACCAGGAGGTCGCCCCGGGGACGATCTGCTTAGTAAGGCGTGATCCGACATGTACAGGGAATACGCACGGAACCGCTGGTAGGGTGGGCGTCGGCAACTGCTGCAGGAGCGGTTCCTGTCTGCTTGCTCGAAGCAGCTGCCGGGATTTCGGAAACCACTGCAGGCGCTGCGACAGGCTCAACCTCTCTGTCATCCTCATCATCGTCATCGTCGTCCTCTTCCTCCTCTTCCTCCTCTTCCTCCTCCTCCTCCTTGTCTTCTTCTTCCTCGTCTTCGACCTCGTCCTCGTCTTCCTCATCCTCACTCTCACTCTCATCTGCCTCGCGAGCAGCCGCGAGACCGTCAAAGTCCAAGCCCTTCATGAACTCCTTCAGCGCCTTCCTGACGTCCTTCTGCCTCGTCAGCTAAGTATGACTGCGGAAACAGGAGCGACCAACCTCACTGCCGGACGTGGTGGGTCTTGGCGCCTGTGTAGGCTCCTCTCCGTCACTGTCCACGCCAGCGATGAGGTCGAGATCCTCATCGTCCCCTCCTAGATCCTTCACTGCCTGGCGTAGCTCGTCGCTGACTTTGGCTTTGCCCTTTCCTTTGTCGAACCCGCTTGGCCCGGCAACTTTGGGCTCATTGTTCGCCTGATTCGGAGGAGCAGCTGCTGCTTGGGCGGCCTTGCGGGCCCTGTCTTTCCTGCCCATACCGCTCGCGTCCTTGAGTGTATAACCTGGCAGACGACATGCAACGCCGGTGGACCTCCGGTTCGCAGACTTTCCGGGACAAAATGTAGAAAAGACCCTTCGATATATTCCGCCCATTGACAGTGGGCCTGGCTCCTACTGGCTGCTCCTTACCATCTAAACGCTCAACGACCTACGACGCAGACGAGGCGGGGAGCTGGGTGCATCATGTCGCACGGCTTCAGACAGTCAGCTCATCTATTCCTGCCGATGATCAGAGCTGACGGACAGGGACATGCCCCCTGCGGGCGGGTACGAGACCATCAAGTACAAGCGCAACTTGCCGACTCGCGGACCAGGAGGCGCTGTAGTGTTCGGAGTGGTGGGCGCTATCTGCGCATACGGGTTCTGGAGAGTGGGACAGGGCAACCTTGAGCGAAGGTGAGCCTACGGAACCGACATTCCTCCCTCCAGCGAGTTTGGACAGAATTGAGGATTTCGTATCGGGATCTTTGGGCGACCTGCATGAGCTGCGCTCTGATGTGGGCATTCGAGTATAGCTCACCTCACAGAGAACTCAAACGCGAGCAAGCATGGTCCCGCATCCACCTCGTCCCCCTCATCCTTGCCGAACAGGACCGCGACGCCTATCGACGGACACAAGCCGCCCTCGCGCGCGAAAAGGAGATCATGAAGGACGTACCAGGATGGGAGGTTGGCAAATCGGCATACAACACCAAGAGGTATACCCCCAGCACGATCGTCGTGCTGTGAGGGCGGGGCGGGCACGAGCATATGTATATCATCGCATGACCAACATCAGTTGGACACTCCTTGAGCGGGAGGGCTGCCACTCCCTCTTCGATGTTGATCCCTTGCGCGCTGAGTTCAGAGAGAAGCATGCGCTGCATGGCTAATGTGGGGATATCGCTGGCAGGGTTTGATTACTTGCTACAATATGGCTGGGCGCCTGGCCCGCCGTCCGGCGTCTATCTGGGTCTATTTACAAGTTGACATTATTGGCTTCTTCTGGGCGTCTTCTGGGCTCTCTCCGACTCTCTTCGCTTTCTTCTCCGTCGAGTGTGCTCTGTCGAATGCACGAGGGTACATGTGTGTTGTGTGTATTAGGTCGCGGTCGACAGGGTCGAGGCAGACAGAGTCACATGTGGCTCATCGGCCTAGAACACGGTCGACATGAGGGGATGGACCGTGAGCATCTCGGGCGAGACACCTTTGACCGCCGATGATTTTGGTGTGGGGGAGTGTCTCAGTCGGTCGCATGGCTGCACACGGTCAGCGCGCGTGATCACATCCGCGCCTGAGAAGGCTCACAAGAGGGTTGGACAAATCGGAATCAGCAGACGAGACGCTCGACTCGCTGTCCTCCGAGCTGAGTGACGAGATGCTGTCCCTCCTCCTGTCGCGATACCTCGGGCGGGGAGTGGCTCGATATATCGCTGTGGATGACGAGTGTGTCGGGAAGGACGAGAGCTGGTGTTGCGAATCGGCGTCCGTCTCGTCGGCTGGATCTTCCTGGACGCACGGGAGGAGGGACAGTGTGACGGCGAAGATGAGGCTGGCTATGACCAGAGGCATGTTGATGAACGAGCGTTGGATGGTGTTGTCGAGTGCGACTGCTGACCGCTTATAAAGGGCTCGTGAGCAAGAGGGCGAGATACAAAACACCTGAGCGCTTGTACACAGATGACCGACCACCCGGGGAAGGGGAAGGGGGTGATCAGAGATCAGACTGATTCCAATGACGGAGTGGCTGTCGTGCGGCGAAGCTGCCGAGGGCGCTGACCACACAGGACAGAAGGGGGTGACCGAGGGGTAGAGACAGTCGCACGGCGATAATCAATGAATGAATCGATCGGTCGGCAAACCTTGGCAGATGCAAGCTTTGCAGGTAGATAGAGTCCGGGGTGGGTGGCGTAGAAGGAATGAAGGTATGGAAGAAAGAGCGTCCGGCGCTCGCTTTCTCTGTCTCGTATGTACAGAATTCTCTGCACAATCTGTCGGTGCACTGCACTGCACTTCTTAGCGCAGAGCTGTGACCGTTGGATGAGCGCCCGTGAGGAGGTGAAAAGGCATAGGCATATCAGGACCATCAGGATCATCAGGACACAATGGTCGTCAGGATCCGCTCGCCACCGCGCTATCCATCCTGTGCCGCAACCCACAAACTCGGATCCATCTTCTGTTGTCCGTCCTTGCAAGGAGGAATGGGGCGGGACGGCGTGATAAGACGAAAGAACAAGACGGAGTTTGAGGGTCACCTTTCGGGAATGGACTGGACGCTAAAGGCTAGCGCGAAAATCCGTTCTTTGAAACGGCTCTGTATGCGCAGTCAGTCATTTTCAGTCCAACGGGTGGCTTCAGCCACCCCGAGACGACCAGCACTGCGAGTTGGGTTAAAAGCCCAAACGGTCTTGGGACAAGGTCTGCGTGGGTTTGTTCTGCATGGGGCTAGCTAGCTAAGGCTGCCTAGAGGTAGATGAATATGTATGGTACAATCGATCGCTGCCACACCTGCACAGAATCACAAAAAGGCGAGCCACGAACTACCCCAGGTTTCAGGGTGTTGTTGAGAGTCCAGTGTAGCGAGCACGTTGCTTCCGAGCAGTCACACACCCTCGTCTGACACGCACATCGTCCTGACCCATCGCTCGAGGCGTGACAGATTGTCGTACTCGAACACAGCCTCGTCACTCTGTGCATCACGCCCATCGCGTGCGCTGGCTTCCGTCGTGGCGGCACGGTCGAGCAGGCGGATGATGTCGGCGATCTTGGACGCGTTCTGCTGTCAACTCTCGACCCAGAGACAGCTGCGCGCGCGTTCACTCACATCGAGGAAAGACTTGGGCACATCGCAGTTCGAGCCTGCAGAGTTTGGCACGTTGTGACTGTCTCTCACGCACGGCAGGCTCGGCAGTTCAGGGGCTGTTGTCGCCTCTTGTGTCGGCGCTCTGCTCAATCCGTCCGCCAGTTCACCCACTACGCCCCGCAACCTCCCTAGCTCCTCGCGCAAATCGGAGATCTCCTCGCGCACATTCGGCACTCTGACATTGCCCACAGCCATACTGTACGGCCCCAGCGAGAGGCGCCTATCGGGCGGCGTGGGCGGTCCGGCGCTCGAGACACTCGTGACGAGGCTCACATCGCCTTCCTCCTCACCGTCTCCATCATCATCTCCCGGCAAGGGAGCCTCCTGCGTCCCGCCGCTCGGCTGGCGGCTGGATAGCGGGGGCGTGGGCATACCACCGGGGACAGCACTCGTGGCCGTCATCGCGGCTGTGTCTGCGAAAAAGTCGGGGAAGAGCGTGTTGAGCTGCTGGCGAACATACGACATCCATATCTCGTCTTGGTCCTGGTTTGTCGCGTAAGCTTCTTGATAGATATTGACACCGTCGTCTCCGCTCTCGGGGTCGTCTTCGTCGTACAGCTCCAACTCCACATCTCCTTCAAGCGACGCCTGGTAGCCGCGGTCGGTTGCCCAAGGCGCGTCCTCAGCGTGGGCCGAGCCGAGCGCCTCGTCGTATGCGGCCAGGTCGAGCTCGACTACTGATCCGCTGACACTGACGTCGTCTTGCCCATCGGAACTGCGTTGCTGTCCACCGACATTGGCATCAAGGGCCGCAGTAGGCGGAGGCGACGGCAACTCGAGCGCCGGTCCGTGCAATCGTTGAGTTTGGTCACCCGGTAGCTCGTCGCCGCCAGAAAGAGGCATGAGCGCATACTGCATGGTACCGCTCACCACCCTGCCGCCGACATTCAAGACCGACGCGCTCGCCACCCTGCCTTTCGCCTGCGTGCGCCCCGGTGCCGAGCTCGACGTGCGGCGCGGGTCGTCGGGCACTGACGATCCGGAGATGTTGCGCGGCGCAGGGGAGATGGACGGGCGCCATCCTGCTGGTCGGCGAGGGGGCAGGGCGTCCCGATAGCCCAGCCCAATGTGATTGGCGAGACGCGGTTTGTGCGGTGTTTCGGGCAGGGGGATCGAGGCGGGCGTGAGGGGTGGAGAGGGTGGAAGGGGAATATCGAGGGCAACGGCGGGCTCCATGTTTTGTTGGCGTCTGTTTGACGACTGTTGCTGGTATAGGTGATGATGAGGTCGTCGAAAGATCATGCGGTGGAGCGCGTAGGGTTGATGGTGCACGGACGTGGTCCGGGACGCGTTGAGTGATGCGCACAGACACACACATACTGTATACAGAGACGCGTCTTCTTCCCATCAACATGTTGTACATCCGCAACATCATATACAAGGCATGTCGATAGCCATTGACAACACTTCCTCTATATTCACGACAGGCGATAGACAGACACCCTGACCCAGATAAACCTGAAATTTCTACGCCGTCGCTGCGCCCCGCCAAGGCTGATGATTCTTCTGATGGCTGTGCAGCTGCGAATGACCATCGTCGATCTCGTCGCCGTCCATGAAGTCTAGCTCTTCGGCAGTAGCCTTCCGATAGCGATCTGCGCGACCTGCCTGCGCCGAGGCGATATTGTAATTACGTCCAAAGTTGTGCAAAGCGTTCACAATGAGATCAATGTCAGCATCGATCGGTCGAGCGGCTGTATGTCAGCTCGAGACGCTCCAGCAGATACGAGTTGACTCACCGAGCAGATTGTCCTGCGCCACCAGCCGCTTCGATTCCCGGATGAGAATTTTGACAATGAACGACCATGTCATTGCGATAAACACGTCAAAGTCGCCGGTGAGCGAGACGTCCGGTACGACTCGGATTGTGTGGCAGAGGCGTTGAGCGACTCCGACGGCCTGTGTATTCTCCGCGCCAAAGGAGAAGACATCGAATAGGAACATCCACGCGCAGCCGATGACAAAGTGCTACCTCATCAACTGATGCACACTCGGGGTCCAGTCAACTGACCAGACTGATCACATCCTTCCTGACTGGCTGCACAAAGTGCCAGTCCTGTACTTTCCCATCCCAAACAGACCAGTTAGTTCGGCGCTCCGGTGGCATGTCTTCCTCTATCCGCAACAACGCCTGATAGATCTCTTCGTAGGCTTTGGGCGTCCTGATGCGAGCAGTCCGAGCCCAACCGTGATTCCGTTTGGCAGAGCCACCATTGCCAGAGGGGGATGCACCGTTAGCCGGGGGCGAGAAGTTTTGGAAGACCGCTTCGTAATTTTGCCAATCCAGGTACTCGTCAATGCCGCCTGGTGGAGAGACGGATGTGCTTGCATCCCTTGTACGATTTTCCAATCCAGGTTCTGGTTTGAGATACATGAGCTTGGATGCTTTTTCGAGCACGTCCAGAGCACGAAGTCGGATTATATACGATGTGCCATCGGCGTAATGAGGAAGGCGACGCTCTTCCGAGGCGTCGTAGGTGGAACTTATGCTCCAGTCATCGGCGGGAGTGACCAATCCCTGACCGGTGTCAGCCTGTTCAAGAAGCTCTAAGGTAACAGACTCACCAGCTCGTACTCGTGCAGAGGCTTTGGGTACGGGGTTGTAATGACTTCGTCCGCCAATGCGACCGGGTATTGCGACGAGATGGAGGCTGCTCTATCGACAATGAACAATGACCAGCTGACAGTTCAGTGATTTCCGAGTTTAACGAAGAGGCGCGACTCACAAAGCCCAGATGCGCTCCCCGAGCTCAATTGGATCACCTGGCGCCGGTAGTACATATGATCTATGCCGCATGATATTGACGAGATCCCCTCGCTGGTCCTCGGGTATGGGGCTTGGCTTGTGCACGCTCGAGGGAATCTGATGGAGCCCGCAAGACATAGCCAGCCTGTCACGTCAGCCGATCATCTCACTCCCGACCCAAAAGAAGATTCACCGTGCCGCTTGTCCCGTCATCATCCAGCCTTCATGGTACCGCGCTTGAGAGAACTTGTACACCGCCAACATCGTCGACGCCCGCACAGCATCGAACAGACGATCGGCTTGTCGGATTGATTCATCCAGCTTCTCCGTCGCGATCTTGCAGAAATGCGGCTCGAGAGCCCGGATAGAGGGAGACGTCGATATCCTCGACGCCAAAAGATACATCGTGTACAGCATACAAGGGTGAGGACGCTTGGACATAGGCAGAGTGAGTCTGAGATCAGCATGATTCAGTGGAAGTCGCAAACTATCTCACTGTGCAAAGAACCGGGGGATGTGGAACTCTTGTCCGAAGACGCGCATTCCCGAGAAGAAAAGGTCAAGCCTGTCCGTAAGCTACTGTCAGTATCGAACACGGGGCGACTCGCAAATGATCACGGGCCACGCGAGGCAGATCTGCCGCGTCGAACCAACCTCCGACCAGCTCCAGACCAGTTCCTCCTAGGTCGATGTCCGACTTCCACCCAAACCCAGTGCCGTCCCCGGCCACAGGCAGGGGCCGCGGTAGAGGGTCAGGCTCGTCGCCGACAACGCCAAGGACGTTTTGCACCCTGCTCGAATGCTCGAACTGGTCAGGGACGGCGGGAATAATCGCTGGAGACGACTGGTCTGAAGTCGTCCTTGGAGGGAGCAAGCTAGGGCTGCTGTCCGTTGAGAACGGATTGATACTTGGTCTTGTGAGCGGGTCGGTAGAGCCCGAAGGAGGTGTCGGTCCTATGGACCTGTCGGTGTTCATAAAGCTGTCTGAGCTGCTGGCTTGAACGGGAGTTGCAGGTGTCGTCCCGGTCGAGGAGTTCAAGATGGTATCAAAGAGCGCCCTAGTACCAGGGGTGATGCCCTCCATGGCGAACACAGAGTCCATGCCTGGCGGAACGGCAGAGGCCGGTGCTACAGCTGGTGGCGGGGGTGGCGGCGGCGGTAGGTGTACCTGCGGTGCCGGTGCAGGGGGCGGAGCTGCCGAAGTCGACGTGGCAGAGAAGGAGTTGACGAGGCTCATGAAGCCCGGGTCGAGCGTCGCAAAGTCGAACCCCGTGGGTTGCTGAGGCAGTGTGGGCAAGGTTGTCTGGCCACCTCCTATCGTGCCACTTTGACCAGGCCCGGTAGCGCCCATGAAGATGCCACCGCCAAAGGCCGGGAAGAACCCGGTCGTACCTCCATCAGACAAGCCATGCACGACATTCAGGTCGAAATGCGTTTCCTCCTGGAAGTTCATGGACCCGTCCGGCCCGTCCACCTCGCTCGAGCGCCTGGACGAGTCGTGTGGCGGTGCCCCGCCGCGGAGCAGCGTCTCGAGCTCGGCGACCTTGTCTTCGAGCTGGCGGACACGGCTGACAGGCTTGCCATTATCGTAGATGCACTCTCGGCGCAGCTTGCGGCAGTGGTCGCATGGATCGGGCTTGTTCCCAGAACACCGGATGCGCCGTTTCCGGCAATACAGGCAAGCGTCCCCTCGCTGCAGCGGCGTCTTGTGCGACATGCTCGAGGGGCCAGCGACGTGCACGTCGTCTTTGGGCATCGTGGATTGCTGGCGGGCCGAGCCGTACGGGAGTTGCTGGTGAGGCAAGTATTGATACGTGTCGTGCTGGCTGGTCTGTGTGTCGATGCCGAAAGTCGAGATGGAAATCGTGAAATGACGGTGCGGTGTCAGGGTAAGCTCTCGGCGCACGTGGCGCGGATCTCGGGCTTGTTCCAAGCCTGAAAGGAGAGTTACGTAAAACTGCCTTGAATGTCCTCCACTTTTGGGCTGGCTAAATGAGAGAGATTTGGGCGGCGGCGCTCGTTGTTCCGAGCACTTTGCATTTCTGCAGGTGTACGAGCACTCGACGCTGGACTCACCATGCCGCCTCCTCCACAGACCGTCGCGGGAGGCACGACGCTCGACAAGAGTAAGCTGGCTCACTCCATCTCTGGCACAGCTGACAAGACAGTGAAGATGGGCGCTATGATGGGAAGTGAGTCTTCACGAACACATAACTGGGGCGCCGTTGGCGCAGAGGCGATCGTGTAGGTCAGGAAGGGAACAGGCTGACTGGGCAAGGTATGGTGGGCCTCTCCATCGGGGCCATCTTTGGCATCTTCGCCATCCTGCGCGCGGGCCCGGGCCCACGGGGAGTAGTGGCCACCCTATCGCAATACATGTTATCGTCCGCCGCGACGTTCGGCTTCTTCATGTCCATCGGCTCGGTCATCCGCACCGACTCGCCCTACGGCATGCCAGAAGCGCGTTTGGCCGCTATGCGTGCGACGGCCTGGGGCAACATGTACCGCAGTTCGAGGCGGCGTTACGAGGTGGAGATCAAGGAGGAGCCGCGGCGCTGACGAGGCTACGAAGCGCGGGACTCCTAGCCGGAGCGCGAGGGCAGCAGAGCAGAGGGTGGGTGCAGGAGAGAAGAGGAGAGGAGACAGAAGTATCACACAATTCCATCACGACTTGCACATACAGGAGATGTCAAAAGTCCACTCATTCCCACCTGTTTCCATTTCGCAACTGCACCTCGACCTGCCGGCCTTCACCAGCCCCTGCGCCTTTGGGTCACGTTCGAACGCTGTGCTTCTACACAAAGGCGGATATGCGAGACATCACACGGTGTCCGCATCTCCTCGCTGACCATCAGCACCCAAATCAGAACGCTGCGCATAGCATCTCACTTGTTGGCTTTCTTCGCTGTCTGGCATGTACTTTGGCACGAGCCCGACTTGCGAGTCACCCAGGGCGCTGCCCCCTCGTCCATCTCCTGGACGCCTTGTCGAACAGCGACAACTGGTGTTCGATTCCGGTTTGCCGCCTGGCCGGCCGTGACTGGCATCCCGGGGCATGATCGCCTTTCGAGCTTGTTCCCTTTTCGCCCTCAGCTTGTCGTACACCAGCGTGATGAGCCATATGATGGGCATGGCAGTCAGAGTGACAGCAGACAAGACAGAAGGACCTGCGCGAGGCGACCCACGAACGCCCTCGGTGCGCAGTGTTTCGTGTGTTGATGGGACCTGAGATCTCATCCCCGCACAAGTCAGACAGACGTTTGCTTGTCATCATCGCGCATGTGCATGATGCATGATGCAGGTCTCGCCAGACCGCCCGTCCTATCCGGTACAGCTACCGAGGCCGGTGATGTGTAGTGAACATACATGACTAGTGCTTCCCGCCACCATTATCTCCAGCATCCCTTCTCACTCTGCCGCTTGTCCTTTAGGCTCTTTGACCTTTCTGACCTTGGACACTGACGGTCAGCTAGGCGATGATCAAGCACATGAGGTGACTCACTCTCCCTGCTCACCGTCGTCCCTGATGCGTAGCCATCAGGGAAGCAGTCGACGATCCGCTTGTACAGCCTGCTCCTCATGTTATTTTCAGTATATTCCTTGCCCTTCATACGGTCGGTTGGGAGGCCATAATCACTTACCCGTCAGCATATCCAGACAAAAGACGCCGACTTACGTGATGCGTTTGTTGAGATCGACCATGTCCTGCATATTTTCAAGCAGCTGTTCGAGCACAAACCGCATTTCCGGAGTCCAAGAGAACCGCTTGGGAGGTTCTTTTGGTCTTTCACCCGGCTGAGAGGGCTGATCGTCGTCTCCGTTTGGCTGACTTGGATCAATCGGCGGCGTTGCTGTCGAGGCGGGCTCCCCACTCGATCCGTTCGCGTGCTTTTCGTCTTTACATCAGCGCCAAGTCCTTTGGTCGTGCCTCTAGCACCTACCCCACTCTTTTGCGGCCGCTAGCCATGCCGCGCGGCTCTCGTCGTACTTTGTCACCCACTGCTCCTTCTCCTCATCCACCAGATCTTTGAATTGAAAGATTCCCGTATTCTCGCAGTCCAAAAGGAAAAGCCAGTATCCCTCGTGACATAGCTTCGTGACGAGTTTCTGCCGATCAGTTCCCTTGATCGTTGAGCATAGGGCGAGACGAACGGTAAGCGTGAAGGAGTTATAGGGTAAGACGCTGGGCAGTGCGCTGAACAACGTATCGTTGAACATGTCGCAGCGGTATGCGGCTTCCCCGACGGCTTTCAATGGCGCTCTGAGATGTTCGGGGAACTTGGATTTGGTATTCGGATTCCACGGATCTACGGAGTGAGCGACAGGTCGCGCTGACCGCACCGAATCTCACGCTTCATACTCTCTTCCCGTAATGCGCGAAGCTTGTTGCGCACCTCTGTAGGGAAGGTCGGGAAAGGAGGCAGCAGCTTGTCGTCAGACAACAATCAGGCCAAAAGGGACGAGACTTGCTCTGGGATCTCGCGCGGCATTCTTGAACAGCGCACGGTCTATGACCGCTGGCAGCTCCGGCGGGGACGGGGTTGTTGCCCCACCTCTGGCACCTGATAAGCCAGGACGGTCATCATCGTCGTCGATAGCTATCGGCGAGCTCCTTGTGCCATCCTGGGACGATCCTTGGCCATAAAGCCTCTCGTTGGTTGCTTGGGCCAAAGACCGGCGTGGCCCAGATGGCCCGGCAACCGGTTTTGGTGCTTTCCTGACAGCTGTTCTCGACTTGACCTTTACTGGAGACCTGGAATCAGCACCTCCTGTAATACCGTTGCCCAATTGACGTACTCCTCTAAGAGCTCCAGCGGGCCGCTGTGGACGTAGAAACCCTCCTTCTTCGGCCGCCCGAAGTGAGTTGGAGCGTCGACAAGCAGCTCCGAGTCGTCGATGAAGGGATCATCCACGTCGTATTCTTCTGCCTTCTTCACCTTTGCCTATGGTTCAGTGCCATAACGAGTGCTTATATCCTGAGCAACTGACCGGTCTCCTGCGCTTTTTCGGTTTGTTCTGGTCCCCGTACTTTGCCTCGAGCTGCCTGGCTATCTCCTCGGCATCCCTGGCGTCATCGAAGTCGAGACCTGGCACCAACGGTACATCCAGCGGTATGGCCGTGCTGGGTCCACTCCCATCCGGCAACGCTGCTTGAGGCTGAGGTTGTTCCTCGCCCTCCTCGTCCGGTACAGCCCAGACCTCCACCATGCCTCTCTCTCGAGCATCTTCGAGGATATTCCACTCAAGCGTCGAGCCGGGCTCGAGCATGGCCTTTTCCAGACGAATGGTTTTCATGGGCGGCGGAGGCGGGGGAAGATCTTCTTCCTCGCTGGGAGACCGTCGACGAGGACGCTTCTTCTTCGGTACGAGCTCATTCGTGACTTCCCCGGAAGGGCCCGCTGCCCCTGCTCCTTCTGCATCTCCGGCGGCGCCCTCTGAGCCATGTTCGAGCTTGACGGCCACGGGAGCTGACAACTCCGTGCCGTCTGGTCCCCGAGCATCGACGAGCTCGATGTCCTGTTCGTTAGCCGCACAACTGATCTTGTGGAGGAGACCTGCTCACGCTTGCATCGTCGTCCTCGCTGTCCGCCTCGCTGTCTTCGCCATCATCCTCGTCGTCCTCATCCTCTTCGTCGTCCTCTCCCTCACTTCCCGAAACCTCCTCTACGTCTTCCTGGTCATCGACGTCGTCGGAGCCTTCATCATCCTCTCCCTCTGCTCCATCTGCCATATCCACGTCATCTTCGGGTCGAGATTGACTGGGACCCGCATCTGGGAAACCGCGAACGGTCGAGTGGTCGCTGGAGAGCGAAGACGGAGGACCGGTGGGAAGGTCGCCGGGTTGAGTTGGAGAGGATGCCGGATCGGTGAGGGAGGAGGGAGGTCCGGAGGTGGGGAGGGTCATGACGGTCGGCTTGTTGGGAGATCTGACAGTGGCCTTGGAAGGCGAGAGTGACTGGACATCAGTTCATCATGCATGGTAGGTCAGGTGAGCTAAAGACGGACGTGAGGTCGGGACGTGACGCCGGACTGCCTTCCTGCCGGTCTGGCAGGTTGACTCGACCGCTCGTGCACCAGTGTGTCTACCATTGTCGGCGACGAAAGTCGCGCATCCGAGGGGTGCGAGTGGACTGGAGTCGTCCGAGGTGTCGGTCTACGCGTCTTGAGGTCCAAAGAAATGAAAGAGGGTGGATTGATCTTGGCCGACTTTATCACGTGGTCATGAGTCAAGATGAAATCAAGAAGATGCGTCCACAATGCCCCTATAAAGAGTCTAATCGTCGATTCCCTGGGGCCGAGGTGCACCGGAGCGTACGAGTACAGTACAGGCGCCCCCTTTTCTATGCCCGCTCACGCGCGCCCCTCGCCGCTCTGGCGGTATGACGGAGAGGCGTGCCTATGAGCAACATATCGCTATTGCAACGCGCTCAGGCAGTCTCATGTAACATGTTCAGATCCCAGCTGATGCTTGTGATGCTGTCTTCAGAGCAGCTGCATACTTTAGACAATATAGCGTGCATAAAACAACGTCAATCTGCGCCACAGAGACGTCTCCGGGCTAAAGGTGATAGAGCGGGATCAAAATTGGGCCTTGTGATCGCTGGTTGTGCCTGGAATATAGCTGGTCAGAGAGAGGCGTTGCATCTCGAGGCGGTGACTTTGTCTTTTGCTCTCAAGTCTTGTTGCTGTCCGCCAAGTTCGTCGAGCGCTCGAAGTGTAGAAGCAGCAGGAGATCCGCTCTATTCACGAGGAGAAGGAGCACCCCCGCAGCGACGAGTCGCCTTGGCGCAACAACATGCGTCTCGCAGCACCGCAAATAGCACTAGCCGCCCTCGGGCTAGCCACCGCAGTATTTGCAGACGGCGGTTTTGGAGAGGCCTGCTCGTGAGCTAGAGTGTCAGGAGTTTGTATGAGCTCACGATATAGGCAAGCCAACACCCACCTGTCGACAGATACATGGGCTCTGCTCACCGACTGCGACGCAACCACCTACTGCGCAGACAACGGGACATGCGCGTACCGGGGGTGCAGGAAGGACACCTATCCTTATGGATACAATGGGGTCGCTTTCGACCAGCTTCCGCCGCTTTGCCCCACGGGACAGTTGTGAGATGGCCTCTTGCTTCTGCTGCAGGGAAGCTGACCGCCAGCTGCCCGGATGAGATGGACCAGTGTCTTGACCAAGTACCTGTGGGCGGTGTATGCCAGAAGGATCGCGATGGTGGGTTGCGGCTGCTGCAAAGTTGCGATAAATGCTGATGGGAAGACGAGTGCATCCCTCCGTCCAACTACAAAGACTTGAATGGATACTTGAATATCAACGGGACCGTCTGCCTCAACTACACCTGCTAGTGAGGCTCACAGAGGTCGTGGCGAACCTGGTTCTAATCGCAGTTACGCAAACGTGACACTAGGCCAAACTTGCGTCACGGAAAACACTCAGTACACCGGCTACACTGATGGAGGCGGGACATACTCCTACATCATCTCGCGGGACAAGTATATTATCTTTTGTCTGGAAGACGCCCAGCTCACTTGCAGCTGCGCAAATGGCATGTACTGCGATGGCGCTTCTTTGCAATGCATGAAGGACAAAGCATTTGGCGTTGCCTGCTCTGGGAACAAAGAGTCAGTATACCTTCGTCGGTCAGTTGTGAGACTGACCCGCAGGTGTTTGTCGTACAACTGCGGATCCGACGGTAAATGTGGTAAACAGGCCGATGACCCGATTCATCCCGGATCTTACGTCTACGTCTTGGTCGGACTGGGAATCACGTTCTGTGAGCGGCACCACAATATGTCAAATGCTCAATGGCTGATCTTAGTGATTGTTGGCGTCATGCTCAGTCTGTGGTTCACACATCGCAAGTCGAGAAAGGAGAATCAGATCAAGCTCGAGCAATACTACAACGAGCAGATCGCCTTCCGCCAGTCGATCATGTCCATGTCACATGCGAAGAACTCGCTATTATCTTTGCCGCCAAATACAGTACGTCGTTCATCTGAATTAGAGTTGCTGCTGAAGCTGCAGACCTCCGACCAAGCCCGTCGGTCCGTGTTCGCCCCCAACGACGATACCTACGGCTTCGCGTCTGGCCAAGACGCGCGCATACCCAACTTGCGGCGAGATAGTAGTGCAGCGTGGTCCGATGCGGCAGACAGCGAGGTCTTGCTATTCGAAGACGGCAAGAACGGCGGCAGCTCAGGGTCTCGATACCGAGGATGATCTCATGAGCTTTGAGCCCCACAGCACGCCAGACACGACCAGTACGACCATGTCGAGCCGAACGGACAGTTCATCTGACGACCACGACCTATGCATTGATGTTGTTACACGTTGCGATGCGATGCGATGGTATGGATGAGTTGAGCGATGAGCACAGTCTAAATTCTACAATACAGCCAGCATATCTTCCACCTTTATAAACTTCTCCCTCTCCTTCTTGCCGCCTTTCCGCTTGGCCACCTCCCGCTCCGCCGCATCGATCTTGGCCCACGCAGCCAAGTCAACAACCCGGCCGTCCTTCAAGCCTCTCTGCACCGGTTCCGGAATCCCAGACTCCGGCTCACGTAGGTGATCGACATTCGAAGATGGGTCCAGGGATAGGTGGTCCTCCATGACCTTCGCAGCGAGGCCATAGGCGTCATTCATCGTACTGGCTATGACGCCCACGGGGCCGCGTGCCGCCCACCCAGCGACGTATACGCCCGGCACCTGTGACTCAGCACCCCTCAGCTAACATGGCGAGCGCGGCTCACCTGCTGCCCTTCTGCGTCTACCACTCTACCCTCGACGTTGCGTACTCTACCTCTCGAGGCGTCGAAAGGGAGTTCCCACTCGCCCGCGGCATCTAGCAGGGGTTCAGACCGATACCCGACGCTCTCAACCACCATGTCCGTCTCGGTCGTCTGCATCTCCCCTGTGGGCCTGGCCGTCCAGCCTCCTCGTGCGTCCGCCTCCAGTGCGTTGATGGCCCATTCGACTCCGCCTACTGCTCCGTCCTCTCCTACTTTCGGCAAGAACTGCAGAGGCGACTTGAGAAAGTCGAGCTCGAACTCTTTCGCCCTGGCGTCACTGGACTTCTCCATCAAGCCCAACAAGCGAGTCTTCATACGGTCACCAGTAACCATACCCTTCGCAGCGTCCATCAAGACCGGGTCTACACCCCCATAGCTGACATCGGGCAGCTTGAGCATCTCGCGGAACTCCTTGGTCGTGAATGCCACTTGGCCCGGTCCTCTCCTCCCGACCGCCCTCACTCGCCGCACGTTGCTGCGCGCCAGCACCTCCAGGACCTCGCTCGGCATATCTGTGTCTGCCAGCTCCGACAACGGCTTGAGCAGGATGCGCCCGACATCCAGCGCGACATTGCCCTGTCCGACGATGGTGACGTCTTCTACGTTCTCGAGGTCCGGGGAGAGGCGCGAGAATGCCGGGTGGCCGTTATACCAGCTGACAAAGGCCAGTGCTGGCCACACGCGCCGAAGAGGCTCCGAGGAGGAGGACGATCCTAATACGGAGCTGAGAGGATTCGATAGCGAGGCTCCGTACGTCAGGACGAGGGTCGAGTAATACGGCCGGATGGCGGAGAGGGGCAGGTGCAGTGCGTGAGGATACGTGTAAGGTGATAGTGTCGTGCGTGGGGACGGCGTTGATGGTGAGGCGGAGGGCTGAGTACCTAGCGAGACGTTGCCGAAGAACTTGAATCGAGCATCGGCAGCGAGCTCGTCGAATTTGTGCTGGCAATTCTAATCGTCAGTCTGATGTCATACTCCTGTCTCCCATCCTCACCTTGACCTCGGGATGATCTGGTGCGACGCCAAAGCGTACCAGGCCATACGGCGTAGGTAGACGTTCATACATGTGCACCTCCACATCCTTGCCCGCGGGCGTATCAGCCGGTATAGAGGTAAGAATGCGCGAGGCCGTATAGAACCCGGAAGGCCCCGAGCCAATGATGGCAACCTTAAGAGGCCGCGCGCCGACAGCGGCAGCGGCAGCGGACACGCGTCGCCGGCTGGACCCGGCAACACCATGGCGGCGAAGGCATCGAGCGCATTCCGACCCTCGGGAGACAAGCGACAGCATGACGCTGAGCACCGTTGTGGAGAGTGAGATTTTAGTGTCTTTGCAGACGAGCTTTGAGTCGTTTTGTCGGCCGAGGTGCCTGAAACGTCAGAGTGGGGTCAAAGTGGGGAAGTCACTGCCAGAGTCCGTGCCGAATGGACGCGCCTGTCTCTTCTTCCTATATAACACACCTCGGAGTGCAGGAGAAGAGACCTGACAGAGTCCTATGGTGCAAGCATCGACTTCGAGATGACCGCCATTGATATTCGGAACGACTTGGGGGCTTGGGCCCGAGACCTTCTACAGGCACTATCCCTAGTGACGCTTGGCCAAGTATGGCGGGCCATTTACAACCCGCCCACACCGCTCAACCTGTCTATTGCGGCTGTGGTAATCGCCTACAAATTACCTGAGTACTGGAGGAGATGGCAGACCTACCGTCTCAGCCGACGAGTCGTCCCCTTCGAGTGGCCAGCGCCAAAGGTAAGCCCGTCCCATCCAGTAGACGCACGACGAAGACAGAGGAAGCGGGCCCATCTTGGGTCGGGAAGGTCATTGAAGACCCCTCGATTTTCTCACACGAGGCCGATGGGTCTCTTCTGCCGCCTGAGTCGCATCAGGCGGGTCAATCACGGAAACACATCACATGTTTCGACCCGTCCACTGGCGTGAGCTCAATCGATTTGGACCCGCATGAGGAGCTCATGTTCAGTACCACCTGACGACCCTGCCTCTGCTCAGCAAAGAAGAGGTGGCTGCCCAAGTCCAAAAGGCACACGATGCCCAGCCCAGATGGGCTGCGACGAGCTTCGCCCAGCGGCAGATGCTCATGCGGAGTCTGAAAGCATGGGTGCTGCGGGACATGGAAGTCATCTTGGACGTCGCCTGCAGAGATACAGGCAAGACTCGTATGTGACTCCTCTGCCACCACTGACACCGTCACTGAGAGGATAGGCGTCGATGCGACTTTTGGCGAGATCCTCGTCACGCTGTCCAAGCTGGACTGGTGAATATCCCTCCGTTCCCCACGCTGACTAGAAAGCTGACATCAGGTTGATCAAGCACGGCGAGAGGGCTCTTTCGCCCCAGAGCCGCCCGACAAACCTACTCCTGGCACATAAAGTCTCCAAGGTAGGTCGGCCTTCGTGACCTGCTCCCAGCTGAGATGCAGGTCTTTTATCGACCGCTGGGAACGGTGCTCGCGTGTGTCTCCTGGAACTACAGCTTCCACAATCTCATCAGCCCGATCCTTGCCGCATTATTTTCTGGCAACACCATTGTCCTCAAGTGCTCAGAACAAGTCGCGTGGAGCTCAATGTGGTTTGCTGGTGGGATCCGGGCCTGCCTCAGAGCATGTGGTCTGGATGAAGAAGTATTGCAGCTGGTAGTTGCCCTGCCAGAAGTGGCGGAAACTGTCACTCGCAACCCTCTCATCCGACATGTCACTTGTGAGTACACCGTGCGGTTTTGCTTCCACCAGACTTATTCCCAGTCATTGGTAGCGAGCCTGTCGGACGTAAGGTCAGTGAAGCTGGCAGAGATAGCAATCCAGCTGATTGCTCAGGTCGCACGTGCTGCAGCCGAGATCATGGCGCCTACGTGCATTGAGCTCGGCGGGAAAGATCCCGCATTCTTGTTGCCATCTGTCGACCTGGACTTCTTTGCCAGCACCTTGCTTCGGGGCGCTTTGTGAGTCGGCAGTCTCGCGGTCGACTGTCCTGACGTTCAGCCAAGGAGCGGGACAGAACTGCATCGGCTTTGAACGATTCCTCGTCCCGCGCCACTTGCAAGAGAAGCTGATCGAGCTTGTTCTCGAACGCGTCAAAGCTCTGCGGCCAGGGCCCGACGTCGGCGCTCTGATCTCGCGCGCGCCAATACCTCGGCTCGAGCAGATCGTAGCTGCTGCAGGCAAAGCTGGCGCCCGTGTCTTGGCCGGTGGATCGGCATACCAGCACCCGGACTATCCGCAAGCCGCGTACTTCACCCCGACATTGGTGGTGGACGTGACGATGGACATGGAGTTGGCACAGGAGGAAGTGTTTGCGCCGATCATGACTGTCGTTCCGTACGATTCGGTGGACGAGGCGATTCGTTTGCTCAACGAGAGCCGATATGGTCTCGGGGCTGCAGTGTTCGGCAGTGACAGAAATGAGTGCCGCCGGGTTGCCCAAGAGCTGGAATGCGGGATGGTTGCTGTAAACGAGTAGGTGCTCTCACGACCCTGTTATCAAGCTGACGAGCAGTTTCGTCAGCTGCAATAGTCAGGAATGTTTTCGCCAAGCTGATCAGTAGGCCGTGTTCTACCTCAACCAAGGCATGCCATTCGGGGGTGTCAAAAGTTCCGGCCACGGGCGGTTTGGTGAATTTTGCTTTGGTCGTCAGGCTGCTCAGCTGACCTCAAGCTGGAGAAGAGGGTCTACGGGGCCTGTGCTCGACGAAATCCGTCACAGAGGACCGATTCTTCAAGTGGATCCGGACGCCGATACCTCGGCCAGTCGGCGAGTACAGGTCGTGCACACTGGACAGGAGCTGAGCGGACAGATTTCCCTATACCTCGAAGAGAGATATATTCGGGCTTCTTGCAGGGCCTCTTAGGCGTGGTGTATGCCGATAGTATCTTTGGTCGTGTGAAGGGGTTGGCGAAGGTGGTCAAGGCGTCGTTGCAGAAGCCATAACATAGCTCGTAGTGTGAAAATGCCACTTCTCTTTGCCCTCGGTGAGGAAGACAGGCACGTCCAGAATGCCGGAATTGACTTGGCCGGAGGGCAGAATATGGCGTGCTGCTCTTTCGGCTGGCGTCAATTCGTTCTTCATAGCCACATATCAAGATGTCATCTCGAGCAGGCCTCCGGGCAGTGGCGACAGCCCGGTCGAGCGTGACAGCCAGCCATAGGGTACATGCACGACCACGCGTCCTGCCGACCGCACTGGCCAGCTCGCCATCCGCTCCCCTCCTCACCCGACCAGTGTCCTCCCGCCCGCCGCAGAGGCACATGCACGCCTCTGCCTCGTCGTCGAGACAGATCCTGCCAGAGTCCACAGCGGCAGAAGGCATCGATATTCAGTACGTCCCCCCTTCCTTGGAGTCTCTGCCGCCAAGCCGGGGAGCTGACGATAGACCGATGTCGGCGAGCGAGTATGACGAAGTGGCGGACGAGGATCTGGACAGGCTGCATGAGTCCCTCGAGGGGGTGTGTGAGGAGTACGGCCAGGGCGAGTGGGAGGTCGAGTACAGCGTGAGTGTGCCGAGCGCAGCGAGGCACCATCTCTGTATCGCTGTCCCCTCCGTCCGGGCAGATTCGAGCCGAGCGAGGGTTGCGAAGACGAAGGGGCAGGGGACGAGGGCTGACGCCCAGTCGGGCGTGATGAACCTCACGCTCCCGCCCGGCCAATGGGTCATCAACAAGCAGCCGCCCAACCAGCAAATCTGGATCTCATCGCCCGTCTCTGGTCCGGCGCGATTCGGCCGGTCGCCAGAGGGGACGTGGGTGCATTTCCGGCTGAGGGGCGTGACGCTGGGCGCGGTGCTGGACAAGGAGGTGGGGGATGTCTTGCGCTCTGCGGGCAAGGTGGGGGATGAGTGGCCTGGCCTGGGGTTGAGATGAGCGGCGCTCAACGGGGATGTAGCCTGACAGTCGAGGATGGTGAGTGCGGCGGTGATGCGTTGACAGATCCGTTTGCTATGCTGATCCAAGCAGATGCTGTATCTCCTCAAACACAGCCGCCTGCCATGCTAAGAGTATGCGTATGGGTATCGCCATGCTGGGTAGTGCCTTACTGTCTTCTCCTCTCCCTTGATGCGCCAAGTCCCCCTTCTCTCGCCCAAATCCAGAGCTACAAGCACCGCCAAGAAGCAAGAAGCAAGACGCAAGAAGCAAAAGCACAACGCAAGCGCTGTACTCGTAGAGCAAGAATGGCCAAGCACCAAATATCAAGCAGCGAACGCCAAGCAGGCCACCCATCAACGTGCCCAAAACTCCCCTCACATACCCCGCCCGTGTCCCCGCAACGCCGAGCCCGCTGCGAACAACGGATGCGCTGTCGCCATGTGCGAGTTGAACTTGTCTTCGCGAGCCTGCCGTAAGTATCCCGCCTCGCCTCGCCTCCGCTCGTCCGACCTACGTGGCTGTAGTTGCACACGGGACAGTAGTGGTGCCCAACCTTGTGCGGGTCTGCTCATCAGCTGACGAACATGCGCAATGTGAGCTGAGATCACTCACTGTGCTTCGTTTTTGCGTGGCGCTGAATGTCAGCTGAGATCCCATCTATCCTGTGCTTAGCTCACGTCGAGATCGCTCCGTCTCGTGAACCTCATGCTGCAATGAGGACACGGCCAGACCCTTCGCTCGGACAGCGTAGCCTGAAGTTCAGCTGAAGTACTCGGGAGCGTCATGCCAGCTTACGCGGTTGCTCTTCGGAGATGACTTGTTCTCCTTATCGTTCATAGACCCCTTCTTACGCCTGGAAGACTTTGATCTCGGCGATGAGCCGTTACTGACGGTCCCAGTTGGCTGGGTCTGAGTGTACCGAACCGGAGGCGGAGCGGGAGCAGGAATACTGGGCACAGTCGGGATCCGCACGGGTGCTTCTCGCTCGTATGATGGCGATCGTGGTGTCGAGGGCGTGAGGGGAGGCGAGTCGTCTTGGTCATTGCCAAAATCCGGAGGCAGGTGGCTCCAGACGTTGGCTGACGTATTGACAGAGGGAGCGAACATGCCCCGGCGCATCCGGTACTCGTCCTCGGGCGACATTGATTCGTGTTGCGGCACGGGCGCTCCTGGCGCGCCGGGCAGGCACTCGCGCGGGCAGATGACATCGAGGAAGGCGGCAGGCACTGGTCGGCGGGGTCGAGGTGGGATCGCACGGTCTTGTGGCGGGATCCACCCGTTTACCCTTGGCGCCTCGGGCAGCTGATTCATCGTACCGTATCGCGGGAGGTGCTGAGTGAGGAGGGGTAGCGAGGTGCTGGGTCGTACGCCCAGCATGAACTCGGGCGGAGGGGGCTGGAGGGAGAAGTTGAGGGGCGGTGCGAGGTGCTGCTCGAGCCCCGAGGGCAGGCCGACCGGTGCGAGCGTCTGGAATCTCGGCGACATGTTACGCACAGCGAACATGGGCTGACCAGCGGGCAGGCCTTCGGCGCCGCAGGGTGGCACTGCAGATGGGGCCATGTCGTGGGTAGGTGGGGAGATATGAGGCTCGTCCGACTTGCCTTTGCCCTTGCCTCGGCCGCGGCTGGTCGGGCGACTGGGGTCGACGCGCGGGAAGAAGGAGTGGCCGCCAGGGAGAGGGCAGTCCCATTGTGCGAGTGGGAACGACGGAACGGGCTCTTCGTCCAAGAACTGGGACGGTGGTGGCTGGGGCAAGAGGTCCGAGGTGAAGCCGGCGGCAGGGAGGAGCGGGCCGCCCGGCATGTTCAGCACACTGCCTTGCCACTGCAGAGGCTGGGAATCGCCAGTCGTCCCATTGGCGGCAAGGCTGCCCGTGTGGTTGACCGTATTGACGAGACCTTCCGCACCGGCATCAGGAGCCGAGCCGGTACCGCTCATCGCTGCCATCATGGCGACGGCCGAGTCGAGGGCAGAGGACGAAGGCTCGGAGCTCCAACTTGAGCCGACCGCCGACAGGGGCATGTCAGAGTCATCCTCCCCCAGGGAGCCGGCAAAGGATGCGAGTGACAATGAGATTGTCGACGGATGACTTGGGGGGCCGTCTATGGTGGTCCGGAAAGGGAGTACGGGCACAGGGGTGGTCACGCCAGCGAGGTCGTCTGCGGCGGGAGCACAGTCGGGCGCCACTGCGGCGCTGGGCACCGATGCCGTTGCGGGAGCTGTCGTTGCCGCGTTGGCGTATCCTGCCGGGGTGTCCGGGAAGAAAGGCAGGGGTGGAAAGGGGTATGTCTCCCAGCTGCTCGTCGGCTGATGTGTCTGTGCGAGGGGAGAATGGGAGATGTCCCAGGTGTTGGTGTTTGAGCCGATCGAGGCGGTCGTGCACGCTGACGGCGTGTGACTGGTGTCGAACGTCGATGCGAGCGCGATGGATTGGGGAGGCGGGTCGAACGTCGAGATGTACGGCTGGGGCTGGGGTTGAGGCGGTTGTGGCATGGCGAGTAGCGCCGTCTGGGCTGGCTGGGGCGGCTCGACTGCCGTATCCCACCAGCTGCCTACCTGCAGCTGCCTCTGTACTTCGGCTGTAGGTGCGACTGGGACCGTGGCAGAAGCAGATCCCGGGTCGAACATGTCTGTGGGCGGGGCGGGGGCGTCGACCGGGACCTGGAGATCATGATCAGGTTCGTGGCCGTCGGGTGGCTGACATTGGGTGGTGGATGTAGATGGTCCAGAGGTGTGGGAGGGGAGCATGTCTCTTGGCAAGCTGGTGCTCTGAGGACGGGGGTTGTGGGCTTTTTATTTTTTCTCTTCTCTGTACGATTTTGGGGAGACTACGTGTTCGTGAGAGATGACGCAGCGAGCGAGGGCCGCGTGAGAAGCTGACGTCCTGCGAAGCAAAGAGGAGCGAATGCGAAGATAGATGGGTGCCGCAAGGTGGGTGGGTGGGTGGCTGGGTCGGTCGGCGCCGATGGTGATGGTGATCTGAGGTGAGTCTGGACAAGGGCAAAGGACACTGGCGATCTACTCTGTTTGTATGTGGATGTGGGTGGAGCACCAGGGACAACAGACACAAGGTATTATATACGCAAGACTCACCTCTTTTTTATTCCCGAGAAGAAGAGGTCCGTGCTCCGTACAGTCTAGTCTCGGCCCCGGTGTCGCGGGTCGCTTCGGGCGGTTGTCAAGCGGTGACGACCGACCTGCACGACGGATTTCGCGAGAAGAACAAGAAGAAGAGCAGCGAGGTTGTGCGTTGTGCGATCTCTGCCTGCCTGCCTGCCTGCCCTTTTTCTGTGCGTCCGAAAGGACAGCCAACCAACGAGGGAGGAGGAGGGGATCGGCGGGACCCAGTCGAGCAAAGAAGCTAGTTCTTGTCTACACGGCGCACACCCGACCACGGAGAAGCTGTCGGACTCGCCTGCCAGCAGGTTGTACCCTCTGCCCGTGGCATGGTCCAAGGCTCGAGACATACCCAAAGGAAGGCAGGGCAAGCGTAAACGTAAACGCACGACAGGACGAGACCGATCCGCGGCTCGGTGCTCGGTGCGTCCCGGCCGAGCGAGTCAGTGATGAGTGATGGATGATGAGTAGTCACGCATCACCGTGCCTCCCACTCGTCTTTTGCAGGGTCCGCGGGCCAAGGGGAAGGGAGGAGATCATGCGACTAGAGTCAGAGAGAAGCGAAAGGACGGCGGGAGGGGAGTCACCCTCCCTTTGGCGCGCTTGCGCTTGCCTCGTTGTCACCCCTCTCCCCGGCATCCCGGGAGGGATCGGCGGCGTGTCTGATCAAGTCTGATCAAGTCTTGGCCTGCCTCGTTTGTGTGCTCGCTTCCTTTTAGCTCGTCCGCTCGTTCGGACTCGATCTTCGGGCGTCGCACGTCGGCACGAGCGGCGCGGCTAGGCTGGTCTTGTCTGTCGCTCACCAGAGGACAGAGGACGCGGTGTATGTGTGGTGACTGCCGATCGCCTCGTCCAGTCACAGCCACTGGGTTGGACTGGCGTGGACGGCCAGTGGTGTGCCCCCACGACCCGACCCGCCACTTTGGTTTGGTTAGAAGTCAGCTACGTGCCACCCCAACGCCCATCCGTCCCTCCCTTCAGCTCCGGCTGTACGGATGATCAGCTGCCACCCCAAAACTCAGCCAAAGCCCAGTCCCGAATGCCCAGAAGACAAGGACCAGAGCCGCGGGCAGGGGCCAGGCATGTGCAAACGTCAAACCCAACCAGTCGTCAGCTGATGTCGCCGTGAAGCGAGCAACAGGTTGCTGAGAGATCCTTTCGATTTCCCAAACGCAGCACCTCGTTTCAATTACCGAAGTCGTGGACCAGCTGCGATTCGGGACTCTGGGATGCCGCCGGCAGCCCCTGGACGAGCTGTGGAGCCGAGGCGTTTCAAGTAGATGCGTGCGAGACAGCACGCGGCCGGCTCTGTCGTCGCTTCTCCGCTTTCCGTGTACCGAGGCTGATGCTGATGCTGATGCTTCTCGACTGCGCATACCTGCTCGTCGATCGTGCGCGACATCTACGTGTTGATGGCGGCGACGATCGGGTCGTACTGCACCGCCGTGGAGATGATCTGCGCCGTGTCCTATGGACGGTGTATTCCGCCACACTCGCAGCCACACTCGTCAGAACTCAGTGCTCACCCCATTTCCTCCAAAGGCGATAGGCCAAAGGATCCCGAGTCGCGGGTCGCCGGTGTGTCATAAAGTCGCAAGAGATGAGCCCTTTTCCCTATTGCCTCGCAGCACGTCCATGCGTCGGAACAGAAGCGACACTCCGCGATTCAGTTCGAAATATCGCGGTCCTCCGTCTCAGCCGGATGTCGAGGTCAACCAGCGCAGCACTACGAAGCAACGCAATGCAGGTCAGACACGGGTGCGTGATGGAACGTGTGCATGATGCAATCAGGCAGGATCGGGAAGAACGGTCCGTATACTTCACCAACGAGCGCACGCCTACTCGCGTATGCTCGACAGCAGTGGGCGCTGGGACATGTCCCTCTCGCGCCCTGGGCTCGCCGGGGCCATAATCTTCTCCCTGTTGACGCAGGTGTCAAAGTCCGCCTTGTCCATTGGCTTCTCTGTCCTCAGCGCCCAGAAGAACCACTCCTCGATCGGGCGCAGGTTGAGAAGGAGGCGGTTCAGTCGGTAGGCGCAGATGGTCACGAGGAAACCGCCGAACGCGTCGAGGAGGTAGTGGTTTGCCGTTGCCTGGGCGTCAGATTGTGCGCTTGCGATAAGAGAGGAGACTCACCATTATGACGGTGAGGATGAGCGCCGGGTAAAGAGGGGCGAGGAACTTGACGAGGCGGTGGGGCGAGTAGACAAATAGCGATACGCCGCTGTTCGTTAATAACTAGATCTCGAAGACAGACGATCGAGACCTACATGACGAAAGAGTAGCCGAAATGGAGCGAAGGGAAGGCCGCAAGCTGATTCTGGAACTTGTTGGTCGTCCAGACTGCTGGTCAGGCTCAATCGATACTGAAAGGGGATGAGGCGTACTACTCGCGGCCTTGCCGACGTGGAGCGTGTCGATGTAGCCATACTGAGCGGGCAGGAGGCGCGGGGGCATGCACGGCCAAGTGGAGAAGATGATGAATGCCAAGCAGTTGGACAACACCAGTGTACGCCGGGTAGACTGGAACGTCGGCGCTGAGAAATGTCGATAGGCATAGGCCATGAAGAGGATGGTGGCGGGGATGTGCACCATGGCGTAGGTCCTTTGGCATCAGCTTCCAGCGCTACATGGCGAAAGGAATTGGGGGAGCTCACTTGTTGGCAAGGAGCAGCACGAGCTTGTTCTTCATGACGATGTGCTGCAGGGCGAGCTCAACGTCGATATGCAGCCACTTCTCCAGCGCGAGAATCTGCTTCGAGTGCCTCTCGGCTAACTTGGTCGTGCCCTCGCCCATCGTGAGCGCCTGCATCGCCCTGGCGATCTGGTACGTCCAGTACCTGCGAATCAGCACATCCCATCCTCGCTCTGCACGTCTGCAGGTGCTCACGTCAAGAGCCAGTACCAGACCTCCAACAAGAAGGGGAACATGCCGAGAAGCCGCGAGATAAAGTTCATCCTGAACGGGCTGTTGTCCGGCACCTTGACATTCCAGAACAGGAAGCGCATCTCCCTATCGGCTGTCGCTTGGCCTGCAACGGCGGGCGTAGCGGGCGGCGTCATGAGCGAGTGGACGAGCCGGATGTCGGCGGGGGAGCGCCGGTTGAGCAGGCATCCGGCCGTGAGCAGTCCCGCGACCACTGCGATGTGAGCTGACGCGGCTCTCCTCTAGCGTTGATGGCGGTGGAAAATTGTGGGAGGGCGGCGGTGTACTTACGGGCTGGCTCGAGGATGAAGCTGAGCGCTGGGATTTCCTCTGCCTTGGACATTGTAGTGTGGTATCGAAGCGAGCAGGTATCGAGAGGAAGCGATGAAAGATCAGAGGGTAGGTGTTGTGATCAAAGGTGTTGCCGAGGGAAGTGGTCGCGTTGAGGTTGACCGGGGAAGAAGGATTGAGGGGTCAAAGGGAGGCCCGAGCTGTGTAGAGGGACGGCCTTGGCCTTAAAGGGAGGTACGAGGTCGAGTACCTTGTAATGTCGATTAGATCCTCGGTGTTGATGCAAGCCCGTAGGTCAGCGTTGTTGGATGAGACTGCGTCCATGGCTGTACATTGTGATACAGTGACTGTGCTCGTGCTGCAGATTGATGACGGCCGAGCGGGCCAAAATCAGACTTGCGACGCACTGCGGACTATCGGCCTCGGCGTCTGGCTGTCGTGGACGTGGGCCCAGTGGCCTAGTGGGCGACGTGGTCACGCTGCCCAGACAGAGTAAGGGGTCCACGGTCCAAAGATCAAAGGGACACCAGGATCAGACGGGGTAGTATGACCGGGGGCCGAGCGTGGCCAGCATGGCATCGCAGGTTCAGTCGTGTGACCAGAGGCAGATGGCGTAAGCGAGAAATAGAACCGCAGAAACTGCCTAAGGATGAGTATCCAGCGTTTTATCAGCCCGTCCCCGCTTCCCGCAGTCAGCTGCAGTAATACCGCAGGCGGCGGCGTGCCATCGGCACCGGCACAGGCGAGGCGGCATCGGTATTGTCCTGCCATCCTGTTTCTCCCTGTCGATTGTCCATACCCTCATGATAGTGCGATCGTATCTCGGCATTTCTCTCTTGGCGGCCCTTGGAAGATGACGAAGGGGCTTTGCCGTCAAGCATGTTTCACCTGCTCGCCTAGGAATCCCCCTCGATCGCTAGTCAGGTGTCATCCGGCCAACTCTAAACCTGTACGGATCGTCAGAGCAGCTGGAGGTTGTAGGCTGCGGCAGCATCAGGGTCAATTAACACGTGCCGGTTGCCCTAGGACGGGCATAGGGTCAACGCATCCCGGGCCGTACCGCAGTCGATGACCCTCGAAACCGATCTCGCATCGCTGCGCAACACGATCCGACCGTCGGCAACCGGGACTGGGGAGCACGAAGATATAAGCTGGCCCCGACGCGACTGCCTTCCGTATCGCTATCGAGCAATCGTGTTGTATCTTGCATCCACCTCATGTGTCCCAGATCGAAAAAGGTGGATTACGGCTCGGACCCCATGTGGCCGGGTGGATTGTCCGTGCTGCCAAAGGATGCGTCGACGATTCCAGCGACACATCTCGGATTGCGGCCGAGATGACTTCGGCTCATGCCTTTCTCATCGTCGACCTTGACCACCTCGTTCACAATGACAATGCAGACTACACACACAGCATTCACCGCGACTCGTACAGACTCACACCGCATCTCATTCGGGCCAGGCACCAGGAGGCGTGAGCCTAGACCGTGAATAGCCCACCATCGCTCGCTGCTTGGGAAGTGAGTACCGCTCGAACGTGCTATCCTAATCAACGTGTCCTTTCATCTCATCGCTCTCGCTCGCCACCTTTGTCTGCCGCGCTTCACTACTTACTCGATACCGCCCTCACTCCGCTGTCGGCGCGCTTGGCGATCCTTTCGGCGCCGACCCCGACGCGTAGAGAGGATCAGGCTTGCTCTTTTGCTGGGGTCAGAGGTCGCCATTTATAGACTTGGGCCATATGACGCGATAACGTTTCCCGCCTCCGCGTCCCTCGTACAGCGCACATCGTGATCATGGCAGATGCGCACGATGCGACGACCATCCAGCTCGCAGCGAGGCCGGCGTCGTCCGAAGAGCGCAAGGTAACGCACGTCGAGACTGGCTACAGCGGCCAGTCTCGACCGTCACTGCCGATCCAGATGCAGAGCTGCGGGCCCTGGTCGGACGACGCGAAACAACCCTTGCTCGAGAGCCCACCGAACGCAGTGGAGGAATGGAACCTGGGCGAGCTGGAGCCTCCGCGTGATGCGCGCTGGCTGTGTGCTATGGAGAGGGCACGCCTGGCACGGCGCCGTGCCAGAATCAAGCGATGCTGTACCAGCCGCTGGACGTGGATGATAATCGGCGGTGTCCTCCTGGCTTTCGCGGTCGTGTGGACGATGTGCACGGGTCGGCCGTGCCAGCCGATCAGAGGCTCGGCTTTGGCAGGCTGGGATTTCGGTCAGGTGGGTGTCCTCCTTTCTCCCCACTCTCCTTTGTGGCGCAGGGACGTACGTCCTGACTTGATATCCGCCTGCATAGAGTTCTTTGTCGTTGACATCTACAGAACACCACGATGACCGTCGACATGACTTCCCCGTCGTTTGAAAACACAGATAGGAAGCCAGGGCCCATACTCGCGTACAGCCACAACGATGAGATGCAGAAGGTGCCACTTGTGAGAACTCCCCTCAGATCCGTCTCGGGCTCTCCGCTCATCGCAGACGCTCGCTCTCAGCCTCGAGTTCCAAGCTATCGAAGTCGATACCTGGCTTCAGCCGTCTGCCTCGGATCCGTCCGGGTACACTCTACTTGCAGGTCACCAAAAATGGGATCTCGCCAATAATCGGACTCTGCAGAATCTGTATCTCGACCCTCTGATGAGCCGATTGGACTCCAATAACGCTGGGGTAGAGCGAGCAGCGGGTGAAACCTTCGTCGGAGTCTATAAGGACAAACCTAATGCCACGGTGGCGCTAGTGATCGATGTCAAGAACTCACCCGACTTGATGTGGACGTATCTGCTCAAGAGCCTCCAGCCTTTTCTTGACAAAGGATATCTCACGACATATAACACTACGACCGGTACATGGAGCCGAGCCCCGCTCATCATCATCGGTACGGGCGACACTCCGATACCCGCCGTCTACCACCAAGACGTCCGGGTCGTCTTCTACGATGCGCCCCTGCTCGGTCTCAACGAGCCCGTCACCATCGCTAAGAGTCAATGGGGCCCAACGGCCACATTCGAATGGACCGATACAATCGCTCCGCTCGCATCGTCCAAGTTGCCGTGGCCCTACACTCTGGCGGCCGTAATGCCGCGATGCAACGTCGTGGGGGATCGCATGAGCGAGGCGACGGACGAGGCGCGCAGAAGGGGGATCAAGAGTCGCTGGTGGGGCGTGGCGAGACAGCCACCGACCCTCCGGCGGGTCATGTGGGGTCTTCAGGCTCGCAGCGGGGTCGACTGGATGAACGCGGACGATCTGGTAGAGGTGACGGTGTGGCTGGAAATCTGGAACCGCCGACATGGGCGCCAGTAGGCGACCCCCTTTGTAACGTGCAGGAATCTCGCATTTGCGCATTTGTCAGATAAGGCATATCCCCTGTTGTCTTGATTTGAACATTGTCTGGGGTAGAGTATGATCTCGAGCCGCTAGTGATGCATACAGTACAAAATGACCGGAAACGCCTCGCCCTTCCACATGCACCTCTAAAGAACCCCTACTCTTGCACAATCAGCTCTTCGACCTTCCAATCTTCAAACGAGTTGTCTGTCGTCAGCTTATGCCCTTCGCCTCTCAGTCTCGAGTCGTCGTAGACCCACCAGGGAGGTAGCGCCGAATGACGAGCGGGATCTTCTTCTGGGCCAGCTCCTTGAGCGCAATCTCCAGCGGGTCCGTCTCCCCCTCTACGGGCACCAGCACAGGTGCGTTCATGCTGATTTGCAGTGCGCGGGTCCCCAGTACGCGCGCGCGCTCGTATTTTGTCATGTAGGGCGTTGTGACTCGTATCTCGTTTGGCTTGGCCGCTTTGCCTGTACGTTGTTTGAGCTCGCCGTCGGGTGCGTTGGATTCCTGCGCTCAGTCGTTGCCCATATTCCCCGCGGTGGCCTCCTGCGCTTGATTCGCTCTGCACCATTTCTGAGGGCAGGCGATCGGTGTCGTCCCTCCTCCTGATCTGGCTCGAATCTGAACGTGAACTCACCACGATCATCGTCTCGTCCACGCCTTCTCCCTCTTCGCCCTCGGCCTGCTCCCCATCGACCATATCCTCATAGCTGCCGAATCAGTATGTAATCATGCTTCTCAAGGTGCGAGACACACTTCTGCTCATCTAGGTAGTCCTCGTATTGCACGTCATCGCCGCCGCCGCCGCCGACGTCCATCTGCTCGTCGTCGGACATGGCTGAAAGTTGTGTGTGGGCGGCGTATGGTCCGTCTCCTCGATAGCGACTCGAGCGGCTCGAGGTTTGATTTGGTGTAGGGTACTGCCGGCCTTTCTAATGCTTCGGGCGAGCGAATTGACGGTGCAAAGAAGGTGATCAGGTGTCAAGTAGAAGTTGTACATTATGCAGCGTCGCCGGACCAAAGTCGCCAGTTCAAAGTTGTACCGGCGATCGCCGCACTCGCCACCGGCGATACGACACCGCGGACACCGACGACCACTTCAGATCAACCGTCTCACACCATATAAAGCACCATCACCTCTCTCCCTTCTTCCCTTCCCTCATCACTCGCTCTCGCGTTCTCAAACTCATGATCGACGTCGTGAATCAAGGCTGAGTCCCGACTCACAGCCATGCAGCTGGGACGGTTCGAGGTGTCCACTCTGCGCCCGCCACCGATCCTCTCGATCACTTTCAGCTTGGACGGACGCTTGTTCACCATTGCCACCGAGGGCGGGTACGAAATCTGGCGGACATACCCCCTCGGACTGCTGAGGCGTCGCTGTGAGTCTAGATCCATTCCAGGCGTTATCGCAGCAGCTCATCGCAAGCTCTACCTGGGACACTCGGCCTGGTCGTCCCCTTGTCGAACAGTCCGTTGCTCGTCCTGCAGGGCGGCGGCGCTGCGCCGCTGTATCCTCCGAACAAGGCTGTGATATATCATGACGGTCTCGGTACAGCTGTGGCCGAGCTGGAATTCGGGTCAGCTGCTGGAGTCCCGGATGAGACCGTGTAGCTGATGGTCAGGGAGACGATTCGCAATATTGCCGTACGACACGCGACCATCTGCGTCGCGCTCTCACATCGCGTCGTGGCGTTCGAGTATGGCGTAGGGTCCTCAGATAATGGCGCACCCTCTGCAAAAGGCAAGGAGAAGGCGAAAACGCCTCCGGGCCTGTGGATACGAAAGATTGGTGAATGGGAAACAGCGGAGAACAAAGCAGGTGAGTTGGCCGGTACAATTATGTGCCAATTGGCTGACGATAGGTCTAATGGCCATTGCCACGGCTCCAGGATCTACGCTGGTCTTACTTCCTGGACGTCAAGCTGGTCATGTACAGCTCATCACCCTTTCCCCATGTGCGGCATCATCGTCATCTTCATCGCCCCCAGCGAGTTCGAAAAGCACCTTTCGGTCGCCCATCATTCTCGCTCACACCCATGCACTCTCGACTCTGGCGTGTACCGCTACTGGGTCGCATATCCTCACCATGTCCGAAAGAGGTACTTTGCTGAGAGTCTGGGAGACCTCACGTGGCCGGCTCGAAAGGGAATTGAGGAGGGGCGTCGATCCTGCGGAGATTTGGGGAGCGAGATTCGAGGATGGCATCTTTCCACTAGACACCTCTCAGGACGGCGTAGATGCGCGTGAGGGACGCTTGAGGAAAGGCGGCAAGGTTGTGGCTTGGTCGGATAAGGGTACTGTGCATGTCTGGAGTGCGGAATCAGACTCGGACTCTGCTAAGAAGTCGTGAGTAAATGCCAACTCTGCTTGACGCTTGGCTTAATCTCAGGTCCACTCCCACTGGACAGAGTCTCGTCAACCTCCTTGCGAAGAATCTTCCCCTCCCGGTTTACTTCTCCTCGGCGCCCTCTACCGCTCAGTATCATTTACCCCGCAAAAATCCTCACGCCTTCACCTCGGCTGTCAGTGCGGCTGCCACCGCCGCGCGAGTGCCCAGTATGAAGATGAACGAGGATGCACTCAAAGCGCAAGAAGGGGAAATCGCCGAGAGATTCGTCGTGGGCTGGATTGAAGTCGAGGTTGAAGTGGACATTGCGCCGCCGCCACCCACGCCCATCCTGCGCACACCCACGCTACCAACAGGCCGTCAAGAACTGAAGATGGGCATGGGAACTCGGTCGGAAAGACGATCGTTTGGCAGTGATCAGACTGTATCTACGAGCACGCCTCGCATGGCCACGCCGACACTAGGGGGCGCTTCTACACCGACGATACCCGGTCTCAACGCCAAACGACGTGACAAAGAGCGGAGATCGTCCTCGGATAGCTCGAAGAAGGGACCAGTGGAGGTCAAGAAGGAGATCCGCAAAGAGAAGCAGCTCGTCGCCATCACGCATTCTGGCGACTGGTACCGCTTGCGCATCCCCGACAATGCCGTCTCGCCTACTGCGGCAGATGGGGACGATTCTAGCTCCTCCAAGAAGAGCAACACCAAGTGCGAGCTGGTAGAATATCGTCGACTCGGAGTAGGAGGAGGGGGTTGGTAGTTATGAACCGAACGACACGCTGGCCTCAGCCATGTCCTGTATTGTTGGAATCTTTCATTTAGCACGATCATTGCTTGTAAGCTTCGGCATAAGAACTGTTGTTATAGCTCGTAATCATTTCATCTTTGCATTTTCAGCGTAGCTCTTACGGGGCGAATTTCTGCGGGTGTCCCTGGAACGAAAACGGTAAATGGGGGAATTAAATAAGAAAATTCCGGCCATTCTGATTTCATCAGCACAATCCTAATATGCATTGTGTCCTTGCCAAATTGCCTTTCATCAGAGAATAAAGATCTATGCATGAGGCTGATGCATGGAATGATCTCTGTAGCAGAACCAATCGCCTACATAGCTACTGCCATACCCTGCCCTATCATTGCACCAAAATGGTTACAATAGCGCAAGTCTGACAAGACTGCAATAGGCTTGCCAGGTGGCAGCTGTGACATAGCCCCTGTGACCAGCTTGGCATGCCTATGATCATCTGATCAGCCTAGCATGCCCAACAAGCACTTGCGCATCTCTTGATGAAGTGCTTTAGCTTGCAACTAATCAATGTTCTACAGTACATCCGGCTTTGCCGGATGCTTGACCCGTAAGGGCTGCGATGGCTGCGCCGCTAGGCGCAAGGGGGGGTCTTGGGGGGGTGTCCCACCCCCCCATGTCTAACGGAACCAAAGAACAAGGAATTGCATTAGGTTTTCCAAATTGCCTGAGAACCAATAACTTGAATACCTGATTAGAAATTCAGAGCTAAAAAAGAATTGAAATAACGAGCTACGCCCTATCGCGCACTTTCCTGCACGATCTACCTAGTCTCTTTCGTACCAGTGAATGAAAGATTTTCACTCGAGATACTCCTTGAGCGACCCCGTCATGCCCTCAATCTTGGCGAGCACGCCGCGCGCCAGTCGCTCGACGTCTCCGTTCTCGTCCTCCAGCAGCTCGGCCAAAAACTCCGACACTGTCTCCGGCACAAACGCGACCATCTCCTCCATCTGCACCTGCCAGACCGCGCCGAGGCACACCAGCGCGCCCATGCGCACGCGCACATCGTCGTCGCGAGTCTTCATGCACAATGCGGTGTTGAGCGCCTTGAGCACGTTCTCCGATGTGGTCGATTTGGCAAGTGCCGCCAGCGTGGAGGCCAGGGGAGAGTCGGCCTGTGCCAGGGTGGAGGCGATGGCCGGTGTGGGCGTGGACAGCTGTGCCACCAAGGGCGGTACGAGTCCCAGCAGGATCTTGTCGGTGTAGTATGCGCCGGCGTCGACCTCGAAGCTCTTGCCCAGGACACTGAGCGCGTGCTGCCACAGATGCACGTCGGTCCTCTCGCCGGCCGCGAAGGCGGGGAGGAGCTCGCTGAGGTACGGCATGAGGGTGGCCATGTACGGCGAGAGGATCTCTCTGAATCGGTGTAGGAGGCCGTGCATGACTTGCAGCAAGACCACCTGGCGCTCGACCAGGCGCGTCTGCTCGCGACTCTTGCCTCGCGCCGAGGTCGACGGGGCTTCTGCGAGGTCGACGACGGCCCAGTCGTATAGTCTGACGAAGAGCGGCTTGAAGCTCTTCTCGTCGAGCTTGGTGACGAGCTCGAGGAAGGATGAGATGGCCGACTGCTCGATCCGATCCGCGGTCCCTTCCGGGATGGCCTGGTCGCGCAGACGGTGCCGCAGGTCGAACACGTCCAAGAAGAAGGCGAAGATGGGCTTGAGCATCGATGGGATGACGGACCGCTCGGCGTGCTTCAAAGTAAGGCGGAGCAAGTCGAAGAACCCCTCCATAGCGCTTGAGTTCGAGCGCGGCAGCTCTTTCCACAAGTCCATGAGGACCGGGAAGAGCGTCTTGGTCGGGATCTTCTTGGCGATAGTGGTCAGAAGAGTCGTTGCTGCGGCCTCATCTTGCGAGCGATGTGAGACCGAGGTCGAAAGGAGCAGGATGAGCTGCTTGCTGCTGACAAAGTCGGGGATGGTCTCGATAACAGCCCCCAGCAAGCTGAACACCTCTTTCTTGAGCTCAACTGATCCCTCAGCCGTACCGAGTATCTGGAGAGAGGCGTCGATGATTGACTGGATATAGGGAATCATGCGGGATTTGAGGTGACGGCTGACGTGTCAGCGCCTCATCTCGAAGCGGCCAGGATGCAACACTCACATAAGCCGTTGCAAAAGGTCGAGCAGAGACAGCAACGACGATTGCTTGCGTGCTGATCGAGCAACCTCGACAACCGAAGGTACGGCCTGGGCCAATGCCGCGTCCTCCTGTCCCGTTGCAGACGAGGCGAAAGCCCGCAGAGTGGCCACAGCGGCTGCGCTGCAAGTGGACGAGCCGATAAGGTGTGCGCTTCGCTCAATCATCTCGACGGTGGAAGCGGAGCTGTTCGACCGGATCTCTGCCTTGACCAGTGGAAGCCGTTCGACCAGGATCTCCAAAGCCAGTCGCCGTGTCTGCCCATGAGCACACGCTGTGCCCGCACTGTAGAAGCTTACCTGATCGACTTCGCCAGAGAGCATCTCCACCACGACCTCGAAGAAGTTGGCCGCTGCGAGGAGCTGCATCGCAGAGTTGAGAGCCCGACGTGAGGGTTTCTCCAGACCTAGACCCGAGTCCGCAAAGATCTTGGATGATAGCTTGGCGCAGATCTCGATGAGTTTCGTGACAGTCTCCTGTACAGGCTCTTGCGGGTAGGATTTGCCGCCCAACTGCTTACAGATCCCGGCAACCAGCGCAAGGAGCGGGGAGACGTGACGGAGTGGCTGCTCCATGCTCTCGTCCTCGTCAACGAGCTGCGACAGAAAGGCGGTCTTCTCGGACGTCGCGGTATCCTCAAGCAAGCGTGCCACCTCTTGAACGATTTCAGAAAGGGCAGAAGCTCTTGTCGCCCCGCTTGATGCGAGAGCCAAGCTCAGAGGCAGCTCGAGAGCTTGGGAAGAGCTCGTCTTGCCTCGACTGCCCCGCTCGACGAGCAGCATCAATACAGGGGGCAAGAAGTCCTCCGGCCCAAGAGATTTGACCAAGTGAACGAAGAAGGGCACGGTCCTGTGCCTTGGCAAGCGGCCCGCCATGTCCGTGAAGATCCCCAGGAAGCTAGCAGACTCGTTGTACAGCTGCAGGGGAGTGGTGGCTTTCTCCCGGAGCGACTTAGTGATGACAGGGACGATCGAGGCGACTGTCTTCTCGACCACCCCAAAGGTGTATGCGTCGTCCCGTTGGAAGTCCGAGGCGCCCATGAACGTGAAGATCGGCATGGCGTTGTGCAGCACAGTGTCAGGCATCAGGCGAGCCAGCTCAGATGCGACCAGCAAAGCCCGTTCAGAAGTGCGCGGGTTGGTGGCGGCGCGAATGACCTTGATGATGACCTCGATCCCTACGTGAGCTTTCCGCAGGTCATCGGCGTTAGCGATTTTTGACAGCTGTGAGACGATTGCGGCGAGCAATTCCTGTTCGAGATAGTCGATCCCCTCCTTGATGGTCTGCTTTTTCGCCAATGAATTCGAAAGTGTGCTCATGAGTGTCGCAACGAGCTGCGCGTTGGGGGAGATGGTTGGCCAGTCACGGGAATCGACAAGGAGAGTGAGCTCTTGCACAGCAGCGTCAACCTGAGCTGCGACACTGTCCGGCTCAGTATTGCTGATGAAATCTTCCTGTTGGACTAACCTCTCGTCGCCTTTGGCCTTCTTGCGCGCGGTGTGTACCTCCAACCGGTCCCCAAGTTGCGACAAAGCGCCCGCCAATTCCTCTGGGCCAAGTTTCAGCGTGGCCAACATTTCGTGAGGCAGTTTGTAGTCGTTCTGCCCATCAGCTGGGTCCCCAAAACAGTGGCCACTGACCAATGTCAATGACGAGGAGATCAAAGTCATGAGATATGTGAGTTTACGCGGGGGAGGGAAAATCTCGAAGACACCCCCAGATACCTGTTGCAAGACAAGGGCTCGGAGTTTGTCTGCAAGGTCAGCACTGCATTTTGTTGATGCTCGCCATGCTCACCATTCGATTTCATCTTGACGGCTGCTAGAAGGAATTCCCAACCTTCACCGTCCGAATCAACATGAGCCGCCAAGGGTGAAGGTACAATGAAGCCAGTAAGGAGCTCCAGGTATGTTGTTCGCTCCTTGTCTCCGAGATGGGACAGCCAGTGAGCTTCTTCGCTTTCCGGTTTCAAGAGCTCCCGAAGCAGGGGCAGACAGCCACGGAACACGGCGGAGTCGTGCAAAGAAGCGAGACTCCGCAGAATGTCCATGCGTGCTGTTAGATTCTGCCAAGCCAAAGCGTGCGACAAGAGCCACGAAACGACGGCGCGGCGATGTCGACTTTCCCGTCAGCTCACCAATGCGACATTGATTTTGACGTACGTGACTTCTTTCTTGCTTTTGGAATCTTGCGAAGATAGCTTGGATGCGTATAAAGACTTGAGGCGGTTGCGGTCAAGGACCAGCTCATTCGAGACCTCGGACAGCATTGTAACATACTGTTTGAGATCCAAGGGCTTGAGAAGCTGGACGTGTGCCGATCGTGCGCCATACACAGATTCCAACGCATAGATGCTCTCTCCCGGCTGTTTAGGAAACTTCGATAGCAGGGCCACTGCTTCCTGTCGTACTTGCTTATCGGCGTCTTGCAAAGCAAGCAGCAAGGCGACGATGATGGTCTGGAAGTCCATGTCCAAGTCGGCCGAAGCTTGCACGAAAGCAGCCGCGTGTCGCAGTGCTGCTTGCTTGACCACTGCCGATTTAGACTCTATCCAGACATTCGCTAGGAAAAGTAGCGAGTCATCGGCAAGAGAGGTGAAAAGATGTGATAGAAATTGCTTCGCCAGCCTCTTTGGGAATGAAGTATTGTTGATCCAATCGTACAGCAACGCGGCATACGTCGAAAACAAGTTCTCCCCGGTCAGAGGCGAAGGATCCAGGGCAATTTCGGTTGTCGGTCGAACCACCAACGCTGTTGCTTCAAAGAGGGTCCATGTGATTGCCTGAGCTGTAGCTGGACCTTCTTGAGCAGGTGCAGGTGTGGTGATCGGCAGCTCGTTTTCTGCTCGATGCGACCCTGAAGGCAGCTTGATGGTTCGTAGTACCTGGACAGCCAGGAGGAGGCGCTTCTCTCCCTTCAAACCCTGAAGAACACCTGCAAGGACGAGCTGTGACAACAATCGGGACGGAAGATCCGCGGAGTTGAGCTGGTCGAGGAGAAAGCTGGACTGAGCTTCGGTGGGGCCAAGAAGGATGAGTGACGAGGCCAACGCCTCGATGATGACTTTGTTGACAGCAGCTGGGCTGTTCGGCGGTAGCAGCCCACTCTTGCGCAATGAGCTTGATATTTGCGCCAATAGACCAGGCTTTAGAGATGAGCTGCTCGATAGGACTGTCAACTCCTCTATTGTCAAAGCATCCCCGCCGTCTGGCCCAGTGCGAAGCAAAAGAGGAAAGATGAGATTGTTGAAGACGACCGATTCGTGATCTGATCCGGTTTGCGCAGGTAGCAATGTTCCGAACAAGAAGTTGATGTGCTTGAGACGTGCTGCAGATTTTCGGGAGAACGAGGCGTGAATAGCGGAGATGTACTGCTCGACCGTGATCAGTTTGGCCAATTCTGCTCCTCGTCCATACACCGCATCGACCACGGAATCGTCCGAATCACCCAGTCGAGCGAGAAGCGCTTCCACCATATCGGTAGCCGATGCGGCAGGCTCCTTGGAGGATGACGCCGAATGACCCAGCAACTCGTAGGTTTCTTTGATTGCTTGTATCCGGGATGACACATCGGCGCTGAAAATCTCGACCAACGGCGTAGACTTGAGCGAGTCGCCCAGAAGCGCGGTATCCGCCAAGCCCGAAGCCGAGAGATCTCTCATCGTTCTATCCACAATTTTCGGATGGCGCTCGGCAAGAATTTCGACGAGATCCTTAGCCTGTTGCCGATCTGCTTCAGACCGAGACCCAGCCAAAAGGATGTTCTTGGCCAGCCTAGCAACCATTAGGGGTGGAAGGTCAGGGTACTGAGCTAACACAAGGATGTGACGCGCGTTGCCTCGCAAGCTGTACGAGTCAGCTCCACGTTCGTCAAACTGGCAGACTCACTGTTCGACCATGGCGTCAATTACGACAAGGATGGCCTGATGGAAGCCATACTTTGACCGGGCAGCGACCAAGATCTCCCCAAGGCGGTCGATTTTGGACAGCTTTCGGCCAGCAGCCTGCCCCAATCCTTCTTCCCATCCAGCACGCTCGTTCAACAGTACCAATAAGGTCAGGACTCGGTGGGAAGGGTTTGCGCCCGAGGCAGCAACCAGGACGGCCTCTAGCACGGCTTTGAATGGCTCGTCCGCGAGACGAACAGATCGACTGAGCAATAGTAGGGGCGGATATACAGCAGCCTGAAAGTCAGTGAGCGTTCGAGCACAATGGACTCACGTTAACATCCTCGCCACCAGCATGGCTTGAGAGAATCCCGACAAAAGCTTCGACCAGGGTCTTCACGGCACCATCCGACAAGGGCTGATTGGTAGAACGCAGATTTTCCAGCATTTCGACCAGTGTCGCCGACCAGAAGCCGAGTAGAGCCCGGTGTACAGTCTTCTCGAGTAGTGCAGCCTGTACCATGCCAGCGACATCTCGCAGCAAACGGAGTGACTTGTCGCGAGAGGGGGAAATCGCAGTCGCAATATAGGCTCTCTTGACCGGTTGAGCGTTCTTGACGAGGGGAGCGAATGGAGCGTAGTACACCGAAGTCTGTGGGATGGACAGGATGGCAAGCATTCGCGCGAAATTGGGTGAATCATGGTATGGCAGAAAGACCTGGAGAACGGTCACCGCGTTCATCTCGTGCACCCTGCTCGTCAGCCGTGCACCAGGGTCAACAAACGACCTACCTGAAACGGCGAACAAGCCACTCCAGACATTTACCCCCAGCCATGATCCCGATCCATCGGCCCAGCCGGCGCAAGCACTTGTCGAGGATTGTGTCCAGTTGACGATTTTCCTCGGCATTGAGCATCATTCGGTCGGTCCGCTTCGCGCCTTCGCTGAAGAGAGGCTCTTCGAACTCGTCCATGGCTGGGTCCAGAGATAAAAGTTCTTCATATCCCGATTGCGCCAGCGAATAGATAGCATCCAGGTCATGACTCGCCGCTGTCTTGGGAGGGAAGAGGTAGGATTTCGACACGGGAGCACCATGCCGACTGGTAAGTCGCGCGGCGTCGAGCGACGCGATTTGCTGCAGTTGATTGGCTAGAGAGGACATCCTGGGGTCCTTGGAGCGACCTGAGGTCACGACGGGCCAGGAAAGTCCAGTCGCTGCCTCGAAAGGCAAGGATTTGACGAAGAATGCAAGCGGTGGTCAACCGGGTTCATCAACTTTTGCTCGCCGAGCGGCGTTCGCCGTCCGTGCCTGACGACGATGACGGGGGGTTTGGCGACGAGCTCAGTCTTGGTCGGTGAGAGTACCAGCGCGCACGCAACATGGTGACCAGAGTGTCCCCCTCTTCGTCGCCGTCGCCTTCGCCTGAGAGAGTGAAAGATGAGGAAGATCCCGGATTTGTTGGACTCCTGGTCAAATCCATCTGGGAGGTATGTCGCCTATAGAAGAGAGGTAGAGAGCTTGACATCTAGCCGGGCGCCAATGCAGCTGTGGTCATGGGTGAGTCCGATCTCGTGCAGACCCCAGGAGCAATCAGCTTATCTCAGCGATGAACATATGCTTCCTATTACTGATCATCACATTATTCGGTCTCGCCGCGCTCACGGGGTTCAATCTGCACGTCCTCCTGTTGCTAGGCGTTACCTGCGTTCTTTGGGGTGCGATGATGTGGTCGGTCATTCGCTCTGAAAGATTGAACGACACTGACAAGCAGGTTCGTCATGGAGCTCACTAAGGTCACCAGTAGACCCGACAACATGCCGCCGCCCGACCCATTGAGCGATACTATCGCCGGACAAAGTGGAAGCACGGCATCAGCAGATAGCAAGAAAGAAAGATGATGCTGTGTACCATGCGTTGAAGTATACAATGCCTAGTATTCATTGCGGGTCGCCCTCCACCACGCTTGACCAACTACCCCAAGCTTCGTCGCCCGCTTTCCGGATTTCCACGTTCTCGCATGCTGGACCACCGAAGAAACCAGTGCCTCGCCATTGTCGCAACTGCTGCACAGGGAATGGACCTGAAAGTCAGCAAGAGCGAAAGGAGAAGCAGAACTCGCACCGAAAATCTCGCGCTCGACTGGCCGCTGGCCCTCCGGCAGGCTGCGCATATAAGCAAGGGAGAAGCGATATTGGAATTGGCGATCGTCTGTTGGCGGAGGCTGTGTGGGTGCACCATTCGCCGATCCGTTTATAGCCTCAGCAGGCAGCATGCGCTGGATACTCTCTCGAGAGAGTGAATACACGTCAACCTGTCCCAGGGCGGGCAGGCCAGACAAGCCGGAGATGATGTTGGAGAAGTTGGTGAACGGATTCGAGGTGTGCGTCGGATCTCTGCGTCCTTGAGCTGTGTCGCTGTTGCCGGGTCAGAAAGACGCACTTGGCTTCCTGGTCCGCTGCCATCATGGCTTTCCTCTCCTTCTGCTTCTCTGCCCACGTCTTCTTCTTCTGCTGTCCCACATCCTCTTTCTTCTTCTTGATTTCTACTTCTTTGCCCAAACGTTGTAATGCTTCCAAGACCGTTTCTCCTCTCTCCATCAACGCGACAGCATCTCGCATGAAGCTCTCTTCTCGTTTCCTTCTCTGATCCGGATCTTCGTCTACTCCCATCTCCTTGTCTTCTTTTTCTCTCTCTTGCCGTTCGCGCTCTTCGTGCGCCTTCCTCGCTTTCAAGATTTCCTCCTTGTCGAGCGCCATCAACCAAGCGTCGTGCTTTTCGTTCGGATCCTTTGTGTTCTCGACATAGCTCTCCCCATCGGCAGTGAACTTGCCCTCATCCATCTCGTTCTTCATGTTGAACGGCGTGATTTCGAAACCCATATCCCCGTCGAGCTCTTCTTTCCGTTTCTGCACTCTGCCCTCCTCATCGTCCTCCTCGTACTCGTCCCCTCTAGAGCCGAACTCTTGCCCTTCGACATCTTTGAGATCCATGAATTCCTTTTCTTTGCTCTTGCCTTTCCCCTTGTCTTCCTCGACCACGTCCTGGGCGAACATGTCCATATCTTCGTCGTCTCCACCGCCCTTGCCGGCCCGGCGGGAGGGCACAACGCTCTCTTCGTCATTGGAGGAGTCGGACTCATAGCCCTCTTGATCTTTGAGTTGTCGACGGGCCCGCGTGCGCTCTCGTGCTGCGCCTTGTGGGATGTCTGCCTCTAGCAGCGACTCGTCTGCCTCTAGGGGTGTGGAGGACTCGGCAGCGGGTGACGGTGATGCAAATCGAGTCCGCTTCTGCTGGGTCGATGGGCCCGGTCCAGCCCGTTTGGCGGAGGACATCTCGGGCGGGAGGTCGAGGTATGCTGTTGAATATAGTGAGAGTATGAGTCAGAGGAAGCAGACCGGCGGACCTGACGGCGAAACGTGGCCCCGGGTGGCGGAAACCTGAAACTCGTGGTGACGATCCCTCGAGTATAGGAGCAGCGATATGCATGGAGGTGCTTGAACTTTGAAGATCTCACGTAGCAGTGCAGATCTAAAGTGCAGCATATCACTTTCTCAAACGGCCCACAAGTCCAAACTGAGCGCATCGTCATCTCTGACGCTGCTCGACTGGAACACCAAAGTCTTTTTGTTCAGTCCAATCTTCAGCGTAGCTCTTACGGGGCGAATTTCTGCGGGTGTCCCTGGAACGAAAACGGTAAATGGGGGAATTAAATAAGAAAATTCCGGCCATTCTGATTTCATCAGCACAATCCTAATATGCATTGTGTCCTTGCCAAATTGCCTTTCATCAGAGAATAAAGATCTATGCATGAGGCTGATGCATGGAATGATCTCTGTAGCAGAACCAATCGCCTACATAGCTACTGCCATACCCTGCCCTATCATTGCACCAAAATGGTTACAATAGCGCAAGTCTGACAAGACTGCAATAGGCTTGCCAGGTGGCAGCTGTGACATAGCCCCTGTGACCAGCTTGGCATGCCTATGATCATCTGATCAGCCTAGCATGCCCAACAAGCACTTGCGCATCTCTTGATGAAGTGCTTTAGCTTGCAACTAATCAATGTTCTACAGTACATCCGGCTTTGCCGGATGCTTGACCCGTAAGGGCTGCGATGGCTGCGCCGCTAGGCGCAAGGGGGGGTCTTGGGGGGGTGTCCCACCCCCCCATGTCTAACGGAACCAAAGAACAAGGAATTGCATTAGGTTTTCCAAATTGCCTGAGAACCAATAACTTGAATACCTGATTAGAAATTCAGAGCTAAAAAAGAATTGAAATAACGAGCTACGCCCTATCGCGCACTTTCCTGCACGATCTACCTAGTTTGTTTCGTCTTTACGCCTTCCCTGACATTGCTTGGTTTACTTTTGATAGACACTCCGCTGTCAACGTAGGACAGCGGGGAAACCCCCTCATGTTGCCTTTGATACGTGCTGGACGCCTTCACTTGAAAACAAACTCTTTGTCGCCCACATTACGAGCAAGAACAGTGTCTACCTCCACCTCTCGAGCTCTGTCCAGTTACAGACAGTATCGAGCATCAGCTAGCCAGCCGACAGCGTCAGAGCCACGCGGACCAGCGACATCGCGTCTCCTTTCCACAAGGTCTACTCAGGATCATCCACGCTCCTCACACTTCGCCTCGAAACGCACGCTCGCCAGCCTCGTTGACGCTTCGTAAGTACAGCAATCTCCTGCAACCCAAGTCCCAAGCCTTCTTCCTCTTCGCCACAGCCACAAACGCCATACAGAGATTTGCAGAGGATGCTGTCTGAGCTCTCTCAGATGCTGGCTGCCTTTATCTTCATTCCGCTGATCTCGCGTTTCCTGTACAGCTCGACCTCCAGACCGCCACCTGTTGTCCTTCCTCCCGTCCCCATGACCGACTCACCCTTTCCACCATGCCCTCCTATACCCAAAGCTGCGGGTCCGGTGGATCTCATCCTGCCTCCTACCGACGATCGCCCGCACAAATACTTCACCTTGCCGAACGGGATGGAGGTGATCGTGGTGTCAGATCCAAAGGCAGACAAAGCGGCAGCAAGCATGGATGTGGGAGTGGGACACTTGTCAGATCCAGACGATCTGCCAGGATGCGCGCATTTTTGGTAAGAATATGCTCGCATCTGAAGTACATCGCCTGACCCTCAGTGAACATCTGCTCTTCATGGGAACAAAGACGGTGAGCCATCCCTCAGTCAGACACATGTTCAGAGCTTAGATCAGCACCCCGCCGAGAACGAGTATTCCAGCTACCTGTCGAAGAACAATGGCGGCTCTAACGCCTGGACAGCCATGACCTCGACCAACTACTACTTTGATGTAGCACCAGAAGCTTTAGAAGGAGCTCTTGAGCGATTCTCCGGATTCTTCATCGAGCCTCTGTTCAACGACTCTTGCACCGAGCGCGAGATCAAGGCCGTCGACTCCGAGCACAAGAAGAACATCCAAAACGACATGTGGCGGTTCTTCCAGCTGGAGAAGTCGATTTCGCGACCTGGCCACCCCTACGGCAAGTTCGGAACAGGCGACTATAAGTCCTTGTGGGACATTCCCAAAGCCGCAGGCAGGGATCCGCGGCAACAACTGATCTCCTGGTGGGAGAAGGAGTACTGCGCGAGACGAATGAAGCTGGCCATTGTTGGCAAGCACGATACCGATACGCTCGAGAAGTGGGTCCGAGAGAAGTTCGAGAAGGTGCCCGTACGAACAGAAGGGCTACCTGCTGTGGGAACTAACGGTGTCCGAATCGTCTTTGAGGACACTCCTTATGGTCCCGAGCAGCAGGGTGTAGGTCTGCTTGTCTGGAGATGCTCCGACTGACAATCAGCTCGTCACCTTTGCAAAGCCTGTCCGAGAGGACCGTGGCCTCGAGATCACCTTTCCCTTCCCCGATCTTGACCACATGTACCAGTCGAAGGTGGGAATGTACCTTTGTTGCCCATGAGCCGAGACTGACCCTGCAGCCAGGCAATTTCTTGAGCCACTTCCTCGGTCATGAGGGCCGCGGATCGATCCTCTCGTATTTGAAGAAACAGGGATGGGTCAATACGCTCCGGGCAGGGATGTCTCACGGTGCCGCTGGATTCGACTTCTTCAGAGTCACCGTTGACCTTACACCTGAGGGTCTCGGTACGTGGCCCAGGCGGGAGGAACTACGACTAACATCGTAGAACACTGGTCGGATGTGGCAATGAGCGTATTCCAGTATATCTCACTTCTTCGCTCTCAACCGCCTTCCAAGTTGGCATTCGACGAGATCAAAGCCATTGCCGACATCTCTTTCAAATTCGCTGAACGGGGCTCGACAAGCCGGTATTGCACTGGGCTGTCAGGCTGGATGCAAACTCCGGTACCCCGGGAGAAGATCATCAGTTCCAACTGGTTGGTGGAAGACTACCGTGAAGACGAGCTCCGGGCTGCGCTCTCTTTGCTTGACCCGAGGAAAGTCTTGCTCGGAGTGACGTGCCGAGACCTGCCGAAGAACGTTGAAGGGACTTTTGACAAGAAGGAGCCGATCTACGGCACGGAGTACAAACAGCAGAGGCTGCCAGAGGAATTCATCCAGAAAGTGAGTATCCGACATCGTACAAGTCGTGAAAAGGCTGACATCAGGCAATGAGCGGTGTACGGATAGACAGTCTACATTTGCCTGGGCCCAACTTGTTCATTCCGGAGAAGCTGGACGTCACGAAAGCCGACGTTGAACATGTAAGTTTTGAGCAATCTTAATGATGCTTCAGCTGATTGTCAGCCTGCCCTTCGCCCAGCGCTCCTTCGCGACTCTGCAGTATCTCGCCTATGGCATAAGCAAGACGACCGATTCTGGCTTCCGAAAACACAGTGTGACATATCCTTGCATTCTCCCCTTCTCGACGTCACCCCACGCAATCACGTCTTGTCCAAACTTTTCGCCGATCTCTATAACGACCATATCACCGAGGATGTATACGACGCATCTCTTGCAGAGTTGAGCTTCACGATGTGGCACAGTGGCGATTCGATCAGCATCTTCAGCGGCGGTTTCAGCGACAAACTGGCAGTGTTGACGGAGACCATGTTGCAGAAGATGGTTGAATTCAAAGTCGATCCGGAACGCTTCGACAAGATCACCGACACTATCAGAATGAACTGGAAGAACTTCAACCTGAGCGAGCCGTACATGATGAGCCACTGGTGGAGCACATATGCTGGAAGCGTGCCGATGTGGTCGCATGCTGAACGTCTAGCTGAGCTTGACTGTGAGTGGGCAAGTGGAGTGCTCGATTACAGGGTTGACGACCTAGACATCAAGCCGGCCGATGTCGAGCAATTCGCTAGGGATGTCCTCGCGCGCTTGCACATCGAGACGCTCATTCACGGCAACACAGACATCAAGGGCGCGCAGGAGATTCAGGATATGATCGAGAGAGTCCTGCACCCGCGCCCGCTCTCAGAGGCCGAGAAGGCCGCACGGCGGTCATTGTTGCTCCCCGAGTGTGAGTAGTGCTTGCACGACACAGCGATAGACCGTTGATCCCCAGCATCCGAGCATGTCCTGTCAGTCCCGGTGCCGAATGAAGCCGAAGTCAACTCCGCAGTGTGCTACGCTGTTCATGTCGGCGATCCTGCCGACCAGAAACTTCGCGCGACTCTTGAGCTTCTCGAGCAGGTTTTGAGGGAGCCCGCATTCGATCAGCTCCGCACGAAAGAGCAACTAGGCTACATCGTGTTCACGTCGAGCGTCGACGGACCGGGAGTCATGGGATACCGGGTCATCATCCAATCCGAGCGAGACCCGGTCTATGTCGAGACGCGCATCGAGGCGTTCTTCGATTGGGTCAAGGACTACCTGGAAAAGATGAGCGCGGAAGACTTTGAGGAGCACAAGCGAAGCTTGATCGCGAAGAAGGAAGAAAAGCCGAAGAATCTCGCGCAGGAGAGCAAGCGCTTCTGGGCCCGCATCTCCGATCGGTACTATGAGTTTGGCAAGCGTGCGTTCGCCTGATCACGAGAGAATCAGAAGTGGCTGACGAGTGCAGGCGAGACCGACGTGGCCAACTTGCGCAACTCGACCAAGGCAGATCTCATCGACCTGTTTGCTACGTACATCCACGCTTCGTCGCCCGTGCGACGCAAGCTGTCGACGCACCTTAAATCGCAGTACAAGGGCGTCAAGTTCGACCAGGCGGCTCTGGCACCGCTGATCGCCGCGTTCACGAAGCACGCTATCACGGTGGATCAGTCGGCACTGCAGGGCGTGTTGGCGTCCAAGCCGTCGCTTGACACCATCAAGGCGTTCGCCACTGCCGCCGTGGAGAAGACCGTCGACCTGGCGGCTGAAGCCAAGGTCGAGCTGGAGAGCATGATCGCCGAGCTCAAGGGCTCGTCGAGTGAAGAAGACGCCAATGTCAAATTGCGAGATGGCAACGTGTGGATCGACAATCTGCAGCAGTTCAAAGACGGCCTGATCCCGTCCAAAGCGCCCTTGCCGATCGAGCCGCTCAAGCTGGCCGCCAAGCTGTAGAATCACGATACAGAGTCTTTGACTCCTTGTACATTGCATACCATGCATCACCACTATGCCAATGCTGGGAGATGGGCCAACGATCTGCGGGATCACCTGTAGAACTAGCTGTCAGCTGAGACATCGACCAGGAAGTGGCGGGCATACGTGGTCGGCCTGGAGGTTGGCGGCGATCTCTGCTTCTGCGCGGTCGCCATTGCTGAGGAGCTTCTCCTTGTTGTACAACAGCTCCTCGCGCGTCTCGGTCGAGTACTCGGCGTTTTGGGCTGGTCATCAGAGACAGGAACATGTGGAAGACAGCCACGGAAGGGGTGACGCACTCTCCACGATGGCGTCCACGGGGCAGGCCTCCTGGCAGAATCCACAGTAGATGCACTTGGTCATGTCGATATCGTACCGCGTCGTCCGCCTCGATCCGTCCTCGCGCGCCTCGGACTCGATAGTGATGGCCTGGGCGGGACAGATGGCCTCGCACAATTTACACGCTGATCTGAGCCGCGCTCGTCTGCGAAAACATCAGCAACTCACCGATACATCGCTCTTCGCCGTTGGGGTACCGGCGAAGCGCGTGCTCGCCGCGGAAGCGAGGGGACAGGGGGCCCTTCTCGAACGGGTACATGATCGTATAGGGCGGGCGAAAAAACTGCTCGAGCACAATCCACATTCCTGCCAGGGTCAGCCATCCCCCCTTCTGCTGCGTCCTCAATGCTCGGAGGGACTGACCTCGCACGATCTCGGTGAAAAAGAACAGCTGGCTCGCCTTGTCCAGCGCGCTCGGGCCTTTGCTGTAGTCCGGCCACTGTGTCGCCGGTGCAGCCGCAGGGGAGGTCTCGCCCGGATGGCGTGACCCGGCGTCGGCCGCCGTCTTGGTCGACGTGTCGATCGGGTGCGGGGATCTGGACGGCTGCGACTGGACCGTCTGCGGGCCAGTCTGGGGCGTGGCGAGCAGACGTCGGGCGGAGGTGGACAGGTGGCGCTGGAGGGGGAGCGGGAGGGGGAGTGGGGAGGGAGAGGATCGCAGGAGGGCGCTACGGGGCAGTGACCGCCCTATGGGCAGTATGGAGCGGGACATGAAGAGCGGCTCCTCTCCTTTACGAGAACAGGAGCGTCGAGATCGGTGTATAGAGCAGCGTTGACGATCTCACTTCCTTGCTGACGGCTAGAATGCAGAGGAGAGAGGGAGGGGCGGGCGGAATTAACACGGCGTCAGCCGAGTGTGGCGATTCCACCCGCCGACGAATCATCATCGAGCTTTTCCACCAAGTGGCAGGCCAATGACCGTTAATCCATCTCACTGATTCCACTAAAGAATACCAAGTCGAGTACTGGTCGTACGTAAAGAGTTGCATGGCGTGGGCGTCATGGGTCGTGGGTCTCATGAGAGATGTCATTATAGAAGTTATGTCAAGAGGGAAGCGGGTCTCGCCCTTGCCCTAGCTAGGACACGATGCTATGTGATGTGTTGGCTATGTTACAATATGCACAAGGCCTCTCAGGCTCTCGGGGCACCTGCGAGCCTGCCCAGCCCCTCACTTGCACCGCGCACACCGCCGAGCACCACTCTTCCACCCTGTCTCACAGCTGTGCGTCCGAAAGACAACAGGTCGAAGGCGCGAGGCGTGGGTGTGAATCTTGCCAGACTCTGAGTGAGCGGCGATAGTGGCGGCGAGTTCGGTCCATGCATGAGCTGTGCTACGCGGGAGGAGATTGGCTTTGGGGTGGTGTTGACGGCCTCCATAGAGTCGACAGAGGCCAAGTCGAATTCGGGAGAGCCAGGAATCGGGGTCATCGCATCGGCGGAACCAGAGCGGCGCTTCAGCACCACCGGCAACAACGTAAGACCTGTGAGGAACACAAGCTTGGCAATGAGGACCGGATCTCGAAGAAGTGATGTGAGCGATTCGCCTTGAGCCTCGGAAGTCAAGCCGGCAGCAGAGGCTTGAAGAGCCGATTGAGGAATCGTGAGACGAGACAGTATGTTGCCGACAGACGCGGTGACGTACGACCAGCTGGCAGATCCAGCCGCAGTCGTAAGCCAGAACGTCTTCCAATCGACACCGACTACGCCGCAGGCGACGTTCATCCCGGACCAAGGCACAAAGCCCATTGCGCGCATGATGAGAAGTCGTCGCCAGATCGTCGGTTTCGTCTCCGCCCCAATGGGCTGAGCAGATGCTGGGCCGACCTGGATCGGGGTGACAGTGGTGGTGTCAAACGTCGACGCGCTCGGAGGAGATGGCACTGCTTCTGGCGCGAGAGCAGCGCGGACAAGGGCGAGAGGTTTGGGGAAGAGGACGGCGATGAGCGGAGCAAGGGGTCGAGACAGCATGTAAGAGCCAAGAGAGCCGGACGCCGTGATGATGGTGAGCAGAACCAAGGCCGCCATGGGTTCGAGGACCGAGCCGACCAGAATGTTGAGGATCACGGCACCCGGAACAGACCAGGCATGCTTCCAGCAACCCACAAAGGTGAGCACGCCGACGGTGTGCCAGTAGCCCGAGTCGCTGGACGACATGTAGGCTCGGATCTCGGCTGACAAAAGCTGCAGGTCGGTGGTTGAGGATGGTAAGCGCTTGAGCTGGGTGCTGGACGATCAGCTAGGCCTGATGGATGTAAAATGACACCGACATTGGCATACCCTGGATCATCCAAAGCGCAACTGCTCCCGTAATGAAGAACATCCCCACCAGAATGCCGACTGTCCATCCAAGCTCCTTGAGTACCTCGCTGGTCTTGCCACTCCGCCTGCTCGAGGAGAACAGCGTCAATCCGACTTTGCTCAGCCAACCTCCTTCGGTAGTCTCATCCGCGGCAGCACCAGGCCACCGCTTCTTTCGCCTCTTGCTATCTCCACGTGACAGGCTGGTTGCCGACAGCGCAGGCGTCGGTAGGCCAGCAGGGAAGGCCATGCCATCGTTGAACCCATTGCTCAGTTCACTACGCTCGTCTGGAGGCGTTGGGGGGAGAGAAAAGTAGCCGCTGTCGTGGTCCTCCCCGTCTCTCGATGCCCATAGTCCCCAATACTTGCCGCCACGTCGCAGAGAGTCCTCGGACGTCCGGTTGGTGGACATGGCAGTGTCCTCTTCTGAGCCGTCCAAGCCCTTCTCAGAATCCGTCTCCGAGTCTCTGCGGCGCGGTATGACGCGGTGCTGAGGCGGTCGGAAGAAACTCAATATGCGTCTCAGCGACGACTCGCTGACGTCGTACATCGATGTCAAGACGCCAGCAGATCCCGGGGCGGGCATCGGCTGGTTGTCCTCGTTCTCCGGGCTGGCAGGCGTGACGTATATGTCGGCCCATGGAGGCGCTGACTGAGGGATGCCAAGCGGTGGGAGGTGCTGGGGACGGATCGTCACTGTGGGTGCGGCGGGCTGAGCCGATGGTGGCGTGGCGATGCTGGTCGAGGTGGCCCTGGCTCTTGTCTCGCTCGCTTTGCTGACAGAAACAGGCGGATCTGGTAGAAGGGTGGATGGATCGTCTTCATCTGCCAGCTGCTGGACGGCAAGGTGTGGAGTGGACGTGCGGCGCTTTAGCCCGCTGCGCGATTTGGCGTTGACCGGCGAAGACAGTTTGAGCGGGAAGAGCGGCGAGTCCATCACATCCTGGTGGTAGCTCTTTGTCCTCTTTGCTGCGCTGGCCAAAGGGGGCCTTGAGCTCGAAACGGATTTCGAAGCCTTTCGCCCCAGCGGCCGTTCGGTCGACGGCGGCGGGTTGAGCCTGGATGGACCCGCCACCGGCTCTTCGTCGAACGACCTGCTGAGGTAGTCGCCGAGCGACGATGTGGGCCGGGGCAGGGGCAGGGCGACCTGCTCCCCCTCGAGCGAGTTTTCCCGGGACATGACGACCGGCAGCGGGTTGACAAACGACACTGTCGATGTCCGTGATCTCAGTCGAGGCTTGTGAGCGACCGACGACGGCGTTGGAGAAGGGACGGTGGACGACCTGACGGGGCTGGGGTTGTACCGGTACGGGGACGAGCTACGAGTTGAACGAGGGCAGGCGCGGGCGCATGACGGTGGGGTGTGATGGAGAAGGAGAAGAAGGGAGGTGGGAAGGGGGTCGGGTGTCGAGCGTTGAGCGTCCAAGGACGAGGTCGGTGACCGATGGAGCGGGTGATGGGGGTGTGGGGTGCGGACACGAGAGGCGGTGTCGGTGTCGGCGGATGATGATGTAGTTGATATGGGATGCACGCGAGCGATGAACGACGAGTAGTGGGGTGGGGAGAAAAGACGAGCGCGAGGTCAAAGGGAGGGCACGAGCATCAGCACCAGGACCAGCAGGAAGGCACCTCGTCGGCAAGGGGTCAAGCGGTTGATTGAGGGGTAGATGCACTCACACCTCGAGCCCCGCTGCTCTGCTTGACGACGACGTGTCCATGCTTACTCTCTCTGTTCTCTCCAAGAACGAAAAGGTCGGAAGAACAAGGGATGAGGTCAGGCGTATGACCGAAGGCGAGCGAGGGAACCAAGAGGGAAGGGAATTCGTAGTCTGCCCGGCCGATGAATGAGCAACCTCTCGGCCTCGGCGACGGGCTGCGCCTGCGCCCGTGGGTAATTTTCGGGCAGAGCGCGGGGGTGAGGTGACTGCTGCGATCTCTGTCCAAAATATCTCTGAGGACACCTGCAGACCTGAGAGGGAGACAGCGAGCAAAGTTGCGAGACGGCGATCGTTGCCACCGCCGCTGCTGTCCCCAGAGCTGGGCTGGCCGGGCTGGCTGGCTCGCTTGACTGTCCAACGGTCCACGAGGTCCTCCGACGGAAACTAATTACCTCATCCGGTAAGATGGCCCGTGGGTCTCCCTTTTTCCGGCCGCCGGCTTTGGCTGAGGCTGGTGACTCATCGCAGCCAAGTCAAGGATGTGCGTCACGGGACCTGCTTCGAGCTTAGATACGAGTAGATGCATCGATCATGCCCTCGCCATGCCCTAGCCAGGCTCCTCGGCGACCTCTGGATGCGGGGTGGAGACCAGTCGACACTGACACCCACACCCCGTCGGACAGACCGTAGCCACCAGCCCGTGTCCGAGATTCAGCGAGATGCCCGACATGCCACCTGAGCCATCCGTCGTGCCCGTCACCCCAGATACCCGTGACACCTGCGTAAGATCGACAAACCCCGACGAAGAGGCGTGGGTAGATACGCTGTTGGCTCCTCCCAGACCATTTTGGTGTGGCGTCTGCGCGTGGGATTGCGGCGGGGTCGACTTGCCCATACGCGAGACTTTATTTGGGCCCGGTGTGGGAGCAGGAGATCGATCCCTTCGGGATGGAGGACCCGAGTGCTCTTGTTCCAGCTCGGCTTGGACTGCCATTTAGCTAATGATCGTGCAGGTCGAACGGGACCAACGGTAATACTGTCGCATGCACCCTTGGTGTCCATAATGATGACACTTGCGACATCCCAGCTTCAGCCCGAGAATACGCTCATGGCTGTCAAGTTAGCTTGGGATCCTTGCAGCATGCGAGACTCGCCAGATGATGCACTGTCTCGCGGCCAGCTTGCAACGCTTGCACCACCAAAAGATCTTTCCCTTGACTCCAATATCCTCGAGCGAACCTGTCGGCCTTTGACACCGCTCGCAGAAGAAGATATGAGTGACGCCCTCTTCCCGCGCAGTCGTCAACAAGCTCTCGATACCCGAATAACGACGGATGTATGCAGCTGCAATGGTCAAGCGTCTGCGTTCGAGCATTTCTAACATCTCAGTTCTGGCCCCTTATTCGGATGGAGCGACATACCGATATACGCGTGCGCGAGTCGTTCCGTCTTTTTGGCGGGAAAGTCTGCCACGCACGATCCGACGATGAATATCGCTGTAGCGAGCTGCACCTCTCCCTACATGGTCAGCTCAGAATCCGGCAGTGACGGCTACTCACGTCATCCACATATGTGTCCCACCATTCCAAAAGAGCATGGCATCTCTTTTCGCGATATCGATCCCACATCTCCCCTTCATGGGCGGCGTTCTTGCTCCTTGAACCTGGGAGCATGATCTTGAGATCCTTGATCTTTTCCAGTGAAACCTTGGCGGATGCAGCTACCATGTCCAGCGAGGGCCGCTTTGACTCGGAAGTGTTTTGCGAGCTTTGCAGGCTTGAACGCTGGTTGCTGTTATAGCGCTGGCCACCAGTATGAAGAGGTGAATCCGGCCGTGTGGGGCCGAACGGCGGCGATGCGCGGGAATCGCTCTGTCTGGACGGTACTTCCGGTAAAATGCCATAAGGGTCCGGATAGTCGTTGAGGATCCGAGCAATGGACTGGCCTCGGGCGTCATCAATAGCTTTCGAAGTTGTATCTTCGTCCGAGGAGTCAGAGTCGTAGTCGGCCTGACGACTGCTGCGATTCACAGCTTGTGCCAATAGCGACCGTGGCACACGTCCAGACGGATCACGATTGGGTGGCGATGTGACCGCACTCGGCGGGGGAGCAGAGACGCGTGGCTTGTCCTTTGAAGCCCTGGGACTGGCGCCAGGCGTACCAGGGGGAGCAAAGGTCATGAAGCTCGACCGGGCGACCGGCGGAGGGCCTGAGGTCGACCCACTGTCCGACTCAGATCCCGAATCTTCCTCGATGACCGTGACTGCGCCCCCGTCGCGGTCATCGATACGCTGAAGGACAATTGGCGCTACTGGCACTGCTCGTGGCGTAGCGGGCAGCGTTGTACTTGTGACATTCGGCAGCGTTGGAGACGGGCCCCTGGGTGATGCGTTTGGAGGCGTGGGTACATGTGTACCCTGAGTGATGGCTTGCGAAAATATCTCCTCGTTGAAGCCCTGTCCGTCGGCAGATGGGGAGAACTCCTCAATGAGCACCTTGAGGAAGGACCATAGCCGAGCATCGTCTTCGCGGCCGCAAATTTGCGCCACTTCGCGATTCCATTGGCACAACACCTCGGGCGCCATGCCCTCCAGCTTGTATTGCTGGGCCATGTAGTCGAATGCAGCGCGATCCTCTTCAAACGCCGACATGATACCGGCCGCCTGTAAGGGCTCGTATGCAGGATCCGAGATAGCCTTGGTCTTCCTGCCAATCTTGTCCCAGTGACTTATGTATTCGGGCTTGATATCGTCGAATGGTACTTCGCCCTGCTTGAATTGGTCCAAGGCATATGCAAACTCGCCCTGTGCGTTCCAAGCCATGACCTGCCGAGGTATCTGATCGAGGGGCACAGTGTTATGACGCAGATCGCATTGAGCGAACCCACCAGCTTGAAAGCAAGCAACGATGGTTTGGTCGTCTGCCCAGACAGCGTCCACTCCGGTGCCATCTTGTGAGGGCACTGCGTACTTGGCGACGTAGTGTCGCCGTACATCCCAAATCTCCAGATGCCCATCCTCGTCGGCTGCATAGGCTTCAATGCCTGGAGACACGCCGTGATCAATCGTTCCGGACGTCGCGAAAGGCTGATTGAGAGGGACAAGCACGAGCTCAGTCTGGTGCTTTGGCCGCCAAGCCACTCTTCGAAGCGGATGCGCCGCATGTAGAACGTGCACCGGGACTGGAGGTCGATCCCACGTTGAGCCCATGTCCCAAATTTGCACCGTGCGATCAGCTCCTGCACTAGCCATCCATCCTTTTGGCGCTTCCTCGTCGCCACGCTTCCATTTGAGGTCTAGAACAGGCTTGCTCCCATGAGCTGCCAGCGCCCTGCCGCTGAAACGATGCAAGGATCGAAGATCGTATCGGTGGATGCCACCGTTCTCCAAACCGACCGCAAATTGATTCGGGTCGTCTGGAGACAGAGCGAGAGACGTGATGGGTACGCTGTGTTTGAACGACTTGCGGTAGCTGGGATCGCGATCACGCAGATCCTGCTCGTCAGCTTCGATCGCATCACTATATCAAACTATTCACCCAGATCTTGACGAGACCCTCGGCTCCGCCTGTCAAGAGCATGTGTGAGTGCGAACTCTGCCGGCAAAATCTAATGCAGTTCATCGGTCTGGGATGTCCGCCACTGATCTCCTTGTCTGTAGAAGTCAGAAAGAGTGCCGGCGGCGGGTTTGAACCTCACCCATCTTGCCCTTGACGGTGTCTAGGAGGTACAGATTGCCGCCGGGGGAAGAAGTGACAATTTTGTGTTCGAATGCTGGATGATCAGCGCAAGAGTCAGGCTATAGTCATGCCGCCTACCCCCGACACCCCAATCTATATCTGTCACGCCTTTGCCAACGGACCACGAGCTGCGCCAGAAGTTGACAGTCTCAAAGACCGTGGCCCCTCCTTGTCCTCTGACGAGCTGTGTGCCGCTCTTCGAGTCGTTGTATGGGTTGAGATGAGGCGTGTAGTCACCAGCGCCACCCCTGCTGTCCTCGTCAATCTTGAGCACGCGCAGATCTACACGAAAATCAGTAGGCTATCTCGTATTCCATGATAGAACAAGCTTACACTGACTGCCCCCTATGGCGTACTGTCCCTCGGGACCCTGCGCCATGGCCGTCAGACGTCCGGCGCCACTGGGACTTGCGCCCCATACCCGCCTGACTCCGCTGTGGCTGAGCAAATTCACGCGCAGACTCGCGTCTTTTCTGCGCTCGCGGCTGCCCTCCTCATCGGCGCGGAGAGTCGGCGCCGGGCTGTTGGTCCGCGTCACATCCCAGTCTGTGCCGTGTCGCTGTAGCCCCGGCCGCCGAGGCTTCCCTCGAGAGAAGAACGAGGCGTAGCGCTCGTCGGCGGGGTCGCGCACCGAGCGCGGGTCGTCGTAGATGTCCACGGCGGCGTGGACATCGCGTTCTCGCGCGAGGCGGTCCGGGTTCGACGACGGATGTGTGGAGTAGTCGTAAGGCGAGTCGACGACACGCGCAGCGGGCTCGCGCAGGTGGACAGAGGATGTGGAGGCGTCGGCCGACGGTATGGCGCTGCTCGTCAGCTCCAGTCTGAGTGTGACCGGAAGGGCCGGAGGCGAAGAGAAGGAAGGACGCACGCCGCCAACGCCGTCGTGAACCTGTTCATGGCCCCGCCTCTTGTGTCTCGCCGCTGCTGCTACCTGTTCATGATGCTTCGCTGGCTGTCCTCGGCGTTCCCGAGGCCGAAAGGGTGATACTCTGCTGTTTAATTGACGATGGGACAAGAGGTTTAGGACGGGGTGGGGGGCTCCGGATTGATGGCCACGAGGACGGAAGTAATTCACCCCTTCCACCATTCCCGGCAAAGAAGTGGACAACGAGCTCGAGCCGATTGATGGCATGGACATTCATTTTCAGCATCAAAATGCTTAACATACGTCCAGTGGTGTCAGCTCCTCTAGGTTCGTTAGCCGAAGAAGGAGGATATGGTGAAGCTGATTGACAGCGGGCTGCTGCACCATCTTCTCGATCTTTGGCATTGCCATCCTCGTCGGTGAGTCTTTGGCTCCTTTCTCCTCGGCTACTCAAGCATTCCGCGTCTGCAGACCAAGCTGTCATACTCCTTGACAGATAGATTCCCCCCCGTCTGTGGATCTGTCGCACTGATTGCCAGCCTTCGGCGCCTTCTTCTCACATCACGCCTTCGCCTTGACCGGATCGAAGAACAGCCCAGAAGACCCCGACAAGGTCGCCAAGATGTGTTACGGTGCTGCTGTCGTATACGCCATCTTCGTCGCTTTCTGTGGTCTGCAAGTGGGTATGGAACGGCTCAGCACGACGCGGGCGCTGACAGCAGATGGTGGTGCACAATCGGTATCCGAGAGGGGTCCAAATCTGATCCGGCTTGCCATAGACGATTCGCTTCCCATGTATGGTGTACACATCGGAGGCGGACCGACATATCCAAGAGCAACGCAATGGTACATGAAGTCTACTCGAATATCTTCAACTCCTCGCCGTTCGCACCCTTCTTCTTGTTCTTCTTCCGCCTCTTCTTCCGACTCTCCTCGTCCCCTGCGCCGTTCTCTTCCACTTTGACAGCCGGAGTCTGTGATGGGGCGGAGACAGAAGTCGCGCCTGCTTCCGCTGCCTGTGCAGCCTTTCTCCTGTCCCTCTCCTTCTTGCCAAGTCGCACTCCGGGACGTTTGGACATGGTGCCCATCCCTTTCGCGGGGGGACCATTGCCAGGGCCAGACGACGGAGCTTCTGAGGTCCCGGAAGGACGCTGCGGCCACCCAGAGTCCCGAGGACGCTCGCTCTTCTTCGGTTTCTCTGATTCCTCGTCCACGCCCCATTTCCGTTTGCTGAGATTCTGCTTGAGATCCTGAACCCTTCTGTTCAGGTTTCTCCCCTGCACACCGTATCCCATATTCCTCGGCCGGTAAGTAGCCAGCTTTTTGATCGACATGATCGAATTCAGTTCGGCATCGCTCGCCATCAGGATCTCGGCAGGTGTAAGGCCGTACGAGGCAGGAGCGGTATGCGTGTACTTGAAGCGCGTGGGCATGTCGCCGATCTGATGTTCAGCGGTGGCTCGCGCTACAGCAGGAGCCACTGACCATATCCTCGTGGTCGAGGTCCCGGTACTCCTTCACTGTGCTCTTCATCTTGTTCACTCTGTCCTCGACAGTCAGATCATCGCTCTGATCCTGCTCATTGACACGCCATTTGCCCTTCTTGTCCTTCTTGCGGCTTGGTTCTGGGACATCGATGAAGTCGGCGTCCTACGAGTCAGTTCCGGTCTGCACTGAAACGATGGCGAAGCCAACCATGTTGACCGGACCGTCTTCAGCCTCCTCCTTGACCTGTTCCTCATCCTCATCATAGTCGGCATCTCCGATATCATCGTCCCATGTGGGCTTCTCGTCGTCGTCGTCGTCCTCGCCGTCGATCCCGTCATCTGGTCCACCTTGTCCACCGGCCAAGACTTCAGCGATAACCGCCTCCCATTCTCTCTCATCAAAGTCGCCCTCTAGTAACTTCTCGACTTTGGTCCAGTCTGCACCCTCTCCCACTTCCTTCTTAAGCGCAGCCATATCACGCTCCAGCTCCCGCCGCTTGGCGCCCTTGAGTCGCTTGGTTTCATCCTCCAAAGCGGCTTTCTTCGCTGCTTTCCGCTCCTGCTGAGCTTGCCGCTTGAGCTTACGGCTGTCGTCTGGTCGCCTGACCAAGGAGGCGATCTGACGTGGATGCGAGATGATGTTCGACGAGCCCCTGCTGGATCAGCTCGGTCCTCGAAAGATGATGGTCACGAACGGTTCTTCAAATCTAAAGTTGTATTCGTGCTCGAAAGCTTCGGCCTTTTCGTCGAACTCATCCTCCTCGTCGATCTCTCCCCAAGGATGGGAAGGTCCTGCTTCTGCGTTCTCTTCTCCCACCGATACCTTCGGTCCCCGCCTGCCCACTACCTCGTCGTACGTTGGCACGTGCTTTTCCGCTTTGTCGATCCAACCTCGGTTAAGTATGTAGCTGAACCTTCAGCTTGGTCCGCAATCAGCCCTTGAGACTCACTTCATGAGGAAGTCGTCGTCCTTTTTGGTCTTTGCTTGCTTCCTCTTCTCCGCTACCTCGGCCCTCTCAACCTTGCTCAGAGGTGCAGCATCGGCAACACCATTGTCACTCGAGGTTTCTGACCCCAAGGCAGCAGCCACGGGCTGGTCTCCCATGCCGAGCAACTTGCGGACTTGATCTTCGCCGCCGCCCATCTCCAGGAGGAAATTCCGATACTCGTCCTCATCCTCTTCCTCGTCTTCGCCATCTCCACGCTTCTTCAGCACAAAGCCCTCGTCATCGCTGGAGGCATCGCTCTTCTCGTCGTCGGCAAAGCTCTTGAATGCGTCCAGAGTCTCGGCTCGAAGCTTCGCCTCGGACTGAACATGCGTCAACGGTCGGTCTTCCTGCTCGCCCGCGAGCAGCTGTTGTCGGTGATGATCGGCGAGAGTGAACGGCTGCGAGTCAGTGCCAAGCTCAGGAAAGGATGCCCAAAGACGACTCACTTTCTCCTTCGGCTGTTTGCTGCCGTTGGCCAATTTGAGGTTGCCCGCTCGCTCTTGCGCCAGCGTGAGTTCCTGCTGCAGTACAGCTTCCCCCGAGTACACGCCTTGCTTTGACTTGATTTTGTGCAGAGTCCGAAGAATAGCCGCGTCCATGGCCGGGGTCAGCTCATCTCCTTCCTCATCTTCGATCACCGAAGTAGACGACGAAGAGTAAGAAGAGGCATCATCGTCGGAGTCGGCCACCGAGGGAGGAACAGGCGGAGGGCGCCTAAACGGAGGACCAGCTGATTGTCAGCCTCGGACTTTACATCATCGCACCGCGCACCTCTGGACATTTCTGAGATGCTAGGTGTTGTACGTGCAGTTACACGAAGACAATTGCTAACTTTTTGCCGGGACCGAGGTCAACGGCGTCGTGCCTGACACGTGGATATCTTTGGACGAATTCACGTGGCGTATCACGACAGCGGTGACGGCCCGTCAGTGCCCGAGAGATGTGTGTTCCAGTAAAAGAAGCTGAAATTTCGGGTACCCACTCTCGGTCTGGTCCCCGTTCCTCCGCGTACAGCACGGCCGCGGTGACAGGAGGACTAGGCAAGGTGTCATACCTCGGGTGGCTCATCGATTCGTCGCCATGTTACGTCGTGGGGCTCTGGCCACATCTTCGGCCCTGCCACGACCATCCCGCATCCTACGCTCGACCCGACGACATCTCAGCTCGTCCCGCTCTGCGCACGCCCCTTCTTCCTCAAGCCCAGCTCTGGCGCAGTCAGCATGGGCAGCAGCGACTCAATCTGCTCATTCGGTACTGCAACCCCCACCCATCACCGCCGGCTCCAGCGCCAGTGCCGATCCTCTAGAGGCGATTCACCATGAGATTGCCAACTTGAAAGACTCCCTCTTCCACCTGCTCGGCTCGTCCCACCCCTCCTTAGACACCATCGCCAAATACTACTTCCACACCGAGGGCAAGCATCTGCGGCCGCTGCTCGTCCTGCTCATGGCCCAAGCCACCAACGGGCTCGCAGGCGAAGGTTGGGAAGAAGCGCGATATGAGGCCGCACGACAAGGCGTGGACGACAGTCTCACAAGAGATGGTGGGGTGCTGAACGACTGGAATCCAGAGATGATGGGCGCCGAGAACGGCACGATGACTTTTGCAGAGCCATTCCGGATATGTGCCGCCTCTTCGTCGCGAAATCGAAACCGCCAGTCTCTACCGGCTGTTCCGGCGTTGGACGAGCTCGTTTCAGATGGCGGGCCGGTCATTCTACCCACACAGCGGCGACTGGCGAGCATCACCGAGATGATCCATGTCGCGTCGCTACTGCACGACGATGTGATCGACACTTCCCCTCTCAGGCGTGGACAGCCATCGGCACCAAGTGCATTCGGCGGCAAAATGTCCATCTTAGGGGGCGACTTCCTCCTCGGCCGAGCATCGGTCGCCCTTGCGCGCCTTGGCAGTCGGGAGGTCGTCGAGCTGCTCTCGACTGTCATTGCGAACCTGGTGGAGGGTGAGGTCATGCAGCTTCGTGCGACCAGCGCCCCGGAACAGGCTCCCAGTGAGAAAGGCTTCGAGGCGTACATGCGCAAGACCTACCTCAAGACGGCGAGTCTCATGGCGAAGTCAGCTAGAGCCGCTGTGATCCTCGGCGGCTGCGGAAGGGGACCGAAGAAGGAAGGCGAGTGGGTCAAGGATGTAGCATATGGCTATGGGCGCAATCTCGGCATAGCCTTCCAGGTGTGTGGCCTCGATTCTTGTGGAAAGATCCGTGGCTGACAGCATCAGCTCATCGATGACACGCTTGACTTTGTGTCTACTACATCTCTCGGCAAACCCGGAGCCGGCGCCGATCTCAGATTGGGTCTCGCCACCGCTCCGGCACTCTATGCATGGGAGCAGTACCCCGCTCTGGGACCGCTCATCGCTCGGCGGTTTTCTGAGCCGGGCGATGTCGAGGCGGCAAGAGAAATGGTCAGCCAGTCGGACGGTGTGGAAAGGACACGAGAGCTCGCGAGGAGCTTTGCGGAGGAAGCAAGGATGGGAGTCGAGCGTTTGCCAGAGAGCGACGCGAGAGAGGCTCTGGTGGGCTTGACGAAGAAGGTTGTCGATAGGACCAAGTGATGTCTGGTACGGCATAGATTGCATCTCGAGCATCGCATTGCATGCATCGCACCCGCTCTTTAGCAATACTTGACTTTGACCATCGTTTTCTGCAGCAAATGGCGAACGTCGCCGCCGAGAGAAGGAGCACACGAGGATCAACCCCTGCATTTGCATCCGCTATCACTAGGACAACAGACTATGTACATTGGTGATGTTCACCTCCCTGGATACCTCCCAGATACTCGTCATGGCGATCTGCAAGACCCACCGTTCGTTAAGCGATTCGTCATCGGAGCAGCAAGCTCCCGGTCGTGCACCTGCCGCATCAAGCGTATAGACCGCGAGTCGCGCTTCACGACATGACCGCCAGGGTCCAATCCTTGAAGTAGGCCTTCTGGTCCTGCGGCGAAGCCCAGTCAGAGCCAGAGCCACCCTGGAGATCAGCAACGTTCCTCCTTTGACATACATATGGGACATACGAAGAAGGTTTGAGCCATGATACCGAAGATGTGAGTGCCTGTGGAGTCGTCGGGCACAATCTTGAGCCCGCTCAGCGAGATCACAGATTGTCCATTGACGAAGAGCTCCTGTTCGGCATTGGCCTGTCCGATGTCGTTCAGCTTGAGCCGCTGTGCGACAGTCGTCCATGAGCCCGTGGACCAAGTGAACGAGCCTCGAGCGATCGAGTCTCCGTAGTCCGGGTTGCAAGTAGAGTATGGCGGGGTCGAGCAGTAGCCGTCGTACTGCGATACGGGGTAGTAGTTGTACAGCTCGCCAGCGCCGTCTGTGCGGAACATGAGCCGGGCAGAGAAGCACGCATCGCGGTCGTCCTGACGGCCACCTGAGCACGTCTTGGCCGAGGACAAGTCGGTACCGCCAAACAGACCCGGCATCTTACCGCCCTTGTTGAAGGCGAAATCGGACTCGAAGTAGACCGAGTACGAGAACATGACTTCACTCGCATTGCTCACGTCGACTCCATTGTGAATGCCTTCCGTGTAGAAGTTGAACCCAGAGCCAGACAGGCCGTAGATGCCGGCAGGGTAGTCGGCAACGTGGGCTGTGGTACCATCTGGCGCAGTGGCAGTTGATGGAAGTTTGCCCGCGTAAAGGGGCTTCAGGGCTGCGTCAAAGGACAGAGCAGCCGAAGCGTCGGTTGCAGTGGTCCACTCGTCCGAGGTACTACTGGGCAGGAGGTAAGCCAGAAGACCCGACAGACCCGACAGGCTTGCGCTGCTCGAGCTGGCCGCAGCACTCGAAGCGGATGTCGCATTCGCACTTGTTGTCGATGTTGTCGCTGCGACAGAAGATGACGTGTAAGCCTCAGCCGAGATCGAAGAGGCTGCCGAGGAGGAGGCCTGTGCGGCGGAAGTCGATGAGACAGTGGCGGTGACGGAAGAGGTCTTGGCTGCACACGACCTCTTGCGCCTCCGCACAAGGCGCTCAGAGTGCCCAGAAGGGGACCGTCGGACATGCCTTTGCACGTCCTCGCGCGAAATCAGCTCTGCAGCGGCCGCGACTTCTCTCGGCGAATTCGACTTGAGCAAGTGGCGTGCGGTATGAGGGTTGATGTGCGACTTTGGGTAGGCAAAGGGCAAGAGAGGGAGCAGGTAGAAGAGGGCGTGCATGATCGCTTCACTCCCGGTGATTCAACGATTCAAATGATTGTCGAGGATTCGAGGTGGATGCGGTTTGGCCGGAATGAATCGCCAGGATCGATCCGGTCGCCGCCAAGGGAGGTCAAGAGGCTTGTTCGGTAGTGTAAAGAACGACAAGTGACTGCGGCTGGAGCTCAAACAGTCGAATACAGGAATGGACAGAGATAGTGTAGGGTAGGTCGGAAAGGTGAGAATGCGGATGAGGAGATGAGAAAGAGTCGAAGAGTAAGAGAGACAATGAAGACAAGGGACCGAAAAGAGGCAAAATGGTCCACACACATCGCCGAGCTTAGGCGCGTCTCTCCCTGTTCCCCCACCTCATCTTTCCCCTTTTGGTGCCGTGCCTGCAGGGTAAATCATCTTTCAAAGGGGTGGGGTCGCGTTTCAGATGGCTGGACTGCGGATGAACGTCGTCATACATTGTCGATCATCTTTTGACTTTTTGAAGCATGGAAAGAGGGTGGCAAAGCAAACTGATGACAAGGGCGACTCAATATATGGATCAGGAGTGGCCTTTGCGAAAGAAGGGTTCGAAGCAACTCTGGGGCCCGACTGACAGGACGATGAAGACACTTCAAGGCCCTGTGCAACCTTCGAATTCTACGGGCGCCGACGCAAGAAGGTGGACTGGTTGAGCGAGCGCGAGATCAATATCTCCTACTGCTTCGAGCCCTTGTGCTCCATAATCCGGAGCTGCGTATCAGTACGAAGGGGAAGCTCTTGGATCAAAGGGCGATGCATGAAGACTGGATTAATGCCCGGCGCAAATCAAGATCGCTCAAGTCTAGTGCAATTTATGGCCGTTATTCAGTTTTCGCTTCCGATGAGCACCTGTTTTGGACTGCTCCTGACTCCCTCTCAGCCTCTCAATCTCGGCAAGCTCGGCAGACTGAGCCTGCAGCCGGGCGAGAGTGGTCACAGAACCGGTATGCAGCCGCGTTGTCTCTTCTCGACGCCGCCTGTACCTCCAGCGAACCATTGCGTCGGGCGACAGACTCACTGGAGACTGGGAGGTCCCGAGTCCTGCGCGTGGCTCTCCGCTTTGGTCTGATCCTTCGCTTTCGTCAGAAACCAATTCGGCCAGGAACTCGGACAACACTTCTGGGTACGCAACACTCAGAGCCTCTTCCAGAAAGAGCTCCGCCATCGTGGCACTCACGGGGTGCTTGAAACTGTCGCGAAGAGACATGATACCGAGGTGACCGATCCCCGCTGCGACTGAAAGATGGGCGGGCGGCATATTGAGCTCCGGCCGGATAGTCTCCCCGATAAGCATTGCGGACGCCGCAGTGCCGGCCATTTGTCCTAGTACGCTGTCAGACTCTACCGCAATGGTCAGCAGTGTTCCGAGAAGTAGTTCGTAGTTGATGTCCTTCTCCTCCACCCTGGACACGGTATGAATGATAGCCCTGAGCTTGTCTGCCAGCCAGCTCCTTCGCTCGGGAGATCCCTCCGTCCATTCAGCTGAAGGGTTTGCCTCCCCACCAGTGCCGGCAATTGACCTTGCACTTGACGATGACATGCGACCGAGCTGTGGAAAGTTGCGTGAGTGCTGGCCCTGTGTGTCGTGGGCAAGAAAGTGTAGGGGTGTGCGGCAAATACTCGACTCTTGGGGATGGTGGTCGAGGTTTACAAGCCCTTGCTCTTGGTAGTGAAACAATAGGTGAAAGGTTACGTTAAACCCAGTCAAGGTGAAAGGACGCTGTTAAGCCTCATCGCTGTTGCAAAGCGAGTAGACAACGATTGGGCGTGGGAAAGACGACAAAAGAGGGTGCGCTTCAGATAGACTCCAGACGCGCATGGACTGACCACCAAGATGGCTCCCCATCGAGAGGCAGTCGCCTGTATACGAATCTGAATACATAATATGTTGGCATGTACAGTATTATAAGGATCAGTGAGAGCGGCATGAAGGCAGTACGAGGAGAATCAGTGCGAGCCCAAGACAGGCTCCCAAAGAAGCACAGTCGGTCAAGGTGCGAATAGTACTAAGGATCCGGAGTAGCATCATGGTTTGAGGGGCTCCTGCCAGAATCGAGGGCGATCGCAACTCGCTCAAATATCATTCGCAATTGGTCGACGTGGTCAACACTCCGACCAGCGTTGTCATCAGAAAGTGTTTTGGCTGGCTCCTGATACCCCAGGTCGAGTTCACTAGGATCGGATGTCGACTCTGCTATCCTTCACCTGACAGATTTTCTGGAGGCTTCCCAAGTCTTGGCTGCCGAGACTGTCTGCGGGTGCGATGCCGCCCTTGACACGGCTTCACCTGCAACGGCTGAGCGAAGCCTCTCTTCGGCGAGAGCAAAGGCGTCCTGATCAGGCGGCAGCTTCAGGTAAAGTGACCTAATGTCCCCCAGAAGCTCCACCCCCAATCGCACTGAACGTCCACACAGGCCGTCGGAAGATCCGGTTCGCAGCGATTCTAGCACCTGAGTTGCCGAGATGAGCGTCACATCCTCATCCTTAATCATCGCGTCCAGCGCCGCACTGCAGTATGCCTGCACGGTTTCTTCCGCCAGCCAGTTGAGCCACGGATATTGTTGTCCCATCAATGTCAAATAGAATCGCAACTGGGGAGCAATGATCGTCAATGAGGCGCGTCATACACTCGAAGACCTCCGTCGCGGATTGAGAGACGACATCCAATGCCTGCACCGCATCACCGGACCCACCCGTGCTTATAGCCTGTTGCACTCGATGGCGGAATCGGGTGAACGTGGGAGTTGGGTCAGTGTTCGACATGTTCGTGCCCGTGCTTCCAAGGTCAGCATGCGATGGGAGATTGTCTCCTGCTGCAAGGGCAGATCGGCCCTGAGTATCAGTCTTTGAGCCCGAGGTCATCGAGCCTGAAGGAGTCGACCGAGCGCGGGATTGGTCAACATTTGCAGACATCTGAACCCAGATTGCTTGTCGCTTGCCGGAATGGTCTTCGGATCTTGCGGGTCGTGTGAGGATGCCAAGTTGAACGAAGAGGCAGACGTTGAACAGACAAGACGAGGCCCAGCTCTTCAAGGGAAGCACCGCATCAACGTAAACAATGTCTTCTGGCCGGCAACGGTCGCTTGCAGCTTGCGGATTCAGAGCTCACTTGTCAGACTTTGAGAATCCAGATCGCACAAAGGTACGCTGGTGTGAAACATCAATCCACTTACTGCTAAGCGATCCACGTCGCTCCAGGCGAGACAATTGGCGAACCGTCTTGATCGAAATTGTTGGCCAGACAATCATCCACGGCCATAGAACTCGAAAAACGCCCCATCCCGTCCGCTCTGGGCAGCTTTCTACAGCAAATGAGCCCATATTGTTTAAGATCGTCTTCAGCACCTCTCCAAGCCCCTCTCGGCACGCCCGTAACGCCCGGGAACCCCTCCAAATACCCCAAACTCTTTGCTCGTCGTCCTACCCCTGCTCGACGCCGTTCAATCACCGCCGGGGCCCCCCTGGGGGACCACCCCCGCGCACCTCGCCTTCGCCTATCAGCCCCTCCTGGCCTAGCGCACCAACCCGGCATCCTCCCCCCCTCGCCGAGCCCCCCATCGCAACCTTCCCGCGACGGCTCCGCCGACCTCTCAGCCCTCGCCAACAGGGTACAGAACCTCGCCCGGTCAATCTCAAGGACCATCCCGTTGCGGAGCGCAAACCTCCCAGCGCGCCCGACTACCGCCCCGCCGCCCACCTCTCGAGTCCCGCTCACCGCCCGCCCCATCCGGGAGGAGTTCCCTTCTCTGCCTCGACGACGGCCCCTCATCACCCGCCTGGCCGACTGCTACCGCCCCACCTACTCCTCTGTGGTTCGCCGCGCCGCCCAGGCCCCAAACAACGCGTGTTGCCTCTGCCCGGCGCATAAACAGTTGATTGATCGTCTACAGGCCATCGAAGAGTTGGTTCTGCATCTACGTCCTTTGGCTGCGGTGCCCCGCACAACTCAGCCCGTGCCTGCCGGATACCGTGTTGGTGCCTACCGGGTTCCCCAGGCCCCGCGCGCCTTCCTCGGCCCGATCCACCCTTCCCGCGCGCCTTTCTTCCTTCATCCCCGCCATGGACGACCCCTTCCAGACCAGCGAGCCGCATTCCGGCAGTCGCAACGCGCCTGAGAATGCCCAGGCCACTCCGGACCGCCCGCCGCCCCCTCCCTCGCCCTCGCCCAGCCCGGAAACCAGTTCTCAGTCCGCCTCCTGCCCAATTTGCCCCAGCCAACGAGGCGAGATCTACGGCCACCTTCGGAAAGCTCACGCCGCATTCCCCTTTCTCCAGTCCGACTTTGCCCCTGGCACGGTCGATGTTTGTCATCTCTGTGGCGCCGTTACCAGGCCGGGCGGCCAGGCCATGTCAGTCCACAAGTCAACCTTCTGTCGGGGCCAGTCCGAGGAAATGCGGACACGTCTTGCAGGCATCACTGTTCGCGACAGGAAGGGCCGTGGCCTTCCTGGGACAGTCACGTCCCAATCGCCCGCCTCCTCGCCCTTGCGCAAGACCTCCTCCGCGCCAGCATTCTCCTCGCCCCTCAGAGCGTCGTCCCACACCGCAAGCGCGTCTCCTGCCCGCCCCTCGTCCTCGCAGCCAGTACCTCCCGCCACGCTCATGCCGCCACCTTCCGAGACCGCTCACGGTCCGGTCCATAATGACTTCTACGCGGATCACCTGACCCTGGCAGACCTCCTCCCTCTCCCAGGTATCAACAAGCACCTCCACCCCAAGCTCGTCGCGCCACTCGCAGCCTGTGTCGACCGACTCGCGATCGCCTACGCCAACTGCCCCTCAAGACGCGCCCTCTTCCACATCCTAGCCGTCATTAAGGTGGGCCTGGTGCCCGCTATCCAGCAGGGGCACGACGCAGTCTTTGCTAGGCTCAAGGCCTACCCGGATGTCAGCATACCCGAGCTGCCGTTGCAGGGGACCGAGCCCGGCAGCAAAGTCCGCCGCGCCAAGGCGCTGGTTGAGGAGGGCTTCATCAGCAAGGCAGAACGCGCGCTCAACGACGCCACCGGCATCGCCGATCTTAACCCCGCCACGATCGATACCCTTCGCCTGAAGCACCCGCCAGGCGAGGACAATCCCTTCTCGATGCCCCTACACGCGTCCACCCCATTTCCCGAATTGCCCGAGTCCAGCGACATCCTCTCCGCCCTCCGCTCCATGGACAACGGCACGTCTCCCGGCCCTTCAGGCTGGACAGTCAAGCTCCTCGCCCAGGCCACCACCGCCCCTGGGTTCGTCGCCTTTCTCACCAACCTCACCGCAGAAATGGGCTCCGGCACAGCTCCGGGACGAGACCTCCTGTGCGCCGCACGCCTCACACCTCTCCTCAAGCCCCTGGCCCCCGATGCTCCGCCAGACGCAGTCCCTGGCATCCGCCCAATCGCGGTGGGGGAGATCTTCTACCGCCTAGCCATGAAATCTCTCTTCATCGCCAACTTCAAGTCAGACTTCCTCTCCCCCAACCAGTTTGGCGTCGGCACCCAAGGGGGTTGTCACGAATGACACCAAAGCAGCACCAAGACCGAGCAAGACCGAGCCAAAGGAACGTGAGTCGAGCCCTCGTCGGCACTCGCCGAAGCTCGCCGCGACTCGTCAAAACCGGCCCACGTGAAATTACCGCATTTGTCGGACAAAAGGATGCATCTCTCGCACAGCTAAGTCCCGTCGTCACCACAGCTCTCGTCGACAGCAAGGAACTCTTCGAGGCTCGCCGTGCTCGCCATGCTCGCCGCCGAAGAACAATAGGCCTCCTCGATGCTTACTCAGCGAGCTCGCCGGATGCGGCGAACTCGCCTAAGGGAAACGAGAGAACAATGAGCTCGACGTACATTGGGCAAAACCTTGTCGAGCATTCAAGATCGGAGACCTCGTTATGCTTTCGCTGAGAAACATCAAGACTCGCCGACCCTCGAAGAAACTCGACGTACGCCATGGAGGACCCTATCAGATCGTTGGGACTGCAGGTCCCCAAGCCTTTCGGCTCGCCTTGCCAGACTCGCTGAACGTCCACGACACGTTCAACGTCAAGCTCATCAAGCCGTTCCACCCGCCGACGTTCGAAGGTCAGAGCTACGACCCGCCGCCGCCTGTCGAGTCTGACCCAGACCGCGGCGACTCTTACGAAGTCGCGGCGATCCTCGACGCGCGTCGTCGAGGTCGCCGAGTTGAGTACCTTGTCGCCTGGGAAGGCTATGAACACACGGACGGGTCGACAACTTGGGAGACTGCAGGGAACTTGGACGGATGTCAAGAGCTCATGAAGGAATTTCACGAGAAGAACCCCGGAAAGCCGAGGCTCGCCGAGAATCGTCGAGTCTCGGCAAGGCAGAGAGCTGCATGACCTACAACTAGGCTACATACAAGGACTACGACGAGCCTGAAGGACCTGCCTCCGGGTTGGTGTCTGCCGGCAGACCAAAAGCCTCTGGGCCCAGCCCAGTCCGACGCCGAAGCTCGCCAATCAGGAACGAGCGGAGACCCGGCTCGGTTGCTTCACGAATGTAGCCAACCAGAGCAAAAATCGCCGGGAGCTCACTCGGCGCGAGCTCGGCAAGCCCGCCGCCCTCGTTAGCCCTCGCCGATCCTCGCTCACGCTCGGATTTGAAGCTGCAGGGGCCCGAAGTGCACGTGCGACACTTTACAAGGCCTGGCAACACCAAGCATGTAAAGCCATCCTTGTGGCATCTCTCGCAGGGCTCCGCTGGCTGCTCGACGTCGGGATACCGAGACTAGCGACGTCAGCCAAGCTCGCCGAGACTCGCCAAAGATTACTCACCCGGATGAAAGACTCTCTTCGAGTCTCGTTCCTCTTCCGACGAGGGGACGCCACTTCATCATAGTCTGCTGATCAGCTAGGCTCGCCGAGCCCAACGAGACAAGCTCACCATCCTCCTCCTCCTGACGAGAGCGACTCCTACGACGCGCCGCCTCCTCGAGCGCCGCCACCTGCTCACAAAGCTCCGTGTCACGATGCTGCGCTCTCCCGTTGGCAGAGGCCCTCTCGCACAATATCAGAGTCAAGAATAAAGGATAAAGGGGTAGAAACGAGGATGTCGAGGTAGGATCCTCGTCGAGGTTGGATCCTCGTCGAGGTTACAAGGTCGTCGAGGTAACAAGGTCGTCGAGGATACAGCGTGAGTGCGACTCAGCCACGCTGCGTGCCACGGAGAGAGTGAGATCGTCAATGGTGATCCATGAGACTCAATCAGAGAGTGCTGAAGAACTACGACGGGCGCCCGGGGCATCCTATATGACTCTGCGCCTGCTTCCCGTCGTCGCGCGTTCATCCAACGTCTACTCCCTCGTCGAGGTTCTCCAGCCCGAGGTAGGTCACGTGTCGGCCACGTGAGAGGTGTCGGTCACGTGCGTAGGTCGTCGAGGGCGTGGCCGTCGTGACACTCCGCAATGGTGGCCTTGTCATCGGCACCCTCCTCGTCACCCTCCTCGTCGTCCTCCTCATCCTCCTCCCCCCCCTCGTCGACCTGAGCGTCGACTCGCCCTGCCTCGTCAGCGTCGCCGCCCTCCTCGTCGTTCTCGACGTCGGCCTCGCCGAGCCTCGCCGCCTCGTCCGACGCGGCAACGATCGCGGCAGTCGCCTCGCTGACGCCAGCGCCGGCGTCCGCGGCCGCCTCGACACCTGCCGAGTTGTTCGAGCCCGCTGCGGCCCGTGCTGCGGCCTCGCGAGCAACTGCAACGTCAGCCACCGCTCGACGAGCCTCGCCGAACTTCGTCGATAACACTCACTGTCGTCTCGAGTCCGGACCATTATCGGCGATGCTGGTTGTTGTTCGGCGAGTTGAGGGTGAAGTGAGGGTGAGAGAAGGAGAGTAGAGAATGATTCAAGGAATCATGGGGATCTTCGGCCAACTCACTCACTCTCTTATACACAGTCGTTGTCACCCCGTCGTCAAGGAATTTTACAACAGCGACAATTTGGCCACCGTCTCCCTGACGACCGTCGTCAGGCCGCACCGCTCGCCGAGACTCTTCGAGCCTCGACAACCCCAATCGCTTCCGCAGAGCTTCCAGCTCTGGATGAGTGCTAGAAAGGGTCTGAGACCCTTGGGCGAGATGGCCTAGGATTGGCCGAATGTCTGGGTCCTCGAGGAGACGCTCGGCGAGCGTCGTTGCTCCAGGCGAAGCAGGCGCGCGTACTCGGACGGCGCGGAGGAGGTAGGCGAGATTCGACGAGACCTCAGCGGACTCGTCGAGTGAGGGAAGGGCTTGGAGGAAGTTCTGAGGTTGCTCGACGAGCGAGCCTGGGGAGTAGGAAGGATTGCGGGAGAGAGCGTCGGGGAGCTCGGCGAGCTTGCCGGGCCTGTAGACGATTTTGAAGTCAAAAGCGGCGAGGATCTCAACCCATCTAGCTTGCCTTGGATTGAGTTGCTGAGGTTCCATCCAGTAGGTGAGGTTCAAATGATCAGTGATCACCGTCGTATGAACTTGGGCGAGAAGATGTCGCCTTCGGCGAAACGCGTGCACCACGGCGAGGAACTCCTTTTCCGTGGTGGTGTAGTTCAACTCGGCCTCGGTGAACGCGCCTGACTCGATAGCGACGGGGTGCTCGTTGTCCTCGGCGTCCTTCTGCGAGACAACGAAGCCCCATCCATAGGCGGATGCGTCGGTCTGTAGGATCGCATCCCGAGTTGGATCGAAGAAGGCGAGGATCGGCGAACGCTGCAACCTCGACTTGAGCTCGTTGAAGGCTGCTTGCTGGCCTTCGCCCCACGTGAACTTGACGTCCTTCCTGGTGAGGCTGTGAAGAGGCCCAGCTACTTTGGCGAAGTTCGGTACAAATCGCCGATAGTAGCTAGCCATGCCGAGGAATCGTCGAACTTGGCGAACATCGCGGGGAGGGGGATAGTCAACGACGCCCTGCACGTAGGACGCGTCGGCCTCGACGCCCTTGCCGGAAACGATGAACCCAAGGAACTTGACTGAGCGTTGCTCGAAGTGGCATTTCGAGGCCTTGCAGAAGAGCGAGGTGCCACGGATCCTCTCCATGACAATCCTTGTGACTCGGCGAAGCTCGTCGAGTGTTTTGGCGTGGATGATGATGTCATCGATGTAGACACATACCCACTCGGCGAGGTCGGCGAATAACTCGTTCAGGAAATGTTGAAAGACAGCGGGTGCGTTCCGCAAGCCATCTCTCACCACCAATGACTCGAACATGCCGAAGGGAGTTCGGAAGGCAGTATACTTCTCGAAACCCTCGGCAATCCTTAGCAACTGATACGCCGAGACTAGGTCAAATGAGCTAAACCACTCAGACCCGGCGAGGCTCGCCGTGACCTGAGAGATCAGCGGAACAGGGTAGGCGTCGGGGATCGTTGCTGCGTTGAGATGGCGATAGTCGACGACCATTCGCCAATTCACAAGGTCTTGCTTCTTCACGCAGAACGTCGGCGAGCCGTACGGCGAGTTGCTATCTCTTATCCGACCTGCGGCGAGCTCTCGGTCGATAATGGCTCGCATCGCCGACTTTTGCTCCTGTGACACCTCATACAACGGGGCGACTCGCAGCGCATGATCCGGTCGCAGATCGATGCGCATGTCGTATGGGCGGTGGGGAGCGAGGGTCTCCGTACCTTGGCGAGGATGGAAGATCTCGAGGAACTCGTGATACTGCGGCGGAACGCAGCTCATCACAAGATCCTTCTCTTCCGGCGTGAACTCGTACGCCGAGGTAAACGAAGGCAGGGTGGCGAGCTCGTCGAAGTCGTCGAACCTCTCCGACACTGCTCGAGCGTCGGATACAGCGCACAGGCGCATCGGTTCCTCTTCGACGAGCCCCGGCCATTTCAAAACAGGTGGGAGCGCGATCGAGTTGGGCTTAGACACCCGTCCAATGTGCTCCCCGATTTCTTTGCGAAGCTTAGCTAGCTTGGCTCTTCTGGATCGTTTCGTCGAGGAATCGCCGGATCTCGACGACTTCGAACGAGACGGGGCGAGGGAAGCCCGCCGGGCGACCAAATTGGCCTGGGACCGAGGGGGCTTGGGCTTGGGCGAGGACTGGGACGTGGGCGAGGGCGCGGCGACCTTCGGCGGCATAGGCGAGTCGCTCGCGGCACTAGGAAGGGCTGGAGCAAGGTCTTGCTGACCTTCAGCCTCGCCGACACTCGGCAAGCTCTGCGACGGCTCGGCCACAATGGGCAGGACGGAGGCTCTGGCGTGGAGCTCATCCGGTTCGGGACTGGGTTCGGCAAGGAAGGCGGGCTCTTCTGCCCAACCTTGAGGTTGGCTAGGCTTCGCTGCCCAACCTTTGGATCGAGGATCGACTATCGTTCTTTTGCCGAAGTCGATTTTGGCTCGGCGACTGCATAGCCAGGAATAGCCGAGCACGACGTCCGCTCCCTCGAGCTTGGTGATCTCGAGGCGAGTGGTTCCAGAGAGGGGGCCCAGCTCTACATCCTCTCGGACGTAATGCGTGAGCGGGCCATCTTGAGCGAGGGTTCCGTCGAAGAGCTGAAGATCCGACGGGGTTTGGCGAGGGATTGCCAAGAGTCGGTGGCTCTCGGCGAAGGGACGGGAGATGTAGTTGTGGGAGGCGCCAGAATCGACGAGGATTTTGGCAGGGTAACCACCTACTCGTCCTTCGGCGAGAGGTTGGTTAGTTTCAAGGTTAGTTGGTGCCGGCAGGCCAGAGTAAGCAGCACTCAATGCATGCTCACTTTCTGGCTGGCTAACATCAACAGGGATCGGCGAGACTTGGCGAGTTGCGGCGAGGACGGGGATAGGGGGAGAGGCTTCGCCGCGAGAAGCGTCCCCTAGGCTTTTGGGGCCTCGGGCTTGGCGATGACTGGCTCTCACGGCTTGTTGGATCGAGAGGGGCAGTCAGAGGCGAAGTGGCCTGGCTTGTCGCAAATAATACAAGTTCCGGCTCGGCGACGTCGATCTTTCTCGGCCTCGGACAGCGGTCCGTAAGGCCGCCGGCCCTCTTGAGGCGAGGGCTCGGTGGAACGCGGCGAGTCGCGACGAAGATCTTGGCGAGTTGCAACGAAGGCAGGCTGCGGGCGAGGAGGTAGAAGAGAAGGCCGGTGCTCAGGCTGTTTTGGGTCGAGCCGACCTTCTTGGCGAGGCTTGGCGAGAGTCCCGGCGTAGGTCTGCGGAGGAGGAGAGTGGGTCTCTTCCTTCTTGCGTTCTTCGGACCTGCGTCGGAGACGGTTATCGAGAGGAACGACGAACCCGACGAGTTCGGCGAGCGTGTCGAAGTCGCCGCGTTTGGCGAGTTCGTCCTTGAGGTTGCCCCGCAGGCCGGCGACGGCAATGTCGACGATAGCTACCTGGTCGGTATACCCGGCGATCGTGGCGAGCTCTCGGATGCGGGCGAAGTAAGACGCAGCGTCCTTGTCCTGGCGAAGTTCGCGGAGCTGGCGTTTGGCTGTGCCACGCTCGTCGGGGTCGCCGAAGCTAGCTCGCAGGTAGGCAGTAAATGCCCCGACCGACGAGAGCTCGGCGGCTCTCGGCTCCTGCGACAAGAGCGGTTGGACGCAAGCCAAGGCGGGTCCCCGAAGGTAGGCCACCTGTCAGAACAGACTTATGTAAGCGGTCATAAGAGAGCCTGCAGTGCATTCACACTGTACCAAAAGGTATGTTAACGGATCCTTACTCTAAGGAATCCGCACCGCTTATATTAGACTCGTGTCAGTTTCCTGACACTCGACCCTCCTTGGGCAAGTTCAGTCTCTGAACTTATCGAGTCCAACCACACCGAAACACTTGACGTCATTTGGGTTCTATTTCTCACTATTCGTTACTAATTGTAACGAATTGTATCGATCAATCTCCGATTGCATCGACTCATTTCAAATTGTCCATAACAGGCACAATTGAACCCTGATAGTCCCCCTGGGACCCTGCCCGCATGACGTGGCATTTCCAAGTTGGTGCAAATAGCTGATGCCCGGCCCACACCGGTATTTGAACACACAACCCGTTAAGGATCCGTTATCTGTCAGAACAGACTTATGTAAGCGGTCATAAGAGAGCCTGCAGTGCATTCACACTGTACCAAAAGGTATGTTAACGGATCCTTACTCTAAGGAATCCGCACCGCTTATATTAGACTCGTGTCAGTTTCCTGACACCACCATGGCTAAAACCTTGGTGTCCTCGCTAGAGTAGCGAGAGCTGTTGAGCTCAAACATGAGTCGGCATTGGAGAAGGAAGCTCTTCAATGCAGCCGGGTTTGTGCCAGAGAAGGTGTCTGGCTCCTTGATCTTTGGCTCTTTCGTCGAGCCTAGGTGAGACGCGGCGGGGCTTGGCGAGACCGCGGGCTGATCCCTAGCTTGCGCTCGCTGGCCGGCCTCGAAGGCTCGACGAAGGAGCTTCCACTGGGCGAAGCGGGCCTTGAAGCGCTCGTAGGCCTCGGGGTCTTCGGCAGGGTCGTCCGGAGGCTCCGGCGCATTCTCAAGGCTGATCTCGAGCTCGTTTTCTTCGAGAGGAGGGGGAGGCGAATTCGCTCCCTGCTCGTCGATCTCGCCGAGCTGTCGCTCAGGTTGGCAAGTACCGGAACGAAGCTGTCGCCCAGCGATTCCAGACATGGCGGATAAGGCGAGGGAACGGCTAGGGTTCGAAGAGGCTAGGCGGGTAGTGACGGTATGAGTACTCTCGCAATACTGTCACGCTACCTCTCTGTCTCTGTCCAAAGGCCCGTCACTGGGTGACCGAGACTCTTCGACTTCGGCGAGGCTGGGCGAGACTAGGAGAGAAGGGCGAGGGCAAGGGCTCGGAGGGCTCGTAGAGTCTCAACGAGTGTCGACGAGGGTAGCCGAGGTTGGCTAGGCAAGGCGAGACACGACAAGGCGGACCGACAAGTGCTAGACCTTAGCAGCTGTCGGCGGGACGGAGCGAGAGAGAGTAAGTGAGGGAGTAGTCCCATGCAACTCAATTGCGAGAGTACTGGAGTTCTACAAGGGCTCTGCGAGCCTTATGTATCCTACAGCCCGTCCGTCGATTCTGCGTCTCTGTCTCTGCGAGCTCGACAAGGTTTTGCCCAATGTACGTCGAGCTCATTGTTCTCTCGTTTCCCTTAGGCGAGTTCGCCGCATCCGGCGAGCTCGCTGAGTAAGCATCGAGGAGGCCTATTGTTCTTCGGCGGCGAGCATGGCGAGCACGGCGAGCCTCGAAGAGTTCCTTGCTGTCGACGAGAGCTGTGGTGACGACGGGACTTAGCTGTGCGAGAGATGCATCCTTTTGTCCGACGAATGCGGTAATTTCACGTGGGCCGGTTTTGACGAGTCACGGCGAGCTTCGGCGAGTGCTGACGAGGGCTCGACTCACGTTCCTTTGGCTCGGTCTTGCTCGGTCTTGGTGCTGCTTTGGTGTCATTCGTGACAGGGGTATAGAGCCGATCACGCGCGCAGTCAAATTGGCAGTTCGCAAGCTCCCAGGCTTCCACCACTTCACCCACCTCATCAGCCTAGACTCCAACAACGCATTCAACGACATCACCCGCTCCGCCCTTGCCTCATCCCTACAAGCCCACGCCCTCTCATTGCTCCGCCTCGCCTCATGGTCCTACAACGACCCGTCACTGCTCTACGTCCACTCAGCCGGCACAACAGTCACGATTCCGTCCGCCAAGGGGATCCGGCAGGGAGATCCAATGGGTCCACTCCTCTTCTCCATCGGCATCCGGCCCCTAGTCGAGAGACTTCAAGACCTCCTCGGTGCCCAGTGCCTCGTATTGGCCTACCTCGACGACATCTTCATCCTCACATCTGACCCGAAGGACTTGCAGAAGTCTCTGGACTTCTTCAAGGACGAGGACTCGCCCCTCACCCTGAACGCATCCAAGTGCCGAGTCCACTGCCTGCAGGCGGCGACCGAAACCCAGCCCATCGACATCCTGGGCACCCGTATTGGCTCCAAGGAGGCCCGTAGCTCTTTCCTCCGCGAGCACATCTCCGACCTCGCGCCGCAGCTCGCCAACCTGCAGCACCTCCCAAAGCAGCACGCCCTCCTCATCCTCCGCCGATCGTCGCAGCACAAGCTCCGCCATCTCATCCGCACGCTAGACGATAACGGCGATCTCCAGGACGACTGGCGGCGTCTCGACGACCTTCTGTGGGAGGCTTTTGACAGCATCCGCGGCCCTCTTCCATCCGCAGACCGCGATCGTGACCGAGCTATCATCTCGTTGCCCCCATCGCTCGGAGGCGTTGGTCTGCTCTCGCACCTCACCTGCTCGCCCCACGCCGCCAAGGCCTCCGACGCTCTGGCCGACAAGGTCCTCTCTCCACTCTTCCCGGCACTCATGTCCGATGCCCCGGCCCCGTCACAGCGCGAGCTATGTAGGGAGGTCTTCCAACAACAACAGCAAGACCTCATGACCTCCCTGCAGACGCACGAGCGAGTGGCACTGGCCGAGGCGGCAAGCATGCTGGGGAGACGGTGGCTGGAGACTCTGCCCTCATCGGCGAGGTTCCAGCTCACCGACCGAGTCGTCCAGGCCAACTTGGCCTACCGCACGCTCATGCCAGGCCGGGCTGGGCCCTGCAAGTCCTGCACCCAACCCAACGTCGTCGGCCACGACGAGTGTTGCCCAGCCCGGAGCGATTTCCGCGTCCCCCGACACGAGTCTGTCAAGCACAGGCTTGCGGATGGGCTCCGCTCGGGCCCCTTCCTCTCCGTCTCAATCGAGCCCTTCATCTTCAATGGACCGCGCCGCCGCAACGACATCCGGGTCGACAACACGGGCGACAGCTCCCCGGACTTTGCGGCGGAGGAGTACGATGTCAAGGTCATCGTCCTTGCGGCGCCCACGCACCAACGGGAGCTGCACGCCTCCCGCCGGCCCGACCCCTCGCACATGACGGAGACCCGTGCCAGGATTCAGGGGGTTTTGGCCCATGCGGCAAAGCGGAAGGTCAACGCTCTCCCGACACGCCCGGCGGACGCTGTCGACACGCCCTTCCTCCCCTTGATCTTCTCGTCCGGTGGGGTCCTAGAGAGTGAGACGAAGGCAAAGTTGCTGTCGTGGAAGTCGTGGGGAGTGACGAAGAGCGCGTTTGAGTGGATGATGACGAGTTTGTCGGTGGCGTTGGCGCGGGCAAGGGGAAGAACGTTCGTCACTGGTTGAGCGAACGTCCTCCCCAAGCCCAGAGGCCAAAAGAGACGATCGAGCCGAAGGACAATTTAGCCCCTATGACATGCATCTAACTCTGGGCAGCTAAATTGAGTGTCGCCCAGTCAGTAGCACGGTGGGGGACCACGCGCGAATCCTGGGTGCTGTGGTTTTTTGAAAAGACCATGCACTCGCGTTTGGAACCATCGCAGTTGCGAATGCGTGAAGATAGATAGGCGCGCGGGGACCGGAATACTCAATGCGTGCCTGATCGCGTAACAGAGTTGCCGCGGGACGCGACCGCACAGCAGCAGCAGTCAGCGACCGCGAGGCAGCGACGCCGATGGGAAGACGCATCACTAGCCATTGTTCTCTTCCAGACCGCAGAACGTATAGGAGGATCTGGTGTCCGACTCTGCCGCCCTGCTGGGCTCTTCCACCATGTTCAAGTCGAAAGGCCCTGCCTTGTCGCCCGACACCGACTTCACCAAGAACCTGCGCGAGACCTCCTTCTACCGCTATGGGAACCTACGCTCTCTCGGCCTCACGGGCGAGGTCACGTCGCTGGCGGTCGATCCATTGCTGTCTCTGCTCGCCGTGGGGACGTCATCCGGCATGGTGCACGTCTATGGACAGGCTCCATTCCAGTTCACACTGCCAGTTGCCGCCAGCTCCGCAGCTGGAGTTGCCAGCGCCATTCGTTTCCTTGCATATCACCCGGGACACAGCCGCCTGGTGGCTGTAGACGCCAACAACACTCTGCACTCGTACTCTCTAGCCCATATGACGGATCACGCGCAGCCGCTGAATCACCCGCCGCTACCAACGAAGGAGGGAACCCAGATGCTGTTTGGCCAGATCACCGCCATTGAGCAGCCGCTACCAAGCTTCACACATATGTTCTTGACTATGCAAGATGGCCAAACCATATGCTGGGATCTGAGCCGGCGGCTGATGGGGAGTTGGAAGACGGGCAACTGCTGGGGCGAGTTCGAGGAGAAGATGGTGCGTAGCGGGTTGCCTGGACGTCACAAGACCATAGGAGGGTGCGTTACCCCGCTAGCTTTCCCTAAGTTCAGGTATGCTCATACCAGACCGCAAGCGACTTGTCTCGCCATCAACCCGCGAGACATCAACATCATGCTCATCGGCTATGAGGGAGGTGTAGTTGCGTGGGACTTCCAGAAGAATGCGGTGGTCAAAACCTTTGAGATGATTTTACCTCCTGGAGCGCCTGGCGGAGGATCCTACGAAGATGCAGACGGGGTGAGCTTGGCCTGCATGTCATATGGTCGGATGCTCATGGAAACAGTCTCTATGGACAGAGCGCACGCCCTCGGTGAGCTGCATTGCCTGGCGTCCGGACGGCCTGGTCTTTGTCGTCGGTCATTCGGATGGGTGCATGACGTTTTGGGCGTACAGCGAGTCCGACAAGCCCCTGATGGTCCGGACCGTCACTCACGAAGACGTCAACGTGACCGATGCGGAGTCCCTCTTCTCAGCCGGAGCATTGGACAGCCAACTCCGCCGGCAGCGAGCCGAAGAAGCGGTCAGAGCAAATCGAGAGCCCATCTTCAAGCTCACTTGGGTCGCGTTCCCGGACCAGGCAGGTATCAAGGCGATCATTACAGCCCAGGCGACTGACCCGACCTTGGAGCCACCGTCAAATGCCACTGTCGATTACGCCGACAGAGGGGAGACATTGCTGTTGGTGCTGGGTGGGCAGAGTGAAGGTGAACGGCCGGGTATCAACATTCTGCAGTTCCCGCAATATCAACCCCCACCCCCAGTCATGCAGCGGAAGGGAACCGGCGCAGCCCCTCCGTCAGAGAGTATGGCTCTGCCCGACCGGTATGCTTTTCGCGACTCGCTCATGCCGACCGGCAAGTCGTATTACCCCACGAAGACACCGCCAGAAGACTTCATCCTCATGCCCCGCAACAACCCGTACTTCAACATGGCGTTTGACCCAATAGCAATACTCATATCCATGACGCCTGATCCGACACTTTCCTCTAATGCCGAACCTGCCCGAGCAGTTGAAGCTTGGGCATTCCCACCACCGCGCTCCAATATAGTACCGCCTTCACCAGGGCGGAAAAGGTTCATACAGCCTGGAGAAGATGAGAAGATGGTGGCAGTGACACCCGCACCGGTCCTTTCTCCCCCCGGCGGGACACCACGCTCGGCGTCCGGAGGTTGGAAACTGCCTTGGAGCGCAACAACACCGAGTCCGAAAGGATCACCTAGCCTCAGAGTTCCGACGCCGGACTCGGTGATGTCGATTGCTTCAGGCTCTGGTCGCCGTCGGATTGGTCACCGTCGGCAGTATCGCCTACCCGCTCCTATCTGGTCCGGCCAAAATGCTGTCCTTGGCTGCGAGATCTGTTCGCTCCCGACACCGACATTCAAGAAGCTCATCAGTTTCTCTATCGAGAATGCCGGGAACGAGAAACAACCACGACTCCCACTTCAAGGAGGGATGGCAGTCCCAGACCTGCAATCGCACGGTGCGCCGGACGTCAAGGTGGCGAAAATGGAGAGTTACCGGATATTCGTTACTTGGCACCCCGATGCTAGCGTGCGGTTTTGGGACGCATCTCCCCATTTACTCCTGCTCCCAACGCCACTCCGTTTCGAGTACCCTGGTGCCCTCCCCCATTTGACGATCTCGCTGGGCGCATATCTAAAACATCCAGACGTCGCTCATCTCTCTCTGGCCAAACTCTGGGAAACAGACAAAAGTCAAGTGCGGATCAAGAGCGTCACCTTGGCACGCGAATCGCTCGAATGCACTATCACCATGATGACTGGCGAGATCATCGTGACGAAATTCGGTCAGGCCAAAACAGGAGCGAGGGAGGACGACGATGTGGAAGAACTGGAGGACGGCGACTCTGTCAGGGACAGCTATTTCCCGCCACAGACGCCGGTGGCATCAACCTCGAGGGACGAGTGGCACGAGGAGGTATGCGAGATTGGTCATCTGGCGAAGTGGACCGAGGACGGTTTCAAGCCAGTCGCCATCTTTACCTTGAAGCGCGGCGAGCCACTAGCCTGCGCGGTCTCCGATATCGGTGAGTTGCACCACTGAATGAACGGCAACTTACTAACGATCAGGCTTCATCGCGGTGGGATTCGCTCAGAAGTCGCTGGCCATCATCGATATGCGCGGTCCGGACGTCATTCTTCGAGAAGGCTTCGATCAGGAGGGCGAGTCTCTCAAGAGGCGGAAAAAGAAGGGCAATGTGCAAAATGTACCTGCCGAGTCGTCAGTGGTTGGTGCAATGAAATGGGTGGTGTCGGGTTTGGGCCCCGATCCCATCCCCCGCCCGCGTCTCATTGTCTCTTACGTCAAAGGGTGCGCATTCTGTCTGGTCACCGCACGCAAGTCGGGCTGATGAAGAGGATGACCAAGATCTATACCCTGGTAAATTCCCTTGGCGAGTGGATGGTAGAGTCTAAACCACCCACCTTCACCAACGACTCGCTTGCCGGACCGTTGGCGTCTTTTGTGCTTGATCCCAGCACCGGCAACGAGCTGTCTGCGTCTTCATCGAGTCTTTCGGCAAGCATGCAAGCTGGCTCGCCAGAGAAGGAGAAGAACGCGCCTCCTCACTGCCTTTGGATCGCGGCCAGCAAGAAGAGTATCCGATGCGCCATAAACTTCAGCGGTGAACGGGTCGCAAAGGTTGAGATGGGCGAAGAGGAGCTGTCCAGCGTGTTCTACATCACGCGGCATGGTAAGTTCTTGTCCCACATCTGGTAGCTCACTGAACGTGCAGGTCAAAAGGTACTCGTGGCTATCACGGCCGGCGGCACGGCAATGTTTTACACAGTGCCCTTCTTGGAGTTCATCACTGCCATGGACTTGTCCTTTGGCGCAGGGGCGCAAGGGTGAGCATCCAATGACTTCATCTGCCTGGTCGAAGCCGAGAGGATCCGAGCTGACCTCAGATCACCATCTGGGCAAATCAGCATCGACGACCGCTCGGGAGACTTTGTCGAATACCGGTCGCCGTCGGATGTCTCTCTCCGCACGCTCTTCCTCTTCCGTAAACCGCTTCCACCGCGTCTGGATCCATGCACGCTAAAACGACCCGTACCTCCTCAGCCGCAACCTCTTAACTCCACTTGGGCAGCATGGATGTGGGGCGCGGGACCGCTCACGGGCGCGGCGCTCGACGCGATCGTCGCCGGTCCCAATCGTGCACCACCGCCCAAACCGCCGCCGGCACCAAAGAAACCGCTCATCACGTGGGGCGAGGTGCCGGAAGAGCCAATCAAGGTCGTCACGCCCGCCACGACCACGGCGCCACCCAAGCGCACGGCCGTGCGCAAGCAGAGTGCCCCAACGCGTGATGCGCGTGAAAGGAACGATGCGTACTCGGAAATGGTCGATGCGGCCAATGAGCGCGGTAGCTACCTCGACGACCTGGGCGAAACGATGAATCAGGCTTCAATTTCGGCCTCCAATTACCTGACGCAGGCGCGGAATGCAGCGGTGAGTGCTATGCTGCGCTACATTGTATTGGCTGACTGATGATAGGTCAAACAGTCGGCCAAGGCAGCTGTGACCGGCGTCTTTGGCAAGTTGATGTAGGTAGACGGTGATCTGAACCTGTCTTGGGAGTTCTGATCAGACTTGACGCACGCTGGCGTGCGTATACTTGAAGTTGTACCTTCCATGTATATTACTGCGAAGATGCCATCGGTCGATGCATGCACAAAATGCTCTCCTCTCGGGCGGACAAACATACAAGAAAGGGCTCCCACCTCCAGTTTAAGCAGGCACTCTGCGTTGACCCATCGCGCCACCCAGACCGCTCTGGAATCCCCTTCCTCTGCCTCGTCCACGATATGTCCCTCGTTGTCCTTGTCTTCGCTCGCCCGTCTTGCCTTCTCCACCGCCTGTCCGTGCGTCGCCTGCTTGTCCCTGGCCGGCCTGGCCGAGCTTCTGATCCAGGATCTTCTCGTTGTTCTCGACCATCATGACGGCGCGGTCGGCCAGCTGCTGTGCGAGCTTCTGTACCTCGGTCGTCTCCACGCGCTGGAAGACAACGACTTGGTCGATCGCGTCGAGCGAGGCGGCAAGCTCGTCCGAGTAGATCATGCGGGAGATGATGGTGGTCACGCGAGACAAGGGAAGGTCGAAACTGGTGGCAAGGGAAGAGAGCGAGAGCGAAGCGTAATGCGGGGCGTAGGTGAAGAGGTACGTCCGCAATGCCTCCTCCTGAATCTTGGTAGAGAGCATCGAGCGGACCTCGTCAGCGTTGTCGAGCAGACTCCAGACTTTGATCGAAAGAATGAGCTCCTTTGCCCGTTCCCAGTCACCAGCCTGCAGAGCTTTGGACGCCTTGATGACATGGTCGCGGGTGTGCTCGGGCGGGCCCATGAATGCTTGGCGGTCGGCGAGGTCCAAGTGCCGCTTGAAGGTCTTGCTCGCTATTCTCCGCCTCTGCTCCTCGGTCTCGGCGCTCGCCAACAATGGGATCTCGATCAACATACAGCTGGTGAGATAGGCGGCCTCGAGCAGCTCGATATTCAAGTGCAGGTGGAAGGGAAGAAGTCGACGTTTCTCGATGAGTTCTTGCTCAGGGGTCAAGAGGTTGTTGTACCGGTTGATTGCCTGCGCAAGGAGCTCCTTTTGTCGTTGTGTAGAGAACATCTCGGCAAGAATCGTTTGGCACTCGGCAATGAAGCCACGGCGGAAGGCAGCCAGACCCACTTGCATGACTGCTCGGTTGTATAGGATTTGAGTGACGACGTCCATGTTGGAGATGAGGTCCTGGAGGTGCGACATAAGGAGCAGATCACGGGCTTCCTGGAAGCGGCCGTGGACGGCGTGGTTGAAAATGTGGAAGAGTACCGCGCGAGCACGGTAGAGTGCGCTGTCCCGCCCGTAAATGTACACGCACAGGGAGTGAATGAGGATTCGAGGAGGTACTCGGGTGGTGAAGGAGGTGAGTTTCGAGGAAGCGGTAGGAATCTCATGCAGCGCCTTGGCAGCGGCTGTCTCGAAGTGGTCGATAACGACGTCCGGTTTGGCGTAGATCCGCTCGAGACGCTTCATCACCGCTCGGGCAAGCTGGTCTGACATGTTTTCTCGCTCGAAGAGAACCTGAGCTTTGGTGATCGTCACGTACAACGGTGTCTCCTCGCGCAGACGCTCGATGTAATCGCTGCCTTTCTCATGCGGGTCGGTGTTCTGCAGTGTTTTCATCAACTCGTTGTCGATGTTCTCGAGAATGCCCGCCAAGCTGCCAGCGACCTCAACCCTCTGCTTTTGGCCGTTGACGACTTCGGGTTCCCGCTCGGCCAGCTCGTCGTACTCCTGAACGGTCTCGGTAACCAAGTAATCCCTGTCTTTCAGAAGCAGGGTGAGCAAGGCGTCGAACTCGTGCAGGCAGGAGACCCAGGAGTCGTGAGGCATCGAGGTGAGATTTTGCGAGTAGTCGAGACGGGTGTTGACGAGAGCAATGTATACACGGATCTTCTGGTACGTTGTCACGGAGACCTCGAGCAGCTTGGTGAGGATTTTGATGTTCTCCGCCCGATCGGTACCCTGCAATGTGAGCCACTGATCCCGGCTCATTCGGCAGATACTGACCTTTCGACCTCGTTGCTCCGACAGCTCCCGAAGAGTCTTGAAAACTCCCTCAGCTGTCAGGTTGAGAGCCTTTCCACCTTTGCCGATAGTAGTGAAGTCGTCGTCAACCTGACCGTCCACGGCAGCCGCCCCTGGAGTACGCTTGGGGGCTTTAGGCACAGCAGGCGCCGCGTTGGCTGTCTCGTAGGCAGCAGTGTACGCGGCCGGGTCCTTCAGATCAGTTCCTGCCTGAACTGCCAACAGCACGACTCACGGCCTGGTACTGCTTGACCACTCCCTCGTACTCCTTGAGCTTTTTCTTAAGCGCTTGCCTCATCGCTGACAAGGCTTTCGCCTTGACCGGCGCCATCTTCTTCGATGCCGACTTCTCCGAAGCCACAGTATCATTGACAGTCTGCTCCAACTCGGTCAGGCAGCCAAGGAAAGCCGGAGGGAAGTGGCCGGCAGGCGGGATAGGCGAGGCGATCATGGAAGTCTGGTGTCGGGCGATGAAACGCACGAGCTTGTCAAGCTCGGACGAGGCGTATACCCAGTCATTCCTAGCACCATCGGCATTCTTGGTCGCGTTCTGGATATTGTGGATGGCCGTTTCCATCTCGGCAAACCTGTAGTTGTCAGCTTTTCACGGGGCTCTGGGTCCAGCTAACCGACCTCTTGTCTTTGGCGGAAAGGACGATGGTCTTGTCCTCCTCCTCGGACTCGTCATCGCTGCTGGCCGCGCCCTTCAAGAACCGGTTCGCCAAGTTCTACACGATCAGCTTGCTCGCCTCTGAGAAGAGTCTAGCTGACTGCTCGGTCATCATCCTCCTCGTCCTCCTCATCTTCATCATCCTCGCTCAACTCCTCCTCACTCTCGCTTTCATCCTCGTCGCTGCTGTCCTCGTTGTCGCTCCGCAGGAAGCGGCTTGCCCCCGTCGCAGGCGCCTTCTTTTTGGCAGCAGCTGTCTTTTGGGCGGCGATCTGACGGTCCTGCTCCTCCCCCTCATCACCAGAACGAAGGGACTCTTCAGACTCGGATCCAGAGTCAGAGTCGGTGTCGGAACCCGACCCGCCGAGCTTGGCGAAGAACGACATGCTTCGATCGAGGTCGTTTGCTTGCTTTGCTGGTGATGCGCGAGCCCTCGATCCGTCGAGAAGGAGCTCTGGCTTGACCACAAGGCAAGTTTTGGGGTTGAACTCGAAAGGGATGCAGACTTGGACAATACGCGAGTTCCAAAGAAAGTATGAGAATGGGCGCCACAAGCATTTCACCGAAATTCCCGCTCGCCACCGAGACCGAGTGTGGCAGATGTGTTGTGGCATTCCTGTAAATGCTATGCAAGAGTGGATGGTGTGTATGTAATGAATGCTATGCTATGCTAACGTTGATTGTTCGTGTGATGTATTTGCAGTTCTCGTTTCGTAATCCCCGACGTAGTCTTCCCATAGCTTCTGGCAGTCCACGTTCGCCCCCAGTTTGGCACACATGAGGAAGGCACCGCTGAGCTTTCTGTTCAGGCTATACGTCTCCTTCGGCGGTGGTGTCAAGCGGTGTTGGAGCATGACCGGTATCAGTGATCGGACGCCCTCTGTGATGGTCTGGTTGGCAAACGGATAGGGACCCTGGTGTCGGAAGGGACCTAGGTATGAGCACTTTGTTGGCTCTTGCGGTAGATTGACTTACTGCCAATGATGCGCATCGACTCCAGGTGCGCTTCCAGCATCATATCGTTCTCCTCCCCCGTCAGATATCCTAGGTGCAGACTCTCCTCCGTCATCGGCTCCTTGTCGCCTCGAATAGCGGCCGACAGCAGTCGATACCATCCGTCCATGAATCCCTTTGAATACTCCCTTGAAGCGCCGAAATCGATCAGACCGAGCTTTTCCCGCGAAGCATCGTACAGGAAGTTTGCCCAGTTTGGATCGGTCTGCATGAATCGGAAATGGAAGAGCTCCTGTAGACAGAGACGGAGAATGTTGGTTCCGATCTGCTCCGTAAGCTGTCGTCTGGTTGACCTGATGCTACATCTGACACTCACCTTGTCCCTCGTGGCCTGCGACATATTCTTCATCCTGCTCAAAGGCTTCCCCGGGATCCATTCCAAAGTCAAGACCTTCCCAGTAGATGCCTCATCCATCGCCTTGGGAACGACGAAAAAGGCGTCTTCGGCCAAGTAGTCTCTGAAGCGCCGGGCGGCTGCAGCTTCCAGAACATAGTCACACTCGTCGGCGAGCTCGCCACGCATGACCGCGATGGTGTTTTGCAGAAACATTCCCTTCGGTAGCAGTGCCGAGGAGCGTAGAAGCATGGCTAGATTACCCAAGTCGGATGAGATCGAATCGGCTATACCCGGGAACTGTACTTTGACGGCCACAGGAGTGTTTGTTGAAGCTAGCACGGCGCGATGCACCTGACCGATCGAAGCGGATGCTACCGGTGTACGGTCAAAAGACGAGAACAAGGTCTGCCAATCATTTCCCAGTTCGGCTCGCATGACTTTCTGGCCATTCAGCTGTCAGTGTTGAAACAGTAGGCAGTCTGAGCTCACCTCCATTTGCCAGTCTGGCATGTAGTCTGCGTGAGCCTGCACTTGCTGCAATACTCGCTCTATTTCGGGCGGGAGCATGTGGTTATCCTGTATGCTCATGAATTGTCCGAGCTTGAGAGCGGCTCCTCGCATTCGACTAAGACTGGCCACCAAACGCCGGACGTTGGCATCGCTCATGAAGACGCTGCCAGAGGAGGCACCGCCTGTGGTCCGCCGAAAGGACTCGGACGCCGCGCCAAGAGAAAGCGAAGCAGCAAGAGCTGGTCGGTCAGACATCATCGTACTTAGCGTGACAAAACTCACAGCCATAGTGAAACAAGCGACCGAGCCTGGATGATGGCACTTTGGAGGCTCTCAGAAGCACTGGTGACTATGGATCAGTCAGGGACAGCATGACCATCGTGGCAGCTTACTTCTTCCTCTTCTGTCTCAGTCACATGGTCGGTCGGTCGTTCGCCTGCGTGGGTAATGCCGGACGCTGCGGATGATCTAGAGCTGGGAGCCTCAGGCGGAAGGATTGATGTTGCTCTAGAGGCTCCGGTATCCGATGCCACGGTGGCAGGCCTCGACCGCAGGTCTTCGATCAAGTTGGGTGAAGGATCAGGAGTATCGAGCTTAGATTCCGGTGCTAAGGCTTCCACATGCCGTGCCGCAGTCGTTGGAACCGTCTGCTCGTCGTTTGATCGTTCTGTCCGAGGACTAACGTCGGGACTCACACTACGAGTTGGTGCTTCGTGAACGGAAAGCAGCCCGTCTTTTGAGACCGCATCCTCGATGATCGTGCTCGATTCAGATGTCGAGCTGACATACAGCCTGGACGAAGGTCCAGCCGCATTAGGATCGGTCGCTTCGTGCAATGCATGCCCATCTCGATGTCGAGTCTCTGCAACCGCTCTTCGCCTCCCCTGGCTCGCCGAAGAGGCGGTCGAGTTTGCCGGCAGGCTGTCCTCCACCCATGGTGCACGCTGTTTGCCTTTCGACCCCACGACAGGTCTTGCCGATGCCGCGGCAGCCTCCTCTACCTGGATAGCCGCGGCCCTCGCGATGACCCTCAGCGCGGCCGAGAGCATATCCCGTGCTCGACGCCGCAGAGGTGTTCGATGTGGTTGACCAGTGGGAGGCCATGGGGTTGGCGTGGCTGCATCGGAGTGGGACCCCGCATTCACCGGAATACTCTGACGAACCGGAAACAGTTATAAATGCGCCGTACGATTGGACTCGGGGAACAAGAGCATCATTCCTCGCACAATACTGAACACATCCCACATCGCCCCTCTTATAGTCACACGCAACATGTCGGCCAGGGTGCTTGGCCGGTCAGGCAGACAATGCTGCAACGCCCTACGCCCGCGAGTGAGCACCCGGACTTGTACCCGTGAGCAGCCGTACCAGTGATCTATGCAGCCAAGCTTATCGCGTGCAGCACATTCCAATGCCCTTGCATCATCGTCGCGCGCAGCGTACAGCAGCAGCGCACACCCTGCTGAGGCTGGTGCTTCCCTCGGGAAGAATCTGCTTGTGCTCGGGGCATTCTCTGTCCTCGGCGCCATGTCCGCCTCGGCCTACGAGAAATACAAAGCCGTCAGTCATGCCTTGCCTGACAGGTGCGCAGCCCGTTGACGAGTTGCAGGGCACCAACCAGCTCATGTGCGATAGCGCCGTTCTGCCACGCGTAGCGGAGACGGGCGGATACCCATGGACGCCCGCCAACGCCATCGAGGCTGACGATCCCCGAGTTCGTGCGCGCCTTCCCCTGGCCGTTCGTCCGAGCTGACCCTCCCCTCAGAACCCTATGCGCGTGCGCATGGCCGCGTGGGTAAAGAACCTCCAAGACCACATCGTCAATACGCTCGAATCGATCGAGAGGCAGCCACTGCCAGGGGGCCAGTCACCATCACACCTGCCCGACCCGGAGCATTCCCCTCTCCCGCCGGCGGGAACGTTCATCCGTGATGCGTGGATCCGGCCCGAGGGCGGCGAGGGCTCGTCGTGCGTACTCGCGGGCGGGAGAGTATTCGAGAAGGCCGGCGTCAACGTCAGCGTCGTGCATGGGATGCTGCCGCCTGCTGGGCAGAAGGCCATGCGCTCCGAACACCCGTCGATACCCGACACGGGCGAGTCGGTCCCGTTCTTCGCGACAGGTCTCAGCATCGTCATCCACCCGCGCAATCCCCACGTCCCCACTGTCCACCTCAACTACCGGTACTTTGAGATTGAAAATCCCGAAGATCCCAATAAGCCACTCTCGTGGTGGTTCGGCGGCGGCTCGGACCTCACACCGTCTTACCTCGTCCCCGAGGACGTTGAGCACTTTCACCAGACTCTCAAAGACGCTTGCGACGCCCATCACCCGGCGTACTGGCAGAAATACAAGCCATGGTGCGACAAGTACTTCTACATACCGCATCGCAAAGAGTCTCGCGGCGTAGGCGGTATCTTCTTCGACGACCTCACATCCGGTTCAGAGATACGCGGCGGCAATAAGAGCAAAGAGGAGATCTTTGATTTCGTTAAGAGCGCCAGTGGTGCTTTTTTGCCTGCCTATGTGCCGATTGTCCTCAAGAATAAGGACAAAGAGTGGACCGAGGAGGAGCGAAGGTGGCAGCTGCTCCGCAGAGGCCGCTACGTCGAGTTCAACCTCGTGTATGACCGAGGGACAAAGTTCGGCTTGGCCACGCCCGGAGCACGGATTGAGAGCATCTTGATGAGCCTGCCAGAGATCGCACGGTGGGAATACATGTCGGACATGGGCGCGGAAGGAACCAAGGAGGGCGAGTTGCTGGAAGTGCTGAAGAATCCAAAAGAATGGGCGTAGACGCTCGACACCGATCAACGTGTACGATACTGTACCAACCATAATGCATTGCATGCGCAAAGACCCTGCATCGTCCCCCGAATCCAATCGCTATGGTACAACACAAAGTTGACGGATGACTATGATGATTCTTCAATGTCCTAATGACGACTGTTGTATCTAGATGAGTGTCTCGCTGCGATTAGGCCATCACCCTCTGGGGCGCAGGTGTGATCATGCCCTTTGCCGGAGTAGGCGCTATCGATTGTGTATCTTGCCGTCTCGCCTCTTCGCTTCCGAGTGGTCTACGGATCTTGGGGACCGCCTGAGTCCGCAGATCCTTGTTGTCGATAGCAACACTCTTGGTGCACTGCCTGTAAGCGGGGACCCCGGTGTCATCCGCTATAACTCACATTGGAAGTTTTGTAGATGCCGACCAATCGGTGCGCAAGCTCGAACATGTCATTCCTCAACGAAATGACGATACTGCAGAGTAAGCTCTGACGGTGTATGCTGGCGGCAAGACCACGCACAATTGAGCAGCTTGTGTCTTGGACTGGATGTAGTTTGCGACGATCGACACATTCTTGAAGTCCAGAGCGGCGTCAATCTCGTCCATGAAGTAGAGAGGCGTAGGTTTGAAGACGTGCAGAGCAAAGACGAGTGCGAGGGAGGCGAGGGTCTTTTCTCCGCCGGACAGGTTGGCAATGGCACGCCATGATTTTTTCGGCGGCATGATGGAGAGCACCACACCTGAGAGTCAATTCTGTGTCTGCCGTGGGAAGAGCTTGACTGACCTTCGGAAAATGGGTCCATGGAGTCGATCAACTCAATCTCGGCATTGCCGCCCATGGTAATCATCTGCCTCGTCAGCGTCGCATTGGCATCAACAAAGGAGCTCACCTGGTACATTTCCTTGAGTTTGGCACTGATAGCTGTGAAGCCGGCCATGAACTCGTCCAAGCGAACTTTGCGCAAATCGTCATAGCGCTTCTTCGCGGCGTCTCTGGCACTGGTGACAATCTCCATATCTTTCGCGCGATCAAGGAATTCCGCCTCTCGTTTGCGGTACTCGTTCAAGACATTCAAATTAGGCTTTGCCTTTCCAACATCTTCTGCAGAAAGTCAGCCAAATGCCTTATGAGGACCACCCATTCGTCTCACCTTCAAGTGCCGTGATCTCGGCCGTGAGCATCTCCTTGTCGACGCTCTGCAGCTCATCCGGAGAGTATTCAACGAGCTCGAATGATTCGGCTTTCTTCTTGGCGGGTTTAGGCGCAGCAGTCGCATCCTCCTCGCCCGCTCGGTCCTCCGTGTGGGCAGGGGTCTCAACGACCTCGGGCTCTTCTTCATCCTCTTCTTCCTCGCTTTTCAGTCAGCCAAGTTGTAGAAGCCAGCCAAAGAATGCTCACTCGATGTAGGCCAGCTCAAGCTCGTCGTGTCGCTTCTTCCAGTGCTTCATCTTGTCTTTGCTGTCCTTCTGGATTCGACCGTTGTCCTCAATTTTCTGCTTGATGTCCATCTAGGTATTAGACACACATATCACGGACGCGCGATGGATGACTGACCTCCAGAGCACGGAAAGCGTTGATGTCGGCACTTTTCTCGTCAAGCTCGGCCTTGCTGCTCGCAAGAGCCTCTTGAACGTCCGTCGAGCTGTCTTGTGCTTCCTGGACTTTCTCGCGAATGACGGCAAGATCCCCGGACACGGCTTGCAAATCCCCTTCGACGACCTCCAGCTCGGCTTCGACTTCAACGAGCTTCTCCTGATTGCTCGCGATCGACTTGGCAAATTTGTCGGCATCGCGTTGAGATTTGGCTTGGTTGACTTCCGCCTTTGTAATGCTCTCACTGGCCATGTCGAGGAGTCCCTTGGTAGTCGTGTATTTGGACTGAATGGCGCGAAGACGCACACCACCGACTTCGAGGATCTTGTTCTGAAGCTCCTTGATCTGTTCGGAAATGACTGAGGACTTCTCACGCAGCTTGTCAGCCTCCCTGGTCAAAGCAGCAATCTCAGAGTCTAGAGTCTTTATGCGACGCTCATCATCCGCATCTGGCTTGCTTTGTGACCTTGAAGTCAGCTCAGCGGCAAGCAGCAAGGCGAAGTACTGACTTCAACTCCGCAAGCCGCTTCTCGCCCTCTGCTATCCGTTTCGCCGCAGTGGAGACATCGAGTTCGACTTTCTCCAAGGCGATCTCGATCTCCGGTATCCTTTTCCTGAGAGAAGCCACTTCGGCGTCCGCCCTCTTTTTCTCGGACTGGAATACCATCAAGTCTTCTTCTGCTTTGGTCGTGTCTTTCTCGTACTGCGCCACGACCTCCGGAGCAACTCTGTCTGCGGCAAACTTGGAGCTCATGCCTCCTCTCGATACTCTGGTACCACCGCCAGACATCGTACCGGAAGGGTCGATGAGCTGACCCGCCAAAGTGACGACTCGCCATCGTTTCTTGCCGTAGCCAATGCGCTGAGCCTGCGCTAGGTCGTTTGCGACAAGTGTATTGAAAACGCCCTTGTAGAAAGCTGGGGCGAATTTGGGCTCCTTCGGCTTGATGAGGTCGAAGAGCCTCGGTACGTTCTCTGGGGTCTCAATGGGTCCAAGATCCCGTGGAGGCAGCTTTTCGAGTACCATGAAAGATGCCCGACCGACATTGCCCTTCCGGAGATGCTCGATGCAAGCTTGACCTTGCTCGACCGTGTCGACGACCAGATTGTTGAGCGCGCTGCAGGCGGTAGTGACAGCGACATCGTATTTGTCGTCGATGACACCGAGATCACCGAGACGACCGTGAAAGCCCTTGATCCGTCCTTGGGCTTTGAGTTTGTTCAGACTGCTCAAGACGGCATTCTCCGACTTGTCCGCAGCCAAAGATGCTTTCGCCTCGTGGGCCCGTTGCCGATTGGAAGAAAGCTTGTTGCGCAATTGCTCGAATTGAGAGGCCATCTCCGCGACAGTGTGCTCGGCTTCCGCCAGTTGCTTCCTGGCCTTGACCTCGTCCTTCTTGAGACTTGCAAATTCGTCCTGTTTGCTACCATCAATGTCTTTCAGCCGCTGAAGGTTGGCTCTGGCCTCCTCGAGAGCGGACTGCGCGCCGGACGCCTTTTGGGCCAAGAGATCTCTCTCCGAAGTAGCAACGTCAATAGCCGACTGCTTTTCGCTGATCTTGGCCGTCCAGGGTTCAAGTTCGCGCTGCTTGGCTTCGATCTTGGCCGTGAACTCCTCAGTCTTGTCTGACTGATGAGCACGACTTTGGGAACATCCTGGTGAACACACCTTTCAAGCTCTCGCGGACTTCATCAAGCTCAGCCTCCTCAACGACCAATTTCTTCTCCAAATCGGCGACCTTCTTTCGATTCATTTCCAGCTCTTGGCTCAGGTTTTCAACCGTAGCCAGAGCCTCCGAGCGAGAATGGCCGTCCTGTGAGAGTTAGCAACAGTTATGGACGCCCAGCCAGGTAGCTAACCTCATGAAGCGACTTTTTGACCTTTTTCTGCTTGGTGACTAGATGCTTCTTCTTCTCTTGCAGGCCGACTTCCTCTTTCTCGAACTTCTTCGATTCCTTAACGAGCTCGTCCGTGAACTTTTTGACTTGCTTGGAAGGAAGTAAGCTACGTTCTGCACGAGACATCACTGGCTCACCTCGAAAGTGGCGAGCTTCTCATCGTACTCCTTCTGCAGACTGTCAATCTCAGCCAAATGCCCTGCGTTCCTTTCCTGTTCCTCTGCGAGTTCGGCTGTCAATGATTGCTATTTCGATATGAGCGGCTTCTCATGGTCTATATTCGGACTCACAATGGCCTTTGTTGTGATGTCGATATTGTTCTGCAGGGTGTACATGTGGAACTGCCACAGTAGTGACTTCTTGCGCGTCAACTCATTCGAGTCTTTCAGGAAAGCTTCAGCTTCGAGTTTCTTGTCCTGAAATGTCAGTTGGGAATCATCGCAAGAGGTTTGCTACATGCCTCAAGGGCCGCCTTCTCGCGCTCGACGACTCGCAAGCGGTTCATCTTCTCCCCTCTCTGGTCATTCAGTTCCTCGACCTCTTTTGAGGCATCCTCGATCGGTTGCTTGTAGCGTGTCGTTCCGATGATGTCTTCAAGGTACTCCAAGAGTCCATCCTCGTGTTCAGTCTGCGCTTTCGCCTTCATTTGGGCGATGGATTCCACTTCTCCCTATCAAGTCAGCCAGTCTCCGATACCAGAGATGCGATATTACCTGGAGAATCAAGAAACGGTTATGGTCAAGATCGATGCCTTTCCCCTTCAAGAGCGTCGTGACCTCCGTGAAAGAGCTGGTTTTGTCGTTGATAGTGTACCTGGACGAGTTATTGCGATAGGCTGTTCGCGTGACGACCAGCTGAGAATTGGGCACAAGCAAGAAGTTGTCCACGCCGGGCTTACGATGTCAGTCGGGGATCGAATAGACGCAGCCTGCTCACCAGATCGACAATCTCTCTGAACCATACTTCTACCGAGCACGATTCCAGACCCTCCTTCCCTGCAGAATTGTGAATGAGTTCGCTCAACTTCCCTTGCCGCATCTTGCTTGCTCTGTATCCGAAGACGAAGAGCAAGGCATCGATGGTATTGCTCTTGCCGGAGCCGTTGGGGCCAACAATTGCGCTGAACGATTTGTGGAAGGGGCCAATTTCTTGCCGACCGGCGTATGACTTGAAGTTCACTAGGACGAGCTTGTGGATGGTCAACCGGGGCTTGGGTCTAGTGGGCGCCGGCGGCGGGGCGATCGTAGTCGGCAATGGGATCACTTGGGGCGCAGCAGGCGTGCGGGGACCAGGGGCGCCAGCGTCTTGGACTCCGTCAAGTTTGGGAGGCGACGCCAGAGTGATGGTCGCGTCCGCATCCTCGACGTCTTGCGCTGAGCGCTCCTCCTCTGTTTGAGATCGTACAGGGGGAGCAGAACGTGCTGCGGTAGGCTTCGAAGGGGTGAAGTCGATGTCTTCCTCGCTGCTCTCTTCGGCTGCTTCTTCTGGTGGGGGTGTGGGAAGCTGAGTCGACGCCGACGCTGGCGTGCTTTGGCGGGGAGCAGGCGGCTCTTGTGGCTCGGGTTTGACGGACACTTCCTCGTCCGACTCAGATAGAACCACCTTCCTCTTCCCTGGCGCCGCGACCTTTTTCGTAGGTTGCTTTGCTGTCTTAACTCCCCTTGTTTTGCGCGGTGGGGACTCCTCTTCTGGCTCCTCCCCCTCCACCTCTCCTCCAAGCTCATCATCCTCGTCATCTCGTGGCGGCGGCGCTACAGGGGCTCGCGCCGTTCGTCGCGCCGGCGCGGGTTTCGAGGCGGCTGCCGTCCTGCTTCGTCCTCCTCTCGATCTGATGCTTGGTTTGATATCCTCCTCTGACTCTTCATCCGTAAAGCCGCCCATGGTGTCCCCATTGGCATCGACATCGTCACCTCGGTCGGACGGGGGAGGCGACGGCACCACAGCCTTGCGAGCTCGCGTCGGCTTGGCTGGAGCGGCTGATGCGCTCGAGGCTGCACGCGTCGTCCTGCGGGGCGGCATCTCGGGGATCCGAGCTGTCACAGCTGAAGAAGCCCTTGTGATCTGTCGACCTCGAACAGCTGATTTAGTAGACCACAAACGAGATGTTGACTTTGTCTTGGTGGTCGTCAGGCACGTACCAACGACGCGTCCTAAAGAGACGGAATCAAATCTCGGAAGTAGCTTTCACGGACGGTCGATGGTAGCCCAGAGGTATGCATGAGGCGAATGTGAGACGCCGTTGTGAGCTGTCCCTCCCCTGTACAGGAAGCATCTCCAGCTGCGAACCTCCAAGGACTGCAGAACGGATACCCTGTGGAATTGGCCTCGGCCGGGACAGTTCCTTTGTAGGCGGCGACGCTGTTGTTCGGAACGAGCGGGAAGCCGAGCTCGACAAAGGGGACAGTGTCTCAGCGAGATTCGCATGAACGACGCATGAGAAAGTGACCGGAATCGTGTATATAGGCATAGGCAGCCAGCATCGCCTGATCAACTGTCCCTCTCGTATATCTCTCATTTGCGGTTGACTGCGTGCCACAGTGCCACGTTGAGAATTTCTCCGGCTGGCTGTGACCTAGGCTTCTTTGTCAGTGCGGCCGGCCAGTGGGCATAGCATCAATACAACTTGTCTCTCAAGCTATACCTTCAGCACGACAGCAGCGCCTCTTCAAGCTCCCAGAGCAGCAGCGCAAGCTGTCGGACTCTTTGGCACGACACCTCGTAGCCGGGATCTCAGCCAAGCCCTTGTCCTGCCCATCATTGTCCGGCCTAGCCGCCAGGCCGCGCCAAGATGAGCTGGGCTCCTTCAGAGCAGGACCTCAACGAGTTCCTCGCTATGCTGAGAAATTCGCATAGCGGGGAATCCGAAGTCCAGAAGGCCGTCTCGATCGTAGGTTCTCGCCACAGGCGTTTCCAGCACAGCTAACGCCATTTTCCTCATTTATATCGTACCCTTCCCGCAAACAGCGTCTCGATCAACTCCGCGGCACTCCAGACTTCTTGGCATACCTTACCTTTGTCCTCATCAACTGCACGCAGGAAGAAGAATCACACCGAGCAGTAGCAGGTCTCCTCCTGAAGAATGCCCTCAATACTAGGAGCGGGCCGCCTACGGACGAGAGGGACGCACAAGCGATCGCATATGTCAAGGCGACCATCCTTTCTGGCCTATCGGACAAGGACCAGATGATCCGTCAAACTGTTGGCGCGGTCATTGTGTCTTTGCTCAGCAACGAGGAGTCCGGCGCTTGGCCGCAGGCTCTCGAGGCCTTGACTCAGGGGATGCAGTCCCAGGATGCAAACGTCGTTGAGGTCAGCATCGACAATATTCGCTTGCCATCTGTTCATACTGAGATGACAGGGTTCCTTCAACGCACTCGAGAAAATCTGCGAAGACTGCCCACACAAGCTGGACTTCACCGTACAGGGTCAAAATCTGCTGGACCACCTCGTTCCCCAGTTCATCACGTTCACCGCACACAATACAACTAAGATCCGTCTCTATGCCCTACAATGCCTACAATCCTTGAGCACTATTCGAGCGCCCGCTGTCACCGCCAATATCGATCCTTACATTCAGTCCCTCTTCGCCCGAGCATCGGACGAGTCGCCAGATGTGCGGAAGGCCGTTTGCACCGCTCTTGGGCTTGTCCTTAATCATCGACCAGACAAGCTCATCCCTGAAATGTCCAACGTCGTCGACTACATGGCGTATTGCACGAAAGACAAGGACGAGCTGGTGGCCCTCGAGGCATGCGAGTTCTGGTTGACGTTTGCGGAAGACCCGGCTCTGCGGGAGCAGCTTCGACCATTCCTACCAAAAATTGCACCTCTGCTGCTTCAAGGAATGGTCTACTCGGACTACGAGCTCGCTGCCCTGGATGCCGACGATGAAGACGAGGCTGTTCCCGATAAGGAGACCGATATCAAGCCTCGAGCTTACGGCGGCAAGACTCATGGGGCGCATGAATCCAATGAGGACCCGAATCAGGCTGCCGGAGCTGGAAAGTCGAGAGAAGCAGGAGACAAGGCCCTGGAGGATGATGACGACGATGATTATGACGATGACTTCGACGACGACGACGAGGATGATCTCACTGGCGAATGGAACATCCGAAAATGTTCTGCGGCGGCTCTGGATGTCATGGCGGTCTCTTTCGACGCCGACTTGCTGGAGATATTGTTGCCATATCTTAAGGAGAGGCTCTTCTCTGAAGACTGGTCGCAACGTGAAAGTGGCATTTTGGCCCTGGGCGCCATTGCAGAAGGTCAGTGCCCTCGCTCAGTCGTAGCATTGGCTCATCACAGGCTGCATCGATGCCCTTGAGCCTCATCTGCCTCAACTTGTACCTTGGCTCATCCAATCGCTCAAAGATCCCAAAGTGAGCACGGTCCCGCCTCACCCGGAGCGTGTCCTGATGCGTAGTCCCTCGTGCGCAGCATCACATGCTGGACCTTGGGTCGATATTCCAGCTGGTGCATACATTCTCAGCCGGATGACAAGAGCAAATTCTTCATTCCCACCATGGAAGGGGTCAGTGCCCATACACCTAGTAATCTCCAGCTGATTGTCAGCTGCTGCAGATGGTTGTTGACGGTAACAAACGGGTTCAAGAAGCCGGATGCAGCGCGTTCGCGACCTTGGAGGAGGAAGCAGGAGCCGAAATTGTTCCCTTCCTTGAGCCGGTTCTCCGCAACCTTACAAACGCATTCGAGAAGTACCAGCAAAAGAATCTTCTTATTCTCTACGACGCCCTCGGCACTCTGGCGGATGCTGTTGGCTCTTCGCTCGGACAACCATTATACCTCGAGATTCTCATGCCTCCGTTGATCAAAATGTGGATGAAGTTGGCCGACGACGATGTAGGCCTGGTACCGCTTCTAGAAGTAAGCTCTCTCATTTTGTTCTGTCGCAGTGACTAAATATCAAGTGCTTGTCCTCCGTTGCCATCGCTGCCGGTGCCGCATTCGGCCCATACACCCTGCCCGTATACCAAAGATGTGTGCAGATCATCAACAGCCGCCTTCAACAATACCAGCAGTACGAGCAAGATCCGGACAACTTCGATGAGCCCGACCGCACGTATATCGTAGTAGCATTGGACCTCTTGTCTGGTCTAACGCAGGGACTCGGTGCAGAGATCCAGCAAGTCATTGCGACCAGTCAGCCACCACTGCTTCATCTGATGGCTTTGTGCCTTGTGGTGAGTCATGGCTGCGATATATGATTACCTTTCTGATGATCAGCATTACGAACCCCCAATACGCCAATCCGCGTACGCCCTACTGGGTGACCTGGCGATTTCATGCTTCTCCCTGCTCAAACCTATTGTGCCGACTATCATGCCGAGTGTCATCGAACAAATCGTTGTCGAGCCGTCAGCAGACTGCATCAGCGTTTCAAATAACGCCGCATGGGCTGTGGGAGAGATCGCGCTACAGTACAACGAGGATCCTTCGGCACTCCAACCATTTGTCCCGCTGCTGATTCAACGCCTGGTGCCAATGCTGTTGAATCAAAAGTCGCCCAAATCTCTGTCCGAAAACGCGGCTGTCACGATTGGTCGATTGGGGCTGGTATGCCCGGCCTTGGTGGCTCCGGAATTGCCGACCTTTGCGCAAGCATGGTGCAGTGCACTATGGGAGATCAAGGACAACGACGAGAAAGACTCTGCATTCCGAGGGTTCTGCATGATGATCAGCGCCAATCCATCCGGTATCGAGAACGTGAGTCAGGGCTGCCTTGCTCAGAGGTATCGGTTGACGTGTCAGAGCTTCATCTACTTCTGCAATGCCGTGTGCAAATGGGCAAATCCATCCGCTCAGCTGGACGGCATGTTCCGATCGGTCAGTTATGCTTTTGGACTGTTTGTGCCGAGCTGACTCGGCAGCTCTTGCAAGGTTTCAAGCAAGGCCTTGGACCCAACTGGGACGTGACTGTGCAGAATTTCCCGCCGGTGATCCGACAGAGACTGCAGGAGCGATACGGCGTGTAATCTCCCCTTGTTACGATACGATAATGACACCTTGATGACCCGACCGATCTGATTACCCATTTCACAGATACACCACCTCGCCGACTGCCCTGCGTCAGACCGAGCCACGATCACACGAATCGGCAAGCATCCATTTCCGTAGCACATCCATAGCATTAGATAGCATCTTGTAGAACCATTTACATAGCATTAGGTAGCATTTCCATAGGGTCACGGGCGAGGCGGCGGCCGCGGCGGGTCGGCCGCACATCCTGCCGACAAACGATGCATGGCAGCGTGCAGATGCATTTGTCTGATCCTGCCGGGGTCGGGACAGACGACAAGATGCATCTCGAACCGTTTGCGTCTATAGACTGCCTCTATCCACTCTGTACGTGTGACTCTAGTCATACAAGGATAAACACCCTATCCCTATTCCTTTTATGTTGAGTATAATTTGTAATGCACGCAAGCATGCCGCTGGACACGTCGCGTTTTGACGGAGGAGAGGAGCCATTTACTGCGGGAGAGACTCCTTGGTGTGCTCTTTAGTGGTGAGGTTAGAAATGGCAGCGGCGGGGCCGTCGCCGCTCTCGATCGCCTCGCGGTAGTCCTTGGCGTCGATCTCCGCACGGGCCATCTCGAGCAGGCCGCCGAGGTCGCGAGGGCCAATGAAGTGTTTGCGCCCGTCCACGATCCACGTGATGGCAGATACGATCACTGGCTGTCAGCGCGGCACGCGAAAAGCGTGGAAGGGTGGACGCACCGATGAAGCCGAACACGGCAACGGCGTAATTCATGTTGAGGCCGTCGACGGGGAGATCAGGGGGGAAGAGGAAGAAGACGGTGGTGATGACCGTGAAGGCGAGGCCGATCTGTGCGTCAGCGGCGATCTGGCATACAGCAGAGGAGACGCACGACGTTGCAGATGGGGCCGAAGATGGGGCCGAGGGTGAATGTGGGTTTGGGCAGGTGGGCGGGTCGCAGGACGTGTCGGCCGCGCACGAGCACGAGTAGGACTGTCCGTCAGCTGATGCTGTATGTGGGAGGGGGAGACGTACTTGGGATAGAGTAGGACACGTTGAGGAAGACGACGCTGCTCGACAAGATGGCGTTGAGGGCGGTGCTGGATCCGAGGTAGATGCAGCCGAACACCACGACGCACGCGGTGGAGAGGAGGACCGAGGGGATCGGGACACCGTTACGGTTCATAATGGCGAACACGCGGGAGAAGGGCAGGCCGCGGTCACGGGCAAAGGCGTAGGACATGCGGGACGAGGCGGTCATGATGCCCTGGGCGGTGAAGGCCATGGCGATGATGGGGAAGACCTGCAGGCAGACGGCGCCGACTTTGCTGTTGGTCGCCTGGTACATGCTCTCGAGGAGCGCGCCGGCCGCGCTGGTGTTGACGACGTCAACATCGGAGATGCAGAACAGGAGGCACACGAGGAAGATGAACGACGAGACCGAGCCGATGCCGACAGCGGCGATCATGACGCGCGGCGCGTTGATGTGCGGGTTCGGCATCTCCTCGACCATGTGCGAGACGGCGTCGTAGCCCGTGAGACCGAACGAGGACTGGAGCAGTCCGAGGATCCACGCCACGCCGTTGGGCCATCCGGTCTCGTTGATGAAGGTGCGGAAGACAAAGTCGCCAGATTGGAAGTTCGGCGAAGCGGTCGACAGGCAGACGATGATGATCACCACGGCGCCGGTCAGGGACCTGCCATCAGCCGCCACCCGGTCAATGATACGAGGGTGACTCACCAGATGATGGCCGTCTTGTTGATGGTGGGCAAGAGACGGAGACCAAAGATGTTCAGGATGCACGCGCCGAGCATGTATGCGATGTAGATCAGGAAGATCTGCCATCGCTGCACCTCGTAGTTGTCGTGCATGAGCGCAATGGCGCCGGTGATGAGGGAACCGGCAAGCGAGCCGGCGGTGGCGACCAGCGCAATCCATCCAGAGACGGCAAACCAGCCGCAAACCCAAGAGATGGCCTGAGAGTCAGGAGGGTTCACATACAACGAGGGGAAGACGCACAGGTGCCCATTTGGCAGGAGCAAGGATGGCGGACCAGTGGTACTGACCACCCGAAGTTGGATAGACATGGCAGCTGATAGGGTCAGCTCGGCTCGGCGGCAAAAGTAACATTAATTTGACTCACATTTCCGCGAGTGAGGCAGCCATGGCAAGGTTACCAATGGCCGAGGGGACGATACCCCAGATGACGGCTGTGGGACCTCCGGAAGGGAGAGCGAGGGACAGACTGGCCGCCATGGCGGTCCACGAGTTGAGAATGGCATAGGCGAGACCCACTGCCCGTCAGCGTGGACACAAGGTGGTGCTACAATGAGCGACTCACACAGCGAGAGCATCTGGAAAGACCGCTTGGGGGTACCGCCGCCCTCGGTGACGACGGCCGCTACGCGCGACTTTGACCTGAACGGTCCAGTGCCCTGCTGCTCGGCCTGGATCGAGTCATACACCTGGGTGTTGGTGTAGGCCTCCTTGGGGTTCTGACCATTTTGGGCTTCCATGATGGGTGAAAGGGCGATTGTCGGGAAGAGGATGAGGAAGAGAGGACCGGGGGGGGATGGGCTAGATAGATATACGGGAGGGGGGAGGGGGAGTAGAGGGGGACAGAGGAAAGCGCTCGGCTAGTGTCGAATGAAAAGCGGGCCGGCTGAGATAGGGGCGTATCTAGACACGTCTGCCCATTGGCAGTGAGCCTACCTACAGAAAAACTGGGAGCGAGGCCCCAGTGTTGCTCCGCTAGTTGCCAGCTGGGTGGTGTCGTTGTTAGCGAGGAGCATGCATGAGAGTGCTAAGCGAGGTCGACGTCGGACCGGTCGGACAGGTCATTCCAAAGCTTTGCTGTTGGACTTTTTTGCGTGGCAAAGGCTTCGGAGCCATGACGACAGGTCTCACCCCTCCTCCTCCTGCGAGATAGGGGGGGTGGAAGCTACCCCACTTTCAGGGCCACGGACATTGGATCTCCCTTTGGATCCCGACGGCAATCCACTGTCAACCTGACCTCGCTTAACGTGCCTGAGACTTTCCCAGCCCAGCTGGTCAGACGAGCGTGTCAACTGGTTCCGAAGAGTAACAGTGTAGCAAGAGCTCGTTTGGAAACATCTCCAGAGTGGGACGGGCAATGCCGTATCTCTCGCTGCTGTGACTGCGTCGCGTCGGGGGATCCGAAATGGAAAGGACGGTTCTTGGCGACGCTTATGACTCCTCGGGTATCCGGCAGAGCAGACTGGACAGAAAGGAGGTCTTTCGCTCTACGGACCCACGGGAGCGTTCACGAGGAGCCGCACCGTCCAGCCTGCTTGCTTCGGCAGTGATCGGTGAGGTCGACAGCGAGCAAGCTATCAGCAATCGCGATTGCAGTCGGCGATGCGGTGTCAAGCTGATCGCAATGGGCGTGGAATGTGCCTCGACGGAGACTGTGTCCGCCTCGCCGATCAACTGTCTGACCGACTGATGATGGTCTGTGGTCTGCTGTGCACGCGGTGACGCCAACTCGCCTCGGTCACCGCCTCCCTCCCTTCCCCTCTCCTCTCCCCTCTTGACGTTGTCCTGTGCTCGTTGGTTCTGATGACCACGGCCAAGACCGAATCGAAGGACCTGTCATCGGGCAGGACTTGTGATTCCCACCATGCACACCTGGCCTGAAACGCTACATTGACTTCTGACCCCTCACCAAGACCGAGCATCCGAGTCGACTGTCTGGCCTGGCCTTGTCATCCTTTCTTGCCTTGGATCGTGTGATGCTTCTCGTCAAATCTTGCGCAGCATAACGTCGACGTCGCCCTCTAATCTTTGATTCTCAAGATCTGGAATGAGGATGAAACGGGGCGGCAACTCCCAGGCTCCTTTGGCTCTCCTCTACCTGGTATGCGCTACCACTGTCCTCAGCTTCAACGTCACCCTCACCGACCAGTCGCCCGCAATCACCTACCTGCCCTCGCGGTCCGGCCCCGCCGACTCAACGTGGAACGTCTCGTACGCCGAGTCGGACTGGGCGACATACTCGAATCAGACGATAGGAGAGGGCGCTTCGTGGCACTATACCACATCCTCGTCTGCGTCGGCGAGCCTGGGATGGGTCGGGACGGCGGTCTATGTATGGGGTCAAGGGAGCGCGGATGTCTCGGTCGACGGAAAGGGCGTGAGCGGTGCAGGGGACGGGCTGTTGGGGTGGTGGACGGGGGAGAGAGGCCGGCATGAGGTGTCAATCAATAGTACGGGGACGGGACTGAACTTGACGGGCATCACGGTCGCCCTTGCAGTGGACAGGGAGGGGTGAATCCATCTCGCGGTCCTTCAGAGGGGTACTGATGTTTTAGTCCTAAGTACAGCTACACCACAGTCAACACGACGTGGGGCGGGAGCAGCATCGACTCGTCATTCAAGCTCAGCAATCGCAGCCAGTGGGAAGTGGGCACAATTGTCGGCGGCGGCAGTGAGTTCCCCTCATCACTCAAGCAGCTGCGAGCTAATCGCAGCTCCACAAGGAAGCGCAGCTGCCGCTCAATACGACCGGATTGACACCCACACGACGGGCGCACAGCTCTCCCTCCAGCCGCCGGCGAACACATCGTTCATCTTGCTGTACGGTAGCGTCAATTTCGACCATACCGGCCTGTACAATGTCAGCCTTGCAGCCCCGGGCGATCAGGACATGCAGTGGATCGGGCCCGCCTGGCAGGTCTTTCATGGCGAGTCGCCCTGGATAGGGCTGGACGAGGTCACGTATTTCGCGGCGCTGGATCCGACTGTGCTATGGCAAGTGACGGTCGAGCATCTTGGCACGGACAACGAGTACTGGGACATGTCGCGGGTAGTGTACATCTCTTCGAGCGGATACACCGGGTGAGTTGCCTTCTGTGCATCGCGCCCGCTTTGCTGATCAGCAGTGGAAGCGCCTCGTCATCGTCGCCGAACGTTGGTGCCATTGCCGGCGGCGTGGTGCGTATCGTGTTTTAGCGGGCTGAGAAGTGCAAGGTGAAGCTGACGGGCAGGTCGGCGGACTCCTCGCTTTGCTGCTGGTCATCGGCGCATGGTTCTTCCTGCGCCGGCGCCGACGAGCCAAGTCGCCCATCTTGACTGACACCCCTCCCAAGCGATTCGAGGTCGAGCCATACGAAGAGACCACCGTCGACGCACGGCACCTCTCCTCTGGATCGGCCATCTCTGGCCAGTCTGGCCAGTCGGCCCAAAGCAACGAGTCGCGCTTCAGCGCCGGCTCGACGTCAGAGCCGCTCATCCCCGCCGACCCCACTGCGGCATACGCGAGCGCCGCGGCGGGCACATACGTGTACGCCTCGACAGAACGAGAGAGAGGCAATCGATACTCGGGCACAGCGACACAGCGCTCATCGCTATCACACGTCACGCCTCTGCTCCTTGATCCGCATATGCAACCAGATGTGCAGGACGTCGAGGCGGCTCGCGGGGCCGGGGTCGGGGCAGGGGGCAGGGACAAGTCGGACAGCGCGTCATATCGACCCGGGCACCGAAGCAGTATCGGCGCAAGCCAGACGCAAAGCTTCTACACCACTAACGGTGACGTCGATACCGACGGACGACTCTCGGTGCACCCCAGCACGATCAGCGGGACCGGGACCGAGTCCAGCGTCCCAAGCTCGCCGACCAAGTCCTCCCGACCAGTCTCGATGGACAGGCCGCTCTCGTCTCCGGCTTTCTCCGCCATGCAGACGCAGCCGCAGATCCAGATGCACGCGCTCGTACCGACGCTCGCTCGCCCTCCTGCGGCGCGCCCGCGGGCAACACCGAGCCACAGGCTGACTGGGAGTGGCGGCGCCAGGGAGGCGTGGACGCAGGAGACGGATGCGGGGCGGGTTTTTGTGCCGCCCACGGAGCATGGGGGAACGGTCCCTCCTGTTTACGACCCCGCCTGGAGACAGGACCACCCGCAGCTCGCTGAGCAAGCGGGCGACGCAGGGGCGCAGACGCCTCCGAGCTGGCTGGACACGCCGCCGCTGGGCGGTGTGCATAGGGTGGAAGACCAGACACCGATCGAGCGAGAGGCAGACGCCGGGTCTTTGGTCGAGGACGGTCTTCAGGAGGAACCGCGCAGTGGACAGGAAGGTCATGTCGAGCATCACTCCGCCACTCTGGCCGGAACTGCGACTGTGCCCGAGCCTTGACAGCGAGTTCCGACGCTTGCAGCATACCAGGACTGTTGATGCATATTGACTCCGGCGTCTGTGGGGTGCTGTGTATAACATGGACTTGTACAAATCGTGTACATGAATGAGAATGCGATGCGAGGTGATGTGATGAGCTGCGATGCGATGCGATGTGATGCGATGATGTCTTGTATTTATGCCAAGCCGTGTCGAATGGGTCCCTCCCTTGACGATTCTAATCCTCGAAGAGCGCCGAGAAGGGACGCCGATCTCCCGTTTGAGTACTATCAAACTCGACGTCGTCGTCGTATTCTCCCTCTGGCTCCTCTTGCTCGTGCTCTGCCTCCTCTTGCTGGCTCTGAGGCTTCTTCGAGGGCGACTTGCTTCGCGTGCGCGATCTCTGTCGGAGCGGGGGAGGGAAGATCGACTCGTCGACCTCGAGGGCGATTAGCGGAGCTGGACTGGCGGATCCAGCCACCTCGTTTGGCCGCGCATTCGAGGGCGGCCAAAGCTGGGATGCCTGTCGTTGCGAGGCGGCCTTCTCTTCCTCTTCCTCCGCCTGGTCCTCCTCGTCCATTTGGTCCAGCATACTGGCCAAGTCTGCCTGGGACATGGCTAGTTCTTTTTCAACAACTTCGTCGGCCTTGACCTGCTGCTGACTCCGCTGGACCGGAGTGCCCATCATCTCCTGAGATCCGCCGCCGAGGAAAAGCTCTTCTTCGGCGACCCCGTTGAGCCGCGAATTCCGCTGCTGAGACCCTGAGACCGATCGCGAGCTTGACTGGCCGAAAGGCAGCGAGCCATGTCGCGGTCGGGAGCGGAACCTCTCGCTGGGATCTTTCTGTGTCGGATCGTCCGACGGTGGACGTTTCGACCCGGATGTCCCGCTTCCCGATCGGTCCTCCCCGCCATTGGCATGACCGTTCGCAGCGGTGACTGAAGCACCGCGGGCGGTGTGCGGCGCATCGGAGGCAGAACGCACACTTGCAAAGGCGTCACAGGTCGTGGTGGCTATAGCACAAAAGACCGAAAACGGTTCTGACTGATCATTTTCATCGCTGCTCAATGTCAAAGGCTGCGTAGGCTCGGAGAAGGCGATGACCAGCTGGATGCTCAGCTGTTCGGCGAGCTGTAAAGCGGCCTGGAGTGAGCGCGATATTGAGGTCCGTGGGTATACCTACTCGGAATTCCCTCATTGGCAAAGTTAGGTCAACCCTCGGTCCAACGACCTCATAGTCCTCAAACTCCTCCACATCGACCTTGATCTCGGTACAGAGCTCCTTGTTCCCGCCCTCCCAGCTCTTCACCCTGACTTCACGCTTGTCGAACATCCAGCTCAGCTGGTTCTCCTGGCGGACCGTCGTGCCGGTGGGACCGGTATTGATGGATGACGTTGTGAGTGATATGGAGAAGTGGTCGAGCCATTGCTTGAGGGTCCGAGCAGCGATCGTGAATCCAGAAGGTGTCGAAGCTGGATCAACAGCAGCTCGCGGGAACTCGGAGGTCGCGAGGTGCAAAGAATGCTTCTTTGTCACGCCTGCCGATCAGTCCAGGCCGCCAGCTCCGACGAAGATCGATGAGTCTCGCCACTCACCGTGCTTGCAGACCAGCTTCATGACAAGTTTCGCCTGCAAGGGACTGTCATGCTCCTCATCCGATCTTTCATACTCCTCTTCTTCTCTTTCAGGTGGCGTACGCTGCCGCTTCTCATACAGGGCGTCCGGGTCATGGATGCGAAAATCCACCCGTTCCACGTTCGTGACGGAGTTGGCCTTGCCCAGGACAGCAAGCATTGACTTTGGATGAGCAACGGCTGAAGGTGCAAACTCACCTTGACGAGCAGCTGACACTTTATCCCTTGTCTTTGCTGGGCACTCCTGCTTGCTGCTGGGCGCCAGCGAGAAAAGAAGCTCTGGCGAAGTTTGAACAGGCAAAAGGCAGACTTTGACGAGTTGGTGACGGCGAGCTCCCACTCCTTGTCAGCTCTTCCCTCTGCAATCATCCATAGAGGGGTATGTACCTCATCCCTGTCTGCGTGCATGTGCAGCTCGTCGCCAAACTTGGCAGCACATTGCAGCAAGCGCGTGAAGTCTGGCATGAGCCTCTACATCTCTACATCTACCTTGCGAAAGGGCGACCCACGCCGTATGTTTGGCTCCTTGATAGAAGCCTCCATCTTGGTCTCCCGCTCCTGCCGCCCCTTTTGCAAATGACCTTGCGGAGCTCAGAGCGTCGCTGAAAGAGAAAGAGAGGCGAATTCATATGCTGCAGCATTCCGACGCGTGACTGGACCGACCTCCACCGTACGGAGTCGAGATCGTCCCATCGACTTTTGCTTTTCGCTTTCTCCAATCGTCAAAATGGACATTCCCATATCTCGCCACAGGCTGCAGCTGGGAGGATGAGACTTGGCGGATGAGCTTCAGAGACCCAAGGCAACCTATGGCAGCTGTCAGAAGCGTAGCATGTCACACATGCATTGAGTTCTGAGCAGAGCGACTTTGGCCGGTTGCAACGGACTGGAAGTCCGACAACCAGACGGAGGTAATTTTGGGTAATCCCCTTACTCGGTTATTTCTTATCCGGCTCGCTCTTTGGCTAATGCCGGGCCTGCCATGGCAACAGCAAAAAGTCGCCACCCTTTGTTGCACTCTCAAACTACTCATGTATGCCACAGGTATACATGCATCTGCGAGATGAATTGGAAGGGGTCAAATATCATGCATACCAAGTATGAGCGCTCTAGCTGCTGATTTGAGCGAGATACTTGGATGCAAAGAACAGGCAGAAACGCCAAAAGTCAGATGGAATTGTAATGCGAAATAGTAAAAGTCGTTGGGACGATCTCGACGCCGTACACCGGCCAAAGTCAGGTACATCCGCAGGTCGGTCACCGGTAGACCGCATAGACAGGACCTCTTTCCTCTGCTTTCTTTTCGACTGCTCATCAACGCACGATCGGGATGAGTCACACAAGAGCAGAGAGAATGAGGAGAGCGGAGCATCAGCAGCGAGCGGTGAGGCTTAGGGACCTCCAGACCGCTAATATTCCCGTCGCCTGACTGGCACGGGACCACTCGATGCTCGCTTGGAATCGAGCTGATGGGCAGTACGAGCTGCAGCTGGCCGGTGGACTTCGGGTGAGCTGCAGGTTGTCTTGAATAGCCTTGTTTGATGGCAGGGCTTCGCTATGTGGACATGCTATGGCGCGATAGCGTGTGCTATTGGGCATTTCACCTGGCCTCTTTTCAGGTAAGCGCGAGCATGGCCTGTCAGGCCCCGCTGACGACGAGACGCCAAACACTGGGTTTGAAAGCCTTTTTGACCTCTTCATGTGAGTCCGCCCGTGAGAGACAGGGACTGTGACTGATGGTCAGCGGGGATCTTCGGACTGGTCATCGGAGCAGACGACTACCTGCTCAAGTATGAGAGTGGCATACGAGCTGCGGAGAACGATATGCGGCGGCAGGCGCGGAATGCCCTGGCCCTCCAGGGCCGCATAGCCACAGAGGGAGAGATACGCAAGTGGAGAGACGAACAGCAGCAGCTCACAGCGGAAGGAACGCCGCCGGTTGGCCAGACACAGAGCGATGCGGAAGGGTAACGACAGGAGCGGCCGCTGAGCGGGCCACCATGCATATGAGTACAACATGATCGCCGAAGCGATCCTAGCAGCAAAAATAAGTAAAGATTCGTCAAGGTCATGCGGTCAAAGTAGCCATCGTTGTAGTCGTCTGAGAAACGACCTTGATCTTCGTCTTCGTGACCTTTGTCGTCTTGCTCCCCCGGAGTAGGAAAGCCCAGTCTTCTGCCGCCTTGGGGTCTTTTGCGAAGCGTTCTACGTCGGAATTGGCCACGGAGTCGGGCGACAAGATCTCCCAAATGTCCTTCAAGCGTTGCGCCGTCGCCTTGGCTTCGGCCTGCAAACCCCACCAAACGTAGACCTCGAACAGATCCGCCAAGACCGGTTCGAGAAATGCCCAACGTTCTTCTTGTTCAATCACTCCGATCATTTGGTTGAGCCATGCGATGGCAATCTTGCGGTTGTCGCGAGCAAACAATAAAGGGTCTTTGGCGTCCCACCTCTTCGCCACCGTCTGAAGCAATTGTAGTCTTCGGTCGGATTTCACCTGAGCCTCCGAAGGCAGCGTGCAGAAAGCGCAACCGCAGGAGAAGTTGAACTTTTCCCGCAGACCATCTTTTCGGGTTCGTAGTGGTTCGAGACTCAGCTTCTCGTCATAACAGCATAGGAGCTCCTCTCCCGCCGGCAGGTCTTTCCAGGCTCGAAGGTCTGTTGAGTTAGGGATGCGCTCCAGACAATAGAGTGACTACATACGCATGACGCCTTGCTTGCCCTCCTTCGGCTTCCAGATCCACAGCGCATTCGGAGCACAGCTGTGGTTGACTCGAGAGATATTTTCAAACATCGCGCACTGCGAGGATGTGATTTGGGAGCTTGTCTCGTCCTCTTCCACATCTTCGTCATCTTGGCTTGCGAGTGGTATAGCGTTGGTCTCGACGATGTCAACCATCCTATCTTTCTCGCCGTAGCTAGTGCCGAAAGCGTTGAAGACGTCTTTCTGCCGCCGGGTCCTCGTTGCCATCACCTCGTGAATTTCAAGGGAGTAAAGCGGATAGTCGAAGACGCCCAGAGGGGCTTCGGCTATAATGAGTTCGCCTCGCTTCACCGGTTGAGTGAGAATTAGGCCTTTCCCGCGGCCAGGACTTGAGTCCGCGACGATGAACTTTATGGGGGGTGTGTGTCCGAGCGCGGGATCTTCCTCGACATTGGGCGTCTTCGGCGGGGTGGGCATGGTGGAAGGACCAGGGCAAGAGCGGATATCCGATGTCAAGTCATGTGTCGGGTTTGGCGGTATCAACGGGGCGTATGGGTTTCGCAATGGAGATCTCTTTGTAGTCGAAAGGGACACGAATAATGACGATTCAGATGAAGCTGGAGATCCGACAAGCGTCTCAGAGTAGGGCGTGACGTCCCCAAAGAGAGGTTCGACTGAGCTTGAAGATCCTCCGGACGGGGACGGCGTTGGAAGATGGACCGGGAGGGTGGGCTGGACGGGGAGGGTGGGAACCTGTATCGGCTGACCAACATGCCTACTTATCGTGACTGGCAGACGGCGATGGAGCGGTCTCGACAAGTGCGGAAAAGAGCCGTTTCTCGGGACGCGACGGATGATGAACCGTTTCTTGACGGGTCTGACCGTCGAGAGATCGGGAAGAAACACAACGTCCGGCTCGCGAAAGCATACTGCTTTGGGTGGTCCGGGAAGCAGCTCGATATCGTTGTCACTTTCCTCAAGCTCATGGCAATGGTCGCGCTTGGACCGTGATGTATCCGTAGGGTCGACCGTCTCGACGGGCTCGTCATCCTCATCGTCGATGACGAAGGTGTGCCGCAAGGGCTCTTTTGAAGGTCCTGCCGATTGCTCAGTCGGAGGACCCGTCATGCCGGTGTTGGCATGAGAACAAGAAACGGCTCTATAAAGAGGGTTGAAAGACAAGAGATAGAGAAAGGAAAGGTGAATGCCACAAAGTGCTACCCCGACGTCACTCCTGTAACAGTGCGGGGTAACGTTCCGGGGTCACAACCATTCGAGGGGCGAGGCCAGGTCAGAGGGCGGTGATGGCCTGTGGGTTGTAGTCATCTCTTGTCTCTCTTCAGTACACGGCGGCGAGTATCAATCAACTCGGCGACGATCAAGCAGGACTGGCTGATTGACTCGGTCGCGTCGCTGAAATAATGGCGCCAGTCACCCTACCTCCCGCCTTCGTCCACTCGTTCTGGTCACCAGACTACCGCTCGGGCCTCCAGGTCCTCTTCAGCAACCTCGAACAGGTGAGCGAGGCATGAAGCATCGACTATCTAGTCAAGGTCAGTCGCTCACGAGTCTCAGGGCTGCTTGGAGAACGACGATGTTGCCGCCTTCATAGAGGTGTGTCTGCCTTTCTCCGTCGCCCGGCACTGGGGAAGCTGATCATCCCAGTCGCAAGCCAAAGCTCACGACTCCCTTGCGCGGACACTGCTCAACCCGCCACTTCCATCAACCTCCAATTCACAATCCTCGTCACTGCAGCACTCCCTCTTGCAATTACGCGGAGCGTCGTCCGCTCGGGGCGAGGCTCATCAAGCGTTGGCGAAGGAGCTCGAACAACGTGTCCTGAGCGGTTTCCAGCAGTGGAAGGACCGCCATGAAGATCGCATCACCTCTGCAAAGGAGGAAATGCTCGCCAAGAGCGGCGTTGTGGGCTTGTGGGAGAAAGATGTGCACCGCTTGATCACGGTGAGGCAGGTCTTTCAGCCCCGACCCCGTCTCACGAGCAGCTCAAGCAAACTTACCTAACCAAGTCCAGGGTTGCCGACGACAGCGAGGATGAGTGAGCTCTCAAGTTATACTCCTGAACCGAGGCTGACACCATAGTGCCAAATTTGCACCAGCTACCGCGGCCGTGCATGCGAGCCGCAATTCGACGATCGACAATTATACCTCGTCGCCGAAGCCTAAACATGCTCAGCTTAAGCGCACCGGGACAGTGGCAGATAGGATCTCCGAGAAGCTGAGAGCAGCCAGTGTCTCGTCTCACAAGCCTTCGCTATCCGTGGAGGGCAAGATTTTGCCCGCGCCTCCCACACCCCTCCGACCCTCGACTCCCGTAAACGGTTCGGCGAGCCCATCGAGTCCAACACGGGAAGAGGCCTTCATCCCACCCTCTGATCCTAGTGGCAAGCCAATCATCCATTCTGCCAATGCACCCCCGCTTCCCCCGAAGACTGAGAGCCCGATTCCTACATCTCCAGAACTGCCGCCACAGCCGATCCTGCTTTCCGGCTTGTCACTTCTGCCTCAAGGCCTCAAAGACCTCCTGCAGAAGTTTGACGCATACATACTCACCCACGCCGCACCATATTCGGACGCCTCGACAACGACATCACGATCCAACGCAGCTCTTGCGACACGACAGCGGAGCACCATTCTCGGCACATACGAGAAGACCTTCTCCGGTGAAGAGGTGGTCAGCTGGTTGCGCGAAAATGTCGAGGGCTTTGGCGGTGACTGGGAACGCTGCGTCGAAGCCGCCGGCGAGCTGCATCGCATGGGTTACTTCTCACGGGTCGGGGTAGGCCGCGGCTTTGAGGCATCATATGACATCTATTTCGTGCTGAAAGTCAATCCTCAGGAGACACCTCTGTCGTCCTTCGCATCACCTTTGTCACCGACCAAAGCGCAAATGCCGGCTATGCTCAGAAACTACCTGCCATCTTCCCTCGGTCAATCTGACGAGCCGGCCCATGTGCGCGCCAGGAGAGACGCTGTCAAAGCTGAAGAGGCCTACCGCGAAGGGATCCGCCAAGCTGAGGACAAGAGATTGGAGATGGAAGAGAGAATCGAGCGCGGACTGCGAGTATGGGAGAGATGGGAGCGGGAGCGATTGGGGATCCTGGGTCAAGGTGACTCGATATCCCTCAGCCTGCTTCGAGGGATAGACAGCTCACTTCACAGTCATGCAGAAGTATCAGGAAGCATTGAGTCGACTCCCAGGACGACTTGCAGATCTGAGCAGTTCGACAGCCCTTTCAGTCGAAGCTTTCAACCCAGAAGCAGACATCAAAGCGTTGATCGAGGGCAATCGAACGGGACCGTTCCGCCCGAGACCGCACATATACGAGTCTGTGGAGTCTGACATCCCCGAGGTCAATTTTGGCATCGACCTGCGACGATGGTCTGGCGATATGGGTTGGAAGTCAATGCTGAATGCTCCATCGAGACCGAAGGGTTCCATACCCGAGGTCTTGACCGCCCTGTTGACCGCCTTGAACGAGATGTACGGCGAACTCGAGGATGACGATGGTGGGTGCAATCACCGTGACATGCTCAAACTTGACGCGCAGAGAAGAGGAAATCATGGATTTATGAGGTGCCTCTGCATGAGACACACCAGCTGCGCAATGTCATCAACAGTCCGCGCATGACCATTTCCGAGATGATCGAGACTATCAAGAAATTCAACGTGCCCATAGCTGCCGGCACGGTCAAGCTATATCTGCTCGAACTGAGCCCACCAGTGATGACCTGGGAAGGCTGGGAAGATGCTAAGGCAGTATATCCCTCTGGTAGATTGTCTTCACAAGGTTTTTCGTTCGACTGACCATCAGTCGGCGCCGATCAGGAGCGAGATGTGACTAGTGCGTTGACCTCGGTCGTCGGCAGATTGCCGGGCGCGCACTTGTTTGTACTGGACGCAGTCGTGAAACACCTCCGGGAGTATGTTGATGCTCTCTGTGTGCCTCGGGAGCTACGACTGATTGGCAGGTTGATCGATCAGACCAAGACCGACGAAGCCAACGAGATATACATTACCAAACTTGCTCTTTCTGTCGGACGCAGTGAGTTCAGCTTTCCATGCATGCGAGCCTGCGCCGACTTCCAGCCGTCTTGCGCCCTCAATATGAATCCGACGTTACCATTCAAGACCGAACGCCTTCGCTATTCCTTGCTGACTTGATCAACTCGTATCAGGCCGTGTTCCCTCCGTTGATCGAGAAACGGAAGTCCGAGTCCGACCGACCGATGCCAGTGCGCAAACGGACTGCTCTCGTGGACCAGCGAATTTCGCGGAGCCGCTTGAGTGGCGGTGGCGTTGACGCTCATGAGATGCTCGAGGCTCAATACGCCAGCCAAAAGCGCGCATCGTCACCCACACCCGACGCGAAGCCTTCAGCGACAATCGTCACTTCGAGTGCTGGTCCGCCCCAACTTGGCAGCTCGATTCTTGGGCTTGGCGAACCTATCGCGCCGACCGACGGGGTCGAGGATGTGAAGACTCCCATCAACGAGGCGAGCGAGAGCATCAAACTCATTCCTCCTACTCCGGCCCACCAAGCAGAACAGGTAGTTCCCGAGCAGCCACATGTGCCCCCAGCCGCGGACGACGATGTAGACTCTCCGACCGCAGCGTACCTGCAGTCTATGGAGGCTGGACCAGGCGAGGAGCCCATCTCGGGCGGCGGGGCGAGTGTCAAGCGAGCGACTTCGGGCGAAGTCTCTCGGCTGCGCGGGCCGCGCGGGGCCAGAGGGCCCAGACCAGCACCTGGCAGGACCCCGTCGCACTCCGGTCACCCAGACGAGCTCAACAGGACACGCAGTCCCACACCGACGCATGGGAGTGAAGGTGGTCTAGCGGGACCCAGAAGGTCAGGGGCGATCAGACACGGTGCCAAGGGCTCGGTGAGCCAGGCCATCGCCCGCTTTGAGCATACGGATTAGACGTGTTTCATACGCTCTGTGTTTGAATGACGAAACGACTTATCATGCATGTCCATCTAAACCTGTGCCCCTGAGCCCTTCCGAGGATATGCAATCATGGGATGAAGATGGATGCGATACAGCTCCGAATCTTATGCTTTGTTGATGATAACGCTACACTCAAGCCGCCAGATCACGGAAATCAAAATCCCCCTACTGCCCAATTTGCCTTCTACACCTTGTACCACCTCGCTCGGCACTCGACCGCCTCTCGCCTAACAGCTCTCAGTGGGTCGTCCAGGGCTTTCCCCAGATCACGCAAGACATCCCTCTTGATGGGCTGCAGATTCTCGGACCGAATGGCATCCGGTATGAGTGCCAAACAACGTAATGCAGCCGCCCTGACTTTCTGCAGACGTCAGTCGCCAACAAGTCTCGCCAAAGACTGCTCACGCCGGATGTCTGGAGAGCGCCTGTCTCGTCTGGGAGTATGCTTTTGCCAATCCCGTCCACTAGGGCCGACGTTGATTTGTGCAGCAAGCTATCCACTTCAGACGAGAGATTCTGGGTCTCAAGCACGGAAGTCAGGGCGATGATGGCGTTGAGGCGTTGCTTCGCTGGCGACAAGGCCAAAGAGCGGAGTACAAGAGGCAAGATCTGACTGCTTAAGCGCTTCCTTCAAACTCAGTCAAGGCCACGCACGGTGGGCAAGTCGGTCAGAAGCAAGGAAGCAGGGACAAGAGGAAGGAGTGACGAGAATGCGACCAGGTATGCCAGCCGACCTTTGCCTTCTGCGTCCTTGTCGCCCTCGATCAGCTTGGGCAAAGCGAAATTCCACAGTTTTTGCGCGTGCAACAGCTGTTCCGTCAGGACGAGGCGATTCGATGGTAGCAAAGACGCACTTTTGTGGTAAGCCGGGACTGCCTTTCTTTCGCTCTATCTTTGTCTCCAACCAGAATTCCGAGACCTTTCGCAGCGGCATCGACGAATTCGGGGTCCAAATTTGATAAAGTCAAGATATCAATGATTCGCTCCAAGGAAGGGTAGGCCAGGGAATTGCGAAGAATCGCAAGCCCTTTGACGATGTGCAAATAGACCCGCAATGCTCGAGTGCGGGTTGCGAGAGGCAGCGAAGTATCCTGTATATCCTTCGACCATATTGTCTCGAGGATCGCTTCTTGAGAGTCTGCCAGATCTCCCTTATCAGCGCGACTCCTCTCAGAAGATAGAGCGAACCTTTGTCTCGCTTGTTCACAAAAGCCGTAATCAGACCAAGAGCCCACCGGATCTGCAGCTCATCTCGGGCGACGTTGATCGTCCAATGGACCTTGGAACCCAAGTAATCCGCAGCCGAATCAAAGGGCAGTATGACATCCTTCCTGATTCCCTGGATCATCGAGGAGTAGAGGACGATGAGGTTCTGTTCGGGTACAGAAGCACCGGACTGCAATTAGCACAAAAACGACAGGCCGGCCGCAATACGTACTCGCAGCGGCGAAGCGGTGATGAGTGGTTTGATCTTGGTCGGCTCATGGACGATGGATGACATGTTCCCTCGCTCAAAGGCATCGTATATGTTTGCGAGATGCTTGGACTGCTTGCTTTGATGTTGAGAGCAGTTCACGCGGAGTGAACAGGGACTCACTCGACAGGTAGCTCCCCCGCCAATGTCTCCGAGAGACGACCAGTCGCCTCCAGAAGCCTCTGGTCCCTGAACAGAGGCTCGATATTACCTAGTCGTGGTGCTGCAGCAGCCACGGACAGACCGTAAACTCGAGGCACGATCTGGTCAAACTGCTTGATGACGTCCGCATGTTTCTCTCGTATTTTCGAGTCTACCACCGCAGACAGACAATCAAGCAAATCCCAAGCGTATGCCACGGTGCATTCTCGGACATCGATCGTTCCATCCTGATCATGAGGCCCGTCCGGATCGCGGTTGGAACGCGGAGAAAGCGGGGATCCTGCCAGCGTGTCAAGCTTGTTCGTGACTCGAATGACGAGGGTCTCAAATAAGCCGGGCTGAACGCAAAGCTTTGCCAGAGAATGCAAGATGCCACGGTATTTGCGCCTCGCTTCAGTTTCGGTCAACAGAGGTGCTTGGTCGGGCAGATTGTGGAAGAGCAGCGGAAGTGTGATGGTTTCGACGATAGTTGGGTGAACCTTGGAGATAGCCGTCAAGCCCTTGATAACGACCGGCCTGCATGTTAAGCTGAGTCGTATCTCTGACGGAGTCAGACTCACTTGATCTCAGGAGAGTCATCATTTATGAGAATGTCGTCGATGCCTCGAACTATTTGTTCCACGTCTGCTCTTGACCAGAAACCAGGGATCTCGGTGAGCGCCACTGCCCCTCGGACTGCAGCTTCCTTCAGGTCATCCGTTCTCAAGCCTTCACGCAGAATATCCATCAGGCTATCCCGGAACGGTTCCAGGCTCTTCTCCTGTGTTTGCGATCGGACTGCATGATCCTTTCCGTACACCGATCTCGCGGCGATCAGAATGGACGATATTGACCAGAGAATTGGCGTGCGGTGAGATGGCAAGTTGGGACGGTTGAACTGAGTGAACAGCTGTTGAAAAGCCTGCGAGATTGCATACGGACCAACCGATGCTTTCAAATCAGCTGATAGACAGAGAAGTGCACGAAGGCTTACGCGAAGCGCGGACAAGCGCTACCAGCATCTTGGTCGCGGCCAAAGCTTGCGTTTTCTCAGGCTCCTGCATCATCTCCAAGCATTCCTTGATTATGGTCTGCGCCAATCCTGATGGCACATCCTCGGCTGTGGGATACAGGGTCCGTACGAGAGACTCTAGTGCGGAAAGGGCAGACGCTTCAATAGTCGAATCCGAAGAGTATAGGATCTGGGGTTGAGCTTTGACAATGTCATGTTCGACTGGCACTCACCTCGGTCTTGACACATTCCCATAATTCTTTGCCGCGCTCATCTACGGCTACTGCGCCATATACGGGGAGACACTCGCCCATGGTCAACATGAGATCTTTCATGGCGGGTCCTGCAGAAGTCGGAAACTTCTCCAGGAAAAGCGGAATGGCCGTTTTTGCGAAATGAGGTGAGGACGCCATGCACTTTCTCAGCGCCAGTTTGAGGTCGTCGGCCGTGATGCCATAAGGGTCGTTTGGCGGTGGTCGAAATGAGATGGGGAAATAGCAGAAGGTCACGTCGAATAGCTCCTGCAATTGTCAATCTAGACTCGCGATGCGTGTCTTAACAACTCGCCTCGATGACCTCTTGCACGTCGAACTCGAGGAGTATGATGCGATCCATCGAGAACAGCAGCATGAGATTCCGGGGGTCTTTTTCGCCTTCGATAGTCTTGGTATAGCTATTGAGGAAATCTAGACCCATATCTTTCAGCGCTGAGGATCAGCTCCAGCTTATAGGCTTCATTTGTAGGACCTGCCTCGTCGATGCAGGGCTAAAAGAGAATCGATGATTTGGTATACCAAGTGTCTGATGGCTTGCACATGAGCCTTCATGTTGACGTTCTCCACAACACTAGACATGAGCCAAACACTGATCATGAGGTTCACACTCACGCTCGATAGACTTCGACCGCGGCATCATCATCGAAATGTGGCAGCTTCGAGAGGATCACAAGTGCTTGCAGAGTTGGAGATAGGGCATCGGAATCGTCCAACTTCGCAACGAAGAAGTTGGTTAAGGTTTGGGCTACAAGGCTCAGCGACGGGTCCCATCAGCGCGGGATACACATACTAGCTTGCCGGTTCACTTTAGAAGGCAGGATGGATTTGAGGGTATTTGTCAGGAATGTGAGTCCTGGAGCATGAGCATGCCAGCCGCCTTCGCCTAAGGCTTAGAAAGAACCCACCGTTGAGTCGAGCTTCGGCTTCCTCAGAAACAAGAAATTCTCCCAGAGATCTGACGATTTCCGTAAGAGGTGTATGACCATCATTTATGCCTTTAACTATGAGCATACATTCTCGTCTGCAGGTCTCTGCGGGAGATCGACTCTCACTCTGCAGCAAATTCGTCGGAGGGTCAAGCTCGCCAGTTGTGACTTGCGTCCGAACGATGCGCTGCACGTCCATCTCAACAACAGTCGGCCTCTAGCCGCTTTCCCGTTCTCGCACGACTTCGACGAGGACCTCGATCGCCGGCTGAACAGCTATCCTAAGCTGAAAGAGCGTATTGAAACATCCACAGTCTCGAAATCTTGCAGGCTGTCAGCCAAAGGAGGCCTGGCCACGTGGCATCGGCTCTATGCCTAACCTGCATCTGTCTGGACAGCGAAGATGACGTTTTCATCTGTGTCTTTCGTCAATTGGGCGTCACGCGTCCGGGCCGGTCGAAGATGTTCGAGAGGACACTGCAGGACCTCATCAGAGGCCTGCGGGCCCACAAGGCCTCTTCCAAAGCCGCGGAAGACGCGTTCATCGCCGAGGCCATGACTGAAATCCGGGACGAGCTGAGGGGGAAGGACATGGCATTGAAAGCCGAAGGCGTGTTGAAGATGTGCTATGTGAGTTCATGCTCTGCCTGATTCAAGAGGACTGCCAAAAGGTCTTGGTCAAGCTGACCACCAGCTCATGATGCTCTACCCCATTCCAGCCCCGACGGGATTTGCCTTTCATGTTGTGGAGGTAATGTCGTCGCCGAGATATCATATCAAGCGTGAGTTCCCCGCCGCGCGGCCTAGTTGCTGATTCCATAGAGATTGGGTATCTAGCAGCGCCTATGGCCTTCTCTGGCGAGACCGAAGAGGTGGTCCTCACCGTGAATGGGATCAAGAAGGACCTTCTTTCACCCCACCTACCCCTGCCGCCCTTGCCCCTGACCGCCCTGCCACATCTGCTCTCTCTTTCGCCATCGCTTTCGATTACATTACATCCGGATCTACTGCATCTTCTATCGCACTCTTCTCCTCGAATAAGAAAGCGCGCAGTCTTGTGCTTACTACCCTGCTGGGAAGCTTATCCAGACGGCATTCGAGAAGGCTTCCCCCGGCTCAGGGAAAGACTGCAGGATGACGATCAAGGAGTTGTAGGAGCTACAGTAGGAGTTGTCATGGAGCTCGCACGGAGACAGGGCGGACATAACTACTTGCCACTGGCCCCCGAACTCTTCGCCATCCTGACGGGAAGCAGCAATAACTGGATGCTTATCAAGGTAGTGAAGCTTGTGAGCATCTGATTTCCGGATGAGCTAGAGCTGACGGACTGTTTGCCATTTTGACACCGCTTGAGCCTCGACTCGTGAGGAAGCTGCTTCCACCTATCACATCCCTCATCTCTTCGACATCGGCAATCTCGCTGCTTTACGAATGCGTTCGGACTTGCATTGTTGGCGGAATGCTGGACCCGGACCGTGCTGAGGGTGAAGCGCTTGCTCGGGTCTGTGTAGAAAAGCTCGGGGGCTATTTACGGGACGAGGGAGGAGACCAGAACTGTGATTAATTTTGTTGGCAGGCACGTCCGCGAGACTGACGACGCAGTGAAATATATCGCTCTACTGGCTATGGTCAAAATCATCCCTACTCAGCCATTCATGATTGCAGAGTACCAAGAAGAGATACTGGCATCCCTGGATGACCCGGATGTGTCCATCCGCATGAGAGCGTTGGAGCTCGTGACATCGATGGCACGCCTACTCTCCCAAATTACTTTGTTGTCTGACCAAGCAGGTACAGCAAAGCAACATACAGTCCATTGTCGACCAGCTTCTTGCCCACCTCGCGCCAGCCTCTGACCAGTCTGTGCTGCCCTCCGCCGCAGCCGCCCTCACTGCTTTGTCGTCCGGGAACACAACGTCGGCCTCGACCGCCGCATCTGTGTCACTTTCGCCAGCATACCGGCTGCTGCTGGCTCGGCGTCTAATTGGCATCATTGCTCACGAAACATATGCCAACGTCACCGACTTCGAATGGGTGATCAGCGTACTCATCGACGTCGCATACGTATCAGCTGTCGACATTGGACAAGACGTTAGGGACATGTTGCTCGATGTCGTCGCACGCGTACGTAGCGTGCGCACATATGCCGTCAAAATGCTGGAGAAGGTACTTGGGGACGACGACTTCCGAGAACGGGCCCAACAGAAGACCGGTGAGGATGGTCTTCTCGAAGCTGCCACATGGATTTGTGGGGAGTATTCATCGTGGGTCTGTTCAGGAATAGCTCCTATATAGCTGACAACGTCTAGTGAGCTCGCCTCGCCGCTTAGCGCGATATCTGCCCTCCTTGCCCCATCTCTGCTTCAGATGTCGACGCGCATCATCACTTTGTCCTTACAGGCTACCGCAAAAGTGTTTGCCTCCCGAACCGCAGCGGTTTCTTCGTCCTGGTCTGCCGATCTCCACGAGGAGACGAAGAATCTTGTTACTTCGATCAAGACGGGATTAGTCCCCTTCGTATCGGCCAACACTATGGACGTGCAGGAAAGAGCATACGAGTTTCTGCAACTGCTCAACTTCGTCGAGGCGGACCTTCGTAATCATCGACCGCCGTCCAAGCCTACCTCATCCTCCTTCGAGGGGATCGATGTGAACAGCGGGTTTGCCGAGAGCTCTCGAGTGGATGACGACGAACCCATTTACCCCAAGAGCTTGTTCCTCTTCAAACCACTCTTTGAGGGATTCGAGATGAACGCTGTTGCATATCGTGCTCAGCATGCTGTGAAGATCCCGGAGAATCTCAACTTACAAGCCGAGATAGTACCCGGGGGCGGATTCGCGTTTGCGACCGAGAATCTGGACAGCGAAGAGGAAGACTCGAAAGAGGCCTACGATCTCGGCGAGGGAGGGGGAGTGGGTATGCAGGAATTGAGGAGGGTTCTTCGCGAGCAAGAAGGGGAGAAGAAGAGGCGAAAGGGAAAGGCAAAGGCGAAAGAAGGAGAATTGACCGCAGAGGAGCGTGAAGCCAAGCAGCGGCGCAAAGAGGAGAAGCGACGGCGTCAGAAGGAAGACCCGTACTATCTGGGAGAGAAGGAGGATATCGAAGACATTCCTATCGTCAAGCTGGACTTGGAGGATGGCTTGGATGGTGAGTCGTGCACTTCGGTACCAGTCTCTTTTTAACATGCAGATAAACGTAAATCGCACGACACCGAATCTATCCGCGCCTCGCCGCCAAGAAAGCCTCGTCCAATCATCGATCAAGCTGGAGAGATGCCAGATGGCGCTGCAGATGTTTCCTCGCCTGTCGATGTAGTAGCCACTGCGTCCACGGGCCTGGCGAGTGTGATTCTGGATCCTTCCGATAGACCTCCACGACCCAGCCCTCGATTCGAGGAGTATACCAACGGGGATGCCGAGTCGACTCTTCCCACAGAAGAGAATGTCTCGTTAGTCACGCCGACAGTCGAGGTTGTCAAGGTCAAGCGGAAGAAGAAGACCAAGAAGCCTGCGACTCTTGCATGATTCGTCGAGCTGACACAACATTCATGCATTGCATCGCATTCGGGGGCCGGATCATATCTCCGCGGGCTAATTTCGGACTTCGGCGAAATCCGCCCGATCACTCGTTCCTATCTAATCCCCCAAAGGTGAGATGGGATTGCTGATTGCTGATGGTCGCCATCGATCAGCCTCTTGTCCTCTTGGTCCCCTCCGTTCGGTGGGCCTGTGCTGATCCCCGCTCACCGCGTCGACCCCAGATCCAGCGTAGCGCTCGGCCGCACGTCACCTAAAAGTATCAAGCCCACCGTCATACGCTCACGCTCGTCCTCCTCTCACCTCTTCGAGATGTCGTCCCCCTTGCCGTTACGCAAGGTCAAGCTCAACAATGGGAAATACATCCCGGTACTCGGATTTGGCACGGGTACCTCCCAGGCATGGACAGACACGACGCCAGTCGTCTCCACCGCCTTGTCCTTGGGCTTGAATCACATGGACTGCGCACATCACTACAAGAATCAACATTACACCGGCGCAGCCATCAGGGCCAGCGGTCTTAAGAGAGAGGACGTATGGGTTACCACCAAAGCGGGAAGCTTCGAGGGCAACTCCGCAGACTTCGATGCTTGGTGGTACATCAAGGAGAATCTCAGGGATGTGAGTCACCGGCCCGGTGATAATGGGCGCAGTAACCTGACGACCAGTTGGGACTCGATTACGTTGACTTGTTTCTGGTGAGTAGCGAGCTCAAGCTTACCGGAGTCATGCTGATGCTAGATTCATGCGGATATCCTTGTCGGATCGGTGACCAAGGCTTGGAAACAGATGGAGGAGATCCATAAGGCGGGACTCGCTCGGTCAATTGGTGTCTCGAACTTTTCAACGGACAGTCTGCAGCAGGTGCTGGACATGTGCGAGGTACGTATGCGGACATTAGCTGCTACGTGGAGTGCGAGTCCTTTGAATGAGACTACGTATGCTGACAAATCGTCTAGATCCCCCCTGCCATCAATCAAATCGAGTTTCACCCCTACTCGCTGCCAACGTACCTTCCAACCCTCCTCCCCCTCTGTCGACAGCATGGGATCCTCATCGAGGCATACGCCCCTCTCATGTCTGTCTGGAGACACCCAGGAGGACCTCTGGATGAGGTTGTCAGGCAGGTCGCAAAGGAGCGGGGAAAGGGGGAGAGTGAGGGCCAGGTGCTGCTTATGTGGAGTCAACAGACCACTGGCGGCGTAGTGCTCACGTGAGTAGGCTTCGACCGCTGCGGGGCGTCCTCAACGGCTGATGCCTAGCACCACCACGAAGGCGGAGCGAATGATGGAGCAAGCTGGTCCTTTCCGGGAGGGCGATGACTATCCTCCGCTCTCTGAGGGACACATGGATATGATCACCAAAGCCGGGGATAGTGCACCATTCCGCTTTTGGGGCACAAACTGGCCGTACTTCGTGAGGCTGTTGCTGCGTGGTGAGCCTGTAGCTGATCTACCAGATGAAAGGAGAGGGAGGGAGAATGGTCTGCCCAGAAGACGCAACGTATACCGTCAAGCCGGCGAAGAGGGCTCACTCCCCGCCGCCGAACTTCAAGGCGCCACCGGCTGCAGCTTGACCTGGCAACGGTCTCAAACGTGCATTATCTTTTGGATCATTTGCATTACTCGTGGCAATCGTTGATGTGGTCGCCTAATTATTGACGCTGTGACGGAACAGAGCCGATGCGATGTCAATGCGGTGTAAGGCAAGTTCTGGAATAGCCGTCGAAACGCAGGAGCTACGCGGAGTGGTGCACGGCTGAGCTCCCCCAAACTCAACATGCAAAATCTCTTCCTTTGACTTCACCCCCTAGGAGTCCAGACGCTGCAGGCTCATCGAAGACCAAGAACGGATCAGCATGCTATATAGACTCGTATCAGCCCCCATACGATAGTCGGGACCACCCGACACTGATCTTCGTTCTGACCTCTCATAGAAGCCCGATCCGCCCATCTTCAAGAGGATTAGCCCTGCAACGGCTGGTACAATCCGGCGGCAAAAGAAGTCATACATTTCTCGGACACCTGTTGAGAGACCCGACTGGTCGTCCCGCAGCGACTTGTCGTCGAGATGCCCAGCGGACAAGTCGACGTAGAGTCATACATGGGTAAACGGGAGCCGGCCCAGCAAGTCAGGGGAGATGGTGTTGGACAAGGTCGAGCAGACATTCATGATGCAGCTTCGACGCCGAAACAAGCGCCAGGGCGCATATACGGTGCTGGAAGTCGAAGTGAGCCGCAGCATGACCAACCCATTCGATGCCATGGAGACGAGGGCGACGGGCGCGAAGATGATGAAGAGACGCTCGTCTCGTTCCCTGTTCCCAGGCCATACCAGCCAGTCGGCCCAGATGAGACTTCCAGAAAGAGACACATTGTGAGCTGTTCCGTCCCGATTCCATCGAAGAGCACGAGCTGAACAGATCAGAAGCTCATGCGAGACAGGTTCGAGGCTTTCCTGGCCACGCTCGATCCCAAGGGCGGCGATGAGCGCGCACAGCTCGAAGCTGTCACCGACTTCATATTGACGTTCGAGCTGGACCCAATGCTCAATGCAGAAATCAGATGCGCTGTTGGCCAAGCCGTCTCACAGTGGCGCACACTATCAAGAGATCGCCGCTTGTCACACTTCCGCTCACTGGCGACCGTGGCTGCGATCTTCCAGCCGACTGAGGCCGAAGGCGCTCCCTTCGACTACGTTGACGACATGCGCCAATGGTTTCAGGAAGAAGCAAGTGCGTGCTTGAAAGCGTTTGGTGGTCTGGCCGACTCCGTGGAGAGCGCGTTCGCACTCAATAAGATGGCCCGCTCTCTGGAAGCATCGGGAGCCTCTAGTCTTGACGTGACTCCAAAAGACTCTGACAAGCCAAAGCCAACCCTTGGAGAGGTGAAGAAGTCCAATCGAGTCGTCAATGATGCCCTTGACCGAGCACTCAAAGGCTGCACTCGTGTTGGGCAAGCCAGTAAACTCGTCAGTTCCGTAATTACAGACACCAGGTATGCTACCCTGGTCGAATTGGAGGTGAGCCTGAGGCGACAGAAGCTTGACATCGATCATAGGGAGAGGGAGATCTTGCGTAAAGAAGAGGCGATAGCCAAGAGGGAGTCTGCGCTCGAAGTCAGGGACAATGCGGCGTATCGGTTGACTTCTGCAACCCAGATTGAAATGGGCAAACCATGGCGTGCTAGCGAGCAGTCACAGAGGGAGTGACCACCGGTCCACCCCCGGCGGTCCCAGCCGCCGTTCCCTTGCGCTGGCAGAGAGGTATAGTCTCTTACGATATCCTCCCGCTGGGGCAGGTGTTGGATTTTAATTTGCGAGATTGGACCGATTTGGCTGGCACTACATATGCATAAACATCGTTTGTGAAGCTCGCCCATGAGTTGAATGCGCGAGCTCACTTCTCTGGCCCTTAGCTTGTGTCTGAAATGGTTTACAAATCCCAGCAACCTCCTCGAGCAGGCCAACGAGTGGGTGAACCGAAAAGGAGGTGTGACACGGAGAGAGCGCTCTTCCCCTGTCCTGTATCCGCCGTCTTTCTTCGGGCTTTCAGCCCTTTGTCAGCCCTGTCACGTAGCTTCCTGACCGCGAAGATGTGCAGTCTTCAGTCCCGCCCATGCATGTGGTCATCACTCAACGAGGATTCTTGAATGCAAACACCCGCAAAATGATATCGGAGCAGCCTGCCAAGGGACGACAGGTGACTTGGGCCGATCCAGTTGAAGATCTTGTAGTTGAGGTGCCTGCAGTTGTAGCTGAGGATCCTGAAAATGTGGATCCTGAAGCCGAAGATCCTGACATTTCGAGCGTATGCCCGGAGACTGGCATCTCCCCGCCTGGAGGTCATCAGTCAGCGGTCGTAGGTCATCTGTTCTATCCACGGGGCAGTAGGCTTAGTGAAGCAGGACACGTCTTCAAGTTGCTTTTGGCTTGACTGGCCGGACCCTGCGGCTTCTCCACCTCGCGGAGGGCGACACTTGTATCAATTACAGAGGGGTACAGACGCCGATGGGCCGACTCAGGTGAGTGCAGCTTTTGATCCGACTCCTCAAGGTGTAGTAGCTAAGTCACGTCTGCTACAGCCTACACTGGCAGACCTCACCAAAACTCTCCTCGATAGCAATAGGACAGAGTGGACGGCCGAAATCAGCTCGTTCATCAGATCCGCTTGCATGATTCAAATGATTCACATGAAGCGCGAAGCTCTTGTAAATGAGTATAATGCGTACAGGTTGTCGGATCCAAGTGACCTGAAGTCAGGTCTCGAAATCGTTCAGACCATCATAGCACAGAACGATTACTCGGATCGAGAGCGCGCCGAATTTGAGGAGGCTATTCAGCTCCGCATTGCAGCTCGACCGACAACGTCACGGGAGCGGTCAAGGTAGCAAGTAGACATACAGCTTGTCTCGTGGACTGCTCATGCTGAGTACACTGCAACCAATGACAGGGAACATGTACTTGCGTTCGTACTCTTGACTGCAGCTGTTGCATTGGTGTGATCAGGCTCACAAGGCTGGGACGATTTTCCTGTACGCACACCCTGCACTTGGCTCGATATGTTATTTGACTAAAGTTGACATCATGCTGTCAGAGACGCGGACATTGACGTTGCAGTTCCGCTGCCTGTCGAGGGTGGAGACGGAAGCTCTGCCTCACCTGCAACGCGCCATAGGTTGCCGAGTCAATGATGGAGCCACATCACGGAGCAGAGTTGCTCGTGCTCCTATGTACAATCAGGTTGCGCATCAGGTCGCAAGGCATACGCTCCCCGTAGCTGCTCATGATACGGGCGCGGTGGCTTTCCCCGAGCCCCGAAGCGATTTGTGCTGAAGGTTGAATGACGTTGCTTAGATTGCGGTGCGAACCCTATCGCACGGTCAACTTCGGGTCAGTCGGATGGGGAGACAAAGCTTGCTGGGTAACTCACGCGGATGTCGTGCTCCATCTGCGACCCTGCTTAGTGGCAGGCGAAAGTTGATGGCGTCCCTCTCGCACAGTTACAGTCACCTTGCCGCCTTATGCGGAGTGAGGAAAACGCCACAATCCGTATTGCAATTCCTCACGGATCTGTCAGGGAAGAGTAGCAGTTTTCGAATCTTTTACTGGAGAGCGAATCACTTAATGGAGTGCACCTTTGTCAGGCTTCGTGCGTGCGCTGGAGCCTAGAGTACACCTCAGATACTCGCCTGGAAAGAAGTGGTGGCTTCTTTTCCATCAATCGACAAATCCACGCACCATTAAAGCGACTAGAAACAACACCATGAAGTCCGCACTTAAGGGTGCACATTCGAGTGGAAGGGCTCGAGCCAATAGGGTTTCCTTCTCCTCAGGTACTGAGGTCTCCTCCGACATTGACGCCGAAAGGAAGCAGTCTATTGACGAGGATGAGGCCAGCGAGATAGCCTCGATTACAACAACGGACGAAGAGGGCGGTAGGTATCTGCGCCCCCTTCCAGTGTCTTGACAGAATGCTAATGTCCAGGTGTCAGGCTTGCCCCTTATGAGGCCATATGCCGGACGAGAGTAGAGAAACCGCCGGCGCTGCCACACGCGGGGAAACGGATGCGGATGACAATCTTCGTGAGCACCACTCACAATTTCGGTCTCACCCCCATTGGGGCGCCAGTGAGAGGATCGTTCAGAGCCACTTAGAGACACAGGCCGTGTCAGACGAGGGGCGCCGAGCCGATTGGAGGGTAAATACAATCACCCTTTGGTGTTTCGAGATTGCCGCTGACTGGTCGAGACTGTGATCAGCAAACTCTTCAAAGGCCTGCTTCAGACCGCCCGCCCTACAGACCTCACGCCCCCCCAGGCAACAAAGAAAGTGAATTCTTTCTTGAAAGGCATGCACACATCGCCGACGAGCCTTGAGCGATTGCGAGACAGCATCGTCTCTGTGGTCTCGTGTAAAGAAGGAGCGGATCTCCTTCTTTCCCACCAGGCTCTGGCATCGATTTCGGCCGTTTTCCAGCCAGTCGAAGATTCGGAGGTAGGACCTGGGCGCGTTTCTCGATGGATCGAGGTGGGCCGAGCTGTGGCAGAGGCGTCTGAGTGCTTCAAGAAGTCTAGCGAGGCTTTCACATGCAACGTCGATCGTATCGAGAGAGCCACTAAGGTTTCAGACCAGCATTCTACTCAAGAGGAGCTCCGCCGCTCGGCCTCAGAGGCACTTGAGAAAGTCAATGATGCCCTAGACAGCTGGACCTCGGCAACGGCTCTACTGAGTCGGGAAGCGTGGTATATTTCAAAGGACAGGATGAATGTACATAAGACAAACCTGTACGAAAGGAATGAGGATCTCAAAAGAATCGAGGCTGACCTGCGGAGTAAGAGAGCACGACTCGCAGAAAGGGAGGCCCAGATATCACATTGGGAGAAGCTTTACAGCATCGAAAACACACCGCGATCCGACCTAACGGACTGTGACAGCTTGCACACGCCCGAAGGGTCCAGCGATGACAGCACTGTATAGGCATTCTACATGGCAAGACGTTCCGTGAGCCATATTTAACACTGCCGATTGGTCCGACTACAACGAGCTGTACATACGTCCCTATGCATTTTCTCGCGCGCCCTTAGAGGCTACTGTAGCACACCAGCAGGAAGTTGTCGTCCCACAGACACCTGCCCTCCTTTTTACGGCCCCAGCTTGTATCTAATATCACACCGTTTCTATCCTAGCCCTGCAAACACCGGTGCGTGTCGACGCCGCCATGCATTTGCTACGCCGCGCCTGCAGCCGCCGTATCTGTGCGAATAGGGGCAACAAGGTCGATCGATTGTGAGAAACAAGGGAGGGTGTCTCGAATTCCCCGTGCGAAGACAGCTTCGCGCTCTGGGGGTTTCTTCCCAGGAGTAGAAGCAGATGGAGGGGGGCACTCCATTGGACCGCTAGAGCAGGCTGAAACACATACACATATATTGTGCTTGGAGTATGGGGTTGAGGCGATGTGCCGTCATGCGTGATAGTAAGATAAATTCAGAAGCATTCTCTCGTTCATCAAGTGAAGCCATGAGCAAACAGGTTGTTACCGGTGCAGACTCGCGTTCTTGGCAGTCGCTTGACTCGCCGTTCAATCGCGCGAGCAGCCATGAGGATGACACGCGTAAGCGCCTTCCGGTTTCTGCAGAAGCTAGTCCGCCTGAAACTTCCAACCGATGGGCTCAGCAAATAGCAGCAGTGGACACGCTTTATACCAAGCTCACCGCAGATCGCCCCGACGACGTAGCAGGAGATGGTGACAGCCCCGGAGATCTCAATCATCCTGAGTTTGACTCCGACTGGGACTCTCTGCAGGAGGTTGAAAGTCACAATGCAGAACGATCACTCCAACCGGCTTCGAACGTTGCTTGCCACCTTGGGGCAGGGCACTCATACTCAGCAGGAAGACGCCCTCGACGACTACGTCAAGAGCATCATACTGAGCTCTCCTGACTCTTTCAACTTAGCCCTCGAGCATATGGCCTATAAGCAGACAGGCAATGAAGCTAAATTCAATCAGCTCGAGGTCATCGCGGCCAGCCCTGATTGGAAAGATCTCACGCAAGAAGAGCGGGACATCTTCACAGCTGCTTTCGAGAAGTCCAATAAGCATCCTTGACTCTGTTGCTGGTCTTGCTCAATGCCAGAGTCCCTTAATTTCCGGCACGATACCCGTTGTTTCTCTTAAGTTGTCTTCTTACTGCCTAATTTTGTACATTGAAACCATTTGGAAGAATACCCACCGGTCAGACTAGCCCTCATGGCCTTCGATGTACAAATGCCAAACAATTGCTACAGAGTTGACCTCCGAGGTATGCCAGGAGGGCTTCCAGGCGAGCCCCCAGCGCGACTTGAGGTGATAGGGACAAGGGTTATCGAGCTCCCCCACAATATCTTGTCAGCACGCCAGGATCACGGGACGTGCGTACCAAATCACAACGATGTACTGGGGCCGAGGCACACTGTCTTAAGTGTTCTAGGCATCTACGCGTGACGCATTCGGTATCTCGCCATTCTGCAAGGTCACTGCGAAGCTGCTGCTCAGGACGATGCGAGTCACTGAGAACCGTGCGCGTCGGGGTCAATCTTTGACAATGGTGAATGACCAAACGGTTATCCACCAGAACCGCATGCAAGTCGGCCAACGAGTGTATATTTGCGAGAAGCCAGAAAGTAAAGCGGACAATATTACACCTGCACTCCCAGTCTCATTCCCTCGCGGGACTGACAATCCGCCTGATGCGATTCAACCCAGTCGAGTAGATCTAGGCAGTTGAAAGTGCAGCCAAGGGATGGAAGGGAACGCCACATCGTGTCGAGCGCACAGGCGGAACAGGATGAAGTAAAATGCAAGTTAGTGTCGCAATATCGTCTCGCCGATGCATGGCGACATCTACTGGATATCTTTGCGGACAATGCGACCATAAAAGAACGCTTCTGATGCGCATCATCAACGAGCCCGTCGCGGGGAAGGCGTATCATCATAACGGCGACGCGGTGGAGGCGAGTCATCGCGATACCGGCGAGGAGGCGGCGAATCATCACGTCTTCGAGGTGGTGATCTATCGTCCCCTCGTCGACGTGGAGGGGGAGAGTCGCGCTCATACCGACGACGTGGAGGGGAGCGGTCATGCGCGCCATTGCGTTTTTCAGGGAATCGACGAGGCGGGGAATCGTCATCGTCTGCGGCTCGGCGCCTGGGCGAAGGGGAATTTGGGCCCCTACGTCGAGGTGGTGGAGAAGATGAGTAGCGACGACGGCGTGGGGGGGTTTCGCTGTAGCTGCGTGCCCGCTTCGGAGAACGAGAGACAGGTTGGCGTCTTCTGACCTGATACGAGCTTGAATCGCTGTCGGTATCGGGCTCACTTGAGCTCAGCTCGGAGCTAGAGATATCGCTGGACGAGTCCGAATCCGATGAATCGTCCTGCGCTTTCAGAGCCGCATGCTGCGCGGCTAAAATTTTAGGCGCATTTTGGAGATACGTCCTCATTTCCTCGGTCACTCGGCCCAGGCCGATCGAAGTGAAGTAGTTGATAGCGAATCGAGTATTCTTGGGGTTGTCCATCGGGAACATGCCCCTTAGCGCCGGCTGCAGGTCGGGTATCCTGAAGCGATCCGCCAATTTGGCAATGCCGAGCTCTTCGAGCATCTCCGTCATCAGGATCTTGACGAAAATACGGCTCGAAGAGGTCGTCTCATCCTCGTTCATGTGAACCACATGGAACACCGCCCAATAGATGCCATCTGACGCCAAAAGGTGGCCGAAGAAGCGTCCGATGTTTCGCAACTTATTTGTTTCGTAGCGATGAATGGTGTCGTAATATTTCTGAAAGGCCTCTTGGAAGCTCTCTGTCCAAACTCGATTCAACTTGCAGAAACGCTCGCCGATTAATCCGTAGAAATTCGAGTAAGTACGTTCCTGCGAGCAACACTCGACAATCATGTTGCAAAGCTCGATCTGGGCCGTCAGCATTCAGCTAGTAATCATAGTGATAGACTAACCTCTCGCCCTTCCGGTATGTTGATTTTCATGAGCTTGTGTACAGCTTCTTCGAAATTGAGCTGAAAAATAAGCTGCCTATCTCGGGAAGAGAACATCACTCACAGAGTTCATGATCGTCAGGTAAATTGTTCGCCGCAAGTTGATTAGGTTGGTCTCGGTCATATCGGTGATTCCAACTTTCTCTGGTGCAACTTCGTCGTCCTCGTCTTCAGACTCATCGTCATCGCTACCCGATTCCTCATCCTCGTCGTCCGAATCGCCCAAAATTTCGCGCTTGATCTCGTCATATCTCGCCTCATTTGCCAGGAAGTTCGGATCAACCTTGAACAAGTCTGCGCATCCGTCAGTTCCTGCAAAGTGGATGAGTGTTGACGCACTTAGACTCTCCTGAACCTGAAGTTCGTCGTCCAAAGTGATGCGATGTGTAATTTGCTCCTCTTCCTCGACCAGATCCAACCCTTCGGGTATCGCCGGGTTGTCTTTGTACTTATCCTTCCGCACCTGGAACAGAACTTCAATCATGTACTGGCATCGTTTGCTTATGGCGCCCTCGTGAAGAACCGCCCTGAAGCGTTCGAAAACGGTGTTGTTGGCTTTTGGCGAGTTTTCGGCCAGAAACAGCCCGACCTCTCGCATGAAGCCAACGGCGACTTCGATGGAGTCGTCAGTCGGCCGCTCGAGACATAGCAAGAGGATTTGAAGGGCAACAATCTCGTGGGCCACGTAATGATTGCAGAGATGAGCGATGAAGGTGGAGGTAGCATGACAGACGGTCTGCGGATTAGCTGTCGCGCCAAATTCCATCAGTTGACACAAACCTTGTCGTTTCTCTTGTATGCCCTCCTGAATTGACTGATCAAGCGGACGAGGACCAGCTCGCCTACTTGTGGTAGCTTGGTGTTGACAATGGCGACCAACGCGGCAAAGACAGGCGTGAAAGGCAGTGAAGATGCCTGGGCGCGCATGACGGATCTAGCGAACAAGCCTTTGCCGCGTATGAGGTTTTCCCCAAATAGTTCAGGGACAACGTGTTTGATATTCGAGACGTTGACCTGCGGCTCAGCATTGAGGACACTGGCATGAGAGCTCTCGTACCTTGTTGATCAGACCATTGATACTTTTCCGCAGTGCATCCCAGCTCATCCTTTGATACTCGGGACTCGTTTTGTCCTTAGCCGCCTCGGCTTGCATCGCTCTAAGTCGTGCTGGTGGAATGTAGGCGCCGCCGCTTCTTGACGAAAGCATCTTGGCGAACTCTGCTTTGGCCACTTCATCCGCTTTCGATCCGCCATTTGTGGTGGCTACTGTCCCTGTAGACGCGCCGTTTGTCTTGCTTGCAAGCTCGGACTCAATCTGCCTCTCGAGCATTGCTGCTTCCCTTGCACGTTTTCGAGTAGGATCCACATCGTTTACGCGGGGCGCATCGATCTTCGAACGTTCAGGCCTAGGCGGCGGAGTAGAGACCGAGCGAGAGCGACGGCGACGAACGGGAGGAGAATGTGATCGGTCCCGCGGCCGCGGCGAGGGGGATCTGGATGCCTCAGCTTGTCGATCCATGGTCCTTGAGCCCGCTCTGACAGACCTTTTGCGCTTTGCCGCCGGGGCGTCATCAGGAGAGGGGGTTCGAGATGAAGAGCGAGAGGACGCCTCTCGTACTGGAGAAGGAGAGCGCGACATCTTGAGCTGAATTTGTAGTTCCCGTGGCGGAGCAGACTGCAAGACCACTGCCTTATAGCCCCGCCTCCAACAGTACTCCCCAATATGGAGCACGAGAGCGATGAATGCTGGAAACGACACGCACTTTCAGAGGTTGCCATTTGCAACTGTCGAAGTGCAAGAGGATAAATGGGAGGGTCGTTCAAGTGGCATCACGTGGCTTGGCGGCGACGGACGTTGCGCGCAGGCGTCCACTTCCATCGCGTTTGACTTCCATCGCGTTTGACACTGCATTCCATCTCTAAAAGGCTTCAGCACACGACGGCAGACTGGACCATCGAGAGACCAAGTCGAACTGTACCTTGCAACCTTCGTCAAAGCTGCAAGCCATGACCGCCTCGCCTACGAAAGCTGCGCATGATCATGCCACACTCCTCACGTCCCTTACGACTGCCTCGAACGAATACCCAAAGCCTGAAGGCGTAACTTTCAGCTATGGCACGGCTGGCTTCAGAACAGCGTGAGCATGACACAAGACAGAGATAGCACGCTCACGAGAAGTGCCACAAAGCTGTCCAGCGTAGTCTTTCGGACAGCCCTTTTGGCGGTACTGCGGTCGAAGCGCCTAGAGGGCGCAACAATTGGTGTCATGATTACCGCATCTCACAACCCAGAACCTGTGTGACTCACCTTTATTCGATGACTATGTCTAACAACAGGACAACGGCGTCAAGATTGTCGATCCCTCAGGCGAGATGCTCGATCCAAGCTGGGAGGCACATGCCACGTCGCTGGCTAATTGCCCTTCGACAGATTCGCTCATATCGACTTTCACAACACTGGCCACGCATCTACGCGTGGATCTCTCGCAACCAGCGTCAATTGTCTTTGCCCGGGATACAAGGCCAAGTGGCCCGGATCTGGTCAAGGCATTAGGGACAGGGCTGAAAGCCTTTGGCTCAAACACAAAAACCAACGATCTAGGAGTGACAACTACGCCCATTTTGCATTACGTTGTCAAAGCCACGAATGACAGGACTGGTACATATGGTATCCCTACCATCGAAGGATACTACGAGAAACTGTCGACGGCTTTCACGAATCTCATAGTAAGCGGAAGCCATAAAAGTAGAACGACTAGATCTGACTGTTGAGGGTCGAAGGGGTCCTTTATCGCCGCTCTTCGTAGACTGTGCGAATGGAGTCGGTGCGAAAGCTATCGACAGTATTTCCGACTACATCGACGAAGTGCTTCCTCTCAAACCGCTTAACACAGCAACGGAAAGCAAGGGCGCTCTCAACAGTCAATGTGGGGCGGATTTCGTGAAGACAAAGCAGACACTGCCTCCATCGATATCTCACTGGGGTGTCCTTGCCAAACACGGTGCAAGGGGCTGTAGCTTCGACGGGGATGCGGATCGCATCATTTACTATTACCTCGAGGATGGAACCAAATTCAAGATGCTTGACGGTGACAAGATCGCTGTGCTGGTCGCCCTCTTCTTCAAGGAGCTTGTCACAAAAGCACGACTGCAAGGAGAAGAGACACTGGAAGTTGGCGTTGTTCAAACCGCATATGCCAATGGTAGCTCCACCAAGTATCTCAAAAGCGTGAGTCGCTTCATTCGTACAAAATGTCGCTGATAAGCAGCGAAACATTCCTGTTACATGTGTCAACACTGGTGTCAAGTTCCTTCACCACGCCGCGCAGAAATTCGACATTGGCGTGTATTTTGAGGCGAATGGGCATGGGACAGTCCTATTCTCTGCACATGCGGTTGAGATCCTTCATAAAGCGAAGCCGGACTCGCCGGAATCCGCCAATTCCATCAAACACCTGCTGTCGTTCTATGACCTGATCAACCAGGCCGTGGGCGACGCCTTGTCTGACATGCTTTTGGTCGAAGCAGTGCTGGCTCACAAGGGCTGGGGCGCACCTGAGTGGAACGCGGGTTACGAGGACTTGCCGAACCGACTGGTCAAGGTGGAAGTACCTGACCGAAGCATCTTTGTTGCCACGGACGCCGAACGACAGCTCGTCAGCCCGGCGGGTTTGCAGGATCAGATCAACGATGCTGTCGGCAAGTTTGAGATGGGCAGATCATTTGTACGACCGAGCGGAACAGAAGACTGTGTGAGAGTGTACGCGGAGGCCAAGTCAAACATGGAGGTAGACAGTGAGTTGCTTTTCACTCGACCTGTACCTTGCTCAAAGACCAGCTCTCGCGAACATGATCACTGATCTGGTCAAATCGGCCAGCGGACAAGATTAGACTAGACGACAACGACATGATCATGAACGAGCAGCCCATGTACATATCCCCCACATAGTATATCCATTGTCGCCCACGAGGTCACAGACACCATGCATGTATGCACAAGGTTCTCTTTGCGGGAAGCGGGGCACCGCGTAATGCCTCTCCCGGATGCTCGCCCGGTTCTCGTCACCATCACTCTGCCTGTCGTCAATCGATGGGGATGGGAAGAAGCACGATGGGCAGAGCTGGTTCGACAGGGTCAATCCAAGTTCACGCTCTCTCAGCAGCTGCTGACGTTTCAGAGTGCGAGAGGCATCTCATGCAGGGACTTGGTACACCGGAACCCGTCAGTCGCTACATCCCAGCACCGAGTGGCAAACTCGCTGATTTCCTTAGCGGCCAAGCTCAAGGCAGAGCTCGAGAGCAATCTGGGGCGCGTCACTTCTCTGCCCGCACTCGACTACACGCCTCCATGCCTGGACGCCAAAGCAGTCATAGCGCCGTGAGCATTGAAGACCATCCCCGCCACAGCTGACGAGCAGCCATGCGGGCTACACGTATTCCGGCAAGGCGGCTGCTTGGGCCTACGCCTCGATTCCGACAGACAGGGTGTACGCGATAATCATCGGCCGATAGAGTCCAATGCGCTGACACGACAGGAAGAAGGTGTTCGTCATCGGTCCATCGCACTACGATCACTTTGACGGGATTGCGCTCTCGTCATTCGCGTCTTACGATACCCCATTCGGCGAGCTGCCAATTTGCACGGAGACGGTCGCTGCTTTGCGCAAGACGGGACTCTTTTCGGAGCTGAGCCCCGATAGCGATGAGCGGGAGCACTCGCTGGAGATGCAGATGCCGTACTTGAGGCTGATCTTTGCGGGGTGCGTACGGACCGACCGACCGACCGACCGATGCGGGTGCGAAGAAGTACAAGGACCTCGCTGACAGCGTAGACGGGATGATCTCCGCTTGGTGCCGCTCATCATAGCGCACCCGTCGCCTGCACAGTATGCCCGCTATGCCAAAATCCTTGCGCCGTACTGGCAGGCCGAAGATACCTTTTTCGTCTTCTCCACCGACTTTTGTCACTGGTGCGCTCTCACGTTGGACTTACGACAGATGACAATCTGACGTGTAGGGGAAGCAGATTCGGATACACCAACTATTATCCACAAGCACCCGACCCTCATGATCCCGTCCCGCCCATCGAAGACTCGTCGCCAGCTCCCACTTCCTCCCCTGAGTTGAGCCGCAAGGTCACCGCAGGCGGAGTGGAGATATGGAAGAGCATCCAGTACATGGACCATGAAGGGATCGAGATTCTTCGCACGCCCGGCGCGAAGGGCAAGGTGGAGGAATGGTCGGCCTATCTGAGACGAACAGGGGCGAGCATCCCCCTAGGTCGCTAGTCCTGTGAGGAAGCTGACCGCAGAACACCATCTGCGGGCGGTATGGTCTGACCTTGCTGCTGTATCTCGTCCAGGATGTTTACGGCGAAAGTGCAGAGGGGATCAAGACGACCTTTGTGCGGTATGAGCAGAACGAGAAGTGCAGAGCACCACGAGATTCGAGCGTCAGCTACGTGAGTGGGGTCGTTCGAGTAACCTCATGACCTCATGTGCGCCTGGCCTCCTCCATATACGCCTAGACTCCGGTACCCAGTCAAGTTGTAGATCCTGCTGTGATGATGTTGTTACATGCCCATGCTATCCGCGAGAGGTCCAGGTCATTCTACGTCAATCACCTTGTACCCCTTTATCTGAGTTGTCAGCTACAGCCAGCAACGCTGGTGAGATCCCGCATGACCCACCTTGTTCTCCCTGATCATTGTTGCGTACTTTTCCGCCAGCTCTTTGCAGTTTTGAAGGTGGTTCACGCCTTCTCCCCTGTAACACTTCTGCAGCTCCTCCCTCACTAGGCGGGCCTCCATCGCCTTGACCCATGATTCTCGGATGTGTGTCTCGCGTTCTTGGAGTTTACCTGATGTCAGCTGAGCTTCTCGGACTTGGCGTCGGATTGAAGGCTTGTTGAGGGGAGGACGTACTCCGGTACTCGTCCATTGAGGGGTGAGACATGGCGGAAGATCGTGTGTTCGGGATCGCAGGGGAGCAGGGTGATTTGGGTGGCGAGCCAAGCTGTGCTTCAAGCGGACCGAGGTGTAGTGGGGTCTATGCTTCGAGAGCTGGGTGTGTGTCGTTGTAAGCTTGGTGCTCAGCATCGGCTTCGCAGTCATAGGACGGCCGTTCGGTGGGTGATAAGGTAGCCCAAGCTGGGGGCGATAATACCACGTGTACCCATTTTGGCGCCTGATTTGCCTCCACTTTGAAGGACCACCCAAAAAAGGTCAAAGTGTCGTCAAAAGGTGTCCCATGCACCTCGTCGATCAATTCCTCACCAAAGAAGGGGGGTCCTGACGACCAAAGGTGCATTTGGATCTCTCTCACTTCCCATATAGCTCGTACGGCCGCGGTCAGACGACGGGACACGGAGCAGTGACAGAATAGAGGTGCGGGCTGACGGCACCGACCTGTCTCACCCGCCCCCGACTAGCCATCCCTCTATCGTCGGTCCAAACTCAAAGTCTCACGGCAACACTTGGCCGCGCTGTTCTATCAGATCCTTCTCCGCTTTCTCTCTCTTGTCTCGCGCTGGCGGCACCTGTTGCGCCACTGGATGATGCGAGACGCCAACGCCGTTATTCACTAGCTCGACGTGCCGTTTGACGGGCATCACGAGGTGCATCATCCCCACCCCACCTGCCTTCCCCTTCAACACCTCGTCGATACTTTCCAAAAGAAGGTGTCACCCGATCACTCGGCAATCACACGTCTTCCCCCATCCCCTGCCCCCCTCACTCTTCACATTCCACTCTCGTCTACATCTCTTCTCTCTCTCTCTCTCTCTTAGCATTTTCCCACTTGTACATTCTATCATTCATCCTTCCTGGCCCATCCTCTCTTGTACCTGACGACCTTTACCCGCTTCACCGCCCACCACTGCGTGATGGCTCACTCCTTCCGTCCCAAGGACCAGACTCACATCTCACCCTCGATCACGCCCGAATCACTACGCGCCGATCTCGAGGGCTATAAGCGTCTCATTGAGGCTCACAACTTCTATCCCACTCCCCTCTCTCGTGCTGAGAGCGAGCAACAGTCGGCGACACAGCTCACTGCCGTCATGCACAACCACACCCCGTCGACAGACCAGGCGGCCTTGGCCCTCTCACCTGTGAGCCCTTTCGTTTTCGAGACTCTCGCCCCAGCAGCTTTCATGCGCACGTCAACCTCGTGTCTGACCTCACGCACCTGCGCGCCCTTCTGACCTTGACAGAGCATGCGTGACTCACCAACAGGTGCACCGCCAGCTCGTTGAGCGCGACCTCAACGTCCCACCGCGCCTCGCGCCTTCTGCGCCCGCCCCGATCATCCTGGGTACCGGACAAGAAAACATTTGGCGCATGGCACCAGACCCTCACGGCGGTAGGGGCCTCAGCATCAGGGCCCCTGGATCCGAGATCAAAGCCGCCCGTGAACAAGTCAGTATCTATTCCACCATGTTATCGCCAGGTTAGCTAACAGTCAGGTCTTGCTCTCAGTCTCGTCACACACTCGCCGCTGCCTGGAGCAAGCCAAGATTGACCTCGGGATCGATCGTGCCGACAACGTCAAAGTCCTTGAGCGTTTGGTGGTCGACCTCGAGGAAGAGAAGAAGCGCCTTGTACAGGCCGTCGAGGTTCAGCTTCAGAACACTCAACTCGAGGCAGCGCAAAACGCTCAAAGAGCTCAAGAAGCCCTCAAGCAGTCTTTGGATTTGCGCAGGCGTCTGCAAATGGCCACTCACACCATTAACCTCACCCTAAGGAATGACCCCAACACCTATGGGCGCGTGAGCGTGAGTGAGCTTCACCTATGCACCGAGTTATTACTCATGTCAGATGTCCAGAGACGGGGCTTCGGCACAGGCGTATCTGGACTCCGCCTTTGGCTCGCCGGCATGGGATTCCACTTCGACATTTAGCTCACCTGGCTTCGGCGGCTACTATCCTTCGCCTACCCAGGCCAACTTTTCATCAGGTAATGAGGTCAGCCATGTTCCGTCCCATCTCGTCATGCACTGAACCCCAGGCTCGCTACTATACCGCGTCAGATGTTCGCCATCTGCTTGAATGCGGGCAGCTTGATCTTGAGCCTATCTGTATCGAAGCCGTTCCTGGGGCTGTCACTCTTCTCGCTCGGCCTCCCGACAGGTTCAATCCTACCAGCCAGTGAGTCCACATGCAGTGGGAGGCTGAGTGCTCGCTGACCGGTAGACTCATCAAGAATCTAGTCTCGGCCCTTGGCGTGAGTTGCTACGTCACGCCCAGCACAAAGCTTAGCAGTTAGAATGGACTCGAGGAAGAGGGTCTTCAGGATGTCATTTGCTCCTATGTTCTCCGCTACGCTCGCGATCTGTGCATCAGTGCCGAAGGCAATCGATTGTGCCAAGCTTTCCTGGACAAAGCGGATGACACGACCAAGGAGAAGTTTGTGAATATCATCAAGTAAGCTGGATTGGTTTCGGGCTGCCCTCAGTCACTCACGGGCAGCGAATATCTCCTAGACCTGTTGCGTGACAAACATAGAGGTAGAAAAGTAATCGCTCATGCGACCGAGCAGCCGATGCTCGAAGTGAGTCATGCCCTCAACCAGATTCGAGTCTCTTACGTATCACAGGACCTAATGGTGGAGAGACTGTATGCCCTGGGTATATTCGAGACACTCCGAGCCGGAGGTGTCGTGGTCTGGCGCAAGGTAGGGCTTGAGACTTGAGCAACGAAGTACCCTGACACTTCAGTTCCTCGTCAGATGCAGAGTCTCCGGTGATCATGAGACTTTCTTCAAGTGAAGCGGAGATCTCGGCCCAACGCACGCAGGCTGATGAAACAGGTTCGCCGAAGCATTGCGTGGTCATTGGGTTGATCTCGCGTGTGGTAGAGAAGTAAGCCATGTCTGCCGTGTAGGATATCGATCTGACGAAGCTGACATTGGCAAGGAAGGCACGATAGCCGTTCAACAGCTCGTTGAAACCCTGGCAGACAATGGCTTAGCTGGCGAGACCGAGAACCCTGGCATCAAGATGATGATGGTGAGGCAAAGCAGGTCTGTGCAGATTTTGTTGCTGACAAGACAGGACGATTGCCAGAAAGAGGTAAAGCTTCACCACAAGTAGCACTTCTTGGCTGACAAATAGATCCTTGCAAACATTCAGCGCGTTTCTGGTGACGATCACGGACAGTGAGTCACTCATCGAGCTATACTGTTCATGCTCAACATGCAGCTTCTTGGTAGAGCGCATGCTCGATGTCTCAGCCACCAGGGATGCGACCACCACTGCTCTCATCAACGCGGATCCGCCAGTCGCTCGAACCATTCACGGAGCTAGCATCTGCGCTAAGGCTGTGCAGGGAAAGCCATGGATGTTTGCCTATCTTCGTAAGATCTGCACCAAGAGCAACGGGTAAGATCTCTCAGAACTGCATCGCGCGCTGCTGACTCCCAGGGCCGACATCGGTCTCGTTACAATCACCAAATCCCCTGGTGGGGCTAAGCACAGTGAGTTGGCAGAGCAAGCATTCGAGTCTTCTCTGACGACGGCAGACGAAATGCTCAGGCGTCACGTAAGCCTCATACTCGATACGGAAGACAAAGCTGATCGCAAGGGCTTCGCGACTCCACCCAAATGCGTCCGAGATGCCTGCATCGACTCTGCCGCAACTATACGCTCCACCAAGGACGGGGTCGACCTTCATAGCTGGGCGTGAGTATCATTGCTTGGTCAGCAAAGCGTTTCTCAATGGTAGTACGGGTCAGAACCGCCCTCTTCCAAGGGCCACATTCAACATTCCACCGCGCATCCAAGAGAGCATGGCCACAGCCGACAAGGTTATTCGCCCGCCCGGCTATGGCTCTCAGTAGTGGTCTGGAGAATGGGGTGAGGCCTTGCTGGCTTCAACCGCACATCAACTTCTGTATTCTTTGAGGCACGACAACCATCGACGATCAAATTGAAACGGCATCATAACGACCAGCATTGGCATTCAAATTTACATATTCACTTTCACAATTACATGTTCACTTCACCTCATCACTCTCCCGACAATCAGCATCGGCCTTCCCCTTAGCACTCACTCATCAGACTATCACACGTCTTGTCCCACGCGCCCATCGCCCGCCCCATCCATCGCACTATCGTATGTATCGGTATCTTGTCCCCATGTCCAGGTAGAGCCTCGACGTATCTAGCAACCTCTCCGGAGAGACGGAAGAAGAGGCTTGGTAGTCATGATTATGTCATGTTGTTCCTGAAGAGAGAGAATGTCTTCTCGACATTAGCTCGGTTGATGACTAAGCTGCCCACAATGCGACGATTGAGGAAGATGCATACAACAAGGCGATGATGGGTAGGTACGGGCTGATGACTACATCTGGTTTCTCTTCTTTGCGGTACGCATATACGGCCGGAGAAGCCATTCTATATCGGCTTCAGGCTGGTCAAGTGTCCCTTGTCTGATCTCGTATGCTGCGCGTCAGTATGAATGATCTGGATAAAGAGAGAAGAGAGCTTGAACGCACGCTTCGCCTCAAATCTCGGTCCCACTTCTGCCAGCTGCACATCCTTGTGGCTCGTCTTTGCAAAGACATGATGTCTGCCTTTAATTTACTCAATAAGCAAGATCAGGCGACACCCACCTGAAAGAGATGAAGTCCCTATCATTGGCAAACGTCATGACTCGCTTCGCATCATCCTTGGGAACCGGGAATAACGCCTGCAAGATGCCCATCACCCGCTGCCCGAGGCGTGTGCTGAATCCGTCAAATATCAAATGAGGATACTGCTCGCTGACCGTCGAGTCCGCATGGCTCGACACATCGTGTCGCAGTGTGACGTTGTGGAGGGTCATTGATAATGTCGGACCGTGTGGGAGATGCGAGATGATGAGTGCATCTGGGACGCCGCGGTGTTCATGGATGATGAGCAGATCGGTGACATTCTGTGCGAGGCATGCTTGGACGAGGGACTTGGAGGTGGTGGCTCCACGATTGAGCCGGAAGGCGTTGGGGAAGACGAGGCGGAGTTCCTGGACATTAGCGACCCATACTCGGAGGTGAGCCCAAACAGCGCCAGGCAAGTTTGGCGGGCCAGCTAGAACACACCTTGGAGAACTGGAGCAGGCGCGATGAAGGCGACCGCGAGGTGGTGATGACTATCTTCGGGTCATACATCCCCACTTTGGCGTACTCGTCGTCGATGTGCGATGTCGGGGCTGCCCTCAGCATCACACCCCCTGACCAGCATGGCGGCCCACCTTGCTGCGCCTCGTCCAGCGCCAAGTCTTTTCCCAGTGTCCGCGCTTCCGCTTTGAGCTCGTTGGGGATTTCCTTCCCCTGCGCCAGCAAGTCCTTAATCTTCTGCTTGCGCTCGTAGATCGCTCTTTCTTGGGACTCTAGCGACTTTTTGAAGATGTACTCTCGGCGCTCTCGCGTCTGCCGCCGAAGCTGGGCGTCAGATCACACGGTATGATACCATCAAGCTCGTCGTGGCTCACCATCTTGACTCGAGCAAAGGCAATGCTCTTCTTATTTCTGGCTCTTATGCACCGAAGCACGCTGGATCTCCAAAATCTCGTTGAACTCCGGGTGGCCAAGGCACAAAGCGCCTATTTCTCTCGGCTTAGTTGGGTTAGGCGTGTCTTCCGATCAACCGTTCCTGAAGTGGCAGACGGAGGACAGAAGAGGTCACCGTCAAGAACGTGCAGCCTAAGACGTCAAACTCACCTTCTCCACTCCATCTTTCACACGAGGATCACACGACACCCTCATCAGCCGACCTCGGCTGGCATCTTGCTTCTGCTCCCTTGCCAAAGTTGTATCCGGGCAGCTCGGTGGAGCTGGCGACACCGACTATGAGGCTCTCCCTCTTCTTGCCTGTTTTGGGCTTGGCGTTGGCAGTCTCTGCGGAGGAGCAGGCGCCCTTCGCGTCGTCGTCAAGCAGAAGGCGTGAGCTGCCCCTATCAACTCCGGGACCAGCTCACTTTCAGCTCTCAAAGGCCGATTTCTGCATCTGACAGACTTCCATCCCGACCCTCATTACCGAGTCGGCACGAAAATCTCGAACGCGTGCCACAGGAAGAAGGGCAAGGGGAAGCTATGGGAGCACGACCTGCCAGATAGGTCTTGGGCAGAAGACGAGGAGATGTTCGAGAAGGAGGGCATAGCTGGCAAGTGGGGCGCACCAGTATCGTCAGCATTCTCTTGATAACCTCATCCGTCGAGTGGCTCACATTCCAGCGATTGCGACTCGCCTCTTGCCCTTGTCAACCTGACCATGGATTGGCTGAAGAAGGAATGGGCAGACGAGGTGGACTTTGTGGTGTGGACAGGGGATAGTGCCAGGTGAGCTGCATCGGGATGGTGAAGCGAAGCGAGCACAGCGCCAACAACAGACACGATATCGATCGCGATAGACCTCGACAGCCGAAAGAGATCTACGCGCTGAATCAGTGGATGGTGGACAAGATGCGGGAAACCTTCCCGAGTCATGTGCACATTGTTCCGAGTATCGGTAACAACGATATATATCCTCACAATATCCTGGCAGCTGGACCCAGTTCTGTGACCGCCGAATTCGCCAAGTCAGTCGTGAACCGGGCTGGGCATGCGGACCGCTGATGACTTCAGAATATGGAAACCTTTCATCCCTTCAGATTTCAGGCATGTCTTCGAACGTGGACTGTACTTCTCGGTTGAGGTCATACCGGACCAATTGGCGGTCATCTCGCTAAACACCTTGTTCTGGTACGACTCAAATACGTGTACGTTCAGGTCGCTTGCACAATCGAAACAAGCTTAACCTGCAGTGGTCGATGGCTGCAAAGACAGCAGTTCGGACCCGGGAGCATTGCACATGGATTGGCTTGAGGTGCAGCTCGACGAGTTCCGGGAAAGAGGCATGCAGGTTTGGCTATCAGGCCATGTGCCACCGCATCTTGGCAACTATTTCAACAATTGCTGTTCGTCTGCCCGCCACGATTTGAGCCATGCTGACATACAGATCTTCGTTATGGAGACCTCGCACTCCGATATCAGGATACCATCGTTGGACATCTGTATGGGCACATGTGCGCATCCCCCGGTCCGTCTTTTGCAGGCTGACGTACAGGAACATTGACCATTTCTTCTTCCTCGACGTGGAGGAGCTAGAGGCATCGAACACAGAGAGACTGGTCCCCGCAAATGCTACCGCGCATCAGCGGGCGAAGACACCGTACGGCATCTTCGGACGATCAGCCGGTCTTAGTCTCCGGGACGAGTTAAAGAAAGACTTCGGAGAGATGCCAGGGCCCGCGGCTATCAAGTTGAAGGACTATGCGGTTGTCAACGTCGGAGCCAGTGTGATTCCGACATACCTACCAGGTGTTAGAGTGTACTCGTGGGTTGACTTTGTTTCCCACTTGATGCTAGTGCTTACTTCTAGCTATAATATCACAGGATTAGACGACCTCAGTGTGGCCAAGAAACGGAAGCACGGGCATCGCCACGGTGACAAGGGATCCAAGAAAGACTGCAGCAAGCCCGAGAACCAGGATAAACCTCATTGTGTGTTCAAGACCAAGCCTCGCTATTATTCCAAGCATTCTCCCTCGCGATCGAATCAAGCCCTGTCCCCGTTAGGCTTCACCCAATTCTACCTTCCAGACATCGAGAAACAGAAGCACGAGCCAGAATGGAAGATCGAATATTCGACCCATAAACCCAGTCAGCTGGTGCCCGGCAACGCGACCGAACTATCTCAACCTTTGCCTGTCCCGCTGCATCTCTTGCCGGACTACGAGCCAGAGTTGTTATGGGACGACAGCGCCTCTGTGTTGCACAAGAAGAAGAAAGACAAATTCGAGAAGGCTATCCAGCGCATCACGCCGTGGAAGATGAAGGACCTGACCATTGGGAGCTATGTCAAGTTGTCCAGAAAGTTGGTGAATAGCAAGAAGATGTGGAATCAGTTCCAGGACTTTATGTGAGCTTCCTGTCTTTCCGTTTGTATACGCGACATTGGCTGACGAGCAGGTTTGTATCTTCTACGCCCTGATGTTGTACTGCGCAAATTAGCAAGATGCATTGTCGCCCCCTAGTTTTCGTCTTTGAGATAGAGATTCGGCGTCGTTCCTGGTCGGACGGGCCGATGGGTGTCAGGAAGCACGCCAAGGCCTCGCTTGGCGCGAGTTCGAGGTGGATCGGCTTCGCTGTCGTTTGTGCTACGGTCGGGATGGTCGTACCTGGCAGCCCGGAGAAGAAGGAAGACAGGCTTTTGTAGTGTCGTCAAATAGTAGTAAAGGTAGGTATCGTCGATCGACTGCAGGAAGTTTGGACGGGATTCTCACGATAGTCTGGATGTACTTGCCGAGCATTGTGATGGCAAGTTGAAGGCGATCAAAGCAGCCAATTCCGTAAACTGCAACCTGAAACATCGCCACCCCTGATTGAGTGGCAAGGTGGCGTTTCAGATGAAAGCATGTGGCGGCGGCATGGCAGAGTGATAAAGCACAAAGATCCTCCCCGCGGAAAGAAGCAAGAGGGAAGAGGGAAGAGGAAACGAGCTTCCTGTCTTGACATTGCCTCGTAATCGTTGCTAGCTCACCCACGATGAGCAACCACGAAGGCGAGCCCGAAGCACCCGGTGAGATCTCTTGGGTGATACCTGTCCCGAGCCTGCTGACCCGCGCAGAAATGCGCTTTGATCCTGCCTTCGAACAACCAGTCGACGATCGCAAGACCATCTTACGGTCCAATGATGGTCTTCACTTCTACTTCCGACTCTCCTTACTATCCGAGCTGTCGTCCTTCTTTCGCGATCTCCCCCTCATGAAGGACGAGGAGATCATCGAGCTGCCGCACGCCTCTGGGGATGGGCTGAATGTCTGCTTGCGGATCTTGCGCGCCTTCGCCGGTCCTGATGCTCTCCCTCGCATTCCGCGCTTCCAGATCGGAAGGACCATCCCGGATATGGTGACGATTTGCGACGCCTACGATCTTCAATGCGTCCTAGTCCAGCTAGGTCGGTGTCAGGCGTCTATCCTCGATTTCGATCGCACCGATCCCGGTGCTCGCGCCTTCCTCGACTATACACTTGCGGCGGTGAGGAACGACTTCGCCGCGGCAAAGGCGGCTTCGAGGGACACCTTGAGCCAGAATATCGTCTCAGCTCCAAAGTGGATAAGCGACATCTTGTACAGATCCTGCCCTCTTTATTTGATCCGACTGCTTGAGCTGCACAGCCTGCATTTCTGCTGGCGCCACAACTTTTTCGAAGACTTGTCGGATCCCCAGACTGTACAGACCGACAAGGGCAGGAACTGGCCTATGGAGTGCAATCAGAACAGCTGCCCCAACTTCAAGAGCTCATCTGGCGATTGGCAAGGCTTTCGACGAAGGCTTATCACGAAGATCGCAGAAGAAAGCGTCCTTGACGCCAATGCAGGACCACTAGTGGCGGGCCTCTACCGCGCAGCCAAGAGTGTCGAATGTGAGCATTGCGAAAGCCATTTGGTCTACGCTTTCGACTGGAGAATCATAGAGACATACGCTGCGAACATTCCGCGAGCGATCGAGCAGCCGTAAACGCGGTCTGATTTTGGAAGTGAAAAGGAATCGAACTCAGCTTCAACATGATGGCTCGAGGCTTGGCGGTCAGTTGTCTATGAAGATGGCTTTCCCGAGGCGAAGGTATGCAGCATGGGTCGGAGGGAAGCCAAACCGCTCAGGACTATCTATTCGAGGCGGCACATTGGTTGTACAAACAGTTCGATGGCGAGTACGGGGTTCGCAAAATATACACAAGTGTGTGGTGTTCCCCAGGCTACTGCTGGCGTGATTTGCCCCTCGGCGGTCCGCTTCGACGAGAGCGGGTGTCCATTGCCTGCTGCTCTGAGAGATTGTCGGCAGGCGAGTCCTCAGGCTCAGAGGCGGATGAATGGCTGTCGTTTCGAGTAGCACGTTTCCGCTTGCCTTCGGCTGCTTTCTCCGGCTGTCCAGCTATTCGAGTGCCCTTTACCTGATTCTGCAACATCGCTTTCTCCGACATGGTCTTCTCGAGCGCCTTCTCCAGCTTGGAGATGTATTCCTCCTTGTCTATGTCGCCTCGTCGAAGGCTGCGCTGGTAACGCTTCAGTGTTCGGGGCGTGAGTGGTGAGGCGATGTTCTCGGTGGAAGGCTGAACATCTCGGAGTGGAGTCGAGACAGCATCAAGGGTCTGCACGGGCCCCTGCATGCGCGTAAGGTCTCTTTGAGTGTAGACTCGAGATGATATCTTGTCCGAATGACGCTGCCAGAAGCGGGAGACCCAATTTATGCCAAGTGTCTCGCCGCAGATCGCCTCTGCAAGTTTGTGGATGTCCTTCGTCACAAGAGGCGTCCCCTTGGAAGCCGCTTCGTTGATCTTCTCCACCAGTAGCTCCTCTTGGGTTGTCGAAAGGTGCCGCTTGACAGCTTCGCCCGCGCGGAGATGAGTCTTGGTCCAACGATCATGCAGGGTCGTTTTCGCTACGTTTCGCTCTTTGGCCACCTGCCTGACACTCTTCTCAGGATGCGCTCGCAGTTCTTGAACGGCGGCCTCGATAGCGTCCTTCATGGCTTAGCAGTTACAAGGCAAGTGCAAGGTGTGCTGACGTGTCATCTGGTGGTGGCCGTGCACTCCAATCTGAAACATCACCGGTTAAGACGGGTCGAAAGCCGACGTTGAGTATGACGGGCGAAAACCGCCAAAAGTCCCCGAGCACTTTCTAATACACCCTTCCACCTTGACCTTGCTGTCATTCCATCTATCTCTGTCAGTTTTGAAGATAGCGCTCTCAAACCACCGCCATTCGACTCAGCGACCCAAATTACGCGTAATGCAAGACGTGATTTCCATGCATACGCCCTCTGGAGATGGGACGACCGACACCGGACGCGTCACGGTGGGTTGGCTGATATTTCTACAGACTCTTACCTACTTTTCGCTGACATGAAGTCCCCAATGGACATCCAGCTCGCCAAAGTCATCTCACATCTTGCCAAGAACGATCCTGGAGCGCTTGCAGGGGTCCTGCAGGCCTTAGGAAGCGGTGGGACCGCGTCATTGCCTTCCGGAGCTTCGGCGGCTGTTCCTGCCTCGAACAGGACCAATGTACCGACCGCCTCGGACTCGAGTGTTATGCCAACACCTACCCCAGCGGCCCAGGCGAGCTTGTTCTACACAGAGGGATCCCTGCTGCAGCCAAACAACCAAGTCCGACACGATTCCGTGCCACGGTTTGACATACAGTCAGCCAGCAACATTCGAGGGAATTGGGCGGCCTCGAGAGGCGGCCGACGCTCGACCACCGGTCGTTCCTCGGTCCCAAGGGCTGCTCCCGCGGAGAGCCGCCCTGCAGAGGTTCCCCAGGCCCCTGCCAAGGTCGTCCCGCAGCCGCTGGCCAAGGATCATGCGGTAGGGCTGAAGAATCAGCCCTCGGGCGCAGTAGGTCTCTCTGACCCGAGCAAGGAAAGCCTCACCATCTTAGCTTGTCTACGTCCCTGCAAGCGACATATTCTCCCAATACAGTCCCTGGACCCATGAGAAGCTCGACATCCTTCGCAAGCTCTGCAGGCGCAAGGAATTCCTGGGCTATCCTTGCTTTACCTACGGGATGACCGTCGAAGAAGTCCGTCGGGAGGTCGCAAAATGCCTTCCCGAGGTTCCAGAGCTTGAGAACATCGATTACTAGTCAGAGACGGCCTGGCGCATGTCTCGTAGCTGACCTACAGCTGGATAGGGGCCCTCGGGGACCCTCTCGAGCTTTATAATGGCCCCCGCGGCCTGTCGACTGCGGCACGCAACCTCGACCGCTTCTTTGAGGACGGCGGCTTGACCATCATTACTCCAGTCCAAGAGATCTTTGGCGGGTTCGGTGTTGTCCAGGACTTCCTAGAGGACTGGAAGATGGCCGTGGCGGTCTACGAGATCAAGCAAGCCCGAGGCCATAAGAACGACTTGTTTGTTACTCGTGTATTGGGCAAGGAGGCTGGCGAGGAATGCGTCCGCCGCCGACAGATAGGCTTACCCTCCCCAGCTGATGCTAGGAACTCGCTGCAGCAGCGGCTGGGCCTGCAAGGTGGCGGCAACCAACCTCGCAGCCCGGCCCTGCTACCCCCTGTGTCATGACCAGCCAAGCCAGCAACCAGCCAAAACGGCCTGTGCGCTCCTCTGTGCGCTCCTGTGCGCTCCCATCTGTAACTTGGATTTCTGGTCGATCGACAAGATCGACAAATATTCTCTGGCCAACCGACACAATCGACAATGGGTCGACATGATCGACAAAGTGTCCCCACTCAATCGACAGAGTCGACAAAGCGTTCCCACTCAATCGACAGGGTCGACAATGTACCACTTGGCAGTCGACATGATCGACAACTCTTCCTAGACCTGTCATTCAGGTCAACCACTTAGGTTTGATAGCGCACACTTCACTTATTCTAGTTTCTCGTGTTCTCGTATTCTCGCGTTCTCCTGTTCCCGTGATCTAGGTACATCAGAGTTAGGCTTCAAGCCATCTCAGATATACGAAGGTACTCAGATATACAAAGGTACCAAACCAAGTATATACGGGATACACGCTCTTGTACCTCCACTTGCTTGATAAGCGATACTCTTTATTTAGTCCCTCCTGTAGTCATGTGAAGGGGATATAAACCCAGAGGTTTTGTCTCTGACCCCCTTCTTCTCTAGCGATGGATCTCTACTGTACTTTCTTCTACAGTTAAGTCACACAGTTGGTTTCGCCCAACACTCTCGTCCTAAGGCAGACTTCTAGGCTTTGCGAGCCAGAGACTAAGCCCCCGGGCAACCTCGTTGTACCTTCGCGTACATTCTCGCCACACCGCTCTTCAGGTGTGGAACCCCCCGTGACACCGTGACAGTATCCATCGCTACCCTTTAGTCCTTGCTCGCCATCCTCGACACTCTTGACACCATCATTTTTGCCACCCAACTTTTTGCCACCCAAGGTCAAGACACTTCAAGTAAAAGGCAATACTTTGCCACCCATAGTATCGTTCCTTCCATCATCTTGTGCCCTCTACCATCCAGAAACTACCACCCTTGCTACCATATTTGTATTTTGCTGACTAACAGGTATACCCACAATGTCTTCAGACAAATCCAACAATGGTTCTCAGTTCACCGCTGAGGCAGCCTTCCAGCAGCAGCATGACATGATCCTGCAGCTTCAAGCTCAGATCAATGCTCTTCAGACTATCAGCACCACTAGACCTGAGCACCACAAGGAACCCAAGATCTCTCACCCTGCCCCCTTCACTGGGCGCAAGGAGCAGACTCTTGAATTCCTAGCAAAGTGCAACACGGTCTTTGCAGTTCAACCTTCAACCTATTCATCCGACATCACGCGCATTGCTTTTGCCACCAACCTGCTCAAGGAAGAGGCCTACCGATGGGTCTTACCTTACCTTGATCCAGAGGCAGAGCAGCCAATCTGGCTTCAGAATTGGGACGACTTCCAGATTGAATTCAAGAAGTTCTTTGGTGATTCCAACTTGGCAGAGACTTCCCGTTTCCGCCTCAAGGGTCTCCGACAGACTGGATCAGCAAGCGCTTTTGCTACCGAGTTCCAGCACCATGTTGCCTATGTCAACTGGAACGATGAGACAAAGAAGCAGAACTTCTTTGATGGCTTAAAGGACGACGTCAAGGACAGGCTTCTTGCCCCTGGCAAGTTCAGCACCTACAACAAGCTTGTCACTTCTGCTATTGAGTATGATGACCTGCTCTACCAAAGGCGTCGCACACACAACAATCCTCGTATTCAGGTCCCCCAGCGCAATGTTCAGACCACCTCGGTGACTACCGCACGGAACATTCCAGTCCCTAGGTTCAACAACTTTGTTCCACGGACTTCAACCACAGTCACCCATACACCCATGGAAATTGATGCCACCCACATGCGACAACAGTACAAGCCTCTCACTCCTGCTGAGAGAGACTACCGCATGAAGAACAACCTTTGCAACTACTGTGGCCAACCTGGTCACAAGGCCTATGAGTGCACCATTGCTCAGAAACGCCGTCAGCAGAGGGTCACAGCCCACGCTACGACTACTGCGACAGCAGTCAAGGACTCAAAAAATTCCAAGCCCCAGGCCTAAGCGTGCCCCCAACTCTGGGGCTCTCAGTGGGGCACAACAACTTGGCACACTCAAATCAACTACGGCTTACGGCAGCATCGCTACTACCATCGACAACATCGACAACTTCTGGAAATCACTTGTGTCTCCCTATTACGTTGACCCATGGGGACACAATTTACAACACAATGGCAATGATTGACTCTGGTGCTACCGCCAGCTTTGTCAACACCAAATTTCTCGACTCTACTGCCATTCCAAGGCAGCTCAAGGACACCCCTCTCGAAGTTTCAGTGATTGATGGGCGACCTATCTCTTCTGGCGCCATCACTCATCATACCGCACCTATTGGCATCAGCCTTCCGGACCATGAGGAGACAATCTCCCTGGAAATCACATCACTTGGTACCTATCCAGTGATCTTGGGCCTCCCATGGCTTTCTCGACACAACCCAAGCATTGATTGGTCCCGTCACACCATCAATTTCTGCTCTCAGTACTGTCTGGAACAGTGCAGGCCTGACAAGCCTACAAGAGTGGAATCTGCTTCAAGGACACCTCGACATTCAAGGAAAATGAGCTCAGGTAACCTGCCCAGCAAGAATGCTGCGGTGTCAGGAAACTGACACGAGTCCAATATAAGCGGTGCGGATTCCTTAGGGTAAGGATCCGTTAACATACCTTTTGGTACAGTGTGAATGCACTGCAGGCTCTCTTATGACCGCTTACATAAGTCTGTTCTGACAGATAACGGATCCTTTACGGGTTGTGTGTTCAAATACCGGTGTGGGCCGGGCATCAGCTATTTGCACCAACTTGGAAATGCCACGTCATGCGGGCAGGGTCCCAGGGGGACTATCAGGGTTCAATTGTGCCTGTTATGGACAATTTGAAATGAGTCGATGCAATCGGAGATTGATCGATACAATTCGTTACAATTAGTAACAAATAGTGAGAAATAGAACCCAAATGACGTCAAGTGTTTCGGTGTGGTTGGACTCGATAAGTTCAGGGACTGAACTTGCCCAAGGAGGGTCGAGTGTCAGGAAACTGACACGAGTCCAATATAAGCGGTGCGGATTCCTTAGGGTAAGGATCCGTTAACATACCTTTTGGTACAGTGTGAATGCACTGCAGGCTCTCTTATGACCGCTTACATAAGTCTGTTCTGACATGCGGGTACGCCAACATCAAGGACCGACACACTCGGTAATTCAAGGAACAATGAGGAATCAGCCTCAACCATCTCAGCTCCTGTCAAGATTGCTCTTGTCAGTGCAGCAGCTTTCAGGACTGCCCTCAAGAAGGCAGCTATTTATGGGATCACCAGCTCGGCTCAAGTTTCAGGTCTCATTGATCCACCACCAGCAGAGGACAATGAAGATATCGCTGACCTGGATATCAAGGAACTCAAGGATATCATTCCCGCAGACTTCCATTCTCATTTGGAAGTATTCAGAAAGTCCAACTCCGATAAGCTCCCAGAGCACGGGCCCTATGATCATGCCATCACGTTGGAAGGAGACGCCCAACCCAAATTTGGCCCAATCTATAGCCTCTCTGAAGTAGAGCTCAAGGCCTTGGACGACTACCTCAAGGAAAACCTCAGGAAAGGGTTCATACGACCTAGTTCTAGCCCCGCCAGTTCACCAATTCTCTTTGTCAAGAAATCCGACGGCACCCTCAGACTGTGTGTCGATTACCGACAACTAAACAGTATTACTCGGAAAAATCGCTATCCGTTACCACTTATTCAGGAATCTCTCGACAGACTCAAAGAGGCATCATGGTTCTCAAAAATTGATCTGCGCACCGCATACAACCTAGTCCGCATTGCCAAGGGTGATGAGTGGAAGACTGCATTCCGCACCCGGTATGGACTTTACGAGTATCTGGTAATGCCTTTTGGGCTTACCAATGCGCCAGCATCATTCCAGACCCTCATCAACGATGTTCTCAGAGACTTTTTGGATGTCTTCGTCATTGTGTACTTGGACGACATCCTTATTTTCAGCAAATCAAGGGACGAACATGTTGGCCATGTCAAACAAGTACTTGATCGACTACAAGGACACCATCTATGGGCCAAAGCTGAGAAGTGCAGCTTCTTTCAACATGAGGTTGATTTCCTGGGCTATCTTGTCTCAGACAAGGGAGTCAGAATGGACCCTCAGAAAGTTGAGGCGGTCACCGACGGAATCTTAGCTCTGAGGCAATGGGATTCCGGTCACCTGTTGCCCGCTCAGCACTTGCTATGAGTGATGAGGAGGGCAACAGGCGGCGGCATTCTACAAGGTCGTCGAGGGTGTCGGCGTTATATGCGGAGTTATCGTTGTGGCAGCTTCCCCTGCCTCGTCGAGGATGAACCTCGTCGAGGCACAACCTCGTCGAGGATGTGTGTGCCTCGACGAGGCTACTCGAGACTGAGTCAAGCTCATGTGAGCGTACTACCTATTTCCGTCGCCTCCCCTCGCGAGCATGTCTATTGACTCTGCTGCTCTGCTTATCCTTGTCTTCCCAAGCCCAGTAGCTGCCGAAGCTGTCTCGTCTTCTCGGCCGAAAGGTTCTTGGTCAGGATGTCGGCTCGGTTGCTGTCCGTTGGTGTGTATTTGAGCTCAAGCAGTCCACCAGCTTGATGCTCTCGTATCCACTGGGCTCGCATGTCGAATGCTTTGTTCAGCTTGAACCCGTGTTGATGTTTGGCCAGTTGAATGGCTCCATTGTTGTCGTTGTAGATGGGCACTGCCCCATCTATACCGAGGTCGAGGTCGTTCAATAATTGCCTGAGCCATATTGCCTCTTTGCCCGCTTCTGTTGATGCTAGGAGTTCGGCCTGTGTCGTCGAGAGTGCGACGGTTGGTTGTCGCCTGCTTTTCCATGACACAATGCCCCCGTATGTATTGAAGACGTAGCCGGTTGTAGATCGACGTGTGTCGAGACATCCACCCCAGTCTGCGTCTGCCCAGCCTAGCAGTGCTCTTCTTCCTGCATGTGCGTCAAAGGTGAGTGCGAGATCTGATGTTCCTCGCAGGTACCTTAATAGGTGCTTTGCGGCCCTCCAATGTGCGAGTGACCATTTGCTGATGAAGCGACAGAGCAGTGATGCTGCGTAGGCGATGTCGGGTCGGGTGATCGTGGCAATATAGAGGATTGACCCGGCGAGTGCTGGAAATGGTTTATCTCGAGCCTCGTCGACCTCCTTTGGCGTAGCCTCGACGAGCTTTGCGTCAGGCAAGATTGTCTTGCAGGCTTTGCCGGGTTCACCGAAGCGTTGAAGAACTGCCTCGATGTAGTGCTCTTGTGACAGGTACATCTTCTTGTTTGGCCTATCTCGGTAGATGTTGATACCGAGGAAGTAAGAGACCGGTCCTTGGTCCTTGCACTCGAGTTCCTTGTTGATCTTCCGTTTGATCTCGTCAATTGTTGATCGATCGTTGCCGGCTATGAGCATGTCGTCAACGTGGACTGAGATCATGCACCGCTTGTGTCCTTGTCGCAGCGAGTAGATGCATGGATCCGCTAGGGTCGGTTTGAAGCCTAGCTCCCGTAGGAACTCGTCGAGGCGCTTGTTGAACAAGTGCGGTGATTGTCGGAGACCGTATAGTGATTTCCGGAGGTGCAGAACGTGTCCGGCGGCGATGTCGCTGCCTTCTGGTGGCTCGATGAAGATGTCCTTGTCGATGTTGGCCTTGAGGAATGCTCCAATGATATCTATTTGGTCGCATTCCCAGTCGAGGTAGTTGACGATGGAGAGGAACAGGCGGAATGATGACTTGTGGGTGACCGAAGCAAAGAGTTCGTCGAAGTCTCGTCCTGAGACTTGTTGAAATCCTCTCACAACGAATCTGGCCTTGTGCTGACTCGCTTTGCCCGTGTCCCCGTCGATCTTGCGGGTGAATACCCATTTGCCTGTAAGAGTGCGGTGATTCTCCTTGGGAACCATCTCCCACACTCCGTACTTCTCCATCTTTCCCATCTCCTCGTCCATGGCCGATTTCCAATCCTCCCAGTCTGCGGCTCGACGAGCTTCGGTGTACGACTGAGGGTTGTTGAGTGACTGGGCTGATAACGCGTGCTCTATGGCTACTCGGTTATAGTCCATGTCGATGTCGTGCAGAGGGTGATGACTAGGTTCTTGGCCTGCTAGTCTCCCCGACCGTCTTGGCTCATCTGCATCGGCCGCTGTGAGCTCGTTTAGTCGACGATCGGGATCCTCTGGTCCGTCGTCGGGATTCGGTTCCGGGCTCGGTGCATCCTCTCGGATGTACTCATTGACCCAGCCTCTTCCTTGCCTGGGTACGGCTTGGGGAGGTATGTCGTCCATCTCTTCCCCTTGTTCCTCTTCTTCTGGCGCCTCCCCTGCCTCGACTATCTCGTTCAGCTCGATGGATGTGTCGTCATCCTCGTCGAGGCTCGTCGATGGTTGTCGAGGTCCAGGTTGAGGCGGCTCCAGGATCTGTCGCGGTTCATCTGAACGTGGCGTTGTCTTCTTGCCCGTGATGAATGTAACGTCTCGACTTGCGATGACCCTGTTGGTTTGGGTCAACACCTTGTAGCCCCAGCTCCCTTCTGTGTATCCCAGCAGTCGACCGCATTGACCCCGCTCGTCGAGCTTTGATGCGGGGCTCACAACTCGATAGATGCAGTGTTGGCCAAATGGCTGCATTCCTTCATATCGTATGTCAATGTCGTGATGTGGTCGAAAGAGAGCGACAGGGATTTTTCCTTGGGAGTCTGGTAGCCTGTTTCTGGTGAAGACTACATATCGTAATGCGTCGACCCAGAATTGACTTGACAGGTTCGAGTCCGCGAGACATGTGCGGATGTCATTGAGGATGGTGAGATGGACGCGCTCGACTCGACTGTTTTGATTGTGTGCGTCGGTCGGCGTGAGGGTATGCTCAATTCCCTTGCTTTTACACCAGTGGCTGAATTCCTTGCTCGTGAACTCGCCTCCTTGGTCTGAGCGGATGGTCTTGACCGTTCGATCAAGCTGATTCTCTGCCAACTTGATGTAGTCTTGTAGTGCTTCGGCTGCATCCGACTTCTTCTTGATTGGTATAGCTTGCACAAATTTGCTATGGTCGTCGTAGCAGGTGAGGAAGTATTGGAAGCCTTCTCTCGACTGGACGGTCGCTGGTCCCCATAGATCGACTGATACCTCGACGAGGGGTTTGCCGGCTCGACGCGGGTTAGGTAGAGATGCCGAGCGCGTTGCCTTTCCTTTCAGGCAATCCATGCATTCGACTCTCCGAAACAATCCCGTCCACTTTGCGCCTAGCTTCCCCTCTTTCCCGAGCTCCCAGACCTTCCTCATGTTCGAGTGACCTAGGCGCTTGTGCCAGGTGAGGAGGCGGTTGTCTTCGGCTTCAGTGTTTTCTCTTGCCTGAAGTGCTCGGTGAATGCGCGAGGTGGTGCGTACCGGTGTGTCGTCTACAACCCATAGGTTGCCGAGCTTCTTGCCCCGGAGGATGACCTTTCCTTTCTCGACCAATGTAGCCGAGTCACTCGAGAAGCGCCAATGGGTCCCTGTGTATGGACCGAGGCGCTGTGTGGAGAGGAGGTTGTGCGTGAATGAGGGGACATAGAGGGCGTTCTTGTACCATACGTTCTCGAATGTCAGGCGGCCGGAGTGTGTAGCCTCGACAATTGACCCATCTCCGATCTGGATTTTGATGGGCTTGTCGAGCTTGGTGAGGTGGGAGAGGAGGTGTTTGTCCTTGATAAACGGACTTGTAGCACCGCTGTCGATGATGATGGAAGTGGAGGGAAGGTTATCGTGGGCGTGCAGTGCGATCTCTGTCGCATAATAGCCTTCCTCCTTTATCTCCCTCGACGAGCCTCTCTTGGCCTCACTTGATGAGTCGTCTCCTGACTCGCTCTGCTCTCTCGCCTTCATTCCCTTCCCCGCTTGTCCTCCTTGCTTCTTCCTCCTGTCTGCTTCCTTTGCCGACCTCTGCTCCTGGATGTGCTTCGGCACTCCAATCACTTTCCAGCACTCATCTGTGGAGTGCCTCCCCTGATCCGGATGGTGGATGCATCTCTTGCCTGCCGGTTTTGGTAGAGATTTGCTGAGCATCCCCATCTCGTTTACGCTCTCGCCCTTTTGTTGACGTCGGCGGTGTTCATCGGCAACCCTATCGATAACCTCGTCGAGATGGATCTTGTTCGACGAGGTCCCTGAGTAGAAGGTCGATGCGAGGAGGCCGTATGAGGACGGTAGGCGACGGATGGCGGCGTATGCGCCGATCTGGTTGGCGAATTGCTCAAGGGTGAGCTTGGAAGTGATGGCGGAGGAGGTGATTTCGGCCAACTGTGACCGGATAGCAGTGAGATGAGGTTCGGGGTCCTCATTCTCTGGGATGGTCTCGCCAAATATCGATGACCATAATTCGGCTAGGCGAGATCCGTTATCGGCCCCATATGTGGTGACCAGGTGATCGTAAAGCCCCTTCGGTTGAGGATTCTCGAAGTCGATCAGGCTCGAGGGAAGCTTATTTTGGACAGTCTCTGTCAGACTGCCGTAGAGAGTGGAGAGGGCGGTGGACTGCTCCTTCTCATGCTCGTATAGAGCAACTGCTCTCTTTGATGTCTCGGCTGCTGTGGCCGGACTTGACACTGGATATCGAGCCTCGACGAGTGCTCGGATCGCTGACGCGTCCTTGGTGATGTGGGGTACGAGACCGGCGGATCCGAGGACGACTCGAATCTCGCGCACCCACTGGGCGTAGTTGTCGCGCCCATTGAGCTTGCGCTCTTCTTTCACCGTCTGCACAGATGGCATGACGGAGGACCACTTCGAGGCTGGCGGTGCGGAGGCAAAGTCGACGAGTTTGTTGACGCGTTCTATCTACCGCGACTTGTCGAACGAGACGTTACCACGACGGAATCTTAGCTCTGAGGCAATGGGATTCCGGTCACCTGTTGCCCGCTCAGCACTTGCTATGAGTGATGCATTTGGACTTACCTGTTGCCCGCTCAGCACTTGCTATGAGTGATGAGGAGGGCAACAGGCGGCGGCATTCTACAAGGTCGTCGAGGGTGTCGGCGTTATATGCGGAGTTATCGTTGTGGCAGCTTCCCCTGCCTCGTCGAGGATGAACCTCGTCGAGGCACAACCTCGTCGAGGATGTGTGTGCCTCGACGAGGCTACTCGAGGCTGAGTCAAGCTCATGTGAGCGTACTACCTATTTCCGTCGGTCACTTCCTGGCCAGCTGTAACAATGCCAATAACCTACCACATAGCTATTGCACTGTCCAGCTAATACCACTGCACCAAAAGGGTCACGATAACCCGAGTCTGACCGAGACTCGCGGTTTGTGGTACATATAGGCTTGCAAGGTGGCGGTGTCACGTCCGACGTGACACTCTGCCCCACCTCCCATAGGCGCGCCCTCGCGCCTATTGCCCCTCCCCCGAGGTGCAAGCCTATCTGGAACCCGAAACGCACGCCTATCCTCACCACAATGTGCATTGCGGGGGCCCCAGCCCTGTGAGGGGCCATGGACAAGACGGTTTCCAAAGGCCGGGCAATAGTCCCCGAGCACACTCATTGGGGATTGAACCGACGACCTCCGTAGACTTGGGTTATTATGTAACAATGCCAATAACCTACCACATAGCTATTGCACTGTCCAGCTAATACCACTGCACCAAAAGGGTCACGATAACCCGAGTCTGACCAAGACTCGCGGTTTGTGGTACATATAGGCTTGCAAGGTGGCGGTGTCACGTCCGACGTGACACCAGCACCCAAGACAGTTCATGATGTTCAAGTCTTTCTAGGCTTTGCCAACTTCTATCGTCGATTCATCAAGGCATACTCCAAGGTCACCGCACCACTCACTCAGCTTCTACGCAAGGAAGTCAAATTTGAGTGGGGTGAAACTCAACAAAGCGCTTTTGACGCTATCAAAAAATCATTCACTACGGCACCGGTCCTTCAACATTACCAACCGGGCAAACCTGTAGTTGTGGAAACAGACGCTTCGGACTTTGCTATTGCAGGCGTCCTGTCACATTCAGATGACAAAAGGCTACATCCAGTAGCGTACTATTCTCGAAAACTACAACCAGCCGAACTCAATTACGAGATATATGATAAGGAAATGCTTGCTATTGTGGAAGCATTCAAACATTGGCGGCTTTACCTTGAAGGATCAAAGGAGATTACAGTCTTCACGGATCACAAGAACCTTGAATACTTCACAACCTCGAAAGTGCTCAACAGACGACAAGCTCGTTGGGCTGAACTTTTGGCGAATTTTGATTTCCAAATCCACTACCGACCTGGAGAGAAGATGGGCAAACCAGATGCCCTGACCAGGAGGTCAGATCTTCAAGGGGGGAGTAGAGCTGCAGAAGCACCTCCGCACACACTCCTCAAGCCAGGACAATTTGTCATTGGCGCGCTCAGTACCGCACCAGCTGGGGAAACACCAGTAAATTCCGACATTGTTGAAAGGATCAACAAACTTCAGGTTCACGACCCCACTCTCAAGGAACTGTTACCATTCTTGCGTAACACAAATCTTCAAGTACCACTTCCACTTCAGGAGAAACTCAAGGACCTCAGTCTGAAAGACAACATTATCCTTCACAAAGGACGAGTTGTTGTTCCAGACAACCTTCAAGTCAAAACGGATCTGCTCCAGCAGACACATAATGCTCCAACTTCTGGACACTATGGTCAATTCAAGACATACCACCTTCTTTCGCGCAATTACTACTGGCCTGGCATGCGACAATTCACAAACACCTATGTGGATGGATGTCACACATGTGCACGCAACAAAAGTCCTCGACACAAACCCTATGGACCACTTCAGCCACTACCGATACCTTCCCAACCTTGGCAATCTATTTCTATGGATGCCATTGTTAAGCTACCAAAATCAGGCAACTATGACTGTATCATGGTCTTTGTGGATCGCTTCACCAAACAAGCCCACTTCATACCATTCAAGGAAGAAGGCTTTGATGCACCACAACTTGCAGTCATGTTCAGACAAAACATATGGCGACTACACGGTATCCCTCAAGACATTGTTTCAGACCGTGGACCCATCTTCAACTCTCAGTTCTGGAGAGCTTTTGTGAAAGGTTTGGGCATCACACCAAATTTCTCCACCGCATTTCATCCGCAATCGGACGGACAAACAGAAAGGGTCAACCAAGTCTTGGAACATTACCTCAGGACCTTCTGCGACTATGATCAAGCCAACTGGTCATCACTTCTGGACCTAGCAGAATTCAGTTACAACAATTCTGTACATGCGTCAACACAGCTATCGCCTTTCCAAGCAAACTATGGATTCCACCCAAATGACCCTTCAACACCTTCCACTGCGGTAATCTCGGTCCCTGCAGCAGAATCACACCTCCAGGCCCTACAGTCCTTACACCGGACTCTTGCTACCAACATCAAAGTAGCGCAGGAACATTATACCAAATTCTTCAACCGAAAGGTTAAGGAGTCTCCTCAATTCAAGATAGGAGATTTAGTATTCCTCAATCGAAGGAACATTCAGACTCTCCGACCCTCAGTGAAGCTCGATCAACGGATGCTTGGCCCATTCAAAATCATTGGGACAACGTCTTCACCTTTGGCTTTCAAACTGGATCTACCACCAACAATGAACATTCACCCGGTCTTTCATGTCAACCTACTGGAACCAATGCGTAAAGGTCACCCTGATCAACCGCAAGACCCACCGCCACGCATCGAAGTTGATGGTCAAGAAGAATATGTCATCGATAGGATTCTTGACTCAAGAATCAGCTCAGACAACGGCTATGACTACCTTGTCAGCTGGAAAGATTACTCAGAGGCCCACAATTCATGGGAGCCCTGGGAAAACATCTGCAATACAGCAGCATATCAAAAATTCCATAAGGACCATTTCAAGGACAACAACCATTTCTTCCCACCTGCCAGGGGTCACCGACAAACCAAGGCTCCACACAACAATAATCAAAACAAAAGATCTCAGCGTAGATCACCAAGGCTCAGAGGACTTCGCCCTTAGAGGGGGAGCTCCTGTCATGACCAGCCAAGCCAGCAACCAGCCAAAACGGCCTGTGCGCTCCTCTGTGCGCTCCTGTGCGCTCCCATCTGTAACTTGGATTTCTGGTCGATCGACAAGATCGACAAATATTCTCTGGCCAACCGACACAATCGACAATGGGTCGACATGATCGACAAAGTGTCCCCACTCAATCGACAGAGTCGACAAAGCGTTCCCACTCAATCGACAGGGTCGACAATGTACCACTTGGCAGTCGACATGATCGACAACTCTTCCTAGACCTGTCATTCAGGTCAACCACTTAGGTTTGATAGCGCACACTTCACTTATTCTAGTTTCTCGTGTTCTCGTATTCTCGCGTTCTCGTGTTCCCGTGATCTAGGTACATCAGAGTTAGGCTTCAAGCCATCTCAGATATACGAAGGTACTCAGATATACAAAGGTACCAAACCAAGTATATACGGGATACACGCTCTTGTACCTCCACTTGCTTGATAAGCGATACTCTTTATTTAGTCCCTCCTGTAGTCATGTGAAGGGGATATAAACCCAGAGGTTTTGCCTCTGACCCCCTTCTTCTCTAGCGATGGATCTCTACTGTACTTTCTTCTACAGTTAAGTCACACAGTTGGTTTCGCCCAACACTCTCGTCCTAAGGCAGACTTCTAGGCTTTGCGAGCCAGAGACTAAGCCCCCGGGCAACCTCGTTGTACCTTCGCGTACATTCTCGCCACACCGCTCTTCAGGTGTGGAACCCCCCGTGACACCGTGACACCCTGTGCCCGAAGACTCTGTTGCAGCAGAGTCTTTGGGCACAGGAGGCGTCTTGGGGCCGCCGCTGGCCCTATCAGAGACGTCCTGCGAAGGATCCACAGCCCCTGGCCCTGCCCAGACGAAGAAAGACAGCCGTAAAGGTCGCCGATCGATGGGTAATGGCCCGATGAGCAGCGCTGCCAATACAGGCAGCCCTGTGGACCTCACTACCCCTTCTACACGAGGTAGGCAGACGCCCAAGGCCAAGAAACACCAAATCGAGTGGTCTCCTTTGTTTCCCGAACATCACGAAACCAACCCTCGCAAGACACGCAATTCTGCTCGAGCCGGCGTAATCAATAATGCCGAAAGCGCCGGGCCCCAGTAGAGGCAAGTCCACTCTATGTTCTGGTCGTTCAATCTCTCATTTTGGTTGAGAATTGCAGGACTTACAGCTGAAAAGCAGATCACTTGATTCGCGGCGGCGTGGGCCGCCTAAAGGATGGTGGGCAGAAGGGGTGGAAGGAAGAGTGCTCGGCAAGGCTGTCGTGAGACCGAGATATCTGCTTTTTGCTCATTCTTCAACAGGATGTGCTCGGTATGCATTCAAATGGATATCTGCCGCATGGGGAGACCTGTGGCTATGGCCAGTAGTCGGGACATGCATGGATGTTCAATATCGAGCGAGTAAGACAGGAAATTGAGACCGCAGAAACTCATCGACCTCTGTCCGACATCTTATGTATCTCTCCTCACCCCAATCGTCCATCCCAAGCGACCATGGGCCTATACGTCTGAGCAGACCACTCTGATAGGCTGGATCCTCTAGAGCAGCAACGATTTCAGGCGGAACTTGACCCAGGACAGGCTGAACATCGACCAGGGGGTCATCATCGGAAATTTGCCCAGATGCTCTTTGTCCGTAGTCGTCCAATCCGTAGTCGGCAAAGGCCAGAGGCCTATGGGCATCGTTACTGGGGGCCTGGAGTACCTCCTGACGAACGATGGCCGCTGGATCAGCCAGGATGTCGATCCCACGGTCCTCGGCGTCCAGAATACCTTGCATCAGCCGGCCCGGGCTATAAATCGCACTCACTGTCCCACCACATAAGATCCGGGCTCTGGCCTCCTAGGTCATCCATCTTGTGCCTATTCCAATCCCTCACGGTGTTCTCCAGGCTGAGATTGAGCATGGGGACGTAGCAGAGGTGAAGACACCAAAGGTCAAAGGGGTTGTCGACATTGAGCAGCCCTCTTTCCTTGTAGCCATCGAACAACATGCGATATCGGAAGGTGCACCGCCACTGGAGGTCCACCCAGAAGCGCTCTATCCTCTGATTACGAGTTGATGGGCCTTGGATGAATGCGTGATGAGATAAACCTGAAAAGCAGTCAGCAGACCGACATGAGATTTGAGAGGTCTGTGCGCACTGACCGCGACAGTTGTCCATGAATCGCTTTACGTCTAAATTCTCCTTCCCATAGTCTCCCCGGACCCTGCTGGGCACACCATACCTCCCCACCGCCTCCTGGAAGCTCTCAAACACCGTCCCAGCCCTGTTGTTGGTGCTCGCTTTGAGAAAGACGACTTTTCGTGACTTGCCGTCAATACCACCGTGTATGACGATTTTGACGTCGATGAGCTTGTGATGGCCGTCTATATGCCACAGGCTATTGGCAAATGGGACCTGATAGACTCTGCGTGTGGTGGTTTGGGCGAATCGTCGTCTTGCCTCGTCAGAGTCGAGAGCGCGGACGGCTGCTCGAACTTGGTCTCTCGAGGCTGGTATTTCCTTCCTCTTGAACGCGGCCTGCAGCAGGCGGTAGCCCTCCATCCCTCCTCCCTCTTTCCAGCATCGATCTACCTCCTACCGGTCAGCTCCAGAAGCTTTGGGGACGGCCCAAGGCTGCATCAGCTCGAGTGAAAGAGCGGCCTGTCACTCACCGCCTGCACCTGTAGAGCTGTGAGGGGCTCGGATTCGGCATTCCTGAGCCCCAATGCCTTCTTCCACCTCTGTATGGTCCTCACAGACACATGTAGACGCCTAGCTAGCTGTCCCTCAGTCATGCCGAGCTTGTGCAGGTCGATGATCATCTCCTCGGGACAGGCCAGTCGCGGTCTACCAATGACTCCCGGTTCCCATGTGTCAGGACGCGCGTTGGGCCGAGTGACAGGGCCTAGGAGGGTGTCTGTGGACCTCTGAGCGTGCTGGAGCATGTCCTGGACGAGCGTGAGGTGTATATGCAGCGGAGCAAAGGTCTGAGCGGGAAGGGCCATCTCGATAGCCCGAAGATCGATGATGAGTTGGGTGATAGAGGCAATATGGCGGGGTAATGCGGCTGGATCTCGCTCGGTGGGGTTGCTGTTGACCCATAGCATGGCCTGTGAGCTGTATTGGGCCACATTTCGTCTTAGATAGGTGATATCGACGGCAGAAAGCAATGTAGATGTTGACTGTAGGTCATTTTTGCGCTGTTACGATCCGGTCACCGTTGCCACCCATACAGGCCCCCGACCGTCCGCCACCCGGATCGCAACACCCCAAGCTGGAATACCGGAAGGGTTCACTCTCCAAGCTGGAACACTGGAAGGGTCTACCGCCAGGTGACGCCAGGTGGAATCAGGGAATGCCAGGTGACGCCAGGTGAAGTCAGGTGACGCCAGGTGACCCCGAGTGGAACTAGGAACCCAGGCCGGCCCGTACTGGCGCCAAGGTGGCACCAGCCCGGAGTCAGGTGGAGTGAGTGGCAACTCCAGGTGAAGGAGTTGCGCACGCGGATTTGCCACCCAGCCCGTAGACATATATAAAGAGCCTACTTCTTGATCCTTCTCCCCAAGGATCAATCTATCGCAAGTTACACCTAGTCTTAGAGCCTTGCACCGAGCCTCTCTTCGCTCGCTTCGTCTTTACCTTCGCTCGCCACGACGCCTATCTCCGTGGGATCCTTCGAGCACTTCGACCATCGACATCCACACCGTGGCCTTCGTGGATTGTCGACTCTACTACGCCGTCCGACCAAGCCACAGGTTCAGTGGTTGTACCCCCTTTGCCTTCGGTGCAACCCGAGCTTGCCACATTACGACTACCGCCGTCTACTCGTCGCCGGACCTCAAGGCCGCCGGGTTCGAGTCGTAACAGTATAGATTGATCCTTCACAGCTTGTGCTTGGTCAATCATCGACTATACTTCCTTCGCCAAAAGTCGACACTCCCTTCGACATGTCTCGCTTAAATGGAACCAACCAGGAGCGCATCGCCATCCTTGAGGAGCAGCTTCAAAGCCTCCTTACTCAGACCGCCACACTTCAAACCGAGAACAATGATCTTCGACAATCGGTTACCCACCTGTCCGCCAATCCTCCAACATCTCGACAGGTCACACCCGACAGTATGACCTCCGCTACGACAACTCGAACAAGCGAACCAAAAGTCGCACAACCCGAGTTCTACCATGGACAGCGGAACAAACTATCGACCTTCATCACTCAGGTGATGATGGTGATCACGCTTCAACCAAACCGATTCGCCACCGAAGAAGCAAAGGTCCTCTACGACGGATCTTTCCTTCGCAACACCGCCTTTCTATGGTTTCAACCATCGGTCACCGCCAACCCAAAACCGGAATACATGTTCGACTTCACCAAGTTCTGCACAGAGCTTCGCAAAACCTTTGGCGACCCCGATGAAGTTGCAACTGCGGAACGACACCTTTACGCTCTCCGACAACGTGGTTCAGCCTCCGCCTACCTTGCCGACTTCATGCGACACGCCGTCCTAGTCAAATGGAACGATGAAGCAAAGGCCGCCCAATTTTATCGAGGACTCAAGGAGAACGTCAAGGACGAGCTCTCTCGAATTGGCAAACCTGCGACATTCCAGGACTTACAGGATGCCGCCATCCGCATCGATACTCGACTATTCGAACGACAGGTTGAGAAAGGAGACCGCCCTCCTACAACCATGTCCTCTGGCACACGCACCTTCACCCAAACCTACAATCGACCAGGGTTCAGGTCCAATTCAACAACACGCACGGAATCAACCTTTACTCGTCCGACCGAATCGACTTTCACTCGACCAACCGAATCTCTTCGAGCTGGATTCATCTCTGCCAAGGATCGACTCACCAAACGTGGGAAGATCACTCCATCCGAATATCAGCGACGCAAGGACAACAATCTCTGTCTCTACTGCGCAGAGAAAGGTCACTCCGTAAAGGAATGCCCTGTCGCACCGCCTTCTCGACCACAGCGTACCCGCTCTCTCCCTTCGGGAAAAGAGTGATTCTCCAATCTACCTCACAAGGGAACCTGGGGTTGGAGAAGGAGCGCCAGCAGGTCCCTCAATACCTTGCAATTGGAATGGAAGAGAACGACAACATCCGAATAATTCAAGACCGACACATATTCCTCGAATTCGACACACCGACAACCCAAAAACGCGCCCGTGCGCTAATCGACTCTGGAGCCTCAAACAATTTCATCGACATAGAATTCGCCCAAAACGAAGGCCTACCGCTATACTCCCAGGATCCAATCCCCTTATCACTCTTGGATGGATCTGGTGCGACAACATCAATCACCTACCACACCATCATTCAACTTCGGAACTGCGGAACCTTCGGAAACCTCTGGGTCCGTGCGCTTGTCACCCAACTTGGTGTATTCCCAGTCGTACTTGGCATGCCTTGGCTTGCTCAACACGACCCTTTCATCAGTTGGCCTCGACGCACGATTCACCCAAGCTCGACCATCCGACCAGCATCACAACCGCCTTTCGACACTTCAACCACCATGCTGGCCCAAGCTAGCTCGACCACCGACATTTCAGCCAATACTGCACCACCTCCAGACCGCGACGTGGTCCCCACCAAGTACCACGACTACCTCGACGTCTTCAGCAAGAAGAGCGCCGACCAGCTTCCACCACATCGACCCTTCGACCACACAATCCCCTTGGAAGAAGGCAAGCAACCGCCCTATGGACCAATCTACCCTCTATCCGACAAGGAACTTGGTACTCTTCGAGAGTATCTTGACGACAACCTCAAGAAGGGCTTCATCACCCCTTCTGAGTCGCCAGCCGCAGCACCCATACTCTTTGTCAAGAAGAAAGACGGATCTCTGCGACTCTGCGTCGACTATCGAGGTTTGAACAAGATCACAATCAAGAACCGATATCCTCTACCGCTCATCTCGGAGCTCCTCGACCGACTCCGCTCCGCCAAGGTATTCACCAAAATCGATCTTCGAGGCGCATACAACCTCCTCCGCATAGCCAAAGGCGAAGAATGGAAAACCGCCTTCCGCACCCGCTATGGCCTCTTCGAATACCGAGTCATGCCGTTTGGCCTCACCAACGCCCCGGCATCCTTCCAGCACCTGATGAACCACAACTTCAGGGATATGCTCGACCACTTCGTCATTGTCTACCTCGACGACATCCTAGTCTTCAGCCCGAATGCTGAGACCCATCGCCAGCACGTTCGACAAGTGCTTCACCGACTCCGACAAGTTGGCCTCTTTGCCAAAGCCGAGAAATGCGAGTTTGTCACGGGGCCAGGCCGGTCGTCGACTGATAGGCCCTCTCACACGTGCTGTCTGTTGATCTGTCTCTGTCTTCCACGAGAAGGTGTGTCCTACAGCCTCTCGTGCGTCGACAACACGGCTGCGCCGTTACTTTCTATCCATGGGACTCAATACCACGGTGCTAAGGACGGTCTACGGGTGAGGACTTGTATATATATCACCCGTGCCCTCCTCTGCACCGCCTTGGGCTTTCTCCTTGAAACACCATCGACGAGGCTCGAGCTCTAAAGTCGTCTAGGCTACTCGAGCGTCGTCGAGGCTACTCGAGGATCGACGATAGGCTCACGTGTTTGACAGGCGTGCTGGGCTGGAACGAGGCTCGTAGGCGTGCTTTGGTGATCATGGAGGCGTGGCCGACGTGACACTCTGCCCCCCTCTGAAATCGAGCTCCTGCGAGATGGCGGGCGAGGCGGGGCAGCTTGTATGGCCTGAGCCTTTGCTCCCGCCTCGCGCTAAGCCGTATCTTTTGGTCATTCCTCGCAGGGCTGATCCCGAGGGTCTGTGGGTGTGTAAGCAGGGCCTGGTCTCGTCGACGGTCCGTCCTTCTTGGTCGCTCGAGGTCTCGCGCAGCTGGTGCTATCTTTCTAGGCGCTAGTCGGGGCGTAGGCTGTGTTGCCGTCGTGGAGTGACTAACGGGCACAGGTAGTGTGCAGCCCGCATGTGTCCCGACGCGCGTGGTGTCGAGGGTGATCCCTGTGCTGGATAGCCCGCCCGTTGCTGAGCTATAGGCGTCTCATGCTGGAATTTGCGCGTATGTAAGTCGACCTCGAGTTGACCTCGGCCACGAGGCCGGGGTCAGATTGCCCAATGCGGCAGTCGCCGCGAGATAACCGGTGATTGCCGCTCCGCGCTACGCCCTTCTGTCGATCATGTTGCTCGTTGCTAGGCAACAAGTCGCCAAACTGTCGTGAAAAGTCGTGTTGCCTGCTCTCGTCGTCAAGTGCCCTCTCGTCCCTCGTCCCCGCCATGTCCCCTCCAAAAGGTATAAACCCCCTCTCGACGAGGCTACTCGTCCCGTCCATTCCAAACTCTCCACTCCAACGCATCATATGTTCTCCAACGCCACCGATCCCTCCCTCAAAGTCGTCCTCCGAGGACGACCTCTACGCCTGGTCACGATGACCAAAACCCCTTCCCCCAGCCCCACGACGCCGCCATCCTCCCCCGAGTCGGCTGTCGACGCTCCCCCTCCTCGACTGTTCCCTCGATGGGCGGTCCGTCCTCGAACTCCGGAGCCCACACCGGTCGAGGAGATCGACGAGCTCGTCGATGAGCTCGACTGGTCGGATGCTGCCAGTGCTGCGCCAAGCGGTGAGTGATTGTTGAGTCACCCTACTGCTTGTATTGATGCCCAGGGCGTACAGCGACGCTAGCAGACATACACGCCGAGATCCGTCGGCACCAGGGGACCGTCAGAGCCGCTAGGGAGAGTAGCTGTGCTACCTCCTCTACGTCCAGCGGCTACTCAGACGCCTCGCCCCCGTCTTCCCAGGCTTCCGACGCGGCTTTCGCTGGCGAGAGTCGCTATCGAGAAGCCCACTCCTTGCCGTTCGAGCCGGCCTCGCCTCGGCCTCTTCGCCCCTACATTGGTGGTGGGACCGGATCCCCCATCATACCGCCCTATCCCCTCGTCCCCCTCGGCTCGCCTATCCTTCTCCTTCCCCCGCCTTCTATGCCTCCGCCATCCCGCTCTCCGACTCCGCCAATCAACCCACGCCGCCGGCGTCGAGTCGAGTCGCCCGGTTCCCCAGGCAACACTCCCCTGCCAACGATACCGCCTCCCCTCTCCCCAACCCCAAAGCGTCGTCGCGTGTCGCCTGTTGGCGGCATGTACTCCTCTCGCCTGCGTTCAGCCTCAACCCGGTATCTTGGGGTGTCTGAGGTAGCCGATGCTCTCCCGGCCGCCGTGGACAACGCAGGTGTAGGAGAAGACGTCGTGGAGGGCAGCATCTCGACGGGAGACGGATCCGAAGCGGGCAGCGAAGGATCCGTTGGGGAATCCGAAGCGGGCAGTGGAGGATCCGATGGGGAGGGAAGCGAGGCGTCGTCGAGGCGACTCGAGGCTGGCCCTCGAGTCCGGTGTAGGAATGCGCTGGACCGCGCCTTTTTCGGTACGTCCGCCATCTGTTGAGGTCCCCGCTCATTCCCAGGGCCATTCTACCCGACGTTCGGCCGGGGATCGAATAGGACCCTCCCATGGGCCCTGGTGCGTTGTTGTCTTCTACTCTCCAGCCTCTCACGCTGATCTTGCAGGCTCAGGCAAAAGGGCGACCTCTCCGCACGCTCAACGGCCGCCAGCGATGCCAGCGGTGTCGTTCGGACAACTTGCCGTGTAGGGTCCTAGATGGAGGCGGGCCGAAGTTGAAGTGCTACACCTGTGGCACAGCCTCAGGTTGCTCGTTCAACTCCAGCCCGACTCCTCGACGACCCGCCAGCTCGTCCTCGACACCCAGAGCTCGCCGGGCTGTGAGCTTCGCGGATGTCGACCCGCCTTCGCCGACTCCCGCCCCCACGCCTGTTGTCGGCCCGGCCGCCTTCACCGACCGACTTCGCCGGTCGGTTCGTCAACCCGTGCCGGCTCCCGTGCCGCCTCCGACGCCGCCTCCGGTGTCGACTCCTGCCCGCCCATCCGCGCCAGCTCCCTTGTCGTGGACTCCCTCGACGAGGCTCGACATCGGTGTCCTTCAGCACCATGTCACGCTGGCCCAGTCCATCCCGGCGGACAGGGCGTACCACGTCGAGGAGGCGAGGCGGCACGCGAGGCTCCTGGGGCTGGACCTTAGGGCGATGGTCGGGCCCATGTTCGACGACGTGGCGGAGGCGAGTGGTTCGGGGTCGTGAATGTAGATAGTGTACATAGTTCTTTCTTAGCTCATGTTCATATGCCGTGTTGTTCATGTTGTACAGGGGATGCAGGGATAGGACTCAGCTTGGGTGACGAATCTCGATCCAGATCATCGTCACCGCCAGTAGTCCATGCGTTATATTCCTCTTGGTTTCCCTGGGTTCCTTTTGTGGAAGCTCTCGACGCTTTCGAGAGCACCAGTAATGTTCTCCACTGGTTCCCAGGTCGTCTCCTCATCTGTTCCTTCGTACCCCACCCACTCGACGAGGTACTCCACCTTTCTGCCCCTTTTCCTCGAGTCGACGACGTTCTTCACCTCATAGCTAGGGCCCTCGTCGTCGACTTCCACTGGTGGCGGAGGGTCGTAGGTCTGTCCAGGGATCCTCGGCGGGTGGTATGGCTTAAGACGGAGGACGTTGAAGACCGGGCTCACCCTCATCGTCGCCGGCAGCTCCAGCTTGTACGTTGATGGACCCGTCTTAGCGAGGATTTTGTATGGTCCCCCCCATTTGATGTCGAGCTTCTTCGAGGGTCGACGAGTCTTGATGTTCTCCATCGACAGCATGACCATATCATCCACCTTCAACACTGGCGCATCCCTTCTCTTTGCATCGTAATACTTGGCGTACCGCTCATTGGCTTGCTGTATGGCTTGTTGGCAAGATCGGTGCACCTCGTCGAGGGACCCAAGCTTTTCCTTGACCGACGGTATCTCCGCTCGCTCGGCGCTCTCTCTCAAGTCATCAGTCCATCGCGGCGAGTACCCAAAGTTCGCCTCGAACGGGCTCATCTTGATCGCCGAGTGCTGGGTATTGTTATAGGCGAAGGCTGCTCTCTGCAGCAGACTCGACCAATTGTCTTGTCTGTGATCGCAGAATACCCGTAGGTACTGCTCGAGGACCTGATTGACTCGCTCCGTCTGCCCGTCGGTTTGGGGATGGAAGGCTGTCGACAGGCTGATCTTGATCCCCAGGGCCCCACACAGTGCTCCCCATAGTCGACTAGTAAACTTGCTCCCTCGATCAGATACGATGGATCTTGGCAACCCATGCTGCGCCACGACATTGTCGATGATGAGGTCGACGAGTCCCGCCGTTGTGAGGCGAGTCGTTGTCGGCACGAAGATAGCCCACTTCGTCAGGCGGTCTACCACGACGAGGATGGAGTTGAAGCCCTGGCTGCCGGGGAGCTCCTCGATGAAGTCCATGGAAATTGCTTGCCACGGGCCTTCCGGGACTTCGAGACTCTGGAGGAGACCATGAGGGCGCTGCCTGCTTGTCTTTGTCCTCTGGCAGATGGCACAACCCTGTACGTAGGCCTCAACATCGCGCCGCAGCCCCAGCCAACAGACGTCCCTCCTGAGCAACTCCAACATCTTGGTGATTCCCGGATGTCCCGCTAGGATCCCCTCATGTCGATCCCTTATGGCTCGGAGCCGCCCATCGCCCTTGCCAGTGAGGTATAGCCGCCCATTGAGTCGCAGGGCCCCGCCAGGCTCTACCTTGGCTCGTGTGGGCTCGTCGAGGCCCATCCTTTGAACCAACCCAAACAGCTTGGGGAATCCCGCCGCATCAATCACCACTCCGTTCTCCTCCTTCTTGATCCTCTCCAACTCTTCTCCAGCGTGCTCGAACTCCTCATCCTCCTCCCAGGTGCTCCGAGTACCCGTCTGCGGATCCTCTCTTGCCTCTGGATCTGGACTCGACGAGCCTCGTTGAGGCTCCTCGATGAGTGCCCGAAGCATGTACCCCAACGACGTCTCGACCTTGCTTTCTTGGTCAAACCCAGGATGCCCGTCCAAACGCCCCACCACTTCCTCGAGCTCGTCGGTGACAGTCCCTCGCAGCCGCTCTGCGGCGAGCCTGTTCTGCTCCCACCGATTGATCCGCAAGGGGATATGGTTCGGGGAGCTCCTACGGGACTGCCCCGCGTGTTTTCCTCTCTCTCTTCTTGCTCTGGTAGCCAAAATGGCCAGATCACTTGAAGCAGCCTCGACGACCGTCGACGAGGCCACCTTTTCTTCTCCACGGGTGACTTCCATAGCTCCCATGTCCATGACTACTCTCTTCTCTTGCATCCAGTCGTACCCTAGCATGACGTCTGCACCTGCGAGCCGCGTAACCGCTAGCCGTTCTTCACTTGTTTCCCCAAGCGTCTCCACCGGGGCCACCACTTCGTGGGTGATTTCGCCCGCGGATGACGGTTCGCCGTCGAACAGGAGGACATTCTTGGGTCGCTCCAACTTCTGTTGGGTCAAGCCCTGGCCTTCGGCGTAGTCCTGATCAATGAAGGTCCCGCCTGCGCCTGTATCTAACAGTATGCAAGCGGCCGTCCCGTCCACTTTTCCTGCTACGACAGCTTGATGCCTTCCCAGCCTGCAAGCCTCACCGCTCATGCATTCCTCGGCATCACTAGCACTCTGTACAGACTCCTTCTCGGACTCCAGGTCCTCTGCTTCTTCTTCATGTTGATCTTCCTCGACGAGGGAAGCGGACCCCGTCGGTGGGTGAGTGGGCGTCGGATTAGAGGATTTGAGAGGTGAAGTCGGTTGTTCAGGAGGCGTGAGGGCGGAGAGTGTGTATGGAGCGGGGTCTCGAGTTTCTCCTTGTAGCTCGGGACCCCTCAGGCTTCCCCCTGCGGCTCCTGCTTCACGCGTTGGCCGGGGTTGAACGAGCCTGGGCAGTCGCGCGCAAGATGCCCAGCGTTTCCGCACTTGAAGCAAAGGCCCTGGCTGCCTCGCCTCTCGTGCTCGTCCGGAGTGAGCCTAGGGCGAGGAGGGTAGACTCGTCGAGGGGCTGCAGCGGAGTTGAGACTCGACGAGGTTGTCGGGCCAGGTGAGGGTCTGGGGTTCGTCGCCGCCGCTCCAACCTCTGACGTAACCGCTGTAGATCCGCCGTTGTTGCCGCCCAGGACAGTCTTCTTCTTCTCTCGCCTGTTCTCCGCCTTGTTCTTCTCTGCCTCCCTTGCTCGCAGACTGTTGTCGAGGCGGACCACAAACGCCTGCAGCTCGGCAAAGGTCTCGAACTCTTTGGGGTGCCTGGCCACCTCGTCCTGAAGCACGTCGGAGAGCCCTTCCTTGGCACGAGCCGTTGCTTGCTCGTCGAGCTCCCATGAGAGGACTGACGTGTACTCCCGAATCTTGGCGAAGTATTCGGCTGCCGATCCCGTCTGCCGCAGCGAGAAGTACTTGCGTCGAGCAGTCCCCTTCGCGTCGGGATCCCCAAAGTTCTCGCGCAGGTAGCGACGAAGCCCAGCGTAAGTCCGAATTTTCTCGTCGAGGTAGTCGCCAGCCTCGACATGCTCTCCGTTCTCGTTCAAATCGCTGTCTCGCCCTGTCGCCAAGGGCTGAATCGCGTCGAGCACGAATCCCCTGAGGAACGAGATCACATACATGACCTTGTGCGTGTCGCCAGAGAACTTCGACGGCTGCAGCTTGAAGACCGTCTCGCACTGCATGATGAACCGCTCCAAAGCGGCTGGGTCCTTGCCGTTAAACGTGTCAGGCGGGTTCGCCTTCGGCTCGGACGGGTTCCCAACGCCTGGCGAGCCCTGTCGTTGCTGCGCCTGCTGCTCGACGAGGGCCGCCTGAAGCTGCACGATTTGCGCGAGCAACTGCTGCACAGACGGCTGATCACCCAATGGTTGGGCCATGTTGGTCGCGGCGGCTCTCAGTCGAGTGTCCACCGGTAGTCGTAGGTTTGTGGGTAGAGCAATGTGCTGATGCTCAGGATCTGTCGACGTGGTTCGTCGAGTCGATGGTGCCATGAACTAGTCGTGTGAGAGGTAGTTGCACCGTGGTATACTGTCACGGGGCCAGGCCGGTCGTCGACTGATAGGCCCTCTCACACGTGCTGTCTGTTGATCTGTCTCTGTCTTCCACGAGAAGGTGTGTCCTACAGCCTCTCGTGCGTCGACAACACGGCTGCGCCGTTACTTTCTATCCATGGGACTCAATACCACGGTGCTAAGGACGGTCTACGGGTGAGGACTTGTATATATATCACCCGTGCCCTCCTCTGCACCGCCTTGGGCTTTCTCCTTGAAACACCATCGACGAGGCTCGAGCTCTAAAGTCGTCGAGGCTACTCGAGCGTCGTCGAGGCTACTCGAGGATCGACGATAGGCTCACGTGTTTGACAGGCGTGCTGGGCTGGAACGAGGCTCGTAGGCGTGCTTTGGTGATCATGGAGGCGTGGCCGACGTGACAGAGTTCGACACCAACACAGTCGAATTCCTGGGCTTTGTCATCTCTCCCAACGGAATCGCCATGGACAAGAAGAAGGTCCAGTCCATCCTTGACTGGCCCACACCTTGCAACCTACACGATGTCCGATCCTTCCTCGGTTTCGCCAACTTTTACCGACGGTTCATCCGAAACTACTCGACAATCGCCCATCCCCTTACGCAGCTCACGCGTAAGGAACTCCCCTTCTCTTGGGAGTCCGCACAGCAAACCGCCTTCGACACGCTCAAGCAAGCGTTTACTTCGGCCGACCTTCTTCGGCACTACGATCCGACTCTCCCCCTTATCCTGGAGACGGATGCGTCCGACTATGCCATCGCAGGCATTCTATCGCAGCAAGACGACAAGGGTATTCTCCACCCACTTGCCTTTCTCAGCCGGAAAATGAGTCCCGCTGAGCTCAACTACGAGATACACGACAAGGAGATGCTCGCTATCATCTCTTCGTTCAAGGAATGGCGACACTACCTCGAAGGAGCCGCAAATCCGATCACGGTCTATACCGATCACAGGAGCTTGGAGTACTTTGTGACTTCAAAGCAACTTAATCGACGACAAGCCCGATGGTCAGAATTCTTGGCCGACTTCAACTTCGTCATTCGGTACCGCCCGGGACTTCAAGGGACAAAACCAGACGCCCTCACCCGCCGATCCGACTATCATCCTGGCCAGACAGGTTCCTCACTCGACAGGACTGTCAACCCGCAGAACTTTCAGCAACTCCTGAAAGATGGCCAATACCTTGCTAGCGGTACTCTCGACATCACCACCAACATTGTGGCCCTCATCCGCAACGCCCTCTCCGCGGATCCCGAAGCAGCAAAACTGCAAGACAACCTGTCCCCACCTCTACGACAGGACGACACTGGAGTCATTCGATATCACGACCGGTACTTCGTTCCAAATACGGACGACCTTCGACTCCTTATTACTCGACAAGTCCACGACCATCCCACCGCAGGACATCCAGGTCGCAGGAAGACTTACCTCCTTGCCAAGCGCCATTACTGGTGGCCTGGTATGAGGGACTTCATCCATCACTTTGTCGACACCTGTGACACCTGCCAACGAACCAAATCCCGCCGACATCTACCATTTGGTCACCTCAAGTCACTACCGGTCCCACCTTATCCTTGGACTTCGATCTCTATGGACTTAATCGAACACCTACCGAGCTCCAATGGATACAACTCGATTCTCGTCATCGTCGACCGACTCACAAAGATGGCAATCTTTGTTCCGACAACCACCAACCTCACCGCAGAGGAATTGGCTCGACTTTACGTGCACCATGTGTTCTCAAAGCACGGTGTCCCCACTTCAATCATATCCGACCGAGGATCCGAGTTCACCTCCGAATTCTGGCGATCATTCACCAAACTGCTCAACATCGACCTTCACTTGAGCACCGCCTTCCACCCAGAAACCGACGGACAAACCGAACGAGTCAACCAGGTGCTAGAACAGTACCTTCGCCTATACTCCGACTATCAACAAACAAATTGGTCCGACCTTCTGCCACTTGCAGAATTTGCCTACAACTCCGCGCCGCATTCATCGACTACGGTTTCACCTTTCTTTGCAAACAAAGGTTATCACCCGCGATCAACTTTCGAACCGGTACCCGACACACCATCCACAGGTGAACGCCCACCTGCCGCACAGACTGCGCAAGGACTTGCCCAGCTGCATACTTTCCTTCGACAGGAAGTTGCAAAAGCCCTGGAGGCATCTGCCGCTCAATACAACAAGAGTCATCTCCCGACACCTGTCTACCACGTTGGAGACAAGGTCTGGCTCTCCGCCAAACACATCCGGACAACTCGACCTACCAAGAAACTGGATGTACGACACCTTGGCCCCTACCGCATTACCAAGAAGATCTCAAGTCATGCCTACCAACTTGAGCTCCCACCAAGCATGAAGATACACAATGTCTTCCATGTTCGACTCTTATCGCCTTATTTGCCAAATCGAATACCTCGTCGTTATCAGCCACCACCACCTCCTATCGAAGTAGAAGGAGAAGAGGAATGGGAAATCGAAGCCATCCTCGACACAAAAATCGACAAGCGGTACAAAGATTCTCGACGCTACCTCGTCAAATACCTTGGGTACGACGAAACCGAATGGATGTCCGAGTCCGACCTCGAACATGCCAAAGAACTTCTATCGGAATTCAATTCATCTCGACCTATTCGACAATGATCTTCGAGCAAAGGAGTAAACAACTACGAGATCACAACACGACAACTACGCATTTCGAAGATAGGAGAGAATTGTTCCAAGCGTCTGTAGAAGCTTGGCCCTCTCCGAAGACGCCGCCAACTCCCTCGCCAAACAAGCTCGATGATACTCGTCCAACTGCGACTGGAACTCCGCCAACTGCAATCGCAAGTTCGACACATCACCTCGAATACCGAATTGAGGTCCAATTGCCGTCGAAGCAAAGTTCAACACCTCTGGGACCTACACTGGATCAACACTCGAACTACCAACTCGAACACCCCACCAACCTGTTGAATAGGCAACCCTTCGACAGTGGTATTCGACAGGCTCGAGCCCACCGAACCTTGGATCGAACCTTCTCCTCCGACAAGCGAACACCTGAGACCTTGGGCATAGCACCTCATACAATGGGTGCCTGCGCCATACTGTACGCAATCGGGGTGAACACGCTTCGTGTTTGCACAATTGTCGCACTTGTTTCGAAGAACGATACCGAAGCGCTTGATATCCTCAAGTCGCTGATGTCGTCGAACAGTGGTCTCCGACATACCCGATGTGCCAGCTGCGACAGTAGAAGCTGTCTCCTGCGCAACTTGGGAAGGAACATATTCGCTGCCATCCGACACAGAGGCAAATGGCTCGAACTCGCCCGAAGCCAATGGTTCGAAACGACCTTCATCGGTTTCCGCAACAGCCTGGTTCAACATCGAAGGATTGATCGTACCATCACCAGTCTAGCCCATCAGCACCCTTCGATCACCTACCTCAACAGTCTTCGACCAACAAACGACAAGAAGGCTTCGACAGGTTGCTGCGCCAGCTGCGACAGAACGAAGTTCCAATCGACATTATCGAATGATCCCGACATCGTATTCGAAGACTTTCGAAGGAGTGCGACTCCACTTGGGGATCCTTTCAAAATATCGACCCCCTTATATCCCCATCGCCTTATCACAACACCGGAGGCCCCACCTGACACCGGGGAACACCGGCACAATCCATGTGACGCCACCATGGCCACATCGACATACTACGACACTACGGTACGACCCGCCCTTGCGACTTCGACCCAAAGCGCACCCAATGGTCGCAAGGCCACGCAGCCAACCAAGGCTACGCATCTTCAAACATCACCTTCGACCCCATCGAATTTCATACTCGACCATCATCGTACCTATTCACTATCTACTCGGAGTCTTCGCCTTCGCCTTCGTCCTCTTCGATATCGAACTTCTCCTTCAATATCGCAATCGACCTCTCGACTTCGAGCCTTCGACGCTTCTTCATCTTCGCAGTCGCAAGTCGCTTCTGCGCCTGTTCGATCAACACTTCGATCGCTTCGATGATCGCAGACGCGTCATCTTCGGATTCGACCTTGCGCTTCTTCGAGGTCGTAGGTGCAAAGGAGCATCCTTTCGAATCGTTGTGGCACTGCGCACACTTCGGAAGGATCTTCGACCCCTCTTCGATCCGCTTCGCAATGAGTTCGTTCGAAGGCGCAATGCAAGTTCGATTGCCCTTCGAGCATCGTGCGCATCGTTCGTCTCCAATGCGTTCGACACCCGATGCGATAGTTGAATCGACCTTCGCAAGTCGACTTGCGACAGTCTTTGACACCTTCGAATATCAGCAACCACGACAATCAACTTCGACAAGTTCGACTCACTTCGGAGGTTTCTTCGCTCATCTTCGATTTGGCTTCGATCCGACTTCGATTCGACTTCGAGAGAAATACAATGTCAAAGTAAATTTGGCCACCCACCAAATTTGACTTCGCATTTTTGGATTTAACCGATTAAATCCGCAAAATATTCCGAAATTCAACAATTACATGCATTATTTCCGACAATGCATGCGACACATTCGACAATGCATGCATGCATCCGCCAAAGACACCTTCAACAACATGCACGCACCCCTTCGACATCGACAGCTACAACACTCCGACATACATGCATTCAACTCGACCCAGCACCCTCTTTCAAATACCCTCTGAACGCATGGGCCTCCTCCGCTCGCAGGAGCTCGCGACTACGAGAGGGGGGATACTGTTACGATCCGGTCACCGTTGCCACCCATACAGGCCCCCGACCGTCCGCCACCCGGATCGCAACACCCCAAGCTGGAATACCGGAAGGGTTCACTCTCCAAGCTGGAACACTGGAAGGGTCTACCGCCAGGTGACGCCAGGTGGAATCAGGGAATGCCAGGTGACGCCAGGTGAAGTCAGGTGACGCCAGGTGACCCCGAGTGGAACTAGGAACCCAGGCCGGCCCGTACTGGCGCCAAGGTGGCACCAGCCCGGAGTCAGGTGGAGTGAGTGGCAACTCCAGGTGAAGGAGTTGCGCACGCGGATTTGCCACCCAGCCCGTAGACATATATAAAGAGCCTACTTCTTGATCCTTCTCCCCAAGGATCAATCTATCGCAAGTTACACCTAGTCTTAGAGCCTTGCACCGAGCCTCTCTTCGCTCGCTTCGTCTTTACCTTCGCTCGCCACGACGCCTATCTCCGTGGGATCCTTCGAGCACTTCGACCATCGACATCCACACCGTGGCCTTCGTGGATTGTCGACTCTACTACGCCGTCCGACCAAGCCACAGGTTCAGTGGTTGTACCCCCTTTGCCTTCGGTGCAACCCGAGCTTGCCACATTACGACTACCGCCGTCTACTCGTCGCCGGACCTCAAGGCCGCCGGGTTCGAGTCGTAACATGCGCCGTCGAAAGCGATCATTCAACCCGCCATGTAGAAATCGCTCTAGACAACGTCCTGAGGTGATCAGAGGGTGTAGGTACGCGTATTTTGAGGCGCTGATTCGAATGGTGGTGGTTTGAGAGCTCTACGATGCATACGACGCGAGAAAAATGGAAAGACAAATTGGACAGAGTCGAGCGGCAAAAAAGACACGTCAAAATCACTTTTGGCGGGATCCGCTCGCCATAGTTGAGACACTTGTTGCGTATGATCGTGCCCATATCTACAGCAGCATGGCCGCAACCATTCACGACTCGGACTCTTCCCGCCTCCAAGGACTTGTCGAGCCGTTCTTGGAGGTCATCAGGGGATCTCAATCCTACACACTGCCCCAAGAAACGCTGCTCGGGGCAATCACCCATTTCCTCTCTCACTTGAACGCTACTCAACTCCCGGCTTTTATCGGAGCTATTGCGACCTCGCCCTCGCTGTGGGCCCAGTCAGAGCTTGGAGAATTGTTGGAGGCGATACGGCTAGCTCCGGCGGCCAAGCTTGCGAGCCTGGAAGACCGATATGCCGACTCGTACTTCCCGTCGATGCGTCGGCGTCGAGTCGCTCGGGGCTGGCTGGACACGATATGCAACGGCTTGAAAAGCGCAACGACAGAGCCTCTCAGGATTGCAGAGATACTTGTCGCGCTTCTCGAGGGCGTAGACGGGACAGATCACACTTGGGGTCCATCTCGTGAACGGTTGGAGGACGAAGTGGTGATGGCCCTTGCAGGCTCTACCAGTGAAGCCGCGAGGTTCATAGGAGTGTTGGCCCGGAGTATGGACCACGTGAACGAGAGCAAGCTGCGACTACTGGACTGGCAGGTGAGGAGACGAGATCAGGTTGACACTAATGGACAGAAGCTCCTGCCCATGCTTCGCGAACGGTTCTTCGCAGTCGAGACTGGGCTCGACAGCAACCCCGCCCAGCTTGCTCGCGTTCTCGGGCGAGCCTTGCAGGTCGTGGAGCACGGAGGGCCGTCAAGCAGGCAGCAGTCTCTCTTCGCTATGGCAGAGATCACTCGTGACATGCGTCTGCTTGCGCACCAAGCACAGCGCGCGCACTCAGACACCCAACAGCCGCCCGACGCAAAGAGTAGGTCGCCCCAGCTATTTCAGTGCGCGCTGACAAGCAGATGAGAAGCGCCGCCGGCAGTCGAGTGAAGCCTTTGTCGCCCTGTCAGCATATTTCATCGACATTTTGCGCTCCGAAAACGCGTCCGCTGTTTCGTCGGAAGCTGATCACATACGGCCAAGCCTTCTGGCCGCTGATCTCCTCGCAACGATTGTGGATTCAGCCGATATAGCTGATAACACTTCCCACGATCATGCCCATGTGTACGCGGGGGTCATGGACATCCTCTCAGCCACAGCCACCACCTCCCAAGTCGCGTTGTTGCTCGAAGAGATACTGTCTGAACCCTTCGCATCACCGGCCCGGGCCACTCTGATTCTCGGCGTCGCCGAACAGCTCGTCGATAAGCTGAATGCAAGGGCGTTGCGGCTTCTGCTACCCGTGGCTGAGGAGTACGTGAAGTCGCGCACATGCCCGCCAGACCACTAAGAGCTTTAGATACGTCCGTAGACCTGATTGCACCTCGGCATTCGAGGCTGCTCATTCCTTCCTGAAGGCAGTACTGGATTCGACATCGAGATCGTTGCAGATATCAGACGCTCAAGCCGCGTTCTTCGGCGATGTGTTGCGATTCTACTCGCCTCTCCTCCTGAAAGTACGTCACGAATATGGCGGGGCATTGACCTGATGAAACAGCAAATGATGCGAGGCGACGTGTCCGGTGAACGTTTTCAGAATGGTTATGCCTCACTGGCGGTATCGGCTAGTCGTCGATCGCCCTCACATACCCAGTACATCCTCGGCCTTCTAGACTTCCCTTTGACTAGGCCCAATCAGCGAACACTGGATCTATCACGCATCGCTGTGACGCCCAGTGTCTCCCTTGACCATTTGCAACTGCACCTCGACAAATTGGCCCAGATCATCATGTCCGCTTCAGGTGCCGAACAAGATCAGCTCGCTCAAGCAGCCCACACAATGGTAATGGAGGGACTAGGGGACCAATCCAAGAAAGTTGGCATGCTGTGGTGGCTGGACTGGCGTTCGAGGTTTGGTGTACAGCCTCTTGCGCATTTACGTGCCAAGTTGTGAAAGATGCAAACACATCCTCCAGCTCCCAGAACTTCCATCTGGCATCCACGATACATCTAAATGAGGGTATCATATAATTTTCCCGGGTCGAAGCTGCCCAGCGTGGAAAGATCGTCCTTGGCACAAGTAAATCGACTGGCCGGTATCCTTGAGATGCGGGAGGGAGAGCATTGCGCATAGCTAGAGCGAGCAATACCAGTCGGCAATGCTGCGTCTGGTCCGATTGCGGCCGGGGCACCAAAGCCGAGCTGCCTCAGCTGCCCGAGGCCTCGCCACGGAAACCTCTTTGCGGAAAACAGTCGATGCCGAGCCATATGGCACAGCATATGGCTCAGGACCCTCGCGCATACCGTATGAGCCCCAAAGACGTGAAGAAGGCACCACCCCCGAGGTCGAACTGTCCACCGCATCCGCAGCCTCCTCGGCACGACGCCTACGAAAACGACTGGACGGGCTGCACGGCGGATCTTTCGCAAGATTGGCATTGCTTCTTCACGCGCTATATGGGCCCGAAGGTAGCGATCTGTCCGCCATATCGCGACTCGAGCTCCATACCATACTGCATAAATTGGCGCGCAATTACCGCACCCGTCATATTGCCGTGAATTTGCTTCTCCGGGTCCTCAATCCACCCTCAACCTCCCCTCGCCGACTCCGGATCTCTCGCACGACCTTACTTCACATTTTCGACAGTCACTACAGCCTCCCCCGGTTTAAAGATGACTCTTCCGCTGCCCTGCAACCTTCCGGGCCGCTTCAACAGCTGTTCGACTGTCTGGCAGTCTTGGAGCGGAGCGATAACCCTCGACCTGCGGGCTTGTACGAGGTGATCATTCAGCGATGTATGACCGAGCGACTGCCAGATCGGGCGGCGAAGGTATATGCGGAACTAGTGGAAGAGTGGGCGACCACCGGCATGATCCCCGATGAACCGCGCATCGCGTCTGAAGCCCCACCCGGAGCCTTAGCGGTGGCCCCAAGAAGAGGAGTGCCTGTGTCACTGAAGTCCTGGTGGAAGAATGTCCGGACCTGGTCTCTACCAGGAGAGGTCTTGTCTCCGTTGGATAGGCAGGACCTCTGGCATCCAAGGAAGTCAGCCATAGGCAAGCGACTACGAGGATTCCCCGTACCGAGCAGCCACTCGTCCTCGTCTGCGTCGTGCCCTCCCGCCAGCCTGCTTCTCGACATTCTGTCCGGTTTGCACCTCGACCCGAAACAGTCCAACAACACCGACTACACCGCATCAATGAGAGCTCTGGCCATCCTGGCCAATCCGATCTTCTCGCGCACGATCCCTGTGACATCGCTCGGACCCCTGCTCCGCACACTCAAGATCACACGTCGCGACACCCCAGTGTTTCCTGAGGACCTTAGCTCTGTGCCCGAAGGTGACAAATGGGCCTATGAGGCGTATACCCAGATTCATCTGGCTCTGCAATCTGTACTCTTCTCCCCGCCTCTTTCGGCTTCAGCCCTCCAGCAAGTCGAGCGAGAAGCAATTGGCGAATTAAAGCCGCCCTCTCTCGGTCTTCGCCCTCTGACTTGGCGCATTTGCAACATCCTTGTTGACTATACGCTGAAGATTCTACGTGAGCCGAAGATCCTGAAGAGGCTCTTCAATCACATGAGCGAAGCCTTTGGAGTTTCTGCAAAGCCCACGTTGCACAACAAGGTTCTTCAAATCGGCACAGCTGCACGGGAACCCGGCCTCGCCAACTGGGCCATGCGAGGTTTGTTCGGCTCGAGTCCAGTCTCTGAACCGCCAACCAAATCGGACAACAAACAAGCCTTTATCGCCCTTGAAGACAACCAGATCGGCCTTAAGGTATCCCAAGCCCTGCCGGATGAGCAGTCCATGGTGGCTTTGCTCGGCTACCTTGCGTCTGTCCGTGAATTTGACAAAGTGGAACGGCTCGTGTATTCTTTGTTCCCCTCTCTGCATACGAGGGGCGAGTCGGGGGCACCTCGAAACCAGCAGCTAGAAGGCAACAGGGCCACGACCTCATTGGAGCTCTCACCTCGCATGGCCGCCGCTGTGTTGGCCGCACTCGAGAAGGCGGGCAAGGTAAGTCTCGCTTTCCGCGTATACTGCCTCGCTCGTCGCGTGGAAGAGCAGCATCTCGCCGATATCAAGCCGCCCTCGACGCGATCTCCGTCTAGCTATACTCCTCGAAATCGCATGTTGCCCATTCAGGCATATACAAGCATGCTGCAGATCTGGGCTTCCGAGACCCGCGGCGGGGCAAAGCGATATACCTTCCCGATGAAGACGCTTCCGATTCTGTCTGATCGAAGGCGACTCTCACGGTACGATGCAGCCCCTCTGATGGCCTTTCGAACACACAGCGAAGCACGCGAACGATGGCGGGCTTCATTCAGCAATATACAGCCGGATGGGCGCTACTTCCTCGCCCTGCTATCGGCCTGCCGTCACCGCTGGATGCTGGACGATGTCGACGTCCTGCCCTTGGATCTCACCAGACGCCGCAAGGAGCTGGAGATGGTCATGGAGGATATGGAACAGTATGATATCCCGGTGCCCCCTATTGTCAAGGCCAAACTAGGTCTCCTTACTATTGGTCCTGCCGACTCGAAGAAATGGTCCCGCGGCTTGACCAAAGGACTATGGACCAAGAGTCACCAAATACCTTCGACATTCGCTGCAAATCTCGCCGCGATGCAGATGGGCTGGGAGCATCAGCTTCTGGTGACAGGCAAAACTGATCACGAGGAGGAGTATTTGACCTTGTCATCTAGAGAAGAGCAACAGCATGTGAGTCAATGACGCTAGAGCCGACGTGGACGCTGACGCCTAGCTCGGTCATACGGACGTACTTACCTCGCCGACATCACACCCAGCAACATCGACTCTTTAGTCGAAGATCCTCAAATTGTTGTAGCACTCTCAATATCGGTCGCCAACGATCGCCATGCATTGTCCTGGTGGTATATACTCGTTGCTGTCTATGCCCTATACAGCCCTTGCTGTTCCACGTACTGCTCAATGGACGGAATAGTAAGGTCTGCCAGGCTTTTGCCGGACCTGACCGCCTCACGTATCATTGTACTGCTCACGTCCATCCCCTCGTCGCCCAGGTCGAGCAGCCGTACCCTGCCCTTCTCGGCTAGGGGCTTGACCGCATCGCGACGCAGAACTTCGTCCTCCACTTCCCTATCTGTTCCTCGACGAGCGGAGACGAGCACGCTGCCATCTCCTTGCGGGCTCGGCGCGAAGAACGCGGAAAGTTGACTGTCCATCTGGTCTGGTGGGTAGTATCGCGGATTGAAGAAGCGAGTGAGGGTATCTGTGCCAATGAGGAACGTCAAAGTGATGTCCTCGTTGCCCTGTGCGGACTCTGTAGCAGAGGATGACGACGAGGCGAGGTAGTCATGGATGACTCGGCTCTTCCCTACGAACGTGGGCTCGCCGCAGATGCCCACGGCGCACGACTGGCCGGTGCGACGCTCGACCTCTTCTCTGAGGAGAAGCATCATCTCGATACGCTGCTTGGGAGTGGCATCGCCGGGACCGAGCACCTTGTCGACGTTCTTGTGGCTGAACAGCAAGAGGCGCGAGGTGTATCCTAGCAGTGGTGATGCTGTCTTAGAGCGGGAAAGTATAGCGTCCGGGAGAGGCGAGGAGATGATTTCGAGGTGCGCACGAGTAGGCGGATTGAACGACGAGTCGAGTACTGCTATGTGAAGTTTCTCATTCTTGCTGTGGTAGGGCCATAAGGGTGGACCGTGTACGAGCCTGAAGGTCGTCGAGGATGTCGATGGCGATAGGAGGGAGTCGAGGTCCGGGCTTGCAAGAGAGACCATGCGGGCGTGGATGTAGCGTCGGGCAGTAGCCCGTGCGAGCGACAGCGTCTTGCCTGCTTGCGTATCGCAATGTGTAGGTTGTAGGAGAAGCTGGTGGACGCGGACTTGTTCTGTTCAGGCTATTTCCGCCGGAAACACGCCGAGCCGGACGAACCGTCCATGAATCGTCCTCGTCGCCTTCCCCATCGTACAGCTAGCTACTCGACCTGACCATGACACCTCCCAGCCGGTGACGAGGGACCGCTTTACACTGCTGAGCGGGATGTCGTTCTACCTCGCGATCGTCTCGCCGCTCGACTCACCCCTCTTCGAGCTCTCCTTTCAGTCCGCTCGACCAACATCGACCAACGCCTCGACGTCCAGCTTCCCCTCATGGTCCTCCTTCACGTCGGACGAGGCGGCCTCCATGCGCCAGCCCATATCGGCCGGCGGAGGCGGCAATGGGATCTCCGGGGGCGGACCAGGCGGTGGGCCGTTGAGCGAGCGGCATATGTTGCAGATGATCGCGCATGCGAGCTTGGACAGCGTGGAGGAGGTCATGGAGGGGACGGGCAACCTGTGGGTGGTCTTCTCTTCACACTCATACACTTCTTGCTGTGGTAGTTATCGTTGCACACTTGCCGTTTCCCGCACGGTCAGACCTGCAGGGAATGAGGATCGCTGATGCCAGCTACCTAAAGAGCGTGGATAAGCATAACGAATGGACCGTCTCAGCATTCCTCGCTACCAACGGTATGTCCGGCAGCCAAGACGTGGCCCACACCGTGCTTATGATCAGTCAAGTTTATACTCCTTCACGACACGAAAAACGACGACGGCATCCGACAATTCTTCATTGACCTCTGGGAGCTTTATGTCAAGGTTGGCTGTTTTTTTCTCTGCGAGAGCCCATTCAGCTGACAGTCAGATCTCCTTGAACCCCTTCCATACCGTCAATACGCCCATACGGAATCCCTTGTTCGAGGGCAAAGTCCGTGCGGCCGCCAAGCGCAGCTTATGACCCCTTCTTTACATTGCCAGAGTCCAGATTCCCCGTCTCGGCCACACATAGCATGCATTGTGATGCTCTAGCTTTTCGTGGTTCGTCTCATCATCATGCGAAGGCTTCGGCTTTTCCGCCCTGTGACCCGATCAGCGCGCACTTAGACCTTTTTGAAAGGCGCAACATACCACGAGCAAGCCGACAATCAGGCCGAACAGGCCCAATACGGATCCAAAGATCTGGCACGTCAGCAATCCGGTAGTATACGACCATCAGTCCAAATGAGTCACCTCGACAATCAAGATCTTGACGAAGAGTTGCGGGTCGGCGGCATCGGCGATGGCAGCGGTCGAGCCGGTGATACCGACCGAGACACCGCAGAGTAGGTTGCACACGCCAACAGCAAGACCACCCCAGAACATGGCGAAGCCTGGCAAGTGAGAAAATGTCGGTGAAAGCCAGACGACCCTCACCCGTGTAGTAGTTGTTGTCAGAGTACATGTCGACCACATCGCCGGTGATCTTCGAGCTGAAGATGATGGCGATGATGACGCCTGGAGATCAGCTTGAATGTCAGAGCGTGGACCACGCATACCGTAGATGGCCACCACTTCGCAGAAGATGATCCTATACATCAGCTTCGCTACAGTTCTCAACAAGCAACGCACGAGATGAGGTTCTTTGTCCTGATTCGTGGTGCGCGCACACCACCACCGAGAATCGACGAGCCGGTGATGAATATGCCCCTGATGTCAGCACTTGTCGAGATTAAGCCACGGGGCCGCAACCGAAGTGCATTCCTGCTGTTGAAGACCAGGTAATAGAGAGACCCACCATCCTGCGCCTGCGACAGACAAGCCGATGCACAGCCCCACGCCCGTGAGAGCCCAGGCATACGGGCTCGACTCTTCGAGGAATTTGCCGACATTGAAGGCCTCGCCTTGACCTCATCCATCAGCCCTGCAGTTTTGTACGGTCGATACAGATCGGGGGAAGAAAGGAACATCACCTGTGAAGAGCAAGTAGAGCCCAAACACGGTAGCCACAGAGGCAGACGTCCCAAGCAGAGCGGGTCTGTAGTATCCCATGGTCGTGCTTTCTCGACACTGGTGGCCGATGGGAGTCAAGACTGCTGTAATGCAGCAAGCAAGTTTGAACAGAAGGAAAGAGATGAATGCAATTGAGATTCCAGCCTAGACGGGGTTCAGAGGTTCATTTGCCGGTCGGACCCGGTTGAACGGGCGCGAAAGGGGTACCAATGGGGAGGAGGGGGTCACGGGGGGAGCTCTCTCACAATACTGTTTCTCCTCTTGCTCTTTATCATTGCTTTACTTCTCGATCCCATTGCTGCTCGCGCCTCTCACGTCCGCCATCCTCAAGCACTAGCCCACCTCTGTGCAAGTATAGTTCCAATAGCTTATCGCTACCGTCTTTCGCCGCCATGGGCCCCGACGAGGACACCTCCTCGTCGGCCCCTCTCCGCGATGCCTCATCGCGCCCAGACTCTTACAAAGGTAACCACTCGATCACCAGTCGTTTGCAGCGCACAGCTGACATTCAGACCATCCATCCCTAAAGCGCACACGAGAGGGCTCGACAGTAAGTCCTCATCACATCGTCCTTGGCTCCTTTCGGATACGGCACCCTGATCGGCCCATCTGTGGCGCGTCTGACTCACCTGCAGGAGCCGTCTGCTGCCGAGTCACCCGCTGTCACCCCTGTCCAGGTCAAGAAGAATCGTCTCGCATCTCAGTCAACGCCGCCGCCCCTCGCATCGCACCCCGAGAACCCATCACCGACATCGTCAGACGAGGTAGATGCCGACGATCACACGCGTGACGATATCGCCGAGAAACCACTTCTGGCCTCTGAAAAACTCAGCGCCAGCGTCCACAGCTCCGAGGGCGAGCTCGATGGCCAAAGTGCAGAGAAGGAGACGAAAAACGTTGGCGAGGTGAGGAAACAAGTCCAGCGAATGGCTACGGAAGATTCAAAGATCCCTGGCGCAAGCAGCGAAGACGCCATGCAGGAAGATGCCGAGGCTTGGGAGCAGATCAACGAAGACGAAGTTGAGGACGCCAAGGCGGAGGAGGAGAAGGACACGCTCGCCAAGGGCAAACGGCGGCCGGAGGATGAAGCTGGCCAGGGGGAAGAGGCGGATGGAGATACGGGCAAGAAGGTCAAGAAGGCCTCGATCGACGAAGTCCGACGGACTGTAGAGGAGGCAAACGGGGAATCTGATATCGCTGTTTGTGACATCTCTTTGATGACGATCGGAGTTGACCCCGTCCAGCCAGCAGCCTCAGAAAGTGAAAAGCCGGCTCCTCCACTGGCCAAGAAGCCCCAACCGACTTTTGGCTCATTCGCTTCGTCATCCTCGCCATTTGCGTCTCTGAAGCCCTCAGCCGAGTCACCACTTCCAGCCCCTGTGCCAACAGCGAAACCTTCACCAACGCCGCTATCAGCTGCCGCGGCAGAATTTGTCCCTCGAGCTCCTGTTCCCGCAATCAAAGAGAGCCAGCCTGCGGCAGAACCTGTCAAGAAGACACAATCCACTTTCGCCTCCTTCACTTCAGTCTCATCGCCATTCTCAGCTGTGAAGTCTTCATCGCCTTTTGCCGCAGCCTCCGTCTCCGCTTCACCATTTGGCGCTGCCGCAGTCGCCAACAAAACCGCCTTCTCAGGCTCGGCATTCGGGTCGTACTCCTCCACTCCGTCTGGCTTCGGCTCCAAAGCTGCCCAAGATGTCGAAGAGGCGGGTCCAAGCAGTTTCGGCGACAAACTCAAAGAGACTACCGCGGATGATGGCGAGGAAGAGGTCAAGGTGTACATGACGGAACAGCATGGTAGGTGGAGCGGGAGTATCGGTGCCCTACTAATGCTCAGTTGCAACCGGCGAGGAAGAAGAAGACGTCGTCTTCAGCACTAGGGCTAAGTTGTTCGTACAACTAGATGGACAATGGAGGGAGAGAGGAGTTGGACCTCTGAAGGTCTTGGTCAGGCAGGTGGATGGGAGAGGAGCGAGGCTGGGTAAGTGAATGTGAGCTGTTCGTCGTCGACCGGCTGAATGGGCAGTGATGCGTGCCGATGGTTCACATCGACTGATCCTCAACTGTCCACTATACGTGGGTATGACGGTAATGGAGGATGGGAAACTATTGCGTGCGAGCGTGATGATCGAAGGAGCAATTCGACCAATAACATTACGCGTCAGTATCTTCTAGTCAACTGGCACTCGCTCGCTTATCATTTGCAGGTCAACACTGCCAAAACGGTAGACGAGCTTTCGCAGGCCATCCACAACCACATACCCTTGGAGAGTGCCCATGCGTCGCGGTCGCCGGAGCCCGTCGCGTCTGCCGCATAGCGCCCCCCACAACCAGCACACGACTTTTCCATTTGGCATCGGTCACGACATCCCCTCATATCATTGATGACTCTGTGACATAGCGTGTGCCCATTCACCTCACATACCTGTAAGACAACGTCATGTCATGCATAGTGGTCATTGGGGATACAAAGGTATTTACGAGTAGCTGATGGCATGTGCTAACTAGGGACTGAAGTCATCCGCCTCTCCCTGTACATCGCCGTCGGTATATGGCAGCTCATCTGGAAATTACTGTCTTTCGCCGTATGCTTTCATGATGCTACAGGCGTCGAGGGCGCAGAGTGGGACTGGGACATGGATGGTAGCGGAACGCTCTGTCCCATCTCGGCTGGGGAAAGGTAAAATGAGCCAGGCCGCCGGCCCCTGCATGTCAATCAGGGTCTTCATCGGCGACTGATGCGTGGTTGTTGCCCACTCACGAGCCCATGCCTCCCTCTTCGAGATTGTATGATGCCGTCTGTGGACGAGGACCGCCGGGAGGAGTTTGCTTCTCCCAAGTGCGGCTCAGCGGCTGTCGTCCCCAAAGCTGTCGCTTCAAGCGGGATATCATGACGCCTTTGCCACCGATCTCCTCTTTGTCGACTGGCATGGGACCGGTGGGAAGCTGACCCCCTTCGGCCGAGTATACGTCTTGGTGATGCTGCCCAGCGGGCTCGACGATGCCGTGTGATGGGTACACCAGTGTCGATGGATGATGACTCGATGCGATATGGGGAGACGTGGGACTGTGTTGGTGATGCGGGTAGTGCACGGGCTGCTGTCCATGCGAGCGAGGTTGAGTCGGAGAGACGAGATGAGGTGAGTGCGCCTGAGAATGTGAATGGGAGTGGCCCATGCTCCCTTGGTGGGACGGCTGTCGGTGGTGGTGATGTTGAGCAGTGTGAGGTGACTTGGGCGGTGGCGCGGGACCTTCGATTGCTGTCGACATATTGTAGACGACTGCCTAGCTATCATTCGACCGTGAGATCTCAGCCCTAGGCTGCTGTGCCGGCAATGAGAGTAAGGTGTTTGTGCAATGCGATGGCGGGGTTGGGTTGGCGCATCAAAAACGCACAGACGGGCGTTGATCCAGGCTCTATCAAGATACACCCAAAGGACCTCGCCACCATATGCATGCATGGAAGTCGGGTCCACCTCTGTTCAGAAGAGATGCCGTCTTCCTGGCCGTTTCCCTCCCCCAATTGTTGGGCACCGCTACTCTCGAGTGCCCTTCTGACAAGGAAAGCCTTCGCCAAATCCTCCCTTGCGAATGAGTGGCAAAGTGCCACATTCGCTAGACCGCCTCAAAGGGCATCTTCCAACAGGTGCCACACTCGGTGATACATCGCGTCATTGGCAAAAACGAACAAAGAGGGGACCGAATAAAGGAAAATTACCACAAATGGCAATCCGGGCGTCAAAGGAGAGGTGCAGGGTCTGTTGTGCTCTCCCCGCTCTTCTTTCTTCACTTTCCGCACTTGACCTTTTCCTCTTTCGTCTTTCTTTCTTTTTCTCGACTGTTTCCATAGTCATGTCGACCGGTTCGACATCCGCAAGATGCCCTCAAGGCATACGACGTGCCGACAGCACAAAAGACCATACGGAAACCTGCAATATGGTGGAAGGATAGACCCCGCCAGGCGGTGGCAACTATCGGTCGGATGGGTTACATCGCCCTCGTGAGCATCTCATGACCTTACGGTCCTTGTGTGTTACGAGTCTAGGCTTAAACCGTGCTTTTCTGTTTACACCATCAGGTGAGACCTCGTCTCCGTACGCCAGCATTGTCGCAGTGGGCTGTCACGCCGTTAGCACGACATATCGCCTCAATCATCGATAGGTAGAGGAGGATCGAAGGGCCCGGTTCACCAGTGGTGTCCGGGTCCGGGTCAGTGTCCCAGCGGGGCCTGGCTTGTTCCAGTTCGGTTCGGTTCGCGCGCCCGGCCAAGAGAGGTTCTTTCGAGGCTCACTCGCTCTGACTGCCCGTCAACCCCCTCCTGGACTTTGCCACCCTTCCCTCTCGCATACGATGACGGCTCCTTCAACGACACTCACGGTCCATTTCCTCTCCCCGTGGCTCACTTTACGTGACGCTTAGGTTAGGTACGACTCGCTCTGGATCGCTGAGGCGGAGAAGAACGGAAGTCCCGAAGTCTAAACAGTTGACCTTCGCAACAAATTCGAGAGTCTTTCGACAGACTCATTCGGTATTAATCGACCAGCGGAGTGGCCCGCCACCTTTCTCACCGCTCATCACGCACCTCATACTCCATCACTCGTACGCACACCCCGCGGTCCTTCTGACAGTGAGCGTTTCGACCGACGACCCGTTCCAAGCCAAACACCATGCGAGGCGTCGCAGGTGCATCTCGTCGCCGTCTGGCACGTCTGAGGTCCAGTGAGCATCTGAGGTCCATTCGACAAGACCACCTGCAATTGCCTTCCCCCGCCTCTGTCTGTCTCGCAAGCATAACTCCTGGTCGTGTGAAGCCCTCCACCGCATAGGCCGGTTCGACGGGGGGTGGAAGCGATCAGGGGTGCGCAAGTGGGGTCGCAGCGAGGTTTCAAGTGGCGTTGGGGTTGCAGGTGTGTCCGAAAGCTGCAAGTCCACTCTTTTTCGTCCATCCACGTCCACATTACATCGCATGTTCCTGATCCCCTTCTCATCTCGTAAGGTGAAGAACACGGAGACGACATCATGTTTTAGGTCATACTATCACGTCCGACATGAGCGGCCATCGTCTAAGCGATCTCCGTCGTCGTCATCGATCTTCTTCAGCGGGACACTGTGAGGATAGGAAACGAAAAGAGTTGGTCTTCGGTCACATTTCATTCGCGATTGGTGGTTTGTTCGAAATCTTGGGCTCTTTGGTGGAAGGTAATCTGAGGGAAGAATGACTCTAGGTTTTCTAGGTCTGACGCCCTCGTGCCGGTCTTCAAGAGGGATCAAGTTTCGTGCTGCAGAGGACGCAAACGCATCGAAGGATAGCATCCCGGAAGGACAATTCTCACCCCACTGGCTACGTCAGGGTACGGTATCGTCTCAAAGGGTTCGTCGGCCTCTGGTCAAAATGGATACAACGAAGGAGCGATGTTGACACGAGTTTTACCTCTTCGTCTATTCTTCTCTTTCCGCCTGCTTTGCTCTTTTGCTTTGCTGTGCTTCCTCCCCTCTCCTCCCTTTCTTCCCTTCTCCCCCTTCTTTCCCTTCCACCTCTCCCGTCTTTTTCGTCCCTTCCTTGTCACACTCTCTACCTTTTTTTCGAACAACAGACTTTTCATTGGCCTTTACAAGGACTCCGTCTGTTGTCGCAAATCAGCCCACCCTGCCATGCCTTTACCGGCGTGGCGGGGTGGGCTTTTTTGCGTTCAGTTGATTTCGCCACGAACGGCCTCGTAGATGGCGAGCACAGCATGTGTATGCATAAAGGCATTGCATCAACAAGATGACAGATCGGAACAACAGATAGGCGCGATTCGTGAATACGTGAATGGATGCCAGGCAGGTCGATTGAGCAGAAGATGATAATGATCAGTCGAGGGCGTTTTATTGCTGGGCGAGGGGGTCGTCCCAGCTCACCGGGCGCACGTAGCACTGCGTCGGGTGCGTCGCGACCGTCTCGAACTTTTGGAACCCATTTTGACTTTCGGGGACTGGGGCAAAGAAGAAGGAGAGATTGAGCTGAGTCATGAACAAGCGCATCTCGAGCATCTGCAAACGGCATCAGCGTCTGGCAGGAGTCACAACGATGCCAGACCGCTTACAGCGAGATTGCGGCCGAAACAGCCCCTCTGGCCCATGGAGAAGGGGATGAAGGGCCCGGCGTTCGGGTCGAACTTCCCGTGGGCATCGATCCACCTTTCGGGATCGTACTTGAGCGCGGTGCCCGCTGCCCAGTACCCGCACTTTCTCGACGCGCCCTCTGAGCGCAGAGGCGCGAGGTGCTCGTTGAGAGCGGCGACATCGACGGCTTTGCTCGAGCCCGAGTCGGCCTTCTCCTTCGTGCCGGGCGTGTCTGGGGGTGTTGGTAGCCCCGAGTCTTTGGAGAGGAAAGAGGCGGGCGGCTTGTAGATGGGCGTCGTGGCGTCTTCTACTTGCAGCATGGTGGACATGATGATGACTGTCTTCTTGGGGACGAAGTGGCCTAGGATGGTCATGTCCTCCAGCGCTGCGCATCAGTCTGACCATCTTTTGATGCGGACGGTGACTGACCTTGCCGCGTAAACCCGCCAGCTGTGCGAGATAGCCTCAGAGCCTCATAGACGACCGCTTCGAGGTACGGCAGTTTGAGAGCGTTGAGATCCTCGAAGGCAGGCGTCCGGCCCTCGTCCTCCCATTCTGGAAAGGCGTCGAGGATGTGTTTTCGGAGCTTATGCTGCACTTCCGGGTGGTTGGTCATGTACTTGACCCACCAGGAGAGGGTGACGCCGGACGTCTCTGTCCCAGCAAGCAAGTCTGAATCTCAGCCGGAATTCCCTTGAGCACCAGCTAGCAAATGAGGCGACTCACATTGGAACACCTCATCGCGCATCTCGTTGTCCGGCATGGTGTCGTCCCCACGGAGCTCTTTGGCAGTCATGAGGTCCAGCGTATTGTCGGCATGCTCGTTGGCCGCCTCGGCGCCCATGAACTTGGCCTTTTCGCGCGAGGCGCGGAGCTTCTCGTTCAGGTAGTCCCGGAGCCGGCCAGAGTGGAAGCGATATGAAGGGGTGAGGCTGGTGATGAAGTGGCTGATGCCGGGGAAAGAGGACATCATAGGGAGAGACTGGCGCCGTCAGCGCTAGCAGGGGGTCCGCTGAACCGCAGCGTACCTCGAAGATCTTCCAAGTGGACTCTGCCATGGGCGGCTTGGTGGTGTGGAACACGACGTTCCCCAGATCCCCAACCTCGACCTGGTCCTTCGGCAGCGCGTTCACCTCGGTCGCGCAGTGATCAACGATGTGCCACGAGTCGCCAAAGGCCATACCGCAGATGGCGTCCTGTATCCCGATCAGCCCCGTCTTCCAGTCTCCGTAGCAGGGGTAGGGGATACTGACCATTGTCGCACTCTCCATATCGTGCTCCGCGGCAAACGTCCTCTCGCCCGCCTTGACCACCTTTGCCTTCCAGAGCCTGATGAGCGCCTGGGCCGCCGCGTTCGCCCTCGGGGTGGTCAGGCTGAGATACTTGCTCGTCATGGCCGGCCCGATAATCCTGCGGTGGTGCTTCCACATGGCCTTGGTCGGTAAAGAGAGCATCGCCTTGGGCAGGATCGTGGAGAAGACAGCGATGGTGTCCCACGACCGGTCGACCTGCGTGCTGCGCGTGAGGAGGTACTCTGTCTCTGCATAGTCGGCCAAGCAGATAAAGCTGCACGTCAGCTTGAGTCTGACACGGTAATAATGACGGCTCACGTCTGGTTGAACGGCATGCGGATCTGCGAGATGGGCCCGAGGTCCCGCACTTGCTGGTCAAAGTACCGCGAGAAGCTCTTGTACTTTTCGATGCACTCCTTCAGCCGCCACACATCACCCAGCAGCGGCTGCGGGTCTGGGTAGGCAGGCATGCCCCGCAGCCCTTTGGGCGTGAGGAGCTGGAGGAGCGGGCCGCGCAGGACATAGCAGATGAGGGCAATGACAATGAGCAGATAGATGTAAGCTGGGATACGAGATAAGATATCGGTCGCGAGGTCGGCCATGTTGGGCTAGCCGGGTCTGGGACAGAGCACGCTGCGCTACACCCGTTTGGGCAACGTCTGAGACCTTTACAGGTGGTCTCCTCTCATCGGGTGCGATGACATACGAAAGGACCCCGCGCGTGCCTGAACCGAGAACGCGGCGATCAATCACCAACGAGGCATTTTCATTGCGACCCAGATGCCACTCTCTCCTCCTGAATGCATACAAACGAGCAAGGTAGTACAAGATGGACAGTAGTAGATTCTGGAAGACGACAACACCTTCAGGCCTGAGCGAGGGGATCATCCCAGCTGACGGGACAAATGTAGCACTGCTTCGGATGAGTGGCGACTGTCTCGTACTTGTCAAAGCCGTTCTGATTTTCCGGCACCGGTGCAAGGAAGAACGACAGCGTCAGCTGCGCCATGAAAAGGCGCATCTCGAGCATCTTTTGAAGTAAGAATTTGCGACACTGCCGGAGTACTACGGACTCACCGCCAGGTTCCGGCCAAAGCAGCCTCTTTGACCAAGAGAGAAAGGCATCCACGGCCCGGCATTGGCGTCAAACTTGCCTTCTGCGTCCAGCCACCTCTCTGGGACGAACTTGAGCCCCGTGCCCGCCGCCCAGTACCCGCATTTCCTTGCTGCGCCTTGAGATCGCAACGAAGCCAAAGAATCGTTCAGAGCTGGGACGTCGATAGTCGAGCCGGCAGCCTCTTCCTTCCCGGCGTGTGAGGTCGGCTTGCCAGCCTGAGCAGCCTGTGCGAGCGCGGGAGGGACATTGTAGACCGGAGTGGAGGCGTCCTCGTAGTGAGAAAGAGTCGTCATGACGATATTGGTGTTCTTAGGAACGAAGTAGCCCATGATGACCATGTCCTCGGTGACCCGCCGGGTGAAGCCACCTGCAGTCCGCGACATGCGCAGAGCTTCATAGACAACGGCCTCGAGATATGGCAGGTTTATCGAGTTCAGGTCTTCGAATTTCGGCTGACGTCCATCATGTTCCCACTCGGGAAAGCGATCCAGCAGGTCCTTGCGTAGCTTGCGCTGAATGTCCGGGTGATTCGTCATGTATTTGACCCACCACGAGAGCGTCACTCCCGATGTCTCGGTGCCTGCCAGCAGATCTTACAATCAGAGACGGAGCATACAGCCAGCCGCACGACGTGGTGTAGACTCACACTGGAAGAGCTCATCCCTCATCTCGGAATCCGACATCATATCGTCTCCTCGAAGCTCCTTGGCAGTCATGAGATCAAGGGTGTTGCCCGCGTTCTCATTGGCGACTTGAGCACCCATCGTCTTTGCACTCTCCCGAGACGCGCGGATCTTGCCATCCAGGTAGTCACGGATACGTCGAGCATGCATGCGGTAGCTTGGCTTGATGCGCGAGAAGAAGTGCGTTAGTCCAGGTAAAGGGGACATGAGCGGCATGGTCTGTCACCGTTAGCATGAAGATTGGTCAAGTTACTCAACTCACCTCGAAAATGTGCCAGGTGGACTCTGCCAACACGGGCTTGGTATGCTCGAAAACAGCCTCTCCTTCCTTGCCCGTCTTGACGTCCGCAGCATCTCTGATCGCCTCTACCTGAGCAGTGTAGTGGTCTACGATATGCCAAGAATCGCCAAAGGCCATTCCGCAAATCGCGTCCTATCAATCAACGACTCGTCCCAGGCCATGTATCATGTTACCAGAAACTCACCATGGTCGCGCTCTCCAAGTCCGCCTCGGCAAGCCACGATCTCCCAGCGGCCTTTTCGCCTTTCGCCCTCCACAGCCCGATCAGGCTCTGCGCAGCAACGTTCGCTCTCGGTGTCGTCAAGCTCAGGTACTTGCTGGTCATGGCCGGGCCGATGATGCGGCGATGATGCTTCCACATCGTCCGCGTGGGCAGGGCCAACAGGGCCCTCGGCAGGATGGTGCGGAAGATGGCGATCGTGTCCCAGCCGCGGTCGACGGTGGTACACCGCGTAAGGATGTACTCGGTCTCGGCATAGTCGGTGAGGCAGACGTACCTACACATCAGCCCTTGTCAAGGTGTGGGGGAGACTGACGTTGCGCCGAAGAGGAGCCTGACTTGGGCGACTGGACCGAGATCACGAGGGAGCCCGTCGAAGAACTTCGAGATGCTCCTGTCTTGTCTGACGTACTTGGCCAGCCGCCAGGCGTCGCCGAAGATGGGTCTCGGGTCGGGGTAGGCAGGGATGCCCGGGATGCCTTTTGGCGTGAGCCATCGCTTGATGGGCTGTCGCAGGAGGTATGCCGCCAGTGGGAGAGCGACCAGCACGTAGAGATAAGTGGGTAGGCCGGCGAGTATCATCAGTGGCGGGGTCGACATTGTAAGATGAGTTTGACGGTCCTGCGAACCTGACCTCGGAGGTGGTCCGAGGTCAGTCGGAGTCCAGCCTCAAGCTATATGCCGGTTCCTATTCAGCTCGTACAGACCCAGAAGATGGTTCGAGGAGACAGCGACATGCCCTCGCAGGGCCGCCGCTGTATAGAGAGGTGCAGGACGTGACCCATGTCAGAGTGGAAAGGGGAGTGAGCAACTTTGAGAGCAATGATGCCCGCTTGTGTTCCTGGACGGCGATCCGGTGTCCATCTCTCATCGTATCATCCGCAAGTACGTAGACCAATCATGACAATGCCATAATGCATACAACTGGGATGTGTAAATGTTGATGTTGCTGATGATGTCTCTATAAAAGTCCATGACACTGTGCCCTACACGTACGGGGCCTCGCGAATCGCGTCTCCATAGCTGGGCGGAGGGACCATCCAGCCGTTCTCGCAACTGATGCCGTCCCCATGCACCATACGCGCCCCTCCCGTCTCCTGTCCAGCGGCATCCCGGTCGAGCTGCAAGTCGTTCCAGCGGTGGTTGTACATGGCACCTCTGGGCTCGGCAACTGATCCGACCACGATCGCAATGGGCCAATTCTTGATGGTGCCAGGGAACAAGGCCGACATGCGGCGGATGTTCGCCAGGCTCAGAAACTCGGGACAGGTATGCGATGGCTCTGTGAACTCGCCCATGGGTGGCAGCGGACCAAAGTGCTTCTCCAGCTGCGTAGAATGGGAAGACGACGAGACGGGCATGAAGACTGCCGTGACGTTCAGGTAGAACGACGAGGAGACCTGCACGGCGGCCACCGACGGCCCGGCATTCGAGGGCGGATTGATGCTGAGCAGAGTGGAGAACCCATGTTGCCAGCCGTGAGAAACGGCCACCTCATGCGGCATGAGCGGGATGGTCAAGTCTTGAAGGGTGATCGTGGACATGTCGCCCGACTCGACCCAGCCATACCGCACGGAAATCTCTTCCTCGCGAACCAGAGCACCGGGACCCGAGACTGACTCGCCAGGCTGAGGCTGCGCGAGGGAAGAGTGTTCCCGCCTGACCACGCCGAGCCGCACGAGGATCTGGTAGACTGTTTCGGGCTGGTCTGCGGGCGGCGTAAGGGACATGGTGAGGGGTATGCGCGAAGTGGGCGAGTACGCCGTGGTCGGGACCGACATTTGCACGGTCCAGCGCGCGTTCGGCCGCCTCACCAGTCCTTTGGCAATTCCAAGCGCGCCCGCGTCGTTGCCGTCCGCCGATCTGACGAAGAAAGAGTGCGGGGCGAGCTTCGGGGCCCGTGTGGGGAGCGTCTCCGGCATCATCTCAAACGGTCGTGCGACTTCTGCCAGAAGGACCCGCGCGCCGTGCCGAAGAGGGTCGTCGCACATGAGGGAGATGACCAGCGCGTATGTGACTGAAAAGCTGGCCCCGCGGACGGTGAAACTCGGCGGCAGCCGGGGCGTTGAAGGCACCTGCACGGTCAAGGGGAGGCAGTAGTTGCCGCCCGGCAAGCCGATGGAGGGATCTGTGATGCCGCCGTCTGCTGGCTGGGCAGCAAATGCCGAAGTCGCGTCCCGGACCCAGAGCTCCATGCCTTCTGCCAGAGACACCGAGACGCAGATGATGTTCCGTGGCGGATTCTGCGGGGTGTGGAGGGTGCCGATCAGGGACATGGTGAGGGAAGGGTTGAGGGCGTGGGGGAGGAAGGTGTCTCGGTCCAAGGTGAAGTTGAGCACGGTAGGTATGGCTTGCCCCGGATAGAAGGCAGGTGGGAGATCGGATGCGCTGTCGGAGTGGGCGAAGGAGGCGGCAAGGGTGCAGCTGGGGAGTGTGGGGGGCGGGGAGATGGTGACGGGAGCTGCAGAGTCAGCTGGTGCTCCTGACGCTACGCCGACAGAGGCCGACTCACTTGCTGGACGTGTTTGACCCCCTAATGCGTCTACCTCGAGCTCTTCTCTGGGGGACGAGTATTTTCCAGTGACCAGATCCCCGAGCGTTGCCCAAATTTCTCTCGACCTCGATCGGCGGTGAGACGAGGCAGCAGCAGCGGCCACGGCTGTCACCGCGAGAGGGGCCAAGGGTTCTACAGGAGCTGGACGAATCGCTCCATCATTCTCCAAGTCCAAGCGCGATCGAGATGTCGAGGCGATGGGGTTAGTGGTGTGCAGGGTGGCCCTGCTGGTCGAGGCGACAGGAGAAGGTCGCATCTCCTGAAAGGCCATGTCGGGCGGTGGCGAGGGCCGAGAGTAGATCTCGCTGTGACGGCTCCTGACGCTGCTTCTACTGCTGATCGTCCGCACAGACAAAGAAGACGAACCCTGCCTGGCTGCCGAGAGTGGTGGTCGTTGTCGCCTGGGGTGTCCTGTCGACGTCGGCGAGCGGCGGGTGGGTGGTCGTGTGGGCGAGGGCGAGATGATGTGCAGAGGGAGAACCGAAGTGGACATGATGGGCGTTAATGACAGGGGAAGAAGATATACGAGGACAATGAAGGGGTGGCGCGGGGTGGCGCCGGCTTCTCTGTTTCGCTGGACTGCGGTTCCCGTGTAGTGGATGGCGAGGCAGGCAGGCAGGTGGGCCAAGATGCGAGTAGGTCGAGGGGGCGCGGGAAGGTCAGAATGCTTCCCGTCCAGGTCTAGGTCCGGAAAGAAAACTTGGCAAGCGGCGGGGTGCGAGCAGTCAGGTCCTTTGTGAGCACGGACCGCGGGTCGGTTTGAGAGACAAGAGAGAGACCAAGCAAGCACGGCGATGGCGCTCGCGCGGGCGGCGGGGCGTCGGCGCACGTCGTAGTCGCAGTTGGAAGCTTCTGCCCGGCGCGGCCTGCCTCGTGGTGTTGGACGGGCGCGGGGAGGCAAAGCGAGGCGAGGCGAGGGGGTCCGATTAGCACGGGGCCGCTACTCGTTTTGGGTTGGGCAGAGACAGGCGTGTTGCTTGCCTGCTTTCTTGGCTCGTGGTGCTGATCCGTACCTAGCTAGACGAGCGGGAAGCGCAGAGTCCAGACTGTATGCGGGTGCGGCGGGGCGGGTTGGCAGTATAGCAGCGCGCGCAGGCGCTTGGCTTCTATATACATGGAAGGGCAGCCATTGCGTCCCGTGCTAGCCCCAGCCCCAGCCAGTGCGAGCGTTCCGTCACGCGAGACAGATGGGAACGGGTAGCGAGCGACCGGCGCGTTGGAGCGCGCCCATGCCCAATGGAGCAGGCGAGCGATGGCCCATGATTATTGTGACGGTACGAATCGGTACCTACGGTACACAGAGCCGATCGGCCCTTGCACACCTGCACCTGGCTCTCTGCGAGCGTCGCAAAAGGTACCGAGGACTTGCGGGTGATCGACTTAGCCCAGGGCCGGCAGCGTGCAGCGTGCAGCGTGCAGCTCTGCGCTGCATCGCAAGCAGCAAGAGACGACGCAAAGTGGGGTAGCTGGAGAGAGTTTCGGGGAGCACAGTATGTCATTCACGGGAAAGACGACTTCATCTCCCGCTCCCCCTCTCTGCTGCCCCTGGCCTTACCGAACCTCTCTGCCCTCCGCTGAATTCTGAGCAGCCAAGAAGGGGGAAACAGCAGAGGATGACTCCGAGGTGCCGGTGGTTGTGCCTGAATCACAAATGCGTCCCGCAGTGCTGGTTTCGGCCAACCGAGCGTTGTACTCTCTCAGCTGTCAGCTGTCCAGAAGAACAAAGTGGTCATCCATGCATGCATCAACGGGAGGCGCGACCGGGAAGGCGCAAGCTGGCGTCCGGCGAGTCAAGGCAAGAGACAGGCCCTCGGCTCGCGCTGCTGGCGACACACATCCCGTGCGGGAGCCTCTCCCGCCGAGCCTGCCTTCGCCCCGCCCACGGCCCTGCACCAACGACACAAAGCTCGTGTGCGTGCGTGCGTGACGAGAGCAATGATTGATCGTCCGGCGAGATGGGGCAAATAACATTGAGACAATGGGTCGGGGTGGGCAGGTGCAACCTGCAATACCCAGCAGCGGTCGGACAATGGACCAGATCTATGGAAAGGGTAATCAACCGAGACATTTGGAGCCCGTCGTCTTCTCTCCCCTGACGTCCACCCGAAACGGGGGTCGGTCGTCTGATCGGTGCTAGTCCTAGTAACAAATGCATCCAATTGAAGCGGGCCGGAAGCGAAGGCGAAAGAGACGATGGCGTTACGAGCATGCATCCCCCGACCCGGCGGCACATCCATAAATGCGAACGCCTAGACGTCATCGCACGCGGGAGATCACGACAACGTGTACGCAAGTAATCTTATCAGCAGTCTTGACTGCAAGTGATCAGGTTAGATGCCAGTCTAAATGCTTCGCTGCGATCTCCTCAATCCACCGGCGATCTGCAATGCAGCATCCATTACTACTAATCACTGTCGTCACCACCGCCGAAAAAGTCCATCACCGCATCAAGAGCGGACTGCAACGTCAGCGCCGCCACTCGCACGCAGCCACACCTTTTCTTTCGGCTCATCATCATCGTCGTCATCCGAGCTATCACTATGAATGACATTCTTCTTGGCATTGGATGCTTTTGATCGAGAAGGACGTGCGTCTCCAGCGGACAGCCCACGGGCAGCTTCGAATTCGCGTACATCATCTGACTCGTCAGCCAGGTGTCGGGTCGCCGGTGCGGCAGCCACCCACCCAATTCCGCGGCTAGCTCTCTGCGCTCTTTCAACGCCCTGGCCTTCCCAATCGTGGGCTGCCCGCGCATGCCCAGATCCGCAAGTATGCTCTGCAACCGCTTGACCTGCTTAGACGCCTACGATTAGAACTGAACAGGTCTGCGTTGGTAGAAGCTACTGACAGTCGGACAGTCTGCAAATTCTTTCGTCCTGCTCGTCAGCGAGACTCTATCGGCCGACTACAGCACTGACCACTGTTTCCGCACACCGCAAGCCGTGACAATCTTCTTGAGATTGACGACCCGTGCCTCATCCCCGCTGAGCTGCCTCGTCAGCTTGAATCACTTGGAGAGTCGTCGAGCTCACGCCCTCGGCCGGATCTTTCTTCTTTCTCTTTGTCTGTCGTCAGGAATATACGAACGGATTCTCGAGTCACACACTTTAGATCTGTCTTCCTGCCCGCTGTCTGATCCGCTCTGCGCATCCACCCTGCTCTTGCTCTTCCTAGGCTTCGCCCCGGCAGACGCAGCGCTCTTCTTGCGACTCCGGGAAGGTGGAATATCGTACACAGACGACATCTCAGATTCGGAAGCAGGGGCAGCATCTTGTGCTGCTCGCTCAGGAGTCTCCTTCTGTACATCAAAGCTGGCCTTCTCTGCCACCGAAACACGCACATCTGGTGCTGGCGATGATTCTACGACGGATCGAGATCTCTTCGTGGCCGTATTCGCTTTCTCTTTCCGCACAGGCGGACTTGGAGGAGGCGTAAAGTCTGCAGCATCCACAGCCGAGGATTCAGACTATAACCTCTCAGCTGAACTCCTGCCGCGCTCTGTCGCCTTGCACCACTCACGAGGTGATCGTCGTCCTTGGCATCCTCAAACCCAGACTCCTCCTCAGAGCTATCTCGCCGTTTCCGAGCTTTTTTCGTCTTCCTGACAGGCGGCGAAGACGGTCCAGCCTCTGAAGTCTGCTCGTCCTGTCCAACCTGGTCCTTGACATGAGCATCTCCACCTTGTGCTTCCACTCTTGCCCTTCTGCGAAGCACCACGTCTCTCAAAAGGTCTATGATGGCAAATACTCACCAACGCTTCTTGAACGAACAGCTTGACTCGGCCCTTCATCTCCCCCTCCTTCAAGACAGACTCCTCGACGTTCATCTCCTCGGCGATGAGGCGCCGCGCTATGGCCATGGTGAACTCTTCTCGTTCGAGCAGACCACCGGGCCGGGCGGCTCGACGGACGACCGTGGTCGTCGCTCGTCGCAGGCGCTGATCTGATATTTTGGGCGCCATTCTTGTTGAGAGCCACTCTGGACTATAGCAAACCGGACGGGCTGAGACTGTGCAGCGCTCGAGGTGTGTGTCCTACCTCAAGAACGAAAGCCAAACACGGCATGAAGAGGAGGTGGAGGTCGTCCACGTCCCGACGCGACTGGTTTTCCCTCTCGCCCCTTTTTGCGTACACACATCTCTGTCCTTTACGCGCAGGCGATTCTCGAGTAACTTATCGCTGGTTCGCAAAGGGCTGTATGTATGTGCATAGACTAAGCCCGATACAAGCTCGTCACCGCCGGCGCCCGACATCCGCTGCTGTGCGCATACCCTTCCTCTGCCCATCTCGACTTCTTCCCTCTTCCTGCGCCAATAGCCTGGCCTTCGACCGCGGATCCACAACCTGATCATCAGCAACGATCATTCTTTTCGCTGAAAAGCTCACATCGTACTCGTCCTCGGCTCTCCGCGTGATCTCCTTTTCGTCCACAATGAATTTCAGTCGATGCCGCATCCAGCCAACATCGTCGTCCACCTCCAGCCCTTCTTCTGCCACGCCCTGAGCGCCTCCTTCTTCCTCTCCTTCCTCCCTCTCAGCGGCTTCCGCCTCTTGAGTAACATCGTCCTCATCCAGGTCTGCCACTCTCTTTGCGAAACTGCTCAGTTCCGCCATGAGGTCGTCCTCCTCGTCTCGCCGGCCCCGCTTGTTTTGGCTTCGAGCAGCGGCCCTTCCTCGTCCTTTGGAGTACTTGGCCAGCTCCTCCTCGAGATATGAAGCACCCTTCCGACGCTTCTTGCGGGCGGTCGAGGAGTCCGAATCTGAGTCAGAGGCTTCTCCTTGCCTCTGCTTCAGAGCCCGCAATGAGGCCTCCATCCGCTGGATCTCTGCTTTGCGAGTGGCACTGGGCGGGAGTGAGCGCAAGACGAAGCAGTCTGAATGATCTCACCTGTCACCGAGCTTTTCCCTCTCATGCTGCTCACGTATCGCTTTGAGATCTACCGCTTGCTGTTCATCAGCACTGACCTGCCGTGTAGGACAGCACCAACCCTATCCCGCTTGCTGTTCTTTCCCGAAGCCAGGTCCCTCAATGACTCTGGCGTGTCGACATAGGACTCCACGGCCTTGCTTTTCTTTGGTGGTACTTCGCTCTCTTCCACCACTGCAAATCAGCCATTGCCCAGACTCCACCAAGCCACGAACAATCTGTCCGAGTAATCCCCTTCTTCTTGACGATCATCTCGCTTTCTCCTATTTCCTCCGCCTCTCCGAAAGATAGCAGACCAGTGTTCCTTCCCGTCAGCTCGTTGTGTGATCCGCCTCGTGCAGCTGACTTCTTCGCCTTTGCTCTCTTCTCCCGCTGCTCAATGTCTCGCTTGGCATCTATCCTAGCCTGCATCTGCGCCTTCCGTTCCGCGGCCGTTATCCGGGGAACAATATCGTCAAAGGGGTTCTCGATGATTCGGATGGCCTTGATCTTGGGTGGTCTAGGTAGATCAGGCATGTTCCAAAAGGTGGAAGTTGGTGAGCACACCTGACCGGCCTCTCCTCGGCATCTACATCCATCTGCCCAATGTCCAGTACATTGAAGATGGTGTTCCCCGCCACCTTGCCGAACAGCGTGTGCTTCCCCGTCAACTCGTCCGCCTTGTCCAGCGTGAAGAAGAACTGCGACGTGTTCGTATTCCGCTTGCTTCGGTTGGCCATGCCGACCAGGCCGCGGCGGTTGAACCGCAATCGCGGGTGGATCTCATCTTGGAACGGCTCGCCGTAGATGCTGTCGCCGCCTGTCCCAGTCCCAGTGGGGTCTCCGGTCTGTACGATGAAGCCGGCGACGATCCGGTGGAAGATGACATTGTCGTAGTAGCCTGCCGGTTAGTCGACAAACGGCTGAGGGCTCGGAGACAGGCTAACCCTCCAAAGTCAATTGCAGAAAGTTGCGTACAGCCTTCGGCGCTTCTTTTCCCCAGAGCTCTACCTAAGAGTCAGCTGGGCTCGAAGACCGACCTGAGGGCAGCTGACCTCGATGTCGCCCGAGGTGGTCTCGATGATGACCTTGCCGTTTGTCGCCGGCTGAGAGGTGAGCTCAAGGTGTGATCAGAGCCAAGTAGACCGACCTCTGTGACGTATCTGCGGTTAGCAGCCAGCCTTAACGCTTCTTCAGCTGCAGGAGGACTCACAGATTACTCATCTTGACTGCATCTCATCCGCGTATGAAGCCCAAAACTACAGTCTCAATGACGGGTGGACCGGAAAGATGGAGGGAGCAGCCAGTCTGAGCGCCACACCGGCTTTTCGGCGCTTTCCGCCCGTATGTACCAAAGCTTCAACCTCTGGGCGTGCTTTAGAGAGGGCCAAGCGGTGTGAGCCGAAGTAAAGCCACGCTCAACCGTCAAGCACACTACCACGTCCGTATCCTCCCCCTCCCCCTTCATCCTCTCTCTCTCAGAGGCCACTGCACGCGTCTAGAACAGCTCGCACCTCGCCCGACATCGCGTCGAGGTCATGCGTTGACCCCGAGACATCCCTCGGCCGCCGCAATTCAACCACGCACCGACAGGAACGCCCTCTTTCCATCCCCGCTTGCATCGGTATCACACCAACGAAAAGGACGCTCCGTGCTGCCCCACTCGGTTCTTCACATTCCACCTCTTCTTGACCTTGAGCAACATAGCCACCACCACCACAACATCATCCACGCACCATGTCCGGCGAAGGACTGACACGCCGACGAGGCGCAGGCGCGTCGCCCGCCATTCCGTCCACGGGCCAGATGCCTTCCGCGCCCCTCCCGTCCACGTCCTCATCCAACAACGCGCCCGCCAAACGCGCAGGCAACGCCGTGCCCACCTCTACCGCTGGGGGAGATGGGGGACAGGGTGCGATAGAGGGCCGGGGGAAGGTGGCATACGACCCGAGGGACTTTCAGGACGGGGGCGAGGCGCAGACCATGCCGCGTTTGACGATCATGGAGGAGGTGCTCCTGCTCGGTCTCAAGGACAAGGCGGTCAGCTGCTGCTGGGAACTTCTGAGGCGAGCTGACATGCAGGGCTACTTGTCGTTTTGGAATGACAACATCTCGTATGCCCTCCGCGGCTGCATCCTGATTGAGCTCGCGCTGCGACGGAGAATCGCCATGGTCAAAGACCCCTCACGGCGCAGACTCGCATTAGCCGACAGGCTCATAGAGGTCATTGACGACCGGCAAACGGGCGAGACCATCCTGGACGAGGCATTGAAGATGATGAAGAGCAGCGAAAAGTACGGCACGGGGGCGTGGGTCGACCTCTTGAGCGGTGAGTCCAACGGAGTATACGTGACCCGGACCCCCGACTAACCTCAGGCGAAACATGGAATGTCATGAAGATCGGATACCAGCTCAAGCAAGTCCGCGAGCGTCTGGCAAAAGGGCTCGTGGATAAAGGCATACTGAGGACGGAAAAACGAAACTTCCTGCTGTTTGACATGGCGACCCACCCAATCGCCGACATGAACGCAAAGGAGGATGTGATGCGCCGCACATTGTCCCTCTTGACTGCTCGCACAACCGCCATTCCCCCGCAAGCACTACAAAAGCCAGAAGTGAAATACAGACATATGCGCGCAGTGGTGCTTGTGTGTGCCGGTGAGTTTTCCTGAATCCATTTCAGACTGCGCAGGGGCGCTATTTCCGGCGAACCCTGCTTCGAGTACCATTTGCTGATGTACAGCCTATGCCTCGTCCGTGCTTGAGAATGCCCTTCAACGCCTGTCGTATGATGCTCGAGAAGCCGCCTTTGCGCGCTGTGACGATATCCTTGCCGAATTCTCCACGTGGCCGTTCGGCATGACGACCTCGTCCGTCGCCGGACCCGTAGCTATCGGCTCTGGCTCGACACGGCGCCGCGAGGGCGGCTCAGGCGGCGTAGGGAGAGATAGCGTGCAGGAGCTCGTACGAGAAGTCAGGAAAGAGATGGTCGGGTCGAGCACGAATCAGGCGGGAGCGGGCGGTGGTGCAGAAGGGGAAGAAGAGCTGTGCTTTGAGGTGGTGGCCACTGTGTTGGAGATATTCGGGCGCATGGACAGTTTGGTGAGGCCCCCCTCGACGTCGTCACTGGGTCTTCGACTGATGTCTAGCTGTGATTCAAGAGAGGCGCAATTTTGCAAAACGCGACGATACCTACATTCATATTTCCCTCGGCGAATGCCTGCCCGGCCCCGGGGCCGGGTGGCGGCCATTGCAGACTACAACGAAGACTAGAGATGATGTATATGAATCCTCATGGCATTGTGCGGATCTGCTCGTAGGATAGGACAAGATGGCAAAACATAGATCTACTGCATGCCTGTCTCTCTTCACTGTCCGATCGGAATCTCATGCTATGCGGCTGCTGGCTAGTAGGATACAATAGTACAAAACACGACAAAAGTATCCTCTACTATAATTTTTCGGTTTGGGTGTGACAAACTTGAATTGTCCAGGACAGAAGGTACGATTGTCCATCAATATTGGAGCTGCTCCTGGAAGTACGCCTCGTTCTCGTGCATCGGGGTGTGGTAGCTCGGCTCGTCAATGGCCATGTGCCCAATGCCAATACCGAGGCCGACGAGCCCGTGCGCGTGGGCGTGCGGCTCGGCTTTCATCTCGGGTGCGAGCGTGGGGCTTGTGCCGACCGCATGGCCGCCCAGGGGCGACGGCGAGTAGATTCCCGTGGTGCTGACTATGGGAGCGGCCATGTGCTGGTGCTGCTGCATCGGCGGCGTGGGGTAAGGGGTGAAGAACGACATGGCGGGCGAGACGGGCGACTCGAGCGGAGAGTGGGCGCCGAACGACGAGGTCATTGTCGCTGTACGGCGGTGGTTGTGTTTGGGGCGGACGGGTGTGCTGTACGAGGCGCCGGTCGTGCTGACCGGCGAGGGCATGTAGCCTTGCATGCCGACAACGGGAGCGGGGGTGTGGGGTGCGTAGGACGACGCGGTGGTCGGGTCCGATTCGACGCTTGTGGCGCGCGAGTCGGGAGGCGAGGCCGGTGCAGACGCCTGCTGGTGGTGCTGGAAGGGCGCATCGAGTACCGAAGGGACCTGCGGGAATGGCGCGGGCATCTGGAGGACGGAGGGGTAGGACGGGCCGACGGTGGCGGGGGCAGGCGCTATGACGCCAGACTGTGTCGGAGTGGACCAGGGAGCGTTGTTCCAGCTGTTGTACATCCACTGAGCGCTCTCCATGACTGGAGGAGAGTTCATGACTGGCGCAGGGGGCGGCGCGACCCAAGGTGCGATTTCAGCGTTGGGTGTCGAGGAGCATCGTCGATGGGCAAGGTACGCTGGGCGGCCTAGGCCCGGTGCGCCTGGGTTGGCGTGGACGGGCGACGGCACGTGAAGATAGGATGTCGAGGCCGAGTAAGGGAGCTGGAAGACGGGCTGGTCCGCAAAGTAGGGCGAGAAGGTTGTCGAGGGAGAGGGCGTGGCTGCTTTTGTGGCCTTTGCCAGAGCCTTTTTCTCACGCGTGAGGCGGTTGACTTCTTCCGGTACAGGCGCGTACGAGCAGCTCCGGCTAGAGCGCTGGCAGTTGCGACACGGATTCCCTCCACAGCACCTGATTTTTCTGCGAAAGTCAGCAATTGTTGCCTTTTACGGGAGACGCGACATACCGGTGGCGGCAGTAGGTGCAGGCCATGCCAATGCGCTGGCGGCGGCTACCGTTGGACGACTCGGGGAAGGAGCTCATGCCGGTGGTGTCGATGTGGAGAGGTGGGGCGAGGCCGAGTCCGTGGGCATGGGCGTGCGTCAGGGGGTAGCCGTGCGGGTCGACGGCGAGGACAGACGGGGTGGCCATGACGGCGGGTGGGGAGACCATGTCGATCGCTGGTTATTGACGTGGTCGTCGGCGTCGGCGTCGGGATTGGCGGGAAGACGGGAGGTCTGATGGCTCGTGGAGTCTAGTGGTCAAGAGTCGAGCGGAGCGTCAATAGACGGGAAGAGGGATTGTGTGGGAGGTGGGAAGTGGAGAGAGATCCCGTCTTTGAGCGAGGTGGGGTCTTATATGTACGGGAGAGGATTTTTGGCAGAGCAGATGCCTCGGTTTCCGTTTCGGGGATGGGCGAGGATACGAGTCAGTGTAGTGTGTGACGATGCCGTCGTCGGTCTTTCGTCGGGTGCTATTGTGTCGATCCAATGCGGCAAGACCGAGGGGCGAGTCCAGGAGCGGCTAGTCACGCAGAGAAGGGGTCGGGGGAGGGGATCTACAGAGGCGCAGTGCTGTTCTTGGGGGTTTGGGGCTTGGGAGCGGCTAAGGCAAGAGTCGAGATTGGATGATCGACGACATGGTCTGTTGTCTTTCTCTAGACGAGGGGTACCGGTGTCTGTCCTGTCGCGGGAGTGAGAGAGCGAGCGAGAGAGGGTGTTGGAGAGGGTAGGATAGGATCGACTGTCTCGGCTGCTCGACGCCAACGATTTGTTGCAGAGAAAGAGAGAGAGAGTCGTCACGCGTAGAGAAGAGAAGAGGGGAGCAAATCAATCTGAGACATTGTGTTGCGTAGACCCCTACTACGAGTACAAGTGGTCACGAGTGAAGCGTGGGCTCATAGAGTAGTTTTTCAGGGAAATTCATCCGACCACAGTTAGGGTAGCAGCTACTGCTACTGCAACCACTCGAGAGTATCGTCATTCCGTTCCCGTCCCGGTCGGCCCTTCCTAGATTGCACCCGTAGCTGCTGCAGCTTCATACACACACGGCGGACGAGCAGAGCTGCGACGCATCGACGTCCACTTTACGACACTTGGTCCCAATTGAGGGTGGGGGTTGGGTCGTGCGAGGTAGATCGGCTCCCGGACTCGGTCGTGCACGCAAAGGGGTTACGTACCTTTTCCTGACCCGCGGGCCGGTGGTGGCCAAAACCCCCGAACCACCGACACTTGCCCCTTGCAGCAATTCACGGAGGGGCAGCTCGGCCGAGGAACGCTCCAGGGCGAGCCGGTAGCGCATCATAGGCAGCGATCTGAGACAGAGGTGCTTTCCATGTCCTCGCGGCACGCAGCACGCGCACAGACAGAGCAGTAGCCAGAGTAGCGGGCGGGTTAGTCCGACTAGAGACAGTTCCAGGGCTGCTCAGTCTATTCTACAGAGGGGGCCACATTGGCCTTTGAGCTTTTTATGTGACGACGGCAGGCACCAAGTTACCTTTCCTCGACGGCGAGGGACGGCGCACCGAGAGGCGCGGAGGACGCACGGGAGATCGACGGGCGTATGGACCAGTAACACGGAGTACTCGTAGAGTTGCTTGCATCCCGGGGTGACTGCGACCAAACTATCGTCCCCACTTGCCCACCTGCACAATGGTGTTCTGTGCCTCGTCCGTCCGTCTTCTGTCCGTTTCTTTTCGAGCCCCGAGAGACCCGGGATCACAGAGAGCAAGGTTCAGCAGAGCATGTGGAGTGGAGGGCAGATCTCCGACGAACCATACAGTGGTAGCGCAGCACCGACGAGCGATGACGGTGCAGGTAGAGGACAACCCTGCTCTAGCGATAGATTGTGACAGTAATGCATTACTATGCAGTCATATGTCGGCCAGCGGAGCACGTAGGCAAGAGGCACAAGGAGGCACCTCCGCCTGCAGCTTGCTTGCATGGTGAGGGTAAGTAGTCACGTAAAGATCGGGTTATCCGGTTGGCCGGTGGGTTATCCCGTAGTTACGTCCAAGCGGTGTAGGTGACAACCCTTCTTCCCTACACCTGCCAGGGTACGTACGGTACGCGGTCGGACCTCGCCCAAGATGTCTCAGCTGAATGTGACGAGTCCACGGTACGCCTGACCCCCGATCTCGGAGGCTTTGTCGTCGATCGGCGTCGGCTTTTGCACGACCACGTCCGACCGACGAATGAAATGTCCTCTCGTTGCAGAGTGCCGATCGATCGTCATGCCTCGCTGGACGGGGCTAACGGCGTGGCGCACAGTATTGGACGGCGTTAGCATCCCGTCAGGAAACGCCGGCTCGCTTGTCCACGTCCATGTCCACGTGCCCTGCATCAGTGTCGTCGACCCTATCCTATCTGCTGTGCGCTTGGCAGCTGCCAGCGACAACGTTGTCCATTTCTCACCATCGTAGGCTGCCCGCCTATGTACCGTGTCTCACATCTTGACGCTGTCACGGGCGCGATCCAGTCCGACCGAATGTGAATGACAACAGGACATAGACTTGGCACTACGGTCCAACCGGCCGTTCCTCTCCCCTGTGCCTCAATACCGAGGACCAAGACCCACGTCCTTGGGCCGGACCGAGCGAGGCTGACATGCAAGAGCGGATATTCATGCTAGGTGGGTACGTCTGCACAACTCGATCCGATCAACAAGCGCATACGAAAATTGGGTTGTGCCATGCCGGGTGGTGTCGTGCTCGCCTCAAGACAAGTCGTCGCTCATGCCATTGCTCATGCCCACGCGGATGCACCACGTCAAGGCCGCATCGCTTTCAACCACTGATCCGCCCGCTCAAACTGATCAACCACATCGGGCTTGATTGCCTCGGTGGACAGCGCAGGCGACGGCCCTTGGGCAGCGGCGAGCGACCGCACAGACGCCATGACCTATTGACAATCAGCACCGTCCTCACCCTCCACTTGCGGCTCACCGCGTCCCAGAACCGGAAGCCCCGCTTGACCTCTTCCACCGGCCCCTTGACAGACTCGAAGCTCTGCTCGATAAACTTCAACGCCTGGCTCTTGGCCTCGGACACCTTGCCAGCGTCCGCTTGCACACTCTCTTCCGTGATCGTGTCGCCAAAGTAGATGGTTGCGGCGTCTAGATACGTCTTGGCCAAGATACCAAAGCCGGTATTGGGCTCGGACTGGAATGGCAGCGACAAGCACAGGTCGAGGAGGTCATCGCGATTTCTTCTCGCATCACCAGATAGCAGAATGTGCACCGAGATCGCTTCAAGCAGCATCCGCAAAGCGCGCACCAACACCCTTGCGAACGAATTGCACACCAACAACTCGCGCGAGAGCGGCCCGGACCATTGTTGCGGCTAGGGCGTCAGCTGAGGTACTGACTTTGCGAACTCTGGTGAACTCACCCGGAAGTTGAGCTGCAAGACACTCAAACAACGCATGATCAACAATACGCTCCTCTGCTCCTCCTCTGTACCAATGCTTGGTCCGCCAGACAACAGTGTCCCATCCTCGGTATAAGGATCGCCGTGAATAACACCCGCGCGGATGAGCTCGAGAAGCAGGTAGATGGCTTCTTGGAACCGGTCGTTCACTCTCGAGTTGACATTCCCAGCGTGCAGCGCCTTGCCCATTGTCGACAAGCCGTGGTCTGGCAACACAAAGCTGGAACATCAACGACTGCTATCGATCGAGCCGAAGGAACTCACCCTCGCACATCCAAGAAGCGCCAGATGACATTCGCTACGACCTCGTCCTTCTTGTCCAATGGCCGGTGGTTCTTGGTGTTCTTCGTCAGAGCCGCCAGCTCCTCTGTCGCCAACGCTCCGATACACAACTTGATGTCGATAGTCGAGGACGCCTGTCGCCGAAGCTCATGCTCGATGACCGGCGTCGGGACCCGCCAGTTGATACACCGTGCCACGAGCGACTGGGTGATACCGGCGTCGAACTGGACATGACTGCCGGCGGCAGTAGTGAGAAGTGGGTCAAAGTAATAATGAGCGCCCTGCAGCATCAGTGACAGTCGAGCAGAGGTGGAGGGTACACGACTCACCACTCTGCGTGTCTTCCACTGGGGATGCAATGCATCTGCTAGCAATGCGAGGGCTGTACATCTTGGCGAGGTGTGACCTTCGGTGATGACATCCTTGACGTATCGGCTGTATTTGCCTACTTCGGCGAGCGGTGGTGGCTCTGTGATACTCCCGGTGGTGAGCCAGCCAATGACCTGAGGACATACGAGCCCGCGGCATATGTGGTAGTACACCTCGTCTGGCAGCCTGCTGGAGAAGATATCGTCGAGGTCATGCGGGACGTCGGACGGCTGCACGGGTTGCCCGGGGGGCTGCACAACCAGCGGCAGGGGCTGGCACGTGCCCTCGGTGGTGAAGATAAGCGAATACTTGACCGCCAGGCGGGCACGCATGAACTGCTCGAGGTACGTCTGTGGCTTGGCGTTCATGTCGCCGCGCCACGCCTGGCACGCGGCAAACCCGTTCCGGAACTGCTTGACGAGGTCGAGCACCGCGCGGAAGCTGTAGTCGCCCGCCATGGGCGGGAAGGTGCGCGAGAGCGGGAAACCGGCGAGGATGCCCATGTCGAGGAACTGCTCGTCCGACAGGCCCATCTCGGCCAGCACGCGCGGCTTCTCGACAAACGTGAACGTCGAGGCGCCCAGGTCGAGCGAGACGATGAGCCGCTCGACGGGCCACAGCAGCGCGTCGGTCGTCGAGTGCACCGCGTGGATGTAGCCCTTGGGGTGCTGCAGCAGGTAGGCGAGCTGCGCCTGCTGCAGGTACGGCGCGACGACGTACTCGACCATCCGGTGCCGCAGGGTGCGCAGCACGAGCCGCATCACGTCGCGCGCGTCCACCCACGCGCCCCCGCGCACCTGCGTGAGGCACTGCAGGCTCCGCTCCACCTCGCCGTTCTCGTAGTGCGCCCACGCCTCGTTCTTCACCGCCCGCTCCCGCTCCACCGCCGGGTCGTGCCCCTTGGGCGCCGGCCGCGTCGTCGTCGTCGGCAGGCCGGGGAACACGAACACGGGCCGGATGGCGAGCTTCTCGAACGCCCGCAGGTCGTTCTCGATGCGCGCGCCGAGAGCGAGGGGCAGTCCGCCCGTCGAGGCGATGAGCGGCTCGCGCGACGACGGGTCCGAGAGCAGGTTGCGCAGGTAGACCGAGGCGTCGATGCCGAGTCGGGTGTTGGCGAGCGCGGCGAGCGGAGCGGTCTGCAGCAGCTTGCGCTCGCGCAGGTAGGCTGCGGTCAGCGGACCCATATGATACTTGTAGCGACTGGACTCACGCTCGAGGCCGCGGATGCCTTGGTGGCCGGACATGGTGAGGGGATGGGTCGAGGCGAAGGGAGGCGGTGCGACGGGGGTTGTATGCAGCGACGTCCGCCGTGGCCCCTGCTCCCACCCGACAGGTCAAGCAAGATACCAAGAACGTCTACCTATACGAGTCTCCAACCCTCAAAAGTTTTATCAGAGAGACAATAGAGACCATGCCATGTTGTAATGGGGATGGATGGGCTGGTCGCTTGGAGGGCGGAGGAAAGTAAAGGAGGGTGAGCCGGCTAACCCACATGCTACAACCCCGCATTTCGCCCTTTGGCCTTTGTTGAATCCCTCTATGCTCGACTTTCAATTGGGTTGCATGAAGATTTCATCAATGCACAGTTGAGATGGATGCTATTGTAGGTCGTCAAAGGAATTGCAAGGACAGCGATGCGTTCGTTCGTTCCATATCTATGCCAGAACTCTGCTCTCTTCCCCACCATTCCCTCACTCGCCGTCGTCCACAAAGCGGTCCCGCGCCGGGTCCCAATCTCTCTCCCAGACCGCTCGTCTCGGCCACCGACTCTCGAACCAGACCTGCATCATGTCGCGCGTCGCCTCGTACCCCTCGGCAATGTCGTCGTTCAATCCCAGTATGCTCACTCCACGATTGTCGTCCAGTGTCTTGAATGTCCGCGCAGCGTGCTCGGGACCGGTGAGCATGTGGAAGTGAGAGTTTGACCGGGCTGGCGAGTCAGTGTGATCCTGCCATCGGAGTTGCTGCACTCACCAGACATGTACAAGTACCGCGAGAGCAGCTTCATGCACCAGATTCTCAGGTTGACGTTTTCTTCTGGCAAAGCCGTCGTCCTCATCACGGCTTCCAGCGAAAAGTCGCCCTCGTGCCATGTGGACGTGAGCGGCAGATGCGGCGGTGGTAAGTACGTTGGGTAGCTTTTGCCGAATGCAAGAGGCGGCGCCTTGTAGGTTGCGTCTTTCGGCGGGAAGAAGGCGGACAGACCAAGGGGTCCAGACGCGGTCACGAGCGCCTTGATGAGGCAGTCTCCACATTCCGGGTACTGGAAGGCGAAGCGCTTGAACATGTCAGCCGCAGGCGTGTCGACTGAACGATGCCAGAAGGGGCCGAAACACCGATCAAGGTCTATCTCGCAGACATCGTGGTCGATTTCCTTGCCAGGCGGGTCGATAGGATCCATGTGCCCGTCGAGGGAAGAGAAGAGGAACTGGGTCTGCATCGGGGCCTCCCAATTCGCCTGGTGGAACACACGCTCAATGCGCTCCGACTCCAGAGTCCATCGCTCGCCCTTGTGCACTTCGATGCGGATCACGTCGAGGTCGGCAGCGCCGATACCGAACATGTCCTGGAGCTCGTCGCGAGCCTCGGAAGCCCACATGCCAGAGGATCCCATTGTACCGAGATGTGCCACGCAGTATGTCCAGAGAAGGGCCTCACGCCAGCGCTCGACCTGTCTCAGTCAGCCAGCGCCTCGAGTCAAGGGAGTCCTCACCCTCAAAGAGGACAAGAGCCACTGCATTTGCACATCTCCCTCTCCATACATGAGCTCCCGAAATCGTCGCGAGCTGCTGACATGCAGAGCTTCCTTAAACATCAAGCTGGCTTCGTGGTGGAGACCTCTTGTGATGACTTTGGGGACATGGGCAAAGTACGGCCTGAGTCGTTTCGGGAATCGCTGAGAGAGAAGGTAGTTGGCATGATACAACCCTCCCACTTCGCCGGCATCGTTGAATCTCGTCTTGTCCAGCTTGGGTCGGACCTGCTGATAGTATCCGTGGTCGAAGCGAATCACTGAGCCGTATAGAGGGGAGTGAAAGTCCGAGACTGCATGGCGGCGCAGAAGGAAGAAGTCGTCGTTAAGCGAGAGGGAGACATCTGCAAGGCCTGGCAACCAACCGATTCTCGACTCGATTGACATGGAGTTGAAGCTCGGGAGTGCCTTCTCGCGCCACGTCTTCTCCTTCCACTCCCTCTCTCCTAGCTCCTCTGTAAAGTCCCGCTCCATACTCGGCAGGTGGAAGATCTCGGAATGTGTCGCATAGCGCAGTGTCGGATAAGACGCTTCGGCTGGATGTTGACGCCCGGTCCGGATGTCCAGCATCTGCACCGAGGCAGGGTGATAGGGGTGGCCAGGCTGTGCCGGATCTCGCCTGGCGAAGTTGAGCCATGTCGGTGATTGGGCTATACGCCATGTCGAGGTCAAGTGTTCAAGAAGGGATCGAGAGACGCGAGGGGGACTGTCCAGATGGGATGATGATGCGCGGTCGGCAGGCTCATTGAGAGACTCCTCGGCAACGTTGTCGCGCGACCGGATATGCGACTCGAGCTTGTCGATAACGGCGGTCGGCAGGAGGCCGACATCCTCTTCTGTAAAGGGGAAGTCGGCTGTGATGAGATGGATAGTGCGAATCTTGCCCGGCAGAGCATCCAGCAAGGATCGCATGGAGTGCACGAGTTCGTTCTGCTCCCTGTAGTGTCAGCACACATGCGTGGGCTGCGCGCCAGGGCTGACGCGAGACACTCACCTGAAGTGGTGCTGGGGCGAGTAGACACCGTGCTTCTCTCTCCAGTACATCAAGCTCTCCGCCCATCGCTGGTCGCTGCCGTTGACCCAGAGCCACGTAGCGTCCAATTTTTCCTCCGGTCCAAGCTCCTTGCCGCCGCAGTTCGTCTCCCCGTCGATGAACCACTGCTCGAGACACCGTTCGGGAAGGAATCGCGTGGGGCGCAGGCGAGGAAAGGGGGCCTCTGGCGGTGGGATAGGCGAGTAAGGTCGCCATCGGGGATCGACAGAGTCGAGCGCATCGTCGCCCTCGCGCAGAGGCGGACCGGGAAAGGACGTGGAAAGGAGGTGATTGGCCGAGTCGAGCCTGCTCGCCTTGAACCGCGGGACGGATGGGAGGGGCAATGGGAGGAGGTAGTTGTGCAGCAAGTAGATGGCCAGCGACCACAGCACGAAGGGTGTCAGCACGCGCGGCGACAGCAGGTGCCGCAGCGACGGCAGCGCGGGCAGCGTCACGGAGCGGGTGATCCTGGAGCGTTTGCGGCCCGACGAGCTCGCCCCCGCCGCCCCGAAGTTCAACGGATCGAATCCGTTGGCTCGTGATGGCGATAATGGGTATGTGCGGCTGCTGCCCGGGCCGGGCAGCGCCTGTTGGGCCATCTGGGAGACGGATCGCGCCGTCGGTGTCGTGGGTGAACCCGGGGCGCGGGAGGCCGAGAACGACGAGGTCAGAGACGAGGTGCCGCCGTTGGTGGGTAACAGGCTTAGCATGCTTTTTCTACTCGGTTACCCCGTTCGTCTCGTCGTCGCCACCTCGTCTCCTCGCCGTATGAGCGCTGTGCCCTGTGTGCCGTTGGGGAGGGCTGCAGAGCGGCGGTATGCGGGGCCGTTCGCTTGCCTGCTCGATATGGCGAGGGCGAGTGTGGGTGTCTTGGGAGGAGTAGCCAGCCGTCCCTGCCTTTGCTGTCTGTCGTCTGTACTCGTGTGGATGTATACAATAGGTGGTCGGGCGACCCTCGCTGCTGATCACACGACTGTCAACTTCTCACGAGGGGCAAGGACCCCTTTGCGCCGAAATCCGTTGATGTCGCCGTTGCCCCGGTCGTTTCACGCTAGGCGGCCGAGGAATTATGGCTCAGGCGATGATGCGCAGTCGGAAACCTGCCCGTGCGGACTGCGGGCGCATTCGTTGCTCCCTTCTGCGAGGATGGATGCGAGGGGTGGCGAGTGGGATCGTGTGCTGTGCCCCGTGATGGACTAGATGTGGACCAACACAAACGACGGCGGCCGCAAAGGCGCGTCGCAGCTATTTTGGGACCCCACGCATTTCACACTCGAGGGTGTCTGTAGGAGGGGACCGCGCGCAGCGGAGACAAGAGGGTTGGAGGATGGTATGAAACGCGACTCTTGGACAATGGCAAGACCAACGCCGACAGCCTCGCAACGACGTGGATGGCTTTGCGCAGCAGGCAGTCTCTGTACAGTACTTTGTTCAAGCAGCAAGCCAGCCGGCACCCAGCCAGGATAAGCTCTCACCTGTCGAGCCCCTACTCTCGTAACTGGCTGGCTCAGGCTGCTTGCTCCTGCTGCTTGTCCTCTGGTAGCAGGCCAGAAAAAGGTACCACGAGCCGCTGCCGAGTATTTGGGCTAGCAAGGTAAATGGCACGCCCGATGGGTCTAACGGTGCGGCAAGCGGCAGGCCTCTAGACCATTATTTTTGCTCGGAACATCCATAGGGACAAATGTCTCAGGCGTCAGATGCTCATGCATACACCGCGTCATAGGTGACAGGCAGCTTGCCTCTCTCCAGACAGCATGCAGAACGCCAGGCGGAGATCTACGTTCTAATCGTCCCCCTTCTCCAGGCGCACCGCGGCACGCTTCTTGACCTGGTCCAGGTCCGTCTTGTGGCCCACAAGCGTCCGGATGTCCGAGATCTTGTATCTGCTCGTCAGCCCCACCTCTTAACACCATACTTGAAATGACCGACTTGATCATGGTCGGACGCTCCAATGACATGCCCCAGCCAAGCACGCGAACGCCCTTGGGGATACCCATCGGCTCCAGCATCTCTGGTCGGAAGATACCAGACTGGCAATCAGCAACCCTGGACGACTTTGGTGTGATGGACACCGACGTTGGCGATCTCAATCCACTTGCCCAGCCCCTCGTGCCACGAGAACACCTCCATACTCGGTTCGGTGTACGGGTTGTAAGCCGGCTTGAAACGAAGCTTCTTGTTGCCAGTCTTGGCGAAGAACTCTTGCATGAAGGCGATCAGGTTTCCGAGGGTAATGTCGTAGTCGGCCACCACACCCTCGACTTGGTGGAACTCGGCCAAATGTGTGGCATCCATGGCCTCGTTTCTGGCGCTCAGCAAGTGAGGCAATGTCACTTCACCAAGGTCTCACCTGAACACTCGGTCGATGGAGAACAGCTTGGCAGGCTTGAAGCCTCCAGGCTGATTTGCGATCTGATGCAGCATGGCGGTCGAAATCGCAGTCGTATGGGTTCGCAAGAGCAGCTTTTCCGACTCTTCTTTCGAGAACGGTGCCCGATAGCCGATGGAGCCATACCCTCCCTTCTCGTGCACGGTGGCGACCTTTTCAAAGTAGGCTGGGTCCGAAGGGAGAGACCGTGGTGGATCTTTCACGTAGAAAGTGTCTTGCAATTCTCGTGCAGGATGTTGTTGTGGTACGAACATGGCGTCGAAGTTCCAGAAAGCATTTTCGACGAAGCGGTTGGTTGGCATTTCGGTGAAGCTGGATCATCAGCTGAGAATGGTGGATAAGCAGCAGATAGCTCACCCCATGTCGAAGAAGATTTGTCGCATCTCTTCCCGGACCTTCAACAAGGGGTGTAGGGCGCCGCCTTCTGTGGGTTGTCCGGCGGCGGCAAAGTTGTATTGCTTGAACTGTGCGTCTTTCCAGGCGCCGCTATACGGATCAGTCTGGAACCGGCGTGAGACGCTGCGAACACACGATTGCAGCATCTCCACCGTCAGGTCTGTCTCTAGCTGTTTGATCTCTGTGGCAAAGTGTGGCCCTTTAGTGATGGCGTAATGTATATGTTTCCTGAACGTCAGCCTCAGAGGCCAGGACACTTCGATTCTGCCTCACCGCGGGGTGATGAGTTTCCGCTTCTGAAGGTCTTTCGTGACTGCCTCTCCAGCTGGGTGATTGCCCGTATCCCGAATGGTCTGTAGATCCGTCGCTGCTGTATCTTCTGGTGTTACGCCCGGCTGCCAGTCAGCTTTGTATCAGGTGCTTGTAAGCTGCTACATACCACTCGCACGAAGCCTGCCCCCTCCTTTGCAATCCACTTGTTCTTCATGGCCTTGCCCTGCCCAATCTTCAACACATCATCCGGTAGAAGCTTCTGCACACGTCAGCCCTGTTCAAGACGCGAAGGCATGCCGCCGACCTTCAGTTCGGGAACCGTCAATGGATCTCCTACGCCCTTCTCCGGTACCGCCCGCCATACTCGGTACTCGTGCGATCCTGATGCTGCGATACCCTGCGCTTCCTCCGTCAAGCCGAAGGACGTGGTCGTGATCTGCTTGGACTCGACCATCTTGAGCCATCAGCACACTCGCAAGGTGTCGCCATTGCGTCTACACACCTCTCTGCTCCACAAGCTGTCCAGTGCCGACTTGACCACCGCCTGTTCATCGCTAGTAGCTAGGGGCACTCCATTGTAGCGCAACTGGCGACTGTCGGGAATGCTGCCTTCCGAGTCGAGGGTGGAGAGGATGAGACTCTGCAGCGCCTCAACCGGGGGAAGAGATGCTGTGGTCATATTGGCGACTGTCTGGCCGTCTCACAAGCCTGCTGTGAGTTGCCGGAGAGACGATGCTGAGCTATGCTTGTCAACCTCCTTCAACACCGTGCTCGAGCTTTTTCGACTCTGTACCAGGACCGACCCGGCTGATGAGAAAGTTAGGCGTCAAACTAAGGGGGCAAAGCGTTTAGGCGCCCAAAGCTTCCGGGTTGTCGCGCTCAAAAGCTCGACTTTTACCACTTCATCTCACCATCTTGTAGCGTATCGGCCATGACGGTCTCGACGGCGCAATGGCACGCGGTCACGCCTCAGAACCGACCGTTGAGCCTCGCTATTCTGGAGCTCACGCCCTTGGCGCTCACGCTCACGCTCACTCTCGCCATCCCGCCCAGCACGCCGCTCGTGCCTCCCCCTCCGCCTCCCGCTCCGGGCTCGAGCAAGAAGAAACGTCGGCCGCGGCGCACAGTCGGTGACTCGGACGACGAGACCGCTGTGGAGGATGACGCCGACACGCATTCGCCTTTGCCGGGGTCATGGCCACAGAGTATACTTCACGGCGAGTCGTTCAAGGATCTCTTGTCGCATGGCGTGGTCGTCAGCGTCAACGGCCAGCCCTGGAACAGGATCGTCGCCCATGTAGCCGACCCGGAGGACGACTACGAGGAGGAGCATGGCGAGGAGGAGGATTGGCACGAGGCGGAAGGTGAAGAGTGGGATCATGCGGGCAATCAACCTGAAGGCGAGGAGGGCATGGAAGAGGGCCTAGCTCCTGGCATGACGCGGCGCAGACCGAGGCGGGCGAGGTTCAACGTCAGTGCTCGGGTAGCGAGTGGAGAAGAGAGGCCGCGGAAGAAGAAAGATCCGCAGAGTACGACCAGGCGAGGGGAGAAAGACCGGGCAATTGTCGTCGTATACGGCTTGACTCCTGGGAAAGAATATGAAGTTGAGTTGAGAGTGGTGGGGATGACCACTGAGGGCGAGCCTCAGAGTGAGCTGTTTTTCACATCCCTTATTTCACAATACTCATCTTCCAGTCGTGTCGAACACGCTCCTTGTTCCCCCGTCGCCGGCCAACAACACTCTTCACGTGGGTCATCCCAGATCCCGGGCAAACTCACTCCGGTCTCGTTCCCAAAACCGCTCAAGGTCAAATTCATTGAACGCACAATCGCCTGACTCACCATCTGGCCGCCAGTCGCCATCGAATGGCTCCGCTCTTAGCCCGGCACCTTCGCCTCCCGCTATACCTACGCCTGTTCTCAACCCGATCGACGCCCAGGTTGCCCAGCTGCGCCATTCCATTGCTGCCGCGCATGCAGAAAAAGAGCACTTGCACATCCAGATAAAAGAAGCTCGTCGAGCATCGCAACGTGCAGAAGCGGCTCTCAAGGTCGAGGTCGAGTCGGTGAAGAAGGCGATTGAGAAGGCGGGAAATCTCGATCTGAGAGCCAAGCAAAAGGCGCTCGCACTTCAGGAGCAGGTCAAGCAGGGATGGGCAGCAGCCGAAGCTGCAGAGAAGGAAGCGACGACCGTGGAGAATGGCATGGGCGAGCTCGAATCCCAGCTGGAGGCAGCTCGTGCCGAACTGGAGAATGTGAACGAACAGTGGAACAATGTCAAGCATATGGAGGAGGAAGCACGAGAGGATGATCGCAGATTGCGACTCGAAGAGGAGAAGAAGCTTGCCGAGATAGCTGGCAAGCTGGACAAGCTGAAGGTGAAGACTGAGAAGAAGGAACAAGAACAGGCCGAATTGGAGAAGCGTCTCGAGGAGCTGGACAGGCTGAAGGAAGAGGCAGAGAAGAAGATGGAAGAGGACCGCCATCGTCGGATCCAAGCCTACTGGCCAAGATGGGACGAGCATTCGTCGGCCGCTGGGCACCCGAACACCGATCATCGGTCCTTGTCGGCCCATCCCTCCCTCAGCAACCTCCACCAACAAGGACAGTACGCTGCGGGTCCAGCCTATCGACCTCGAGGTGGTGCTCCAGGTTATCAACCTCGATTCCCCTCGGCTGGAAGCCGCATCGGCGCCCAGACCAGTCCCACACCTGTCAACGCTTTCTACGGCTCGCAGCACCCCGTACCTTCGAGCGCCACATCCTCGGCGTTCAGGCCGAAGCCTGCGCCTATCAACAATGCTGGCGCCCGCGCACCATCGGGATCAGGAGTCAACATCTCTGCCATGCCGTTTCATCCTTCAGCGAATTTCGGGGATCAGCATCACACGACGTCTCTGATGCCGCCCCAATTGCAACATCGCATCTTTCTCCCAAACTTCCGTCCACCACCGCAGCCGAACTTCCATCCTCCTCCATCGGTCTTGGCGGAGCAACAAGCTCAAGCCCAAAGCCGACGCAATTCTCCTACTATGCTATCTACGCCCGCGTTCCCGCCGTTGCCGAATCAACCTCAGGCTGCATCCACTGGTCAGGCCGGCAAGGCGGTTGGTCAGATGGCATCGGGGCCCAGTCTGGCGAGCATCGTCACGCGGGCTGTGCTTTCGCCCACCTCTGGCGCGCTTGCAGCCCAAGGTATCACCGGATCTGCTCGGGAGCCGCGACCCTCCCCTACGGCAAATGCCCAGTCCAGTGCTCGTCCGCTCCAGTCTCCCGTGTCGCCGACTTCCGCGTCGTCAAGGCAGTCTCAGTCCCACTCTCCCACCCCGCCGCATCCGGTCTCTCCTCTCGGTCAGCCAAGCCTTTCGTCGGTCGGAAGCTCAGTGGGACAGCGGGTATCATTCGCTCCGCCTCCTTCGCACTCGGCGACAAGAGAGTTCCCGCCGCTTTCCCCGACTCCGAGCGGGCCATGGGCGTCGCTGGGCAGCCTTCAGCAGGGCGCAATGAGGACGATCTCGCCCGTCTCACTGGCTCCTCTAGGACCGGCGGCAAGCTGGGCTGCGCCGTCGCCTACGGCCGTACAATCGGGGAGCAGCGGTGGGACCCCGAGCAGAAAGAGCACCGAGTGAGGCGGTACGCAGGTGTTTCATATATCGAGCTGGGGATATCCCTGACTTGTGACGATGCCCTCATGCATGCCTCTGCAGAGCCAAGGCCGGACACGTGAACGTCGCTAAGCCGACGAGAGTCAGAAGAGACGAGAAGACTGCGGTCGGAGAGTTTTCAGTTTGCAGCTGCCATTGCCGCAGTCCGCAGTGCCTGGGTGACAATCCCTCGTCGATGGAATTTTCGGACAGGTATAGAAACCGCAGCTCATTACTTGCTGTACATGTGCATGCATGCGAGCCGTCGACGCGGGGCAGGTCATGTCATGCTGTGTACACTGGTGGATGGTCTGCGCGTCTGCGTGAAAAGTATGCAAGTGGATTCGCATCTACAACATCAGTCACTGTCTCTCGCACCTGTTCATACCTGTACCGACTGCCAACAACGCCTTACGAGGGACCAGTGAAAAGCGACAGGTTCTCTGCTTTCTGTTTGTGTGTGTAAAAGATGCTCCGCCAAGCCGTACTTGGTGCTCTGCCTCTGCTCGCCGCTGTCAAAGCCGCCTCGTACGCCAGGGTCGAGTCGTTCTCCGGGACGAGCTTCTTGTGAGCTACTTCGGATGCGCCCGACGGTCAGAGCTGATAGAAGTGACGGATTCGACTACCCTGCAGCGACATATGACAACACGACAAAGTGAGTCGGCCTGACATACCGCGGCGCGGGCGGTAGTGGCTGACCGGCAGTGGCGATGTGTTCTGGGCGACGGCGGACAACACGTCGCTCATCTACACAGACAGCAACGGCGTGGCCATCATGAAAGGTGGGCCGGCAGCATCGCGATGTCAGGGGAGTGCTGATATTGGTCAGTGGACAACACGTCTGACGTTGTGTACAACGAGAAGCGCTATGCGCCCAAGCTGCTCGCCAAGACGGCGTACGACGCGGGGACCGTGTGGGTTATCGATATGGTCCATGCGCCGTGGGGGTGCAGTGTCTGGCCAGCAGTGTGGACGCGTGAGTCCTCCACTAGAATCTGAAATGTGAGGGAGGCTGATGCGGGCGCAGAGGGATCAGATTGGCCGAACAACGGCGAGATTGATATTTTCGAAGGCGTCAACGACCGGACGATCAACCAGGTCGCCCTCCATACCAATGTCTCGACGTGAGTGCTACCCCTTCGCCGCGGAAAGTGATCCAGGGCTAAGGACAGATGTACCGCCTCGAACGGCGGCACGAGCATGACGGGCGTGTACGGCTGGACTGACTGTTCGGTCGACTCGAACGACAATTCTGGCTGTATCACCAACAGCACGAGCACGGCGTCGTATGGCGCCGGGTTCGCCGCTGCCGGCGGCGGCGTGTACGTGGCCGAGTACACCGATTCGGCCATCATGGTCTGGTTCTTGACCGTCAGTACCGCAGTCCCTCCGAGTGGTCACAGCGGGAGGTGGCTGATCAGCAGCGGAGCGACGTGCCGAGCAACTTGACGGTCGACTCGACGTCGATCGATACGTCCACGCTGGGCACGCCGCTCGCCGTGTACTCGGACTCGTCGTGCAGCATCAGCGAGAACTTTGGGCGTGAGTTTCAGCCCGTCAGCAAGCACGGCGTGGATGGCTGACGTATCAGCACAAACACTGACCATTGACATCACCCTCTGTGGCGACTGGGCAGGGGAGAGCACTGTGTTGGAAGAGACCTGCCCAACTTTGACGGGGTCCAACACCTGGTCCGTCCCCTTTCGGCCGGAGAAGCAGTCAGCTCATGAGCCAGCTACACGACCTACGTCGTCGGCGACGCCAGCACGACATACGAGAACGCATACTTTGCCTTCAACTACATCAACGTCTTTTCGTCCTCCAACTCGAGCAGCTCCAGCTCCAGCTCGTCAAGTTCATCCGGCGCCGCACCACGGACGTCCCATTCTGTTTGGCTGGCGGCCTCGGTGTTGCTCTTTGGCGCAATGTTGAGTTGGGCGATGTGAGCGAGCGAGCGAGCGATCGATGCGACGCCTGCTAGATGCATAGAATGTATGTATTTTCGTACCCAAATGGCCGGCTGCGGATTGCAGTGCCGCATGAGCCGGGTTATTTGACGCTCAAGCCGCCTCCGTTGTCCGGTGTCCGGCGGTCCATCCATTGCGGCGTTTGTTGATCAAAGCACCCCAGTCATCCCTCGTCTTATGACACGGACTCGCAGGCCATGCATTCATCTTCGAATTGCATCTCATTCCTCGTTCTGACCCATTCATCTCGGCTTGAAGGTCGATATCTGACATCGGAGTAAACAAGGTTGCGGCATGTTGCGCGAATTTGGGCTCAGCTTGGGCCTGGCCTTGTTTGCTGCAGGAGCTGCGGCGACCACTTATCCTCGCATAGAGTCGTGGTCGGGATCCGGGTTCTTGTGTGTCTCTGCAGGACGAGGAGATGTGAGGTGAGGAGGCTGATGGTACAGTGACGGGTTCAAGTTTCCGGTAGAGACCTACGACAACACAACCAAGCGAGTTGCTCCCTTGTCCGACGACGATGTGTATCGAGCTGACGGCTTAGTGGAGATGTCTTCTGGGCCACAGCTCAGAACACCTCTCTCTTGTACACATCAGGATCGGGGACGACGATCGTCAAAGGCGAGTCTGACGTGCCGCAGCTGGAGTGCAGGGCTGACGAGGTAGTGGACAACACGTCTTATGTCGACTACAACGAAAAGCGGTATGCGCCCAAATTGCTGAGCAAGACGACCTACAATGTCGGCACGGTCTGGGTATTTGACATGGTGCATATGCCATGGGGATGCAGCGTATGGCCGGCGCTGTGGACGCGTGAGCCGGCACAGGAGCAAGAGTCGTATCTGGGAGCTGAAGCAGCGCAGAAGGAGCAGACTGGCCGCTAGGCGGCGAGATTGACATTATGGAGGGGATCAACGATAGGCAGACCAACCAGGTCGCCCTGCACTCCAACGTCTCGTCGTGTGTATAACTGCTGTGCGTTGAGTTTGGGGCTCATTAGCAGATGTACGGCGTCCACCACGGAGACTATGACGGGCACATATGGCTGGACCGACTGTGCCGTCGGCACCAATTACGACTCGGGCTGCGTGACCAACGACACGGATACGAGCGCATATGGGGCCGGGTTTGCAGCTGCCGGAGGAGGTGTCTATGTTGCCGAGCTCGCCTCGGATGCAGTGCGGGTGTGGTTCCTCACTGTGAGCCCTCCTCACCCTTCAGTCGCCTCGGCCCCAGGCGCTTACATGTTAGCGGTCCAGCGTGCCAAGCTCTCTGACAGTCGACACGGACACCATTGACACCTCTACGCTCGGCACGCCTGTGGCAGTCTACTCGTCGTCTACGTGCAGCATCACGGACAACTTTGCCGGTAGGTGGTCTGGCAGCGAAAGAGATCAGGGCTGATGATCAGCGCAAACGCTGACTATTGACATCACGCTGTGTGGATCCTGGGCAGGCGTGGCGAGCACTCTCGCCGAGACGTGCCCGGCCCTGTCGGGCGATGCCACTTGGTAAGTGTTCTACTCCACAGATAGGAGTCAGAGTTGACAATCAGCTATTCGACGTACGTCGAATACGCGGGGTCGGGCCTCGAGAACGCATACTTCGAGTTCAACTACATCAACGTCTTCTCTGGCAGCACGTCCGGGTCCAACTCGTCGTCGACAGCTTCCGTCTCTGGATCGTCGACCGGAACAGTCACCGCTGGCGTCGGCGCCACGTCGAGTGCGGACGGCACATCTAGCGCCAAAAACGGGGCCGTCACTTCGCGAGGCGGTCTCACGGCTTGGGCGCTCAGCGTCGTGGCTGGTATGATTGCTGTGGGCTTGTCTGCATAGTGCTGTTCGGCTAGACATATCTCGTGTAGGGATCATACATTAGGTCTATCACTTCCTCAGGACATTTCTTGTGCATCTGCTTGCGCTTCCAGTTCTATTTGTGACTGTGGCGCCCACTGTACGATGTACACACGCCGCAAATGGCAATCATCTTGGAGACCGAAACGATGGCTGCTGCTGCTGTTGGTTCTTGTACCAGACTGATCTCTTGCACCCTGCTCTTCGCAGCTGGCTACGCTGCGGATGTCGGCGAGATGATCATGTGGGTGCGGGGTAAAGATGATTCTGAAGCGGGGTACCGAGCGGCGCTCGGACCATCGGTGTTCGGTTCCTTGGGCTGTGTGACTTGGCTTTCCCTTGGCACATTGTCCTAAAAGACTTATGATTCCGCCCTTCAAGGCCGCTTTCACACCAAGAACATGAGACCTGACAGGCATGCATCCTCTCTTCACCATCTCTTCTTCTCTCCTCTCTACTCACCCTCGACCACCTCTAACTACCTTCCCGTTCCGAGCACGAGTGAGACGTTGTCGAAACAAGGACGCCGGCCGGACTCTGTTTCACATCCCCATCAGTCAACTCTCCCCTTGCCCAGCCAGTGTCCTAGTGGCTTGAGCTCGACCCTCCTACCCCGCGGCATCAACAACAACAACGACTGATCAGTGAGTCTCCCCTTGACTCATTGTCCTTTGACAGCTGCGACCTTCCGACCCGTTTCGACCAATTATCCTTTGTCCCGCCCCTGGGCCATCGCCTCGCGCCTCAGCCTTCCCCCCGGCGCATCGGCCACCATTGCCATCGCCCCCTCGCCTCGCTGCACTCCCCCTCTTTTCGCGCTATTTCGCCGTGCAGCGCCAGGACCCCTTTGCCTTTCGCTTCCCCCCACTGTTGCTAGACCCATTCTCACTCTTACGCATTGTGCTTCATCTCTTCTCTTCACTCATTCTCTTCGCCCAAACACCTACACCCTCTGCCACTCCACGACGCCCTAGCAGTCCTCGGCCCCCACTCGCACTCACTCTTGTCACCGAGCTGTGGCTAAGACGACAGAACACCACTTTCATTTTAACTCGGTCCTTCCATCAGCCATCATTGTGACTGTGGACACAACTCGCTCTTTCAACGACTCGACACGACCTACGACTACATACCTATCGACCCGCTCATACGACACTTGAGACGAATCAACGAAAATGGTAGCCGTCAACATCGCCATCCTCCTTCCGCTCCTGCCGCTCCTGGGAATGGTCACTGCTGGCTCGCACGCCCCAGCCCATCAGCGACACCGCCGTCACAGCAACCTCGTACCCGTCCACCAGGGAGCCCGACAGGCTGCTCGTGACAATGTCGGTCATGCCGAGGCGCACAAACTCGTCAAGAAGAACGTCAAGAAGCGCACCAAGACGTGCAGGAAGAAGGACTCCAGCTTCACCGCCTCTGCCACCTCGACCGACAGCGCCGACTCATACGCCCCCACCTCGACACAATCCATCGACGGCCAGGCTGCCTGGGCCAAGGGAGTGAGTCTCATCTCGTCTTCCCATCATTGGCTGCCAGCTCCGTGTCCGAGCCGTGGCGGATGTTTCACACGGCTCTATCTGTCAAAGGAGGCGTCGCTGATGACGTAGGGCAAGCACACCTCGTCGTCCGCCGCTTGGGTAGCCACGACCACCTCGTCCGCCGACTGGTGGGAGGCTACCACCACCTCCTCGTCTGACTGGTCCCAGACTACTTCATCGGCGTCTTCCGCCTCGACCGGCAGTAGCAGCAGCGGCGGCAACTCGGGCGGCCTTCTCACCGTGACCGACTCGTAGGTCTGACTCCTGCGAGCAGATGTTCAGACTGACGCGCAGCACCTGCGGGTACTGCAACTCGGACTCTGATAACCCGAACGGCCAAGAGAGCTGGATCAATTGCGGCATCAATGGCGGCGGGTGGACCCCGCCAAAGGTAGCCGTCGAAGAGCTCGTCGCCGCCGAGTTCGATGGCAGCGGTCCCTTCTCCGCCTGCGCGCAGTACAAGGATGAGATGACATCGGTCGCGAACCAGTACGGTCTCCCTCCCATCCTCCTGGCATCGATTGCCATGCAAGAGTCGGGATGCAATTCTGGTGCCACTGGCGGAAACGGCGAGGCAGGCTTGATGCAACTCGCTTCTGAAAACTGTGGCGGCGCACCGGGCGGCAAGTAAGTCTTGCTCGTCCATCGGTCAGGCCGTCTCAGCTGATGTTCCAGCTGCTACGATGTCTCGTTCAACATTGAGGGCGGCGCCAAGGTGTTCAAGAACTACTACGACGCTGCAGGATCTTCCTTCTTCGAGGTGAGTGTTTCGTTACAGCGTTGCTCATAGCTGACCGCCAGGCCATGGGACAATACAACGGCTGGACCGTCGGTATGACCGTTGCAGATGCCACTGCCGCCGCCTCTCAGGGCGACTGCACAGCGCAGAACAACCTCGACTACCTCACCCAGGTTGTCAACGGCTGGATGCAGGGCAAAGACGGGACAACCCTCGGCACGTACTTCAACCTCGCCGCTTGCTGAGTCGCCGGACGACGTGCGCCGCCTCGTCCGAGCAGTGACGAGTATGGTATGCCCTGTATAAGCCTGTCGCTCTGAACATTCCATCTGTGTATAAATACATGACGTACCGACGACCCAACCCCATGGTCTTGAACGAGAAGGATGATTCTCATGTCGCACCACCTACTATGAACACTTGGCTGCTGGCTAGCTAGGAATCTTGGTCGTGTGGTCGCACGTCGTATGCTGCCTGGCGCATGCATCGATACACCTCCGTCGTCACGCGTTACAGACCCTAGGCTAGGAGATCCTGAAGTGCCTCGTCCGACCATTCACTCTCAAACTGACCTAGGATCTGGTGACTGTGGCTAGCCGGCACCTGTGGACCGTGCTCATGTCTCATGCAGATGCTATATACAACACTAGAGGAAAAATGCTACATGATAGCCTTGACGGCCGCCTGGGCCTCTTCAAGAGTAAGGGCTGTCGTGAGGGGAGTATTGAAGAGCTTATCCTTGAGAACCTGCGAAAGGAGTCCGTTCTTCGCCTCAGTGGCGATGCGCACGCTCCTTGATCAGTGAGGAGTCCGACCATCGCAGAAAGAGACCTGCCTGTCCTTGGTGGCCTTGTTCAGCGGCGTCTCGCTCTCCTCGAGTTTTGTCTTTGGAGCCTCTTTCGTGCCCGCTTGAGATTCGACTGTTCTTGCAGTCAGTTTCGTAGAGCTGTCGTGCACGCTGCGGCAACACGACTGCAGCTTGGCGTCGAGGTCTATGACCTGTCTCGTGGCGTATGCGCGGTTCTGCTCGTCGGCAAAGATTGCTTGGCGCAGCGAGAGAAAGAACTGACGCTGACCAGGATACTTTGTGAGAGCGTTGACACCCAGTACTTGTTCCACAGCAGATCAAGCAGCTGCTCGTCCAGCTTAGTCTTGTATATTTCGACTTTGAGCGGGTAGTATGCATTTGCGTGCACGCCAAAGTCCTCGATCTTGTCCATCGGGATGGACTGGTATTCGCTCGAGCTGGATGCGGGAGGTTTGTAGCCCTTCACGTCAGCCAAACATACACTCCGCTAGATATGACTGACCTCGGGGTAAGTGCGGAAAGCACCGATCTCCACTTTGCCAGCCGATACTGTCCTGTTGGGATCGATCTGTGATAAGCAAACGCACGCAAGGCTTCTTCTACAGGCCGCTCACGACTACAGCGAGGTATGGATCGTTGTGCTGCTGATTCGTCATTTGGGTATTTACGTCGATGCCCGACAGCCAGCATCCATACCCAGGATGTCTACGAGTCAGCTTTGGTCAGTAAGCCACAGGCAGCTGACGAGTGATACCATCCACGAAGCAGCTCGCTCTTCCCCGCCTCGGCATTTGCCATCTGGAATTGAACCATATACTCAAATGCCTGACCATGAGCTTCTGACCTCTCTCTCAACCTAGCTCATGTCACCTCGTTGCCTGCGTTGACCCTCGTCTCCGTCCCTTGCACCGGCAGTGCCGCGGCGTCCATGATCCAGAACGTATGATCGCGGACTTTGCCATACATCACCCCCATGATCTCGTAGATGCCGCCTGACCGAGCGTGTGTGACCATCTTGATCAGTGCGGTGGCGGAGATCTTGACCGTCTGGAAGTAGTGCGGACTATTGTCAGCGCATTGGCCCTTGTGAACCCGCTGAACGTACTCGGTCTTCCACGGCGCCGATTCCTCCAGGACAGTCTCCTGCTCTCTCGTGTAGGCGAAGAGCGCATCTGTCGGATCCACAGTCTGTCTCAGGTGAGCTGGGAAAGAGACTCCTTCTGAGACAGCTCACCCGAACATCGTTGTTCAGCTCGAATGTCTTGCGAGCTGTGTCCATCTTGCTCCGTGACAGGATGGACTGAAGGCGAACGACCGCTGAAAGACGCTCGGTCACCTCCACCTTGAGCGTGTCCGAACTGCTTCCGCCCTGCCAGGAACCACGTGGTGAAACTACCCGAACGGGAAGGCGACGGTCGCCGGGTGGCCAAGATGGGACGATGTTTCGAGACGAGGAATCGTTCGATGTAAAAGCAGAAAGGGATAATGAGATCATGTTGACACCGCATCGACAGCGACGGCGACAGTAGTTCGCCAGTCGACACCTCACTCACATTCCTGTCCGTCTCTGAACACGTTGCTGTCCCACTAGACCTCCTGCTCGACTTCGACAATCCGTAATTGCCAGTAACTCCCGGTCCTGAGTCGCCATGTCGACTCTCGCCTTTGCCTCGCAGAACGATGATCAGTTCTTCTTTGACGACGCGACCTCCTCTTCCAACATCTCCCCCACGTCCGCTCTCTTCCCGCCTGATCTCACCGCTCCGTACGGCGACCCGAACCTCATCATCCCTCCAAACTTCAACATGAATCACCGACTGTCCATCTCGTCCGCCTCAGACGCCCTCGGCAGCCAGTCATGGGGGTCTCGCGGACCGTCCCTTTCTCCCGCTTCCCTTCCGCTGAGTATGAGCACCACCTCGGCCTCTGCTTCGGGCTCGAGCTCCCATTCGCCCCATTCTTCCGCCTCGCCCAGGTCCAACTTCTCCCTCGGCGGCGCCGCGGACGACTTCTTGCTGGCGAACAGCTTCAGCCAGAACGAGCTCGACATGTTGCTCTTCCAGTCGGACCTCAGTTCGCTGAAGCAGACTCAGCAGCAGAATCTGGGCCTCTTCCTACCCGGCCACAAGGCATCGCTGAGCAACGACTTCAGTTTCGGACAGGCGGATCAGGGCCTTTTTGACCAGTCGTTCGATTTTGGCAATGGTCAACTGGACCAGGGGTTCAATATGCCGCTCCAGCAGGCGCAGAACACCATACCCCCGAGCTGGATGCAGCAGCAGCAACTTCAACAGATGAAGCAATCCCAGGGGAACTTTATGAACCTCGGCCAGCTCAAGCAGCCCACATACTTGGCTCCAGAGAATAGTCAGTTACTGTCTCGGGGTTTCAAAAGCAAACGCTCATCATCATCAGCGAACGTCAACGCTGACTCGACCAATGACTTTGATGGGAACCAGCAGCCTGTATCTCTACGGCGCACGCCCAGCAAAGCTCCTTCGCTGCCCAAAGCCCCAGCCGCTCGTCGCACAAACAACCCCAAACCAGCATCATCGGAGACTCAGGCAACAGCTGTAGGCAAGCACAACAAGACTGAACGTCGGTACCGGCAAAAAGTCCAGGCTGCGCAGGCCGACTTGCGAGACTCGGTTCCTGCTCTTCGTGTGCTCTACGGCACCTCGTCGGAGGAGCAGAAGCAGACTACCGACTTCCGGGCTCCGGACGGCACAGTCGATGGACTAGGAGAGATCGCACGGCCGAATGCCAGCGCCAAAGCTACAATCTTCCTAGGCGCCAAGCTATACATCGAGCTACTGCAGCAGCGCGTGGCCACCCTGCAGCGCAAAGTGGACGAGCTCGAAGCGTACCGAGGGGCTGTTGGCGGCGAACAAGACCTGGCAGCGTGGCGAGCACAATTCGCAATCGAGGAAGCCGCTCGCCAGGAGTTGCTGCAGCTCAAGCAGGAAGATGACCAGGACTTTGATGACGAGGCGGAAGACGATGACGAGGACGAAGAGGAAGTACCGAAGAAAAAGGTCAAAGCGACAAAGAGGAAGAGGGACAATGGAGACAGTGGCGTTAGGGTTTTCGCGGCCTTTGCAGTATCCTTCTCGCTGCTCCCATCCGCCGCGACCGTCTTCAGGGGGCAGCGTGTCACGTCGCCCTTGAGCGAAAACTTTACGAACGAAGCAACCTCCACCGGTCAGGTGCTGTCTCGGTTGCCTCTGATCACTGCCGAGCATGCCACGCGGCTCCTGAGTCGAGGCTTGCCTCAGGCTGTTGTTCCGAGCCCGCAGAACTTGGTCGAGTGGACTTGGCGACTCATCATCGCTGCAGTCGTCTTCGCGCTTCTCGGCCCTCTTGGCCGCCGATGGTCCTCTTCGACCGAGGAGGATGACGGGGACGTCGGCAGTGTGCGCAACATTGCCAGCGAGGCTGTCAAGCTAGTCTTTCCACGCGCCTCCGCTACTGACGAGGCCGAGTCTCCTCGTCTCGAATCCCTCGCAGCTGCGGTAGTCGGGAATGGTGCGTCGCTTCTTGCACATTGATGCTAGTACTGATCATAACAGCCATTGCTCCCACGAGCTTTGTCAAGGCTCGATTGGTCATTCGCCTGAACCGCACAGCAAAGTCAGCATACAGCTTGGCGCTCTTGGCACTGCTGCAACCTCGTCTGCCGCTTCTGCGCTCGCCCGAACAGTTATGGCGAGAAGCTCAAGATTCCGTGACGACAGAGACTTCTCCTGCGTTGGCGGCTGTACTTGCCTTACCCCTGGACGAGGCTATGCGCTTCCTTGACTTTGTCCCGTCTTCGACCGCTCCTCTAGCGGCCATTGCCGAGCAGGTCGCGTTAGTACACCTCTACGACCTATACTCGCGCCTCTTCATCCGCATTGTCGAGTCTTCGACGGTCAATTCATCCTCCACATCTGTGTCACTGGCACGGCTCCTGTCAAACCTCGAGGCAAACAGTGTCGGGTCAGCCCTTCGAGCCTCATCTTTCGAGAGGGAGATCCGAGGCGTTGTCGAAACCGTACCCCGAGGATCAGCCGCCCACGCATTGGGTCTGGTATTGATTGGTCTTTGGGGCGTCTTCGCGCAGCCTACCGCTGGGGCCCAAGCCGCTCTTGCGAGCGCACTCGCTGCCGAAGAGATCAAAGGCGCCGGAGCATCTCTTGCCTCTGTCCCGGCGATGCTGGACCTGCTATTCCCCGGATCAAGCGACTCCCGACCCGCCATCGACCGTGATCTCGAGACAGCCCTCCCTTCCAATGCGTCGGCACTCGACAGGTTTGCCCTCGTGTGCATCGAATACATCAAACTCCTGTCCTCGTCCACGACATATGATGTCAACGACAAGGCTGCGCCAATGCGGCATGAGGCACTAAGACAGATTCACGACGCGACCACTCGCTTGCGACTCACCCTCGCTCAGACAGAGTTTGCCGGGGTGGGTGGTCACCAGGAGTACAACGAGGAGGATCTGAGTGAGAGTGAGAGCGAGGCTAGTGACACAGGGTCGGACGTTGGGACCGTCTTGGCCACTTCAGAAGAGAGGATTGAGCGACAGAGACTACAGGTGGCCAAGGAGAAGTTGGTAGGCGTGCTCAGTGCGCTTGGCCGCCAGGCGGCAGGGCGAGTCGCTGGCAGGGACGGACTTTCCGGCCTAGATGGAGATTTCTGACAGCTATCTTTCATCTGTATATCACTTAATTCTTGTAACCATGCACACTGTACGACGAGCCCGGTTGGAAGCTTCCCCCTAGAGTATATCCCAGACACAAGACGCTAGCTGGTTCTTCGCCACCGATGACGGGTGTAAATGACCCTCCCCCTTTTTGAGGGGTCCGCTGATGACGCGGCTACTAAGCGTCTCGTCACCCAGTCTCGATCCAACCTTGATCTCTCTCTTGCTCTTATTTCTACACAACCCTTGCTCTCACAGGTCGCAGAGCATTCCTACACCTACTTGTGTTCCTCTCCTGCTACCACCTCACAGCAGCTCCGAGACAAGATGGCCGACGACCCGTCCAAGGTGAGCTCTACCCCGTAGCTGAGCACCTCCACCTCTTTTGCTTCCTATACGACGTTGAAGTGCTGACGAAGCGCAGCCCGTAGTGGACGACTCGACGGCGACTGCCATCCTGCGGCAGAAGAAATCGTCAGTCCTCTCGCGCACCAAAGCTGAATCACGCTGACAGAGCAGGCCGAACAGGTTGATGGTGGATGAGAGCCCGTCGGACGACAACTCGGTTGCCATCATGCACCCCAACACGATGGAACAGTTGAGCTTGTTCCGGTGAGTGCTGTTCCTCATGCACTGGACACAGCACTGACGAGCAGCGGTGATACTGTTATTGGTGGGTGCCACAGAGATAGCCAGACTGGCGGCTGACGTGACAGTCCGAGGCAAGAGGAGAAAGGACACGGTCCTCATCTGCTTGTCGCAGGATGATATCGAGGAGGGCAAGATCGCACTGAACAAGGGTCAGCCAGCTGATCCGTGTATGATCGCCAGCTGACCCTCACAGTGGCCCGAGGGAACTGCGCCATCAAGCTCGGTGACTTTGTTCACGTTGCTGCGGCCAACGACATCAAGTACGGCAAAAGGTGAGCGAATAGATCTGCTTGCGTTAGTCTCAGCTCATTATCAGAATCCACGTCCTTCCCTTCGCCGACTCGGTGGAAGGCCTGTCGGGCAACCTCTTCGACGTCTTCCTCCGGCCTTACTTCCTGGAGGCTTACCGACCGATCCGCAAGGGTATGTAGCTGCTGAAAGGAGGTAGAGAAAGAAGGCTGACGACGTCAGGCGATGTCTTCCAAGTTCGCGGCGGCATGCGGACTGTCGACTTCAAGTGTATCGAGGTCGACCCTTCACCTTACTGCGTGAGTTGAGCGGGACTTGGCTGCAACAACTGACAATCAGATCGTAGCGTCAGATACTGTCATCCACACCGAGGGCGACCCGATAGATCGTGAGGCCGAGGAGCAGAACCTCAACGAAGTCGGATATGATGATCTTGGAGGTTGCAGGAAGCAGCTCGCCCAGATCCGAGAATTGGTGGAGCTGCCTCTCCGACACCCGCAATTGTTCAAGGCCATCGGTATCAAGCCACCGAGAGGTCTTCTCATGTTCGGCCCGCCCGGTACTGGTAAAACCCTCATGGCAAGAGCTGTTGCCAACGAGACTGGCGCGTTTTTCTTCCTCATCAACGGTCCGGAAATCATGTCCAAGATGGCCGGAGAGTCAGAGAGCAATCTGCGAAAGGCGTTTGAGGAGGCCGAGAAGAACTCGCCGGCTATCATCTTCATCGACGAGATCGACTCTATCGCTCCTAAGCGTGACAAAACTAACGGCGAAGTCGAGCGCCGTGTCGTCTCTCAGCTCCTTACCCTCATGGACGGTCTCAAGTCCCGCTCCAACGTCGTTGTCATGGCCGCCACTAACAGGCCCAATTCCATCGACCCGGCTCTCCGACGATTCGGTCGCTTCGACCGAGAAGTTGACATTGGTATCCCCGACCCCACCGGCCGCCTCGAAATCCTGCGCATTCACACCAAGAACATGAAGCTTGCGGATGACGTGGATCTTGAGCAGATTGCTGCCGATACCCACGGCTACGTCGGTGCGGACTTGGCCTCGCTGTGCTCGGAAGCTGCGATGCAGCAGATTCGGGAGAAGATGGACCTCATCGACCTTGACGAGGACACCATCGACGCCGAGGTGCTCGACTCGCTCGGCGTTACCATGGAGAACTTCCGCTTTGCTCTCGGTGTCAACAACCCGTCTGCCTTGCGTGAGACCGTTGTCGAGATCCCCACCACCACCTGGAACGACATTGGTGGTCTGGACAAGGTTAAGCGAGAACTGCAGGAGACTGTCCAGTACCCTGTCGAGCACCCGGAGAAGTTCCTCAAATACGGCATGTCGCCTTCCAAGGGTGTTCTCTTCTACGGTCCCCCCGGTACCGGTAAGACCATGCTGGCTAAGGCCATTGCGAACGAGTGCCAGGCCAACTTCATCTCGATCAAGGGCCCTGAACTGCTCACCATGTGGTTCGGTGAGTCCGAGGCCAACGTTCGAGACGTCTTCGACAAGGCTCGTGCTGCCGCCCCATGTGTCATGTTCTTCGATGAGCTCGACTCGATCGCCAAGTCTCGTGGAGGTTCTGGTGGCGATGCTGGCGGCGCGAGCGACCGTGTGCTCAACCAGATCCTAACTGAGATGGACGGTATGAACGCAAAGAAGAGTGAGTGCTGAAAGGAAACAAGGCTTAGAATATGCTGATCAAGTAGACGTTTTCATCATCGGCGCTACCAACAGACCTGACCAGATCGACCCAGCCCTTCTTCGTCCTGGTCGTCTTGACCAGCTCATTTACATCCCTCTTCCCGACGAGGCTTCCCGACTCTCCATCCTGCAGGCAACTCTTCGCAAATCGCCAATCGCCCCTGGTGTCGACCTCAATTTCCTCGCCAAGAACACCGCTGGCTTCTCCGGTGCCGATCTCACTGAGATTTGCCAGCGTGCTGCCAAACTGGCCATCCGCGCGTCGATCGAGGCGGACATTCGAAAGGAGACAGCAAGGAAGGAGAAGGCCGAGGCCCAGGATGGTGATGTGGACCTCATTGACGAAGACAACGACGAGGATGAGGTACCAGCCATCACCGTCGAGCACTTTGAGGAGGCTATGCGCTTCGCTCGCCGATCCGTCTCGGATGCCGACATTCGCCGATACGAGATGTTCTCCACTACCCTGCAACAGTCGAGGAGCTTTGGCAACAACTTCAAGTTCCCTGAAGCGGGTGAGACGGAGCAGGGAGGCGCAAGTTTCCAGAATGAGGCGGATGACGACGAGTAAGCTGTGTCTTCTTTGCGTGAAACGTCAGCTTATGTGACAGCCTGTATGCTTAATAAGTAGCATCGACGTTTCGAGAAAACACCTTGTAGATGATCAAAGAGATTGAATTCATAGCATGTCCAATCATGCAGTCCGTGCTGGTCTATGTCATCTACGTGTCTATTGATGCCATGCCAAGTGATAAGCGGCGAGTTGTTCTTGGACTGCTTGGCCGTCTCGTTCGGCTGTGCGAAGAGCTCTTTTGAGAGGGTCGCTGAGCGTGTCTGACGATGTGGGCAACCAGTCGTACTCGTCCCAGATGGCCAACTGTCGTTGAGCAGAGGGATCGTCAAATGCCGCGATCAGCAGTGGCCGCAGGAAAACACTCGCTTCGGGCCACTGGGAATGAGCAGCGTTACGGAGAAGGTCGACCAACTGGCCATCTGGTCTAGAGGGAGTCCGCAATCGGGAGTATCACGGTGGAAATCATACCACTCAGGACACATCTCGTCGCTCCAGCTCGTCAGCTACCACCGTCACATTCGGTCCCAGCTGACGACTTGCTCTGTAATAGTGCCCGTCCACGCGTCGCATATGTAGATGTGGACGTCGATGACTTCTCCTACATTCTTCAGGCCGCACGGCGGTAGGGGCGGACGGAGGATGATCATTCGGCCAGCATGGCGCATGCCCCGGGGTGTCGGTTTCAACCCGCATTCCTCCTCTTGCTCAGCATCTGGCCTCTGTATGAGCTCCGCGGGCGACGAGACTCACAAGCAGCTCGCGGGTTGCGCATTGGTCGATAGTCTCGTGCGGGTCGAGCTTGCCCCCGAAGCCGTTCCACCTGTACTTGTCAGTGCTTGGTCGGTAGTGAACGTGGCGGTCGGCGTACAGACCGAATCCGAAACCACGCTTCTTCAGACCGAGGAGTACCTTGCTGGTCAGCATGGTCAAGCGAATATGCTCCTGCCGGTGGTGCTTACGCGTTGCTTGGGCCTGTCGAGCACAAATATCAGAGAGCAGATGAGCACGGGCGCCTGGCTCTTGCTAGGATAGGGGATTGGCACTTCACGCCAACCGCTCTGACGCGGCTCAGAGACGATGGTCGTCCATGATCCCGAGCGATCTTTCAGATCCGCAGGCCAAGGTGGCCCTTGCTCCTCCATCGCGCCTTTCACAGAAACAGAATCTAATCTCGCCCGGACCAGTGGTCAGTGGACACGTCGGACATGCGCTGGACCGGATGTTCCGGCTGGCTGACGGCCCGGATTCAACACTGACGTCTTTCTTGTCTTGCTGGCACTTTTCCTCTTTCTTTCGTATATACCTTTGTCTGGGTCACTGGATTGGCTCATACCGCGCAGAGAGCAGAGCGATGGCCGACTATGGCGCGCTGATCAATTCCATACCGCCCGTCACGCGGTTCATGCTGATCGCCACGGCGGTCGTGACGGGGTGAGCCCTCTTGCCACTCCTCCTCGTACTTGAGATGAGGTGCGGGGTTTGACTGATGATAGACCTTGCTTGTTGGGCATCATATCCGCGCGGCAGGTGGCCTACCTCTGGCCGTACGTCTATAAGCGGTACGAGGTGGGTCTGGGTGTTGGGTGAGCGCAGAGATGAGAGCTGAGTGTAGATATGGCGGCCTTTCACTGCTTTCTTCTACGGCGGTGCGTCTAAGCTGTCATCATGTGTTCGTCGCAACTGACCTCCCTGGCAGGGTCCGGCTTTCCCCTGCTCTTCGACTTTTTCCTCATATACCGCAACTCGTCGGCGCTAGAGACGAACGCATAGTGAGTCTACATGAGTTGATGGGAATTGTACCGGGTGGCTGAAGGCAGCTTTGGCAATACCGCAGAGTACGCCTGGGCGCACGTCATGCTCGGGTGCTTCATCCACGTCCGTCCCCCTTCATCTCGCGCTGCTTCGCTGACCATCGCGCACAGATATTCAACCTCTTCCTGGGGATGCCGTTCCTCTTCCGGCCCCTGCTCCACGCGCAGAACTACCTGTGGTGCCGCGCGAACCCAACGATGAAAGTATCCATCTTTGGGCTCATCACCATCCCCACCAGCCGTGTGTCCTCCTCTCCTCTGCTCCGGACTGTCTCCGGGCTGGAGGGGATATGGCTCACGCCCAGTCTACCCGCCCGCCATGATCCTTCTCGACCTCATCACGGGCGGCCTGGGCAAAGCGCTCGGCGGCGTCATGGGCCTCCTCGCCGGCCACCTATGGTGGTTCCTCTCGACCTACCTGCCCGTCCATGCTCCCGCGCGGATAAAACGCTCCAACCCCCTCCCTGCGCCTGTGCGATTCAGAGCGCTCTTCCGCCCGCCAAGCCGGACCTCTGGGGGCGCGTGGCGCACGGGGGCGCAGAATGCCGGGCCGACGTTTGGCTCGACGGGGAGCGGGACGGCCCGGGGCCCGGCGCGTCCGGATCCCGTCGAGGCTGTGCGGCATCGATGGGGCGGGGGACAGAGATTGGGTGGGCAGCCGCTGTGATCTGACGCCACGCTATGCACCGTGTGTCAATTGTGTCGATCTCAGAGAACATATCAAGATGCTCAAAAGGATTCACGATACGATTGCATCAAGCAGTATTGTCTAGGCCGGTCGTCGAGACCAGATCACATGGGTATAATCCAATTGGGTAACCTACTTGACCTTGTTCGGTGCGCGGCACGTCAAAAGTCCTTCGAGATCGTATACACAGACAGGGATGTGGGGTATGTGTAGATATCACAGAACACACAAGGACCAGATCAGAAGAAGCGCATGGCTCGAGAGCGGCGCTTGCGCGTTGGGGCGTCCGACGTGGCGTCCGCATCGGCAGCAGTCAGTGTGACTGCGCTGTTCGGTCCGCCGACAGAGGACGACGTGGAGGTGGCCGTGTCGTCGGATGTGGCGGACGAGGTGGGCTCGTTGAATTGAGTGTAGCTCGTCGACTCGGTCTCCTGAGCTGATGACGAGTCGCTGCTCGTGGCTGACTGGAAATCGGTCTCGAAGCCAGTCTCGGATGACGTGGCGGAAGCAGTCGGCGACACGGTGGGGGAGAACGAGTCAGTCTGCGAGGCGAACGAGTCGGTCGTTGGGTCCGACGAGAAGCTAGACGACTCGGAGAAGAAGCCAGTTGACGCGGCGTCAGTCACAGCGGGCGAGGAGTCGGTGAAGCTGGACGTAGGGACGGCAGATGCGGTCTCGGAGGCAGAGGTGAACGAAGCGGTCTCGGTACTGTTCAGAGGCAGGCTACCGTTGCCGTTGTGTTTGCCCCAGACAGAGGTCGAGTTCCCGCCGCCGCCGATGAAGGAAGAGTTGCCGCCGTGCCCGTGGCCCTTGCCCACAGTCACGAGCGTCGAGTTGCTTGGGCCGGTGGTGTCGTCATCGTCCTCGCCATCATCGCAATCATCGTCGTCCTCGCCGTCATCATCGCCGTCGGGTGAGGTGACGAGGCTCTGCGAACCAGAGGCTGTGGCTGACGAGGCTGAAGTAGTGTAGGTGACGCTGGCTGACGAGGGCAAAGTCGAAGTTGTCTCCTCGTCGTCATCCTCACCATCGTCATCTTCGTCGTCACAGTCCTCCTTGTTCGTCAGCCTAATTAGCCAAGGGACGATCGTGCGCTCACGTATTCATCATCGTATCCATCGTCCCCAGAGGTCGAGGTGGACGAGGTCTGAACAGCGGCAGCAGTGGAAGTGGTAGTTGCGGCCGAGGTGATTGCGGCGGCGCTCGAGTCGTCTGAGGGAGAAGCCGACGTGACTTGTACAGCAGCTGCGGTGGTGATTTCGGAAGAATCAGTCGTGACTGCCCCGGCGCTCGAGATGGCTGTCGACGATTCGCCCGAGCCTTGAGTGACCGTGACCGTCACGTAAACCGTCGATGGCTGGAGATCAGCTTGTTGGTGCGAATAGGACATGTAGCTGACCTGGCCGCACGCCTCGCCGTCCCCACTAGAACCGGTCGCCACGGCTGAAGAGGTCGTGGGAGCCGCGGAGCTCGGCGAGGAGCTAGACACTGTCACGGCTGCTGCTGTGGAGGTCGCGACGAACTCGTCGCCACCGCCGGTCGATGTGGTGATGGCTGAGGTGACAGCAGGCACCGAGCTGGACGTGGAGGTCGTGTCACCGTCATCGTCATCATCGTCACACTCCTCGTCGTCTTCTCCATCGTCCGAGCCAGTGTCCGAACCGTCATCGGAACCATCATCATCGTCACACTCCTCATCATCCTCGCCATCCTCTCCGCTTTGGCCGGTCGACTCTGTACTGTTCGAGGCGAACGAGGTACCGTTAGTCGAGACGAGGGTCGTGCCGTTCGGGCCAACCAGTGAAGTGCCGTTGGTCGCTGCTAACGAGGTGCCGTTGTGTGCCCAGTCGCCGTCATCGCCCGTCACGTTGTGCGCAGCGAGAGAGGTGGCATTCAGCGCGGTGCCGTTGGTGGGGATGATGGGACCGCCTTGTCGAAGGGCGCGATGAGAGGCGGGATAGTATCGCCTCGAAAATCCGTTAGAGGACCGTGCGAGGGCGTCGTCGATGCCCAGGGACGCGACGAGCGCGATGAGTGCGAGAGGGAACTTCATTCTGAGATCTTGAGATAGCTCCTGGTGGTTCTTGCAGAAGTAGAGTGCTCGAGGAGCGAGAGGAGGCGCGCGGGAGAAGAGGTTGAACGAGCGTCTATGCGAATGAGTGGACAAGCCGATCTAGGCTTGGTTTGGTGGGCTCGTCGAGCGAGAGACAGCTGACAAGCAGCTATGTCAGCCAGGCGAGGATGAGGTTGCGATTCTACGCTGTCGAGGGGGGAGGAGGTCAGCTGTACAAGGACAAAGAGGGAGAGAAGTTGCGAGATGGATTGGGACGGAGTCGAAGGGGTCAAGAGTGAGACTAGGTAGATCGTGCAGGAAAGTGCGCGATAGGGCGTAGCTCGTTATTTCAATTCTTTTTTAGCTCTGAATTTCTAATCAGGTATTCAAGTTATTGGTTCTCAGGCAATTTGGAAAACCTAATGCAATTCCTTGTTCTTTGGTTCCGTTAGACATGGGGGGGTGGGACACCCCCCCAAGACCCCCCCTTGCGCCTAGCGGCGCAGCCATCGCAGCCCTTACGGGTCAAGCATCCGGCAAAGCCGGATGTACTGTAGAACATTGATTAGTTGCAAGCTAAAGCACTTCATCAAGAGATGCGCAAGTGCTTGTTGGGCATGCTAGGCTGATCAGATGATCATAGGCATGCCAAGCTGGTCACAGGGGCTATGTCACAGCTGCCACCTGGCAAGCCTATTGCAGTCTTGTCAGACTTGCGCTATTGTAACCATTTTGGTGCAATGATAGGGCAGGGTATGGCAGTAGCTATGTAGGCGATTGGTTCTGCTACAGAGATCATTCCATGCATCAGCCTCATGCATAGATCTTTATTCTCTGATGAAAGGCAATTTGGCAAGGACACAATGCATATTAGGATTGTGCTGATGAAATCAGAATGGCCGGAATTTTCTTATTTAATTCCCCCATTTACCGTTTTCGTTCCAGGGACACCCGCAGAAATTCGCCCCGTAAGAGCTACGCTGATCAAAGGCTGGACTGCGAGGAGGAGAGGACCAAAGGGCAAGGGGGCGGTACTTGATACAGGGCCCAAGGGGTCGTCAAGAATGCCAATTGTTAGTAAAGGCATGCAGGCATGCAAGCGCAGCAGACAGCGGGTGTCGAGATGAAACATGACATGGACCGTCCTTGCCCCTGGCCCTGTACCCCTTTGTCACTCTCTTCATACCTCAGGCCACTTCAGGCCAAGCGTGACGCTTCTTCAGTGCAGTGAGATCCAAGTCGGGAGAGAGGCGGCAGTTGAAGTATCGACTCCTTGACGAGTTGGCCCTCGAAGACAGCGAGATATGTGAAGTGGATGGTCATGTCGAGAGGAGACCAACATGGATCTGTCGAACGGGCGGCCACGTGGCCATCATCACGCTCACGGTCCTCCTCGGCCGACTCTGATGCGACCTAACTTTCTGACTTTGGCTCATTCCTCACCGGTCAAACCTCATGGCGAGCCTGCGACAGCCATGGGCGTCGAGCTCAAGAGCGAGTCTGTATGGAACATACTCGCTGACAGTTCCTGTCGGTAGACCATCACCCCCTCGAAGCACGCCTCCACAATGGACGGCCCGAGCGGCGACTTCTCAAGCGCAGGTCTCGAATCTAGTGGGTGCCGACCAGGTACAGGACTCTTCCACGAGGACGTCTGAAACTTCGTCTCCCAATGAGAGCGATCCGCCAACACCGCCAAGGAATGCCGACCACGACCGCAAGGGCAAGGCGAAGGAGACTGTCGAATCCCAGCTACTGGAATTGACGGCCGTCGCCCGCCAACAATGGTCTTCGCTGCTGTCACTGTTCAACACGAAGCGTTCGACCATCAGCGCCGATGCCGAGAAGCAGCTTGCGCAGCTTGGCATGCGCATCAACGAGGTCACGGGCTACGACGAGGTCGAGCGCCTCAAGACGGCCGTCTTTCAGAAAGGCAAGCTGCGCATGTGCAATTCGAGACCACTTCTGACTATCAGAGCAGCACCTCGAGTCGCTACGCGCTGCGGCACGCGAGGCGAAAGAAGCCTACGACGCCGCCGTCGCATCCCAGTCGTCCACCCAGCGGGACGTCAACGCCCTGCTCGAGCGGAAGCACACATGGACCGAATCGGATGTAGTCAAATTCACAACCCTCGTACGGGCCGAACATTCGTCCTCTCAGGCGCTCATTGGCGCATCCGCCAGACTGAAAGAGGCCGAGATGGCGGTCGACAAGGCGTTCACCGACCTCATGCAGGCCATCCTGGGCAGGTACCACGAGGAGCAGATGTGGAGCGACAAGATTCGCGGCGTGAGCACCTGGGCGAATATCGCCGGACTGCTGGTAAATCTGGTGGTCTTTGTCGGGGCGATCGCGATCGTCGAGCCGTGGAAGCGACGGAGATTGGTCGAGCGGCTGGAAGAGCGCAGCGAGGGGGTCATGCGGAAGGTCGAGGATGGTCTGAAGGGACTGGAGGGCAAGTTGGAGAGTCTGCTTCCGGGTCATCACCCGTCGGCTGGCATTGCTGCGGGTGTTGGAGCGGCGCAGATGTCTTCCGACCCTGCGCTCGCCGCCGAGCAAGCTCCGACTTCGGCAGCCAGTGGTGAAGATACCGGACAGGAGTCTGAAGCTCCCCCTGGGTCGCAGCCGAATTACATCACACCCGTCGTCCCATGGCTGCCACCACAGCTAGACGTCCTCGCTACGCCCTCTCACGACCGAGACGTGATAGTGGCTGGCATTGGGGGTGTAGCGGGAGGGGCGGTCCTGCTGGCCATGATATCATGGGCATTTCGGTAGACACGATTGTATTTTACACTACATTGCATGGCATGGTATAGCAACAGATGGCGAGAACAGGGGCTTCAAAGATCCTAGAAAACGATACCTTGTAGAGTTGATTATCCACAGGTGGCTCGGCAGCCATCGACAGCTGACGATCAGCTAGGTCCTTCCTCAAAGCGAGCTGACTCACTGCCACCCCCTTGCAAGTCACCCATGGACATGAATCCACCACCACCACCGCCGCCGCCGCCCCTTCCGCCGCCCCCGTTTCTACCACCGCCCCCGCCGCCGCCGCCTCTTGGCCATCCCCCACCACCTCCCGAACTAGGCCCCGAGCCACCGCTTCTACCAGCACCCCCACTGCCCCTGGTCAGGGATGATCGACTCGGGTCGGCAAACGCAGATGGGTCCAGCATAGGCTGTACATCAGCTATTCGTCCCCCAGACAGTCGCAGGCTCATGGAACTTGTGGAGAAAGGATACTCACCGCGAAGAGCGTCTCAAAGAACAGGTAGCCCATAGTGACGTAGTCTGACGCCCATCGCTGGACACGCGCGGTGAGGGGTATCTCGCCGATCGTGCCGGATGCAGAGACGTAGGTTGGTTTGGTCGACATGTTGGCGGTATCGCTTGTAGAGTGCAGAGAGCTAGAGTGACGGACGAGGGAGCGGTGGCGAGGCTCGGACGAGCGGCCGGGGATGTCCGCCGCCGAGCTTTAACTGGACGAGCGCATCAACACTCTGTATATTTCTTGCTTTTCGTCTTGTTCCACGTATACTTGCCTTCGCCGCGCCTCTCGAGCCCTACTGGACACTACCAAGGAGCAACTGCAAGCGCCCGAAGCCTACAGCCGAGCTCAACAGCCATCCCACCTATTGCACCGCCGCACGAGCTCATCAACCCTTCGCCTCCCCCCCTCCTTAGCTGTACGCGGCCCACAGATAGCTCAGAGCTTAGCGCCGATCCCTCAAGTCACTGTAACTTGATAGCTGAATCGCCAACGCTGCATTTTCTCGACCGGTCAGCCTCGCCACTGCACATCCAGGGGATAGCCAGGGGATGGCCCCCAAACCTGTCTCCCGCAAACTCGTCGTCCTTGGGGACGGCGCATGCGGGAAGACCTCCCTCCTGACGGTCTTCACGAAAGGCTACTTTCCGACGACGTACGAGCCAACAGTCTTTGAGAACTATGTGGGTGCCGCGCGAGCGGAATGGACGGATCAGCACTGATCACAGGTCGAGTTGATGCAGGTGGACGACCAGATGGTCGAGTTCAGCTTATGGGATACGGCGGGTGAGTGTCTTGCTGCGCCCAAAAACTAGCGGCTGACCGGCAGGGCAAGAAGATTTCGATCGCCTGCGGTCGTTATCGTATGCAGATACGCACGTCATCATGATCTGCTTCTCTGTCGATATGCCTACTTCACTAGAGAATGTCGAGCACAAGGTGTGTCGGCGCTCAAGATCGGTGTTTGGATGACAAGCTCATGATTCAGTGGATCGCTGAAGTGAACGAGTTCTGTCCCGGAGTGAAGATCGTCTTAGTTGGTGGGTATCACTTCAAGTCCAGTGCTCTGCCCAACTGACTCCCAGCTCTCAAATGCGATCTGCGGGACGATCCTGCGGTCAAAGAGAAGCTCCAACGGCGGCATATGCAGCCCGTATCGTATGAGGAGGGTCTGGCGACTGCCCGAGCAATCAGAGCAACCCGGTATCTAGGTGAGGCGACATTCTCGTGCTCGCTCTGTCCCTTGCTGACTAGGAGAATGCTCGGCGTTGCATAACAGAGGCGTCCAGGAGGCCGTCTACGAGGCTGCGCGCGTGGCCATCGGGTCGAGAGCAAAAGGCACGGGAGCAGGAGCAGGTGGACGGCGGCAGTCATTACGAGACAAGTGCACCATCTTGTGACAAGCTACGCTCGCCTTTGGCATCGCACCATATAATAGCCATCATCACCATGCATATTGTTGTACATTGTCCAATGGCCAGCCTCGCTCCACCACCTCTTGGCTCGAGGAGGCTTGCGCTAGACGCCATTCTGTCATGCGCCGTCGATCGTTTCCAACCGATGAGAGAAAAAGAAATAGGGCGCGACTCTACGAGTACTGCTGACGCGCTTGCTTTTTTCTCCCTGAAACGCTCGGACCAAAAGAATCACTCAGATCACTGTTCAACCCCCTTTTCAAAGGCCCCTTCATATCATACTCGTACTGCATCTCACGCTCTCTATCCCACCGACGCTCCTTACCCATCCTTGCGACTCGCAGCTCACAACTCTCTCAGCCTGCCGAACGCGAAGTGTCGTCACCCACCAACAACGCTCTGAAACACCTCTTTCAGCCGACCGACAATCGTTCATAACGACGCACTGGACCGGATCCAGGCAACGCCCAACACCCACCTCTTTTCATCCCTCCTCCCTCGCTCACCTCGACGCAGAGCGGTCGCACAGCTCTCACGCCACATTCCTTTGATACCTCCCAATCCACCTGCCTTCTCCTCAAGCTCACCTGCTTGGCTCTCTGCTCTTTGAACGGTCACAGCATCTCTAGCCTGCTCGGGCGGTCGGGCACAAGTGTGTGCTCGACACAAGCTAGGCGAACAGGCGGACATCGCCCATTCGAAACGGTCGCCCCTCCCACCCGCCTCTCAGTAGGAGAGGTGGGACTCCCCATCTACCTTAGCTGCCAGTGTAGGGAGCTGGCCGTCCCGTCATGTGCTGCGAGGCAGACTGGAAGCGTGAAGCAGTCCCAGACCACAAAGTACGGCCATCCTCGTTGTCCATGACGCAGCACTGACCCCAGTTCGACTTTATCAACATCCGCGAGTTCCACCGCTCGGATCTCTGGACACGTATCAAGTACATCCTACGATACATCTTCCTCCTCAAGTCGATCGCCGTGTACGGCCTGGACGTCTTCACCGCCGTCACGCTCATCACCACCGACCATGTGAGCTGCAGAGGCCTCCCTACAGGAGAGTATCTCAAGCTGACAATCAGTGGACCAACTCGATCCAGGGGAGCTGTGGGGATGATTGTGCCGTCCCGGTCAAGTTCCAGATTGCTAAATGGGTCTTTGTCGGGTGCATCATCTTCTCTTTCGTACTGGTGAGCGCAATTATCTCGAAGTCATCTGCAATGGCTGACGAACAGCTCGCCTATGAGACGTGGAAGGCGAAGAAGGTGATCGAGTCCCGGGATATCTCTTACGCTTTTACCAATCTTCTCGCGAACGATTACTATTCATTCAGTGAGGTGTTAGCTGCAAGTATTTCATGCCAGCTAACCCTCGCAGAAAGCTACGACAACTTTTGCCTGTTCTGCTATATCGACGCATCGGCCAAGCGCAAAGACGACTTTGCCTTCTTCATCTTCTTCACTTTCAAAGGTCAGCGACCTTCGCCTTCGCCCATGAGACGTGCTCATTTGCAGGATGGAAGCGTCTCCTGCTTGCCGACGGTCCTCGTCAATCTATCAACGCTCTTCTGCTATACTCTTTTGGCGCGAATCACGGGTGGACAACCGACATCCCTTCATACTGGGATGGCAGCGCCGTCACAGCCATGCTGCTTTTCGCCATGATCGCCACCGTACTCATCTTTGCCGGATCTCTCATCATGCTCATCGCTGCTGCGGTGCTGTACATCCCGTTGCTGTGCTACATCCAGGGCAACCTGAAGGTGCGCCGCTGAGCCGGATCGTACCTCACTTTTGCTGATGAGTAGGAATACGTCTGCCACAAAGTCGACAAGCGTATTTCAGAGCTCATCAAGAAGAAGCAGCGCCAGAGGATCGCACGCAACGCGGCATTGGAGAAAAAGATGGCGGCTGGAGGATTGAAGAACTCGAAGGGAGAAGTGGTTTCCGCGGCTGTTCCGCAGCCCACCCTGCCCAACGTCTCGCTTGACGACGACGACGATGATCTATTGCGGGCGAAGCGCAAGGCGGACAAGGCGGGCCTGAGCCTGCCACAAGAGAACGAGTACGACTCGGGCTTGTATCCCGGCGCTCGTGAGTCTCCATTTCCCATGCGGTTCATACATTCACTGATTCGCAGCCCCCATCGATTACGATTACGATCAGACATACGGCTATCCTCCAGCTCTCGACTATAACGCTCCCCCCAATGTCGGCAACGGCTTCTACCAGAACTCGGAGGGGTACGAGTCCACCACCCGCCTCACTGCCGCCGCAGCCCCGCTTGGCATCTCCTACCCTCCGGCAGCTGCGACTCCACCCAACAACGGCCCGCCCCAGCGCCTGTCGCCCGGGATGGGCCAGATGCCCAGCTCTTACGCCTCCTCTCAGCTGCCAAATCCCTACGCCCGCCCCATATCCCCTTATCGACCACAAGCCCCGCCGACATCGCAGTCGTACGGCCAGGTGCCGAACGACTACCGGAGTCCGCCGTATCAGTACGCCCGAAGGCAGAGTGCCAACTCTGGTCATTCGGGCTACAGCGGCCGCAGTGGCGGGCTGGCATACGATGACGAGTACTCGCAGGCCGGGTACTACTCATCTCAATCGGCTCAGGGATATGGTGGGTACACTGCCAACAACAACACGGGCGCTGGCGCCGGTGCTGGACGTTGGTAGATCCGTTCTGTTTGTATTTGGTACGGTGGGGCATCAGGACTGTTGTAGCATCATAATCCCAGGCGTCATCAACCTGATCATGAGCAGTAAGTCGAGCGCGTGGGCCAAGATTGTCACGCAAACGTGCATGCATGTCATGCTTGTCGTCGTGTGATTAGAAGATGCCCAAGATAGTGTACCAGATACTGTATGCTCTATGCCGCGTCAGAAGTGGGAGGAGCATCAAGAGGTAGGTGTCTCGAGGATCTGGCGGATGAGCTTGGCGATAAAGCCTGCGTCGACGTCGAGCTCGCTCTGCTGCTCAGCGGGACCTTAGAGCGCAAAATTGGACGTACGGCCTTGCCCACTACCCTGCCCAACTTCTGCCATTCTTCCTCTTCTACCACTCGGTCGTTATGCACGAGATAATAGTTGTGGTTCAGGTTGGCCGCGAGGAGCTGATGATCGCCTGATCATGAGCGCCATCGCTTGAGCGTCGACCGGACTAACGGATGAAGCAGCCCTCCTCAAAGACCTCGATAACGGCACTGCGCCCGGTCGCCTTCATCCACAGCTGTTGCCTGAGCTCATCGGCATGCAGGCTGAACACCACCTCTGCCCGGCCCATCAGGTCCACCTGCTGCGCCTTGGTCATGCCGCCCAACTTGGTCACGTGGACCTCTGCGACGTCTGTCAGGCCCTTCAGAGCCTCGACGAGCGCTGCGTGCGATGCGTCGGACAGTTTGGGCGAGTCGCGCTGCCTGTCTATGTACACCACGACGGGGAGCCCGTGCGTGCCGTGTTTCGAGGAGTGGTCGACGCCGGACGAGCGCAGCATGTTGCGCCGGATCGGCTCCCAGTAGTCTAGCGGCGCTTCGACGAGCGGGACATTGGCGTTCATCTGGGATTTAGCTTCTCCACTGCGGCCGCAAGGGGCGTACCTTGCCCCACCGCGCAGTCTCGCCGCCGACAGAGTGTGCAGACCCTATGATCAGTTGAAGCCCAGTGACAATGTCTAGATATCCCACAGCGGTCCACGATCACCGCTCGTTCGAGCAAGACCGGCAGCCCGCCCATCGTACGGTCCTCGAACCCATGTATGTCCTCCACCGTCACGTCCGGCGCAGCGTGCGTCAGGAACCACACGTCTGCACGTCAATATGCCTTGCCTAGTGGACATGACTAGGAGACGCACTCTCTCCCCTGGCATCTCGCCATGTCGGTGCGGGGGCGACTCCACAGCGTGGGAACCATACGCGGGCGGGCAAGATCTTGCGCAGCGAAGAAGGGAAGACCGAGCCGATTATACGGGCCGCGCCGACAAAGCACTCCAGCACGAAATGTCTAAGAGTCAGCTCGGTTTCCCATGCAGGAGTCAAGCTGACTCGAAGTATACTGGACGTCAGCTTGTTTCCGCAAATCTGCATGGCGTGCTGACCAAGGTATCCCTCTAAAAAGCTGCTTTAGCAGCTGCTCTTTACTGCTTGCTATAAGCACGACTTACCTTGTCCAGGCGGATCGTTGAAGATGTACTGCAAGTCAGGCATGTCTGGAGAGCATCAAGAAGACTGACTGTCGTGCCCCTCAGCAGCAGCGCCCGCTTGCCCAGCTCCTCTCTCGCCTCGAGCTCGTCCACCACCCTCCACCGGTCCTCCCCCGCCGCGGAGAACCCTCCCTTCTCCTGCTTCTCCCCCGACATGATGGAGCCTGCTGGCGGTACATCGTCCTCGCTGGGATCTATCACCGCCAGCAGTGTCGCGCTGGACAGATAGAGGTTTTCAAATACCGTGTATCCCGGTATACCTGCGCATCAGCCACCTAGCTCACCCTTTGGTGCGCGGGCGCACCTCCGGCATACGAGGTGAGCGGAAGCTCCACCTCCAAGTCGAGCCATGCCTCTTCCTGTGGGGTCTCTGTTCCCTTCCATCTGCCGCTCGAGAGCCAGGAGCCCCGTTCACCGCTGGACAACAGGTCGTCTTGCGAGCTGAGGGACGAGTATAGTTGCCGCGCATAGTCGGCCGTCGCTTTCCGGCCGCTGGAGCCCGAGTGATGGGAAGATAGGAAGATCACAGCGGGTATGAGGACACATGAGAGAGCCGCAGCGCGCACTACAAGTCCTCGCGACATGGCTCCTCAGCTTGCTAGTGGTCTACAATGGTCACAGTGATGAGAACGACCGAAACGCATTGCATTTGGTCTGACTACCGGTAAGTTCAGGCACGACAGCCGACGCCGGCACCGAGCTTATCTTTTCGCAAGCGCTTTGAATGGTGAGAGCTCATATGGAGAGACGGGACATGAACGTGAAAAGCCTCGGTCTCCGGTTTTACATGGTCAGACGGGCGCTACAAAGTGCATACTAGTGTACAGGATCTCGTCTCTGCAGCCGTCAAGCGAGTTTTGACTCATGGTCACGAGGCCCGAAGGGCGGCCAGAAGTCGTTGCCAGAGCTCTTTAGGTACTCTTGGCTTCTCCGATCTCAATGGCGCCACTAAGTGGCGCAATGGCTCGAGCTAGCGGCAACGAGAGCGACCATTTGCCCTATGCCGACCAGTGCCGCAGAGTTGGGGTGAGATTATCGGTCATCATCGCTTGTTGCCAGCTGCGACGACCGAGTTGCGTGTCCTACCTCGCGTCAGCTACGTACCATAGACCAATGCTAGCTCTCACAAATTGTCGATGTACTCTCCCAACATCTGGTTTTCCTTGTCCAGCTTGTCTGTCTCGCCCTGCACCTCGGTCACCCGGACCAGCAGCCCACGCAGACCGTCACGCAGTGATATGATGTCTTTGATGATTCGCTCTTTGGCCAAGGCGGACTCGACAGATGGCTCGTCGGCATTCGAGGTAGCGGCAGCAGCCGGAGGCGCCCCCCAAGCGTTTTGATCTTCGAAGCCAGACAGCGACATTCCCCAAGGTGTTTCGCTTGAGTTGAATGGATGAGCGATAGCGGGAGGATAGAGGCCGCTGACGAACGAAGCAGCGGGATCAAATTCGGAGCACGCGTCTCCGAGGACGAAGGCACGCGTTAAGTTGAACGCACAGATCCCATTCTTTCTCTCTTGTCTCTCTGTCTCGTCTCTTCGTCACTGTTCTCGGTCGACCGCTAGGCTGGGACTTTGGACAACGGCCACACAGCGACAAGCTAACTTGTACCGAGAAAGGATCCCTAGGGCCAGCGATCAACGACTCCTCACGACTCACGACCCATGTTCCCGTCCGACCGTTGATGCTGTCTCACCTCGGATGATCGCTTGGGATACTTGTCCATACGCATGCTGGTAAGCCATTTTTATCCCCTCTATCCCTCACGACAAGCTTATCCCTCTCAGATTGATAGAACATGGACACGCTCTTCAGGAGCAAGCACAAGACTCGCAATTCCACCTCCACCACCGCTTCGTCTGTCGATCCCATCTCGCCCACCACTCAGTTCGCATCAGTCCCCTACAATGCCCTTCAAGCCGGTCCACCGCCCGTGGCGGGTCCCTCTCGTCTTCCTAATGGTCGCTCCCGGTTGTCAGAGTCAGAGACGGGCAGGGTCATCGGTCCACCTAATACCAATCCCGGCTTGACAGAGGCTGGGACGCCCATGAACCTCTCCCATCGGCGATCGGATGCTTCCGCACCTCCCATACCGGCAAAGGACAGTGGTCGTTTGTCCAGGGCATCGCATGCGAGTGGCGAGTCGGCCATCAGTCCTGGAGCGATCATGTCCAACGGTTTGAGATACGAGCCGCCATCCATCACCCTTGGCATGGCGCGCAGTCCGGGCATCAATTCGGATTTTGGGGGTATATCTGGGAAGCATCCTTACGCGGCAGGCTATGGCGATCCCGAGACCGCATCGATTCGTTCCGTGTCGACGGTCAGCTCGATCCAGCAGCCCAATCGAGACTTTGGACGGTATCCTAGCTTCTCTGAAAATACCCGTCCGACTATATCGAGGTCCAGCATGTCCAGCAGTCGACATTCCAACTCTGGCAATCGCCCCTTTGCGCCGTCGCTCTCGACTGCGGGATCTCTGGCGGGAAGTCGGCTGTCTGAAGAATTCGACTTCCCCCGTCCACCTGACGAGGAAATCGAGGCTCGTTTTGCACAATTACTGCAGAGCCGAGAAGCAGACAACATCCTGGGAACACCATCCATGTCATCTCGTTCATCGATATCTTCAATCCATATGCAGAAGACCGCGGCGGCATTGCCGATTGACACAAAGTGGGCAATGTTGGAGTCGGATGCTCGCACACGATGGGAGGCGGAGAAGGAGGCCAGGCGGGTCAAGCAGGAGGCGGCAAGGTCAGGTCGGAAGAAACCTGGCTCCGCCATCTCGAAAGATAGTCCAGAATGGTTTCTTGAGAAGATGCTCAACGGCACGATCACCCCACAGCATATCAGCACTCTGGCAATCAATATCCGCAGCAATCGACTTGAATACGTCAAGGATTTCCTCAAACTACAGGGGCAAAACGCGCTCGCCAAGCTGCTCAACGACCACAACAAGAAGCGCAATAGAGATGGAGCGGACATTGACATGGAATTGGAGCTTCTCAAGTGCTTGAAGCGTTCCCTCGGTACAAAGGTAAGTCACCGATCTCATCGTTGTCAGTCTCGCCGACTCACTGCCAGATTGGCGCAATGGACGCTCTGCAGAAGCCGTCCATAGTCAACACAGTCGTCAGATCCCTCGTTTCCCCTCTCATACCCTGTCGACAAATCGCTGCCGAAATCCTCGCATTCTTCTGTCACTTCGATATCCACACGACGCCCCGACTTGGCTTACCCATGATCTTGACCGCATTCGACCGTTTTGAGCAAGAGATAAACGATACCATCGTTGACATCGCCGGCAAAGTGGGGAAATACGAGTTGTGGCTCAGACAGTTCGAGCAGATGATGGATAGCAGGGGACGGATGGGCAGCATGGTCGGAGTCAGCAAAGAGCTCAAAGGTGCTGATGTGGCATCGATCATGGAATGTTGCGTAAGTTCTTGCTGCCCATCAGAGATGACTCATTCTGAACTCCAGAACACCATGCTCGTCCTCATTCAAGGTTTGGCATCCAGTGTTGACCTGCGTGGTCGCTGTGCCGTGCGATCGCAGCTGGAAACGGCAGGCCTGGTCAAGGTGTTCCACAAAATTGAGGCGATCAATGATGAAGGAACGACCCGAAAAATACGTCAATACGAGGACGATGCTGAAGCAGACCGGCGCATGCTCGCCGAAGATCAAGATCGTATCTTACTTCAATCCATGCGCAGCCCCGAGGAGATCATCCGAGCCCTGCTACAGATGACGCGGGGCACGAAGTCCAGCGCCTATCTCCTGGACGCATTGCGCCACCTGCTGCTCATCAAGGAAGAAGGCGATATGCGAGATCGGTATTTCCAGCTTCTGGACAAGCTTGTTTCGAGCATCGTCACCAGCGATACACCAGATTTGTCCCAAGATTTCACGAGAGCTTTTGGCACCTCGGTGGGACGTGTCATAGGCAAATTTGTCGAGCAGGATCGCATGGACATGGCGTTTGAGGAAGTCAAGCAACTGAAGTTGGATCTCGTCAACGTCAAGCGGGAGAAGCAGCAATTACAAGAAGAGGTCGACCAAGGCAATGATGGACTCATTGGACAGCTGAAAGCACATGTGGCCGACCTTGAAGAGAAGTTGCGCAAATCTCGAGCGACCACCGAATCTCTAGAAGATCGGCTCGAGGGCGAGAGAGCCGAACACGCCACGAAGATTGCCGATTGCGAGCTGGTCATTCAAGAACTATTCAACATGCTTCGAGAGAGCATGTACCTAGATCAAGTCCAGTCGGGAACGAACGGACCTATTGACCGGGAAAAGCTGCTCTTGCAGTTGCGCGAGCAGTGGGCGCGCAAGAAGACAATTCGGAAGCTGGAAGGGACGGATCAACGAAAATCTAAGCGGCCCAAATCGATCCCAGGGTCGGTTGAGGGTGGTAGTGGCGCTGCCACGCCCATATCGGAAGGCGACGAAGAGGACGCCGAAGTGATGGAGGCAGAGAAAGTCAGTCTGGGCGGAGCGGCCCAAGGCTATGTCAAATCAAGGGAAAGGAAAGCTACATCTGGCTCGCAGTTCCTGGACGCACCCGACGAGCGAGTCCGCGAGCATATCGAGCACGCCCTGTCGCACGGCGCCGATCACATCTCACCTGTACGTTCGCACGGCGCGGGGCCGAGAGGTCGTGTAGTCACACCTTCCTCGTCACGCACGCCGACTAGGCGCGGCCTGGCGGGCGCTCCTGCTATCGGCGAGAAGTCTTCCAACCGCACTCTTGGCAAGCCGTTCCTCCCTTCTCGACTTCTGCCCGAAGTACACTGGCGACATCTGTCACGCAGCACCTCTGCATTTTCCGTCGTGCAAGCCGATCAGGGTGAAGATGACATGTCCGAGTACCGTCAAAGTCGTCTGACTCAACGCACTGATCTGACTTCGGTCGCCTCTGTTGAGCTTCGCACTCCAGTCAGCAAGCGTGACAGCTTCGCCGCCCAAGTCCTCAGCAGAGCCAAGTCAATGAGGCACATGAGCGAAGGAGTCGATGACATCTTGCCACATGAGTCACCAACACTGCCGACCCTCGAGGAAGATAGCAAAGAAGCTCTATTATCCGAGCCCGCGTCACCTGCGATAGCACCGCCAACCCCACCCGCCCCACCACCGCCTCCCCCTCCCCCGCCACCTCCAATGCCCCCCTTTGGTATCGCCGCCCCGCCGCCACCCCCTCCACCACCGCCGCCTCCACCTATGCCTTCTGGCATGCCGGTCAACCCTTTTGCCGGCGGTATGGCAGGCGTGTTCGCTGGCATCAAAGGCGGCGTCAAGCTCAAATCCGCCTCTGGCCCAGCTACTCCGGAAGATCCTCCTTCCGCTCCACGATCTCCGCCTCTACCGTCTGCTCCAGGTTCAAGAGCGCCTCTCGTCCCCTTGTCAACGCTCCTTCACGGTAGCAGCGACTCTCGAAAGAACGTTGCCATGATGGCGAGCAAGAAGATGAAGCAGCTGCAGTGGGAAAAGGTCTCGAAGACCCAACTCGAGAAGACCATCTGGTCCAAACCCGAGATCGCCGAGGATGAGCTCCTTAACCGCATGAAAGCTGTCAACCTGTGGTCGGAAATGGAAGACGAGTTCAAGGCAAAAGAAGTCATTGCCAATGCCGTTAGTGAGTGATCGTCCCTCGTTTGTCGCACGCTCGCTGATTCGTTCAGAGAAGAAGAAAGAGACGGAACTCAAAAGTGTCCTCAGTGCCGATCACCGCAAGCGCATCGGTCAGTTCCATAGTATTGCCTAACTGCAAATTGGCTAACTTGGCAGAGATCCTCATGTCTCAGCCCACTCCGAAGAGCTACAAAGATCCCGAAAAGCTTTCCGAGGCCATTGCCAACTTTAGTATTGATCTTTGTACCGAAAATTTCCTCTCGGAGCTACAGCGTCTGCTGCCCAATGACGACGATCGCGGCAAGCTCTTGACACACAGCACGGACAGCGAGGAGGATCTGGAGCAGCTGCATCCAGCTGACAGGTTGATGGTTGGCTTGATACAGTTGCCACACCTGAACGACCGGGTGAAGGGGATGTTGTTTCAGATCCGCTTCGCTGGCAATGTTGAGTTGCTGCAAAAGGTCAGTCAGCCTCCGCACGGAGAGAATTTCAGCTGATGTCACAGAGCTTGGATACTTTGACTGCCGCGTGTCGCGACCTCCTGGACGCCAAGCTCTTCCGTGAATTGCTGAATGTCATCCTCGTAATGGGCAATTTCTTGAACGGCACCAACTACGCGGGCGGTGCATATGGTTTCAAAATCGCCTCAATCAACAGATTGGCAGACACGAAGTCATCGAATGGCCAGAACCTGCTTCATTTCCTCGAAAATGTTGTCTCGCAGCACTTCCCGCATCTGGAGGGCTTCCTCGACGAGCTGGTCAAGCCGTCTGAAGCCAATCGCGTCAACTTCACCGATATGCAGGCGACGTCGAAATCGATGCTGGACGAGATTCGACACATTCGTCGCTCGCTAATGGACAATTTCCAAGGCGGTGACGATGGCTACACCCGCAAGATGTTCCGCTTTGCCGCTGTGGCCGAGGAGGAAATGCAAGACTTGCGAGACGGGATCGTGCAGGCGGAAGGCGCGCTTCGTGAAGTACAGACGTTCTATTGTGAAGGCGAGGAGATGAGTCGCCCGATTCAATCGCAAGACTTTTTCGGTATATTCCGGACCTTCACCTCCTCGTACATCGTATGTCAGCCTTGTAACGCGCCAAACTGTGCTGATAAGCAGGCCTGTCGCGATCAAAACCGCGCAAGACGCGAGGAGGCATTGGCGAGAGAAAGAAGGGCGCAGGCCCGAGCGGCTCTTACGCCACAGACGACCGGGGCTTCGGATGTCAATCTCATCGATGTCCGACTCAATCGCCTCAAGCTCGAGGGCACTCCGAGGGTCAAGCGGGAGAGGCGGCAGCATGCACCGCCCATGTCGCCCGTTCCTGCTACCACCGACTTCAGCCTGTCGGACTTTATGATTCCTCAGAGCGGGGATGGCGATTTCGATTACGGGACTTTCGCCCAGAGGTTGATGTCCGATCTGCAGCTGGCAGGCGGCTTACCACACGATGATCAAGCCGCCGACGACGATTTGTCCCGGTCAGGCAACGAGACAGATCGGACGCCCCAAGCATCGCATAATGAGCTACTCCCCGATGGAGAATACATCGACCTAGGTGAAGATGGTGCAGACGCGGGTCCTATCGAGGAGCTGGACGAGGATTCTGAGAGCGATGCAGACGAGACGTGGCTGGGTCGCTCGCCGGAGTCGCCCAGTCCTTATCCCGGTTCCGGGACGCTGCACTTTGGCGACGAGCCGGAATCGCCCACGCCTCTGATCCGTGTAGAAACGATTCGAGACGAGTAGCATACTCTTGCATACCGCGCGGCAACTGTATTTTTGCATTCTCTTGTCATAAACAGCACAACACACATTTGTAGATTATAATCTATGCATGATCCCCCTCATCGGACATCATTCAGGATTCGAAGACGTTGCAGGGATGGGAAGAATGGCGATAAGAGCACCGTTCTTGACGCCGTCTTTGAGCCGCAACCAGCGACCCAGTCGGGGCTCTTGCGAGATCGCAGCGGCCAGCACGATCTGAGTTGCCTTGCTCTTTCCTCTCCTGGTCTCTGCCTCCGTCTCCTCGACAGCAGGCAGTCCGATGGCAACGGGATTCAGCGTCCCCTGTGGTAGAGAGAGTAGCTCAATATCGTTGACAAAGCCAGCAACAGGAATCGTCCGAACGGGAGAGAACGACTTGATCCCCTGGTCCAGTGCCCAAAGACGGATGTGCCCGTCCCACGACCCTGATCCATCAGCTCGACTCATGATACGTCAGAAGCAGACTGACCCGAAGCAAAGAGGTTCGTGCCCCTCAATGCACCCAACGCTGTTATCCACCGTGGCGACGGCATGCTGCCCGACTCGCCCAGCAGGTCGTCCGTGCCGTGCGCAAAGTGTTGCGTGAAGATCGGCTTCTTCTTGCCGGTATGCCAGAGGCACAGCGCCCCACTGTCTCCGCCGGACACGAAATGCTGGTCGTCGAGCATGCACACGACGTCGATGGATCCTTCGACGTGTTCTCTGCCTTTGCCCTTCCTGTCCGGCTGGCCGGCCTCCGCTGGCAGAGTGGACTTGCCGCCCCCGCGGAACACAAGCTGGACCTCTTCTTCCACCTTCCACCATCGACAAGTCCGATCTCTGGACCCCGAGGTGACTGCCACCTGGGGTTTGAGCGCTGATACTGAGGTGATGGAATCTTGGTGTCCGAAGAATGTGTCGATGAGCGACAACGTCGAGACAGAGTGCAGGGCGAGATGTCGTGAAAGCGAAGCTGTGAGGATTTGGTGTGAAGTATTGTTCAGCGGCGGAAGCGCGATAGACTATGAGTGAGCTGCAATGCTTCTTCCCTCGCGAGAGACGAGACGTACAGTCACGGCATCCTTGTGCCCCTTCATCCCGTGCTTCCACTTGGGTTCCGTCTCCGACACGTCCCATACGCCAATGACTCTATCGCGGCCGCCGCTCACGAGCCATTTACCGTCTTGACTGGCTGCCAGGCAGAGGATCTCGCCTCGGTGCCCCTGCCCTTCTGTTCTCTTTTGCTTGCCGTTTGTCTTCGGGAGAGGAGGTCTTCGCAAGTCGGGTAGGATGAATGTTGCAATGCTGCCACGCTTCGTCGATACGTATAACGCATTCGGAGACAGTGCTACAGATGTGGGTGATTGTGAGGGCATCGTGAGGAGCCTAGTGGATGGCTCGCCGAGTTTGTCGGCGATGAAGAGGTGAATTCGGCCTTGAGCTTCGGCCTACTGGTCAACTCTCAGCTGCACCGGCTAGCTATTGACCTACGACATCTTCTTGTAGGCGCGAAGCGATGATGTCTCTATCGATATCGGCAGCGTCGAAACCTTCCTCTTCCGCCTCTTCACGGGTCAGCTACCGCGTCACCAGCCAAATGCAAAGGTATTGACCTGCTGCCAAATCACTCCTGACCTTGGCGAGATATCCTTTTGCGAGCCGGACTCGCTTCTCTGCGGCCGTCTCGTGCTCGTCGATGACATCGTCGTCCGACTGGGCCGTCTCATTCCTCCCCTGCCTAAAGTCCACCGTGTCTAGATCGAATGCGCCGGCATCGCTTTCGCCCTCTGATACGTCGGAATCATGTTGCCGGCGAGAGGCTGTCCCTCGAGAATTGCCCCTAGCCCCTCTCGAGCTTCGTGGACCTCCGCGACCCCTGAAGGTGGATGCACCGTCTCTGGTAGTACGCTTGCGCTTCTTCTCCGAAGCGAAGAATGCGTCTGGCATGCTGATAAGGTGGTATAGCGTCAAAATAGCATGAAAGTGGACACCTCGATCTTCAACTTTTGATCTCGCATAGGCACGCCCAGAGACAGTGGCTGATCCCCTGGTGAGACGCCTATCTTTTACCCAAGCTGTCCGCCACGTCGGGGGGTTGCTTGGACGTCATTCCAGTAGCTCCAATCTCATCAGCGTAGCTCTTACGGGGCGAATTTCTGCGGGTGTCCCTGGAACGAAAACGGTAAATGGGGGAATTAAATAAGAAAATTCCGGCCATTCTGATTTCATCAGCACAATCCTAATATGCATTGTGTCCTTGCCAAATTGCCTTTCATCAGAGAATAAAGATCTATGCATGAGGCTGATGCATGGAATGATCTCTGTAGCAGAACCAATCGCCTACATAGCTACTGCCATACCCTGCCCTATCATTGCACCAAAATGGTTACAATAGCGCAAGTCTGACAAGACTGCAATAGGCTTGCCAGGTGGCAGCTGTGACATAGCCCCTGTGACCAGCTTGGCATGCCTATGATCATCTGATCAGCCTAGCATGCCCAACAAGCACTTGCGCATCTCTTGATGAAGTGCTTTAGCTTGCAACTAATCAATGTTCTACAGTACATCCGGCTTTGCCGGATGCTTGACCCGTAAGGGCTGCGATGGCTGCGCCGCTAGGCGCAAGGGGGGGTCTTGGGGGGGTGTCCCACCCCCCCATGTCTAACGGAACCAAAGAACAAGGAATTGCATTAGGTTTTCCAAATTGCCTGAGAACCAATAACTTGAATACCTGATTAGAAATTCAGAGCTAAAAAAGAATTGAAATAACGAGCTACGCCCTATCGCGCACTTTCCTGCACGATCTACCTAGTCTTCCATCTATACAGCTCCCTCCCTCCTGAACACCCTCGAAGACTCTGTCCCAGATACGCGGCGCTGCCGGGAGTCGTCAGCTCAGTGAGGAGACGCCGGCTCTCTGAAGGTCCCCGGTCATAATGAAGCTCAAGGACATCTCGCGCACAGCGACGTTCGCCTGGGACCAATCATCCTCCTCGTCCCCATTGATCGTGACCGGTGCCGTCGCAGGGGCACTGGACGCTACTTTCAGCAATGATAGCCAACTGGAAATATGGCAGCCTGACTTTGGAGAGAATGGGCCCGTGCGGCTGGGCGGGGAAGGCAAAGGTCCATTGGGAAGCATTTCTGTCACCAGCAGGTCAGTAGCTCAACTTCTGTACATCTTAGCATGGACTGACAGGATCAGATTCAACAAGCTCGCCTGGTCCCAGCCATTCGGTAACTATAGCAGAGGTCTGATCGCCGCGGGGATGGAGACTGGTGAAGTGCATGTTTACGACCCAGAGAAGATCCTTGCCGGCGCAAGGTAAGCCTTCCTCTGTCATCTTATGGTCCGAGCTCAAACTTGTAGTGCGGACGCAGCTAGGATCTTCTCCAATGACAAGCACAACGGACCTGTGCGAGGTCTTGACTGGAATGCGAGTCAGAAGAACCTACTACTGACCGGTGGTACGGGAGGAGAGGTACGTCCTCGACACGCTCACTTTGGAGATAGGCTCAAGCTTCAGCTGTACATCTTCGACCTCAACAACCTGGCGGGCGCTCCGATACCTCCAGGACCAGTGTCAAGCAAGCTCAAAGATATCACGGCTGTTCAGTGGAATCACGCTGTGCCACATGTCTTTGCAGCATCCTCCTCATCTGGCTACACCTCTGTATGGGACTCGAGGAAGAAGCAGGAGATGACGAGCTTGCGGCATGGCAACGGGGTCAGCATGAGTGATGTCTGCTGGCATCCCGACGACGTGAGCTCGGCAATCGCTTGTGACGTGAAATCGTGCACTGAATGTTCATAGCCCTTGCGACTCATCACTGCCTCTGACGCCGACGATCAACCCGTTATCATGGTTTGGAATGTCCGGAACACGCGGGCGCCAGAGCGCGTGAGCTCGTCTTGGGATATTAGGCAACCCCTTTATCTGACGAACAGGTACTCACCGGTCACTCAAAAGGAGTGCTTTCTGTGTCTTGGTGCAAGCAGGACTCGGATCTCCTGTTGTCGTGCGGCAAAGACAACCGGACTCTCTGCTGGAACCCGCAAACAGGAGACATTGTGGCTGAACTTGCTCCAAGCAACGATTGGTCATTCCAGACCGCTTGGTGTCCCCGAAACCCAGACTTGATAGCGACCGCATCATACGATGGACATATCGGCGTCCATTCGCTTCAAACTACGCAGACCCCGGAGCCCGCCGCGCCGAAGTTCAGCGAGGATGCTACGGCGGATGACGTATTTGGCTCGCTCGGAGACCAGGAAACAGTGGACGATGTAGGGGCGGTCCTCTCCCTTCAGCAGCCTCCGAGATGGTTACGACGACCGGTGTCAGCTACGTTCGGTTTCAATGGTCTTCTTGCCAGCACATCCAACCTCCCCGGACCATCCGGTAAACACCAAAGTGGAGTGGTACATCTACGGACGATCGTGACGGAGCAGTCGGTTGTCGACCTCGTCGACGGCCTTTCAGCGGCGGCTGGGGACAAGGAGAAACTGGAGCAGCTGTGCGGCAAGCGCGCCGATGAACAGTCCTCTGACGCGGCTTGGAAGACGCTGCAGACGCTATTCAAGGCCAATTCCCGACAGGAGATAATTCAGCTACTTGGATTTTCCAAAGATGAAGTGGAACAGCAAGTCACAGATGCCATCAAGAAGTTTGGGGGATTGACAATCGATCTCAATGGCGACTCTCCTACTACGCCGACCATTCCGAAGGCCAACATTCTGGCCAATGGAGAAGAAGAACCTGCAGATGGCGAACTTACGCCCCCGGCGTCGATAAAATCTGAAGCAGGCGCGTCCGAGGCCTCCGAGGTCGCCATAAACAAGCCTACAGAGCCCAGTCTTTTCGAAGATCAGGCGCCCGGCACACCCGCCTCGGCTGCAGCTGATTTCTTCTCCTCGATGGCATCAGGAACTCTCCGAAATCCGTTATTGGACCATGTTATTCCTCACAAAACGACGATTGCAGAGTCAGCTGCGGCGACTGTTGGTAGCAGAGCCTCGTCGGTTCGCTCTGAGACGATGAAGGAGAACACATTCCGGATACATCCTTCCGGCGAAGGCGATATCGACAGACTAGTGACGCAGGCTCTGGTCATTGGGGACTTCCAGTCGGCCGTCAACCTATGCCTGGCTGCCGACCGATTTGCCGACGCCCTCCTATTGGCGGTCCGAGGTGGTCCAGACCTCCTTCAGTCCACCCAGAAAGCTTACTTTGCCAAACGCACGGCCACGACACCTTTCCTTCGCATCTTCCAGTCCATCGTCACCGAGGACCTGGTCGACATCGTCCAAAATGCCGATGTCACCGAATGGAAAGCCATTTTTGTGGTAATATGCACTTTCGCCAAGGACAGTGATTTCGCCAATCTTGCCGATCAACTAGGCCAGCGACTTCAATACAGGTGGCAGGTGCTTGCTACTTCGGACAGCCCTGAAGCCAAATCTTCGGCTCGTGTCGCTCGAGCAGACGCCACGCTCTGCTTCCTTGCTGCTCGAAGATTGGAGAAAGTCATCACTATCTGGATCGATGAGATGCGAGAAGACGAAGAGTCGTCTAATGGCACACGGTATTCTGCTCACGCTGCCGCTCTACAGGGTTTCATCGAGAAGGTCGCCGTCTTTGTCGCTGCTACAGGCTACGTTGATGAGGACCTCCTAGCGCCAACCGAGTCGGTGGCGGCGGCGGAGGCTGGCGCCCGAACGTATAAACTTGCGGCACTGTACGACCGGTATTACGAATACGCAGACTTGTTGGCCAATCAGGGTCTGGTCGACGTGGCAGCGAAGTACGTTCAGATGACACCTATCGATTACAGAGGTAGCGGAGCTATCGGTGATCTAGACAAGGCCAAGGATCGGATTGTGCGCGCAGCCGGCGTATCAGCCGCAGCGACTCCCGCCTCGACCGTCTTCTCGTCATCAGCTAAGCAAGTGCCCGCCCCGTCGTCAGCATACACGCCTGTGACTCCTGCCCGAGCGACGGCTCCGACAGCATATGCGCCTGCCTCACAGGTCACCACAGCAAGCCCCTACGCAGCTGCACCTACGTCTTACGCTCCTCCATCATCCGCTCCTGGCTCTCAAGCGTACCAATCACAGCAAGCCCCATCCGCCTATCAACCTGTCTCTCAAGCATACGCACCATCGGAGCCTACCGCATACGCGCCGCAAGGTTACCAGCCCCCTTCTTCGTACGGCTCAAACAATCCATATGCTCCAGAGCCGCAGGCCCAAGGATATGGCGCACCCACTGGTGGCATCTATCAGCCGGCCGCGCCAGCCCAACCACTCGGGCCACCTCCGCGAGCGGGAGGCAGTATCAGTGGGCCTTCATCGAACTCGACGCCGCCTCCGGTCCCAGCCGCTCAACGCCGTGACATTCCTGGGTGGAACGATGCTCCTAGTCTCAATGCACCTCCAAAAAGGCCACAGAGCGCCTCGAAAGATCTCGGACGTCCCGCACCAATCATGTCGCCATTCCCCATGTCTCAGGATCCGATGCAGGGCGCATCACCTCTTCAGCCCGCCCTATCGTCTACATTGAGTCCGCCTCCACGAGCTCAGCAGCCAGGAGTGCTCCCTCCACCGCCAAAAGGCGGCCCGAGACCGCCGTCGGCTCATGCTTTGGCGAAAGCAGCTATGACTCCTCAGCAGACAGGTCCTCCCGTCAAGACTTCGCCGCAGTCGCAGCAACAAGCACAAATGCCTCCGCAATCTCGACCTCCACCACCTCCACAGGCTCGTTCTGCTGGTCCACCGCCACCCGGCAGAGGTGGTCCACCTGCCGGTACTCTCGCAGGACCACCCCCTAGAGCATTGTCCCCGCTTGGTCCGCAAGGCCGCGTGGCCTCGCCTCTGTCACAACAGATCATACCGCCTCCGCAGCAACAGCCGTTGCAGTCCCTCGTCGCACCTCCAGCACACACGCGCCCGGATGGCCTTTCGCAAGGCGCGCCCCCTTCCGGAGCAGGATCTCGGATTGGGGGCCCTCCGCCACCTGGCAGGACCCCTTCTGCGGCAGGACACCCGGTCACTGCCCAGCCGATCCCGCCCACATCCCCTGCTGCTCCGCCTGCGCCCACGAAACCGACTTATCGTGAGTGGAAGCAGCTATACCATTCCTCCTAGCTTCTGACAGGCAGCGCGGGGCGATCGGTCGCACATCTCACCTGAAGCGAAGCCGGTTTATGACATTCTATCTACAGAGCTAGGTCGCGTGAAACAGCTCAAACTTGACGTACGATGTGCTGCGTCCCGTGATCTGCGCTGATAGGTTCAGGCCCCAATCAAGCGTATCGCAGATGACACTGAGCGCCGACTGAATCTTCTCTTTGACGGATTGAACAATGACAATGTGCCAAAAGCTGCTGTCGATCAGATGCAGGGGATCGCCAAGGGTCAGTCTCCCCCAAGAATCGAGGTGAGGGACGTTGCTGACGTTCCAGCACTGGCTGCTAGGGACATGAATGGTGCATTGGCGATGCACGTGGACCTCATGACAAATGCTACTGGAGACGTGACCGTATGGGCTGTAAGTCCGCCTCGTGAAACGTGACCTGGACTGATTGCAAGACCGGCGTGCGGCAGCTGATCCGCTTGAGCATGGCTGCTTAGGCATATGGCATCCAGCATTGGACTCGCGCAAAAGCATTCTTGATAAACCTGAACGATGAATAACATGTCCCCATCTTGCCGCTGATCGTCCAAATCAGCAATGCGCCATCGCCATTTGAACTCGATGAATACGCAAGAAACTGCATCGCCACCATCTGATCTACTCACTCACCTTCCTCCTTCACCTTCTCCCCACCCTGGTCCTCCACTCCCTCGGCCTTCTCTTCCTGATCACTCAGCAGTCTTGCCGGCTCGCTGACCTCATCTACAGGCACCTCTTCGAGCCTGACCAGAACGCTGCGCAGCGAGGCTCCCGGACCCAATGCGAAATCTATTTGTGACTTGTCAAAATGCAGAGTGTAGGTTCTGGGTCCCCCTTCGGCACTTGGAAGGGGTTCAGGGAGGTGGAAAGCGGGGATAAACCATGCCCAGCCCAGAGGCAGTGAAGCGAGGTGGAATTTCAGCCGGACCTCCCGGCACCGATCCAGGATGAGCGGCGATGATTTGGGTACAAGCTGGTGAGTGACGAGGCCATCCTGATCATCAACGACGTTTGACTTACTGAATCTTTCACTTACCTCGCTGGTACTTGGCGTCTCGACGTCGTCCCCTTGACCAGCTACCATCTTCCCGCAACTCCTGAACATCTTCCGTGCGTCGTGCTCTCCTTTCCCGCCCACGCCGCCCCATGTGATCTCCCCGCTGACGCCTTCCCCTCCTCCGCCTCTTCGGCGCAGCTCGTCCACATACTCGTCGTCATATCGCGCAACGGATGCCCAAGCGTTACCCTGCCCAGCATCGCGCCCTACCACGAGCTTGGCCAGCGGCTTCTGCCATCCCGTCGGCCGCTGGAGGACCATGGTGATTGACACCAGCTTGACCCGAGTCGGGCGCTCGAGATGTACGTATGCCGGCGGGGCACGATGACTGAACAGAAGGTTGACATACCGACACCACCGACGTTCTTGGTGAATAAGCACTAGCAGCTGCGATGTGGCTTCACTCACGGCTGGGTATTGACACGCCCCGGCCTGACGATGTGGGCTTCATCCGTCGGCTCGAATGCAGCTTGAACACTTCGTCAACCTTGCCGTCTGCCCGGTCTCTCTGGCCCGCCTCATCGTACGTTCCTTCGTCGCCTATGTCAATCGGGTCGTACGGCGGATCAGAAGTCACCTCGATGTTGAGGGACGGGAGGGACGAAGTGGACGCGCTGGTCAGGGAGGACGCGTTGGACGAGGTCACACGGTCCACGTTGAGCTTTTCCGACCGCGCAGGTGTATGTGTGCCCTGTCCAGGGCTGCTCGGCGTGTGGACCTGAACCTCCTCGACGTCCTGCCCTCCACCCACGACGACCCATCCGCCCTCTTCGCGCTGCTTCATCGTCTTGAGAGACGCCCGACTGGGGTCGAGCGCCGAGTAAGAGCGGTCCAGCTGGGGCGGCGGAGGCAGACTGGGCAGTGAGAGGAGATAGGAGCAGAGCAGCGTGCCCGACCGGCCCTACTCAGTCAGCCCCTGCTTTGCCTCATCCAACTGGGGAGAGGGGAGACCCGCCTTGCCCGCCTTGCAATGGATGATAGCCACGCGCTCCTGGTCCCCTTCGAGCCACGCCGTCATTTCCCTCACCGCCAGTGGCAGAAGAGGCAACGGCGGCGGGTGGTGGTCCGGGAAGGGGTACCGCGAGACGCGATTATGCATGCTCTCGGGCGAGTAGGCATTCTCATATAGTGGGCAGCTGCCGTGAGCCCTTGCACAAGACCTCAACGAAGGACCGGACTCACAGATTCCATATCCACCATTTCTCGCCGTGCCGCGAGTTGATGAACTTGAGCACGTCCTGCCGTCTATTTCGATACAGTCCCGCCATGCCTGTGGCCGGATACCCCATACTGATATGCGTCAGTCATGCCTTACTTGCCATCGAGTGGAACCGACATGATAATGCGGTCCGTGACTGCACGTCAGGCTGCTGGACGAAGGGCCGAGACTCGGCTTACCGTAGACGAGGTCGAGGTCGACCGAGTTTTCTCTGTCGACATAGCGGGCCTTCTTGCCCGACACGACCTGTCGGAGGTAGTCGAACGACATGATGAGGCCGAACTATAGACAGAAACAGGACACTCCGCAAGATATTCGCAAACAACGACACAACGACAGAAGATGGTGTTCACTATCACTTTGGTCACGACAAGCCAACATGACGTCACGAGCCAAGCCCGCCAGATTCAGTCCTCTCGACAACAACAGAGTATGGGTCGTCATGTCATTTCATGCTACATGTCATGCCGGGCACATCGTTGCGCTCACTCCTTATGCCTATAATACAATGCTCCCGCCACAATCACCACGACAACAGCCGTAAAGATGGGCACCGGCTGAACATGAGCGTAGCCCAGGGTTCGATGTTCCATAAACCCACCTGAAGACCTTGTGGCCGGCGACCGACAGTCTGGCCGCTGTCCGAGTCGTCGTCCTTGAGCGTATCACCAGACTCTTTGCCGCTTTCTGACGAATCCTTTTCCTGATGAAAGGTCTCTTGTGACCCGGATCGGCGAAGACCACTCGCCATCCGCCTTTTCCTGTCTCGTGCTTTGCCAATCCGCTCTTGCATCTCGATCAAAGCAGCCGAGTCGGCTTTCGGCGTCGAAGACCCGGTGTCATCCGCGACAGCTTTAAGGGCTCGCACAGCCAGGATTGCGCGGTTTGACGGTCTCCGACGGCGCGATGCTGGCTTCCGTACGGGCGAGAGGGGCAGTCCGTTGGTGACCAGATCGCCGTGATCTTTCCAGTCTTCGTCGAGCAATCCCGATTGATCCTCCTCTTCCTCTTCATCGAAATCGTCTGAGGAGAGCGAGTCATTGAGCTCCCGCTCCTCCTCTTCCTCATGAGCCCGACGACTGGCCTCTTCCCACTCGCGCACTACCGATCGTAGTCGCTCTCGTTCGGCTTCCCACGATTCCCGCTCTTTCCGCCAGCCATCCTCAAATTTAGTCCGCCATACCTCCCATCTCTGCTCGACCTTGGCAACTTCCTCCGATACCCTCCCAGCTATGCCCGTTTCGAGTTGGCCAACTTTCTCTGTCAATTGCTGTACCGCTGAAAGGGCTTCGCCATGTTGGGCTTGTAGCGTTCTGGATAGTGCGACAGCCTCCGCCAGCTCTGCCGATAGGTGCTGCAAACGGTCTTCTTCCTCGCCTGAGTGGCCATTGATGGTCGGCTCTGGTGTTTGAGGCCGCTCTCGTCTTCTCCTCTCTCTGACTCTCTGCTCCGCATCATCATCCTCCATCATCGTCATAACGCTTCTCGAGTCGTCGTCGTCATCGCTATCCGAGGAGATCCGGAATCGCCGCCCTCGAGAGCTGGAGAGCAACAATTCCATTTCCTTCTTCTGCTCCTCCATCTGTTCGCGCAACCCCGAGAGCTGAGATTTGACGTGATCATACTCCCCTAATTGGGTCTCGAGTGATTGAATCTTGTCGAGATGACCGGTGAGGGAAGTCTGTGTCTCGTTGAGTTGATTCTGCAGGGATATAAACGCCGCTGCTTGCTGACCGTGCGGCCCGGCTAGGGCTGCTTTGGCCTCTGCTGTAGTGACTCGGTACTGAGGAGGGATCAGGTTCGCAGCAGAGCCATTCTGAGCAGGAGCCTGAGACATGAGCGTTGACGGCCAGAGGCATGGGGATCTGCGGGACTCACCAGACCGCCTCCGAGAGTATCTTGAATCTCGGTCATTGACGAAGCCAAATTACTCAATTCCGAGCCGGTCTCTTTGCTCTTTAGGAGTTCGGTTTGCAGCTTTTGCAGAACATGATCGAAGGACAGTCCAGCAGCCTTGCCGCCAGAGCTCATGATAGGAGGTCCCATTTGAGAGAGAGGATTGGTCCCCGGCGGCTGGCCCGATCTACCTGAGCCACGGCCATGGTTTTGATAATTGACGAACTCCCTGGTCAGTCAGCCAATCTGCATGCTCAACGATCTTGCGACCAGGCCGACTCACCTGGCCGAAGCTGCCGCATCCTCCGCGCCGAATACGCAGTATACCTTGGCGGCCACTTTGTGGTGCACAATGGTCCGGCTGTCTTCCGAAATGATATCGATGCCGAATTCCACCTGGTCCTCCGACTTGAGCTCGAACGGCTGGGACTCAACGCCCTCTGGCGATAATCGCTCGCCGTTGATGAAAGTTCCATTGGATGACTTGACATCGCGTATGAAGATCTGCGGCGTCAAAATGCGCGCACCGGCACATGACCAGACAAGCTCACCTTGCCCCTGCTCTCCCAGATCTCGGCGTGTGTTCTTGACAAGACCTTCGAGTCAAAGTATCCATTCCGCTCGCCTGGTACAGTCTTGACATTGGTCTGTCGTCCAATCTTGATCTATGCGGGTCAGTTCATGGCTTGATGAATTGCACATTTCCGAGGATGAAGCCCGTCCGTGCTTCCTAAGGCCCTTAGCGTATGGAGGACGTACCCGCTGTTGGTCTGGCAGGTGGATCATCTTCATCCCGAACGTCTCCTGTAAGGGCCACATATGCAAGCTCGGAAATGGTCCCCCCCATGGGGTTTGCCCGTTCATTCCCCCATTGCTCGAGTGAGATCCGCTGGTGCCGTTCATTGTGGACGAGTGAGACGAATAGGACATGTCGTCCTGAGGTGTGTGTGTGTTCAGAGGCCGTCGAATGAGAGTAGGCGATAGAGACAGGCGGTCCGGGATGACGAGGAGACGGGATAGGGATGGTGTCAAGGAAGAGGATCAAGAGAAGTACGCGTTTCAGTCGATTGAGTTGGCAAAGTCGGTGGTCGATGGTCGAACCGGCAACTGTGGCGGTTAAGGTTGGACAGTGACGTTCATGCCGTTGTCACAAGTGCATTGGAACATGAAGTGCAGGTATGGGACAGGATGCATAGCTGGCCACGCTATGAACGATCACCAGGCAGATGTATGCATATCCAAATGCATCGTAACATATGTAGCGGCCGTCTTGAGCGGAACGCAATCTACGCCCTTCCCGCCTGCTCGTATTCTTCCGCCGCTTCCACCAGCGCAGCGGTCAGTATCTGGTGCGTGGCCTTGGCTCCTCTAACAGCGACGTCCATCATCTGCAGATCAGCACATGCTCTTAGGCGTCGCATCCCCAAGACAGACTGCGACTCACTCCGACCAACTCTTCCACGTCCACCTCCCCTGTCAGCCACGTACTGGTCACCTTGCCTAGGGCGGGCATAACGCCCAAAGTCAGACAGCCCTTGGCAGTCTCTTCCTCTCCTTCCTGTGGGTCCAAAAGCCAAGTCGAGTCTTCAGGTGGGGCGACGACGACAGCCCCGACGCCCAAGGCGGACATAGGGATGCCGGCGTTGGCGAGGGCTGCGCTTGCCACTGTGAGACCGGCTGATAATGTGTTGGGAACTGTATCGCTCTCCAGCACAAGCAGGAATACGTCGACAGAGGATTTCGGCAGCAGGTGCAGCTGGAGGCAAGGAAGGAGCATGCGATACAGGAGGGTTGACAGAGGGACTGGCTACAGATTAGCTCCAGCGATGAACAGGCGAGCTTATGGGTAGCGCACACGGAGAGGGGCTCGACGGGGATGAGAGGCGAATGGCGCGAATTTGATCTCGAGATTGAGCGTGCCCTCGGGCGTGAAGGGGGGTTGTTTGGGTCTGGGACCATAGCTGCTGGTCAGCACCCCGTCAATCCCCTTCGAAGAGACGCACACGGAGCAGGCGATCTTGACGCCGCCGCTTTCTATATATCCACTGCCGTTCGCCTGATCTATCAAGCCAGCTTTGAGGACTAGGGGTCAGCAAATGGCCGCAAGGGAGTTGGGGGACGTGCAGATTGGTCGAGCCTCCTGGGCAGGCCTGTCTGTCCGACGACGAGATGGTCCAGCTTCGCCCTCGGCAGCATGGTCAGCAAAAGAGGGCGCATAGGACGTTTCGGGCGCTTGGATACGCCGACGGTCAAAGGTTGCAGCCATATCGCGTTGTAATGATAGTGAAAGGTGAAGTGAGGATCGGTCCGAAATTTCCAGCATTGATGATCGCTGGGAGCACAACGCCCTGTCCATCATTGCAGTATCACCGAGACTGCCTGCAGCGCGTAGGAGATCGCAAAACTGCGCTACGTGATCCCATGCAGGACGACAGGATGCATACGTCAGGCTATGGTCATTCAAAAATTGTGGGCAAGACCCAGGCCAAGTTTGCTCCATTATTCCAAGCTCCTGGCTAAACAATCTTGTCCGAATTCTCCCTCTGGGTTCACACGATAGAGTCGACGAGAGTAGATAGAATTCCCGCGGACCACAATAAGGCGACCGTAGATTGAGTAGAGAAGGGAAAACGTCGAGCAGCACAGTTTTGACTGCCAGCGCGCCTGAATTCAATATTACGTAACACAGGACTCTTTGCGGACGAGAATGACGAGCCGAGTCTGGAAAATGTCCAGCTTTCCACCATATCCTACGCGATGAGACCGGCCAGGTCAGTCACTTTGCTACTTAGCAGGGCGTCACATACAGGCGCAATCTCGGGAGTGTCAAGATCGGCCCTGCCATACAGCGTTCACGGCATACGAAGGCTACATCTCTCGACCACTCGCCCCGTCGATCTAGGCCTTCTCCGAGCTCTTGAACAGCCTACGATATGTCGTGCCTGCTATCCGTATCACCGCCCGATACCACAGCTTCGTAGACAGCTGCACGCGTCACCCATCTCTCGAACTTCCCCGACGCGTCCGCTCGACATCCCACTTCCATCGCATTCGTCCCCCAAGCCGTCACGCTCATCGAGACGAATACGGCGCCTCCGTAACCTCTTGATTGCCCTCGCGCTTCTGACGATACTCTACCACACCTACTCGCCCTTCCGCCACTCTATTATTGCGGGAATTCGATGTGCACGCCTCATGCGAGCTGTCCTGCTGGACATGTACGACTATCGCCAGACCTTTGCACTGGAAGAAGCTATGGGCCCGGTCGATTCTTTGTCACCCGAACAACGGTCTCTGCGTCGTCGGCGGAGGCGAGAATGCCATACCAGAAGTGCCACCCGTATGCTGGAGGCTTTGAAGAAGAACTCGGGCATCTACGTGAAGCTCGGTCAACACGTCGCGGCTGTTCAGGTACTGCCACCGGAATGGACCCAGACCATGACCCCGCTGCAGGATCAGTGCTTCCCGACACCGCTGGACGAGATCGACGACATGCTGCGCCACGATTTGGGGGAAGGCATCGATGACCTCTTTTCCAATTTCGACCCACAACCGATTGGCGTTGCCTCTTTAGCTCAGGTTCACCGCGCAGTAGATAAGCGGAGTGGTAGAGCTATCGCCGTCAAAGTACAGCATGCGGATCTGGAAGAATTTGCCCGGGTGGACATGGCCACGGTGGACTTTGCGATCAAGCTGGTCAAGTACGCATTCCCCGAGTTCGAGTTTTCGTGGCTCGGTGAGGAGATGAAGCATATGCTTCCGCTCGAGATGGACTTCCGGCACGAGGCATCAAATGCTGCCAAGGCATGGGGCAACTTTGCATCGCAGAGAGGCAAGACGTCTCTTTACATCCCGGAGATTCTTTGGGCGGAGAGACGATGTCTGGTCATGGAATTCATCGATGGTGCCCGGGTTGACGACCTCGCCTACCTGAAAGACCACAAGATCGACCGCAATCAGGTGTCGCAAGAGCTTTCGAGGATCTTCAGCAGAATGGTCTACCTCAACGGATTCTTTCATGCCGATCCGCATCACGGAAACTTGCTTGTCCGCCCTAAGGCTCCAAACTCGGCCAGCCCATTCAACTTTGATGTCGTCTTGCTGGACCACGGGCAGTATTTCGACATTCCCGATGACCTGAGAGTGAACTATGCCCATTTCTGGCTGAGCCTGGTCAAGCGCACAACGGAGGGCACTACCAAGGAACGCAAGCGTTACGCCAAACTGGTAGGGAATATCGACGATGAGATGGTTCGTGCTTGAGTTGCCCGGCAGCGTGCAGATCCTGACCAGCAGTATCCGATCCTCGAGTCAGCCATCACTGGGCGCATAAATGTTGCCGACATGAGTCCTGATTCGTCCAGACCGTCATCGCTGCTGAGTCAGAATACGATGAGCTCCGAGGAGATTGGCAAGCTTCGGAACGCCATGCTGGAGAGGGAAGGCTTGATTGTGGAGATCTTCGAGCTACTTCGGAGGGTGCCAAGGCGGCTCTTGATGATTCTGAAGCTTGCGGATTTGCAAAGGTGGGTCAAGCCCGGATCGATATCATCACAAACTGACAGGACAGATCGCTTGACCAGAGTCTGTCTACGACCCACGGACAAAGTCGAATATTCTTGATCGTCGCTCAATACTGCGCCGAAGCAATCTGGCAAGCAGATCGACTGGATCTCAGGCGACAGTGGCAGGCGCGCGGCTGGTCTGTCTCTTTGCTGAAAGGTTATTGCTCCGCCTGGCTGTCGTTCGCCTACTGGCACACGTCTTTCAGCCTGGCGGAATGGGCCATGGACGTCAGGGCGAGATGGATCAAGGTCGGTCTGTGGGTACATGGCTTGAGTCGTGGAGGGCTCAAGGCTGCTGGGGAGGAGATGGCGGGGTTGAGAGTATGAGCATTGTATCGCCTAGTAGACGAATAGAATGGCATGGATCCGGGGTTTTCAGTTATACGAAGAGACTATGCCATGGTTGAGTGGTATACATCGCGCTAGTCGTACATGCTGCGGGTGATGTGACCTGCTGCTGCCTTCTCTACTCCCTGACGTCCCTCAGAGGTGATTAAAGGTCGATAACCGCTTCGTTTCAGCGCCTAGAAGCCGGGAGGAAGGACGCCCTGTTGTTGTCCCGGCTGCGGTCCGCCCAAAAGCTACAAGTCAGCTAGGGGAAAGCGCCGCATGCGAATAGTAGCTGACCTGCTGCTGTCCCGCCGTCTGCATCTGCATCTCCCGTTCCTGCTGCACGATGCGGGTCTCGTCCTCGATGGCCAAGGCCAGCGGCAGACCCATCAAGATCGCACTGGTGCCGACGACCCACGCGAGGTTGCCGGCGCCAAAGACCGACCACCATACCCAGCTCTTGGTCTTCTCGTAGCTTGCATACGCACTGAGGCGGGTGGAGGGCGAAACAATGTCGCGCAGGGCGACCAGGCGGTCGTAGATGCTTTCGGAGGACGGGTCAAAGTCGTCGTCTGACAGCGAATCGGAGAACGAGCTGGACGTCTCAAAGTCGGATTCGTGTTCCCCCGAGAGGAGGTCGTCTGCGGGGAGCGGGACGGCGGATGCCGAGGCGTCTGGGACTTCTTCGACGAGGACCATGGTCTGCGAGTCGGCAACGATATATGGACAGAGAGAAATTCGACCGGCAGAATGACGAAGATGGAGGGATCTGTGCGTATATGGGTGGCGTCGATAAGGTACAACCTACCGGGGCTGGGTTCAACGCGACTGACAACACCCGCAACACGCTCCGCACTTGTAGACGAACAGCTCAAACTGGCACCCGTAGCAAGACAGGCGTACTCAGACGGCCAAGGCGACGCGGCAGCCAAGATGTCGACGCTACACTCGGCAGTGAGTCCCTCTCCCCCTCGGCCATGCCCTCGCCGGCTCTCTGTCACATTGGGATGACTGCTTCTCCGAGGGTCCCGCTGACAGCAGGTCACCGCTGTCACCCATAGCATCCCAAATTTCCTGCGTGAGCCTGCCGAAGCGCTCATTGGCGAGCGATGCTATTCGATATTGGTATACGACTTTGAAATCACTCATGGCGAGTGTCTCAAATACGCCCTATCTAAAGGGCTGGGATTTGGTATCGTGCTCGGTGGTGCCATCGTCAAGATCCCTCAGGTGAGTAAATGTATATGCAGCTGGAGGAGCATAAACTCACGCCGTAGATTATTACGATCATATCTAGCGGGTCCGCTCGTGGACTGTCATTATCAGCCTACGTTTGTTATACCTTTCATATCATCCTCATTGGGAGGCTAAAAGACAGATCCTCGAGACAGCCTCTTACGCCATCTCGCTCGCCTACGCCTCGCGGTCCAACTTTCCCTTCTCGACGTACGGCGAGAACTTCTTCCTCACCATTCAAGATGTCATCATCACCCTGCTCATCATGTTCTTTTCAGCGCCCAAAGGCAGCTCAGCACCGAAACGACCCCTCAGCAGCGGATCGCCGCGTGGAAGCTTGAGACGCGTCATTCCTGGACTATTAATTGTCATCGCAGCAGGAACGATGCTTTGGTCTGAATCCCTGTGCCCACCTGGCCTTCGTGAGTCCATCCATCCTCTTCACGCAGAAAACGTGTTGACCTGCAAGTGTCACTGCTGCAAGCCTCCACCCTCCCCCTTTCGCTGCTCTCCAAGACCCCGCAGATCATCTCCAACCACCAAAACCGGTCCACTGGCAACTTGTCCGCGTTCGCAGTCTTCAACGCCCTGCTCGGCTGCTGCGCCCGTCTCTACACGACCCGCACTGAAGTCAACGACCCGATCATCTTCTGGGGTTTCGCGGGCGCCGCCCTGCTCAACCTCGTCCTCGCCGCCCAGATGGTCGCGTTTTGGCCGAAAGAGCCAGAAGTCGTTGCTTACAGTCATACCAGCTCGAGCGCCGGTGGGCTCCGGAGGGAGAGTGTGGCGGAAGAGCACGTGCTGGAGGCGCCCGCCAAGCCGTTTGGCGAGACGAGCGGGACGCCCGAGAGGCGCTGGGCGCGCAAGTTGGATTAGAGGGTGTATGTATATTATCGATCTGGCTCACCCACTGATTAGGCTGAATATGGTGTGCCGGGCGGGGCACAAGCGACTCGTCTGAATTTTGAATTTCCACTGGTATCCTCGTATTACCTTTTGCAACACACAGCATTTTGACGTCCCCGCAGTGACACGCTGACCCCATCCTCCTCACTCACTCTTCTTTTTGGCGAGTACCTAACATCATTCGCTATGGTCAAGAAGACCCCTCCTACGCCTGAAGACTACTACGCCCTTCCCTCGCATCTTGACCGGACGTCGTTCGATCTCCAAGCCCAGACCAATGCCGAGACGATCAAGCACGTCAATCCGCTGACGTGGGTAGCGACTCCGACTCCCGACCAGCTGGCGCGACAGCATCCGACGCTGGCGGCGAGACAGGCGGGGCGGCACTCTCGTTCAACCCGAGTCTCTGACCGTGACTCTGCAGAGGAGCGCCGGTCAGAGGGGCAGACACCGATTGTCGCGCCAACGCCTATACGAGTTGCCCGCGCGATCTTGCGTACGCCGCCGTCAGCTAAAGAGGTCGAGCCTCTCGAACCGACAAACCCTTCGATCGTACGTGAATCGCATACCGACCAGGCGATGACCAGCGAGAGCAGGGCGAGACCGGTAGAAGTCCCAGCTCGATGCGAGCAGGACCTCAACGTTGCGCCGGCTCGAAAACACGAGACACCCGTTGCGGAGACTCAAGCAGCTGGGGCAGAGCAAGAGGAGCGGGCGGTCGACCCGCCAGGTCGAGCGCCGTTTGGCCAGTCCACTATGAGCCTCCTCGCTTGGCTTTCCTCCGAGACCCAGCCCGCCGTGGCACCGTTCTCCCCACCCGGCACCGTCCCCATGACGACTGCGCCCATATTTTCGTCGCCGGTCCAGCATCCCACCCGGTACCCGCGCCAGACGCAGCTCGACTCTCAGCAAGTCGTCCGAGCCTTCGGCTTTGGTCGAGCCCCGATAGAAGAGCGTGAGCCCAGAGTGCACGCGGGCCCTCCACCGCGATACGACCCCGGTCCGGCCTACGAGCAGCAAGAGTCTCTCCGCCGCTCGAGGCCTTTCAAGCTGGGCGGCCGGTCGAAGAACGAAGAGCTGGGCAGTGTGGAGGAGTCATGGGGTCCGGTGGTGATGGTCGGTGAGGATGGCGAGGTCGTACGTGCCAAGGGCATGTTCCAAATTAGGGACGACCCGCCCAGCCGATCGACCAGCCCCTTCAAGCGTCAGTCAGAACCCATTTGGTGAGGCGATGGCTAACGAGCAGCTGTCCCTCTTGACGAGGAAGATGCGATCCGACAAGCGGAAGAGCAAGAGCCGATGGAGCCTTTTGGGCCCCCTAAGCCGCCTCGTCGTCCCGAGCGGATCGCCCTGCATGAAGCTCGCTTGCATGCGTTCAAGCTGGCCAGGGCGGGGACGGGATATGAGGGTCGGCCGCCCAGGGGCAACGGCCACGAGGCTTATCGATACGAGTACGAGCGTTGAGGAGTGAACGACAGTGTGGAATCGCATCTATGCATGACTATACGTGTGTGTAACTCAGCTCGTTCGCGAGCCGGTAATGTACAATGCGACCGCTGCGCCGGCCCTGGAAATCAGCACCACCTCTCAGTGAGACCGGGTGTTACTTACGTGGACAAGATGGGCATTAGGATATCTGATGGATGTGAGCACAGGTCCAAAGATTCCTCTGAGGACAACTCACATTGTACACCGAGGAAAAGGGCAAGGGTGTCGGCACTGCCTGCTGGATTATACAGCTGGGTCACGACCAGCTGGTTGATAGCGGCAGGGGTGCCGCCCACGAGGAGGGCGATGAATGTTCGGGGAAGATCTTCTTTAGGGAACAACGAAGTGTGGTCTCGCATGGCGCGTACGACGAGAATACCAAAAGCGGGAGAGACGATCATCTTGACTGCCATCATTGCGAGGGCAGCAGCTAGTGGCTGCTCTGCCCAAGCGCGACGGGTCCGCGGCAGCTTTCCTGTTCAGCGTTGTCTTGAACGCCTTGTTGAGGACATACCTTGAGACGGGCCAGACTCGCTCCGAGCAAGATCAAGGCAGCAGGAACGGACATGCCACCCAGGAAGGATGCCGTGTCGGTCACAAAGTGCAGCGGTGGTTTCCCGTCCGGCGCATTGGGCATTCTCGTGCCTGTCCATCCGTCCACCTCTACAAACAACGCTTTGAGAGGTTTGACGAGGGCGCAGGGAATAGCAACGACCATGGCCATACTGGCCGGCATGAGCAGACTCTCAAGCGTGGCCTTTAGTACGCTTTTCCAGGTGCGCTCCTGGACAGACGGAGGCGGGGTGGCGGGTCGGTGGAAATCGAGCGGTGCGCCGTGATTTGAGCAAACAGGTAGGAGGGGCGGCATCGGGGCAGGAAGAGAAGAGCTGGAGGCGACGCAAGGCGAGGAGATATCGACGGCATCGAGGGGAGCGGTCGGGGGGATGGGCCTGATCGATGATAGGGAGTTGGCGCGAGAGACTTTGCGCGTGGGGATGTTGGCAGCAAGAGCGCGTGCGGCGGCGCGCAGTGAGGCCGGCTTATCGTCGTGCTCGTCGTGGTCCGACTCTTCGGCTTCGGCCTGCTTCCTTCTGCGTTGTTCGGGCTGGAATGAGACATTCGGTTGCCTGCTGGCGCCGGCATATGGAGCTTTCTCATCGGGCTGTTCAGACGAGACACGCTTCTCGCCCTCATAGGCTGTCCGGTCCGAGTCCACCTGCTCGATGGAATCATCTGAACGTTTCGACGAGGCGACGCTTGACGACCTGTTGCGCCTCAATATGACGCGCTTGGCGGCTTCTATCCGTCCAGCCCAGCGCTCGCTGAACGGGGGCGGAAGTTCCTTTTCCAGGTTTTCGGGCTTGAAGTCGAGCGCGCACACCTTTTCGAGGGTCAATCACGCGATCTGGGTCCGAGGGAAGAGCTCACCTTGTGCAGACCCAAGGGAAACATGACCGTACTGAGGAGCAGGATGTATACACCGACATACGCCACACCCAGAGCGACATCCGCGCTGCCGTTGAACGGGGCCGACTGGCCGACAGTCTGCATGACGGCTTGCGGCTGGTTGCCTGTGGAGTCAACACGAGGAATGTCGGATAAGCATAGGACACGACGAACCCCAGTTGGAGATACAGCCCAGGACGAGGATGCCCCACTGGAAGTCTTGCGGGACGTAGAAGATTTCGCGTACGATCCACGCGCACAGGGTCCCGAGCAGCTGGTACAGTATGCCCATGAGAATCAAAGGGCCCATAGCTACGATGTTATCGGACGTGAATGCCGAGACTATCGAATTGAACAGCAGCGCGGGTAGGCCAACATTCTGCAAGGCTGTCAGCCATGTCTGCGTTCCGATGGTCGTGCGACCACTCACGAGTGAGAGGGTGGACACTCCGCGCGCGGCTTGGGGTGAGAACATGCCCCGTTTGACGAGGATGAACCCGATAGCCACGCAAAAGGACATCTTGAGCGTCGGCGTGAACGCTAGGCATCAGCATGCTTCTATGAATGCTGCAAGTGGGACGTACCCGAGTAGATGGTCTCCCCGGCGTTGGTCATTTTGCCTGCTTGGGAGATATCACGACAATGGGGTAAAGGTTGAGGTTGGGAAGATGGGAGGTGGTGGGCGAGAAGCCGTCGGGCGCATCAGATGATGGCGCGGATGGGTCGATCTTCTGAGTGGTCACACAGGACTAGTCCGAGTGTGCTGATGGGGGTCGAAGTCTAGCCTCAAGCCTCAAGAGAGTGATGATATCCGTATAAAGAGGGTCGAAGAAATATTTCACGATACGCGAATATGGGCTTGCTATCGCCGCAGTCGCAGTCTTTGCCTGGTTTGCTTGGTTTGCCTTTGCCTGTGCAGGCCATGTCCTATCTATGCATGTAAGGAATCGAGATCGACCCTTAGGACGAGGCGTTCGGGGGAGTGGTGCAGCGGCGGCGTCGAGTCGGCAAAGCAGCGAGTTACTTGACAGGATTCCAATTCCGAATTAAAAACAGTCGGGCCAGTCCGATGCCTAGCTGAACCGGGACAATCGTACACCGGGCCGATATGCAAATGCAAGAAGCTATGTACCTACTCACTCGTCGTCAAAGTCATCAAGGCCCCACTCGTCTTCATCCTCTTCCAAGAATGCAAGACAACCTGGCGAGCAGCCCAGCCACTGGATAGGCAGATCCCGATTCTGACACACCTCCCTCCACTCTATCCTCTCTTCGGCCGGGTGCAAGAACAGATGTCGGCTGGGTCGTTCCGATGATAATGCAGAGCTTGCATCAAACTCGAGGTGTCGCGGCGAGGGGCAGGGGCAGAAGTATGGATTGGTCGAAGCGTCATCCGGAGGCGGGGTGCGGTGCGAGCGGGGAAAAGGGTTGAACCGCAAGGGGTCTTTGGCTGTTGTGGCAGCCGCACTGGCACTTCGGACGGCTTGAAGCATGCGCTCCAGGTCCCCGGTGGCGATGTGCGGGAAGTGCTGCCTCTGCAGCGTTGCAGCGTCGAGTAGCGGATGAGGCTGGCCTCTCTCAACCTGCCAGTCATAGTCCAGGAGAGGCGGGAGGTCCTGTGCACCTCGAGGCGAGATGAGCCAGTTCAGGCAGATGTCGGAGAGTCGGGGGACGGGTTCGGTAGCGTGTCGGACTAGAGGCCCTAGTCGTCGGTCACTCGTCAACTTCGTGGTCATCGTCGTCGTCACGACCACAGCTTCGTCATCTTCTTCCGATATCGTCGTCGTGGTTCGAACATTCTCTCCGGCTGGAGTGGGAGGTGCAGTTGAGGGAGGTTGCAGGTACTTGTTGGGATGCGCATTGAAGGTTTCCAGAAAGGCAAGCTCGAGGATAGTCGAGGGGAGGTATGTCTGTGGATGAGCTATGTATTGTGTCCGGGAAGAGAATCGCACTATCTCGTTCAGTCCAATATTGAGCTCCTTGAGATTCTTCAGGGCTCCTATGGCTGCTGGCAAGCGAGTGAGCTTGTTGCCGCCTGTTGCTTAGCGGTAGACGTGCTCGCCATGGATTCCACTTACGCAAACTCAAGACGGTCAAGTTGGAGATGTCAAAGAGAGCAGTTGGCAGACTAGATGTCAGCTTCCTTAACAGATGAACACAAATCCGCAGCGCACCTTGTGAGCAAGTTTGAGTTTGCATATATATGCAAGTCCCGGATACGCGGTCCAGGTGCTGCTGGGGACAAGTTGGCTGCGCCCGTCTTGCTCCTTGCAAAAGGCCTCGTATGTGGTGCGGCCAATGAAGGGCTCGCCTGCAGAGCCGCAGGACTCGGTCGAGGGGGATTGGCAACCCGCGGTCCGTCCTGTGCCTCTTCACTCGTCTCTGTCAACGTCGGAGAAGCCAGCAGATGCGGCGAGGCGGCAAGACCGGGATATCGCTGAGGCAGACGTGCAGACGGACCAGCTGCATTGAACGCCTGGAATGCAGCGGCCGAAGCGGGGGCAGAGGCGATCCGACCAAAGGATCTGCCATTGCCGCTATAGTGCCCGGTGGTGCCAGGCGACAGATGCGCAGAGTTGGTGTCAAAGTCGAGCGGCGGCTGTGAAGCCACGGTTGGGCGCGGCTGCTTCGAGGCGGATGCAGTGGACGCGCTGGGCGAGAAGGAAGAAGGGAGGGTGACGAGGTCGCGCAGCTCGGCGATCTTGGTCGAGAGCGAGGTGAGGTTCTGCTTCTGTATCCACAGCTCGCCCTTGGCCGCGTCCATGCACGCCGCGACCTGCGCCGTCATCCACGCGTCGCTGCCCACCACATCCTCCGGTCGACGGCCGCCCACGCCGCCCAGGTTGAGCCCCGCAACGCCCTCGTTGACAGATGCGTAGCTCGCCTGTCTGGAGTGGGCAGGTTTGGTGCTGTACGCCGGCTCGGGGAATGCGTGCGGCAGCCCATGATTCTTCTTCACACGGGGCAAGCGAGCGCCAGCGCTGAGCTTGAGGGGCTGGATGTCGTCTGTATCTTCTCGCTCGGCGCGCTCGGGGATGTTGGGGTCGCGCGGGTGGAATGTGTCCGCGAAGCGAAGGGGATTCGACGGCTCTGCGTCGATATCGCGGAAGCCCTTGATAGAGGCTGAGAAAGGGTCGAGGGCGGGCATGGCGCTGGAGGCTCACGCACCAAGACCCGCTCCTCGAGATAAGAGAAAGAAGAGAAAGAGGAAAGGAGCAGGGCAGTTGGATTATAGCACCGCCGGCTGGGAAAGAAGTCAATCGCCTGCGGCCTATCCGGCCGAAACGTTTCAGATGTAATTCCGAGTCACGCGATTCATTTTTGGACATTCACGACTGCCGCACGGAGAGAGCCTATGATGGAACATCATCGAAGACGAAGACGACTACTAGTAGCTGCGTTCCATGAGCCGCGGTCAGTCCCGAGCACTTGATACTTGCCCATTGCGGTCAGCCGGAGGAGCGCGGTCGTAGCCGCGGTCGTCGTCTCGGCGGCGAGGAGGGCTCCTAGCGCGGTCATAGTCGCGACGAGGAGGCGCGTCATAGTCACCACGGCTGTCATAATCACGTCGAGGGGGCGGAGCGCCACGGTCGTCATAGCGCGGACGGTCATCGTACCTGGGACGGTCATCATAGCGAGGACGGTCGTCTCGGGGACGGTCATAGCCACCGCCACCATAGTCGCGAGGCGGGGGCCGTCGGTAATCATCCGCGCCCCCTTCGGTGGCCTACATTTTGAGCTTACCCAGTTCCTGCACAAGGGCACTGTGAGACCTACGAATTCAAGCTTGACGGGCTGGCCGTTGATGTCAACACCGGCGAGGCGGCGAACGGCCTCTTCGGCCTCCTCCATGGTGGGATACTCGATCACACTCGGTGATCAGCCTAGCCTAGGAAACGCGCACTGAGCTCACCCATTGTTGGGGTTGTTCCTGTCGACATCGGCGTAAGTGATGGTGTTGCTGCCGATCCGGCCAAAGTCCTTGAGATCCTAGGGGTCGAGTCAGGCCATATTCACGGATACGTCGCCTCGGCCACCAGAACAGATCAAAAGGGAGTTGCAGTCCAGGACACCGAGCACCAAGCACCAAGGGACCCCGCCAAGAGGATATAGCCAGTCCAGAGAGAGGAGGTTCCTTCACGCCATGGCCGCCTGCAGTGAGGCGGAGCGGGGACCCGATCCACTCGTCGCCTTCGCCTCTTTGCCAGACCTCAGGAAAAGATGGGGACCACTTGAGCCACGGATGTGATGGGAGCCAAGGAGTTGTATCGCACCTGCCAGCTGGTCGTGCTCGGAATGCCAACGACGTTGATCCTGATCCCGCGGCGGGGAGGGCCACGCGGAGGAGGCCGTCCATATCCATCGCCGCCGCCTCCGTAGCCGCCTCCACCATAGCCCCCACCGTAGCCACCACCACCATATGGCTCGCGCCTGCGCTCACGCGAGATTTGAACGATGATACTACCTGTTAGCCGCAGCTCGATCGGGGATTTATCATCTCACGGCTGGTCAAGCAGGGGCTTGCCATCTAGGTCACGGGCGGCATCCTCTGCGTCCTGCCTGTCAACATCTGAACTTCGAGGGAAACAAATAGAACTGACTCGGGGAGACTCGAGGTCGACGAAGCCATAAGCACCAAGGAGACGAACGTCGCCAATCTGCCCATAGCCCTTGAAGAACTGTTGCGTCAGCTGCGATTCCGGCCGGGGTCCCCCTGACTCACATCGTCGATGTCTCGCTTCTCAACGCCTGCAAGTGTCAGTGAGCCCCGAGCGCGTGAGCTTGTTGACGTACCCTGGGGCAGCTTCCCGATGTAAAGGCGACGGGACATTTTGGTCGGTGCTGGATTACAGACAGCGACAGGTTGGAAGAGGAGCAGGTTCTGACCTCCCCCAGCGCCAACGACGACCGGGAGAAAATGTGGGAAATCCCAGACAGATATTCATACACCCTTCAAGACGGACGAAGGCATACAACAAGACCCATAACTACTCGTACACTTTGACAACACTGTCTATCTGCTCATTCTGCGCACAGATACCGAGCTAAATGGCCGCCTCTCGAGACTAGTCCTTCGCAAAGATGATCTTGCCTTCAGATCCGGCTGAGAGCTCCACGCTTCGCTGACATCGCCTAGGGCGTTGAGCTGCTTCCGGGTATCTTTCCCCGCCAGGCCAGGCGCTGCTAACTGTCTGAGTGCCAGACGACCGCGACGCCTAGCTTCGTGATGCTTGAGGGCCGATTCGGCCAGGCCCACCAGCTTGTGCACGGACCCTTTGTCCGTCAGCGGACGCTAACCGCCTCAAACAAGAAAGGCCAGAACTCACGCTCATACCCGTTCCAGAACATGACCGCCCTGCTCTCTTGATCCGCCTCCAACTCTTTCTTTTCGCCCTCTGACAAACCCTGCTCGTCCATCAGACGCGTGACGAGCTGCTTCATTCCTTCCGACTCGTTTCCTTCTATAGCGCCCTGGCGGGCGGCCAACACGTGCTGATGCCACTCTCGTACCGCTGCAAGCAGGTCGGCTGGAAGATTCTCCATCTGGTCCTTGTCGTGCACGATCGGTCCTTGCTGCTTCTCCACTTCTAGTGTCTGGGTGCGGGAAGCGGCGATAGCATTGAGCGCCCTGCGCGCGCCTTTGCGCCGAGTTGCCGAGGCATATCGACGAGAATATGCCTCCGTCAGGACCGCGATTAGCAGCGTGACAGTGGCCACACCCAATATCGCCCAGATGATAAAGAAGGCGCGTCCAGCTGGAGTCTGCGGGGAGATGTCGCCATATCCAATGGTCGTAAAGGTGACGAAACAGAAGTAGAAACCGCTGAACCAAGTCCAGTCGTGCTGGAACACTCAGCACTGGCAATTGCGATTATACGGACGGGCACTCACTTCCGTTGCAGAGAAGACGCTCGCTCCGACGATCCAGAAAACAATGAAGAGGGTCATCGCTGACCCGAATTTGACCCAATTCTCCATCCTTTCCTCCTTCGCCATCCTGTCCTGAAACTCCCGGTACCCCTCCTCACTGACCAGCGACTGGGCTGTCAACTCGTCCTGGAGTCGCCGTGCGTCCGCCAATGCTTTCTGGTACTTCTCGTCCCGAGAAGCAGAGACTTCAACTGATGCACTGCCATTTGTTCCGTTGGCCAGCGGCATCGATGCGGAAGCCTGCCGGGAAGCGATCTGAGACAGAGCTTGATCTTCGGCCATTTGCAATTGATCTTTCGTCAAGGCTCGCACGTTCAGCTTGCGACTCCGTGCTCCTCCACGGACCCCGCCTCCTCGGGCTGTGACGTATAGCGGTGCACCGATAGCTGAGAGCTGTTCCTCTATGGCATCGCGTCTGATTGCCTCCTCGGCCCGTTGCTGTTTTCTCGCACGATGTCGTTTGATCATCTCGTATCTGCGCCGCCGATATGCTGTATTCCATGATTCGACAATGGTATCGCGGGCGGTCCCAACTGTGACAGCTAGATTGAGGATACCGATAGGTGCGTAGAAGAAGAGAAAGATCTTGGCACCAAGGGTGGAGGGGGAAATGTCGCCAAACCCGATTGTCTCGATCGACACCACGGTGAAGTAGAGCGCATTCTGAAATGCGATCTCGGGAATCAAGAAATTGAAACACAGAGCGCCAAGAGCGAGGTAGACGAGGAAGACCATGACGATGATCACGAGACTCCGCTGCTTCGGAGTGAGTCCGGAACCGGATCGAGCGAACTCCTTGGTCTTGATCAAGTCGTATATCAGGGTGGCGTTCGTGAACATACTGGCCGCAGTGCTGCACACGCACAGCCAGAAGGCTTCCGAGTAGGTGAATCCGTCATCGAAACGGTGAACTACGCCAAAGATAGTCACAGCAATGATGTTGATGATATCATGTATACTCAGACCAACGATGGTGACGATGGTGCTGCTCCACACCCTGCGCTCCAGGAATCGCGAGATGAGCGCAATGTTGGCAACAACAGCGCAAGCCATAGAGATTGCCAGGCCGACATCGAGAATGACCGGATTGGCTTGATAGACTACCGGCTTGTTGTCGATGGTTCGGACGTACCAGTGCTCTGTCAGGCCGGGAATCTCAAGCAAGATGCTGAAAGGCTGCAGGAGTCCAGACAAGATGGGTGTCCAGCGATACTTGGGCGGTACGTAGTCCGGATCACCCTCGCGGAGATCTTGTTGCGCCTGGGCGTCTTTGCTGCCGAGAATCCAGTGGACCGTGGTGTGCCAGAACCCTCGGTGACCAGAATCGTGCCTCTTGTCCCAGGACTCGCTCACGAAGGAGGAGAAGGAGGAGAAAGTGTCTGCACGGGGGAGGTATTTGTGACGCCGACGAGGCCCCTCGATAGGTGTTGTGATTGTATCTGAGCGCTTGTCGAGCGAGCCTCGCATGGGCTCATTGATAGTCACAGTTCGTGGGAACTTATTGCCGTCATCGTGACCATTAGCTATTGGACCGAGCTCGATGTCGTCGCTGATACCTCCGGGCGAGCTCGTCCTATGTAGGGCATAGTCATTATCGCGGATTCTGCTGCCTCGCCTTGACCGAGCCGCTTCGGATCGCTCGTACTCCTGATCTTCCTCACGGGCCTCCTCGAGCTCCTCCTCTTGAATCTCGTCCGTCTCCCGTATGCGTTCTTCCTCATCTCCTTCATCGTGAGCACCACCATCATCATCAGTCCCTGTCCTCTCCACGTCTCTCGCGCGCCCGCGGCTCGAGCTCTCCGCATTTGCCTCGTCGCCGTGTACATGGAAGGAGAGCTGCGGGTGAAGTGCATTGAGATAGGCGATGCTCGTCATGTTGTCGTCGGGACCAACTTCTCTCTCATCTGCTGTGAGACTTCATGGCGAGGGGTGTCGGCCAAGTGCGGCTAAGATTAGACATGATATGAGATGTAATTAGAGCGACGGCAAACATGGGACCTCCAAGCATCGATGATCCGTCGCCGCAATATGAGATCCTCAGGCACCGCGCCGGCGAGCCCCAAGGGCTCTCACTATCGTCCGGAGAGGATCAAACGTCAAACGTGGTTGATCATGCACGTAGTCAGCTCCTACCGTTGACCTGGACCAGCTATGTCGCAGTCTCGCTCGATGTTTCATCCCCCCGTTAGCAGACTGTGCTGGCTGTTCCCTAGCCTTATTCATCAGCTGGTCGAATGGATGCCATATCACCGCTTGAGTCCCGGTGTCCTCCTCCATGGATCCGGAATGAGAGTGATATCGTCAACTGCAGTATCTTCACCGTGGACTAGAATGTTGAGGAAGAGATGCAACAGCAAGGCTTCCTCAACGAGAAACGAGAAGATATGATCCATGAGGTGTGTGACAGGTACCATCACACCCTCATCTCGCTATGATACCTCCGTTGAGTCGGATGTATCGTCTTAATGGCGACCAGGATCAGCCATGCGCAATGAAGATAGCGGGCAGGATCCGTCCTAGTGCATGGGGCGACCAAGAGCATGCATGCATAAGCATCTGAAGCCAAAACTCGTGGTCCATCAGCCGGGGAACGTGTCGCGACGTTCGGCGACCGGAGACAAAGGTTGCGTCACGACCGGACTGCGGACTTCGGACTCAACCTTGCCACTATCAATCTACATTTCTGATCTCGTCGAAGCCAGTATCAACTGATCGCCTCGAGGACCAAACGGCCCTAGATGCCCCGTCTGGCACCAGACTACCCAGGAGGATACAAACCACCCCGATTCGCCTACTTGCGCTCATTCCTCCCCGTCCTCGCCCTCCTGCTCCTCTTCTCCTTCGGACTCGTATCGTATTCCCTCCTCTCACATTTCCGCTCGCCAGCAAGGAAGCAGCAGATAGGATGGCAGTCGTGGGATGTCGTAGACTTGAGCAGCTCCAAGGGCTCTGCCGGAGATGACGAGGAGCTGTCTACAAATAGCACTTCGGGAGATGATCTCTTTGTCCCAAGCATACCGCTTGACAACTGGGTGAGTCAGTCTGTAGACAGGGTGTCCATGCTGACGAGCAGGATCCTCTTGCCATTCATACCACCGGCCGTGAGCAAATAAGCTTGCTATGGGGCTGAACAGGATGCTGAGCTCTAGTGACTGAGATTGCGGTCAAAGCTTGCTACTTCCCTCCCTATCTCTTCGGTTCATACTGTGCCCCTGAAACGACGGGAGATCTGGATAAGACCAAAGGCAAATGGGTCATCGTGGAGAAAGACCTGAACATCCGCACTGGTCTATGGTGTGTCCTTCTCTTCGAGCGTGCGGATACCTCACTGATCGCAAGGTATCTCAACCTCTACTACCGACGAACACGCCGACTAGATGTACCACTTATTTCGGACATACGAGTCGCGCCAGAGCCGCCGCCTGAAGATGTGGCTGCAGAGCTCGAGGGCTGGACAAAGGCCAGTGGTGACCTGCATTCTGGCTTGTGGCCAAACCAGCCCGAAATGCGATTGTGGTACAAGACCCAGGATCAAGCTTGGGATGGCTGGGCGCAACGAACGGCAGAGCAGGCCCGACAGGAGATTCTGGATGAGGATATCATCACGGAACTCGATGTCGTATATGGCGATGACGATCCTTGGTTCGGTTTCGAGCGCGTCAAAGGTGGAAAGGTGGTAGACGGCAAAGAGGGGAAATGGGAAAGCGTTGACATCGCATTCAGGCGAGGCAACACTGGCACGCCCCGCCGCACCTGGTCGAGCTCGCTGGCTGACATGAGTAGCTACTCTCCGAACGAAAGTGCCATATTTCCATTCAGATGGGACGCTCAAGATTATGCAGAGTGGGTCTAATGAAAGTTGTCGACAGTTGCTAGAACCTGAAATCCAGTCGCCGATCTACATTACTCTGTTGGTGACGGCAAATGTCGTGACTCCGACAAAGTCCCATGCGTAGGGGATCCAGATACTGCCACCTGGCTGGCAGAAGCTCTCGACGCCGAGCAGCCAGATCTAGTCGTGAGTTAAGGCTTGCGAACATTGGGCAAGCTAATGGTGGCAGGTCTTCTCTGGTGATCAGCTCAACGGCCAGGGAACCTCATACGATTCTCGCTCGGTACTGGCAAAGTTCGCCAAGCCGGTCATCGAACGACAGATCCCGTGGACCGCCGTTTTCGGCAATCACGACAGCGAGATTGCAGACGACCGGGAAGCTCAAATGCGTCATCTGCAGAACATGCCTTATTCACTGGCTCAGACGGGCCCAGCAGGTGTTGAAGGGGTCGGAAACTGTCAGTCTTATTCCCGTTCATCCACCAAAGCTGACTTGACAGACTTCATCAAGCTCAGATCTGGTGATGCTTCACACACTCACATCTTCACGCTGTACTTCCTCGACTCCCATTCATACCAAAAGACTGCGCTCCCTTGGCAGAAAGCCGACTACGATTATATCAAGACGTTAGTTGCTTGTCTGAAAATATCGCCGACTTACATTTGCAGCTCTCAGATCGACTGGTTCCGGAATGCATCGGCATCGATAAAACTTGTCGAACGCCCATTCCACCCAGACGGCGGCGAAGATCTCGGCAACATCTGGGCAGCAAAGCGCAGACGGCCTTCGCGGCTGGCGCCAAGAGCGAACCTCGCCAAGCCAAACGCAATGATGTGGTTTCACATACCGCTACCTGAAGCATACAACCCGGCGGACCATGCAGGCTTCGACGGCGAGGAATTGAATGTGGGAGACCAGCTGGACGAGTCGGGCGCGAGCAAGCACAACTCTGGCTTCTTCTACAACGGATTGAAAGAGGCATTCGAGACCGGGGGCTCGGACTCGGATGAGACTTGGTACGACTCGCCAAAGGTCACCGAAGTCAAGGTCACGAGTCACGGTCACTGCCATAACACCGACCGGTGTAGGAGGGTAGACGGGATTTGGTCAGCTCCGTCCATTGGGCGACAGGAGTATTTGAGCTTATCTCAGGATGTGCTTCGATGGAGGTTCTAGCTACTCCGGTTATGGCCAGCTCGGGTTTGACCGCCGGGTCAGGTTGTACCAAATCTCCAACTGGGGAGAGACTATCGGCACGTACAAGCGCACTGCCAGCGGCGAGATCTTGGATGAGCAGACGTTGGTCGGAGACGGAGCGCCATCCGGCTGGGGGGAAGACCGAACATCATAGATGGTCTAAACCCACAGATTACGATTGTACAACAACTGTCTATGACACATTTATGACACAACAAGACACGATTATATGGGACTCCTCATGCGCGTGCACATCTCTCAAAGATCATGGTCGCAGGCATCGCAAGTATCGCCTCTCCCACAACACGCTATGGATCGCAGTCGAGCCACATGTCGATCGCGCAACCACCTGCGCAGCTCCTGCGCGCCTGCGCTTGACCATTCCTCCGGCATCTCCTCTACTTCGTCGTAGTCCTGGAGCTGCAGACACACTGCGTAATTCACCATGTCCACCTCGTCCTTCTCAAAACATGGCAGGATAATCTTCGCTCTCGGCGGTGGCGGGTCGGTGGACGCGCTGCGCTCGTACTTGAGGTACGACAGCATGTGGCAAATGATATTGTGCCGCAGGACATCGACGAGCCTGCCGTTCTCCAGTCGCGTGCGTGGGTAGTTGTTCGTGTTGAACCACACGTAATGTATCCCCAAGGACGCCGCCTTGCTCAGGACCGCCGCGGGCATGGGTGTATCGGAGTGAGAGACGAAGGAGCGTAACGTCGAACGTGACTCATGCAGCCATAGCCGCAGGATGCGCACGCCTGCAGCATTGAGCCCCTGGTTGCCGCGCACGCAGAGCACCGTAGGCGCAGCGAGAGACGACAGGCCGCCCAACTCGTCGTCGGCGTCGAGGTCGGCAGGTTGGGCACCGGGCACGGACCCCTGATGGTCGAGTATGGAGGGGCGCCGGTGCCGGGCAACCTGTACGAGCGCGTTGGCGATGCGGCCGAGGGCTTCGCCGCGCACGCTGACGCGGGTGCAGTTGGGCAGGACGGCCGTGCGGCCGGGCTCGGTACGCCGGAGGAGCTGCAGCAGGCCGATGAGACGCACGAAGAGCCAGATGGAAGAGGTGGGGATGGTGATGTGCCGCACGAAGAGCAGTATGCGCAGGGCTTTGGGTCGGTCAAGCCGCGGCGGGGCGTCCGAGCATATCTCCTCCCACTGGTCCTCCTCTATGGCCTGTGACAGTTCAATGAGCCGTTGGTCGGTCTTGAGGTCCACCTCGGACCATAGGGCCGGGAGCAGGGCGTCATGCGCGTTGCGCGAGACGAGCGCGAGTTTGACGAGCGAGCCGTAGCACTTGGACGCTGCCAGGTGGTCGCCTATCAGCGCGAGAACCTGGGCAGGAAGGGGTCGGGGCATGGTGTCGGCTCAGAGAAGGCGTGGCTGTGGTCATAGCGTGATATCTGACAAGCGAGGAAAGAAGCAGTCGGCGTCGGTGCAGACCGGCTCTCGGAGATCCGAGTGGCGAACTGCGCCGGCTGGCAGTCATGCACACTGTAGTGTACATCTGGCTACAGCAATTGCACAGGTCTCGATGCCTCATGGAGGGCGCGAAGCACAGGAATCACAACATTGTACAAATCGGACATGCGAGGTCCACGGGCAACGATCATCTGAGATATGCCAGTGATCCACCGCATCCCTCCCGCATCACCCCTCCCACAAGGCCACGGGCAGTTTGACGGGTTCCATCTGAGAAATCAGACGCTCTGAGCATCAGCAGCAGATTCACTGCATTGACGAGACGACTGACTCATTTTGCTCACGGTCCCGTCTGAAAAGACTCGAGACCCTTCGCACACCACCGTAAGGGCCTCCAGTTGGTTCGCTTCGGACGCTTGCAGCCAGGGACGGAAAGCGCTGTTTGCAGGTTCTGGTAGGCGCATGCTGCCTCGACGAAGCTCGGCCAAAATGTATTCGTTGAGGAGGGTCTGTTGAGACGGATGGAAGAGAGGCAAGTGGATAATAGCCCGTCGGCCTCGAGCGCGAGGTTGCTTCGGCTGAGTGTCCAAGAGGATATATGGGTACATGCCCTGCATGATGATGATGAGGAGTCGGGTCAAGATCCCCTGGTCACCCATCCGGCCGAGAAAACGCATCGCGTCGTGTTTATCGGTGTCGTGGAAATGGTACTCCGCAGGCAGCTTGGCGAGTGCTTCTAGCACCTGAGGCCCCACTGGCCACTTGGCGAAATGGTCGACAGCTCGGAGTCGCCCTCTGGACACGCCAACCGAGACGAACACCGAGATGGCTTCGGAAGCGAGCATCTTGCCCCGAAATTCTATCTTCGTGGGAGCGATGTAGAGGAGGATTGAGAGTACAGGCTCCAGTATTCGTTTGCGTTCCTCGTGCTGCCTGGACAGCTTGTGCCCTTGGTCTTCCAGAATCACCATGACAGGGCGGGGGAAACGCAGGCGGATCTCGTTCGGTAGACCAGAGAGGCATTTGAGCGACTTGCAGATGCTGGTATACATCCAGGCGGATTGAAAGTCATTTGCATGCACGCAGGGCAAGATGACTGTCCGGACTCTTGCACAGAGGCGCACCGCGCGCTGAGCCGCGTCATCACCTAGGTAGGCAATCACGGCGGCTTCCCCTGTCTTGCCACTCGTCATGTCGCGACTGAGGGTGAACACCTCATGAAAGTGCGCCAGGCGCTTCGGCGAGGCGAGATCCATCTCGCAGGCAAGGTAGGGCGAGGCCAATTCGTGGCATGCTTTGGAGCATCTACTCAAAGACGCTATCGTGCCGTACGACCTGGAGTCGACCAGGTAGGCGCAGAGCAGTTCAATCGCATCCAAGGGGAAAGCGGCGGTCGGCCGCGGTTTGCTTTGTCGCTCGAATCGCATCATCGGTCCCTGCAAATCGATGTGAATGGTGGAGGAGGATGCGATGTATCTCTGGATGGGGCTTGTATCTAGGATAGACGGGTTTTATGCGCTACATGATGACTTGGAAGAAGCTCGGGTTGACATGAGGCTGGAGGACGTATTGAACGCGACCTGCACAGCCCCGGGGACGGCGACGGCGACGGCCGAGCTCCGTTGGGCAAAACGGACACTCTCTGATGACCGACCGTTCTGAGCCTCTGACAACGCAACATTGTCAAAAGGGTGACAAACTCGTGAACCTCAGTGGACATATCGGAGTCATCCAAGGATGTCGGATCAGTCTTCACGTACTGTAACTGCTGCCGGCGGCGGAAAGCACCCTGAGGCAGCAGTTGGACAGTTGTCGGTTAGACCAATCAGAGATCTTCTGAACTCGTGTCCATCTTGACATTGGGGTCGATGGGAACTCCTCCGCTCCTGCCACCGACCCGTCGATGATCAGGTGGGAAGGGCTGAAGAGGCTTGTGACCAGGCCTGTGGGTGTTAGGGCCGTCTGTCTGGACGCGCGTCACAGGTGAAACCCCGGATCATTGCGATAGCCCAAGGAGTCAATCGCACGGTCATAATATCCGGGAAGAGGGCAACTCCCTGGCACCTGACCCGTACGCGCGTACTCAGTCATGTCTGTCGATGAGACCCATATAATCGTGCAGCGACGTGAAGCGGGTCAACTCCTGTGGCAAAACTAGCGACGCCCCCCGGTGGGTGGTTGATCGCCACTTGCCTTGCAAGACTATGGACCTACTCATTGATCTCTGGAACGAGATAGGCATCTGGCGAAGGCGTGAGGTACTTGAAAGACTGAGCCGTCCTGCATCAGCCATGTATACGCGTAAACGCCGGTGGCTGCATTGTCATCGGGGTCTGCTGCGTCTCAGAAGCTGTGACACTCCGCTGGCTCAAACGGCCAATCCGTTGGTTCCAGGCCACAGAAGTCGCTTCGAGGGCTCGTAGGATACTGCAGAAGCCAGCTTGTTGCCTAAGAACACAACACATGTCAAAGTGCATATTGGGTACCGAGTCAAGTGACTGCTACGGAAATCTCGGTTTAGCAACGGCGGATGGGGATGCGCCGAGCGCGGACTCGTCCCGTCTCAGTTCACCTTCGCACCTTTGACAGCGTCGCCATCCGCCTCCTTGGTCTGCTCAGTCGAGGACGGGCCGGCACCTCCAGCTTTCTGCTGGCTCTGTCGCTCAGCAAAGCTCCACCCGGTACTTCGAGCCTCACTTTCACCAGAATATCGAGGCCTTCAGGTCTCCATGCCTTTTCTTCGGGCTTGCCTTTGATCTCGCAATCAGCGTGGCTGCGCGCAAAACAAACGACAGACAATTGCAACTTCGTCCATGGCATCGGCCACACGCTTGAGAAATGCAGCACCTGACAAGTCGGCTGAACTCTCAGCCGAAATCAGACACAAGGAATACGTTCTTACGCTCAACTCTGTTCTCCGACGCGATTTTGTCTTCTTCCATGGTAGTACTTCCTTGAGCCCTCGCTGCGCGCCCGGCCTCCGCGACAGCGGCGTCATACGCTTTGCGATTCTCCTCCCAGTCTCGCAGTGACATTGCTAAACCTGAGCCAGGAGGGTTATTGTACGTGATGATGCGACTGTAATAAAGCACGGACATCGTACTGTACACCAGAATCCGGGTGGCAAATCGCCTCACTATCCCCATAGCACCTTTCCCTCTGTTGTCTTAGTAGTTGTCTTTCCGCTCGCTCAGAGTAACTCCGTCACGTCTCATGGTGACTCTGACGTCCTGCCGACTCCGTCTCCTCAACCCTGTCCGTCGCTACTCTCACAAGCCGTTTCGCGGGGTTCCGTCCACATGGCTCCCAAGGGCGGAGCGATGCCCCTGATTTCTCGTCAGCCGCAGTTCGGCAACGCAAATGTCAGCGAACCTCACACGATATCGCGGGCGACTGCGACGACAACTCCCATTGTGTCGAACGCTGCCGGGAATGGAGTAGGCACCACTCCGACCCTGCAAATCCTTGGCTCGGCGGCAACCAAGTCTGGCGGAGCCGATCCCGCACAGAACAGGGCCGAGAAGATGCCGAAGCAGCAATCAGATGTTCTTGATGAGAGGATCGAGCAAGACTACGACAGGAAGGACAACTACTGGAAGGCTTGGAAACTCGAAGGAATCATTCACGAGATTCCCGCATACGGAGCTGATCTCGAGCGCATGATGAAACTGATGTGGGAATTCACACGAGCTCATGCTGGACCTAAAGGTCTGTCGTCTGGGAGCCTCCAAGGCTCCGAGCGCTCGAAGATTGGTATCATCGGTGAGCTGTGAGAATTTAGCTAGGCGTAACTCTCATGCGATAGACCGCGCCGTTGACTTCATCGGGCGTTTCCTCGATAGCACCAGACTCGAAACCAAGTGCACGACGCCCTCTCTCGCCAACACAACCGAAGCCACTGCCACACCTCAATTTTGTTCTCATGAGACACTTCTCGCCTTCGCCAACCAGATGCTGGAGCTTGTGTGTCCACGATAATTTTGCGGTCGGCAGTCATTGAAAGCAGTTGGGTTTCTTTCCCATCCCGAGACTAACGGCTGTCGAAAAGTGGGAAGCACGCAAACGTCTTCTCAAGGTAACAAATGTGCCCGGGTATGGGTACGAGTTGAATCCTAGGCCGTGAATGATCTCACCCAACAAAAGGGCTTGCTCAGATCAAACACATGGAAAGTCCCCTTATTTACTAACGATGTCCCCCGGCTGCTAGAAACCGCATTTCTCCAACCCATTGGGTGCTCCCACGAGGTATTGCATGCCTCTATATACACCAATCTGAGGCTGAGCGATCAGATTGTAAGAAACGGGGCGCTTATCGTGGCTTGCCTCGAACTCGGTGTCCGTTTGGGATCTCTTATACCTACCAATTTGTGGCCGACAGAATATTCCCGATGGAAGGTCGGCCACCAGCGACGTGTCTTTGCTGGCCGTCTTACGCGCAGGACGTCCATTTTGGACCCATGGTCGATGAGAGTAGTCGTGTAATTGGCATTGATGTCGGCTTCACGGTCAAACACCTGCACGGCCCCAAGCAATGGAACCGACATTGGACAAAAAGGGTCCCTTCGAGGTAGAGATTATTGTCGCACCAATACACTCTTAGGCTTATAAGCCAGCACCCAAGTCTTCGTGGGGACTCGCACTTCGCCGACTGAGGCCGTGGTGGACCTTGGCACATGGTTACTTGCTCTCGCAGTTCGGCAAGGCGTTTTCGATCGGACTGCCGTGGATGAATTGTGGGAGAATCGCCGCTTGCTCCTGCGTTGCCGCAAAGAGTGGGAGAATAAGCCAATTTTTGCTGCGGTGGACTCAGCGACTGGCCAGTGGCTACCATCAGCCGTCTCCGGGGACACGGCCAATGAGATGTTTGCGGAACTGTGCTGCAATTCCAGTCAAGCCTCCCAAAATAGTACGTCTGTGTGACCGCGTTCCAGGAAGTTTAACTAAAGAGTAGGCTGTCAGAACCTGGGGAACTTTCGGCGGGGATTTGCTCTAAGGTCATCGCTCACTATTGGAGCTGCAAACACCCGACAATCCATGGGATTCCTCCCTAAACCAACGGTAGAGGTCAAGCCGTATGAGCCGGAAAAGCACACTCTGACTTCGTTCCCACACGACCAAGGGACATCAGAACGGACTAACACCATTCTACGACAGTTCGTGTTGTCTCGGCATTATGCACTCGTTGATGAAGAGGACTCGAAATGATGCTTTTCAGCAGGCCAAATTCGAGAAAGAGATGCGACGCCGATCGGCCTTCCAGGTCGCTTGGGAGCTCCTCAAAGTGCTGGAATTCTGCAACGCGCACCACAGCGGATACTGGTCCACACTCCCGCCGGTCTGTACAGGGGTTGCACTCCGGCTCGTCACTGAAATCATAGTATTGCACCAATCCCAATCCTCAGAGCTGGCCAAAGAACTACCTCCAAGTCTCCATTGAGGCCCTACAAAACGTGATCAGCGAAGTAGCCGAACACGTCCGAAACAATCACTTCCCCTCCTACACCGCCCGTTGCCGGTCTGAGCTACTATACTGGCTGGACGAACAAACTCTTTGTCGGCTTCAGATTCTGCAGCAACGACCTTCATGTCTGGTGGCAATTCTACAGGATGACGTCTCCGCCAAAGCTGAGAGTTCCGGGATATTTGCATCTCGAAAGGCCCCCGCAGGCCACGCCCTGCAGACACGGGAACACGTCGAGGGTGTAGCGCATGAAGTGGTGTTGGGAGAACGGAGATTCTGGAGGAGTCAGGTAGCCGCTATGTCAAGAGCTACGGAGGAGAAGAAAGGGAATAATGAGGAGGAGAAGGTAGTGGGACCTGGCTATTTCGCTGAATTCGAGCGCATGGCCTGGGAGTACGAGGAGGAGGCTGAAGAGACTGAGTTTGAGAAGAACGGGGTAGTCGCTTATGACTTCTGCGGACGAGTCGACGAAACTGCTCTGCATCAAGCCAAGAACGCTCTCCGAAAACTCCAAGAGCAGGTCGCGCAGCATAACAAGTCTCCCGTGCAACCGTCGACCAATCCCCCACCAGGTGAGCCGAGAAACTGGGTCGTGTGCGGTGTCGCTGATTGTCAGAGGCCTGGATGGACTTGGACGCTAGCACGTACAAACGAGAGCTGCTCAAGTAGGTACATCTGATGTACGACATGTACTCGCTAAAACCCGCAGGCTTTTGATCGACGTCTAGCTTCGACGGCTCGTGGTGTCCCTAAGCCACATGTGTCCCTGTGGAGTCTAGTCGCTTCCGCTCCTCGAAAACATTGTTATGTCGACGTCGACTCAGTCATTATGCATCGTCATGTCATGTGTACTTTGACCATCGCTCGATGCCACTGCCTGCGAGCTGAAACACGGGGAAATTTCGAGCGCCACATTGCCACTCTGCGCCACATTCAACCCGAATCAGCAAGTCAAGTCAGTCGCGTCCAACACGCTCGTTTCAGGTCATCATACTGCACGGCAGTCATCTCTGTCAAGTGAGGAAGCGAGCTCTCGAACCGGATCACCACCTGGCATTGCATCTCCCATACAGCTGCATTGGTCCCTCCCGTTGCAGGCAGCGTGGACCCAGGCCTTGAAGCTTGCATGCCTTTGGGTCGGAGGTGAGCTCATCTCTCGCGCTCTGATCCCCCTCCCTTGATTACTCCCCTGCATAGCTTTGATGGCATCTCTCACTCCCTGTCAACCTCTTTGACAGTCCTCTCAGAGACCAAACTCATACCACAGCCTACCACGACGCGTGCTTCTCACGCTGATGACCTGCCATCGTCCGCCGCTGTCTCACACAACCATCATTTAGTCGATCATATTTCGTTCAACGTCGATCTTGACCCACTTGACTGGGCCCTCTGTCCATACTCGGACTGGTCGGGCACTTTCAGGCTCACTCACAAATTGCTCCCCGCATCCAGCTGAGAGATATGTCAACGATGACAGCCGCGCCCATCTCATCGCATCTCTCAGCAGGGCCATCATCACATCATCCTGGTCAGACGACACCGAGGTCGGCTTCACGAGCACACTCCCCGCACGCTTCCCCTAATCATTCTGGGCCTGGGACGCGCAATGGCAGTCCGAGGATTGGGTCGTCCACCGGTAGTGATGCGGATAGCGTCCTGCGTGCGCATGGCGGAGATACTAGGAGAGCGTTGGATGCGCTTCTTTCAGACAAGCAGAGTCTGGTGAGTGTCTGTCTCTGCATTTGACATGGAGCTAGCTCACGGAGTAGCAAGCGCAGAATTCACAGCTCTGGAAACTTATCGAGAAGCAGCGCGCACAGTCGGCGACCCTGGTCGCAGATTGCGACCGTCTGCGAGGGGAGCGAGATCGAGCATTGAGCAGATTGGCGGACGCAGGCCTGGACGTACCCGGAGGATCTAGGAGGATGCCCAACAGCAGCTCTGCTATGGGTCTCGGAGTCCGATCGGAACCCCTTGCCCCGCCGCCAATACGAAGGCACAACTCGGATAGAGAGGACACACGATCTGAGAAGTCGGTGGAGCGGGAGAAGGAGCGCGTCCCCGCCCCTCGAAGTGCGTCCGGCGTAATGCCTCCTGCGTCTTTCTTGGCTGCCGAACCTACGGTCGATCTGAGGCCTAATACGTTGTTGCCTTCCCCAATGTCGGACGTCAAGCTTCGCAGGGAGAGCCGCATCACGTTCCCGCCCGAAGTGACATCCTTCATCTCGCTCGCAGACTCGCCAAAGGAGGCTTCGCACTCGATCCCCGAGCGACAGGACCTCACGACGAGCGACAGTGCGACGAGCATGAGTCCACCCTCCCAATATTCGACCACGCCCAGCTCCTCGGTCGACGCTGAGCTCAATGCCCCTTCAGTGTCAATCACCATGTCCAGTCTGGCTACCACACAGGAAGAAGAGGAACCGGATGACACCCAACAAACGCCCGTACCTCCGAAATTCTTCGTCCCCATCCACGGTTTGCCACCCCGGTCGTCGAGCGTGAGGTCGCCCACACCTCCAATACAAACGGCAGCATTCCCCGAGCCACACCCGGCATCTCCCATTCGGCCTTCAGTTCGGTCTATTCCTTTGACTGACTCGCCCCGACAATCCGTTGAGTCTGGAACCTCTACCCCGCGACCATCTATGGATCCAAGGCTGTCGCAGGACCGACGCCCATCTATTGAGGAGAATCGTCCTGGGTCCGAGCGTCTCCCAAAATTGACCCTCTCGCTTCTACCCCACACCCGCATCTCCATCCCCTCGTCCACCATCTACCCAAACCAACTCGGTCGGGATGTACTCTGCTTCCTGGTGTCAATCACTTTAAGACCGCCGAACGCCCAACCGGTCTCATGGATAGTCGGCAAGCTTTTCAGCGCATTCATCGACTTGGATAGTCGGATCAAATCAAAAGCCGGCAAGGGGAGGAAGGAATGGAAGTCCATGGTCGCTCCCTTACCGGACGGCAAGTCGTGGAAAGACTTTGCGCCTAGCAAGATCGACCAGCGGAAGTCTGCCCTCGAGGCATACCTACAAAGTCTTCTTGTTGCGCCGCTGAGCGACAAGTCAGATCTATGCGAATTTCTTTGCACGGATCCGTTGCAAGCGAAGATCAACTCTGCCAGGAAAGAGGGGTATCTGACCAAGAAGGGCAAGAACTTTGGAGGATGGAAGACGAGATACTTTGTGCTCGAAGGGCCGACAATGGAGTACTACGAATCGGTAAGTCAGGTGAAGTCTTCTCTTCATGCATCCACTAACATTCTAGCGGGGCGGTTCGCATTTAGGCTCTATTCTCATCACGAATGCCCAGATTGGCCGGCAGAACCGCCCGTCCGAGTCGTCGGATGACCGGGAACTGCGCCATGCCTTTCTGGTCATTGAAGCCAACAAGAACACTCGGCATGTCCTTTGCGCTGAGAGTGATCAGGAGCGCGATAGCTGGATTGAGGTGCTCGTCCGGCACGTCGATGCTCAACCTGCTCCTGTGATCAATGCTCCTCCCACACGCCGTCGTAGTGTATCGGTCCGCAAGGCCTCGAAGGATGTCGTCGTGACTGCGGCTCAACCTCTTAACCTCGTTTCCGGCAGCAACACCAAGTTCTCGGGAGCCCCTTCACCTAGCCTCATCAACTCGATGGAGTCGCAAAAGACACTTCAGGCCCAGCTGATCGCCTCGTCCAGTCAGGCATCGAATCGGTCCGTGTCATCGGGCTCGCAGACCTCACTTCCTTCTGCGATCACTCAAGAGGCAGATGGGGCTTTGGCAGGCTCTGTGACGGTGCAGAAATCAGGGCAACTGCCGTCAAATAGCATCCCGGTAACTCTGGTCACCAGTGCCACGGCCGATCTGGCCGCTCCTTCTGCTGCCGAGCCGACCTCGAAATCCGCCAAAAGGCACAGCGTGATGCCGTCCAAACCGCAATACTCGTCCGCATATCTGAGCAAATTGTCTGCTGAAGGCCTGTCTGCCCCTCCCGGTATGCCTCCTGCAGACAAGGAACGAGATCGCAAAGCAAAATCTGGACGTTTCTGGCCATCGTTTGGAAAGACACCAGAAAAGGTCTCCAGGCCCGTGTTTGGCGTGTCCGTATCCGAGTCTATCGCTGTCGCCTCTGTCGCAAACCTTCCAGCCATCGTCTTCCGGTGCATTGAATGGCTTGAGGCCAAACACGCCGAACGGGAGGAGGGCATCTATCGTCTGTCAGGCAGCTCGGCTGTCATCAAAGGCTTGAAAGAGCGATTTGATGCCGAGGGCGACGTCAAGCTGGTCGCTGTTGACGAGCATTGGGATCCCCACGCCATAGCGGGCTTGCTCAAGACTTTTTTGCGAGACCTGCCACAGTCACTCCTCACCAGAGAGCTTCACTCCAGGTTCCTCGCAGTAATGGACTTGGTGGAATCGTCCGCACGAGTGCACGAGCTATCTCGACTTGTGTCCGAGCTCCCGCCGCCAAATTACGCTCTGCTCCGAGCCCTCACAGCTCATCTCATCTTGATCGTCAAGAACTCCCAGGCCAACAAGATGACTCTGCGCAACATCGGCATCGTATTCTCACCGACTCTCGGTATCCCGGCCGGTATTTTCAGCGAGTTGGTTAGTCACTTTGGGGAGATCTTCGATGATGAGCCCTCTTCTTTCGACGAGGGCGAAGCAGAATCGATCATTAGCGGGCAGGACGAACCAGAGGCACATGGGGAGGAAACTCTCAAGCGAAATCGGAACAGCGTGCTGTATCAGGCCGGGGGAGCGGATGCTTTGCTGGGTCTGGGTGGGCGGGCGCTCGATCCAGGTGGGACGCCTTGTTTCGTGCGCCAGCCAAGGCTGACCCTTAGCAACCGAGGATGAAGAGTCGGAGTCTGAACACGATACGGAGTCCGAGGCGCCATCACTTCCATCTGGACCCTCATCCGAGAATCTGGCAAGCCCTGTACCATCGACACCTCGCGCCCAGTACCCTTCAGCCGCTGAAGTGCGGAGAGCCAAGGCGGCTGCGAGAGCCCAAGAGAGGGGCCTGACTGTCGAAGCTAGCTCGGTGGGGTCAAGCAGTCCCAAGGGGTCTGCTGGACTACCGGCGAGTCCGAGACCAAGTGCCCGGCTGGCTTCGCCTGGCAATATGATCTAGCATTGTGTAGAGCGGCATGACAGCCAATCGTTGTATTTCATGTCAATCATAGCGCTACTCGTATGATGTCCAAGCCGACTGGCGAAGTGGAGGTGTCTCACTCGTCACCTGCTATGTCTTTGCCCCTCTTGTTGCCTTTGTGCATCTACCGATACTCCGTCATGTCCACCAATCAACCAGGCATGTCGACGAGCTCTACCCAGGCGACGACCTACTCGCTAGCCAATGACCCTCAAAGCAGCTCAGCAGCCGACGGCAACCCGTCCACACCTCTACGTTGTATCACCGACTCCAGAGGCTTCACGTATCCTGCAATCTGGTCGTTTCCACCTTTCTTCACGCGCGTGTCCTCGTCTTGTCTCTTCGAGCTCCCTGCTGAGACGCAGACTTCAACCTAATCCCAGCACGCTTGCCCATCAGCTCTCGCTTTGGACCGCACTGGTCCTCTCGTGGGCGAGACACCATCGAGTCTTCTTGATCAACGTGGATTCGCCCGAGCCCGGGGAGGTGTTCCACAACAAAGGCATCAACCGTACGCCTGCTCATGGTGCATGTGGTGCTCTAGGGCTGAGAACAGGCAAGCTGCAACCGCCGGCAGTGAGGAGCGTGATACAGGAGCTGGTCAAGCTGGGCCAGGCGGCCCCGGACCCGCCTAAACAGCCGGCAACACCGACGTTCTTGTTGTATTGGCGAAAACCAGAAGAGTGGGGCCAGATCATCTACGACTGGGTGAGTTGCACAGCTTGAGCTTGACAGGTATGCCACGGCGAAGAACGATCTGAGACGCAGATCGTCGAGAATGGGATGAACAATTCCATCTTGACGTTTTACGAGATCACCGAGGGAGACTTGTCGCATACGACCGAGTTCTACGAGCTGCCGCCGCAGATGCTGAGAAGGGCGCTGGACACGCTCGTCAAAAAGGGCAAGGCGCAGCTGTTGAAAGGGGACGGAGAGGCGGGGGACGGTGTCCGGTTTCTGTGACCGGCGGCATATCTGGATGTCTGGGATACCTTGTGAGTCGGCTATGCTGGTCTCAGAGCTCATCTTCAGGTTGTAGCATCATCATCATCATCTACGGCATTTACAAACGAGCGACATGCATCTGGGCGGATGTCTGGTCAGGACAGCTAAGTGGTGGATGCGGATCACACGAACCCGCCTCCCCCTCGCTTCTCGTCGATCCGCTGGAATCGCACCAACACCTCGCGCTGTGTCCGTCAGCCCCTGGCATACGACTGCTCCTGCCGGAAGCTCACCTCGTTGATCAGACAGGCGGTGGCCAAGAACAGGCACACGATGATCGCTTCGAAGCCATACACCGAGGTGAAGATGTTGTTGAGGGTGAAGTCGGTACCGGGCGAGGCGGCCGATGTGACTGGGAGTCAGCCCTCGCACGCGTGCAAGGCCGCCTCGGCTCACTGGGAGTGACGCAGCCAGTCTGGTTTGCGGCAAATGTGGCATCGGCACAGAAGCCAGCTTGGGCAGTGAATTGTCCCGCTGCAGTCCCGTTCCTTCCCCTCAGCCGTCGACCGAAGGCGGCGTCACGTAACTCACCAGTAGCCGCAGCACGAGAACGTGTCCTGCAGAGCTTGTTGGGTGGCCTGGGTCTGCTGACCCCATATAGCCGAGAATTCGGCGCGCTGCTGTAGCGAGAAGAGCCAAATCATTGTCCCGAACTATCTGTCAGCTCCTCTCGACCCTCGCCTCTCGACAACGTACGACCAGGGTCTGCATGCCCAGTCCGATGAGCGACCAGTTAAAGATTTTGAGCATCATGCGCTTGTGGGGCGGCTGGAGGAAGGCAGGGATGGCGGTGACTACCGTGAACAGGTACGACACGCCGAGCATGATGCCCACTGCACATGAGCGCACGTCGATTCCGGTCTCTGTGAGACTGAAGGCTCACGGCTGAAGAGCATTTTGGTGAAGATGAGATTCATGAGGAGCTGGTTTGGCCTGCTGAACATGATCGAGGCGACGATGCACAGGATGCCCGCGGCCGTGAGGCAAACGAGCAGGAAGAACCAGAAGGCGTTCAGCCTCTGCAGCGTCCCAAAGTGCTGCTGGTGCATTTTGTCTCTGTCTTAGGGTCGAAGTCGAAAAGGCGGGCTACCAGAGCCCGGATGAGAAGCAGTCGAAAAGAGTCCAATGGGCGCACCGGGCGCGTGAGTCCAAAGAAGAGAGGAGAAGCCGAACGAAGTGTACGAAATGTACGAAGGGGGTCGAAAGGCGAAAGAGAGAGAACGTCACGAGCGACGCTGAGTTCTGGAAGGGCCGTCGTGTAGTCGACTTGGCGCAGTGTCGGTGCGTGCCGACAAGTCGTGGTGCCTTGGAGATTGGACGTGGGAGGGAGGTGGGTTGACACAGTGACGGGTTATGTTGGTCCGATTTCAGGGGCTGGTTGGTCGCACGGTCTAGCACGATCGACCTGACGACGGTAGCGGTGTTTCACATTTCTTCTGAGACGCAAGAGCTATGTACGGTCTATGTGCTGCGCGCAACAACGGCCCCCCCTAGGATGAGTCAGAAATGCTCAGCGAAGGGATCACCTCTTGTCAGAGCATGTCCATAAAGGCCGGTGTTGAGGACTTGCCCCATTTCATCTGCAACGTGACTGGCGAAGTCTTCATTATACGATGGACTCCTATGCCGCCTGGGAGCTAAGTCTAGGGAGGCAGTGACTGGTGCAGAAGCACGCCCACCGCTCCCGAGCATGAGCATATCCGGGCTTGTTTCTTTGCCCTTGACATGCCTCTGACTCTTCGACACAGACGGTAGGTGCTTGGTGGTCGGGACAGGAGTCCGCTTAGCTTTCGACGGCTCTTTGCCTTTCGTCCACTTACATGCCAGTTCTTCTGACACTTCTTGTCAGCTTATGGGACACTTAGGCTCTGCATTCACTTACTCTGAGCCCGCATGTGTTGTACCAAACAGCGGCACCGCTCGATCTGCCTTCGCGTATCATCGAGCCGTTCGTCGGCGGCAGCCTCGTTGGTAGCGGCGCACCGCTGATAGGCCAACCAGTATGTCTTGAGAAGTTGCCAAGCCTCTCTTTCTTCCTCTTGCAGTGGCGCGAACTCCAGCAGCGTCCGTGCGAGGGATTCGACCGACGCGATATCGCTCGCGTCGTATGCGACTGTTTGAGCTTCTACCTCGAGCATTCTCAGTGTCTCGTCTCTCTCGCGAAGCTCGTCCGAAGAAGGCTGGCTAAATTCCGCCGACACCTCCTCGAGGGGAGCCTGGGTTACGGCAGCGATGGTGCGCAAAGGTGGATCTGAAGTAGGCATATACTGTACCTGGCCAGACTGTCTTTTTGATGAATCGTAAAACGTAGAAGGATATGCTGGAGGACGATGACGAGGGAGCTCGTTTTCCTATGTACTGTGGAAAGAGCTCGAAGTCGGCCTCTCATTTTCGCTGAAGAATGACGTTTCATCTGGAAGTCTTCTCCAATCTCCCATCGCGAAGGCTTGACAGGTCCCATTCAGAAGTCATTTCAAGCCATGTCTGCTGTTGGCGCTTGAGCTTCCATCTTGACTCGAGGTGTCAACTGCACTGTCAAAGAGGCGATGAGTTAGTCCACTGTCTAACACACAACACTAATCGTCGCACCCGGGATCAGGCTTTTCGGACGCAACGAGCGACCACATTCCGTCAAATGTTTTAGGCCTTGCGACATGTATTCCGGAGGCAGACTGTCGAGACCTGAGCTTGTGAGATAGCATGACAGTGACGACACTCTACTACTCGACTGTACTCCGCCGCAACTACAGATCACTGGCTGAACTTGGCAAACAGCTTGTCCCACGCCACTTTGCCTCCGGTTTCGATGACATCTCCATGACATGGGATGATCCGATCGAAATCGGCCGACCTGATGGACTGCAGTTCCGCTTTCAGATACCTTCGAGTCAGCCTCTCCACGCTGCATCAGGCTCAGACCTGCCCTTTGTCTTTCAAGATACCCGATACTGCTGCGCCATGTACCTTGCCACCTGGACTCATACTCGATGTTGGGAGTAGTTTCGACAAGAGGGGCAGTCCGCCGACTCTCGAGTACTGCTCTTTCGGAGGAAGGTTGAAGAGCATGTCCGCCTCCATGAGCGTCCGGCTCGGGTGGTGAATGGCGACGAGCTCGTCGTTGACATGTGAAGAGACCTGGTGTAGGGAGATCTGGAATAAGACACCGGCCATCATCGAGAGCAGGGTACTGACTTCGGGCTCAAAGCCGAGTTGCGGCGGCTCCTGGCCCGGTTTATAGATGTATGTCCACGGAACTCCAGGCTTGCCCTTTTCGAGCCGCTCCACGCCAATAGCTCTGCAACATCAGCTGCCACAGTGCACAGAAGGCGTGAGACTGACTTTGCCTGCGGGTAGGCCTTGTGGAATGCCTCGATATTCATATCGTGCTCGCCGTCTGGCGTAACGAGATATTTCACCTCGCCACCCATCTTGGCAAGTACGGCTTTCGTAGCTGGCGTTGGCGGGTGCGATACATAGACAAAGATGTCTGAGGATTTCAGCTGGACGGCAGTGGTCCGACCGCCAATGGGCAAAAAGCCCCCTCGAGTCTGCACATCAGCGAGATTGCAACACAGGCAGACTGACGGTCGCTCACGAATGGCAGACTGAAGGTGACGATCTCTGGCGTGACTCTCCGGATGACCAGCTTCTTGTCCGTCGGGTCAGTCGAGTTCTGCACGTATGACGCTACGTCTTCCGGCACCCCTCGCGAGCTCGAAGGGGCATTGGCGATGGTGCTCGCCGCTTGAGCGGCCTGAGCAACTTGCGGCGACTGGCTGGACATAGTGTTCTGGCGATGGGACTGTGAATGAGAGAAGCAAGTGAGCAGCGGTCTCCTCGAGAGGAGCTGCAGGGTTGCCCTATATGCTGTGGTCGTCCGGTGTCTGGTTGTCAAGAGAAGAGGAATGTCAAACGCCATAAGCAATGAAACGATGTCCGAAAGTTGAGTGATGGTGATGATGTCACGGAGACCGACGGCGAGATCCCGCCGGCATCTGCTGGTGATCCGTGATCACCGGGGGGATCTGTTGATGGCGGCCGTGACTCTCGACTGCCTCCTACTCGAGGTGTTGCCACGCCCTCGTGACGCAGCCCGACGCCGTTGCACACCCTTGGAACGCACAACAGCATAAGGAGGAGGCCTGGGACCGTCGATCCCAGTCGTGGAAGACGCCGATCCAGAAGGCTTCAGAAACGAGTTACTAATACTCATTAGCCACGATACTAATCCGGGCGCGAGTCGGCTGATGGGCGAGCGGTTCGGAGAATTCCGGCTATGTTCCTGGCCGACCGTCAGGGGTCAGGGTCCAACCCAGGGCCATCAGATTCCGGTCCGTCACTCCGCCCATCGCGTTCAACTCTTCATTTTCAGCTTCCCGAGCACCTTTCCATTCGATTTTCTCGATGGGTATCACCTCTAGCTTCGTTCTGTAAAACGTAAGCCAGCGGCCGGGGTTGAACCGACGACCACCTCCGCTTTCCTCCCCGGAATTGATGCATAGGAAGCCTGCTGCTTACAGCGGCGAGAGCGTCGATGTACATTAAGCCTCCGCCTAACGCCCACCTTCGCTACAGTCGAGTATCCGCTCGACCTACGGCGGGTCAGTGAAACCAACCCAAGACGGTCGTCTGGACGCCGTCGATGTAGGTTTGGGTCGTCAGTCGACGCCCACTATGTGCCACGCGGGCTCTGTGATGGTTCCTCTCATTGCCGCCGGCTGATCGGCGTGTTAAGTTTGATCGGCGTGATCGGCGGAGATCGCCGCCGGTGGAGGTCCGTGCTCGCTCGTATGGTGCAGTGGCTTAGCATGCCTCCCTCCGGTGTTTCAGGAAGGAGGTGGTCCAGGGTTCGACCCCCTGTGCGAGTTTCGCGTTTCAACCCCTTGTTTCATCATGTGACCGGGCCCTTTTTATGCCCATGTCGGTCTCCGAACTCCACCGTCTAAGTCGTCTCGTCTCAAACTTCGTCATCGTCGCGCACTATCCACTCATCATCATCCCACTCCACATCGTCTATGGAGTTCTCACCCCCTCCGTTGTGTGCCCCGTCTAGGTTGTCTGTTTCTATATTGTCCTCTATCTCAAAGACGGGGTCTTCCGACACTGGCTCAAGGTACCGCGTGTTGCTGAGGTCAATGAGTTCGTGAGGGTCGCTGTCATTTCTAGGATCTTGGGCCAATGGCCCGTGTAGCTCTTCTAGCCGCTCCCTCGAAACATCAGGAAGGCCTCGTGTATACGAATTGATGTGAACCCTTCCCCAAATGTGCGCCGTTAGCGTCAGCGCGATTGCTGCAAGTTCATTGTACAGGTCGGTTAGGCTTGAGTCGTAGCTGAAGTGCTTGGGCAGCTCGGCTCGCCAAAACTTGCAAGAGGCATGCTGCCACTGCACCACGCTAGCTACGACATTCGCTCGACGAGAGCACTTTCCGTCGAGGCGATTATAAACGTCCGTAGCGGTCGAAATATGCATGCTAGCAGACTTTCAATGGCGTCACTCGCTCGACATGCATCTTGAGTACCCCCCTGTGAACTTTCCGCACCTGTTTTGCTTTGGTAGAACGTGAGAAACCGTCCGCGAAGCAGGACGACACGAGGCAACATTTGATGGATCACCGTCCCCCGACACACGTCCAATTCAATCCATCACTCGACTGATTTTGTCCGGCGTAAACCATTTCGCGCATCTCTGGACGGTCTAGCAGCTCGTGCAGGCCACGCTACCACTTGGGAAAGTCCCTACGTGTCCCCACGCTTCCTTTCATCTTCTCCAAGGGCGCCTTGACTCGTCCCTTCCTTCACGATCAACTCCTCTACCCCTTTACCGGATGGCTTCGAACCCTGCGCCTCCCTGTAATGACACCATCCAAATCTTCACGGTCCTCGGCAGACGACCCAAAGCTCTTGTCGAGTGAGCAATTCGGTCGTCTACAGAAGCACTATGGCTTCTGAGGCGTCATATACGCTCGCGGCCCTCATCTGTAAAGTTGCGTCTCAGCCTTCGCCGCGTCTTAGGTTTCAGGTCATAATTGCATGCGTACATCGTGAATGGGAACAAGTTGGTATACACAAGAGACTGGCAATCAGGGGTCGTACGGAAAGCACTAGATGCGAGCGAGTGGGAATGGTACATGTCGTGACAGCTGGCAGGGCGTGCGGGATGCGAAAGCCGTTGTATCACTCCCTCGGCATCCTGGACGGGCTGACAATCCGTTCCGCTATTTGCTCGGCCTTCACGTCTCCAGCCGCATCTTTGCCCTCGACCACATTCTTGATGAGGCCGACCGTGTCGTGCACAGATCTTCGGCGAGTGGATGGTGAAGAGGTCGAGTTTGTCCCGCTGAGAGACGACTGGTTCCTGACGTGACCCCGCTTCCAAGGTATGCCGTCGGGTCCCGTAGGTGTCGGAGGCGTGCCAGCGAACGGCGACATGTCCTCGAAGATCGGAGATGGGGATCCTTCCGGACTATGAGGCGTCGAAGCGTGCGGAGACATGAGCTCAGCGTCGTTGTCCTGTGCGTCAGGCGATGTTTTTGGATCATATGCTCCATGCAAACTTACATCAATAAGCTCCGGGGGCAGTCGCTCGTTCTCGATATCGCTCTTTCGGCTGAGGGTCGGCCAAAGTCCCTGTCCGACAAACGAGACACTCACGCGTCATCGAAGCCTTGGATAGCCTCTTTGATTCCTTCAGCGCCGGATGCCAACATGCCAGCCGGCAGAGCCCCAGTTCCCGTGATGCTCTTGAGTTCTGAAACCCGTTCCGACTCCTCTCGCAGCAGCGCAAAGACTCGAGACATCCTCCCGACAGCAAGAATCTTGTTCTTGATAACCTGTCTCCGTTCGGCAGGCAAGTCTTCTTCGACTACGCATGAGCTTTGGCCAGCAATCTCGTGGGAGCCCTCACCTTCCTCTGGCGTCTCTGGGGTGATGGCCAGAGGTGTCTCCTCCTCCTCGTCGAGCTCCTCCTTCGTGCAGCAGTTCAAGATTGCCATAAGCATATCCGTGACTGGGATAAGCAGACACACTTCTCTCTCAAGAGCGTCTCACTTTTCTCGCCCACGAATGGCAGACTCCAGGTGAATACGTCCATAAAGTTCGGCAGCCAGTAAGGATGAGGAGTACAGTTGAACTGCCGAATGCTGACCTGTCAGTGGGGGTCCTGCTGCTTGCGATCACCTACTTCATTACGTTTGACTCATACTTGAGGACGGCTGCCTTGTTACTATACACGTCGAGATAGTTCGGAGCGGAGAAAATCGTCATCACTGATGGGAACCCGGTCGTCTTGGTTTTGCGATACATCCGGTAACCTGCATCCTGCGCTTCATGCGCTCTAATGATGGACAACAAGTTGTTGCGTTCTAGGAATTGGCAAGCAGCATTATAACTGAGCGTCAGCGCCCGAATACATCAGGCAGAAAAGGGATTGACGTGAAGAAGTATGAGCAGCCTCGGACATGGTTGTGCACAAAGTTCTCGTTGCCTTTCTCGTTGCCGAACGTCTCAAGAGGATCTGACCAGAGCATGTCGCACATGAGTCCGGATGTCGGTGGCTCGCGGAATCGGTTGATCTGCGGTCAGGACCAAAGATACTAGGCCCCACAGCAACTCACGCTGCGAATGTCGTCAAGCGTGTGGAGCTCCGGGGAAAGACCGCCATGAATGCACAAGAACTGCTTGTTCATGATCGCGGCCAGGGGCAAATTGCAGAATGACTCCATGCAAGCGTTGTAGATGGTCTCCGAGTATTTATGCCGGCCTGATGATGAGCGTTGCAGTCACATAGCGAGCTTCACCGACATTCCAGCTTGAAAGTAAAATAGTCTGTCAGATGCCGACATTCGTGGTTCCCTCGCAGCAGGAATAGCGTGTTCGGATACCACATCTTCAGAGACCACAAGTACAACACACACTGACAGTCAGCACCCTGACCACTGGCTGATGGTCATACTTACCTCGATGGAGAAATAGCCCCGGTCCACATAGTCTCCCAAGAAGAGATATCGTGTGTCCGCCGGGTTGCCACCCACTTCAAACAGTTTCATCAGGTCATACTGACGGTCAACTTCACTCTCGAGTAACTGTCTCGGCTGACATATTGACCGTGTATGTCGCCGCACACTACATCATCAGCGAGTTAACGACATTGTGAGTCGGCAGAACGCACCTGTAATTGGGGCGTCGACATCAAGCAAGTTTGGCTCGTTCCGCAGGAGCTCTCCTCCTCTGCGACTATCAGCCACAGCACGAAAGAATTGCAGAAGACACACTTCTCCAGGATGTACAGGGCCTGCTCTTCGGTCAAGCGGCCTTCGCGATAGAAGTGGTTTTTGAGAAAGGCGATGTTCGGCTTGGTCGGATCGTTCTGATCCCAGAACTGCTCGGCTGAGGGGAGATACATAGCGGGGGCTTGTACCTGAGTTTGACGTGAGCGAGTGTACAATAGGACGCCATCGCCATAGACGTCCATGATGAGGCACGGGACCCTCAGAATTGAAGCCAGCGCGAGGAGGATATGAAGGAAGGTGATGCGAGGCGGCGCCGAAGAGCAGCTTTGGACGGCATCGCCTTCGGACACAGCTCGGCAGCTCATGTCTGACACGCGAGTGTCGCTGTCCGTACTGCCATCCTCCTTCGGCGGAAACAATGATCGGGGACACGGTGGTGCGCCGCAAACCAGTAGGAGGGGCAAGATCCACCGCACACTCACATCTTTGACCACGCGCTCCGTCGTGCTGACCACGTCCCCGTTCTCCAGCTGGTGCTGCGTGAAGTCGATCTCTGGGATGATGAGGTTGGAGCGGTTCGTGATTGCCGCTATAGCATTTGCCTGCTGAGTGGATGGAGAGGCGGCCATAGCGGACGTGGGACGGGGTTGCCAAAGTCGGGTCAAAGGCGTGCCGGACGATCGTGTAGAGTGATTCGAGTGCTTATGATGCTGTCCTAGGCGTGTATGACGAATGAGGATCGAGTTGTACAAGAGGTATGGTCGTCGCTGTCGATGGAATGGAGGGCCTTTGAATGGCTCGCGCCGCAACGTCTTGGGTCGTGGCCCGAGACTGACACCTTAGGCGCGTCCCGACGTCATCAATCGGAGAACGCCCTGACTATTTAGATAGGCGCCTCACTACGTGCAAGGCCAAATGCCGCTTCCTGCTTTGGATAGCAGTTGCATTGCCCGCTATACTCACCGTCAACATGCCTACTGTCGAGGATTACTTTGACGATGACACCGATCTTCCCCTCCCCTCCTCGTCCAAGCCACGGAAGCTCACCGGACAAGGGACGCGCGGCGCCCTTCTCGAAGAGATCTCGGATGATGACGGGGAGGGCGACATCGACTTTGGCAAGCTAGCCGAGCAGTCCCGGGGCATCTTTGGGGAGGGAGCGCAGGCTCCGCCTCCACAGGCTTCTTCAGGTAAAGGAAAGCTGGCAGTGAGGGATGGCGATACCGAGCTGCGACCTGCGGGCGGGCCAGGCATGCCAGGTGGACCAGGATTCAACCCCAACACCCCCATGGGCGGGTTCATGGGCGACATGATGAAGCTTCAACAAGCCGAGGACGAGCGGATGGAGAAGATGAGGAGACAGTTTCAGGGGAGCAGCATGATGGACCCTTCCGTGTACAAGGGGTGAGATATGGGTGACTGGACAGATGAATTGTCGCTCATGTACAGGTGGAACACGGTGTACCCGCTCTACTTCGACGCCAAGGTTTCAATCAACGATGGTCGGCGTGTCAGTCGGAAACACTCGCTCTGGTGGCCGCAGGCAACGCACATCAGCACCGCCTGCAGGACTTTGGGTCTGCCAAGCGTGTATGAGGTGAGCTAGTCGAGCCGAAGAGCTATGCCTGGCGCGATGCTGATTATCAGCCGGACAGGGTACACCCTGCAGACTGGGAGAACCCGGGACGTGTCAAGGTCCAGTATCTGAAAGAGGGCCGGTTCATCAACCCCATCATCAAAAACCGTACGTCTCAGGCGGCTGTGTTTGGACGGGCATTGGTCTGACTTCTAGGTACCCAATTATACCAACAACTGTCGAGCCAGATCCTTCAGGCTAATCCATCCCTGGCATTCACCGTCCCTCCAAAAACTACCAAGACGAAGGAGAGTGCTGGAAAGTCGAAGGGAAAGAAGGGTGGCGCGAGCGGAAAGAAGAAGGGCAACGCCCCCAAACTTGTTCTCAAAATCCCTTCTCGTCCAGCGCGAGCCCCTCAGCCTGTGCCTGTGCTAGAAGAGAGACTGCCGCTGCACTCGCCTGTCGTGGCCACTGGCGTGGCGGTCGCCTCTGTCAAGCGGGACCTCGAGCAGGAGAAGGAGAACAAGAAGAAGGGTTTGACGATGGGCGCAGGGGCGGCCGAGGGCGAGAAGGAGAAAGTGCCAAAGATGAAGAGGGTGGTAGTGAGAGGGAAGCGATAGTGTCTTGTGCTGTATGCATAGCTCATCTATCCATTATGCTTGGGATGGGACCTCGTCACGCAGCATACATTAACGCGGCAATGGCCTCCACCGAGCAGGTTGACGCGCGGTTGACGAAATGTTCGGCCGCACGACTCTTCCTTTCGCTTTACTACTTCACTCTACATTCATTGGCCAAGATGACCGCCCTACCACCCACTCAGGCCGCACGTATGCCCCCAGCGACCGTTAAAATGCCCCATTTTACCCTTGTACCCGGTCGCTATACGTCGACGATGACCATTGAGGGTTGGACCATCACCACGACCAAGCGGCACATCTTGAACGGGAAGGAGATCGAAGCGTAAGTCACTCTCGGCAATACACCACGGTCCTACGGTGTGCTGAAGAGTTTTATGCAGGGCTGAGAAGACCTTGAACCTCCCACTGCCAGAGATGACATTCGGCAACAACTCGCTCCGCCTCTCGTACTCGCCCCCTGCGCCCTTTTCCATCTCCTCTACAGGGCAGGGGCAAAGCCAAGCCCGCGTCGAGATCATCTTCTCTGCGTTGGATGCCTTGGCAGAAGTGGGCACCGGCAACGGGTGGGAAGAGGTCAAGGGCGGCGGAGTGCTCGTGAGCATGGCGGACAAGTGGAAGGGGAAAAGCAAGGCCGTCTCGTATCTCTCCAACGAGCCGGTCGCCGCGGTCCCTGTCAAACCGCACGACTGGACGTACTCGAGCACCCACGCGGGGCGGACAGAAGGAGCCGAGGTGAGTCACTTCCCATCGTGTGGGGTGAAGAGGCGCAGAGCAGGTAGGGTAGAGAGCTGAGGACAGTTTGTACCGAGTGAGACGCACGAGCTGCCTCTGCGGCTGCTGTCCCGGCAAGACCCCCTGCTGGACCAGATCCTCTTCTACGATGATGTACCGCTGTTCGAAGATGAGCTGCATGACCACGGCGAGTCTATACTCAATGCGAGGATAGTGCGTATGCCCGCGGAAGGCTGAGAACGAGCTGAGTTTCCAGAGGGTCATGCCTCACTCGTGGTTCGTCCTCGTTCGGCTCTTCATCCGCGTCGATGATGTCCTTTTCCGCCTGTATGACGTGCGGCTATATCACGCATTTGGGAGTGGAGAAGTGATCAGGGAGAGCTGGGGCATGGAGGCGGACTACGAGGCTGTCAAGCGGGTATGCGGACCTTGTGCATGAGGATTTCGAGCAGCTCACCAGCAGCGCCTCGAGAAGCCTCAAGATCTATCGCCTCTCACGGACGCACAATGGGTTCACCAGATACTCTCGACCGTGTCTGGCCCGTCCAGCAAGACTAAGGGCAAGCCATGGTGCGGTCTGGGCAAAAGGGTCGATGTGCTGCGCCTTCCCGCAGCTTCTGAGCCAGTGGAGACCAAGCTCGAGAAACTGGAGATTTCATGAGTTATGCATACATCGTTGTGTGTTGTCGTGCGATCGTGAGGTCATGATGTCGTTGATGGATCACTAGGCCGAGTCTATGTGCAATGCGAGGGTAGATGATGACTAGTAGATACAGAAGATGTTTCCAGGCTAAGCAATACTCTTGATGGACTCGTGATCGTGGACGACGCTCGTTGCGCCCGTCTCGGCCGTGGTAACGCTCGTTCCTCCCACACTTGCGGTAGATACGCTGTCCGCGCTCAGGGCGCTCATCGTCTCCCCTGCTGCCAGACGCTCCTGCTGTTGCTTCTTGCGCATGAGTCGTTCTTGCTGCTGGTCGTACAGCACTTGTGCACGCTGGCGGCGCTGTTCCAGCTGAGCGAGCCATTCAGACGTCTTGCCAAAATACTCGATGGCATCTGAGGCGCCGCGGTCCAGCTCGAGCGGCTTATAAGGGTCGACAAGGCTCTTGTTCGGCTCAGGCGGGACTGGCGTACAGCTACCGGATGTCGAGAGGGATGCGCCTGCCTCAGTGCTGAGGGAGGCCAGGTCAGATGGAGACTCGGTGCTAGGCGGCGGGGTCTCGGAGTACCACCTTGTCCCCGGACGTTGCATCCAGTCGCGGAAGTGGGTCAGGATCTCCAGGCCGTTCCGATGTGACGACTTGTTCTCGAGCTGGCTCCTGCCGAATTTCTTCCACGCATAGACGAAGGCGGGACGTTGCGCTTTGCCCGTCGAGGTGTCTGCCACCTCATTGTCGCTGCCCGATTCGGCGGCTTCTGTGGAGTCGAGCGATCCGTCCGCAGGGATGGGATGATGAGGGCCGTCGTAGCCAGGAGGGCTGGTGAACCAGGTCCAGAACTCTTCCTCTTGCGCAAATCCGTTGTTCCACCTCTCGTAGTCCAGACCTGCCCACGAGCACATTTCGCGCACGTCCGTAGTGAGGACAACCTCAACAGGCGGCAAGCCGAAAAACGGCGAGTACCTCACGCTGAGGAACGTGGAGTGGATCGTGAGCTGCTTGGAGATACGTCGGAGGGCGGCGGCGAGCAAAAGCGGCATGCTCGAGTACGACTGCTCGAATTGAGTGAACAGCAGACACGCCGGGGGCACGAGCAGGAGGTCGACTTGGTAGAAAGGCTGGTCTGAGCTCTCCTTCCAGCTGTACAGGAACTGAGCTCACCTGCATCTCACCTCGCGCTTCGAGGTGCAAGTCGGGAAATACAGATGTGACGGGTACGGCGCAGCTGATCTCGGCGCCATTGCGCTTCCAACGCGCGGCCCCGACTGCAGCCGCGACCGACTCGCAAAAGTCCCGCATCGCCACTTTGCCGGTCTGCATGTACTCGTAGTTCACGCCACCCGACTCGGCACCACGCATGTCGTGGAGTACACCCATGCCTTCCCAGGCGCAGACGAGGTCGAGGTCGCCGTGCGTCTCCTTGGTCGTGTACGCGCGCAGAGGCGCTGTGAGGGGAAAGATGGGTCGGAGCAGCTTGGCGACATGGCTGGAGAGCTGGTCGAGTTGAGCGGTGGTAAGACGGTGCGCGGGGGTGGGAAAGGCATTGCCACCCATCGTCAGAGGAGCTTGACGTGTCTGTGTGGTCGAAGGGTGTCGTATGCGAACAGACAGATGTGGTTCGTTCGCGAGATGGAGGAAGGGTCAATTGATCGGACAAGAGACAGAGTGTAGGGTATCGCCAATGCTCAGAATCGACAAGAAGCCTCAACAAGGACACAGCACGCGAGAGAGGCGCACAGAAGGTGCGTAGCGCACACGGTCGATGTGCGAACAAGACATGATGTGACAATGCTAATCTGTGCTTCGAGTTTTTTGGGCTTCGAGACGAGTGGACAGGTCGGGTGGCGGGCGCACGGAGTGGCACTGTGGCACTGTGGCAGTTCGTGTCAGACAGCTCAATTCGGATGCAGACATGTGCAAGCAATATACGAAGAAGCATGAAGCACAACGCTATGAAGACATATGTACAGCAAGGTTCCCACAAGTGAGAGTTAACACGACCGCGCATCGGCAACAAACGCAAGTACACAGCAAAGCAGCTGAACAACTCATCGCCCGCTCCGAACCCTCCGCAACTCAGGCAGTTCGGGTCGAGGCATGGTCACACCCAAGACTTTGCTGTCCTCAAAACTCTTGACGAGGTCGGCCACTTTCGGGCTGCCTTTCTTGACACCGATAGGCACAGGAATACGAGACTTTGATTGAGAAGATGGAGGCTGATCGAACAACTTCGCCAGAGCTGTCGATCGAGCCGAGAGAGGGGGGTTCAAGCTGGGATATAGGCGAGATGGAGTGCCCTCAAAGCTGAAGGACAAAGAGGATAGGTCAGGCGTGGATCGTGATGTAGGCAGGCCTGAGATTGGTCTGCTTGACGGGCCAGATGTCGTAAACGAGGCGTCCGTGGAAAGAGCAGATTCCCAGGACGGGGAAGACGGATGCGGGATTCCCGTGACCGGACGAGCGGCCAGTGATTTCGCTGCCGCTGTGACTGGTTGCGTAAACGCTTGCCTCATCGTCACTACCTCTGGGACGTCTTTCGCCACGGCAGGGGGTTCCTCTCGAACCGCTTTCAGCTTGTCGATCAAACCACCAGGTGTTGCGCCTGTGTGGGATTTCGATGAAGATAGAGTCGATCGCGCGGGCGCTTTCTTGGCGGTGGAAAAGGAAAAGGCGTAGTCGATCATCCTGCGGATCGTGGAAGGGGGAACGATAGATGTGGTCTCCCCGGGCAATTTCCCGCTGGCAGCGGGACGCTCAACAGCTGTGCTTGAAATCTGTCGTGGTCGCTTTGGAGAGCGATCTCCATCGGCTGCCGATTCTTTTGCAAGCTTGGCCTCCACTCTTCGCGTCAAGGCATTGACTCGCAGAGACAGCAAACATCTATTTATCAGTACAGTCGGGGACATTGTTTGGGGCGGTTTTACTCACCTGTCCCACTCGCCCTTGGCTGTCTTGCATTCCTCCTTGAGGAAACGTTCCACGACTCTTTCCCCATCCCACTCTTCCACCTTGGGCGCAGAGTGAGCCCCGGATGCTCGTCGCGCCCAGCCCAGAAGACCACCGGTCGGAAGTGGCTTGACTTGTCTCTCCTTGCGCCACGCCTCCCGCTCGGACCGGTACACCTTTTCCAGCTTTTTCCATTCCGCGACTCCCCACGGTGCGGCATCTTCCATCTTCTCTTTGCCTTTCACAGATGGCGTTGCCTCCTGGTAGATCCGCTTCCGCTTCACGCCAGCCGGAGTGCCTATCCATCCTCCTGGCAAGTAAGGCGAATCACTGACGAGACTCGGTGCCACGGACACGGATCGGGAGCGCGAGCGTCGAGCCTCCACGATCTCCAACTCGGCCTCCAGTAATAGTTCGGGTTTGGAAAGCTTCGAAGCCGTAGCGATAGAGCTGAACCTGTCCGAACGGTACTTGGATGGTGTCCTCTTTGGGGTAGCGACGGTCGAAGAGGACGAGGGCAGTCGGCCGTGCTCAATATACGCGTGGTTCTGGGGTCAGCATACCCTTCTGACTTCAGTGAATAGTCGCACAAGCTTCAATATCGCTGCGGCTCGTGCTGCGGCCCGCGGGTCCAGGCTTGACACCTCGACCACGCTTCTCATGCTGTCATCGGCCTCTGCCCGGCTCATTTCGTCCAGCAGCGATCGGCTTGGAGCAGATTGACGGATAGATGTGTCCGCGCTGCTCGTACTGTCCTGCGGTGACTCCATCGAGAAGTCGGCCGCCTGAAGATCGCTTCCCCCTGCCCTGACCGAGGGCACTGGTGCGGAGGACTCGGCTGGGTCGTGATGAGAAGGGCTGGAAGACGTAAGTATCTCGTTGGACAGGCGAGACAGGGGGCGAGAGTCGGCTTGCGAGGCGATGGGAAGCGTTCGGCGAGCCAGCATCCATTCTAACGAAGAAACTCCATGAGTCGCATTGACATTTGCATACCTTAAAACCGGTGGCTGGGGAGTTTGAGGCTCGACAGCGATCGAAGCACTTGACGAGGGCTTTTCGGATAATGGCGGGAGCGACTCTGGGCTTGGGGACGAGGCCAATTCTGCGAGCGGCACCTGCACAGGTGAAGGAGAATTCCCTGCAGGGATGGCCTGCTCAATCGCTGGCGAGGTTATACACGCAGTTGAGCCCGACGCCGGCCCACCGGACATTCCTGCAGAAGCTGTTGAGCCAGACGTCTCCATAGGGAGGTTGACTGCCGTCGCTTGTGAGTTAGCGACCGTCTCGGGCTCGACTTTGATTGGAGACCGTAGAACCAGCCGAAGAATGAGCTTCTCGTCCGATGGGGGCGCCGCACGTTCCTGCTCTTCCTGAAGTCCGTTCTCGGCCTCTGCTCTGACATCGTCGTTCGCCACAGAAGAGGTATCTTCCGGCTCGGCGTCGTTTACTCCTTCGCCGGGGGTCTCGAGAGACAGACTGACGACTGATTGATCAGGCACACCAGCCACGAAAGCCTCGAAAGTCGGTGCGAGACCAGATTCTGGGCTTGACACGACTTCTAGGTCGTTCGTGAGTGCCGAATCTTGAACTGGGTGAGTGAACGCCACACTCGAAACGTCCCACTCCCCGCTGATAGCGTCTTGTGTCTCATCTGCCGAATCCGCCTTTTCTTCCCTGAACAACCCGTTCGTAGCTTGGACAGGTCCACTGTCGTCTTCCCCGATCGCAGCGGGCAACTCCAAGCTGAAGTCGGAATGATCTCTGATCACGCGCTCGGCTTCAAACGAAGGGTCAATCTGGATGCCAAACGAGAAAGGATTGACCAAGTCCTCATGTTGTGCTCCGGGGGCCTCGCCTTCCGATGACTGAATGACGCTGATCTGCTCGCAAGAGGAAGGCTTCGTCTGAGGATCGACCGCACAGCTTGGAGCTGTCGTGTCAGGTATGAGGAGCATCGGTAAATTGATCGGCGCAAGTGAATGTGCTCTTCTCAGTCGGAAATCCACCATTGGACCGAACTTTTCGATCGGCTCAGTCTGCTCCCTCGTTCGTAGTCCAACTGATCTTCTGCGTGGAGATAGAAGAGGCTCGAATTCGAGGATGGGCTCGAGTACAACCGTATCGACGTTGGGCGGAAGCTCAATAGGATCATCGGCCACAGCATCGTCAGGCGTGACCCACGCATCAGATGATGCAATAACGGTTTGGTCCGCTTCGTTAGGGATATTCTCATGTGAAAGAGCTGTTTCGTCCTCTCGTCCCGAAGTCGAGGTATCAGTATGTGTTTGCTCGATGACTGGCTCGTCCGGGAGAGAAGCGGGAGTGGCGGTGGTTGTGACATCTTCAGGCAATATTGCAGGGCCCGGTGAATGCTTCACGCCTTCATCGAAAGAAGCTCCTTTGGCTGTAGTCACGAAGACACTCCTGGCCGGAGATATGGCTCTGACCGGCGAGATGACGTTCACAGTTGGCGCTGTGTGGGCGATGCGGACCGGCGTCCGACGTGGGGAAGGCAGCGGTTCGAATTGCAGCAACGGAATGTTGTCCTCCAGATCCATTGGGAAGTCACCCTCTGCTGAAGCCGTCACCTCCTTTTCGTGCACGTCTTCAAGGCTCTCCGCCTTTGCTGAGGTCAAAATAGAAGGACTGTCCCAATCTCCGCTGATACCATCCTCGGTCCGGTCGCCTGCAACGCTGGATGCAGGACTGGACAGCCATGGCCCGTTAGGTGACGCTGAGCCGGACGTGGCGGGCAGCACTTCCGGAAGGTCTTCCTCCTGCTCAATCTCCCTTAATAGTCGGGCTAGCGCAATCTCATCGTTCCTCTGGTCGATATCCTCGGATGAAGGGTGGCTTGGACCTTCTTGAAACTCGGAAGGCGTAGTGTCGCCTGCCTGTTCATTGTCCATCTTCGCGACGTCCACCTCATTGTGGTTCGAATCGTCCGACGAGAAAGATGGATCTACCGAAATATCGAAAGACGGCGATTCGACTGAGATGTCGGGACCCTCGAACCTCGGTTGGTTGGCGGAGAAGGCAGGTGGAACTGAATCCCTACGGACATCGTCGATCGCGTCGTGGGGTTGCACAGCCGGCTGAGTCTCTCGTATCTCCGGCTCACTGACGATTTCCGCCGAAGCCGATACTACAGCGTCCGACGGGGCTGGACGACTGGGATCGTGCTCAAGGAGTGGGGACAAAGCACGTAAGGTCCCTGTTATCGACAGGTCTCGCGCCAACGGCCGACTGTTGACGTGTATGAAGGTGTCCTCAGGTCCTGGCTCGACGTCGGATCCGTTCATCTCGGTGTCATTGTCGGAGGCCCAATCATCTGCATTGCTAAAATCTCCTATCGCGTCGAACGACATGTCGCCATCGAGAGGTGCCATCGCCATTGATGGAGCGGCATCACGAGAGAGACTGGGGGTCTCCTCATCAGGCGACACCGGGGAAGGCGGTGTTCTCTGCCTCCTAACAGGGTTTTGAGCCTCGTCTTGCGTTGCTATAGCGCTTCGCCTCCTCCGAGAGACGGCTCCCAGCAGCAAAAGTTCATCGTCGCCGGGTGTCAACTCGACTTCCTTGTCCAAGAGGCCTAATTTCCGCCCGCTCAAAACCTTCCGCTGAGCAGGGGTCATTGATCTTCGAGCCCTGTCTTGCACGCTGGGAGTGTTGGATCGGGCTCGGGGTGTGTGTATGCTGAACCTCTTCCGGGCTGGCGGTTCAGATGCGGGTGCTGCTCGTCGCGCAGACGAGCTCTGTGAGGCATTTGATTGCGAGAGAGATAGGGAAGGGGTGCGCAGAGATTGCCTACCCTTGACTCTTGCCCTCATCTGAGACGACCGGGCAGGTGGAGTGAGGATGATTTCTCGAATCTCTGGATACGTTGACTGCGCGCCATGCTCAGCCTCATGGTCCCGTAAACGTGGAGACTTCTTCCGCCGAGGATTTGGCGATGGCTCGTCCTCCTGTCTGAGCGGAATGTCGAATTCCCATACATCCCCAACTGCAGCCGCAAGACTCGACCGTCCGGCGCTGGTGCGAGGTCGAGGCGGAGTGGCTGTCGGTCGAGGTCGGGCACGCTTGGCCAAACTCGTTGCTATTGGGGTCGATTCTGGTGAAGCCTCATCTTGTGATGAAGGAGGAGTAGGTAGACGGGAAATTGGGTTCCTCTTCACTGATGATGATGATGATGGGGCTGATGAATGATGGCGTGGCCGAGACTGGGCAGCGGCCTGTTGTCAGCGCGTTTCAGTTGCGCTGCCAGGCACTAACCGGTAACTCCTGGCTGGGATCAGGCGTCAACAATCCTCTGGATGACGATGCTACCTTCGATTGCCTTTTCGGCGCTGCGAATTCGACGGTGTCGTCTTGATCCCATGCATGGAAGGTCATATCCGGGAATTGAACGTCCAACAACTGGGTGACGTTTTCGTCCAGTCGCAAAGATGGGGATCGAAGCTCATGAGATGAACTCTCCTCGCGGAATCTGCTATTATGAATGCTCTTCGGTGCCGTCGGGCCCGTAGGAGATGAATGTGGAAGGGAGCTGAATTTGCGCAAGGAGGGGCGAGGTTTTGTCGTCACTCTGACTGCAGATTTCTTGATCAGTGATACTGGTTTGACAGCGACGGCGGCGGCTGGAGGTGCAGGGACGACGACATTGTCATGTCGCTCGCCCAAGATCGGCCGCGACCTCCTCACAGCTGTCGGTACGCGGGAGGGTCCAGCTTTGGGTACTGGCGATTTTGCAACGAGGCGCGACAAGTCAGTGAGACTCGCCGAAGGGTCGTAGCCCCGATGAAGTCGCTTCGGCGTTGCCGGACGGGCGGCTGTTACTTCTCTGGCCATCTGACATCCGTTTGTACTTGTCAAGAACTACGATGAGAAGGGACAGATTCGAGTCGAAGCGTCGGGAAGATCAGAGGGGGATATGGGTCCACCTCGACAAATCCCCTCGCCCAGGTTGAAGTTGTATGTCGCTCGAAGAAGTCGTATGGTCGCCGACTCGCAGGATCTGCCCTCTTCTGCTTCGCCGGGCAGCAAAGCGCCGTGTCCCCGAGTACTGAGCTCGTAACGTCGACTGTAGGAGCTGTTGATGGATAGATGATGCTTGTTGCCGCCAACGGAGACAAACAAAGTAAATCACGCGCCTCCATGTGACAAAAGGGGAGGACCACCTAAAGATAAGCCGATCCGAATCAACCCTAACCCCGCTCGGACCCGCTTCCAAACTAACGTGCCTGAGCCATCATCTGACCCCCACCGCTACCGGGTCATGAGCCGAAGGGAAAAGGGGCCAGACAGGGACAGAAGGGCTGCAAAACCCTGAAGGTCAGACTTCGGACCCTGAGAGTTGATTTGAGACTAGCCGACACCGCGTGACATGACATCCTCATCCCCCCTTCTCCCTCATTCATCATCCTCCTCTTGCTCGCTGTGACAACACCATACTCGCCTCTTGCTCCCTCTTCCTCGACACTTCTGCCCGTGACGCAGTGTCGGAGCAGGTGGTGAGGGGAAAATCGATATCTTCACCTCTTCCCCTACTATTACTTCCCCGACAAGCAAAGAGACATTCTATGCCGCGTCACCATGTCTCGCCCTCCCAACTCCAACACGCCCGCTGCGGGTGGCAACTCATCCAATCCCATGCCCGCTTCGCATCCTTATAATCGAGTATCCCCATCCATCAGTACGGCGCTGGGTCCCACATCCAATCTCTCGGCCACGCCATCATCGGCAGGGAGTACACCTGCAACCAATGCCCCGAGGCAGGGCATAGGCGCCGGTCTTGGGACTGCCCTTCGGCCAAGCTATTCCTTGTTGGAGCGAGAGAAAGAGCAGCGAGACAGAGGTGAGTCTTTGACTCCTTTCGTACACCGAACAGATGGCTCAATTCGGCAGCAGATGCACAGAAATCCATGTCCTTCTCGACTCCGTCATCTTTGCTATCCCGTCCCAGTGAGACTCCGGGTATTTCCTTGACCAGCCAACCGCAACATCATCATCATTATCATAATGCTCTTCAGCGACCTACAACGACCGCCTCGTTGTCGGCTTCGACCGATCGTCCGAGCTTGTACGGATCTTCCGGGGGCGCATCTGCACCTCCTTCGGCGGCCGCTTCTGCGTCGGTTCGACGGGATGCACCCAGCACATTGCAGATCAGAAATACTGCGACTCGACCACCCAGTTATACCAGTCCATGGTCTTTGTCAAGTTTCGGTGCTGATCTGCGCCGCGAAGCAGCCCGGCCAAGCATTCAGGACTCCAGATATTCCGTCAAACCCCCCTCACCAAAGAAGGACACTCCAAAGCCGGGACCGCAGTCCGCAACGTCGCTGCCACCTTCTCCTACCAATAGTCGAGCCACCCCAATGAGCGCCTCGGCTACGCCTGCGACCGCGTCCAGGCCATCTGCGTCGCCGCATCTGCAGACCAATTCAACTACATCCGCACGGCAAGGCCTGCCATTGCCTAGCCTGTCCTCGACTCTCGGAACAAGGGCACTATCCTCTCCATTTGATCGAGACGCCAGAGACAGGTCAAGCAGTATCAATGAGCGAGATGCGGCGGCCGGAACCGCTCATAATCGCACCTTGAGCGCGTCAAGCAATCGAGACAAGCCTGAGACAACCGGGGGTCTGGGGACTTATAGTGGAATGGCGGCCAGTCCTCCCAAACCCGCTTCGGCCGTGCCTTCGAGAAATCTGTACACTGGCCCTCCGCCACTTGGATCGGCACCTAAGGATAACAGAGAGGCCCAAAAGTCCCCAGTTGCCCGAACCGCTTCAATCGCCCGGCCAGGCGAGCGAGATCCTGCCTTGTCGCCCACTCGAAACACGACCACTCCAACCACAGGAGCTGCCCCGGCATCCACCGCCTCGTCCGCCCTCCCTTTCCATTATGGGTCACGCTACTCGGGTGCATCGAGCTCATATACCTCAAACTATCCCAGCTATCCAGGTGGAACTTACAGCTTCGGGTACTCGTGGGCAGAACGCGAGAGGGAGCGCATTCGAGAACGGGAGCGTGAAAGGGAGCGTGAAGCCGAGCTTCGACGTCAAAGAGAGGAGAAAAATCTCAGAGAGCTTGAAGCGGCCAGAGCGAAAGAAAAGGAGCTTCGTGAAGCTCGCGAGGCCAAAGAGAGGGAAATTCGAGAGCGGGAGAAAGAACGAGAGAGAGAGGCTCAGAGAGAAAGAGAGCGATTGGCCAACCTAGCCAAGACCGAGACCAAGTCATTTCAACCGCCCAGGTCGTATGGTGGGGCGTCTCGCCAGCCAGCACGATATGACGACCCTCAGTTGTCCGCCGGCGCAGACGCATCGGCTTTGCAGCAAGTCGCTCCCCAACGTGAACCCCGTCCCTACATATACAAGTCGGATCAAAGGGACTACGCCTACCAACCGAGAGAGACGAAGCGATCTCGCATGGATGCCGCTGTGGAAGACCAAAGCCATCGTCGAGGCAGTGTGAGCAAGAAGAGACAACGCAAAGTTGATGAGGAGGCGTCGGCTCCAGTCGTGCGAGACTTTACTGCCTTGAATGCTCCTCAGCAGCGAGTGTCAGAAGTGACGTCTGGACCAGTCGAGGCCTGGCTCAAGACTGTGCCTGATCTCAGTCGCGTGGTGTCACAGCAAGTCTACGGCGGACCGGAATGGACTTTGGCCCAAACCAATGTGCTGGATACCGATGCTGTGGGAGGTATCGTCCACGTTCGCTTCACCGGCCGAATGCTAGGTGCCGGCTGGACTCTTCGAGGCGAGAAGGATTGGGACAAGGCGACTTGGCACCTGTCGCAAAAAGTGTTCAACGAGCAGATCAACGCATACAAGCAGGCGAAAATATGGGGAACGGATGTATACACGGACGACTCGAACATAGCTCTAATGCTCGTTCACGCCGGATGGTTGCGATGGCAGACGAAGGGGGCGAACGACGACGATGTCGTCGACGTGACAATTCGAGTTGTGCCAAAACTAGTCAGGTACACGGGCTTCGAGAGGAACGGTGTCAAGTCGAGGAACTGGGGAAATGGTCACGACGGCTTTTCGTTGGTGATCGAAGCAGTAGAGAGAATCAAGGTGCGTTGACGGATCGGTCTATGCCAACGGAGCACATGGCAAAGGTCTTGCTGACTCGCAGATCACTAAAGTCATGCTGAAGGGGAAGAAGAACCGGAAAGCACGAATGGCAGAAATGGCTCGAGAACGAGCTGTCCTCTTCCCGCCGCCACCACTGCGGGAGATTGTTGATATTCTCAACATCATTGCCGAGCAAGGTCCTCCTGTCCCTACGGACGTGCCGATTGGCTATGCCAAAGATGGGCCAGGGCGAGTCGCTTGACCTTGAACCGCTTAGGTTTGGCTGACTTTCAGTTTCACATTCTCCCCAGCTGCTTTGCAAGGCTGGCTGAATGTTTACAGCGATCTCCCTGAGGAGCGGTCTCTCTGGACACACGATCTGGTTCTGTCTAGTGCCAAGGACAACTACCGTGTTGTCCTTCTGTCTACCTCGACTCTTGGCAATCCTCGAGTCACTGTGCGTAACGTCGAGCAGGACTCGGATATCGGAACGGACCTTCCGCCCAGCGAGTTTCACTGGCTGCCTCAGGGTTTGGCCGTGCGAGTGGACGGCGTCAAGGGTATGCTGTGTCCCGTCAAGACTTACAAGTGGGTGAAGAGGCAGGGTGAGGAGTTCAGAGCGGCTATCTTTGGGGAAGACGGCACACCGAACGATGAGCCTATGGGAGAAGAGGCAAAGCCGGCCGAAGTGTCGGGAGGGCTGGCGGCGTCAGCCCCAGCCGTAGCTGTCAAGGCGTAGGTCTTATCATTCGTTCGAGAAGTAAGCAAGTCGATGTATCTCGTGTGAAGTTTGTCTCAGTGGCGGGAGGAGTGTGGCGGCGATTGAGCCAAGTTGTTTTCCCGCACCGCCTCTGCCACGGCGCTTGCGAGCGGTCAAAGGAGAGGGAGGAGATCAAGTTGGTGCTGATGTGTCGATTGGCCGGCCGTGTGTGCAGGCCGAGGCTGTGATGCATGTCGACCAGATGGCAAAGGCGAGGCGGAAGGATGGACTGTACATATACGCCTTCGTGCAGCCACAACGAGCCTTCCCCAGCTCAGTAGCATCATCACTACCATTGGGTATTGGCAATCGTGTCAGGTATGGCCAGCATCGCCGCAGCCGCAGACGTCGCGGCGCTCGTCTACGCCTCCACAGACCCGTGGGACAAGACGCTCGTCATCCGACGCGTGACGCCAAACATCGTGACCTTCAGCGCCCCGTTCGTGCGTCCCTCCCCTCCTCCGCTCCACTGGCTGCCGGTCATTTCTCGCGATGCAGCTGCTGAGGTGCGTAGAGCCGCGGGCCGCTCCCGCTAGGCGGACGAAGTACCGCCATCATCCTTGCTTCGGGCGAGATCTTCGTGTATGCCTCGACGAGGCTGACGCAGGCGGCGCGCGCCGCGCTGGAAAGTATGGGCGGGCGAGTGGGGTGGATCGTCGCGCCCAGTGGCGCGCATAGTCTTTTCTTGGAGAGCTGGCACAGGGGCTACCCAGAAGCGCGGTGCGCCTTCGTCTGCCCATCTTAGGCGCTCTGCTGAGCTTCTATAGGGTCATCGGAGTCCAGCGCCTCAAGGACAAGTTGAGGATCACCTGGACGGGCCTCGTACTGCCCACCGAGCCAGTGGGCACATTCGGCTTCGAGCCAGAGGTGCGCGCCCTGTCGCCTGTTGCCAAAGGGCTGAGATGGGACAGATCACCCTCTTCCAAGTATACTCGCATGCGAACCACGAGCTCGTGGCTGTGCACGGACCGACCAGCACGCTGCTGGAGGGCGACGTGCTCTTCAACCTCCCTGGGACGGAGCAGTACTCTCGCGCGCCGCGGTCCAAGCTGTCGCGCGTCATACCCCTGCGCAGCTTTAGCCCCGGTGGGCGCATGCACAACACGCTCGTTAGCAGCTTTTACAAGGATCCGACGTGAGTCCGGAAAGCGGCTTAATTCGGAGCCGCTATTGGGCTGACGCCAGTCTGCTTCGGTCCGAGTTGAGCCTTGTCCGTGCGGCAAAGTGGGACAGGATCATCCCGTGCCACGGAGATGTCATTGAGACCGGCGGCAAGGAGGCATTTGACAAGGTGTACGCCAAGTTCATGTGAAGCGACTCCAGAACAAACAATTCGTCGACTATTGTCATACTGTAGAAGTAGTGTCAGCTAGAGCCACAACCGATCCCTTCTTAACACCCGCACTGCTCGGGCACGTACTCATGATGACTACATGATGGCGCATAAAACATGACTTGACGCTCTCTCGCTAACCCAGAAAAGGAGGAGCCGAAACCCCTCGCGGCCGGTCTATGGGGACCTTTCCCAGTCCTAGCTCACGCCGCGTCGCCTTGACTCGCTCGACGATCTCTGCAGATGGCACCAGAAACCTAGGACGGGGATGGAGCTGCAGGCCAAGTACATTGTCGAGCTGAAGAGGCGTTTGCGAGGGGGTGTCTTCCGACACGTCTGCCTTTCGCTTGGGTTGAAACAGTTGTGGATCCCGAGTGCGTGACCGACATGGCGGAATCACTTCGGGCGACCTGTATGCGGGAGGGGCAGGTGTGTGGGGGACAGAGAATGGTGCCGTACGACGTGTCTCCAAACCGTCGAACCTATACGTGAGCAAGTGAAGTCGCCATCGGAATGAACGCACGGAATAGGCCCCCACGTCTCCTCGTCCGCGTAATTTTTCCAGTAAGTCCTGATTCGACGGCCTAGATTTGTGTGCACGAAAGCCCAAGTCATGCCTCCTAGGGTCGCCTTCTCTGTCAGACGGTCATATTGCCGCTATAAGGACTGACGATAAAACAGAAGACCGTATAGATGAAACCAGCGGCAAAGTTGACAGCCCAAAGGAGAGCGCCGACAAGAACAGATACGGTACGGTCTTGTGCCAAGACATCGCCAAGCTTCGGTGAGAACAGCGTGGGCCCTGGCGATCAGTCTGTCAAGACCCGCTTGGTGTAGCATCCCACCTGAGAAGAGAGACAGCGAGGACCCAAAGAGCCTTGGGGATGGTCGCACGAGATTAGTCTTCCAGTCTGATAGCGATGCCAGCGTGTCATTCAAGAGGGTCTGAGAGTCGATCAATTGGGCCGACAACTTCCGCGAGTCAGTCAAGGCTGTGTGCAGATCACGGTGCAGATCTGTGTGAGCGGACTGCAAGTCAATGAAAATCCTTCCATCAGGACCCGGAGATCACCTGAACGCTGGCTGCCGAAGACAAGGCCGAAGCCAGCAAAGGATCTATGAGCGTTGCTGCGGTGTGAAGCCCGGTCATTGTCTTGTGCCATGAGCTCAAGTCGACCTGGAAGAGAAAATCTTACCTCAGAAACGACTGAAACTAGATTGGTCATTGATAGGAAGCTCTCTGTCAGAGATTGCTGCAAATGAGCTCGCTCAACAGCATCGTGACCTCAAACGCTACCATATGTCCGCTGTGGATAGCGGAGGCCAGCTCCAAGTCGCGGTGAAATCCTGACATCGCACTCGCCAGTGTCTCTTGTAGGGAGGCGGCGTTCAGATTGAGTGCCGCGGAGTGCTGTGAATGAGCATAAGGGCGACAAGTATGCGGTCTAAAGTACTTCGAGATGCAACTCGTCCAGTTGAGAGTCCAGCTAGGATGTCAGCACCACTTGAGGGAGCGTGACCGGTACCTCACCTGCTGTAGCAGCCTGGACTGGCGAGCCTGTACATCTGTGTGCAATTTTTGGGTAAAGTCTCTCAATAGATCGTTGGCATCACGCTGCACCTCTGCCCACAGCGCATCTCGACCGACATGCAGATCAGACACTGCCTTTGCTAATGCCCGAATCTGCGTCTCTTGTATATTGCCTTGCAGAGCAAAATCTTGAACGACCAATTCGGATGCTTGAGAGGACCGACGCATGGTATGCGTTTTCAGCCAGCTGTACACGGATCACGAAGTAGCGAACCTCGAGTAAGGTAGTGAGATTGGAGTGGTGGTCGTGCTCCCTCTCGCCCCTGGCTGCCTCATTCTTCTGCAGATGCCGCAGGAGGGTAATCTTTTCTTGCGTCGCGTTCGCATATGCCGCTCGAGCTATGTCTACCTGTCAGCCCGAGACGCAGACTAAGCCCAGAGCTGACCTGCTTCTCGCTGCCCACTCAGAGCAAAGCATAGTTGCGCTAGACTGTCAGGCCTGCTTCCCGCTAAGCGACGGGCAGCTCACTCGCGTCCCTCAGGTACCCGTTGTAAGTGGTCCAATCCTGTGAACTTCGATAAAGAGCACTGCCGGTGAGCTGAGCAGACTTGTATGGAGGTGGTCAGCTCGCCTGAGACACTTCTGTTGAGTATCACCAGCCGTCGGGCGGACGGGTTCTTCCCTCTGCCACCACGCCATAGAGTCCGCGCGACGGTGAGTAGGTCCGGAGTTGGGACACCAAGGTTTGCACTCTGTCGGTATAGGCTGCAGTGCCGCGGACATGGAACATAGCGTCAGGGATATTGCGACTGCACGTTGGCTTCTGGAACACCATGATCACGGAGATCTGACAGTTGCGCTTGGCTTCTTCACCAAAGTCAGAAGCACATCGATCTGATAGGCGAGCCGCGACCAGGGAGTGGCAGTCGGTGGACAACATGGACGATGGGAGTTCTGGTGATGAGTTTGCCACCTGACTGATACGACAGGAGAGACAAGAGATTGGGCGACATACCGAGGTTCCCAAATATCTCTCTGACCTGGGACGCCGAAAGCCCAAGCTGAGCAACATCTCGCGCTCAGCCTTGCCTCAGTGTCTCCAACACCCGCTCACCTCGCTGCAGACTCCTACTCAGGCTCGCACCTCTCTCTGCTCCATCTGTAGCAGGTGCCGCACCGGTGGCGAGCCCCGTCCAAGCGAATATCAGCGCGACGACCACCAGGTGTGTCATGCGGGACATCGAAGCTTCCGTGTTGGTGTACATCGAGATGGGAATGGAGCAGAATAAAGTGCAGACGTGCGGAGAAGAAAGGAAGAAAAAGCGCAGAGTGAAATCAGTCGCGGTGGACGTCCAGGGTGGAGGCGAGGCGGTCCGAGCGTCAGTGACGATATGATGGCGAAGGTCTGTGCGTCATAAGCAAAATGCTTTGGAGTTCGGAGTGTCGAAGTGAGAAATGTCAAGTCGTCAAGTGAGAGCATGAATACTTCATAATTGGCCACCCAGTCGCGACACTCTGCATCAGTAGCACCTTTCGCAACGGGCCGTCTTTCGCCAAAGGCGACCAAAGGACCGCCGCCATGGGATAAGGGTAGAAGAGACCCGTCAGTACCTCGCTCGCGAGGTCGGCAGGACTACGTGCATGCTGAGCAGATTGCAACTATATGACTATACGAGCTTCTAACCTCTGGGGTGTGGACAACAACAAGATTCGGGAGATGGGTACGTATCTATACTTCGGACAAAGCGGTATTGGTAGACAAGGACGATCGGGGCTGCAGTTCCTTTGGCCAGTCCTTGACCATGAGCCACTCTCCGTTCGGACCGAAATGAGGGTTCTGGTCAAAGTGGACACCGTCGCCGCGCGAACGTCCTATCGGCACTGGCAATCAGCAAGTGTACTCGCACAGTGAGAGTCGGTCGACACTCACGGAGCCACTCTATCCAACTTCTGCCCATGCGCGCTTCCCAGAGCTCCCTCTTCGTCCCGGATCTCCATCGCTCGTCGACACTCACACCGCCATACTCTGCCTTCCATCGCCGCTTGACCCTCCGTTTCTCCTTAATGTGCCAAAGGATACCGTACTCGAGCTGCAGGATCCGGTTCTCCTCCTCCACTTGATCCCTTCCGCCAAAGGACTCGACTGTCGTTCGGCCTGTCAGGAAGAGGTGGACGTGAGAGCCAAACATCATGGCGTTGAAGAGGGTGAACATGGCAGCGCTGCTCATGAGAACAGCGACAACTGGCGTACGACACTCACATGACTATTATGGCGATGACTTGTCCGTCCTGCTCAGGTAGCTTGGAGGCGTACGCGATGCAGGTGGCAAGGGTATAGAGGTTGAAGAAGAAGCCCCAAAAGTTGAAATTCATGAAGAACTTGTGGTTCTGCCACCCGACACACTGCCCAATCCAAAGACAGTGATCTGCCATCAGCACATCCGCAAATCATGCCGAAGTCGGTCTCCAGGAGTGATCACTTACGATCGAAAGCGAGCACACACTGTCCGCAATGTCGGCAATGATGCGCACGATCGGGCTTGTTGATCTCGCAGTATTGACACCATCTGGGTCCGATGTGGATACGAGGCGTAGGCCGTTGCAGCTCTCTCCAGTCCTTCACAACCTTCTTCTTCGCAATCTTATTTCCTTGTCCGATCTGGTGAGGCTTGGAAGGTTCGCCGTGTTCGTCCGGTATCATTGGCATGAGGGTCGCCGATGAGAAGCGCTCATTGGTGCTCTCTCTTGGCTCCTGCATATCCGTCACTGCGTCTCGGGCCTGTACGCCAAGGTTGATGATGGGGGCGAAAGTCGATGGGTCGGGACCAGCGCCATCATCTTGGTGGAACGGCGAAGGCATCGAAGAATCGTGCAAGGCTGGCGGAGGGAGATCTGACCCGTTCATAAGATGATAATTCGGTGGTGCAGCTTGCGGAGGCGGGGCGGCCTTGGGGACGTACTGCGAGTCAGACGAGGAATGACAAAGCGTGCAAAGGTGCGACGCACGTTCTGAGCGAACCCAGGACCAGTCAGTGATATCTGACGATCAACACTGCTCGCGCACGAGTGGCAGTGCTCACCTTGAGATACGTCCAGACACACATGAGCCACACAATGACAAAGCCGACAAGAAGACCAGCTGGAAGTCAGCCGCTCGGCTTTCCCTCGGGGCGTGCTGAGGACGTGATGGTCGTGACTCACCCCCGGTACCCTTGCCTAGTCCACTGGCTGATTTGCCCTGTATCATAGGTGCGCATATGCGCCCTACGACGACGTAGAAGCCCCACACGAACAGCGCAAGCAGCACACTGGCATCAGCTCAGCACCCCAACTAACCAGGGAGAGGAGGAGTGCTCACATGACCATGAACTTGCGCAATATCCACGGGTCTGGCCGACCTGGTCCTCGCCTCCCGGCATTCTTGCCCCCAGGCGAGACACGCTTCTTCATTCCGATGCCAAACATGGGCTGCTTGCTCGTACCACGCCCAGGACCTCCATGAATACCACCGTTGACGCCCACGTCGGACACGGCTACAGATGTGGCCGGATGAGGGGGAGCGGTGTTGAGGAAATCGATCATGTCGGCGTTGAGCGACTGCGGACCAGCATGCCCGTTCCCATTTGCGGAGGGCTGAGGGTGCCGCCTCGATGGCCCCGAGGGGCTCGGCGGGCTCTTCATGCCCCGAGAGACGAAATGCAGAATGCAACGAAGAGAAAGAAGAAAAGGAAAGGAGGGGCGAAAACGAATGGATGGGCGTCAGATTGACAGACCGACGGGGGGCAATGACGTGTGGACCGGACACGGTACGAGAAGCCCTTGTTGTGTTGCCACCCATCACCGACCAATCAGTGTCATGAAGAGGAGTACATGCATGGGGAAGACACGGGTACAACCTCTGCGTAACTGATTGATTGACTACTTTGCTTAGGACATGGTCGACCCTTTAACACTCATACCCAGTTCCATAAATCATACTTTTTCCAGTTTCCTTCTTAACCATGTTTGCTTAGAATCCCCACAAACCCCTCGGTCCACGAGAGGTGAGCTGTTCCCTTCGGGGCAAGGCTGTTCCGCCCATGACGGGCTCGCCTTCCCAATTCGACCTGTTCGCAGCGGCTCCAGTCGCGGTGACGCCAGAGGCGGCCGCAGCTCCCAGCGGACGGGCGCCGTTTACTGGGTTTGGCGAGACAGCAGTGACACGCCTCGAAGCGAGCAGCAAGTCGCGATTACGCTCTGCCTCGGACTTCTCGCGATTCGCGACGACCGGAGACGATGCAGCTGATGATGCCACAGATGCGGCAAGGCGTTCTCGTTCTCGAACCCGCTCGCGCATGATAGCTTCACGCTCGCGGTCAAAGAAGCTCGTCGAGGTGTTGAAGTCTCGCTCTCGCTCCCTCTCCCTCTCCCGCTCGCGCTCGCGTCGGTCTCGCTCCAAACGATCCTTCTCTCGCTCCTCTTCCAAGCGCTTGATTTCCTGCGATCGAAGACGTTCTCGTTCCTCAAATTCCCAGTCATCGTTGCGGTGCGCGCCAAGCTCACTGGATAGTGCCATCTTGTTTTCGACCATATGCAACAACTTGTCTGTCTTGGCCATCATATTCTCGAGCCATCGCTTACCCTCGCGGAGCTGCTCACGGTGTTCAGCGAGCTCGCGGCGACTCATCGCGTAGTGACCGTAACCAGTGATGGAGTTGGCGGTAGTTTGGAAAAACCGGGACGCGCCGATACCGTTTGTGGCTGCCGTAGCTGCAGCATCACGTCCGTCCAGCCGAGTACTGGGAGGTGACAGTGGGTTCTTGGCGGCAGTCGGTGTAGACGCCGCGCTCGCCGGGGTAGCCGTGGTCGCTACCGATGGGGAAGCCGCGCGACGTATGTTCGACGCGAGCGATGACGGGGTATACCTTGGTTGACCGAGAGTGCCCCAGGGAGATGTCGTGAGCGAATTGTCGCGAGTGGTGGTTGGACCGTAGATCGAATATCTGTTCGCCGGGTTGGCAGGAGCAGGCTTTGTGTTGAGAGCGGGAGACTCGGATGCTCTCGCTGCGGCAGAGGGGACCGTACCAGTCGGACGAGCGTCAGTCGTGCTGAGCGGGGAGCGGGAGAATGTTCGGTCCTTTGCTGCGGCTTCACGTGCTGCGGCTTCACGTTTGGCGGCTTCCTGTCCGAGGCCGACAAGGCCGAGGGTGGCGGCAGGCGGAAGACGAGCTTCCTCCTCAGCCTTGCGCTTGATACCTCGGGGCTCGTCTTTCGAGTCGACAGCCGTGGTGGTAGAACTGCGAGTGTTTGCCCCGGGTGTGTCAGTGGCAGCCGCAGGCGTGGCGGTCTTGGCTGCGGTAGCGGAAGCCGGGGTAGCCGCGGAGCCGGCCTGACGTTCAGGCGAGGGGTCTTCCTTCTTAGGGCCGCTAGGGGCCATGGTTAGGAGGGTCTCGGCAGCAAGTTGGTGCGCGAGCTGTTTGGGTGGATCGACGGCGAGAGCAGGCGCGGACAAATGACGGGTGATAGATATGGGGGAAGTTGTATGCAGGGGAGGAGAGGTCATACGCCGTACCAATGACATCCGGAGAAGTGGTGTATTGGTCAAGGGGGAAGAGGATCGTAGAAGGCGGGATCGTGTTGAAGTATCGAATGAAGAGGGCAGCGTCAGCTCATGGCCTTTCGAGTGCATCGAAGCAGGGTTTCTAGATGATATGATGGAGTCGTGAAACGATACGGGGAGGGACGAATGAGACACGATCAAAGTGTTTGGGGAAGATGGCATAGCCGTAGCGTGGCCAGGCCGTGCCCGATGCGACTCATCGCCTCGCCGAAGAAAAGGAGGCCACAATGAAAGGTTGCGGCCCACCATCTCTGGCGTCTGGGAAGAAATAAAGGAGAGACGCCGAAGCGCTTGGTGGGAAAGGGACAAATAGACATGTGGACAGGGACGATCATTGAAGTCGGACTCACCCCTTCCTTATCCTTGTTCTCCTTTCCATCGCGATCGGCGGTGGTAGCGGCGGGCTCTTTTGCACGGCCCCGCTGATCCTCCAGCCACCAGCCCGGTCGTCGCTGCGTGGCAGAGCCAATAATCAAAGGTATGGCTTTTGAAGCAGAAGGAGCTGGTGCGCGTCGCAGACCAAGCGGGTCGGACAACCCGGCGGGCCGGTGATCAACGGTGGCTGCGGGTGTCGTCTGCGTCGTTGGTTTGTCATCAGCCGGTTGCGCGGCTTGCGCGGTAGTCGCAGGCATCGGGACCGAGGCGTGCGCAGGGGAAGACTGCTCGCCGGCAGCCGAGCCACCACGACCAGTCGCAGCGGCGCCTACAGCAGGCACTCGCTTGCGGCGCTTGATGACGGTCTTCTTCATGGCCACTGGACGCGGCACGCCGTGCAGTTTGTGGTACAAGCCTGACGGTGAGCGAAGAGCGGCAAATTGCCAAATTGGGTACTTACCACAGGCGTTGCACTGAGGTCGACCTTCCTCATCTCGTCGCCAAAGAGGTGTGGTGCTGGTTCCGCAGTTCCTGCAGCTCATGCCCGAAGGGGTCGCAGCCGAGCCAGCGGCAGACGCACCAGAAGGCTTATCACCGTCAGAACCGTCATGCGAACCTTCCTCATCGCCAGAGGCAGCGTATCGGTTATCGCTCGCAGCAGAGAGAGTGCGGGAAGCCATGGGAACGCCACCGCCTACCATACCAAGGGTCCAGGGCAGACCGTTCATCGGACGAGTGGCGGGCTTGCTGCGTTCAATACCTTCTGTGGGCGCGGGTTGCTGCAGAGATAAGGGAGCCGAATGCGTGAGATTGTTGTTGAAAGTGGGACAACCCTCACAGCCGGCTTTGCCCCCGGCACCGTTACATCTACCGTCCCCTGGGCACGTACCCGGGGTCGGGTTCTCGGCGGTCGCGGCGTTATCAGCACCGGAGCCGGCGGTGGACAAAGGGGGCGTGGGGAGAGGTGACTTGCGGGTCGCGGTAGCCGGAGCGATCGCTAGGAGGGTCAGCATGATTCGACCAGTACCGGGCATGGGGGAGTGGACGAGAAAATGGGATTCCAGCAGGAGCGAAATGAAGACCCACCCTTGCGTTTACGAGGAGAAGGGGTAGGAGCTGCGTCACCGTCGTCCTTTGACAGACGGGTGGTGGCCGCGCCCTTTCTCGCTCTCTTCTTGGGTTTCTCCCCTTCGTCCTTGACGTCAGGCGCGAGGGCGCCTGAGATCTCGCTGGCGGCACTTGGACCACTGCGAGAAGACTCGAGTTCGTCCTTCTCGTCTCGGGCTGAGGGTGGCGATATGCGTACGGCGGGTTTGGCGGGGTCGGAAGCTGGTGAGGGTGAGTCCTCCTCGATGGCATCATCGGCCCCGCGCTCGTTGGAAAAGGCGGGACGCGAGTTTGCGCCGGAGAAGGAAGGTGCTCCCCAACGTTTGCCGTAGATCTCCGACCTGAAGCGATCGACGTCGGCGCCTTCCTCTTTACGATCGGCGGTTCCCTCATCATCCTTGGAGCCACGCGTATCAGACGTGGAGAACCGGCGATAAGAAAACGAGTTGTTGGGTGACTTATACGAATTGGTGGGCGACTTTCGGATATCCGATGGCCGGGATGGAGTGTTGGAAGGGGGTTTGATATCGGCCGCCCCTGCCCCTGCGGGTGTCGCTGCAGCGGGTTTGGGGGGTGATGCGTGTGTGGGCGGGATGGCCGCCGGCCTGGCAGGCTCGACGGCCATTTCCCTTCTGGGTCCCAGACGGAAAAAGATGGTGACGGATTCCTAGTGGGTCAGGGGGGCAATGATGAGGTGGTCGGTCGAGCGTGAGGTTGGCTCGATCGAACGACCTGGACAGATGGGGCGTGTGGAAAAAGTGATGGTTCCCGTTGTGAAAGGTGCGACCTGGTGCGTGACGCGAGATAGGCCGGGGGGAGCAGAGAGGAGAGAGGAAGGAGCGCTGTGGGGTATTGAGCCCGAGGGCGAGACCCGCTGACGAATCAAGCAGGAGCGATGCAGCGATGGCCGGGCGGGCAGGCGAGCGAACCGGTATTCGTGAAACGTCGAAGGCTCCCGGACCGATATCAAACCTAGGCCTGACGTCGTCCTTGGAAGGCAATGACGGTGCTGACGAGTGTTTGACCGGCGAGGGGGAGGAAGCTTGAAAGGACGTCGAGGTGGGCCGTGCAGACGCGTTATCTCCCGCCGAGGATCGGTCGGTGGGATCAAGGCGATGACGGGAAGACTGAGCGGGAATTGGGTGGCCAAGGCCAAATCCAGACTCGAGTAGGCGGGATAGATTGTGTAATCGCGGTGGATGGAAGAAAGGCTGCTGCTGCGGGTAATCGGGCTTGATGACACGATTGGGACAACGTTCGTGAGACGCGGAGGCCTTCGCGATATGTACAAGAGGAGTGAGAGCTGAGTGTGGGTGGCCCGACGCTTCTACTCCACTCGACGACGATGGCGATGGCGATGAGAGCGGGGTTTTTGGGTGAATGTGAGAGAGAAGGTGTGAAGCCTTCTTGTGATATGATAGATGTCAAAGGTGAGAAGGAATGGGGGGCGAGGGAGCGAGGGGGGAGGGGGGATAGATGAGATGACAAGGCAGATTTGATTAGAAGCTGGGGGGGGGGGGAAAGAGAGAGAGAGAAGAGAGAGGGGGAGGGTCGAAAGAGGCGAAACGAGAGAGAGGGAGGGTGTGTTGGTCCCTGAGCGGGTCTGATTATCTTAGGCCTTTTGGGAAAAAGGTCCCAAAGTTCGGCCATATCCCCCCGAGCAGAGCATGAGCAAAAACAGACTTGTCCCCGCCGGGTGTCACTTCCCCACGCTCAGCCCAGCATGGCGCATCGCTCGCTCACAGATGGCAGACGGAGTCAACCGAGATTGGCTCATCGCTGCGTAATTACCCTTTCTGGCAGGTTGGCGTTTTCACTCTGGCACCCCTCACAAGCGATGAGCGATCAAGAGAAGGACCTGGAAAATCGATAAGAGACTAGAATTGAGCCCGCTTCGCGGGCGGCGATGTCCGAAGTGGCCGGACAGCCATTACATTTCTCTTTCATTTGATGTAAACAACCACCTATTTCATGCAGAACCACCCTCAACATGTCCCTCAAGCCCAGAAACAGGATGTATGTCGAGATCACAGTCAGGACAAAGGCTGGGAAAGCTTCAGTGAGTCAAATCCATGCATGGAAAGCTCACTGAGTGGCTAACAGCTCCAGATCCCTCCCAAGCCAGTCAATACCTGCACTGCAGATCACATACTGTCAACCAAGTCCAGAGCTGTCCAGGATCGACTGCCAGTGCCTCCTCGATGCCTTCAAGAGCCCTGTCGGATCTGGGTGAAGCCAGGCATGGAGCTAGTGAGCCCCATCCCAGGTTTCAAGCCACCCAAACCCCCCATGTGAGTACACAGTCTTGCTGAAGCATCTTCTAACATGCAGGGTCGATTTCTTTGGTGGAGAGGCACCCACTCGAGTCCAAGTGACCAAGATCAAGAACCTTGTCAAGTTTGGCCCTCACAGGCCCAAGCACTGGGGTGTATGGAGGAAAAGACACCCACTGATTGTCAGAGAGGATTCCAGAGACAGGATCAGGAAGGAGAGGGAGGAGAGGTGGGCCAGGGAGGAGAAGGAGGAGAGGGGGTCAGAGTCTGAGTCAGAGTCAGAGTCAGAGTCAGAGTAAACAGATCATGTACAGACCTTGAGAGTTGAGGCAGATGATTGATTGATGGGAGAGATATAGTGCTGCATGTTCATAGTAGTAGCTCCCTGAAGACAACATTCTGTACCACTGTATCCTCTTTACCATAGTAAACCTTGCCTGCATCACGCACTTTGATGCGGGAGATGGCTGTATAGAGCTGCCCATGAGAGAAGGCAGGGTTGGAGAGGTCAAGGCCAACACGGTCAAGGGTGAGGCCCTGGCAGGAGTTGAAAGTGGTGGCATATGCAGGTGCAAGGGGAAACTGGCGCCGCTGGAGGGTGAATCCTTTTCTTGGTACTGGATGTTCGAAGGTGATGCGAGGGATGAGGATGATGTTATCTTGAACAACCCCAACCCCATTGATGCCTCGGATGAGCTGGCAGGTGATGGTGCGACGCCCAAGAGCAATGACCTTGAGTCTCACGTTCTTTACCAATCCTCTATCGATGGAGAAATTGCGCAGCAGGCGTACAATGGTGTTGACCTTCAGCAAGAGAGCATGAGGGGGCACACCGGGCGCTGTGAAGCTGTGGAGGAAGTCTTGTAGAGTGTCGGCGCGCAGGGATCGGTCGTCATCGGGGTCAAGGTCCAAGGCATTGACTTCCTTCACAGAGTCTGTTGAGTAGGCCACACGCTCCTCCCCTTGGACCGATGACATGATGTCCACATTGTAGGCGTCACACTGCCTGTTTGTTGCACAGAGAATGGCTCGGTGCAGGCAGGCTGCAGGATCCTGTCGAATGTTGTGAGGGAAGGCAAAGTCGACCAACTCGTCGCCAGAATGAGCCGAGGGTATCAGATCCAAGTTGACTTTGTCCCCTTCCAGTTCTCCTTCTCCATCTCCCACTGCATCCACCATGTTGGCAAGGGCAAGGTCAGAGGCATTGCGAATTGGAGCAATGAGCCTTGAGATGGAAAACGATGGCCACAGATGTGAGGTCCGGATGGAAGCCTGAACAACCTCCGTCCTTGAACCCCCTCGGACGACTGGGGCGCACTGACGGAAGTCTCCAAGGATGACAAATGGTTTGCCGCCAAAGGGAAGATGTGAGTCGCATACCAAGCGCAGGAGGTTGTCGACGCAGGCCAGCACCGCCTTGTTTGCCATTGGAGCCTCATCCCAGAAGAAGCAGCAGGCGGCTCGAAGCAGGTCGGCGCGAGGAGAGGAGGGTGTGACCATTGACTCAAGACTCTCATTGTTCTCTTCCACGGGGACTTTGAAGAGGGAATGCGTAGTGATCCCACCCGAGTAGAGGAGGGCGGCAAATGCCGATGATGCTGTCACCAACGGGATCCTGCCTTGCGCTCGAAAGGTGTCCAGCAGGGTTGCCACCAAGAATGTCTTCCCCCGCCCTGCCTTGCCATCGATGAAGATGCGGGCTGAAGTTCCCGTGTTGACACATTCAACAACGTGATTGAAGATTGTGCGCTGCTCGTCGTTCATGAGGGCAAGGTTGGATGCTGCTCGCTGCTGCAGGTCGATGCGCTGGTTGGCATACAAATCGAGGTGGTAGGCAACCTCCCCTTCATGCTCGGTTGGTGCTGGAAGTCCGAAGTCCTCCAGTCCCTTGCCCTTCTCTGCCAGCATCCGACCAATGTCTCTGAGAGCAAGCTCCCTGCCCCTGTCAGGGTTGTTGTGCGCGTTGATGGTGTGGTCCTCGCTCATGGCGTCTCCAAATGTGTCCCATAGCAGCAAGGGTCCCTCTGCATCGTTGAGGAGCAAGTCGACAAACAGGGCACGGAGCGTTGCAGGTGTCTGGATGCCTTCCACCCCTTCCCTCATTGCCATCTGTGCCTCGTCTTCCAATGAGAATAGACCCAAGGCCTGGGCAGCCTGTTGAAAACTGGGTTGCAGCTCATCGTCCACCATGCGGAGGGCTTGAAACGACCGTGCTGGACGTGACGCTAGGAGGACCCTCAGGTAGAATTCCTCACCCCTTGAGGCACGTATGACTTTGATTCGTGTGACATGTGGTCGTTGTCGAGGCACAACCATCATCAAAGTCTGGTTGAGTGGGAGGCCGTGCTCTTGGTAATGTGGGACGCGTACAGGTAGGCGGACCCCAGGACCTTGAAGGCGAAAGTGGCGATAGTACTCGGCATAAGTGAGGGAGTCAAAGGTGGTGTGCTGAGGACCAAATGCAAAGGGGGTGAAATCGCCAATCGGTCGATGGAAGTAGCGCAGTAGGAGAGACATTGATCCATTGTCCCCTCGCTGGGCACCATATTGGATGGTATTTGCTCCTGGCAGATGCACCGGCAGGCATTCAACCCCGGGAGAACGGTCGGTGACATGGAAGCCCAAGAATCGCCATGCAGCTTCGGTTGCTGAAAGATGTCTGCCAACCATGAAGTGGGCGGCCTCATTGTAGACCTCACCCTCTTGAAGCAGAGCCAGTGATGTCCGATCTGGCCCCTTGTGGACGTACTTGAAGAGGTATTGAAAGAGGGTGGAAGTGCCTGCAACATCGATGTTGATGTGACAGCGGTGTCGGCGAATGAGAGCCAGGTTGTGGCTGACAACCCATTCGTCTCCCGGATTCGGTCGCCGGTAGAGGACCCTACCCGAGCGGTCAAAGGTGGTGGCGTTCTGGAGGGCATGTGGAAAGCCATACTTGCAAACCCTCTCCCCACTGATCTCTCGCTGGCAATACCGAAGGGGCTGAGTGGTGTCAGGAAACCGACACGGCATCCTGACCACGAGACTACCACGAGGTAATTTCCGACGGAAACATCCAAAGGATGCTACGAACCGAAGAACGTGAGTACGGTAGAACCGTCACTATTAGTCACGAATAACTACGACTTGCTCTTGAAAGCGCTGGAACATCCTGGAGAACGATAGAAGGATACGTCTCAGTCTTCCATCGGCCGAGTTGAGATAGGAACGCACGCAAGGACAAGAGTCAGGTCCACGATAACGGAGGATAGAGTTATCTCACAGTCAGGGCCACGGGACGGAGACCGAGGACGATAAGGACGACGACGGGCACGCAAGGAGATTAGATGCAAGCCAGCGCGGAGAGAAGACGATGGAAGAGAAGAGAGACGACGAGAGAATACTAGAGAGTATTGGGGACGAGTAGAAGCGACTAGGAGCACGATGGAATGATCCACGAAGGACGATGCTAGAAGGATCAGAGAGAGAGCGGGCGAGAGTCAGCAGATACTTAAGAAAGAAGATCGCAGAGGAAGTTCCTCAGCGATCTAGTTAACTAGTCCTCTAGATAGAACGTCTACTTAGAGAATCGACCGTACCAGTGACGAGAGATAGATAAGTGAAGTGAGTCTTGATCGCTCCTCACCCAGCTTGGTTCCACTCTACTCTTGTTCGTTACTATCTGTTACGAATAATCGTTGATAGTTAGCAGCTTGAATCGATAGGTTGATTTAGGTGAGCTTTAGTTGGATCTAAGACAGGTCACCGGGTACAGGTCTGACAGATAACTAGATCGCTCATATCCTTCGACAAGCCACCCAAATCAAGACGACATGTCCTCTGCACCTACGACCGGGTACGGCCTTAGGAACCGAGGCGCGACAGGCAATCCCGACGCAGAGCACGAGATGATCACTCCTCCCACTGGGACTACCACGGAGGAAGGAGAAGGAGCCCAAGGTACGCCAGGCGTGTACGAGCCAGGCGCTCAAGAAGACACGATGGAGTCTACCCAGGATGATGGGCTCTCTTCGATCAGGACCCAACTCGATAAGATTGGTGAGGCACTATTGCTGTTGAGTCAGAATCAAAGGATGATGGCTGAGCATCGAGTGAACCAATTCGAGACTAATACGAACAAATCGAACAACAAGGAACCAAAGGTCAACTCTCCGGACGAGTATCAAGGAGAAAGGAACAAGCTCACCGGATTCCTGACGCAGTGTCAGCTGGTCTTCGACTTACAACCAGCCCGATACGCCACCGACTATGCCAAGATCCGATATATGATATCGTTCTTTAGGAAGGCGCCATTGCACTCTATTGAGGCGCACTTAGCTAAGGATGTCGACGATCAGCCTAGATGGCTTCACGATTACGGGTTGTTCATCAAACACATCAAACGAACCTACGGAGATCCAGATGAAGTTCATACAGCCGAACGGAAACTATTAGCGATCCAACAAAAGTCTTCTGTTACGAATTACTTTGCAGAGTTCGAACAGTTATCATCGTTGCTGGATTGGCCCGATTCGGTCCTCATCGCCAAGGCTAGGGAAGGCTTGAAGCCCTCTCTCAAGGACGCCATCGCTACCAAGGTGGAGGAAATCCCTAAGACCTGGAACGACTTTGTCACGGTGATCACGAGACTTGATGAACGCATGTTCGAGAGGGAACAAGAGAAGAAGAACGAACAAGGACGTCCAGAGAGGCACGAACAACGACAAATAGAGACGAATAGTGGGCGAGTGCGACCAACCGTTACCAGTTTTAACCGCTCATCAGAAACCAGCACAGTCAAGAGCACTCAGCCACCGCGTGCGACCACCCCATGGAATGGCAACCCATTTGCGGGCCTGGGTATGCGACCACGCCTGAGTGAGTTCGAGAAGCAGAGACGAAAGGATTCGGGCTTATGCTTTTCCTGCGGACAGAGTGGTCATCAGGCCAAGGACTGTTCGCAATCGACGCGATCTCAAGGAACGGTGGTCTCTTCCAATGCTACGAACACCTACCAGCGTACCACGACCCCTTCTACGAGCTCGCAACAGTCAAAAGTAAGCGCCCCGTCGAATTGAGAGGGAGTCGGGGCTCAAACAAACCTCTCACTCTAGGTGCGGCATTCGAGAATTATAACGGAACAGAATTTATTGGGGACGAACTACTACCAAAAAGATCAATTGTATGCTACGATAACATGACCGAGAATCTACGATTGAGGGTACTCCTAACTGGCGGCCGGGCAAAGCTCCAGTGCGGATTCCCTTCCTTATATTGCCGACAAGGATATCTCTCCAACATCCTGTTCGACACTGGAGCCAGCTCCTGCTTTGTCGACTGGAGGTCAGAGATAGCCCAGACCTTAAACCACACCGTGATCGAACGACCCAAACACGTAGTAATGTTTGATGGACGTACAAGCGTGTTTGGTCTGGTTCACACCTATATCGACACGAACATCCAACTTCATCCCGAATATCCCCCAATAGATGTCAAATTGCTTGTGACAGAATTAAATGGGGCCGACATTGTATTGGGATGGCCGTGGATGGCCGAGAACGGAGTAACCATTGATGCGAGGCATGGATGGGCTGAATTCCCGTGCACTCCTGTGGTGAGAAAACCACACAGACGAAAAGGGAAGGCTTACAGGAAGCCCTATGCGTCCGGGACGACCTATCCCAACAACATCGAGATCGCGGAAAGCGGCAATCGATGGAGACCGATCTCAGTAACCCAGGAAGGTTCTGGCGAGGCCGGAATAAGCAACGATGGCGAAGGAGCAACAGAAACGAATAGCTACGAAGAAGCGCCAATGGCGGACGATCCTCTTGAAAGGGCTGGGACGGAAGACGGGACTCCCGTACTCAGTGACCCTTCTACGATGGATGATGAGTCAAGCGATGATTCTAGTGGAATCTACGACGATTACAAATACGGCAAGGATGAAGCCGGAACCGATCCGGAGGACTGGACGGCAATCGAAGATTTGCAAGATGTGACTATTTGGAACAAATGGGGACGAATAGCACTTGAGGAGAAAGAATACGACCAAACAAGGGTAGAGGTGAACGGAGTAACCGCCAGTGAGAGCGACTCGTACACGACCTTGAACGAGAGAGAACAGTCTTCGGCAAAGGAAAGCAAGATTCCAGAGGCCTACCAAGGATGGGAAGACTTGTTTGAAGAACCGAGTGGGTCGGCAGCGCTGCCGCCACATCGACCGTACGACCACAGGATAGAACTAAAGGAGGGAGGTAAGCTGCCTCTTGCTCCTCTCTATCAACTATCTCCGAAGGAAAAGAACGCCTTACACGAATACTTGGAAAAGGAGAAAGCGGAAGGAAAGATATACCATTCGTTATCACCTTATGGATCGCCGGCGTTCTTTGTCCCGAAGAAAGACGGACGCTTACGACTAGTCGTGGACTATCGCAAGCTAAATGAAGCCACAGTAAATAGCGCCTATCCGTTACCATTAATCTCGCAGATCTTGGCAGATCTACGTGACGCACGGTTCTACACGAAGCTGGATTTGGCAGGGGCCTATCAGCTGGTGCGGATGGCTGAAGGACACGAACACCTGACGGCGTTCAGGACTATCTTTGGTATGTTCGAGTCCACTGTGATGAGAGATGGCCTAAAAGGGGCTCCCGCAACGTTCCAACATTTTATGAACGATATATTTTCGGAACTAATAGGGAAAGGTGTCTACGTATATATCGACGACATTCTCATTTACGCGAAAACGGTTGAAGAACTTCGAGCTCTTACCAAGACAGTCTTCGATATACTACGACAATGGGAGCTTCGACTAAAGGCAGCAAAATGCGAGTTCGAGAAAGACAGCATTACATTCTTAGGACACAGGGTGTCTGCAGAGGGGATAGCAACCGACGAAGGACTAACAGAAACTATTAGGAACTTCCCTATCCCGACTACACAGAAAGAACTACGATCTGCGGTGGGTCTTTTCAGTTACTACCGAAGATTTGTACCCAACTTCTCGGGAATTGCGAGACCTCTCAACAAGTTGATGTCGAAGAAAGCAAGGTTTATTTGGAACGGAGAGGCTGACAAGGCATTCCAGTCGCTGAAAGGTGCCCTGTCATCACCGCCTATTCTCGGGCACTTCGATCCAGAGCTCCCGATAGAGGTACACACGGATGCCTCGGATTTCGCCATTGGGTATGTAATCTACCATGTGGATCGCAATACCATGAAGCGAACGGCAATCCATTATGGCTCAGCAAGACTCAAACCGAATGAGGAGAACTGGACTGTCACCGAGAAGGAATTATTCGCAATTATTTATTGCTTACAGCATCATCGAGCATATTTCGAGGGCAGTAAGTGGCCAATAATATTCGTCACCGACCATCAGCCCTTGATAGGGTATACCATGCCGAAGCAGGTATCAAACAGGGAGGCCAGATGGGCAGAGATCCTGGCTCGCTTCGATCTACGAATAGTGTACACCCCAGGTAAGGGCAATGTGGTACCAGACGCCCTGTCGCGACGACCTGACCTGGCAGGGACAAGAGGCGGCGACAGCTACCAAACGGACTCGAAGGTTCGACAGGTGATCGAGACAATCGATGCTGAGAACGAATTGGACCAAATAGTGACGAACTTAGAAGAGTCAAAGAAGACAGCTTCTATCGTCGAAGACCAGGAACCCCTTGAAATGTATGGGGTTACAACGACCGAATCACCCAGTACAGCAGACCCGAACACGTATGACTGGATCATCGATGGGAGCAGAGTAAGGGAAGGGTATATGAAGGACGAGCAGTGTAGGCAAATCATCGAAGGGATTGCCGCACAGAAGCCGCTCGAGGATATTAGGAACGAATTGCGACTATCAAGCGATACTAGAGTCGAAATAGACCAACAAGGATTCATCCGCATCGACGGCAAGATCTATATCCCAGACTACGATGATTTGAGGTTCAAGATCATAAATTCACGACACGATACTCCGTTGGCAGGACATCCAGGAGTTAAGAGGACTATGAAGGCGGTTCAACGGGACTATTACTGGCCTGGGCTCACGGCGCACGTCACCAAGTACGTGTCGAGCTGCACAGCCTGTCTGCGCACCAAGCCTTTCAACCAGAGACCAAGAGGTCAGCTACGAACCTTGGAAGTTCCACGCCTACCGTTCGAGGACATCACGATGGACTTCATCGAAGAGCTACCAGTCTCAAACAACTTCAATTCGATACTAGTAGTAGTCGACCGCTTGACAAAGTACACAGTGCTCATACCCACGGTAACGAAGTTGAACGCACCCGAGATGTGTTCGTTACTGTTTGATACGGTTTTCTCCAGATACGGACTGCCGAGCACGATTGTATCCGACAGGGGAAGTAAATTTGTGTCAGACTTCTGGAGGAGTCTAACGGAGCAATTCGACATTCGATTGGCACTCAGCACGGCAAGAAGGCCGCAGACTGATGGTCAAACCGAGCGACATAACCAGAAGGTAGAGGGGTTCATGAGGATCTTCACCAACTTCGACCAGGACAACTGGGCACCGTTGTTGGCATTCGCCCAGTTCGCCATCAACAACGCCCATCACGATACGATAGGAATGACCCCGTTCTATGCGCTACACGGATTTCATCCTAGATGGGTTCAGGAAATATTAGAACCGAATAAAGTCGACAATCAGCAAGCAAGACAACGTGCGAACTCAATGAATGAGGTGCACTCAATCTGCAGGGAGAACTATGTGCGAGCAGGGAAGGAGATGGAGAAGTACTACAACAGGAAGCATCAGCCGCAAGTCGAGATCAGGGACGGGGACTATGTCATGTTGGACCTCGAGGGCCTTAACACGAAACGACCCAGCAAGAAACTCGACTACAGGCGAGATGGACCCTTCCAGGTGGAAGAGTCAATAGGAACACACGCGAAGAAATTAAAGTTACCAGCGACGCTCAAAATCCACAATGTTTTTCATGTGTCCAGACTGCATCCGGTCGACGTTATTAGCGTCGAAGACAAGCGAATACGACCAAAAGGGCAACCACAAGGACTACCAACTATAGTGAAGCCTGATGCTGAATTTGAAGTCGAGAGGATTCTGGACTCAAGGAGAACAAGGAATGGAAAGGTCGAGTACCTAGTGGAGTGGAGAGGCTACGGGGATGATGAAGTGGGCTGGGAGCCGGAGGTGAACGTCAGAAACGCGGCAGAGGTTGTAAGAACATTCCACGAGCGACACCCCGACAAGCCAATTGGTCACACATTCGGAGGAATCAAGAAAGATAGGAGCTATTCGAAACGAATAAAGACAAATAGCGACAAAGAAGAGCCTATACGACCTAACAAACGACAACGAACTCAAGAGTCAGTCAGGCAAGAGGCCGGGCACAGGCATAATCTAAGAAGTCGTCAGTAACTATTAGTCCCAAATAGCACCCAGTGCGATTGAGGACTTCATAGGTACAACGATAAATGACTATATGCTACAGTTCCCTATTCTTCCTCTTCAGCGACTCCAAAGTACGAACAGCTGCCTCGGCTTCACCTATCTGGGAAATGCGCGAATGTATGTCCGCAAAAGTGCCCGCAGGAATAGTGACTGTCCCGGAGGTAGACGAATTCAATCGAGCGCGTTCGAGTCCCTTCAAACCTTCTTTGAGGGAAAGGAAATGCTCTCGTAAAATCTGAAGATAAGGCGCGGGGTCTGAGAAAGAACATGCCGAAGTGCACACTGCACAGCGAATTGAGCCTGGCTTGACTCGACAAACAAGCTTGGCCTTGAGACAGCCTCGGCACGGTGGAACCGAAACCGGATATTTCTGCTGTTCGGCGAACTTCTCATTTGAAAGTGGGCGCGTGCCGCGAGCAGCACGCTTGTGCGGCGCCTCACCGGGCTTAAGTTCGGACGGCCGTTTGTAGGGCGGGGGGACATCGACAGTGTGGGACTATTCGTTACTATTAACCCCAAACAGTACGAGATCACTTGCCTTCGGAACAAACTTAGACGGGGTCTGGCTCGCGTGGGCGGCTGACATGAACGTGGCATAGTCCTACAATTAGTTACTATTCGTAACGAATAGAAACTACTCACAATGGCCAGGATCTCGTCGGGATCAACTGATTCCGGAGTGGACGGAATGGGCTTGGTCTCGTCGAGCTCGCGAATAGGAGTATCGACAGTGGCGCGTTGTTTCCCTTTCCCCTTGGAACCCTTCTTGCGAGGGGGTTCGGACTCTGTCTCCGACGAGCCCAGCTCGTCTTCGATGGCGGGGGGATCGGAGGAAAGAAGGAAGGCTGCTATTAGTTGCGAATAAAATCGAATAGGAACGACTTACTAGGGTCTTCATCGACGTTACCCTCGGGATCAGTAGTCTCGGATCCATCTGGAAACTATTAGGAACGAATACACACGAATACAAGAAAACAAACACACCTTCGGAATTGTTGTCAGCTGTCACGGAGGTGACAGCCACCGTACCCTATATGTACCAAAGACCGCGAGTCTAGCCGAGACTCGGGTCATCGTGACCCTTTTATGGTGCAGTGGTTTACTGTGCGTCGCCCTATGCTATTTGGTAGGTATAGGCATCGTGACATAATGACCCGAGTCTCTGGACGTCACTGGTTCAATTCCCGCACCTTGCTTGCCCGGGGCAATTGAATTACACGTTTTGAAAGGCACCTGGCTGCCGCCCCCGGTGGAGGTGGGCAATTACGTAAGAGGGCATTACGTAATGTAGCTTGGCGCGCCTTTCGGGTTCCAGATAGGGCTGAGGATAGGCTCGGTAGGAGGTAGGGCCCGGCACGAGGGCGTGCCTATTCTCTAAGGTGGGCGGAGTGTCACGGAGGTGACAGCCACCGTACCCTATATGTACCAAAGACCGCGAGTCTAGCCGAGACTCGGGTCATCGTGACCCTTTTATGGTGCAGTGGTTTACTGTGCGTCGCCCTATGCTATTTGGTAGGTATAGGCCTCGTGACATCAGCCTCCGGGGCGGGCGACGAAGTCTTGTCTTGGGCGGTGTTCAGAGGGGCAGTGGGGGCACGTTCGAGAGCAGCGGGAGCTGAGACGGTGTCGGCGGGGGCGAGAGGCTGGGTGACGCCTTCTCCATCCGAGAGAGTGGGGAGAGCAGGTGTCTCATCTGCTATTAGTGACAAATACGAACGAATAAAAGTAACTCACTCGGGTCTGCATCCATCTGGGTGAGATCTTGTCGGGTTTCGTTTGACGAAGCCAACTCGTCCAACTCAGGCAGGGGCGTCATAGCGGGCGAGGTGGACTTGCGCGTGAAGCGTCCCTTATGCTCTTGGTCAGTAATAGCCACGAACATGATCGAGTACTCACACGTCGTTGAGAGGATGCGCGAGAGCGGGCCATAGGGGTACGCCAAGGGTCAAGAAAAGTAGATGTACGAACGAACAAGAGAGGGCGCAGTCGCGCCCTTATGTATCCTGCGGGCGTCTATCGGCAAAACGGCGTTACGAGTAAAAACGAGTATGAGGCAGTCGCAAGAACGAGCGGTTGCTAGGCAACTGGGGTGACAACTCGCAGATGCTCGACATGTAGAAAGTCGTTGCTAGGCAACGGGACGATAAGCGACAACCGATAGGCGGTATCAGGAACAAATAAAAATCAGTCGCGACTAATCTTATCATGAAGGGACTCATGATGTAAAGGAGGGAGGAGTGTCAGGAAACCGACACGGCATCCTGACCACGAGACTACCACGAGGTAATTTCCGACGGAAACATCCAAAGGATGCTACGAACCGAAGAACGTGAGTACGGTAGAACCGTCACTATTAGTCACGAATAACTACGACTTGCTCTTGAAAGCGCTGGAACATCCTGGAGAACGATAGAAGGATACGTCTCAGTCTTCCATCGGCCGAGTTGAGATAGGAACGCACGCAAGGACAAGAGTCAGGTCCACGATAACGGAGGATAGAGTTATCTCACAGTCAGGGCCACGGGACGGAGACCGAGGACGATAAGGACGACGACGGGCACGCAAGGAGATTAGATGCAAGCCAGCGCGGAGAGAAGACGATGGAAGAGAAGAGAGACGACGAGAGAATACTAGAGAGTATTGGGGACGAGTAGAAGCGACTAGGAGCACGATGGAATGATCCACGAAGGACGATGCTAGAAGGATCAGAGAGAGAGCGGGCGAGAGTCAGCAGATACTTAAGAAAGAAGATCGCAGAGGAAGTTCCTCAGCGATCTAGTTAACTAGTCCTCTAGATAGAACGTCTACTTAGAGAATCGACCGTACCAGTGACGAGAGATAGATAAGTGAAGTGAGTCTTGATCGCTCCTCACCCAGCTTGGTTCCACTCTACTCTTGTTCGTTACTATCTGTTACGAATAATCGTTGATAGTTAGCAGCTTGAATCGATAGGTTGATTTAGGTGAGCTTTAGTTGGATCTAAGACAGGTCACCGGGTACAGGTCTGACAAGTGGCAGAGCCATGGGCATGGACCATGAAGGACTGCACCAATGCCCTGTCTGTTGGATCGATGGGCAGGGCTGCGGAGACCACAGAATCGATGGCCTCTGGTGTGAGGAGATCTCTTGGGTATCTGAGGAGGATGTGGGCATGTGGCAGCCCTCTTTTCTGGAACTCGATGACCTTGACCTCGTAGAGGGGTGCCCCAACTTGGGGAAAGAGTGATCGCAGGTCCGACATGATGTGCTTCAGTCGCTCATGAAACACTCGGTTGACAATGATCGGTTGTTCGGTGTAGTCCTGACCGTCCTCAAGGGCTGCCTGAATTTCTGGCCAGTGCGGATTGCAGGTGACGGTGACAAAGAGGGTGGGCTGCCCAAATGTTGCTGCCAGAGCGAGGCAGTTTGAGACGTTGTTCTCGGCCCAAGCCCTGCCCCCAATGAAGGCAGCCGGGAGGTAGATGTTCTGGTCGTCGGGAAGATCGTCGGTTGCGCCCACAGCAGGCATGGCCTCTGCGGCATCCCCTCGAAGGCTGTTGAGGTTGGCGCGTGCGGATGCTTGGTGGGTGCTGATGTAATGAAGGGTCATCTCCAACTGCCGGGACCAATTGTCGACCAAGTATTCGTTTGAGACCCTGCCAAGAACGGCAAACCGGCGCTCACGTAAGACTCGCATGCGAACGTGCCAGATGAGAGACAGGGTTGGCTCCCTGCCTTCCTCCCACCCATGTCCAAGCTCGCCATGAGGGAAAAGCAGGGGATAGGCCAGTGGTTCCCAGAAGGGACTGTGGTTGGGGATGTACTGCTGCTCGCCCTGGATAATGTTGCCGTTCAGGTCCCGAGCAAAGCTGCCGTCGGGTTCAAGGCGAGGAACCATGCAAAGAAGGGACCGGGGTTGAATCTGACCGCGCGCCGTGTTCTGAAGGAACATGATTGCTGCAACCTCGCTGGCAACGCCTGGGTTTCTGACAATGACCCCAACATCAGGTCGTTCGGCAGGAGGGAGGTCGCGCACGTAAAGGAGCTGTTGTGCAAATTGGTTGCAGTCGGCCATCATCATTTTGCACAATCGAATCCAGTGAGTTGGGAGTGTCCACTGCTGAAAAGGTTGCTGGGTCTCTTCTGCACCATCGATGAGGTACCACCGAAGTCCAGAGTTCTGATGAGTTGGTCGCAACCGGTGGTATGTCCTGCCCTGCACAGACACAAACGCTGGATGTCCCACGTCCGGGAAGGGAAAGTCGGTGCCTATGGCTGCGAAGGAGAACACATTGTTGAGCTTCCGTGACAGGCGAGATATGTCTGAATGTTCAAACACCGCCGCCATGTAATTCGGATACGGTTGAAGGGGTCGGTAAAGTTGAGCATATTTGCCGTTTCCGCAACAGAACCCAGAGTTTTCGGACGAAAAGCGTTGCACGCCGCAGAAGGCGCATGGCTGAGGCGCCAAAGACAGGGATAGCTGTGCTTCTGGCCAGGTCCGGATGACCCAAGGTCCATAGAGTGGGAGAGGGTTGGGCGGCCGGAGCAGGATCCGTGTCTGCAAGTGAGTCATGCAAGCAACTTTAGAGACTCAAATGCATACCTGCAGGTGTCCTTGGGTCGTGCTAGGCACTGTTGTAGTGGGAGGTGCATGCGGTACATCCTCTGCAGCCTGCAACCATCAGCAAGAGTATAGCAAGATGTTCAAGGACATACGAAGGGGCCTTGCTCTGCGAGTGTAAGCAGGGCCTGTACAGCAAAGTCTGGATGGTCCTGTGCACGGAGGCCATGCACTGGATTGAGCAATTGGTGTATGTCCATGATAGAGGGGGGCTGCATGCATCAGTGTGTTGCGTTACATGTGTGCTTAAGACTCACTGCAGTGAAGAAAACTTCTAAGTCACCGGAATTTATTTATTTAGCCCCCTCACTTAATCAGTCAGAGAGCGAGGGCTTCGCCAGGTACAAAAAGTAGAATTTTGGACTTCGGCAGCCTTTTAACACCCGGCCACCTGCCCGTTCAGGGTCCATTCATAATTCTAGTATACGAGGTGATCACGCGCGCGTTTTCCCCGTCCCTCCTCTGGCTAAGCATCTGCCTGCGTAATCGATGTACAACATCACGCCATCTCATCGTCTACAAGTCATGTCATCTCTGTACATGTGAGAGCCGATGGCATCGGTGCTGCGGGGCGAGTGGCCAGTGGGTTCATCAAGGTTAGCTACACAGCCGTGTGATGCCCGAAGAAGCGGCAACAAGGGGGACCCTTTGCTAAGCACGGGCGCTCAACAAGGAGATTTTCTGTTTATCGGCATCGGCAAAAGGAGATGGGATGTCTAGCGATGAGATGTGGCACATCTGCGAGATGCGAGAGCAACAGATCAGCCGGGTCGTCCTGGCTGGACTGGCTGGGAGAGATTTGAGATTGCGCAACCGCGCCGGCCCGTTCCGCCGAGAAGCCGAAAATCACGAATCAAACCTTTCGTATCGGCCGGGCCCCGCCCTGTTGAAACCCTGACGGAATACTCATCCGAGCCATGCTATAGGTCGGCCCACATCTCTGATCAGTGGCAGAAAAAGGCGCTACGGCCGGGAGAGAGATGGGGCAGATGGGAGCGTGGCACGTCATTGATAGTGCTTAGCGAAACTTTAGCACGAAAGAACACATACAACACGAGTCAGGATACATCTGTTGCACACGCGGTGCCAATGACGTTCACGGTGGGCTAACATACGGTCTATGGACCTGCGAGTCTCGCGCGCAGTCGAGAGAAGAGCGCTAGAATCACTAGGGCGTACACCTCAAACTGGTCTTTCGAAACGAACAGGATGCCTGCGCGTCAGTTTCGTTTCCGACACCGGCAGTGTCAAGGTCAAGTCACCTTGGCAGAGAACAGCCTTGAGGATCTGTGCGTTCAGGCCTTGATACCATCCCTTCAGACCTTGTTTCCGGTACACGTGAGCGAGAATGCCCAAGGCGCCGACTTCTCTACGTCTTTTGGTGATCTGAGGAATGGGCGCAGGAGCCGGCGCGGGGTCGACAGAGGCCTTGTTCACAGTGACCGAGTCGTCTGCCGGAGTCTGTGAGGCGACATCCGCGTATGAGATGCCCCTTTCTACCTCTCCTGGATTGATATCACCAGTAGTCCGAGTTGAGGTCTCGGATGAAGGCTTCATCGCTTGCAATCGGACCTTCGCCTGCCTCGTGAGCTAGATCCCCAAGCGATAGCAGGGACCCACGAAGATGTACGGATAGGTGACCACTGTGGCCAGAGTCTTGCTGCCCACACCCAGCCAGAACGCTTCTGCCACGCTCAATTTGCCTCCCTCGCGCGGTCGACTGCTCAATGACCAGCTCTTCAGGCGCTCAAAGACACCGTATGTTATGGCGGGATTGACGGTGAGGACCAGACCAGGCTTTAGCCCCGTCCAGAGAGCAGTGGGTCCGCCTTCTGCGATGATCTCCTGAGCAACCTCTATCAGCCCTGGACTGCGAACATGTTTGGCGGATTCGGCAGAGGAGGATGATTGGGGCGGTGACCAGAGTTGCTGACGGGTGGCGATCACGGCGACTGGGATGGTGAAGATCTGAGCGAGGGCCCCTGCACCTGCTCCGAGCAGGAGCTCAGTCGAAGTGGAGAGAGATGCAACGGGAACTTGGGAACGGGCCTGAAGTCGGCGCTGGGTCGTCGTGCGGAGAAGGGTGTGAAAGAAGAAGTACGCGAATTCTGGGAGGTCAGCAGGTCCGATGGACTGACTTGAGTCTGACCAACGCTGGGAGAAGGTGTTGATCATATTGGCGGAGAACCCCTTGAAGGTGCCGCCGATCCCCTCGGTCTTGATGATCCTCAGTAACATCGCCAGCATCCGCCATCTTCTGAGCCGTTGAAGAAGATGAGCAGTCAATTGCCGCAAAGATCGCTTCGATCTGCGTGACGAGGAATCAGATGGGGGAGGAAGCTCGTCTTCCGCATCCTGTGGCAGTGCTTGTAGACGCGTCTTGACCGTGTCGAGGGGATATACGACACTGCTCATGAGCGTTCGCCTGAGGCAACTAGGTAGATCGTGCAGGAAAGTGCGCGATAGGGCGTAGCTCGTTATTTCAATTCTTTTTTAGCTCTGAATTTCTAATCAGGTATTCAAGTTATTGGTTCTCAGGCAATTTGGAAAACCTAATGCAATTCCTTGTTCTTTGGTTCCGTTAGACATGGGGGGGTGGGACACCCCCCCAAGACCCCCCCTTGCGCCTAGCGGCGCAGCCATCGCAGCCCTTACGGGTCAAGCATCCGGCAAAGCCGGATGTACTGTAGAACATTGATTAGTTGCAAGCTAAAGCACTTCATCAAGAGATGCGCAAGTGCTTGTTGGGCATGCTAGGCTGATCAGATGATCATAGGCATGCCAAGCTGGTCACAGGGGCTATGTCACAGCTGCCACCTGGCAAGCCTATTGCAGTCTTGTCAGACTTGCGCTATTGTAACCATTTTGGTGCAATGATAGGGCAGGGTATGGCAGTAGCTATGTAGGCGATTGGTTCTGCTACAGAGATCATTCCATGCATCAGCCTCATGCATAGATCTTTATTCTCTGATGAAAGGCAATTTGGCAAGGACACAATGCATATTAGGATTGTGCTGATGAAATCAGAATGGCCGGAATTTTCTTATTTAATTCCCCCATTTACCGTTTTCGTTCCAGGGACACCCGCAGAAATTCGCCCCGTAAGAGCTACGCTGATGAGCAGGACATACGCATTGGCAAACACTCCGCCAAGCGCTCCTGCTAGGGCCGATCCAAAGGGTGTCAGCTGCTCAGTGGCCATGCTGACCGACAGGGCCTAGAGCTCGTCTGCTCCTCCCTTTCTCGCTCAATCTGTAGGGGAAGAGTTGATACCCAACAATGCAAGAGTAGTTACGAGTAACCAGTCTCGGCAACACAGATACCCGAATTGTTCTAGCTGCCGTCTTCCCGCTCCACGTGGTCTGAGCGTGACGTATCCCGGCGGTCCAAGTTTGGCGTTTCCCCTGCCCGAGCACCGCGCCGAGGGGGTCGTCGTCAACGAGGCCACCTGCTAGCGCCGCTATCCTTCTCTCATCTCATCACTCTGATGCGTTGAGCGGAGCACAAAGGCATCGAGGCAGAAAGGGAGTGCCAAGCAGGCACTCTCCTTTTCTTCTCCCCCATCCCCCCAGACAGACCGACTTTGTTGCTTCTTCACCACCACCTGCTGTCAACACAGCCGCTGTCAAAGCTTCAGCTTCCCCGCATTCTCAGCGAGATGGCGCCTGACGCATCTACACCGGTGCAGGGTGGTTCGCAGCCGCGCTTACGCCGCTTCGCGACCAAGCCTCTCAAGCTTGCGGCGTCAACGTTCAGACCGTTGACGGGAGGATCACGCACAGGCACGCCGTCATCTTCGTCGACCACGCTTGTTGCTCTCAATCAGGAGAATGGGACTGCGCAGACCGAGCTGGTAGAGAAGAGGAAGAGGACTAGGCGCCTGCGATACCGCTCGGCCAAAGGAAATGGTCTCGCTATCGACCCGCAGGATGTCACCCGTGCTGCTCGAGGCCCAAGGAAGCCACTCGAAGGCGAAGAGCCAGCGGTCGTCCTGCGGGTCAGAGTGGTCAAGGCGGAAGGTCTGGTGGCCAAAGATAGAGGGGGTACCAGTGACCCGTCAGTCTGATCGCAGTTCCTTGGCTGGAATAGTCCCCAAGCTGACGGCCCAGCTTCATCTCCCTGGTTCTTCCCCCTTCTGGACGCCATTCCACCTCGGTGGTGAAGAAGACACTCAATGCTACCTTTCCGCCAGAGTCAAGCACATTCGACTTTCCGGTATACCTCAGTATGGCAGGAGTCATTGGCGGCCGAGGTCTGGAGGCCATCGTTTGGGACAAGGCGCGTGTGCTTTGCATCTGTCTCATAGGGCCTGCTGATCTGTCCAGGACCTCATGCGCAAGGAGTACATGGGGGAGGTGGCTATTCCGTTCTGCGATTGGTTTGAAGCGGGCACCGTACAATTGTGGCGAGAGGACCTTCCTGTGTGTCAAAAGTAGCCTTTCTGTACGCGCGTGCGCTCATACACAGATCCTCACCAAAAGGCTTCTTTCCACGCGACGGAAGCATCAGGTGTCCGGCACGATCTCCCTGCAGATGGGCTTCTTGCCTCCCAAAGATATGCCTCACCCGGAAGAAGCGTATAACCGAGTCTCCAAGGTGTATTCAACCATCGTCGAACGAGCTAGTGTAGGCCGAGGTCTTGCCGGTGTACTGGGAGTGCCAGCCGTGGGTCTCCCACGAAGGCATCAGAAGTCTATCACTTAGCTATCAGCACCAAGGTATTGGCACTGTCAAAATGCGCTCCAAACAGCGGCGCAGTTCGGCTCCAATGGTCGACGACGCGCCCGCCGCTTCATATTCACCCATGGCCTTACTTCAGACCGCTACGGCCTCGATCGTTGCACCTTTGGGCGGCAAACACAAGATGGAGCCTGTCCCTGGCAATGTCGGGCTACCGGAGGAGGATGAGGAATCGGACAATGAGCTGCTAGACGATGATGGGCTATCATCCACTTCAAGCGAGGATGACGAGTACGAGGATGCTTTGGAGGAGGAAGATGAGACGCAGCTGCACGACTCCCCCCCACCGATCTCCCGCAGTGGCACGGAAACTTTAGTGGACTCGGCGAACGACACAGGCGCAGGTCTGCCCCCACCACCAAAGACGGCTGCGCTCGCGCCTCCGGATACGAAGGGAACGAGGACACCAACGCGACAATCTTCACTGCCGGGGTACTTCGACCGACCAAGCAGAGAAGAGTCCCCTGGCCCCAGCACGCCAGGTGCAGTCACTCCAGGCGGCACCAAGCTGAAGAAACCATTGTTCAGGCGTACCAAGAGCGCCGCTCCTTCGCGCAAGTCGACCAGAGACTTCAACTTGGACGCCACGCAGGGCAAAGAGGTCCTCGGCATAGTCATCATGGAGATCAAGGGCGCGACCGACCTCCCGCGAATCAAGAACTGTGAGTGCATCCCACCTCCCGGGATGCTCTCGTCTTACCTAGCAGCGTTCAAGGTGTCTTTTGACATGGACCCATTCGTGGTCATATCTTTCGGCAAGAAGGTCTTCCGAACACGCGTCATCCGCCATTCTCTCAATCCGACCTGGGACGAGAAGCTCTTATTCCATGTGCGAAGACACGAGAGCGCTTTCACAGCCCAATTTGCCGTTCTGGATTGGGATAAGATTTCCGGCAATGACATGGTCGGCACTGCAACCATCCCAATCGGCGAACTCATGGCTGGCGCTCCCAAACCTGATCCAGATACTGGTCTGTATGGGAAGGAGGAAGACGGGAAGCACGAAATGAAGGAATTCACAGTAGGTCCATCAGCACCTTACTAGAAACCTATTGACGCCTTAGCTCTCCCTTCAAACAGAGAGGGACATGCCATGGGAGTCTCGACATGCACCTAAACTCACGGTGCGAGCCAAGTATGAACCGTACGATGCCCTCCGACAGCGTTTCTGGCGGCAATATCTGCAGCAGTACGACGCGGATGAGACGGGCACCATGTCCTACACTGAGCTCACTGCCATGCTCGACTCGCTGGGCTCAACCCTTACACTCAATACCATCCAAGGCTACTTCTCGGCCTGCGGCAAATCGCTCGAAAAGGACGAGCTGACCTTTGACGAGGTTATACAAAGTTTGGAGAAGGAGGTGACGAAGAGCAGGTCGGAGAAAGCTCATGTCACAAAGGATGAATTCGGGCCGTCTGGCTTGCAGACTCCTAGCGTGGCACCGAAGCCCGTTCTTGATGGTCTGAAACTCACCGGTCCTTCAGACGCGATCTCATCCCCGGTGGATGCAGATGAGCTTGCGGATCATATACGTCGCTCCGCCCTGAGTGGGGAAGAGGACGCGTCGGGACCTGGCAATCAACGGCCAGCAACGGATACAGCGATACCAACAGTGAGAGTCGACCGGACCGCGACCACGTCTGTCGATCCGCCCAGCGGCAGCCTTTCTGCATCTCAATCAGGCCTATCTACTCCCGCAATCAGTGATCCCGAAGACTCAGAAACGCCGGACGAGCTAGAGCGGGTGATCAACATTCGGACATGCCCGCTTTGCCATCGACCACGATTGAAGCGCAAGTCCGAGCAGGATATCGTTACGCATCTCGCCATCTGCGCATCGAGCGACTGGAGCAGGATCGACCGCATTGTGACGGCGAACTACGTGACAAGCTCTCAGGCCCAGAGGAAGTTCTTCACCAAGCTCGTCAACAAGGTGACGGTAGGAGCATACAGCTTGGGCGCCAACTCAGCGAATATTTTGGTTCAGGATCGCTCGACGGGTCAACTACAGGAGGAAAAAATGGCCGTTTATGTTCGCCTTGGTATCAGAGTGCTTTACAAAGGTGCCAAGTCCAGGATGGAGGGCGGCAGAGGTGCGTCCCTGACAAAGCCATTGGGTTGAGCGCTCATTGTCAGCACGCAAATTGCTCAAATCTCTGTCCGTGAAGCAGGGCGTCAAGTATGATTCGCCAGCTTCTGCTGCCGACATCCTGCCTTTCATTGCATTCCACCACCTCAACGTGGACGAGATACTGGATCCTCTTGACTCCTTCAAGACCTTCAACCAGTTCTTCTACCGCAAGCTCAAGCCGGATGCTCGGCCTGTTGCCGAGCCTGGAAACGACCATCGTCTTGTCTCGTGTGCCGATTGCCGGATGATGGCGTTCGAGACCATACAGGACGCCACAAGTATCTGGATCAAAGGACGGGAGTTCACGATTGCTCGTCTGCTGGGACCAAATTACAAAGACGTTGTCAGCAAATATGAGGGGGGATCTTTGGCCATTTTCCGCCTAGCACCTCAGGACTATCATCGATTCCACTCGCCAGTGAAGGGGACGATCGGCAAGATGACTCTCATCGATGGCGAGTACTATACCGTCAACCCACAGGCGATCCGTACGAGCCTGGATGTTTACGGGGAGAATGTGCGTAAGGTAGTGCCGATCGAAAGCGACGAGTTTGGGCTGGTCATGACCGTGTGGGTGGGCGCGATGATGGTGGGCAGTATCTTGACTTCGGTCGAAGAAGGTCAGCAGGTGGAGCGCGCGGATGAGCTAGGCTACTTTGCCTTTGGCGGTTCGACGATCGTGTGTGTGTTTGAGAAGGGGGTGCTAGAGTGGGATGAGGATCTGAAGAATAATGGGCGGGCTGCCATCGAGACGCTTGTGCGGATGGGCATGGGCATTGGGCGCAGTACGAGGGGTCCCTCTGCCTAGGTAGCAGGGAGTGAGAAGTGGAAGCGGAGTGAGTCCGTCAGAAGTAAGAAGAGCAGATGAGGTTGCTTGTACAGATAGATTGACGATGTGCCATGCAACTTGCAATGCTATGTGGGTCCGAGAGAGGGGGAGGCGGCGGATCGTAGATGCATACAACAGGTATGGTGGGTGTGTCTGATCGAGAGGAGATGGTCTGTCTCGCCTTTGGAGATGTGGTATTCGGTCGTTTCTGCTCGAGTTCGGGGGCAGCGATTACCAGCTCGCCTTCTTGACACCAGGCAGCTCCCCAGCAAGGGCTTTCAGTCGAAATTGGTACTCCCAATCAGCCCTCTTAATCTCAATCGCGAGTGAGGCGAAGCTCACCCGACACAGCCCGAAACCACTCATGATACCCCTCCCTCTGCCCGTTTCGACACATCGATTCTTCACGAGCCCCATGCGACCCCGCCCATCGTCGAAAGCGTTTAGCCCTAGCTGAGCGCGATGTCGTACGGAAGGAGGCAGGGAGGTATTGCGTGCGACGTAGAGGAATGCGCGGCGTTGGAGCTCGTTTTGGTTGGCGAGGACGCGCTTGGCGCTGTCTCGCAGCAGCTGGGATTTGGACCCCATCTCGGCGAGCGGGCGCGGAACGGAGTGGTCGGTGTAGAGGGATAGTTGACTTTGCAGACTGTAATTCTAGCTGTTCGTAAAGGAGGGAGTGATACGCAGGGAATATATGCCACGTGGGACCGAGAGAAGGGTGGGGGAAGTGGGGAGCCAAGTGATCCTTGGCTTGCTGCTTGGACGAGGTGTTGTTGGATGATGGCCAGGCAGCTGGGCGAACGCTAGCACCATGGCAATGCTGCACATAGGCAGCCGGTGCTCCTCCAACTTCTGCAGCACGGTCGACTTTCTCCCATTACACTGCCCATTTTGCTCGTCGTCCTTCTGCACCGCGCACATCCAGACACACCCATGTGCAGCCTCAGCGCCCTACACCGGCCGAGCCAGCCCGTCCACCTTCTCTCCACGCGCACGATGCCCCATGGTCGGCTGTGCAAAGCCCACGATATCCGCCGTGGCTGGAGCTGGGGAAGCTGGCGGATCGGGCATAGGCAAGGTAGTACTCTGTCAAGGTTGTGATGTGGCCTATTGCGTCTCGTGGGTCTGAGCTCGGCTGGACGAGTGAGAGGAGCAGCTGAAGTGGAGACATCGGCAGCAGGACCAGCATGCCTGTCCGGGCCCGCGGGACTATAACGCCCGCAACGATGCGGCGGAAGAGCGCAGAGCGCAGGCCAAGCTGCTGCTTGCACGCAACTTCCCCGGGATCAGCCAGAAGAGCAAGCCCAAGCCGCCAGCGCAGATTCCGGTGGACAATAGGAAGCGGGAGCCGGCTCCTGCTGCCGGCCCTTCGCGCACGATGGTGACCAATCACGCAGATGTGCAAGGGGCGACGGCAGTGGAGAAGAAGCCGAAGACGAAAGAGGAGAAGCTGCACGAGATTCATGTACGCAAGATCCGCGGAACGGCAATACCGCTTGACTCCCGAGCCTCAGTGGACGATACACGGGAGAAGAGGTACTTCGAGTATGGTCTCGCCACATCGGACGCCCAGGTCAGCGTTGAAGCATGGAAGGCGAGCGGCAAGTGGACTGGCAAATCGGAGAGGGCTTGGGTACTGGCCGTGCGTCTCAATATCTGAGCGATTCAGCGTCCCCGGCTGATTTGCAGGAAACGCCATGTGGCAAGGTGCTGGATGTGATGGTGGACAAGCTGAAAGTTCGGCGACCGCCAGATAGGTCCGATCCAGCCAAAGTGAGATCTGGATTTGTCGCGCGGAATTCAGCTAAGCGACAGACGCTAGGACTTCTTTGCCTCTCCAGCCCTCCCGACCAGCCTAGATCGGTCAAAGTGATCGACTTGAGCAAGTCTGCCGGTGTCGGCATCCCAGAGGGGGGTTTGGTCCTGCTCGTTCGAGGCTGGCCAAGAGAAGACGTCTGACGGGTATGGCCAATGCATGGTATGATGTGTTGTTGTACATGTGTATGCAGATGCGATGAGATGCGCGACTGTGAAGGCGACAAGGGGTCAGATTGATGTGGCGAACATCCGGGTAAGGGGTCATTTTATTTTTTGTTCGGTGAAGAGGACATGCTTTTTCACTGCGAGTCAGCCATTTGACACTACCTCCGTGCCGCTCATGAGAATGCAAGCGAAGGCAGCTGCGTTGATGTCGAGTTGGGGTAGCTGCAAGGGACGAATGTCTCGGAGCACCCACCTTTCGGGTCGTACTTCATCATGGCCAGCTTGTCCGCCAAACGTGGTCGGGTGGTAGTGTAGAAAAAGCCCGACAGGGCGGTCGACACCAGCTTGACGAGGATACGTCTGGTCGTCAGCTCATTTGTACTCCCCGTTCCAGCCAGCTGACCTTTGCTTGGCCTTGGGTGCCATGGTGGTGCAACGCAAGTCAGAGAAGAATAGCAGAGATGCGATCGAGACTGGACTTTTGCCAGAGAAGAAACAGGCTTTACGTAAAGACTGACTTATTCACGAACGGAAGAGCTCGTTTGGGTGGCAAGTGCCATACACTCTCGCCTCCTGTTCTTTCTCGCTCATAGCAAACGCGCGGAGCAGGAAGAGCCATGTCGAGCATCCCGGAGCCTCCAGCGGGACATGTGCGACCCGTCGTCTTCTTCGACATCCATATTGGAGATACCCCTGCAGGCCGCGTGAAGATGGGTCGGTCCTCCTTTGGCTCTGTGCCACAGGCAGATGTGCTGACAGGCAGAACTGTTCAGCGACATCACGCCCAAGTCAGCTGCCTAGTGGGATGGTCGAAAAAGCTCACGAGTAGAACCGCTGAGAACTTTCGACAGCTATGTACGGGAGAACATAGGGTGAACCAGATTCCTCAAGGCTACAAAAAGGCCACCTTCCACCGGTCAGCTCCTCCTGAGCAGCGGAGACTAGAGCTGACGCGCAGAGTGTGAGCTGACTCGTCGGGCGTGATACGCTGAGGAAGGAAGCTGAGAGCAGTATCCCGCAGTTCATGATCCAGGGCGGCGACTTCCTGCGCGGCGACGGGACGGGCTCTTTCTCGATCTACGGCACCGAGTTCGAAGATGAGAACTTCACGGTCAAGCATACCGGTCCGGGTCTGCTGTCCATGGCCAACTCGGGCCCGAATACCAACGGGTGCCAGTTCTTCATCACGACTGCGCCCGCCGACTTCCTTGACGGCAAGCATACGGTATTTGGACGGGTGGTGGAGGGGATGTTGACGGTGCGCAAGGTGGAGAACGTCCCGACGGGAGCGAACAACCGGCCAAAGCTGCTGGTGCGCATAGCAGAGTGCGGTGAAATGTAATCGGGAGAAGGCAGGACGAGCAGGACACTCATGGCCAATCTAGCATCGTACCCGGACGTCATGGTCCAATCATGAAAAACGTACAAACCAAGAGAAGAGTCGTTATTCCAATCCCACATAACCTGCCGCTCGGCCAATCTTCACTATCAGAACTGCCCTTAATCACAAATGTAGACTCACCGTTGTCTTCTCAAACATCTCGGTCGTAACCTGTGCCAAGAAACCGGGTACGCTCTGCCTCTCCACAATCCAAAAGTGCCTCACATCCTCCAACCCTTTGGCCATCGCGCCCGACATGGCCATTGTCCCAAAGTGCCCTTCTTGACTCGCAAACTTGAGTGTCAAGCCCATCTTGCCTTTCGGCGCGTACATTGACGTCAACCGGATATCCGCGCCAGTCTCGTCGAACTTGATACGCCAGCCCAGAAGAGAGTAAACCGCCTCAAGGAATTCCTTCGATTTGTTGCCGAAAATCTGCCTTTGTCAGTGCACCTTGATCACACATAGATCCGACTCACCTCTTTGAGTCGCAATAACCTCTTGGCGTGCGCTTTCTCCAGGTCATCCTTCTCCTTGACCAGACGGTCGTAGCTGGACCGGGGTACCATGCCCTCTCCGTCGCCTGCACTCGGCGCGCTGCCTTTATCTGCGGATGCCAATCTCGCCAGGAGCGCTTTGTTTTCCGCTTTAAGATCGTCCAGCATCTGCGTTCTGACTGCCATGGCACGCGAAGCGGGGTTGTCTTTCATTTCGATGCACCGTTCCGTTGCCGGATTGTACTCTCCGGAGGCAACCCGACGCATGAGATCGTTGACCTCCGCATCTAGAGTCGTGTTGGCCGAGGTGAGCTGGCTGATGGTCGCCTCGAGGCTCTGCACGTCTGGCAAGTCAGCGCTCCTCATATGGCGTGACTGAAACTTGCCTCTTTCCAGCTGGGCGACTTTCGCTTCGGCTTGCTGAAGTGCAGACTGCTTGACCAGGCCAGCGCCTTCCGCCAATCTCTCCTCTACTTCTCGAGAGTCGCGAGACATGCCGGCCAGCTCGGTCTTGTACAGGTCCACGAGCGCCTCGAGCTCTGATACCCGACTGGCCTGGTCAGAAGATGTGACGACGGCGCCTGGCATAGGTTGAGACTGGCCGGATCAGCTAACGCAATACAAATCTAGCGGGAACCCACCCGCTGCCTGATGGCGTCCGCCTCCTTCCTCGCGAGCTCCTCGCGCTTCTCCGCCTGTGCTCGGCCTTCCTTGGCCCAGCGAAGCTCACGCTCGGCATTATCGGCTTGTCGCTTCAACTCCACTATGGAACTCGCCGAGGACGCGGAGAGCTCAGAGAGGCGCATTTGCAAGGAGTGGACCTGCTTGTCCTTGGCGGAGAGCTCAGTGGTTGCCTGAGTGTGCAGGCTGGAAAGGGCGGAGAGTCGGCCATGCAGTGTGGCGACATCTTCCGAGCTGCTCGCATCGGCAGAGAAAGTCTGAGTGAGAGACCTGCTTCATCAGCCTGCTCCGAGATGTCACCATTTTGCTTACTCCATGTCACGCCGAGACCGTTCCAATTGCTCATTGAGGGTCCGTATCTCCTCTCTGAGAGCTCGCTCAACATCCCTGCTTGTCCTTTCGGCTGCGTCCACCTCTTTCTTCTTCTGTCGCAAATCGTGGAGTTCAGCCGCCATCTCTCTGCTAGTGCGTTCAAGTGTGCTCAGATGCTGAGACTGTCCTGTCCACTGTGAGTGCGTATGCTCAAATCTTCGGCGAGACTCACGCTTCAATTCAACGCGTAGTTTTTCATCTCCTCGACGATCCGCAGCGGCGTCCTCTGTGCCTTGGCGTGCGAGCTCGGATCTCCGCTTCTCCTCCTCGAGGTCTATTGACAGACCCTTGGCTCTCCGTTCCCATTGCCTGAGATTGCTACATTCCGTCTGTAGGTCTTTGACTCGGTTCTCAAGCAAAGAGCTCTGACTCCGATGTGACAAATCCAGCGTGGAATACTTGTTGGACAGCTGCGTGTGCTCGGATCGTAATCTCTCGAGCGCGTCCGAGAGCTGGGCATTCTTCTCACGCAATTCGATCGTTTGAGCTGTCAGTGAGAGCTACTGTGTGAGTGAGGGCACGACAGAAGCATAACAAGCTTACACGCTCTTCAGACCAAGCCTTCTCTCGGCTCTCGCCCGTTTGCCGTTCTGCCGTTTCGCCTTCCAGCAACACCATCCTTTCCCGCTTGAGTCTGTCAATCTGCAGTTGCTGCTCCTCGACCTTCCGGTCCTTCTCCCTGTCTGCCGCCTCAAGAGCGAGGATTCTCCGCTGCAATGTCGTCATCTGACTCTGACTCTGCAGAAGCTGCTTCCGCACTGTCCCGGGATCTGGGACTCAGCATGTCAGCTCTGATGTGTGAAGCGCCTCACCCTCTAAGCCTGCGTCGTTGGCTGGCCGCTTTCCAAGGACCTTGTCTCCTCTTTGTATCGGTGTGAACAGAGGTCCAATGGATGACCTGGATCTATGGTGTCCGATTGGCACAATCCTCCCACCGGTCGCCGAAGTTGACGCCGTCAGTGAGCGATCGGGATCCATGTTGCTATCGACGTGTCGGGGTTCCTCCAAGATAGCGAGCGGCTGGTGGGAATGTCTCGTGTCCTTATCTGTGAAACAACAGGCGCGTGGTCTTGCAGACACCAGCTGGCCTGTTGTTGTCAACCTCAACCCAAAAGTATGAAAGAGCGGGATGATAGCTTTGTTTGAATCAAACCCGAGAGCCGGGATGACGAGACTCTATCAAATTCCCTAAAAAGGCAATTCCTTACCGGGACAGCCGGTTCACGTGATCCGGCAAGAAGGTAATCGAGACTTTTTGTGAGTTCAAAGATCCGGTTGTAGCTGTTGGGTATCGCATGAACGATGGTGACCGACCCTTCGAGCTCAACATCGGCCAACGGGGAGACCGCGAACGCCCACTCGAGTGTCCTTGTACAGTCTGAGGCCTTGCCGGTGGATGCGATCCATGTCAAAGGACCTGATTTGAGCCGACCCATCGATCTTCATACGCTGCTGGCTGGCTATGAGACCATTGGATTCCAGGCCACCGGGCTGGCAAGAGCCACCCAGTTGGTGGAGGAGATGGTGAGGTCTGAAAGAACCGTCCCGGATAGTCGCTGACGTGGCAGAGAGAGCTCAGAAGCGGTCCGGACGAGCCATTAACATTATTCCTCGGATATACCTCAAATCTGATCTCGTCCGGCCTCCGCGAGATTCTGCGGTTCTTGGCGCAGCACAAGCTGGTTGACTGCATAGTCACGACAGCAGGGGGAATAGAGGAGGACTTCATCAAATGCCTCGGGCATACCGTTATTGGCGACTTCCATCTCGATGGAGCGGGCCTACGGAAGCGAGGGTGAGTTGACTAGGGCCATGAAGCCATGAGCATGGCTGACAGCAGATTGAATCGCATAGGCAATCTTCTCGTTCCAAATAACAACTACTGCGCGTTCGAAGACTGGGTGGTGCCTATTTTGGACAAAATGTTGGAGGAACAAGAAGAGTCGGGCACTCGCTGGTCCCCAAGCAAAGTCATCAACCGCCTCGGTCGGGAGATCGATAATGAGGAAAGCGTGTACTACTGGTGCTGGAAAGTGAGCGGTCTGCGCTGAGATATCTCAGAGCTGATGATACAAGAACGACATCCCAGTCTTCTGTCCCGCACTCACGGATGGCTCTCTAGGCGATATGATCTACTTCCATACCTACAAATCTTCACCTCTTCAGCTCAACATCGACATTGTCTCCGACATCCGCCGACTGAACGACATGAGCATTCACTCGAAGAAAGCGGGCATGATCATCCTTGGTGGCGGTGTCTGTAAGCACCAGATTGCCAACGCTATGCTCTTCCGGAATGGTGCCGACTATGCCGTTTACATCAACACCGGGCAGGAATACGATGGCTCAGACTCTGGCGCGCGTCCTGACGAAGCGATATCATGGGGGAAGATCCGTGCGGGAGCCAAGAGTGTCAAGGTGGGCAGTATGAGTGTTCGCCTCCCGCCAGTCGCTGATACGATAGGTCTATGCAGACGCGACCCTCGTCTTTCCGCTGATTGTCGCTTCAACCTTTGGCAAGGCCCACTGGGAATCTCAAGCATCTTCAAGCTCTGCATAGCGCATCTGCATCAATTTCTGTAATCATTGCATGTCTTGCCACACCTCTACACATTTTGTATGCATGTGTTTGCTTTGTCGATCTCGAATTCTGGCAGCAAGGCAGTCGGACCTCGTGCGTGGTCGGGAACTAACCAAGCATCGCTCGTCTTGCTCGCGTTTTAGCCAGATCCGACCCCATTTTGGCTTCTTCCTTTCCATCTGTACCCTTCATTTTGCTTGTGATACCTCTTGTGCCCTCTTGAACACGGTGCATGTCGCCTACGGAGGCTCCCGAGAACGATAGATGGCCTTCCAGCCCCGTTCTGCCGCGGTGCAGATTGTCAATCCCGCACATGTAGCTCCGAAGACGCCGGTCAAGGAAGCAGCGACCAGCGATGGAGACAAAGGGCAGGCGGACAGAGGTGAGCAAATGCACGCAGTCTGCATGGGCTACGCGAGCTGAATAGTCAGGACAGAAGATATGTAGGAATGTCATGATCTATGGCGCGTGCAAGTATGAGAACACAGGCGTCAGCCCTTCGTGCCCGTTCATGCGGAAAGGCGGCTGACGCGTAGTGCCCGTACTACCACCCACCTGTTGATGTCAGATGAGCGCGCGCATGACTTTTCAAAGCTGAGATGCAGGCGACTGATACGCCCGACTCGAAGGGCTCGGAGACCACTCGCAGCTCGATTCCGAGCTTTACCCCGTCCTCCAAGCCATCCAGTTCTTCATCGAAGCCTTCCTCGACCGCTAGATCAGGTTTTGGCGCAGAGCACCTGTCAGCGCCTGTCTTTGTGCCCAAGACGCCGATTCCGGAGGGCTCACCAGGGCCAGTCCAACCCACGACATTCCGCAGACAGCCCGGCTGACTGGCAGGCCAGAATCACCTGCCATCGGCCATCCTCCTGCCCAGACATGGCCTGTCATCGCCAATGCGGGAGGTCTGGTTCCTCAGCTCTCGGAACCTTCTACGACGTCTAGATCACACGACCTGTACGACGCGTCGATGTACGAACACGCCCCCGGGATGGACAGCAACATGTACATGCCGACGGCAACGCGTACGATTCCTCTCGACCAAAATCTCTACGTCTCTCCCCTACCGCACGTCGCAAACCCACCCATGTCGCATAACCTCTTGCACTCGTTCTTCATTCCCGACGACCTCCGACGCATGGTTCAGGCCAGACAGCATGCTACCTACGCCAAGCCGCAGATACCAAATCTCAACTTGCCTCAAGAACTTGGGTCATATCATTCGCTTTCTCCGCTGGGCGCACCGCTGCCGCCACCCAGCCGGGTATATGGTCATCCATCGCCGGTGTACAAGGCAGTCAGCTCAGTCGATGGCAATGTATACATCTTACGGAGGGTGGAAGGATATCGCGTGTCCAGCGAGGTCGCCTTTGCGAACGTGGACACCTGGAGACGTATGAGACATCCCAATATCGTTGGATTACGAGAGGCATTCACTACAAAGGCCTTCGAGGATGATTGTGAGTCCTATTTGTACTCATTTGGCAGCATCTTATGTCAGCCTTGATCATGGTCTACGACTACTTCCCTGAATCAGCGACTGTATTTGACGAGCATCTTGCGGACCCACGCACCATGGGGCCGATGGCGAGGCGACGTGCTGGAATGCCAGTACAAGAGAGATTGCTGTGGAGCTATATCACCCAGATCTCCAATGCTCTGAAAGCCATTCACTCGTCAGGCTTGGCCGCTCGCAATCTCGACCCGACAAAACTCCTCATCACCGGGAAGAACCGCATTCGGCTCAATGGCTGTGGTATACTAGATGTCATGACTCACGATCAGCCAGCCAACCTTGTGCAGCAACAAGTCAGCTGCCACATGAGCCAGTTTCGGCAGGGCTGATTTTGCAGCAAGAAGATCTGGCCAATCTTGGGCGGCTCATCATGTCGTTGGGTTGCGAATTCTATCATCCTGCTCAGGCAGCACAGGCGGCTCAAGCCGCACTTGAGCACATTGGTCGGCAGTACTCGCCAGACGTCCGCTCTCTTGTACAGTATCTGCTCGCCCCACGGGGTATCAAGAATATCGACGAGGTCATCCGTGCCATCGGCCCCAGGATCCTGAATGAAATCGATGCCTCGATGAAGTGAGCTCGGTCTCGCTCCTTTTACCGGGATCATCACTGACTGTAGCTATGTGGACGTTCTGGAGAGCGAGCTGGGAGCCGAGGTGGAGAACGGGCGCTTGGTTCGATTGATGGCCAAGCTCGCTTTCGTCAACGAGCGGAAAGAGTGCGGGAACCCATCTGCGAGACGTGTTTGACTGATAATCAGGTTCGAGCGAGATCCTCGCTGGTCAGAAACGGGTGACAGGTATATCCTCAAGCTCTTCCGCGATTACGTCTTTCATTCCACCGGGGCAGACGGCTCGCCCGTCCTGGATCTCTCGCATGTATTGACATGTCTGAACAAGGTCAGTTGCTCAGGAACCCGCGTCATAGGCTGACGTGCAGCTTGACGCAGGGGTTGATGAGCGAGTCATGCTTGTCTCTCGTGATGAGCAATCGTGTCTTGTGGTTTCATACCGAGACCTGAAGGCTTGCGTGGAGGGGACATACAGCGAGCTCAAAAGCGCTACGGTCGCGAGTGCCGGTACTCGGGTATGGTAGAGGCAGGTCGGGGTGATGGCGAGGCGGGCGAGTGGGAGGGATGCGGACGGGGGAAGGAGGCAGGGTGGGAGAGTAACAGAAACAGACAAAACCGCAAAAACATCGACAAAACCCGAAACTTGCCCTGCTTCAACAGCCCTCAAAACAGACAATGCTGCATCTGCGCATGCATTGCGTCGACTATCTGTTCAGTCGTTTCTTTGGAGGTGGTACAACAACAATAGTGAGACGCGAAGCGAGGGCGTTATACTTCTAGTTCTTCCTCTCTCCTGATCTGCTCTTCCAGCTTCTGTCTTTCCATCTGCCTCATGCGAAGAAGCGTCATGCTTTCGTCCTGTTCCCGCCGAGCCCGATCGTCCTTTTCCCGTTGGTGTCGGCTGAATAGCTCGGCCATGCTGGTGCCTCCGAAATCCGGCGCCGAGTCGAAGGAGGGCATCGACGGGCGAGTGTCACTGTCCTGCGAAGTATCATTCTGCTGAGACCCTTTTGGCTGCTGTCCCGTTCTGTCTGCCCATTCCACCCAGTCCGGAGTACGCCCCAAAGCCCATTTTGCCTTCATGCCAGCGACTCCCTCATGCCTCGCCTCGTCCCTGGAGTGATCTTTCCAGCAAGCCCAGCATCCGCCCCAATTGCCCGCGGCAAATTCGACAATGCCCTTGGGACCCTTCTTCTTCTTGCCTGGCTTGTCTTCTGCTGGGGCGGGCCGGAGATGGACGTGCGAGATGGGCCCGTATCGGCTGCTCAACTCGGTCTGCAAGGCCGTATTGTCTGACGAGGCGGATGCCGGCAGTTGCAGAGTCAAAGTGAGATCTATGGGTGTGATTGGCGGCTGTTTCGAGGTCGACGGGGTCAGTTCTGCTTGCCCATTGGATTGGGCATTGCCATTCGAGGCGGGCTTTGCAGGAGTCGGCGCCGATTGTCTGGCGGCTGCTTGGGCGGCGGTCGCCCTGCGCTGGGCCTCTTCGAGCATCCGCTTTCCTTGCTCTTTGATCTCCTCTTCGATGGCGGCTTGCCGTCTCTTCTCCACAGCTTCCACCTTGGCGCGCTTCGCCTCCTCCTCGCGCTGATTTAGTGCCTGCTCGTCAGCCCGGCGTGAACATCGGCACCAAGATGGATAACTCACATCAACCATAGCTTTCCTCTTCTTGTCCATCTCCGCGTACCGCTCGCGCTTGCGGCGATCGCTTTCGAGCTTGCCGTCGAGGTACGCTCGCTTCGCCTGATCTACGAGGATCTCGAGGCTGAGAGAGATTTGTCGGAACATGATGGCCGCCTCTGGCGTCGGATTCTTGTCCGGGTGGTATCTGAGCGACTGCTTCTTGTAGGCTCTACGAACATCTTTCTCGGAAGCTTCGGCAGTGAGTTGGAGCAGAGTGTAGGGGTCGAGTGCCGCCTCTTCCTCTGTGAGTATGGGCGGCATGGCTAGGCGACGTCCTCTGTTGAAGAGAGAAAAGAGACAGTGGAAATGCAACTTGCATCGTGTTCGACTTTTGGCCGTGTTGCCACCGGAGTTGAGAATACTTTACGTAACCCTTCTTTCACGACTGACGAAACCTGTGAAGGGCTTTGCCACCTTCTCTCACCTGCCAACAGCGTCTGATGAGACGAGCATTTCACAGAGCGTTTCCCGGGTCTGCCAGCAGGTCTCTACGTCCCGCAACATAGCGCTGTACGAGTAGCTACGCAAATGAACTCATCGCAAGCGGAGTCAGGCAACTCTGCGGTTTAGGGATACGCTCGACGACCCCTGAACGGTGGATAGCTCCTGAGCGAGGTCCAACAGTCAAAAACCACAGCACCCAGGATTCCCACCTGGTCCCCCACGGTGGTACTGACTGGGCGATACACGATTTGGCTTCCCAGAGCGGACGGGATGGGGCACTTTTCATGTTCTATGGCCGTGGATGGTCACTTGGCAGTCCAAGTTGCCTATGACCAAGATTGCCCTCTTTTGTAGAGCTGGCCGCACTGTATCTGAGGTACAATTGTGAGACGAGCACTCACTAGCGCGTACACACATACAACAGCCAGAGCTCCAGTTTGACCAGATCCTAAACACTCGAAACCGGGCGACTTGACTTCCTGCGTCACATCACGAATTGTGGACTGCTCATAGCACAAACCTGTATATAGTCCAGATTAGGTACGCTTAAAAAAGGGGGCCCACCGGTTCCAACTGAGCTGGATATTGAGCCTTTCACTGAGATGAGGACTGCACGTCCCCTAAAGTAGGTTAATAAGAGTTCGACATTCCTCAAGTCTGCAAACGCCACTGGACAGGCTCGCTGCTGGTTGCCATGTGCTTGGGACGCGTGGCACCTCGCTTGACCTCCCTGGAACGTGTGTGCTGTGTGTGTGTGTTTTCGACATGAAGCGCGGCCAACACGCATAGATGGCTCTGTTGTCTGGACCAATGAAGCGACAGTCGAGACTAGAAGTCCTTCTCGCTCTCGCCACCAGCGACGTGACACAGACACTGCTGTTCCCCGCCGTTGTGAAGCCATGTTCAGCTCTTCATTGAAAAGACGATTAAGTCCCACAGCCAAGCACGACCTTGCAGGCGTCGCCAGCGCCCCCGAACTGTATCCTTATCCGTACCAGATCACGGCCACCCCTCTCTATCCAACAGCCCCATCGCGCCGCCGACCCTCCTATCTGGGCCGAATTCTACCGGTCAAGATGAAGGCATTCTTCCACAAGCTGAGACCGGGCAAGTCGAAGGAAGTGAAATCGTTGGAGCAGTATCCAGGTGGGGCCGTGGCCAGTCGTCCAATAAGAGGGGACACGGGCGATGACGCCCCAAGTGTGGACTTGCGAGTCATCAGTCCAGGCACCTGGTACGGCAGAACCGCTGCGCTGGTTCTTCTGCAGGTCAATCATCACGGCACGTCGGCGATTCCCCAAGCCAAGGTCGAGGTGCATCTCACCGCGCATGAACAGGGCGATAGCGTACCAGTGGTAGTTGGGGCAGGCCCCTTTAAGGTCATCGCCGAACAGCAGCCAAAAGAGCGGAGTAAAGATGCGAGAGGGCATGCGGATGTCGGCGGAGATGCTGGGTTTGCACACGTAGGAGCGGGGCTGGAGATGGGCAAGGCGACGAAACAGAACGAATCGCTCGTGGCGTCTTCTCGGCGAAACCTGCCTTCCTTTCACCCGCGGGTGCTCAAGGTGTCCGGTTCTCCATCCGACCGCCTCCCGGCAGTCAGCATGGCATTCCGCCCTGCGTACATCTCGCCGTTGTGTATGCTTTCGAGGGAGCCGTCGAGTTCGAGGCGAGTCTCGATATAAAGGGTACCCCGCGCAAGATCACTCTCGACCGGGGCAAGCAAGATCTCATCGTGTGGCCACGAGGACAGTGGCTCTCGTATCAGAACGTCAAGTGCTCGATGTGCGAGAAGGAGAAGAAGGATCAATGCCGAGAATTCACCCACGCGGACAGGGAGTTCTGGTTCAATTTCCTCAACCAGCTCAACCCTGAAGATCCCAATTGTCCCTCATTCGTGCCGAACGGCAGTGAGGTCCGTTCAGCGGTGTCACATGAGGTGTTTAGCTGACTATTCAGTCTTGGTTTGACGAATTCAAGACACAGGCGGGAGTTGGTGCTCAATCAGCCGGACCTGGCGCCTGGTGAAATGCGAGGTTAGCCATCGGGCCTGGAGTCCATCTTCTCTTGAGCGTTGTTGTAGAGCTGATCAGTAGTGAACACGTCTTTGATGGCCAACTAAAGACCCTCGATGAGAAGTTTGTGGGCGGCCAAAAGCTTGACGCAATGGACGTGTTCGTCTTTCTAGCGCACCATGAGCGAATGAAGGAAGTTTTCGATTAGCTGTAGCAGGTCGGAGTCTACAGGGGCTACGAGTAGTCCTGCAAGTCAGCCATGGTATTAAGCGGGATCAAGTCATTCATGCGACATCTTCGAAAACTAGGGACGTACCGCTCGCAAATCAACTCTGCCATCGGCAGCCCTCACCGCTGCCTTTCCCCATCCGTCAGCCAGCCTTGACAGAGTTGCGCCATCGCTGGGAATGTCGAAGTGTTCCCCACAATAATTGGGCGATACACGACTAGGCTTTCCAGAGTGGACGGGATGGAGGCCAACTCCACGGGAGGAGAGAGATGTCAAATTCAGGCACCGGGGTGGCACTGCGGGGACCGGTCAAAGTGACGTACCCTCCCGGGGACCGATGCCTGCAGTGCATGCATAAGACGGGCTGGCTGCAGGGAGGGGAGCAAGTCATGCATCACCCCATCAGCGAGCAGTGTTCAGGTCTGTCACATAGTCAGTGAGGATGCTCTTCGCCTTGCTGGTATCCCTGCTGCCCCTCGTGGCGCCCTCGCCCCTGTGGGCAAGGCAGAATGCCACGACTCCGACCACGTCGTCCAACTCGACGTCTTCCAACTCGTCCACCACCACCTCCGCTCCAAAAGTCACCATCACTCCGTCGGGCTCGAACGGCCAAGGCGTCCAGCTGAATGGTGTCAGTTTCCCCTCGTTCGGCCAAGATGTCTATCTGGGGATCCCATTCGCCCAGCCTCGTAAGTCGTCCTGCCAATCTGTGTGCGGAGCCTACCTGACTCTGCAGCCGTTGGCGATCTGCGCTTTGCAGCTCCCCAGGGGTATACATACAATGGAACTTCGTTCAATGCGACACAGCTTGCCCCGGCGTGTCTGCAAGACCCGAACAACTCCCTCACCGGAAGTACAGGCATCAGTGAGGACTGCCTGTTCCTCAACGTATATACGCCGCAGGGATACTCCCAGGATTCGCCTCCTCTGCCTGTGATGGTGTGGATGTAAGTGGTCTTGCAAAGACGCTAGTCCAAGCTGACAGGCAGCTATGGCGGAGCATTCATCGAGGGTGCAACCTCGACATACAACGCCACCGTCTTGATGGCTCAAGGGCTGCAATCTCAGAAGCCCGTCATCTACGTCTCTGTGGCGTATAGGCTTGGCATCTTCGGCTGGGGGTAGGCAACAAGATCGCTTGTGTAGACACGATCACGCTGATTTGCAGGAACGGTAATGGGATCGCCGACAACGGAGCCGCCAATCTTGGTCTCAGAGACATCACCGCTGGGCTTCAATGGGTGCAGGACAACATCTGGGCTTTCGGAGGCGACCCCAGCAAAGTAACGGTCTTCGGACAGTCTGCCGGGGCTATCTCCATCTCTCTGCTATATCTGAACACCAACCAGAACTTGTTCAGCCGAGCTGTGAGCACTGTCTTGGGTGCAATTGACGTCGCTGACTAGGCCAGATCATGGAATCGGGTGCTCAGTCCACAACTCCGCTCGGACCGACAGCCACCACTTGGCAGAGTGCCTACGACCTACTCCTGAGCATCACTGGGTGCAGCGGGAATGCCACGTCTGCTTCGAACTCGACCTCGACCAATGCGACTTCGACAGTGACCTCGGGGTCTTCGGGGGATGGCTTTGCCTGTCTGAAAGCCCTGAACGCGACGACGCTGCTCAATGCTACCCTGCTTGTCCAGGCGCAGATTCCAGGGTGAAGTGCCCAAGCTCACGAGCGATAGGAGCTGACAGCAGCTTCATCTACTCTCCGAGCGTGGACGGCGATCTCATCCCAGACTCCCCTCACACGTTGTTGCAGCGGGGCAAGTTTGCCCAGATCCCATTCATCAGCGGCAATGTCGTGGACGAGTGGGTGTTGTCTGAGGTCGAGGCTATCGCGGCTGATAGATCAGGGGCACTTCGTTCGTCGAGGTCTACGTGTCGAATGAGACCGTAGTCGGAGGCTACATCGACGCGCTGGAGAAACCTAACGAACCGTCGACATCTCTGCTTGAGCAATTGCTCACGCTCTATCCCGACGTGCCCTCGCTTGGCTCACCTTACAACACCGGCAACAACACATTCGGTCTGACCCCAGAGTTCAAGCAGCTCGCGTCGATCATCGGCGACGGCACCTTCCAGGCCAACAGGCGTTACTTCCTGCAGCAAGCCCAGGCCCAAGGTCTGAGCAAGACGTGGTCGTATCTGTGGACAGAGCCTATCCTCGGGGCCAATGCGTCTCTAGGGGTGCAGCACTCATCCGAGGTCTATTACGTGTACGGCTTTGTGCAGCAAGCCTCGGGGTACTCGGACGTCCAGAAGCTGTTGTCCCAGCAGGTGATCGACTACTGGTGAGTACCCGTGTGAACTGCTCTTTCGAAGATGCTCATTGCAGGTTGAACTTTGCCTACTACTCCGACCCGAACGGCGCTGGCGGCGATGTGATCAGAAATGTCACCAGCGCGTACTGGCCTAGCTACGGGATGAACGCGTCCATGCTGCAATTTGCGACAGGGAACAATTCGGTCATCTCGGACACGTACAGGCAGCAGGGTATGGAGTTTTTCCTGGACAACCCGACCTCGTTCAATTATCGCCGATGAGCTGCATAGCAGTCAGTCAAAGGGCGAGGAAGAAAAGCACGCAATGTCAGCGTAGTCAGTATAATTATGATCTTCACCTCGTCAACCAATGTATAATCTGTCTTCTCGAGTCTTAAACGCAGTCGGAATCAGGTCGGAACGGTGCTCGGGTGGGTTCCGATGTACTGGATACCGGAGCGGTCTTCCGGCCATGAATCGGCCACGATACAGCTGGACATTGAGGTACTGCTGGATGATGCTTGAGACTTGGTGCTCGACAAGAGCAGCTGCGTGGTCATTCAGAAGATGGCGGCCCCGAACTACCTCACAGCCAGCGAAACAGTCGCACTCATCCAGGCCGGCAAGCTCACAGTGACCGACCTGGCACTGGCGCATCTGGCTCGCTACGAAGAGCGCAATGACGCAGTGCAGGCATGGGCGTACATTGACAGGGCGCATATTTTGTCGGAGGCCAAGCGGCTGGACGAGGTGCCCAAGAACAAGCGGGGACCACTGCACGGCGTCATACTCGGTGTCAAGGATATGATCCGTGAGTCACCTGCGGCGTCCCGTACTGGGGCTAAGGGCAGTGACCAAGGATATGCCGACCGAGCACAACTCGCCCATCTACAAAGACTCCCGGCCAGGAATAGACGCAGCGTGTGTCGCTGTGTGTCGAGCTGCCGGGGCGCTCGTCTACGGCAAGACGGTCAGTGTTGCCTGGTCTGGCATGATGGACACTGAGGGATAGCACACGACCGAGTTTGCAGCTACGACGGACGGGCCGCCTGCGCGGAACCCGTATGACCCGGAACGCACACCGGGCGGCTCGTCCTCGGGCTCGGGCGCTGCTGTCAGTGACTATCAGTGCCAAGTAGCATTTGGCACCCAAACGGGCGGCACGTCTTCCAGCGAATCCGAGGGAAGTGCTGATGTACAGGCAGTACCATCCGCCCGGCGAGCTACAACGGTATATTTGCCATCAAGCCGACGTGGGGCGCCATCTCTCGCGAAGGCCTCAAGATCTACTCCATCTCACTCGACACACTTGGGCTGTACGCGCGGTCTCTCGCTGACCTCGAGCTTCTCGCGTCGGTCTTTGAGTTGCGAGACGACGTTCCGCCACCTTTGACGCCCAAACCACTCAGCGAGTGCTCTTTCGCATTCACCAAAACCGACGCGTGGCCCATGAATGGCGGCCCGTCACCGGAGCTCGTGCGAGCGTACGAGCTGGGCAAGCAGACCCTCCAAGCGGCCGGCGCGACGGTTGTGGAGATCGATCTCCCGCCTGCCTTTGACGGGATCACCGGGCTGCGCCATCGATGGATGATGAACGGCGAGGGACGCGTCAACATGCTAGCAGAGGCGCGCGTGGACCCCGCTGGTCTCTCCGACGACCTCCACGCCCACGTCGAGAATCGACAGGGTATCACGCGCAAGATGCAGCTGCAGGCGTACGACGAGATCGCCGCGCTGCGCCCGGTCATCGATGGCATCGCGGCGCAATACGATGCGATCCTCACCCCGAGCGTGCCGTCTGAAGCGCCGAAGGGCATGAAGACGGGCGATGCGCGATTCAACTCGATGTGGACCGCGCTGCATGTGCCGTGTGTGCATGTGCCGGGATTCGCAAGCGAGAGCGGAATGCCCATCGGTCTCACACTGGTCGGACCTAGGTCAGTCCCTCGCCCCTGGCATGGCAGGGCGTCGGCTCATCTGGCAGATACGAGGATCAGAGGTTGTTGTCCGTGGCCAAGGCCGTTGCTGGAGTGTGGATCGATGTGGACAAGGACAAGCTGCGACCTCTGCCTGGCGAGCCTGCCGATGCAGTGCATCTGCAGATATGATATGATGCAACTTAGACCATAGACGATATTCACTCTGCGTGGGTGAACACGTACGCCCGATTCGCTGCTTCACGCCATTGCCTGGACCCGCTGGGCGGCCTCTGCCCACGCTCCTCCCCTCTCCTGCAGCTTGACCAGTGCAGCAGCACGCCATGCCTCCGCAGTCTCGGGCTTGACGTCCCATTTCACCTTTCGTATTTGGCCGGTGAGCTGGGCAGTCTCGGCAGTGGGATCCGCCTCCGAGGGAAGGAGCGACAGGCGTAGAAGCGCCAGAGTTGCCGAAACTGGTCTGCTGGGAAGAAGATGGGGGAGAGTCTCGGACCCGGCAGCTAAGAGGGCGTGGTGCAGCTTGGTGGAGGAGCGTGAGGAGAGGGGTGGGAAACCGTCTGGCCATCAGCTCGTGTGTTGGTCGGCAATCCAACTGACTTACATTGAGCGTGATTCTCAGACAGCTCCAGGGCAATATCTGGCCGACCTAGATTGCAGCAACGCCCTGCTTTCAGCTGTGTGTGTCGATATTGACTATCAAGCCGCCCACCGATGATCTCGTCTGCAGTCTGGTTCGTCACCCTCAACCCGGCCAATCTCCAAGCGCGGACCAGACCCTTCAAGCTGTCCAGATCACTCTCCTTGGAGACCTGTACGATCCTGCGCAATGTTCCAGTGCGCATGTGAGCAGCTGCGTGCTTCCGCTCGGCCGCAGGGAGCTTGGCGAGGTTGAGGATTTTCGCAGAGAGCTCTGCCCGCACCACCTCTGGCGAGGGTCGGTCCACTTGAGCCGGCTCGGCGGCAGTGAACAAGTCGTCTTCTTCCTCCATAGCATCCTCATCCTCGAAGGCTTCTTCTACGTCCACTTTTGACCTCTTGCGAAAGGCTGTATATCAGGATGAGCGAGGTAAGATCGGCTTAGAACGTACCCGCTGGTGTGGAATGGATGGCTTGAACCCTCAGAGATGGCACAGTCGACGGGCCGGCCACTCGAGATTGTCGTATACATGCGCGAAGCAGGGTCGAAGCGGGTCTGAAGCTCATGATGGATGTGTCGGATGAGGTGTGAATGGAAAGAAGAAAGCGACGAGTGGAAGTCGTCTGGCAGTGACGAAATTTCTGTCCGGGCGCTGTCCGAGCGCGATTGACTTTTCCTCTCTGCCTCTTTGCTTCTTCCCGTTGAGCAAGCCAATGTTCACGCCTCTTCGGGCTGCAATTGCCCCTCTGCGACCGTCATTCAGATCCATCATCACTCCCCCGGCCCCTTCCAAACTGGCAGGTTCGGTACGCGACATGTCCGCTGAAGCATCATCGTCTCGGGCTCGGAGTCCAACCCGGGTGCCGGGCCCGGTTGAGACTGCCATCCAGCAAAAGGTGAGCTGCAGGAGGATTGAAAGCTTGCGCAACATGCTGATGTTCAGCTGATTGAGGCGTACGAGCCCGAGCTTATTCGTATATCCAACGATTCTAGCAAACATGCGCATCACGCCCCCATGCGGGCCGTGGGCGGTGGCACCGGCGAGACGCGTGAGTATGCCCTGGGGGCTTTGATGCAGTGTCTCGCCTATCTCGCTGCAGTTATCCCGGTGCGCAGGCTGATGCGATAGACTTTGCCGTCGCCATCGTATCCGAGGCCTTCAAGGGCAAGACTCCAATCGCTCGGCACAGGATGGTTAACAGCCTGTTGAAGGAGGAGTTCGATCAGGGTCTACATGCCTTGAGCCTGAGACTGAAGACGCCAGAAGAATGGGACAAGGAGACAGCGGCCCGAGTACCATGACTATTGGCATGTCATCCGTGTTTCATGCCCATTCATCTCATCAATCAATCGAGGGGCCCAGATCATCGAGGTAGCTCGCACGGCCATTGCTATGACTTCTGCCCGAGTCTGGTGCGAGGCCTTTCCGGACAGCGGGAAGCGCTGTGCATTCGATGTCACCTCGCCGGCCTTCGCGATCACCATCTTCAGCGGCCACCGAGTGGGAATGAGGCCCGTTGACGTCTCGGGGTGATGTAGCATTTTACCTTGGGTGACGCTCGGACGTTATCGGATCAATCTGGGCCCTTTGAGCCCACGCCCACCTTTATCTCTGATGGGGACTTTGATGTGCCTCGAAATCTGATTCGCTCGTGCACTGTTCCCCGACGGGGGCGGGGGGACCGATTCCGACTATCCCGAGTGGAAGCCGTCCTTTCTCAGGGTCTTTAGTGCTTGGATGTTAGGGACCCCACATCAGGGACAGCTTGGGACCCTTAAGATCGGATCAAACGGGACAAATGAGATTTCGGCGTTTTGAAGGTGGAAAAGAAGCCCGCTCACCCTCACCCTCTCTCCCTCTCTCTGAGGCCGCGGCCAACCAAAGTCGAGAAAATTGTCTTGCCTTACTCGATTTCCCCTTCTTCCCATTCAACACAACTCCATCTTTGTTTTCAAAAGACCAAAAGCATCGTCAAGAAGCATTCCTCTAGGCCTGTGAACCTCCCATACCCACTGTACAGGGGCTCGAGAGCCGGCCCACTCCCATCTCTCGCTCGCCTCTATCAGTTCCCACGCTCTGTAAGTCGGCCGAGTTGACTCGATGCTGCGAGCCGCTTGGAGCCTTCAGAGAGGACCGGCGCTGACGGGTCTCTTGCAGCTAGCCCTCATTCCTTCGACCACCGCCTGACGCGATGTGTGGTGTCGGTTTCATCTGCCATATCAAGGGCAAGTGCAGCCACAAGATCGTCAGCGATGCGCGAAACATCCTCTGTAACATGACCCACCGGGGTGCCAGTGAGTCGATCGATCGGACATCCAACAGAGGCGAAAGCTGACTTGCCTCAGCCGGTGCCGACGCAAGGGACGGCGACGGCGCTGGTGTCATGACCGGTATTCCCCACGACTTCTTTGTCCGCGAGTCTGCCCACTCGTTCGACGCTCAACTCCCCGCCGAAGGCCAATACGCCGTCGGCAATGTCTTCCTCTCCCCCAAGGATTACGCTTCGCAGCAGGCGACCTTTGAGCAGATCGCCAAGTCGCTCGAGCTCCGAGTGCTCGGCTGGCGAGAGGTCCCCACCGACAACTCCATCCTGGGCCCCGCCTCGAAGAGCCGCGAGCCCAAGATCATGCAGCCCTTCGTTGTGCTTGAGAAGCACTACGGTCCTGGTCAGGAGAGCCAGGATGGCGCATTCGACGAGCGATTCTTCCTGCGTCAACTCTACGTATTGCGCAAATCTGCCACACACAAGATCACCCTCGCCGCCCAATTCTACATCTGCTCCTTGACTCCGACAAACATCGTCTACAAGGGACAGCTCTCCCCTGTCCAGGTGTACAACTACTTCCACGACCTCAACCACGTTCTCTACTCCTCTCACTTTGCCCTCGTCCACTCTCGTTTCTCGACCAACACCTTCCCCTCATGGGACCGAGCTCAGCCTATGCGATGGGCCGCACACAATGGTGAAATCAACACCGTCCGGGGAAACAAGAACTGGATGCGCGCAAGAGAGGGTCACCTCAAGTCGGAGCACTTTGGCGACGAGCTTCAGATGCTCTACCCGATCGTCGAGAACGGCGGGTCCGACTCGGCTGCCTTCGACAACGTATTGGAGCTGCTCGTGGTCAACGGTGTCTTGACCCTGCCCGAGGCTGTCATGATGATGGTGCCCGAGGCATGGCAGAATAACGACTTGATGGAGCCAGAGAAGAAGGCCTTTTACGCATGGGCTGGATCATTGATGGAGCCTTGGGACGGTCCCGCTCTGTTTACCTTCTCGGACGGCCGTTTCTGCGGTGCCAACCTTGACCGAAACGGTCTCCGACCCTGTCGATACGTCCTCACATCGGACGACATCATGGTATGCGCGTCCGAGGTCGGAACAATCAACATCGAGCCGGAGAAGATCATCTTGAAGAACCGGTTGAAGCCCGGACGTATGCTTTTGGTCGACACCAAGGAGGGCCGTATCGTCGATGACAAGGAGCTCAAGCTCACTACTGCTCGCCGCCAGCCTTTCGCCAACTGGATTCAGACCCAGATGCTTGAGCTGCCCGACGTTGTCCGCCGAGTGGCCCGCCAGCAGTCGCTGGCGCCTTCGCTCGACTCTGAGCCCCTCAGCACCGACCCGAAGCTGTTGGCATTCGGCTACACCATCGAGCAGCTGAACATGCTCATGCTGCCCATGGTGCAGGAAGGTCACGAGGCTCTCGGATCCATGGGTAACGACGCTGCTATTGCATGCATGTCCAATGCACCCCGATCCGTCTTCGACTACTTCCGCCAGCTCTTCGCGCAAGTCACCAACCCGCCCATCGACCCTATCCGAGAGTCGATTGTCATGTCGCTCGAGACCATGGTCGGTCCCGAGGGCAACCTTCTCGAGATGCGCAACACTCAATGCCATCGCTTGCACCTCAAGACTCCGATCTTGACCATTGAGGAGATGAACGCGATGAAGCACTTCAAGGCGTCGCACGCCAGCTGGCCGTCGATCACCATCGACATCACCTTCGACAAGGCCGAGGGTCTTCCTGGCTACCGCAACGCGCTGAACCGTGTCAGGCAGGAGGCGCTCACTGCTGTCGGTGCGGGCTTCAAGGTGATTATCCTTTCCGACCGAGCCGTTGGCGCAGACCGCGTGGCCCTCTCCGCCATCCTCGCCACTGGTGGTGTCCACCACTTCCTCGTCAACCAGAAGAAGCGTTCCGATGTCGCCATCATGATCGAGACCGGTGAGGCCCGAGAGGTGCACCACATGTGTGTCCTTGTTGGCTACGGTGCCGATGCCATTTGCCCTTGGCTCATCATGGAGATGATCCACAAGGTGGAACGTGAGGGCCTTGCCAAGGATGGACAGACTGCCGAGAAGCTCGTCACCAACTACATGACTGCTCAGGCGGAGGGTATGCTCAAGGTTATGTCCAAGATGGGTGTGTCGACCCTGGCATCGTACAAGGGTGCTCAGCTGTTTGAGATCCTCGGTCTCCACGAGGAGATTGTCTCCGAGTGCTTCATCGGCACCGCTTCTCGTGTGCAGGGTGCAACCTTCGAGCTCCTCGCCATGGACGCTTTCGAGTACCACGAGCGAGCTTGGCCGACCCGTGACATCGTCTCGGTTCCCGGCATGCCGGAGTCTGGTGAATACCACTACCGTCAGGGCTCTGAGATGCGCATCAACGACCCCGTGTCGGTTGCACAGCTCCAGGATGCCGTCAGGCAGAAGAACCAGCAAGCGTACGACAGCTACTCGAAGAACTCGCGCGAGTCGATCAAGCGAGGCACTCTTCGTGGTTTGCTCGAGTTTGACTTTGAGAACAGCACCCCTGTCCCCATCGACCAGGTCGAGCCTTGGAACGAGATCGTCCGACGATGTGTCACCGGTGCCATGTCTTACGGCTCTATCTCCATGGAGGCGCACACGACCCTCGCCATTGCCATGAACCGTCTCGGCGGTAAGTCCAACACTGGTGAGGGTGGTGAGGACGCCGAGCGATCCCTGCCCATCGCCGGCCCGGGCGCCGATTCCGACGGCAAGCCGTTCACCCACGCTATGGAGCTCAAGCCCGTCTGGGACTCGCGCCGATCTGCCATCAAGCAGGTCGCCTCCGGTCGTTTCGGTGTCACATCGAACTATCTCGCCGACTCGGACGAGCTGCAGATCAAGATGGCGCAGGGCGCTAAGCCCGGAGAGGGTGGTGAGCTGCCCGGCCACAAGGTGTCTGCCTCCATTGGTCGCACCCGTCACTCGACTCCCGGTGTGACACTTGTCTCGCCTCCCCCACACCACGACATCTACTCGATTGAGGACTTGAAGCAGCTCATTTACGACCTCAAATCGTCCAATCCCCGCGCTCGTGTGTCCGTCAAGCTTGTGTCTGAGGTCGGCGTCGGTATCGTCGCTTCTGGTGTCGCCAAGGCCAAGGCCGACCACATCACCATCTCCGGTCACGACGGTGGTACCGGTGCCGCCAAGTGGACTTCGATCAAGTACGCTGGTCTCCCTTGGGAGCTTGGTCTCGCCGAGACTCACCAGACTTTGGTGCTTAACGACCTCCGAGGCCGTGTCACCGTCCAGACCGATGGTCAGATTAGGACCGGTCGCGACATCGCCATCGCCACCCTTCTTGGTGCTGAGGAGTGGGGTTTCGCCACCACCCCCCTTATTGCCATGGGCTGTATCATGATGAAGGCTTGCCACAAGAACACCTGCCCTGTCGGTATCGCTACCCAGGACCCCGCGCTCCGTGCCAAGTTCGCTGGCCAGCCCGAGCAGGTCATCAACTTCTTCTTCTACATCATCGAGGAACTCCGTGGCATCATGGCCAAGCTCGGCTTCAGGACTATCAACGAGATGATCGGCCGTGCAGACCGTCTCAAGATCGATGAGTCCCTTCGTACCCCTAAGACCCAGCACCTTGACCTCTCGCCCATCCTCAAGCCTGCGCACCTGCTCCGCACTGATGTCGCGACCTACCGCATCCGTCCTCAGGAGCACAAGCTCTACCTTCGTCTGGACAACAAGTTCATCGACGAGGCCGAGCCGGCTCTTCAGAAGGGTCTTCCGGTCGAGATTGACTGTGAGGTCGTTAACACCGACCGTGCCCTCGGCACCACCTTGTCGTACAAAGTCAGCAAGCAGTACGGTGAGGCCGGTCTTCCTCGCGACACCATTCACATCAACATGAAGGGTTCTGCTGGTCAGTCCCTTGGTGCCTTCCTCGCCCCTGGTATCACCATCCAGCTCGAGGGAGACGCCAACGACTACGTCGGCAAGGGTCTGTCTGGTGGTCGATTGGTCGTCTACCCGCCCAAGGTGTCCCCGTTCAAGGCCGAGGAGAACATTATCATCGGTAACGTGTGCTTCTTCGGTGCCACGTCCGGCCAGGCCTTCATCCGTGGTATCGCAGCCGAGCGTTTCGCCGTGCGAAACTCTGGCGCTACTCTCGTCGTTGAGGGCACCGGTGATCACGGTTGCGAGTACATGACTGGTGGTCGTGTCGTCGTTCTGGGTCTCACTGGCCGCAACTTCGCCGCTGGCATGTCTGGTGGTATCGCCTACGTTCTCGACATGGCGCACAGCTTCGCGCCCAAAGTCAACCGCGGAACCGTCGAGCTCGGCCCCGTCAATGATCCTCAGGAGATTGCCGAGCTGCGCTCACTCATCGAGGACCACCGTCACTACACCGGTTCCGAGATCGCCGACCGTGTCCTTCGCAACTTCCACCACTTCTTGCCCATGTTCGTGCGCATCATGCCGCTCGACTACAAGCGTGTGCTGGAAGAGGAGGCCGCCCGTGCCGCCGAGGAGAAGAAGAGGCAGTCGGTCATCGACCTCATCCCCTCGCAGACCGCCTCGCAGATCGACCTCGTCGCGACTGGCTTCGATCCCGTCCTGCCCAAGGACACCAACGCCCTCACCGTGTCGACCTCGGCGCTGCTCACCCCTTCGGCTTCTCCCAAGCCCAAGCATGCCGAGCCCAGCGTTGTCGACGTCGAGGACGCCATGGTGGACGAGACTACGACCAAGGAGCGCCTTGCCAAGCTAGACAAGACCCGTGGCTTCATGAAGTACAAGCGACTGAATGAGGCTTACCGCCCCCCTCGCAAGCGAGTGAAGGACTGGAAGGAGATCTCCAACCGTCTGTCGGAGTCGGAGCTCAAGTACCAGTCCGCCCGGTGCATGGACTGTGGTATTCCCTTCTGTCAGTCCGACACTGGATGCCCTATCGCCAACGTCATCCCCAAGTGGAACACTCTCGTCTTCGAGGGCCAATGGAAGGATGCGCTCAACAGGTTGCTCAAGACCAACAACTTCCCCGAGTTCACTGGTCGTGTCTGCCCCGCGCCATGCGAGTCGGCCTGTGTCCTCGGCATCAACGAGGCTCCCGTCGGCATCAAGTCGATCGAGTGTGCCATCATCGACAAGGGCTTCGAGATGGGCTGGATGGCCCCGAACCCGCCTGCCCACCGCACTGGCAAGCGCGTCGCTGTCATCGGTTCTGGTCCCGCCGGTCTCGCTGCGGCTGATCAGCTCAACAAGGCCGGCCACACCGTCACCGTGTACGACAGGAACGACAGGATCGGTGGTCTGCTCATGTACGGTATTCCCAACATGAAGCTCGACAAGGAGCTCGTCCTCCAGCGCCGTCTCGACCTCATGGCCGCTGAGGGTGTCACTTTCATCACCAACGCCCACATCGGTGTCGACACGGACGCTCTGCAGATCAAGGAGGAGAACGACGCCGTTGTCCTTGCTACTGGTAGGTCTTGTTTTCTTACGACTGTCTTGCATTGAGCTGATTTGCAGGTGCTACCTGGCCTCGTGACTTGAAGGTTCCCGGCCGTGAGGCTGAGGGTGTCTACCAGGCCATGACTTTCCTGCAGGCCAACACCAAGTCGCTCCTCGACTCGAAGCTTGAGGATGGCAACTACATCTCGGCCAAGGGCAAGGACGTCATCGTCATCGGTGGTGGTGACACTGGTGAGTCGTTGCGCTGCTCGATTCTTGACACCTTTGCTGACACCTTTAGGTAACGACTGCATTGGTACCAGTGCCCGTCACGGCGCCAAGTCCGTCACCAACTTCGAGCTTCTTCCCGAGCCTCCTGCGAGCCGAGCGCCCAACAACCCTTGGTCAGTCCGACGGATCACACCATTTCTGTGCTGACCTTTGCAGGCCCCAGTTTGCTCGTATCAAGAAGACCGACTACGGCCACCAGGAGATCGTCAGCACCTCGAGCTCGGGCAAAGACCCCCGAGAGTACTGCATCTCGACCAAGCGATACGTCTTGGACGACGAAGGCAAGCTCGCCGGTCTCGACACCGTCAAGGTCGAGTGGACCCAGGTCGGCGGTCAGTGGAAGATGGAGGAGGTCAAGGGTAGCGAGAAATTCTTCCCCGCCCAGCTTTGTCTCCTCGCCCTTGGTTTCCTTGGCCCTCAGTCCGAGGCCGTCAAGGCTTTCGGTGTGGACCAGGATGCCCGCACCAACATCAAGACTGCAGGCGTGAGTCCGAAAATCATGCGCCGCGGCTCATGCTGATGATAATCAGGGCTACGCCACCAACGTTCCCGGTGTCTTCGCTGCCGGTGACTGCCGTCGTGGCCAATCTCTCGTTGTGAGTATCCAGCGATTCATACTAGGGACAACGCTAATTTCCAGGTTTGGGGTATCAAGGAAGGCCGACAGGCCGCTGAGGAGGTCGACTCGTACTTGTCCGGCTCGACTCGTTTGCCGTTCCAGGGTGCCATCCCGCGCCGCCAATGGAACAAGCCTCCCGTGTCGAAGACTATTGCCCAGGACCTTCGCGAGAAGCTCCCGAACGGTGGAAGCGACAAGGCAGGCATGGACACTGCCGACGTCGCGGTGGCCGTCGCCTAATCGCACACGTCCTTTGTGCCGTGATCTGGCGGTATCTCGGGAAGAAGAACGGAGAAGACAAGAAAGGTCCCCGCGGAGTCGCGCGTGGCATTGATCCGGAAGTGACGGTGTCCCGTCCCAGGCATCGTTGATTTCGGTCATGTCGCACGGACATAAGTGGTGGACTGTAGGCAGAGATCGCATTTTTCTTCATTGTCCCGCACGGTGTTTAGCTTTTGATAGGGTGTACGAGATGCATAGACTGTTGCGAATCACCCTGGATCAGGTAATAATTAACATGAAAAGACGGCTGCATGGGTTGTCTGCTATCTTGCTGCTATGTACATCTGCTTTTGCCTTCTCGCCAAAATCCCTGTCCGTTCGTTTCGTATATGTACAATTCGACCTCAGCTTTCGGACCATGACTCAGTAGAATAAATCGGTAGCATGCGCATTGAAAAAGTCGGTGCCGTTCTTGCGGAAGTCGTCCGTTATAATGGTAATATTGGCTGCTTTGAACCTGAGCAGCGCACCATTGTCGTCCTCGGCGTAGGCAGGCCAGTACGGGTGCTCGAAACCAGGAGAAGTATCTTCGGGCTGTCCGTAGTACACAAAGCTCAGCCTGGCGCTCAGCCCCGTCCCGCGGTGATAGTTCTGACGAGGAAAAGACATACAACGTATCGATGAACGAGGCGGCCAGCGCGACCTGGTCATCCGAGTAGCCGTATGCCGGCAGACCCTGCACCCCTTGGAAGAAGTAGACCACATCGGTGCCGTGTTCCACTGACGGTCAATCGAGGCTGCAGATGTAGCAGGTAGGAAGGAGCGCACCTCCGTATGGGGCTAAGGACGGGTCGGGGAGCGGTTCTTCCCAGGAGTACGACCACGCGCTCAGGCCGTACGCCGTGGCCTGCTCCAGGAACCAGCGCCTGGGGGCGTGGAACGCGACATCGCCGAAGATTGATGCGAGTTGCTTGACCCTGGCCTTCAGGAATGCAAGGGCAAGGGAGAGATGCTCACTCTTTGGGGTATCCGAACGTGTCGTTACCTGTGCCGTACGGCCTGGGTGCGGTCAGCTCACAGTGCAGTGGGCGGCGTACTTCGAGGTGCTCACGAGCCGACTGTCGGGTCGTCCGGGTATAGCTCGAAGATCTCGTCGGCGATGTCGACTGGCAGAGGACTGGGCAAGTAGTCGTTGGCGACCGCTATTTCGTCGTCCTGGGAACTGACATTGGCAGTCACGGCCACGTACGTCCCTCTGCGGACTCAGCAAAGCCATCTAGGACAGAGATGGGGCTTACTCGTCCAAAACGTCGCCGGAGATGAACGGGGTCTGCGAGAAGTTGCCGGCGGCGAGCAAGTCATGTGGGGAGCCGGGGACGAGGTACCCGTCGATGGTCGCACCCCAGAACATTTTGTTCGTCAGGCCCGCAATGATGGATTGCGACTCGACCAGAATGTCGACGGGCACTGCCTGGAGACACTCTATGACGCCCTCAGTGGCGTTGGTACAGTTGACCAGCTCGACAAAGAGGTCGACCTCGTCTTGGAAGGCGTCCTTCGTGGGCGCCAAGGGAAAAGTGGACGGCGAGCCAGACAGCATGATCTGCGAATCAGTCCGCGAGCAAGCCGGCGAGAGAAGGCGCGTACCGCGCTGATGAAGTTGGGATCGTCGGGCCCCAGGTATAACAGCGATACTGCAACTGCTCCGGCCGAATGTCCCATTACGGTGATCTACCAATCACTCAAGACTCGGTCAGGCTTGGCCAGACGACTGACGCTGGTGAGATCGCCGTTCCAAGCCCAGATGTTGTCCGTCACCCACTGGAGGGCCAGGGTGATGTCTTTGAGACCATTGTTGCCGGCACTGATGTTTGCAATCTCTGACCCGCCTCTAACCATCAGCTGCCAGTATGCTGTCGAGATACGGTAGAGCCCACGCCCAGCCCAGGATGCCAAGACGGTACTGGATCGAGACGAAGATGAACGGCTTGCCAGTCTGGATGCCCTGCATCATCGGGTACGTCGGATCGTACAGGCTCACATCGCCCACGGTAAACTCGCCACCGTGTCTGGTCATCAGCGTGCGCTGGGCACAAGCGGGCGGGCGAGGCAGCTCACACCCAGACCAGGACAGGGAGCAAGCCCAAGTCAGAGTCGAGATCGGTCGGGCGGTACACGTCGAGGTACAAGCAGTCCTCGGTGTTGTTGGTGATGCCTGGCTGAGGGCACGCCGGGGGCTGTGCCGTGGCATTCACATCGCCTTCGTAGACCATGTAGTAGGGAGCTTGAAAGCGCTTGGACCCGGTGGCTATCGTCAGCCACGATATCAATCTCTGCTGCTTGAGAGATGCGCACGGGGCTGAGCGTAGGGGATGCCCAGGAACGAGTCCAGCCCGGTGCTGGCGTTGCTGATGCCAGTGATCTGGATGCCATCACCGAATGGGTCCGTAGGTGGGTAAATGGTCACGGTCGGGGAAGAACAGTCGTCACCGTTCTTTTTGGCGATGGGCCCGGCCAAGACGAGGGTGAGCAGTGGTAAGAGAGCTGCCTTGAACAACATTGTGCCCGACTGAGTGATAAGGAAACGAGTGGCAAATGTCGTCTTTATATAGTGGCGGGCGCCCTCATAGCCTTCAGTCCCAGTGACTGTGTTTCTCTTGGCGTGCGCGCCGCCCTCGCTTACTCGTCAATGTGTCACTTGTCACCGCTACCGAAAGGACCTTCGTCATTGGTGCCTGTTGATCACTCACCGCTTTTCCCATGGCAATGAACGCACATAAGTCCTGGATACATGCACGTCACCAAGCAACACGCGAGGTCAGTGTGTCAGTGAGATGATGTACAGATGCATGGCGGAGCAGCCACGACGAGATACTGTCGAAGGCGTGGACTGAAAAATGCTAGATACAAGTTGCGCCACCACAGAGTTCGATTCTATTGCTTCTCGTCTCTTCTCGACAATTCCACATCAAGCGCTGAGCTTGCTTCGTTTCCTTTCCGATCGATCCTCGCGGGGGTCAAGTCGGTCGCTCTTACTGTCAGACTCGTCGAGGGTTGCGTGACCGTTCGTTGTCGTGACTGGGTCATGATTGTCTGTCTCTGGTACTTCGAGATCCATCGCGGCAGCTTTGTCAGTCCCCTTTTCGTCGCCCGGCGATGGTGAATCTTCGGGGAGTTCGACAGGAGAGGGTGTACGATCAGAATCGGTCGAGACGAGCGGGGTGGTACTGGTGCGAGTGGTCGACCCAATCTCAACGTCCTCCAGATCGTCTTTCGTGGTGAGATAGTGCATGAACGGACTTGATATTAGCTTAATCCTCGTAGCATGCTCGGACCCACTAGTCTTCACTGCTGATGAATCTGACGTCTTCTGGGTCAACGACCGGAGGACCTTGAGGGATACTAGGAGAGTTGGTATGAAGTGATGGTGGCATTTCCCAGCCAAGCCGGTAAGAGATATACTGAACAATCGTGTCGGCATCACCCAGCAGGCAGATCTGCCGATGAGACCTAGTTGCTGAAGAGGGGCTCACTCACATCTGGATTTGCATGCCGGAGGGCATTTCGATTTATCAGAATCTGAGGGACCGAATGTGGAATGTGAACTGCCATTAGGTTGAAGCGGGATTGAATCGCGCAACGTACCAAGAATATCGCTGACAGGCTGCACTTCCAGCGAAGTTCCGATGATCACCATAAGATCAACTTGTTTGCGATCCATTTCTACGCATCTAGGAAACTGATCACCGACATCTTCGTGAAAGAAGACGATGTCGGGCTGAGCGTCAGGCAATGTATTCAGCGAGCCGAGCAGAACAGACCTTGATGACGCCAGGCTCGCCCCCGCCCCACTCGTCGTCCTCGCTTTCTTCTTCACTGTCCCAACGAGTGGCCTTCGCCTTGCCTTTGCCATGGGCCTTTAGCTTTGCCCGTTTCGATGCTTTGATGGCCTTCATGCGCATCTCCTTCGCGGCTCTGCAATCTTCACAATAGGGGACGGTGCAGGATGAGATATAAGGCTCGATGTATGATGCCGGCACCTTTTTCTTGCACCTCTACCGAGTTGAGCGACATCTCATAGGCAGAGAAGAAGGAGACCCACCAAGCAGCTTGCTGACGAGAACGATCCATGGCACTGCAAAACGTTTGTGACTCCGGCCTGCTTCTCCAGGGAATCGATGTTCTGGGTGTAATTCCGAAGGAGTACTCCCCGATTCTCGAGCATGTTGATCCACCTGTGACATGGTCCGGGCGAGATGGCCCCTGGCCAAATAGTCCTCGCGCAGGAGCTATTGGCATCAGCCACTTGCTTGTACTCGACCTAAGGAACACGCACTAGAATATCTCTGGGCGCTCACGAAAGACCCGCAGGTCAAACACCTCCTCTGGCTCATCCAGCTCAAACTTGCACTGCTCGCTCAGAATCGAGTACAGCCCATTCTTGCTCCGAAAATCAGGAATGCCGCAGGAAGTGGAGATACCCGCGCCGGAGACCACGATGATATTCTTCGCCTTCCGGAAGAGCTCGATGGCGTCGTCGACCGTATTGTACTGCCGGAGACGCTCGCGATTGCGCAGGAAGCGGGTGAGGACGTTTTGTGCGAGGGGCAAGAGGTACTTTTCGGGTATCCGGGGATCGCGCAGGTGTTCTGGCTGTACTCGATGAGCTCGGGACGCTATGCACGGGCAGGACTCACGAAGACGATGTTGAGGGACCAGAGCAGCGCTCGGAGAGATGGCACGGTGCCGTCGGGGAGTGGAGTGAGGTAAGATCGCAAGAAGCCCGTCACACCCTCTTCTTTGAGTTGGAGGACGAGCTGCGCGAGGGCTTGCGGGGTATATCCCGCATCGACTGTTCATACATCAGTCCGAGCGGGACAGCGCGGGCCAGACTCACGGTCGTCAAGGTCGTAAACGTCTTGCAGATAATCATCATCATCGTCCTCGTCCGACTCGTAATCAATGTCCGAGTTGTACAGCGTGTCCGAGGTGACCGGCACCTGTTCTTCCTCGTCGGGTTGAGTCATCGTGGGGTTCGGCGGCAACGGCGACGGCGGCGGCGGCGGGCGCCGCGGTGATCGCAGCGGGGAACCTTTTAAGGACGAGCCGGGCCAGGCATGACACGAATCTGTATGTGTGTCGGCACGGCGCGGCGTAGTGATCACAAAACCAAAGGAACAAACGCCAAACAGCCAGGCGATTACAGCACATAAGGGACAAGGTACGGCGTCGAGATCGTCCCATCGGCGTTTTCTTTTCTCTCAACGCACACTTCTCTTTTCATGATGGACATTGAATGAACTTCTATGGCTTGTTCGACTGCAAGATGCATCAACTGTGCTCACCTTGCCAAGTGACACTCATCATCTCCCCCCAAACCTCGCATGATCATTGTGCTGCTGAATCAATATGACCAAGTGCAGCTCGTGCAATTGTGATCGTCCTGCCATGCCCGCCAACAGTGATGTCTGCGGGCTTTGCAAAGCAATGGCCATGGCAATGGACAAGCCTCAGATGCTGCCAATGGTGACGGGTGTGAGCAATCTCTTCCAGCTTTATGCAAAAGGCTGACTTTAGCTGCGTGCTCGCTGCTGTCAACAGTGCGGGGCTTTCGGCCTTGCAGACATAGATGGCACATCAACCGATCTTTGGACATGCCCGGCGTGCAAAGCTCCTGGTATGTTGGCACTGGGCAGCAAAAGCTTCACAGCATCAATTCATCAACAGATGTTTCCGCGCATCCCAAATCTTTGGATGCCATTGCAGAGGATCGTCAATCAAATGCAGCTTCTCGACAAACCTTCAATGCCCTCACTTCCAAGCAGATCATCAGCAGTCGTGCAACTCGCAAATCTGGCATGGATCAGGGTGTTCCCCATCATCCGGCTGTGAAAATCAGTGTCTTTGTAGCTGGTAAGTTGTGTGTGGCAATGTTTCCTGCAAAGCCTGATGCATCAGACTCTTCTAAGAAGCCTCGACCTTGGAATTACCAGGTGCCCGACCTTCACCCAGATTGGAACATGCTCGTGAGGGAGATGCTGCTGGCTGCATGGGAGAAAGTGGTTCTCTGTTGGAATGGGCCCGGTCAGGGCTTTGCGACATATGGGTTTGACCTAGTCTAGTCAGTGTTTCCTCTCCTGCGAAGGAATCAAGGTGGTAACATGCAAGCGAATTGGCATCAAAGGCTTTGCACGACAAAGCTGGCAAGCCTGCCATCCTTGACAATGACTTTGAGGAGGGTGAACTGCTGCTTGCAACATTCTTTCGCAAACGCTTCAAGCCAAAAGAAGGCTTTTACGGAAAACCCTTGGACGTTGCACATGGATATATCCACCTCATATTCACAGTTCGGCCCACTGTTCTTACACGGGTTCGTAATGTTGGCAGATGGCTTATTTGTAAGCTGACCAGCAGAAGCGAGGCCATAGTCCTGACTCTTCTGTCGAGGATCTCACACCAATCAAGTTGGTAAAGGGGACCAAAAGCATGTCCGTGTCAACACGTGCCTCCCAAACTGTCAATGAGCTTCTTCCGTCATACATCACCAGTAGTAAGTCAGGAGGTTTGGGCAGACAACATGCTGATCAGCTTAGCACTTCCCCCCTCGCAAAGCCTCTTTCAAAGCATGTTCATTCCTTCAACTTCTCGCGCTCGGAACAGCGGCGGACAAAATGGCCCAACTACCCCCAGTGGCTTTGAGAAGGTTCACATCCGACGCATCTATCCGCGCTTTGTAGAGGAGGAGGACAACATTGTCAGAGTTGGGCATGATATTGTGGAGGAAGCTTTTGTTGAGAAGGAGCATTTTGGGGAGGGTATGTTCAGGCTGGCGTACAAGGTAAGTCGTTGTGACAGAATGACAGTGTCTGACAATTCTTCAGATGCGACTGGCCAGCAATTCACAGACTCATTGGGTGGCTAAACGCTATTTCACTATGCAAGCCACGCTCCAGGCTCCATTTTCGGTCACAAATCCTAAAGCTCCACTCGACGAGGACCAGCAGCTCCATCTCAACTGGCTTGATGTGACCCATGGTGTCTATCTTGCTCGGTCCCTTGACGAGTTCCTGGGGGGCCTGAAGAGGAAGAAGAATGCTCGCACTGCACACAGTGAGCCGTACTATTGCAGCAGCAAGGCGACTCATAGGCCAGGCTTTGGGATCACCCCATGTTTCATTGCCATGGAGTGCTCTCGAGAGGATAGCCTGCCCCTAAGGAGCTGGTTGATTGAGCCCGACCTTTCCATTGCCCCTTCTGGACACCATGTCCGCGAACAGAAATTCTTTGGATCCTTCTATGAAGGCATCCAACGCCAGACCACACAGCCGGCTCATGAGGAGTACGTGCCAATGGTGCTTCAGCAAGAGATACATGCATGGCTGCATTATCATTTCGAGAAGGCGACAAATGGAGAATGTGTTCCAGCAGATGTACAAGGTATGTCCGGTAACTCTTCAGTTGCTATGCTAATATCAGGCTTTGTGTATTGGCCCAATGAAGCAGCCAGGTCTCGCAACATAGGGAAGGCAACAAACACCTATCAAGTCAGGCTTTTTGATCTGATGGCCCACTCGTTCGTTGTCATCATAAAGCACCCATCAGCAAGTAACTAATCAGACGTTTAGCTTTGCTCGGACTCTTGGCCCAGGTGATGCAGGTAATCCTGGGGTGCAGGCATTTCTTTACGGGCACAAGTGCAATCCCGTCTGCAAGGAGGCCAAGCTCAAACCTTTCACCAACCCATCTGAGCTCCTTTATGAGTATGTGTGTGATCCAGCAGACATTCCATTCTGGCGACGAGAGGAAGGAGAAGCAGAATTGTGGCAGAGCAACCCGGAGATCAGTGAGGACTGGCGAAAAACAGGTCAGTGTGTGTATGACCATATCCCCATTGGGCCAAGACCACCTTCGGCTTTGATTTGTGAGGTACTGGATCTGAACGAGCCGTTTGGGCTGAAATGACACATCTATGCATGTCTTCTATGCTGAGCGCGTCCTGCCCAGGCATGGTGGTTGTTTGGCAGAGTTGACGTAACATCTACGTTATGCACTGACCCTGAATGTGCAACTAGCACGGAGGGTCCCATTGATCATTTCGTTCCACCTATCTCATATCCCACAAACATGTCTATCCCTCGAAACCAAGGCAAGCACTCTACCAAGATTCACTCAGGTGTTGACCATGCAGTTGATCCCAAAGACGATACCATCATACTACGAACCTTGATCAACAAACATCATGGAGTCTTCAAGGCAATCAACAACGAGTTGAAGCAGAAGTATCCTCATTTGTCATTTGGGTACGCATACACATAACTTGATATGTTGGAGACTCATCTCAGCGGGAGGTCTACATTCTTTCGACGCTTAGAACAGCTTGGTATTGAGGGGTACAGGAAGGCTTCTTTACGAGGAGCAGACCTGGAACAAGCACTGACATTGCTCCCGCTCTACCATCAAGGACGAGGCTTCCGTGGTTCACAGCATGCTTTGAGCCTTGTAGGAGTCCACACAACTCAGTGAGCACATTGAAATGCCATGTCGCTCACAGCAGATCTGCCGTTCTACAAGCTTTACGCCATATGGACCCAGCTGCCCTTGTTGCGCGACGGCTTGGGCAAAGAGGCCGCACTCATCGAGCCCCTATTGTCTCGGCAGGAGCAAACGAGCAGTGGTCAGTTGACGGACATGACAAACTGTCAAAGCATGGGTTTGGGATATACGGCATCCGAGACGTGTATTCTGGCAAATTCCTAGCTCTCCATGTGTTCCCCAGCAACAGACTTGCATCCAACGTCAAATGGTTGTTTCTCAAGACCGTACGAGCAACTCATGGTGTGTAACAACAAAAGCGGGTGCATATGCGGCTGATCAGAACAGGCTTTCCCGTACAGATTGCCGCAGACAGAGGCTCGGAATGTGGGCTCATGTTTCAATGTCAGGAGCATCTTAGGTGAGGCAAAAGGCTACCGTGCTCTGTTCTAAACGTACTGCAATGGCTGAAAAAGGAGGACAACATATTCACACCAAGATCTCAACGAGATTCCTTCCCATATTCAACTGCCATCAGTTCGCAACATCACAATTGAGCGTGCATGGGGTGTGATCTGCAAGGAGGTAGACAGACTTGTGGAGAAGAAACTTGATGAGGGGATGGCGGGGGGGTTTGTCCCAACAAATGGAACTCACAGGTGACTCCCTCCGCAATCCTTCAGTACGCACGTCAGCTTGCCGCCAGCTCACAGACAGTGCATTGTTCTGGTGGATATTTGCACCACTGCTGCAAGAGACGCTCAATGAGCACTGTCTTTTTCACAACACGTACAAAGTTCGAAAGCAGCGTGACAAACTGAACCCATCTGGAGGTCCGCGAGAAAGCTTCTGGGAAAATCCTCAACATTGGGGAGGAGAGCAATGCCTACAATCTATACCGTCAGAGGAGGAGGAGAATCTGTTACAATGTATGACAGACATAGAGGCAGACGGCCATCTCCGGTGGCTACCTGTTGCGGCTAGCAATTTGCTGGAAGAAACGAGGCTGGGTCTGGGTGCTACTTGCCCGCCTCTCAGGTGGGAAACGGCTTGGGAAGTGTTCTATCTTGTACTACCTTGGGTACGCGACAAACTCCAGCCGCTTCTCGGGAACGAGTTGTGAGGTAGAACACCTGCCACAATTTGTACATCACTCATCAAGTATATGGATATCGTGGTCAGCAAGTCCAGCAAAGACCCCCTCTGTGATTGTTCCATCCAAAGATTTCCCAACTAGGTTCTCCATGTGCCGACAGGTGTAGAAAACTGCTGTCACCCTTTCCTCCGTGACACTCCCAGCACCCAGACCGTGGTGAATGAGGGATCTTGTTGGTGCAATGATGGCGTCGCCAGCACACAGTTTGACATCAAGGTTGAGCTGGGGGAAACGGGTGAAAGCCGGAGGACCATCCAGCTGGACAATGAGGGAGGGGATCCCCGGTGAGTCATTGGTATCGAGGTGAGGCTTTCGAGCTTCCCCATAACCAAATGCAACGCCTGAGGCCAGCCCACCAAATCGAAGTTGTTGATTGAGTGGCTGAGTGTTGTTGGCATCGGCAGCAATGTTGGCAAAGTGACCAACATGGAAGGCATAGTCGGTGGTGGTGGGATCCAGTTTTGCATAGTAGCGTCGAATCGGTGTTGCTACCAGCCGGTCCAAGGTATTGGTGAGGTGATATGCAGCTTGACGCCGTCGAAGCTCCAATGAAGTTGGGGTGTGCAGAGCCTTCCGAGCTGATTGTAGGGTGTCTTTGGTGGTGCCCAGAGTGTTGCTCTGTCGTTTGATGATCGCAAAGTGGTAAGGATGGAAATGATTGTCGGAGTCATGTGTTGTCCGGCTGTTTGTCTTGGGAACATGCTTGCCTGGACCATAGGAATCAAATCTTCGAAAGACGCCAAGGATCTCCCTCCTACTGGCCCGCCCAATGATCTTCTCCAGGCGGATGATGTGATAGGGGAGTGTCGAGTGAGAAGAGCGGATGGCTTGATTGCCAGGGCCAGCAATAACTTGTCGAGGGATGTTTGCATAGGCAAGCTGAAGCTCCTCAAGCGTAGCATTGACTCGTTGCGAGCTGCGTGGGTGATTTGCATCGAGAAAGCGGTGGAGAAGCTCAAGGAGCACCGGATTGCTTGGCTCTGAGAAGGTTGTGACATCGAGGGGGTGTTTGTTGAACACTTGTTCCGAGTAGAGGTGCCGGGAAGGGCGTGATTTTTTCCTAAGTCCAGTCAGCCTTGGCCTTGGCACAGAATTTTGGCATGGCTTCGCCTGGCCCTGCAAGGGGCAGTGAGGCAGAGATGAATGACGAAGCCTGGTGATGAGCAGAGAGCGTACTCACTTTGCCCCTCCGGTCACCCCCTCGTCCGCCAGTCGCTCGACCGGTCGCTCGCTCGCCCGCTCGCTTGATCGGTTGGTCTCGGTCGGTCGGTCGCCATGCCTGCGTTTCAATGCATGGCGGGTCAGGCCAGAGGCATTGCCATCGAGGGGGGGAGCCGGGGATTCACTGGTCTGCCCCCCCTGTCCCTTGGTGGTGGATGTTGGTGAAATGAGCATTGGCGGGGTGAAGAGGCGAATGAATGAAGTGAACGGACGGGCGAAAAATTTCAACCGGCGTGGGACGATCTCGACGCGGTACAAGGTGGAGGGAGTCCGGGGTTCCAGTGGGATTCACCGACGCCGAGATTGATCTCCCGCTCACATCATGTCGCATGATCATATTTTGACTCCTTGGCTTGCTTAGGTCTGCGAGGGGTAGCAGCGAGAGCTGGCCGAGGACGAGCATGTCTGCTAACCCGCCCATCTTGACGGTCCCCCCTCAGCTGATCGAGCCACATAATCATATTCTCCGCTATCTCAGCTCGATCAAGGGCTTTACCGAGCAGCATGCCCGAGACGGGAGGAATCACCTGCGACGCCGACTCGCCAAGGGGAGTGACGGTATGGAAGGACAACAGCACGAGCAGAGCGATCGAGCCCAGCCGACAGCTGGGCCTCACATCCAAGACGAGTGGCAACATCGACGCCCACGTTAGTGGGGCTCTTCAGAAGGCCCAGCCGTCTGACGGCCAGCACAGACCCGGCGCAAGACGCGAACGGCTGCACGCGACCGAGAAGATCGTCCGTTGTCAGAGGCATACCCGAATGTACCCCTGGAACATGCTCAACGTGAGCTGACCATCGAGTGTGAATGACTGACGACAGGTCTGCACGACCGTAAGATGCGCCGGAGAGAGAAAGCCTCGATAAGGCGGCCAACGTCTCCTGCCACCGCCCGCGCCACCTCACCATCTTCCAACCGCTGGCTATACGATCTCCAACCACTCAAGAAGCGTGGACGTCATACGACTGGCATGATCATCCCGGCGTCGACAGGCCGATCTCGGCGTCTTACAGTGAGTACTACACGTCAAGGCTTGTAGCTCTTTTGCTGAGTATGAGATCCCGCCTGATAAAGTTCGAGGGCTTTTTGGACAAGGCAAAGCCTTGATTTCGATGTACATTCCTCGAACGGCTGCGTCACTAGGTGAGGCACTTGGCGTTAGCACTTTCCGCCCCTCGCTGACGACAAGACCAGTTTTCACAGTCCCACCCGACCGGGTCTGATCGAGATCAGCGTCACACCTCGGGGACGCCGCGCGACTACGAGGACTCATATGATCAGCCTGGCTGGGAGAATACCTCGCATTCTTTCGGGGTCGACTACGGTCCGGCTTCTCGAGCACACCTTTCACCTGGAGTGTCACGATCTCGAGACCATGACTGGCACTCGACGGCGCAAATCAGCCGGTCTTCGTATGACGCGCCTCCCATTACATCACAGCAGGCCTACGCTGCCAGAAGTAATGCCCCTTATCCGCGTCACGAGGAGGATAGCGTAATGAATGGACGGCTGATCGAGCCGTATCAACCTCAAGAGATATGGCCTGTGTACGAGGGCGGCGACCTTCATGACGACGCGTACGAGGGCGAGTACGAGGACGAGTACGAGGACGAGTATCAGGACGATTACGAAGGGGGATACGAGCGCGGACACGGCGAGTACGCCCAAGCCACAAACTCCCGCGCGCCGCATCAGTACTACGTGGACTATAGCCCGAGATACGAAGATAGAACATTGAATCACGGCTCTCACGGAGGGCGCGACATTCCAGATTACGGTCAAAGCCAATACGATCTTGGCGCCACTGATGATCTGGACTACTATACACCAAAACTAGCGACGAGACAGCCGGAACCGTACGAATCATATTATTGGGACGATATACAGCAGCCTGCCGGCGAATTCTCTCTTGATGAACAGTATTCTCAAGCATGTCGAGACGAACTCGACCCGCCCTGCACCACCCTTGACAATTTCGCTGAGCACTTGCAGGACCATGCTGAACGATACGATGGATATCAGATGGAGATGCCGGAGGGCGACGACCAATACTGGGTGAACGATTCTTCTGGGAACTTGCAGCAACTGTGTAGGTAAGCCGACTGTGGCGACTTTGTGTCCGCAAAATTGGGGTTTCCCGCTTGCATTTACAAGTTATTTCTTCTTCAGCAGATTGCAAGGGTATATATGCATCGGTATGGCAGATATGGAAGCAGGAATTGATGCAGCAGTCTAGAGACCTTTGTTGAAGTAGACCGGGGGTTGGTGTTCCCTGAAGTCTGGCTCGAGCTTTTTCGGATCGGTGCTTGCGCGCTGAGGGAAGTAGGCAATGGCAGGCGGAAGGAAGAGCCCGAGTGATAGGCCGACTGGTATGTCAGCGACCGACGGATTGCAAGATGATTGGCACTCACTGAGTGTGAGCTGGGTGAGGTTGGAGTAGAGGTGGCCCCTCGGGCCGACAAAGGCCCCTCGTTTCTGCAAAAGTGTCATGATCATCGGAGGCAGGATGAGCGTGGGGCTATCACACCGTCAGCTGCCCATTGTCAAATTCAGATCCGGTAAGACGTACACGTTGGTGAAAACCCTGCTTGCCGCCGACTGCATGACGGCCATCTGGCCCGCCTTTGGGCTCTTGCCCAGCACATGCTTCTCCTCCGCCTCGGTCGTCGGGTCCCGCGTGAGCTTGTACACCTCGACGCCGTCGCGCATCTCCTTCCACCGTATACAGGAGATGTTCACCACCCCCGCCGAAGCGACACTCGCAAACGGCACCAGCTTCGCCAGGACCTCCTTGGTCGCGCTGGACACGCGCAGGCGGGGCACGAGCCGCGTGAGCGACACAGCGAGGAAGACGGACGTGAACGTCGCGGCGACGTAGGCGGTGCCGATTTCCGCGGGCGTCATCTGGATCGACTTGTTGGCGTTGCTGAAGTTGACGGCGACGTTGAGGGTCTGGTTCGCCCATTGCCAGAAGATGACACTCTTGAGGCTCGGATTCGGCATGAGCATGCCAGCCTGGGCGTCAGCTCTCATAAGCCCCATACTCGGCTGCCTAGCTCACGCAGATTCTGCGCGTCAGCCGTCAACGACTGGGAAGACCAAGGGGGATCCACGCACATCAGGTTGGTCGGCACAAAGGCCGACATGCGGAATGGCAGCAGGACGGGCTTGCCGGTATCGGGATGGATGGACGAGTCGACCACTATGCGTCAGCTCACTCCCCTGCTCGCCGCAGCGTAGCGCAATGTAGTGAGAGGCCCACGCTGCCGCGCCTCATAGTACCGATCCCGGTCCTGCGCGTCCACCCAGCAGCCCTCGCGGCCCGCATCCTTGATCAGCCCTTCGTACTTTTTGACGTCCTTCTGCGCATCTTCAAGTTTCGCGGAAGATGCAAGCAGGGTCAGGGGCGAGGTCGTCGAGTAGAAATACGCAAGGCGGCCGGCTGAGTCGTCAGCTGCCTGTCCTCGAGCGAGAGTAGGGAGAAGTAGGCTCACTGTATGTACCTAGGTCAAAGCGGGGTTTCGCTCAACGTCAGACTCTCTGCACTCGATGAACCGCGGACCGGACTCACAGATATCGTAGCGCGGCTGCTCGGTACTTGCATGGACGGACATGATGTGCGAGGCTGCGTCCAGCTGGTCAGTCAAGTGGGCGAGTGCTGAAGCAATCCGAACTCGACTGAGAATGGACTTTTCGACCCGTTCCTCGCTGTCGGCCTCGGAGATCTGTGCCGGCCGGATGACACGTGGTGGCAAATCCCATGCACGGTCCTCGCTGCTTCAGCGCGTCATTGCCTTGCGTTTGTCCAAGAGGAAGAGATGCGAGCGAGGTAGAGATCGCCACTATACATCTACACCATCTACAACTAATCATCTGCACTACTGCTCAAGATGGGCGTAGGGCAATCTCGGCCTGCGTCTGGCAATGCCTTATCCTCCAATCCGTCCAGCACCCCGGGCTCGCGCCCATCCGAGCGCGTCCGTCCATCTCGCACCGAGCCCACACCGGCAGTACCACCCCCACTGGACCCGCCTCCAGCCTCACCTCACCGACCCTCCGACCCGCACCGCTCTCCGCTGAGCTACTTTCTGCCCATGGGCACACCCGATACGGCACACGAGCACTACTTTCCCAGTCCCGGCGACATACGCCTGACGGCGGCGTACCTCGCGCGGAGGGGCCTGCCTGCCGAAGTTGCGCATCGCATCCTGGACCATGCCGAGTACTGGAGCGCCTGCCGCCGGATGTGTGCGCGCGAGGTGACTGTCACCGCCGGCTCGCAGAGCCCCCGGATGAGAAGCATGGTCTCGAGCGCGTTCACCAATGGGCAGGAGCATGACTTGGTCGGCGACTCAGATGATCGGAACGGGTGGGACGTGCTGCGTGAGGGAGACGGCGAGGTGTGGGTGTTGGCTTCGGAGCCAGTGGGGTGCACGGCGACCCCTCAGCGACTGTTCCCTTCTGCGCCTTTCGCCTCTGCCCCTAGCAGCAGCCTGGCGGTGGCCGCTGGGACAGCCAAAGACGGAGCAGATGCGACCAGCCAGAGACGCAATCCGGTGGTCAAGCGCTGGCTGCGGCGAGTGGTCATCGAGACGCTCTCGAGGGACCAAGGATGGAGCACGAACGGCTCGCAGTACTACGGCACGTCTCTGACTCTACTCGCCGGAGACCGCTGACTGGTAGGGACATACGAGCAGAGCTACTCTTGGTTCGAGGCGTCCTTGTTTCGCAATGGTCAGGAGGTCGAAGGGACCCGCACGACGATCCAGTACAATGTGCACGGTAAGCTGCCGCCCGATTGTCTTTCGCAAAGAGGTCATAGCTGACGTCCAGCGGGCCAGTACTACCGCATGCATCAGAACGTGCTCGAGCTGGACCACCCGCTCGTCCGCGACGCCCAAGCTGGCGACCGCATCATCTTATGGGCGCGGGCAAAGTATCCCGGCTGGAGAAACCTCGTACGGTGAGTGTTAGATCTGGTGGGCCGGTCGGCTATAGCCGAGCTGACGGGCAAAGTGAGACCGCCATGACCATGTTCACTGCGCCCTTCCCGCCACAGGCTTGACTGTCTCCGACGCAGGGATCAATGGTCCAGACTCGACAGACCGAGCCCGTGTCCGAACAGTGCATACTGTAGCAGCAGCTGTTGTTGTACTCGTATGCTTGCGGAGACGCCATAGCCGCTCACAGAACTGTATGCATGTCCTGTATCCCGTCTAGTGTCCCGAGAAGGGTGTCTCGCGGCTTTGGCCTGGGACGGACTCGGGGTATGTCGTCCGGGGCCCGTGTCTTGCCCGGCTAAACGAGCAAATCCGCAGGTTAGCGCCCTCTTTTTACGCCTACGCTAGCTCGGTCAAAGTGATGGATGGGTCGGATGGTTGCGATTGCTGACAGCACACGAGCCACATGCACCTTTTGCTGCCCAACGACCATCCACTCGTAAGAGGTGCTCGTAGAAGATAAGGGGCACTCGTCATCCTCAAACGAGTGGCAGTACTTTCACTTTACTATTTCAATTCCCGCTTTTCTCTCCTCTGGCCCCGCGGGTCACCCTTTTTTCCCTTTACTACTCTCCTATCAAGCCTGCCTGCCTGCCTGACATCATCAATTCCCCCGAATCATCCCACACTCGACTCTGGTTCTATTCTCAATCCTCGTCGTCTCATCACATCTCGTCTCGCTGCATCGCACAGCCTTCTCGTCTTTACACGTATCACCCCACCTCCAACGACCGACGAGGAAGGGCAAAGGGACGACCAGGTGACGCTCGTCTTGTGACCTAAAACTCGGGGAAAAACGAGGTCGTCGTCGTTCCGGAGTCAGCGAGCCCGCTCGGTCTTCGGCCAACAGTCACCTCTGTCTGCTCTGCCGGCCCGTCTGTCCGTCTTTTTCCCCTCGTAGCCAAGCCCAAGCCCTCTTGGCTCTTCTTCTTCCCCATACTACACACATCGCCCATCGCATCACACGCCCCGGCGCCGCCGCCATCGACGATGGCATCGACAGCACCGCCCCCGTCGTCCCCCTCGCTCGCCGGCCCATCTCAGCCTGCTCTGCCGCCGACGACCATAGAACACCCTCTCGCTGCCTCTGCCTCTGCCTCGTCGCCCATCCCGGCCTCGCCCCCCTCGCCTTCTCAGCCGCCGAGAACCGGCTCGCCCGTGATTGGCCTGGCGCCCGTGCGGTCTATTTCCATTGCGAGCAGGGACCGGGATGCGATCACGCCCCCGGTGCCCTTGGTCCATCTCCGGGTGCTCATCATCTCGGGTCAGAGCCATGTATTCACTTTCGAGCCAGAGACGACCGTTGGGAGGATGGTGAGCGCCCTCAACAGCTCTCAGGCAGTGAAGCTGACATGGCAGAAAGAGCTCATATGGAGCATGTGGCCTTCAGGTGAGACACGACCCTTCGCTCGTCCCTCCCAGCACTCGGCCCTGTCCTGTGCCGAGTTTTAGCCCGAGTCTGGGTCAGTCATATAATAATACTGAATGGCAGATTGGACCGCCCCTGCCCAGCCACCATCTCCCAGCTTCCTGCGAGTCCTACACGCTGGCCGAGTGCTGCAAGACGACTCGACCCTATCATGTGAGTATCCGCCGTTCTTCCCACGAGCGATGCTCATACACATCAGCCAACAGCTTACCCGTGGCTCTTCCGCCGGCCATCCCGACCGTGATCCACATATCTGTACGATCCTTCTCGATCCGCAATGAGGATGGTGGGTTCACGGGTTCTACGAGCAGAATCATACTCATGGTCAGATCCCAAAAAGGGAAACATCTTCCCTACCACCTCCCGGACGCGGCCTCCCAACGCAGAGAACGAGGTCGGAGGGTGCCGGTGTACGATCATGTAGACATTTTTTCTCGCGCTCAGACTGGCATCCGATACCTGCTCGCACTCGATACCCTTTCTTTGGTCGTACCTGGTTGGATATGACGGATCATGTATCGCTCGTTTCGCACATCTCGGACGCTACGGCCGACACGGCCAGCGCGAACAACCCTGATTACGAATCCTCGTCTCAATCCATGCTTGTCTTGTTCTGTTCTGATGATACCGCTGTTCTCTCCCCGTCGATTGCCCTCTGTGTGACGGCAAGGGCAATTGCTGGATTTGGGATTTTTTCGAGGCCCCGGCTTTGTCGGCTAGAGAGAGTTGCAGATGAAGTTGAGCAGAGTTGCTGACAGGTTGTCCTTTCAACATTTTCTGCTCTGCTGTGCTCGTGATCGCTGCTAGTCGGTCGACATCAGCCATAATCAGCCTTGAGCAGCATTGACCTCCGAAAGGACGACCCTCGGCCTTGAACAAGGGACGGATACCAACGGAACGTATCCGGTCGACGCCCTCCCCCTCCCCTGTCCTGTCCTCCCCTCCTCGCTGCCACGCCTGCCACATTCATCCAACACTACTCGCTCGCTCGCTTCGACAAGCACGTTGCAAAAGTTTTCTTTCTTTGTGTGTGACTGCTGCACCTCACAGCAGTGGACAGACGACCCTCTTCCCTCCTTGCGCCACACAGGCCCAGACCGCCTCGCTCGCTAGACGCTAGTCGCTAGTCGTGAGTGAGCCAGACCACGCCGCACGCACGCACGATCGGGCGAGCGAGCGCATCTCCGAGCATCCACCCAGCCCAGTTGGGTGTTGAACAAAGCCACGCACCGCACCGCTCCCGTGCTGCCTTTCCTCTGTCCTCGACTCTGCTCGATCGACCAAGAGTGTGTGAGGGCCGGCCCCAACTCGTATCCCTTCGCCATCCACACTCACGCCCACACTCACACCCGTCTTCGCCTGCCGGCCGCCTCGCCTCGCCTCGTCGGCCACCCGTCGAGCCCATCCTTGCCGTATCGCGCTACGGCCGCGGCCAGGGGGTGTACACGAGTAGACCCAGACGCCATGCGTCGGGATTGACACCACCCCTCCTCGTCTTCTTTGGCTTGCGCTCCTTTGCTCCATGTCCATAGCTTCTCCTACAAGCTTCAAGACCAAGTGCCAGTGCCACCACCACCAGCGGTGAACCAACGTAGGTCACATGCACCTCCCGGTCGGATCGCAGTCGCAATCGCACTAGCCGACTTGCGCGCGCCGCTCTGTCCACCCACCCCTTCCCCACCTTGGCCCCTTCCCTTGCACTCACACCCCTTGCTCCAACTCCGATGAACATCGACCCGTCGGGCTCGGAAAGAGGCGCCAGCCCGAGATATCGGCCCCGACAGCTCGTCGTGCACCACAACACCAACGGCCACAACGGCCACACCGGCACCAACGTCGGCGCCGGCGGCGGTGCATCCTCCATGACCATGGGCGCTGTCAGCGGAATGATCTTACCTGGTGCCGTTGGCGGTGGCGGACAACCCTCGACGGCCCCGGGATCAGCCGCGAGCTCGTCGCGCTCGTCGTTCCACCAGCAGCAGCTGCCCCCCTTGCTCTCGTCGGAATCTTCGTCATCGTCCAGGAGCTTCCCGCCCCTCGCCGCCTTTCGCGACCGCGAGCGCGACCGCGACGACCCCGTGGCGGTGGCCGACCTGCGATGGAGCCCAAACACTGCGTCGCCGAGCGTCATTGACCATCCTGCTCGTCTGCCGCCTCTCGAGATACCCCTGTCCCGAGGTAGAGAGAGGGAGCGTCGCCCTTCCAGCCATCGCCATCAACAACTACAGCAGCAGCAGCAGCAGCAGCAGCAGCAGCAGGCTTCCCAGTCACAGTCGCAGCCACGGCCTTCGTCGTCATCGATCAAATGGGAATCGCCACCGTCCAACCCGTATCCTCCCTTCCCCCGCCCACACCCGTCCTCGACCCAAACGTCATCCGACTCGCCGTCACTAGCTCTGCCCCCGCCACCGAATCATCTTCCCGGCACCATCGGACAGAGGTTCTCCCCGACTAAGCCCACTTCTTCCTCTCCTTCTTCGTCTATGCTCCCGGTCCCACGCGAGTACTGGAATCACTCATCATCCAACCGAGACGACTACGACCGCAACACCGCTTCGAACCCCAGCACCAACCCGACGGCTCTTGCGCACGTCCAAGCTCTCGACCGCGACCGCGACCGCTCAAGCCTCGGCCTTGCTTTCTCTCGCAATGACCGCGCACCATCGCCTTCTTACGGCACCGAAGGCAGCGGCAATGGCGCCACAGGCGTAGGTGCAGACGAAGACAAGCCGAAAGCCAAGAAACGCCGCGTCGCGCTAGCCTGCAAGGAGTGCTCCAAAAGGAAGCAACGCTGCGATCGCAAGTTTCCCTGCAACCATTGTACCGCCCGTCGCGTACCCGAGCTCTGCGTCCCCGTGCACAGCGACGACTCACCCTCCCGCACCAGTGCTCAGCTCGAACGCGTCTCCCCTCAGGCCCAGGCAGCCAACGGTATCATGGCCCAGTGGTCGAGCGAAGCTGGCAACGGGGCCAGATTCGGCATGATGCCTCCGCCACCGAGAACGAACGGCCAGCTGCCGACGTTGACCGTGCGCGTCTCGAGACTGGAGGGTCTCGTCAACGCCATGGTCAACCGTGTGGAAGGCATAGATGGATCTTCGGCGCTGAGAGAGTTCCGTATCAGTGAGTGTCACCTCCTCGCTTCGACTCTTGTTCCCCACTGACTGCAGATCATCCTCCCGTCGCTTCTCCCCCGCCCTTGAGCTACCGCGCCTTGCTGTATGGTGCCGACAGAGGCATCGACCTGGCCTCACCCACGTATGACAGGGAGCAGTCGCCTGAAGAAGCCAGCGCGGAGCGCCGCATGCGACCGGATGACGGACCCATGGACCGCGGCGACAGTACCGAGGGAGAGGAGGGGGCAGTGGCGAGCACACTTGATAGGGATAGCTTGACTAGAAACCCTCTCCCTCAATCAGTCAGCTATCTTATTGCGATGACCCGCATGACAGCTGACCTCCCAGCTTATTCGGTCCGAGATCCCGCTCGGTATCGACTATCATGGCACTCCAACAGAGCGACTACAGCGCCTCTTCCAAGATTGCGGCGTCGACCCTATCCAGGTGCAGTCCCTCATGTCCGAATTGCCACCACAGCCTCTTGCAACCGACTTGGTCGACTGGTTCTTCAACAAGATCAACTTTGTTCGGTATCCAATCGCGGAGGACCTCTTCCGTCGCTGTGAGAATCTTGGTCATCAGACTTTTCGCGCTCATCATCAGCCCTTGGCGTGCTTTACGAGTCCCGTAATCTTGAAGCAGTGTCAGTCATCTCGCTTCCCCTGGCATTCATCGTCTTCGCAATGGCTATCCGTGTCGCTCCTACCGAGTGGGTCGGGCCGGAAGAGCGACGCCGTACCTATAGTCTCAAAATGTACTGGAATTGTGAGTATCAGCTTCATTACTCAACCAAGCTGACAGTAAGCGCGTACAGCCACTATGCTGTCTTCGGCGGTCAAGGCTGAGAGCCTCCAGCTCGTTGAGACCAAAATCTTGGTGGGTTCTTAGGCATTTGACCTGCTCAAAGCTCACACGACAGACAGGACTGTACCTCGTGTTGATGCACGAAAGACGTCTGGCCGAAGGATGGTGTGAGTTCCGCTCGGCGCTCACCATGGGTCAAGCTATCGGCTTGCACCGTGATGGCACAAAATTGCGGCTCGATCCGTATGTCTCGGAGTACAGGCGGCGGCTCTGGTCGTATTTGGCCCATGCGGATGCTACGTGGGTTGCCTTGCCATCGCTTGGCAATCCTGACTGACATCGTAGCTACTCGTGCTTGCTCGGCCGACCGACCTCGATCGACGCTTCCACTGTCGACACAAAGTACGCAGCTGGCGTGACAAAATCTGACACCTAAGCTGATCAGTAGGCCCCCATCAAACATCGATCTTCGCGACTTGTCGATTGATCACGACACGAAACCGAAACCGTTGGAAGAGCCTACGTTTGCAACATATCTGATTCTGCGATACAAGCTCGGACTGGTCGTTGCCAAGGTCAGCTTTCTCGAAGCTCAGCTCTTTTTCTCAGCTTACGCTCAGATGACCGCCCACTTCCAACGATTGCAGGGCGTGACGACATATCGTGATGTCGAAGAACTTGACGCCGACTTCAAGACATTTGTGCGCGAGCTGCCTGCCACTTTCCGAATGATCGACCCAGATCGCTCGTATGACAAAGGTGAGTACCCGAGATTTCCCATTCATCACTTGCTGATGATCAGATCTGTGGTTCCTACCCGTACATCGATACTATATCCAGACCGAGGTACTGCACTTCATCATCATTCTTCATCGACCTTGGCTCTTGCGCAAGCTCCGGTCGACGCGGTATGCTCTGTCCCGACGAGCCTGCTTCGATGCGGCCGTCACCGATTGGAAAGTCCGAAATGCCTTCAAGGTCGACTGTCCCGACTTTTTCGAAACCCTACTTGGAGGGTCGTTCAGAGAGTTTAATTCTGCCATGATTGCCGGTATCAGCGTCATCATCGACCCCTCAGGACCGCATGCAGACGACATGCGGGCCCTCATGAAGAGCTTCATGGAGCAGCATCCTACGGACCCGAACGCTGACGACTTCTCGCAAAAAGAGGTCGGTATCATTTATACCCTTCACCGCCGCGCAAAGGAGATCGAGTCTCGGCGACGGGCTCGGAGGGGCTCCGTCTTGCTCGCCGACAAGCCCGGTATGGCCGTCTCGTCCGAGCGGGACAAGCCAAACATGGGGTCTGCCCCACCTGCTCAGGCCAATGCACCACAAGAACAGCTCTCTCGCGCGGCCCTGCAGCAGACACCTCAGAGCGGGTCGACTGTGTACGGCGCCGCCACGCCGATGCGCAGTCCGTTGACGTCTTTCCGCAATCGCGAGGTCAGCAGCGTTTCCGGCCACTCTGTACAAGGTAGCAGCCACGAAGAGGATCACCCGCAGAACTTGTGAGTCCGGCTACATACTATTTCGTCTAGTATGGTCGTAGTTGACGAATTAGGCTGGACCATTGGCTCATGAGCAACACGCAGTTCGGGCCGCAAGACCCAGCCATCACCTTCGACCCGTTCACCGACCCCAGTCTGCCATTCGCCGTCGACCCCGCCGATCTCACCCACACGGGTCTCGGCCAGCAGAACTTCCTAGGCGGGCCAGGATCCGGTCTTCTCAACGGCGCCACGTACAATGGCGGCTTAGGCGGCTGGGCCGATCCGAACTTGGCAGGCGGCGGGCCCATGCTCGGTATGGGCATGGCTGACCCGGGCGTCGTACCTGGAGCACTGACGGGCGGCCTGCGCATGGACTTTCAGTCTGGCGATGGCAACAGCAGCCTGTTCTGGAATACCTTGGTGGATGGTGAGTTTCCCCACTCGAACCTGCTTAGAGTGTACGAGGCTGACTTCCCCCAGGAATTGTGGGGAACTTGGGTCTGCCGGGGAGCGCGACGGATACGTATGGCGCGCCGCAAGGTGGACCTGGAATGGGTCAACAGGACACGACGGGCAACCACCCGTCTGTGTGAGATGCAAAGGGAGAGCGGACGAGTGAGAAGCACAGCATGGACAGTGGCGCGCTAAATTACTTTACATCTTGCCATTTTCTGCGCGCAGGCGCCATTGTGCATACACCAGTCTTCCGTGTCTTCATCCCGTCCAGACTCAGGCGTTTGAATGCACATGCATGAGGTTGCTCTGTCCACGCCGCGCCGTACACGATCGATCGAGCGATCCCGCCGCCCCGTCCCACTGCCATACCGAAAGAACCGAGACTGCTGCTGGTGCTAGTGCTATTGCGGAGGACGGAAACTGGTCGTCAGCTAGTGAATTCTTAGGACTGGTGGCGAGCTGACCCAGGTGGCATCTGCCCTTGTGGCGGGAATCCTGGTGGCATGCCTGCGGGGAACCCGGGCGGTCTGAATCCAGGCGGCATACTGGGATCAGCAAGCGTGCTGCAGACTGGAGAGGTGAGGAGCTCACCCCTGTGGCATTCCTGGGGGCATGCCCGCCGGGAATCCAGGCGGCATACCTGGCGGCAGGCCCGGCATGCCAGGCGGGAAGCCCGGCGGCGGCCTCGCATACGCCATGGGCCGCGCGGCCATCGCTGCGCCAGCCCCGAGGGGCATCCCTCGTCCGGCCGGCATGCCGCGCCCTGGCCCCGCCGCGATCCCCTTGTCCTCTGCGGGCGCGGGGGGCGGCCCCTCGACAGTCACCGAGACGATGGTCTCCCCGCGCAGAATGACGAGACCGAGCGTGCGCTTTTGCTGCACCGTCGGGGCTGCTTCGCCTGCGGGTGTGTCTTTTGCCTTTTTCCCCTTTGGGCCGTCAGCACCGCCGTCCCTCCTTCATTCTGCCCCGGCTGGGCTGTGGCCAGTCCCGCCCGGGGTCGGGACCCACCTTGACTGTCCGGAACTCCTCGCACTCTGCCAATACAAAGTTCATGTGCTTGTCGTACGCCAGCATCTGGCCCACCAGCGACCGGCCGTCGTTCCTGCGTCTCAGCCCTCTCTCGCTTCTCGTCGGTTGCAGCACACGCACAGTGTGACTTTGAGCCGGTAGTTGATGAGCGTGACCATCTTCGAGTGCTTGGCTTTAGGAGCTACCGATCAGCTTCCACTTTGTGTATTCAACCTCGACTGCACTCACGAGGCTGTGGAGATGACACAACATGGAACAGGTCGAAGGAAGATCACGCGTCAGCTCTTGCCCTTTCAAGATTCCCCTCCTCGCCAGCTCTTCCTCCTGCACCCCGTCTGTTCCTCTCCGCAGAACTCCCACATCTTAAAGGTGCCCCGATTCCCCTTTTCATGCTCGCTGTCGTCCTTCACTTCGTTTCGAGTCGCCCAGATGATCCAGCCAATTCACAACCACTCACCATGATGGGCAAGACTCTATCTCCCTCTGGCTCGGGTTCTGGTCGATATTAGAATATTCCCTCGGCAATTCTAGTCGAGAGGCCGGTCAAGTCGGACAACTGAGACAGAACGAGCAGAGTGGCCAAACGAGTTCAGCAGAGAAGATCCAGTAAAACCAATCCAACACCTCAAGACTGCAACGCCCAAGAGCAAGAGGTCAACGGCGTTTTCGGCGTTATCCGACGGTGGCAAATGATTGACACGCGATTCATCTCATCTCATCTCGTCTCGTCGATGCTTACAAACAATACGGTCTAAGCGAATAAAAATATGACCTCTCCTTGATGCGTATGCCAAATGCCGTGCAATGTGCAGTGCTAGTCGGATGACTCATGAATGTGTGATATGCGATGAGCGTGGAGGATGATGTAGTGGTCGGTGGGTTGATGGGCGATGTGGCGATGTGGCAAAGAGTACAGGACGGACATCGACTGGTGGTACATACAGGCCGATAGGTAGGGGACAGCCGGCACGAAAAGCGGGGAAAGGTGGAGCACCCCTCAGTCTACCCTATCCAAGGATCGAGTGACCTCAGAGCGAGGCTAGTAGCCGCGTCAAAGCCCTTCAGATTCATTCCAGGTTTCCGGTAGTATCCTGACCAGGCATCTGAAGTTTTCGGTGCCGTGGCAGACGCAGCGGATGCAGTGGACGCGGTGGCAGAGCCATCAGGTCGCGATTTGGCTGCCTTGTCCAATTCAGTCTTCTCCCACGCAGGTCTGAGCAACGGACTCTGCCATTCGCCCGGTTTGCGGCCCGAGTCTCCAGGTCTCGAGTACAGCAATGATGATGCTGGCCGAGAATAGTCAGGGAAGCCCGAGGTGGATGAGGCGGACGAAGTGGGACGCCCCTGTGCCTCGGTAGTGGACTTTTGGGCGGACGCATTTGACGAGGCAGGCAAAGGGGGAGGGAGCATCTGCCGCCTCTCGCTGTCGACGGAGGTGGAGGATGATGCGAGATTCGGCTTGGTGTCTTTGACGCTCGTGGAATCCTGATAATACCCCGGATGCCGCTTCTTCCACGACTCGTACGACTCGGGTTTGTAGGTGGGCCACTTGTCCCCGTTCAAGGAAGCGGGCTTTTCCTCGGGACCGGTTTTGGCAGCCGGCTGACTCTTGTTCCGGTTCGACGTGGTAGACGGCTTGGAGGACGGCTTCGCAACGGAAGGTAGTGAAGGCGTTGCCACGGAGGATTTTGCGGTTCTTGCACGCGGCGTCGACGAGGTGTAGATGTTCGATGGTATTGGGGCTTTCTCGAAATTGTTGTTCGCCGAAGTAGCAATCCAGGCTTCGACACGGGACCGACGGCGAGACTTGGATTTCGCGCGAGGCTCATAGGGAGGATGGGTGACCTCGTGAGTCGGGTCATCGTACTGTAAACCGAGAGCAACCAGATCGCTCTTGATGTCCTCGAAGCGCAGGCTGAGCGGCAATGGATCGACATCTCGGCGCCGCAAGAGCCGATCGCCAACTCGCACCGGGACAAACCTGGTAGAATCGTGGGAAAGGAGTCCCGAGCGCCACCTGCGTTCGGCTGAAATGTTGACCTGGATCTTGTACGGGTCGAGCTCGTCTTTTTCCTTTTGCAAGACGCGCTTTTTCAATCGATGATCCTCGTTGAACTGATCGCGAAGCTGCTCTGTGCGGTTCCAGAAAGTGGACCGTACACGACGCTTCTCCTCGTCACGCATGACTTGAAGATCATGCAGATCCCCACTGTCTTGGTCAGCTGACGACACACAGGACAGGCCAGACATAGCAGACGTACGCGTGACGGAGGTGTACTTGGCGCAAGAGCTTGTCGCGCTTCTTCTCTTGCGAGGCGTAAAAGTCGAGGAGTTGGGGGTGGGTCTCGGCTAGAACGGCAGCAATCTGCTCGTCGATGGAGACAATGGCCCTATCTGGTAAGCTTCACACTTCGCTGTCCTTAAAAATAACACGCACTCGTCGATCAAATGATGTTTCGCATCGCGCGCGGCAAGGGCTACAGTGTCCTCAGGGTCGACTGTCTGTCAGCTCGTCATGCATGTAGCAGGTGAACAACCCACTCTCGCCCTTACGGAAATACTTCTTCCTTGTGCGCTGCTTTCTCTGCGCCAGAGGAGCACCGGGAACGACATCAGCCTCAAGGGTGGTAGGATTCCCATTTTCGAGCTTGTCGTCACCCTTGTCCCCGACGACTTCGTCCCCTCCTTTGATCTCGGGATCATCGGCTTTGACGGTTTCCGCCTCCTGGATCACGCTGGTTTCGGGCTCGGCCATGGGCTCGTCGATGGACACGTCAACGACCTCGGCACTGGGTGTCTTGGGCGAGGACGTCGTGGATGGTTTCACGGCGTCGGAGACCTGGTCGGGCGGCGAGGATGTCGATTTGCCGGATGGAGAGATGTCACTGGGTCTGATGTCACCGGTCAATGACTGACTGGACTTCTGCCGTTTCATCTTGGGGGCATCGCTGATTTCGGGGACCGCCTCTGCCGCTGGCGCTTTGCGCTTGTTGCCCCCGAATGTGAGCTTGAGGGTGGTGCGAGCGGGCACGACCGCGTCCTTGTCCTTCTGCTTGTCGACCGCCACCGCATCGGGGTGATGCCCATTGGGGAGGTTGCCGGCGGTGTTGATCGGCGATGTTGAGCCAATGTCACTGGTGCTGGTGCGCGAGTTGCGACGTGTGGAAGGGGCGTCGCTGGCGTTGGAAGAAGCGGGCGGCAACTTGTCAGGCGACGGCTCGTGCCGGGAGCCGCTGCGCTGTTGTCGAGCAGAAGATCTGGTGGAACGGGTCGACGTCGAGGCCGAGGCCGGGATGCTATGGGCAGAGTCTACGGTAGGGACAGGCGAAGGGGTGAGATTGTTGGGTGGTCTGGAAGCGTTTGTCGCTCGCCTGCGCGAGGGACGCGACGGTTCGGGGACCTGGTACAATGGCATGGCGGCGGACATGGCAGCGCGCCTTGGTCGATCAAGCGATGCGATGGGAGAATGCAGGGGTGGTGGGATGCTTGGTAGGGTCAGCGTGCCGTTCATCGTCGGTGTCGGTGTCCGGGTGATGAGGATGTCGAAGTGATCGAGGGAGTTACAGCAGATATAAGAGAGCTATGTGAGGAGGTAGGTGGCCATCTGGGATCGAGTCGGGGATGCAAGTGAGAGGGGGAGAGAGGGAGTCGACGGCGCCCTCCGCGACCTGCCGGTGCACGTCCTTTGACACACACACACACACACAGCCAAGATCAAAGGAAGGCTACCACAAACGCCCCCGTACAGCACCGTAGACAGTAGACAGTAGACACCTGGTACCGCGCAGGCAACTGGGTGCTTGCCTCGCCACCGGTAGTGCCAGCGCAGGGCAGGTCGCGAGTCGCCTCGCCGAGACACGCAAAGACACTGTCTGGGACAAGGGGGACAGTGGATGTAGCCTGGTGGAGAAGGGGAGATAGTTACGTAACACTGTGCGGCTGTTGGAAACAAAAAGATGGGAAAGGGCTGATGCGGTCGGTCCAGTTTCGGACCACCGGAGCCCCAGGAACGGGGGAAGATCCCTCGACCCTGCCGTCTTTTTACCCCTTGGGTGGGTAGGCGTGGGCATGGCGCCTCGGGTCGGAAGGTTCAGGGACACACACACCGCCGAACCATCCATCTCCCAAAGCCAAGAGAGGCAGCTGCCTGCACCCAAGAGGGAGAGGGCCAGCGATCGAAGAGAGTAAGGCAAAGGCATAGGTGATAGGGCATGCACAGGTGACACGCGATGGTAGTGGCAGTGCCGCCGACCGGCGAGGCGGCAGCAGTAGCCAGGGGGCGTCGGTGATGCATGGAGATGGGGTGGAGATGGTGCGCAAAGGAGGGGAGGGTGATAGTCGCTGGGATGCGTGACGCAACCGCAACCGCTACCACGACCCACACCGACCGGGAGAAGCAGAGGGACAGATGGGTGTGATCCGGGAGAAAGGGGAGACAGCCGGGCGAAGCGAGGCGAGAGGGAGGGTCAGATGTGTGGTGGGAAGATGCGGGGCACGACGACGGCGTGGAAGACGGGACGTTGATTAGGACTCCGAGGGGTTTGCTTGGGGGGGAGGGGGGTTGAGGAAGAGAGCGCAGTATAGGTGATGATGGTGATATGAAGGGGCATGCAGCAGGCAGAGGGTACGAGAGACGTAGCGATCGCAGATGGGCCGAGAGGGGGAGCGAGATGGACAGAGATGAGACACAAGGAGGGATTGCTCACCGTCTTCGTGGTCGTCGTGGTCGATGTATGCGTCGTGATCAGAAAGCGTGGAGAGAGGAAGGGGATGCGCGATGTATCTGACGAGTGAGCGGTGGCCTATCGCTATGCGCAAAAGGGTACGACGAGAGATGTAGATGTTGTAAACACAAGAGGGGTCGCCCGACAGGTGAAGAACTGCAGGGTGGAGGGGGGGGGGGGGGTTTGTGATGGTGATCGCTCACACGCCAGCGGCGACACTATGCATGCAGCGAGCAGCACCGCCACTCCGGTGGTGGCGCGATGCAGCACGGCGCGCGAGAGGAAGGGCGTAGATGCGAGGGGTGGAAGGGATGCAGTAGGAACACCAGTCACTCACCTCCGCAGCCAGGCGAGTTTCTTCCTCGGCGTCGGTGTTCTCGGGGTGTTGTCCGTCGCGACGACGACCCAATCCAGCGGCGCGATACTCCAGACGAGCAGCGGGAGCGGTTTGCAGGAGGGGGCGCGGTGGTGGGTGTGCGAGGGTGCGTGAGACAAAGTAACACTGACGATTGGGCAAAGAAAGAGACAGACAGACGGACATCGGTAGTTGGTTTGGGTGTCTCGCTCGCGGCTCGGTCGGTCGGTGTCTCACAGACACGATGCATGCATGCATGCAGCCAGGCATGAAGCCCGTTGATGGCCGATCGGTGCATGCAGCCATCGTATGCATGCCCGACTCGCTGCACTCCGACCATGACTACACTGCCCAAAGTGTCTGATACCTTTGATCAGCAACCCATGTCAGCCAGACAGGTGGCCATTAGCCGAGCGAGCAGACTAAGCTGGTCCCTGAAGATTGGAAGCCTTCGTCTCTTTTTTTTCCAGACGGGGTATATCTCCGACACGACCAGAGTTTTTTCTCTTTTGCCACCCCGCCCGTTACCAAGTGGAGGTCGTCCACCCGGCTCGACGCCGCCGGCACGCGCCTCGTAGCCAAGCCGGGATTCCCGGCTTCCCATCATGCAAGCACTCGCACATACATGGACATATCAGCTACTCAGTCGCAGTTCTCAACACTATCACTCTAGCGACGACGCTGATCCGACACACACGACGTGACAACAGATCGCTGATCCGCCCCGGACACCATCACAACACACCATCACCATCAACAGAAGAAGACGCGCGACATACATGTACAGCCATTGCCGTGCCTGTGGTCATCTCACCTGACGTCACCTGGAACCAACCCAATCATCATTCATGCTTCTAGAATCCAAAGTCGTACAAAAGTGTCTACGTGATAGGAGCTACATGATACATACCGCCCCCTTCGCTACATCTGACCTTCGCCCATATTTCTCACAAACGCCTCGAAATCGAACCCAAGATCCATGTCGTCCCCTTGTACACCACCGCCCACCAAGCCCAAAGCCCGGGACATGTCCAGGTCCATACTATCGCTGCTCATCTGCATGGATGATGTGATACTGTAGTCGTAGCCATTCATGTGCCCGTCGACGACCGACATGGGCGTGTCGATCGGCCAGCCGGGAAGAGCAGAGCTCGGTGAGAACAGAGGCCAGTTGGGCGACTGTGACTGGGAATGATTTGGCATGTTTTGAGTCATCACCATCGACACTGGAGTCGGGAAGTGCGCTGCTGTCTGCGTCTGAGGGGTCTGAAGGGGGGCCATATTCGACATGGGTTGGCTCATACTGGGATGAGACCCTTGGTCGCTCGGAAAGCTCTGCACAATCCCGTCATACATGCCGTGTTCGACCAGGTTCGCTGTCGGGTCGGTGGGCGGTGTGACTTGCTCGACAGGCGTATTGAGATCGATCATCCCTGCCAGGCCGGGACTCATTGAGGCCCTCTGAGTTGGCGGCGAAGACACTCTGCGGAGTCTGGCGGAAGACGAGAGATGAGAAAGGTCATCGTCGCCGTCCTGGGAATCTGCAGGCGGAGAGTGGGCTGAATTTGACTGGGTGGCCAGGAGAAGAGCGTCGTATGCTCTCTTGCGCAAGCGAAGGAGAACCGGCAGGCCGCGCTTGGCACGGCAGCCGTCTCGGGCGGCAGCGGAGATGTCGCACACGATAATCATGCCGTGCAGGGCAGGTGTGGCAAAGGCACATCCTGGTGCACGAATGGCGATCGCCGCCCTGCGACGTCAGCTAGCGTCTGAGTCGTTCAGGAGCACCTACAAGCATACAGCTGATGAAAAGGCATGGAACCAGAAGAACCACCAACGGGCTATGAGTGATGGGTGGTAGATCACGAGCTGCTTGACTAGCTGGACGATTTCTTGGGCCGATTCGTACAAAGCCACGAAAGACGCCCCGAATTTGGACCCTGCCGGGTCTTCCGGCTTGTCCTTGAGGGCACGAAGGAAGAATGGTCGGTTGAGGAGGAGCCGGGTTTGCGCGACCAACAGACGTATGTTGAGGCGGTGTATCACCTGAAAGTCAGACGACCGGTGTTGCGCGTCCATTCTCACGCACAAGATGAGGATGTATCATGCGATCGAGCGGCAGCTCTTCAATTGGGACCGAGGGGAGCAGCGTCTCAGGCAACGACTTTTTGACTACGACTCAGCTTGAGAATCCCATGTCACCGGATTCACTCACAGTCCTCCACTTCCTTGTCCAGAGCCGTGACTGCTGCCTGCGAAACAGGCGCCACTTGAGTCTGCACATCTATGACCTTCTCAAACAATGCAATGAGGCGATACTTGGCGGTATGGAAAATGTCAAAATTCGACAGTTTCTCATCATCGCAATGCGGGAATTTGGTATCCGAGGCCCGATTACTGGTGGCGTACGGACGAGCGAAGCACATCGCTTGTAGCCGATCGTAGGTGACCAGCTCCCACCAGACTTGGCGCCGTTCTTCCGTCTCGTATTCCGACAGGCCTTGGAAGAGGGTGCCATCACGATGCAGCCCAAGGGCTAAAGCGATTTTGACCGCGGAGCCCAGAACGGGCCAGAAGACTTCGGTGCCGTTGCCTTGCTTGTCATTGAGGATGAAAGTCCCGCAGAGCGTAAGAGCCTGTATTGTAGCGGGACTGGAGTGCTCGAGACCAATGATGCCCAAACAAGAACGACCGAGGCTGAACAGCTTGTATCCTCGAGGATCGTCTGTACGATGTCATTGGATGCAAGCCGACTCTAGGAATTGACTCACATGGTTGACGATTGAGGTCAAACATCGCCCCTAGCGCCATGACCAAGAACACGCAGGCAAGCTTGTGCGGATTGGGCTTCGACTCGGTATCGTACGCATTCAGCAGGTGGTCGCCTTCAAACATGATCCGCGGAATGATTTGATACCTTGACGCTTCAGCTACGCTCATGAGAGCACAACACGACTCACATCCAGTTCACGTTGTCCCAATAGCTCTCGCACAACCTCCGCCCTTCCGTGTCCCAGGCAGGCAGCTCTTCCCGCAAAGCCTCGACATCGACCGCAGTCGGCCCGGTGATGATATACGACCCAAAAGGTTGCTCAGCTGGGCCACGCGGAAAGACAGTGCCGTCATCGATAGCGCTCTGCGGCGGAGTCAAGGGCATGTTGGGCGCCTCAGTCTCCTGATCATCTTCACCCTCTTCTCTAAGGTATTCGCTACCGGCAAAACTGCCGACAAAGCGGGCTTCGCCTTGGGGCGTGATGGTCAGGGTTCCGAACGCCCCTTCCACCTCGTCGCCGACCGGTGCGCCGAGAGCGTCGATCGGCTTGGAGCGGGGTTGAGGTACGGTTGGACCGCGGGACGGCGCATAGGTGTAGGTGCTGGACAGGAGCGGATGTGGGGCGTTGCTAAGTTGCGCGTGTGTATCGGCGAGGGCGACCTCGAGAGCCTGTATCCGCTGATGCAACTAATCCATCAGTTCTCTGAACGAGCTGATACGTCTCCCGCAGAAATGGTCTCACCTCTTCCGTATCTGCGAGGATAACCCTGGGAATGAGCATCATACCTCGTGAAAGAAGCTCGAACGACTCACCGCCTGCCTGAGCCGGTGCGCAGTTCGCCTTTGGGGCAAATCTGCGGACAACCACGTTTGACGCCTGGGATCAGCGATCAGCCGGTTGCTCGCGAAGCTTCCGATCCTCTGGGTCGGTAAGTCGCTCACACGAGGTGCACGGCCAGACACGGGAGCATTTCAGCTTGAGCCTGCTCATCAGCGTCGCCCAAGCGGGGAGCCGAACCGCAAGCAGGAAAGCGAGGAGGAACGCACCGACGACATTCGGCACAGCTAAAGCTGGGTTTGGCCGGTTTGGCCTCCTTCTCGACCTCCTTCTTGATCTCCTTCTTGACCTCGCCTGGCGAGCCGACCATGTCGGCTAGGTATGTTGCTATTCAGCGATAGGATGTGATGGCAGGTAAGAAAGGGTCGAAGAGGATAATGAGCGCCCCAGTCGAGAAGAGAAGGCCACGGCGATGGGTGGATGCGAATGAGACGTGGCGCGAGACGGCGAGATGACCGACGAGCTGTTGGCTGATGAGAGGAAGAAAGGACGGCCGGATCTTGGGCCCTTCGTTTTCAGTGGTGCGTGGCAAGTGTAGTGTCGTACAGCGCAGCGTGGCAAAGTGTAGTGTGTACGGGCGTCTGCGCAAAGTGGCAGGAGTGGTGTATCGCAGCGTCAGTGTCTATTGTGGACGGAATAGACAATGATGAGCGTTTTGATGTGCAGAGTACGAGTGAGTGGCGAGAAGTACGCCCGCTCGCCCCTTGCTGATGACTCTGTGCTGACCAAGGCGACCTTGTCCCCCTATGGCCCCGTCGGAAGCGCTGCTGCTGAGCCCCGGACGATGAGAGGGGCAAGTGAGGTGCCTCGCAACGTTCCCAGAGCTAGTAGCTAGTATGGGGCAGAGGCGACGCCGAGAAGACCGAGTGTGCTCGAGTAGCGTGGTCGTTGATGGAATGATGGTATGATGGTGATGGAATGATGATCAATGATCAACCAAGAGGAAGGGAGGAAAGGGGGGAGGGGGATTGGAAGTCTTCGGGTTGGACGGCGATAGGTTGGTTTCGCTTTCCCCTTTCCTCGGGCTGAGGCAGGTGACCGAGCAGGGCGCGAGATAAGAACAGGCACCGATTCAACTTTACACCACACCCAGATACATTTAAGTGGGAGCACAACTACTCGAGTACAACATTACCGCATCGCACGACTGGTCACCCTCCCAATCTCGGCTCGTATCTCCCTCAGAGCTTCCGACAGCGCCTTGGCATCCTCGTACTTGCGTTGAGCATTCGCTTCCGCCATGTACACCTCGAGCTGCGCTTCTTGTTCCAGCAGAGGCTGAAGCGTGGATGCAACATCTTCTTCCTCTTCTTCAGCCGTCCCACTCAGTCCGAGCGAGTTGAGATCCGTCTCCAGCACTTGCATCTTGACTGACCGACGTTTGGCCTCGGTAGCCCTTTTCTGCAGCTTGGGAAGCGCTTGCAGCTTGAGCATCTCTTTGCCGAGAAATCCGGCGGCAGAACGCGCGACTGCGCTTTGGACGGTCGCTTGCGAGCTGCCTTCTTCGCATGGGAGACTGGACAGTCGTTTCGACAGATGCTCGTACTGCTGGAACAGCGTCAAGAGGTCCTTGTGCATTTTTATCAGTGGTGGAGGAGGGTCGACCGGCTCGGCGATGCTGTTGCCATCAGTTGCGCCCGGTCAGAGATCCGAAGGACACGTACGAAAGCTCCGACAGGGCGTCCTCGTAATCAGGCATGAGGTTCTCGATCTCCGCTTGAAGGTTGCGAAGCATGTGGTAGAGTCTTGCATAGCCTCCGACGCGACTCCGGTCGGCCATCTTCTGTTTGCGCCTAGAGATCAGCCCGCGTTACAAAGCCAGAGAAAGAGAATCTACGAGACGGTCGCCCAGCATTCGCGACAAACCCTGATGCCCTTGACCTGCACCTCTTTCGGTTGTTGAGGCAGAGGCAATTCGCCGTCACCTTTGCTTACAGAGGAGCCGGCCGAGGAAGACGTGATGCTGACCCGACTTCTTCGCTTCTCCACTTTTGATCTGCCAGGACTACCAGACAGCAAGGCATCTTCGGGGCCAGTCTTCATCCACCCCACGAAACCTTCTTCGACTTCTTCGCCCCGCCCGCTTTTCCAGTCGGCCACAAGTAGGAGCGAACATTTTTCTTGTCGCGTTCCCGGTGGCAGGAGGTCCTGTGACTTAGAAGTCGCTAGGTGAGATGCAGCAGACGGGTCGGCTGGGGAGAAGAGCTGCACTTGCACTGCGAGCAATGCTGGCGGAGTCGGCGGAAGGGAACAGACAATGCGTCCGCAGACCCGGCAGTGGTGTTTGCGGTTGGACAGCGAGAAGGATGATCTAACTGTGAAACGGATCATCAACGGCACGAAACGACATACTGGCATATCCGGCATTTTTTGACCTCGGCGTCGTCCTCCCACTTGACAATTGCCTGTTCGGCAGCTCAACGTTAGCGAGAGGGTCTGGACTGGCCATACACTCACCTCGCTTGCGAGCGTCTTCGGCCGCATTTGGCGGTGCCGTAGCGCCTTTGAGTCCCTTCCACATATCCCTGACCTTGATAGCATCAATTGCCCCGTCTAAAGAGAGCATCGAGCGGCGCTTCTCGCCAGCCACGGATAACGAGGACGAGGTCGAGGTTGATCTAGGTAATGTAGGGAGCGGCGAGTCGATCATGGTCGTTGGGTTGAAGTGCAGCTCGACCAGCTACATATAAGCCATGCCTCATGTGAAGTACCGGACTGACCTTTGCCCAGCGCCTTCCCAATCTACCTTCCTCCTTGTCCCGCTCGTCGCTCCATTTGCGCCGCTCATCCATGTAGTCCGCAGTTCGGTCGTTTCTGACGCCTTGAGGCTGGAAGCCAATCTTATATGGCATACCTGCTCTCAGGCCTCCTGCAGCATTTGTCGTCGCTCGTGAGCTCGAGCGAGACACGCCTCCTGGCTGTGGGGAGACGCCGAACCCTATGCTGGGCGATCTCGAATGAGCCGAGGCGGATGGACGGCGAGGGTTCAGGTGGCTGGGTCCGTGTGGTCCCACTTGTTGAGGTGCAGCAGTAGAGGACGAAGCACGCGCAACACTAGGGGCAGTAGGTACAGCAGTGCTGGTCGCGGGGTGAGAGATGCTCGGTCTGGTCTGAGCCGAGTTTGGCGTGAGCCGTGCCAGGTTGCTCGGCTGAGGAATCTTGCGACTGACCTGCAACGGCAGGTCCGAGGTCGATCTGGACTGCAGCGCGTTGGGCGGGGAGATGGACGTGCTGAGACGGGGCATCTGCGCATGCGCCTCGCTGAGCGGCGGCGAGGCCGAGCCATTCGAGGACGAAGATATCGGAGGCGAGATGGTCGCTGCGGGTGCCGAAGCGGCCGCATTGTTGAAGCTGCTCGGCCTGCTCAGGCCCGCTCGCTGCAGGCCCTCGGCGCCGATCTCGCCAATCCCACTGCCAACCGCTCCGGCAACAGTCACGACGCCATTCAGCGTATTGCTGAGGAACTCGCGGCCCCTGCCTTCGCCCTTGGGCGCCCAGGTGTGCAGCCACGCCAGCGAGCGGTCGGCGGCCGACTCGAACGAGTCAAAGGCGGGGTTGAGGTTGGTCGTAAACGAGGACGAGCGCCGGTGATTCTCCGCCGCAGGCGGGGGCGGCTGCAGTGTCCCGAAAAGGTTGACGGACGAGCCGTTGGGCGTGGCGGTCAGTGAGGAATGGTGCGATGACGAATTGGACCCGGACGACGTTGGTCGTGGGGGCGGCTTGCTCCTCCCGAATCGCCTCGGCCCCGGCGGCGCCTGCGAGAGCGACATGACGGGCGAGCAGAGAGGCCTATCTCCCTATATGACCGAGCATCCTTGGGCTGCCTGTCGAGGTCGTCGAGAGAGATGTCGACCGAGAGAGAACAGAGTTGGGTGGTCAGAGCCCGGACCCCGGCTGTCGAAGCAGCTGCGGCCCCGAGCGTCGCTCCACGTGGACCGAACCCTGAACAGGCGAATAAAGTCGGTCCGGATTGAGCATGAAGAATTCAGCATCAACCACCTCAACGTTCGACGCCGTGCTGCAAGATGGGCCGCTCGGCGAAGCTCATGAAGCGCCCGACGCGCAAGGAGAAGGTGACGTCGAAGATCGCCAAGGCCAACAGCAAACCCCTTCCCGCGCCTCCGGCCCCGCGAAAAGAGGACGATGAGGCTGGCGAAACAACTGCAGGCCCGAAGAAGAGGAAGATGATGCGCGCCAAGGCTGAAAAGGTGGCCACATCCGTATCGAGGCCAGTCGCAAGCTGACGAGCGCAGAAATTCGGCAAGGCGTGATGCAACGAAAATGCTAGTACAACAACAACGATAGAGCACTACTCGGCGCCCTTCTCGACCACCTCTTCGAGATCGCCTTGTCCCTGCTCCAACGACACCGATGCCTCGCTCTTCGGTATAGGCAGCTTTCTCGCCTTGACCTGCATCCATATTCTGTACATTTGCTTCCGCTCCTTGCGATTGATGATCTGCCATGAGCTCGGTCTCCTCCACGCAACGGAACTCACTAGTCGTCGATCTTCGCCCATTTGCAGAATGTCAAACATATGCCGGGCTTTGTTCTCCTCGTCGAGGGGTGGTTCCACCAGCATGCCCTCAAGCTCGTCCTTGGTGAAGAAGTACACTCTTGTACCGTCGCCGCGGATGTAAAGATCAGGGATGCTCGGGTCGAGCAGGCGGTCTTTCTTCACTCGAAGCTGAGCCAGATCATGGCGGCCATAATCGCGAATGAGAAGCAAACCCCCTGGCTTGAGCGCCTGAAGATCAGCTTAAGAAATTGCTACAAGGTCTTGCGCACAGTGAATAGATTGTGTATCGCCTGCCGCCATTCTGCCGGGTGCAGAGCGGACAACACGAAGATGACGGTGATGACATCCACTGTGCCGGGTCTGATCCCGTCTGGTAGTGACCATGTCCTCTCTTCTGTCGCCTCATCTGATTCGGCAGCACTCGGTGTGTCTATACTATCGGGCTGAGTCGATTTACTTTGCCGATCTTTGACGGCCAGACGTGCCATGCGCTTCTGAGTGATTGGACATGGCGTGCTACCGGGAACATCTGCGGCAGTACGGTTTGCTGTCGCGGGCGAAGAAGTGATATCCCACATTGAAGCTTGCAGACGCCCTTTACCGTGCTCGGCGGTCGGATACATGGCATTGGCTTTGACGACGTCGATAGCGATCTTCGAATAGTCGGTCGCAAATAGCTGGAGATCTGGGTTCTCATTGTGGAAGAGCAGAGGGAAGACGGTATTGCCCGCGCCCTAAGGCAATCAGCCCCTTGCCTCCTGCGGCAGGATGGAACGTACACATCCGACCTCGAGGACGATCTTCGGTCCGGCCTGCTACATGAGCTATACTGCGTGGAAGGTGTGATCCACACTCACGTCTGCTTCCGTGCACGCCACGAGTTCTGGAAACTCCAACCTCAGCCATCCTCGGTCTTTGAAGAATCTTGTCATCAGCCTCGATCAGCCTCCCTCGCCGTGAGACTGACGAGTGAGCATGCAAAGAATAGAAGGTGTTCCAGTATGCGGCCGGTGTCGCATTGTATTGCTCTAACGCGTCATTTCAGGACACTGCTAGCAAAGTTCTGGATTTACCTCGCCGTTCAGCAGACACAGGGTTCTGGATCTGAAGCTGTTTGATCTCCTGCGCTCGCTGTTCAAAGTCATCTGGAAGAGTGGCGTGATCCCTGAGCGGTCAGTATTCATAAGACAGGACACCAGCTCCATCTCACCAAGCATTGTGAGACCACATGTCCTTGTCCTCTGTCAACAGCCGAGCGCCGAATGTCGATCCGACAGGTGGACCATTCGGGTTGACCCATTTGTCTGCGACTGACCCGGACGACACAGGTTTATGTAGCTGCACTGGAGGTAGTCGGGACGAGGACGCCTCTGCGTTGATCGCGACGTCGATTTCGGCCATCCTGACGAGCCTGCGAGCTGCCAGAGCCATTCAAAGACCAAGGCGATAGAAACGTCCTCTGTCCAACTTTTGAGAGCTGATCGTCGGCGGTCGCCGTTAAGGCCGAAGTGGTTTGTTCGGAAGTTGTCGGCCGGAAAACCCCGATCACTGGTAGAGCGATTAGACCCTGAAAGTGACGAACAACGAACAGAGAACCTCCATTCCCCCCGTCGACCTCGTTGACTTCTTCTCACTTTTATCCAGCCGTCTCAACCGCCCGTCTCGCCTCGACAGGACACGACGACCTCCCCCTCACGATGCTCACCCCGTCCCTTCGTTCTGCCGGTGCTTCGGTCGCTCGGAATGCGCTTCGCACACCCGTAGCGGCCATTCCGCGCCGGACCATGGCGTCGCTGGTCGACGAGAAGCGCGTAAGTAAAAGTTACAGAATGGCGAGCAGGCAGGCTGATCAGCAGCTCCCCTCAAAATTCGGTGGTACGGGCTACCACGCCACGGTAGGAGCTGGGAGCTGATCTCAGGCAAATACACCGTGACCCTCATCCCTGGTGACGGTATCGGAAACGAAGTTTCGGAGTCTGTCAAGGAGATCTTTGACGCCCTCAAGGTGCCAGTAGTCTGGGAGCAGTACGACGTGTCGGGCGAGACCACTGGCGGAGAGGAGCTCTTCCAACAGGCGATGGAGAGCTTGAAGCGGAACAAGGTGGGACTGAAGGGTAAGTCGAATTCAGCTCCACTTGAGTGGGAGGCCGGGCCGCTGACCGCCAGGCATCCTCTTCACTCCTATCGACCAGACCGGACACAACTCCTGGAACGTCGCTATGCGTCAAACCCTCGATATCTATGCCTCCGTCGTCGTCTGCAAGTCGCTTCCTGGCTTCCCGACCCGTCACCAGGACGTCGACTTTGCCATCATCCGAGAGAACACCGAGGGAGAGTACTCGGGTCTGGAGCACCAGTCCTTCCCTGGCGTCGTTGAGAGCTTGAAGGTGTCGACAAGAGCCAAGGCCGAGCGCATCGCCCGATTTGCCTTTGACTTCGCCGTGAAGAACAACAGGAAGGTGAGACATAAATGCACGGTGAAGCTTGGCACATCGGCTAACTCCTTACAGAAGGTCACCTGTGTCCACAAGGCCAACATCATGAAACTCGGTGACGGTCTCTTCCTCAACACATGCAAGCGCATCGCCGAACAAGAATACGGACACACTGGTATCAAATTCGAGTCAATGATTGTGGACAACACAGCGATGCAGCTCGTCTCGAAGCCTCAGCAGTTTGACGTCATGGTCATGGTGAGCAGCTGAGTCGACTTGGGTGACGAGCTGACGCAGTAGCCCAACTTGTACGGCGCCATCTGCTCCAACATCGGCAGTGCGCTCGTTGGTGGACCTGGTGTTGTTCCGGGTTGCAACTTTGGCCGAGAATACGCTCTCTTCGAAATTGGCTGTCGTCACATTGGGTCAGTGGATATCAAGCTGCCACACCAAGGCTAATGTGGCAGTAAAGACATTATGGGCAAGAACAAGGCCAACCCTTCGGCCATGATCCTTTCATCCACCATGATGCTCCGACACCTCGGCCTCGAGACCCAGGCCAACACCATCGCCTCGGCAGTGTACGACGTCATCGCTGACGGCAAAGTGCGAACAAGCGACATGCACGGTGAGTCTAAGAGGAGCGTTACAATAGCTGTGGGCTCACACACAGGCAATGCCTCCACAACCGAGTTCACCAAGGCCGTGCTCGACAAGGCTATGGCATGAAGCCTTGGAGGTCTGTTGATGGTGTAGCCTGTCATTAGTCTGGCCAATGTCTTCATGCAATGCCACTGCACACACTGACCCACACTACCAGGCTCTGACTTGCTGACGCATTTGACGGCGAGAACGGCTCGTCGAAGCAATTTCTGTCTCATGCCACGGTCCCGGTCTTGGAGTGCGTTTCTGGCTGGAACGCGTGAGAAAGTCTCATTATGGAGAGCGACCCGGCACAATGATGGGCGTTTCAGGCCCGGCCAGAACGCATGAAAGGGAGGCCTTGCCGTGCATCGCAGTGCAGTGCAAGCTATAAGAGAGAGAAGCGTCCAGTGGGCGAAAGTACCCTATACATCCCGCTCATTCACTCGTCCTGAGCTTCGACTCGTCATCATGGCGCCCATCATCATCAAGCTTTTCGTCAATCCCCGGCCGGGGCCTGGTCAGTGGAGCCGTTGGGGCATGATATGCTCAGCTCATTTTCCAGCAGCTCGAGAGTCGGAAGCGGAGACACCCAGCCCGACTTCCTCCCTCCCGCCTCTGAACAACGCGGCCTCTGACTCAGCTGCCGCCAAGCAGGCTACAACCCTCGTTGATCCTGCTTCGCCGGCAGGACAAGCGTTCTTCGCCTCTCCCTCTCTGGCTGACGGGACACCCACGGCGCTCAGAGCGCCGGTGATGAGCTCTCAAGGTCAGCCGCGGGCGGGATACGTGCTCAAGCTGAGTCAAGTGGGACAGACGGGCTAGCTAGCACCTAGACAGAATGTGAATTGCATCTAGTCTAACGGGGGTTTAAGGAGAAGATGAGCCCACATGAGCTTATGCTAAGACCAACGAGTGGTCATTGTCATTGTCTGCGCGTCCTGGTTCTGCCACCAAGCCTGTTTCGACTCGACGGGCTAGACGGGCTCTCGTGCGCCGCCAACGCGCGCGATAGCTCGTCTGGCGGTAGTCCGTGCAGATCAGGCCGGGAGCACGACTGTAAGCGCCAGCCGCCACCCGCATCTCCATAGAACTCAGCATACGGGCGGGCGGTATACAACGCACAGTGCTGTGTGCGGGAGTGCTCCGAGCCGGGGCAGGAGGCCAAGCGGAGCGACGCGCTGCTACAGTGGTACGCCTCCCCGCGGGAGATAGCCCTGGCGCACGGAGCCGCGCGCAGGATCTGCGCGAGGTCGCCATGTGTCAGCTGGCGCGTTTCTTCAGGACCAGAGCGGGAGATACGAGAGAGCTCGGCAAAGACGACTGGGTCGTCCAGCGTGAAAGAGCGACGGAACGTGGGCGTGTTGGCGGGCGGAGAGATGCCCTCTTCAAAGGACAACAGGCAAGAGTGGGCGGTGTAGTCGTAGACGCCTTCGTCAGGATCGACAATGACGACACCGTCTAGGTCGCTTAGAGTGACCGAGGCTCCTGCGGGCGCGCGGGCGCCGTGGGAGCTGGACTCGTCATAGTCGAAGTGGTTGTTTCTCGGAGGGCGGGACATTGTTGCTCTGGCTGCAAGTTTGGGGATGGGCAAGTTGGGTGGACAACAAGTGTGCTGAGGGAGGGCACCGCGAAGACATCCACAAGGCTGTTTATATGCCAATCGGGTGCGATTCTTGCCAAGCTGCGGCCCGCCGCTACATATCGGCTTGGGCCGGCCTGATTCGATGAGGAAGGCAGAAACTAAGGGGAGATTGCCCGCCACTTTCGACATGTGCCACACGCCTTCCGCTGACCAGGCCGACGGACCCGTTCTGGACAACCATATAAGTCTATCATCGTCGATACCTTACCGTCTTTCGCGGGCACTGCGAGCGATGTGCTGAACTCCGCTGCCCCGACGCAGGAAGAATGGACCACTCGCCGAGCGGGTCGAGCGGGGCGCCCAATGGTGCTGCGGACGGAGCGGCCGTCGTCGACGTCGACGCGCTCCTCGAGCTCCAGAGCCTCGATGCCGACAGTCTGTTCACCGCCTTGACAGGCGTAGAGAAGGCGAGTCTACACACTTTGCCACACCGGCACTGAGCCTGCCGCGGCTGCAGGACGTCTTGCCGCACTTTGTATAGTGCGGCTCGATGGACGGCAGAAGCCCCGCCTCGGTCGAGGGATCATTGATGGCGGTTGGCTGACACCCAGGCTGTGCCGGAGCTCTTGCTGTGTGTCAAGCCCATCCTCGCACATATATCGACCGCGCCGAGCGATCCCGGATCGCACTCCGCTCTGTCAGAAGAAGAGTCGGGCCTTCGCACACGAGACAGCGTAGAACGATACGTCGACCTCTTGGACGTGAGTATTGCGCCCATTGGGCCTTCGCCATCTCCTCCTCCGCGCTCTACGAGAGCGTAGCTGAGTTCCCACCGTTCCGCAATTAGCGGAATGAGGGACGAGCGGGGCGCCCAGCGGAGATGTAAACGTCGCGATGATTTCGCTGACAATAATGCAGAAGATCCAATATGTCCTACGACAGACCATCTTTTACTTGCGGCATACGCGGGTCCCATCTACCACTCTCCGACCCCCAAAGAGCCTTCCGACGCCATTTGCAGCACGGTTGCCCGGACCGAGTACCGGCCAGCTCCCAAGTGGTACTGCCGGCGACGGAGCTGTCGACGAGGACGGCGAGGTGGAGCTGGGCTTGTACGCAAGCAGGATAGAGGCGCGCACGCTGAAGGATATGGCCGCGACGCTGAGGGCGCTGCAAGGTGCGGCAGGAGGCATAGCGGCCGTGGATGGAGACATGCCGATAGATCCAGTCGAGCAGCCTCCAGATACAGGCTGACAGCGCATGAGGCATGCACATCTCACATGGACACGGTCATACATGCCTCGGCAGCTACGGAGTACGAGCTACGAGCTAAGGGATACGCATATAGGTACAGAAACGATCGGGACGAAGAGCGAACGATGTGGTTTTGAGAGTAATGCGACGGTGCAGCTGTACGCGTAGCTGACACAGCGCGGTGGTACGAAAGTTTCTTGTCATGTATCCGCCATCTTGTCGAAGGGTGGAGTCGAAACGGAACGGGGTCACTTAAGACCTCTCGCCACGGAGACGACGGGCGAGCTGCAGGTCCTTCGGCTGGATAGTGACACGCTTGGCGTGGATGGCGGCCAAGTTGGTGTCCTCGAAGAGCGAGACAAGGTAGGCCTCGGAAGCCTCCTGGAGCGCGCCGATGGCCGACGACTGGAAGCGAACTGCATGTCAGTTGGGTACAGAAAAAAGGCTGTAGCGGCAACTAACGGTCGGTCTTGAAGTCCTGGGCAATCTCACGGACGAGACGCTGGAAGGGGAGCTTGCGGATCAGAAGCTCGGTAGACCTGAGCAGGATCAGCATGCGTGCTGGAGGCTCGGCAACGATCAAGGCTCACTTCTGGTATCGCCTGATCTCACGGAGAGCGACGGTACCGGGCCTGTACCTGTGGGGCTTCTTGACACCGCCGGTGGCCTGCTCGGGGTACTTGCGGGCGGCCTTGGTAGCGACTGACTGTCAGTGGGCAGCTCGCGGTGTGTGATAGACTGGGAAAGAAAGGGGAGATGTGAGCAGAGCACTCACGCTGCTTGCGGGGCGCCTTGCCACCGGTGGACTTGCGGGCGGTTTGCTACATGCTGTCAGTATGCTTGTCTCCCATGTGGCGGGGTTCGATATGCATGAAGAGGGTGAGACGTCAAGAGATGATGACAGGGATGCGAGGGGAAAAAGGTGGGATGAAAGGGTGGCGGGCGGCGACGGGTTTGGGGAAGATGAGGTGGACAGGGGTTCGGGTGGCGACTCGATGGTTGGGAGTGGTGATGAGGGCTAGGGGAAGTGAAGCGAGAGGATAGAACGGGAGGTGGATGGAAGAGCAGGACGAAGCAAGCGGGCTATAAGATGTGAGAGGGAAGACAGGTGGCTGGGAGGGTAGGGGAGGTTTTGGTAGTGTTGATCGCTCAACACGAAGGTTGGAGCGAGAACGAGGAGTGGGAATTCACCTTGGTTCGAGCTGTATGCATGCATCCGATCGAAGGAGGAGTAGCGTCAGCATCCTGGCCATGCATGCATGTGAAGAAAAGGTATGCTCACCCATGTTGTTGCTTGATAGAATGGGATCTCCTTGTAGTGATCGATAAGTTGAGTGTGATGAGGAGAAAGAGAAGAGTGGTGGGAAGAGGGTGGACGATGGGGAAGAAAGGGTATGGGTATATTGGTCGGTCCGCTACGAATTCTGATGTGCTCTCTTTCTCTGATCTCTCAGACACTCTGCATCGCTTGCGCATACAATGCCCCGAACGCAGCACTGCGATTCGGTATGCTCACGGCGTTTGCGGCGTTTCGAAACGTGGTACTCTGGTCTAGAGACGGGCGTGGGACGAATTTGGGGGCATTTGGGCCGGACAAGGTTGTACATAGCCGGTTGGGACCCATACTCCACCCAGAGGTGGTTCGAGAAGGGGGTGAAGGGGAGGGTTGATGGAAGATTTGCCACATGACCAAGTACGTCGACATGCATCTGAGGGTGTCTATGGATGCGCGCTGGTCTCCTCGCTAGCTCACACTCTGAAGCATGTTCCTATGTAGCGTATGCATCGAGATCAACGGCGAAAACAACGAAATCGTGGAAGAAAAGGAGGATTCGACAGAGTGCCACTTTTGGCCCGACCCGGCCGAAGGCTTGCCCACCTAACCTCTGGTTCAGTTCTCTTTCATTCGTTGCATTGACAGGAAACGACGACTAGGACACTGACAGCGCTTCTCCCGACTGATGGTGCGAGACGGCTCCCGGTATGCTGATGCGTGTTCTCAACCCCTTTCCGGCACAGGTCAAGGCGAGACGCAAATCTCTAGGCGCTACCAGGCGGCTGTGTTGTTCGAATCTGAACAGGAATCACCTGTCAGCACCATTACGAGGCTAATGAGTGTATGAGTATCACTGAACACGCCATATGAAGCTTGAGTCTCGCGAGGAAGCAAGAAGAAGGTGTATGTCATCCGCAAAATTATACACAATCCTTGTTTCGCCCTGTCCATCCACGAACAGATGGAGCTTCAGCGCTTTAACCGTCGACTGGCGAGATCGACATGACCGCATCATCCGCAGGCCTTGAGACTACGCTCCGCTGGCGATACGGGTCAGTCTCTCGCTCGTCTCGGATGTTCCGCCCCTTTTTGGCAGCTTCGACGAGCTCGAGGTCGGCGCACCATTGCTTGGCCTCGATCTCCTCGTACGTGTGCTCCTCCCCGTGCGGGCCCTTTCGGATAGTATGGTTACAGCGGCAAATGATATGTGAACGGTAAATTCCCGCGTACGCCTCCAATCGCGCCGTATACCAGCCGGCGTATTCCCAGTCCACCAATCCCGCGAATCGCCACTGTTTGGTCTGTGGGGCGACCTTTGGGGCAACCGTCTGACCATCATCGAGAGCCTCTTCTCCGGTTGCCTCTGACTCGACGGATACGACCATGACGGTCGCCACATTGATATTCATGTGGCAGAAGCGGATGGGCTGCGGACCAGTTGGCAAGAAGCTTGGCACCGTCTTGGATTTGCCCTTGAATTTCGCAGCGTCCTGACGGGTGATGCAGGCCAGCACTTGGTCGCGGACGGGATTGAGATCTTTCAGACTCCTCCTGTCGCGGAAGCTAGGGGCTGATGTCGACTGATCTGTCGCTATCGTCTCCGGGATAGGCCACTCAACGTACTCGTTTAGCAGTGGCAGATCGAGACAGCGGCGACCGTCGATGTCGGAGAAGCATCCTGGCATAGGGTTGGAGATGCCTTGTCGACGGAGGCACTCGTTCAGCTCCTCCATCCCCGCGACCGCATCACGCAGCAAGCGGTCCCAAGCTCCCTTGGACATCTGTTGACGAGGGACTAAATGCAGCTTGACACCTTGGACCGGGGACATGACGAGAAACCTGCACGCGGCTAGCCTGTGACCGAACTTTCGCGGTTGCTGTCCAGGGTCGGTGGGCGGAAGCGGAGGGATACGAATCTCCGGCAAGCTGAAGAACGCGATCGGCTCGGGGCAAATGGTCGACTGGGCCGCGGCTGACCAAACAAACTGCAACACCTTGTATTCGTATTCGCTCACGAACGGCCCAAACTTGACGGATACCTCCCGCCCACTGGGCTTCAGGGTGGTAGTCTTGACACATGTCGACCTTGCTGGCTGGCTACGCCACTCGTGCGGGATCTCGATCTCGAACTGCGGCTCGCCCGAGTCGGACAGCACTTGATGGAGGATGGACAGGGGCGCTTCGTTACCCGCACTGACTTCGAGTGACTCGGCAGTCATGTCGGTGGCGAGGAAGAAGATGCTCAACTGCGAAAGAAGCAAGGACAAGTATTGGCACGACGTGAACACGAGGCGATCAGAGATGTCGCGTGCGCACACACACGCACTTTATAACTTCGGAAGCACACAGGGAAGAACCTTTCCTGTGATTGTGGCGAAAGGACAGTGGCAGAGGCTGGGACGAATGCGATGATATTGCCGCCGCTCACTGACAATGCGGTCCACACGAGCATGGAGTGCGGAACCTGACATGCATACTCAGCAAGGCAACGGCGCGACAACTGCTCTCAACTAACGCAAAGATTGCCGCCACTGCTTTTTGTTCGGTACGATCATACGAACGATCCCTGCCAACCAACTAGTGCCCCGTACATTCCCGACGGCAAGATGTGGGACATTTACCTCGGGTACACCACCCACAAGGACGACGCCCAGCACTGGGAGCTAGTCTTCGACTTCGACAGCACAGCGAACGACGACTCGATGACCTGTCAGTGTCCGCCCTGCAAATGTCCGGGCGACTGCTCTTGCACTCCTTGGCCCGACTGCTCTTGCGGTGTTTTCGACGAGGATAACTTCTGGTATGACGAAGACGCAGAGAAAGTCATCGCCAACTGTCACACTCATGTCTGCCATATGCGTACCAGAAGCACCACCGGCGAACGTTGGTTCGAGCTCGTGTGGCTCGAAAACACAAGTGCCCTCATCGAACGCACCTCACGTATCGGGACTTTCACCGATGTGCAGCTCTCCGTGGTGGAAAGCATCTGCACGAACGTCGAAATCCCCGAGAAAGGCCACGGCAACTGTCAGACGTGGATCCATGACGCTCTCATCGCAATCGATGTTGCGGAGGCAGCAGATCTGAACGACTACGAGCACTTGTTGAATGAGGTCTTCCTGGCGTACGAGCTCTGCGATGAGTGTGGGGAGGCGGCCGAAGAACCGGACGTTGGTTCGAACGACGGAGAGAATCAGGGATCTGGCGAGGATAGCGACGGAGAGGGGGATGGCTCTGGCGAGGAATGGGAAGGGGATTCCGACGAGGGCTATGAGTAGGAGAAAGCAGCCTGATCGCCCCAAAGAATGTCGGGCTGCAGATGGAGGCGGTCCCACCTGCAGTCTTTGTTCAAGCGATTATGAATGACCCGCTATGATACCAGAAACGGACTTCATGACTGAAACTTTATGGGCTACATCACGAATGGTACCGCGATGACAGTCACTGAACGTCCGACGCAAACCTCCGCTTCGCGGTCGTCTCGCGCATCTGATAGTGGTGTAAAGACAATCGTGCTGACCCTGCAGCTTCCGCAAGGTCGACGTCGGCGGACCAAAGCCGAGCCTCGTATTCCACGTATGTGAGCGGGCTGGAGCCTTTGATCTTGATTGGCCGAGTATCCCCATAGTCTGCCCAGGGATGAAAGATGCCTGCATAGGCTTCCAGCCGCGCCGTGTACCATCCCGCGTACGCCCAATCGACCAGTCCCGAGAAACGCCAGCGCGTCCTCCCTTGCCGACCCTCGGTACAATGGTCTGTCGATCCCGGCTCTTCTGCTACAGGCGCGATCATGATGTTCCCGGCATGAAGATCCATGTGGCAGAATCGAATGGGCTGCGGACCAGTGGGCGAGAAGCTTCGACCGTACGCGGCGACCCTTCTTGGAGGCTGCTCGGCGTCTTGGCGGGTAATGCAAGCCAGCACTTGGTCACGGAGGTGGTTTAGCGTCTGCCCGTCTGCGTCACGGAAGTTTGGCAGAGGCACCGATCCATCCGAAGCAACGGTCTCCGGGATTGGGTGATCGACAAAAGTGTCTAGCAGGGGCAGGTTGAGGCATCGGCGACCATCGATGTCCGAAAAACAGCCCGGTACCGGTGGATAGATGCCTTGCTGGCGCAACGAGTCATTGAGCCATTCCATCCAGGCGACCGCATCCCGAAGTAAGCCGTTGCGCGTTGTCTTATCCATGTCGCGTCGAAGGGGATCGCACAGTCGGACGCCCGGTATTCGCGACATGACGATGACATGGCATGCAGGCAGCTTGAGACCGCGTGGCGGACCGCGTGCCGGCCTTCGAGCTTGGGATCTGGGAGGCGCCGTCACGGGCAGGCGTGTTTCGGGCAGGGTGAAGAATGCGATTGGTTCGGGAGAGCGTCCAGACTTTCCCGATGCCGACCAAACGAATTGCAGCGCCCTGTACTCGTGCTCATTGACTGATGGGCCCAGTTTGACGACGACCTGCCTCCCATCCGGCTCCAAGGTGGGCATAATATGGACGCATGCTCGACTGAAGGTCGACTCTGCTTTGAAGCGCCAGTCGTGAGGGATCTCGAGCTCGAACAGCCGTTCACCAGCGTCGGACAGTACTTGCTGACGTGCGAAGGATGTAGTTTGACTCGTCGACTCGGCCTCAGAGGTCATGTTGGTCACGAGATAGAGGGTGGTGAATCGTACATGAGAGGCTGATCAGGATTACATTCGAGGCGGTCAGACAGGCAGACACCACGCTAAAACGTGTGCGCACACACACCTTTTGGTCGTCGCTCACCGCGATCGGGCGGGACAGACGCGCCCTGCATTACGATGACAGTCAGACTCAACCATAGGTGTCATTCTGAATGGCGTGGCTGATATGTAGTCTGGCTTGTTGTGAGATGCATGCAAGTGCAGAACCTATTCTGGGTTCCGGACGTGAAGGAGATTCGGAGCTGTGCCACGTCCACGTCTCGTCTCGTGTCCCGCAGCCGCGTTTCGGACTCGTTCAGCGCAGTTCGCTATTTCCTTCCTTTGTCCATCGCCTCGTTCTTCACAGGTCCCCATCAACTCCTTCGTCGTGGCCCGGGCAGGTGAGAATAGACGGACGCATGGTCAGCTCAACACGGTACATCCCTCTGCTCCCCTCCACTCCTCATTCCTCTTCCTCTGACCGGCAACTTCAGCTGTTCGCTGTTTTGCCCGACTCGGCGCTAATGTCCAGCTGAGATCGCTTCGATGCAAAGAAATCCACCTCGACCCCTGTCCAGCTCCTCGTACCCCTCATCGTCCTTGCCAGTGCCTCCTGCTTCTTCCAGCTCGGCGTCCGCTTCTCCGGCAGCAGCAGCTCTGCGCCGAACACTTCGCACACCGGCACCGCATCACGAGGACGAGGACGACGTGCTAGCGGACCCCCGGCCTTGGGAGTCTCACGCTCATCCTAGGACTTACGGGTCGAAAGATAAGAGTACCGCTCCCGACCTCCCCCTCTACACGCCCGTGAGCGGCATGGTAGACGAGAACGAAGCTAGGAGGCGCTACGGCGAGAAGGATTCGGCAACAGTGGTATCGGAGAAGGAGGATCTGCTCGATGACCAGGGCAAGTGGGCAAAGGGGCACGGTGCTGGGCCAGGATTTGGAGGCAGACGAGGCCTTCCACCACGACAGCGTCTGACAGGATGGGTGAGTCAAGCCAAGGGTTACGGTGAAATCTGACTGAGCTTCAGCGCGGCTTCATGGCCGAGTACGACGAATGGGTCTGGACGGTCGTGTATACATTACTGAGTATGCTCACTCGGTATTGGAGAATAGGAGCTGCCAACTACGTGGTATGGGACGAGGTGAGCTATGCTAAGGCTCGGATGGGGAACAGGCTTAAGATCAGGCGCACTTTGGCAAGTTCGGCTCGCACTATATCAATCGCGACTTCTATTTCGATGTGCACCCTCCGCTTGGGAAGATGCTGGTTGGATTGGCGGGCTTGTTGTCTGGCTACAACGGTGGATTCGAGTTCAAGTCTGGAGTGGAATATCCGCCCGAGGTGCCGTATACGGCGATGCGGGTGATGCTGGCGAGCTTCGGCGTCATGCTCGTGCCTATAGCATGGTGGACAGCTGGGGAATTTGGCTGGTCCAAGATGACAAGACACTGGGTCACCATCTGCGTTCTATGCGGTGTGTCAATTCCCTTGCTCTTGGATGTAGGCTAATCATCAAGACATTGGGTGGTTGTGCATCTCGCGATTCATCCTTCTCGACTCCATGCTCCTGTTCTTCACGTTCACGACAGTCCTCGGCCTGGTCAAATTCCACAATCAGCGCCACGACCCATTCGGCGATGACTGGTGGCTATGGCTGGCTTTCACAGGATGGTCCATTGGCTGCGTATGCAGTGTCAAATGGGTTGGACAGTTTGTCACCGCGCTGGTGGGCCTCTACACGATTGAGGATCTGTGGGACAAATTTGGTGATCTCTCCATGCCCTTTGTGAGTCAGTGGTCCCACCAAAGGGACTTATGCTGAACCTGTAGAGGACCTATGTCCGCCATTGGGCTGCTCGAATCACCTGCCTCATCGTGTTCCCCTTCGTCGTATACGCATCATGCTTCAAGATCCACTTCATGATCTTGAACAGATCCGGTCCGGGCGATGCTCAGATGTCTTCCTTGTTCCAAGCGCACCTCAGAGGCAACGACTTTGCCGAATCGCCCCTGGAAGTTGCATATGGATCAAAACTCACTCTTAAGAACTTTGGCTATGGCGGCGGACTGCTTCACTCGCACGTTCAGACGTTCCCCGTGGGATCACTGCAGCAACAAGTCACCTGCTATCATTACAAGGACGACAACAATCACTGGATAATTACCCCTATTTGGGAGGACAATCCCGTCGACCCCGATGGACCTATCCGATTCCTGCAGGATGGGAATGAGTTGCGCCTCGTACACTCCTCGACTGGGCGCAACCTCCACAGCCACTCCATCGCCGCTCCTGTGACGAAGGAGAACTGGGAGGTGTCGGGATATGGTAACGCTACTATCGGAGACGAGAACGACATCTGGATTGTCGAGGTCGTGGATGACACCCATCGGAGTAAGAAGGATCAAGGTGATGGAAGGATCCATTCCTTGACCACTCGTATGCGGTTCCGACACAAGACTATCGGTTGTTACCTTCGAGCGGCCAACGCGGTCCTGCCGCAATGGGGCTTCAAGCAGGTTGAGGTTTCGTGCACCAAGGAGAACAACCCGAGAGATGTACACACTTATTGGAACGTCGAGTCGCACTGGAACGAGCGTCGTGAGTCTTGGCCACATGTCGATGCAAGAAGATAGCTGAGCATCAGTACCGCCGGGAGACCTGAAGTTATATAAGTCCCCTTTCTGGCGCGACTTTGTACACCTCAACGTCGCCATGTGGACGTCCAACAATGCGCTCATCCCCGACCCAGACAAAGAGGACATATTGGCATCAAAACCTACCGACTGGCCTTTCCTGCATCTCGGCTTGCGGATGTGCGGATGGGGCGATGGCCAGATCAAGTTCTACCTCCTTGGCACTCCCATCATCTGGTGGTTCTCCAGCATCAGCTTGTTCCTCGGCTTGGGTGTTGCATTCTGGTATGCCTTAAGGATGCAGAGGCAGTATAGGGATTGGGCGCCTGGAGAATGGGACCACTTCCTGTACGTGGGCAAAGTGGCTTTCTTCGGATGGGCATTGCACTACCGTGAGTGCAGCTGTTCGATCTTGAGCGTTGCGAGCTGATTCTCAGTGCCTTTCCTGATCATGGGCCGTGTGACCTATCTGCATCACTACGTGAGGCTGTCCACGATGGCGTCTAGACGTCGCTTACATATAGCTTCCCACATTGTGGTTCGCCGTGCTCATGGCGGGCCATGTCCTCGACCACCTCATCTTCTCTTCTCGCAAGCGTACGGCGCTGAGCAAAACGATCTGGTTCGCCATCTGGACCGGTCTGGTGGTGTTGAGCTTCTGGTGGTTCAAGGACCTAGCGCTGGGCGTGAAGGGACCTGTGAACAGCCACTGGGGCTGGAGGTGGAGACAGAGCTGGAACGTGAGCCCAAGAGGTCGGCTTCCTGACTGTACGAGCTGACTCGCAGATCTACAATTGACGAAATCTGCATATACATGACCATTAGACCCAACGCAACACGACATGCATCCATCGCATCTTATGTGTCCATGTCAGGATGTCATTGTGCGACGGTCCACATCTCGTATCGGTACTTGAGCCCTTTCTCCTCGTTCTCCTCGGGTACAGCAAAGCCTATCCACTCGCACAGCGCATCATGGCTTTCTCTGCGCCACGGCCCACCAAGTGGTTCTTGGAATGGGAAGGGGTGGAGGAAGGTGTCGCATTCGACGTCGCTAAGTATCCGTGTGAGAAGCACACGTCTGCACAGCCGACTACTGCCCTCGGGCGGGGACAAGGCGAGGTTGTACAGCTGCGCACCGCCAATCAAGAAGGTCCGGCCAGTAGCATGCGCCGCGCTATCCAGCTCGCTGAGCGCAGCTTCCACAGACGAGTGACACGAGGTGTTTTCGCTCTGCCCACTGACCATCAGCTTCGCCGTGCATGCTTGGGTTTGTAGCTGACACGTCGAGGCCAGAGCGGGAAATGACGAGGTTTCGCCGTCCAGGCAAAGGTCGGAACTTTGGCGGGATCGACTCCCACGTCTTCCGGCCCATGATCACCGCGTTGTTAGAGGACGACACGGTGGCCACCCCTGCAGACGGGTCGGCTGGAGAGGGTATGCCAGCATGCGTGGTCACTGTTCTAGTGTTATGAGCGTCCCCTTCCTTCCCTTGCTGCGCGACCCACCTCGCGCAAAGTACTTCATCTCCCCCGGCAGACGCCATGGCAGGCCGCCAGCCTTGCCGATTCCGCCCGAGGTCGTGGCGGCCACTATGGCCGTCATGTCACGGGACATCCTGCGTATCGTAGGGAGCGTTGTGCTTCGATGCTTACGGGGCTGAGTACTATGAGATATGAGGTATGCTGAAGCGCGTCGGGGATCTCGTCTGGAATGCCAGTATATGAGGGGATCGGATATAGTCCCGCCTATCCAGCACTGCGTCATGGCGTCGGACCCCTCCAGACTGTTCACCTCAGTTCGCACCCTCTGCAGCACCGATCTCGCGAGCCCAAGGTCCACAGGATGCCCGTGAGCAGCTGGCGGAAAAGAAGGAGCAGAGCTGACCTTGAGGCCTACCACTCTTCCTTCAATGACGACGCGGCCGTGCGCCAGGTCGGCAACATGGCCCTCCTGCCCATCAATACCAAGATACGCGGACCGGCACCCATAGCTGGTATGTGCCGCTTCGCAGAAGAGGCAAGGGTGATGCTCATGTGCAGCCGATCCAAATGAGCCCGACATCATCGAGGAGTCGCTCGACCTGTACGTCGGGCTGCCGCGCAGACTTGTAGGCCGAGGAGAAGCTGACGCACAGCTTCCGTGCCAACTGTCTCTTCCGCAACTTTGAGATCAAAGGTCCCGCCGACCGACTGCTCATCTACCTCATCCTGTTCATCTCGGAATGTCTGACCAAGCTGGCGCCTCATCCGGGCCGTCCCAGTCCCGGCTACCAAGAGGCGACGAAGCAGCTGTCGACGTTGTCGGTGGATACGTTTGCGCTGCCGGGCGACGCCGCCTTCCCCCTGAACAGCCTGTACCACCCGCCGGCGAACCGCTTGGACGCAGGCGAGTTTGAGCAGCGTGTGTCTGGATATGGCTGATGGGTGTAGATGCCCTTCGGTCGTATCTCACTCAGACCCGGCAAGAACTTGCTATCAGGCTGTGCGATCGCCTGTACCCGCTCGAGCAGGTGTTGGGCCCGGACGGCCAGCCGACGGGCCAGACGGGGCCGAGAGCTGCCAAGCCGAGCAAGTGGTGGATGGCGTTCCAGAAGCGACGGTCAGTCTCAGCTATTGCGCACGTCCTTCAGAGCTGAGCACATAGGTTTATGAACCGAACTCTCGGTAGCGCATAGCGCTCTCTGCGTACACTCGTACGTTGAAACGTGCTGTCTCGAGCAGCGTGATGTCACAGGACAGAGAAGAAGGACAAGAAGCATGCCCCGCAGTGGCATTATACCCATGAACTCAGTTCTCGCTTGCCTTGATCATGTGCGTGTCTCTAACACTGACCAAGCCTAGACTGCGCCTGCAGGAGCATGCTTTCTCAAGCGCAACACCTCCTACGCGTCGAGAAGATGCTACGAGAGCCATCCCAAAGGATCTTCTCCACGATGGGAGGCATGAAAGGACTGCGATTGAGCCCTTTGGTGTTGTGCCAATATAAGTGGCAGGACATACTGGGGCCATCGCGCACGCCCAGCCTTCTTCACTCCCGGCCCTTCTACATCTGCTACTCACCGCTTACTTTTTCTGACCCTCCACGCTTTCGTAATGGTCATCGACGACGATAATAACGACCCCATCGCCCAGGCCGGAGTCAGGATCGACGACGCTTCTCCCCCCATCATCACCATTACGCCACCCACCCTCGCCGCTCGATCCTTGGATCAGAACGCCGACCCCTCGGCCCCGCCTGCTGACGGCATGGCACTCGACATAGATCTCGACGATACTGAGGCCGCACAAGCAGCCGAACAGGCCGGTTCCACAGGCAGCGCAAAGCCCGTCAGCATTCCGCCCCCGCCCCTGCCCGCCATGGGCGAATGCGAACCTCACGCCTGCTGGGCGCACACGCCATCCCTCCTGCCGGCCCTGTGTGGTCATCTCAAACTGCTCCATCCAGCAACCCCAGATCCAGTCATCGCGTTCGTCGCACATCGTCTCTTGTCCACCGACCGCCCATACGGGTTCAGCGGCTCGTGGCATCCCGTCCAGGCATGCGAGATGAAGCTCTGTGGCCTGGAGAAGGATGCTGCGAAGGGCGTGGAGAGGAAGAGCGATACTGAGGGCCGACAGGTCGATCTGCGCGTCGAGAGGATGTACGGGGCTGCCCGCGACAGCTGGGACAACCTGGCCCAAAGGCGCGAGGCGGGCACTGCTACGAGGTCCAGTGTCTAGTATGTACTGCGCCACTTCTCATATACGTCTCCCCTCATCCTCCATATGCACATACTCTCATCCCTCTACTGCTGCTCTCATCAGGCCACGGCTGCTTTACAGCTGCATCGCATCTTCTGAACATGCTGAGTGCCAAGTGACGACGCTACGCCGAACACCGCCTCTGTGCCTCGCAGTCGGTTGCCCCCGCGCCGTCGGATTCACCTTTGGCTGGTTTCATCTTTGCTTTCTCCCCTAAAACACATCCTTAGCATCTGTTCACACTACAAAGCTTGTCTGTCAGATCTGTTTCTGTAGCGCTAGTCTCTCTTCCGTCGTCGCCGTCGGGAGTGTCGTCTGGCAAGCTCGGGTCGAGTCACCACCGGCTAAACGACCAAAACACGACACACGACCTGACGACCGTTGTTGTACGACCATTCTCCGCGTCACTCACCTTGTTCACCTATCAAAGAGGAGCCAGCTTCGTCAGCAAAAGTCTCGGTATAGCTGCAGTGGATTCCGTGTCCTTCTTCCGGCTCACACGCTTGTCTCGACTTCGGCGCGCGAGTGATCTGACCACCGGTGACGCGCCGAAGCACAGCGGTGCACCATGGCCGATGCCTTTGCCCGTATGCCGGGCTTTGGCGCCCAGCTCATCGACCCCAAGTTTTGCTGTTGCGGTGAGTCCGCCCACTTCCACCACCCCCCAAGCTGACGAGCAGCAATACCACTCGTCAACGCGGGGATATATACCGTCCTTGCAGAGATGACGGCCCTCGGCCTCGGTGTGGGCGTGTTGGCCGTCGCTACTCCCGACGGTGAGACACCTTCGACGACGAAGCTGCAGGAAAGCTGATGGTTCCAGTGGTCGGAGCCAGCTTTCCCACCTTCGCGAAATACATTTTCGCCATCACCTGCTTCCTCGTCGCCCTCTGCCAGCCGGTGGGCTTCGTGGGCATCTACCGCGTAAGTCCCCGCCGTCCTGCGAGGGAGGAGTCGCTGACTTGGCAGGAAAAGACCACGACGTTCAAGTGGTATACCCTCTTCAACTTCTTCGCGCACGCCGCGGCGTTCAGCACGGCTGCAGCGCTCATCATTGTCTCTGCGACGTCGCACACCAAGGCGATGGACCAGTGCGAGACCAACTTCTTCTCGGCCTCGTCGTCTTCGTCGTCTGTCGCCAACTCGACGCTGAGCGGGCAGAGCGAGACGCTGTGTAATGCGTTCGCGTGGGCAGACGTGGGGATCATGGGCGGGCTCTGGGTGCTGCTCTTCCTCGTGCAGGCGTACTTTCTCTAGTACGTTACCTACTGCCATCCCTAGTGAAACTCGCGAGGCTGACGCGCAGCATCACCCGCTCGTACTCTACTGCCCAGGTGTCCGACCACAAGCTGTACCACTCTGTCTACTCCGAGAACCCCGAAGCATTCACGATGTCCATCCTGCGCTCATCGCGATACAACCCCGGCTCGGTGTACAACAACATGCCCCTTCCCCGCGACAACAAGCCCGAAGACAACACATGGGACGCACGCCCGTCCACCGACTCGTTTGCAGATCCGTCGGCGCCCGGCCCGAGCGCGGGCGGGTACTACGACGAGCAGGCGGCATATGCCGCGGGTCACAGGCGCATGTACAGCGACAGCCCGCTCAAGCACAGTCAGTCGCAGTACGACGACGCGTTCGAGGGCGGCGAGGGCAACCAGGCCGGACAGGGCAGCTACGGGAATGGGCAGTATGATGCCTCCGCACCAGCTGGAGCGAGCTACCCGCCCGCCGCACCTCAAGGGAGGCCGACGAGCCAATATGGCGGCCTGTACCCGCAGCGCCAGAGCCAGAACTACGACCAGGCTCCCGCCCCGTCATACACGTCGGGCGGATATCCGTTTGCCGCACCGGGCGGAGGCTACGTCGAGCATCCCGGCGAAGCGGCGTCGAGAGACCCCGGGCCGACGCCGACGGTGAACGACTATTACTCCAGCGGCCAGGCGGGCGCGTATGCCGGCGATGGCGGTCTGCGCAGGCCCGATGAGGTGCAGAGTCATCCGGGTCGGTCTTATTGAAATCAGGGGTGGTGGGGGCGTGCTGATGTGCCCAGCGGAGGGCATGATGGGACGGAAAAGCCCGCGCAGGTAGTGTCGTTGTCCCATATCGTCGAGATCGAGATGCCCGCGAAACGACCGCCGGTGTAGGATGTAGGGACAAGGGTGATGCTGTCGATCTCACGTCATGTCTTGATGTCCTGATATCATGATGATGCATAAATGTACACACTTGATATGCTATGATGCTGAGTATGGCAAATGCTGTATTTACATGCAAGGAGAATATATGCAAGATGCCGTATAGGATGTAGAGGGTCAAGAGGGCAGCTGCGAGAGCAAGTCGAATCGTCCACCTTTCACTGCGGTTGCGGGCAATTTTGTACCTTGCGTCTTAGAACTGTTTGAGCGCTTCGTTGCCGCCTGTGAAGGCTGCAAAGGCTTGACTTCGTCCTTCGTTGGCCTCGGCGCCAGTCCCACCAGACAGTGCTCGAGGCCGTCTACAACCGCCGCCCAGACCCGCTTGTACACTTTGCCCTCCTCCGCCGTCCACGACCATTCGTCCCCGGACGGCGTGTCCCCGTTCAGCAGCGTATGTATGGCCGTCCCAGAAACAAAAACGAATGGTATCAAGTGCGTGAGTCGGTCTTGCGGTGGTACAGGAGGGTCGTCTGGGCCAGGAGGGAGGAGTAGCAGCGCTTGCGCCACGAGGTGTGTGTCCGTCAGAGCGGCTTGCAGCTGTGCCACGAGCTGACAATTGCGATTGGTGAGAATTGGCTGTTGCGACGCCGCAGGTCCGGCAGCATCGACAGGCAGGGCATATCGTGTCCAGGCCGCCCAAGAGCCGATACATCCTCGCAAGACGGCCTCGAGTTCGTTTCTTCGCCAGAATTGAGACTGCTTTTCCCGCTCGGAAGCGAGTCGAAGTGCTGTGCGGATACCCGCAGCGAGCGGTTGTAATGCGGTAGGAAGAGCTTGAATGAGGGGCGTATCCGAGTGGAGAGCAGCTAGGTAGGCTTGCACGCGGTTCTCGAGCGATTGGAGGGCGATCGGCTCGCTCGCTGTCTCAGAGTGCGCGGGCACCGGTCGTGTGAGTGGAACAAGGCGGTTCCCGGATCTGACCCATTCTGTGATCTGCCTGATTGGTGTCGGTTCAGGTTCAGGCAACTCGACATCCGGATCCAGCTCGCAGAGTTGATGTACTGATTCCGGGACCGGACACGCTTTCTCGTCTGCGCCGATGTACTCGTCAACCAGAGTCGTGCTGGATGTTGATGGAGCTCCATCGAGCACGCCCAGAATCGTATCGAGATTGTCGTCAGGATGCTCAACAACTTGTTTGGCAGAGTCCACGATTGGGTTTTCTTTGTCACCCACATCGTTCTCGTTGGCCTCTTGCTCCGGCTCCGGGTACGTCAAGCCGTCAAGCCCCTCGTCTGCTATCTTCCAGGCATTCGTCCTCACATCCTGCAGCGTCTCGCTTGCTTTGAGGCTCGCCATGCCCGGATCCTCCAATACATTCCACAAGTACACCCTGTCAGGGTAAAGGAATCCGTGCGTCACCGAAGGAATGAGACCCCGCTTCGCCGCCTTTGCATATGCTCTTCGGCCACGAACGGCTTGCGAGACTGCGGAAACGTCTGTAGACGGTCTTGGACACGGCTCTTGTCCGCAAAATGGGAAGACATCGCAGCAGACCTCCCCGCTCGGCAGGATATACGGCATCGTGGCCTCAAGCAGAGCTTCCACGAGCGCCTCTTGCTGCGCTGAGGCATCGAAGGGTCGGACAAGCAGCTTCAAAACGACCGAGTTGACGAATTCTACCGCGCGATCGGCGGAATGAGCTGCCGACATGTGTTGCGAGAGATACTGCTCGCGAATGACTCGCGCTATTCGGTCGATCTTTTGCGTGTGAACTAGAGAAGGGTCGTCAAGGTGCCATGCAACGGACGCCGGCGTGTAGTCGTTCCCGCACAGACTCGCAAACAGCGGCAGGACGGAAGGCGGAATACGAAGACGCTGACACAGGAGCTGTGGCGGGATTAATGTGATGACCAGACTGGGGCACTCCATGTCCGGAGGCGGCAGAAGGGGAGACCCTCGGGGCCCCTGGGAGCGGCGGGAAGGGTAGACAGTCTTGAACCCATCAGGAATGTCTCGATCGGCCGCGCGACCGGCAACAGGCGCTCCCGCGATCCAAGTAAGCATGTCAAGCGGAGCATACCCCTTTAGTCTCTTGCCGCCTCGTGATAGGATAAGATAGTCCGAGTCCCGCCCGAACACATAGCCTCCCATCCTCTCGGCAAGGACGACGCACATGGCATCCGCCTCCCCCTGCGGCACGAAGTGTGTAGTCACCTTTTCGGACTCGAGCGCATGGATGAACGCGTGCGATGTGAACGGCGGCAGAATCACATCATCCTTCCAGCCGAATGGACGCGAGCGCGAGGCGGGTCGCGTCGAGTAGAACAGTCTGGCGGACGCGATGTGCTTCTCGAGCCTCTGAACCGTGGTCGCGTGTTTCTCCGGCGGAGAGGCGCCTGGATCTCAGCATGACCGGCCTCAAACGCGATCTAGGGACACGCACCGTCGAAAACGAACAGCGGCTCGAGCCCAACCTTGCGCCATGATCTGATTAGACATCGAGTCACGCGGTAAAAGCGCAGGTATTCTCCGCCGCTACCCCAGGGGATGTGGCTGTCGAGGTACAAGGAGTAGATGATGCTAAGCATAAGCCAATCGTTGCGCTTCAGCCATCTGTCGTGCTAGCTCAGGTCTCGTCGTGTCGAGGCGTGAGAAGCAGGGGCGGGGAAGGGAGATCTCTGGGTGCTCACCCCCAGGCATCTATCACTGCGATAGTGAGATCCGGCCTCGGAGTAGGTGACGCCGTCGCCGATGCAGGGCGGGAGGTACCACCTTCTCCGTCGACGCGTTCCGCAGCATCTTGGTTGCCGAATTGATCAAATTGAGCCGAGCGGCAGAGCGACTGGCGATTGTCTTTGAGGAAGGTGGTCAGACCACGAACACCCATGACAGCTGGCGAGCTCTCGCTAGCTGATCATGCGTGCCACCTCTTTGGCCAGGCCAAGCTCATCCGAGCACCGAGTCGGAGCGTGTCGGAGTGGAATGTCAAATGCAGCGAATCTGATACGAAAAATTGGTAGTTTATCTCGGCCGGAGGCAAAACGAGGCGGGAGTCGACCCGGTAAGGCTTGAGACGCCACTGCCGAATGTTGGTGGTGGCGGCGGGTCTTTGGAGCGGGAGGTCACCGGGGGCCGAGGGATGCGATGGGAAGAGGCAGTGTAGAAGGAAGGAAGAGAGAGAGAGAGAAGAGAGAGATGGTGTCGAGGTGAAAAATCGCTCAAATCCGAATGGCTATGATGGAAGAGGCGTTTCGAAGACGGTACCTGACTAAGCGTGATTAGGCTAATTTCCCCTTTCCTTTACACTTTCTAATACGTCGTCATGTGCCCACCCTCTCCCGTATTCGTGGGATCGGAGAATTATTAGACAAGGGGATTTGTAATTGTAGGAGGATTACTTCGGAGCTTTTTAGACATTCCTGGGGCAGACGTCGATCCTGACAGTCCCATTGTAAAACAGCCCCTTCCTCTTCCTAGTCAACAGCCAAGGCTCAAAGGAAACCACCTGTTCAGCTCCCCCTCCTCACGCCGCCGCCGAACAGAGCTACGGCGATACCCTCAAACAGCACCCTCGTGATGACCGTCGGTCTGTGCGTAGGGTAAGTAACGCCGAGACGCCCGGGTAGCAGTTGCAAGACGGTGCAAGACGAGAAACGCCACTCCCGAACTTGGCTTCTCTCACATCGCGTCACCTCGTTCCAAGCCTCGTACCGGCTGCTAAATCGAGTAGAATATCCTCTTTAGGTACGGGAGGCTTGGAACAAGACTCGTGTCTTGAACTGCGGGTGTTGGATGGGACACTGTGGGGAGAGTAGAGTTGCCGTCTGTTGACGTACACGAGGGATCAGCCAAAGCACGTAAACGTAACCCCCCGTAGCCTGGTGCGGAAGACGTATCCGAACAGAAAGAACAAGAAGAGGCGTCCGGGGGCAAGGCCAAGACGAGAGAAAGCAAGGAGCAAGTCTTTGTCATATTCGCCGAACTCCGAGCGCCGCCATCCCCTCCTCTGAACCTCCAAGCGACCCATCGCCTGCCCAACGCGTTACCAGAGTTCTTGCTCTCTTCAATTACAGCACCGCGACTGCTCGTCCCCAGGGTCGACAACCCCTCCACGGCCCGAGAAAGGGAAAAAAACGAGGTCGACAAACCCGACCGAGTCTACGCCGAGGCTCCGGACCAGCAGCAGCACACCAGAGCATTCGCATCAGCTGTGAACCTCTCACGCCTTGCTCGTTTGGGTCTACGGCTCTGGCAAGCGCTGGTCCTGGTCCTGTCCCTTGACGCATCACCACCGCGACCGACCTCATCGCTCAGATCCGTTTCCGGCTTTGAGCCCGACCCACACTTTTCGTTGATCACCTCGTTCGACTTGCCTCCCTCGTCTTCCCTCTAGCCCGCTGGATCTGCCTTCCCGGACCCGCAACTGCGACCGACGCCATCGCATAGCATCTCGGAACCCCCTTCGAGCCGACAGATCAGATTAGCTACATCATCCATCAAATCCGCAGACGCACCCCTCTTTTTCCCCCCTCATCCCTTCGTCCCAATACACGTACCCTCGGCGCCGGACGGTACGATTCCGACATAGCTCCTTTTGCCTCGGGGGGCTCGGACATGGACACACATAACCAAACATGGCAGAGGCAAGGGCGGCAGGGGTCTTCTTCATCTTCCTCTCATCCACACAATCACCACATCCCCTATCAGCCAAGCGAAGAGGACTCTTTGCACGTCCATCAGCCCTTGCTATATCACACGCCCGCACCCTACGATCACTGGACAGGTAGTCCGCCACTGCCAGTCGGGTCTTCCACAATGGCGTACGGCCGCCAGTCACGGCCCGAGATGCCCAACTCGAACTCAGTATCGAGTGGAGAGGGCTCCACACGGCTGGAGACACCCAAGGACCCTCCGCACGCACAGCTGGAGAGACAGGGATCGGATCCGAACCTGGATGATAAGTGAGTCTCCATCCGCATCGCGTATGGCGAGACGCAACCGGTGACTGACGTCTTCCAGCAGTCAAGATGAGCATCAGGATTCGGGTAAGTCACTGCGCGCGCGTGCTCGCCGACAGCGCTGATCGTCAAGGGGGCTCAACCAAGTCGAAATCCAACTCGAATCCCACGGTACCGGGGCCTTCTCTCAAGCGAGGAATGTGAGATCGCCTTTCATGCTACGTCAGACCTATCTGACGCGCAGGGCATGTGGCTTCTGCAGACGGAGGAAACTTGTGCGCTCACCTTGCGCGTTGATTTGCGACGGAAGTTGACGTTTAGCGTTGCTCGGGCACGAGGCCGGTGTGTACGAATTGTGAGAAATTCAACAAGGTGTGCGAGTATGGTCAGCCGTCAAAGGGTGAGAATCGGGTGGCTCGCACCAAGGAACGACTGCTCACTCCTCAGCGGCCATGAATGAATACATCCAACATGTCGGTCCCGGGCCCGACATGATCCCCTCAGCTTTTAGCTCGGCGCCACTGCCGCATCCTCACGGAACAGGCATGGGAGACGCTGGCGATAGCTACTTCGGCCCGACAGGATCGCTCCTCGACCCATCTGCTACGCTATACTCGCAGGCCGGTTTACAGCAGCCATTCGCTCCAGATTTTACCTTTGCCTCGCTTACCGGCCTGGATACCACCCCGCCGCAGAACTTCCCAGGGTGGTCGGGTCATCCAGGTGTCTCCGTTGACTCTCTCACGCAAGCTCAGATATCCCCAGACTCTTTTCTACAAGGAGCTAGTCTCTCGTCCTCGGAATATGCTACGCCATACACCCAGCAATACGTCAACCCAGCGGCAGTGCTTCCGCCGGCATCTGCACCACCTGTCCTGCCAACACAATCGACTCCTCAGCAGTCCGAGTACCCGTTCCTGCCGGAGATGGGCGCGTCGGCGTACGCAACTCCCGTACAGCTCGAAACACAATCGCATCCGACGCCACCGATGCAGTCCGCGGTGCTGCAGGCACAGACTTTGGGCTTGCGACGACCTTCAATTCAGCCTCTGAGCAAGTCTCACCATTCGACGCCGATCAGCTCGTCTTCCGACCTTCTGGTCAGCCCGGCCCCACAGAACACTAAGCCTGCAGACGGACGCGACGTCACGCTGCTCTACTCTGGTGCAGAACCAGAGATGGCAACCGATGTGGACAGTCTCACGGAACGGCTCGGGGAATTCCTGTTTAGCCCTAACGAGAGTGTAATTGAGGAACCGACAATGGCCAAGAGGAAAAGGTCCTTGAAGCCTTTCAAGTTCCGTGTGCCGTCAGGGCGGAATGGCGAAGGCGGATCATCCTCAAGAGCGGAGTCGGACGGACTGACCGACGCTCAGCGCCAGATCCAGTACGTGTCTCACCGGACACTCGGAACTTTTGCTTATACTCAGTCTCGACATCTTCCTGCAGAATCACAAGCTCTTTTTCGACATGTCGATACCGCGCTTCAAATATCGCATGACGTTCAATGACCGCCGGCGGCCCTCGTTGGCATTCTTACACGCCATATACCTGTGGACAACGCGGATGATGCACCCTGGGCCCCCGACCGCAGCGGAAACATTCCATTTCCAGGCGGCCTGCAAGCACATGAACGCATCTGCCGCGATGGGCGACCGGTTACTGGACACCATTAGGGCAGCCATGCTGATAGCGACGCACTCGTACACCCGGGGTCACAATCATCAAGGCTGGCTTGCAGCTGGCTATGCCATGACGTAAGTCATCGTCGTCATCTCCTTGACGTAAAAGTCTCCATGGTTTCTCTCCGCAAAATGGTCCGTGCACAACAGGCTGACCCTCTACAGTTTGTGTGCCTCGACCGGACTGCACCGCATACCCTCGTGCATGTTCAATCCGGAACCTCCGCAAAATCCTTTGCTGCGTCAGCGAGTCTTCCTCCTTCCTCCGCCCGAGGACGCACTGGAGCTGGGCGAGCGCATTCACCTTTTCTGGTCTTGCTACGCCATCGACCGGTGTGGCGCTCTTGCTACCGGTTTTCCATCAAGTATCCGCGATGAGGATATCACCACGCCATGGCCGAGACCTTTGTTCGATATCGCGTCGGGCAGTGTGTCGGCCAAAGACGACTTGACCGTCCGCGACCTGTATCGCAAATCCACCGATACGACCGGCGTCACCAACGCTCCATACATCCGCTGGCTACAGTGTACCGCACTTCTCGAACGCGCCTCCAAGCTCGCACTCGCCGAGGCTGAAGAAGACTCTGAGCACACACGGCAGTGGAACAATTACCGTCTCGCACAACATCCGGCACCTGCACCGCCAACGTGGCTGGAACAGCCTAAGTACCGCAGCCCAAAGGCTTCCGCGGAGATCAAGCTTGGTCTCGAGCTGTTCTACTCGACGTGGGGAGACGATGGCGTGTTCCCAGTGGACAGGAAGCGGAAAGCTGTCATTGATGGTGGTAACGAGCCGGACATCCCTGCCAAAGTTGTGGTCCTGCACCATATGCTCGCGGGGACGCATTTGCTGCTACACGACGTGAATGCGCTGGATGCGGAGAACAAGGAGGCTCTGATCGGCGCGAGAAAGTCTGTCTCGCTGCTGAGGGAAATGCCACCCATGGTCAGTCGTGCTGCATTACCTTCACAGAACTTGATGCTGATATGCAGCCGGACACCGAGGTCGAACCCATCGTTGTTTTGGTCTGGAGCATGGTGATCAAGACGCTTCTTCGCGAGATGTACCGATTGCGATTGGCCGGCGACATGATGGGTGAGTGTTTCCATCCGACTTGATTGCCTTGTTCTCCAATGCTGACTGTACAGGATCTACGACGTGCGAGGAGGAAGCCAACGTCGTGATTGCCGAGTTGCTGCGGATTGGCGCGCACAACCACGTCTCGTGAGTCACTTTTCGCTTTCGACTGTCAGACATCCAAGGAGGCGACGCTGATGTGTCTTCAGGCGCACACACGCCAATGCTATGGACTCGCTCAAGCGTCACGTCATTAACACGACGAGCAATCTCAACTCGGCGTCTTCGCAGACGCCCGTGTTCACCATGCCCTTCGCACGGCCCGGCGAGTACTACCAACAATACTAGATGGGATCCGCGAAAGCCTTTTCTCCAGGAGGCGGTTCGCAAGCTTGGGGAAAAGAAGACGACTGGTCGTCCTGAGAGACCTGCGTCTCCGACTGTTCTTAGAGTGTTTTGCCGATGTTTGTCTGATGTTGTAGCACTAGACTCAAAGAGGGGAGCATCCCCTCGCTGCAGCATTATATGCATTAGACCACCAGACTCTATGTCTCAATATCTCGGATCTATCGCTGTCCAGCACATTGATCGATGTATCCCTCGCCCCACCCCACACCGCCAACGACCGCCAACACGCAAATATGGCCGACCACGACGCTCGTCACGACGTAGAACCAGCGCCAGGCTTTGTTCCTGATGGCGCGAGACTCGACGGCAAAGGTGCTGACGGTCGTGAGGCAGCCGCAGAATCCCTGCTGCAGCGCGTACAGGCCGTTGCACCCCACGCCGCCCAGCCCCGGCCGGCGCTGCGCCGCGAATACCCCAGCAATGACGAGTGTGCCGGGGATATTGACGAGGAACGTGCCCATCGGGAAGCGGTCGACGAATGGGCGCCGGGTGTTGATGTTGGCAAGGAGGAACCGCAGCATCGCGCCCGGCGGCGAGAGCAGCAGGGCGAACGTCACGCGGTGGCGCCACGCCACGGGGCCGAGGAAGTAGATGAGGAGCGCGGCGAGGTACGCCAGGACGGCTGTCCCGATCGTTCCGACGTCGAGCCAGAATGTGAGGCCCGACAGCGGGTTGCGCGGCTCGTACGGCTCTTCGTCGTCGTCCTGCGCGTCCATCTCGCCGAACCCGTCGGCTTGAGTTTGGGTGCCGTCCGCGATCTGCGCTGCGGGGAGATCGGCGGACGAGTTGGACGATGCGGGCGACGCCTTGGGCGCCTGATTCATTGGGATGATGCCCTGCAGCCAGTGTACTGGCAGAGGCGGGACGAGGGCCGCGAGGTGTTCGCCTAAGATGAGGGATGCGAGGGAGATGGCCATGGTGGAGAGCGAGTATGCCACGCCGTCCACGGTCTGCTGTCAGTGTCGTTCTCTGCTATACAGAGGAGGAGACCCACGTCGTGTAGACCTTTGCGGTTGTAGTTGTCAAAGTTGGCGAAGGCCTGGTAGCCCTCGAGCATCCATGACGAGAAGGTAGTCACGCTGCCGGCTATGCCCGTGGTGAAGAACGTATAGAGTGGGGGATATCTACCGTCAGTCGACGGTCGTGGCCACTCCACACGCCACACTCACATCTCGACCACCTCGTTCTTGCGGCCCAGCGCAAAGCCCATGATCCCACACCCGACGCCTTGCGCCCACGCCAGCGGGAAGATGACGCTCCCGTCATACGTTGCCAGCGCCTCCAGTCCAAGCCGGATCAGCAGCCCCACCATGCTCGCCAACACCAGCCCTGAATAGTGCGCCGCCAGCCGCGTGTGCGTCACCTCCTCCACGGGCGGGGGCACGTTGTCACCAGGCTGCGGCGGCGAGGGCGGACGCGGCGGACGCGGCAGCTCGGGGTCCTCGTGCGAGGTCACATGGTTGAGGCTCTCCGGCGAGATGTGCGACAGGCGGCTGACCCTCCGGGACAGGTGGGACGTGTGCGACCCGCGCGACATGGTCGAGTGCAGCGGGTGCATCGCGTGGCCGAACATGCCGTCGGGCGAGAAATGCGTGTGCGCATCGGGCGAGGTAGGCGAGTGGTTGGGCGGGTACAGGGGGGAGGGGGGCGAGTATGGGTTGATGGTCGATAGTTGCGTCAAGGGGATCGGTCGGGTCGGCGTGGGCGTCGCGGGCCCGTCTGGTGCCGCGCCCTGCGACGCCATGGCGGGCAGGTGTCTATATCCCTCGGCACTGGATGGACAGGGCTTGGAGCGCGATGGGTCGACCTACATGCCATTGAGGTCGATGTTGAAATGCTCGAGACTAAATTTAGTCTGTTGTCGCCGTCTATCCCGGCCCAAAAGGTGGGTGGCGGCTCTCCTATTTTACCGGCGAAGCCCTGCACTCTACTTGGTGTAATCTGTGCATGGACCAGAACATATGATGATTCACAACATGTTGAGATGGATAGCATGGTAGAAGTCCTGCCAGTCTGCCTGCTCGGCTTGATCATGCCCGTTGAATGGGCTTTTCCTCCTCTTCTTTCCGCCCGCATGGCCTTCTTATACGATATCCCACAGGTCTTCCTACCGACGTCAGCTGAGTACCAGCAGCCGGAGGTCAACTGACCATAGCGCAAGTGAACTTGCCACACGCCACCGAGGCGGACAATGAGTACTCGCTGATCGAGATCTTCTGGTCCACAAAGGCGTCCGCAAAGTTGTCGGCGCTGAAAGATGAGCTTCACATGCACATCCCTGTGCTCGAAGCTCACCCGCGTGCCATGGCACCGACGAACACGGCGATCGAGTGGGTCTCCGGCAGGCCTTTGACAAACTCTGAGAGGCGGATAGTGGGTGCGTCGGCAGATAAGGCTGGCCATCAGCTGCGTATCATGGCGGGCACGGCGAGCAGCAGACATATACTCACTGAGCTTGATGGTGTTGGTGGGGAAGTGGTCGGTGACGGGGTTACGGATGACTCGTAGCAGCTTTTCCGAGCCGCGCACGCCTCGAATGCTGAGGTTGTGGAGCAGTTGCACTAGTCTTCAGCTTCTCATTAGCTGAGGTTGAAGGGGATGGGCGGACCCATGAGACCCGAGAAGCGCTTGAATGTTCGAGGTATGCGCACGCTTGGGTTGACCTCAATGAGTGTGCCCTTGGCAGTGTGGATGTAGACCTGCAGCAAGCCGGCCTTGTTCAATGGCGAGTCAAGCAGAGTGAGGAGGCACTGCGTGTCAGCGCTTGCGCTTGTCTTCGTCAAGCCAGCTCACCTGGTGGGTGATATCGGGGCGCGCATCCGCAATGTCCCTCCCTGTCTTGGCGAGGATACCCTGGTGATCGTCGCAATTGAGCAAGGCATACTTGGCCTCCTTGCCCGCAGCGTTCTTTCCCCCGCTTCCCGACGACAGACGATACGTCTCGAGACACGCTTGTGAGAGGACGACGATGAGCCTCCTGGTTGACTCCTTCGCCTCGGTGCCCTTGGGCACCCTCGCCGCCTGCGGCACAAAGTCGGCGCCCACGCCGGGCCGACGAGACCCAGGTAGGGGTTTGGTCCACTTTGCCCCGCTCACAGCGCTGTTCACCGCCTGCCGCGTCTCCTCATCCAGCTCGACGGCGCCGGTCCCAGTGGCCGCCTCGCCCGCCTCGCCATTCGACTCTTTGCGCACATGCGGGTGCGCCGACGATGAGGGTCCCGAGGGGTCGGGACCGTCAAATGGTGATGACTGGCGATTGCGCTTGGCGGCCTTGAGCGGGCGGGCGGGGAGAGCGTGCCGACCGGTGTATGTGGGCGGGGCGGGCGGTCGAGGTTCGAACGGTTTCGCCTCGGCGGAGAGCTGGGCGCCTGAGCCTGTCGAGCTGCTCGTTCCCATGGACGGTCGAGAGCCGGAGCCGGACGCCCGCCGCTTGGCTGCCGATCGGTCAGACATGGCGCAGCGGTGTAGAGATGGAGTGATGTTATGAGGAGCAGGACATTGATGACTGCAAAGTGGACGGGGATTGAGTGGAAATTTCAGAAACGACCCTGAAATCACTGTCCGACCGGCCGATGCTGCCATTCACTCCTCATCTGGCGACATGCACATCATTCAAGCCAATCTCATCAATCATAAATACACCCATGCATCACGACGTGTACAAGGATACGCCCTAAGCAGCGTGGAGGATGTCGAGGAACTCCTTGCCGGCAGTTCCGCTCGGCACAGACTTCTTGACCGAACCCTTGGCCTTGCGCTCCTGGCGCAGAAGCTCTTGTCGGCGCAGGGTCTTGGCGTAGGGGTTGAGGCGGAAGAGGATGGCTTTGTTGCGGAGAGGGTTCTTCTTCTGGGTGAAGGGGCCTGGACGATCAGCCTTTGCTTTGAAGCAGCACGACTGGGACACTCACGCTTCTGGGTGGCCTGGCCGGCGGGGCGGACAACGGACTGGATCTCGTCCGAGTTGATGAGACCGGTGACGTCCGAGGTGGTGATCTTGGCGAGGGGAAGGCTGCAAGTCAGAACGTGTGCTAGCACTCCGATGAGCAACTAACGTGAAGCCAGATTTCTTCTCGTAGATCTCGTCAAGGGCGGCAATGGCGGACTCGGTCCAGATGACGAAGCGACCGACGTGGCCACCGGGGGCGAGCTGGAGGAGGTTGAGCGCATCGACGGGGCAGGTCTCGACACCGGGGACGTTCTTGAAGGCACGGACGATACCCTCGTCCTTGCCGTAGACGACCAAGGGGCCGCGGCGCTGCCTGTAACGCCTGTTCCTCATCTTGCCCTTGCCGGCGCGGACTTTGCGCGAGTTGGAGACCTTGCTGACGTCGGCCTGGGCGCTGAGCGCCTTGAGGAGCTCGACGGCCGCCTTGGTCTTGGTGGTGCTCTCGACCGAGGACGACACGACGAGGGGAACCTCCTGGATCTGCTCGATGCGGTGGCCGCGGGCGAGGACGAGCGAGGGGAGGGCAGAGGCAGCGAGAGCAGAGGCGACGGCGAATCGCTTCTGGTTCTGGTTGACCTTGACGTGCCACTTCCTCCAGGTCTTGGTGGGCGCGAACATGCGACCGCCGCGGCACATGTTACCGAAAGCACCCTGGCCGGAGCGCTGGGTACCACCACCACCAACACGGGGGATACGGGCGACGGCACGACCGGTACCCCAGGACTCGGCAGAGGTCTGGTGACCGGCGTTCTCGGCGACGGCGTAGGCCTGACGACGGTTCTTGTTCATGGACTCTGGTAGAGTCAGTCATGTCCTGAGCCACTTTCCCCAGTCCCCCTTCCCTCGTCTAGCTTCCAGATTGCAGCTTTCTCCCGTTCAAGGTCCTGCAGCTCTCCATTGCGTGTCTTCGACCTCTTCCCGTGCCGCCTCAGACATCCCAAATGAAAGCCGATACCCACTGTGAACCTGCTGCACGACGTCCAGGCGGATGGGAGCCGTGAAGACGGCAGGGAGGGGCAGGGAGCCGGAGCTCTCGCCAGTGGCGGACCACACAGTGACGGTCGGGCGGGCGGCCATGTTGTCGACTCGTCTATAAGCAATGAAGACTTGACGGATAGGAAAAGAGAGAGCTCCTCCTGGCCTTGCACTTCGACATCGAAAACGCTGCTCGGCCTGCGGCGTTTGTCGGAAAATTTCGTACGGTCACCCTGTCGACGTATGTGGCACTTTTGTGGCATTTGCCCGGCATGGTGTGAGATGCATAGGATGGACTATATATCTGTGCACAATGTGGTTCACGATGTCAGCGTTGTCCGCCCTGCACGGTATCAGCGCTGAGAAGACACATCCCACTTCTCCAATACGTACTAGTTGCTGAAGAAGGCTACCTATACTTGTAGGCGGCGGTGGGGGGTTTGAGCCATACCCTCCTGGCTGACCGTATTGCTGCGGAGGTGGTTGTGCGGACCCTTGCATCATTGATAGGACATTCGGGGGAATAGAGACCCCAGCTGGTGCACCAGCTGGTGGCGGGCGCGGATAATTGGGCTGGGTCGGTGGGTGCGAAGAGCTCGGTCCAGGGTATGTCGGCTGGGGAGCGGTATATGAGTTCCCCGAAGACGTGCCATAGCTTTGCGAGGGCAGGGGCGGGTATTGCGAGATAGGACTGAAGTGGGCTGCCGGAGCTGGAGGCTGCTGTGCTGGGGAAGGGCCGCCCACTGGACCTCCGAGAGACGCGAGGAGTTGCTGTATTTTCCTGGCCTCCTCAAGCTTGCCGTTGTCGGGCTAAAATCAGCAATTCTAGTGGGTCAACCCGACATAAAACATACAGCTGGAGCAGGAGGTGGGGCCAGATCATATCGACCTGCCGGAGGTGGAGGCATCGACTCTCGCCTGTCGTGAGGGACAGCAGAGCCCGGCGCGTCATATCGTCCTGAAGGTGGCGGTCCAGGAGAAGGCCCAGGCGCACCACGATCGTATCTGGATGGACCCCCAGAGTCCGCTCCTTAGCACCCGTGTAGATGTGTAGGAGCACGAACTTACCACGGCGATCGGGCAGCCGAGAATCGCTATGCCGGCGATCATCGTAGCCGTCTACTCTCGATGTGTAGTGCGATGCTGGGGCATGTCCGGCCGGCGAGGCAGTTGGAGGGGGCGCGTAACCTCGGACTTCGCCGTACGACGGTCCCTCGCCGCTACGGAACGGTGGGCGCCCGCCTCGAGGCTCAAACTCGCGGTTTGGCCGTGATTCGACAGGACCCGGGCCTCGATCGAATGTTCTCTGCGGAGGAGCTTGGGGAGGGACAGCGGGTGGCGGCGGCGCATAAGGGCTTTGATCATACTGAGGTCCGCTTTGATACGGTCGACTGTTTGCTGGAGCCTCGTACGCTCGAGTCATTGGAGGAGGCAAGTTATTGGCGGCCCTTCCGCGGTCAGCGTTCTCGTTCGGAAGCGGCCGTCAAATAGTCTTACGGAGGGGGTGGAGGGGCTTCTTCGCCGACATCGTCCCAAACGAAATCGGCATGCAATCTTCCCTCGCCGAAGATAGCTGTATCCATCGATTCGACGAATCGGACGGCTGCCCGACTGTCGTAAAATTCGACCACTTTTTGGCTGGATTGTCAGCAATGGCTATATCGCCTTTGTGCTGAAAAACCTGCTTAGGACTAGATGTAGCAAGAATCGCTTTGACCTCTCCGTAGTCTGCCGCACATCTACGAAGGCTTTGCTCGTTGAGGTCGCGCTGAAGATGCAGCGTGCACATGACCGATCCTTGATTGCTTTCCTTGCCGCATTTCCCCTGCAATTCGTCGGCCTTAGGAAGGCTGTAGTGCACATCGATCTGAGATCAGCAGCTGGCTGGCGAATCGGCCAGTAGACCTACTGCGCGAGGCCCAAGTACAGTGTTGTGCATGGCGTCGCGAGCCTTCTGCGCAGCTCGGAGATCGTACTGCATGGTCAATCCTCGCTCAGTCAGGATGCAAAGACATACATATGTAAGAAACAGCATTCCTCGTCGTTGGATGATGTCGAATACTTTCTGAAAGGGCCCGAATGCCTCGAAGCGGGCGAGCAGATCTCGAGTGTCGGTCTCGTACTGAACAGTCAGAATGGTCGGTGCTGATGAGCGAGAAATTACGGTTATGTTTCTCACGAAGAGTGTACGACACGGTCTCTCCTTCGCAATACGGGCATCCACCGTCAGGCTCTCTGACGCTCGAGGTGCTGGAGGCGGCGGTGGGCCGGATGGATGAGGTGGGATCGGCCTTACGGGTGGGCCTTGATTTGCCTGCTGATCGAAATGCCCTCGGTCCCCAAGGGGTCGTCCTCCTCTGCCTGGAAGTAAGTTTACCAAGGACGAGGCCGAGCGTTGGAGACTTTGTCAGGAAGAGTTGATGTAGGCCGCCTTCCACATGCAGGCGAGCTCTTACTCCGATCGCTTATGCCAGCTTAGGACCTTACAGAAGCGCAAGGGAAGCAATGACAGTTGTGGCTTTAGAGCTCCTTTAACCTGCAGTCTCGCTTCAATAGCATGACCCTCAAGAATCATGCTTGGCAACGAAGTCGTCGGGAGAGAAAGCTCAAGCTCACCTTGGGGACTGCGAGCTTTGTTTCTGCGACGTCTACCGTGACCTCCCTGACCGCCACGACCAGGCCCGTGGTCGGGCGGAGGGCGTGGAGGTGGTGGTCTATTGCCCGCGACGCCGACATGAGAAGCTGAGTCATTCGGGTACTGCGAGGAATACTGCTGGTACTGTTGCTGCTGAGGTAAATGCGGCTGTTGTTGTTGTGGGGGCCGGTCGGAACTCATGCCATAGCTCGGTCCAACATTGGGGCTTGGCTCAAATGGCGGCCCATAACTGCTTTGTACGATTCCGCCGTATGCGTTCTGAGGCGGCCTTGGCTGGGGCGGATAGGGCGTATACGCCCCACCCGGTCCGTTGTAGCTCATCTCACTCTGGCGCTTGTCTCACTCGGGATAATCGCTTCCTGCCAGACCGATGCGAGCTTGACCGGGCTTGTACCGTATAGGTTTACTCAGATAAACCGGCACCTCAACTTATCGCTTCAATCTGGAATCTGCCTGCTTCATGCCGGACACCTCATCCGATGGTATAGCGGCTCGAAAAGTCGTGGACGATGGAGCGATGTTACTCAGGCCGAGATTGCTTACACGCGTATGAAGATGATGAGGATTGATCCAATACTCGCACCTGTTGGAACGAACATCGGCTTCTGGCGAGCTGAATACGTAATCTCATCGTTTACACCGCACCTTCTTCCGGCCGACGCCGCCGCCACCCATTCTATCATCGCTCACCTACAACATCCGTCAACGCATCGCTTCGATTGCGCATCATCTCTCTGGCAAGACTGGACTCTGACGTACCTCAGACGAACACCAATACGACGCAATGGCCCGGACAACATCGTTTAAACTCGTATTGCTAGGTCAGTGGATACTCCGCAGCACCTGGGTGACAGACCCGACGATTGGGCGGCTGGTCCGCACGAGGCAGCCTCGCCATGGCGGGACAATGATTGAAACCAACCGTGTGATGACGGTGCTGACCAGCAGGCGAGTCGGCGGTGGGCAAGAGCAGCTTGGTGCTGAGATTTGTACGTTCAATACCTCCGCATGAGCGATTCAACTCACGGTGGCGCAGGTTCGCAACGAGTTTTCCGATTTCAGGCATGTCATCTCCAAGGCCATGCAGTTCACAGTCGCTGACCTTAAAGAGAGTCGACCATAGGTCTGTCTGGTCCAGCCTACATACACCACTGCTAACATGATCCCTTTGTTCTTCCTTACAGGTGGTATGTGCCGCAGACAGCTCAAGGAGCGCTTCGACTAACATTGTAGCCGCATTTCTGACCCAGACCGTATCGCTCGACGAGAACACATCGATCAAATTCGAAATATGGGACACCGTGTGTTCAAGACTGAGAGAGTGACCTTGATCTAACGACCAGGCCGGTCAAGAACGGTACAAATCGCTTGCACCCATCTATTTCCGCAACTCGAATGCAGCTGTCATTGCCTATGACATAACACAGGTGAGTTGCATTGTCACGTCAGGAAACCTGCTAACAGGCCAGCCGCCAGAGGTATGCAACATCGATACTCATCTGCGCTCAGCATTGACCCCAGACCTCATTCGAGAAAGCGAAGATGTGGGTCCGCGAGTTGCAGCGTCAAGCAGACCCATCGATCGTCATCATGCTTGTAGGCAACAAGACTGACCTCGAATCCCAACGCAAGACGCCACGAGAGATGGGTGAACAGTATGCTCAAGAGGAGGGGCTGTTGTTTGCCGAGGCCAGTGCAAAGACCGGAGAGGGCGTGGAGGAGCTGTTCATGGAGATTGGTCAGTCAACTCGACCTGCGATATGTGTGATGCTGACTGCTCAGCTAAGAAGCTTCCACTGAATGCCCCGGCACCGAGAACGGTGCAGGGCAAGCAGGGGGTCAAAGTGGCCGACCAGAAAGAGGACACGCCGTCTGCTTGTACCTGCTAGTCGCTTCGAGAGCTTTTTCGGTTGATTAGATCAGGCCCGGTTGTATAGCGATATCTGTGTGTCCCATGTATACCTTGAGTCCTGCTTCGTGAGCTTTGGGAGCAGCAGCGCTTGGTTTCCTTGCAAGCACTATATATTTGTTTGAGCACCCCAATCCTTGTACTTCTTCGGTAGTACAACGGTTAGTATATCCGCTTCTCACGGTCGTGCTGCGCGGGTGACCAGGGTTCGACTCCCTGCCGGAGAACTCTTTTTTTCCTTCCCCTCCCACGTTTCTATCCTTCTCTGGAATGGATGAAGAGGTTCTCTCTATGAAGAACATGCATGCACCTTTTGTCTTAGGACAGCGAATGACGAAGATGTGCTGATGATGTGATATGATACAGCCGGGCCGGAGCGGTGGAGATTGAAGGGATGTGTTCAGGGTCCGGGGCCCAGTTGCCCGATTGGATGGCTGACCAGTCGTTGTCGTGTGCCACCCCCGCGAATCGCCTATCTTGGTCGTCTCTTGGACCAACCCCCCAACTCTATAACGCGTAACCCCCTTTCCTGTCTCTCTCTCTATCTCTCTCTTCTCTTGTCATTCACTCACATACCACCATCATCTAGCATCGTTGTATCGCACCCAGCAGTAGCATCTTGTAACACCACTCCACCATCGTCATGCGCTCCACCGCGCTCCTGGCACTCTTGCCATGTCTCGCCACCCTTGCCACCACCTCGGCTCACCCCCATCATTCCAAGCACTCGCATCATGACGACGCTCATTCCCACCATCATCCATCCAACAAGCTGCGCAAGTCGCTGTCGTTCGGCCCGTCCCACTCGCACGCCCAGTACGAGGTGCTTTCTGAGCCATTCGTCGTCGCCGCTGCAGGCCTGACGGGCGACGTTGTCGACCCAAAGGTTATCGGCGCTCAGTGGATCGCTGATAAGGTCGGCGGCGAGGAGGGTGTGGCGTTCTACCTTCGACCCGACGTGAGTCGCCACCTTCTCAGCAGCCGAGACCAAGCTCATAACAGACCTATACCGACCCTCGCACCCTCGTCACCCACATCTACGCCCGTCAGCTCCTCAATGGCCTCGAGGTCTCGGATGGAGACATCAATGTCAACGTTGACCGAGATGGCCGGGTCCTTTCCTGGGGTTCCTCTTTCCACCCAGGCTCTGTCAGCGCCTTCGACGTCCAGGCTTCTGGTGCCGCATCCGGGGAGACGGCCAAGGTTTGTCAGACTCTCGAGTTCTCTATGGCGGCGCAGAAGGAGGAGATCCACCGTCTCAAGCACCTGCGCGACGGCGAGAAAGGACCCTGGAAGTTGGTCAAAGCCGCTGCACAGTTGGTCTATGGCGGGTTCACCTCGTCATCCGACCCCGAAGAAGCCTTCGATGAGCACTCCTTCCGACAGCTCAAGAAGAACATGCGCCACATGAAGCAGCACTACCGCGCTGTCTGCAAGGATGTCGACGTCAAGCCCCTTGGCATCAATGCCGATGGTATGATGGGACCTGTTGACGCTCTCGTCAGCCTTCTACCTCGCCTCTCTACACGTGAAGAGCGCAAGGGCATTAAAGACGCGCCTCTCTCGGCCGAAGATTTCGAGACCACCCCGGTTCACCATCTTGCGCCAAAGCCAGCGCCCAATGAGCCGGTCACTGAGATCATCTCGGGTGCCGGTCTGGCCAAGGCCGGTGTCGTTGACAGCGTCCCGGCCAGGCTCATGTACACTCAGACCTCAGAAGGCGAGCCCCGAGTCGTGTGGAAACTCGAGGTCCAGAAGCGTGACAGCTGGTACGAGGCCTACGTCGATGTCTCGACGGGCGAACTCCTCAGGATCGTCGACTGGGCTAGTGACTTCACTTGGGACCCCATCGACAAGCTCATGAAGGGGGGCAAGCAGAAGCCTCTCCCCCCTCCCACCGAGATCGAGCCCTACTCGTACCAAGTCTTCCCTTGGGGTAAGTTGTTTGGCCTTTGCGATACTTATAAGGCTGATCGTTGAGGTATCAACGACCCGATGACCGGCAATCTCACGGTCGTGAACAGGCCTTGGGATAAGGCTGCGTCGCCACTCGGATGGCATACGATCCCAACTTCGGCCAACCCCTGGACTACTCACTTCCCCGGCACCAATGTCACTGGCAACTCGACAACCTTTTACACCACCGCCGGTAACAACGTGATTGCCCATGAAGACTGGGAGGGTCAAAACAACTACATCACAAACTACCGGCCCGTCAATTCTTCCATGGCCTTCGTGTACGACTATGGAGAGCCTGATGGTCTCGCTCCAAAGGAATACGTCGACATGGTTGTGACTCAACTGTTCTACACTAGTAACACGTACCACGACTTGTTGTACGGACTTGGCTTTGACGAAATCTCAGGCAACTTCCAGGCCCACAACTTTGGTCTCGGTGGGCGTGGGGGCGACCCGGTCATCTGCAATGCTCAGGACGGCTCGGGATACAACAACGCCAACTTCATGACTCCTCCAGACGGCACTCCTCCTCGGATGAGGATGTACGTGTGGGACACCGCCACACCCTACCGCGATGGGGACCTCGAGGCTGGGATCGTCATTCACGAGTATAGGTAAGCTGCTTCTCCTTGTCCGTGGACCCGTATTGATTGCGCAGTCACGGTCTCTCCACTCGTTTGACTGGTGGTCCCGCAAATTCAGGCTGTCTCGGTTACGGCGAGGCCGGGGGCATGGGCGAAGGCTGGGGTGATGCCATCGCCACTCTCATTCGACAGATCATGGAGCACAAAAACTTTGTGTAAGCGCGGCCGACTCAGGCATTTAGCATACTGACAGCATAGCAACGGTACAGACACCTTCGCCATGGGCGCATGGGCTGCTAACCGTGGCGCCGGTATCCGCAACTACATGTACTCCAGCAATTCCACTACCAACCCGTCGACTTACAAGACCCTCGACCGACCCGGCTACTGGGGCGTTCACGCCATCGGTGAGGTGTGGGCAGAGTTCCTCTTTGTCATGACGCAGCGTCTCGTCGAGAAGTATGGGTTCTCCTCTACGCTCTTCCCGCCTGAGGATGTCAGCGAGCCCAATGACTATTACATCACGCCTCAATCCTTCGACGCTGCAGGTCGCCCCATCCCGCTGGTCCCCAAGCACGGCAACACTCTTGCGCTGCAGCTCGTCATCGACGCCATGAAGCTGCAGCCCTGCCGACCGAGCTTCTTCAACGCCCGAGATGCGATCATTCAGGCCGATCAGATCAGGACTGGCGGACAGAACGCTTGTCTCATTTGGAAGGCCTTTGCCGAACGCGGCTTGGGCGAGGACGCCACTGTGATTGGCCAGACCCCTTGGGGCGGTGGTGTCAGGACCGACGGGTTCAGCATCCCGTCTAAGATCTGCAAGAAGAAGGAGTAGAGTGGGGTGGTGGAATAGGGGTGGTGAAGATCTCGTCAGGGGTGCTTCGGTACCGTCGGCGTAGACTTTAGACTGGTTCCAAACAAGCCTGTGCTTGGGAAGATTTCGTATGTGTAGGTTAGACGTACGGTTGATCTGTATGAGACGTGGTTGTGGATGCATTGTACGTGCTTGCTCGAGAAACCCAACTGAAGTACCTAATTACATACATTGCCATGAGTTGTGGTGTGGCTCGTCGTATGTTCGCGCTCCTGATCAGCAGGGGCACACCTGTGAAGGTGGTGACTGACGTCTGACATGGTCAATCATTCTCCCGCTCAATCAGAGTTGACCAGTGTCTGATCGGTTGTGCGAGGCTTCTTCCTCTTGTTCGGGTGACCGGACTTGAATGAGCCAACATCGGCTGTGGCACGTTGAACGGGTTTTGGCTTGTCAGGGCCATGCACAGTCGGCTTGATGGACGCGGCAGTGCCGTCCTCGATAGCTTTATGGAGCGACTTGGCAGCTATACAGTACCTCAGCCAAACACTCAGAATGCAAGATCTCGTACATCGCTCGTTCTCGATGATTTTGGCGCGATAATCGGTAGTGCTCTGCTTGTGCTTCCCTACCTTGTCCAGCTCGGTAAAGACCTCGCCCAAGGCGGCCTGAACAGCCGCGTCGAGCTCCTTGAGGCGGTCGAAAGACCTGATGAGGTTTTCGCGCCCAGCAAGGTACCGCGTGCAGAATGTCGCATATATGTCCTTGCTGGTGGTGAGGCTCGAGAGACCATGCAGCAAGCAAGTGAAGCATACCGTATTGCAGCATGTTCCGTCTCCAAGTCCTTCAGCCTCCCTTCCTTCATGTCAGCTCGGCGCTACTCTTGATCCCGACAGCTGACGAGTTCCTGAAATGTCTTCTGGCCCTCTCGCACGGCCTTGTCGCACTTCTTCGCCCGTTTGCGGTGGATGTTGTCTGTCGTTCAGTGCTGCTCGCCACCCCGGGGAAGGACAGCACACCTTCAACTTTGTGCAAGAGGTCGTTGGACAGGCTGCTGTCTTGAGCGAGAGTCAGAGTCATAGTGAGGGCTGGCGCAGAAGAGAGGCGGCGAGTATAAGCGAGGAGGGAGCTCACAAGTCGTCCTTGTGGTCTGGGGACGCGGGCGACTTTGACGCGCGGCGTTTCTTGGGCATCGTGAAGACTTGCGGAGGCAATACGTCTGGTTGATCGATTGGGAGGAGAGTGGAAAGGGAGAGAAGTGTAAGCCTTTCCAGGAAAGAAGAACGCGATGAGGGGAGGTCAGTGCGCAGACCGTGAGCGCATGTCTGTGCGCAGCGGCAAGCATCCTTTGGACGACGAGCTGACAGATGACGTCAGCAGACGGTCAGCAGACAGCGAGCATGTGACACGATCATACAATGCCCAAACATCTAGACAGGTGCTCTACTTGCTGCTGCTGCTCTTTCCCTTTCTTTGTTCCCCCTATTCGTCCCTCTTCCGCTTCAGCCCGGCAAATAGGCTGGCGAGGTCGCCGCTCGGTGCAGCGGAGCCCTCGGCACCTGGCTTGCCATGCAGCACTATTTGTCGCAACAGAGTGTTCTCCGACTCGAGACGCTGCTTCTGAGCAGTGAGCTCTGCAACCTGTGCCTGCAGCACTTCTAGATGATGTCAGCCGAAGTCCATTTGATATGCTAAAGGCGACACACTGTTCTGTTGCTCGACTGCTTGCTCCCTTTCCTTCTTCTTCGCACGGAAGCGGGCAGACGCCTCGGTATTTCGTCTCCGCTTGTCCTCCTGAATGGTCGCAGTGTCGGCGCCCAGCTGCTTCAATCGCTTGGCTCCGGTCACGCGCTCCTCTTGCTCCTCGTCGTCCTCCTCAATCAGCTCTGGACGAGGGATAATGTCGGCTGTGTTGATGCCGGCGAGTCCGGCAGACAGAGGTGTGCGAGGGGTGGGGGCGCTGCTGGAGGCGACTGCGGGCGAGTAGTTGACGTTGAAAGGGTATGGCAAGCCCGCAGTCGGTTCCGCGGGCATCCCGGCGTTCGGGTCAGAGACAAACTTGGCAATGAAGTCTGACAGACTCGGTGCGGCGTCCCGCTTGTCCACCGGGGTGGGTGGGGGGACGGTCGCTTGCTCGGGTTTGGGTTGGTATGCCTCGTTTGTGCCAAAGTTCTTGAACAGGTCGTCGGCATGCAGGTAGGCCCAGAACTCTTGGTCGTCGTCTCGCGCGACAGGCGGAGAGGGCGCCAGGGTGTTCAGCCCTTGCAGGTGTTCGGGGAGATCAAATGACGCCATGCTGCTTTGTTGATACGGTTTTCTCAGCGACGAATGGGACTGGACAGGAGACGGCAGGACAAGGGAGCGGGAGGTCGACGATCCCTTCAAGCTCGAGCGGTGTGCGTATGGCCGTTCTCGATGCCTATGAGGTATGATGCCTAGATGTGGATGAGGTGCGATGTGCGAATCCCTCTCACACCAATCCCCTTTTCAACTACGGCGGTCGCGGTGCGGCGGTCAGGAGCCCAGACGCTTGGGACGGTGCTGAAAGGAGTGGCAAGGGTGGTAATTGACCGTAACGTGCAAGAGCTGTCCGAGTGAAGAACGGAGGTCTAATAGAATCGGGGTCGTTCGATGGAGGAAGGGTCGCGATCGATGACCAATCCCTCGGTTTTTGGTGTCGGGCACAGAAGGGGGTGTGTGTGCTTCACGGCGTGCGTCGAAAGGCAGAAGTCGGTGATGGCGGCCTGAGGCTGGGCCGTTTTTGATGGGATGTCTAGTCGAGAAGCAGAGAACAAAACTGAAAGAGTCGTCGTTGAGGGCTGTTGGAGAGGGCAAAGAGGGAATTGGCGATCGTGGGCTGTTCATCGATGCACAGGCCTGGGTGAACCCTTTTCCATCGCTCCATCAAATTGCCCCTCTAGGTAATTATCCCTTGCTGACGTGCTTGGTAAGCGTTTTGACGTTTGTTTACGTCCGAAGCCATCGGCGTTTAGCTTCATCCCGTTTATGACCGACGAGAAACCTCGTTCTGGTTGTGCCACACGTTCTATCGAGCTTGTTTCCGACCCTGACTCCGCTGGCTCCTGGCTGCTATCTCCAAGTCGCACCTGTAGAGGCCTCGTTAACCGTCAATACCCTTCGACACCTTTCCCATTCTCGGTCGCGAAGTGCTGAGGATATCAACAACATGGTCGTGAGTGTCTAGACCTATCTCATCAACACAGGCGATCATCGGGGAAGGCCTGGGAAGCGAATGCTTTTGGGAGATTCGGAGAGGATGGACAGCTTGGCACGAGATGGATGGAACACTTGGGCAGCGTTGGCTATGGGACAGCATACGGAGCCCAGGCTGGTCTTGCGGGACTTGGCCGGGCTCTTCAGCACCGACACTCCTCCGCCAGAGGCGCCGACGGGGCTGCTAGCACGAGAGGGGTTGAACGATATGGAGACAGGCTGGGACTCGGCGCTGACATTGCAGGCCCAGCCTTCCACCTTCAAGCGATTCGTCGAGGTCGGCCGTGTAGTCCTCGTCAACGAGGGCCCCTCTGCCGGCAAGCTCGCCGTCATCGTCGAGATCATCGACCACAACCGGGTACGTCAAGGAGGACTGGACGACGGGATACGGGAGCTGACATTTAGGCCCTCATCGACGGCCCATCGACCTCTGTCCCTCGTCAGGCTTTCCCTTACCGCAACCTCATCCTCACCCCTTACACTCTCGCCAAACTCCCCCGAGCCGCAGGATCCGGCGCAGTGAAGAAGGCCATCGAGAAGGCCGGTGTCTTGGAGAAGTGGGAGGCCAGCGGATGGGCCAAGAAGCTCGCAGCGAGGCAGGTCAGGAAGGTCAGTAGCGTTCTTGTCTAGCATGATCTCTCAGACGGTCTTGCAGACCCCTTCTAGGTTCGCTTGCTGACTGTCAGAACGCCAACGACTTTGACCGCTTCAAGATCCAGCTCGCGAAGAAGAACCGTCGGGATTTGGTCCGCAAAGCCTACGTCAAGGAGAAGAAGGCGTCGGCCTGAGTGGACCGCATGTACTATGTAGAGGGCCTTTCATGACATCGCATCGCACCCATATCTGCACGGCGAAGAGCGAACGGAACTGACCATGTGGCCGGGAAAGTGTTTCAGATGAGCTTGCTTGGATGCGGTCTTTGGCTATTTTTCATGCTACCCAAGCATACCAGTGATCGCTAGCAGCCATTGCGTTGCCAGAACTCGTTGTGACCATGCTCGTCAGTGTCACAGCTGATTTCTGGAAGCCGAGGCTGGCCATTGCTCGAGGGTGGCGGCGAGCGCCGTGCCTGAATTGCCTCACTGCCCCCCGACGTCACAGCTATAGACAATGCAACGCACCTCGCCTCTTCATCGTTTCTTTACTTCTCCCACCTTGTCCACCAGCTGCTCGTAGGCGGACCTGCAGCACTCACCTATCTGGGCCACCCAACATACGAGCGTCGTCTCTCAACCCCTCTCGAAGGCGCCTCGGGGTGTAGTTCGCCGCCATGCAGGCTATCCGACTGGCCAAGAAGTATCCCGAGTTCAAGCAGGATGACATCTTTGACTTGATCAACAAGTTCAAGTGGGTGTCTGCCTGTCGGTAAGAGCTCAGGCTGATGCGTCACAGGCAAATTGACGTGGATGACCGAGGCTCGCTGGACAAAGCGCAGGTCATCTCCGCGTTGCAACACTCGGGCGAGGCAGACTACGACTCAGTGCGTGGCGTGGCGAATGGCTGCTCATGATCAAGCTCACGACAAGGCTCGAGAAACTATCAAATCTGTCAATGTAGACTCGTCGGGTCGGCTTGAGGTGGAGGATTGGGTACAGCTGCACTCGCTCTTGCGGGCTAACAAATCTCAACCCGTGCTGGAGACGAACAAGGGGAGAATCGCGGTCAAGGGTACGGCGGGCACGAATGCCCAGCACACGGTGAACGAGGATGAACTGGCGTCCTTCACAGACCACATCAACGGGGTGAGTTAGCTCTGCAATAGCTGCAGGCTATGCTCACCAGCCAGGTGCTCGGTGGCGATAAGGATGTCGGCCACGTCTTGCCCATACCTACCGACACCATGCAGCTATTCGACGAGTGCAGAGGTCAGTTTCTACAATTCATGGGATCGTAAGCTGACTTGAAGATGGCCTGATTCTCTGTAAGCTCATCAACGACTCGGTGCCGGAGACTATCGACGAGCGGGTTCTCAACAAGTCTGGGGGAGGAAAGACGGGCAAGCCTCGGCCGCTCAACGCGTTCCAGATGACAGAGAACAACAACATCGTCATCACGTCTGCCAAGGGTATCGGATGCTCGGTTGTCAATATCGGTCCTCAGGATATTCAAGAAGGGCGGGAGCATCTGATTCTCGGTCTGATCTGGCAGATCATTCGGAGGGGCTTGCTGAGCAAGATCGACATCAAGATCCATCCTGAACTGTATCGATTGTTGGAGGATGGGGAGACGATGGAGGAGTTCTTGAGATTGCCACCGGATCAAATTCTCCTGCGATGGTTCAACTACCACCTGAAGGCAGCCAACTGGAACAGACGGTGAGTGAGACCATTCTCAGCGCTCGCATCACCTGACTCGCAGAGTGTCGAACTTCACCAAAGATGTGTCAGATGGCGAGAACTACACCGTACTTCTCAACCAGCTCAAACCGGATCAGTGCACCCGGGCGCCCTTGCAGACCCGCGATTTGAACCAACGAGCGGAGGAAGTTCTGCAAGGCGCGGACAGAATAGGCTGCAGAAGATTCTTGACCCCGAGTGCAATGGTCAACGGGAATCCGAAACTCAACTTGGCATTTGTGGCGAATCTTTTCAACACATGGCCTGGTCTGGAGCCATTGGAAGAGACCGAGGCACCGGTCATCGAGGACTTCGACGCCGAGGGAGAAAGGGAGGCTCGAGTTTTCACTTTGTGGCTCAACTCGCTGGATGTCGAACCAGGAGTATACAACTTCTTCGAAGATCTCAAGGTCAGCCCTGACCCAACTCACCAGGCTTTGCTCATCTGCAGGACGGTACAGTTCTGCTGCAAGGCTTCGACAAAGTCATCCCAGGCTCGGTCATCTGGCGACGGGTATCCAAGCCGAAAGAGGGCCAAGAGTTGTCTCGATTCAAGGCCGTTGAAAATACCAACTACGCTGTCGACCTCGCCAAGGCGAACGGTATGCACATCGTCGGCATTCAGGGATCAGACATTGTAGATGGGACGCGCACCTTGGTGCTTGGCCTCGTTTGGCAACTCATGCGACTCAGCATCAACCAAACCCTGGCGAGCATCTCGAAGAATGGCAAGGGCGTGACCGATCAGGACATGGTCAAATGGGCCAATGAGACTGTCAAGAAGGGCGGGAAGAGCAGTACGATGCGCAGCTTCAAAGACTCCAGCTTGAGCAACGCCGTCTTCTTCCTCGACCTTCTCAACGGAGTCAAGCCGGGATATGTGGACTATTCCCTTGTCCACCAAGGCAACGACGAGGAGGAGAAGAGGCAGAATGGTCAGTGATTTCGGACACGGTGGTTTGTGCTTGCTTACATTATAGCGAAACTTGCCATCTCTATCGCAAGAAAGATGAATGCGCTCATCTTCCTGGTACCGGAAGATATCGTCGACGTGCGACCGAGACTGGTCAGTGGTCCGATTCCAGCTTGGACCTCATGCTGACTACGCAGATCTTGACATTTGTCGGAGCTTTGTGGAGCGCTTCCCTGCACCAGTGATACCCCTGACGAGAGTGGACAGCGATCGAATGTGATGCAATTGTGGCGACTCCCGAGTGAAGCCTGCTGACAAAATGAAATCTCTGACTTTGCGCTCACTAGCTGTTCAATGCAAATGCCGCGCAACCATGGCGTATCAATATCCGTTTCGAGGCTAGATGCTCTGTGAGGACGGGACCTTGCTCTCAGAAACCTGCGAGTGTCCCCCAGTCGCTGGCATTCCTAAATGCGTGGTGTGCAAGAGTGATCGAAGTGTTGCTACTTCCTTTGATGAACGGAAGCTTATGCATACAGTGGATGAGTATCGATGGACACCAATATGGTCATCAGGACAACGAAGTTCTCAGCAGACCTTGTCGTGCCTCAAACCGACCCTCTATTCTGGCTCTTGTTCTTCCCATTCGTCGTCGGGAAGGACTGTCTGCGTGCCAGGGAGGGGTTTTTCCCTCAGTTGAGCATTGAGCATGTCCAAGCCATCCTGATAGACCGTCCTGGCAGGATAATACATTTCCCGGTAAGCCTTATCTTCAGAACGTAGCTGCTCTCCATATTGCTTGACGACGTTGAAGGCAACTGCGGCGCTTTCGGCGATGCACCAATTGGGATGCCTGAGAGCAGTGACTGTGTTTGTATGGGATTGCCCCACCACATGTGTCAGATTTTTCCATGCGTTTGAATAAGCTGGCTGGTAGGTCACAGTGATGACTTTCGCCTCGTATAACTTCTCGGCCTCTTCGCAGAATTCAGAAAATGACTGGGCGACTCGCAAAGCCATCCTTGACTCTACCTCGCCGATGTCCGACTGCGATTCGCACAGGACCTTCGTGTTAGTCGGGAGTATAGTGGTCGCACAGATGAGCTCGGCGGGATCGCCGCGGAAGGTAGGCGCGTCAGTCTTGAAAGTCGTCTGTGTCTTCGGCATGCAAAGCTGGGAGATCAGACCGTATTGAAACGCCTTGCTCACTTTGGACAACTGCTCCTGCGAGTCTTCTGATCCTGTCAACTCCATGCATAGTCGCGCTCTCTTCCTACTCTGGGAAGGCCACTTCCGAAGGAGGTCCGCTTGCCTGCCATAATGGACCCAGTTCTTGTTCATCTCAAGCCTCGAAACGTCAACGCTTTTGAGCTCATTCGCCGCGTCGAGCAGACTTTCACAGGCTTTGATGCATTTCTCGCGCAACTCTTTTCCTGCCCCATCATGGAAAGCTTGAGTGTTCTTCTGGAAAGTATTTTGGCAAGACGTAAGACAGTACTCGTACAGCGCGCAGGCGTTGCTGTCTCGAAAGTCCATGTCGTCGTCTGTACAGCGCAATTGGGAGCTGGAGTCGCAGTGAGTTCTATCGGGAAGAGGGGGAGAGCAAGCTGATTTGAGCGCCTCCTTATAAGGCTTTGTGACCCAAGACCCCAAGGTGTCAAAGCCCCCAACTTTGCTTTCATGCATTCTCAGAGCGTATGAAAGGGGAGGAGAAGCCACACTCTCTCCCTTTTACGCTTTTGGCAACATCGTGAGCCATGAGGTCATGGTCGTCACCCTTTTTCGAGCGATTGAAATCTCAGTGCTTGTCCGAGAGCCTCCCCGCTGCTTTGCATATTCCGAAGGCCTCGATTGCGCACAAGGCCCCCTCGGTATGGCTCCCTAAATTGTTGGCCAGGACCTTTTCGCAAGTCTCCTTCACGCCGATCCCTCCATCGCATACGGAACGTCGCCGTGCGGGAGTCCCCTTGCTGCATAAATTACAAGAGTCAGTGCCCGCCTATGAACCGTTCACACGATCGCAGATATCGCTACACGTCCGAGCATAGAAATGCGCATCATGCGTAAGGCCTAATGCACTGTTGCGTGAGATGCGCCACATACGCACGGGTCAGGGAAGTATCTTGGGGTGCGGATACAAATGCAATGCCATGTTATATACCGCTGATGCTTTCAGCGAAGGAGATGGCAACTAAATGAGGACTTCAAGACGGTGTGCAATTGTAGGTTACCAAGGATTAAGAGCTTGCGGGGCCTATGCATGTGCAAACCTATATCTTGGCGCATGTATGAGCCGTCGTGGGAATCCTACTGCAGCGTGCGAGGATGTCAGTACTATCGTACTGTGTGCACTAATGACCTCTTCTCGAGGCCTCGTCCTCGCTCTCCTGCTCGAATTCACTTATTCGCCGCCAGACTCCTTTGAATGCGTTGCTGGCATCCCTCATGATCTTGAACTGCAGTCTTCTGTAAGACATGGAGTGAGGGCCTGGATCCCTCCCTGGATGCAGTGGGCCGAGCAATCCTCCTGGGTTGTCCCAAATTCCTTGCTGCGCGCTCAGAGCGAGCCGACAGCCGAGAGACGCCTCCTCCGCAATGTACTCATTCTTGTGATTGATAACCGTCCGAGAATCTCGAAGCCGCGAGTCCTGGCTGCGCTGCTCCTGTGTCCAACCAAGACTTTGGAGAGTCACTCGGCCGCAACTGCGCAGAGTGGCGTTGACTGCACCTACCAACTCCTCGTAAATGCGCCAGCTCCCAAGGTCAAGTTGGGAAGGGTCCTGAGACCCCTCGTTGAAGGCGTTCAAAGACGCACACAGCTCATTCGTCAGCTCCGCAAGACGCCGTACGTTATCAGGTCTAGCACATCCATATCGCCCTCCCGAAGAGTCCCATGCGGACGGGACAGGCAGAGGTCCAGACAAGCAAAAGAGCTCCGTGGGTCGGAGAGACGGAAGCGGCCTTCCGTCGCTGATCATCCTCTGCGTGAGATGATGCCATGCCCCAAACTTGAGGTGCTCGAAGGTCTCCGTAGTAACTTCCCGCTGGTCCGGTGGCACGCCTAGTGCCTCACCGTGCGCCTCGTGCAGCGTGAGAGCGAGATTGAATACTCCGGTCATGAATACGCCAATCTGGGCCAGATCCGGTTCGGGATCCATTTCCGGCAGATTCAGCGCATGTCTTTGAATCAAGGCTAGATCCATGGCCTTGAATTGCGTGTGGCATATCTGCAAGTTGTTCCGCGTTGCATGGTTCTGATAACATCGAGCCGCTTCTTGTGTCGCTCTCCACCGCTCCATGATGTACGTGTCGGGCACATAGTCTGTGTACTGCCTTGCTTCTTCGTCCGAGAGCTGACTCAGGTCGGAGTAGGGTGAAAGCGGTGCAGACATCCCGTGTGAATCGTAAGCAAGGGCGTAGTCGGGAGCTTCAGTCAGATTTCAGGATGTACTCCAAGAGGATGAAAGCGACGACTTTCGACACAACTTGAAGAGGTTAGGGGCGCACTTCTTATATCCGTTTGCCTCGGGCGAAACTTGGCTTTCTTCCTTTCTTCCTTGCCCATGCAGCCACGATCCTTTCATCGGCGATGACATGCTCCCCGCGTCGGTCATGCCTCCATGGCCAATCTTCGCTCAGGCCAATAGGGCCAAGCGGGCTCACGAGGTTCGACGCGAGTTGAAGAGTGGAGAAGGCTTGTGGCGACGGAATCCTGGACCGCGGGGGACCGTGGTGCGCTCATACTGACCCCTTCAAGGGCATTTCCTGTGGAGACACGGCCTTCCTGTTTGTGACCTCACTCTTGACGCTGAAAGCGGCTCCACCTTCTTGCGGATCTTGAGCGCTCCAAAATCATCAGCCATAGACGTAGTACTATGACTCGAGATACCGAGGAAGCTGGACAGTCCTCACTGACCCTTGGTTCTCGTTTCGGACATATGCATGAATGCGTCTGGCTCTGATGAATGGGCATTGGAGTTGAATTCTGAGTTTCCCCAACATGTATTTCCAATTACAGGCGAGTAGTTGTGAGGCGCTCGTGCACCTTGAGCATGTCGCTGGTCACTCCCATGGCGGTGACGTCGCCGCCCGCTCCAGCGCCCTGGATGATGAGAGGGCGAGGCGAGTATCTGCATCATCAATTGCGATCCATTAGGCTTGTGCTTGAACTCACCGCTTAGTGTGGAACGAGATGATGTTGTCGCTGCCTTTCAAGGCGGTCGCGAAAGCATGATCTTTTGGGTACCTAAACACTCAGTGAAGGCTCATAATGCCCAGGGTTCACTCACTTGCCGAGGCGAGCTTCGACTTTTCCAGCCTTGACATCTATCACGCCAACATAACGCACGACCATCCCCTCGGCTTCCGCCTCTTTGCGCAGATTGTTGAAATAATCGTCTCCCTCGGCCAAGCGTTCAAGGTATTCTTCCTTGTTCTGAGCATTTGACAGGACAGGAGGAACCAAAGATTCGGTCGGCACCGAAGCGTAACCCTCGGGAAGGTCGGGCGAAGAGGGAACAAGTCGTGCGAGGATGGTGAGCTTTCTTGCGACATCCGTTCCGGACAGGTCGTCGCGGGGGTCTGGCTCCTGCAGACCTTTCAGGAGACTCTAGATGTGAAGGGTAGCGGCTCACCGTATATCCCTTGTCCTTGGCCACCTTGACGACCTCTGAGAACTTCACATCACCTCCCTCAGCTTTGCTGAACTCGTTAAAGATGTAGCTGAGCGTTCCGCTGAAAACACCCTCAATCTTCTCTACTTCATCGCCCGTCCCAATGAGATCCTTTAAGGTGCTCAAGATTGGCAGGCCGGCACCGACAGTCGACTCCCCGTAGTACATCGCTCGTGTCCTCGGGAAGCTAGCTTCATCGATGCTCTTGTAAAGAGACAGTGAGCCGGAGGTGGCTTTCTTGTTCGGGGTGACAATGCTGATACCCATTTGCAGGATTTGGGGGTACATGCTGGGGAGAGCGTCCGAGCCGGTCGAATCGATCAGGATTCCAGGCGCTGCCGGGTGGGTCGAGAGTACCGATACGATCGATGCGAGATCCAATGGTGCTCCATGCTGCTCGAGGATGGGCAGGTAGTTGTTCAGCGTCAACGGTGATGCGAGGGGAAGGGAAAGCGAGAGTCGGGAGTTGGCGATGAGGACGAGATTGAACTTTGCGGCCAGGGGAGGGGCGAGGAGCTGCGAGAGGATGCAGCGCCCTACGCCTCCGAGGCCTATCAACGCGACCGGGACTGGAGTGGACATTCTTTCTGCCGTTTAACGCGATGTTCAGACATAACAGGTGCCCAAGATGTCCGTAAGGATGACTTTCTCAAGCGGACAAGCGGCAATCTCCGCCACGGACTCGTCCGAGCCCATTGACATCATCTCGCCGCTGGTGTTGGATTTCTCATGTTTAACTTGAATCTGTACCCAGACCACTACAATCACATACATATGTCCGCTACAGGTGGAATCAGATGTGATGATACGCCCCAAAACGCTGGTGACGCTACTCGGGCCATCGCCGAGAAGCCTAGTGGCTCATAGTCGGTCTCGCTCCTTTACCTCGACTTCACGCCTCAGAGGGGCTGCGAGGCGCTCACACGACCTGCTCGCTCGTTATCGACGACCGACCGCCTCAAACCTCGCTCACGTGCCGACAACCCCCGCTCCGGCCGGCAAGCCCTCTGTTGATCTTTTCCTGACCGCTGCTGCGACTCCTGTGTCGCCCTCGTTGGCAGAAGTGCCGCCACCGACTGCCAATGCTACAGTCATCGCACAACCGATCCCAGCAATGGCACAGCCGCAGTCATCAGGAAGCGTCTCGACAAATTCTGCCAAAGGAGAGAGATGGGTGCAAGGGGTGCTGATTCCTCAAAAGCCTCGGCCGCCTGAAGCTGATGGTGAGTTGCCCGGGAGCAATGTGTCGGCCAAGGCGCTGCATTGCCCATCTACAACGGTCCTGCGCTAACGCGCAGAATGTTGCATGAATTCATGCGTGCATTGTGTCTACAACGTTTATGCCGAAGACCTCGAAAACTATACCGCAGCGCTATCCGAGGCGATCATTGCCCTAAAGCAAGCCAAAGTACCTCGAACTCAGTGGCCAACTGAGATTCGCTTGGCGGACAAGCAAGGTCCCGCCGAGCTCAAGGCTTCAGAGGAGAAGAAAGTCGAAGATGGGCTGGATCCGACCATGGCAGCCTTCCTCGCGTGAGTCCCTCATGCATGTCAGCAATTGAATTGAGAAATCTAGGCTGGAGAGCAGGATTAAGCAGAAGCAAAGGACAGGCAGCAGCCTTGCAACGGCCGCGTAATTCCGGGCCGGACCAACTCCGGTCAACCGGGCGCTACTCTGCCCGGCTCACCGGGTCTTTCATCAAGGACCGGCGACAACGTCTATATAACTGCTTGCGTTCCATTGCAGTATCTGTTCTACTCCCTCTCTTGAACGTTGCGATGAGCACAGCCCTGGTGACGGTGCGTCTGAGGGCCTCAGGAAGAGCTGATGCTTATGTATAGGGGGCCAACCGTGGTCTCGGGCTTGGCTTCGTCGGCCAATTGCTTCTTCGCCCGAGATATTCCCTCATTCTTGCTGCGACCCGCATCATGTCTGAAGACGACGAGCTCGCGGAGCTTGAGCGATCTTCTGGGGGTCGCGTGCGACGTTTGCAGCTGTCGGACGTGGCGGATGCAGAATCGTGCGCCAAAGCGATGTCCAGCTTTGAAGACAGTCTACCCGGTGGAGTCAACCTTCTGTGAGTCCAAAGGTATAATCTACGCTAGTGTTCCTAACCTCGCGAACAGCATCAACAATGCTGGATACGCTCATCAACCCAAACGCCAGCCCGGCGTACGGAAGACCGGGTTGGACATCAGCACAGTTGAAGGTGCTCTCGACTACGCCAAGACATGGCGAACGAACTGTCTTGGGCCACTCATGCTCTCTTGCACTCTTCTTGATGGAGGTGTTTTGCGGGCAGAGCCCAATGCTGTCGCACCAGTCGTGGTGAACATCACATCGGGTCAAGCATCTGTGGGCAATGCTACAGAGTTGTTTCACGGGGACAAGGACGCAAGGGACGTCCTTTACTTTCATCCCATCTACGCTGCCAGCAAAGCTGCATTGAATGCTGTGACGTTGCATCTGGCGAGGGGACTGAGGGTAAGATCTCAGTCATTCCTCAGCGTGGATGTTGACGAGTTCAGGATAAAGCGATTATCGGTGCCGTACATCCGTGAGATCTGTGGTAACATATGCTTGTGTCCACTGACAAGCAGGGGTTATCTAAAGTCGACGATGGGGCGCTTTGACGCAGACCTGACGGTTGGTGAGAGCGCGGCTGCGGTGTGAGTCTCTCGAGTGGCGTGCGATTGACCGAGCTCCCCTGAGCTGCCAGTCTCGATGTCGTCGAAGGCTGGAAATCGCTCGAAGACTCGGGGAAATATGTCAACTGGAAGGGAGAGGACATGAGATGGTGATGACCATGCTCTCACAATCTTCAATGAGTCCATTCGTCTCGGGTCGGCTTTGGTCTTCTCGCAAATGTCGTCATCATGCACACAAACAATTCCATGTCCCTTCCGCCATCCAAGATCACGTTGTGGGAGTCGACCACATGATTGGGCGCTCGACTTGTCGGTGGCCTTCGATGCGCTGACGCATTTGCCAGTACGTCTCGATGGCTGACCGTAGGTGCCTACTTACTATTTGATGGAGTGCTCGCAGCTCTGGGTCCGACTGCGGGATTTGGATCTGGGTGGACGGCGTTAGCTTTCCTATCTTGAATTTCTTCCAAACACTGCTTCTGTTCGCGCGTTCCGCATTCGCCCAATGAGAGATGAGAGAGATACCAGCTGCGGCCTGCATTCCAGTCTCGACGTCGGCATTTTGCGCCTCGACCTGCAGTGAGCTGCTCGGAGAGTCGTCAGATTTGAGGGGAAGGATGACATCTGATGGCCTCTGAGAGTCGAGTGTGTCGACCACGCACTGAAAGAGAGACTTGAATGCGTGGAAGCTCTTCTCCGTGATGCTGATGTCTTGTAAGTCAGCTCCCACAGATGCTGTGAGCGGCAAACCTGTCTGAGCGGCGGTGTAAGTTGACAATGCCGTATTCTGAAACCTGGAAGTCTCGTCGCTCGCTTGAGACGCCACACACAATGCCACTTCATGCTCGCAAAAATTCTCCAGCTCCATTGCAATTCGCTGTATCGATTCTCTTGACACACCCGAAGCAAAGCTGATATCGTCTGCGGATACCAATCCTGTCAGGCAGCACTGCTCGGTGTAGCTTGCTTTGAGCAAGTTCTTCAGACTCGATCCTCGCGCCTGTATCATGCGATGGTATACTGAGTACCGTATGGTCCCCTGTAGGTTCGCAAGTGTGTGGGATCGCCCACCAAGGCCCGATGAGCGCGTTGTATCGGCTGGAAGAGATCCTCACTTTGGGCAAGGCGGCTCAATCCTTCCGTGACAATAGGGTACTTTTTGCTGGCGCTCTCGTCCACGAATCCCCTCGACGAGAGCATGTCATCGTGAAACGGGCGACAGCGGCTCGGGCTTTCATCTAGCATGATGCCATTCCAAGATTGCTTGTAGTCTCTTGAAAACAAGGTGGCTTGCGTGGACATCGTGGCTATTCACGTTGAGCTGAGTATGCCAAACGTAGATAGTTTAAACAGATGGTCTTCAGCACGCACAAGTGGCCTCTGCTTTAGTACATGCGAAGGCCTTGAAGCTCACTCAGCCTCCTTTCTGAGCGAACTTCTAGATCTTTCGATTGCTCTGACGGGAGACCCGCGAGCGTACTGGCACCTGTACGAGCTGAGCGATGCACGTACTAGCAATTGCCAGAGTCAGGATCATGACCTCGCTTGACCTGTTTGGGTCTCTCGGCTGGTACCATGTAGGAGAATCATTCATCAAGTGTCCACGCTTTCTTTCTACAGACGTAGTGGCAGAAACAGGATAACCACCCCCAATGCCCCTGTAGATCACGTTCCGTGCGCTGATGTCATAGTGCCGGCCGTAGAAACCGACTCAAATCCAGCATGGCGAGAGCGAGCAGGTTCGCGAAGCACGCTCTATCCTCTTATGTACCCGGTCACCAGCTTCACGCTGCAGTATTAGGCCTCTGACTGAGAGCTGCATTTCACAGGACGAAGAGCTGCATTGCAGCGACTTTGTGGCCAAAAGGAAAGAATGGTATGGGCGATATGAGGATCTTGGGTCTTGAGTCGGGCTAAACTTGATGCAGCACGATAAACAATAATATATCGTACACCCACATCGAAAGCAGGGCAATACCCCCTCCCGGGGGTGAGAAAGACAATAGGCTTGAACGCGCACAACTCGACAGGATGTCTTGAGCAGAAGTGCCGATGTCTACCCCGTCTCCCATGCCGACACGTATAGTGTCCGAGACGCCTGCATGAGTTCCTCTGCGGTTCGGTATATCGGCTTGAACCTATGCAGCTCGACGGAGCGCGCATCCTGATCTCGCCATCGCTGGATGCGAGCGGTCAATCGAAAGGCAGTGCTGACGAGTCCCGCCCCAGCGAGCGCCCGTTCTTGTACACGTCCATCGTCATCCTGGAAGATGGCGCGAGCATCAATTCCAGTATCGTTCGGATCACTTCCGCGTACGAAGGATAGGCTTTCGAGAGGAACACGAAAACCAGGGTTGAACCTCTTACAGGTCTCCAGCACGCTCTCAACGCTGCTGTACAGACGTCGAAGAGACTGCTCACTGATGCTTTGATTCCCGGTACAGGTTGCGACTTTGTCAAATATATGGTCTCTTGATTCTGGCAGAATGCCTCAAGCGCCCGGGCCACGCTCTCGACCTCGCGAAACTCGAATGGAAGAGCGAGTGGCGCCTCTGCATAACTATTGATGGGGGTCGTGAGGCAAAATCGCTCCGTCAAGCCGCTCGGAGGAGGCTCCAAACCCGGTCCTTGCTGTGCCCACACTGAAGCGCAGATTAGGCGCTGAAACGCCCCATCGAAGAAAGCATAACGAACCTCGGGAGGTGGCTCTTCCCCCTGTAGGCCCATAAGGCTCTGATAACCCTCAGTGAGCTTCCGCATGATCCGTCCGGTCTTGTACTGTAGAGGAGGCTGTGGATTCCAGACGCCGTGTCATGGGGGATTGCCGAGTTGGTCCTCGATGCCAATTCGCGACCTATTTCGTCCACAACGGTAGTGGCGAGCGCAGTGCTGTAGCTGAGATGGTATTTCGACGGAAGGCATATGTACAGCAAGGATGCTTGACGGGCTGCAACATAAGCGTGAGCAATTGACGGAGTCTCTAGTGACAGCTCATACTGCTGAATCGTCGCGCTCATGGCGGCAAAACTCGTTAACTTAGGTGCGTATGTTAGACAAGTGAGCCGAGACCTCTCGCCTGGAGTAGCACCTCTCGCCTTCTTAGGAATGCTTGAATGCGAAACGTCAGTATCCTGCCTCATGTGGCCTTCGGCAAATTCGCCACCCGGGGATCGCGGCGAAATCTTGACAAAATGGTACTCCGTGCGTGTGTGGCAAATCTGCGATCCGGTCCCTAGGTGCCTTCTCCCCAGTGAAAGCTCGTCTCCCCGAAGCATGACCGTCTTCCAACACAATGAATACATGGGAGAAGCAAGATATACCATGCTACGGGACAGGGCGTGTCTACACAACAGACATGTGCGCACGCTGATCTCAAAATCCAGTCTTGTGTACTGCGGTGTGATAGCTACGCCACGCGTACTGCATGACTCCCTCAGCCTGAGTGTACAGCGTGTCGAGACTGGGAGGGTGCGCCGCATCGTACGAGACCGACCGCTTCTCGCCCTTGGTGTGGCGGGTCAGAGAGAATGTGTGAGTCTGAACCGAATTGACCAGGGCTGCAGCAGCTCGGACGCGCTGAGCTAACTCTTTGGGGACGCCATGTATATCTTCACACGTACCAATGCCTTCCTGACTGGAAAAATCATCCGGATGCCACGCAATTAGAAGATCCTCAAGCTTATGCGACGCATGCGCGACACGACTCGCGTTGTAGGATTTCGTGCTATCGCGCACATTGTTGACGATGTCGCGAAAGGCCGACCTGGCCGCCGCAGTTGTGCTGCTGTAGTCGTCTATGTCTTGGCTGAGCGACTGATGGCAGAGCGCGTCCTGGATTTCGCAGAAACGCTCCAATGAACGCGCTTGTTCACGTATCGCTTTCGGCACCGAAAGCGCCGAGTAAACTTGGTCGTCTTCAATGTCGGGGAGGGGCGGTGTGAGGCAGAACCGCTCGGTGAGCCCGGGCGGCGGAGGTGGGACATGAAAGTGGTTTTTCCACACTCTCACGCACTGCTGGCGATGGAACACGCCCTCAAAGAACGCCGTTCCCTGTGCCGAATCCGATAGACCGAAGCAGTACTGTCGAGCCGCTAAGATCTGATTTGCAGAAGTTCTCGCTAAGAGAGTGCACCCCTTGATGTCATACTCGTCTTTCCCGAAGTCCTGGTGATATAGACCAGCAGCGGCGATCAGCCGGTTATTGCTCGCGATGCACTCGACAAGTTTCCAGTGGTCTGGCTGCTCGATGCAGGTCAAGGCACGCATCTTGGCGACGTAGAATGAATCGTGAACTGACGCAGCCGCAACTGAGCGGTCGACAGGCACGTCGCCGACCAAGAGGCAGGTGGGCGACGTGTCGGCCGCGAGATGATCGGTTCTGCCCGGAAAAGCATCGGTGGGCAGAGCAGGGCCTGGAGACGAGACGTCTATCATCTCAATCTCGGGCGACTCGCACTTGATTAGCGGTTCACCATCATCCGTCTCCCCTGCCGTTTCCGTCCCCATAAAGGGGTCGCCCATCATGGTATAGTCGTGGTTGACACCCAGTTCTCGGCAGCTAGCACCTCAAGTTCTTGTCGATGGGGACCGAAAGAACCATCACTCGACCCAGCATATATCGTCGGACAAGCAATGCAGAGTCGCTCCTTTCGAACAGCAGCACGTTTCACCAGGAAGGTGGGTGAAAGGCAAAATTTCTGGCTGACTACGAAGCGCAGTCGAAGTAGCAAATACACGTCAATCTCGCGACGCCACAACTGCTGCTCATCATAGCCCATACTTGTTCCTGCTCGCATGTGCATTTGATACAATCACGTGGGTACACTACAATCTGTGATGTGAATGGGAGGAAGATATCAACCTCTTTCGCACAACCTTTTTCTTTATCGTCGAGTCCCAAACGGCAACCACCCAAATGGTCGACGGGTCTCTGCATTCGTCTCGCCTGCTCCTGCTGCCGGCTGAGTTTGTCCATTGGGATGCTGCTCTAGCGACGCGCTAACCTGTTAGACTTGTCTGATGGGGACAAAAGTGAACACTCACGCATCGCCCCCCATCGCTGCGATGGCCTGATTGATGAGATCTTCAGGCAGATCGGCCGGCAGGCCCGCCGAGTACATGTTCGGGTCGAGTGGGGCATATCCGGGTGGGGGCGGGCTTCCTTGACTGCGATATCGATGCCCCAGAGTGGGCCGGACAGGTCGAGCAGTCTGGTCACTTCCGCCACTGTGGCCTCCCTCTTCTTCGTCATCGCTCTCGTCTGCTTGTTGAGCGTGTTCAGGTGTGTGACGCCCGCCAAAGTAGTGCTGGTGCCCGCCGCGAAGGGAGTGCAGGGAAATGTCGAGCAAGTTAGGCGTGGGAGGGTTCGGCTCCATGAGGGGCGAAGACGGGTCAGCATGGCGGTCAGACATAGAATCGTACTCGTCGGACTCAGTCTCGGACTGGATATACTCCAGGGCGTCGGGCGAAGGTATGCGTGGTGCGATGTGCGGAGTATCGGTTGGAGATACGTAAGATGTGCCAGAATCGTCGTCTCCATTGGCAACAACCTCTCGGCGGGCAAGCGCCCGTCGTCGGGAACCAGCAGTGGTCGGACCAGGACCTGCTTCACTCGCTCGAAGCGGACTGGGCACGGCAGGCAGAGATCCAGGAAGATTGCTTCCTCGCCCTGCGCGTCGGTGTCTCCGACTGCTGTTGGAAGAGCGAGGAGATTGCGCTCCAGCATTGGCAGGAAGCTGCAACGATGACGAGCTAGCCGATCCAGCACGAGCCCTTGCAGCATGCAACAGAGCGTTGACGCCGCCCTGGTTGGATGGCGGAGTGTGGGCGTGAGGTGTCCCGTATCCAGCGTCCAGCAGAATGCTGCCTCTTTCGCTACCGTATGCCGGAGGAGGCGCCAAGGTTCCGGTCATTGGGGCCAGACCCCACTTCTTGACGTTGGCCTCGATGAAGACGAAGCCGGCTTGACCAAGATTGATGTGCAAGGTGCAGGGACCGTTCGCACCGACGGTAGGGAATAGATTGAACCGTTGCAGACCACAGTATGCGTCGTCCATCTTCCTACCGTTGCGCGTGAAGAAGACTGATCCATTGCGAGGCCGATATCCGACGCCGAGAACATCGCCTTCAGCTAGCGGGGGACCGTGAGAGGCAGCGGTGAAAGGGTAATTGTGCGACTTGAAACCGTCGGAGGCGAAGTAGGCGACTGAGAACTTGTTCCATCCAGGCAAGCGGAAAGACGGGTACGGCTTGGTTGCCAGCCCAATGGCCACTTCGGTTGTAGCAGGTTTGTCGTACATTTTGACCTCCCAGTAGTAGACCTCGTTGAGCTTTGGCAGGGGCAAGTTGGCCATGACTGAGTTTCCTCCTCCCTCTCTCGCAGCCATGCCTGGTCCATCCGCGAGGAAAGTGATCTCGGTCCGCGACTGCACATATAGGGATAGATTGTCCTCGTAGTCAGGCTCGAATGCCCATGCAGAGACGCCTTTCTCTTGTATGGACAGAAATTGAGATAACGTGATGTCAGATGGCACTGATGCAGGGGGATATTGCTGCTGCCATTCTACAGATCAGCTCAGTTATGACCAATGACGCAGCTGACGTACCTTTTGCTCTTCGGTATGCTTCGCGCACATCCGGCTCAACCGTCTCCAGCCACCGAGCTTCAACACCCTCGGGTCCGCCCTCGCCAATGACGCCGTCACTCTTCGAAAGGTCCAGCGGTCCACCATCTTCCGTCAACCGTATTCCTCGCTTCTTGCGCATGTACAGCACAGCCACCAAAAAGACAATCAGGCCCAGCAAGACGGTCAGAACGACCACCAACACAGGGATGACGATGAGCAGAACCGTCGATACCCCGCGCCCGGCATCGCCGTCGGTGCCCGTCCGCGGCGGCATGTCTGTCCCGGGGAAGTTCTCGTGCATAGGCAGTTGAGCAGGCAGAAGGACCGGCGTCGACATCGGTGACGAATCGGGGGAAGAGCCCGTGCCGGTCAAGGGGGAGATGAAGCGGGAGAACCACTCGCTCTGCGCTGCTTCGCCCGGCTGAGGAAGCTGCTTGAGCGGCGACGATGTGCTGGGGAGGGGCTTGTCCTCTGCGGGCGTGAAGCTGAGTGTGGAAGTGTCCATGGCGATTGCGGCGGAGAGGAGGCGAGATAGACTGCCTGGAGCCCGAGGCGGGTCCAGGAGACGTCGCAAGGGGATTCAAGGGGTGAAAGGACGGCCGTCGTCGAGCTGCAAGCGGTCGATGAACGGTGTGGCGGTACCCGCCAAGGCTGTCGTCAAGCTAGCGTCTGCCTTGGACGTGCTGAGAGGCGGGGCAGCCTCACAGCCGCTCGATGACTGGGAGATTAGTCAGGGCTCACCATCAATCAAAGAGTCGAGTCGTTGGGTGATGTTGCCACCGGGTGTCGAGTGCAAGCATGATCAGGATGCGTCGACTCACAAGCAGTCCACACACAAACACTCCACTCTAATCGTGTGTCCCCCTCGGACGCAACGATCTCCCCTCCACTGTCGCTCACTTCCTCTCTGGTCTGCTGACCGCGGGATCGACTGCGCCAGTACCGCCGAGTCGTGAGTCGACGATCGTCCCGCCTGTCCTGCCTTTGCTGTACGTCCGAGCCCTACGTCCACGGACCGTTCTCGTGGTCTGCCAATGCCGAGAAATGTCAGATCGCGAGATGGTAACACGATTAGATGGATGTAGAAAACGAGGCGACCGGGTCTAGATGCTTCGGCGACCTCTGGCTGCCGAGAACGACGGGGGTGGTCGAGAAGAGGATTGGCAAGAGGAGGGCAGACGTTGCCGCCGCGGGGTAATCAAGGGTCTAGGCCCGATTGGACGGGATGAATGGGATATTACTAATCTATGGTTATCTCAGGGCAGATTATCCTAATCGGCCGCAACGCTTGGGAGTGACTCAGTGCGAGTGGCTCGTCACCGAATGTGGCAGTGTGTTCGCTTTGGAACTCCCGAAGAGACTCTATATACATGGACATACAGCTGAACCACGAGATATACAGGAGTCCACGACTTCAGTCACTTCCCATAAGCCGCCCCGATCTCTTTCTCGAAGCACTTTGAGATGACCGGCCGAGCAAGCTTCATGGCCGGCGTCAACAGGCCATTGTCGGGTGACCACTCCTCGGGTGTGAGAACAACCCCTTGCAGCATCTCGGCCTTTTGTAGTCCAGCTTGTTTGCCCACGGCTTGCAGATCTCTGAGGATAAGGTCCGCTACCTTGGGATCTTCCGCCCAGTCTTCCGATGACCCATCGGCTGCGTGCTTCTCCAAGGTCAAGCGATGTCGAAGATTGCCCTCGTGCTGCTCATCAGCTACCTCCACCTGAGTGGGAAGATACTGAGTGGGAAGATACGCACTGGATAGACGAGAGCTACCGGTCGGTCGGCATATGGAGGAGCGGCGATACAAATCATCATCACGAGGTCTGTGACTTCAGCTCGCCAGCCTTCAGCGGGCTCCCACCTCGGACTCACCACATGCTTTGTATATCGACTCGAGCCGGTCGAGCGCGATGTACTCTCCATTCTGGAGCTTGATGAGATTCTTTAGGCGATCAATGATCCGCAGTGTTCCATCTGCGTCCCATTGGCCAATATCTCCAGTCTTGAACCAGCCATCAGCGGTGAATGCTTCGGCATCGAGATCAGGCCGCTTGAAGTAGCCCTTGAAGACGTTGGATCCGCGCAACCAGATCTCGCCCTGTGGCGGGTCGTGCGATGAGACGTAACCGAGTTCGGGACAGTCTGATCATCAGCCAAATAGCTCCTCGCCGGAAAAAAGCCAAGCGCACCGGCAAGCTTGAGCTCTGTTGAGGGTCCCAGCACGCCCACACTGCCCAGCGACCAGAAACCTTGGGTTGTGATCGTCGTCATCCCCACCGTCTCGGTGAGACCATAGCCTGCTAATCAGCCATGCAAGACCACATGCGACATAGTTCACCTTGCATCATAGGCGCGAGCACAGTGCTGAGGAACAACTGGGTCGTCGCGCTCAACTGACCTCCCCCACACACGGCCAGTCTCAGTCGGCCTCCGACCGCCTGCTTGACGCGAGCAAAAAGAACTTTGTCGATCACGGAGCTCAATGGCCACGGCAGAGTCTGCTTGCCCTTCACGGCGAGATCGAAGATGGTCTGGACAGCGGCGGGAGCCTCCCCAATCTTCTTCATCATGCCTTTCCGTATCATCTCCCATACGGCGGGCACGCCGCCCATGCAAGTCTGCTTGTCAACTCGAGTTCATGACGGCGAGGGCAAGACACTGACTGGCCGGAACGCTTGCAAGTCTCCCTTGCATCCGCGTACACTGTCGTCCAAAAGAGTCTTGACAGACGCGTACCCGAGGGGAACGCCGCACAGGTAGAATGTATATTCGAGGAACTGCTCGAGGATGTGCGCCAAGGGTAGGTAGGCAAGAAGCAGATCGGATTGGCCATGGAAACCTGGTCCCCACAGCTTGTAGCTTCCGGCCACTGGCATAAGCTGGAATACCTGCAAGGCATAGGACACTCACAGCAAGCGACTATGTTCTTGTTGGTCAACATGACACCTTTGGGAGGTCCCGTAGAGCCCGAGGTGTACATGATGCAGAAAAGGTCATCTTCCGTAGGCCGGGCTCCAAGCGCTGCGCTCGTGAGCGGCTGCGATCGGCCCAGTTGCTCCAGTGTAGTGAAGGTGATGATCTTGCCTCCGCGAGTCTTGAGGACATTGGAGATCTGAGTGACGAGATTCTGAGCGGGGTGAGCTGATCCACGCACCCTCCAAGCCGGTAGACCTACCTGATCGACTCGGGCTTCTCCGTCATATATCACATAGCGCACTTTGTTTGCTCGCTCGACCACCTTGGCCACCAGCTCCACCTGGCCCTCGCCGCAGTATATCAGCTCAACATCCGGCTCGACCAGACTATGCAGGAGTCCTTCCTCTCCCAGCGTGGTGTAGGCGGTCGTGAACGTATGCCCGAGCCTGCCGCACGCCTGGGCGATCAACTGCCAGTGCAACGACGTATCGGCGTAGATGGACACCCTCGGCCTGGACACGACGGGTGTCTGCGGATCGGTAAAGCCGAGATGTACGAAGCCAGCTGTAAGGGCCGTAGTGATAACGTCGAGCTCGGCGTAGGTGACTGCCTTAGGGTCGGACAGCGTGTAGCTGGCCATAAGCATCGTGCGTTGATCTTCTCGGCCGCAGGAACGCACTACTTCCACATCTTCTTCTCCTCGACGCCGCCGGCCCGCTTGATCACCTTTGGTTCTTCCACGACATTCACGATGTCGCGATAATAGCATGCTGTCTTGTTGCCGTATTTCTTTGCCTAGCCGGATCAGTCAACTGCGTCATTCGTCAGACTTGCACCCCTCACCGTGTAGGCGAATATGTCGCCGACGAGAACCACCTCGTCGCCGGCAGGACGGGTGAGGAGAGCATCCGGGGACAGATGGGAGCGGCGAATGGAGGGGTCCGAGGCGAGGGGCACACATGCGAGCTTCTTCTTGCCGAACATGGTCTCGGCGATGTGGGCGACCGGTTAGTCACCGGGTCAACGGGGGTGGTCGAGTGTTGAAAAACGGCGGAGCTCAACAAGTGTGAGTGAGGTGGTGATACTGTGGTCGACCTGCAAGCAGTGAGCAGCTTGTCCTCCCCACACGTTCACGTCGTCCCCGAGAACGAGAGAGCGTTGACTATGACGAGAGAGATTGAGAGCCGGTATCGGGCTCGGTCTGTGCCTGATCGAGCGGAGGCAAAGCACCAGATCTCATCTCCCTACACCGAGTCACCGAGGCCGACTCGTTCGTCACTATATCGCCTCTGCACTCTACGGAGGGGGTTATGCCCCTATACAGATATGTAGTTTCAGAAACAGCGTCCGACTCGAGTACATCCTCCTCGGAGAACGAGCCCTTCTCAGACGAGGAGGAAACGCACAATCATGGAGCTACTGCCAGTCGTCCGAGATTGCCAGATCCACCTAGAGTCGGGCATTCGCAGCTCCGTTACCACAACCTGCCTCACATCACCCAAAGGGATTCAGTGACCTCTCGAAAGACCTTGCGTCTTCGTGCCGCGATACTCGATGCGATAGTGGCGCTACTCGGCATTGTCGCCGAGCTGAACGAGGACGTCGCGAGTGGTGCGTACCGGTTACGACACGCCAAGCGACACCAGAAACGGGGTCGCAGAGGCAGAAGAGTTCAGGTCAAAAAGAGCCACGCAAATGACCAGGCATGGCCTGCTCTGCCTGCGGCCCTGCGCGATCTCGGAACGGCAATCAACAGCCATGGTCGGGTCACCGAAGATGGCCCAAGTCGGACATGCCTCGGTGCGGACAATACACCTGCCAACTCGACGTCGGAGCTGATCTGAAGCCCTCCTGCTCGCATTGTTCCGCAATCTTCGAGCAGAGCTTGACTCAGTCGCCCGGGAAAACCGGTTTCAGCGAGCGCAATGGGTTACAAGCACGTCCTCCATCGACGACATTACGGCGCTGGCCCTCGCAGACGCAGTATCGACTTCGGTACCAGCTCGACATGTGGACGTCGTACTTGGGACTCCCGCAGTCATCGCGTGTCGAGTCGCCGCTTTCGCCCTTGTCGATTGTGACACTTCCAACCATACTCTGGATCTGAGCAGTCTGCCTCGTCTGCCTGAAGCTGTGGATTGGAGCGGGCTCTTCACCGCCTTCGGATCCTCCACCACAACAGTATACCACATCAACGCGTCGGGCGGCTCGTTTGAGCGTACGTCAATGTTCCTCAGAAACAGCCTGTGTTGATAGCAGACTGGCCCGACTGGCAGCCATGGCCGTTCCCCACCTTACGGTCGATCGACCTGCCCGAGACCAACCTGAAGAGCCTGCCTCTGCGCATCGCATGGCTGCCCATCTCTGCGCGCCTCCCGCAAGGGTCAAAGCTGCGTGACAACTCCCGGATGTACCCGGTTATGCAAGAATGCTGTCTACCAAACTCGACATATCTGCGATTGCGAGAGCTACCAGTCTCTCGACCGCATCAAAAACGATGCGCAGACCGGCCGAATGCGCATAGGCTAGGCCCGCTTTCCTTGCTAGACATTGTGACGGAGTTGATCATCTCGCGCAAGTCCCTCTTCAGCGAAGCGCTGGCCGACCTTGAGACGGGCTCGTGCTCCGCATTCGACGTTGTGTCGAGAGGCTATGTGTGCTGTGCCTGCGGTGCGCTCTGCCGGCCAGACGTACGGGGCACAGCGGCGAGGTGGATAGAAGGGGAGTATGGACTCATGCTACATGCAGACATGGAGGACCACATCGCTCCTGGTCTCCCTGCACATGATCTGGAACTCAGGGGCCGCCTGTGCAGCGCATGCCGCGAGGATGAGGTCGGTCTCGTCGGCCCTTTACCCTCTCGCATGTCGGATCAATAGAAATGCCATGCGAGCAACAGCCATGACCGGTGAAGGTGTAGACGTATGTGTATGTATGTATGTGTTTATAAACCTCCTAAGCCAGATATGCAATGGGTAGATGGACAACGACAGATGACAGATGATTGTGGTGATGCGATACCCTCACTATTGAGCCCGGCGCAGCACGCCAGTGCCATGCCGGGCGTCAATGCTATCTCCTCTCCTTCTCCTGCACCTTGTCCTTTGAGCTCTCGGGACTGTCCCTGGCCAGCGTCGTACCCTCGCTCGTGCTCGTGCCAGTGGCGTCGGTGAACATGCTGCCTTTGCGCATCTGCAGGTCCGTCTCGCCAAGCTCGAGCTCCTGCAAGATCGACCGCTCAGGATGGACGGGCTCGTCTATTCTGCCGAGAGAGCTACGAGTCGTGGGGATGGCACCGACGTGCGCAAGATGGTTGTACGAGGCGGTGGGCGACGATGCGCGACGCGCGTTGCCCTTTTCTCCAGCCCCAGAGCCCGAACCCGAACCGGAGCCTCGTGAGAATCGTAGGGCAGCGGCCAGATTCGACGCAAGTCCAGCGCCTGAACCAGTTCCTCGGGGGCGGGAAGAAGTCCCGGCGGTGTTTCGTGACCCGGTCGGGGTAAAGGCACCCTTGCGTACACGCCGGCGGACAACTCTTTTGGTGCTGTTTGTTCAGCATCATGCTGTGTCTTGATCAAGATTGCACTCACTGCCACTCGACCAGCCCGTAGATCAAGGCATCAAGTATGCCCTGCGCGAAGATGAACCATCTGGACACTGCACGCAGAGGAGTGGGTGGGTTCCCTGCAAAATCGTAGATGATACGGATCAGGGATACAGAGAACAGTAGAACATACAGAAGATCAGCACATATGTTAGCTCAACAAAATGAGCGACTCACGCCGAGCGGGAACCACAACATCAAAAGCGCAGTCTTCCGATTAAGATACGACGACATCGACTCCGGCACAAATTCGACAACCTCTCCAACGTTGTCAATGCCAGACGGGGCAAAGCGGTCGTCTCGTGTCCGCGATGGCCGAGATTGCTGGAGCATCCGCATGAGGTCAAACTCCTCGTCGTCGTCCTCTGCATCGGATCTCGCGCCTCTGCCGCCGCCTTCCACGTCTGACATCTCCCTATCCGACAAGCCAGCATCACTGAAAGCTGCCCGGGGCTTCCCATCGCGATGTTCCGAGAGACCTGCTGACGATCTGCGCGAATCGCTAAAATCGGTCGCGTGGGACAGAGCAGAGGCGCGCCGTATCCGCGGTTCTTGCTGATCGGGGGCAAGGCCAGAGTGAATATACGCCGAGGACGGCGCGATAGGAGTAACGGGATCTATTGTCGTAGCTGTTGTACCGGACTGCTGTCGCAACCGAGAGCTGATGGATGAAATGGAGCCAGACAGATCTGCTGATCGACGCCGTCGCCCCTCGAACAAGAGCTGCGCAGCCGAAGGACCATGATGAGACATGGCACCCGGATCCGCGTCTTCGTCGATAACCGTGGATGATATAGGGTCGAAGCGAGCCGTTGCAGTATTTATAGGCGAGGTGTTGCTGTTGAGGGACCGGGCGGAGGAGATCGAGTTGAGTCTGGCCGCTGCCATTGTCGGAGGAGAAGAAGAGGAAGCGGTCGAGGGTCGCTTCTTCTGCTCTCGCCCACTCAAGCCTTTCCAGTTACCCCACAGGCTGCCCTGTGTGCTCTGCATTGAGCCGCCGTAACGCTGCCCGTCAATCTGGAAGACCGGGAGATCCATCTTCTCCCAGGGAGGTACGTCTCCTGGCGGCGGTACTTCCGATGTCGGGGAGACCAGTCCTGATGACATGAATCCGGTAGGGCTATGCGCCTGGCTGTGCTGCACCCTCTCTGGGCTGTGCTGGCTCAGATCGACCTCGTGTCCAATTTTGGGTTCGTGGCCAATTTGAGGTTCGTGTGCGGTCGGCGGTGTCCCCGAGCCATCCTTGGAACTCTTCCGCCGTCCCATCAACAGCTTGCTCAATTTCCTGACAGCTCCTCGAGCATTGGCTTGAGAACCCGATCCGACCCCGTCGTATGATCCTGTTGGGGATTGCGAGTTGAAGGATCGAATGCGATCCGGCCGACGCAGGAAGACGAAAAGTCGGGCGTAGAAGAAGGAGATGCAGACGAAGACGAGGCCACGCGGGACGAACTGGATGAGCTCGCCATACAGGCCCGCATCCGAGCCGTAGTAGCAAATGCCGCCGTTCGGGGCATAGCCATAGAGCTCGTATCCAATGAGGCCAACGGCGATCGCACTTCCCCAAGAGACTGCCCATAGCCAGTACCACTTTCTTTCCAAGAAGGTGGTGAGGGTGTGTAAAGGCTGAAAAGTAAGCGGGCGACCGCTGTGGCCACGATCGTGACGTACGTATATGAGGATCATGTAGGTTGCGAAGGCTAGGAAGAAAGTCCAGACATGTTCTGCGCGCGTCAGTGGGAGCATGTTGCTGATGAACTGGACAGGCGTACCCGTCCATAGAACGGTGACGAGCATGAAGCCTAGCCCATCGCACGTCGTTGTCCCCTTCTTCAGTCCGCGATCGAGGTCGACGGCGGACCCAATGAGCCCGACGATGCTGACACATCAGCCTGAAAACCTCACACAGCGCAAGGCGGTGTAGAGAACAAACACACCCAAGTACGAAGTCCGACACGACCAGACTTTGTACGAGCCTCGTGCGCATCGTCGAAGGCCTTCCCCGCCATTCTAGTACGAACATCGAACAGAGGATTGACAGTGCACCGAGGATGGTCATGGTCTGGCTGTCAGTGGGGCGGTCCTTAGCCGTAGAAGCGCGAGTGCAGGAGTGACTCACCAAGATGGCCGTCGAGACGACGGTGACATACTCCTTGCTCTCTGTTTTAGACGTGACATTGGCGATCCCGTCCCCGCCGCCATCCAGCGTCGGGAACGTCAGGTTATAGCTCAGAACCGCGGCCATGATGGCAAACCAGCGACAGCGTCATGGAGCGAGAAGCCCAGACGCGTCGAGTGTCGCACAGCAGAGTGTGTATCGCCGTCCGCTGGCCACCCGCTCCACTGGCCCGATCCCCTCCGTCCAGCAGAACCAGTCGATGCGATGCGCGGGGATGCTCGCACGCGATGATGCTGAGCCCGCTGCAGACGACGAGCGGCGAGGTCGCGGTGTGATGGTGGCGAACCGTCCGCCAGCCAGCCAGCCGACCGCAATAGGAATAGGCGAAATAGGTTGGGTGGGGAGGGAGGTGTCGGATTGGGTTTTTTCTTGATTTTTGGCTCACAGGGAGGGTGGGGTGTGTCGGCCGTGCTGTGCCGAGCCTCGTCACGTCACTCGACAGCAGTGCAAGTGTATTCGAGGAGTGTCGGGGGGTGAGGATTGGTAGTTGCAGGGTGAACGATGAGATCGACGTCACCAAAGGACCTTCCTTTGCGACCAGGTCCTACGCAGAGATCATCTCAGGTTCCTTTGCTGTCTCTCACTACAGTACCAAGCCCGCAATAGGCATAACAAAACCCCCCTCGTCCCTGGGCGGTGCGTCGGCGTACGGCGTGCGTGGGTTCCACAGTGGGCAGTGGGGGGATTCGGCAGCTACTCGAGTACTCTAGGGTCCGGGAAGCCCAGAAAACCCAGAGACCCTTCGGCCCTTCCAACCAACCTTCAGGCCTTGTGCCCTTCAAGGTTGGGCAGAGGCCAAGTTGGGAATAGCCGTTTCTCACCGCGAAAAAGTCGTCATACTTGGGCTGGCTTGCCCGATCACCCGCTGCTCTCGCTCTCGCTCTCCCGCTGGCGCCGCCTCGGCACAAGCCAGACGATCCAGCACTGCCAGTCGGAACATTCCTCGACGCCTCGATCTTGCACCGTCCTCCACGATCAGGTTATGCTCAGAGCATGTATTCTATTCCGAGTGTCCCCCGTGATCAGATGGCCAAAAACAACTACAGACAATACAAATACTCGTCGAGCAATGAACCGAACAATCGTTCCGAAACAACAGGGTGCTCTCGTCAGTCGAATGCCATGCGCAGTCGTCGCTCCGTCACCCGCGGTTCGTGTTCTGACAGCATCCCATGGTAAGCGACACGCAGCACGCAGCATGTATACATAGGACTCCGGGGGTAGCCCCTCGGCCACGGCCACACCTTGTAACCTGCGCCTCTCTTCTCCCTGCAACTTACGGCAAACGGCCGCCCCCCGACGCCTCGTCTCTCGTAAACCCAGTCCGCAATTTGTATTGACGATCTCGCAGAATTCGTGAAACAGGATGAGAGATGATGCATGGGCAATCCATGACTGAAGCACGTGAAGCTTCCACTGACCGAAGCTGAAGCCTAAAGATAGATACAGACAGTCACAACAACACCGTTTCAGCCGTCATGTCATGAGGTCGTCGAGTCGTATCAAGACGGGACTCGTCCAGCGACAAGTCTCGCGCCGTTCTCCACCAATCCGAAGACGCCTTTCTGACCAATAGGAAGCAGGCCCTCCCCTGCGCCGCTGGCTCGAGCTAGACTGTTCATCTGAGCAAACAGCTGATAGTCCCGAGGGTGAATGCCAGATGGGTTGTACAGGTGCGAGCCGGCCACAATCCCGACTGGATGCATCAGCCACTACTTGACGAACATCGACGAACAAGACTGACTAGCGAATGCCGCAATGATATACACCCCAAATTTGCCCGCTTGATCAGTAATGGCGTCCTTTGACGTGTAATAGATATGATTGACGATCCCCGGCCTTTGGCGATTTCGTCGACGTTCGGCAAAGGAAGAGGTACGCGACGACGCAGGGGTAGAAGTCTTGCTAGACGCAGCCTTTCGCGACTCAATCTCCTCCTCGATGATTGTGCAACGCAAGCCGAGCGCATCGACGAGGGCATCGTACTCCTCGTCCGCTTGTTCCAAAGCCCCAGCTCTCAGACTTCGCGGGTGTGCATGTTCCAGGACCTGCTGCTTGTTGATCGGTTCGGCCGTTTCGGTGTAGGCCGGAGGCAGAGGTGAAGTGGCAGCACTGGAAGGGCCGGCCACGGGAGATGTCTCATCATTGGGAACGGGATGAATGATAACAGGGTCGGTTTCGGTGGCAGCGTCGGCGTATTCCTTGATATCGTCCTGTATGCGTATGGTAGGCACGCCGCCAGCTGTGATTTGAGGCCGGTTGCCAATCTTCTGAATCGTCAGTGAGGATATGGCGAATTGGCATTACTAACCCTCGTTCGCTGAGTGGTGACAATCGTCTCTACATAGCTTTCCTCGTCGCCTTCTTGCTCTTGAGCTTTCTCCGCATCGAGAAGACGCTTGTTGAGTTCATCCCCAAGATTTCGAGATAGAGTCGGATGACCACTAGAGTCGGTCAATCCGCGCTGATGACCTGGCCCGGACGCTCGAGAGGCGGAGGCTGCTCTGGCTTCGTCCAAATCGAACCTCATCCGATCGATTGTCTCCTTCAGTTGCAAGTTCTCCTGCTTCTGGGTCTCCAAAATCGACTCTGCTCGACGAGCAATGGTGAGTTCTTCTTCGAGGCGTTTGACTTCGTGTTCGAGAGCTTCAATTTCGCGTTTAGCTTTGTCCTCGTCTGCCTCATGGCTCGCTGAAGCTTCTTCGAAATCCTTGATTTCTGCATCCCTTGCCCGCAGCATATCGCGCAAGCGTGCCGCCTCGTCTGATGCAATGAGCGAACGCCGACGAGCCTGTTGTGTACTGACCGCATTGTGAGTTGTACATCTTTTGCATGTTGGCATGATTGGCCTTGGAGTTCTCAAGGCTTCGCTGTAGCGAGAGGATGTCGGCCTCCAGCTGTCTCGTCAGCTGCGCGCACATGTATGACACATTGACATACCCCGGCAATCTGAATATTGCTTGCTCGCTCCTTTCCCTTTAGCTCGTTCTCGTCTTTGCGCTTCTGAGCAATCTCGAGGCGAGCATCTTCCAGCCGATTCTGAAGGTCTTCGACAAGCCGCTCGTTCTCCGAGCTGTCTCATCAGACAGTTCGGAACAGCGGCGTACTATGCGTACCCAATGACAGCCATTTGGCGCTCGGACTCCTTCAGCTTCCTTCCGAGCTCATTATTCTGCTTCTGCAATGCCCGCAGCTTATCATGAGACGTCCGCAAAGAGTTAGTTGACTCAGTCTGGGGGTCAGATGGAACGGAGTATGCCTGATCCCACTGACTGATATACGGCTCAGCCTTGGATTGAGTGAATCGCCCAACACGCCCAAGTTGTCCGGGACGACATCATCATCCACTTCGTCCTCTTCGACACCCTCAAGTTGGCCCTCATAGGACGACGCCGCACTGATGACCATCTCGATGCCATCCATGTCTTCTTCATTTGGCGACTTTGCTCTCTCATGGAACGACGTGTGATCAAGCGCTGTGGGGGAAATGGGCGATGAAGGAACGCTTCCTTGGTGAGCGGACATGGCAGGTGAAGCCATGATCACAGATTGTGAGCTGAAGCTGCGGGTGAAAGGCTTTGATCCCGAAGTATCGGCGCTCTCGTCCTCCGGTACCTGTCCTTGGCTCCCCCGCCGGCGGCGACTAGCAGGCGACGGGCGAGCGAAAGCACTGCCGAAAGCGCTGGGCGGCTGGGCAGATCCTCTCAGTCTAGCAGTGAGCGGTGAAGCCTCGTGTCTTGATGGGTCTGATAGAGTCTTGGTCCGCTTGAGCGGCAATGGGCGAGGCGCGAACGAGGCGGTTGCCACTGATTTGGGAAAGCTCGTCTGCTGAGGTGGGGCAGATGCTTGTCGGTCGAACCTGGCGGTCTGCTCTTCTCCTTCTTCCGAGCTGGAGCTGGACGAGTCCGAAGGAGAGCGTATGCGATCGCTATGCCGTCTTCTGCTCGCTATTCGCGTGCGAGGTGTCTGCTCTGGATGCTGGAAAGACGTGGGCGGCATAGAAGCGGAATGAGGCAGGGACGGGGGAGGGGAGACACGCTTTTGCGGTTTCGGAATCATCCTGTGCTGTCAGCATCAATTGTACATGAAGCAGCACACAGATCCGCGGGAGATCCGGATCACATACGATAAGAAGCTGAACATCTCCTTAGGCCCCAGCTCAAGGTCGGTGTGCTCCGAGCACAAGGCCTTGAGCGAGTCATATTCGGACGCATCGAGGATGATCGTGTCGTGATCCTGCTCGTACTTGAGCAACACTAGGCATCAGCATACGCAGACCAGCATAGTGATCTGTTCTACCATCGGGAAGGTCTTTGGATAGGACGAAGCCGGCTTCGCCAATCAGGGAGTCGAGGATACGTTGGAGGTCGGCTGCAGAACGACGTTCCGGCGAGGATATGTGAGCTGCGGCCGTCGGCTGCTCGATGAAGGGATCAGCCATGACGATGTCGCGTGATGCAGGTTTGAGGATGTGTGGAGTGTGCAGAGGTTGGAGCAAAAGGTGGGAGCAATCAGCTCATGGTCCTTCGACACAAGGTTCACGGCGGTCTAGGCAGCAGGGGTCCTTTAGGAGGCCAAGTGCATATGTTGGAGGGACACACTCACCATGGCGACCGGGCGCTCCTTGCAGGCTTCACTGTTGTTGAGGTGACTTCCCAAAGCGTGACGCTATGAACGCCCTGCCGAATCGCAAGGCATGGCAAGCTCGCTGCTCAAAGAGGCTCTCTGATCTCTGAACGTCGTGATGCTTGCCTCGCAACCTGAAACGCAAACATCTCAGGGCCCGCTTGTAACGTCAGGAACGGTGGGTGGCAAATCTACCGTCTCCATCGGACTTAAGCAAAAACCGGGTGCCACAAAGATGACTACTCGCCCTCAAGGGCTTATTTCCGACGCCGGTCCTCCCTGCCCGCTGGCGCTACCTTGAAGTCTCGAATTCGTGGTGAGAGGTCCTTCAACCGTCAAGTCTCTATCAAGTGAGTACACGATCTGTCCGACTGAGCACGCCGCCTGGGGCAGGGAGATGGGGGGAGCAGGGAATCATGTGTGTGCGCCAGGAGAAAGGTCGAGTGGGGGGGAGGAGAACCAGCTCTGGCAAGGAAGAGACATTGGGGCAATGTCCGAGTCCTGACGATAATCCGGGCTTGGTCGAGGGGTCAGGACGTCCGTAAGGACGGTCCATACGGCACTCGAGAGTCCTCGGAGCCTGCTGGGAAGAGAGGGAGATGGATGAAACGGAACGGCGACGCGGATGAAGCGGTGGCTGACAATTAGGATGGGTCGCTTCACCGAGTACTCCGTCGTTGGGCGCAAGCTCCCCACCGAGGCGGACCCGAGCCCCAAGCTCTAGTGCGTCGGCAACGCTGTTGAAATGGAGGAGGAAGCTGATGGAGCAGCCGCATGCGGATCTTCGCCCCGAATGACGTGGTTGCCAAGTCGCGATTCTGGTACTACCTCCGTCAATTGAAGAAGGTCAAGAAGGCCAACGGAGAGATTGTCGGCGTCAACGTCGTCAGTATCGCAGTGGCACGACCGAAGACGAGGCTGACGGCTGTAGATCCACGAGAAGAAGCCGTTGAAGGTGAAGAACTTTGCGATCTGGCTCAAATACGACTCGCGTTCCGGCACCCACAACGTGCGTGTCCTTCCTGTTCATCCACCCCCTCACATTGTCGACCACATCCTGGTTCACGTGTCTGAAGAGGGTAGCATGCCATGTGGTGAATCGATGCTGATCCTCAGATGGTCAAGGAGTTCCGTGCCCTCTCCCGCGCCGAGGCCGTCGAGTCGATGTACCAGAACATGGCCGCCCAGCACCGAGCACGGTTCAGGAACGTCCAGATCCTCCGAGTGGCCGAGGTCGAGAAGAAGGACGACGTGCGACGACCCTACATCAAACAGCTCCTCGAGCCCGGACTCAAATTCCCCCTTCCCCACCGCCGCACCAAGTCCAAGGCTTGGTACGCCGCCCACAGGCCCGCTACCTGGGCCTAGAGGTCTGTTGTACGTGGATGACGGTCGGTGTCATGACACTTGGATAGGCAGTGATCATGCACCTTTGCATATGACCCGGTGTCCAGACCCAGTTCGCGTGGTTGTATCGTGTCCCGCGGGATGGAGAGCAGCAAGCAAAACACGGAGACAACATGATTCATCACAGTTCGTCATGGGCAAAGCCCTCGTGCCCGGATCTCTGCTCACCTTCCCCCTCATCCCCTTCCATCTCCATCTCATCGTATCGCAGGTTCAGCTGCTCAGCGATGAGCTTCACCAAGCTGTCCTGCTCTTCTTGACTCAGAAGCTCGACGCCGTCCTTGCCCACCAACACCTCTGCGTCCACCCACATGGTCCCGTCCTCGTCCTCTTCCATCTGTAGAACCATGACATTCTCCTCTGCTTCATCGCCGCCATCCGCCCCGCCGTCTCCCGGTGCGGCACCAGCGAGGCCGAGCGCCTGCAGGGCCTGCTTGACAAACGCATCGAGGTCCTTGCTGGGTTTTTCGATCGCCCCAAGATGCAGCTTCTGCAGCACCGCAGCTTCACCCGGCGCTGGCGCGGGTATCGGCTGAGGTTTGTGCTCGAAGCCTCTCGGTACGGTCTGGCTCCTCTCGCTCTCGGGCTCGTCGGGCGCTCTGTCCGTGCCCTCGCCCTCAATCTCCCCGACTGGTACGGGAGGCGCCTGGCGCGCCGCCTCCCAGTTCCGGAACTCGTCGTCTGGCAGGACCTCCCTGCACCGGACAAGTGCTGGCTCGACGCGCGCCTCGACTTCGGCGCTGAAGCCGGGCAGGCTGCACAGGTGGGGCGAATGCACGACGAGGACATACTGACAGATGGCGAGCTCTTTGATCATGTAAATCGTATCGCCCGACGTCATCGAACAGTGGATCTGTACCTCTGTCTCGCGCGGCCGGCCGGTCTTGTCGCAGCGCGTCCCGTCGCTCCATCGCTGGACGAGGTACCTCGAGTGCGCGCCCAGGCCGAAGGCGACTTCTGGCGCGGCGGGAGTCATCTGGCCGGCTGGGCGTGGTACGCGTTCCACATCCTGGGCTCGTCCTTGCCCTTCGGCATCCTGAGCTGGAATTCGTGGTTGCCGCTGGGCTGGTTTGCGGGAGCTTGGATGTGTGGTCTGCGCCATACCTAGAGTGTAGGCTTCGAAGCCGGTATCTTCTTCGGGGGTGTAGCCGCCCGGCGGATGTGGGTGGGCGTGTCGAGCTTCTCGGAACTGACGGATGTGCGAGTTGTGACAGTATCTCGACGTCAGCTGGCTACCGGGTTACAAGGGTACGCTAGCTTACGAGTACGTGAACCAGCCCATCTTCAGATACAGGCATTTGCCATCTAAATGGCTCAACGCCGCCCAGCCCTGCTGCGGGTCGAGCTCTTCCTCGACGTCCGAAGCGCCATCCAGCAAGGCAAGCTGTGACTCGGTCGCATTGCTCTCTGGTAACATGCAGAGGTACTGTGCGTCGGCGGCAGACCCGTCGCCCAGACTCATAGGTACGACTTCTGGCTACAGGCAATTGTCAGCCGCCATCCTTTTGGCTCACGCTGGCATTTCGCTCACTCGGTGACCTGAACCATCAGATCCATCTCCTAACCTACGTCTGCTCGATCCTCCTGAGTGAGAGGACGCGACGTGCGAGCCAAGAAAGTCATCAGACGAGTCGAGCCCGGCCTTGACGAGCTCGGCATCTGACGACGATAAAGGGAGGTCGTTGAGGAAGATGACTTCGTACTTGGGGAATGCCTGCAGGTCTCGCAGTTGCGCGCTGTGTCGGCTGCTTGAGGCAGTATAGGAGAGACTCAGCAGTGCCGAGACGTAGATGGCGAGCTTGCGCATTGTGCGCGGTCGCTGCCTTAGTCTCAACTGATACGAGAACAGAGCAAGGAGAGGACTGCCTCCACGTCCAACGAGAGACTAAGGTTGAGTGAGGCCACGTGGGAGCTTACGGTCCAGAAGGCCCCAGTCTGTGTTGCGACTGCTCTTGACTGTTCTGCTGTACATCGCGCCAGTCGAGCTACAGCGGCCAATGACTCGCCTACTCATCCGCTCCGCAGCTCTCATCACCTCTCGAGTGGATCTCTGAACGAATTCGAAGCATCGAGCTGAGGTCTCACCGGATCTGCTCTCCCAAAGACAAAGCTCGAATCAATTCCTCCAACATGCGGTACAGCCTCGACAACGCGCATGTTGACGATGACTACGAGTATCAACGAGCTGGGCCATCACGACAGACCCCGAGAAAGCCTGTACAAGACAGCTCGTCTGGGTGGGCCGCCAGAATCTACGGGGAAGCTAGATGGTGGCTGACGAAAAGCACCCCCATGTCGGATCTTGGGCGGCGGATACGAGAGAGCACGGCGGAAGCCGACCTTGACCGCTCTCCTCCTCCCTCTCCTCCTCGACAACTACAAACATCTCAAGCGATGGCACGAGAGTGGTCTGCCGGATCATCTCAGGATGCCTTGGACATGCTGGGTGACCTCAGCGAGGAGGACGATGCTACGGAATCGGACATCTCGAGCTTTAGTTCGTCAGGAGATGAGGAGGATGCGCCTCCCATACCGGGTGCTCTGTATGTCCTCCAGTAGCCCGTCACCGCGAGGTTGGACTGATTGCAGCCCGAAGAGCAGAAGTGTGCCGGCTCGAAAGCCCTCCGTCGGGCTGGCAACTCTCGCCAACAATGCCCGGTCTTCATTCTCACCTACTCCGATGCGCACTATTCAACAGTCGAGAAGTCTGTTCGCCATCCCGGACTCTCGCGAAAGTACGGAGGATGTGACAGATGAGCTCGAGGATACGTATGATTATGCTCGGTCGAGAGAGGCCGAAAGAAAGGCAGCCGTAAGCAGCTATCTGTTGTTCGCTCATGGCTGATCCTGAAGTTGTTCGGGAAGACGATGGTCGATAAGCGTCGGGCTGCTTATCGCCGAGCGGTCAGTGAGGAGCCTGAAGAGGTCTCACGCAACAATAGAGTCACCCAGGATTTGCAGAAAGAATCGGAGGATGTGCGGAAACTGCTTGCCGCGCTCAACGTCAGCAAAGAGCGGCAGAAGGGGGCTTTTGCAAAGAAGATTGACAGCCTCTGGAAGGTGGAGATGTCTCACTCAATGCTAGACCTGCACTGCTGACATCTAGTCGATTGACGAGGTGGTCAAGGCAAAGCAGCGGCAAGCGGACGAGGCGCGAAGAAAAGCAGAAGCAGCGAAGAAGGCCGAAGAAGAGGCACGGCGGGCCGAAGAGGCGAAAAGGGAGGCGGCGCGCAAGAAGGCGGAGGAAGAAACGCGAGCTCGTGAGGAAGCCGCGCGACAGGAGACCGAGAAAGCCAAGCGAGCCGCCGAGGAGAAGAGGGCAGCAGAAGACGCCCGATTGCAAGAGGAGAAACGGAAGGGGGAATTGCAGAAGGAGGAAGAGGCAAGAAAGGTCGCTGCCCAGGCCCAGTCGACACAGGCGGCAGGCAGCTCGAACTCACGCGATCCTTCAGCATCCACCTCAGGCCGAGATCACGGGTCGATCGACTACCACAAGTGGCAATTAGAGCAAAGGTGGATCAAAGACAACATCCATCGCCCGGTCAAAAGCAACCCTCAGCTGAAGGGCTCTCTTTTCCGCATTGCCGCCAAGATGCGTCGCTTCGTGGGGCAAGTGACCAATCAGAAATCTGTCATCGTTCGGGTTACAGAGGACATACACAAGATTCTGTGCGATCAGCTGTCATCCGCGCCATCAATCGGACAGCCCACATTGCACAAAGGAGACTTTCCGGTGCAATATGGCTACATGGTCTCCAGGCTGGCGAAAAGCCTGATCGAGCAAGCCGAAGCGGAAGTCAGTGTGAAAAGCGAAGCCGCTTTTCCCGTAGCCTGGATCGTTGTGGGTCTTCTGCTGCGAGGTCATGGCGCCCTCGGGCCAATACTCTTCTCACGACTGGTCAAGCGATGTCCTTGGGTCGTACCTCACCTTCCACGGGTAGAGGTAAATAGTACTTGTTGACACTACTGCTTAGGCTGACGGCACAGACCAACGACCAGGACGTCGTGAGGCAGCATGCTGGATTCGAGAAGGGCGAAACGACTGCAGCCTTTGTGGAGCGGATGAACGGGATCACTTCGTTCTACTTTGCGATCCTGCAGTCCTCCTTCACAGCGCTGGTGCCGACGCTACCCGCGCCGCCCACGCCGGAGCAGCTGCAGAACGCCATCATCCCAGAGCTGCGCTTGCCAAGGGCATGGACGTGGATACACGCGATACTCCAGACGAGGATGGTGACGCATGCACCTGTCGCCACGTTGGTCGGCAGCTGGTTCACCATCTGCGGCAGCGATATCGGCCGCGTGTACGGTGCGGGCCAGACGCGCAAGCTGATGGAGGTGGTCAAGGAGCACGTGGGTGAGTTGGGCGGCGAGTCGACGGCGTCCAGGGAAAGGACAGGTATGTTGCTGGGGGACTATCTGGCTCAAGGGCATATCCCGCCCCATGGAGGCAAGAGCTGGGACGTGTAGCAAGAGTACCCTCGGGTAGAACTATCAGCGACATGCATCTCCACCGCTGGCAAGTGAGCATCGGCGACCCGGCCGTCGGTCGCGCCAGTAGCGTGTGGCGTTTAAAGGGTCAAGGGTTTTTAATCTGGATCCGGTTGATGAGCACGGACCTCGGAGTGCCACCAGGCACTGCGACCAAAAGGGGTTGCAACTGCGCTTGGGAGGGAACAAAGAGAAGTACACGGACACGTCCCCAGTGTACCAGTGTCTGTCTGTGCTGTCAGAGGCCAGAGACATGATCGCATCGTCTCAGAGGGGCTGGATCAAGCAATCGATCACCCATCGCTCCATCGTTATTGCAGAGTGCCTAGTCTACGATTCATGGCCCTGGTCTATCACGTCCTCTGCACAGTGTACCGGTCATGTGGACCCTCGGTCTATCTGTGTCTTTGTTGTGTGTGTGCTCGACGGCCGTGAGGACGATGCGGCACGGCACCCCATATCAGCATCAGCATCGCTCGAGCCAGGAGATAGGTCACTCCTTTCCGCCATCGGCACAGGGGTGGCTTTCGGCCCAGCGACGATAGTCCACAGGCCTCGAGCAGAGTAGATCAAAGTCGAGACCAGGCGTCCTTGGACCTTCGGAATGTTCTCTCTTCCGAAGCGCACCCTCTTACCGCAACAGATCACGTCGTGCATAAAGGCCACCCTTGATGTGTGTACTTTGGACTACTCGTACTTCCCACCGACACCGACACCCACAACAACATGTACTGTACACCACCCCACCGCTGCCGGACGGCATACGCGGTATCCCTTTCCCTCCTTCGTCTGCCTCCCCTTCACTGGACCTCGCTCGTTCGCTTTGGCATTCGGGCCCAGCGCGTCGACCGGCGCACCCCATTCGCCTTCCGTCCCGGGACCCTCGGCGCCATGGAAAAAAGGCATCGATCGGTAGTGGAGTGGGGCAGCGAGAGACGGTGAAAGGGATAAATACTCTCTCTTCGCTCGCTGAGAAGACCCATCCCCTTCTTCCCCGTCTCTTCATTGACTGCCCACCGCTCTGAACCTCCCCTGCAGCAAGATGTGCCACGAGTCCCCCGCGTCGTCGGCTCTGGCGCTGATCATCACCATGATCGGCTCGGCCTTTTGTATCTGGCACATCTACTCGTTTGACCATGGCGCGTGTCTCATCCCCAGCAAGCGCGAGATCTTCCGCTGCGTCGTCATCGTGAGCTCTTCCCCTCCCCATCTTGCCCTGGGAGATGATCGTCGAGCGCCGACTGACGGACAGTGGATGATCCTCAGCTCGCTCATCTTGTTCGTCACGTGGGATGCCGTGAGTCCTCCAGCTGCCAAGCCGGGAAGGTGAGCTGATTGTCAGCTGCTCGTGTATATCAAGTACAAGGAGGGGTACGGCGTCATCCCCCTCTCGGCTACCGTGACAGAGATCTTGCCTGTACCATGGTCGCTCGTCAGTATATGCGGTCTAACGCAGGCTATGACTGATCAGCAGTGGGATGCCCACAAGCAAGACCTCGCCCGTGCCTCGTATCACTGCCTGTCCGTGGCATGGGCACTGATCCTCTCCATCCACGCCGAAGAGACGCTGTACTGGATGTACCTCATCCGCGCGATCAGAAACAGGGACTCGACCAGCTGGTTCCACAGCGTTCAATTCAAAGTCTGGATCTTGTGCGTGGTGCTTGTGAGTCATACCATTATGCTCCTCGATGTTCAGGAGCTGACTTCAGGCATTCGGGATCATGCTCGGTGTTGCGCAGATCGAGACTGCCAACATCCTCCAGATGGAAGAGAACCTATTCATGGCCGGGTCCATCTTCGCCATCATCCTGCTCCTCACATCCCTTTGGCTCGTCATTGTGTTCCCGTCGTTCATCCGGGAGTCGATCAAGCAGGGCGCCAATTCGGATGTCGTCGGCCGCCTGCAGTACTTCAAGGCGAGTATGGCTTTTGCTTAGGGTTCTAGGCTGACCAGGCAGGAGCTCAACCTTGTGCGCACCGTCTTGAGGGCCTTCTATGCCGGTGCACTGGCCACACTCGCATTTGACGGCATGACCCACGAGGCCAAGGTCAACCACTCGGAGTGAGTACCCTGCATCAGTAAAAGGCATGAGGGCTGACCCGCAGGTTCTGGCTCGACATCTGCTTCATCGTCGGGATCATCTCCATCTTCTGCTCGACAGCCGTTAGCATCATGATCTTCCTGCCGCGGTCCATGGCGCGCGAGGCGGGCCTGGCGAAACAGACGCCCGTCTTTGTCCAGCCCAACTTTGCCCAGCAACACCCGTACAACTTCAACAGCTTCCCCGCCGGGCCGCCCTCCACCACGTCCGACCTCCCGACACCGGGCACGCCAGAGACCATGGTCAACCCATGGGGCGTACTGGGCGAGCGGCTCAACTTGGACAAGGTGGAACTTGCCGGTCTGGCCGAGAGCCAAGTGGGCATTGGCAGCGTGGTCAGCGAGCGGCATTTCAGCGTCCCGTTCGCCGCCCGGCCGGGGGCGCGTATACTGCACGAAGGCGAGCACGTCGATGCGCCCATCGCGGTGAGTCTTGCGCTGTACAGCCCAAAGGCAGGAATGAGGCTGACGACGGACCAGCTCAACAACTTCCGCTCGCCCGCGGACAATAACGCCCCGCATGGTCCCGTCGACCTGTCGAGCATCGTGGTCACCACGCAGACCGTCGTGGAAAAGGAGTGAGCCGCGTGGATCGCTGAGTGGGGAGGGGTGGGCGCGTAATGGGATGTGCGGTGTGTGTAGCCTATACTCGTGGGTAGCATTGTATCGATGCTGCCTCCAAACAATCGATGAACATGAAGAGAAGTCCTAATCAAGATCTGAGATTGGTATTACCCCACATTTCTGTTTTCCTAATGCCGATAGATCCGGCCGTACTAATCTGGGGCCCACGTCTCCACGTCTTCCCCACCCGCAAACCGGCTCTCCATCGGCAATTCCTTCTCCATCGTCATCTCTTTTGCCTTCGACCTCGTCGTCCTCTCTACACATCACAGCAGCATCTCGCAAACCCCAGATACGAAGCACCACGGACACCTTCTTACCTACCACAGCTCTGACAGCGTTGTGTCTCACCCGAAACGCGCCATGACGTTCCGCCTCGGCCTGCGCCTGGGCGTGCAGCGGCCGTCGTCCGCAGCGCGCGCGAACATCACACGACCCCTCCGGCCCAGCAGAAGGCTAGCCACGACATTCGAGAACGTAGCACAGAGCACGTCTCTACCGCCGGGCGCGACAGCCGTCCCTCCGCCACGCACAGGTCCTTCCGCTCTGCGAAAATGGACAATACGTCTCGGTGAGTCATCACACTTTGTGCGGGATCAGGACTGAAGACGCAGCCCTGCTCATCGCCTTCCCCTCTGTCTACCTTGCCGGTGCGGCATTCCCGCCCAAGCTCGTTCTGTTCATCTTCCCCCGCTATGCGCCGCCGCCGCCGGAGAAAGACTCGATGCGCGGCAAGGCGATCACCAACGACGTCGAGCAGGAGCTGCAGCGGCTGTACGTCGTAGCGCAGATGCGCGGCCAGAAGGGGTGGTACGAAACAAGTCAGTCCCAAACCCACGTATTAAGCCGGGCGCAGCTGATGTGCGAAGGACCGTATGAGAGGTTCGACCCGCAAAAGGTGCACAACTCGTTGACGGCCGGATCGCTACGAGGCCCCGGAAAGCTCGCAGTGCCGCCTATAGTGTTCGCCAAGACGGACGAGTCCGAGGCCGTCGCGGTGGTGCATCTGGGTCGGGCGCTCTGTGGGCACGACGGCATTATACATGGCGGTCTACTTGCGACTGTGTTTGACGAGGCTCTGGCGAGAAATGTGAGCTTGTCTTGTGCGAACATCTCGAGTAGCGGAGTCTGACGGGCCAGGCGCTGCTGAATATCCCCTCGCATATCGGAGTGACGGCCAACCTCAACGTGTCGTACAAGTCGCCCACTGCGGCCGACCAGGTAAGCTCGGCTGATCTGGAGCGGAAAGCCGGAGCTGAATCCGAGTTTGTCATTGTGCGGACAAAGCTGGACAGCATCAAAGGCCGCAAGGCGAACGTATCAGGGACGATGGAGACGCTGGACGGCGAGCGGCTGGCCGAGGCGAAGTGAGCAGCTGTGCGCTCCGAGGAGCTGAGCTGACGAACAGGGGCCTGTTCGTGGAGCCCAAATGGGCACAATTCTTACAGAGCTCAGGGGTGACGGAAGCACTGGGCCGACCGCTGCCTGCTCCCGAGCCCAGCCCGGAACGCGTCGTCTGAGACCGAGCGCCGAGCGCCGAGCGCCGAGCGCCGAGCGCCGAGCGCCTTTGTGAAAAAATAGATACCTTGTCGATAAGATCATGGGTAATATCTTGCTTCTTGTGTGGACTGCTTGCTGTGGACTCTGTGCGACGGGCTATTACGAGATGCATCTGTAGACAGGCAGGCATGATTAGGCTTATAGACACTGCTGATATGTATAACGCACTCGGAGTGATCTATCCAAAGGCGACGGTGGCGGTAGACATGCCCGAGAAGCGCTTGGACATGTCCTCTTTCCCCCTCTTCACCGCATCCGCCTCGTCCTGCACTGCAGGAGGAGCACCCTCATAGGCCATGTCGAAGGCACCCTTGCTCGGGCTAGGGGAGACGAGCACCTCGTCGTCCACGCTCAAGCTGCCGTCTGTCCCGGACCGACGGACGAGCATGCTGGGCGTGGTCGCGCCGCTCTCCAGCTCGAGCTCGGATACACTGCCGTCCCTCTCTTTCTCGGCCTTCGTTGGCTGAACGGGGACCAAGCCGACGGGGCGGACGGGCGATCGGCTCGGCCGGAGCTTGAAGTCTTTCAGGCGGTCTGCTAGTGGCATCTCCGGAGGGGGCGTCGTGTTGTATGGCGAGCGGGCCCGAGCCTTTTCTGTGAGGGCTTCAGAGCTGATTGATACCGAGTCCGGGTCGGCCTCTTCGACGTGCAGGCCTTGGGCTGTGGCCGCGCCTCGAGGAGTGGGCGCGTTCTCTGATTGAGCGAGCGGTGTAACGCCCTCGCCTTCGAGTCCGAGACGATTAACAGGAGGCGTCGACGCCGTGCTCGGAGGCTCGTCTGCCAGTTCTTCCTCGGTCACGCTGTCGCTAGCGCTGGCCGACACGCGCGAGGCTTTACTCGCGCTGCGCTCGAGCGAGCCAGTCTGACCCGTCGTCACAGAGTCCAGGGCCAGCTGGAGCTTGTGCTGTATGCTGACGATCCGACTGGCGATCGCGTCCGTGCGATCGAATATTGCCCGGTCAGCCGCTGGAAGGGCATCGCGATCGATGATGCTGCTGCCTGGCCGACCGCTCGCACGGTCCAGGGCGTCCATGATGCTGCGCGAGCGGACGGTCGCGTCCGTCAGCCGTGAGAGCTGAGACAAGGCGGAATCCTTGGTGGTCGGGCGTTGCCTGAGGCTCCTCACTTGTGGTCTTGGCGATGCCGCAGACAGAGCAGACGTGCCAGGTGTGGAGGGGCGTGAAGAGGGAGTCGGCGAGCCCGGTGGCATGACTTGCAACGCCGTGTTGATCTGCATCTCGAAGACGTCCATGATTTCCTCGCGTTCCCGCTCGAGCTCCTGGATGCTGGACGTCAGCACGAAGCAATGTTATCGGCGAGGGACATACGAGATGTGCATCTCGGACAGTTGTCGCATTGCCTCTGCGCGTGCGTCTTCGGTCTTCTGCAGCCGGTCTTCGAGCTCGTCTTTGGCTTTGGTCTGCTCATTCGCCACTGCTTCATCAGCGTGCGCTCATCGATATGTCGGTCGATAGCTCACGCGTCGAGAGCCGCTTGGCTTCCCGTCTCTCTCTTTCGATTTTGAGCTTCAAGTCGTTGGCCTCGTGCGCCAGGCGGTCGGCATACTTCTCGAAAGTCTCGAATTGCTGCTTCCACTTCTTGTCAGCTTGGCTAGAATGGTGGAAGTCCGAAGCTTACGTGCTCGCCTTCCTGCATGAGCTTCAGCAGCCTGCGATTGATCCTGGCGACCTTCAACTCGAGATCATCACGAGTCTCAACGTAGTGCACTTCTCTCAGTCGATGTGTGTTTCGCTGCAGAGGAATACTTACAGGCCCGCTTCCGCATCATACGTTTCGCCAGCTGCTCGCCCACACTCAGCTGGGCCTCGGGTCTGGCCATCCCGGACCTAGTAAGCCGCTGGATAAGAGTCGGCTTCTTGTGCTGCTCATATCAGCGCAAGATCGTAGTGCACGTGAAGCGAGCTCGCCTTGTCCACCATGATCTTGTCGAATGTGCTCATGACTTCGGCGTGCTTCCACCATGAGGGTATCCGGAACCGCTCCCCCAGATATCGAGGGCGGTCGCGTGTTGCAGTATCGTAGATCTTGTTGAAGTTCTTGAACGCCCCAGTGGGGTAAGACACCTTGTACTCCATCGGAATAGAGCGTTCAGAAGCTGATCAGTCAGTCAAAGCTACAAAGGTCAAGGGAGGCCTCACGGTAGCCAGGGCCGAGAGCTTGCACAATCTTGGCACGGCTCTTGTCCCGCTTATGTTTCGGCGTGACCACGTTCAAAGGTGGTGTCTTGCAGGTGAGGGAGCTGAGGGTTGGTTCGGATCACAGATACCGGAGGTCACTGACTTTGTGTCCAAGTCCACCATAACCACTTCTGGGGGAGTCACGACGACATACTGACACTCGCTGGTGATACCCTGGAGGTGAGCTCTGATCGTGATACTGAAGGAGCTCACTATAATGTAAGGGCCAGGGTCTTCAATGAGGAGCGTCACATCGCGCTGAGTCTGTCAGCCTTGATCGTCCGAACAGTCCAATAGACTGACCGCATGCAGCACTGGCACCGCCAGGCCCTCCCAGCCGCGCATCTCGACTATGTACTTGAGCGCATTGACAGCCACATTGAGCATCGCCACATGTTTCGAGGAGAAAACGATGCGGCCAGAATTACTCAGAGCCACCTTTAGATCAGGATCGCTTTCATAAGAAGGAAATGGCTCACGTCGATGCAGTAGAGGATGTGATCCAGATCGAGAGCCTGGAATAAAGGCCAGAGCTGCATGTCGACCTTGACGAGACCTTTGTCAAAGTCGAGCGCCCCAGGCATGGACGCATCAAGGGTCGTCTCGTCTGTCGAGTTGAGCCCGATGGTCAGGCTGTACTTCTCGCCGGGACGTGGCGGTTCGGCGTTGAGGATCTTCAAGACTTGCCTGATAGCCTGAGGATGCTGCTCGTGCCACGGGAGAATGAAAATCTCACGACATGTGCAGCTTTGCCTGCTTGGAATACTTCGCCCACTGGTGATAAGCCGAAACACTTAGTCAATACCAGCGGTACCCACGCTGAGCCGAAGGAAATCCTGCATAGTATCGTAAATGGGGAAACGGGACACTATCTGTCAGCTTGTGTGTTCTGGAGGCACAACCAGCTGACCTAGGGTTATCGAATACGGCAGCCAGAATATATCTCCAGCCTCGTCAAAGACAGGTGCTTCGGCCATCGGGAGGCTCATGTCCTCCATGGCCGCCTGGTTCAGCTTCATAGCATTCTTCAATGCTTTTCTGCCCAGCGGGCCTTCCATTTCCGAATCGGTGGCGCCCGCCTCAGTCTCGCTCCCTGTACCCTCCGCCTCGGAAGCGTTACCGCTCTTCTTCCAAGGCATACCGTTGCGCCTCTTTGATATTTTCTGCTCGACCGACTCTCCGCCCGCGGAGGCGACCGATCCAAGCCCACTGGCCATCTTCTTGCCGTGCTTCAGCTGCTTGAGGCGCGGCAGACGGACAGCGTCGACGTGCATCCAGCAAGTGAGTGTGACGCCGTGGTATTGAATCTCGGTTGCGGAAGGGCTGCCACGGGGCAAGTTTGACGCTGCTGTTTGAGGGGGCATCGAAGTTGAGGACATCATAGACGTGTCGAACGTCGTGTCCAGCTCCGACATCGGCCGGTCAGGGAGGGCCGAGTCTAGCCGAGTGCGAGCAATGGCTGCAAGAGTGTCGATACGGGGTAAGGTGAAGGAGAACGCATGACAAGTTGAAGGTGGCGCCAGAGTCGAATTGACGACCTCGACTGAGGATTAGCAGCGCCCATGGTGGCGACTTTACGAGCTTACGGTCTCGAGGATGGGCAAATTTGAGCGCTTTTGAGATGAGCTTGCGAGCGCCATCAGGTCCTGCGTCCGGGACGACTCGGTTCTTAAGAGTAGGATTGAGCTTGGTTCCATTGCGAATGGTGCCCTTGGGGTCTTTGATGAGGTCTGTAAAGCTGTCAATGGTATCGCCAGCAAAGGCGTTTCCTAGGACTTCGGGGCGCCAGAAGATCCCCATCGAGTCGTCGAGAGTCTGCACACCGCGCGTGGCGTCCGCGTCAGAGAGGGACCACTGCTCGGGCTCCTTCTCGTCAGCCAGTAACCATCAGTAGAAAGTCGCGAGGCTCACCCTGCCCAGCCCGCTGACAAGGTACAGAGAGGCGAGCGTGACATTCGGCTCGAGGCCGAGGATCTTGTCTGCCTTGACCCTGCTTCCGACACTGAGAGCGGACTGGTTGAACCTCGAGTCGAGATTGGTCAAGGAATGCAGCTTGGACTTCTTGTAGTCCCGCAGCTGATGCAGCTGATCCTTCTCCTCGTCGTGCTCGCCAGACTCGGACAGTGCGTCCGTCGTTCCAGTTCGACCGACACGAGTTCCAGTCGCTGCACGACGAGGGTAAGCCGAGTTGGTCGCCGAGGCGGCAGTATCGTAGCCAGATTCTTGAGCCTCTGCTCTTCTCGAGGTCGCGGGCGCAGAGTTGGGACCCAGCGGGGAAGGGCGATGAGTCATGGTAGACGTGCGCGGGAGTGCGGCGGTGTCGACGTCCATCTCGACGATGCTGGGGAGGTCGGTGGTGGTGCTGGAGGGCGACCAGACGGTAAACTCGAACGAGGACGCGTGGGAGAGATTTCTGTCCCGCTGCTGTTCAGTCGACACGGGGGCGGCGGAGTGATCTTCTGGCTTGTTGTGGGGAGGAGGCGGGGTCGGGTCGGCTGCCCGAAAGTGCGACGCCTCGTCGTCGAGGGCGTCAATGTCGACGACGCCCTCCGAGGTGTACTTGACGGTCGGGGAGGCGGCGACGAAGAGGGGCGGGTTGGCAAAAGGGTGCCGGGCGGACGTCTTGTACTGCTCGTAGATGCTCGGCGCGGACGCGGATCCACCCCGTGCCGACGCGTGTTCTGCTTTCCCATCGGCAGTCTGTCGGCTGTGGGCTGGGGTATCGCGTCCACGAGGCGAGGTGACAGGTCCGAGACGGCGCGAGGGAGGAACGGGCGAGGCTGTCTCAGATGGCTTGTTGTTGTCGGTGTCGCTGCTGTCGGTGTTGGGCGGTTCGGCAGCGAGGTAGGGCGTGGCGAAAGGGTCTGTCCGGGTCCACGAGTTGTGCCGCTCGTAAAAGGGTGTCTGTCTTGCCGTGTTGGACGCCGAGAGTGCCGAGTGAGATGGTGGGGGATGGAGGTAGGGCGTCTTTGGGAAGTGGGCGGGGGTGGATCGGGTGGGAAGCCGCTCGTCTGAGACCTTTTTCAGGTGAGACTTTGTCATGGAACCGAGCAGGGCGACCATTGTGTAGGGAGGGCGAGGGAGCGCAAGGGATGGAAGTGTGCTGGGTTTGCTATTATATGGAGGTGACAGGCTCGAGTGATTTTTATGGGTGTTCGGTGATGCGGGCACTTGAAGGGTATGGAGGTGATGAAGCGGTGATGGATGATGACCTGCAAGGGGATGGGGATGGGAGTGGACCGAGCACTAGCAAAGCTCGGTCCACATCCATCTAGGGAGAAGAGGCCAGGGCGACAGAAGTGTTCCACACGTCCACACGTCCCCCAGCAGCATCACCCTGCGACGGCTGCGACTAGCGTAGACAGCGACGCTCGAGCCGTCGTCGACGTGTCTCCACCATAGAATGCTTCAGTCGACGACGGTTGATTGGCGCCCATCTCGCTGGCCGCTAGCTCATCAGATAGTCAGTCGTCTCTGCAGCATCAATAGACAGGCACCCGGTCAGGATTGGTACCTCTCAATCACCCATCCTCACTGGCAATTGTTGATGGAGTGAGATGGCCCGCGCGTCAAGTCAGGCCCGCTTCTAGCTCACGAGCTACTGTACGCTGAAACGCTCGCTCGACGTGGATCCAAGCCACTGATGGATCCAATGGATGATGACGACGAAGGGCCAAGAGGACAAGAGATGAAACAGTGAAAACGGCGTCGGCGGCAAACCTAGGAATCACGGGCCCAGGGACGAGGGGTGGCAGCATGGGCGAGTGTGGCGGTGCCATCGCATTTACAGAGAACATGGAACAGGCAGCAGCGTGCATGCACATTGTAGCATTGGTCTGGGTCACACTCGCCACGTCCCCTGGCTCCTGTAGCGCCTGAGCAGTGCGAGGCCCGCGACGGCACTCCCAAGCAGGGTGATCAGGCCGTACAAACGGTAGGCACGACCCAGCCAAAGTGGTCATACAGGGCGCCCATGAGGGGTGTGCCGGTCAGCGCGCCGACACTGACGCAGAACATGGCCACGCCTAGGCGGAGGCCGATGTCGTGGAAATCGTCGCTGAGGCTGATGACCGCCGCGGAGGTCAGCACGACGCTCGCGCCGGACAGGACACCGTACGTGGCGGCCACGATGCCGGCACCGGCGTCGGTGCGGGCGAGCAGGAGGGTGAAGCATGATATGCCCGCGAGCGCGGAGAAGAGCACGAAGAAGCGCAGGGGGCCGTAGTGGTCTGCGAAGAGGTTGGGCACGCGTCCCAGGGAGGCGCAGCCGTTCATGATTCCCAGCGTCCACGATGCGATGTTTGGCGAGACGTGGTGGGAGGACGCGAAGACTTGGAGGTAGTAGCATGGGAAGTAGACCGCGAAGGTGATGAGGAACAGGGCGGTGCACATGAGGGCGTAGGTGGGCGAGCGGAGCAGTCGGGCGAGTCGCCGAAGAAGCTTGGCCCGAGGTGGGTTGGGTGGAGCAGGTGCAAATGACTGGTCGGTCGGGCTGATGGGTGACTCGGCTGTCTTCTCGGTGATGGTGCTTGTTGGCGTCACGGCGTCTGAGGTGGGACTGGCGGGCTGGGCTGCACCGGCAGGATGAACTCTCGGGTGCATGAGGCAGCACGCAAAAGTCAGGCAGCCAAGCATGAGGAACCCGACAGCTCGAACGGTGTACGCAAAGCCCTTCTGCTCCAAGAGATCATTGAGAAAGATGGGCTGCGTCAAACCTGAGATTCAGCTCGCCATTCAGAACATAGGGTGCTGAATCACCGCCTATGGAACCTCCCAGCAGTCCGAGACCCATGGCCAGCGCACGGCGCCGCTTGAAATGGTGCGAGATGATGGAGATACAGGGGAGAAAGAGCAGCCCGCACCCAATTCCAGCCAAGATGGCCTGAGTCAGCACAGTCTGCCAGAACTCCTCGCAAAGAGAGGTCAGGAAGGTCCTGAACGTCAGGCAAGCAGACGTATCAGGAAAAGCCAAAGAGGAGAAATGGGTCGGGTGTCAAGGGCTTACGCGAGCACCGAAAGGGTGCTGCCAGTGATGACGAGCGCTCGGAAGTGGCCCCGATCGTAGAGCGGGCCGACTACAGCTGCGAGAGCGTATTGCAGGAAGAGCTGAATACTTCCGATCCACGAGATAGCGGAAGAGCCGACGTTGGGGTATTTCTTGGTCATGTAGTAGTCTTGGAACCTACCTGTTAGCACTCGCTCCTCAGAACGAACCGCCAGGAGACCCTTACACGCCCCACGAGTTGGCCAAGCCCATAATGGCGAACACTCTCAGTCAGCCCAAACCAGTCTCGCAACTCATTGAAGACGACTGACAGGCCAAGAAGCACCCCAGGACCGCCGCCCAGCCTTTCCAGCCTCCTTCGGGGAAATCATCGTCGCTGGCAGGGACATTACGCTCCACGTCCGCACCCGGCTGCTGGACATCTGACGCTACCTTGACTGCTTCAGTTGGCGAGCCAGGCTCACTCATGCTGAACGAGCTGTTGGACTTGGCGAGAGCAGATAGGAGTATGGGCTCCCTCTCGTCATGATGGGGAAGGAAGACGGCGCGCTCAAAAGGGTCCACATCGTCGCACAGCGTCGAAGAGGGCGAAGGGACACCAGAAGCAAGCGGGTCCTCTGTAGTTGTCATCGCGGCACTTAGCGTGTTGCCGTCCGTCGGTGTCGTCGGCGATGTCGGACTCGGAGTGGCTTGACCGTAAGCGGAAAGGCAGTGTGAGCCGGGTCAGAAGGGATGAGAGGGGGTGAGTGGATACGGCTAGCTCGCACGTCCGTCAGAGCGATTTATGTATGCGTGACCAACCTTGATTCGTCTCGATCTCACATCGGACTGGTGAGAAGCTTCTTGGGCACCTTCTGACCGGCTCTCGGTACAGCAGGCCGGTCAGACCAGTCCAGACCACTGCCTGCTCAAGCTAACATTGTCCTCGTGCTACTAGACATGGAGATCTTTCGCACGCTTGGAGATCGTTCGCACGCTTGGCCGGGTTCATTCCAAATAACTGTCAATCCGTTTTGTGGATCTCGTCCCATGTCCTCCTCCTTTGGGCTTGCGGTCCTTTCCGAAGTATCTGCACATCGAGCCCGCTGTGGTTGCCGAATGCATGCCATAGACGCAATTCGGCCTTGCTGGATCTCGAGGCCCTCCCGCCGTGTCCGTGAGGAGCCTTAAGCAGTTGCGCATCCTATTGAGACCGGTCCGACCTCCGGGAATGTACGTGCAGATGCGATGGTGTCGAGTGTCCACCACGTACGAGTGTTCCGCATGGCTGTGTACTCGTCGCCGACATTGGTATGAATGTGCTTATAAGCGGTCATCCCCGCCAATCCACATTCATACCAATGTCGGCGACGAGTACACCCACCAGGAGCACGGTGACCTGGTGACATGCCGATAATGTCTCTTCCGCCATCGGCCACTTCGACTGAGCGACTCGTCGCCAGACTGGGCCTCGCGTATCTACGTCCAGCAATGCTGTTCATCTTGTCGAGCTGCTTCTTGATGATCGACACGAAATGCTACCGGCGTCCGGGCCGTACTCGCTGAGTCTGCGCCAATATATGGACGATCAGCACCGTCATCAGCATTGGCACATCGCATCGGATCAGGCCGACGCGACCAGCCTAGATGTGTCCGTTGTCGCATGCTCAACCAGCCAATGCCTGCAGCATGCTGCTTGCAGCTGAGGGAACCAGTAACGTCAAATACCCCCTTTATGGACACCCCCCCTTTATGGACACCCTTCATCCCGAACAACCTTATACAGCCTGAGAAACGCTTTCATGCATGCAGAGCACCATCTACAGCCTCATGGGGACAGGGGTGGGTGTAGGAGACCTCTCTGGACCGTCCTGCAAGGTATTTGAAGGCTGAGAGGCTGCATGGCGGCCTCTACGGCCGGCTCCTTCGGTCTCAAGTTGGATGGCTTGTTGCAGCACCGCCGGCGTGCTGAAATGATGTTGTCCCACATTGGCAACCGTCATACCCTTGCGGGGCCTCTTGTTTGCTCGTTCCAGCTCTTCCTTGGCTGCGATCTCCCGCTCAAGTAAAGCGATCTTGCTCAAGGCGGCTTCCAAGCGGTGAGACAGAGAGGTCAAGTGCTTCTTAGCCGGTGTTCGGAGGCTATTGCCGTGATCGCGTATAAAGTCTCGATTCTCGGTCATGAGGGATGCCAGAGGGGTGCGGGCACCCTGCACGCCCTGCGAGAGCGTCGTTGTAGGCGTCGCGGGTGGCTCGATGTCGCCAATGACGAGAGACGGTCGCAGCGGCCAAATGCCAGTGTTTCTGAATCCTGACTTTATGACTTCGGGTGTCATGGCCTGCGATCGCGCGGCAATGAGCAGTGACGTGTAGATTGCCTTGTGGATCGTCCCCTTCTGATAGGTCGCGACGCGGTTGGTCTCACGCGTCATGGCGCCCTTCAGCGCCCGAAAGACGCTCATGTCGAGCGGCTGCGTCCTGTGAGACGTGTGCGCAGGTAAGATCATGAGATCAATGTCGTTCTCAATGCAGACGCTGATAAACGTGGATCGCACGTGGCTGCCGTGACCATCGACGATGAGCAGTCGGCGGGGACGCTGTCCGGTCGGTCTGGCCGTCAGACGTGTTGTCGACGGGATGAACACCTCGCGGAGCCATTTGAGACCGAGATAATCGTTGCTCCAGCCTGTGTTGCTTGCAGCCCATGTCCAGCCTGCCGACATCTCCCTGTGGACGGCCGGGAGCCATGATTCATTGAATGCGCCCTTCCCCTTGAGGATGACAAGAGGCGGTAGGGCTGTCCCGTCCGCTGACACGCATTCAATGGATGTCGTCCACTCGCCACGGGTGTCGGCCTTTGTGGCCTTGGACGACGGCCGGCGGCCGTTCTCCAAGATCGTGAGGACGCGAGTGGACTGCGTGGCCCCGATCGCGAACCCCGTCTCATCCATGTTGAAGATGTCGCAAGCCTCGTAATGGTGACGATCATATAGGCCGCGCAGTTCGGTAAACCACGCCACAAGCTTCTCTGGGGCCTCGCCATCGATCCTGGCGGTGTCGAGAGCGCGAGTCCACGTGGAGACGATGTCGGGGTGACGACGGCGGAACTTGGCGATCCAATGTTTGCCTAGCTGATCTACTGCGGGCGACAGAGACGACGTCGGGTCGATGGGTTTGGTGGATAGTCGAGACTGACGGAGGTAATTCGCGACGTCGTGGATCTCTTCGTGGGATGGGGGGTGGCCAATGAGCGACATGCGACGGATGTAGTCCACCAAAGACGTCTCCTCAGCCGGTGTCATGGCTTGAAGGTGAGCTGCAGCCGTCTTGTGATCCTGCGCGCCCGATTTCATGCGGTTGTGGATGGTGGATCTTGGGATGCCGGTTTGAGCCTCTAAATCGCGTAAACTTGGGGAGTTCTTGGTAGGATCAGCAAGCCCTGCCTTGTAAGCATCGACGGCGGCCTGGCGGGCCGCATCCGAGTCGGTCTGCATGATCGTGAGACGAGCGCGAAAAGGTAGATGTCAACAACGCGAAATGAGGACGGGATGTTGACGTGTCGTCCATAAAGGGGGGGTGTCCATAAAGGGGGTATTTGACGTTAGGCGTAGCGGCCAGGTGGTGTGGCTCGGTGTCAACCCCGTTGAAATATGAGCCCGAAGCTGGCATTGGACCGGATGAGAAACTGAACGATTATACACGCTCAGGGTCGGCAATGTCCGGACGGGTCCAAAGTGGCGGTCCAGGGCTCACCAGGTATAACCTGGAAATGCCAGATCATGCCCGTAGATCGTGCCAGGTTCGTCATAGACCATACCGTGCATGCAGCTAGAATACAACTCGATCATGTCACTTGCGCCTCTTGGGCGTGGACGGCCCAGCTACCCTGTCTACCTCGGCTACGGCGGGTGTGTGCTCGTTGACGATCTGCCGCAACTTGGGCAGCAGCTCCCGCAACGGGTCCACAAGCATCGAAGCCGGGACGGACTCCCCTCTGCTGGCTGACGATCAGCTGCCCGTACTGGTATGATTCAGTGCTCACCAGGCCCTCGCAGCATGATCTCCAGCGTGCCAACCGAACCAATGGCTTCGCGGAGCTCACCACCAAGTAGGGAGCTGAGCTCGCTCACGACAGCGGGCCTGGAGAAGTCACATCGGGAAGATGTCCCGTTGGCGACACACTCGGCGCATGCCGTCTCAGGAGCTGCTCCTCGCACGATGCACCCCGTAAGACACACAGGTGAGCGTAACTGTCTCGATCTGCACCCTTCGCATTGGAATGGCCCCATTCGGACATAAGACTGGTTCGCGTTACACAGGTTCATCGCTTCCCTCAGCTGTTTCTAACAAGATATTAGCTACGAGCTATGAGTTTGACACGCAAGTTGAGCCAAGTACCTCTTTGCCGGTCTCCAGAATACGTTGCCCATCCTCTCCTAGTTCGTTTGGTGGCAAGACCTTTTTCCCTTTAACCGTATTTGGGAGGGTAAGGTTGCCGGACTCGGCGTAGGCGGGCCAAAAGCGAGGGACAACGGCTTTGCCAGGAGTGTACTCGTATTTCGCGTCGTGGGCTGTGCAAAGTCAGCATAATGCGTTCGATATTCACAGCAGACTGACTGAGTGGTTGTGGTTCTGCGGATGTCGTTGTGGTTTCGCTCATGTTGGCTTAGGTGAGTGGAGATTCGAGGGATGTTGCGGGTCTCGGGCGGCATAAGCATGCATATACATGGTTTCTACGAGTTGAATGAAAAACCACACAACAATACGTCGCTAAGCTTAACTCGGTGAAGTATGACCGAGTACCTTTGATACAGGAACGTCAAAGGAAGGGGAAGCGCAGACCGGTCATTGTCGACCTGTATGTGCCAACGTTGGCAAAAGTTGACCAAAGGACGCACAGCTCGATATGTAATCACAACAATACACTCGCGGACGCGGGTGTACGTTTGATCCAGTCGGATAAAGCATTGAGCGACTTGCTTGGAAGCGCCAGGCGTTGTCTCTCCACGAGAACAACAGCCTCGTCGGACGTGAGTTGACGTGTCTCGATGATTGTTTGTATCAGCCGCCATATGGGTGCACGACGAGAATAGAACTTGCGCTCGGCGTCGTTGGTCTTTTTCCAGGTCTGATCGTCGCCCTCGTACTGACTGCGGATGGACGCACGCCCATTGATGCCTATCGTGTACTCGGTCCAAAGGTCCTTTACCGTCGCCACGTTTCGGTCCATTTGATAGGGCGTAAGCAGGACCAAAGGAACGTCGGGCTGATGATGCTGATCCGAGGGCGCTCCTGTGAGCGAGGGCGCAAGCGTCCTTTGATCGAAAGGACCGGATTGAAGTGGACTAGATGACGTTGGGGTGCGCCCTAGCGAGTCTAAAGGAGGGGATATCAACAAAGGCCGAGATAAGGCTTGTTGTATGGTGCCGACTGTCACGACGACCGCCTTCTCTGTCCAGGGCCCGGCGGGCACGTACTCCGAACGGTCGGCGTGGGGGTCGTTGACGTCGATAGGTATGAGCGAGTTGGGCGAGGAGCTCGGCGAGGGACTCGCTGAGCTCGGGGAGGTGAGCGAGGGGCTCGGCGAGGGACTCGCTGAGCTCAAGGAGGTGAACGGGTTGAGCGAGGGGTGCGGCGAGGGACTCGCTGAACTCGGCGAGCGGGAAGGTGAACTCGACGAGCGCGAGCGAGTTGAGGGAGGTAGACGGGGAACTCGGCGGGGGACTCGGTGTCACTGGCAAGCCAAGCGACGGGACGGAGCAGGCAGTCTACGTGTCTGCAGAGAACAACAATTGGGAGAAGACTACGGAACGTATCGCGCGCCCAGTCTTCCTAAGTATCCGTCGTCCCTCGGTGAGCTCGGCGAGTGATGCGTTGAATCAACGAGTCCGAGCTCCGTCTCCCCACGTGGCTTCCATGTGCTCTCCCTACGTCCGTCGTGACACTCTGCCCAACCTTACGATCGAGCTCCTGCGAGATAGTCGTGGTTGTGGAAGTCGGCGGCGGAGTCGGCGAGGTCGACGAGGGGCTCGGCGAGGGGCTCGGTGAGGGACTCGGCGAGACGGTCAGCGAGGTCCTTTCAGGTACGATGTTGATGCGGCGAGGCGCGCTAGTTGCTGGGTAACCAAACACACGGCCGAGGACAAGTGGACAGAGGACTCAGCTTTTCCATTCTCCGTTATCTCATCACTCGGCCAGCAACAACATGGCCCCAACAACACCAGCGGCAACGCGCAAGGCGAGCGCGGCGAGACGACGAGCCCAGGCGGAGGGGCAGACCAGTGAGTCGGCGCGCGCAGCGCGCCGAGCGAGCGAACTGGTGGCTGACGCGAAGGGTGGGGCGGGCGGTTCGTCGTGCCGTCGAGGGTAGCCCTGGTTGTGCAGGGCCAGGGGGCGGAGCGAGGGGGGGAAGAGGGGCGAGAGGAGCAGCCGGCGCGACGTGAGTGGCCGAGAAGAGGGAGATGCAGAGCTGACGGGAAGGATTCGACGGCACCCAGCGGACTTTCGGTCGCGGGCGCGGCACTCGTCGAGAGCGCTCGGCAAGCGACGAGCTCGAGATCGAAGAGCTCGGCGAGGGGGAGGTTGCCGGGGAGGTGATGAGGGGAGTGGTGGACGGGGAGGAGGAGGAGGAGGAGGGGGAGGAGGAGGGGGAGGGGGAGGAGGAGGAGGAGGAGGGCGATGGCGGCAGCTCGCCGCTGACGCAGCTCGAGCAGGAGGACGAGGAGATGGAGGTGGACGAGGGCGGCGCGGAGAGGCTCGAGCTCGAGCCTGCTCTGCCGGTGGACGAAAGAGAGGGCGAGCGGATGGGGCGGCGCCGGCGTAAGCCACAGCGGCACTATCAAGAAGAGATGAGACTGACGGGCAGGAATCGAACGAACCGATAGCGTGTTCGACGCCGAGGCAAGCTGGCGGGCTGGAGCCACCGCCTACCTCAACCCCTTCGACCGACCCGACTCGGAGGCCCCAATGTGCGACGTAGTTTACTCCGTCGTGCATGACTTACCCTTGGGCGAGCGCCTACCCACGCCGCCGCGCACACGACCTAGTCGCCGACCGCAAGGAGAGGCAAGCGGCTCGCGCGGCGAAGTGAGCGAGGTCAGGGAGGTCAGCGGGGCCGACGACGTCGACATGGAGGCGGAGGAGGCGGCTGAGGCCGCGCTGCAGGCGGCGGCCGAGAGGATGGAGGCCTCCATGGAGGCACTGCAGGCGGCGATGGGCTGGAAGGGCAAGGGGAGGGAGGAGGGGGAGAGGAGGGGAGAGGGGGAGGGGGCGCGGAGACCGACACCGCGAGCGGCGCCGCGGACGCCTGCGGCGGCCGCGACACCTTCCCGGAGACCGGCAGCGCCTCCAGCGACCCCGCGACGAGCCGGGCGGCACGAGAATCGGACGCCAGCGAAGATCCTCGTCAGTACCCGTCACAACCAGCGGTAGATACTTATCAGCAGGACCACCACAAGGACGCGGTAGACGCCGAGCGGCCGTGTCGTCGGTGTAGACGAGAGGGACGCCGCTGCCTCGTCCCGCCGGGCACAATAGGCCGAAAGTGCTACACCTGCACAACCGGCCGCTGTACTCTGAAGGATGGGGAGGCGCCGTCCAGCTCGCCGACCGCCGAGCGGACGCCACTGCGCGGCGACCCCCCGGCGACACCTCGGCGCGACGCGCCCGCGACACCTCAGCGGTCTGCGGAACGCCACATCGGTCCAGGCGACTTTGCAGCCGCCCAGGGCCTCGCGGCGCTCGCGCGCAGCCCGGACAACCCCCGACTGCGTCAGTACGCCGTCAATGAGCTGCGGCGCATGCTTGGGGAGGATCTGAGCGAGTGGGGTCTTGAGGACCTCAACGAGGGACCGGCCCCCGGTGGGTCGGGAGGACGATAGGAGAGGAGGGGGGGGGGGAAAGAGGGGAAGAGGTGTTCATAGTCGTTGATTATAGAGTGTTCTGTGCATCATCTTCGTGAACGCATCATTCAGGCAGGAATACGCAGTATTCATACGGCTCGGCGAGCGCCTCGCCGAGGCCTCGGCGCACTTGATGGCTTCTCTGGGTGAGCGGCGTGGAAGTCCGCGACGAGCTCGGCGGCCGACTCGCTCACATGAGCTAACGGCTCCCAAGTGGCGTGCTCATCCGTGAGCTCAAAGCCCAACCACTCAACGAGGTACTCAAGGCGTCCACGGCGTATTCGAGAATCCAGGATCGCCGCGACCTCCCAGCTCTCTCCCAGCTCGCTGTCCACTTCCACCGGGTCGGGAGGCTCGTACGACTGGCCGGGCAAGGTAGGCTGTTGGAAGGGTTTCAGGAGGTTGACGTGGAAGACGTCGTGGCACTTCATGGAGGGAGGGAGAGCGAGGCGATACGTTACCGGGTTGACCTGCTCGATGATCTCGAACGGTCCACCGAACTTGAGGTCCAGCTTCTTCATCGGTCGCCAAGTCTCGATGTTCTTCAGCGAGAGGAGCACCGAGTCACCGATCTTGAAGCTGGGCGGCGACGAGTGCTTAGCATTGTAGTGCCTCGCATAATCGCGGTTCGCCGCCTCAATGTTAGCCCGGCAGAGCTCATGCAGATCACTCAGCTCCGTCGCCTTCCGCAGTCCCAGTCGTTCACCGGCATCCGCACCCTCCCTCTCCGAGTTCTCCGAGTTCACCAAGTCCTCCGTCCACCTCGGCGAGTACCCAAAGTTTGCTACAAACGGTGACATCTCGATGGCCGAGTGCTTCCAGTTGTTGTACGAGAACGATGCGCACGGCAAAAGCTTAGCCCAGTTGTCTTGCTGATAGGTCGAGAAGACCCGAAGGTACTGCTCGAGAACTTGATTTACCCGCTCAGTTTGCCCATCAGTCTGCGGATGGAAAGCCGTGGACAAGGACAGCTTAATACCCAAGGCCTTGCACAGGTTGGCCCACAGCTTACTGGTGAACTTGGAACCTCGATCAGAGACGATGGATTGCGGGAGCCCGTGTTGACAGACCACGTGATCAATGATCAACTCGGCGAGTCCCGCCGAGTTGAGCCGAGTGGTCGTCGGGATGAAAATCGCCCACTTCGTTAGTCTGTCAACAACCACCAGAATCGAGTCAAAACCGTTAGAGACCGGCAGGGGCTCGATAAAGTCCATGGAGATGGATGCCCAGGGCCTCTCAGCTATCTCCAGTGGCTGGAGGAAGCCGTGAGCCCGGTGTCGGTCGGTCTTGGTCCGCTGACATACTGCGCATGCGCGGACGAAGGCCTCCACGTCGCGCCGAAGGCCAAGCCACGCGTAGTCGCGCTTCACCAACTCGAGAGTCTTCGCAACGCCCGGGTGCCCTGCGAGGATAGCTTCGTGCCGTCCCTTCAGGATCTGCACCCGTTCTGGCCCCGGTTCCACGTACAGTCGTCCGTCGACTCGCAGCCTTCCCTCGGGGTCACGCTGCAAGAGCGCTTCCCCAGAGAAGCCGAGCCTTCGGCAAAATCCCAACAGGACAGGGTGGGTCGAGGCGAGAGTAGGCGCGTCAGAGGTTAACTCAGCCAGGACCGGGGACAACTCGGCGACCTCAACGCGTTCCTCGCCGACCTCTTCCTCCTCCTCCTCCTCGACACCGATCTCGCCGAGTGTTGCTGCACGGAGGAGATGGCCGAGGGAGGACGAGACCGTGGAGGAAGAGTCGGCGGTGGGGAGTGCCTGGATGAAGTTCTGCGGCTGCTGCATCAATGGCCCTGGGAGATATGCCGAGTCACGGGAGAGCGCATCGGGAAGCTCGCCCTCCTTACCAGGGCGATACACGATTTTGTAATCGAACCCGGCTAAGATCTCAACCCATCTAGCCTGGCGAGGGTTCAGCTGCCGCGGCTCCATCCAGTAAGTAAGATTCAAGTGGTCAGTGATGACCGTGGAATGAACCTGAGACAACAGATGCCGCTTGCGCCGGAAGGCGTGAACGATAGCCAGGAACTCCTTCTCAGTCACCGTGTAGTTCAACTCGGCGCCTTTGAACGAGCCCGACTCGATGGCCACGGGGTGCTCCTCATTCGCCGAGTTGACTTGCGAGATGACGAAGCCCCAGCCATAGGCCGATGCGTCAGTCTGCACAATCGTCGGCAACTCCGGGTTGAAGAAGGCGAGCACCGGAGCCTGGCTCAGTTTCTCCTTCAACGCCTGGAACGCCTGTTCCTGCTCCTCACCCCAATGGAAACCAACCGACGCTTTCGTCAGATGGTGTAGCGGCCCGGCAACCTTAGCGAAGTGAGGAACGAACCGCCGATAGTAGCTCGCCATTCCCAGAAAGCGTCGCACCTCATGGAGATCCTTGGGCCTCGAAGCCTCTTGGACCCCTTGGACGTAGCCCGGATCAGCCGCCACGCCGTCCTTGGAGATCATGAAGCCAAGAAACTTGACGGATCTCTGCTCAAACCGACACTTACTCGCCTTCAAGAACAGGGAGGTTCCTCGCACCCGCTCCAGAACTAGCCGAGTGACTCGGCGAAGCTCTTCGAGCGTCTTGGCGTGGACGATGATGTCGTCGATGTATACCGTGACCCACTGCCTGAGATCACTGAAAAGCTCATTCAGGAAGTGCTGAAAGACGGCTGGCGCGTTCCGCAGCCCATCGCGCACGACTAGCGACTCGTACATGCCGAACGGCGTGCGGAAAGCGGTGAGGCTCTCAAACCCCTCGGCGAGCCTTAGCAATTGATACGCCGAGACTAGGTCAAAGCAGGAAAACCACTCAGAGCCGCCGAGATCAGAGATGACTTGAGAGATCAGCGGGACAGGGTAAGCATCAGGAACGGTGGCACTGTTCAAATGGCGGTAGTCCACCACCATTCGCCAGTTCACACCATCAGTCTTACGCACGCAGAAGGTCGGCGAGCCGTACGGCGAGTTGCTAGGCCGGATGCGGCCTGCGGCTTCTTCTCGCTCGAGGATTTGCCTCATGGCTTCCTTCTGATCTTGGGCGACCTCGTAGAGCGGGGCAAGCTTGAGCGAGCTGCCCGCCTTCAGCTCGATCTTCATGTCATACGCTCGGTGTGGCGCGAGGGTCTCGACGCCTTTCCTGGGGTGGAAGACGTCGAGAAACTCCAGGTACTGGTCAGGAACGCTGGCGGCAATCAGCTGAATCTCAGCCTCAGAGAGTTCGGCGGGCGGCTCGAAAGAGGGCCATGAGCTGAGCTCGTCCAACTGGTCGAACCTCAGCGAGCTCGGCGAGTCTGCGCTGACCGCGCATAGTTTCAGCTCCTCAGCAACCGCGACGAATGGCCAGCGGCATGGGTGGGTCACGGGAATAGAGTTGGAGCGGGAGAAGGCGCGTTTCTTTGTTCCCATCCGCCTCTTCCTGACTCGCTTCTTCCCCGGCTGCTGCTTCCTCAGCGAGGGCTCAGCGCTCGGCGACTGTCCTGCTCGATCATCCTTGGTCGACAAGCAGGGGGAAGGCAAGGTTGGAGGCAGCTCGGGATCAGCGGACTCGGTAGGGACAGCGGGGCAGGGGTGAGAGCGGGGAACAGCGGACACAGGGGACTCGGCGGACACAGCGGATGTAGGGAACTCGATAGACTCGGCGACTTCAGGGGACACGGTGGACTCGGTGGATTCAGGGGACACGGTGGAGCTCGGCGGCGGCGAGAGGGAGAGAGATGAAGGGGATGACTCGGCGACATTGGAAGTGGGAACGGGCTCTGCCCAACCTTGCGAGGGTGCTCCCGTGACAGTTCCTTCGCCGAAGTCGATTACAACTCGGCGAGTTCGCAGCCACGGGTAGCCCAACACTGCATCAGCTCCATTCAAGCGCGTGAGCTCGAACCTTGCTGTGCCAGCATACTGGCCCACCTCGACTCGCTCGCGAGAGAAGTGAGTCAGCGGGCCATCAGACGACTCTACTCCGTCGAACAAGGTGAGTCCGACGGGCTTGTCGTTCGCATTGAGGGCAATGCGGTGTCGCTCGGCGAACGACTTGGCGAGGAAGTTAGCGGAGGCTCCTGAATCCAGGAGGATCTTCGCGGGATGCCCGCTGATGCGACCTGCGACAACAGCGTGCGTGGGGTTGTCTAGGAGCCTCTCAGAGGCTGCCCAACCTTGTGGGGAATCAGTGTGAGTCACGGGTATACGGGTATCATCGGTCTGGGATGAAGGAGAACGGGAACAGTCAAAGATTACGGTCGCGGCGAGTCGATGCGGAAAGGGATGATGCTCGCCGAGCTGTTGTCCACCATCCCTCAGGCTTTTGGGGCCTGTCCCTGGGCGGGAATCGGGGGCAGCGGCCTCGGCTTAGCGGTGGGGCAGTTAGCCAGCTGGTGGCCGCCCTGCCCGCACCGCAAGCAGAGCCCGCTGTGCAAACGGCGCTCCCTCTCGGCCTCCGTCAGAGACCCATCGGGGTTGCGCGTTGACTTCAGCAAGTCTGACCCAGAAGGGCCCGAACTCGCCGAGGACTCGCCGCGCTGCTCGCCGAGGCGAGCCGGCGGGAGCGACGCGCCCAAGCGCTCAGCCCATGGGCGCCGCGCTGGCGCTTCAGCCTTGGCATACTCCGGCTTGTGCTTTTCAGCCTTCGCCGCAGCAGCCTCCTCCAGCTTCCTCTCCTCCTCGCGATGACGGAGGCGATTGTCTAGAGGCACAATAAACTCGACGAGCTCGGTCAGCGAGTAGAACTCGCCGCGCTTAGCGATCTCGTCCTTAAGATGAGACTTGAGCCCATGGATGGCCCAGTCCACAATCGCGACCTGATCAGTGAAACCAGCCACCGCAACAAGCTCCCTGACCTTAGCGAAGTGCTCGGCAGCTGACTTGGTCTGCCGCAGCGCTCGAAGTTGTCGCTTTGCCGTACCCCGTTCGTCCGGGTCGCCGAAGGCGGACTTGAGGTACCTTTTGAACGCGTCCACCGTCGCGAGCTCGGCGGGTCGCGGCCGCATACCTACCATCGGCTCGACAGACTGAAGAGCCGGTCCCCGCAGGTACGAGATCATGAACGAAACCATGATCTCCTCCGACTGGTACCTGCCCCCATGCAAACTGAACATCAGCTCGCACTGCAACAGGAACCCTTTCAGCTTGGCGGGATTCTCCCCAGAGAAGGTGTCAGGCTCCTTGACCTTCGGCTCCTTCGGCGCGCCGCTCGCTGAACTCGCCGGGCTGAACGAGGGAGCTCGCCCTCTTGGGCGGAGGAACTCTTCTTCCTCCTGAAGCTCGAGGCGGGCTTCCTCAAAGGCTTCGCGGCGGATATTCCACCGCTCGAGCTCTTTCAAGAAGAGCGCCATGCTCGCCGCATCACTGATGTCGGCGGGAGGTGTAGGCATTGGGCCCAAGCCTCGGCGAGCTCGCCGAGACTCTGACGCCCTGGGAGTGTCAGGCGGGGTAGCCCCGCCTTCTTCCTCCCTAGTCACGGTCACGGCAGGGGGAATGGGTGGTGCAGGAGGCTCCTCCTCGGGCTCATTGAGCCTGGGGGATCTCCTGGGTAGACGAGAGGATTCAGGTGCGGAAGGAAACATGATGAGGAGGGCTCAGAGAGGGAGAGAGAGACCTCGACGAGATGAACGAGGAGAAACAGGACTCAGCGGTCTGGGTACGTGTCCGACGGTAGTAGTCTTCTCCCAATACTGTCACGACGACCGCCTTCTCTGTCCAGGGCCCGGCGGGCACGTACTCCGAACGGTCGGCGTGGGGGTCGTTGACGTCGATAGGTATGAGCGAGTTGGGCGAGGAGCTCGGCGAGGGACTCGCTGAGCTCGGGGAGGTGAGCGAGGGGCTCGGCGAGGGACTCGCTGAGCTCAAGGAGGTGAACGGGTTGAGCGAGGGGTGCGGCGAGGGACTCGCTGAACTCGGCGAGCGGGAAGGTGAACTCGACGAGCGCGAGCGAGTTGAGGGAGGTAGACGGGGAACTCGGCGGGGGACTCGGTGTCACTGGCAAGCCAAGCGACGGGACGGAGCAGGCAGTCTACGTGTCTGCAGAGAACAACAATTGGGAGAAGACTACGGAACGTATCGCGCGCCCAGTCTTCCTAAGTATCCGTCGTCCCTCGGTGAGCTCGGCGAGTGATGCGTTGAATCAACGAGTCCGAGCTCCGTCTCCCCACGTGGCTTCCATGTGCTCTCCCTACGTCCGTCGTGACACCGACCATGCAGAGCACCGCCTTTAACGTCTCACCGCTGCTTGTATTTGCCAATGTCAACTTGTTGATCGCCGTATCAACATGATCAAGTTGTTGCTTGCTTGCTTGATCACGTTTTCGCAATTCATCGACGAGAACAGGCAACGCAGTCTCAAGCCGTGTGTCGTACGCGGATTGGTTCTTTGCTGTGCTCGCTAAAGCCATCCTTTCAAAGTCCAGGTATTCGGGATCTTGAAACAGCAAGTGCCTGAAAACAAAAAGCGTCGGATGCGAGCGCCTCCAATGTGGTGCATCCTGAAGAAAGGACGTGCGCAACTCGTCCAAACACCGCAAAAAGGCTCGAGCAGCAAGATCTTCTTCCGTGTTTTTGCCCAAGTTAAAGAAAGCCATCCTTTGTCGGTCAGCTACGCTTTGATTGTACTAAAATAGCTTGCCATCGGTCTAATTGTGGAAATACCTTTCGCACTAAGGTAGGGGGTACCTTTACTGCACGAGGCAAGTGGAAGGAACCCCCATTTGGCTTGAACCCACCGGACGCTCTGAGCGCAGGCAAAGCAATGTGCATCAAGTAATGCTTCTCCAAAACCGTGTCATGCCAATTGCCAGCGCGCGCAACGTCGCGACTTGGAGCTCCAGCCAACTCAGCTAAGCGCGCTCCAGCTTTTCTGTTGATGTGTGTGGCTTGAGTGGTGCGGATGCCCGAATGTTTGAGTGCCGCTTTGATCGCGACCCTTTGTGTTTCATATGGCACCGGCTCTGACGCGTTTCGACTGTTTTCAAGCAACTTGATAGGGTACCAGCTGGCACGAGTCTCAAAGGAGGGGAAACGACTAGCGCTGACATCATAATCAAAACTGACGTCAGGATGAGCTCGTTTCAGTACAAAGGACCCTCACCGAGCAAATAGGTACAGGCTTAGGAACCACACCGGACACATCTCTAGCTTGGCGTTCCTCATGAATGCTGCATACTGTGTCTTGCCGGAATGATTGGTCTTGCCTTCGTTGGTGGCGAAGACAATGACTGGACACAGTGTTGGACCCTCTTGCGTCAAAACATCACAGCTCATGTCTGAGAGACACATTTTTCGTTGATTGTCGCTTCGAAGGAGGGCAAACATACCAAGCGCGTGCGCACAGGCGTCCCTAAGCGAAGTCTCGCTGTTTTGTGTAAGATAGTAGTCGTACGTTTTGATGATATCCTGAATGTCTTTGTATCCGTTGTAGTATTGTCCTTTGGGTTTAACCGAGCGTCCTTTCATCAAAGGAGGGCTGCGTACCAAGGCCTTTGTCCACGAAAGTTTTGACCTCTCTTTCATGCTTGAATCTGTTCAAGGCGCTCACTATCGCTGCTGTCCAAGGCGATCTTGGCGTTTCGTAGCTGTTCACTCCTCGCGAGACTTGGCTTTTCCAAATGTCTACCAAAGCTGCCATCCACTGATTGAAGCTGCTCGGCGACAGATTGGTGTTTCGTACCAAGGCTAGACCTGACTCGCTTAGCTTGAAACTGATTGAAGTAGATCTGTGCGCACACTCTTCGGATGTGATTAGCGGAGCCTCCTTTGACCATGTGGTGCTCAACGTTGGCTGGTTGATTGCCGCCGCTACGTTCACAAAGTCTTGCTCTATGCCTTCTACCGCCAGGACTACTTCGCTACTCTCTTGTAAACACTTGTTAATGTCTGGGCTTGCGGGTATCTGATGTTTTGCAAGTACGTGTTCATAAAGGAACATAAGTGCGGTTGTCGGTGTTACTGTATCCCTGGATGGTCATCCTTTCGCTTGCTCCCTCCTTTGCCGGCCAGTCCCTGCCAACGTTGGCAAAAGTTGGCAGATTTGAGCTCCTTTGGGCATAATAACGTACCGCAACGGCCAGGCCTTTCCCTCGCACCACTTGTACCAGTGCTTTGCCCTTGATTCGTATTGGCGTGTGGTGTTGGCCGCATGTGTCTCGGATCGCAGGTGTGTTGACGCATCTACAGCCGCTTGCCCTTCGGCGAGCATCATTGGCTGAATTCTGACGGTCATTGGGTTGCTTTTGATTGCTCGTCCCATCTTGTGCAGAGATCAAAGCTGATCAACACACTCAATGATCTGTGAGCCCGATTAAGATTTCCTGTGTGATAACCTTCTGGGTAATGCGTGGCTCAACGCGTTTGTAGTATAACCAGCGTTTACGACCGATGTAACTGCACTTATATGCATGTGGAATTGTAATCCGATTACAACGTATTAGGATAAGGGTGCTTCCCGAGAGGTCCCGAGAGGGAGACTTACCCGATTGGGTGATTTTGCGGTCGGACATTTGTCCCCGAGCGGGAGCATTTTTGGCTGGACTGTCCAGGTCTGTCCGGACAGGACCTGGGTATAATGGACCATAGCAAAAGTCGGGCCGATGAGCAGGTCAGAGGGTGGAAGGGTTCGGCAAACTCGCCCGGTGCCGAATCAACCTCACATACATCTCCGACCTCTAAAAACATGCACAATTGCAAGCTAGCTACTGCTTCCATACCTGCCTAGAACATGTCCAGCACGCCGCGCAAGAACACCGGCGCCGACGCCAAGACGGGTGGTGGAGGCCGGGTGTCCGCCCTCCTCCTCTTTGGCTCGGCGGCCCTGGGTGCAGCTGCCGCCCTCTCGTACTCTGGGGCCGACCTGTGGGAGTACTTCCCGGTCGGGTCGACTGCGTACAAGGGTTGGATGCCGTCTGCGGATGCCATTCCCGCCCAGGCGCAGATCATCGATCCCCGCAGCTTTGGAGTCATGCCCACCGTCCCGCCCCCTTCGGTGCAGAACGTCAACACGGTGAGTCGAGCTACCGCTGTTGCCTCTTTAGAGGAGGATGAGCGAGGCTGCAGGGTACAATGGTAGTGATGGGTAGGAGCTGAGGGCAGAAATTCACACCGCCCGGCACGACCCCCTCTTCCCTCAAAGCCAAGCCCTTCCACGTCTACAACGAAGCCTTCTGGGAGATCCTCGGGCCCAACCCCACCCTCACGCTCATCGCCGCGGGCCACACCAACCTCTCGTTCCACGAGGCGCCAATATGGTATCCTCCCACGGACGAGATGTTCTTCTGCCAGAGCGCCGGGCCCAAGGAGGCCGGCACGGGCCTGAAGAAGTCGGCGATGCTGGGCAAGGTGTCTCTCAAGGCTGCTGGGAAGCTGGCCGCGCGAGGCAATGGGACGGGTCTGCTCAACATTGATTTGGTCCACTCCGACCCGCTGGTCATCAACCCGAATGGTCTGTCCACCTGATCATCCGAGAGCACTGTGCTGAAGCTGTAGGCGGAGCCAACTTCCGTGGTCAGCTGGCATTCACCGGTGAAGGTCAAGGAGACGAGATCGCCCCGGCTCTGTACCTCATGAACCCCCTCCCGCCGTACAACACCACAGGTAAGTCCGCGGTATTCCATGCCAGGGACTGTTGGCTGAGACCCCAAGTCCTCGTCAACAGCTACTACGGCCGGCAGTTTAACTCGCTCAACGATCTCGCCGTGCACCCGAAAAACAAGGACATCTACTTTACCGACGTCGTCTACGGACAGCTGCAGGACTTCCGACCGCCCCCGGCACTGCCGAACCAGGTCTACCGGCTCTCGGCAGCCACGGGAGCCGTCAAGCTCGTCGCGGACGGCTTTGACAAGTGCAACGGTGTGTCGAGACCCTTGGCTGTCCAATGAGACGGGGCTGATCAAAGGCATCGCCTTTTCTCCCGATGGCAAGTGGGCGTATGTGACCGATACCGGCTCAGGCGCGGCCTTCTATCCTCCCACACTGCATGGGCCAGCTACCATGTAAGTCTGCCCAAATCAAAAGCGCTGATTGCGTGAACTGACTCGGCAGCTACCGCTTCCCCGTCGATAAACATGGCAACTTTGGCGCCCGCCAGGCGTTTGCATACGTCTACGTAGCCCGGCCGGACGGTGGGTGTTGAGGTGGGGAAGAGAGACAAGGCTGACTTCAGGCGTCCACTGCGACTCCAAAGGCAACGTCTACTCGTCTGTCGGTGACGGCGTGCACGTGTGGAATCCCCAGGGTACCCTTCTCGGCGTCATCTACACCGGCCAGTGGTCGGCCAACTTCCAGGTGAGTAGTGCTTGTTAGGTAGCTAGTGGAGAGCTGATGGGCAGTTCGCGGGCAAGGGCCGCATGGTCATCCTTGCCGAGTCGGAGCTGTACTATGTGACCCTCGCGGCTGAGGGCATGCACATCACCGACCTGTGAGGGGGATAAGAGAAAAGAGGAAATGACAGAAGCTATCAACATGCTTATCGCTAGAAATCACTAGATGGCATCTGCATGGTAGACCAGTGGGACGGAGTCGGGTAGTGCTGCAGTTATGTGCATATATGCCTGTCCACTCTCCTCATATGTCGTCAGCAACACGCTCGTTGTGGCCTGTTCGAGGTGAATGGAGGAGCCGGGTAAAAACGTTACCGACGTGTCCCACTCGGTCATCGGCAGCATCACTGCTTTGTCCTCCATCACTGCGCGACATTTCCTCAACATCACATCACTTATAACACACTCTTCTCCTCATGCGAGAGACAGACAAGCACCATGCCCGGAGGTGCATCCAAACCCAAGCGACACTTCTCTGAATGCTTGCTGGCCCTTCCGACCGATGTTCAGACCCGCATCTTCCTCTACCTCTCGCCGGACGACCTGGGCGTCTTGTCGCGCTGCGTGATCGAGCTCGCGGGCATAGAGGAGGATCGCTTCTTGCGGCGCGTATGGATCAAGCAGGTGCGTCCACACCCACAACACCCCTCACACAAAGCTCAGGCTGAGCGCAGACTGCGCCATCTCGGATCGACTTCAAGCTGTTCTCGCCGCATCATCCTCGACCTGACGCCAACGAGCTCGTCAGCTTTCAGCAAGAAGTCCAGATCGAGCTGACGGATGACAGGTTCGAAGAGGGACACTGAGAGGTATAGCCATCGTGTCGGGAGTCAAAGCGCATACCTACTGGGCGTCCGAATCTGTACTGCCCAATACCCTTCACCTCCGGACGAGCAGCTGACCTGCATCAAGGCTGTCCGACTGTCCCGCACACATGCCAACCTCCAGCTCGCGCTCGTCCGACGCGCACTCACCATCGCCCTCGCACCATCGCACCGGCCCTCCGCGCCTGCCCTACACGCACTGGGCATCCTGCCCGCCCCCTCGACCCGCGCATCCGCGTCGATCGCAGCCGCGGCGCACACGCTGCAGCGGCAGCTCGAGCGCGACCACGTGCGCCGCTCGCTGCTCGTCGCGCGGGTCGGGCGCTCGCTGGGCGAGGTCATGCAGGCTCACGCGGGGCTGTGGAGGGAGGGCGAGGCGGTGCGCACGGCGCTGTGTCCCAGTATCCGAGGGAGAAGACGGTTCTTTGAGGGGCTGGCGACGGCTACTGCCACTGCCGCTGGAGCGGCAACGACTGATCTCGACCAGCGTTAAAGATGCCAAGCCGATCGTCGACCGACGGTTCTGCCCCCTGCCACGCACTCTTTCTCTCGTCATGGCCGATAAGCATCCACCGATGATCTCGACCATTCTCGTATTCGAGCATCGAGGCGGTTGCTTTTTATAGCTCTTTCTCGGGCCGCAGGAACCTGAGATGGAATGCCAGCAGGCACAATGGCGACGGCGACGGAGGACCGTCCACCCCTGTCCCACGGGTCCATGAATCTGGTCTCGTGCAAGAATAAGGAGGAAGAGGTGGCACGCCGTGGGTTTGGGTTCATGCATCTCTTCTGTTGAATCTTGCTGGCGTCACGCGTCCGTGTCTGAGCAAACGCCACGCCGTCGGGCCGCCCTCCTTTGCTCTGTCCTGTCCTGTCCTGTCCTGTCCTGTCACTTTCGCCTCTGTGCCGAGCCAAGGCAGCAGCTCGGAACGCGGATGGGACACGTAAGACTTTAACAACGCCAAGACTGTCATCGTCAGTCTCTCGGAGACTTCCGGGACCTGAAAGGAGGTCTTATCTGTACCATGCAGCCAATTAGAGCGGATCTCAGGGTCTTAAAGCTGGTCCTTATCTTTCGGTACCCACCTGCCACACAGCTGCACCGCCAAAGCTTTTTCACGAGTAGTCTGAACGCCTCTTTGCCTCTCGCGGCTCTCCTTGTCCTTGTAGGCCTTGCCTGTCGGTAAGTTAGCAATCTATCTCTCTCGTTGTCCCGTCGAACCAGTCAGATCACCCCCTGCAATCGCGAATCGACTCTCTTTTTTCAAAGAAGCAACGCGCTTGGACCCCCATTGGTCATCCCCGGTGTCCCCGGCCTCGCGGTCCACTCAAACATAAAGGGAACACCCCTCTTCCCCATCGTCCCTCCTCTTCATCTCTCTTTCCACTCTTTTATTCTTTTGTGATACCGACATCATGGTCAACGTCACATACACAGAGACATCGAGCGACCTCGTCTACTACGAGGACGATGGCACCCCCGTCATCTACAACCTCGGTGACATGGCGTGGAGTGAGTCTCTCCCTCGGTCTTGCTCGTATGATCACGCGCTGACCACCCCTCAGTCATCGCCGCCACCGCCCTCGTGTGGATCATGATTCCCGGTGTCGGTCTCTTCTACTCGGGTCTCCTCAGGCGCAAAAACGCCCTCTCCATGATCTTCCTCAGTATGGCTGGTATCGGTGTCGGCTCGTTCCAGTGGTTCTTCTGGGGTTACTCGCTCGCTTTCTCTGACACTGCATCCAAGTGAGTCTCACGATCCTCCCCGTTTTCGAGGCACACGCTGATCCCAGATTCATCGGCAACCTCAACTACTTTTGCCTGAAAAACGTCCTCGCCGAGCCATCCATCGGCTCGACCCGCATCCCCGCCATCATGTTCTGCATCTACCAGTGCATGTTCGCGGTCATCACCGTCGTCCTCGCCATCGGCGGCTTTGCCGAGCGCTCCAAGATGGGCCCCGTCATGGTCTTCATGTTCGTCTGGCTCACTCTCGTCTACTGCCCCATCGCGTGCTGGACCTGGAACGCCAACGGCTGGTCCTTCATCATGGGCGGCCTCGACTTTGCCGGCGGCACCCCCGTGCACATCTCGTCCGGCACCGCCTCGCTCGCCATCGCCATCTACCTCGGCAAGCGCCGCGGCTACGGCACCGAGCGCCTCGCGTACAAGCCCCACAACACCTCGTACGTCGTCCTCGGCACAGTCTTCCTCTGGTTCGGCTGGTTCGGCTTCAACGGCGGCTCGGCACTCTCTGCCAACCTCCGCGCCGTCCAGGCTTGCATCGTCACCAACCTCGCCGCCTCGGTCGGCGGTATCACCTGGATGCTCTGGGACTACCGCCTCGAGCGCAAGTACTCGGTCATTGGCTTCTGCTCCGGCGCCGTCTCTGGTCTCGTCGGTATCACCCCCGCTGCCGGCTTTGTCGGCTCCCCCGCCGCTGTGGCCATTGGTTTCCTCACGGCCACCGGCGCCAACTTTGCCACCAAGCTCAAGTTCCTCGTCAACGTCGACGAGACCCTCGACGTGTTCTCGACCCACGGCATTGGCGGCATGATCGGCAACATCTGCACTGGTCTCTTTGCCCAGGCGTCCGTCGCCGGCTTTGACGGCATCACCGTCATCCCCGGCGGCTGGTTCGACCACCACTACGTCCAGCTCGGCTACCAGATCGCCGACCTCACCGCTGGCTTTGCCTACTCGCTCGTCATGACCACCATCATCCTCTGGATCATGCACTTCATCCCGGGACTCCGCCTGCGCGCCACCGAGGAGGCTGAGATCATCGGTATCGACGACGCGTACCTCGGCGAGTTTGCCTACGACTACGTCGGCACCGACCCCGAGCTGCGTCTGCACCGCATGGACTCCAAGCCGGTCCTCACGACCGGCGATGTCGTCGAGGCGTCCACCCCGGTCCCTTCGTCCGCCGAGGGCAACGAGAAGGCCGGCGGTGGCCGCGTCGACCCGTAAACGCTTCGCGAGCGCCCTCTCTACTCTATAATCACACCCGCCCACCCACACCCACACTCTTGCAAAAGGCCTGGCCTGTCTGTCTCGCACGAGGCGGCAGCGCAAGTATATTCTCCCCAGTTTGTTCGGTTCGGTAGACTAGATACCCTGCTTCTTGCCCAAGTTGTCAGTGGTGAGCTTGTAGACGGTCTGTTGGTAGGCGCACATGCATTGCATGGGCTGAGGCATGAGTGCAGTGAGCATGCGAGTGTAAATTACAGAGGGGTGAGGGTCAGGATGGGGTGAAGAGGTGAGAGGTGAGAGGGGTCCGGCTGGTCGCCCCGACTTAGCCGTGAAAACTTTAAGCGATCGAGGGCTGGCTGGCTGGCTGGGGGAGAGGACCCAGCAGGAGAAGAGCTCATGCATCGTCTCTCACCTGTCTGTACAATAGCATAGCACCTCTTGTCCATAGGCATAGCCATAGTCTCAGTCATGGACGCGCAATCCACCACCACGCGCGGCTCATCCTCGTTCACCTCGTTCCGCGACAAAGTCCAGCGTGCCCTCTCGCCTTCGTCCTCTTCTTCTTCCTCTGCGAACCGGTCACACTCTCTCCTGGGGGAACGGCGGACAAGCTTTGGGCGTGAGTCGTTTCCTATCCATGGTGTGGTATTGTTCTCTGCGTGCCCGCTGGCGCACGGTCGGTGGCAAAGGAGGGGCCAATCAAGGCGTGACTACCCCCCGTGGTGGTCCAATGAAAAGCCCCCTTCTGCCCTCTGCCCCCCTGCCCCTCGATCCTGCGCTTCTCCGCTTTCCGCTCCTGTGGTCGCTGGTCGCGCGAGAACCGAGATGGTGGCGCACATCGGTCTCAGATGGCTGTGGCGATATGATTGATCCGTTCAATCTTGGAAAGCATGAGCGATACGGTCGGAAGGAGATAACCACCCCGCTGGCCAATCAGCGCCGGCGGCCCTGCTGCCTGGGCTCTGAAGCCAGCCGGTGCGCTGCGTTTATGCTTCTTTCGGCGTCGTTGCATGTGCATGCGTTGTGCTGCATCTTGCAACTTGCAACTTGCATAGAGGTAGACATTGCATCGCAGAACATCTTGACACACCCTCCTCCCATCCACACCTGCACACACACACACACCCCTTTGTCGTTACCGAAGACGCTTTGACCCCCGTCGTCTCGCCCCTTGGCATTCGGGACCAGTTTGTACGTCATCCGTCCCTCGCCTATCTGCCTCTTTGGACCCTGAAATCATCTCGAAAAGCCAAGCCCGCACCTGTCCTTCACTCCGCCATCACTTCTTGATTTACAGTCTTGCCTTGCTCTACTCTGACTGCCTTGTCGCCACTCGAATACCGCGCTCATAGCAGGAACCATGTCACACCTCGAAGAGGGCAGAGCCGCCCCGCCCCTCATCGTGAGTCACCCCCCTGCATTCCTTTCGGCGTCGAATACGGCTAGTGGCTCATCCCAGACGTCCACCGGTCGCGGTGGCGCTGGCAACCTCGTCCGATCTGTCAGCCGTGACCCCGACGTCCTCCCCGGGCAAGAACGCGGACGTGCCGTCGGCCCACAGGGCCACCTCCCAGAGCACGTGAGCCGAGCGACATGCCATGACATGACAGGAGGCCCGGGCTGATTCATGCCAGATCACCCACTCTGGCCGCGGCGGCGCGGGCAACATCCGCTCGCCCTCGCGCGACCCCGGCGCCCGCGAGCAGGAGGCGCGCGAGGAGGCTCTGCAGGACAAGCTCGTCCACGATGCACGAGGCAGGCAGGCCGACGCCGCCTTCTCCACGGGCCGTGGGGGTAGCGGCAATATCTCCCGATCCAAGTCTAAGTCTCGCTCCCGCTCCGCTGTGCGCGACCACCGCAATGCCTCGCCCGCCCCGCCATTCGCTGCGCACGGCCGCGGAGGGTTTGGCAATATCGCCGAGGAGAGGCATTCGGTGGACAGCGAGAAGGACCTGGCGAACAAAAAGTACGAGGCAGAGATCCGGGCCAAGCACGCCGCCGAGGACGGCACGCAGCCGTGAGCCATCCTCTCTTTCGCGTCTGCCAGGCTGACTGGAGCAGACACCTGCTTGGCAAGGGCGGGTACGGGAATGTCGCCCCGCCCAACCTGGAGCACGTCGACCCGGCCACGCTCAACGCAGAGGAGCGCGCGGCGCACGACAAGCTCCACGCGCAAGAGGTGCAGGAACACCACTATGTGTCGTCCGGCCGCGGAGGCGCCGGCAACGTGCACCGCATCGACGGCGACGAGCGCGGTAGGGACAAGCACCACGGCGGCGTGCTCGGCAACATCGTGCGGTCGCTCAGCAAGGCCGCGGGCCGCGACAAGAGCGCCGACCGGGCGTAGGCGGGACGGGCGTGTCGGGCTTGGTGTAATTTGCAGGGCGTATATCTATAGTGAAGGCTGATAGAGTCAAAGAGGCTATAGTGTGTCCGATTCGTATTTCGTCGACTGCCGTCGTCGTGGGGTTGTAGAGGGTCGGCACGATGCACCTGTCTTCTTGATTCTCTGTAGATGAGATCTGCTTCGGACCGAGAACAGCAAAGAACAGCAAGAGAAGTGCGGCGTCGGCCGAAGCCGATGTTCCGGTGACAGACCCAAAAGTAATGTCGATATCGATAGCAATCGCATCTCTGACGCAGAAATGTAGAGCAGTGTTTGGTGCTTGTATCTCTCTTCATCCTCAATAACATCGACGGCAAGCCAAGATGACGTTCTCTCTCGGCGATCGCGACACTGCCGCAGGGGCAGAATCGGGCCCGTCATCCTTCCCAAGTGGCAAGACCAAGAGCGACGTCCTGCGAGTCGCAGTGGTCGGAGCCGGACCTGGTGGACTCGCATCGGCCATCTTCCTCCAGCGCTTACAGGCCCCGAGGGTGCATGTGGACGTCTACGAGAAGGTGCGCGAGCTGCGGGAGATCGGCGCGGTGAGTCGCCGCTCTTGGGGCTTGAGCAGGGGGACTGACTGACTGACGCACTATAGGGCATCACGCTGAATCGGAATACGTGGCGGTTGCTCAAGCTTCTTGGGGCTGCCGAGCTCCTGGGAGAGGCGTGGGACGCGCGGACGCTCGTGCCCATCGTGGACCAGATGCACCGGTATGTCCCTCTTCCCACATCTCCTTGGGGCTCGAGGAGCCTTCGTAGAGGTTCGCAGCTGGTAGCTCACGAGCAGGAACGGCCTCTCCGGCGAAGAGCTGCTGCGGACATACCAGACGCCCGACGCCGACCAGCCCGCCAAAACCCGCATCATGCGCGCCGCCATGCAGGCCGCGCTCCTGCGCCAAGTGCAGCCCGGCACGATCCACCTCGACCACCGCGTCACGCGCATCGACGACGCGCACCCGCGCGAGATCCACCTCGAGTTCGCCGACGGCGCGCGCGCCGGCCCGTACGACCTGCTGATCGGCGCGGACGGCATCCGCTCCGTCACGCGCGAGCACGCGTACCCGCAGCAGCGCCTCAGCTACGCGGGCAAGATCGCCTACCGCGCGCTGGTCCCGCAGGCCAAGCTCGCGCACCTGCCAAACCTCCCGCAGAGCTCGTGCTGGTGGTGGACCCCCGAGAGCCGCCTCTTCACCGTCGGCCTGGACGAGCAGCGCTTCGAGATTGCCGCGTGGCTCGCCGAGGACGAGAGCAAGGGCCAGCGCGTGAGCTGGGGCCAGCGCGTGGACAAGCACGAGGTGCTCGGCCATTATCAGCATTACTGCGAGGAGGTCAAGGCGATCGCCGAGGCGGCCGACGAGTGGATGGAGTTTGCCATGTTTACGGGGCCGAGGCTGGACAGTGTCTGTCATCAGGGCAGGATGGCCCTCGTCGGGGACGCCTCGCACCGTGAGTCTACCCTTCTTTGCTCGTCGCTCGCTTGCTCACTCCAGCCCTCTCTGGTGCCTTTGGCGCCGGCGCATGCTTCGCATTCGAAGATGCGTATGTCATTTCGCAGGCCATCGCCCGGGCATACAAAGACGGCCGCCCGCTCGCTTCTGCTCTCGCAGACTTTGACGCCGTCCGTGCGCCATTCTACCACCGTCTCGTGCGTACTGTTCCCTTTCTTCGCCGCACACCATCTCGCTGACCGCGTGCAGTTTGGCATGATCGATGGCATGGCCAACAATACACGCGACGCCATCAATGAAGAACCCAATTCCGACGAGATTGTGCGCCGCATAGTCGCACAGAACTGGAGGGACCTCCAGACTACCTGGATATACGAGTACGACGTTGCGCAAGAATGGGCAAAGTACGTAGGGGAGCCGCAGAAAGAGGCTGTCAGCGGCAGTCCGCTAGACGCAGAGTTCGCACAGGCCGCCGCGCTCGTCGTTGCTGCTTGACCCGACGAGAGGTCCGGCTTTGTCAGATAGATCGATAGAATGATAGATTAGAATAGACACCTGTTGTGAAACAAAGAGCTCTAGACGGCCGACTGCCCAATGTGATGCCATGCCAAAATCTGCTTGCTGTCTCTCTCTACCTTACGTGCGTCGCGGCCTTCCATTTCGCAGCGCGGCCCCGTGCGTGGCCGGAATGCGTGCGCAGCATCCAACTCTGGCCGGTGGAACGCGACGCAATGCGACATCTGTCGCTGTCGCCATGATAATCCCCCACTCCAACGCCCTGCCGAGATGTCATAGGATAACGCACTTCTTGTCCTTTTTCCGGCGTGCGCCTGTTGCCGGTCCAACCGCGGCACCGTCCTGCGCTCTCCGCGAGGCCTTGACGGCCCTCACACAGCTCCTGAACGCCGCGTCGACATTACTGTTCGTCTTGGCGCTCGCCTCGAAGAACTCGCACCCGTGGCGCAGGGCCAGCCGCTGTCCCTCCTCGGTCGACACCTCGCGCAGGGCAAACTGGTCCCGCTTGTTGCCGATGAGCACTATGGGCAATCGCGGCAACGAGGGGCTGCGGCCGGCGGGGCTGGGCACGCCGTACGGCGAGCCGAACGGCGGGAGATTGGCGGGGAAGGCGTCGTCTTTGACGCGCTGGATGCGCTCGATGAGGCGGTCGACGCACTCGAATGTCGAGCGCGAGCAGATCGAGTAGACGATGAGGAAGCCTTCGCCGTCGCTGCGAGTCAGCGGGCTGCACACGACAATGGGCAGTGCGAGGAGGTGCTCACCGGATCCATTGATCCCGTAATGTGATGAATTCCTCTGTGCTGTCAGCCTGGAGTCGGACCGTGAGACGGCGGTGACTCACCCTGTCCCGCTGTATCGAGTATCTCGAGCAGGCACGGCACGTCGTCCACTACCCACTGCTTTCTGTAGCAGTCTTCCATTGTCGGATCGTATGCCTAGAAGGTCAGCTCGCACCGACACAGCTCGGGGTGATTGCCCACTTCGACAAATGACTGCATGGTGAACTGCCCGTCAGCTGGACTCAAGCCAGCGGGGTGGATGCAGCAGCCGGCTCACCTGTACAGTCAGGGCTGTCTTGCCCACACCGCCATCGCCCATCACCGTAATCTTGTACAGCGCCCTCTTCTTCTGAGGAGTCTGGGAGGTAAGCTCTACCCACCCGGGTGCTGCAGCTGGTTGAGACATACCATGGTGGACGGCTAGGAGCGCGGTCCGTCGTCCTGCGTACGGATATCAAGGAGTTTCGTGATGCCGCAGAGGTGAATCAGGGCGGAGAAGGGCAAGGGAGGGGGAGAGGGATAGGGAAGGGATGGGGAAATGTGCGGGCGGATCGGGTCGACTGGGCGGTGTGTGGGCGATATTGGTCGTGCTGATGAGGACCCGTGGGCGGCAAGAGGGCCAGAGGGCAGAAGAGGGGATACAGTACTGCGATTCGGAAGACTATCGATCTGCCGTCGCTGCAGGTAAAGGAGCGTCGTACTCGTACATGCGTCGGGCCCTGCTGCCTGCCTGCTTGCTTCCGTCTGCGTGTCTGCGTCTGCTTCTTCTGGCTCGACGCTACCGCACCACTCTGATCAGCAGGCTGATGCGAGGCCGCCGCTCTCGGGCGCAAAGGACGCAGCTCGACCGTGGTCGGCCGTGTTCCTACCGTCGAGGAAGGAGGGTCGGGCGGTGGGCCAGCGTCAGCGTCCAGCTGGATCGAGGAGTTGGATCTTCCGATGTCCGGTGAGATGGATGCGCAGGTGCGAGTACGAGTACGAGGAGGAAGTGCGTCCGCCCGCGGACGTGACAGCTCTCCCAGTGCCGCTTGGGGCGACGACGTTGTTTTGTTGTTGCTGGTCGTTGCTGGCCCTGGGCCTGGCCGACCGACGAGCGGAAGCGGGAAAACGAAACCACTTCTTCCACTTCCAATCGCGGTCACGGTACCCACGGTAGATCACACGGAGATGGCACGGCCACAACACCAGGCAGGCGGGTGGGCGGGTCGGTCGGTATTGCACAGGAGGAGGATCGAGGAGAAGGGGCGAGTCGAGAGGAGACGAGTCACCAGCAATGCGCAAGACAAGATACAAAGTTTCGAAATGAGGAATGAGCAATAATGTCGGTGTGATGTCAGGTGGTCACCTCGTGTTCAATGCCTTAGCCTGGTGGCTCGGATCGTGAAAGTCCCCCTCTGGACCCTCCGTTGGGCTCGCAACACCCGGCGCGGGCGGCAGGGGTCTCTTTGTGGTGCGTGCATGACCTGACTACTGTATGGCATGGTGGTGCATGGCGTTGCTCGACCCCTTTGTCATGAGCCAACGAGACCCTTGTGGCTTTGAGGTCCGAGTGCTACTTGTGACTTGTGCCTTGACACCTCGGAGCAACAACAGCACGCCATGCAGAACAACAAAGACTGCCCACTCAACACTCCGACGCCGCCGCCAAACGTATCTGATAGCCACCAGGCGGCCTTGTGCCCGTTGTCCAGACTCGTCCGTCGTCGGATCACCATCATCTCCTAGCGAGACGAGGACAGACCAGATCTACCAGTCCGGCGGGGCCGCCGAGCAAAGCGGGCGCAAGCCCGGTCACCGGCCGAGCCAGCCCAAAGGCGCTAGCGAGCTGGTCGCGCCGTCATGCAATAGGCAGCTAGCTACACGAGCCCAGCGCGCAGCATGACCCGCCCAAAGTCGTCATAGCTCAAGCCTCGCCCCTCATGCTGCGTCGAAAAGAGCGACACCATATCCTTGATCTACCATGAGCACCTGATCCCTTCCAGCGCAGAAACAACTCACCTCTTCGTCGGACCACATCTCCCCCAGTGTCCGAGCCATCTTCTTGACCTCGTCTCTGCCCAGGATGTTGGCCGCATGGCCCCGCTTGCCTGCCTCAGAGGGCGGCTTGAGCATCTCCCAGATATCCTTGACCGCCTCTTTCTGCCTGCTGGACAACTTGACCGGGGCGTCCACCTCGAGCTTTTTGCCTCTCTTCGTCCGTGCGGGCGGCGTCGATGCCTTCTGCTTGCCCTTGCCCTTGGGCCGGCCGGCTGGTCCAGCGTAGGACGAGCCGGACAAGGAGGAGAGTGACGATTCGGAGCCAGCGTCGGACAGCTCGAACGCCTCGTCGCCGCCTTCGTCCTCGTCCGCCGAACCCTCCTCTTCCCCTCCTTGGTCGGGGCCCATCAGGGCCGCGCATACCGCGCGAAAGTCTTTCCTCTCCACCCCGCCTTCCGTCTCCTCTCCAGCACCCTTGCGTCTGCGTGCAGCGGCGTCGGTGTCGGCACTCCAACCGGAAGCCGAGGATCGGAAGACGGCCAGGACATCTTCGTCGGCGGGCAGGCCAAGCGATCCCAGCAAGGTCGGCAAGAGACTGAGAGGTATACGAACATGGGATGAGTCCTCTTTGTCGATGGACTCCATCGTCACATCCCCGTCATCGTCTTCCGCCACGAAGCCGCCCCCGTCCTCTCCGTCATCAGGCAGGAATCCTCCCGCAACGTCCTGCTCATCCGGCGCGAATCCTCCCTCGTCCTCGGGCAGAAACCCTCCATCTCCCTCATCTGGCACGAAACCTCCCTCGCTGCTGGCCGCAGCCTCTGAGGCCAGGTTGAGCCGCCGCCGCTTACTCGCTCGACCCCGTTGCTTCGAAAGAGTAGCAACGCCCCGATCGAATGCCCGGTCGATCGCCCGGCGTTGCCTGGGCGCAAGGGCGAGGAACTCGGGGTCCGCATCCGCCTCTTCCTTCTCGGCCAAGCGTGTGCGCGGTGGCTACGCATCAGCTTGTCCTCTGTCTCTCTCGCTTGCGCGACCCACCATGATGAGAGTAATGAGGAGAACAGATGCACATATGACGTGACTGTACTGGTTCTCTTTCTTCGTTGTACCGGTCCGATCATGAGTGGCCGTGCCTGACCAGAGCGCATTAGCGACGCCTGTTTTTAAAACGCCTCGTGTCTGCTCTGCTCTTCGTTTTTTCTCTTCTACAGCCGCGGCACACGTTCATATCTCGTTCGAGAGCAGCATGGCCCGGTCCTCTTGACATCGGCACCCCACGCGTCTCCTCATCTCGTACCCCAGCTCGAGCCGACACGATGAGCGACCATGTGGCGGAAGAGTCCGGGATGAAGGACATGGTCTTTGGCAGCGTACGTCCAGTGTCTCCTGGTATAGCACATTGCATGCAATCTGATGTGCAGTTTGCGGGCATGGTGGCCAAGCTCTTCGAACACCCTTTCGACCTCGGTGAGTCCCGCGGATGCGCGGCGATAAGCAGCTAATCCCCCAGTCAAGGTCCGGCTGCAGTCGCAGCCCACCGACCGGGCTCTGACATTCAACGGCCCTCTTGACTGTTTCAAAAAGACCTATGTCAACGAAGGCTGGCGTGGGCTGTATCGGGTGGGTCGCCTCCACGTCTGCGTCAGAGTGGTCCGCTGACGGCAGGGCATCTCCGCTCCACTAGTCGGCGCAGCGTGCGAGAACGCCTGCCTCTTTCTGGTCTACGGCAAGTGCCAAAACCTCATATTGGCCTTGACGCCCCCCTCCGGAAATGACGGGCTGTCCGACAAGGCAAGAGGGAAGCGTAGGGAGCTGAGCACGGGCGAGCTGGCAGTGGCCGCCGCTGGCGCTGGAGCCGTGACGAGCTTCGTGCTGTGCGTCTCCACACTATTCAGGACTCACGCGTGGGCTGACGAACAGCACCCCCATCGAGCTCATCAAGTGCCGGATGCAGGTCCAGATGCTCGCGCGCGAAGGGGCGTTTGGCGCTCCCCCTCCCGCATCCGCATCCAGCTCTACTCCCAACCCCCGTAGCCCAGCCGGGTCCATCCGCCACCTGTCCACTCGCGCGGCGGGGACTCTGCCGCCGCCCGAGGGGCCGCTCAAGCTCGTGCTCTCCACCATCAGGCAGAACGGGCTGCGCGGGCTATGGCTCGGCCAAATCGGCACGCTCTTCCGCGAGACCGGCGGGTCAGCCGCGTGGTTCACCGCGTACAACATCTCCTCCGCCTTCTTCCTGCAGCGGCAGCAGCGCGCCGAAACGACGCTCGCCGCGAGCGAGGGGAGGCAGGAGCGCCGGCTGGCCAAGGGCGACCTGCCGGTCGTGCAGCTCATGCTGAGCGGCGCGCTGGCGGGCATGAGCTACAACGTCGTCCTCTTCCCCGCGGACAGCGTCAAGAGCGCCATGCAGACGCGCGCCGAGCTCAATCCCCACTTGCCGCGCGAGGGATTCTGGCCGACCGCGCGCAGGATATGGCGCACGAGGGGCGTCAAGGGCATGTACGCCGGATGTGGCCTGACGGTCGCGCGCGCGGCGCCGAGCAGCGCCCTCATCTTCCTCATTTACGAGAGCCTGTCCAGTCGCTTTGGGTGGGTGTTTGATCGATGACAAGACGGTACGAGCGGAGCGAGAACGGGAGAGGAGGAACAGTTGTACCGCGCACTTGATATAGACTAGAGACCGCACAAATCTGGCATCGGCATAACAGAAACAAGGGCAAAAACAAAGCATCGACCGAGCCATTGCATCCACCTGTAGATATGCATTTTTGTCCGATACACTCTCAAAGATATATGTGCAACAAGGCGCCCTGGCTCATCTCTGTTTCTTTCTCTGTCTTTGTGCTTCAATGCTATGGTGGTCGTGTCATGTACAATGGTGTATGTAGGTGGGTTCATGATGGTTCTTCCTCTCTTTTTCCTTGCTCTCCGCCAGATCACGTCGGTACCGCCACATGGTGCTTCACCGCACCCCGCTTCTTTACAGCTTTCCCAATCTTGCTCCCCGCAAACGTCCAGTTCGGATCGTAATCGGTAATGAAAGGATGCTTGAGAAGCTCAACCGCCATCGGTCGATCCCTTGGGTTCTTCGCGAGACACTTCTCGTTCATAAAGTCCAACGCCGTATCCGACAAATGGATGTCTGGCGGCAGCGGTGGCCGAGCGCGATTGCTGAAAAGCTCAAACATCGCAGCCACTTGCTCCATGTCGCCCCATGGTCGCTTGCCGCTCCACATCTCCAGAACGACGCAGCCGAGGGACCAGATGTCCACCTTGCCGGAATACGTTCGCTCGGTATCCGAGTGTATCACCTCTGGCGCCATCCAGAACACCGAGCCTTTCATATTGGTCGCCTGGCCAAACGAGTCGTAGGCATCGGCGGTCTGTTTCGAAATGCCAAAGTCGGAGATCTTGCATATCCCATCCGCGTCCACAAGAATGTTGTCACCTTTGAGGTCTCGGTGCCAAATGTGCTTCTGATGCAGGTAGGCGAGACCCTCTAGAATCTGGGCAGTGAAGAACTTGATGAGTTGTTCCTCGAATCGAGCTTGATTTGGGGTCCGGTAGATCGAGGCGATGGTTCCACCTGGCACGTATTCGAGGAAAATGGAGAGATACTCGGGGCTGGTCTCGCATCCGAGGTAAGCAACGATGTTGGGATGATACAGATCCTTGAGAAGGGCAATTTCCGATTTCAGCGCATCGATCATTCCCATCTGGCGACGGTCGTTGCGGTCCCGCTCGGTCGCAGGCAGTTCGACCTGCTTCACAGCCATGACGTCAAGAGTCGATAGGTTCATGGCAATGTAGACTCGGCCATATGAACCTTTGCCGATAAGTTCACCCTTGACCCAGCTCACTGAAGAGTCAGCACAACCCAAAGAGGCGCTACTCGAAAACCCACCAGGTTTGTTGCCCTCGCTTGATGGGGACTCGGGGATAGCTGCCGGCACGCCACTGGACATTTTGCTCGGAGTGACCTCGACCACGCGATGGCCCCACATGCTGGAGCTCTTCCGCCTCTCGACCTTCTTGTCATTGGCTCGCTGAGCTACGGCCGCGTTGAGTTCTGGTTGATACCTGTTCTCCCTTTGCATCGTCCTGCGCTTGTGGTCCGCCATAACTCGGATGCTCTTCCGGTTCTCAGCTTTGTTGAAGGCGTTCCGAGCAGGATGAGAGGGAGGTGGAAGTACCGGCTGACGCGGGAGGTCGAGCGACTTCCGAGTCGGCGAGAGAGGAGTGCGCGAGGGGTGCAAAGGGGGTGGTGGAAATCCAGATGCTGTCGGGTGCTGAGGGGATGACTCCGAGGCAGGTGTGGTTGGCGTGGACGCTCCCTCAACGATCGGCTTGTCGAGATCGATCTTGGGGAAGAAGTTGTCCAGATGTTCGTAGAGCATCTCAGGCTCGGGACGCATATGCCACTGATTGGGATCTTTGGGTCGTGCAAATGATTTGGCGCGTTGTACACGGGCATCACCCTCAGACTCGGTAGCAGAGTCGGACGCAGAGAGTGTGGTGGCCGATCCCTGCATGGCCGCGGCAGGCGAGGCAGCCGATGTATTGACTGTGAGGCTTGGTTTCGAGGGAGAGGGTCGCAGCGCCAGCGCTCGGTGAAGCGGTCGAGGAGAATCGGTGTTCTGCGAAGGTCCGGTCAGCCAAAGAGTCGCCTCGTCCTCATCGTCATCATCCTCTAGTACTGGCTGCGATCGATTGAGCAAGGCATTCAAGCTTTGCTGATATTCTCCAGCCCGGGCTGTGTCTGCCGAGTCGTCCTCCTCGCCGTCTGCTGAGGTTGTACGCGCTCGAACAGTCGCCTCCGAGAACCCGGAAGAGACGGTCCCTGCTATTGAAGCCGTGTCACTCATGTCCGTATGCCTGCGCGGCACATTCAGCCAAGAGTGATCAGGAGGACGAGCGTAAGGTAAAGCCGTTGCCGCATCATCGCTGGTCGCGCTGGACTCGCTGGCCCGGCGGATGTCGGGAACGTACGGCGAGCCTGACCGGTAAGCATGAGCTTCGGATCCACTGCGAGGTCGCCATGTTCCAGTGTCAGAGGCAAAGTATCCGTCATTGGCCACCGTTCTTGCCGAGTGCGGTGGGCTTGTCTCATCATAGTATGTGTTGGGTCGTCGTGGCAGAGCAGCTGTCTGGGGCGATGTCGCCAGCGGTGGAGATCGATCGTAGTGAATGGAAGAGGGCCGTGATTGATCGAAGTCTGGTGAGCGTCGCCTTCCGCCTCCCGGTGAGCCACGAGCGAGTGGACTTCCGGAGCGAGGCTGGGGCGAAGGGAAAGATATCACGCCCATACCGCCCGATGAGGTCGCGCTGGGCTGCAGCGGAACACGACCAGGAGCGGAGTGGACCGGCTCTGGGTAGCGGCCATCTTGCATCCTGTCCATAGAAGGAGAGCGGCTTGCCGCCGCAACTGGGTACGGCCGGGTCTCTTGATAGCCCGGAGTGGGCGTCACAGCTGCGCGAGGTGGGACGCTGGCGAACTGATATCGCATGCCGGGTGCCTGAGGAGTGAACGGTCGTAGATTGTCCATTGAGCGGGTGTTGTTCAAGGACTGAGCTTGAAGATCGTTCCTCGTATACGCGAAGGGATGTACATTGCGGGTATCGCGCCGGATAGGCTGAGCACCAGCTTGTACACGGCCGAGCTGATGTAGACGGGGGTCGTGAAGCCGGTCCTGTGCAGCGGTGCTTTCGCTGTAGACAGATGGTCGCCGCGGCTGCACATGCTGTGCTACATTGGCCGCAATGGGAACAGCTTGCTCAAAATCGTTCGGTTGAGGGGATGTGTATGTAGGTCTTTCGAACAGCGGGTTGACTGTTGGATACTGATGATCAGACGGACGACGCTCGCCCAGCGAGCTTCGTCGCCCTTCATCGACCACTACCCAAGAGTCGCCCTCGCCCTGCTGACCCATCCGAGCCAGTTGTCCCTGTTGTCTCCAATGATCGCGATTCTGCCTTCGACTCTGGTTGAGTACTGCCGCACGGGCATCATGCTCTTGATTCGCCTCCCAACGAGCTGTCGCCGCTTCTTGGGCTCTGCGCTGCTCCTCGAGTCGACGCTCGTGTGCCTGGGCTTCGCGCTTGGAATCAGCTTCAAGTGACCATGCTGAACCAGTCACTCACAGCTTGAGCCGCATCCCTCTCCTGTTGCCTCCGTAGCTCTTCTGCCTGGAGGCTCTGTTGCCGCTGCCACTCGTCTCGCTCGGATTCCTGCTCCTTGCGAGCCAGCTCTGCGTCCTCCTCTTCTTGCCTCCGCCGGCGAATCTGACTCAGCCGGGCTTCTTCCTCCTCCCGCTGGAACTGCTCGATCAGCGCCCGAGTGCCTTCGTCCATCCCATCAAGGTCGATGTTGAGACCAAGCCCTTCGCCAGAAGGTCGCGCTCTGTGGCTCGGCCCAGCAGTATTGTCCGGGACCTGAAAGGCAGGCGCCGTTGGCGTCAAACTACCGCGATTGTCGTGTGGGAAATCGGAGAACGGAGAAACTGGTACGTCGACTTCGCGCAATCGAGACGAGGGCGAAGGAGCAGCTGATGCTGCTCGAATACTGATGAGAGGATGAGGTGGACCTCCAGAGGATTTAGCTGGGGAAACATTGCCCAACGACGCGGTGGCTTCGGTAAGAGGAGATCTCGAGCTGGCGCTTCCGCCTTTGCCGATTGCTGCCCTTCTCCTGATCTCCCCATCGGCATCGACCTCGCTCCACTCGCTGGCGCTGGTACCACCACCTGCGCGGCTCTCAAACAGCTCACTCGCCGAGCTCATGGAACCTTCCTTCGAGTGACGACTGGGTGTCCTGCCAGAGCTGTTCGAGGGCACATCGGTATTAATATGAGGCATCTCTGCCCTGCGGTGAGAGTTGGAGCGATAGGGTACATTTGCGGGGGGAACGACCGGTGCCGAAGATGCGCTGGGGATGCCAGTCTGTTTGACAAGGAATTTGAGCAAAGCTTTAGAGTCAGAGTGCTGTTCGCACAGCTGCAGCAGATCGTCCGGTGTGAGAGCCTCTGGATCTGGCGATTCTCCAAACTCGGTCCGATACATCCTCAGTCCTGGATAGTCGTCATCGGCAAATCGCAGCTTGGAAAAGACCACCTCCATGATCGCTTGAGCAGTGTGCATCCCGGTGATGTCGACAAGAGCAAAATTGTCATTGTCGAGGGTGACTTGCAGCATCCGTTTCATATGCGAGCCCGAGCGCGCTCGCCCACTGGAAAGTGTACCAGTCAGACTGCGAAGGCCGCCGTCGCTGCTGACCGCCGAGTTGAGGCTGTGTTCTGGGCTCTCCACCCTTTGAGCACCGTGCAGGAGCAGGGGTCTTTCCGGCATGGACTGTACGGATGAGGGCGTCGGAGGTTGAGGGATGGGTGGAAGGGCATGAGTCGAGCCGGCTGATGTCTGTGAAGAGGCAGGAGGAGAGTTGGTGCCTACAGGCGGCGAAGGTAAGGGTGGAAGAGCTCGACTGGGGGACGAAGGTGCTTTGTCACGAAAGTTGGAACCACTCGCTGTCCGAGGTTCGTGGGAAGGTCTCGGCTGATCTGGTGCTGGAACCGTGAAGGCTCTCCTCATGTGCCTTTCGGGTTGCGGGGGAGGTTGAGGGGGCACGGGAGAGTGAGATTGCTGTTCGATGTTTTGCGCGAAGATTGGGGTTGCAGGGAGGGGTGATGAAAGGGGTGCTGGTATACTGGGTACGTTGAGGGGAAGCCCTGCGCCCTTCGCGGTAGCTGGAGATCGTTCGAGAGGTGAAGGAGGTATGGGAACGGCGCCCCTCACGCCCCCAGAGCTTGAGCTCGACGCCGTGACAGGAGATGTGGTCGTCTTGACGGGACTGATACGCCGGCTGGGGGACCCGTCATCGTCCGAGCTGTCCGGGTTGGCGACGAATAGGCCGGGCGCGACTCCTCTTCTCCTCGCTCCTTGCGGTCGTCGTGGCGGAGTGCCAAAGGACGACGAGCCCTGCGTCGAGACCGAGAGTCTGGGAGGGACCGAAGGCCCAGGTGGACCCGACATGGCGCTGCGTGGTGGGTTGAGAGGGAGGTGGACGTGGACGGGAGAGGGTGCGGTTGGTTGAACGGGCAAGTCGATGACAGCCTAAATGGACAAAGGTGAGCCGGCCTCCTCCATGATGCCCGAGCGAGATGCAAGTGAGGAAGAGAGAGCGAGAGATGACCGGGGAGGAAGGATGGAAGAGGAAGATGTACTTGGGAGTAATCTACGAGTACTCACCGATGGTAACTAGGTAGATCGTGCAGGAAAGTGCGCGATAGGGCGTAGCTCGTTATTTCAATTCTTTTTTAGCTCTGAATTTCTAATCAGGTATTCAAGTTATTGGTTCTCAGGCAATTTGGAAAACCTAATGCAATTCCTTGTTCTTTGGTTCCGTTAGACATGGGGGGGTGGGACACCCCCCCAAGACCCCCCCTTGCGCCTAGCGGCGCAGCCATCGCAGCCCTTACGGGTCAAGCATCCGGCAAAGCCGGATGTACTGTAGAACATTGATTAGTTGCAAGCTAAAGCACTTCATCAAGAGATGCGCAAGTGCTTGTTGGGCATGCTAGGCTGATCAGATGATCATAGGCATGCCAAGCTGGTCACAGGGGCTATGTCACAGCTGCCACCTGGCAAGCCTATTGCAGTCTTGTCAGACTTGCGCTATTGTAACCATTTTGGTGCAATGATAGGGCAGGGTATGGCAGTAGCTATGTAGGCGATTGGTTCTGCTACAGAGATCATTCCATGCATCAGCCTCATGCATAGATCTTTATTCTCTGATGAAAGGCAATTTGGCAAGGACACAATGCATATTAGGATTGTGCTGATGAAATCAGAATGGCCGGAATTTTCTTATTTAATTCCCCCATTTACCGTTTTCGTTCCAGGGACACCCGCAGAAATTCGCCCCGTAAGAGCTACGCTGATGATCTCGGTTATGACGCGCCTCGCATGATTGTCTCCCGCCCCGCGTCCGTCTCTTCGTTTCGTGTTGCTCTGTGCTCGGAGGCGAAGCGAGATATGATGATAGTGTGTAGCGTGTGATCACTATGCGTATGACTGTGTGCGGCGCAACTGCGAGGAGAGTCAGAGAGAGACAAAGACGGAAGAGAGAGAGAGAGACGAGAGAGACACGAGATTAGGAACGGGAGTTGGAACTTCGTAATTCAGATCCCGCCGTCGCCGCCTTGCCGCCCGAACGCCTCCTACCTACGAGTACTCTCCCGGTCAACTCGGCGACTATCGTACCTAACCTCTAATCTGCAATAGAGAGCGGCAGCGGCAACGCTCCCGAGCACTCAAGCGAGGGATGATGGGTGGTGTACACAGACAGACCCCGAGCAGACGACAACAATGAGGACGACGACGTGGGGAATCGCCCGAGCCGCTCCTCAGTTTCCCGTCCTGCGGCTTTGGTTCTCGCCTCGAGGCCGCCGACTTGCTCTCCGCTCGGCGACGGGCATCAGATGGGCTTAGATCCGGGTACACGGGGGGAGAAGACTAGTGGAAGCGACCTAGACCGCTATCCACAGTCAACCGCATGGTCCCCCCCCGTGCCCTTGGACCTATCAAGATCCCCCTGATGCATCCCGCTGATCGACGCCTTTGTGACCTTGCTCGGCTCCTATCGAGGCCCATCGATTCCGAAGGGAGAAGAACGCCTCCACTCCGCTCGATGTCGCACGGTTGCGCTGGGGAGACGTCTTCACGACTCGATGAGCCTTCGTCTCGGAGCCGAGGACATAGGAAGAGACAACTCGCACTTAGGGCATAATGTCTTGGGTCCTGCCCAAGCCTCAGCGCTCTCAGAAGTACTGGACTGGGTCGAAACGATTTGCTATGACATCCTTTCCAGAAAGCATTCCCCACCCACAAGACTCCCCCACTTGCCTTCGCCTCAAAGCCCACTTGTCTAAGGGAAGTCAAGTGACCTTTGTGGATCATGCTTCGCCACACCTCTACGCGACCCATGGCTCGCACCATCTATGAGAGGGATGCAGACCGGTCTGAGAACCCAATCTCTATCGAAAGACTGATTCCCAGACTTCAAGCAACTCTCAGTCTTCAGAGAAATCATGTCAAGCCCGATGTCGATAGTGAGCACGGACCCTGCCGATGACGATTCAAGTTCCGACAATGAACCCCCATACTACCTCCAGTATCTCGACAGCTGCAAGGAGTTCTTGGACGAACCTTCCGTAGAAGGGCTGCTGGAATGCTACAAAGATTACGGGAATTTCGTGGACGACGTCGCGGAGCGGGAGAACCTTCAAGGTCTCACACCGTATTCCAACAAAGTCAAGAACAGGCTGGAAATGGCACAAAGGCTCAGCTCGAAGCCTCTTGCAGAGCAGCAGAGAAACATGTTCCCCATGAATTATAACGACCTTTCCGACGATATCGTCCGCTCCCTCACATTCCACACTCACCTGCACGCAACCGTACACGCAATGGGTCGCTCGCTCAATATCGGCAGGTTGGCGGAGAGGTTCTGCGCCACAGGTCTGCTTCCTTCCTCCACGGGAGCCCCCGGGGTCACTTCCAGACAGTTGGCGGAGGCGCGCCAAGATAGTCTTGCTCCCACGGATATCGAGGCGGTTCTATTGGTTGCACAGGAATGGAACGGTCTCTTGAGAAGCCGCGAGAGATATCATTACTCCAGCCCGAGTGAGCGAGAATCTCTGGATTTCGGTTCTTTCGACCACTTCAAGCGCCTTTGCGCCGCCGTGACGACTATCCGCACCCTCTCGAAATTGGCCGAGGCTTACTGGTATCGACAATACGTGGCGGGCCCGACCGACGCTCGGGTCATTTTCTACCACCCTAACAAGCTGGTCGCCGAAGACGCCTGGACGGCGGCCCGATTCACCCTCGAGACCCTGCTCCCGCGTAGTCAGCTCAACAGGGACCCTATTCCCGCCTGGTACATGCTCAACAAGCAACTTGAGCCGGAAGAACGCAGGCCTGAAGTCGACGCTCGGTTGCTCGAATTCGAGGCTGAATTTAACACGCGCCAGTCCCAATTCCTTAGGATAACGAGGCGAGACTTGGACACCCTGACAGCTACGATAGCTGCTGACAGTGAACGAGTCTTGCGTGAGGCGTTCACTCGCGCATGTCGAATGCTTCAGGAGGCCCGCGAAACATGGGCTGAGATGGCAACGAAGCGCGATAAGGAGTGGCCACTGTGCTCTCTCGATAGCGAGCGGGCTGCAGACTACCACGGTTCAACCGACCTCGACACGTACGGTACTCCTGAGCTCGTCAACATCCCGTACGAACCTCACCAGAATGGGATTCACTCCATTCGGTGCAATTACGACTGAACTTTCATGACTGGACTGCTGATACATCATACACTCATGTATGTACATGCAAGGATTATTGTAACCGGGCGCAGCGTTCTTGCTGACCCGTGGAGCTCACCATGTTTGCACCGGCTCGCGTGAAACTTATTTTCACTACAGCCGCTTGCAATCCGTTCAGATCGACACGTCTTCAACAGCCGCTTCTTTGATCTGTGCGAAGGCCAGGCGCACCAGGTCGCTGAGACATGGGAGGACATCAAGCAGGGCACCAGTCTCAGAGGTTCTCAGGGATCGAAGTGTAAGGAGACCGAGAGAATGGATGATCAGCTTTGAGTGAGGTGAGAGAGCCAGACAGTCGGCTTGTTTTATGAGATGAGTCGTCTTTGACATACCTCAGGGTTCGTCCCTTCATATGAGAACCCTTTGTACTGACGACCGAGCGCCCACATAAGAAGCAAGAAGTAGTGCATCTGCCCACTCTTATCGTCAACATCACTCGAACGGCCCTAGCACCTGTTTGAACATAAGCCAGACTCCTGATTGTGACATGGACTGCGACTCAGACTGCTTCAAGGCCTTCAGTCGCGCCTCGGACTCCGAGCGTGAACTGACCGAGCGTCGTCTGAAGGCTGAGCGTGAAGAGGCTGAGCGAACTACCGGATCCGTCTTCCTGCAGAGTCATGAAGATTATCGCGACGCTGTCGGTCGCTTCTGTGAAGACCCCTCGACAGCCAATCTCGAGACCTGCTACGTCCTTTATAGGTCATTTGTGGACACCAGAGACAAGTGGGGCCAGGGCATGATCGCTGAGTGGGAACGGACGAATCAGCCCCCAACCCACGAGCAGAAACGACTGGTGGCGCGGTTCAACCTGCCGGTGGAACAGATCTACGATACCGTCAACGATGTGTACAGCTGGCCAAAGGGCAGACCGGACAACCCCGATGTCATAGCGTCCTGGACGTTTGGTTCGAGTCTGCGGGGTACCGCACGAATCGACTTTGGCGTCGAGCTGCAGGTCGATAGTATCATCGAGCGCTTTGGCCTGACGGGCCTCCTGCCCATCACATACAAAAAGGACAAAGAATACCAGGAGCGGTTCAAGACAGATCCGACGCTCGCCAGGAAGCGGGCGACACCCAAGCAGGTAGAAACGATTGCCAGCTGTCTCAACAGAGTCTTGGAGACCCAAGAAAGACACTACTACCTCACCAAGCAGGAGCGGGGGCCACATGAGTCCGAGTCCCAAGGCAAGTCCTCCCGCTGGTCACAAGTACTGCACAAGCTTAAGCCTCAGGACGAGCGTCTGGCCGCTTTCAACAGCTTGTGCACGGCAGTCAAAGAGGTCGTCCCTCGTCTCACCGACATGAAGGATATGTGCTTCAGTGACGGTGGACCATGGGCGGGAAGCGACGCCGACAGCCGTGCTCTCTTTTACCACGACGACAAAGAGATAGCGACGGCGGCTCGGGCCGGCGCCAAGCTTGTGCTGGAGGGGATCTGGAACTCCGCGAACCCATACCGTCCTTCAGAGCTGCAATCCGACTGGTATGCTCAAACGACAAAGAAGCTGCAGCTTGCAAGGGCGCGGTGGGACTCAGAGGCTGAACGTTTCAAGCCTCTGTGGCACGAGCTAAAGGAGAATGAGAAGCTTGAGGTCGACCCTTATAAGGCTGAGGGGGATTTCAAAAGACTGTATGACTTCCGCCATCGTGGCTTTGATTGAGGCTGCACTGCAAGGCTCGGTTTCCCTTATCCAAGGTGACTCCGATCGCTCTCCCATTCTCGCAAATGGCAATGTATGTTTCTGCTTGACACCAACGCATCTGTCTTTTCCACTGTGCATTTATTCAGCACCCACTCGATCCCCGTCACTGGACGCGAATATATATTCTCTCTCGCCAACCCAACTTTCGTATGTGCGATATCACTGTTATGCATCTGATAAACATTCATGTCCCATCTCAACATAATGGGCCAGGAGAGGCGCCGGTCCGCCGCTGTCGACCCCGTTTTCCTCTCATTTGATGGTCCGTGCGCTTCCGGTCCAACTTGTGACATCCTGTTGTTATGAGTACGGTGTAATGCTGCATACAAGTCAGACGTCTACATGATCTGCATGTGTATGTACCAATGCACATCTGGCACCTCGCCATATGTATACGTAGATGCCAAAAGGTAAGAAGACACGGTTGACCACATGCAAGCTATCGGAACAAGCTGGCAAGCTCCTCGGCCTTTTGCTCCATCAACTCTTTCCTGGTCATGTTCTTGAGCGACAACTGTGCCAGGTTTGCCTTCTTCTTCTGGATCTCGTCGAGACGCTTCTCGATCGAGTTGTTGATCATGAGCTTGATCGCGACCACTGGTCGGGTCTGACCCATACGGTGCTGCCAGTCAGCCCTTGCCGTTTTCCGCTCCCAGTGGATGACTTACAATCCGGTCGATGGCTTGAGACTCGACCGAGGGGTTCCAGTATGGGTCGACCAGGTAACAACGGGAAGCGGCAGTCAAGTTGAGACCCACACCGCCAGCCCGAGTCGAGACGAGCAAGATCTCGACCTTCCTGTTGGATCGGAGCTGGTCCATGGCTTTGGCCCGTTCTTCTCGTGTCATCGTTCCGTCCAAACGAGCATACCGGATGTTTGCTTCGTCCAGCATATCGCCGATTCGGTCGAGCATAGTGGTCCACTGAGAGAAAACGACGCTTTTTGTGACGTACGGCTTGCCGTCAGGGTCGAGCTCCTCCACGTCCTCGCCTCCGACATCGATGGCGAAAGCATCGTAGTGGGGTGAATTGGGGTTCTTCTTGGAGTGACTCATCAATTCTCCCAAGAGCCACTGCATCTTCGTAGAGAGATCGGGCTTCTGACCAGGCGGCCGAACGTACTTTTGACGTCGAGGCTTGCTTGGTGCGTCTGAGGGGTCATTCGACTCGGATGATGGCGGGAAGACTTCGATGACGTCCGAAGCAAGCCGTAGCATCTTCTGGCAAGCGTAACATTCCCGCGAAACGGTATCCTTGGTACGCTTGGAATACTCTGAATACACATTGGCTTTGAAGCACTTTGGACCTACCAGTCAGCTTTGCAATCGCCGTCGTACTGAGCGCAGCTCACAGTAGACATGAAGACACCTGGTCAGGTACGGGCGATGAGGCATCTTCTTTGTCTTCTCTTTCTCCGTCTGCGGATCTTCGATGCCAGCCAAGCCTAAAGATGGGAAGTAGTCGCCATAGTCGTAGCCGCAGCCCAAACACTGTGCTCCATCGCCATCCTTCAGATAGGCCAACACAGACATGGCTCGGGCTTGCGTCAAGCCGTAACGCTCAATGCCCTGACAGGCCAGCTCGTAATCCATGATAGTGCCATCGTAATCCTCCTCAACCGCGCCGGACTTTGCGAGATCAACATGATCGCAGATCTGCCGCAAACGCAACACCTCTTGGAGGACATTTCCGATATTCTTCGAAAGCTGCTTCGTCGCCTTAAGTTCATCCACCCGCTCTTTGGCTTGATTGGCGCGCTCGTCGTAAATTCCCCGCTCATCGTCACGCAGATCGAGCCAGAGCTGCACCTCCTTTCGTGGTGGAAGATTGAGGATCTTCTTGCCGTCCTCCGAAGTGCTATCTTTTGTCCGTCGAAGTGTGCAGCACCGCATGACAAGTTGCAGGCGCGCAACACCGAGTTGCTCTCCGAACTTGCATGGATTGGAGATGTACTTTGTGAAGCATTCTTTATCGTCTACCGGACTCAAGCGGAGGAATTTGAAGAGCGCCCAGACGTCCTCAATCTTGTTCTGGATTGGCGTGCCGGTCAAGCAGATACGCCTGTCCGCCTCGAGTGCACAAGACGATCGTGAAGCAACGGTGGAGGGCGATTTGATGTAGTGTGCCTCGTCCAGGACAACCCGGAACCAGTCGATAGACTGAAGAGGCGATCTAACATCGGTGCAGGGATTGGGCTTGGCTGACTTTCCCTTCTTCTGCTTCCGCCGTAGAGCGTCCATCACCTCCATCGCCTTTATCTCGGTCTCCACCTCTGGCTTCGTGGCACGGGAGTTGATCGAGGTGTCCCCCAAGAACTCGTCACCTGAATTCTGCGCGGTATCCGCAGGGGTCGACTCATCCCCATCGCCGCCAGCTTTCGTGAACTCGCCAGCAAGGGTGTGATAAGTGGTAATAACGACATCAAAGTCGGCGAGAAAGTGAGGATCTGCCCGACGGCAAGCGCCGTGGTAGATATACACTCGAATGGTATCGAAATCCTCGTCGAGCTCGTCCTCCTCAGATTCCTCTGCTCGCTTCTTTGGCGGTCGCCAGCGCTTCTTGGTCTCCTTTGGTGGAGGGATGCCCGCCGCGCCGCCACAGATCTCGACTTTGCCATTCCAGTGCTCCTTGATCTGATCTTCCCAATTAGTAATGGTCGACATGGGGCAAACGAGCAGTGTCGCTTTGGAGCGTTTGACAAGCTTATTCCGCCGAGCCGCGAGTATCCTTTGCGCCTCATCATCCCTCTTGCGCTTTTTGGGCTTCGCTTCGACCTCCTCTTCAGGATCCAGCTCCGGCATCCCGAAAACCTTTGTACCGATAGCGGATGCCTTAATACTAGGCCCGGCTTCGTCCTCTTCGTCGGAGACATCGTCCTCTTTGTCCAAGGGTGTCTTGGCCCATTTCTGCGCTGACTTTCGTGTAGCCGAAATGAGGGAGACTATCGAAAGGGTCTTTCCTAGACCCATATCGTCCGCCAAGATCGCGCCCTTTCCGTCCACTGGCTTCTTCTCCCGAGTGACTTCGCCGGTGACCTTGTTCCGCCATGACTTGACTTTGCCCTTCTCGTTGACCTCCTTTGGTTCCCAGAGCGAGTGGTTGATATTCCGAGTCTTCCCCGAATCCTCCACCTCTGCACTCGAAGCTCGCTTCGACTTGCTCTTGTTCAGGGCTTTGTCCGCGTATTTTCTGGCCTTCTTCAGAGCCGACCAGTCCTGCTCTCGCTGAAGCATGAAAGTCAAGGCCACTCGCTGATGCGGGAACAGGTCGGTCTTGATGAATGGCCCGGGATCACTCTGCTCCAGTTCTGCCCCATTATCGATACTCTTGAAGACCTCGTCCACCTGCTTCCGCTGCACCTCGACCTGATTGACCCGCTCGGGCGGATAGTAGGTTGATCCAGAGAATCCAGCAGCTCTTCGAGTGAGCGAGAGCTGATACAGGCGCATTGCCTCATCGCCGCTGCCAAGACCATTACGATATGGCGGGTTGCCTGTATGCCGCGACGGTTCATACGGAGGGGTAGGGTCAAGAAGGTAGAGTTCGCGGGTCAGGAGGTTGTCGGTGATGTATTTGACGTTTGCGGGTAGGGTGAAGAGGAGAACGTTGAGCTTGATCTCGAATGAAGTCTAATTGATCAGCGCGAAGCCTCAGAATTGGCAGCGACACTTGCCTCGCCCTCTTGAAGACGCTGCGCAAAGCCTTCCAGACGCAAAATACCCTTGGACATGTGGGCGATCAGCGAATCCGCCAAGCTGACATCGAGGTCACCGATATAGGTTGTCAAGCCAGCTGGGACGTGAGCTACGAATTTCCCTATGGCTGATTGAACACACGAGTCATGACCTGTATCGTATCGCGAGAGGGAGTCGACCACGGCTCATTGGGCTTCGGCGGAGCACCCGCCCTCCTATACTGTCACACGTCAGCGGCAGCCAGCGAGTTTACCACAAAGAAGAGCTGGCACACCTTGAGCTTGACCTTGAGCAGCTCGGCACCCCTAAACTCGACGATATCCCACGGCTCGAGTGCTCCAGGCGGAGGACGCCTGCCGAAGTAGATGGCATCGGATGGGTAGTAGATGACAGCACGGGACATTATACTGCCTATGCAAAGGGGAGATTTATCGGGCATGGCGGGGGGAGAAGGGATGTTGACCCTTGTGAGGTCGATGGCGTCCGAAGATGAGCCGCCGTTAGTGATCGTGCGGCCAGGATGGGGTATACCATTCGTCGTGACTCCATGCGGGACGAATGGTCGCCTGACAAATCCGTTGGACGTATTCATGCTTGACGAAGCTAGGGCGCCCAGTGTAGGTGCAGGAGGAAGGAACGAAGGCGGGGGAGGATGACCGTTGAAGCCTGGGACCGGGAACATGGTGCCGTTGCCGTTCATCGAGGTGCTGGGCGAGGCAAAGGCGCCGAAACGATTCCGACCAGGTGAGATGAGTGTGGACCCGGTGACCTGAAAATCCTCGTCAGGCGTGCCCGGCGTCCCCGGTGTATGCTGTCCAGATGCTGTGCGAGCGATCGAGGTGGACGACGGAGGGAGTGGTAAGGATGCAGCACCGAATCTTGGCTGAGGGTTGACGGTCTGAGAAGTACCGCTTGGACCACCCGACGTCAAAGACGAGGAGGCTCGTGCGTCGGTAGGAGGGTCGAGCCGAGTCGAGGAGGAAGGAATGTCCTCGTCTGAATCGCCAGTGAGGTCGACGGGTGTCTGATCGTACGTTCTGGGTCGCGATGGGCCAGCTTCTGATGCTGACGTGGAAGCACCGAGTGATGGCGAGGCGTGGGTTACATGGCCGATGGAGTCGGTCGACGCCATGATCCCACAAGCCCAAAGTGGTACTCTCTAAATGGGTCCCTCCTCAATAGGAGCAGGCCAAAAAAAAGTGGCCGATCAGATCGCCAGGGCGTGTGGAGACCGCATGTATCCAAGATATGGTGATATGGTCGTCAAGGTAGGGTATCCAAGCAGCACCCAGTCTATGCAGTCTATGTAAGATAATGATCAGATCAGACAAGAAGGAAGATCACAAGAACACAGACTGTGGCATCGCGAAATCTTCTCGCTCGTCGTGGTCGCCGCCGAAGGTCATTTTATCGTGATGACTAAGCACTCGCATCCGCCACCGAGATATCATGTGCATATGTCTTGCGCATGCTGGGGTTATCGCATGCTGGATAACCCCAGCATGCATGTTGACCGGCTTCCTCTGCCAGCTACAGGGTGATAGCTTATGCATGACCGGAAAGGCCATGATCAAAGGCCTTTTGACCACTTGTTGCTTCCGACGGCAAACACCGCTTGGGGGAAAGGTGTTCTCTAAGAGGGCCCCACCGCGTTCAGACTGAAGACGCATATGACCTCTACACCATAAACATCTCTCTCATTTGTCGATCAATCTCGTCTCATGTCCTGATATCGAGTAGGCGCATCGACCCCAGCCGCTGAGATGCCCTCGGCCCTCTTCACCACGGGCCAGTCGCGATGGGCACTTCACATCCTGGTAGGAGTGTTGTCGGCCATCGCGATCGCATCCTCCGCCCCGGCTTCTATCGGCGGTGCGTGTCGACCGTTCTGTCCTGATGTACTGGGACTGATGTCAGGCGCCGAGATGTACAGTGGTCAGCTGGGCGACATTCGTGGGCTCGCAGTCGTCCTCGGCGCGTGTGGGCTAGGAAGCATAGCAGTCTTGTAAGACGAGGCAATCTTCGCCTGAACGGCGCTGACAAGCAAGGAGGACAGCTACGATTCTTCTTCCTAAACCGTGGCGCGTCTACATCGACCGACTGGAGTTCACTGTCGTCGCCATGTTGTGGATATGCTGGACATGTAGGTCGTCGGTGCTGCGGCCCGAGGCTGTGTACGCTGACTCCTTCTCAGCGGCTACAATGGCCTTTTCGGCGTTCACACTGGAGAAAGGGGTCTGCTCGATGAATGTACCAGATGTCCTCCTCCCCACGTGCCCGCTTTTGACGTTCGACCTCGCTCTACTCCATCTGCTATCATCGGCAACCCTGTCATTACTGCTCGTCATCCTCAGCGCGACTCTGTCACCGTCATATTACTTGTCTTACTCGACCTCGCTTGACGACGTTCAGGGAGACGGCTCCAAAGGCGACTTGACGACATCAGATGTGTTCCTCATGTGGGACATGGCGCTCGCCTCGCCCCCGTCCACTCCATCGCGCTCAGTGACCCCACTGCCTGCTAGCACGTCGTACGGGACGCAGGAGCCCACTACACCCCTCGCACAAAGAGCATATTCGCAACCGGCCACATTACACGTGCCTGACCCTCAGCTTGCGATAGAGCCTCCTCCTCCACGCAAGAGGGACAAGTTCGCGGAAGGGAGAGTGTGGAACTATGTCCCGTTACTACTGGTTGCTCTTGGGGCTGTCGGCTGTGCAGGTGCCAATATGGCCACCGGGGAGAGCAGTGAGCTGGTCTCTGCGTATTTTTTTTTGGACCCGCAGCTCACACAGTAGTCGTGAGTAGTGCTTTCGTGATCATCATCGGCATCTTCACGGCGACCTTTGCCGGTGTATTGTGGGCCTCCTATTGCCCTTTCTGAAGAGCATCTCTGACGTTCAGCCTAAAGATTCACACTCGCTCGGCCAAATCTATCGATCCCGACGCGACATTCGATCATTCCGATCGGGCTCTGGAAGTGGGCATGGCCTGCATCTTTTTCGTCCTCTGGCCACTCGCGGCGATCATCTTCACCCTGTTCCCGTCAATACCCAATCGAGCGTGCGCCAACCCCGCCGCCGAGGCTTTGCCATCTATCGACCCGCCGACTGCTGGTGAAGCGGAGCTGTCGTGCACATTGTCCACCGCCGTCATCAGCTTGTGCTGGCTGGCCGGCTGGCTCTTCTTCGCGAGGCTACTGGGACTGGTCTTCCCAATACCGGACATGGACCGCGTGAGCGTCATCAAATCTACGCCGGACGGATCAGCGCAGGGAGAAGGGCAGTCCCTTCTCCGCAGCCAGCCCGTCAGAGACCAGCCCCCACCGCGGATAGAGAGGCCGCAGATGAAGTGGGGGAGGATAGTGGCGGGAGAAGCTTTCGAACTGGGAGATGCGGACGATGATTAGGGTATCTGAGTCATGTGTAGCCATACCCTCACCTGTGGGTAGTTGTCGAGGTGTTGAAGCTATAGCGAGCATAATCTGTCTGTATCTGTTGCATCTCCACGTGTACCCGTATGTGCAATGATCAAGGCGCCACCGAGACCTCTTTCCACTTGCCGTCTGACTGCAGGGAATACTGGGTTCTGATATTCGGTGTGGGTTTGAGCTCGAGCACCTCGAAGGCAGTGGGTCGAATGGCAAGGATAGCAAAGTGCTCCAGGGCAGTATCAATGACCTTCTGCTCCTCGGGGTCGTCCTGAAATCAGCATCTCGTATCACAATTCCCTAGGTGCCTCATGCTCACGCTCGTCGGCGGCAAGCTCTCCGGCCATTCCTCAGGCTTCGAATCCACCTCGTCCAGCGGCTTGCCGGGCGTCGGCCGCGCGAAGCTCGCGCGCAAATGCCCGCTCATCCCCTTCTCCCACAACTCCATCCGCTTCTCTTCCCACCACTGCGCCGAGGCGTCCTCACCCCCGCTCTCAGCCAACTTGAGCGCGCCGAGCACTTTCTCCACTGCACTCGACCCGGCCTTGTCGTGCTGCGCGGGGATGGTGTATGCCTCGCCGGAGAAGCGGAACTGGATGGCCGAGGGGTCGATCCACCAGGCCACTTCGACGCCGTGGTGCGCGGCGAGGTGCACGGGCTTTTGCATCCGCGTGTCGGTAGTAGTCAGGAACATGCCCGATGGGGATACTGCCCTTCAGCAACTGTCACAAGCAAGAAGGTGGTGATGGCGAGCTCACTGCCTCGGTGGATGACGTGCCGGACTTTGGGCTCGCCTGACGGGGAGAGTGTGGCGAGTGCGTACGCTATAGTCAGTCACAACCCTTGCCTCGCCGTCAGTATGCAAGAAGAGTGTACTCACTGACGAATTTCGAGTTCTCCTCGAGCTGCTGTTCGACGGTCTTGCGCCATGAGGGGCGGGTCGAGCTGGACATGCTGCCGGTCTGCCGAAGCTGTCGGAGGGATGAGAACGACGGGCGAAGGCGAGACAGGGTGAGTGAGGTGGGCTATGTAGCGAGACTTTGTAGAGATAGCTTCTTGGTGAGTCTGTCTAGATATCTATACTGTCTTGTCTATAGAACCCCTCGTCATCATTCGATCTGTCATGCCTGCGTGCATCGGGCGATCTGATGCTGATGTGCACCACGTGTCGAAAGTGGGGGGGAGTCAGGTGGGGGGTGCCTGGCAATTGCGGGGGTGCCTTTGGGATGGACAGCAGCTTGTTGACGACGAACAACCCCTCGTATATTTCCATCAAACTCCCTCTGACAGCTCCTTCTCCTTCGCACTCTCATCCCTCCAGCACGCCTTCCGCCTACCAGACTCTCCAGCTGAATCCCGTCTCCTGTGCCCTCATTACAACACCCTCAAAAGGTATCTTCTTGCCCAAGTCAGCCACCTCCACCTAGAGAGAATCGCTCCTAGCGCTCAAGCCTCCTTTCATCAACGCACAGCAGACCAACCATCGCATCTCTCTCACTCAACATGTACGACATCCCCATGCACCGCCTATCCCTCTCATCCCATCCCATCGCAGACCTGCACACGCCCGAGTCGGCACCTACCGACATGCTCGAGACGCCCTTGTCAATGGGCGTCGAGGTCCTGCCACCCATGGTGCACGGGGACTCGTCGAGCTTCTCCGGGGAAACGGATGCCGACGCGATCGAAGAGGTGCTAGATGCAGAGGAGGCGGACAAGACGTTCGCCTCGCTCACGTCGCAGGATATCCGACAAGACCCCATCCTCTCGTCGCTGGCCAAGGCGCAGAATCCGACAATGAAATCTGGGACGTCGGCCAGATCTGTCCCTGTCACGGCGGTGTTCAAGGCGCGGCCGGCGCCGGCGATCAGGCCAGAGTCGGCCGGGCCGAGGATGACGAAGAGCGCGGCGCTGCGGCAGGGCTTGAACTGGGAGGCCATAAGGGCCGAGGTTAAGGAGACGGCGAAGGCGGAGGAGAAAGAGGTAGCGGCTGGCCCGACCCCGGGGTACAAGCGCGCCGGCCTTGGCTTGGTTTGTCCTCTCAGCTCTTTTTTGAGTCCATCTTGCTGAGTGTGCAGGTGGTGAAGAGTCTCTCGCGCCCTTCCATCGCGCCGCGGCCGACCAAGGCGTCGCAGCTCCGCACGGGCGGACCTGCCACCGGTCCAGAGGTTAAAGATCGAGCAGCTATCGCCGCAGCCAACAAGGCCAAAGCGGAGCAAGAGCGAGAACAACGGCGGAAAAGTATAGCGCTGCCCGCATCGCTCAGTGCGCCATCCATCGTTCGTCTCTCCACTCATGTGCAGCGTCTGAGATGCTGAGCGTAGGCACCCCGGATGAACAAGTCGTCCGCCCTGCGCACGGGCCAGCCCATCGCCACACAGTCTGCTGCTGCCCTCGTCCCGTCGCGCCCCGGGCCGACTGCAAGACATGCAAGGTCGTACTCGCAAATGCCGCTCTCGGCCACAACGTCCGCATTCAACATTGCCAACCTGCCCAGCACGGACGGCCAGCCGTCGGCGCAGGCGGACAAAGACGTCAAAGCTGCCCGGAGGGCCAGTATGGCCGCTGGGCTAAGGAGTCTCGCCGCGCCCAGTATTGTCAGCTCGCATTTTCTTGCGATGCACGAGCTGACGCCCAGATGCCTCGGCTGAACAAGGCCGCTCTCCTCCGCGCCCCACCGTCCGGCAAGACGGTGCCGGGCGCAGCGGAGAAGCCGGCCGGAGCGGGCGCAGCTAGACCGTCGATGCACAAGCAGTCGTCGGCGACCCTGACGAGCGGTCCGACGATCACCAGCGCGTCTGCCACGTCGTCCGGCCAGTCCGTGTCGCGCCATGCGAGACAGTCGAGTATTGGTCCAGGTCCCAGGCCTACCAAAGCGAGCTTGCTGCGCGCCAACCTCGGTGCCAAGGTATCGACTTGACCAGAGCGGCTACTTGATACTTGATACTTGACGATACACGATATCCACGAACTACGACGATGACGATATATCACGACAAGCCTTACCCACGAATAGCCATATCTTGTTGATACATATCCATACACTCGTTCCCCTTGGGCAAGATGCACAAATGCTGTTGTTCAAAAGCAGTGATACATAGCATGCATACAGCGTGCGTGATGGTACAAAGTCCAATTGGATGCGATATGGTTTGATTTGAATGGTGCAGATGACGGGGGAGGCTACGAGACATCAAGCAGTGCAGTGTTCTGACACGGTAGAGCGCAGAGCACAGAGGGTTTTGGGTTACAAGTTGACCAGTGTAATGTGCTGGTCGGCTCAGAGGTCATACGCGACTCGGCCGCCACACCACGCATATCGATAGACGGCCTGATACCAATTGACAAACGACTTGCGCTCGGCGATAGCCGGGATGGTGGCATACGAGCCGCCGAGCACCTTGTAGTGCTTGCCGTCGAAGAAGTCGGCCGAGTAGCCGGGGTACAGGACGGACGGGAGGAAGCCTTCTGGCGCAGCGAGCTCCGTCGAGGTCCACTCCCATACACCGCCGTTATGGCCGTGCAGCGTCGCGCCAGATTGGTCTCGGATCGAGTTGGCCGGTCTGCAAGTCAGCGTCAGACGGACTGTCAAATCCCGGAAAGCGGACTCACGGGACAGGGTGCCAGTTCTTGAAACCGACGTTGGCCTGGAGACCTGCGGGACGAGGACCGTCAGGGTGCTCCCAGAGAAGCCGGAGCTCGGCCTCTGTTGGCAATCGCCCGCCCTTGCTCTTGGCATACTGGTCCAGCTCGACCTTGCTCGCCAACAGGGGCCAAAGACCGGCGACATCGAAGCCGACGGGCCCGTAGAGGGTGCGTACTTTCCACGCCGCCTCGCCAGTAGCCACAGGGTCTTTGACCCACGACGCGGGCACTTTGTCCTCTGTCCACTGCGTCTCTGGGATCTGGGACTTGAGGAAGGCCAGATAGTCATTGTTGGACACCGGGAGCGAGTCGACCTTGAATGCCTCGACATGGACGTGTCGGCGGGGATGCTCAATGTCCCAGCCAAACTCGTGGTCGGCCCAAGTCTCAGGGGATTGATGCTGGCTATCGTCGCCTTCAGCATCGTCATGACCAATGGCCACATCGCCCGCTGGGATGTGCAGAACAATGTTGGCCACATGCTCGCTCTCCCAGCGCTTGGCCAAGACGTCCCATTGCGGGCTGGCCACGGTTGTGGGCGGCCTGGTATGAGCCGACTGGATGAGCATGTAGAGGAGCGTTTCGGCGTGCATCGCCTCGTGCTCGTATGTCATGAAGAGCACCCGGCCGATATGGCGAGTGAAGGGGGTCGCGCCAGACGAGACAGCATCGTAAATAGCTCGGAGGCGCTGCCGGACACGATCGCGGAAGGCGAGAATCTCACGTAGGGCAGGCCAGTCCGACTCGTTCGTGGGGACTTCCGAGTGAGACTGAGAAAGATCAGCCCGGATCGAAGGCTATGTGGACAAGACTTACATGACATTGTGTCGGGTCGTCAACGTCTGGGTCTATGCCCCGCTCAAAGATATCTTTGAAGTACTCGGGCTCGGTATGGTACCCGTCGGTCATCCTAGTAAGGTGGATGTCGAGGAATGTAGGACTATGATCAGCATCAACAGCGAAACGACCAGTGAAAGACTTACATGTGACCCAAGTAGAATAGACAGATGTGCCTGAGGTCGATAGGCTTAGTATGAAGCATCTTCTCGGGGATCATATCCAGTGTGATGCTGCTGGTCAGCCTAACAATCTTGTGAATGTGCCACGTACTGGTCCCAAAGCTTCCAGAGCGCTTCCCACTCTTTCATGGAAGGGACACCTTTGAGGCTGATGGGGTTGGGAGCCCCAGCCGTCGGAGGCCGAACAAGGGCATGTTGCTTGGAACTCATATTGCCAGGGGCGAACCTGACGGATGGACGCTCTAGAAGCCAAAGACGATACTCGGAATCCGGGGCTTTCCAAGAATCGACGATGCGCAGATCAGCCTGTTGGAAGAGATCAAGGGCCTCGTGGAGCGAGTACTAAACCGTCAGCATCGATGGGTGGGCAGCAAGTGGATGCGTCGGCAAAGGAGCATGCCCGACGCAGACGCAAGAAGCAAAAGCAGAACTGAAACCCGGGAGCCAACGCACCTTGTAGCTCCACTCGATGTTGAGAAGTTCATCTTTGTCCAGCGTGACCTGCTGCTGAGATCCGGGGAGAAGCAAGGTCTGCCGGGCTCTGGATTTGAAATATGCCTCGTGTCGACCTGATCAAGAGTCAGCCGATGGCTCGCGCGAAAGAAGCTTCCTTTGATGCTGATCATCGCCTGCGCATGCTCAGACAAAGGAGGGGACTGTGTGGAGGCGCACGTTGCTGATGAGATGAAACGGATGGGCTCCACACCAAGAGCCCAAGGGAGTGAGACTTCACTCACCGAGCAGCTCGTTGTAGCGGCCGACAAAGTCGACGCCGGCATCGCCGACCAGACCAAGTTCCGCCCGCACGACATCCCAGCCGTGCTCTTCAAACGCGCGGGTGTGGCCGGCCGGATCATTGTACGCCACCTCGACTTTGCGCTTGCCTTCTTCGCCAAGGGGCGGGCGGCCGTCGAGACCGAGCAAGAGGGTGTCGCCAGCTCGAAGCGGGAGCGAGGCGAGAAAACCGGGCGCCGCCTCGCGAGGGAAGTTGCCGAGGGACGAGCCGAGAAAGACGAAATGCAGCGGGCGGGCATTGGAGCCCTGGCGCACGGCCAGGTCTTCGATGGACGGGCGGTGCTGCAGGTGGAGGGCGTCGACGCTGCTGTCGACGGGGGACCAAGTGCCGGATCCCGAGTCTTTCGAGGTATCCGTGTCGTCCGTCATGCTGGATGGGAGGGGCGAGGTCTCCGTGCCGGGGGTGATGGGACGGCCACCCTGGTCGGGCGAGTAAACCTGAAGCTGCACGTCGTCGAGCGGCTTGACGAGGGTGTGGGGCGTAATCGGAGCCAGCGACTCTGGAGAGGAGGAAGGGTCGCGCTCGCGCGCAGTGGCAGAAGCGATGCCCTCGAGGTGCAAGGCGGCCGAGCGGCCGCGGGTGGGCTGCGAGGGCGCGCGAAGGGAGTCGAGCTTGCCTTGGCGGATGAACTTGAGACCGGCATCATAGTCGCCATGCAGGCCGATACAATCGACCTTGCCCTTGAGCTCCTGGCCGAATGCCTCGTCCATCTCGCCGAGGACACGGTCTAGCTCGGGGTACGACAGGTCGAGCGGGTGATAGGTGATGGGCGGGCGGGTGGTGCCCGGGGCCGGGGTGGGCACGGCAGACGAGAGAGCCGTAAGGAGATGAGCCGTCTTGCGCAGTGCACTGCTGTCAGCCGTGTGTCTGAGCAAGATGTGTGGCTCACCCCGCGCCGAGCTCGACGACATCCCAGCCTGGCTCGAACCCGCCGCCGAGGCCCTCCTCACCGTTTACGCCGCCATTCCACTTGCCAACCTCGGTATCGCCCCATCTGGCGGGCCGCCAGCGCCGCAAGGGCGCACGACCATGCGGCGCATCGTATCCGTCCTCTTGATCTTCGTCCGGGGAACCCTTACCGGGAAACCCCATCGCGCGGGCAATCTCGTCGCCGTGGTCTTTGAGGAGATTGAGCTCGTCGGGGAAGAGGTAATACTCGTGCGCGTCCGAGGTGATCTTGTCGTACAGCCTGTATTGATCAGCCTCGCCTCCCACCAGAACAGAGGCGGAGATGGGAAGACTCACTTCAAACCCTGCTCGTCGTACAGGACCATGGTCGGTACCGTGCGCTTAAAGGCCCATTGCCTGTCTTCGGGTGTAGGACCGGGCACGACGAGCTCGTTGCCCAATAGACCTGCCTCGATCTCTTCTTTCAGACTCGGGCCATCGACACTGCGCGCAGGCAGCGAGTGTATGCGTATCCGCGAGGGGGAAGGGGAGGCAGCGGCAGAGGTCATATTGCCAGAACGTGGGCGCTGGAGCGGGCAGGGGAGGGCAGGGGGAGGGTTATATGATCCGGGTAGATGGGTGGGTAGGTGACGACGGGCCGCAGTTACGTAGGGCACGGGAAGGCAAGCGGGGTGATGATGATGGATGGGCTCGTTACGAGGGAGTGGGGTGATGGTTGGAGAGGGGCTATGTACAAGTGTGGATGAGATGATGGATGTATGAACAGCAATAGCACAGCGGTCCAGTCCAGTCACCTCCCGCCAGCAGAGAGAGTTGCAGTGACCCGTGGCCGAGGTGACAGATGATGAACGTGGGGTGCGGGGTACGGCGAGTCAGCCAAGTGTCAGCATTGCATTTGCTTGCCGAGCCGCGAGGAGCCCGGTGCCCTGATCTCCCGTCACAGCAGCGTTACATGCTGCCATGCATGCATGAGAGCAGAGGGTCAGCAGCTGCAACAGATGGCAGGAGGCTGGAATCGATGCAGGTGGACAGCCGCGGTGGAGGCAGAGTCATCAAACGATGATCAAGATCCGGAGCCAAACTACGTCATCTCCCCTCGAATCCCGGTGGAAGATGGACAGGTATTCCGAATACCTCGCAGGTATTTCAACACGCTGACTGTACCACCTTCCAAGAGCTGGGACGGGGTCTGGCCGGTCGAGGGCAGTACTCTACATGCAAATGTGGCAGCACAAACTATATGTTACAAGCAGCTACATGAGTGTTCGAGTCAAAGTGCAGTACTGTACGATGAAGGTGAGAATGTCCAGCGCGATGTGTCCAGATATGTCAGTCTAGTGTCCTGCCACGCTCCCGCCGCCGCCACGGAGGCCGGGGGCTATACGCTGGGGCGCCGGCCGACCTCGTGGCCGGGCATGTCCTTCTTCTCCAACTTGAGTGCCTTTGAGAAGCGCTTGAACAGCCCGCCCTTCTTGCCCTTCTTGTCCTTTCCACCAATCATCGACCCTTGCGACCCGCTCTTGGTCGAGCTGGCGTCCGCATCGCCGTCGCTCTTGGTACAGCTGATCTGCACGTCGACCTCCTCTTCCAAGATGGGCGAGCACGACTCGAGGCTCGATACGGCGACACTCGAGGCAGACGTCATGGACGTCATGCTCGTCGTGCTGGACAAGGACGAGTTGGAGGGCGTGCGGCGCATGAACGCAGGCCTGGGCGGGGAAAGGGCGTCGAGCGCCAAGAGTCCCTCTTCGTTGAGCTGCAGTTCGCGCTTGGTGGTCTCAGCCAGCGTGGCCAGCCTATCCTGCGAGTTCTGACGGGACGAGGCGGGCGAAGGACGGAGGGTCGAGCCGAGGGAGGAAAGCGAGGACGTCGAGGGCGAGGTGATGAGCGACGAGCGGGACGACTTCGGTTTGAGAGCCGATTTTGGCGCCGCGACAGGCATGACCACGCCCGATTTCTTCAGCCCCGATCGCGAAAACTTCGGAGCGCTCTTGTCCGCCATAGCCGACTTGTCGAAGGGGGGCTGCACGACCTGATCTGGCGAGACAGCCAAAGGACTGGGCGTCGGAGGCTTGGACCGGCTCGGACCCGCGGCGGCATTGGCGGTCGCGCTGGACCACAGCGGGGACGAAGCGAGGGCGGCAGAGGCGCTCTTTCGCTTGTCGGCAGCCGATTGCATGGGCGAGGTTGGCGGGGTCGGGAGACGGATACCCATGGCGTTGGGCAGGTTGATGTCTCTGTGACTGGTCGAGGCCCACTGGGCGGCTTCAGCCGGACCGCGGGGCTTGAGGGGACGTTCCCGGTCCATGACGCTGCCGGGTGGCTTGCCCTTCTCTGGGCTGTGTGGGGGAGTGAGGAGGCCGCCTACGCCGACAAAGCTCTGCGTTTTCCGCAGAACGCGCTGCTGGGTGTCCTCGTCGTCCAGCTGCCAGCGGAGGGGGCTGCCGATCCGTACAGTGCTGTTGCGGTATGACGAGGTGGAATGGCGAAAGGCGGGACGGACAGGGGCAAAGTCCATGTCGGATTCGGGACGCGTCCAGCCTGGGTATGATGCGTCGATGGAGGAAGAAGTGAGGAGCCGGGTGTGGTAGGAGGGGCGTTTTGAGGTGGACTGGGAGAGCGGGACCGACGAGGGAAAGTTCATGGCGAGGTGCTCGCGTAGGGGACGGGGACACGAGCCCTGGGGATAGGTCAGCGCCAGCGACCCACCAACCGGGAAGAGAGAGACAGTCGGCGGAGGCGAGGCAGAAAGGAGGCAAGGCGATGTGACTCACCGGTATGGAATGACGGCCGGCCCCGTCCCACCCGGCAACGTAGGCCTCGGCGGCCAGGCGAGTCGAGAACGTCTTGTAGACGGGGTCCGGGTGGTGCTGTCGTCAGCGGAGCCCACGAGGAAGACAAGCGCCGCTCAGGCGGTGTCGCGCGTGGCTCGGCTGTCACTCACCAGCAGCTGCCTCTCTGCCTCGTGCCAGTGCACGTAGACGCCCGGCTGGTGTCCCGACCTGACGGCGACGAAGAGGTACCTCCCCTGTCCGCTCGGACCGGCGACGGTCGGTGCTGGTGGCAGACGCGATATCCTCACCGCTGCTCCTGCCGACGGGGAGCGGGACGACGAGGCTTCAGGCGAGGGGGAGGGTGTGCGCCGAGCGAGCTCGAGCACGGGTGGGGGGAGGGCGACAGAATTGTCGATGGTTTCGAGGAAGGGCAAGACGGACATGGTGATACGCGTCGATGGGAGGGCGGTCTGAGCGGGAATTGAATTGCGAATGAGACAGGGAGGGGCAGGGCGATCACTGTCGCTGGCTGGGTCGCTTTTGACGAGATCGTACCGACAGGTTGATAGCGTTGGCGACGACGATCCGAGGACCGGTGACCGGCTTTTGCTCTGCTCTGCTCTGCTTGAGCCGTAGCGAGGAGCTGTGTGGATGTGTAGATGTATATATAGTCAGGGCAATCTGGTTGCCAAAGGCCTTTCAATGGGAGACAATCTGTGTCTCGTCGGTAGTAGCGATTGCCCCCGTCTCTCTCTCTGCACCCCTTTGACTCTCTGATCCTGGCAACGCGGAGCACGGGGCGATGATGTCGACGAGCAATGCGAGGCGTCGAGAGGACCGGCGAGTCGGGCACACGACAGAGGAGGGAGGAGACGAGACGAGACGTCGAGTCGCGTCGCGGGGCCGGTGTGTCAATGCTGTGACGGGTATGCGCAGACCGAGAGAGGACAAAGACGGCCAAAGAGCGTGTACGACCGTGCTAGCGACCGAGGCCGAAGACAAAGCAAGTAGCGAGGACGAAGGACGAAAGACGAAAGAATGGAAAGAGAAGAAATGCTTTGCCGCCCGTCTGGCCTCTGGACTTTTGATCTAATCTCTCGCTCGAGGTTGTCGAGCGGGCATTGGCCAGCGAGGTCTCGCGAGCTGGTCGGCGGTTGGGGCGGGGAGAGGGGAGGGGTACGTACGCAGATCTGCCGGCCTGCAGAAGGTCTGCTCGTACTCTGCTCTTCTTTGGTATCGGGAAGAGGAACACTATGGCGGTAGGTAAGGAGATGACTTTTCAGAGGACGCGAGACAGGTGCTCAGGACCCGAACGGCCCCCGCCAAGCCTGCTACAGCAACCCAGTGCCCAACGCAATGCAATTCATTAGCCCCACTCGCCGGCGCGTGCAGCTAGAGGAGCAGGAGAGGCGTTGCAACGATACACCATGCCATCGCCTCGGTCTCAAGAACAGGGGGGATCAAGGGGGAATGGATGAGAGATTCAGGGTCAGGGACGCCTCGTTTTTTCTCCTCGTCCATAGCATCGCGGAGACGGCTCTCGAGTCAGTCCCCCTGTTTCCTCCGCTCTCCTCCTTCTTTGCTGCTCAGCTGCAGCCAGTCGACGAGTAGCGGCCGGATGTTTCTGCACCGTACTCTCGGCTCGAGTGCCGTCGTCATCCCCCCAATGCCCCGTGGCCCGAGCCACCCTCGTTCCTCTGCCGTAGGGTACGCAGGCCCGTTCCCGAAACTTTGCCACCTTCTCCAACCATACCTGTTGGACCATCGATGCGATTCTGGAACTTGCATACGCACTGCCAACACGGGAATCGGGAGTGACAAACACCTAAGAGGATGGCAGATAGCTAGCAACGATCTACCTGTCCAGTGTGCACTAGCCCGTCACTGGCCACTGGAGACGCATGCATGCGTGGCCTGCACGCACAGCCCCACGCCGCACCACGACGCCGAAGAGTGGAACGTGGCGTTCCGTTCCGTTCCCTACGCCGACCAGAAACGCCGCTTTGACCGTCCATCGAGCTATATACCCCATCTGGAAGTGACTCTTGGTCGTGGTGACAGCTTAGCGGTGCTTGGCGCCACCATGCAGTGCATAACTAGCTGAAGCATCCCAAAACCCAATGACAATCGATGGCTAGTTCATGCTCACGTCCTCATCCTTGATCTTCTCCAGCTTGCCCAGCTGCTCCCTGTACATATTAGCCTCGACTTCGAGTGAAGGCACACAAGACTTACTGCTCCATCTCGCGGCTCTTCTCGGTCCACTTGTTAGGGTGCACCACGCTCTCCCCTCCGCCGATCCCATCTCCCTTCTTGACGCCATGGGTGATTTCGAACACCCGGGTGCACGCGACATGGTAGTGTGACTTCTTGACAGAGTCCATAATCTCCCTAAAGTCCGGCGATGCACGGTCCAGCTGCGGATATGTGAACAGAAGAAAACTCGACAGGTTGTCGGGCGAAAAATGTCGGAAAGGACATCCGTGGCTGTCCTGGGTACCTGGCTGATTCTGCGTCAAGATCTGCTGACAGCTAAGAGTCAGCTTCGTCTCTCACAGGCAATTCTAGCTGACCTCTTCGGAGGATAGTTCATTCGTTTGCCCTCTTGACCGTATCCGTGACGAATGTTGTACTTGTACTCCTTGTTGAACTTGTCATCTGACATGGTCGCTCCGTACATCTTTCTCCAGAACACAATTGCCTCGTCCAGTGGCAGACCAATTCCCTGTGCATCAGCGACTTGCGCGCGAACTTGCCATGCTGCTCACCTTGAGGAACAAGCCCAGCTGCAGCCGGCCAAAGTGCTTCAAATGATGGTCCCGCTTCAATCGATCGTACAGGTTGCGCATACACGGCGGGAAGTGCTTTCTTGCAACATCGTCAATCATCTCCGCCGTGACGGTTGTGGTCGATCCCTCGGCAGGCTGGTAATCGCTGGCGCCCAGACCGCTCAAGAAGCTCGCTGCGAGGTGGTCAATGACAGGTCCTAATCTCTCATCTTCATCCAGTCGAGGCAGGTTCTTCGCAGTGATCTGCCTCATCAGCCCCGTGAGTCTCGAGTCATCTCACGGACACCCACCTCCAATGCCTTTTCCAGGCGCGACGCAAAGACCTGCAACACAAGACTGATCTGTAGACTCTGCGGGACGTATGCCATCCCGTGCCGCACGTATACGCGCCGACTACCGATGAGGTCCGGGACGGTAAACCACGGGACTTTGAACCAAGACTCTGCCTTGAAGGCATCTTCCTTGACACCCCACATGCACGCCCGTAGCTTCTCAGCAAGCAGCTGCTTCTCCGCCTCGTCGACAACACCCCAATCGAATTTCAGGCTCCGCAGAAAGGCAGAACGCTCAGTGACGTCGTCCGTCTCGAAGCGATGTCTGAAAAGGGCGACTTCGGAGCGAACAAACCGTGCGCGCAAATCAGGACTACAGATCAGCTCCAGATCCAGCGAAGAAGGCAGCTGTACCGACCTTCTGCAGAAGGCTAGCCGTAAGACCCAATGCCCGATCTCGTCCTTTCTCCGTTCAGCAACGAGATCGACATTGCGTGCTGTATTGCTGGACAGGGGCAGGTGTTGTTTGAGGTAAGAAGCGATAGTGGAGGAGAACTGGGCGTAGGGAAGGGAGCGGTGGGAAAGGGACTCGATATGCGACAACACCCTCAGGCGGGCTATGGCAAATGTCTCGAACTCGTCCAGCGTGATGTCCAGTGTGGGCGGGCGTTCATAACTGCCCCGTCAGCACACTCGCTCCGCGTTGATTAAGATTAGCGGACAAGTTTAGGCGGTGCTCGTACCGCCCGCTGGGACCTGCACTGGAAGGGCCATTCTGCGCATGCCGCTTGTTCAGCTTGACCTCGAGTGCCGCTGCCGGCGACGACGACGGGCCGGGCAGGTTGTGTCTCGTGCTCGGCTTGAACATGGCTCCTGTTGGGTATTGTAGACGTCACTGTTTATTGGCGCGGCACGATAGATGTTGTCGATGCTGATGGGCGACGTCGGAACAGTCCAAAAGTATGAATCAATCGCCTTTGAGCAAAAGCACACACGTCGCGTCAACCGATATGACCTGGCCTGGCGCGTCGCTTATCACTCCCTCCTTCCGTACACGTGGACTTTTCCAGCATGACGTCAGCTGCGTGGCGAAGAGCTGAATTTCCCCTTGCCGGATCAGTCGCTCTCTTGACGAGTAAAGGTGCTCTTTCAACAGTAACAGCACTCCGACTTCGGCGAAGATGTCGTGGCTCGTCTCCAGCTCGCCCCCGAGCTACGCGACCGAGCAGCTGTCGCTGTCTCTCTCGACACTAGCCACGACACCCATCGACCCGGCGCCTTCGTCCTCCTTGACGACCTCGTCCCGCTCTGCTCGGCCCAACCCGGTATGGCAGACGGCGCTACACGAACTTACCGGCTCAAAACCTCTCACTGCCAAGCAGTTGGAGCATGTGCTCCGGCGACTGCTGCACACGTCGCTAACTGCGAGCTCGTATAATGACAACGAGGCGGACAGGATGGCAGAGGGGGAGGTCATGACGCGCGCAGTGACCATGGTGTGGAAAGAGGTCTTGGAGATGTACGTCCAGGGCGCCTTGCAGCTCGAGGAGGAGAGGAGCTGGTGGGATGTATCCCTGCACAGCTCCAATGGTGTAGCTTTCTACCTCATACAGAGCAAGTCGTCCGCTGCGCTACTATCGGCTTGCTGATCAAGTAGCCCTTCCCCATCGCGTCTTCCGGCTCATCCCACCAGTCTCGTCCCTGTCGATACATTCCCTTCACTCCATCAGCTGGCCGTCATTCTCGAATATCTACAAACCCATCCAGCCGTCCCCGTCCGCCGCCTTGAATGCTATCACCTCGCCATATATCCTCACCCGACGAGAGATGCTCGCATCACGGCAGGCACTGACGGCGGCTCGGGATGAAGCAGCGCGTCAAGTCGGCATACTTGCCTCTTCGGCTCCGCGCTGGGTGCCCGATGGTGGCGACATCAACTCGCAGTCGCTCAGCGCGCTGGACGTGCAGGCTGAGATAGGGAGATTGTATAGCCTGCTCTGCCAAGTGCTCGATGTTCCGCCTTCTGGTCCGGCCTCACTCAGCAAACGTAGTCGATCAGCCACGATCACACCACCTTCGAACGGCGTCGCACCGCAAGCAACCCCTTCTGCACTGCTCAACCTCCTCACGACACACCTGCCCAAAGCGCGAAGCTCAATCGACCAGACTCTGACAGCACACCGTCGACCTTCTGCAATCACGCGCCTGTGGTTTCCCATGCTCTTCCTCCCGCCAGCTCTGTACTCGGCAGTATCCCTGATCGCGAGGAACAAGGAATGGATGAAGCAGCAGGTGCGGAATGCTCGCGAGACGGTGCGAGGCTTTGTCGTGCAGTGGGTATGGGAGCCGTTGGAGGGTATAGGCAAGACCTTGCGAGGCGGCGGCGAAGGACTTGGTGTCGCGCCTACGACTGTCGCTTCGGACCAAGCAAGCTTGGAGAGGATGGTGATTGACCTCGGCCGCGACTACTACAAGCTCAGCGGACCGGCACTTGATGCGTTAGGCGAGAAGGTCAAAAGCGGGGACATGGAAGAGGTCTTGAGGGTGTACGAAAAGGAGATGCAGGTAGGTGGAATGCATTGAGGGATTGTCAGCTGATGTTTGCAGAGCCCATTGAAGAACGCCTTGTTAGGAAGCTTGATCCGAACACTGCTCATCCAGGTTCAGAAGACCAAGGCGAGTTGCAGTTGCCGGTACAATGGAAGCAGCTGACAAACTAGACCGACCTGTCACTGTCTCTCCTCTCTCTCGACCACCTGCTCAAGTCTCAGCAATTGACATTTGCATTTGTCGGTGTGGCCCCATCGGTACTTGTCCTCTATGGCCTCGGCGGGTGGCTGCGAGGAGTCTACAGAGGGGAAAAGCGCGGCAAAGGTCGAAGACGGAGATACTTCAACGGCATGCGGTGAGTAGTCCACTTCTCAAGCTGGTGAGGTGACGCTGAGTCTGTGAGGGACATTGAGCGGCTGTTGATAACCGGTCCGAAACACGAGGACCGTATGACGGACCAAGATCATGGCCTGTTGATCGTCACTGTCAGCGGGATGCGCACCTGGGCCGCGGGCCTGTCTGGAAGTGGCCGGCAGGGCTTTTTGGAAGATCTGCGTTTGCTCGAGGATACGGGGTTGCAACGGCGAGACAAACTGCGGGTTGTGGAGCGTATATGGCGCTGCTGGGGCGTGGACGGGCGGCAGCGAGTGATCTAACAGCATGCATGATGCATCGAGCGGTGTCCTCTTGACCCGAACCGGCGGCGGCGCGTCGATGCTCGGTCCGAGAATAGACTAGATTAGGCCGGCTTTGCTTTGTTAATGTGCCTCGAGGAAGGGGCGCGTTTGGGCGTTTGTGTTTCTAATGAGGGGTTCTATTTCTGGGAAGAGGATACAAACAAACGTCAAGCTCGGACGCCCCTCGCTGCGCCCCTCGATCAGCTGCGTATACGTAGCTTGTGTATGTGGGCATGCCGCCCATCCTTTAGGATCCTTTCGGCCGCACAGCCCTTTGGCTCCCCTGGGCGATTGCCCCTGCCCGCGAAGGCCGGCCGACCCGGGACCCACGCGACCCTAGATTTCCCGCCGGTGAAATCAAGCGATACGCTGCTACGCAGTCGTGTGACTAGACAGAGCGCAGAGAGCGCAGCCAGAAATAACCCAGCAGGATGGCGATACCACCTTTGAGCGGTCGGCCGGCCCTTACAACCTACAAGCAACGACTTGTCATGTCTATCGGCGCAGACACGCTCGAGCTGCGGCGCGGGTACTGTATCGGCGTGTCGACCAGTACCAGTAGTCAGCAGTCGGCGTGACCTGGCGGACTAGTCCCCCGTGTGCCCTCGCCGAGCTAGCTGCCCTGGACTCCGCGCAGGAAAGGACAGTAAGAGGAACCGCAGTCATCGCCTCACCGAGACACACACACCATGGGCATGTGGCCGTCGTTCCCCTCGACGCCGATGGTGGCGAGCTGGAGGGGGTACACACTCGTCCCTTCTTCCTCATCTTCATCTGCCTCGTCTTCGTCCTCATCGTGGTCATCGTCGCCTACGCCCTCGCACAGCGAGACTTTCGGCCCCGACCCCATGTCGGCCGCCGCCCACCCTCAACCTCAACCTCTCGGTCACGCGCCCCGACGCATGTCACACGAGTCGGCCAGCTCGAGCTCGAGCTCGTCCCCCGTGCTGAGCACACCGGACAACGAGCTGGAGAAAGGGCTGCTGGACGAGTCTTCACCTTTCAGACGCCTTGTGCGCGAGCGAGATCGGGATCGCGCGCGAGGACGCTGGGCGCTGCGCCGCAGACGGCCTGTGCTTTTTTCCGTCGGCGTTCTCGGAGGATGTCTGCTGGTGCTGGTGGTTGGCTACTTGGGCTTTGCGTGGTTCTTGCCGGACAAGGCGGCCATCTGGCCCAGCCTGTCGCACGGCGATGAGCCGACCATCGATGTCGACCCGAGTGCTGCAGTCGGCACCAACGCGACGCTCGACACACCGCCGCAAACGCCCGAAACACCTGCTGAGCAAAATCAAGTCATCCTCGATCTCGCTGGCGAAGACAGCACACATGTCAGAGTCGTCGCCGACCCAGACAAACCCCCAATCGAACTCCTCACCAACCTCCATCGTATACCCTACCCCGTGCTAGAGCAATACTTTGCGACCGGCACATTCCCCGCCTCTCTGCCTGATCAGAAATCTATGCAGCTCGAACCTATCGACCTCGTCTACCTCTTTGTCAATGGCTCTTCGACGATCTTCCAGAACGAATTCGACCATCGCGTGGATGTAGAGCAAATACACGCGCTCAAGGGCCGGGCGCGGCGCTGGCGCGAGAACGGCGAGCTGAGAGGGGCCATTCGATCTGGCGTATCGAGCCTGGACGCGGACCTCGGGACGGTCCATGTTCTCTCTGCCGATTTTCCCGCCATGTGTTCTGAAGAAGAAGATTCAGACGGCCTCGAGCCGTGCCGCGTGGGGCAAATACCTTTCTGGCTTGACTATGACGAGTCTGGGGCGGCGGTGGGGAGGCATGGTCTCAGATGGCATTTCCACTCTGAAGTCTTTCGTCTGCCTCGAGATAACGGTCAACTGCATCCTGGGATCGTCTCGACTGGCTGGTTCTCAACGGGCTGGAAGAGCGAGGAGGCATGGCAGAACGAGGCCCTGCCCAGCTTTAACAGCTTTGAAATCGAGACGCATATTGGTTGGCTGGATGGCCTGGCCGATAATTTGTGAGTGTGGTCATCAGATCAAGAAGAGATCGACTGACAATCAGCGTGCTTAGCAACGACGACATGTTCTTCTTGTCCCATGTGGATCGTGCGGACTTTCACCACCCCTTGCTCGGCGCCGTCGTCCGCCTCGATCCCGGCCTGCGCGTCAAGCCCATTGTCACACCCGATCTCAAGTCGACTCCTGGGGAGTGGGGCGGATTGCAGTACGCCAACAAGCTCCTTTCGGGCCGCTTCACCCCGCGAAACAGAAATTACTTGCATCACATGCCCAAGGCCCTCTCGAAAGCCGTTGTCCACGAGGTCAGCGTCATGTTCGCGCCTGAGATGGCAGTGGCGAATACCCGTGGGTTGCGGGAGAGTAAGCGCGGCGAGGCAGATATCGAGATGGCATGGCTTGTCACCCATATGAGGATGGAGAGATGGAGGGAGGCGCTCTTGTGGGTCTGGGCTGTCGCCAAGCTCGGTGGTCCCGAGGGTGTTTGGGACAGCCAGGCAAAGGAGGAGATCAGGCGCATCTTGCGGATTGAGGACGGTGCCGACATACCTCAAGAAGTCAAGGTTCAGAGTGAACCGCGTACCACACTCGACGATCTTGGTGTCATCGAGGAGAGCGCAGGATGGCCAGGTGCGGAGAAGAGCACCTACGTTGCATGTGAGTTGATGGCTTTTCGCGTTGCCCATCGATGCTAATTGCTCCTAGCCTCGTTCGATGGCCGACTCCCCGACGACCCCATGTCTCCGAGGGAGAAGCAGTCGTGCTGGATTCAAATCGACCAGTGTCTCCCGCCAAACTTCTTCGACGACTCCAGCGCCTATCGGGCCCAGGACGTCTTCGTCGACCTAGCTTTCCGCAAGCCCAACTGCGGCGACTGTTTCATCGACGCACTCGTGCGTGACTCGGGCGCACGTGGCCTCGCCGCTTTCTTACCATCGGACGATGCGGTCTTCTACCCTGTCGCCGAACGGGGTAGGGAGATGTGGGAGAGGGAAGAGCCCATCTTGCCCCTCGTCAGCGAGTGGGAACAAGGGGATTTCTCCATCGATGCAAACGTCAAGCCGGGTCAGGACGCCTGGCCGGGCGTGACGCCCACGAAAGAAGAGCAGGAGTCGGGCAGAGTCAACCTCAGACGGTGGGCCATCAAGCTCCTTTCGCGGTACACATACGTCTTTGGTGAGTTTCTGGAGGAAGGAAGAGAGAGGAATGCTGATGCGGCCAGGCAACACGCCCTCGAGATTCTCGCAAATACATTCTCTCCTCCAGCTCAAGGCGTCTCTGGCGGGCTTCGACAAGGACCCCGGGCTGGCCCTGGCATGCCTGAACGACGATCAGCCAGATAGGATGATAGGGTCCGTCAAGGAGACCCTCGGGCAGTGGATGGAGGGCCGCTGGGGCGGCGAGGGCCCGTGGGATAAGTGGGAGCGTCCCGGTGCCAAGTGGGGCGAGTAGCCTCTCGGCACATCCCATCATCACATCATTTTTAGCATCATCTCGGACGCATTTTCGTTGTATCACATATAAAACCATTGTATCATAGACGAGTCGACTAGACGTTTACGTAGATCCGAGACATTGAGTCGTCTAGCATCACATGCATAGCCATGCTGTAGTTGGGTAGTCACTCGGAGCACAGAAGACGGAGGACGGAGCAAGGGAAAAAAGCAAGGAAGATCAGGCACACCGAGATGAACACGCCGGTGACAATCACAATCTTCCGCATCGGGTCACCTGGCCAAACCTTGCATTGCGCCATGTCGCAGCGCGCCCCTCCCTTCTTAGATGTGATGTGAGCATGCACGCGGAGGCCCAGCCACGCGCCTGCAGCTGGTCATTCCCGCGAGACGACGGCCCTGGATCACGACACATCAGAAGCGCCTCGGGCTTATTATGCTTCCCCCCTTCTGGCTGCCTTCTCTTCTCCCGGCCCGCTCCCCGCAGATCACCTGCCTCTTGGGATCCTGTTGTTCGGTACCAACTCCCGATCGGGAAGATTGCCCTCTCGTCGTGCGCGGGAAAAGTGCGAGCGAGATGGAACATGACTCCTGTACTGCAGCGTGGCTTGGGCCGGCTCGGCTGGACCTGCCCCTCCCCTCACCCCGCTGATGCTTCTCTCCTCTTGGTCCGCCTGCCCTTCCTGGTCTCTGGTCTGAGACTTGGCCTCCGCCGGCACGCACGCGGGGATGATCTCCCACGCCAGAGATACAGATTGAGTTGAGCTATATAGCCCGGATGTGCTGCGAGCATGAAAGCAATCAACTCTTGCCTGCTTGCTCGTCGTTGGCTGTTCCTTGCGACGAGTCATCAAGCAGTCTTGTTATTGACGACCACGACGCTGAGGCGAGCACGCAGGATGACAGGGGCGACGCACTGGAAGGTGTCCATGGGGGAGAGCGAGGAGACCGCCGAGCTGTTGGCCGAGTTTGGCATTGTGCGTCTTTCCGTCCTCTTGAAATGAGTAGACCTGGCAGGACGTAGCTGACAAGCAGAGCGACATTGGTCGATTGTGTATCGTACGCTAATCAGTCTTGCTCCAAGGATGTCTGCTGATGCCCAGTCCGCCGCGCTGGGCAACATCGTCCAAGCACTCATTGTTGGCAGCGCCCTCCAGCTCGTCAGTCTAGG